>JARCFY010000019.1:29385269-31885269 GCA_029233225.1 Lepidodactylus listeri | reverse complement strand
CAGTTTCAGCAATCTAAGCCAACTGGGGAGTCATTCTGCGAGCCGAATGTCATTTTCAGCCCCATTATACCCTATGGGCTGTTGAAGTCAATGGCAAAAACTCATAGGGTATATGAAGGGCTGAAGGAGAGGGGCTTTGAGGGAGAGGCTCCAAACTTGCAGGGTAGCTGCTGGGGCCTCTCCCTGAAATACCCACCAAGTTTCAAGAAGATTGGACCACGGGGTCCAATTCTACGGGCCCCCAAACAGGTTGCCCCATCCCCTCCATTGTTCTCTATGGTGGGAAAAAATGTCCCCCCCCCCAGTCTAGTCATCTTGAAACTTGGTGGGTATTTGGGGGAGAGGCTCCAGCAGCTACCCTGTAAGTTTGGAGCCTCTCTGTCAAACTCCCTCCCCTCCAGCTGCTTTTCAAGTTGCTGCCGAATTTCAGAGGCAATTTGGTGGTGGGCCGAATCAGATCAGAGAATCTGATTTGGCCGTAGCTGCCCTAGTGCCCACTTCTGGGCTGGCGGAGCGCTGCTCCGCTTCGCTCTGGCCCCAAATGACCCCTGAAACAGACCCAAAGAAACTTGTCTCTCACAGATCTGTACCACCAGGATTCAGCCAGCCCTTATGCCAAGGAGCTCAAATATGGGATTGCTCTCTTTTCTCCTCAGAGCAACTTTTATGGGGTACACTAAGTTTATAGTAACTGGTGTTGTCATTCTGTAAATGCCATGTCTTATATGGGAAAAAATTTTTTGCCATCAAGTTGCAGCTGATTTATGGCGACCTCATTGAGTTTTCAAGGCAAGAGACCATTCAGAGATGGTTTGCCATTGCTGGCCTTGGTGTAGTAACCCTAGACTTTGTTTGTGGTCTCTCATCCAAGTAATACTAAGTTGGGCCCACCCCCACCCTGCTTACTTTCCAAGATCTGAGGAAATCAGCCTAGCCTGGGCCATCCAGGTCAGGGCAATTTAACCTCTTTTTTTTTGCCATCAAGTCACAGCTGACTTATGGCGACCCTGTGGGGTTTTCAAGGCAGGAGACATTCAGTGGTAGTTTGCCATTCCCTACCTCTGTGCCATGACACTGGTATTACTTGGAGGCCTCCCAACCAAATACTACCCAGGGCTCCCCAGTCTAACCTAGGTCTCCCCAATCGAAGTACCGCAGCCTATCTACAGCAATCCATGGGTCTCTGGGATCTTCTAGAAAAGGTGCAAGGCTTATGTGGTTGTATACGGCTGCTTTCATATTGAGAGGCTGCTTTCGTAATTAAATACTGGGATTTTTAAAAAAAACGTTGCTCTGCTTTTGTATCTATATAGGCTTTAGTGGCGGTTGATCCAAAGAGCCACTTATCTAGTTCCTTGCTCCCAAGTGAGATTTGGACTTGCATTTCTTGAAAAACAGCTCCTCTCCTCCATTCCTCATCTCTTGATACTGAAGGGAGTTTCATAAGCGGTTTGTGCCATGACTGAGGTGGGAGGGTGGGGGGTGTCTGCTGATCAAAAGAAAAAGTAGAAAAATTCCACTGGGCACACCCAGTGGTTTGGGTGCACCTAAACAAGCTCTTTTGATCTAATTTGAATTTGTTGTAGACCGCTTCACCTGCATGGGGAGATGGGACAGAAGTGTTTTTGACCGATAAATTCCTCTTTAGTATATTTCATAGTTAATTCTGTAGGAATATCTATCCTTCATCAGGGAAAATAATTTCCTCTTGCCGAGACCTGAGGCAAAATCTTTAGGAGAAGCATATTGGGCTGCCAGCATCACCAAGACTGTCTGTCTGTGCTGTTTTCAGGAAGTTTGTGATCTGGGCTTGTGCAATGTTCAGCCTCTGGCGTCTTTGAAAATAACTCAGGTTAACTACTCAGGTTGTCACCATAGAGTCTTACTGACTCACTCTGCCTCTTGTTACAGGTTGTCTTCCCACTCTCAGGAGTGTGTGAAAGCTACTCAGCACAGAGGCAGCAAAGTACCCGGCTCGGAAGATGACTGAAGTTCAAATCGACAGCTCCCGACTGCCCCCAGTTCAAGAAGGTAAGTTTTTATGTAGCTGACTTCTTAGAACTGGTTGAAGTCTTAGAACAGGCTGTAGACCGAGCCTGGATTAGTAAAATGCAGCTCTAATCCAACTTTGGTGAGAAAGGTCACTACATATTTACTGGTATGAAAAAACAATTTGCAGTGTTGAACCTAAAGCAGCTTTGCTGAATCAGACCAATGGTCCATCTAGTCCAGCATCTGGTTGCACATAGTGGCCAACCTGATGCCCTCAGAATGCATTTCTGCAGAGCACAGAGGCCAAAATCTCCATCTGTTATTACCAACCAGCACTGGTATTAAGGTTAGTCTCTCTGAATACAGAAGCTGTATGTTGTTATCACCAAGGCGAGTATCCACAGATAGACCCCTATCTCCATAAATATGTCTAATCCTTTCTTAAAACTATCTGACTCTCTGAAGAAATCCTTTGTTTCATCATCCTGAATCTGCTTACCATCAACAACATCGGGCATCTATGAATTCTAGTTTATGAATGAAAAAGAAAAATTTCTTTCTGTACTTTTTCCACCCCGTATGTAATTGTATAAATCTCTTCCCCCAGCCTTAGGTCATTTTTTCTCTAAACCAGAGGTTCTCAAACTTTTTCGTGAAACCATTTTATAAAATCACTGGGTGCTATTGTTCCATAGGCTGGATGAAATTCCTCCAACCTAAGGAACCTTTCTCCAACTTGAGCGGCTGTGGCATTGGAGGAAGGCTGCTTAGGCTGAGGAAAGTTTCAAACATTGCTTGGTGGAGTGGTTGGATACAGGCTATTATACCTTTTGGGAACCACTAGCAAAGTAATTCCATGCAACTTTCACCCTCCATGACATTAAATTCAGTAATCTCACATCTTTTAACTCTGAGCAAGTTAATATTTTATTTCTTATGTTTAGTTTTTATAAATATTCAAGCAGAGAAATTGCGCATCCTGGTCCCCACATTATCTCTCCGTTCCCTCTTTCACTGGTTCTTCATTTCCTTCCCTTCTGTCAGTCCTGGTAATATCTCCCCTTTCCCTCCCTCCTTTCTTTTCTCCTACCTTCTGGCCTAGTTTTTTTCTGTCTTCAGAGTTTTCAGCTTTTCTTTCCTTTCCCACCCACCCCCGCTTTCTCTCCCTCCCACGTACCTATTTTTTTTTATTCTTCCCCCCTCCTCATGTTGGCTGGCACAAACTGTGGCATAGAAGCCTCTGTAATATTGCTTGGGGGTGGTCCAGCAACCTCAAAAGGGCCACAGACGTCTTGCAACATAGTCTTACGAGATCTCGGTCAGATTTCCTTTTTAAGCTTCAGTGATTTGGGGTTTTATACTCCCTCCCCCATGTATTGCTTTCTGACATTCAGGTTCTTCCGCAGATGGGGTTTCTCCGGTTTGCTAAAACATCTCCCTTATCTATATGGAACCCCACTGTGTGGATTCTTTGATCTTCAACCTTGGGCCAAGTTCATAATTTGATATGTGATAGCATTGCTGAGCAAAAGGCTGTATTTCATGGTGGTTTTACACATTGATTTTCCCTGTCCCACTAGGTTTGTGAAATGCTTGCTGACTTCTGTGTTCTCATTTAACACCAAGTGCTCCAATTCTCCCATTTTAACCTGGAGACTTCTAGCATTTGTATGTAAACACCTGTCCTCTGTTTCTTTCCGCAAGTGCTGTCAGGATGCATGTCTCCCCCCCCCCCCCGGCTCTTTGATGTCCTTAATTGGCTCTCATTACCTGACACACTCTCACTATCAGGTTCTAGCCCACCCACATCGAGATTAGCATAGGCCCTTATTTTTAAAGGCTAGTTTTGTTTTGTTGTTTTAGTTGTGAGCTTGCCTCAAGCCAGTGTCTGGAGAGGCGGAGTATTCATTTTCTAGATAAATAAGTAGAGCTGAGTCATCCTGAACCAGATGGTCCCTAGCTCCTGTTGATTCCCCCCCCCCCCCAGGAGTTAGTTTAAAAGCTGCTTTGTATCCTTTTCTTTAATACTGAGTTCCAGCAGTCTGGTTTCATTTGTTTTCAGATTTCATTTCATTTCTTTTGTACAGGGTTGGCATGCTCTGAAAGGTTCCCACCTAACAAATTTAAACCTATCCTCACAGCACCGTCGTCTCATCCACTCACAGATTACAGTCAATGCTCCCTCTAAGCTGTGGAGTCTTGTGAGCAAAAAATCTACTTTGTCAGCTATTGGCATTAAAAGTTGTGAGCGACTGTTTTGGCTCACACTAACTCAGCTTAGAACAGGGGTGGCCAACCTTGCTTAACGTAAGAGCCACATAGAATAAACGTAAGAGCCACATAGAGATGTCTGAGAGCCGCAAGACAGGAACAAATATCACACACACATTTTTATTTTTAAAAATATGCAAATTTGCTTTTTATTAACGTTAAATGGGACTGCCAAAAATAAAAACAAACGAGGAAAACCAGTTATAAGAAAGAGAGAGAGAGAAACTAGGAAAGCAAATAGATGGGAGGGAGGAGGGAAGGAAGGGAGAAAGAGAGAAAAAGCATGCCTCCCCTTTGCTTCCCCAGCCACCCTGCCAGGAGCCGCACAATATGTGTGAAAGAGCCGCATGCGGCTCCCGAGCCACAGGTTGGCCACCCCTGGCTTAGAAGGAACACTGATCACAGTGCTCTAGCTGGAGATGGGGCAGCCATGACTGCCGTGTTGGCCAGCCTTCACTCCAAAGGGGGGGGGGGGGCGCTAATCTGATCTCCTTAGAGTGGTTCCTGGGCAATTGCGGTATATTTTGTAGCGCCAACTGACCCCTTCTGGCTCCATTCTAACATTCGCATTATCAGGAAGGGCCTCACAGACAAGCCCTTGGCTACAGCTGCAACAATGAGTACTAAATCCAAAAGAGAAGCGTAATAATGTTCCAGCTTGAAAATATTCTTCTTTTCCTTTCAAGTGAAACAGTGGGCAAAAGTCTTACTACATCTTGGTTAAAATTCGGCTGCACAGTGTAAGGAGCCAGATGAAATTGCTTGTGGCTTTCCTGACCCGTGTGCCCTGCTCCCCGCTTCCAGTTGGCCATCGCTGTACTCGCCCACGTCAGGGCCAGAGTGGTGAGCTTTGGCCCTGCAGTAATCCTCAGAAGCGTGAGGAGCCACCTTCTCTCATGCCTCAGCTTCTGTCAACAGTGGGATAAGTCCTGGGCACACAGAGAGAACTTTCAACACATAATCAAGCTGCAGACTCTTGCCAGCTGTGAAGCGTGGAATGCCGCCATTGCGGGGGGGGGGGGGGGCGCGGTGGCAGGGAGCACTGTTTTGTTGAGCACACCCATTTTTTGGCAGAGGTTCTGCAAGGAGGTGCCTGTTGATTTCAGCAGGCAAGCTGCATTCTTGGCGAGGGTGTTCACAGAGGCAGAGCGGAGGTGCTGAAGACCTTGTAGTCAGACAGTGGGTTTTTTTCCCCCTTCTCTCTCTGTCTCTCTTTGTCTAGTACCTTCTTTCTCCCAGGAACTCAGGGTGACATGTATGGTTGTCCCTTCATCATTTTACCCACTCAGCAACCCTGTGAGTTTCATAGCCATGCAGGGATTTGGACCTGGATCTCCCAGGACCTAGTTTAGCATTCTGACCACCACACTAGCATTTCTACAGTGCACTGTGCTTCCGTGTGGCTACTAGCTCAGACTAGGAGTTGTGGGCTGGGAAGTCCTTTGTTTGAATCTTGCCTCCACTGTGAAATCACTAGGTGGCCTTTAGCAGACCACCTCTCCAAGCCTCAGTCCCCTGCCCTCTCTGCCACTTGGGGGTAGTAATCCCTAACCCCCCCTTGTGGTATTTTTGCAAACAATACCGAGAGAATGTGTGTGTGGAGTGTTCAACACTCCAAAAGCACTAGAAAAATGTTTGGTAATATAATACGTGCTTTTATTATGCTTCCTCCCTCCTCTGGTTCTGCTTTCGTCAATGTCTTCTCCTGTTAATAGTCATGGAGGAACAAGGGCCTCTTTTTATTCATCCAATAAAAGAGTAAACGTTTTTTTAATCAGTTGGAGCCAGTTTGAAAGCACCCTTGCCACATTTAGTGCAAGCATAACTTTTCAGAGTGAGCTCTGAAACTCTGGTTTCGAACCTTCCTGGTGCAATAAATTTTGAACTGGAATGGGATTGTTCAAGTGAAGGGTGAAGAAATAAACAAAATAATGTAGACCCTTCCCCAAAGCTTTCCCTTTGTAAAAAGCTTCTGTCCCCTGCCAGGTTTGCTGCAGGTGAGAAATGGAGTTGCTCTTTGATGAGTCACTTAAAAATACAGAAAAGTGCCTCTAGCTGGGAGGAGTCCTGAGTATAAGGCTGTTGCTAATTAAATGCTGCTTTTACCTGGATAGTCCAGGCTAGCCAGATCTTGGAAGCTAGTCAGGTTCTACCCTTTGCATGAGAGACCACCAAGGAAGTCCAGGGTCACTGTGCAGAGGCAGACAATGGCAGACTACCTCTGAACATCTCCTGTCTTGAAAACCCCACAGGGTCACCGTAAGCTGGCTGCAACTTGATGGCAAAAAAATAAAATAAAAAATGCTGTTGAGTCCAAAGTTCCCTGCATCTAGAAAGCAAGCATGCTGGGGTTTACTCAGAATCATTTTTCCGCAAACCCTTAATCATAACTTTTGTTGAATTGTGGTCACTGCCCTGCTTTGTGCAAGGAGAGAGGCAATCACTCATGCTAGCCCTCATATGCCTTTTGAAGGGGGGACAGTTTTTCTCTACCTTTTGTGTTGCCTCTCCCCCTCCACACCAGTCCTCTGGCCATCCATGGAGCAGAGGAATGGGAAGGAAATCTTTGTACTTGTCATGTGGAGCAGGAACAGGTGTGAGTGGATTCCTGTAGATCTTTCAGTGGCAACTTGTGCTGATAAGACAGATGCGAAAAGAACTGAACCCCATCCTGATGAATTCCTTCTTTGTTCTTTTTTCGTGCAGTTTGTCGCGATTTTGCTGTCCTGGAAGATGGTGCTTTGGCCTACTGTCTGCAAGAACAAGAGAGTAAGAGCTGGAACTCGGGGCGATGGGCCAGGCTTATTTAGAATCATAGAATCATACAGTTGGAAGGGACCTCCAGGGTCATCTAGTCCCACCCCCTGCACAATGCAGGAAATTCACAAATCAATTCTTTATTTAAAATATTAGCTGCCTGTCTTCCTTACAGAGCTCAAGGTGGCTTAGGATAGTTAAAAATACATAAAATAGATTCCATAAAAATCATGAAAACAAAATTTAAATTCACAGTGCAGTCCGAAATAAAATTGTCGTCAGCTGCCTCCCAAAGATGGAAAGTGAGGGCCCAGGTGCACCTCCCTGGGGAGGTTATTCCATAATTGTGGGACATAGTTCTAACCTTCTCTGGCTAGTGCTTTGGCTCTCACTAGTTGTTTTTCTTCCTTGTGGGAGCAACGGCCAGCTCCTTCGGTGCTGAAAGTTGGAGGATGAATCTGAAGAGGCCAACAAATGGGCCAAGAGCAATCAACCAATTAACAAATAATGCCTGGGGAGATGTTTGTCCTGCTGAATCAGGGAAGGAAACTTTGGAAATACCCTTGGTTGCCAGAGTATAGGATGCCTCTAACACTCTGTTCCAATTTTTTTTGAAAAAAATTATAATATTCGGTTAATTAAATGGAGTCCAGAGCCTCACTGTCTCTAAACCCTTAGATGTTAATGAGTCGACTGACGCAAATCTTGTCAGAAGATGTAGCGTTTTTTCAGGGACGTTCTCAAGGTTGCTCGTTTAGGTGGCTTTTCTTGGCAGCTGTTCATGGGGAATTGTCCCTTTCACAGCCCAGAGGTGTTGTCTTCTTCATCCCATAATTGTTTTGGCTGCCACCACGAATGCTAATGAACCACTTCATGACGTCAAGACTTCCCCACATCTGTGATGAAGGTGATCAGTACACTGATCCTTCCACCCCCAAGCTGCCAGGGGCCATGATGGATGGCAGTTTAGATCAGGCTGCCGTGTATGATGGGAAGTTCATAAATGGCCTGGCTGTTGGAAACACATGGCCAACCAGAGCCTTGTGGCATGGTTCAGTGAATGAAGATGAAGCAGTGAAGCTTTTCTTCATCTTGTGCTTTGTCTTACCAGCTACTGTAGAGGGGAAGCCAACATTAATGGCTGCTCAAAAACTGGATAAAATCCATTTGCAGAAGATGACAAAAGGCAGTTGCCTACACTGAATGTATCTTAGGAACAGAAGTACAGTGTCTTCCATTTCCTCAGTGAGGTTCCATTTCCAAGGCTGCTTCCACATGGTAATATTCATTTCAGCTGGGGATGCCAGGGATTGAACCTGGGCCCTTCTGCATGCCAAGCAGATTGCTCTACCACTAAGCCATGGCCCCTCCCCAAAGTGAGAACTTAGTGGCTTAGTGGCAGATCAAATCCAGTCAAAGGAAGCAGCCAGGCACCAAAAGGCAGTCAAGTGGAGATGAGTGTCAAGATAGGATCGGAAGTCTGATTGTAGTTGTAAAAAGCAGGGAGTTGGTAAGGAAAGAGAGGCAAGGCAAATGCAGAGCTGGAAATGTAGCCAGGAGCCCTAGGCTGCACCCTCTCTCCTCCTTCCTTCATAAAGGGTTCTTTCCACCTTCTCATGTTCGTTATTCCTCTCTCCATGTTCTGCATCACCCCAGTCCTGGTCCCATCTCCTGCCTCGTTGCCCCATTCTTCAGTCTGTACTTTATTATTTAATTAATTTAAATACTTACAACCCCCCACCTTTCTCCCCAAAGAAGAGAAAAGTGGGTTAGAAAAGAAAATATTCCAAAAGCTAGCCACAGCAAGCGTTACAACCGTAAAACTAATTTTGAAACCAGTAACCACAGTAATCCACAATTCAGACCAGTAACCACTTTAAGTAACCACAGTAATCCACAATTCAGACTACAAATCACGCCTGCATACTGTTAAACCAGAAACTCAGTGCCTCCAAATGGCCTCCTAAATTCCACAGATTTACAGAGGTATTTTTTAAAAGTCAGCAGCTTGGATTCACATCCTCAAGAAGGGCATTCCTCAAGGCTGAGGCCACAGCAGGAGAGGCCCATGACCCACCTGAGGCAGATTTCATCATCCTCAAGGAAGATATACCTACAAGGAATTGTTGGGGGGAGTGAAATTGGCACAGGGGGTTTGCTGACTCCCAAGCACAGCCCTCTTCTCCCTCCTCCTTTGATGCTAGGATACCTGCATCTTCACAGGTAGATGTTGCAGGCTTTTTGGCACTCTGGCTGAAAAGACTACCCCACTCTGCTTTAGAGCAGCTAACTGTTTCGTGTTCATTGGCCTCATCTTGCGTTTACAGCAGTGCCTAAAGTTTCGAGTTGCAGCACAGAAACAAAAGAACAGTCCTATGACACTTCAAAGATCAACAAATCTATTCTTGCTGATGAAGGATTCATTTAACTGCACCTGTGGAAGCGAGCGCAAACCCAGAAAGAGCTTAAGCTACAGTATGTTTAATGTGCCACAAGAGTGGTCTTTTGCATTTGCTGAAACAGGCTACCCTGCTGGAATAAGTGCTGTGCAGTTTACCCTAAAAAGACAAATCTCTGCCAGCAGGCTCACAGTTTACAATTGATACAGTGTGGACAAGGAAGGGACACACAAGTCCCTCTCCTTTCAGCACTTGCTGAGAGTTTTCCATCTCTTGCCATTTTTCCACAGTTGAGCAGCATTACACCTCCAACATCCAGAAGAACCAGCTGGTTCAGAAGGACATCAAGATCGCCAAAAGGCTGCAGGGGATGGAGGAGGAAGAGAGGAAACTCCATAACTCCGAGCAACAGAAGCAAATGTAGGCATTGCCCTGTGCAATCACCCTTTCTTTGGGGCTTGTTATGGGTGCGCTTCCCTTTTGGAAACAGTAGGAGTGAATTACGACTACATTCCTGGGAGCATGGTGCGTTTGGGGTTCTGGTGTTGATTCAGCCATGGATCTAGAGTGTAGACTTGGGGCTGCTTTGAATACATATGAAGGGCAGATATAGGTCGATGGCCAGAGTGTGTGCATGTAGCAGGATGCTGAAGGCAACTGGTTGCTTCTGGAAGATGCTTTCTGTAGCGGGTTTGTATACTGTTCATAATTAACACCAAATGAGAGGTGCCATATCTGACCAGAACTCCAGGTGGCACAACTAGTGTTCTGTTAATTTTGTACCCAGCCAGGCTAGGAGTGGCTGCTCTAATTGTTTCTTTTCTTCTCCCTTCCTCCTGTTTTGTGCAGTGAAGAGAGCGACTCCGAAATTGCCCGTGCCATCCAGGAGGATATTCAGAGGAAAGCTGAGGAGAGTCGCCGGCGGGAGGAGAGAGACCAGGTTCGAAGATGTGCAGAGCCAAATGGGGTTTTGAGATCAGTAGGAGCAGGTTGAGGCAGGCAGGCGTGCAGTTTTTTGCCAGCCAAGTTATGTCAAGATTGCTCTAATAACACCCTGCAGCAAATTCACTGGTTGCTTAGAAGTTCCAGGTTGGGATTCCAAGAGAGATTTTTTTTTAATTGCACTGAGTGCAACATTCAACACAGACAGTCTCTGCGGGAGGCGCAGAATATCAAAGCATTTTAGGCATGTTTGCTGCTGCTTGAGACCACATGGGGATGGGGAGCAGGGGTTGACTGACCAGTCCTCATGGGCTGGGTGGTTGACCTTAATTTGCCAGTTCCCAGCCTGGTGACCGGACTGCTTTAATAGCTCCAGGGTAGCCAGACATTGTGCCAGACAGAAGCATCTCCTCATTGGGTGCCACAGCTCTGCTGTCTCCCGCCAGTTCCGCAAGCCGTGGCAGCGCTGCTGTTGTCCTTCCTGCTATTCCCCATTAAGGCTCAAATGTGGCAAACCCAACTAAGTTGCTAGTTTTTCAGCATCCAAAGGAAGTTGTTTAGAAGCAGTGGGGCTGTAGTCTTGCATGGGAAGAGGGTATCTTATTATGTGGACCCCAGTGTGGCCTTGTCCTGCTATGACATGTTGTAAGTGACTTCTTGTGGCCTTGAGAATTGATTCAGCCCTCAAGAGCGATGACCTTTCTGGAAAGTGGTGCTTCTGAACAGTGGCCAGATCAAGCATGTTGACTGGAACTAGCCTTCTGTCATTTGAGGGCACAACAAGCTGCAGTTTATACCCTGCCTTTCTCCCCCGTGAGGACCCAAAGCAGATCACATCTTTTCCCACTCTCATTTGATCCTCACAACAGCTCTGTTAGGTAAGTTAGGCTGAATGTGTGCAACTGGCCCAAAGTCAGCCAGCAAGCTTCCGTGGCAGAGTGGGGATTTGAGCCTGGGTCTCCTACCACCCCACTCTGTTTTTTTGCTGGCGCTCTAAGGTTGCTCCCTTTGTGCTCTGACTTCTTGGCCTTGTGATCCAGAGGTCAAAACTGTCTGCAGTCTGCAAAGTGGGGTGGGTTCCATCACTGCTCTGCCACTTTTGGATTAAAATGCAGAAGTAACACGGCAGCAGAGTTTACAAGGAAATCGGGATGTCTGCCTGTGAAATCTTGATCCGCTGTGGAAGCGATTATGCAGTCTTACCGGGTGTGGTCTGTCCTCAAAACGCCCTATAAAATTTGCCAGCACCCTGATAGCTACAGAAGGGCATTGTTTTGTAACTATGAAACTTTTTCCTGGAGCTTCACTTGGACTTGGGCATCTGGCAGAAATGAAGGACCAGCTGTGGCCCACTGGCTCTGCTCATTTTGAATGAGACTTGAGAGAGTTTCTAAACCCTTTGCAGCCCTGACAGGGATCTCATTAGACCTCGGAAGCTGAGCAGGGTTAGTGCTGGTTACTGGATGGAAGACCAGGGTTGTGATGCAGAGGCAGGCAATGGCAAATCATCTCTGTTCATCTCTTGCCTCAACAGCCCTATAGGGTAGCCATTTACCTTTAACTTTGTTAACCTCATAGATCAGCCAAGATTAATACGCAGCACAGAGTAATCAACACATCTGTTGTTGTTGTTCAGTCGCACAGTCGAGTCCAACTCTTTGCGACCCCATGGACCATATCATGCCAGGCTTTCCTGTCCTCCGCCGTCCTCTGGAGCCCACTCAACTTCATGCCCGTTGCATTGATAACACTGTCTAAGCATTTCATCCTTTGCCGTCCCCTTCTTCTTTTTCCTTCAGTCATTCCCAGCATCAGGGTCTTCTCCAGTGAGTGCTCCCTTCTCATTTGGGGGCCAAAGTGTTTGAGCGTCATCTACATAGAATTAAAATTTTAGAGCCACACAATAGGCTGATTTCAGTAGTACAGACATCGTTAATAAAAAGACCTAACTAGCTCCTTCCATGTTAAACGTGCCGAAGTGCAAATATGTCTATGGTGTTGCCGTAAGTTGGCTGTGACTCAGCGGCACTTTACATGCACACAAAACCTCTGTTCAGTGAGGAGGCTTGGGGGCAGTTCCAGGGGCAGCTGAAAGGCTGTACTCCAGGCTGATTTAATCAAAGGTGTGCAAAATGCATGTTATTAGCTATGTTCCCTCTGGACAGAAAAAACATAATAAATGTTCACAGCAGCACTTTAAAAACAGCTTGGTTCGGGGACTGACAAACTGATTTTAGATGTCTCAGTGTGAGAGCTGGCTGGTTTGTACTAGACCCCGCCCTTCCCTACTCCAGTGGTTAATGGGAAAGGCAAGCTATCATTGTGGGATGTTTCTGGAAGCCACTAAATAAGATTTGGTTCTGCCATTCCAAGTATTTGTACAGCCACTGCCTGATTTCCCTCCCCCCCCCCATCATTTGTGGCCAACCACAGCCTGGCTGTAAAATGCCTGCCGTGCCGTCCTGTTTCAAGGGGTAGAGCAGTCGATGACAGAGAAGTTAAGAATGGCTGCATCTAATAAAAGCAGGAAGCCAAAGCTGGATGGGCATTTGAGATAACAAATCAGAATTCAGTGGTTTGCGGGAAACAAAGCCCTGTTCAAAAACGGACTTCGGCTCATTCCAAGAAGCTGGTGCTTCTGTTGTTGATTTTGGAGAATGAGCCGGGCCCGGCGCTTGAATTGTACCCAACTCCTTTGAGCATTAAAAGTTTCATAAATGACTTGGGGGAGGAAAGTCAGGTCTTTGCCTTCCTGCCACTTTCCGCCATTTTTATGCCTGCAGGAAGCAGATATAACGACAATCCGTACTAGATTTCTTGCAGGACGGACTTCTGGACAGTTAGCTTTATTTTACTTTTGTTATTTTTATAGTAATTAATAGTGTACTAATTGTGCATTTGTGCAACATAAAGGCCATTGGAGACAGGCCTGTACCTAGAAACTTCGTAGTGGGGGTAGGTGTTCTAGAAGGGAAGCAAGCATAACAGGAAACAACCTGAATGTAAAGCAATCCAACCCATTTAAGGTGATACAGTTTATTATCATAAGGACCTGTCTGCTGCTGCCCATGCTGCATCAGCCTCTTGACATGTCCACAGTGGTGTGCTTTCTGTGGGGCAGCCCTTCGAGAGAGTGGGCTTCCACTGGGAGTGTGCATCAGGCATCAGAGAGAGCTCTACAGCAGATGGAGGATGGGGAAAGTAGCTGGCTGCCAGTCCAACTGGATCGGAAGTAGAGGCATAATCAGACCCAGGCAGGTGTCAAGGCCCAAGGCAGCGATTGAGAAAGAGGTATGAGAGCTTTTTAGCTCACAGTGCACTCTGTCAGGTACCAGTTGCTCAGGCTGACCAGCAAGATCCAAAACCAGGGCTTTATAGGGCCCTGTGGACAGGGATTAGCCCTTGGTGTCAGCTGGCTGAGTGTGTACACAGCACAGACCTCTGGTGCAATTTGGCGTGCACATGTCTATTTTAACCCTTACGGCCCTGTGTGGTGTGGATCTTGGATGCCTTTGGGAGCACTAGCACCCCTGTGGAAATGGGTTTGTGAAATTTGATGACATCCCTAGTCCAGATCTCCATGGCAGCCATGAAGCTCTGAAAGGTGATCTTTGGCCACTCGTCTTCTGCCTAACCTGCTCACAAGGTAGTTGTAAGTATAAAATTGGATACACCAGTCCCATACATAGTGCCTAGAACTCCTAAGAGAAAGGGCAGTAGAAAGTCACAGAGGTAGTAAATGACTTCTGGCAGATAGACCTGCAATGGCTGACTTGTAATAATCCACATGCAGCTATGCGCTGCTTCAGGTTTCTATGCTTAAATCCCTGACACCAGTCACTTTGGTGACCCTGCAGAGACTCCAGTTCCGTGTGAGCAGGGGCTGTTGCATCAGTTTCTCGTGGAACTCCGCACTGTGGCCATATTCTGCAAATCTGCCTGCTGTCCTTTCTGTGAAGTATCTCCAGAGTACTGGCAATTACAAACCAGCATTGCCTGTTCGGGAGAACACCCAGAGAGGCTCCTTCGCAGGGCCTTGGAATGAAGCAGTTTATTTAGAATATTTCTGTGCTGCCCCTTACAGGCTCGGATCCTCTCGTGAATGGTGCCTTTGTTACGGGCAGGGGGTATTCATCACCAAAGCTCACTTCTTCTCCTCCCACGCCTTTTTTGAAAGTGCTGGACCAGCTTGAAAATGGAAAAATGGTGCCAGTTCTAAGCAGAGGGGAAATTCTGTACAGGGAAGTGTTTGAAGAAGGGGTGGAGAGGGGGCTTCCAGGCGGGGGCCTGAAAACATGGCTCCACCACAACACCTGCGTCAACCAGAGTGGGTGGGAAAGATGTCCACGCACCCCCATCCTCTTGCTGCTCACTGCCATTGCTGGCCCCCTTTTCACCTCCCATCATGCCTGCACAAAAAGTATTGGTGTGAAGGTAGTTTTACCAGCCCTACTGAGCTGTGCTTTAATGCTGCCAAGTGGCTCAGAAGGGGAATGAAAAAAGTGCCATGTAAAGAGCTAAAAGGTTAAGGGGAATGGTGTGCCGAAGTGAGCCTGGTGTATTTGAAAGCAGAGGCACAAGTTAACAGTGGTTTGCATAGAGAGGGCAAAAACATGTGTTAGCCCCACCTACTCACGATGGATGGAATATAAGCATGGTGCCTGTATGCATACTCTTTGCACGTACATGCATGGCAACTGCTCGCATTTTGGTGATCACATGTAGGCAGGGGCAGCATGCTCATTCCTTCTCCCCCTCTGCATGCGTTGTCTGATGGGGGCTAGTGTCTTCTGTATCAAGTGACTGCAGATAACA
Source organism: Lepidodactylus listeri (assembly GCA_029233225.1). Classification (NCBI taxonomy): domain Eukaryota; kingdom Metazoa; phylum Chordata; class Lepidosauria; order Squamata; family Gekkonidae; genus Lepidodactylus; species Lepidodactylus listeri. The sequence continues at coordinate 31,870,093 of JARCFY010000019.1, read as the reverse complement.
GTCCTTGAATGGATATGTGGGATCATCTGTGAAGATGTAGGCAGGCCTGAAATGTTTCCTATTGTTATCAGGCTGGGGGCTGAGTAGGAGCTCTTGACTTCCTTTGCTGCGATCTTGACCCAAGGATGCTTGTTGCTGTTTTAGTGTAGTGTCTGCTGCCCCCTGGTGGCAGAGACATTCCCCCGTGTCTTCGTTCGTACCACTGAAAACCCCCCAGACATTTTAAGGTCCACTGATATTTATGTTTTTACTAAGCTAGGCTGTTGAACTTCCCCAGAGGTTTTTCTGACCTGTCAGAATTGTTGATTTCTTCAAATCCTCAGTCAGGAGTCATGTTCTCTTCCCTTAGTTAGCCTGTCGGTGACTCAAAAGGACATTCAAGCAGCCTTTTAAAAATAAACAAAGCCACATAGCACTGCTTGCTGCATGTGTAGTGTCCCTACTGCTTGCATTGCTCCTCTTGCCTGGGAAACTTGCCAGGCAAAATGTGCCAAGGTCCCAGGGTTCTACAGGGCATGCCTCTCACATCGCCACTCCCATCTATTCCACTTTGAGGGGTTCACAGTGTAGCACACACACGATTGCAGTGGTAACAGCAGCCCACATTTCAAGGTAGTTGTAATGCTCTTCACAATGTAGATGTGTGGTTGAAAGCCCGTTGGTTTTGTTCCAAGTCATATGTTTGTGGCTAAGGTGAAATGTAAACCAGAGACTTTCTGACTCCACGAGGCTTCATGTTGCCTTCACGGTAGTTTTAATGCGAATGTCTGATTGCTCTTAGTTTAGAAGCCCGCAATGCTTTTGTAAAGCGGATGAGCATTCTAGCTAGTACAACTTTTCTGTTTCCATTACAAATCGATGAAAAGAAGTAGCATATCAAGCCGTCCTGTGAACTTTTAGAGTTAGAATGAACTGATACAGTTGCAACCATTATAAACACCCCTGCTTCTTTGGGGAGGCTGTCTTTTTAATTAATCTGGCTGAATAAAACCAGGAGATCAAAGCGCCATTGGGCAGTGCATTCTGCCATCATCTCATTGGCACTGCTTCCTTCGTACGTGCCAGATCCCAGGCATTCTCCTAGCCAGGCAGCAGCCAGGATCAAACCTGTAACTTGGCAATACGAAGACACATTTTGTGGCCACTTGTCAGCCACTTGACCATGGCCACCTCGCACTGTAAATGTGCAAAATAATGTCAATTGGAGTGATGTTCAGGCAGTATGGGGTGCATTTTCATAAAATGGACTTCATACATAAGCAGAGATGTGGCTGGGGTGGTGGGGAGAAACAGGAGGGTGCCATACAGAGATGTTTTTATGGCATTCTGACCCGTGTAAGAATTTCCTCTGAGGAATGCATGCTTCTTGCCCTTCTAGCTACAATGGGATGTATCCTAAAATCATGAGTAAGCGGCTGAAGAGAAGCCCACACCTGAGAATTTCCATAGCATAACTGCTGCACTTCCCACTTGGTCTCAGCCTCGTGAAAACAGCATGAATGTTCTTGCAACCGCAGAGAGTCTGTCATTGTGACTGTGGATATTAGGGAAATTGACTATCTTCTGCAGACTTCTAAGTGCGCTTTTACATGTTCGCTGTTGAATAGACACTTGATCAGGAGTGGCTTACAATCACTAGTGTGTCTCTGTAGGACCCTTATGGCTGCAAGTTCAGGTTTGTACCTGCTTATTGTTTGCATTTTACATTTTCAAACATAAGTTTTAAAATGTCTCGGGTAATATGCAAAAGGACCCTACAAAGAAATGCCTTGGATGCTAATTCTTGTTTGTCAGTTTTGAGAAGGGGGGAGGGAACTGTTCTTGCCACCTGATTTGACTGCTTCAGTTTCTTCCCTGATTCACACTGTACCCAAACAGAGTGGGAGCGCCACTAATGGGTCCTTGATCTGCAGAGGGGTCAGTGCCTAGTGGAAGAGTGCATACTTTGCACACAGAAGGTCTTTGTGAAAAGGTTCTTGGGCAAGACGTCTCTCTGCCCAAGGCAGGACCTGCTATTGCTGATCAGAATAGATGGACAAGTGTTCTAATTCTGCAAAAGACAATCTCATGCATTCATTTCTGATTGGAGAAAGGAAAAGAGTGTGCTTTTTTTAAAACTAGGATTTCATAGAAGCTGCCAAACTTAGAAAACATAGAAAGCAGCTTCCTGAGTACCTCAGTGTTTCAATTTCTTTGTTTTTAAAAGAAGTTTGGGGGGTGTATACAAGGCCAGGCCAAGCAGCTGCTTGTGGCAGGACACGTATTGAGAAAGCATTATGGACCCCATATGTGTGACTGCTTTGATTCCAGTGAAAGTGTTGCATACAAAAGGCTTTGAATGTTTAGGAAAAGAACTATACAAATGTGTAGTTACAGTCTTTACTTTTGACAGAACTGTAGTGATTTTATTCAGGTAGTTAAACTTGAGAGATCAGGTTAGATTTAATAGTGTTGCCATTCGTGAAGGTGTCACCTGCAGTCCAGGGCACTGCTAAAATTTGTGCTTTAATTAAATGTTATTAATAACTCTGTGCTACTCAGTAGTAACTGTGGTTTGTGATATGCTCCAACAACTATTATTTGGGTGTGACAAAAAGCATTTGGTAACCTTGCTCGAGGCAATGTGATACGCTCCTGCTAGAAGCCAGTCCTTCAAAGGAGGAGGAACTGCTGGACCAAATTTCTGCCTGTGCTGAGTCCGAGCAAGCGAAATTACCCTGATTAAGAAAACTCATGCACATCTACATAATTCGCATTGCATATTCAGGTCACAGAATTTGCTTTCCTTAATGCTGAATTCTGGTATTTTGTTAAAGGGAAGATTAAACATACAGTCCTAAGTCATGTGTCCACCCCACTCACCTTGTAGCCTTTCCTGGGGTTCTGATATCTGCACACAAGCGCAAGGAATAGTCCCTGAGAAATTAAAGGGCAAGAAATACAACTAGGAACAAACAACCTTGCTGTGGCACTTACTTGTGTTCTTATTATGACTGTTTGGTCTTGGAAGGCCTCCAGGGCTTTTGACAAATTTCAAACGCAGAATTACAAGCCATATAATCCAGTTAAATACCAGCGTCCACTTTAAAACAGGCAATACATAAAACATCAGGCGCGACACAGCCAAACAGGTGCTGTCTCTCAGCCAGTGTAACTTGAAAGGCATTCCAGAATAGAAATATCTTCATCTTGCTCCGAGAGATTGGTAGGGCTGCTGCTGGTCTCATCACCCAAGGGAGAGAATTGCAAAGTTTAGGATCTGCTAAAGCCTTCCTACAGGCTCCAGCCACCATTGTTTCTGATAAGGTCAGTTCTTCTGTACAGGCACGCCAACTGGATTCTGCATTTGCATAGAGCTACTTCCAGCAGGGGATACCCTGGATAGATATCAGAGCTTGGGCTGGCCAGGATGGGAGGAGGCAAGTAGCCCTAGTTCCTGTTTTAAAAATCCTAGTTTGTCTGCCCACCCCCTGCCCCAGTACAGAGAAGGGGTGAGATACACATGTAGATGAGACAAGACCTTAGAAATCTCTCATGTGTTCAATTCTTCTCCTCATCTATTCTGATTTTCATCCATACACAGGAGCTAGCCAAGCGGTTGCAAGACTTAGAAGAGGAAGCGATCCGACAGCAGAAGCAGAAGTTGGAGAATTCCAATGGCGAAAAAGGTAACCAGAGTCCAAAAACGAGCATCATGCTGGACAGTCTGCTTCTCTGAAAGCGTTTGCACCCTATGGGCCACCAGAGCATAGTCAAGCTGGAAGGAAGAGGAGTGCCACTCCTGATGGCATCTCGGTGCCAAGGGCTTTGCTTTGAGCAGATCTTAGCATGACACAATGCCAAGGTGAATAAGAACAACACAAGGATTGCTTTGCGTAATGGCTTTCACCCAGTTTTCGTCTCCAGCACCTGTTTTCAAAGATGCTCTATATATGGAAGTTTAGTTTAGCTATCAAGGCAAATACGCTTTGAGAGAATTTGTCCATTTGTTTAAAAACAACAACATCTAAACTAAAAAAGCCTTTTGGTCAGTATGAGCAATCCCTACAACATCCATAAAAAAGCTAGCCAGTATGATTATCCCCGTGCTCCATCCTCACAGTGGTTTGCCACAGGACAGATGTGAGATTTGAACTGGGATCTTCTCACATTCAGGGCCAAACTGTTAGGAGTCTGAGATAAGATGTAGCTGAGCTGTAAAAAGCAGCTTTTGAGGGGGGGGTGATATGGCTTGGGGTCTACATTCTGGACAGAGGTGGTTTAATTCTTCTTTCCGTGCTGTCTCTTCAGATGACTTCAGATAACTCTCTTCCCCCATCCCTGGCTGCTTTAAGCCCTGGTAGCGGAGGAGATGAAGTATCCCTTTTGCATCTGTCCTTTTCGGTGCTGGGACCTAATGCCACAGGGAAGGGGCAGCTCCAGTCAGAGAAACATTAGAGGAAGCCCAACACTTATCCAGCCATTCCTGCTTTTTTCAGCTAAATTATTTGTGGGGGTCTGATCATGGATTCCCCAACACCATGTGTTGTTTCACCCTGCCATTATGCTGCACCATTTCACAAATAATTGACAGAATTTTTTACTATCCAGGGCAATGGATTTCGCAGAGACCTTTCTGCATTGCCTCAGCATTCCCCAGATGGTAAAAATTATAATCCTGATTATGGCCGCGGAATCCCAGCACGGGGCATGTTCTGGAGTGAGTGCACCATTGCCCTGCTTGTACTGAAAGCATATGGAAATCACACCCACTGTGGTTGCCGGACCAGCTGTCTTCCAGAAACACTTCTCTGCCATCACTAGTCAGGTGGCTGAAGAATGCCAGATGAGTTTCCATGGAGCATCAAGGTTCCTGGAATGCAGAATAAGAAGTCATTGTCTTGGGACACTACAGCAGACCTCTGAGAGTGTCCTTTTCTCAACAAACAAACTAACCAGCAGTTTGATACAAGAGATATACCAACTTGCAACCTTGCATCACATTTCACTACAGCAGAGGATATGATATCTCTCTCTCTTCCTGTCTCTCTTTCCGTGGCCTTCTGCACTAGCAGCAACACTTCTCCTTCTGCAAACCTTCAGTGACTCGTTCATAACTACGATGATTATAATTATGAAGAATCCTCTGCAGAATTATGCAATTCCTTTTCCTAAACCAAAGCTCCTTTTTACAGGCCAGTTGCTGTGGTGGGCAGTTGTAAGAGATTAAAATAGAAGGGGAAGAGACCTAAATTATCTCTTTTGCAGTTGCACTTGAGGGCCCTGATTTTTTTCTCTCTCGGCGCCCTTCTGACATTTTGCCTCCTCCTTTTACTGGCGGTCTTCACATTCAGCCTGTTCTGCTGTTGTCTCTGATCTGTCTGCCATATCCTGCTTGCGTTTTCCTCCACTTCCCATTTAAGAATATAAGAAAAATCATGTCGGTTAGACCAAAGGACTGTGAGGTCCCACTTCACATCCCCTACAGTTGTCAGCTAGATTTTCCAAGGAAGCCCACATGAAGAGCATAAAAGCAAATAGCGCTTCGTCCCTATTACCCCCTAGCAATTACAATAGACTACCTCTGAATATGAAGAGCTTTAATAGGCCTGACATACGCAAGTTTGTCTGATTCCCTTATCAAACCGTTCAGGCCAGGATCTGTCGCCACATTTTGTAGCCGCAAAATTAATTGTGCTTGTTCTTCTGCACCTCCTTTTCCTGACTCTGTAGTGCCCTTTTTAGAGCTAGGGTGGCCAAAACTCTGTGCAGCATTCTGAGTGCAGCATCACTGTAGATTGTGATACTGCCTGATTTCTGTCCCTTTCCCTAATAATCCCTAGTGTGGATTTTGCCTTTTCCCACTCCTTTTACACCCCATACTGCTCACAGTCATGCCGTGCTCCAGAGAGGGATAGCCAGTCTTCATCTTTTGAGGTGGTGGTCCTCCTCTGTGCCATCAACAACGTACACAGCTGCCATGTCCTGCATCTTCTTCTGATAACCTGCCTTTTTGTCTATGTGTTAAGGTGGTGATGACACCGAACCTCTCCATTGGGTGATAGCAAACCTGGAGCTCCAGACACTGGAGCAGCTCCGACAAGATGAAGAACTGGCTCAGAAACTGCAAGAAGAGGAGCAAACTTCTATTGTGAGTATCTACGCATCTCTTCTATTTCAGAGTCAGAAGTGCAATTCATTTGGTTAAGTCGCAGCATCTAGGGGATTGTCAACTGATTAAAGACTTTCTGTTCCAGCAATCAAATCTATAAAGAAGGGTTTCTGGTGGGCATGCTGTCTGTCTGATGACTTGCCTCTCTGTTGCAACATTTGTGGCCATTATACACTCTCCAGATAGGCTACAGGGGACAATCAGCATCATAGAATCACTGATTTTGAGAAGCGTCATTGTGAGGTCGTCTAAGAATGAAATTTAGGTTGCCAGAAGATTCTGAAGCCCAGGCCTGTCAAGACAGCATTTTCAGAAATGCCGACACAATTATTGTGCCTTAGTGCAGTTAATCACAGAACCGTCTAAAGGGCCCCAGGCTCAGTCCCTTGCAGAACCTCCAGCCAGCAGATCTCAGGTAGCTGGAGCCCTTGACCCTGGAGAGCTGCTGGTGCTCAGAGAAGAGACAATATTAGGCTGGATGGGCCCAGTCAACGAGAACTTCAGTTGATTCATTGCTGGTTCATCTGATCAAAGCATTCAGCCCTGCGGGTTTTGGCCTTGCATTGGAAAATGTATCATGAACTGGAGACATTTGCAATAAATGTCTATTTTTACATGCTGGGGTGCAAGCAAAGGTAAGGGCATGTGCTGCATGGAAACAGGACGGTTCTGTTCCTCTCTCGAAGTGTTTGTTTTTCCAAATGCTTGTTACCTTTTTTGACCCTCTTTGTGCAGAGAGCCAGGAAGAACAGGGAGCGTAACGATGACTACAGAGCTGCCCAGGTGGCTCAGGATGAGGTAATGGACCAGCTGTGGCCTGCTCCCCACGTTCCTGTTTGTTTCCCTTGGCTCCACTTCTGGACTCTTGTGTGTCTGTGGGGTGTTGAGATGGGAGGGTGTGCTGGAGGAGGGGCTGGCATCAAAGCAGGGGCTCCCCAGTTCAGTGGGAGTGATGTTACCCTTCAGTAGAAGCTCCAGCCTCTTCTTGGAATTGGGCAGGAGAGCCAGCCAAGCCTGGCTCCATATGGTTTACCTTTTGACAGTCAGAGGCATGGGGGAGAGGTGCCACTGCCAAGCATGAGGCAGTTCACATGGGTGCAGCTCCTGGGAGGCAGAGTGTAGGTTTGTTTTTACAGTTCCTCTTTAAGGGGAGGGTGTGTGACACAGTCCTCCAAGCACTGCCTCCTCTGCAGGTTCTTACGAGTTGCAGAAACGGTCCTGAGAGAGAGGCTTTGCTGCACAGGCTGTGTTCTCAACAACTTTTAGAGGCTGCCTTCTCTTCCGTAGCCCATGATGGTTTTTAGACTCACACCTGAGCATTCTCTTAACTACAGAGGTCCGTCCCTCCCCCATCACTAGTTACGGAACTCTCTCCTAGTACGGATTCAGGCAGGTCTGATCCATATCCTTGGAGGCTGCAGTTTGCTACAAGAGATTGTCTATCTACACCTGTGCTGAATAGGCAGAGCTGCTGTTAGGCAAATTTACCTAAGAAGACTGCAGGCCATGGCAGCCATCTCAAGCCTCATCCATGCAGTATCTGTCACAAGGGTGTCACAGATCCAGGGGCAGTTGGCCCTTTAACTTACTAGAAAAGTACTCAGAACCAGGAACCACCTGCTGCTTGGCGAGAGGTAGCACAGGAGAAGATGATGGGAAATTCTTGCTTGTTGTTAGTGCCAGCTGGGTCCAAGCCGTGTGTTTGTGTGGCACTGCCAGTGGTCACTCAGTTTTTTCCTGGGCCATTTAAATGTTCCAGTCCACTCCTGCACAGATCTTGTCCTCAGTGGCACTGTCTTCCCGAAAGTGCTGGCGAAATAAGCTAGTTGCTTGTGGGGGAAGATGCCATGTGATGCCACGAGAAGGCCAGATCTTTCCACCTTGCAGGTATGGTAGGCCACCGCCCAGATCTCTCCTTTTTCCCTGGGTCCCCTCAAGAACTGTTGAATGCAGCTCTGTTCATTGTAGCTTTTCAAACAGGATGATTTGGAAAACTCTCTCATTCCAGGAGATTGCTCGATACATGCAAGAGCAGGAACTGAAAACCCAGTGGAGATCCTCCAGCAAGGATGGAGCATCTGAGAGCATCAAGGAGGCACACAGCCTCCCTGAACGTAGATGGAGCCGAGGGCTAGAGGTAATAGGCAGAGAGGCCTCATGTTGCCTGGGCTGGAGAAAAACCTTGGTGCCCGTGAGAAGAGTAGCCTGTCTGTTCTCTTTACAGTTGTTAAAATGGTGCATAGCAGTCCACTTAACACAGCTTTCAGGATTTTCCATGCATTTCTGTATCACTTCAGATTTATATTGTCAGCACTTTGGTGTAGTGGTTAAGTGCATGGACTCTAATCTGGGAGAACTGGGTTTGATTCCCCACTCCTCTGCTCACAGCTGCTGGATGACCTTGGGCAAGCCATAGTTCTGTCACAGCTGTTCTCTCAAGGACAGCTCTGGAAAGAGCTCTCTCAGCCCCACCTACCTCACAGGGTGTCTGTTGTGGAGAGGGGAAGGGAAAGGAGTTTGTAAGCTGCTCTGAGACTCCGAGTGAAGGGCGGGGTATAAATCCAATCTCCTCCTCCTCCTCTTGTTCTCCCTGTGAGACAGCTCACCGTTGGTCCCATGCGGAGCTGAGACCAACAGGATGACTCAGTGAACCCCTGCTTGCAGTGGCATCTGGAACCATTTCCTCTGAGGCTTGATCCAGATCTCTGTTGTCTCCCAGTGTCTCTAGCCCTGGGGAGGGAGATCAAGCTGTAGAAACACGGAAGTACTTTATTGTGAGTTAGGTTCAGCAGTTGCCGCAGCCCATGAGTGTGAGAGTCCTGTTCAAAGTAGTCAAGGATCAGATCTCGGTTGGTTAACCACAGTTCTTTATTGCCTATTCCTACATTAGTACAGCGTCTCGGGGTATTGTCAGAGATGAGACAAATAATACAAGCGGGTCTATTATACCATTCCAAGGAGTTTGAATTACCCATAGGTAGCCAATCCCCAGGAGGGAAAATTGGCGGGCTAAAAGGTGTCTTGACCGTTTGGTTCACACAGGAAAAAAGTGAGGTGTTAAGCAGTAAATTTCCCTTTCCAAACCAGATCCCTCCGTTCACATAACAATTCATGGCTCCAAGGTTCTTTAGCATAGATAAGAGATGAGAGCCTTTCCTCCCCTTGAAGTCACTGCCGGAGCAGCTGGAATGCGGAGGCAGGGATGAGAGGCCTCCTTGTTCTCACCCTAGGGGTTGTCACCCTCCCGACCAAGAAAGGAGAAAATACAGGTCCAATACATAAAGAAATAACAGAATACATAGTGTGCATGCAAGATTACATTGACAGAATTAACTGATTCTGACACCCTGCCCTCCCCATGATTCCCTTCACCTAGCTTTTTCAGGGAACATTTTATGGAACAGTTTGGTTAACTTGGGGGCATGAACATGTTCAGAACGAATCCATTCATTGTGTTCCGGGCCAAAATCTAACCATCTAACTAAATAATACAAATGGCCCCTCTTTGTCTTGGAATCCAGGATTTCAGTTATCTCGTAGTGTGGACTCCCCTCCTTCATCAGTGGAGGAGGAACTGGAGGAACTGGATGCCATGCATTCGGCCCAGGATCTTTCTTCAGCAAGCTGAAATGAAACACAGGATGTATAGAACTTAGTGATTTAGGCAGATCGAGTTCAAAGGAGACATCAGAGATTTTTCGTAGCACTTTAAAAGGTCCAACATATTTCCATCCTAATTTTCTGCTGGGCTGCAGCCCGTGGATATTTTTGGTAGAGAGATAAACTGAGTCCCCGGGTTGAAGGTCCCATCCCGGTGCTCGGCCACGATCAGCATATTTCTTATAGTCCTCCTTGGCATGGTCCAAGGCTTTACCAATCAACGGCCAGGAGTCCTGGAGACTGGACCACCAGTTTTTAAAGTCTGAGGGGGGAGCCTGGGGGTCTTCCTTGAGGGTGGGGAGCGGTTTACCTTCAAAGCCTCCCACTGCCATGAAAGGTGAGACCCCAGTGGAAGAATGCACTGCATTGTTGTAGCTATATTCTGCAAAGGGTAATAATTCCACCCAGTTATCTTGGTGGTAGTTGGTGTAGCACCTTAAGAACTGCTCCAGAATTTGATTAGTTCGCTCGGATTGGCCATCGGTTTCTGGATGGTAACCCGAGCTCAAGGCAGGTTCTATGTCCATTAGTTTCAAAAGCTCCCGCCAGAAGGTGGCAATGAATTGACTTCCGCGATCGGATACCACCCTTCTCGGAAAAGCATGTAATTTTATCACCTGGTTAAAGAAGGCTTTAGCCATCCCTTTGGCGGTGGGTAACTGTTTGAAGGGAGTGAAATGGGCTTGTTTGGAAAACGTGTCTACCACTACCCAGATCACTGTTTTTCCTTTTGATGGGGGCAAATTGGTAATGAAGTCCATGGCTATGTCTTCCCAGGGCCTGGAAGCCGTGGGTAGGGGGTGTAACAATCCCGGGACTTTGCCTCCCCGTTTTTTACACATTAAGCAGGTTTGACATGCCGAGACGAAATCCGAGACGTCTCGACGCATGCGCGGCCACCAGAATTGACGTTGGATCAGGTTAAGAGTTTTTAGGAATCCAAAGTGCCCGGCGAGCTTGGAAGAGTGACAATTTAGCAGGATTTCTTTGCGTTTGGTTTTTGGCACCACTAATTTGTCCCCTCGGAGCCAACAATTGTCCTCTCTTTTTTCGCACTCTCCCACCGCTTCCAATTCCTCTATTTCCTCAGGGGCATATTCCCCCCCCCATTGACAGTCCCCAGTGGTTAGCTCAGTTTTCTTTGCTTTGCTCCTGGTGACAACCGCTCCTCCCAGCTGCTGGGGGGAGAACATGGAATCGAATACCTCCTCTTTCAGACTCTCGTGTTGGGGCAATCTGGACAACGCGTCTGCCAGGGAATTAGCCTTCCCAGGAAAATGCTTTAACACAAAGTTAAATTTTGAGAAGAAGTCAGCCCAGCGCAGTTGTTTGGCGTTGAGGGACCGCTGTGTGCGCAAAGCTTCTAAGTTCTTATGATCCGTCCATATTTCGAACGGAGTCTGCGCCCCTTCTAACCAGTGGCGCCAGGTAGTGAGCGCCAATCTAATGGCCGCAGCTTCCTTGTCCCACACTGACCAATTCCTTTCTGTTTCATTAAACTTCTTTGAGATGTACGCTAAGGGGTGCAGTTTCTCTTCCGAGTCCCTTTGTAGGATGGCCCCCCCCATTGCTACATCCGAGGCATCAACATGGATTATAAAGTCTTTAGTCTCATCCGGGTGCGCCAAAATGGGCTCTGAGGTAAAAAGAGTTTTTAAAGCCTCAAATGCCTTCTGACACTCCCCGTTCCACGCCAGTTTCTCTCCCGGCTTTCCCGCCTCGGGACCCCTCCCCTTGGTTTTCAACAAGTCCGTTAAGGGAAGGGTGACTTTGGCAAAGTCCTTGATGAAAGTTCGATAGAAGTTACAAAATCCTAACAGGCTCTGCAGCTGCTTTCTCGTTCGCGGAGCCTCCCATTGCACCACCGCTTCCACTTTCCCCGGGTCCATTTCCAACCCCTTCTGAGAAATGCGGTAGCCCAGGAAGTCCACAGACTCGCGGTGAAACTCGCACTTAGACAGTTTCACAAACAGCTGGTTTTTTAGTAATGTTGATAGTACGTCTCTGACCAAAGTCACATGTTCGTTCTTATCAGTGGAATAGATCAAGATATCATCTATGTAACATAACACGCCCTTAAATAGGTGCTTGTGCAACACTTCGTTGATTAAACTCATAAAGACCCCGGGCGCCCCACTTAAGCCGAACGGCATCACGAGGTATTCAAACTGCCCCAAGGGGGTGTTAAAAGCAGTCTTGGGTTCATCCCCCTCCCTTATGCGCACCCTGAAGTAGGCATCTCGCAGATCCAACTTGGTGAAAATCTTCCCCTTGGCCGCCTCCGCCAAAAGGTCTTTTATTAACGGGAGGGGGTAAGCATTAGAGGTGGAGACTGCGTTTAGCCCCCGATAATCCGTGCACAATCGCAAGCCGCCATCCTTTTTCTTTCGGAACAGCACGGGCGCCGCAAAAGGGGACTTGGCGGGGCGGATAAACCCCCTGGCCAGATTTTTGTCCAAGAACTTCCGCAGCTCTTCCCGTTCCGCCGGGCTCATGGAATACAATTTGCCCTTTGGGAGTTTCTCGCCCGGGAGGAGCTCTATGGCACAGTCCGACAACCGGTGGGGGGGCAACTCGTCCGCCTCGGTCTCACTGAACACTTCCAGCAAGTCTCTATACTCCTTAGGCACCATGGCAGGGATGAGAGCGAGGGTGGCCGCAGGAGACGGCGGGCTGGGGGGCCCGGGACCCCATCCTGGGTCCCAGCGGTGGCTCTGGCAGCGTTCGTCTACCCACGAAATCTTCCCCTCGCTCCATTTTATGTAGGGGTCGTGCGCCCCGAGCCAAGGGCTACCCAACACCATAGGGAATTGGGCATTAGGGGTTATGACGAAAGCTCTCTTCTCCCAGTGGTCCCCCGTTCCCAAAATTAAGTTCTCAGTCTCTGCTATGCACTCCTCCTTCATTTCGGACCCATCCATCTGGGTAAACTTCAGGGGTTCCGCTAACGGGGTGACTTTAGGTCCCAGCCCCTCCACTACTAGGGGGCTGATTAGGTCTCGCGCGCACCCAGAGTCAATTAAAGCGCGGACCCTCATGTGGGTGCCTGATCCTGGGGTCACCACAGTTACTACCATATATAACAAGGGGCCGGGGATGCTCACCGGAGATGGCGCTTCGTTGTGGGGGACCTGCAGCTCTGCGCCGCTCACTGCAGGCCGTTGGAGTTTCCCGACATCTGGGTTTCCATCAGCTCCAGCTCTCCCTGCTCACTCGTTGCCCCTTCCAGCTGCAAAGCCCGGGGTTTCATGGGGGTCTTCCCCCGAGTCGGGGTGCTCGCAGGTCCTGGGGTTGAGGTCTTCGGGCCCTTCCCCCCTCCTCTTGGACACGCTGAGGCGAAGTGGCCACTTTCCCCGCACTTCATACACAACCCTTGTCGGAACCTCGAGTCGCGGACGTCTTGTACATTGGATCGGGGCTTCGCTCGTGGGCCCGCTCTGATAGCGGCGGTTGCGGATGCTCCCATCTTGATTAGGGCGAAGCGTTCTTCCATGTCGGTGGCCGCCCTCATCCAGGTAGTCAGCGTGCCCGGACGGCCTCCCAGCAGCACGGTCTCGTAGATTTCCGGGTTTAGACCCTCCCAATACTTCTCCATGAAGAGTTCCTCCGGCCATCCGTGGATTTTGGCAGCGATGCGCCGGAACTTTTCAGTGTATTCTCTCACTGACGATCTTCCCTGGAACAGCTTTCTCAGTTGATTTCTGGCTTTTTCCTCACCCAGCGGGTCTTCGAACTGGTGCCGAAGAGCCCACATGAAGTTGTTCAAGGAACGCAGCTCAGGGCCAGGGTTGCCGTGCAGGCTCACATACCAATCGCTGGCGGTGTCTTTCAGTTTGGATCCGATGTAGCCTATGCGATCCTTCTCGGTAGGATGCAGGTGGCCCCAACTGTCCAGGAATCTCCCGATCTCGAGTGTGAAGAAACGTAGCTTCTCGGGGTCCCCATCGAAAGTAGTCGTCAGCGGGTCGGAAGGGGGTGGGCGAGCGGCCGGCGCGGCCGGGACTGGGGCCGGCGCGGGAACGGGCCCCGGGACTGGAGCCGGGACGACCGGCGGAGCTGGCTGCGCCGGTAGAGCGGGCGCCTGCGGCTGAGCCGGAACCCCTCCGGGTGCTGGCTGCTGTTGTGGGGCTCCGACTCCTTGACCGAGGAGGGCGCCTTGCATCGCCACCATAGCGTCTCGAAATTGGTGCTGGAGATCGAGGGCCAACTCGCGGAGCTCGGAGGTGAGTTGCAGCCGCAGGTCTCCCATCATCTGATCCAGCGGGACCGTCTGCTCCTCTCGATACGGATCGGGCCCATACAAATCCAGTGTCTCCTCTTCGGGAGGCTGGCGACGCGGTCCTCCACGGCGGACCGGCTCGCGGTCGTCTCCTAGGTAGCTCGGTCTCCCTCGATCGAGCTGGTCGCCGGTGAGCGGAACTCTCACCCCTTTCCTGTCGTGCACCCACGAAGTCACGGATCGGCCCCCGAAGTGGCTCCAAGTGTACTGGGGGGTCACGCTCTGATGGGTAATCGGGCGGCGCGGGATGTAGTAAGCCCCCTGGCTCGTGGTCACCGGCACCTCGGGACCTCCTCCGCCGCCGCCACCCCCGTTCCCCGGATCCGCCGGGGTAGCCGGGGCCTCCTCTGGAGTGGTAGGTTTGAGGGGGACGAGATCGTCTTCTGACATGGTCAGGAACGATTGAATCCCAATCAAGGATCTCTGACAATCTGTGAGAGTCCTGTTCAAAGTAGTCAAGGATCAGATCTCGGTTGGTTAACCACAGTTCTTTATTGCCTATTCCTACATTAGTACAGCGTCTCGGGGTATTGTCAGAGATGAGACAAATAATACAAGCGGGTCTATTATACCATTCCAAGGAGTTTGAATTACCCATAGGTAGCCAATCCCCAGGAGGGAAAATTGGCGGGCTAAAAGGTGTCTTGACCGTTTGGTTCACACAGGAAAAAAGTGAGGTGTTAAGCAGTAAATTTCCCTTTCCAAACCAGATCCCTCCGTTCACATAACAATTCATGGCTCCAAGGTTCTTTAGCATAGATAAGAGATGAGAGCCTTTCCTCCCCTTGAAGTCACTGCCGGAGCAGCTGGAATGCGGAGGCAGGGATGAGAGGCCTCCTTGTTCTCACCCTAGGGGTTGTCACCCTCCCGACCAAGAAAGGAGAAAATACAGGTCCAATACATAAAGAAATAACAGAATACATAGTGTGCATGCAAGATTACATTGACAGAATTAACTGATTCTGACAATGAGACAGCTGACACCAGCATCACCTGTTTGAGCAACTCAAGAGGGAATGCATAGCTGCATAAATTGGAAGCCCCTGCAGGTTTCTGTACGCACAGAGGGAGTGTCTTAGTGGTCGCTCACATTCTTATTTGTGCAGCACAAGACTGGTGAAATCGGGCCATGTGGCTGGTAGCTGCAGAAACACAAGTTTTCCACAAAGCTGCTGAAATTGGATTAAATGGTTAATCTTGTTTAGTCTGGGAGCTGCTTTCCTTTTTCCATGCCTTTCCCCTGAGATTGTTGACAGGTGCGACCATCGCCTGCTTGTCTTCCCTTACAGCGACCCTGTAAGTTTAACTCAATTGGGTGACTTTGGGTTGCCGCTCTCTGTGAGCATCATGGCTGAGAAGAGATTTGAACCTTGGACTGCCAGGTCCAGATCAAGCATGTTAAATCTGGTCCAGATCAAGCACATAAAATCTTTTTGTAAAGTGGGGAGGATTATGCTTGAAAAGAGGCAATTCTAGGGCTATTTTGCCTTAGACAGAATCAGGAGTCTCCAGAATGGCAGTGTGTGTGCAAAAAAATCCAAAATGGGACAGACAGTTTTCTTGATGGCTGGTTGAGCTTATGAGTGGTTCTGACTGACAGTATGCAGCTTAGTGGTTCTTGCAGTTGCTGTGTGGAGAGCCCTGAGTCTGTAGCCTCCCGTCCCTCCTCCCCACCAAGGACTAAATAATTGCCCAAGGAGTCCAGATCTGTTCAGAATCAAATTACTTCCTCCTCTCTTATCCCTTTATCCTTCCTCCATCTTCTTACTGTCTTGACAGGAGGCCCAGACCAGCTGTGGAGCTGCATCACCGGCCAGAGTTCAGTCCCTGGAAAGATCAGATGTGCCCTCAAGAGGAGGTCATGCAGACGTGAAGTCAGTGCTCAAACTAGTAACCTGGTGAAGTTATATGGGAAGGGCTCCTTAAGTTATGGTGCACTCAAAAAGACCGATTTAAAGGGCCCTTTCCTCTCTCCAGCTGTTGGCACCAGGCTCAGCCTTGGGCAGGGGGAGAACAATGCCCGTTTGTTGATGAGGGGACTAGAGTCTGTAACTGTTGATTCTTCTTTGGGGTCTCTGTGCAGTGGTGACTTTTTTTGGAGCCTGTCTTTGGCCCTGGCACAACTTACTAGGAAGACCTTCAGGCCACCAGTCCCATATGACCTGTCTCTCTGGCCTCTCAGAGTTGGCTTCTCGTTGGCCATCACATTACTTAAGCAGAGACCACGTTCTCTGCCCTGACAGCACGTTCTCTGCCCTGACAGCACCAGAGTGGTCTTCTGCCCAGACTTTGTCTTTCTTCCTATGGTGTCCGCCAAGTTTCACCTTCACTAAAATCAATGTCCATTGATGCTGAGCACACTCTCCACCACATTTTTAGCCTGCCCTTCTTCCACAAAGCTCAGGTTGGCACACATCGTTCCCCCCGCCCCCATTTTATTCACACAACAACCCAGCAAGGTAGCTTAGGCTGAGAGGGTGTGTCATGCCCAAGGCCACCCAGTGAAATTCATGGCTGAGTAGAGGTTTGAACATGGCTCTTCAGCGTCATTCTCACTAGAGTCGCTCTGCCCAGCTTGGGTATCGGGAGAATATTGAAATTCTAACTGGACAGAATGGCTTCCTTCAGAAAGAAGAAAAATCTCTTTATCTGTCATGGGAATTTTAAGAGAGGGCAGGGCTTTTTTTGTAGAAAAAGCCCAGCAGGAACTCATTAGCATAATAGGCCACACCCAACAGTAGAAACTCATAAGTATATTAGGCCACACCCCCGACAGTGCAACTCATTAGCATATTGGCAGGGGGCCGGGAAAGCACAGGGCAAGCATGGAAGCTTGCCTCTTTCCCCCTCTGAGCTTCTCCGCCCCGCTTTAGCATTGCCTTTCTAGTGTCCCCTCCCCAACCAGAAAGCGGGGAAAGGCACTGCTGATCAGGGAGGGAAAGAAAGGCATTTTCAACATTCCCTGCCTGCCCTTTTCCAGCTGCCCTCCTGTCAGCTAGAGAAGGGAAGGCAGAGTGAGGCTTTTCCTTGTCAATTTCACTCTCAGCTGACTGGCTGGGAGTGAAATTGACAAGGAAATCCCCATGGGCTCCCCAGAGGGAAAGACGCATTTTAACATGCCCTCTTTCCCTCTTGTGTGTAATGTGGGGAGGGCAGCATGCTCTGTAGTCAGGCATGCCAGAGGTTTTGGCTGTAGGCGTGGCCAACTCAGGAGCCAGCCGGAACTCCGTTCCTGTGCGTTCCTGCCCCAAAACAGCCCTGAGAGAGGGTATTGTGCATCTTCTCCACACCCACATTTTTCTCACTGGGATAGTGAGGTTGCATCAATGGACTGATTAGCAGTTTTGACTGATAGTCCGCAAGTTCTTGTAGTCGTTCTGTGAAAATGTGTGTGCTGCTAGCGTTGAGCCCTGAGTCTGTACAGTGTCCCCCCCCCCAAGAACTAAACAGAGGCACAAGGAATGCAATAGTGATAGACAGTCTCGTTGCTGTCAGAGCACACGGCGCTGTCTGCCTAGGTGATGTGACGACCATCAAGAAGTCACCAAACTCTGTTATGACTTGGCCTGAAAACCTCTTCTAACTCTACCAGAGCTCCAGTTGCCGCTTTCAAAGGGTGATGCTCTTCAAAAAACTCTTGAAGAACAGAGCTTAGCCTTCTGCAGCTGTTAAGTGCCTTCAGCGTGCTGCATGGAGTACAAGAAGGCAGATCCCTGCTTCAGGGAGCGCACCATCTAGAATTTATTTAAAATTTCCATGCTCGCCTTAAGCACTTGAAGGCAGCTTTGACACAAGCAAGGCAGGGGGAGGGCTAAACGGGGGAAATAAGCATCACTTAGACAAACTGCCTTGGATGTGGTGCCTTCCATGAAGGTAGTTAAGGTGGGTAGCCACGGGGGTCTGCAATAGAAGAGTATGATTTTAGTCCAATAGCACTTTAAAGAGCAACAAGATTTCCAGGGTAGAAGCTTTTGAGAGTCAAGGCTCCCTCTGTCAGATACAACAAAGGAAGCTTTGATGCCTGAAAGCTGATACCCTGGAAATCTTGTTAGTCTTTAAAGTGCTGCTGTACTCGAATCTTCCCTTGGATGTGATGGCTAACTCCAAAGTGGCGGTTCTCAGTTCACATTGTTCCCAATGCCAACTGCAGCCATCACCAGGTCCACCAGCCTGCTAGCCTCCCTTATGCCTGCCTGGCAGAGACACCATGAAGTAAATGACAAATGGCTTACTGGCATCATTGATATTTTTCAAGTAGCCTTCTGTCCAGCCACACAACTTGCCATTCTTTCCTGGTTTTCCCTTAAACTGAAAAGAAAAGTGTAATGATTTCATGTTTTGCTGTGTGTGTTCCTTTAAATGTTTAGTGTGACTGCAGTAATGTAATGAGAGTGATAGAGGGAGACAAGTGTGATGGGCTGATGACTGAGAGTGTGGGGGAAATGTTCTGAGAGGAATCTGTGTGTGGGTGTCTATGAAGGAATCTGTGTATGAAGTTTGAAGACTGATCATAGTCTGTGTGACTATGGGATGTTGAGTCTTTTCCTGAGTGAATAAGACCAACAATTTAGTGTGTGACTAAGAGAGCTGATTCTTTTCTGTGGGAATAAAACAAAGAGACTAGCCAGTGTGGCTATAAATATGAGAGAGAGAGAGAGAGAATATATGCAGTATATGAGCCTGTCAGAGTGGAGTTTGGAGTTTGAGAGACTGTTTGTAGCACCAAGCTTTGCCAGTTATATTTACAAGTTCCTTTCTTCAGCAGCGGTTCAAAATAACCAGAAACCTTTTTTGTTCTTTATTAAATATATCAAATTTTGTTTAAACTTATCCCAGAAATCAGTACAGTACTTCCTCAGGGCTACATAGTCCTCTGAAGCGCCCAGACCCTAGGTCATTCTACCAAAAGAGAGAGATTTGGAATTTTTAATTCCTGGTTGCAGCAGAAAACGACCAAGTTTATATACTCAGAGAGTGTTTAAAGCTAAAACTGTTTCCCCAAATAGCAAGAACCTCACATAAAGGTTATAGAGGCAGGCTGCTGGATAAATGAATAGACCAGTCCCTTTAAAGACCTGTAAGATCTTTCAGGTTGGGAGGGCAGGTCTAAGCAGGTAGGTAATGTGAGTGGGATAAAAGCTCCCAATACTTCACACATAGCAAATTATTATTTCTAAAAATTTTAATGTTTTAGTTGTAGATGATTCCAAACAATGCTTTGCTCAGGCACAGAACCCCTGTTTGCAACTGCCACTCAAAGAGCACCAGCAGTATGTAAGCAACTGCCTTTGTCCCTTAGGCCCCAGCATTGCCGGAATATCGCTGAAGATCTGGACCCAACCTTCAAGGCCAAAAGAACGGAGCCATCTCCTGATCTGAGCGCAGTCTGCTCCCAAGGTAACACAGCAGGTTACAGCTGGGGAATTTGGGGGGGGGGGCGTGGTATTGGCAGGGAAAGATGTCGGACACATGGTAGCTGAGCTCCGACCCTTTCCACCCCTGTGGATCTAAGAACATATACAAGAGATGTTCTCCTGGATCCCACCAGTGGTCCCACTGGTCTGGCATCCTGTTTTACCCATTGATAAATCGATTGCCTCAGAGGATTGACAAATAGAACAGAAAGGCTCCTCCCCTTTTTTCTTAACATGAAGAACAGCTATGGTAAACTCAAACTTTTAATCATTATTAGTCAGGTTTTAGTTGATCTAAGTTGATCCAGGTTTTGTGGATCTAAAATCAACCTAACATTTCTAATCGACTAAAAAGTATGGGAAAGATGGGAGGACAGAGAACTACATTACAACACTACAGGTCAGAGTTGCTAACAGACTTTCTTGGCTCAAGAGAACTGATCAGTGATTTCTTGCTGATGCAGCAACAAGGCAAAACCAATATGGCCACCAGAGCAGATTCAGGAGAGGCTTCAACAGCAAAACAATACAAAAATACATACCTAGCAGACTGAAAGATAATTGAAGACCAATATTTAGATTCTTTATCCTTCTGTGTATGGTTATGGAATGACTCTAAGAAGCAACACATATGAGCTTCAGCAAACCCATTTTTTAAAGGCTACAGAGAAAGTTTGGAGAAAAAGTTATAAATCACTAGCACCACCGATATCGCTACTGACTACTTTTACAGGGCAAAGTTGGTTCCTACCGGGTAAACAAAGTGCCATTTACAAACTCTGGAAGAGACCAGAGATTTCCCATTTTATAGATATTGCCGCAAAAGGCCAAATTTCTGATAAGATAAAATGAGAAAATATTGTTAAAACACAAATTACTTGGTACAAATAACCTTCAGGGACATCACTTATTCCAATCTATAAACTCAACCCATCCTTTTCTTAAATTACTGACAGAATATGAGGAAAATATTATACTATGAATCTACCCCCATAAAGGGTTTGTTATCTAAGATATATACAATATTACTTCAACCACAAAATAAGAAAATCCTACGCTATCAAAAAGCCTGGCACAAAGACCTGGATAAAGAGCTATCAGGAGACCAGTGGTCTCAAATATGGAATTCTCCAGTATACACATCTAAATCTGTTATTATCCAATTACAAGCTTATAAAGTAATTTCAAGATGGTACTTACCTCCAGCTCAGATCACATATTCTGCACCAAACACATCCCTACTCTGTTGGAAAATATGCAGAGAGAAAGTGACCTTTTACCATAACTGGTGGTCATGTAGACTAATCAATGATTTCTGGTTACAGATACTAAGAGAAATTAAAATACTTACCAGCTATACAATTCCTGAGATACCAGAGTTAGTCCTCCTTAATTTATGGGATCCACTTAAAATTCCTAATATTAGAAAAGAAATAGTATCAACTATGTTAACAGTGGCAAATAGCATTAAAATAAAAGAGCAAAGACCTTCCACCCTTGGGTGCAACATTGGTATGCTGAAATATGGGATTATTTTATATCAAATAAAAATTCAGATAATGTTGCCAATACAGATACTACGATTCACCAGTCTAAGTTAATGGAGAAATGGTTCCCATTTATGGAAAAAATAATCAATGGACATAAATATAATACCAACATTTTGCCTGTTAATTACTATTCATTGTTAGCACTAACAGTAGCTCTGTAATACTTTTACTATAATTTATAATAATTGTGGGATTCATAGATTAAGATATCTCAGAATTGTTTAATAATGGTTACTCCAGTTAATTGTTCATTATTGTTATTCCTTTAGAGTCACAACTGATTTATACTTTTCTGTAAATCTATATCAAATAAAATAATTTTTTGTTTTTTTAAAAAAACTGAGGAATTTGAAATTTATTGGACTAAACAGGATTGGCCTCTAGGAATATCCATCTCTCATGTACCTTGTTCCCTTTTCAGGGGTTTTTTATACTACTGGGGTTTTCGCTTGTTTGAAAGAGAAGGCCGTGTGTTTATTTATTTATTTAGTCACTCATCCATTCACATTTATATTCCGCCTTCCCCGTGAATGGGCTCAGGGTGGATCACAATTTACACTTAGGTGTACCCCTCTTGCATACAGCTCACACGCGATGAGTAGTCCTATTAGTGGACCTCTGTGTTGAGAGCTTGTTTAGACATGCATCTGTGATCTTGGCATTTTAGGGAACTTTTCAAATGCACAGTTACAGATACTTTCTGAGTTGTGCCACCGTGTATGTACCCACAGAGAAAATTACACAAGGCCCATTGAGATCAACCAGACAAATGAGCCATGACCTACTTGTATCTCATGGAACTTCGAACCTGCTTTGCCCGTAGACCCACATAGGCTACCAATATTAGCCTGTAAAAGTTTCATTAGCCTACCTCCTATACCCCTGCACTCCTCTGACAGCCATTTACTGCACAGCAGGGGCCACAAAACAAAATGTGACTCCCTGTTCACCTGTGGGCAATTCTGGTGCCCCACAGGCGATCAAGTGAGCCTGCTCCAAGGGTGATTAATTTACTCTGGACTGGGGCCAGAAGCATATTGTTAGATAAAATGTGGCGCGACGTGCTCCATAGATAGGGTTGCCAAGAGTCAGACTCAATTGCGACTGAACAACAAAAAAGAGGGAGAAAAAGAGCAATGGTTTTTTAAAAAAATAAAATAAAATACTCCACCTTTCTCCAGAGTTTCCAAAGTGGCTGTATGATGTATGAAATTTGTGCCAATTCATTGCGTGTGTGACCTGGAGAACAAAAGAGAGGCATGGCAAGTGGCAGTTATGCTTCTCCTGTTCTCCAAACTTACTGCTCTTGAATGGCAGCTGTGGAGACAGGATAAGATGTATTTGTATGCAAAAGGGTCTGTCTGCACAGATGGTGGAGCAAAGGTGTGTTTTAACGACAGGTCTTAACCATGACATGGGGTGACGATGGAAATAGCACTGTTGCATGGACGAGACCACAGTTCCGCTGGGGCAGTGGAATCTTTGATCTCTCTCTCCCTTCAGTTGCGGCTTGAAACTTCATCCTTTGTTTTTTGTTACCCTCCATGTGCCCAGCACATAAATAACTCTATCACCCCCCAAGATAATGGTGACAGTTGCTGGATGACCACACAATGATATATCAGTACTTGTTATGCATTGAAAGGGCACCAGCAGCCTGTATGTTGAATGTCTGGCATCCTGGCACATCCTGGGGGCAACAATCAAAGGGTTCCTATAATGACAGAGGGGGTGTTTATGGAACTGTTTTTACTCTGACCCATTTGAGTTGAACCTCCCTGGCCCTAGGGATGCCAGGCTGGCTATCACGAGGGCCAGGGCCTTTTCAGTTGTGGCTCCATACTGAGCTCCCAGAAGAGATTACAGCCCTGTGGGACCTTTCGCAGTTCCACAGGGCCTGCAAGATGGAGCTCTTCCACCAGGCTTTCAACTAGGAGCTGCCCCCACTGTCATCACCAACAATTCCTTGGCCCAGATAATCGAGCAATCGAGGAAACCTCAAAGAAAGTACGCCATCTACGTAGTTCTCAGAAACATCGACAGCACTTTATTAGGAGGCGTAGGATAAATGAATTGTTTTTAGGATGATTTCACTGGATTTTAATTGATGTTGATATATTATGTTATATGTTTTAATGATTGTGAGCCGCCCTGAGCCTGCTTTGTGGGGAGGGCGGGGTGCAAATGTAATAATAAATAAATAAACAAATTTCAGCAAAGTCTTTCTGCTTTGCTGTCAAATGGACAGTTTTGAGTTCAACCATAGTTGCTTTGGTGGCTGCCATTGGTAGTCAACTGAAAGGGATTTACATTTGAAGAGAAAGTGCAGGAGATGGTTGGACGACTCCCTGCTCTGGCAGGTGAGAAAGATTCTGCTGGTACAGTTAAATCTCTCTCTCTCCCCTTTCCCTTTTCTTTAGCTGTGGGCTCAATACGTCCTGTTCCAGTGGATGGCCTCTTTGACTATATGGACGAGATTTCAGAACCCACCTTCGTGTCCCCGACCAAGCGGCAGCCTGAAAAGATGGGCCGTCAGAAATCCAGGGACAAAAAGGAAGGCTGCAAGCAACAGTGAGCTCCTGCTTATCCATCCCCTCCCTCTGCCACTGAAGAGTGTATTTCTCCACTGGGACTGCAGGTTCTTCCTTGTACCTCGCCACCAGGGAACAAGTCTGCCACGCTGCAGTGAGTTCCCGCTCAGGGCTTTTTCTGTTCTAGCACTGAAGCATTTGATTAGACATCTGATGAGGCAGATGCAAGAGATTTCCAGCGTAGCCACCATTTTGGTTTCAGAAGAACCGAAAATGGAAGCAACGCGGCTAAAACAAGAACAGTATGGCCCTAGCTCATCTGTGGGGGTAATGCAGAAAGCACAAAGTGTGGCAGCTCCTCCTCCTCCCCGCCAGGAACTGTTCCAACCCTTGCCATATAGAACCATCTGATCATTGGGTTGTTTTCACTACCATGGGAAATAACGGCTTTGCAGTGAGCTGTTTGCTGGGTGATGGGAGGTGGAAGCCACACCACAGATACGGTAGGATTCTCCCGCAAGCCAGTGGTTCTCAGTCCTATTCTGGGAAAAACCATCGGCTAAGACATCTTCTCAACAGAGAGTACAGATACAGCCACTTACAAATGTTCTATAACAAGGGAAATGAGGGGGAACCAAGGCGGAGGTAGGGCAACACAAGAGGTTTGGACTTTTTGTCCTTCAAGAGGGTCCTCAAATAGGAAATGTGAACAAGGGATTTAAAAAAAACAGACAGGCAGAGTATTCTGTTAAGCGCTTTGTGTTTCTACAGTTATATTACTTTTATGCAAACATATGATTGGCAGGCAGTGAATAAATGAACGGCCAAAACGCACGAAACGCTTTCAAGGTAGATTAGAAGTTGATCTCCCACAGGCCACCCTAGTAGCAAGCAGATGAGCCTCTTATTTCCTCCCCCCCCCTTCCTCCAAGTATTGGTTCAGATGCTACTGGTCTTGGACTTTAAGATGTGCAATTTGGAATTGGTGCTAAATGTGTTAATTTGCACTTTTTTTTTTTAAAGAAAAAGAATAATATGCATGTGTATATCTATATCTATCTATATATATCTATATATATATATGAATCCTCTGCACCATGAGCTGGACCTGGGAGCAGCAGGCGCTGCTTAGCGATTCCATTGCAAAGTGTCTGGCTGAAGAAAAAGCTGGTTCCACACGGCTTCCTTTTGAATTGGTGCATGTGTGTAACATGTGTATATAATATATACAAATGAAATGTGGTATCTCTTTCATTAAAGAAGTCCTTATGTGAGCGTTCTGTGTGAACTGAGTCACTGTGAAGGGCATCATACGCTGACCACCTGCCTACTGGAGACCCTCAGGAGAACAAGATGGGCACGGTGGAATTCTTGCAGCCAAGGCAGCATTTGTAGTAGATGGCAGTGAATTTGCGTCTTTCCCACATGCTTTTTAACTTTAAGGTGCAAGGAGCCTTAAAAACCAGTAACCTAGCCAGTGTTCCCTCTCAGCTGAGTTAGTGTGAGCTAGCTCACAGTTTTTTAGCCTCCAGCTCGCACATTTTTGTCTTAGCTCAGGAAGGACGGCTCCGCAGCAAACTAATTTGTGTAGCAGCCAAATTGCTGGCTCACTTTAATGCCAGCAGCTCATAAAGTAGAATTTTTGCTCACAAGAAATCACAGCTTAAGAGGGAACATTGCTAGTGACCTGGTTTCATTGAGGACAATTCAAGAAGAACTATAGACCCACCTAGCTTGAAATTCTTTGGCGTAAGAAACTGGCCCCAGCTGGCTTAACCAAAGAGGTAGAGTGCCAGAGGGCTGGGTGCTGAAGACTTTGCAAACAAGGAAGAGATGTGTTTCTGAATAACCTTTTGACTGATGGAAACACCCACCCATGGATGACAACAGTCAGATATTATGTCATGTGGTTAGAGAGGTTATGCAGGGGAGAAGAGATGCAGGATGAAGACAGCCCATGATTCCTCCATGGTTGGTCATTACCAGGGCAGCTGTAACAGAAAGACAAATCCTCTTTGTAAAGCAATTTGTGATCTTCTCTGTGGCTCCATTAATGCTTTGATCAGCCATGGCTTTGCCTTTCCCTGTGTATTTTGATGAGCTCACAGCAAAGTACAAAGCAGGACAGGGCAGAGTTGCCAACAGCTAACAATGCCCTGTCCCTTTCACAGAGGCTGGATGGGATGTTATTTAATTCCCTGTCCCATCACTGTGTCTGCTGCCCCCAACCCTCTGATGTTAGGCAGGTAGCAACTTGAGAGAGGGCCTTCTGAGTCATGACGCGAAAACTATGGAGCTCCCTCCCCCGGGGAGCTCCATCTCTCCCCTTCTGTCAGGGTCCTCCACCAGTAAGTAAAGACTTCATTTTGTCTAGCATTCCCTCAGTGATCCCTCCTTCCTGCCCTATGTTTTAATTCCTGTTTTCTATGCTTTTCTGTGTGTATTTTAGTTCTGGTTTGACTTGTTTTTCTGATAAGCTTTTATGACTTGTTTTCATTGTTAGCCACCTGAGTGGTCGTGATAAAGGCAGAAAGGCAGGGTACGCATTCTGCAAACAAAATAAACAAATTTAGCTCCATGCCATGAAAAGCTACACTTGCCTATTACCACATATTAAGCCTCTATTAAAAGGACAGGATATTTTTCGTCAGACCTGTTGGCAACCCTGGCAGGGGCTGTGGCAGTGCCTTTGGATGCAGAAGATCCTGGGCATCTTGCTACTAAAGACATCAGGTGGCAGGTACTGGGAAAGGCTTTTCTCCACTTGAGCTCTTGGAGAACTGTTAGCAGGCAGAGTCAGCGCTGCTGGGCTGATTCAGGACTAAAGCAACTCTGTAGGATCATACGTAGATAAAATTAAGTGAATGAAAATGACACTGAAGGGAAAGGCTTTTATTCCAAGTCTTTATATGTATCTCTGAGCCATGTGAAAGCCCATCACAGGTTTCAAGTGTGGCAAGCTCAATTTTCAAGCACAGAAAGTTTCCCAAATGCAGCAATTTTGGGTCAGACTCACCAGCTGAGCAATGTGCTAGGAATGGCTGCAATTCTAGACTTTGGTGAACAAACAAGCATTTCTGTTCAAGGGCTTTGTTGATTCTGCAGATCTAGAGCATTTTGCAGTTTTCCCTCTTCGGTTCCTCGAGTCATTTGGATAGCTTTGTCTGATAGGAGGGCAAAATAGCCACATCCTTCGTATACTGATGTAGCTAGTCTCTTTGGAGGCTCAAGAAATGCCTGTGGCTGCCTTGACCTTGATAGCCCAGGCAAGCACAATCTCATCAGATCTCGGAAGCTAAGCAGGGCCGACGCTGTCAAGTATTTGGAAAGGAGACCTCCAAGGAATACCAGGGCCGGGACGCAGAGGCAAGCAAGTATCAAGCCACCTCTCTGAACGTCCTCCATGCCCCAGTAGGAGTTGCCAGAGATTGCCATGAATTGAATCAAATGAATAATGCTCAGTGATCTTACATCTTTCCTTTAACTGGGGGGAGGGGGAGAAGATGCCCCATCTTTACTTTTTTCAAAGGCTACATCTGGATTCATTGTCAGTATAATTAAAATCCCCTTGTCGAGTGCAGTGTTTTGTTGAAATTTGTTAAATATCTGCCCTGCCCAGGAAAACGCGGAATATGGAAGATGCATATTCAGTCATAGTAAAAGCCCACTAATACTAATTCTGGTAAATATTCTTTATTTTTCTTTAAAAAATATCCCAGTATGGGGGTATATTTAGCTTCCAGAAAATGGGAGCTCATGATCCTGCTTTGTAATTTCCCAAAACTGAGCCTTCCCTATGGGATGTTTTTGGTGAAAATCTAAGAGCACCAATAAAGAAATATTCTAGGATTTTGCTCATTGCCTGTTGGCTTCTGGGGTACGTTTCTAAAACGTATTCTATGTCAGCTCCATGAACGTAATGCTAGTCATACAACTGGGGCTTCTTCGTACAAAGTTGTGGGTCTTGTGGTGCAAATTCAAGCAAGCAATTTAACCTCTGTAAAGCCACTGCTCTTTTTTTAGGTGTGACTTGGAAAGTTCAAGACTCAATCAGTCTTTCCATCACCACCCCCATCTTGTGGCGTAGAAGCAGAGAAAGCCGATCACAGATAGCATATCCTCGCCTCCCTGTAGATCAAAGGGAAATGTCATTTGGGCGGAAGTACACAGCCACCGTCGTCAGGTGCTGCACAGATATCAACCTCAGAACTTATTACAGATGTTTCCAGTGAACCTGACGTCCAAAACTGACGTAAGAGATTAGTCATTTTGTCAAACTGAGCCCTTTTTTGTATGTACCTAAATGGAGCAAAAATAGCTAAGGAGCAGTGTGAGTAAAGAACAGACTAACAAGGGCTGGGTGTTGATAAAGGGGCTGGGGGTCTGCTAATTCTACTGCAGAAGAGCTTGTGGGCAGAACAGTCACTTCTGAAACAGTCAAACTAAATATCTGACAACAGCCATAAAAAAAGGGGCTCCGTTCGCCTGCTAAGTTCTCCAGCAGAAGCCCAATTGAAATGAATGGGAGAAGCAAGAGACCAGATCGCTGTGGGGGCCAGGTTTGTTTTTCCTGCCCTTACCCTTAGCAGTGCCTCACATCTCCTGTCTGAGGCAGACTTGACGATTATACTGGGGCAGGGGCATTTGTGCAGTGGATTTAGCTGTTTGCAGCTGCACTCTTAGCTCACAGAAAATCCCACTTTACCTGTTCTGTTCGGAAAGGCAGCCATGGGAAGTCTTGGGGTTGAGTGCCTTGAAGGCGTCTCTGTTTGCCCTCCCCCCAAAAAAGAGGGCCACGTCTAGTTTTGCTGCAGGGCAACCTCTAGAGCCAATTTGGTGTAGTGGTTAGGAGTGTGGGCTCTAATCTGGGAGAACTGGGTTTGATTCCCCATGCCTCCACATGCAGCTGCAACCTTAGGTCAGTCATAAGTTATTTCAGAGCTGTTCTCTCAAGGGCAGTTCTCAAAAGAGCTCTCTCAGTCCCACGCACTTCACAGGATATCTGTTGTGGGGAAGGGAAGGGAAAGGGATTGTAAGCCATTCTGAGACTCCTTCGGGTAGTGAAGGGTGGGGTATAAATCCAATCTCTTCTTCTCTACGCCAGACTCCTAGGGAAAGTGTGTTAGTTCTGGGGAGGTTGCCCAATGCTGACCCTGCCAAAGCAGTCCTCTTTTCTAGCTCCCACAAACTTCATTCTGAGCTGTGGGAAAAGGAGGCTTACATTTCTGGAGCTGTTCATCCCTGATCAGCAGGAGAGGGGGTTGCTAAGATCCTTTTGCGTTCTTCATTGCATTGATGTTCCTGGCCTCCATCTTGCTTGGGGGGGGGGGGGAGATTTAGGCTCTTGTGATTGGTTAAGGAATATTTTCCAGTAGCTCCCCCTTCAGGCCTGAGATATCGTTGCCTCCCCCTTCTTCTTCCTCTGGGTAGCGGCAGCTGCAGTCCTCCACCTCCTGCACCAGTGGTTTGAGGGACACTACAGGGAGGCATGAAAGGAAAGAGGGAGGCATGAAAGGGTTCCTTTGCATCTGGCATGGTGCTGCACACTGCAAAAGCCAAAATTCTCAACTAAGGTAAGTAAGTTCTATGTCACGAAAAGCTGAAATCTCCAACTTCTACAAATTATGCCAATTAAAGTAGCTTTGTGTGATGTCTCCTATTTTGCATAATCTGCTGCCATTTTTATTGTTTTGCGTAAGCCTGATTTTGCTATTTATACCGTAAAGCCCCTGAAAGGCTTATTCATTTACTTTCACAACTTACGAGATTTCAACAAGAACTGGTAACATTCCCCCCCCCCCCCAAATAATTTCATCTCATGCAGGACTAGAAGCTTGCTCTTGACTTAAAAGCAAACAAACAGAAAGCAAGAAGCTGGATGTCAGCTGCAAACAGGAGATATGTTTGGCCTTACGTTTCTTGAAAAAATCCGGGAACAACTTCTGGGCCCACAAGCTGAAGAAGATGCAGAAAAGCAGCAGCAGGAGTCCCACACAAATTGCAGTCAGGGCGGTACTGGTGGTGATGGCTAAGAACAGGCAGAAGACAGTCCTCAGAAGAAATCGCACAGTTACACAGTTTATTTAGAAGTCTAGGCAGCTTACAACAATAAAAAAGCAGACAATAAAAACAAATCATGCTAATAAAAACGTATCAACCAAACAATCCTAGTCAATAAAAGACATGCCCAAAAAAAAAAACCAGGTCAGCAAAATCAAGCCGAGGTATAAAAGCTTAAAATGGAGCCATTGAAAATTATATTTGATAAAAGTATCTTGAAGCAGGTCATAAAATAGATTTTTTTTTTAAAAAAAAAATTTCTTTAGTTAAAAACTGAGGTTAAAAAAAGTAGTATTTGGCCTGGTGCCTAAAGAAAAGTAAGTTGTGGGCCTTGCTTCAAGGATATTCCATTGGGGTGATGCCACCGCCGAAAAAGCCCTGTTTCTGGTTGCTTACCCACCCAGGAGCACAAAGAGCGAGGCCAGAGAAGAGGATCTTAGAACAATACATTAGGACCAAAGAAGGGGGCTTAGTCTGGCTGCTATAGATTTACAGAACTCCTCAGCAGTTTGACTGCACTGAAACATTTAAATCTCACCTCTTCCTTTGAGGGGAGAATTAAATTTTGTTTTGTTTATTGTATTTTACAGGATTTGTGTCCTACCCTCCCCACATAGCAGGCTCAGGATGAGTTCCATCAAAATACCATATACAATATACAAAAAACTAAAAACAAAAACCTCAAATAAAAACACAACATTCTAATAATTCTGATCCAAGCCTCATTCAAATTTGGGTTCCTAGATGATAATACAGATCTTACCCGCTAAGGGGGAGGCCCCACTGGAGAGGAGGGACGCCTGACACCTCAACTAAAACCCTGACAAAAGAGGTCCATCTTAAAGGCCCTGCGGAACTGTAAAAGGTCCCGGGGAGCCCCTGATCTCATATGGGAGCTCATTCCACCAGGTAAGGGCCAGGGCCGAAAAAGCCCTGGCTCTAGTCCAGGCAAGATGGGGACCACCAAGAGATGCTGAGTGGCAAATCGTAAAGCCCTTCGGGGCTCATGGAGGGAGAGGCGGTATCACAGATATGCAGGCCCCTGGCCATAGAGGGCTTTAAAGGTAAGTACCAACACCTTGAAACCGATCCAGAACTCAATAGGCAGCCAGTGCAATTCGCGCAGCACCAGCTGGATACACGTCCGCACAGATGAAGTCAACACCCGTGCAGCTGCATTCTGCACCAGCTGCCACTTATGGAGCAGAGTCCAGGGCAGCCCCACGTAGAGAAAACTACAACAATCAAATCTGGAAGTGATCATTGCGTGGGTCACTGTAGCCAGATCCTGGGGGTTGAGATATGGGGCCAACGGCCTGTTCTACCGCAGATGGAAAAAGGCAGACCTGGCAGTGGCAGTGACCTGGGCCTCCACAGTTAGTGAGGCATCCAGGAACACCTCCAGGCCCTTCACCTTCAATGCCGACACCAGCAGGGCCCCGTCAAAGGTTGGGAGCCCGATCCCCAAGCCTGGTCCCCCATGACCCAGGAACCGGACCTCCGTCTTTGATGGATTCAATTTCAGTCTGCTCTGTTGTAACCATCCAACCACAGCATGTAATGCCTGGTCCAAATTTTCTGGGACAGAGTCCAGGTGGCCGTCCATCAGTAGATAAGAGCTGGGTGTCGTCAGCATATTGGTGACAACCCAGCCCATACCTCCGGATCATCTGGGTGAGAGGGTGCAGGCAGATAGTAAACAGCATTGGAGAGAGAATCGATCCCTGCAGCCGACCACATTCCCCAAGCGCCACCCTCTGTCCCCGACCTTGGAGAAAGGAGGTCAGCCACTGCAAGGCGAGCCCCCTTATCCCCACATTGGCTTACAGACTTTTTCAAAAATGAAAGCTGGGATTTACTAGCTTGTGGCAACTGATCACAACAAAGTTATCCAACTATAACAATATGTCAATTACAGATTTTTTTTAAAAAAATCTCTCTGGCATGTTGGAGGGTGGCTGGCGGGGCGGGGGGGGGGGATAAGGAAAATGGTACTGATGTGGGCAGGACCTGAGAAATGCACACTGTTCCATTCACACGATGTCCAAAGGTCCTTGGAGTCCAGTGTTCCCTCTAAGCTGAGCTAGTGTGAGCTAGCTCACAGTTTTTTAGCATCTGGCTCACAAATTTTGGTCTTAACTCAGGAAGGATGGCTCCAGAGCAAACTAATTTATGCAGTAGCCAAATCTCTCGCTCACAACTTTAATGTCACTAGCTCACGAAGTAGAATTTTTGCTCACAAGACTCCACAGCTTAGCGGGAGCATTGCTAGGGATGACACGGCTCAGTGGAAGAGAGTGAGCCAAATTGCTCACTCACAACTTTAATGCCAGTAGCTCAGAAAGTTAAAAATTTTGCTCACAAGGCTCCACAGTTTAGAGGGAGCATTGCCTTCGACTGTGATTTTTTAAAAAAGATTGTACTATACCAGGTTTGAGAAAGATCATAGCAAAGCAGAGGGAAGAAGAAGAGTTGATTTTTATACCCTGCTTTACCTGAAGGAGTCTCAAAATGGGCTACAATCGCCTTCCCTTCCTTTCCACACAACAGGCACCTTATGAGGTAGGTGGGGCTGAGAGTTCTGAGAGAACCTTGACTGGCCAAAGGCCATCCAGCAGGCATCATGTGGAGGAGGAGTGGGGAATCAAACCCACTTCTCCAGACTGGAGCCTGCTGCCCTTAACTACTATACCACACTGGCTCTCTAAACAGTGAAGAAGGACTAATAGAGGACATCATGTGGATGCTCTCAAAAACAGCGCTGGTGTAAGGAAGCCAAGGCAGGGCACTTAGTTTGCCCCAGAGCTAAAGCCTAGCTTCCCTCCTGAAAGTCCACTGCTCTAGAGAGAATATCTAGGCAGAGCAAAGACGCTCCCATCCATTTCTGAGCATTTTTAAAACTAGTAACCTCTTGCTAGAAGCCGTTAAGCAAAACCTCACCTATGCCTACAGTGGTGTCTGAGCCTGGGGCAGTTGGTGATGGTGCTGGGTCTTTGGACTCGGGCATGCAAATCACATCCTTCTCTTCCGTCCCGGGAGTCATGATCTTATTGGATGGACATCTGTGTTCAAGTACAAAAGTGGTATTACGACAGATACGATCTAGCAGCTGTATTTCTGAGGGGCGGGGGAGGACTTACTGTGTCCATTGCCGGCATTTACTGTCGACTTGATCGTTAAATGTCCCTTGCCGGCACCTTTGGCAACCTGTGAGAAACACAGAGGCACATACAGAAAGGGGGAGTACAATGCAAACCAGCAGAGCACCTGGAAGAGTTGTGTGCTCCAGAAAGGCAGACTCAGGTTGCAAATGGATCACCTCCAAAGGACCAGGGAAGGAAGTTTTACAATCTGGTTCTTTTCAAGGGCGCAGGAGAAATAAGGGGGAGGGGCAAACTGTCTTGAAAACGGTAAAGCTTTGCAGATAAAAGGCTGCTGTGAGTGAACTTGAAAGCACTGTAGGACAGCAACAACATTTAGCTTTTTACCTCTAAGGCCAGGTGTTCAAGAGCTATGGTCCCAATGGCCACCACTGGGCCAAGAACCCTCCCAAAGACCGAGTGTGTCCTTTCCACAAGCAGAAGTCTATTGGAGCATCTCACTTGCCCTTGATAGTTTTGTGTTGCCTCTCCACTGTTGTCTCGGATCAAATAGGCGTGGCAGATTATGTGTCTTTCTTTTAACTGATATTACTATGATTTGAAGGTTTGCTGTTTTGACTCTGCACAATCCAGCTGCAGGCTCTGATACACATTTTCCTGACTAATACTAAACTATCTATAGATTCCGGGGGAGGAGCTGGGGGTATAAATGGAAAGTGAGAGGCAGGGTGGGCAGTAGAGAGGGGGAGAAGGACTCAGAAGGACACCACTTTTCATTCTTTGTCTTCCCCAGGCTTTGTTGCCATCTTCTCTGATCGTTCCAAGGCCCCTGGGATGGGGCTAGTGCCCGTGAAAAACAGGAGAAGTGCTGAAAAGGGAAACTGAAAGCTTGGCCACGGCAAAGTGGGCATTGTGGAAGTGACACACATGTGACCATGATCTGTGCCTGAGGACATCAGGACCACATGAATACATGACTCTGCATTATTCTAAGTCAAACTTTTGGTCCATCCAGGCCCTTAGCTACAGTGGGGCATTCTGGGGCCCTGCCCCCTTAATTAAAGGCCCTGCCCCACAGCCATGCCAGAAACCTTGTTTTTGAGAAGAGACACCCCCACCCCCACCCCAGCTGCCTGTTGCTGGCAGCAGCTAGGGTGAGACACACCTTGCCTTTGGGTTTCTCTCTCTCTCCCTCCCACTGCGGAATTTGGGGGGGGGGCAATCATGGGACCTGGAAAAAGACAGCTCAGAGGGCATTTCAATGCCTTTTGAGTTCCCTTCCACAGGGCAAGAAAGCTTAGACAGGCACTCAAGAGTGGCACCTTCAATACATCTCCAGCACATCTCCAGCAAAATCCCCCTTTCTGCTAGCCCAGTTCCTGCTTTATACCACCTAGGTCATGGTGAGTCTTTCAAAAGCATTCCGACGAGCCTTTGGGAAGCATGAAGGTGCCACTCTTGAGTGCCCTTCTAAGCTTTCTTGCCCTGTGGAAGAGAACTCACAAGGCACTGAAAGGCCTTCTGAAGGCAATTAAATGCCCTCTGAGCTGGTTTTTCCTACCGTCCCTTAAAAGAAAAGGCTAGAAACAGGCTCGGCGTTTCCCCCTGTAAAGACAGGCACTCAGATTAATTAACTGTAATTTAACTGCCCCCTTAAAAATTTAAATGCTCCCCAAACAAAAAACAGTCCTGGCTACAGGCCCTTGGTCTATCAAGGTCAGTACTGTCTATGCTGACAGGCAGCAGCTCTCCAGGTGGAGGTCTTTCACATCACTCACTGCCGCTCCTTTTCACTGGGGATGCTGGGACCTTCTGCTTGCAAAGCAGCTGATATTCTGTCACTGAGCCAGGCACCTCTCCAAACCATACAGCAACCACATGGAGCTTTTTAAAGCAAGAGCGGGACAGAACAATTGCAGCTGAAAGGTGCACTGGTGACTGGAACTTGGATGTGGAGTGAAGCCTAACTTTCTGCTCCTTTTGGCCACGTGCATCTCTGCCTCACTTGCTCACGCCTCCCCAAAATGAAACAAAATCTAGCAGCACCTGACAACATTTATTTCAAAATGAGCTTTCACAGCTCACAGCCCACTTCATCAGATAGACATGTGATAGAAAACCATGCTGGGGGATTTTTATGGGGAAAGTTGGGGAAGGGGAGGAGGCTTGGTATGAATTACACTATGAGCTACACTGGCATAGCCCCAGCCACTAAGTGCCCCCCTGGTGCCCTGCACTATGGACAATAACAATACTGAAAAGGGTGCACTTCACCTTCCTCCGTCCGCTCCTCTCCAACGCCGCACTCTCCTCCACACCGAATGCATTTGCAAACTGCATCTTCCGTTTCAGAACACTTCTTTTCATAGTCCTGTTCTCCTGAAGGGTTAAAGTGTGTGTTTGTTGTTTCAAATGCTCCATGCTACACCCGAGAAGGCAGCAAGATGCTCCAGAAGCTGGTAACTGACTGGTGAGTCTTGGAGGCAAATAGGTAGACACTCAGGGGTGGCCACTTACAGGTCTTGAAAAAAAAAACTGGCTGGCATCGCATGTAATTCTTAAAGTACCGAAGGGTGGGGGGGGTTGAAATTTGCCACAGAATTCATTTCAGAGTTCTAGAGTCCAGTCCAGGCTGGGGAAGGGATGCTGAAGCTAAGTTGTTGCTCCTTTAGCTGTACATCGGAAGCAACTTGGCCACACTTAACACACACAGTCTCTGAAGCCCAGGCTGCACTCCTGAACACCCTTAGGTGGAAGGAAGCCCTCCTGAATAAAGGGGGACTTCCATCTAAGTAACTGCACTGCAATTCACTCCCACCCCGCAGCTCTGCTTTGTACCAGATGTTCCATCTATCGAGCTACGGCTGCCTAGAAAGGAAGGGAAAAAAATCCCGTCCACTAAGTTAACCAGGGAGAACTTACCCCCCCACCCCAAGATCTAGTGATCATCAAACCCTAACACACTCAGGGTGAAAAAACTACTTTTGAGACCTCTTCCACTCCCCTAGTTAGGAGCCGAAGTTCCGAACATCATTTCACTCGAGCTGGCACGAATTGCCGAGGAGAGCCGTCTTCTGTCTGAGACGATCTGCCGCGGGCATGCAGCTAGCTCCTTCGGCCAAGCGGACCCCGGGGGCGGGGTGGAGGGCGCTCCACTTACCTTCGCAGGTCCTGCAAGGGAAACAATTCCCGTTGTCCCCGAGGAAGGCGCCTGCGGGAATCGAACACACAGACCAGAGTTGGAGGACCGGCCGCCACAGACACCCAACCGCCCGCCGCGTCCCCTCCAGCTCCCTCCTCCTTCCCACCCGCTCCAGGCGACCCCCCCTCTGCCGCCCGGGACTCACGTGGCGGGCAGGAAGACCCCAAACTCCGCTGGCCCCAAAGCAGCAACAGCAGCAGCAGCAGGGGGAGCAGAGGCGGCCCGTCGTAGCCCCCCATCGTCTCCAGCGGCGCCCGGCGCGTTCTGCCGGCTTCAGCTCCGCGCGGGAGCCTAGAGAGGCGCCGGGGGCGGGACCCCCGCGTGGCCCCGCCCCTCCAGGGAGGGCTTGGCCCAGGTTGACTCGGGGACCCCCCTGGTCCCCACCCTCACGTGGGCCAGTCTGGTGCTGTTCGGAATTTCCTCCTCTGAGACCAGCGAGCCTCAGCCGCCCTGCGGGGGGGGTGGGGGGTGGGGACCCCCATCCCATCCACCCCCAAGCCAAAAGGCTTCCTTCAGCCCCACCCCAAATATTAAGAATGTTTAGACTGCTCTGCACAGCAAAATAAATCCAGAGAGAATCAGCCCCCACCTAAAAAACCTCTGAAGTCAGGTACCCTGCAAGGCGCTATAGAGAGTTGCCCGGTCCAAAGCCTGGTTTTCGCACATAGCTCCAGGGCAGAGTGGTTGGACTAGAGGAATCCCATTGCATTGCATTGCCGAGCAGCTGAGGAATAAGAACCTGAAGCTGCTCTATCCCCAAAGGCACTTTGGGATACACCCCAATTTATATAACCCTGGCAGCAGACCTTGTAGTGCTGCCCTGTCCATTGCCTGTTGTTGTTGTTGCTGTTTGCAGGATAACCCCATTCCCTTATATTGCTAAACAACTGAAGATCTGAGACTGCTGCTATGCTCCAAAATCAGCTTTGGACCATCCCAGTTCATACAGTCTTCAAACCAAGAGGGGGCTCCCTTAAAGATGCCATAGAGCAGAATCCTACCTGATTTTTGCAGAAAGCTCTCCAGGGTGGAGTGAGGATGTTGCACCCCAGGAGTCCCTTTGGACCGTCCCTTGTTCCTTCCTCCTTGGACTCTGGAGATGGTGCCTTGCAAGGATCCATAGGGAAGTGCTCCCCGCAAGAATGAATGATGCTGGGACTCTACAAGACGGATGGTGTGTCTGTACAGTCAAAGTGCAAGGAGAGGTCCCAAGGCATCCCAAGGAGCAAAAGGTAGGGGAATCCCTTCTTAGGGGCAAGATGGGGGAGGGAACAGCTCCACCCTCCAAGATTATCTCTGGCACTGGCATTTAGAAGGGAAGAACAAACTGGATAGCAGGGATGTCCTGCCTCACTTCTTACCAAGTGCTAACATGAAGTTCTCCATACAATTGGAGTGTGTGTGTGTGTGTTGGGGGTGTGTGTGTACTGAGCAGATGTTGCCAAAATGCTTACCCTAAAATGTTCCCATTGCTGCGGATTCGGGCTTTCAGAAGTGGATGGGTCCGTCCCCCCCCCCATGGCTCCATTTAAAATCCCTGGAAATCTCTACTTGAATTTGTCTAAAGAGTCTGTTACTAGATCCCATGATACCATAGAAAAAGTCAGAATGTTTCATTACAATTCTGAAACAGAAGGTGAAGGAAACTGTTCTGAGAGCTCACATTTTCTTTACTCATTTCATTATTTGGGGGCATGGGATGACTCACTGGGCTGGCTTGTTGGCATTATAAATACCATAGTCTAGTTTGTCCACCCACCCACCCCAGACACACTAGCTAGAATACTTAGACAGTTGAAAACTTCTTAAGACAGGAGCTGCACCTATATCCTTTACTACAGTTTCCTTGTGTTCTGACCTGGATGGCCTAAACTAGCCTGATTTTGTCGGATCTTCAAAGCTAAGTAGGATCAGCCCTGGGTTAGTACTTGGATGGGAGACCACCAAGGAAGTAAAGGGTTACCGTGCAGAGGCAAGCAAGGGCAAAACTCCTCTGAATGTCTCTTGCCTTGGAAACCCTACCAGGTCTCACAATAAGTCAACTGTGACTTGACAATACTTTCCTCCAACACCACTGTCTCTCATCACCATGTTATAGGCTCAGTGCTAGAAGCTCATAGCTTTTATTGTTTAGTTGTCCCGCTGAAGAAGAAGAAGAAGAGGAGATTGGATTTATACCCCGCCCTCCACTCCCCAAGGGAGTCTCAGAGCATCTTACAAACTCCTTTTCCCTTCCCCTCCCCACAACAGACACCCTGTGAGGTAGGTGGGGCTGAGAGAGCTCTTTCCCAAGCTGTCCTTGAGGGAACAGCTGGTCCAGAGCTATGGCTTGCCCAAGGTCATCCAGCCAGGTGCAAGTGGAGGAGTGGGGAATCAAACCCGGTTCTCCCAGATTAGAGTCCGCGCACTTAACCACTACACCAAACTGGCTCTCCTACACCAAACTGGCTCTCGCTGAGGATTTTATCAGGTCTGAGACGGAGCACCGGTTCACTCTGAATCTGGGCCATCTTCTCTTCTGGAGCACAAACTCTTGCAATTGAGAGCTGCTGCTGAAATCTGTCTAAATTCCAAAATGATGGAACTCTTATGTGCCCTAAGACTTGGGGCAAACCTGAATTCAAGGTATGATTTTATGCAGGCGGGTGCACCGTGTCATGCAGGGATGAAACTAAACTTGTCCTTTACTTGCTGGGCCCTTGTCCATTTGGTTTTTATCTTTAAACGAATTAACCTACATGAGCTCATCAGAGCATGGACAACCATGGCCAAATCTCACGTATTATAGCGCTGCTATCCTGTTGTACTGCTAAACATTAGGAAGAACTTCCTGACAGAGCAGTTCCCCAGTGGAACAGGCTTCCTCAGGAGATGGCAGGCTCTCTCTCTTTCTTTGGCGCTTTTTAAGCAGAGGCTAGATGGCCATCTGAGAGCAATGCTGATTCTGTGAATGTAGGCAGATGGAGAGAGGGAGGGCAGGAAAGGATGAGCAGCGCTCAACTATTGCTGCCCTTTCTTATATGTCCAGGGTAATGCCGATCTCCACTTTGGGGTCAGGAAGGAATTTTCATCCAGGTCAGATTGGCCCAGCGATCTGGGAGGATTTTTGCCTTCTTGTGGACATAGAGCGGGGGTCAGTTGGGGGGTAGCTATGAATTTCCTGTATTGTGCAGGGGGTTGGACAAGATGACCTTTGGGGTCCCTTCCAGTTCTATCTTTCATTCCGTAGACTGTATCCCCCCTCAAAAAAAAAAGGCCACAGCAGGAACACCAGTGAAAGCTATTACACTGGTGCACCTCCATGAGTAGATCAGGCCCTAATAACATCCCTGCTCCTTCCAATTGTAACCACATCAAGCACAAGCTTTGTTTATCTCTATCACTGGCTGATAGCACCTTCATTTTATTGAGCTTCACTTGATCGGACCTCATCCAATCGTATGCTGCTTTCAGATACCACTTCAGTCCTTCTGGATTCTGTTGAAAAGGAGGAATAGAACTCGTCAGCATGTTAATAGCATCTTTCTCTAAATCCTGGGATGAATGCTCCCCGCATTGTCAGGCAGCTATTAAACAGCATGGGATATAAATGCTGGGAGATCTGGACAGCAGTTTCCCCCCACACTATTTTCTTGTAACAGCCAGTCAGATAGGATTAGAATCACTGGCGCATGGTGCCCCAATCCCCTCTCAGCTGCATGGATCAGAATGACACTGTGGTTGATGATGTTCAAAGCTGCTGAGATTTCTAAGAGTATCAATTGGGTCAGACTTGGCTTGTTGTTCTCAGGCAAATTCGTCCATCCGGGCAATTTTTAAAAGTTTCCGTCCCAAAACTAGGTCAAAGCCAGATTGCAGCTCTTAAATCAGTGCATTGCAACCCGGCAAAGTAGGCAAGGAGTGAAATGACAGCTTGCAGAGACTGGCTCATCTTGACACACTGCGGTCCTGTCAGAATCTGCTGATTCAGACAGAGTATTTCTATTTCTTACAGCTATGTATTCTGTCTAATGTCATATTATGCCCTATTGCCATGTATGTATTTTAGATGTCTGTTTTAAATGCCATGTATTTGCCTAGCCCTTAGTTTATCCCTCACTTTGGCCAGTATGTATGTAGATTGGGTGACCCCAAGTTTTAGTGCCTGACCAGGCCTGGTTTGTGTAACTATTAGAGCGGGAGGGTGACACCTGCAATGTATGGGAACAATGGGCCTCTCACACTTCTGCCTCCGCATTCCATCCGTCCCGGCTGGGACTTCAAGGGAGGATGCGTCTCATCTCTTATCAACATGCGAAAGCCTTGAGGCCATTGATTGTTATGTGAACTGGTAACATCTGACGGGTCTGGTTGGGAAGGGAATTTACAGCTTAACACCTCACTTTCTTTCCTGTGGGAAGCAAACGGCCAGAGCCTCTTTTGCCCGCCGTTTTTCCCTTATAGTGATTGGCTACCTATGGGTAATTCAAACTGCTTGGAAAGGTATAATAGACCTGCCTGTATTGTCTGT
Source organism: Lepidodactylus listeri (assembly GCA_029233225.1). Taxonomy (NCBI): domain Eukaryota; kingdom Metazoa; phylum Chordata; class Lepidosauria; order Squamata; family Gekkonidae; genus Lepidodactylus; species Lepidodactylus listeri. Next base: position 31,829,635 of record JARCFY010000019.1, on the reverse strand, counting down.
ATTATCTCTGACAATAATCCGAGAAGCTGCACCAATGTAGAGATTGGAAATAAAGAACTGTGTTGTATCAACCAAGATCTGATCCTTGACTACTTTGAGCAGAAGTCTCACAGGTCCTTGCAAATATTGCATAATAATGGCTATTAAGCAGAAAAGACACAGTCCTCAGTTCTCTCTTCCAAGGAACGTTCAGCTATATCATATCCAGAAATGACGTGAAGCTCTGTTGTGGCTTTGCTCTCCGATGATAGTGCTGTGAATTCTCTTTGTGGCTGCTCCGAAAAACAATGTCTGATGTAACCAATCTGGGACGTTGACAAAAGGAAGGGAGAGTTACCTAGAGATGTGCTGTGGAAGATCTAGATCTGTGGCTGAATCTTAAGGGGCTGGGAGAGTTCTGAGCAGAGTAGCATTAGTAATATGCTCTGACAATATCTGTTCTCATCCTCGGCTGTTTCTGCAAAGCGTAGGGCTGTAGAGAGCCATTCCCCACCCGCCCACCCCCACTAGACTTCCCTTCCAGAGTTCCCCTCACAACACTCAGATTTAACTCAAAAATCACATGAAAGCAAATCATGAGTTGTCCAGCTCCATAAACCCTAAGTATGACTTAGAATTTTCTCTTCCCCAGACCATCCCCTTGCAGCAGTCCCAGCAAACTTCCCTTTTTGCATTTTTCCTTCTGCCCTCATATTTACCCCGCTTTTCTCAACCTGAGGGAGTCTCAAAAGAAGCTTACAATTGCCTTCCCTTCCTCTCCCCACAACAGACACCCTGTAAGGTAGGTGGGGCTGAGAGAACTGTGACTGACCCAAGGTCACCCAGCTGGCTTCCTATGGAGGAGTGGGGAATCAAACCTGGTTCTCCAGATTAAAGTCCACCGTTCTTAACCACTACACCACACCAGCTCTCCCGTGTAAACAAATAAAAGAGAGCAACAAACAAGGAAGAACAAGAGATCTGTTCCACAAGATCCAAAAAATCAAAGGGGAATTCAAAGCACAGTTAAGCGTGCTGAAAGATCAACATGGAAATACATTAACTGCACAGGACAAAATAAAGAAAAGGTGGAACCAGTACAATGAAGAGCTATACAAGAAAGATGGAAAAAACCAACAGATTCCTTGAAAGAAGAATCTTTTGAAGAAGAACCTACAGTTTTAGAAAGTGCAGCGAAAGCTGCACTGAGAACAATTGGGAGAAACAAATCGCAACGAGTGGATGGGATATCAACAGAGCTATTCCAAGGCACAGAAATGGAGTCCCATCAAAATCTTAACAAGAATATGCCAACAAACATGGAAAACAAAACAATACCCCACATAATGGGAACACTCCATCTGCATTCCAGTTCACAAAAAAGCAGCAACTATCAGATCATTGCATTAATTTCTCACATGAATAAAGTGATGCTCAAAACCTTACAACAAAGGCTGTTGCCATCTATGGAACAAGAAATCCCAGATGTTGAAGCTGGATTCAGAAAAGGAAGAGGCACTAGAAATTATATTGCAAATTTACATTGGTTTCTAGAGCATACGAGAGAATTTCAACAGAAAATCATCTTGTGTTTCATAGATTACAGCAACATTTATGACTGTGTGGATTTCGAAAAGCTGTGGTTGGCTTTAAAAGAAATGTGTGGGCCACAGTATCTGATCATTTTGATACACAACCTGTACTCTGGACAAGAGGTTACTGTTAGGACAGAATATGGAGAAACCAGAATGGTTTCCAATTTGCAAAGATGTCAGATAAGGATATATTTTATCTCCCTATCTCTTCAATCTGTATGCAGAACATATCATAAGTAAAGCTAGGCTTTTAGTCTTGGGCAACTAACCTGGATCTGACTACAGGACAATGTCAATGAACATACCTTGGGCATATCAGTCAGATCCAGGTTAGAATGTCATTAATTAATTAATTAATTAATTTTGAGATTTATATCCCGCCCTCCCCATAAACGGGCTCAGGTTTGTGTACCCAAATTAAGGTTTGTGTGTCCAAATAACTGCATGACGGAATGCTGGTAAGAAATCTTTTAGACGTTGATTCTTTGGCATCAAGGTATTTTGTCCCGTGGTCTCCAATTTGATGTGCTGATTTTTACTAGAAAATGTTTGTTTCATAGAATGTTAAACTTGGGAATTTATTGAAGTATCGGTCGCCTCTTTGATAAAGCCCCAGTGAAACGGAAAAATTTGACAGTGACCGCCTTCTTCTGGAATATTGGATCTTCAGTGAAAGTGTTATATAGCCTTAGGGCAGTGTTAAAGGCTGTATGAGCATTTCCCCGTTTCCTTATTTACATTTGGTAGTGAAACCGTTACACAGCCTTAGGGTGATGTTAAAAACTGTGTGAGCGTTTCCGGTTTCCCAATTTACATTTGGTTTAGTGTCCCTAGATGTTCCTGTCTTTTGTGTATGTTTGCAAGATTTTCTATATGCTGTAAGATTCTCTTATTTATGCCTGATTAAGAATAATGAAACCGATAAAATTTGATCTTTATTTTGGCTATATACAGTGTGTTCATTATTTGCGGCTTGTTCCACTGTAAGCCTCCAGATGGCGGCTGGAGCTCTCCTGAGATTACCACTGATCTTCAGGCAACAGAGATCAGTTCACCTGGAGAAAATGTTCACTTTGGAAAGTGGACTCTGTGGCATTCTACCTACCAAAGTTTCTCTGCTCCCCAAACCCTGCCCTCCTCAGCCTCTGCCACCCCCCAAAAAAATCTCCAGGTATTCCCCAACCCAAATAGGGTTGGCAGCTCTGGACTGGGAAATGCCTGGAGATTTGGGGGGGGAGGGGGAGCCTGGGGAGGGCAGGGTTTGGGGAGGGGCTTCAGCAGGGTACAATGCCAGAGAGTCCACCCTCCAAAACAGCCATTTTCGCCAGGGGAATTGATGCTGATCATCTGGAGATCAACTGCAATAGCGGAAGAACTCCAGGTGCCAGCCACCTGGAAGTTGGCAACCCTAAACCCAGATCTGGCTTCCTGTTTAGGACGTTTTAGAGGTCGTTAATTCACAGGATCGCCACAACGCGGAAGCGACTTTACCGCACCTAAGAGGCACACACAGACAGGTTGCGAAGTCGAGATGGGGTCCAAACGGCTTGTACTTTGGGGACACCGAATTCCTCGCGGACCAGACTGGCCTCCCGCCTGATGGGCTAGCTTTCTCCTTGCGGGGAGCGCCTTTTCCTCTTCACGGGGCGGCCTGGGGACGACCCCGCGAAGCAAAAAGGGGGAGAGAGTTTACGTCACGGCTACCGTCCGGCACACGTTCCACGAAAGCGGAGGCGGAGAAGGGGGGGGCGCGGGCGATGCGCGTCACGCGTAGCGTTGACGCGAGATACGAAGAGCGCACGCGCGTCTCTTGCTGTTTCCCCCCTCCTCGCTTCCCCGGCGTGCGAGTGGTTTCGTCGATGGGGGGGGGGGGCGGGGGGGGCGGGGAGGATTGCCGAGCCGGAGCCACTTCGCCGAGAAGCGCGCGGGGCGGGTCCCTCTGTGATGAGCATGGTAGTGGCGTCATCACCACCCCCTCAGCGCCGCTCTCGATGGCCTCGGCGGCAGGTTTCTCGGCCTCCTGGCTGTTGTGGGCCGTCCTGGGCGCCCTTGAGGGGTGGTAGGCCTGAGGAGGAGAGGAACCGCATTGCAGTGCCCAGTCTCCGCATCTCCGTGTTCGCCCTAGAGCCACACTTGGAGGCCCCTGTCTTTACTCTTTGGGAAGGGGCTGCCGGGAGGCAGGAGTCGCTTTCCCGGTGGCAGGAGCGGCGCCTGACACGTGACTAAGTCAATGTTCCCTCTAGGCTGAGTCAGTGTGAGCTAGCTCACAGTTTTTTAGCCCCCAACTCACACATTCTTGTCCTAGCTCAGGAAGGATGGCTCCAGAGCAAACTAATTTATGCCGTAGCCAAATCTCTCGCTCACAGCTTTAACGCCAGTAGCTCACAAAGTAGAATTTTTGCTCACAAGACTCCACAGCTTAGCGGAAGCATTGCTAGGGATGGCAGGGCTCAGTGGAAGAGAGTGTTCTCTTGGCCTGCTGAAGGTCTAGGTTCAATCCCGGGCGTCTCGAAGTAAAAGGGTGCCTCTCTTATACTGAGGAGGTACGAGCATTATCGAAACTATTCCCACCAACCCTACAGGGTACGCCATTTTAAGTGATTATCTTCACAGACGGCTGCACAATGGCCAGAAACGTATGTTTGGCCCGCAGTGGTCATTTTCTTCGTGGGAAGGGGCGGGGGTGCCTGCTGAAGCGGAGACTTCTGGCTTAACAACCTTGCAGTGCAACTCTGTATTCTGATAAGGGAACACAAGCCAAAGTGTAGGTGGCAGAGATCTCAAAAGAGAGACACAATGAGCTCAGAGATCTCAAAAGAGATACATCTGCCCATCAGTCTCCAGTGTTGGTATATTAATTTTCTTCACTATGTTTCCCCCTGGAATTAAACCCAAACAAACGGTAACTGTAAACTAAGTTTAGTCCTTGAATCTGTCAAACACGTTCATTATGTTGTGTACTAATTTGCTGCTGGCCCTCTGCCTATATGTATGGACTGGTCACCTCCATTTCACTGTATCTGAGGAAGTGTGTGTGTGCACATGAAAGCTTATTCCTTGAATAAAACTTTCTTGGTCTTAAAGGTGCCACTGGACTTGAACTTTGTTTTACAAAGATGGCAGCTCACTCTAGGCAGCGAGCCAAAACGCTAGGACACGAGACGGTTACATGGTCTAGAAATGAAGATGTTTTATATTTTGTGTTAGAAAAGGGAAGAGGCAGAGATGACAGGATGGATGCAGACTGCTTCTGTCTAAGGTCTACTTCGTGATGCTTAGGGCTGCCAGCCTCCAGGTGGGGCCTGGGGATCCCCTGCTTTTACAACTGATCTCCAGCTGAGAGAGATCAGCTCCCCTGGAGAAAATGGCTGCTTTGAAGGGTGGACTCTATGGCATGGTACCATGCTGAGGCTTCTCTCCTCCCCTAACCTCGCCCTCTCCTGGCTCCACCCCCAAAGTCCCCAGGTATTTTCCAACCCAGACTTGGCAACCCTAGTGATGCTGGCAAAGCAAAAGCACCCAGGGAGTTTAGTACCTCATTTAAAATGGACTGGCAGGCGTGCAAAGCGGCTAGCTGCCTTGATAGGCCACTTTAAACGAAACACTGTCTTGCAAAAACCCCATGTGCGAACGCTTTCCCTTCTGCCTGGATCCACGGCCCCGTAATGTAGCATTCTGCGCGCCCCCATGCTCAGCATTGCGGGTCCTCCTTGGTGTCATTTATTACCCCCCCCCCCCGCCTCTCCCCCGGCCTGCCGGAGCTACAACAGTTTACACGGGGGGGGGGGGGGGGGTCTACTTGCCCGCACCATGGGCCTTTTTGCATTCGTGGAGGAGTGGCACAGGATGATTTGCCGGGAGAGAACTGGCATCGGAACCGCCACTTCACACGTACTCGAAACTTTAGACTGCATCGTCTCTTTAACGGAAGCTTCGTGTAGTTTGCCGAGGAGGAGTAAGGCTACGAAAGGCCGATTGAGCTCGGTCTGCAAAGGCTGCCCCCGGCAAGGGATGAGTTAAGAGGGGCGGAGGCATTCCCAAGACTGGTCCATTTACAGGAGGAGGGGGGAAAGCACCGACGAGACTCCAAAGGGCAGCCTTGCCGCGCGTGCTGCGAAGGGAGAAAGGTGGGTTGGCCTCCGGGCCTGCCTTTTGCACATAAGAACGGTACAGGGGCGGGAAAGTGCAGAAGGCGGGTGGGTGTTTGAGTGACGTGTGCGCCAGCAGGGGTCTGGCCGTGGAGCTCCGTGCTGGTGAGGTTTCGGGCTGCCCTTTGGGGACCGCATTGCAACTTGTACCTACGCCGAGGGGGCGTGTGAACGGGCTTCAGGGTACCGTAGGTGGTGCAGCGACCTCCTCTGCGCCCCCACGGCACCAGCGGTCGTGGTGTGGCTCCTTCCCTCGGTGGGAGAACGGGAAAAAACCCCTTGCCATAAACTGTGCGTCACCCTGCCCCCACCCCCCGGCCTCAGACGGATCCGAGACCCAGCTAATGTGTGTGCTTTTGCAGACGTGGCTTGCAACAGGGGGCTTCCCGTGGAGGGCGGTCATGGGGTGGTAAGCCGCTAAGGTTTTGGGGGTGGAGCATGGGGTGAGAAGGGTTTGGGGCATAATGCCACAGACTCCAGCTTCCAAAGTGGCCATTTTCGCCAGGTGAATTGATCTCTTGTCTCCTGGAGATCAGGTGTAATAGCCAGTCACCACCTGGAGGCTGGCAACCCTACAAGCCGCCCTTGCTGGAAGCCCACCTACGTCCCGCTGGAGCTACCCACGAAGGTTCCCGAGCAGGGGCAAGGAGGCTAACCTCCCACCCCCTCCGCTGAGGCTTCCCCTTAAGAATTGGCATTTTGAGGTAGACTGCTGCTAGTCAGGGAAGCTCCTTTCAACTACTGTGGCTTCTTTGTTTTATATCCCCAACTCAGAACCTTTTAGTTGGCTTACAGAATTAAAAGCAGAGGACAGTAAAAACTGCATGGAAAATGTGGCCCCAGCAGCAGGAATAAAATAGGTAAAACGACCTACTGCTTGCTAAAACATTGCCCCAAACCATGAAGCAGCAGCATATGATGTACTAATTTTATTTATTAAAACATCTATATTCCACTTTTCCTCATGGCTCAGGGTGGCTTACAGTAATAGTTAAGAACATTTTTCAGTTAAAAACAAAATAAAAATAGCAAACCCCAAATATCTCCTCCTCCATTTTTAATGCATGGCACTGTTGGAGCGCAGCCAGAGGACATTTTTAAAAACTGGCAAGGGAGGGCTTGGAGGTGTGAATGTGTAAATTCTGAAGCCATGGTGAGGGGAAATGTGTCATTTCTGACACACCATATACAATTGTCTTTGCTGGCCCATTTAAGAGGTTTAAAAGTGTAGAGACAGATAGCTGCAAACTGTTTTACTGTTCTGGTACCCTAGCACAGGGGTGGGCAAACTGTGGCTCGGGAGCCACATGCGGCTCTTTCACATATATTATGTGGCTCCCGGCAGGGTGGCTGGGGAAGCTAAATATCATTGGCAAACAAATATCATTGGACAAATTAATATCATTGTCAATATCTGCTTTTACCCCTTTTGTTATTATTTTTGGCAGTCTCGTTTAATGTTAATAAAAAGCCAATTTGCTTATTTTCCAATAAAAGCAGGTAATATTTGTTCATGTCTTGTGGCTCTCAAACATCTGATGTTTATTCTATGCGGCTCTTACGTTAAGCAAGTTTGGCCACCCCTGTTCTAGGTGGCTCTTAGGCTGAGCAAGTTTGCCCACCCCTGCCCTAGCATATATATCCTGTGTTTTACTTTCGGAGAGGTAGGAAGTGATAAAAGTTGAAAAAAGAAACCAGTTGTTGTAGTAAAGAGAAGAAAGCGTGCACACTACTCCTAAAGCTGGGAGAGTAGTTGGGTATTCAGTTAAAAAATGTATAACATTGAAAGCAAGTTAATTTTCCATAGTGTATTCTTTATAGTATATTCATTCTAGACAAAACCAGTAAAGTCTAAATAATAAATATATGCTTGAAATATGTTATATAGATCTCAGTATATACAAGAATTACAATGTAATGCTGTAGATAATCTTTCATTAAAAAGATCTTCATACTGTGCATTCTGAGTGAGCAGTTTGGCTACTGCATAAATTAGTTTGCGGTGGAGCCATTCTTCCTGAGCTAAGACAAAAATGTGTGAGCTGGAGGCTAAAAAACGGTGAGCTAGCTCACACTAATTCGGCTTAGAGGGAACACTGCTGCCCACCTGAACCTGTTCCAACATTTGGGATCTTTCATTACAAATTGACTTTCTTTCCAGTCAGCTTTAAGTTACTCTTCACCACAGCTTCACTCAGCCAGATATTCTCTCCCACTCCCTACCTGTTGCCTTCAACTCTTTTAACTGCTGTTTTCCAACTCCCTAACATTCTGCCAGCTCCCATTGGTTGCCCTTAGAGAGAGGTGGAACCTAATCTGTCCGTCACAGGTGTTAAATAAGGAGACCTTTAAAACAACAGTTTAAACCGTGATATCCCCAGGATTTGTGAGAATCATTTTGAGAGCGCCTTTATTCTGTGGTGGTTCCATCCGGCGCACCTCCTTCAGTGCCTGCATCAGTCTCCTTTGTGGCAGTCCTTTAATTTGGTTCTGACCTCATCAGAGTGTGTCTTGTACACTCACCTGTTACCTCCTTTCCACATGGACAACATAAGAGTGCAGTCATCATCAATGACCCCCCCCCACCAGCAATTGCTTGCCCTCCAGAGGAGTCATGTGAATCCAGATCTTGCTGCTGGAACAATGTTGCTTGCTGGACTATCTTAATAGCCTCTCTTTGCTCTTGTGCCCTAGTGAGCAAGTGTTTTGCACTCATCCTTCACTCTCAAAATGGCTTCTAAAAGGGCCCTGGTGATTCTCGCCAAAGGAGCAGAGGAGATGGAAACCGTTATCCCCACAGATGTCATGAGGCGAGCAGGTGTAAGTATTTGGAACTCGACAGCCGGCTGCCTTGTAGCAAGCAGTGACTGATGCGCCTTTAGTGGCTCCCAAGTGAAGATCTGGAGAGGAAACTGAGCCACTCAGGGACTATTCAAGAAAGACCCCTGCTGGATCTGACCAGTGGTCTGTCTGGTCCAGCATCCCGTCTCACACAGTGGCCAGTGAGTTGTCCTGGGAGGCCACTTCGTTCCACGTACAAATAGCAATCTTCCACTCCCATCATTTATGTCGTTTCTTTTCTCATCAGATCAAGGTGACAGTAGCTGGCCTGGCCGGAAAAGAGCCTGTGCAGTGTAGCCGTGACGTTGTCATTTGCCCTGATAAGAGTTTAGAAGATGCCAGAAAAGAGGTCAGTCTTGCTGGACTACATCTGAGCTCTGTCTTCCTCTTGAATGGTGGGCTGCTAGACTCTTTGGCTGAGGCCTCTGCTTGTTGCCATTTTCAGTGACCAAGAAGGCAAAGGAGATTGTGAACATTTTGGATAGTGCTGTTTGGCATGTGTCTCTCACTTCCAGTGTTCAAAGCACTTTACAGTAATTCTGGCAAGGACCAGCGAGGTAGATTATTGTTAAATATCACCACCCCATTGCAGATGAGGCGGAGGAAAGGTGGTTTGCCTAAAACTACATGAATGAGTTTTTACACCTGAGAGGAAATCTAAACCTAGAGCCTCACATATCACAGGTCAGCCACTATGTGCTATGCCAACTTGTATCTGCACAGTTCTGCCCTGTGTACGCACATGGATTACTGGCCACAGAAGGGAGATAGAGCAGTTTTAATTGGGGAGCTGTCAGGGGTCTTTCTACCCATCCATGCTGACTTGCACTCTCAGGCTGATGCAGTTTCATTTGCTGGACGCTCTTGTAGCAGCAGCCAATCATTTTTGCTCAGATGGGTTTCAGTTACTGCGGCTCAAGGATGCCAACACAGACTAAAGCATGCCATGTTAATGGTGTTTTGAATCCGATCTGGGAGGCGGGTCTCAGAAGGTGGTGCTGGGGATTCCTCCTCTGCCCCATGGTCTCTGGCCTGTAGGGTTCTGCAGGGATCAATCTTATCGCTCATACTACTTAATAGCTACGTGAAGTCACTGGTAGAGGTCATCAGGAGATAGGGGCTGCAATGTCACCAATATGTGGATGACACCTAGCTCTACCTTCCTTTTCCACCTAATTCCAAGGATGCTGTTCATGTTCTGAATGGGGGTTGGAGTGTGTAATAGGCTAGACAAGGGTGAACAAGCTGGAAATTAATCCTGACTGGACTGAAGTTCTCTGGGGTAGTAGAAAGGCGTACCAGAGACTTCAGATCTCTCCTGCCTTGGACAGGGGTCATGCTCCCCTTGGGAAGTCAGGTTCAGAGCTTGGGAGTGCTACTCGACACAGCTGTCGCTTTAGAAAACCAAGCGGCTGCAGTGGTTCAGAGTGCTTTTGCCCAGCTTTGGCTGGTGTGTCAGCTACATTCATTCCTGGTTCCATCAGATCTAGCCACAGTGATCCATGCTGTACATCTAGACTGGACTATTGCAATGCATTTTACTTGGGGCTACCATCGAAGTGTATTCGGAAGCTGCAGCTGGTGCAGAATGCTGCAGTTAGACTGCTGGTTGGGGAGCTATTGGGAGCATGTGACCCTGATATTACAGCAATTACATTGGCTGCTCCCAAGCCCAGTTCCTTTAAAGCTCCGCATGGCTTAGGACCAGGGTATCTGAAAGGCCATCTTCTCCCATACATCCCCGCCCTGGAACTAAGTTCACAGGGCGAGGCTCTCTTGACTATCCCATTGACTACAGAAGCTCAACTAGTGGGAACTCAAGAGAGGGCTCTTTCTGTGGCAGCCCCACAATTATGGAGCAATGTCCCCAGGAGGTTCTTCTCCCCCCCCCCCCCCCCAGCTCTGCTTGGTGCAATCACTATCTTGGGGATGCTAGACCACATCTGTCCTAATTTCCAGATCTTTAAAGAATAATTATTTATAATTTTTGCTTTTGAAAAGGCTGGATTTTATGCTGCTGCTCACTCACTTTCATTGGGTTTTTAGTGACACAGCGCTGTGATTTTAATGCAAGCTTTAAAAAATTTAAATAAAATTTTTATTCAGTAAAAAGAAACTTGGATACAAAGCTTTACGAATTCATCTTCAATTCCATAAGCAAATCATATAGATGTTATTAAGTTCACCAGCCTGGACAGAATAATATTTATCAAACTTACCTAACATTTTACCATGCAATGTGCAGATTGTTTAACAAAAAAAATAATGTTGTAAGCTGCCTTGAAGGCTTTTTAAAAGCAGAAAATAGACAATAAATAGACAATACATCAGTCGTAAGCAAAGACAAGCAGTGGGCGGTGGAATGGTGGGGTGGGTTTGTTAGCAAAGATTCTTTCCTTTTCGCTTTGCTCATAACGTTCATTAAAAGGTCTTCTCTCCTGACCAACCTGCCTCAGGAAGTATCCTCTTGGAATGCTGACATTCCTCCTTTTTATTTCTTAGGCGCCCTATGATGTGGTGGTCTTGCCAGGAGGGAACTTGGGAGCCCAAAACCTGTCAGAGGTAAAAAAAAACCTGATCAAATGCAAAAACACTGGAACTCCTCTTTTTCGAGAGAGCATTCTGAACAGGAGGAAGAGGACTGGGTCTTGTATTAGAACCCTCTGGAGATGGTGGTGCAACCGCTACAGGGACTTCGCTTCCACTAGATGCAGAGCTGTTTGCTTCCTAAGTGCTCCAGTGCACACCTCCTCTGGTGCATATAAATGCAAAACCCTTCCAATCCTGTGACAAGAAAAAAATCGCCATTCCCTTGCATTGCATGGAAGTGGGGCTCTGATGCCACTGTTGCTGGATTGGGATACAGTAGGGCTTTAAAAGCTTTGCCCTGGAAATAGTATTTCAGTGGACAGAAAATCTAATAACAGGACTGTTTAATTATTTGTGGGCACAGCCAGGGGTAAACCGTATCCTGATGAAAACTGTTCTTTTCTTGCAGTCCCCTGTTGTGAAGGATGTCTTGAAGGACCAGGACAGCAGGAAAGGGCTGATTGCAGCCATCTGTGCAGGTGTTGGATTCTGTTGTCCTCCCCTAATGTTTGCCTGGAGGAGCTACATGGATATCCCTCTGGGTTGGGCTTTTCCCACTAGCTGAGCAACCAGCATGGTGGCGATTGCAGCAAACCAGTATTAAGGGGTCTCAGTTGAGGATGCCGAGAATTCCAAAACTATCTTGAGTTCTTACCCATTGCATAGTGCAACTCAACGCTACAGCAGTCAAATTTAATCAAAGTATCCAGATCAAAAGTAAATGCAGAACTGGTGGCTGTTGTTCCCTGCATGCATCCTGCCTTGCTGTGCCCAATTCCTACCACCTTCTCTTGCCTTGTGTTTTTCCTGCTCTGAGGCTAAGTGACTCTGGGTCTACAGAAGGGGACTGCCATGGAATGCTATCACAGCTCCATGGAGAAAGGGTGGGATATGAACACACTGTCAGTAAAAATTCTAATGAAGATAGTAGGTTGTCTGGGAGGGCACTGTGTCACTTCTAACCTGTACCTGTTGCTATGTGGGAGCTCTGTAAATCTATATATCTAATAGCCAAGTTGTCCCCTCTGTGTGGATATCTAAATCCACCCATCTGGGGCACATAGGGGGCAAAGAGATTTTCTTGCAGTCTTGGGGCACTCTCCAGGTGTGCAGAAAAATCTGAAATGTAGAAAAAACTATAGGGGGATAATTAAATCCCCCCAAAAGTAAAAGAGCATTCCCAGCATATGCATAGAGAACTGGGGGGGGGGAGGCTTGGCGGCCAGCGGCTGGGAGCAGCGTGGGCCTTGCTGTTGGTGCTGGGGAGGGCAGGGAGGAATGCTTGGCAGCCGGCATCCACCTGAGCCTCACCATCAGTGCCAGGATGGGCGGGGGAGAAGGCTCACCTGCGGCGGCTTCCTCCTCCTTGATGTGGAGCTCCTCCTTCCCCCCGCAAGTATCGTGGGTCCCCACTTCTTGTACTGTATAATAGTAGATCACCCACCCTGTCCCTGAAGCTATTTAGCATTGCTTGCTCTGAAGCAGAAGTGGGTGTTTGTGTGTGAGTCCGGGATTACAGATCCCTTCTTTAGACTCTTCCAGTTACTAGCTGTCTCCAGTGCTCCTAACGTCTTCCTTGGTCTCTCAGAATCACTGTTGTGCATGCAGCCTGGTTTATTTTTTAATGACTTGACCTTCAGTTGCCCCTTGGCCTTCAGACGCTCTAAGGATAGGATTACAAGCCTCATCTTGATGATGGCGCTGTTTGGACTGCTTCTGCCCAAAGGGTGGCTGTGAAGAGTTCCCCGCTTGGTAACTGGATCTTTTCTTGCTGCCCTTGCAAAAGGCATTCAGTGCGCCGGGCTTGATCTGGAGACTGTGAGAGAGGCTGGGAAACAAGAGTCTTTTGTCCACCAAGAGGCCTCCAAATTCACCCTGTGCACAAAAGACCTCTCTTGCTCCATTAGTCTTTTGCTTTGTGGCAGTATTTGCATCTGTCTCGTGCCATAAAATCATGTTGGTCTTTAGTAATCTGGAGTGCTACGTATTTGCTTCGTTACACGAAGGTGGTGCTTGGTAGTTGCCACAAGCAGTTACCCAGAGCTCCCCAGCAAAGCCAAATCCTTCCATGGCAGCCCTGTCATAAAGCATGTGCAACCTAAAAGAAACCTCTTTATCTCAGGGTACCTCTTCCACTCATTCAGACCAGTCTTTTAGCCATCAAAACAGGTTTAGAGTGTTCCAGACAGGGATGCGTTGTTCCGCACCAAGGGTCCCCCAATGTGGTGCCCAGGGGGATGTGTTTCCTTGCACCCATTTGCTTCTTGAGCATAAAGTCCAAAGGGTCTTGAAAGGAACAGGGGGGAAAGGGGAGCTTTGAGTTCCTACTAGGAGTGTGCATTTGGACCTACCCGAGCCGAGAATATACCCAAAAAATACTGTATCAGTATTTTTCCAGTATATTTCAGCATTCCAAAGATACCTGGGATTTTTTGGGAAAACTGAAAAAAATCCCCCCAAAGTCCTGGATATATTTGGGTTAGATCCGAAAAACAGCTGAAAGGCTGGATCACATTGCTTCAGCCTCTCAGCTGTTTGTTGGGGTTCTACTGCGGTCCCTTTAAAGTTTAAAGGGACTGCAGAAGCCCACCCAATGATCAGCTGAGCCTGCATGGGTAACCATCTCCAAGTTCAGCTGAGCTGGAGGGAAGCAGAGTGCTCCCCATCCGGGTCAGCTTTCGGCTGGCTTCTTGTGCAGCCTGAGGCTGCAGAGGAAGCCAGCCTGAAGCTCAGATGAGCTGGAGGGAAGCGGTGTGCTCCCACCCAGGTCAGCTTTGCCCTGGCTTCTCATGCAGCCTCGTTTAAATGAGGCTGTACAGGAAGCCAGCCTGAAGTCAGATGAGCCCATGGAGACTGCTTCCCATGGGTCAGCTGTTTGTCAGACTGTCTTCTGCAGTCCCTTTAAATGCCCCATTTTTAAAGGGAATGCAGTAGAAAGCTTGAAAAACAATTGATGGGGGCACAGTCTGCTCCGCCTGACCTGGTTTTTGCAGCTTTGCCACTACTACTCCCCCCCCCCCCCGGATTTTCCTTCCCGGGTCTATTAGACCCCCCAAAATTCGGGATTTCTGTAAAAACTCGGATTTGAATACAGTACTGGTATTGAGATCCTAGATTTTTCGGAAATCCCAAAATTTTTCGGTTTTAATAGACCTGTACCGAAAAATACCGGTAAAAATGCACATCCCTAGTTCCATCAGTTGACTGATTAGCCAAGCTCTGAATTCACCCTTTACGGGAACCTCACAATTATGCATCCTCAGCTTGGCCTTAGCTTTCCTTATGTCTCTGTGCTTAGCAGTCTCTCTCAGTAGCTGTCAGGGAGCAAACCTACTGCTGTCCTTAGAGGCTGGAAGTCAACTTCATTTCTTTGCACAGAAAGAGCTGGTCCTGGCTTTCTTCTGCCTCCTTGCAGCAGGGGGCGCTTCGGAAGTGCCTTTGCGCTTGAAAGGGAGTGCCCATTTGGGAGGAGCTCTCTCCATCCCAGGAGGACACGTGGTTTGGAGCTTCCCAACTTTTGTGATAGGCCCCACCTCATTGATAACTATTTTATGATTTCCCTACCCTGAGTATGGTAGCCGTTTTGTGCTAGCACCCACTGCCCTTTCTCAAAGTCTGAGAAGTTCCCCAGGCTTAGTAAGTCTGGGAATCTCTGTTCCTGTTAGGGATTTCAGGTAAAAACAGAGTTAATAAATGCTGCAGGACACTTGTATTAACTGTAAAACAAAAAAGTTTACTTCACTAATGAGGGAAGGGTTACTGGGAAATACTAGAAACAAAACAAAGGGTTAACATGCTCTGACTTCACTAACTTACATCTTGACTCTCTAAAGTCTAAAAGGTGTGTGCTAGCCCCAGGCAGAGTTAGAAACAAAAAGCAATAAACTTTCTAAGTCTCCACCCTGGGACAC
Source organism: Lepidodactylus listeri (assembly GCA_029233225.1). Classification (NCBI taxonomy): domain Eukaryota; kingdom Metazoa; phylum Chordata; class Lepidosauria; order Squamata; family Gekkonidae; genus Lepidodactylus; species Lepidodactylus listeri. Next base: position 31,814,572 of record JARCFY010000019.1, on the reverse strand, counting down.
CACCTGATCTATTAATTACCCAACTGGAGAAACCCAAACCTAACTAATTATGCATTTCAGTACCTTGCTCTGGCAGCAAATATGTGCATGGTCTGCTATTGGGTCTCTCTCTGAATAGCTAGGATATCAGTGTGCATCAACAAATATGTAAATCCTTCCATGACTTCAGGGAGAGAACTTGCAAACTCCCCATCAGTTCCACGCTTTCTTGAATTCATTTATACTCCACTTTTCTCCCCACCGTGGACCTAAAGTGGCTTACATCATTTTATCCTCACAACAACCCTGTGAGGTGGGTTAAGCTGAAAGTGTGTGACTGGCCCAAGGTCACCCAGCAAGCTTCCATGGCACTAGTGATTTGCACCTGAGTCTCCCAGAGACTAGTCCAACATTCTTAACCACTACAGGGTAGCTATTTCTTGAAAGGAGCAACAAGCCTCCCAGCTTCTTGTTTTGTGGGGTTGTTTTCCCCCCTATAATTTAAAGGTTTTAGCAGCGGGTCCTCAACTTTTCCAGTCTCCTTTCCCAGAATGTAGACTGTGTTGAGATCACTGTCTCGGGTGGGCAGAAGTGACTGTCATCACGACTCCATGTTGCTTCCTAGGTCCCACTGCTCTGTTAGCACATGGAATAGGGTTTGGAAGCAATGTGACAACACATCCTCTGGCCAAAGAGAAGATGATGAATGGAGGTAAGCGCGCAAAGGTGCAGAGGGAGGGGGATTCTGTTTGGAAAGAGACCGTTGGATTCTGAATTGTAATGGTCCATCCGGGAAGGTCAAGTGAGGGATACGTGGCTTGTCCGTGAAAGACTCGGAGCCTCGAGGAGCAGACGGACTAAACTGAGGCGAAGAAGACCTCACCCCTCCAAATTAAAGCAGATTCATATTAGCGGCAGAGGCTGAGAGTCTCTGTCTGGGAGTCCTGCGAACCCATGCTGGAAATCAATAGAAACATCTCTTCTTAACATGTAAGGATTCCACGTTCATCAAGGTTTTGATTTTTTCAAATTCCAGTCTGTTCTGGTCTTCAAAACCTGTTGTTCAGCCCGTGAGAATTGCTGTATTTCTGTTGCGCTTAGCCTGGGATTTTCAATGTCTGTTAATGGAGATTTTGCAGGGGTTGGTCACTTCTGGACCGGAGTTCATCTCGAGGCTGAAAGCGAAAAAAGGGCCAGTGCTGGAGCATCCGCTTTTGTCAGTTTGAGTAGGTCAGCAAGGCTCAAAAGCGTGCACAGCCCTAAAGTTTTACTTGCTTCCATGCCACCAGCATGGAAGGATGACCCTCCCCTCAGGGTGCCACCCAGTAACAGTGCAACAGAAGGAAGGCAGCCAGGACTTCTGGAATGTGGCAGATGGGGGGGGGGGCAGTGCTGTAGGCCAGTGTTTTTCAACCTTTTTCGAGCTAAGGCACATTTTTTACATTGAAAAAATCCCGCGGCACACCTGACAATATCTCACGGCACAGTGGTTGAAAAACACTGAAATACAAGATAAATGGGTCACTAGTTGCCTCAGCTCAAGTATTAACTATGACAGTATTACAAATACACGTAATAGCCACTCAACTTGAAATCGTAAGTTACAGATCCAAAGTGTAATGGCTCCTTCCCATAACATTGACTTGAGTTTCAGAAGAAATATAATGTGGATGTATTTTAATACTGCGATTCTGCTAAAGTTTTTCAAATAGAGAGTTTTTAAACTCTTTTTACATAAGAGTTTTTCAAATAGAGAGTTTTTAAACTCTTTTTACATAAGAGTTTTTACTCTTATGTGAACGGCATTCCGCTGACCATAAGTGATTTGAAGAGAAACACAGTACACCCATTCTTCGCTGAGGGACAGTTACTGATTTGAACCCCACCCTGACAGAAACAGCTAGCTGTTACCATCAAACATATTCATGTTTACTGGAATGTCTTGGTGCAAATCACCCTACCTCAGGCCGGCCACAGAGCGTGCGAGCGGAATCAGCGAGACCGCGCCACTGTTCTTTCTCGCATGCGCAAACGCGTCCCGGAAGGTCAGCCCAGAAGGCACATTTCTTTCATTGAAAAAATCCAGCGGCACACCTGACAATATCTCGCGGCACACCAGTGTGCCACGGCACAGTGGTTGAAAAACACTGCTGTAGGCATGTGGAGAGAATTTCCTGCTTCTTTTCTGCCAGCTGCCTCCCAAGTGGTCTGATACCATTCAAGAGGCCCTTGTCCTAAACTTAAAAAGCCCCAAAAGGCAAGCGCAAAGAAGGAAAAAGACAGAGGGCAGCAATCTCCCAAACCTTGGCAGAACTAAGTGACTGTTTGGGCCCAGTTGGAGCTAAGAGGATACTTCCCTTGCTGGCTGTTGGTCCTGGGAAGGAAAGGGTGCTACCTCCCAGAGGCCCTTGGGCCTTCTAGCCCTGGAAGAGACCCGACTGTCCTTCCTCTCATTTCCTGCCAGCAGGTTCAAAAAGCAGTGTTTCTCCTTGAGCTAATGAACTTGGGATGTTAAAATCTCTCTCAAACCACATGCAAAACTGCCTACCCGGAGCAGTGTGTGCAATACAGTCTTAGAGTTCAGGCTCCAGAACTGGGGCTGCTTGCATGGTTAACAGTTGAAGAGGACGTTCTAGCGCAAGAGCATTTCCTAGATAAGGGCTTGGGTCCGTTTTCTTGCCTCTGGAGCCTCTGTTGAGTTGGCCAATCTCTGCCTCACAACCTATTTTTGTGTCTCTTTTTCTTCCTCTGCAGGTCACTATAAATATTCCGAGAATCGTGTGGAAAAGGACGGGCATATCCTTACCAGTCGGGGGCCTGGCACCAGCTTTGAGTTTGGCCTCGCAATTGTGGAAACCCTTCTGGGGAAGGAGGTGGCTGAGCAGGTGAAAGCTCCCCTGGTCCTGAAGGATTAGAGAGAGAAACGCTCTGCTCGCTTTTTTGTTTCCCTCGTGGAATGCACGGTGTGTTCGCCCAGCCGCTGTGAAGCCGCCAGCTGAGTTTTGCCCCAGATCTGAAGTAACGGTTCAAGATCACAGCTGTTCCCTTAGAATCCCTTAGCAAATGCACCAAACAGCATCTGATAAGAGTTCGGGGGATCAGAAATAAAAACGTGCTGATCTTTGTATCCCTCCTTTGGTGTTTGTCTTCCTGAGATCACCATAAATAAAAGATTCGTTTGGTTGCAGTTGGCTTGTGGCTTTTTGGGGGCAGGCCGATGAGGGATGCCACTGCCTGACATGTCGTCTCCCTGGCTGTTCTTCAGTAAGTCTTCCTGTGAGGCTGTTCCTAAGGTAAAAGGCTGTTAAGCTGGTAGCTGTGATAAGAACAGCTGAGTAATGTTTTCCATTTTCTAGAAATGCCCTTTACTTGGGTCAATGACAGTCATAATACTAAATAACATTCAGGTGGTTTTTTTGTACAGAGAGCACGTAAGAGTGCAACTTGACAATCGGCAAAAGGCAGCTTCATTCCATTTTTCAAGCGTAACTCCAGTAAAATTAAGCTTTAACATAAGTCCAGCTTAAAAAAAATGTATTTACTTCGTTTATACCCTTTTTTTTTTTCCTCAGTGGGGACCCAAACCAGGTTACACCCTTCTCCTGCAGTATAGTTCCATAGAGTCCACCCTCTAAAACAGCAATTTTCTCCAGGGGAACTGATCTTGGTCATCTGGATATCAGCTGTAATAGTGGGAGATCTCCAGGTGCCATCTGGAGGTTGGCAGCCCTAACCACATTGGCTGTCCAGTGTGGCACAAGTAACTGGCCTGGGCAGGAACTTGGAGCAACTGCCCTTCATATCAGAGCTGCAGATGCAAAACGGCCTCTTTGACCTCCATGTAAAACTCCAGAGGTTTGCCTAGCAAATGAACTGGTTTTGACTGTTCAGCCCATGCAAATGCAAAATAAACGTGAAGGCGAGCAATTATCGAAGAAACTGTCATTTGCATCCGCAAATTTATTCTGGACTTCGGAGAAAGGGGGCCTTTGGTCAATGCCATGAGACATTTTTCATGCCAATTAGGCACCCAGTGACGCCTGATTTTAATTTTCCTAGCCCCTATTTATAGGTGTTTACAAGGGAAAGGGAAAGGGGGCCACGGATCACTGGCTTTTGTCTTCCTGAACTGCCGTTAGCCTGGAAATCCAAAGGGGAGTCGATTTGTGGTTTCTTTTTGTTGTTCAGCAGCTTCTTCAAACAAGCTCTTCCTCAGGGAGACCCAGAAGGGTCACGGCTGTTCCTTTGCTAAATAAAATCCAAAATGCTCTCCCAGTCAGGTGCCACACTGGCATTTGAATATGGTTACTCAAGCCCTGCAACAGAGCAGCCAGCAGAATAGGGCAATCCCCACGCCAGTTTAGTAGATACTAAAAAACAGAGCCGCTTGCTTTCATCTAGAGATTCCAGTCCTCAGGTGGGACCTGGGGGGTCCCCAGGAATTACAGCTCATCTCTGGACTACAGAGATCAGTATTCCTGGAGAAAATGGATGATGTGGAGGGAGCACTCTATGGCGTTGGCACCCCACTGAGGTCCCTGTCCTCCCCAGGCTCCGTCCCCAAATCTCCAGGAGTTTCCCAGCCTGGATCTGGCCACACTATGTTACATCATGTGCTTGCGTGAGAGCAGAGCTCTCTTGGCTCAGTGCAGCATCAGATCGGTGGCTCTGATGCGGCCTAGGGCAGCTTCCAGAGCACCCTGGGAAGTTCCTCTTATCGGGCCTAGCGTGTGCACACACACACACACACACACACAGCAGAAGGGGCCACACGACTTCCAGCTGCAGATGAGGGAAGTGCGGATTTTTGGTGTTTCCCCCTCATGTGAAAACCTCCTGCACGTTAAAAATTAGCTGTTAAGGGAGAGAAGTTCTAGCCTAGCCTTTTGCATGCTTCATGTCCATTTACATAGAGCCGGGGGTGGAGGGAGAATAATCCACCCCTTCCAGTCCAGAGGGGTCCAGTCCATTCTGCTGGCTCAACCCTCTGTGCCAAACAGGCTTTACATGTCAGTCGGGGAGATGGGAACAAATGTGACCGATCCTCACGGGAGTTGGAGATGTATCCTTCGACCACACAAAGAGGCACCTCAGGAAATTCCAAAACAGTGTGATACGATCAGTGCAACATAGAACAGCTAGAAACAAACAATATAAAATGGCAACTGCAAAGCATTTTTAAAAAACCATCCGCTCTTTTTACTGGAGGCGCCACATTTAAGTCACCCAAGCTTTTCTCAGGATATAACGTCTTTATCAGCCTCCTGTGTTAGGGAAGAGGACGACAGGCTCACGAGGATTCTCTCCGCAAAGGGTGGGGCCCTGTGTGACTTCCTTTCCAAGGCGCTGCGGCTGCTGCGCCTGAAATCACAATGGCCACTGGCCATGTGGCATAGTTGGCTGGTTCAGCAGCGCCACAATAAAAATACACAGGGGATTAACTTTGGCTGCTAGCACCAGTGCTGGCTAAGTGGCCACTACACTTCAGGCCCAGCCCACTTCCCAGAGAGGGCGAGAGAGCTGCCAGTATGCATTTACTTTCAGTATCAGGTCACTTACTGGGCAAGTTGGTCATGGGGGCCTTGCTGTGATGCCCCCTTGCCCAAAAAATTGGGCTTACTTGGCAGAGTTGCGGGCGGTGGTCGTGTACGCCTGGATGCAGGTCTGGAAGTGAGCGACAGTGTTGGCCTGTGGATTGAAGAGGATGATGTAGCATTTCGGGAGGAAGAAGGTACACAGGATGGCGTAGACACTGGTCTGCACGGTGAACATCTGCAGGGTGGCGATCTGCTTCCCTTTCCCTTCCGTGGTGGTGTAGATGAGCATGAAGCAGCCCCAGGCCATGAGGAAGACCAGCATGCTGACCGTCTGGAGGCGGGCTTCGCTGTAGTTCTTGGGCAGATTCCGCCCCCAAAAGGCAAACACGAAGCAGGTTGTGCACAGCAGTGTAATGTAGCCCAGCACGGCCCCCAGCCCGAGGTAATGGCCCTCGGAGCACCGGAGGAAGATTTCCTTCTTGCTGACCACGTCTCCTTGCAAAGAGGGCGGGGAGAAAAAAAGCCAGAGGAAGCAGACGAAGCCCTGCACCCCGCAGCTGATGGCGACGAAGAAGTATGTCCCCCGGTACTTGATCCAATACTTGTGGATCATCGGGAGCTTGTGCGCCATTTTGAAGATGAAGATGATCTGGAAGGAGCGGGCCAGGAGGCAGGACACACACAAGGTGAAGCAGATGGCGAAGATGGGCTGCCGGATCAGGCAGCTGAGCGAGGTGGGCCTCCCAACAAAGAGGCTGGTGGAGGCGCAGCACGCCATCAGCGAGCCCAGCATGACAAACGCCAGCTTGCCTCCTGCCGCTTTGACCACGGGGGTTTGCCAGTGGGTGGCGAAGACCAGCCCGCAGCTGCAGAGCAGGAAGAAGTCGATGATGGTCAAGATCAGCAAGGCGGAGACGATGGTGTCCCTGAGCTCAAGATAAGTGAGGGTGGGGGGGAAGCATTGCCCGCTTTTCTTCGGCGACCAGGTGCCCGATGGGCAAGGGATGCAGGCATCCAGATCTGGAAGGGAGAAGGGAGAGGCCAATGAGATTAAAGCTGTGATTCCCAACACTGTGTTGTGGAGGCTCACTGCGGAGTTTCCTGGCACCTGTTTCTCCAAAACGATGAGCCAGGCTTGTCTTTTCCTCCAGCTCACTGGAGCAGGAGTGGCTTCAGAAGAACCAGGGAGCATCCATTCGGAAACAGATGCCACCATTATGGGAGGATGTTTGGCTTGGAAACCCCCAGCATTTCGTGACAGTCCCCAGCACCCTCTGGCAGGGATGGCAGCCTCCAGACTTACAGCTCATCTCCAGACTCCGGAGAAAAGGGATGCTTTGGAGAGTGGACTCTGTGGCATTGTACCCCACTGAGGTCCCTGTCCTCCCCAGGCTCCATTCCCAAATCTCCAGGAGTTTCCCGACCTGGATCTGGCAACCCTAGATTCCCCCCCCCCCCCCCCAATTCTCCTGCTGGTGGCCGTGGGGAACCTGGCAACCCTATCTAAGAAGAAGAAGGGAAGAGACTGGATTTATACCCCACCTTTCACTACCCAAAGGGGTGGTTTACAATCTCCTTTCCCTTCTCCTCCCCACAACAGACCCCCCCCAGTGAGGTAGGTGGGGCTGAGAGAGCTCTGAGAGAACTGCCCTTGAGAGAACAGCTCTGGAAGAACTTATGACTGACCCAAGGTCCCTCCAGCAGCTGCATGTGGAGGAGTAGGGAATCAAACCCAGTTCTCCCAGATTAGAGTCCGTGCTCTGAACCATTACACCAAACTGGCTTTCTTTCTAACAGCCATGTATCGGGGGGGGGGGGGGTACACACTACCTGTTCTCAAAATCCAAACATGTCCTAAGGGCATATTATCTACCCCACCAGTTAAAGATTTTCCCCACAGTGCCCTGCTCTCTGTGCTGCTGCCTTCAGAGCTAAGGTGGTGGCAACTAGAGACAGCGCTTTGTCAGTAGTGGCCCCTTGCCTATGGAATTCCCTTGGCCCTGAGGTTTCTTCAGTACCTATGCTGCTCTGTTTTTTAGGTACCAAACCAAAAACAACTTTTATGTTTTATATTTTATTTTGTAAACTGCCTCGGGCAGGTTCCCCCAGGGAGGAGGCATAAGAAAGTCTAAATAAACAAGACTTGGAAACGAGGCAGTGGAGAGGGGCGGGGCGGACGATTTCCTATCATATCCTAAGGATCAAATCCAGGTTGTGGGGAAGTGCTTTGAATTGCGATGCTAACTTTTCAAAGAAAATGATGGTGCTCATCAGTGCAAAATCCACTCTGCTTACAGTGGGATTCATACTTCTGTTTTCCAAGTGAAGCTCCCACAGCCCTGTGCAGATGCAAACACGTAAGAAGCTTCAGCAGCACAGACTTTGTTCTTACATGTTTGATTTGGGTAGGTCCCCTCCAGACAGTCTTCGCAGCGACATGAGCATTCGTCCAAGGATTGCTGGCTCCGGATCTGGCCTTCGTCACACTCTGTGATGCAAATTGACTGTGGAACCTGGAGGGGAAACATTTGGTGAGGAGGAGACATTTGCCAGGAAAATACAATGCAGGAGAGGACGGATTCAGTGTTCCCTCTAAGCTGAGTTAGTCTGAGCTAGCTCACATTTTTTTAGCCTCCGGCTCACACATTTTTGTCTTTGCTCAGGAAGGGTGGCTCCAGGGCAAACTAATTTATGCAGTAGCCAAATCGCTCACTCACAACTTTAATGCCAGTAGCTCACAAAGCAGAATTTTTGCTCACAAGACTCCGCAGCTTAGAGGGAGCATTGCTCTGTACTCCTGCTGGCAGGGGTGAGGTGGGTGGTGACCAGAGGCGGGGCCTTTTCAGTGATGGCATCTCCCTTTTCGAATACCCTCGCCCCTACCTTACTTTCTTACAGGTTCCAGGCCAAAACATTTCTCTTTACCCAGGCTTTTAAATGAGGCCCTCTATCTTTTTTTTAGTTGTTTTGTGGTCTGCTCTGAGCCTGAAGACTTTTATGAGTATAATTTTAGACTTCTTTGATTTATGATGCTTTTATGCCCTAGCTTGTCTTTACTGGCCTGTTTTTATTGGCTTGACTTGTTCTTATTTACTTGCTGTGAGCTCTTGCTGATAGCTGTGAGCTGTCTGACGTGGATGGCCCAGGCTAGCCTGATTTCAACAGATCTCAAAAGTGAAGCAGGGTCGGCCCTGCCTAGTATTTGGATGGGAGACCTCCAGTGAACACCTGGGTTGTGATGCAGAGGCAGGCAATGGCAAACCTCGTCTGAACGTCTCTTGCCTTGAAAATCCTATGGGGTTGCCATAAGTCAGCTGTGACTTGACGGCACTACCCACCACCAGGTATGCACTACCCTGGAGCAGGTTCTTGAGAGGTTGCATATTCATTTTATGAATGAATAAATGCTTCATAAGATGGTTTAAGGTGTGACTCTGCAGAGAGCAGCTTCTGATATTCAAGGAAGACGCAAGGTTCATACCTGCTTTGGCACAATTGCCCTTCCTGAGATGTTCATGTGGTTTTTACCTGGCCGTCTGACGTCGCCCATCTAATCTGGCTGCTATTGATGTTCAGGGGTTCAGAACTAAAACTGCCAATTTTCGTGGTAAATGATGAGCCATTTGCCCAGTTCCAGGTAAGCACATCATAGCCGAGGAAAAGATCTCCTTGTGAGCTGAATTTGATAGTATTGTTCTGCAGAGGGAAGTTCACGTGGTACAACAATTCATAAAGCTGCAAAAAGAGAGAAAGAGGGGGGAAAGGACATCTGATTTGGCTCCTGAAAACAGTGGACAAAATTGGGGTGGCGGGGGGGGGGAGAGAGGGACATCATACTATGAAAAGGAATCCCGTGAAAACTTGATGTAACCTACAGGATGAATCTTGTTTTATGGAAACTGCCCAACGGTCCTTGCTAACCTCAGAACCTTTGCCTTCAAAGATGTTGCCTAAATTGTGCCATAGGTGAGGAGGAATTTGTTCTGTTCAGCTTGAAGTTAAGAACAAGTTCCTTCCACATGGATGTTTCACTCCACTTTGGTTTCCATACCAGAGCATTGTTTTTAGCATCCACAGGATGTCATCCATGAATTCTCCATTTACCAGGTTTTACCCTGCTTTGCTCTCATATTTCCCAAATCACCTTTGATATGATTTAAAAAAGGAATATAATTCAAGCATGTTGGTGCACAAAGGAATATGCTCCTAAAGGTCCCATCCACACTGGTGATTTCCCCTTTGATTACCCCCTCATGTCTGATATTTCCCCCCCTGCTGTGCCACCAAATAAATATTTAAGGCTTTTTTTTTTAAGTAATTGCTATTGTGCTATAGGTACAAGAACATTATAATGACCTATTGCCATGACCTACTAGATCGTCTGAATTCCCTGCTTTCATTTTAAAAGTGCCTATATTCCTTTTTTGTTGTGGAGACATAAAGTGAAAAGTGAAGGGAGGTTTTTTGCCCAGGTTGCCTGGAAATGAATGGGAAGAGGACTGCAAGATAGCTGGAGCAGGTTGGGAATTCACTGCTTAGTTGATCATTTGGACGCTCTGGCTGCTGCTGCTGCAAACACCTCTGCATTATACAGCTTAGCATGCTATTGAGGATCACTAACCCTTCACGAGGGCTGCAGTGGCTCGGAGGTTAAGACGCTGAGCTGCAGACCGGAAGGTCGGTAGCTCGGTAGTTCGAGACCCGAGTGCCGCATGATGGAGTGAACTCCCATCTCTGGCCCCAGCTCCTGCTAACCTAGCAGTTCAAAAGCAAGAAATTGCAAGCAGATAAATAGGTACCGCTTCGGTGGGAACGTAACAACGTTCCGTGCACCTTGGCATTTAGTCATGCTGGCCGCATGACCACAGAGACATTTTCGGACAGCGCTGGCTCTTTGGCTTGGAAACGGAGATGAGCACCACCCCCTAGAGTCGGATTCGACTGGCTTTCAAGCAAGGGAAACCTTTACCTTTAAGCCTTTACAAGAATCATTATCTTGGCCAGGGCCTTTCAGGTTGCTTAGCTTCTTTCCATTGTGGGTCTCTAAGCATGGCTCTTAACTACATGGGACCTGCCTTTGAGTATCCATGGAAATGTCCTCTGTTCACACCCATATTTGCTGATGAGTAGGGTGAGGTTTGCTCTTTACTCCCAAGAGCTTCAACTCATCAGTAAATCTTACAGCAGAGCTGAAAGGCAGACTTGCAAAAGATTCCAAATGCTGCTGCTGGAATTTTGAATGCCAAATGTCACATGCCTTTGAATACAAATCACAATTACACATGACTAAAAAAAATGTTAAATATCGATCTCTCGTGTTACCAGAGATTCATTACAGAGATCAGTTGTGTTCAGGCAAATATGCAAAATATGTTTGGCTTACTATTGCAGGCTTTGTTTAACACTATTGAAGTTTCCAGACAAACACACTGGAAAGGAACCTTACACCTATGGCTGGCAGCTCTGGGTTGCAAAATTATTGGAGATTTGGGGGTGGAGCCTGGGGAAGGTGGAGTTTGGGGAGGGGAGGGACTTCAGCAGGTATAATGCCATAGAGACCAACTTCCAAAGCAGCCATTTTCTTCTGGGGAACCGATATATGTCGGCTAGATACCAGTTGTAATTCCAGGAGATCTCTAGCCACCACCTGGAGGTTGGCAACCCTACTTACACTTTCATAGGTGACAAATTGCTTCAGCTGCAAAAGGGAACTGAAAGCAAGAGAGAGTTGACCGGCCTCCCATTCAGTTCACCAGCATGGTCGTCATACATATAGCATGAAAACTGCATTTAAATCACAAAAGAGGTCTGACATTGCCAGCTGTAATAACATCTTCTCATCTTTCCAACCCTTTTTGGTCATTACCACTTCTACACATTTTTAGAGATTATGCTCGTCAAAGCATTTTTGCTCTTCTCTTTTTTTTGGGGGGGGGGGGTGTCTTTCTTCCCTTTTTATACTTCGGGTCTCTGAATCCCTCCCCCCACAATTTATTCTCAGCAAGTAGAACAAAGGAAGTAGTGAAAAGAGTAGCTCTTTGACAGAGGAAATATTAGGCAGAATATTCATTGACACTTTGTAAAGCAGACACCGGTCTGCCCATTACAGTTCTTTCAAAAAAAAATACATCCATATAAGATGTTTTATATGTGGCACCATCCACCTGAAAGGCTGGCTAGGTTCTCTGGGTCATTGTCAAAAGCGTGTTGGAAATGTAAAAACAATATAGGTACATATTACCATATGTGGTGGACCTGTAAGAAAGCTACTTGGTATTGGTTACTTATTCAGAAAACTCTCCAGGAAATAACCCAGATAACTATTCCATGGAAACCAGAACTTTTCTTATTAAATATAACACCTTTGGACTGTGAAAAAAATGTAAAAAAATTGATAATTCATGGAACTACCGCCGCAAGAATTCTCTTTGCGAGATACTGGAAGACGAAAAAAACACTGAAGTTGGAGGAATTTATAAATAAACTTTTTGAGACTGCAGAGATGGATAATTTGATGCTAAAACTAAATAACAAAAGAAATCAAGAATACACATCCCAATGGGACAAATTTTATGACTGGTATGAAAAATATATTTGTAAATAACAAGTATCAACCTGTGATAAGGAAAAAAAAAACATGCAATGCTGTTTTGTTTCCTTTGTAATGCTGTAAGTTGTTAATGCATTATTGGAGTTGTATCCAATAAATTAAAAATAAATGTTAAAAAAAAATACATCCAGCCATTTAAATCAAACTTTCCTCAGCAACTTCCTTGTGCAACCCACAGTTAGTTTAATAAAGTTGCAACCATGAGAGTAGCAGCCACAGCAATCCACACTAGGTAACTGCACAGAGAGCAGGCAACCCAAATGAGTAAAGAGAAAGATCTTAGTTTGGCACATCCCACTATGGAAATGGAGTTGCACAATCATGGTGGCAACATGGGAAAAGCCCTGTCTATGGTAGTAGTTCCTTCCCATGCTCATTTTATCCTGATGATACCCCTGTGAGGTAGGTAAGTACAACAGTGAGTGGCTGGATCAAAGTCACTTAGTGAGCTTCACAGCAGAGTGGGAGATTTGAACCTGTCTCTCTCAGATTCTGGTTCCATACTGTAACCACCACTCCACACTGCTCAGTTTTCTGCTCCCTTACCCCAAACCTCTCGGGCAGTGAGGGCACTGAGACAACAGAACGTGGCTCCTGAACTGAGTAGGAAAGTGCTTACCCTCTGGCAATTCCACACAGGAAGAAAAAGAAGAGTTGGTTTTTATAACCTGCTTTTCACTACCTGAAGGAGTCTCAGAGCAGCTTACAATCGCCTTCCCTTCCTCTCCCCACAACAGACACACTATGAGAAAGGTGGGGCTGCGAGAGCTCTGAGAGAACTGTTACTGATCCAAGATCACCCAGCTGGTGTCATGTGGAAGAGTGGGGAATCAAACCTGGTTCTCCCGGTTAGAGTCTGCCGCTCTTAACCACTACACCACACTGGCTCTCAGCAGTGCCTTCACCTTTGCCCTCTTATCACATACCTGCCAAGGTTCGAAATGTTCATCTCTTTTACAGGATCCCGTTTCACACCCAAGGCGCACGTGAAGAGCCTCTGCTACAGCGTAGATGGCAGCGTAGGTGTAGAAGGACCAGTGCCAAATGGAAGACTTTAAAATGTTAGCCAGAGATTCCTGAGATAACGAGTGACATTCTTCACATGACTGGCCACAACTCTGTGTTTCAGCCAAGTTTTCAGACCCAGACAACACCAGGGTGGTTCTGTTACTCGACCCTTTGCAGCGCGTGGTTCTCTCCACAAAGCGTGTGAACTGAGGTAACTTAATGGGCTTGATGGTCAGACCGAGGACAGTGCCGGTATTCTCAATGCCTGGTATCTTGGCAACTGAATCAGATAAGACCCACGACTCCAGTGCGAGCCAAACTTTGCCAGTCACCTTCAGCTCGACAACGGTTTTGAAGAATTTACGGACAGCGTCTTCTTCTGCATAGACGATAGTGATGTTGGTTTTTGCTTTCACAGTGTTACTCACAATTCTCTGGAGCTGGATCTTTGCAATCTCAGTGTCCCACGTCAATACTCCATGATAGGAAATGCAGATGTTTCTAGCAGAAGCTTCGGCGACCAATGTCTGGATTGCTTTCTGGCTTGATTTTGTGCCACTGCCCACAGCAGAGACCCACTTCCATTCAAAGGCTTGTATCAGCGAAAGGATCCCGTAGATCTGGTGGTTCTCGTTGGGCACCATACGGAACAGGAGTGGGAAAAGATTCGTGTCAGTGAATCGCTCATCTTTGGCACTGTAGCTGATCTGGAGGGACAGATGGGAGAGGAACACCCACCTCCCCCATATTAGTGTAGAAGATTCATATTTTCAGTGAAACAAGAAGTACATACTCCATTTCTTACCAGGTTTGTTGTGGTCTGGAAGATAAGGATAATGTGGATGATAGCAACATACACAAAAACGGAGATGATGGTTACACAAAATCATGTAGGAATCTTGCTAAATTGACCCAAGGACCTATCAAGACAACAGGCGGTGTGCGTCATTTAACTTCATTGCCCCCTCCGTGGTCCTGTACCCCCATCTTTATTCATTAAATATTTGTGTCCCATCTTATCTCCATTAGACTCAAGGCAGCTAACCAAGTAACAAGTTGCAAGAACACAAAAGCAAAGAGTCCATCGACAAAACAAAGCAAAAATGTGTAGATCTTTTTAAAAATACAAATTGGTCTGAACCGTTTGTATGTGTTGTCTGCACAGCCACCCTGGACTTCCTTGGTGGTCTCCCGTCCAAATGCTAACAGGGTCGACCCTGCTTCGTTTCTGAGATCTAACAAGATCAGGCTGACCTGGGCCATCCAGGTCAGCCCAAACAGTTTACCCACCACCACCAAATGCCTTCTGAAACAGAACTGCCTTGCGTGTCTTCCTAAATGCAGCCAGTGAAGCTGCCCACTGCATCATTCTGATTGGCCGTTCCAGAAGACTGAACCTAGAACTGAAAAAGCCTGTGACCTAGCTAGGGATGGCACCGCCTGGAGAAGACGGTCTGAGGAATGTCGCTGGTGCATGAGAACATCCCTTCATCTGCTGACCAGTGCTTCCTCTAAGCTGGGGAGTCTTGTGAGCAAAAATCCTACTTTGTGAGCTACCGGCATTAGAGTTGTGAGCAAGCGATTTGGCGACTGCCTAAATTAGTTTGCTCTGGAGCCATCCTTCCTGAGCTAAGACAAAAATATGTGAGCTGGAGGCTGCAAAATTGTGAGCTAGCTCACACTAACTCAGCTGAGAGGGAACACTGCTGCTGACCCTTTCTACCTCTTGACGCCATATCGCCCAAGAGCCAGTTTGATAGGGACACTGCGGTCCTTGCAGCTGCCCTAACTTAACTGTTAAAAGGATCAGGTAACAGGAGATGAGAAAGACTTCTGCCTGAGACCTGGGGAGCCACTGCCAGTCACAGCAGACAAGACTGACTTGGGTAAACCAGTGTTCTGGCTCAGTTTAAGGCCAACTTCATGTCCATAGAGAGCTAGACATTCTAGACTCTGGAAGCTGAGCCCAGAATTCCAAGGTCCCTGGGCAGTTTTCTGTAAATTCCATCTTTTGATCAATTATACAAACGAGGGGAACCACAGCAATTGAAAGTTAACCAATAACAAAATGACTGTGATTTAGATGCTACTCACAACCCTTTAGAATTCCGTAACTAATATTAAAAGATTTCTATTTGAATATATTTCCCCCCACAGTTTCTCATAGATTCAGCTACAACAATGTACATCGTTATTAACAGGAAACAGCCCGGCAATCATTGATGCACTAGACACAACGGTTCATAGTCTTTTTCCCCCCTGTTAAATCACAGCTTTTATCCCCCCCCCTCCCCCGCCCAAGCATGCAAAACCGCTACAACATTGTGGTCAAAGACTCATCGTTTTTGACCATACAGAATATTTACAAAGAACGAAACAGTGCATTTTTAGCTGCAACAGCTGCACTTATTCGACGGAGGCTCTTTGCAGACACAGCCGGGCAGCAGGAACAGCAGCTTTTTTGGCAGGAAGTACATTTGCAATTCTTGCATTTGCAGGAACCAGCACAGGTAAAAGAGCCACCTCACAGGGCTATTACGAGGAGGAGAAAGAACCAAGGGGAGCCTCCTAAGCTTCTTATATTACAGACCAAAAATTACGCTAGAGGAATAAGCCTGGGTGGACTTTTACAGCCCAGTCCTTTCTTGGGAGCCAGTCCCCCTGAACTCAACAAGGCTTACTCAGGGTTCAGGGAAAAAAGCTGTCAACCTGCGAGGCTTGTGACTCGAAAGTTCAAAGCCCTGCTTCAGTGAGAAAGGGAAACATGCGAAGGAAGGAAGGAAGGAAGGAAGGAAGGAAGGAAGGAAGGAAGGAAGGAAGGAAGGAAGGAAGGAATGGGGAGCAATGGTTCATAGTCAAGCATACAGTGTAACTCACAAAAGCATATCTTAAAGCAATTGTCCAAAATATGAAGTAGTAAAGAAAAAAATTGTTCTTGAATCATAGGAAGTGCACTAGGAGATCCTCCTCATGTACAGCAGGGGATCTTCCTTATTCCATCAACTCTTAAGCAACAAGAACGTTATTGGAACAGTTGTCAAGTACCTTTACAGAATGGTGCCTCAGTCTTTACACATGTAAAATATGTCCATAGAGGTGGGACTTGTTCTGATTAATGGAAGAAATTTGTCTGATGAAGACTATGAATGAAACGATGGCATGATCCGGAAGCCACGTCATAAAGTGGATGGAATAAAGAAGAGCCCCTTCTGTACATGAGGAGGATCTCCTAGTGCACTTCCTATGATTTAAGAACTTGTTAGTATAGTCTAAATCACAGTCATTTTGTTATTGGTTAACCTGTGTCATGTGGTTTTTAAATGGCACCTTTATGGTGTTGGGCGCTGGTTATTGACCCTATTGCTTTTAATGGACAGGCAAAGTTTGCTGCTTAGGTATGTGATGAGGGTCAGTTTTTTCAAAATGGTTCCAATTTGAGCCTCACAGTCTTTGCCCTGTTCATTAATGAATGCATAACGGTGGGACGAAGAAGAAGAAGAAGAGAAGAGATTGGATTTATATCCTGCCCTTCACTCACCTGGAGTCTCAGAGCAGCTTACAAACTCCTTTCCCTTCCCCTCCCCACAACAGACACCCTGTGAGGTAGGTGGGGCTGAGAGAGCTCAGAGACAACTGTCCTTGAGAGAACAGCTGGTACAGAGCTTTGGCTTGCCCAGGGTCATCCAGCAGGTGCAAGTGGAGGAGTGGGGAATCAAACCCGGTTCTCTCTGATTAGAGTCCGTGCACTTAAATACTACACCAAACTGGGAAAGGAGAGGCAGAAGGTTACTTCCCCTTTGAAGGAGAAGTGAAAGATGTCGATCTTGAGGTGAGCTGTATGACTCCTGTTTTGTTCCCACTGAAACACTGCATTGTTATTCAAATGCACAGGTCTAAACGTTAGCCTGAACCAAGAATATTATATATGTAACACTCGGGTTTTCCCCATTTTAATTACTTGAAGGTACTAGTTCTGAATCTGCTGACTATTTAGATTTTCTTTAGGCTTGTTGTAACTTGCTTGTTTATTTTATTGATTTATTGATTTATTTTGAAATGTTTTGGGTCGCTGTCCACCCAGGGGGTCTCAGGGTGACTTACAACACTTAAAACAACACCATAGTAAGTTAAAAACCAACAAAATAAAAAAAATGCATATAAAATATTAAAAGGAACCAACTGTAAATGAAATGTTTCCCAGTGGTTTCTTGCGTACCTTTTATCGTAGATCTTAAGAACAGTTAGAACAGTTATACTGTCAGCTCCTCCCAAAACACAGAATAACAACTAGAACCAATACAGAACCAACCCAAATGCTCAGATGTGGAACAGTACCACCCATTGGTAGGAGTTGTGATGTAACTATTCCATCATCCTAAGAGTATCCCCAGACTGGGGCAACTCCTTTGGTGGCTATATATCGAAGAGCACAATTAGCTCAGTCACTCTTTCTGCTCATGCAAGGGTTGCCCTGTCAAACGTTGGAAGCTCGTCGTGTGCATTTTTAAAGAAAGCAACACAAAGGAAAACAGAAGCCCAAGGCCACTTTGGCAGCTCACCTGCGGGAGACGGTAGAAGGTGAGGACCCGGGAGGTCAGGAGGGTCATGTCGGCCTCGTCAGGTCCCACGACAGCAACCATTTTGTTAGAAGTGCCTCTTTGTAAGCTGTGCAGTCGGCCCGGTGCCAGCTGCAGAGCAGCCTGCAAGTAAATACTCTCATTGCAGGTATCCCACACGTGGTACCCCAAGGTGATATCGGGGAGCATGGAGGAGGAATTGTTGATTTCTTCCACTGCCAGCCGCATTGCTTGAAACTGGCTGTAGCCCCATAAATTTAACCTGTGAGAAATGCACACGAGGCAAAATTCAGGCACAGAAAATGGAATAGAAAGGATTGAAAACATGTATTTATTTATTTACTAGGAATAAGGCCCGTTGTGAGAATAAATACAATGGGCTCTAGAAAGAGGCTCTTGGAGAGTGTCAAGGCCTTGGGCACTCAGCGTTAATTTGCTGTGGCAGCCTCAGCAGGGTATAATGACAGAGTCCACTATTTTCTCCAGGGGAACTGATCTCTGCTACCTGAAGAGCAGTTGTAATTCTGAGTGATCTCCTGCCCTCACCTGAAGATTGGCAGCAGTGGTTCCCCAAGAGGGAATAGGTGGTTTGGAGGGCAGAGTCTATGGCACTGTACCAGTCTGAGGCCCCACCACTCCTCAAACCTTACCCTCACCAGGCTCTACCCTTCAAATCTCCAGGAATTCCCCACATGTGTGTGATGTTTGTTCATGTCTTGCAGCTCTCAAATGTCTGATGTTTATTCTATGTGGCTCTTAAGTAAAGCAACTTGGGCACCCCTGGCTTAGAGGATGCATTTAAAGCTGCTTTCTTTCCACCTCTCCCTCCTTCCTCATGTTCTTCCTTCCTTCCTTCCTTTCTCTCTCTCTCTCCCTCTCTTTCTCTCTCCCCCCTCCATCCCCACCTAAAGTTATCAATTTAATGTTAATAAAAAGCAAATTTGCATATTTTTCAATTAAAACGTGTGTGTGATGTTTGTTCATGTCTTGCGGCTCTCAAATGTCTGATGTTTGTTCTATGTGGCTCTTAAGTGAAGCAAGTTTGGACACCCCTGCCCTCCACCAAACTGGCTCTCCGGCTGGGCGTGCTGCTGCCATGGCTACCAAGAGTGACACCTCAGTGATGCCGGGCAGCTGTGAGCACGGGTGCAGGGGGATGGCAGGAGAAACTGGGATCAGGGGCGGTGGGCCCCACCGGAAGCCCTCTGCACCTGCCCTGGCAGGGGCCCCACCTGAGGGTATAACTGACGACAGCCCCAAAGCAGCTCATCCCGGAATATAAGGGTTCACTCACCCTGAACACGAGGGCAGTTCCGGTCCCTGGGCTCCGCTTCTCCGTGTGCTGATGTAGTGAACTGGAAACAGGCCGCCAATAATAAAGTCCCCAGCTAGGCTGAAAAGAGCCTCACAAGGGTCATCGGCCCCACCGTGATCCACAAGGACAGCCACCAAAAGCCACACGGGCATGATTGGCTGGGTCCAAAGACAAGCAGCCCTGTTGCAGGGAGATGGTCTCACCATTCCTTTCGTGGAACAGGAGGCAGGCTACTCACTGGACACCGAGGCAATCTGTCTTAACCTCTGTCAGTTTGCAGTTCCTCTGAGTGCTGGTAAGGGGCAGCTCTGTGCCTTATGGAGGAAGCCGATTTGGTTGGATGGGGGTGGGGAAGAGCTTGTGTTTTCCATGCCTCTGCACCTGCTTTGCTTAACAGAGTCAGCCAGTTGGATGAGGAAACAGCTCAGACAACCAAAGGAAGCAGAGTCAGAGGGAGGCCGGAAAAACAAGCTCTGGTTTGTTTAGAAACTGCAAGGACTCCCGAAATCATACACTGAGGGGCTCTCTTTGGCTACCATAGCAGTTTCCAGTTTGGTGTAGTGGTTAGGAGCGCGGGCTCTAATCTGGGAGAACCCGGTTTGATTCCCCACTCCTCCACATGCAGCTGCTGGTGTGACCTAGAGTCAGTCACAAGATCTTTCAGAGCTGTTCTCTCTGGAGCAGTTCTCAAAAGAACTCTCTCAGCCCCACCTACCTCACAGGGTGTCTGTTGTGGGGAGGGGAAGGAATAGGAGATTGTAAGCCGCTCTGAGACTCCAAGGGAAGGACGGGGTATAAATCCAATCTCCTCCTTCTCTTCTTCCGGAACTAAGCATCTCCCATGCTCTTTTGTTTCAGACCCATGATGCAGTAGAAAATTGTATGGTGCATTACCAATGGTCAGAGACTTCATATGACCATATATTGGTGGGATTTCTGTGCCTTTTCACATCTGCCTTTCACGGTTCTGGTTCTCCTCATCACTGGTGCATAGGGAGAAAGGGAGAGAGAGATTGCAGCCCTACATGACTGACTGGTGGTGGAAAGTGCTGTATTTCAAGGCAAGAGACAAAAAGGTGCTTTGCCATTCCCAGCCTCTCCATAGTGACCCTGGACTTCCTTGATGGTCTCCCATCCAAATACTAACCTGGGCTGATCCTGTTTAACTTCTGAGCTGATAAGATTGCTCTAGCCCACGGCTCCTCAATGTGGTGCCTCCAGTGTTCCCTCTAAGCTGAGTTAGTGTGAGTTAGCTCAGTTTTTTAGCCTCTGGCTCACAGATTTTTGTCTTCACTCAGGAAGGGTGGCTCCAGAGCAAGCTAATTTATGCAGTAGCCAAATTGTTTGCTCACAGCTTTAATGCCAGTAGCTCGCAAAGCAGAATTTTTGCTCACAAGACTCCACAGCTTAGAGGGAACATTGCTGGGCACCCGCTGAAACCTTTCCTGGCACTCGCCAAGTAGTTTAGAAAGTGGGTGGGGCCAGGTGGGGATTAACCCAAGCTTGGCTTCTGATTGGTCATTGGAAATTTGATTGACTGTGCAGATTTTTTTAAATGTTGCTTTGGCAGCAGCTACCACTACAGCACTAGGATCTTTACTGTGTGACCAAAAGTACATTATGGCAGCCATTTTGTGGCTAGCTTGGCCTCCTGTGGCAGCCATTTTATGACTGTGGCCTGCACCACTGTGTCAGAATTCCAAAGGTGCCCACAGGCTCAAAAAGGTTGTGGACCGCTGGTCTAGCCTGCATCTTCCAGGTCAGGGTATCTGAAAGATTATATTAGGTTTATTTATTTAAAATATTTACACACCCATCTTTCTCCTGAAATAGTCAGGATCCCAGACAGGTAGCTACAGAACTGTAAAATGCAATAAAACTGTATTTGTAAAAAAACCCCACATAATTAAAAACATTAAAACAACAAATAAAATACATTAAAACCCTATTAAAACCACCATTCTAAAAACACAGGAAGAAACATATTCCCTTTGGCTCAGGATCAAACTGCCCTTAAATCTCAACAGAACAAGTTCTGTTTTATGGCCATATTACAAAGCCAGGAAGGTAGAAGCCCCCTGACTTTCCACAGGAGGTTGTTCCACAGAATGGGTGTGTGTGTGTGTTGGGTGTTCCACTGAAAAAATCCAAGACAAGGACATTGTGGAACTCCCTCTAGACCAGGAAAGCACAGGCAGTAGACCTTACAACAACAGGTTCTTATAGCAAATGAAGGCAAAAAAACCTGGACAATTTGAGAAAGCCTTTTTGGCTTTGTAGAGGTGATAGACAGACAGACAGTATGTGAGGATAAAATGGAGAGGAACATGATGTAAGCCAGTCTGGATCCCCACTGGGGCAAAAAGCAGGGTATAAACAAATAAGACAGATAGACAGAACTTCTTCCCACACGAAGAACGCACAAAAACACACAGTTATTTTCATGCATTCAAAAAAAATTACCCAGAGACTTTTGTGTATGAAAGATTAAGAGGGCTTGCATTCCAAGAACTTTGGGGGGTTTATTCATTTTAACCACTGAATGTGCAAAACTGATGGGGCAGTTTAAATTTGTACCCTTAGGGCAAATTTTGGTGAATCTACTCTGACAGTTGTAACTTTTCCAGCTGATTGTATGCTTTTGAAGTAGTGTACAGGATACCTGGAGCAGAAATTGGAAAGTCTCGATAACCATTTTTCAAAATAAGTGCACACACAAAATAAATATTTACAAATCTATACAGGTAGAGAGCAAGGTGACCATTCTAATGTTCACGGTTCGTGCTTTGCATAGTTCCCGACAGTCGTGCCAGGTTGGGGGCAGCTGTTTCCACAATCCCATTTGCAAAGCAGCACCCATTCCGTTGGCAGCGGCCTCTGTTACTGTACGGTTCACCGACTGCAGTTGTGCAGGTGCAACGGATCATGCTTTGTAGGATTGCTGGGGCAGCTGAAACTGCCTGGAGCACTCGAGGTTCCCTTTCGCACCCCCAGCTATGGGATGATCCTGTTGAGAGTTTTTTCCCATGAGCCTCTGCAAGTGAATTCAGCAGGTCAACACACTCAAGGGTTTTTTGTTGATGAAGGCCACAGTGTTGTGTCGAAGGTATTTGTGGCACAGATCACTTCCATCATGTCAAGATCATAGCACAGTATATTTGGCCTGTGGAGCTTTGGATTTCCCATCTGTAGAACAGATGCCCTATTAGTTGCCCCTGTGAAACACGCAGGTACTGCTATAGATACCGCCAAGTTTACCCTAAAGGGCAAATCACTTTTGGAGAAAGGCTTTTTTAAAAGCCTGCGCCAGTTGGTCTTGTCAAGAGAGGAGGAGTGGGAGGAGGTCTGTTCATAAAACAGCTCCCAGCATCCTTTGCAGCTGAGCCCAGCACCCCTTCAAATGTCTGATGCCCCCTTATGAGGACTGACCTGCCAGATGGCCCTGAAGAAGGTGCAGAGGTGGGTCTGGAGGGTGAACCATCTCCCCCAGGGCACCAACCTGACACACCAAACACTGCCGTCCTAAGCAGCGTTATGTCCTTCTAAGCCTGTGGACTTAGAAGGGTGTAACTCTACATAGGATTGCACTATTGTTGTGCATGTTAAGTCCTGTCAAGTCGCTTCTGACTTAAGGCAAATCGATGAGTTAAAGTCCTCTAGAATGTTCTTCATTAACAGCCTGGCTCAGGTCTTGCAACCGGAGCACCGTGGCTTCCTTTGTTAAGTCCCTCCATCTCTTGTTAAGTCTTCCTCTTTTCCTGCTCCCTTCATCCTCTTCCTGGCATTATTGTCTTTTCCAGTGACTCTTGTCTTCTCACAATGTGATAGCCTCAGCTTAGTCGTTTTAGCTTCTAGGAAGAGTTCAGGCTGGATTTGATCTAGAACCCTCATAAATGTCTTTCGGGGAGTCCATGTTATCCGCAAAATTCTCCTCCAACACCTCATTTCAACTGAATCAGCGTTCTTCCTGTCACTGTTCTTGCTGTTTGAAGAACTGTCTTTTCCATTTATGGCACGAGAGCTTCCGTTTAAAGGTTCAGAGCTTGTTCTGACATTAGGAACTTCTCTGGCTTAAAAAAAATGGTCACTGCTTCCATCGCTCCCTCTAAGCTGAGGAGTCTTGTGAGCAAAAAAATTCTACTTTGTGAGCTAGTGGCATTAAAGCTGTGGTGTGAGCGATTTGGCTACTACACAGATTAGTTTGGTTCTAGAGCTATCCTTCCTGAGCTAATTTATTTATTTATTTATTTATTTATTTATTACATTTCTAGGCCGCTCTTCCCACTATTGCAGGCTCAGAGCAGCTTACAGGACTTGATCCTATCAAGATTCAATACAATAAATTTTTTTGACACATTAAAGCACTAAACATTATAAATATCACCATAATTACAATAAAACTCAATCCCATTAAATGGCGACCATATATCCCAGACTTCCAGCAATAACAATATCTAGGCCAAATGATATTCACTGAGGCCCCATATAGCTGGCAAAACATAGGGGGGGAGGAGGAAGGGCGGCGACCTCTATTGGAAAGCCTGGCGGAAGAGCTCCGTCTTGCAGGCCCTGCGGAACTGCATCAGGTCCCACAGGGCCCTGATCTCTTCCGGGAGCTCATTCCACCAGGACAAGCTAAGACAAAAATGTGTGAGCTGGAGGCTAAAAAACAGTGAGCTAACTCACACTAACTCAGCTTAGAGGGAACACTGACTGCTTCTCCCCACCCCACGCCATCCCTCTTTGCCCTGGCAGGGAACCATAACAGGGCAGAGCAGATAACATAAGGAAAATGTCCTCTACTCAAGGAAGGGGCTCATGAGAAGCCAGTGCAGGAAAAATGTGTGTATTAAGTGCCATCAAATTGCTAATGACTTATGTGACCCTATGAAATAACTATTGGGATATTTGGTTAATATAGCAGAGTTTTGCTCGGTCATGGACGTGTGATACTGAGTGCAACAGATAAATCTCCCAAGCAGTATATTGCAAAAAAGGTACACTTGCATTTATTCAAGTAGATTCAGTTCACATTCGGGTTGCAGTTGAAAGGAGAGAGAAAAGCCTAGTCTAAAGAGCACTTTCCCTATCACAAATGGACGGCTTGTACAGCATCATGTACGTGGGAGTATGAGGGCACCGTATCTACAGGAGAGACCTGCAGAGACATGTGTCTCCATGAAAGGCCATGTAGAGGGTGTGAGAGGACAAAGTGAGACAGAAGAGGGGTCAGAGGGTAGCTCCCAGGCAGTGTTCCCTCTAAGCTGAGATAGTGTGAACTACTCACAGTTTTTTAGCCTACGGCTCACGCATTATTGCCTTAGCTCAGGAAGGATGGCTCAAGAGCCAATTAATTTATGCAGTAGCCAAATCACTCGCTCACAACATTAATGACAGTAGCTTGCTAAGTAGAATTCTTGCTCACAAGACTCCCCAGTTTAGAGGAAGCATAGCTCCCAGGTTATGACAAAGAAAGGCACCCCATTCAAAGAAATAACACCTATACACACATAGAAGAAGAAGAAGAAGAAGAGAAGAGATTGGATTTATACCCCGCCCTTCACTCACTTGGCGTCTCAGAGCGGCTTACAAACTCCTTTCCCTTCCCCTCCCCACAACAGACACCCTGTGAGGTAGGTGGGGCTGAGAGAACTCTTTCCCAAGCTGTCCTTGAGAGAACAGCTGGTACAGAGCTATGGCTTGCCCAAGGTCATCCAGCAGGTGCAAGTGGAGGAGTGGGGAATCAAACCGAGTTCTCCCAGAATAGGGTGCGCGCACTTAACGACTACACCAAACTGGCTTCCCAAACTGTTTGGTAAGCAACATAGAGTGATGTAGCACCCCCCCCCAATGTCTAGGCATGCTGAATTGCTCACTCCAACATTAACGACCTCCAAAACGTCCTCTCGTTAACAGCCTTGCTCGGGTCTTGAAAACTGAGGGGCCGTGGCTTCCTTAATTGAGACAATTGATCTCAGGTTGGGTCTTCCTCTTTTCCGACTGCCTCTCATTCGTTCTAGTATGATTGTCTTTTCCTGTGACTCTTGTCCTCTCGTGACCGGAATACAATAGCCTCAGTGCAACCATTTTAGCTTGTCGGAAGAGTTCAGGCTTGATTTGATCTAGAACCCACTGATTGTCTTTTTTGGCCTTCCACGGTATCCATACAACTCTCCTCCAACACCACATTTCAAATGAATCCATTTCCTTCCTGTCAGCTTTCCACATTGTCCAATTTTCACACCCATACATAGGGATGGGGGACACAGATCTTTGCCTCCAGCAACACACAGCCATTCGTGTTCAGTTCCTGTGTTACTGAGGCTGACAATCTGTAGGCAGTCAGCCGCAGACATAGTTGGATTGGAGAAATCCCTTCTAGTTGGGAGCAGATCACAGTGGGATGGGGGGGATTTATGCATTTTTATAAGCCCCACCTGGAAGAAAAGCTGCCCCTGCTTTGTGAGGAAGGCTGGTTGTGGCCCTGCCCCCACCCGTAAGCAAGGTGTTCGGGTTGAAACGTGGGTAGTTGATTCCTATTCTTGTTGAGTTAAAAACCCTTCCCATACTGTTTGGTAAGCAACAAGCATGTGGTTTTCCGGCGTCCTATCTCGTACCGTCGAGATTTCCTGAGCAAGATAAGAAAATAATATCAAAGATACAAGAATAAGATGGCTGAACACATACAGACAGGAAGCCTGCTTTGCATATGGCACGTTCTGCAAATGGTGAGGCATGCTAGGGCATTTCCCCCTGGAGGGGGCAGAGTGGCAGAGCACACACTTGGCATGGAGGGGACAATTTCGATCTCTGCCAGGAAGTTCGAAGAATTCCAGCTGCAAGGGCTAGCCAGCAAAGCTGCTTGCCACCGTGGCAGTCACAGCAGTGAGACCGCCTGACAGTGTAAGACAGCTGCGCAGGACCCAATGTGACAGTGGTCCAGGATGAGCCACCCGGAGGCATATGGAGAAGGGGCTTCAGCATTCCTACCTGTGCTGTTTTCCTGTCCTGAAATAGTTCTGGGGGGACACTGTTTGGAGAAACCCATGGGTCTCCCTGGATATGTGGAGTTCTCCAACAAGATCAACAGTTCAGGCTGGGAAAGTGGTGTGGCCGGGGGGAAGCTGAAGTCCCTTCTCCACATGCTCCATAGTCTTGATCATCCTGAGCCTAGTTGGGCACTGAACACTCAGGAGAACCCATACCACATATGATATTATGTCTGGACACAAGCTGGGGACCACAGAAGCTGATCTGCGAGGAATGGAATGAGGTTGCAGCACATTTCAATTTAGGGTCGCCAGCTCTAGGTTGTGAAATTCCTGAAGATTTGGGGCTGGAGTCTGGGAGGGGTGGGGCTTGAGCACAAGTCCGAGCGGTATAATGACAGAGTCTGCCCTCCAAAGCAGCTATTTTATTCAGGGGAACTGCTGTCTGCAATCTGAAAATCGGTAATTCTAGGAGACCTCCAGGTGCCACCTGGAGGTTGGCAACCCCATTCCAACTGCCCCACTCCAAGTTCTCAGGTCGTTGATGGGTTTAGCAGTGATCAAAGTAGGAATCGGCAGATCTGGAGCAAGAATCAGCAACACATTTGGAAACATAAAATCATTTTTTTTGCTGAATCAAATTGCATGAAATCGGGGAGGGGGAAGAAATGGGGGAGGGGACCCTGCAGGAGCCAGATAGAGAATGCATGGGTGCAGGGAATTCTGGGGCACAAATTATCTAGGGTTTTTAACGCATTTGAGAAATAAAATGTTATTCCTTATCTTGCAGGTGTCTCTAAAACAAAAATACAATCTCAACCGGCCGCCTTTGCAATAGCGAAGTTTCAGTTCTTCTCAGCTCTGCTTAGCATTTCCTTCCTAGGTGAAAAAAGAGTTCCTGAAATTCTGGGACTTGGTGTTCTGACGCCACCTTGTGGTAGACAGCCAGCACTACCTTGCTGAGAGAATCAAGGACTTCATTCCAGTTCAAAGGACAGCCTGGAATTTTTTGGCATCCTTTTCTGGTCCAGAACCAGAAGGAAGTTACAATTTTTTGGATGTATGGGTGAGAGAACAATTCAGCATTTAAAAAACCCTATATTTGTTTGAGTATTTGGCGTTCTCGAGAATGAACATGACCAATCTCCAATCCTATCAAATTAATATTACAAATTGTAATTTAGTAGGTCTGGAAGTTTCTCTGATAAACTGGAATCTGAACTAAAGCCTGACCTGGATAGGCCACGGTAGCCCGATCTCATCAGATCTCAGAAGCTTAAGGAGGATTGGCTCTGGTTAGTATTTGGATGGGAGACCACCAAGGGAGTCCAGTGTTGCTACGCAGAGGCAGGCAATGGCAGAGTGCCTCTGAACATCTCTTGCCTTGTAAACGCTACAGGATTGCCATAAATTGACTGCAACTAGAGGGCAAAACAAACAAACAAAACCCACTAAAGAGTTGGGCACCACTTGTTCCTTCTGCACAGGGAATCCTTGGAATCATAATTCAGTGAATGTGGCTGTGATAAAGGTAAAGGTTTCCCTTACTCGAAAGCCAGTTGAATCTGACTCTAGGGGGTGGTGCTCATCTCTGTTTCCACAGCCAGCGCTGTCCGAAGTCTTCTCCATGGTCATGTGGCTGGCGTGACTAAATGCTGAGGCCCAGGGAACTCTGTTACCTTCCCACGGAAGCGGTACCTATTTATCTACTTGCAGTTTCTTGCTTTTGAACTGCTAGGTTGGCAGGAGCTGGGGCCAGAGACCGGAGTAGGACAGTAGGCACTGGGGTCTCGAACTGCTGAGCTATCAACCTTCTGGCCTGCAGCTCAGCATCTTAACCTCTGAGCCACCACAGCCCGATGGCTGTGCTGCTTGCAGGCAAAACTCAATACTAAGGTTGCCAACTCTGGGCTTGTAAATTCTTGGAGATCTGAGGACAGAGCCTGGGGGAGGGTGGGGTTTGGGGAGGAGAGATCTCAGTGGGGTGTGATGCCACATAGAGTCTACTCTCCAAAGCAGCCATTTGGTGTAGGTGGGGTTGCCATCTTCCAGGTGGGGTCTGGAGATTGCCCCAAATTTACAGCTGATCTTCAGAATAGACAGATAAGTTCCCTTGGAGAAATCCTTCACAATCAATTTCCACAACAATAAGAGAAAGTTCCATGAAACGCTCTACACAGAAAGACTTTTTTGGCAACTGATATATGACAATATTAGCAGAATATTAAAAACTACTGTAATACCTGATAAAAAATGGCTTTATTAAATCTGTTTAAAGAAAACAAATACTTGGCATAAAACTTTCTTTTTTAATTCAAAACATACTCCATCATATATGGATACAAGGAAATCTACAGCAAAAATCGCCTATGGTTTGAATGTCCCTGGAAAATAGCCCTATTAAGGGGAAATCCTAAACAGGTTTATTTGGGAGTCAGTCCCATGTTAATCATGAATTACTCAGGATACTAGCCTTTGGAAAGTTAAGTCACTGACAGTGCAGTCTTACACAGTTAAGCTTATTGGCTTCAATAGATTTACAGTGCAGTTCTAAACAGTTACACCCTTCTAGGTCCATTGAAGTCAATGGGTTTAGAAAGGTGGAGTTCTGTTTAGGATTACACTGTAAATTGGATTTAACAAAAAGCCAAGTCAGTACTGTTGCCTTCTTTAATGTCTGGATGCCATGTATTTCTTTTTTTAACAGCTCCCATTCAACTACTGTTCATCCTCCATCAAGAACAAAGAATCCTATGTTCTGTAGCTTATAACTATATAGTAAATAATTTAAATAACTGTCAAGATAAAGCAGTAAAACACCTTGCCTCCAAACCCTTCATCTTCTTGGGGCAGAAAGGAAATATAACACCAAAGTCTGTAGAAATTTTTGTCAGCAAAGGAACTGTTCCAGGGAGGGGTACCTTTGTGATACTGTTTCGTTAACTTTTCCACCATGGGTGGGTGGGTGAGTACAGAACTAGAAATAAGAGGGGTTTCCCAAGAGTTATAACTGCTAAGATTTCTGGCTTGATTTGGTTTGTATTTGAGTGGCTTTTTTTTTTTAAGAACACTGCTTCCATGCTGCAATAGCACAAGCCTTTGAAAAGGTGAGGGGAAATGCAAACTTGTATTGGGTGGTTCAGAAAGCAAATGTTAATGTCTATAGTTAAGTAGCATCTCCCATTCTGGAATGTGGCTCTGATTTTATCAATAGGCATTCTGTATTCTCACTTTGACTACCCATAGGAACTCTCATTAGCGTAGCCAGTTCCCAGGTGTGGGGATTGGGTAAAGAAAGCCAGCATTTGTCAATAAGCATAAACACTGCAGATGACAAGTTCCCAACCCCACCATCTCCGGTTAGAGCAGTGTTGTTGTAGGTGATAGGAAAGACCTCCATCAGAGCACCCTGGAGGGCTGCTGCCAGTCAGAGTAGACAGTACCTAAGGTGATAGACCAAGGGTCTGCCTCAGCGGAAGGCAGCTTTATGCGAGCAGCAGAAAAGGAGGCCCACACGAGCGTGCCAGGAACGGAAGAATGGCTCTGTGCATCTAGGGCCTTTCTCGCCTTGGGGTCAAGAAGGAGAAACAATTTTTTCCCATTGCTAATTAGCGATGGGTTGAACAGAAATTGCAAAGTGAAAACATTCTTGGTCAAAGAGGAAAGCAGGTTGTCAGTGGAGAAAATGACTTAATATGCACCAAGTTTATGATGTATTTATTGTGTTTGTTTTCTAGGAGGAACCGCTCACATCCAGAGGCACTCAGCGTCTGGATCCCAGTGCCAGGAGGCAACATTAGGGAAAGGCCTCAGCCTCCATGACCTGCTCCAGGCCATCCAGAGGAATTGGTTGGCCACTGTGTGAGACAGGACGCTGGACTGGATGGACCACTGGTCTGATCCAGCAGGGCTCTTCTTCTTATGAAGCCTATTTAAAATTAGTCTAGAGAGCAGATGGGGCTGGCTGCCAGCCTCCAGGTGGGGCCTGGAGATCACCTGGAACCACAACTGATCTAAAGACGACAGAGATCAGTTTCTCTGGAGAAAATGGCAGCTCTGGACCAATGATTCTGTGGAATCCTACCCTGCTAAGGTCTCTCCCCGCTCAAAATCCCACCCTCTGCAGGCTCCACCCCAAACCTCCATCTATTTCCCAACTCTTAGCAAGCCAATTTAGGGCCAGATTACTTTTTGAGGGAGAGAATCTTTGGGATGTCATCCAATCATGCCTTTATTAGCTGAATAGCCCAAAATGGTCTGCTGATGTTTCTGCCATAAGGGGAAATGGTTGATCTCCCGCCAGCCCAGCTGAAGTATCTAGGAACACTAAGCAAATACAATCACATGCGGCTATTTCACACATATTGGGTGGCTCCCTGCAGGGCAGCTGGGGAAGCGAAGGGGATTGGTCTTCCCTTTTCCAGCCAGTGTTCCTCTCCCTGGGTAGGCTTGAGGTGGGGGAGAGCAGAGAAAGAAAGCAACTTTAACTTTAAATGCGTTCTCAAAGCACCCCCCCCTTAAAGTCTACAAATATTATTGGACAAATAAATATCATTATCAATATCTGTTTTTACCCCTTTTGTTTTTATTTTTGGCCGTCTCATTTAATGTTAATAAAAGAACAAGTTTGCATATTTTCAATGAAAACACGTGTGTAATATTTGTTTCATGTCTTGCAGCTCTCAAAGATCTGACTCTATTCTATGTGGCTCTTACGTTAAGCAAGTTTGGCCAGCCCTGGACTACGCTCTGGGAGACCCAGGTTCAAATCCCCATTCTGCCATGGAGGTTTTATCTCTTTCCATTCTTTTAGGGCCTGAGGAAAACACCTACAGCAGACGGAAGGGGCAACCCAAAGCCCCATCACTCCGATTTATCTCCCTGATGTTATTATTTGTCACTGCAGCAATTAAGGGGAGAGAGAAATCAGAGCAAAAAAAGAAGGGGGGTGTTTACGGAAGAAGGCATGAAAGAGTGAATTCAATTATTAAGGGATTTCCAGCGCTGTCTTACTATCCCTTCCCCATTCCTTTGAAAGCAAGCAGAAATAAAAGTGCTTGCACATTTCCCATTATATCTCTGTAAGGAAAGGGGCTAGAGACTTTTCTAAAAGGGGAAAAAATGGAAATTCAGAGAAGGAATGACATAATTCTAAGGGGGTACTGTCCCCCATATGCCCTCTGTAGCTACAGACCCAGGGACCGGGTAGGCAGAGGGCAAGAGTCAATCATTCATTTAATTCATGTATACCCCCCCCATTTCTCCCCAATGGGGCCCAAAGCAGCTCAACATCCTCCTCTCCTCCATTTTATCCTCACAAGAACCCTGTTGCAGTAGGTTAGGCTGACAGACTGTAACTGGCCCAAGGTCACCCAGCGAGTTTCCATGGCCTAAGTGGGGATTCAAACCTGGGTCTCCCCGATACTAGTCCGACCCTCTTAACCACTACGCCACGCTGGCTCTCATTCAGGTGTGTGTATGCAAGGGGATACACGTGCACGTTCCTATATGAGGGGAGAGATACACACGAGATGTAGCTGAACTTGCTTGCTCCAGGGAAGCAGAAGGAGAAAACCTGACTTGGTTTGTTTTTAATGTAATCTCACGGACTCACTCCAGCTATCTGTTTTGTTGCCCTACTCATTCACCATGAACCCTATGGAGGGGCATGCCACACAGTCCCAGGCAGTCTCCCACTGGGGCACTGACCAGACGCCACACACGGCCCTGATTTGCTTCAGCAAGGCTCCTGTATTGCATGACTTCCGACCATATTCTGGGTTGCTTAGAAGAGGGAGGAGAAAACTGAAGGCGTTTTTGAGATAATCCTATCAAGATGCCGCTTTCCGAACGCATGCTTTCTCAGTTCTAGCAAGTCACCTATCTAATGGGAAAATCAAACCGTAAAACATGCAAAAGTTCCTGAACTGAAGACCAACCCACAAGCGCAGGCAAAACCCACAAGAGCCGGTCCGCTGGCTAGGCGGGGTATAAATTGAACAAACAAACAAACAAATAAATAAATAAATAAATAAAACCAAGTTTAGTTAAATATTTTTAAGTTCCTAGCATTTTTTTCCCTCCTATCAGTGATAAAATGATCCTATGTAAAGAGCCAAAACTCGGTCCCACTGTACAGGTGTCAAATACCAACATCAAATCCAGAGATCAAAGATTCACATTTTTTCCAAGAACACCTATCAAAAATCCAGACTCCAAGGTGGAGCTTTCAAACATCCAGCATCCCAGCCACAGTCGACATTTCCTGCCTCCGGAACAAAACTGGTAGCCCAAGCCAGGGAGGGCTAACTGCCAGGTCCAGAAAGTGTGTAATTATAGAGGTTAGAGCGTCATTTAAGAGCACTCTCCGCCAACAGTGAAGGTGGAACCGGATGGCCGTCATTACGAGCTTGTGGTTCAGGTTTCACAAAAGGAGAGGCTAGATGATTAAGGGAACGGCAGCTTGGGTTTGCATGGAGGTACCGAGCAAAGAAGCCCTCTTTAAACTGCTAAATACAGGCATGGACCCAACATGTAATTTGGGAGATGGGGGGCATCAAACCCTAAGACAATTAGGCACCCGTGGAAATTGGCATGTGGGCAGGAGTTAGACAAAGCTCAAATGACTGCCGGATGGGTGGAAGGAAATATTTGGTTTCACCTAAACACAGTCTGTAGTGAACTACTTGGGTTATATCTTTTTTTTTAACAGGCTCAGTGGAGAGACAGCATGGTATAGTGATTAGAGGGCTGGGCTAAGATCTGGGCTGGCCCGTGGGGCCATTGGGGGCTCCGCCCCCTTCCTTAAAGGGCCAGCCCCGCAAGATTTCCTTCTGAAAATGGCAATGGATTTCATTGCTTTGGGCAGGGGAACGGTGTGTGTGTGTGTGTGGGGGGGTGTTTTTGCATTTCATTTATGTCTGGGGTGGCTGTTGTAGGGGGAGTTTGTGCTGCATTTAATTTATTAGAAGTATTATAGTCTTTATTATTACTTAAAAGTATAGTTGTTTAGAGACAGACAGAAAAATAATGGCAGACCCGCCAAAAAAATGTTTGCCCCACAAACCACCATATTCTGGCTATGGCCCTGTATCTGGGAGGCCTGGATTTGAATCTCCCGTTGACCATGGAAGATCACAGGGTGACCTTGGGCCATTTGCTCTCTCGGTCTAACCTACCTCAAAGGAGGAGGAGGAGGGATTGGATTTATACCCCGCCCTTCATTAACCAAAGGAGTCTCAGAGCAGCTTACTATCTCCTTTCCCTTCCCCACCCCACAACAGACACCTTGTGAGGTAGGTGGGGCTGAGAGAGCTCTTTCGAGGACTGCTCGTGAGAGAACAGCTCTGAAACAACTTCATGTGGAGGAGTGGGGGAATCAAACCCAGTTCACCCAGATTAGAGCCCACACTCCTAACCACTACACCAAACTGGCTCTTGGTGGCTGTAAGGATAAAACTGAGGAGGAGAGAATGATGTCAGATACTTCTGATCTTTATCATGGACAAACAAGGACAGCACATGTGACCATAAGCAAACCTAAAAATGGCTGCCATTTTGAACATCTGCAAGGCACCACCTATCAAATGGGAAGAGACCGTGGCTCAGTGGCAGGGCCTCTGCTTCACGTTCAAAAGGTCCCAACTTCAGCCTCCAGTTAAAAGGTTCCAGGTAGGAGGGTGATGTGAATGACCTCAGCCAGAGACCCTGGAGGGCCACTGCCACGCCGAGCAGACAATACTGGCCTTGACCTGATTCGGTATAAGGCAGCTTCCTGTGTATTCAAACAGCCAGGGTGGGTATGTACCCATACGCTTCATTTTACCACAGCGCTGAGGCAGATGTGTGCTACCAGACCTCCTGAGGAGATGGCTCCTTCCTCCACCCCGTCTTCCTGGCACTGCCAAGCTCAGCCCTCGGTGCTCTCTAAAGATCTGTGTGTGTCATCAAAGAGCTCCCTTGCGCAACCAAGATGGGATGCCTTGACAAGTCACGGTGCATACCAGAGGATGAGCAGGAGGAATCTCCGCCCATCAGCGCCTGTGGGCCTCCCGACAGCTGAAACACAGGAGATGGGCGCAGAGATCAAGATCGCTGTGGCATCAACGTGGGAGGGCTGGCCAGAACGTCAGCTGTTTCAGGAACTCAGAGGAGAGGCTTTGATAAGTTGCCAAGGCCTGATGCCTGAGGAGAGGCAAGCCTGGCCTTTCCCACCTGAGCGAACCCCTCAAGAGACCCTCTGCGGGATTCTCTTAAGCGGCAGGCCCCTTGTGGTTGGGTGGATGGAGGGGATACAGATCCCTCTACCATAATTCTGGAATTTTTTTGGAAGGAGTACAGACAAAAGGAAGTGCTCCTTCATGCAACCATTTTGCTATTTGCTGCCAGAGGATGTGGTGATGGCCATTAGGATGAACGGCTTTAGAAGGGGCTTAGACAGATGTACAGAGACACCCGTCAAAGGTGACGGGCCATGACTAAAGGGGAGCTCTGCATCCAGAGCCAGTTTGGTGTAGTGGTTAAGAGCACAGACACCAATCTGGGAGAACCGGGCTCGATTCCCCATTCCTCCACATGCAGCTGCTGGTGTGACCTTGGGTTAGTCACAAGCTCTCTCAGAGTTCTCTCAAGAGCAGTTCTCAAAAGAGCTCTCTCAGCCCCACCTACTTCTCAGGGTATCTGTCGTGGGGAGGGGAGGGGAAAGGAGATTGTAAGCTGCTCTGAGACTCTGGATTTATACCCTGCCCTTCACTCAATCTCTTCTCCTTCAGATGCCATATACTTCAAAACACCAGCGCTAGAAGGCAAGGACAAGGAGAGGCCTTGGGTACGATGATGGCCACTTTGGCCATTTCTGAAAGTGGTTCCCAAGAGTACCATCTCCCTCCCCCAATGGCCAAGGGTGCACGGAGCTCAACTGTGGTAACCGAAAAAACAGAATCAGAGTTGGAAGGGGCATCCAGGTTCATCTAGTCCAACCCCCCCCTTGCACTATTGAGGAAATTCACAAATACCTCCTCCCCACACACACCCAGTGACCCCTGTTCCACGCCCAGATGACAAAAAACCTCCAGGATCCCTGGCCAAACTGGCCTGGAGAAAAATTGCTTCCTGACCCTGAAGTGATGATCAGCATTTCCCTGGGCATGTAAGAAGGGCCACAAGGACTAAGCACTGATGCAACCCTTCATGCCCTCCTCCTCACGATCTGCTTAAGTTCACAGAATCCACATTGCTGTTGGATGGCCATGTAGCCTGTGCTTGAAAACCTCCAGAGAAGGAGAGCCCACCACCTCCTGAGGAAGCCTGTTCCACTGAGGAACCACTGTCAGGAAGTTCTTCCTAATCTTTAGCCCAAAACTCTTCTGATTTAATTTCAACCCTTCTGGGGCAACAGAAAACAACTCCACACTCTAAAGGGCAGCCCTTCAAGTACTTGAAGATGGTGATCATATCACCTCTCAGTCATCTCCTCTCCAGACAAAACATCCCCAGCTCCTTCAACCTTTCCTCATAGGACTTGGTCCTAGGTCATGTTGGCAGCCCACTGGGGACAGGGCAGAACCCAGCCCACACCCACCACCCTGAAATGCTCACGGTGCTGGGCCATCATTATGCACCCACAGCATAAACTACTGATCATTTCTTCAGCCATTTCACCATGCCAACCCCAGCTGACTGCTCCCATCTAAATTGCAAATAGACTCAACCTTCTAAAGGAGGAATTGGGCAACCGGCTCGCCAGCCGCTATCTGTTGCCAGGTCAGGTCTTTGTCTCTGTGTGGGCTTCTCTCTCCCTGGCTCTGCTAGGGAAGCAGCAGCATTTCAAATCTTCAGGAGTTTAAAAAATGCTCTACCCCATTGCAAGGAACACCTTCAGGAGAGATGCACACAGTTGGAAAGACGCAGCGTGGCTGGCCCGGAGCAACAGCCTTCCTTCGCAAGCCACCTTCCCAGGGGCAGCCCTGTGGGTGTAAGTGCTGCCTCTTCCTCTTCCCTATGGGCAAAGGTTTGGCAGTCATTCTGGTCT
Source organism: Lepidodactylus listeri (assembly GCA_029233225.1). Lineage (NCBI taxonomy): Eukaryota > Metazoa > Chordata > Lepidosauria > Squamata > Gekkonidae > Lepidodactylus > Lepidodactylus listeri. The sequence goes on along the minus strand of JARCFY010000019.1, from coordinate 31,778,527 downwards.
CTGCAGCTCCTGGCCATAAGCATATTCCCCCTCAGACTTGCCATCAAGACTCCTCACTCTGCCTTTTCCTTTCCTTGGCTTCCTGACTCAGATCCTGTCCTCTTTAAGCCCCATTGCGGTCTGGCTTCCTCAGCCCTCCGAATGTTCAGTCTCCCTCACCTGCTGGGCCCTTCTGCCTGGCTTCCTCCCCTCTATGATTAAACTCCATCGGTGGGAACCGCAGACACTTAGGAGCAACAGCAGTGCCGGCAGTTCAGCCAAAGCTTTCATAACCACCGCCCAAACTATCGCTCACAGCAGGCTGTCATGAACAATGGGTTAAACCTGCAGATTCCCGGCCTAGACTGGATCCATCGTGAGCTCAGCAGGGCAGAGCAACTACCTTCTCTTCTGAGTTTCACTGTCTGCCCACACCGTGGGCGGCGTCGGAAGCATGCAATAATGCCAGCCTTCCCGATCTTGATAAAGCCGTAGCCTGATTTGACAGGGCTCCCTATTGGCTAGCACAGGAAGCCAAAAGACACACCCAAAATTATACTATGTGCTAAAGAGAGCTGGCGCTCAGACATCGTCAGCAATGCAACCAAGGGAGGAATTCTGGGGTGTGTGTGTGCGCTCCTGCAATTTTATTAACAGGGGGGTTGGAAGGGGAAGATCCCACGGCAGCTGGTCAGTCAGCACAGGAGGGGTCGTATTTTCATAAATAAGTACATTATAATTTTATTAAATTCAAGACATGGCAATATTCAAAAATACAAAGTGAACGTTGTCCTTCCTCCAATACTGTACACCTGAAGCATTAAAATCTCAGTGCATCATCTCTAGAACGTGTAGGTTACCTTCATTTAGTGTTTTTGCTAGAACCCAGTAAGCTTTCCAGAAGTTGCAGGGGGAGTGGCGTGGGGGGGGGGGGGGGAGAGACACACCTTCCCATTCAGCAGTTTTATTTCGTTTCCTGTAAACAGCTATTTTTGTGAGTCATCGGGAGACCACGGCTGTGGACAGACCTCCGTCAGAGAGCACCTTTTCCCCTTGTGCTGGTTGAATGTGGGGGGGGGGGAGGGGGGGAGCACAAGAGAATGCACAAGGGGGGGGGGAGAAGAAAAGTGTCACTTTCTACCAATGGCTCTGAGAGGCCCGTCTGCTGCCGAGGTTCAGAAAACGGAAGAACTGGCAGACACCGACTGCATCTTCTTCGGGGGGAGGGTGCAGTTAACAATTTGACTTAACTAAAGTCAGTCACCTTCTCACGGGTTATAAAACAGGAACCGGAGCCCAAGACCAGCTTGTGGCCCATTCCTAGCTATCCCTCATACTTCCTGCCTGAAGGACAGAAGTTGGTCCATTTTCTTTTTTTAAAGATGCTCTCCTTCCCTACTTAACCTGTCCTTCTCCGTCTCGGTTCACGCGGCAATATCTTCTCCTGCTGTTACCCCATCTGACAGACCGACAACCAACCATCCCCTGGGATTGGTGAAGAATGCGGTTGTGGGCTGCAGCTGGCGTTTCTTGGTCCAAGTCAACAGACAACTGACTGAATCCTACCAAGTGCTTTTGAGTAATTGGGGGGGGGGGGGGGGAGAGAGAGTTGAGCCTGGCAGACAAAGCCCAGCCAGCAAGATCTAAACTCCTCCCACGGTCAAAACCTAGAACCCTTAACATAGCCTTATCCAAACCCATGACGGGTTTTGCAAAGTCAAGAAACGGGTACCGGAATCGCTAGTCTCCTTCCTCTCCCCCCCTTGGGTAACAAAGGCATTTCCTGGCTGGGGAGAATCAGCTTGCGCCAGGCAGAGGAGAACAGGAAACACGTTCAGGGGAAGAAGAAAAAATTAAAATGTCATGGCCGTCATGCTTAAAGTCCTCCAACAAAAATACTGAACCACCCTTTGCTTTCGGCTTAAGTCACTAGTCTTGTTAGCAAGACTGCGTTCCTTTTTTTTTCTACTAACGTGAGTTCCTAAAAACATATATATTACTCTAGAATATTGAATAACTGGCCAACCCTATGCACACACAAGTGTCTCTCCAAGGCCTTTCACTCGAACGAGAATGGCGCGCTTGGTCCAGAGCGATGCAGCACCCAGTGGGAGCCTGGCCGTTGTCCTTCTTGCTCTTCTCCTGACAGTCCAAAGAGGCTCTGCCAGACGTTGCCCTGGGAGAACTGCTCACAATCACAGTTTATTAAACCTTCCTGCCCCACCCTCCGGGTGTTTTCATGGAGAAACCACGCAAGACAGATGTTTGCGTTTCACATGGCCGGCCACATCCGCCTTGACTTTCAGGTCCAGCTTGGCCGGGCTGGGGTCACCGTTCCAAGGCTGCCCTTCCGCACTCAAGCTGGTCTCTTCCGCTTCCCGGAAGAACTTCTCGTATTTGTCCAGGTATGGGGGCCTTTCCGGGAGCAGGTAGTAATGCGTCGAGCTGACCTTCTTCCCGTTCTCAATGATGGGAAGGATGCACGGGGCTTTGTTGGCTGAGCCTTCACTGTGCTGCCTCAGCAGGGCTTTGCTGCTGACGTACTTCGGATCGGGGGCAAAGCTTTGCGTGGGCGGCATGACGCCGTTGACGTAGAGTGGCAAGCTTTTGGGGCTCGGCGTCCGAGAATTGCTCCGGGACAGAGGCTCTCTTGGGGGGACTTTGGGAGGCTTATCCTCGTCGCTGTAAGCATTGGAAGCCACCTCGGCCGACCACCTCCGATAGTCCGGCTTGAGTGCCCTGGGAGGAATGGGGACCCTGGGGGGGACCTCTGGTTTATCGTCATCCGAAGTGGGAGATGCTCGATGGAAATGGCTCGATATCCTCACTACTGGCTTGTTGAAAGACCCGGCGGGCCCGGAATGTGAGCGCCGCAGCCGCCGGTGCAGCTGATGTGGCGGCGGAGGAGGCGGGCAGGCGCTAGCCGTGCATCCATTCTGGACAGCCGCGGAGTGGGCCTCTTGCAACTTAGGTCCTGGCGGGGTGTCAAAGTAGGCATAGTTGATCTGCCCACAGCCCCTGAAGCTTCTCCTGCCCTGGCCGACGGTTTTAAAAGCAGGACTGCCACCATCTTCCAGCAAACAGTCTGTGTCCGAGCTGGTCAGGAACTCCACTTCCCGGTCCACGTCGTCATGCGGGAAGTCCTTAGCAACTGGCAAGGGAGGCAGCGGCCTGGCACCACGCTCACTAGAAGGCATGGGAGGGAAGGGGTGGGTCCCGCTCGTCACTGGCGTGTGGGGAGGCGTCTCGCCGCAGTGGCCGCTTGTGTTGACAGAGAGTCTGCTGAAGCTGGGGACGGGGTCATCTTTGGGGTTTGAAGCAGGCCTCTCGCCTTTGGAGCTGAGCAGGAGCGGACTTGACTTCTGAGGCAAGGCCTTGCTGCTGTTCTCCGCATGGCTATGGCCATGGACCAGACCAGGATTCGAAACGGGCCCTAGGAGAAGACAGTTGAGAATGAACACACAGTCGGAAGAGACGCACAGTGGTCCATCTATTCAAATACCGGGAGCCCCGCTGTATCAGACAAGTCCCACCTAGACGCCTGTTCAGTACTCAGTGGTGGCTAGACAAACCCTTTCAAGAGGGCACGAAGGCCTCCAGGTAGGAATGCCACATTGCAACATCCCACAAAGCAATCAGTTGGGGGGGGGGGGGAGAATCTACATTTCAATGGAGTCCGGTTTACAAATTCTACAGCAGTTTCATAAAGGGAGGCAACCCCTGTGTCCTTAAAAAGTCTGCGAGGGAGCCCACAAATTTAAGTCAATAGTGACCTTCAGTCTGAGACAACCACCTGGGCACCAGAGCTATTTACTGCTATTTGCATTTGCTGTGGCACAATTTCATGGCTTCTTGCTCATAATAAAAGCAGGGTGGCACCAGATAATAGCACCCACCCTGCATCTAGAGCAGAGTACAGCCGACTGAACCAGAATTCGTGATTAGAGTGATCAAATTGTGGAATTCGCTACCAGAGGATGTAGAGATGGCCATAGGAATAAGCAGCTTTAAATGAGGATTAGACAGATTAGATAGACCCATGGAGGAGAAGTCTGTCAGTGGCTACTAGCCATGATGACTGAGGGGAACCTCTATGTTCGAACATTAAACCTCTGAAATCCCAGAGCCAGGAGGCAATATCAGGGGAACATCTCTGCCCTGTTGTTGGCCCTCCAGAGGAACTGGATAGCTGTTGGGTTAAATAAGATGCAGGACTAGATGGACCACTGGTCAGATCCAGCAGGGCTCTTCTTATGCTTTTAATTTTCTACTATGTCCTAATGCTTCTTCCTTTCCTTTTTTTTTTTTAACTGTAACATCCAGCTTGAAGAAAAATTTTGGAGAACTTGAAAGCTGGCACATGGTTAGACGTCTCTGGGCTCGTCCTAATAAAAAGCACTGTGTGGACTAAGTTCTGGAGTTTCCTTTTGGACCAACACAGCTGACAACTTCCTCAGATTCTCAACTTGTCAACCAATGGGCGAAAATCCCAACACTAGGGGGCAGGCGAAGATCACTGCAACTGCCGAGGGGCCTTTCAGTCTCTTGCTGCAGACCAAAGGGCCGTGGGGCAAGGGTTTTAGAGCTCAAACTTAAAGCAGAGAAAAAAAACACCTTGTTAACCTTTGAAGCACAATGCCGCTTGCTGCTCGTGTGCACACCAATTATGGTAGGGGAAAGAAATGTGTGTAGAACACAGGCTCAAAAACAGCTGCCGGCACCTTAAAGACTAACATTTACTGTGGCAGAACTTTTGAGAACTAGAGTCCACTTAGATGAATGAAATGTTATCCTTGGCTGACATAGCATACGATGGATGAGTGCAGAGGGGAAAAATGTAAACAGTGAGGCCAAAAGGCCAGGCCTCGTACGAAGGTTGGTGATATTTCCATGCAAAGATACGAACAGGGACTATTTATAGCTGTACCAATGGGCTTCCGCGGCTTTGAACGATCCCTGTTCTTGTCTAGTACGCGGCTGAGCTTTGCACAGAAATACCACAGGCTTCTTTACCATATATGTATTTCCTGGCCTCCCCCCACCCCTTACTGTTTACAACTAGTTCCCTTTACTCACATGTAGATGTGTCAGCAGCGGAGGATAACTGACTTCACCCATTTGATGAAAGGTTCTGGCCAGAAATAAATCTGTTAGGTCTTTAAGGGCCCCTACAAGGTTCCTGTTTGTTTTGCTTCCACTGCTATGGACTTAACACTGCTACTCCCCCGCCTCCCACTCCCAGAATAAAATTAAGGTGCTGCTTTTAAAAAGGCCTCCTTCAAACTGAAACACAACTGAGCTCTCAAAGCCACCCCCGGCTTCCCACGGACCTACCGATGATGGATGCACAGTGACGCTGAGCCGATGAGTTCAGGTTGTAGGCCATCGTCACGGGGTCCATGCTGAAAAATGAACTGGAAGAAGAAGAAGAGGTTTGATTTGTACCCCGCCCTTCACTCCTCGAAGGAGTCTCAGAGCGGCTTACAATCTCCTTTCCCTTCCCCTCCCCACAACAGACACCCTGTGGGGTAGGTGGGGCTGAGAGAGCTCTTTCCAGAACTGTCCTTGAGAGAACAGCTCTGACAGAACTATGGCTTGCCCAAGGTCATTCAGCAGCTGAAAGTGGAGGAGCGGGGAATCCAACTCAGTTCTCCCAGATTAGAGTCCACACACTCAACCACTACACCAAACTGGGTCTCCCTACAACAAACTGGCTCTCCAATTGGAAAATGGTCTAAATGAAGCCAAGAACCCCCAAATCCCACTTATCGCACACTCTCTCCACTTCCCCCCACAGCACACATCTGGCAAAAAAGAATTCATTTAAACTTTATTAAAACAAACGAACAATGAAAGGAAGTATAAAAAACAAAAATACATAAAACACATTACCACCCCTTTCCCCTTTGCAAACATGGACACAGACATCCTTTATGAGCACAGGGCAATTATGTTATTAAATTCAGCCTATTCTATTGCCAGATCCATCCCTCTGTATAGCCCTTGACACAGGAGGTCTAATCTAAGTGAGTCTCTGCTTTTCTGGTATGCTGTTAATAATTTCACAAGGGCATAGATCTCCTTTACTTTCAGCAACCAGTCTTGTAATTTAGGAATATTTTGTTGTTTCCATTGCCTTGCAAAAACCAACCTGGCAGTACCAGGAAGGGGAAACGAGGTGTAGCAGTCTTGTCTATGCTTTTCGTTTGGCATTCCAACAGTGATTCCTTCTTCCTGCTGTATGTTTTAACAGTTGTTTTTATTGTTGTATGTGTATTTTAGCTTGGTTTTAATTGTTTGAATGATGCATTTTCGTTTGATTTTAATGGGGTTGTAAGACAAGCTTTTATTATGTCGGTTTTTAATCCGCTAGCTGCCTTGGTGGCCCTGATGAGGGCAGAAAGGCGGAGTATAAACTTTGTAAATAAAAGAAAGGAATACACTGCTTACTTTTCAAACCCATTGTGGCCTGTCCAACAGGTCTTCAGGCTCCCCATGGCTTCCCCATTATGGAGAAAGCTGCTTTTTAAGGGGACTCTCAGCTCCTGGGCCGCAATTCCTGCTGTTGACATGATGCCCCGGTTTCTGTTCTTTAAAGTTTCAGAAATCCACGGTTCTCGCCAGGTAACCCGCAACGTTTGCTCCCTTGAAGGGGGAAGAAAAAAGAGAAGAGGATAGGAAGTGTTAAGTACCACACAGCAAAGTTGAGGGGTCCATTGTCAGTGCAACCCAGCTCCAAGGCTAACAGCAGCTCCTTTGTTTGGAAGCCTCAGCACTGGCTGGCAAAGAAGGAACACACTGATGCAGCAATTCTGCATTTGCAGATCAGGGTTTCTCAGGTCTGCAGTTGGAAATTTGTTTGTAGGAAACTAGGTTTTTCAAGTTTCTACAGAGGGGGTGAGGAAGGCGAAGGATGAGCCAGACAACACACGCAACCAGAATGCTGCACAGACAAAACCCAGTTTTGGGGAGCGAGAGTGCTGGATAATAATATGCGACTGCAAACAGTTCTTCCTTTTCAGTTTCTCCCAACAATTAGCAACCAGTCCCCAGGGCCCCAAGCACAGCAAATCGCTCTGCTGCAGAAATTTCCCTTTCACCACGCAGTAGGCCCAAGAGGCCTACCGAGGATTTTAATTCACAACAGCAAAAGGCCAAAACTTGCCTTGAACCCCTCTACTCAGGAAACCAAAAGACAAACCTAATGAGTACACAGTTTACAGGTCCAAACAGACGTAGACTGCAAGTCCCATGCTGAAATAATCTCCAGGTGCACAGGGACGGTTCAGACTGGGATGATGGGGGCAGGGAGCATAAGCCATCCGTCTGTGCCACTTTCTTGACCAGAAACGACCCCAGGGAACTTCTGCTTGCCCTGCTGGGGAGACTTGCCTACTGGTGGGCTATATGCAAACAGGAACAGCTGCTCCCAAGGAACTGCTTCAGGAGGAACTTCCAGCCCCCTCTCCCCCCTGCATGCCACAGTCCTGACCCAAACAGAGCCCCTGCAGGCCTGGGAACTGAGCTGTGCATGCCTTCTCAACAGCAGCTGGGGCGGACCGTCCGCGCAACACTTTGTATAATCAGGCCCTCAGGCTGCCTGGGGACAGTTTCTCCAGCGTCACTGGATGGATTTCTAAGGTACGTATTAATCTGCCTTATACTGAATCAGACCATCGGTCCACCAAATGTTAGTACTGTCTATTCAGAGTGGCAGCCGCTCTCCAGAGTCTCAGGCTGAGGTCTTTCACATCTACTGCCTGGGCCTTTACACTGGAGAAGCCAGGGACTGGACCTGGTACCTTCTGCAGGCAAAGCACAAGCTCTGCCACTGACCCACAGCCCCTCCCCTAGGGTACTAACTGTATGAAGGCTGCCCCCCTCCAAGGTGGTCTTCATTCACCGTCCTTCGCTTCATGTAAGCATCCAGACGTTTATTTAGGATTATCTCAGCCTCCCCAAATGACTCCACTGTTACAGACCAGCTGTTTTTCCATTCAGCGGAAGGCTGTGACAAGAGCAGATGCAGGCATAACATCTGCCACGTTTAGCCCTCTTCCAAGGAACTCCGGATGGCGCACACTGGGGTGGTTCCATTTTATCTTGCAAAGTAGGTTGGGCGCAGTGTGTGTCGGCAGCCCAAGGTCATTCGGATTTGCCAAATGCTGCCTGGGGGATTCAATCCGAGGTCGCCTGGCCCAGTGCCCGTGCTGTCCATGACATTGCATTTGATCTATGGATGCTTCGCAGCCCCGTTGTTTCCACTGAAACAAGGAGCAGGATGCTAAACTAGAATTCTGCTCTTCTGACATGTTACACAACCACACGATGTACTCTTTTAAGTTCACAGAATCCAGTTGTTGATGTTCTGGACGCAAAGGATGTTCCCGCTTTGTGTGCATGCGGGCGTTTTAAGCACTGGCTTATATAAATAGATCTTTCCTGGAAGCAACTTTAAAAAAAAATCACTCTATTAGCTGATAATATGAAAGAGAGATAAGAAATAATGGCTGGAGCCCTTCCTGCCCTATCAGCCTCTTTCGTGCTGGACAAGGCTAATTGCTTAGCGAGAGGAGAGGAAAGACAACAACCCAGCAGATAAAAGCTTTCCACGCAGCTCGTGACAAGTCAACGGTTACGAAATAGGAAGCTGGGGAGAGCCCTTACCAGAACCACACAAAGAGAGAGTTGTGTGCCGGCACAGAGACGCTCACACTTGTTGTAGACCCTCTTCACATACTGGCGAGCGGCACTGCTGCTGCCTCTGATTTGTGGTGACTCCCACACCTGTCTTGATGTACATCAGCGTTGCACTGCTGCGGACCTTGCGAGTCCAGGCCGGCCAGACTAGCATCTACACTACACAAGAGATTCAGCCCTGAAGCAGCAGGAGCCCTACACAAAATGCCAGACGGTAGCAGCGTGAACATGAGATGGATTGATTCTATAAAGGAACCCCCAGCTCTCCATTTGCAAGACCTGAGTAATGCTGTTAATTATAGGATATTTGGAGGACCTTAAGTTATAGATCACCACAAGTTGGAAGCGACTCGATGGCGCTTAACGCATGCAGATAGTTGTACGAAGGGGACCAGTGTGCAAGGTATTCCGGTGACTGCCACCACTTTGTAATGCCCCATAACTTAGTGAAGGCTAGACGCCACGGAGGCCATGAGAGGGGTCACTGGGGTATAGGGGGGAGGTATTTGTGAATTTCCTGCATCGTGCAGGGGGGTGGATTAGATGACCCTGGAGGTTCCTTCCAACTTCATGATTCTATGATTCTAATCACTGCCTTCCTGGGGGAGGCCACTCCTAAGTGGGTTCCCCCTGCAAGATAATCGGTGAAAATAGCCATGGGGCAGGAAAACGCTCCACCCGTTGGAGCGCTGAGTCTTGCCCTGCACAAGAAGGCATACAGGAACTAATCCAATCACATTCAGTTTGCACAGGCTTATTATCTTCCAGAGCAGTTTAGGCTGCACCAAAATGCAGTCACTGGGAAAGAATTACTCTAATCCTTACACTGACCTTTTCCCCTAAGAACCAAGAGCCAGTTTGGTGTGAGGGCCAGTTGGGTGCAGTGGTTAAGAGCGCAGACTCTAATCTGAGAGAACTGGGTTTGATTCGCCACTCCTGAACATGCAGCTGCTGGCGTGTGACCTTGGGTCAGTTACAAGTTCTTTTAGCATTGTTCTCTCAAAGGCAGTTCTTGAGAAAGCTCTCTCAGCCCCACCTACCTCACAGGGTGTCTGCTGTGGGGAGGGGAAGGGAAAGGAGACTGTAAACCGCTCTGAGATTCCTTTGGGTAGTGAAGGGTGGGGTATAAATCCAATCTCCTCTCTTCCTCCTCCACTGAGATGCTAGAAGAACAGCACTTGCCAGAGGAGACAAAAGGGACATCCTCCTGGCCACTGGTTCTGCCCTGGCTGACTACATTCTTGGGACACTGACACGGGATCAAGAGACAGGATAAAGCCTTTCAGCATTGCTTAATTATAGTTACAAACAAGTGTGCTGGGGAGGGAAGGCAGGCCAGTGGAAAAGCGCAGAACCCCCCCCCCCCAGGTCCAGTCCTGGACAGCTCTAATTAAGTGGACAGGGCTGTGAAAGAGACCTCCCCTCCCCAGAGAGCAAGTGAATATGATGCTGCTGGCCTGGATAATCCAACCATGTAAGGCCACTCCATGCATAACTGGATGCTACAGATGTTTCTGGCATACAGGACACAGGGAGCATCTTGCAGGATCAGACCAGAAGGGTCCCTTTGGCTCAGCCTTATGATGCCAACAAAAGACAGCTAAATGCCACTGGAAGCCCCCAAGCAGGGCACAGAGGTAACAAGCCTTCCCGGACCCATAGCCAGGATTTTTTAATTCAGGGGGCACCCCACCCACACACCCAAGGGAGCACCGGGGCTGGATAGGAAGTCGGGGGGGGGCCTTGGCAGTAAGTCAGGGGGCCGGGTCCCGAGATGCCCCACTATAGCTACGGACCCGAGCCTCCCCCCCCCTGTCTGTACTAACCTGATATTCTAAGAGAAATACCGCCTGTGAAGCTGCTCCCCATATTGATCTCTCGAAACGAGCAATGATGAGTTTCACTGACCAACACAGAGTTCTAAGGGAGAGAGGAAAAACCTCTGTCTGGATCACAGCAAGATGGGGGGGGGGGGGATTTTGCACTATTAAGGGCAGCCTGTGGGAGCAGAGTGGAAATGTTGTGTGTGTGTGTTGGGGGGGGGGGGGAACGACAGGAATCATGAAGTCCTTCTGATGGCAAAGGAAAGCAGGCCTAGAGTTAGGAAGTGTGCTTGAGTCATCACCTTTTTTAGCTGGCAAGATCCAGCAAGACTAAGCAGGAACACACACACACACACACATACACACACACACACACGGGGGAACATGAGCAGGAAAACAGGAAAAAGGCCGGCCTTGAAACCGGCTGGTGGAGCACACACTGGCTCAAGAGCCTCCTCCGGTTATGTGAGACGCCCTCCCGGGATTCCAAGAAGCCAGCCTCCACATGGACCGGTGCCAAAACTGCAGCTAGTGAACGCCAAATGCCAGTCCCCTCGTGACGTCTTGGTCCATTGTGCCACCAACCCTTGCTTTGGAATGTGGAGCTTATCTTGCAAGCTGATCCAGGAATGACAACAGAGAGAGGTCCTTCCCCACCCTCCTCTTCTGGAGCATGTCTTAAAAGGCTTATCGCCTACTCTTGAGGGCATGTCTCGCCTGCCTTCCCCCCTCCCCTTGCTCCCCAAGAAAATGCTGCATTCCTTTTTTTAAAAAAAAAACCTCTCCTTTCCAACAGCACCACCTTTGCCAAGTCCTTAGAGAGCAACTTGGCCAGGCCTTTCAAGGGGAAACACTTCTGAGTGGACCACATGATCAGCTTCCAAATGGGTGGAAGAGAACATAAAGCACACTGAGATGCCTTTTCAGGGGTGGCATCATCATCATCATCACCTTAACCTTACGCCCCACAGAGATGTAGCTGAAGCAACCTTCAATTAAACAGCCAATAAAACAAAAGCCGCAAACCCTCAAATAATAAAGGGGCACAAAGCATCACTCTTATGGCACATGGACAACCCATGTGGCCCTTGGGTGGTGGGTACCAAACTTTCCTCCAGCAGTACCAACGCCGGCTGTCTCACAAGCCCAAACAGATGGCAGAACTGTAATCACTTGGCTGTCGGAGACCATTTTTTCGTGTAATTGTTCCCTAAATCTCCAACCCAGTCGTTCTTAACCCCGAATCCACGACTGTACCCAAGCATGCAGAACTGTTATCTGACGCACCCCTAAGATGTAAGTAAAAAGGAATATTAAAAAAGCACCTTGGACAAGACAATTTTAAAAGGTATATTTAAGAATCATGTGTGTGACGCACGGATCTCAGGAATACGTTCAATGAGATCCTCGAGCCTGGTGGTCATGAAAGAACTCCTTAATGGGAGGTTTGACGTCTAGTTGCTGCATGCCACTTCAAGGGACTGGCAGAGAATTACAGGACCCAGGATTAGGTTGGAATGAGCAGCGTTACATAATTCTCCTCCGCTGGCTTTCAAAAGGCCTCGCTAGCCAGTCTGGTGTAGTGGTTAGGAGTGCGGACTCTAATCCAGGAGAACCAGGTTTGATTCCCCACTCCCCCACATGCTGCTGCTGGTGTGACCTTGGGTCAGTCACAAGTTCTTTCAGAGCTATTCTCTCACAAGCAGTTCTCTCAGAGCTCTCTCAGCCCCACCTACCTCACAGGGTGTCTGTTGTGGGGAGGGGAAGGGAAAGGAGATTGTAAACCACCCCGAGACTCCTTTGGGTAGTGAAAGGCAGGGTATAAATCCAATCTCTTCTTCTTCTAAAGCAGCCATTTTCTCCAGGGGACCTGATCTCTGTGACTTGGGAGACAATTGTAATCCCAGGAGATCTCCAGCCACTACCTGGAGATTGGCAACACTAAATTAAAGTGGGGAGTCAGCATGCTGACTTTTAGAACAATTGGCCTTAGAAGCAGGGGCCAGTGCTTGGAGGCAGAACACCTCTCGGGAGCAGTTCTCAAAAGAGCTCTCTCAGCCCCACCTACCTCACCAGGTGTCTGTTGTGGGGAGGGGAAGGGATAGGAGATTGTAAGCCACTTTGAGACTCCTTTGGGTAGTGAAGGGTGGGGTATAAATCTAATCTCTTCTTCTTCTTCTTGCGGAGAGAAGGGCTGCCTCATATCCCCAGTAGCCCCCCAAATGCTGTATGCCTCCCAAGATTCGTAGATCCTGCCCTTGGAAGGCCTGTGTGGCCCCTGTTAAAAATCGTCAGTCTAATTCAAACAATCCTCCTCTAGGGTTTGGTCTTCATTTGGGACTCACCTTGTTAGCGTCAGCCTCCATCAGACTACTAATCAGGAGCAAAGAAATGCATTTATGAGGCTGTTCAAGGGACTCTGTGTTCTTAGTAACAACCATCCTGCAAGGTAGTTCCATATTGGTGGTTCCATATCGGTGCTGAAGTCCCATACTGGCCATCAAGACGCAGGTGACTTATGATGACTGTGCAGGGCTTTCAAGGCAAGAGACAAACAGAGGGGGTTTGCCACAGCTTGCCTTTGTGTAACAGCCCTGGGATTCCTTCGTGGTCTCCCATCCAAGTTCTAACCAGGGTCAACCCTACTTAGCTTCCGAGATCTGATGAGACCAGGCTAGCCAAGCCGCCCAGGTCAAGGCAGCTCAATATTCTCTTCACCATATTGCACGTGAGGTGTTGAGGCTCAGGGCCAGTGGCTCACCTAAGGTGAGTAGAGGCAAGAGCTCACGAGGGAGCTCTCAGCCAAGTCAAAATCGGAATCAGAGATGTCTTTGGCTCACAGCTCAGTCTCAACTGCTTTGCTCGACAGCAGATTTTTCCAGACTTCTTGCAGCCCTGCTGATGCCCAATTAATTCCATGACGTGGGAATAGGCAGGATTCACCCTTTACTGAGTATCAAAGAGGGATGGATGTTCATCGAAAAAGGGACACTGCATCCAAGAAGACAAATGCACAAGCTTTAGAAACCCGGCTCATTCTGAACACTCTCTGACACAAACAACCCACCAATGCGGCTGAGGCCTCCTCCAGAGACTTGGCCTAGCTGTGCAGCCTTAGAAAGTCACACACTGTGGAGGTTTAGTTCGTTCGGCACAGCGCTCCTTGCCTGAGTTCATCACCAAAAATATAGGCAAAGAGCCTCCACAAAACACACGGGACCAACTTTCACCCTCATCCTGGCCAACTGTTCGTTAAGCTCCCTGCACTGGCAATAGGAACTCCCAATTTACAGGGGACAATGTGCTCAAATGAGAACCCTACTGTCCTCCCCCCCCCCCCCCATGCAAAAGATGCATGTTACACAAATCAGGCAAGAGATATGCCGAAAAAATATTCCTTTTTCCCAGTTCTAAGGTAATAAAACTAAACTCAGAGCCGCTTAACTGTTCATTTTGTTTCTTCAGCGGCAGTATACAGATCCATAAACAACTAAGAAGCCTTTGGAAGACAACCAAAAGACCAGAGCGGAAGCCCAAAGGATAAGGCAGTTTTATCCAGGATGGTGACAGGCATGAAACCCCAAAAGAGATGATTTGTCACTGATGGGGTGCATGCATGGACAGAAGCTTCACCCACTCCCCATCCCAGCCCACAAGAACAGCACTAAACCCCTGATCCCCTTGGTCTCCCCAGAGAAACTGCAGGTGACACACATCTGGAGACATCCCACTCCCAGCAAACTTATTAAAACAGACTTTCCATCACATAGCTTCAGAAATTCTCACTCTTTTTATTAAGAACAAACCAGGGTAGGGAAGGAATCATTGTCAACTGAGCACATGTGACATTTGGTCCTTCTGTCAGCTGTCCTCAAACTGTGGGTCGGGATCCGGAAGCGGGGCATGAGACCAGGAAGCAAAGAGGAAGACGCAACAGGCGGAAGCTAGGAGACTTGATGGGAAATTCAGGTTTGCCTCTGCATCATGTGCGAAGTCGTCGTGACATACAGCCTACTGCATATACATGAACTTGCTCCGTGTTAACGGATATGACTTTCTTGCATTTTATGTGGGGGATCAAAGCTGCATAGAGTTACTTAGCAAATGTGTCCCAAAACAAGGTCCTACTTCAACGAGTATGAAAACCACCATAAACTCTTTGGGCTAGGGACCTGCCTTGTTTGGCTCATTACACTGGCAGCAATCCTACAGTGTGAGCCCATCTTCCCTTAAAATACTGATCTTATTTCATTCAAGATGGCCTCTGCTAGGGCCAACTCCCCCTTATATGCTCGACTGCACTTAGTATTCATTAGATTAATAAATACAAGGCTCTCATAGTCGATTTCTAGCCTAACCTTTCTCCAAGAAGCTCAAGGCAGCATACATGGCTCTCCCTTCTCCACTGGATCCTCACAACCACCCTGTGAGGTAGATGAGGCTGATACAGCAACTGGCCCAAGGTCACCCAGTAAACTTCATAGCCAAATGGCAACTGGAACTCAGGTCTGCCAGATCCCAGACTGATATGCTAACCTCTACACCAGGGGTGGCTGAACTTGCTTAACGTAAGAGCCACATAGAATAAACATCACATGTTTGAGAGCCGCAAGACATGAACAAATATTACCTGTTTTTATTGGAAAATATGCAGATTTGCTTTTTATTAACATTAAATGAGACTGCCAAAAATAATGACAAAAGGGGTAAAAGCAGATATTGATAATGATATTTATTTGTCTAATGATATTTGTTTGCTAATGATATTTAGCTTTCCTAGCCGCCTTGCCGGGAGCCACATAATACGTGTGAAAGAGCCGCACGCGGCTCCCGAGCCACAGTTTGACCACCCCTGCCTCTACACCATGCTGGTTCCTACTGCCTTTATCATCTCTCAGTGCTGCAATTTACCACCCTCCTCCAGGGCTTCTCTCTGCCAGCCTCACCAGCTGGCCTCTCTAGGGTCCAAAGTGCATCTTGTTCATCTAAGTGCCCTTTCCCAGGAGTGAATGCAGCAAGCCACGTAAATTATACAAATTACATAATTTTACATGATTTAGCCATTTTTGCAGATGGTATCCATTTGCTACTGAATGTTTTGGGTAAGGGTGGGGAGAGATTAGAAGGGCCTGCTCTGGGCACGTGAAAACCCCCTGGAAATAATTAGTAGTAGACTCTGCCTTTTGAGAGTTTACACTGTCCAGGTGCCACAGGAGGGTAGTGGAAACTCTTATAAGGTTTTCCCAACAACCATCTTTCAATTAAACATGAGATTCTTTGGAACTTCAAGCTCTGTGACCAACACCACTGTGCGGCTTTTCTGTACTAATGTAGAATTACACTCATTCCCTGACAATTACAGCACAGCTGAGAGGTACCCAACTCTGCCCATCATCAGTGAATCACTCCACTGTTAAGCTTAAGAATGTGAGAGGAATCCACAAAAACCTCCAGCGCTTTTTTGTGACCTTGGGCTTTTAATGGGAACCCAGTGAACCCAGCAGCAGCAGCCCCAGCTTAGAAGGAGCTGCAGGATTAGCCCTTCCAAAAGATGGAGAGTTCAATTTGGGTCTCCATTCATTTTAGTGCTGCGTTGAGTTCGTTTGCATTTATTTTATCACCAGTCTCGCTTCCCCCTTGGCTAGAGCAAATTCATTAGCTTCTTGGACACCTCTCTGAAGCAGAGAAAGGAAACCCAGGCTTAGTTTTCTGAGCTAGGCCTTGCCCTGAAGGGTGTGTACTGGGTGACCCCATTAAGAGTCGTGTGTCATCTACACAAGCAAAAGGGGTAGCAACTGATTTGCTTGGAGCAGATGTAGACAGAGAGCCAAGCCCGGTGTAATGGTTAAAGCGCTGGACTAGGATCCCCACACTGCCAGACAAGCTTGCTATGTGACCTTGGACCAGACACACTCTCTTGCAAACTAACCTACCTCACAGGGCTGGTCGTGAAGAGAAAATGGAGGACAGGAGAGTGATGTAAGCTGCTTTGGGCCCTCACTGGGGAGAAAGACAAGATGTAAATAAAGATCATTCCAGGAGGTTGGTCTGAAGCAGTAGAGCAAATTTAGAGTCCGGTCTTAAAGGTGCCACTGGACTCTAAAAATGTAAATAAAGAAACACTGGTCCAGAGTTCAACACAACCTGCGGTTTCTGCCCACGTCCGCAGCCAATTCTTAACAGTCTAGATATTCAGATGCAATGTTTAACCACGGGTCAAGGATTATACCTGCCCAGGGCCTGGGAACAGGGGGGGGGGGGGAGAGAGAGAGGAGAGAGAGAAGCCAGGCACAAAAACTGTAGTGGGATCAGTCATGAAATCTTCCGGCATCTGCAGCCAGTGACTGAGCAGAGGTTATGACCAAGTTTCCCTTTCTGTGCTGGAAGAAGAGGACGTGCCATCCTCCAGCCAGCACAGAGTGGCATTGATCAAGCTCGCCTCTCTTCCTTCTTTTCTTTTTTTTAAAGGGCAAGAAAACTGCAGCAGCTTCTCCTCTCCCCTCCCCGCCTCTCTCCCCAGCAGCAACCTAGTTTTGCCTGCCTACCTGGACCGTCACGTCAGGTACCATGACTCAATCTCCAGAGTGACTCACAACAGGAGGAGGAGGAGGAGGAGGCGGCGGCGGCAGAACACATTTCTACTGACCAAGTCATCGGCCCTGCTTTGCTGCCCTTCCCTGTTTGACAACCCCGTGACGTCATTTCCTCCTTGAAAACTGGATGGAGGAGGAGACCTACGCTTCTGCTTATTTGGGGATGACTCTCAGCCTGTTCAGCTACTTTAACGCTCTGGAACTCTTGCAAATCCCAGGGAGGAAAAAACCCTGAAGGGGGAGAAACCCCCCCCCCCCAAACCATGGACTGTTAGCAGGTTATCATCTGTTTCCTGGAACTCACAACAGGCAGTGCTGCAGCTATTACGTAATATTAAGTGCTGCGTTTTTTTTGCGCCACAGGTAGATGACAGGAAACCGGGATGGCCACAAAACGCAGTGGCGGATTGCGACAGACCACCGGGTTTTTACAACAGTCTATTATTTCTTCTGCTCTGCTATAATTCAGCCTGGCTGATAAGCTTTTCTAAATAATAAAAAAAAAGACGTTACCAGCCTGGGCCTCCCACACAGAGCTCTGTGTCATAAGACGGCTGGAGCAGGTGGGCCCAGCAAGCTGCTCAGCTGGGAAAGAGACGGTTTCTCGGAGACGGCTCTGAGGAGGCTCTCACCACAGAGACAAGTTCACGCAAGCCAAAGCCAAGCGGCATCGCTACCACAAATAACCCGACAGTCCGCTTCTTCCCTTTGCGGGCCCTCCTTCCCCTCCCTTCCGCAAAGACCCACTTCCTCAGCCGGGCCTCATCAGCTCCCCTGCTACCCACAAGGCTCTCTGCTGTCCCAGGAGCAGCCACTTGCTAACTAGTCCACAGCCAGTCGGTTCCAGAGAAACAAGGCAGAGGTTTGTGAGACTGGTACAGAATTGGCTGAGGGGGCAGGGGGATTGTCTTCCAAGGTACCGCAGAGGTATATGCGGGCAAGGCAAAGAGGACTAGGAACTTGCACAGACTTATTCAGAGGGATTCTGCCTTCCCCCCTGCTCAAATCTTGACAGGTGTAGCTTTAAGTCCCACGGATAAGAAATCCTGCTATGTTCTGTACAGCATCTAGCACACCAGAACCCCTCTTTATCAGGATTCCATTCTGGTTCACTTTACAGTTTAAGAACAAGTCCCTCACTGCACCAAAAGGGGGTGAAAAAAAGGCCAGAGCTTTCATGCTGCTGCAAAAAGCTGCACTTGCCGCGGCAACTGATGCGTTATTCCCTCTCTCTGAGAACTTCAGAGTGTCTGAACTGGCCCTGCGCTGGTAATCCCACAGTTCACTTCTGCCCAACAGAACAGTGCACCTGCTCAGAGTCCAAAGGGATCTAGCTTTGTTCAGATGTTTGTCTCTAGGCACAGCAGGACTGTGGTGCTGGTAGATCCCGTCTTCAACAGTCATGGGTAGATTAGGTAAATCAAGTCTGTGCAAACAGACTTTTGGTACAAACACTTGACTGTATGTGCAGTTATTTGGTGTATGGAAGGGGTTGTCCGGCCTCACAATCCACCTTCCGCATGCACATACTGAACACTAGCACAGGATTTGATCATTCAAGGGGAAATAGCCCAGAAGGCTACAGCTGTGTATTCAAGAGTGAATAGCACAGACTGAGAGCGTAAAGTGAAGACGAATTCAAGAACTAAAGTGTACCATTAGGAAAGGTGAATGCAATAGCCACCAATAAAATCCTGGTATTCTGGAAAGCAACCTTGTACGACAAGATAAGCAGCATCCTGCAACCTCTGCAAACATGGCAGTTTCTCCAAAGTGTGTTTACAGCCCTATTTTGCTTGATCGGCCCTTGTGCTGGTTATCACAGGAAGGGGCAACAAAGCCCCACTGAAGCTCTCAGTGGCTTGGTCATTTCGTCCACAAGCCTTCAAGCCTATCTTGAGATCCATTAAGGGCTAGGAGCATGCTCTTCTAAATAATGACAGCAGATATTCCCTGGATGTTGCATTCTGCGCCCAACACTCAGAATCCATGCTTTTGTTTTGTGAGGAAACCCTCAGCCATGCAGAGAATCAGGAGAAGAAAAAACTCCCCCTAAAAGCCTCCCTCTGAGGAAAAGGACCGGAGATAAATCCAGAAGAAGTGCTTCACGTGCAGGGTGAGCTGCCATGGCTAGCAGCGGATTTTAAAATGACCAGCCAGCAGAGGAACAGACTGCTGACACTTAATCAGAAGGGCAGCGAAACTGGCTTTTCATCTGTGAAGGTTGTGGAGCTCAGGAAGCCCCTTTGCTCATCAGTGGTTAGAAAATTAAGCCCCCCCCCCCCAGCAAATCAGGCTATTCAGGAGGAACAATTTTGCATGCGGAGAAAGGAATGCGACATAGGTAGTGGCAGCAGGACCTCGCTTGCCAAAACCTACAAAAAAGGACTCATGACCCTGAACAAAGAGAACCAGTCTGTGCACTTCAGGGGTGGGAGGGTGGGGGGAAAGAACCTGGTGCAGCACACCTTCTGTAATCCTGTGCAGAGCTGCTCCAGCCTTAAGCCCACTGAAAGCAGTCAGCCGACACTTGAGAAACTCTGAGCAGCAGTACAGCGGCAGAGGCTGAGCTTGGACCACCAAGTCCCTGGTTCGAATCTCATCAAATTCACAGGGAAGGGCTTCCCTAAAGGCCACCTCTCTACAACACAGAGATAATGCTGATCTACCATAAAGGCCTGTTGCAATACTATCCTTACAACAAGAAAATATCCTGCAAGCACAAAGCATCAATAATAATAATGCCAAGCCTTGTCCCTTAAGCCACTAACAAGTTCTGAACAACTGTTCAGAAGCAAGGCTTCTCTGTAGAGGACTCCTGAGGCATGATGCGCCAGATGCTTTCCACAGGTACAGGACAGCAACCGCCTTGCTAGTTAAATACTGAGCCAGGGTCACAGGTAGGCAAAAATGGAAGCTGCAGGAGGCCTACTGGACAGAGAGCTGTTACAGATTAGTGGCCTATCCTCAGAATCAGGACAAAAGCATAGAGCGGCTTTATGGTAACTGACATTAGGGGTAACTACATTAGTCTATTGCAGTAAAATTCAACAGAAGTCCAATGGCACCTTAAAGATTAACAAAATTTATGCTGGAATTAATTTTATGTAGGCCTTAAGGTGCCCTTGGTTTAATAGCAATCTGAGTCTCCATTACGAATCCTAGAAACTGTAGGGGGGGTTGGGGGGAAGGAGGGGCATTAATTTTTTTGTTAGAGATTCACCCCTCAATCCCAGTTCCTGGAGAGGTAATGGCTGCAGTGCAGATATATACAAAGGGGGGGAGGTGTATTTCTGTAGGATGCAAAAATGATCTCCCCCCCACATCTGTACGGAAGTTGAGAAAGGAGTTTCATGCCTCCTTTTCCACAGATGAACCATGACTAAAAACTCTCTCAGGTACTACTGACAAAATGAACATTTTTAATGTCAAAATGCCTTGGGGAAAAGTTTCAATACAATGCAAGCAAGCCTATTAGAGCTGATATTTTTACAAACATTTAGGCCAAGAGTTACCACCAACACCCCCCATAGCACTTTATCCTTCCCAGTTCCTCCCAAATGTGCTAGAAAAACATTTGCTAGGACTAGATTTGCCAAATGCCCTTTGCTGATTTCACCTTAGATAAGCTACCTCACAGGGAAGGATGGTACAGAGAAGCATTCTTTCACAAATTCTCAGCTACCATGCGCTTAAACACATGAGAGAACCTGTTTGCATCTGTGTTTTAAGGACACTGATGGTTTTCTGCCTGCACTGATGTCTTTTAGACCAGGAGGAAATCTGTTCAGTTTTCCTGAATCACCAAAGCTACCCAGCACATTTGCCTTTTCAAATAGGTCAGCCCATTAATACAGGAACCAATCTTGTAGATTAGGTAAGACCTAACAGCCAATAAAACAATTCTTAGCCAATCAAACTTCTACACTCAGATAAACTCACACATCACTGTGACCTCGACACAGATGCCTTTTTATTACCTTAAGAGCTGGATGTGACAATACATGAAAATAGCCATAAGAAGGAAAGGCAATCCTTAAGATTTTTTCAGTTTTCACTTAACCCTGGAAACAAAGCCCTGTCCAAAATCAGAGAAGGCCCCAACAATCTACTAAGGCCTGCATCACTATTTCAAAGCTGCCAACCAAACAGTCTTAACCTTGGCAGACACCGTGCAGTTATTTTTAAGAGTAAACAGCACAACATTTTAAAAGGGCAATACAGACCTGAAGACCACACAAGTGGGACCTACCCAGAGATTACAGGGTTCCACAACTCCAGCATCAAGGTGGACACCTGCGTAAGCACAAGATCTCTCTGCCGTCTCTGCCTTGCAACACCCAGAAGGCGCATGGAAAGGCCTGGTTCAAGGGGCCACAACTCATAGAGCAGAAAGTAGCCTCTGAATCCTAGCTACCCACTATTTAGAAAAAGAGTGTGCAGCTACAATTCTGTCTGCACAGAAAGCTAAATCAAGCCCCTTTGCACAGCATTTGGCAGAGCATCTTTAATGCCGCAGAGGCAAATCTGACTTCCTTTCCGGAAATGCTACACACCTAAAACAATGCAGCTAAATTGAGAGATGATAGGTTACAGATAATGGCTACCATTTATCCCAGCCTGGCAAAGAGTATCAGGAGGTCTCGAAATTTCTTGCCACGCAATCATTAGCAATATTTCAGTTGCCAGGACTTGGGAACACAAGGCAGGCTTCGTTTTGAACACAATGCACACGGCATGTTTAAAAACGGCTGTAGCAAATTAGCTCTCTCTCCTTACCTAGGCTTACAAATCCTATAAGCCCTCATCAGCAAGTCACACGGCTAACTGCAGCCTGTCTGAACTGCGTGGAATGCCTAACACACAACCAGCCGGAATCAGATCTGCCTCTTCCCTGTGCAAATGCATGTCTCTCCTTGCATGAGACTTTGTAATACTAGGTGCTGAGGCTGCTAGAAAAGATCTAGAGAACCCTGAAGGGGTTGTGACTGGAGCCAGTCGCAAGTCTCAGGAGCCCCAACTTTTGGCAAATGACTCACCTGCCCCAACCACCTGGCATTACCTGTACAGCAATTAAGGAACACACCACTTTATACACTAAAATTACTGGAAGGGGACTAGCTTAACGTTCAGTGTCAGCAAGCTTCAGCACTGACTCGTGGGAGCCAGGTAGCTCTAGCGACACCCCAACAAGGGCAGAAAGATCGCAGCCCAGCATCATCCACACGTCAAAGAGAGCGGGTGCCGGGCAGGCCCTCGCCTGCCCCAAGGAGGAATGGGCTCACCTTTCTTAACCCTGACAACCAGCGGGTGGCCAGGCCTGCGCTACCTGTGTGGCAGGTGCACTCACCACATCGACAGCCCGCCTCGCCAGGAGCCGCCATCCCTGTCCTTGCCATACTTTCAGGATTATGACTAATGCTTGATTCATGATGATTTTTATCAGCGGTTTAGGAGGCCTGTTCCTGCAGAGCTGTGTCGAAACAGCTGGCGCATTAGGCCACGGGCAGAACTCAAAGAGGAGCGCACTGGCAGGCAAGCTCGTGACGGGCGTGGGGAACGTTGCAGGGATGAGGAGCAGGGGGGTCCAGCCCCCCAACCTGCAGAATTCATCATAGCCCACTGGCAAGATAGACTCCTCTCACCTAAAGACTCTCGTGTTGACACACAGAACAACCACACACATACCACCACATACAAACACACCTACACAAACTCCCAGGGCTAGTGGCGCATCTATGCAAGTCTGTGCCTGGTAGCATGCAGATTCTG
The DNA here is from genome assembly GCA_029233225.1 of Lepidodactylus listeri. Taxonomy (NCBI): domain Eukaryota; kingdom Metazoa; phylum Chordata; class Lepidosauria; order Squamata; family Gekkonidae; genus Lepidodactylus; species Lepidodactylus listeri. The sequence continues at coordinate 31,755,660 of JARCFY010000019.1, read as the reverse complement.
ACACACGCCTCTCTCTCTGGACAGGCATCTGGGCTGCGTGCAAATGACACGCATTTCCTCGCACAAATCCGAGCTCCTAGCATCTCTGGGAGGCTTCCGTTCCGCCCCTGATTAGCGTCTTTAAGGTACCCCGAGACTCCCCCACCGCCATGTACCTTCCAACGGCTTTGTCGCAAATGTGCACTTCAGAAGGCACGCGTGTCAAACGTTCACACGGACGCTCCGACTTTCCTCCGCGCTCATTTCGCAGCTCGCTCCCTCCGGGTTGCTATAGGAACCAGCTCCACAGCGTGCCCCTCCCCACCCCACCCGACAGAAGGGTCTCCCGGTCCTTACCCAGAGGGCAGCGCCGCGGCTCGGCATGTCCGTCCCTCCCTACCAGCAGTGCGCGTGCGCCGACTCCCGGCTCGCTCTCCGGCTGCAACTTCCCAGGTAAATGGTGGCGGGCGCGCGCTGCAGGCTCTTTTCAACGGTGGGCTGGGCCTGTGCGGATGGACGGAGCCCGGCCCTTTTCCGGGTCACGCCTCCCCGGCGAGTCTTAAAGGGGCGACGCCACTAAAGGGAGGGGAGTGGGGATCTGCTGAGCTAACCGTGGATTCCTATCCAGGGAGGCGGCTCCACGCATAGATTGTAGATGTAGCATCACTTGGCAGATCTTGGCGTCACCTCGAGTGGAGCCGGTTCTCTTCGCGCGTTCGGTGGCTGGCGCAGGAGTCGGGGTGTTGCTGCGGGGACGTGTGAATCAGCAACAAAACTTCGAGAGTATGACTTGAAAGAATTGTTTAGGGCTCCCAACTCCCCCAACAACCTGTGGTCTTTTCCCTAGAATTCCCTCCAATGCTCCCTCTAAGCTGTGGAGTCTGGTGAGCAAAAAAACCTACTTTGTGAGCTACTGGCATTAAAGCGGTGAGCGAGCGATTCGGCTACTGCATGAATTAGTTTGCTCTGGAGCCATCCTTCCTGAGCTAAGATAAAAACATGTGAGCCGGAGGCTAAAAAACGGTGAGCTAGCTCACACTAAAACTCAGCCTTAGCGGGAACACTGATTTCCCTCCCCGCAACCTCCAACCGTGAGATCGGCTGCAGATTTGAGTGTCCCTTGTTTGCCGAATGTTTAGCCACTTGAGTTGCATCTTGGGATAAGAATAAGTGGGGATTGTGTTCCCCAGGGTTGTGCTAAACGAGAATTGTCCAGTTCAGTCGCCACCCCCATGGGGGAAACGGTATACAATAAACCACACTGAAATGCTTGGGACGCTACTTGTACAATGGAAAAGCCTCTAAAGGTTATCATCCAATGGCCTACCTCACTGGGCTGGTGTAGTTTATCAAGGAAACAGCGTTTTCCTGCCCCACCCCCCAAGAGTGCTTGTGTAATGGAATGAATTTCCTGAAAACGACATTCTAAGATCAAACCACCTTTGGTTTCAAAAGAGTTAAGAATAACTTAACTCAAGAGTTAAGAATAACTCAACCCACTCCCAGGCTTCCCAGACATAACCCCCTAGCCTCTGCTTTCCTGCCAGATAAGCAATGAAGCCTTTCCAGTTTGTCTTTGAGTCCCCGTCTTTTTCCTCTGCAGCCTGGGTGAACTGAAAGGGGGGGGGGGGAATCAGTGGTGTCTCAGTCTCTAGTAAGACAGGTGTTTCCCCATTGACTGTCCAGCAGAGGCCAGCCAAAGCAGAGTCACACCATGGGTTGCTCCCACCTCCAGGTGGGGGCCTGGAATTCTCCCAGAGTTATGACTGATCTCCAGATCACAGAGATCTCCAGGCCAATTTGGCCAGGGATTCTGGAAGTTGTTTGGCATTTTCTGAGCATGGTTGCAAGGGTCACTGGAAGTGGGGGGAGGTATTTGTGAATTTCCTGCATTGTGCAAGGGTTTGGACTAGATGATCCTGGAGGTCCCTTCCAACTCTATGATTCCATGATCAGTTCCCCTGGAGGAAAGGGCAGCTTTGGAGGGTGGACTCTGTGGCATCACAACCCTGCTGAGACCCCTCCCGTCCCTAAACTCCACCCTCCCCAGGCTCCACCCCCAAATCTCCAGGAATTTCCCTACCTAGAAGGGTGTAACTCTGCTTTGGATGGCACTGCAAGCACAGGCCCAAGGGACCAACTATTCCACCCGAATGGAGGAATGCAGCAACATAAGGGAGCCACTGGCAAATGGCAGAGACAGGCACCTATGCTCCTGTGACAATGCAAAAAGGCAGCAACCACTCCCTACAGGCCCCCAACAGACCCTGGAAGTGATGCCTTTGTTTCCCTGGCAGTGGAGATGCTGCAGCTGTAAGCATGTGCATGGGGGAGGGTTAGTACTGAATGCCCAGCTGTTTGAAGCCGAAAGAGGACACTTACAGACTGGGGAGGAGAAGGCTGCAAGCCAGGGCAAAGGAGGGTCAGTGGGAAGCCAGGCTGGCTGCGACCCAGCAGGGTGCTGCACTCACATGTGCCAAAAGGAAAACCAGGAAAGTCAGCCTTCCAGCAAAATCAGGAATGCCGACTTGCTGTGCGACTGCTTGTCAATTCTAGAAAAAGCTGTAATGCATTCATTGAAAGCAGAGCTAGCCTGCCCTGCTGCAACAGCCGATGCTAAGCATGTTTCCTCCTCCTTGCAGGGCTTGGCCTCCTCCTTTCTGCTTGCTGACTCAGGTGCCACTCCAGGATGCTGCAGACATCTTGGCCCAGGGCCTCTGCCCTCAGTCTTCTACCCATCCATCAGCCTGGTCCCCCTGTTTCCATATGGCTGGACCTGGATGCTGCAAACATAGGCTGTTCTTTCTGAACCAAATGCAGATCTCCAGGGAAAGCTGGGGGGTGTGAGGTACCCCCACGTACCACAACATTTTGGCCAGCCAACAGGAGTTCAGCTTTTGAGCACGTCACTCTTCACAGTCCATGTAACAGCTTTTATTGGGACCAACAGTTCTGGAGGCCTCACTTCAAAGAGGACATGGACAGAATGGAACGGGTGCAGAGAGCAACGAGGATGATTGGGGCCTGGAGACCAAGGCCTTTGAGGAAAGGCTGAGGGACTGGGAAAGATTCAGTCTGGAGAAGAGGAGGCTGTGAGAGGGGACAGGATTGCTCTCTTTAAGTATTTGAAGGGCGGTTGCTTAGAGGAGGGCAGGGAGCTGCTCCTGTTGGCAGCACTCACAAGAACAGGTTTAAATTAAGTGCGGGAAGGAACTAGGAAAAACTTTTTTACAGTAAGAGTTGTTCAGCAGTGGAATTGGCTACCTAGGGAGGTGGTGAGCTCTCCCTCACTGGCAGTCTTTAAGCAGCAGCTGGACAAACCCTGGTCAGGGATGCTCTAGGTCTAGGCTGATCCTGCACTGAGCAGGGAGTTAGACTAGATGGCCTGTATGGCCTCTTCCAGTTCTGTGGTTCTATGATTCAGCACATTAGTATGCAAGCTTTTAAGCTCACCAGAGCTCTTCAGCAGGCCAGATGTTACAAAGCAAAAAGGAGGAAAAAAACAGAGTTTACAGATCAGAATTTTAAGACTTTGTCACGCAGCTTTTTTCCTCCAGTCCTTTTTTTTTTTAATTGTAGCTTCTGGCTTGCTGAAGAGTTCTGTTGAGCTCAAAAGCACGCACACTGTTGTGTATCACTGGGCTTGTCTGAATAAAAGGTGTTGCACAGATTTTGGTCTTGGCTCTTTCTTATGGACCAACAGGGCTACAAACAACTAGGGTACTCTTTTAAAGCAGCACCCTAAACAGAGTTAAACCCTTTTAAGCCCGTTGGCATTGATGGATGTGGAAGGACATAATTCTGTTTAGGATTGCACTGTTTAGGACTTGCACATGCAGCAAGACATCCTGTAACACTTCCCTTTGCTGCCACGTACTTTGCTGAGGTAATAGAATCAGGTAGGGTGTTTCACTGATCTCATTGTGGTCGCACACACTAAATAATCCACTTTCAATGCACTTTCCAACTGGGTTTTGCCAGTTTACACAGTAACATCCAGCTGGAAAATGCAGCAAAAGTGGATTGTTTAGTGTGTGTGATTGCAGCCCTAGACTGTACCACCCACTTGTATTTCCTTTTTCTGCTGCCACTGGTCAAAGCTTTTCTTTAAACTGAGGATGCAAAGAATCCCTTAATCTGCTTCAGCAAACATACGCAGGAGTCTTGTGGCACCTTAAAGATGTAACAATATTTTATTCCAGAATATAAGCTTTTGTGAACTTGAGTCCACAACTTCAGTTGCAATGAGTAGATCCTCACCCTACAGACACAGGAGGATGAGAAGGGAAAAAACCAACCAGCTGCAGAATCAAGACAATGCAAGAACCATGGAGAAAATGGGCAAATCACTTCCTATTTTGTTCCTGGTAGGTGTCAGAAATTGACAACATACTGTAAATCGCTTCCATTAAAATAATTATGATTTAACACTTCCCTCCCCCCCCCCTTGGTGCCACCCAGCATGAATGAAGGCTGTTCATTTTTTTATTATACTATCAATTTTCCTGAGGAAATTTCTCTCAAGTGAAACGATATGCAGATAACACTAGAGTCTGGATTTGAATACGAAGAAATGCATGAAATGAGAGTGAAGAAAACTGATCCCAATCTAGGTTCCTAACTAAACTGATTAAAAAGCAGTGGACCCATACAGACACCTCTCTTTTCTTGAACACACTGAAGGAGCCTTCTACTAGTGAGAAAGTTGATCGGTCAAAGTCACTACTGTCTACTCTGACTTATGGCTGTTCTCCAGAGTCTCAGACAGAGGTCTTTAACATCACCAACTATCAGATCCCTTTCACTGGGGGTGGCAGGAACTGAACCGGGGACCTTCTGTATACGAAGCAGCTGCTCTACCACGGGCCCACAGTCCAATCCCTTTTTTTCTTTCATTGGCACAAACACAATAATCATTTCCACAGCTATTCATTGCGATTGCGGTTGGAGTAATAGCAGACGTTCAAGCGAGCCATCTAGTTAAACTGAGAAAGGTAAAATCCAGAGGGAAACAGCAGCCGTCTGTTCCGGTGCTCGGCAAGCTCTCTTCTACGGGCCGCCTAACAAGATTTTCAAATCACATGGCTGTCAGCAGCATTCTTGATGCCATGTGACCCCCATTACCCCTTTCCTCTCCCCCAGGGAGCTGAGCTGGTTTCTCCTGAATTCTGAAGAAATACCAGCACTGCTAACAACCTTTCATTGAACACCGGTCTCCCAGGACAGTTGCTCTTTTCAGCGTCCCAGGGGGCCAAAACGTGCCTTTGCCCCTGCCCCCTCACTCAAGAAAACATCATTAGAGAATCGGTGGTGGTGGTGGTTGGTGGTGTCACGGCTAGAAGGGGCCAGACTAGGAGCCGGGAGACCCGAGTTCAAGTCCCCTCTCTGACATGAAGCTCTCTGGATGACCTTGGGCCAGTCACTCCCGCTCAGCCTAAACTGGGGTAGGGTGAATCGTTTATGCCACCCTGAGCTCCTTGGAGGAAGGGTGGAATGACAATGCAGGAGATAGGTAGACCATATAATAATTATGAGCGACGTTAATGATCGTGGCCCTTATCTTATAATCACAGAGGTGGAAAGGACAGTGGAGGCACGCCCTTTGTTCGTAATCCAGGGCCTCAGCCCCAGCCCATGCGGTGCAAGCAGATGCCAAGAAAGAGACGCAGGCTTCTTCTCCATGCGTAGTGGTGCATGCAGAAGAGGGAAGGGGTTCAGCCCCCTCCATTACTGTCCAGGATCAGTAAAGCCTCCCCCTGCCAGAATTCTTTCTTCTGTTTGCTTGTAAAACCTGCAGGATTTCCTCTTTTGCATTTGGTCCCCAAAGGACAGCCTTGCAATTGGGGGGGGGGGGGGGGGGGCTTTTCCAGAGTTATGGAAAAGCAGAGGGGGTCAAAACAGCACCGATTGTTGGGGTGTGTGAGTGGCCTCTGCAGGGAAGCCTATGTGCCCTCAGAGGTGTGTATGTTGCTTTCCTGCCAGCCCATTGTGTGATCAGCAGACTGAGAAGCATTCCAAGGGGCCAGCAGTAACACACACAAACACACCCCTCATCTCTGGCTACCACAGAGCTTGCTTATGGGTGGCCCCAGACCTACAAGGGTCCATGGTCCCTGCAGCCTTCTCTTCCCTCTGGGTGGGAGAGCTAAGAGGAAGTGATGTTGTCCTGGTGGCTGGAGAAAAGGGAGAGGAGTCATTCGCTAGAAACAGCGTGGACTGAAAATAGTCTCCTGTTGCCAAGGTGACAGGACAGCCCCAGAGGACACAGTGAGCTAGTCGGAGGCTCCACACCATAACTTGGCGTTTCCTCTCTCGCAAGCCTTGGCTCTGGCTTGTTTTAAAGCTCCTGGACTTGCTAGCCCTCAGCATGGTCGGACCAAGCACAGTGAAGCTCTTTCCAAGACCCACTGATTGCACACATCATTTTATTTCCTTTGGTAATGCATCTTTGGGTTTGATCCCTTTAGCTCCAGGGGCTATGCTGCCTTACAGTGCAGCAGAAAATGTCCCAGGGCAAAGGTGAAGGAAGATGTACGAACCCCCTGAGAAACAGCTGAGGGTTCCAGGCTCACTTTCCCTTGATACAGAGAGCGGGACGTGCCAGGAACGCCCAACCTTGCATCCTGGCCTCTGCCCCTTGAACTTTGCTGCCCAGGGTAGATGCTGGTGCCAGCCAGTCTGCATATTTTGTCCAGTCAGCCCTGCCCATCATCACGTACCCTCATTTCCTTCCTTGGCTTCAGTGTCTTTTCATATTGGCCAATTCCTGGTGACCACCAAGGGCTAGTTGTCCCTGAGGTTCTTGCAAGGAATGAGGGATGAGATAGTAATCGCCCCCAGTCCAGTGAAACACTTCTAAAGCAAAAGTGCGTATTCAGGATCAGGCAGGATACTGGTTAAGAAATCCTGACTGTGCTCACCTGCTCTGCAAACGTAAAACACATCCGCAGATCACGGGGGCTTGGGTAAAAATAAATTAAACCATGCGAAACTGAGGTCGACCTACCCTTGGTGTGAATGCTTTAGAAATGTCAACTTATCAACTAAGGAGGGAGAGGAAGAAAAGGACAAAAATGATCTGGTTTTCCTATAGGCCCCTCTTTCTCCAAATTGTCTCTTGGAAACTCAGCTTTTCCATGAAGTTCATTACTTCACTCCCCCAATTCCGACCTCTAACTGATACAAAGCCTTCCTGTGAATATCCGTGACAGTCTCTGTTGTCTCCTCATATCAGATATTAGAACTGTCCTTCTATCAGGTAACTCTATGCAGTGTTTCAAGTACCCTATAAAGCTTGTATGGCTGGGCCAGTATCATCTGATCTAAGAAGCTAAGCAGGGTCAGCCCTGGTTAGTACTTGGATGGGCGGCCACCAAGGAAGTCCAGGGTTGCTGTGCAGAGGCAGGCAATGGCAAACCACCTCTGCTCACCTCTTGCCTTGAAAACACTGCAGGATTGCCATAAATTGTCTGTGGCTTGACTGCACGTTCCACAACCATAAACCTTGGGCGTGGCCAGAGGTGTGAGCTGAGGGACAAGGGCCAAAGGGTTCTTGGAGCCTGTAGCACACAGCCTGTGTCATTAAACAAGCCAGCCAATGAGTCCTTCAGCGACAGTTTGGGTGGGTCCTGATTGTTTGCTTACTGGTTATTTATATGTAGTTGATTCTATTGTAAGGCCCTTTAGGTACATTTCAGGAGTATAAATACTTCAATATTTATTTATTTGTCCATTTTCTACCATTATACCCTACGGACATGTTATCTGTTATGAACTCAAGACCATTTGTGCTGTCAGTACGAAATTTAGCACTGAGAATCTACCTGGTTGAGAAACACAATCTGACCACATTTCAGGAAAATTCTGTGAGGGATGCCTGGCTTATGGCAGTTTCAAGGGTTTGTCTTGAAGTGCTGTTTGCTGTTCTTCACATCAGAAACTGGTTTTGTGCCCCCCTTCCCCCCCAAAAAAAGTTTCTGCTGCTTTTCCTTTTGCTGGTTTACGAGTTGTATCAATAATGCTGATTCCCATTATAATCAATCATTCAACTAAGGGCAAGGGATGACCTCATTTGCTGAAGAAAGTTAAATGGCTAAAGTGAAGCTTCACCTTCTTAAAAAAACAGGTTGTTATGTGACAGAGCTGCAACTGAAGAAGTTGGGAAGAGACAACAGCATCGTGTGCACACGTCTGTGTACGTGAGAGAGAAATTACATCCACCAAATTATCGCTGTCTCTAGTCCCTCTCTGTAAAATGTACAGATGTTTTCTGCATTCTTAATTCCTTCACTATGTGGTCCATATTGTAACTTTCATCACAAATCGAGGTTTGGCTCACTTCCTTGAGTGACCTGCGCCACTTAGGTTTTGAAACCTCTACCATGCTTACTTGATCCGCAGTCTGTGCTAAGAGCCATGAATTACACTGTGCTTAGTACACTTTCTTGAACAAGCTATAAAAATGGTACTAAAAAGGATGGATAATAAAAATGACCTTTCTTACAGGGATGACATAAAAATGACTGGAACTATATATGTGCAGGGCTTTTCCAACCATAAAACTCCTTGTTAATGAGCTATTATAAAGCAACAGTGAAGTTAATTGTCATCGGGGGCCCTCTTCCTGGGAGGGTTGATGGAATTTTATGGACTGCTTTTTAAAAAAAATCTAGGATTTTTTTTAAGCCTTTGGTTTAAAAGAAGAGTTAAAGCACTTTCTAATTCATTAATGAACCAGGAAGTATAGAAATTGTAAGTGAAGGCACTCTCCCTTCTCTTTGATGACATGATAAAGTAAAGACCGAGGAAGGGTGTTGGTGCCTAGAATTTTAAGCAAACTCAACGTCTGTGGGCAAGGTGGGAGTCATGATTGAATTTGCAACAGTCCCACCCTAAGATGAATGACAATCTTCTATGCCCATTAAAGCCAATGGCCTTGGAAGGGCATAATACTGCTTAGGATGGCAACGTTAAGTGCCTGAAGCTTGTTCTGATCCTTGAATAACCAATAATAATTTTTGAATTGCAAAATTCATGGATGAAACCTAGAGGGATAGTTGAGGAATTGTCATGTTAACTTCTTCATAGTTCACTATGAAAAATTAAGGGAATGACCCTGAATACCTGTTCAAACTCAGTTCCTTTTTGAATGTCCAGGAACAAGAGTCCCCCCCGCAGTATTGCAGCTGGTGGTACCTCCAGTTGCTCACACAACTACTATCCTCAAAGCGAATGCTTCCAAGAAATTTGAGGTATGAAATCTGATGGTTTGACTAGCTATGGCTACTATCTGATAGTCTTCATCTTTATGGTTGCTTATCTAGTTGTGTGGGAGAACATAAGAATGGCCCTGCTGGATCACACCAGTGGTCCATCTAGTCCAGCATCCTGTCTCATACAGTGGCCTCTGGAAGGCCAACAACAGGGCAGAGAGGCCAAATGAGGGAGGGATGGTCTAGCTTGACCTGGTCAGATCTCAGAAGGTAAACAGGGTTGGTACTTGGAAGGGAGACCACCAAGGAAAAATCTGCAGAGGAAGATAATGGCAAACCACCCTGCTTCTCACTTGCCTTGACAAAAGCCCTTGCTGGGGTCAACATAAGTCAGTCACGACTTGCAAGTTGACAGCATTTTCCACAGATATTTCATTATAGCTTTTATTCCCAGGATATCCGATTTTTTTTCTTATTTAATTGTGATGTTTTTTGTACCTCTGACATTTCTCTTAATCTGTGGCTTTAAGTACAAGGTTTAACTTGAAACCTATCAAACATACCCTTAAGAACATAAGAAAGGCCAGTGTTGGATCAGGCCAGTGGCTCATCCAGTCTAACACACTGTCACATAGCGGCCAAAAATACCAGGGGCCATTAGGAGGTCCACCTGTGGGGCCAGGACACTAAAAGCCCTCCTACTGTTGCCCCTCCCAAGAATATAAAACATCACTTGCCCCAGACTGAGAGTTCCTGTCTATACCTTGTGGCTAATAGCCACTGATGGACCTCTGCTCCATATGTTTATCCAATTCCCTCTTGAAGCCATCCGTGCTTGTAGCCGCCACCACCTCCTGTGGCAGTGAATCTCATGTGTTAATCACTCTTTGGGTGAAGAAGTACTTCCTTTTATCCATTCTAACCTGACTGCTCAGTAATTTCATTGAGTGCCCACGAGTTCTTGTATTGTAAGAAGGGGAGAAAAGTACTTCTTTCTTTGCCTGCTCTGGCACATGCATAATCTTGTAAACCTCGATCATGTCACCCCTCAGTCGTCGTTTCTCCAAGCTAAAGAGCCCCAAGTGCTTTAACCTTTCTTCATAGGGAAAGTGTTCCAACTCTTGTATCATTCTAGTTGCCCTTTTCTGCACTTTTTCCAATGCTATAATATCCTTTCTGAGGTGTGGTGACCAGAATTGCAGAATAACCCTTTTGAGAAGCCAGAATGGTATAGCGGCTAGAGTGTCAGACTAGGAAACCCACATTTGAATCCATACTCTGCCATGGAAACTTACCAGGTGACCTTGGGCCATTCTCTCATTTTAACCAACCTCACAGGGTTGTCGTGAGTGTCATAAGAACATAAGAGAAGCCATGTTGGACTAAGCCAATAGCCCATCCAGTCCAACACTCTGTGTCACACAGTGGCCAAAAACCGGATGCCATAAACCAGGTCAAATGCAGGAGGGGAGAACCTGTGCTGCTTTTAGCTCCTTGTTGGAAGATAAAACGTACTCACCAGACACAATTAAAAGAGAGAGCACAAAAAATGGCGATGACTAGGAGCAGCATAAAGCAGCTGAAGTCTCCATCATCCCAAACTGGTTAGGCAGGTACCTGTCAGGGTGGGTCTGGGTATAGGATATCCTGTCTGAGGACAGAAGGTTATGACTGAATGATTCAAAGGTTGCCATCTAACTGTGCGGTCAATATTTCATACCTTTTGTTTCTAAAGAGGTGCTGACCTTCTTGGCAGAACTTCTAGCTCCTTGCGAGTTCCTTCCAGGAGAACAAATGTCTTCCCACACACCTAAGAACGGATGTTGTCCTTGATGCGGAACTGATGACTTCAGAGTGCTCCACTGAAGGACAAATTCACCCCAGAGACGGCCTTAAAGGGAACGGCATTTGTGTGTGCAGGCACACACCTCCTCTGGGTAGATTCGTTATGAGGTAATTTGCTCTCCACTTGTCATGTGGTCGGAGACAATACCTCTGGCACAGGTCTTTGAAAGCATACAGACTCAGTTCTTGTTGTTCCTAAGACTCAGTGGCCTAAGGCACATGGCAGTTTTTAGGGTTGCCAGCTCTGGGTTGAGAAATTCCTGGAACTTTTGTGGGGTGGAGTCTGGGGACGGCAGCATTTGGAGGTGAGGAGGGACTTCAGTGCATTATAATGCCATAGAACCCACCAGTTTGGTGTAGTGGTTAGGAACATGGACTCTAATCTGGGAGAACCGGGTTTGATTCCCCACTCCTCCACATGCTGCTGCTGGTGTGACCTTGGGTCAGTCACAAGTTCTTTCAGAGCTATTCTCTCACAAGCAGTTCTCTAAGCTCTCTCAGCCCCACCTACCTCACAGGGTGTCTGTTGAGGGGAGGGGAAGGGAAAGGAGATTGTAAGCCACCCCGAGACTCCTTTGGGTAGTGAAAGGCAGAGTATAAATCCAATCTCTTCTTCTTCTAAAGCAGCCATTTTCTTCAGGGGACCTGATCTCTGTGACTTGGAGACAGTTGTAATCCCAGGAGATCTCCAGCCACTACCTGGAGGTTGGCAACCCTAAATTAAAGTGGGGAGTCGGCATGGTGACTTTTAGAACAATTGGCCTTAGAAGCAGGAGCCAGTGCTTGGAGGCAGAACACCTGCATTACATGCAGAAGGTCTCCAGCACCTCCGGTTTTAATAACTAGTTAGCAGGCGGTGTGAAAGACCTCTTTCTGGGACCCTGGGGTGCCACTGCCACTCAGAGCAGACAACGCTGGTTTTCACTTGGTATAAGGCAGTGTCAGCATAAGGGAGTCCTAGTTTCTTGTATTTTCCAGCTTTTTGGTTCACCGGGAATCTGACTTGAAAAATCCTTTGCTCCTCTCTTACATATTTACCACTACTAGGGGGGAAGGGAGGAATCGGTGCAAAAGCACCTGTTGAATTGTTGTGCATTTATAGCAAGCTCCAGAGATTTCAGTGAGATCTATATGAACCTATCTAAATGTTTAGAAAAGAAAGAAGAGAGTGGATGGGTGGGTGGGTGTAACACGCATAGCGATTTCTGTTTTCATTCTTGGGCAGCCTGCCTACTCCGTGACTTCCTTAGAGGTTTCCAGAGCGATCACGAGGCTTTCTCCCAAACCACTAGGGTGCACTCTCTCTCCTTCCAGGGAACTAGCAGTTCTCCAAAGATACCAAGCGGCACCTTTAAAACCAACTGAGTCTATTCCAGCACAAGTGTTCGTAAGTCAGACCTTACTTCTTCAGCTGCATGCAAACGCTTCTGCTGGAATACGCTTGGTTATTATTATTATTAATTATTATTTATTGGATTTCTATCCTGCCCTCTCTGCAAGCAGGCTCAGGGCGGGTCACAACAGTTAAAATACAAGCACAGTAGTAAATCCAAATACAAGTACTAAGGCCCCGTCCACACTGTCACTTTTGTCGCTCAATTCTCCCTATTGCTTCAGGTTCCCCCACCCCCCATATGTTTTGTTCTCTCTAGTAGTCCCAGAGGGAGCAAAACACATGTGGAAAAGGGGGAGGAACCCAAAGCAATAGGGAGAAATGAGCAGCAAAAGTGACAGTGTGGACGGGGCCAAATTCATACAAAGTTAAAATTCCTGAAAACAGCAACAAATGGTAGAAAAATTTCAGTTTCTAGTATCCACAGGTGCCTCTGGCGATGGGCATAATTGTATAAACATCTCTTCCACTCCCCCCCCCCTCCCCGGTCATCTCTTTTCTAGACTGAAAAGTCTCAGACTCTTCAGCCTTTCCTCATAGGAAAGGCACACCAGCCCCCTAATCATCTTGGTTGCCCTCTTCTGTACCTTTTCCTAGCCCTGTGATGTCCTTTTTGAGATAGAATGGCCAGAACTGTACACAATATTCTATATGAGGCAGCACTATAGATCTGTACAGGGGCATTATAATATCAGCTGTTTTATGTTCAATTACTTTCCCAACAATCCCTAACACAGTTTGCCTTTTTCACCCTACTCACTGGTGTGCAGCCCCTTCTTGGGAAACTTGGACTAGAGGGGTTCTCTCCAGCTCCCCCTTGACCTCCTTTGCTGAACTCCTAAGCTCAACTCCCCTGTTCAAAGCACAGTGGGAACCCCCCCCCCCCCAGCAAGCCCCTGTCAGCCTTTTATAGGGCCGGGCCTCTAATGAGCTAAGTGTGCCCTCTAATGAGCAAAGTGTGCTGGCCTTTGTTTGCTTGCCTAGCTACCCGAGCAATTCCACTCCCCCTCCTGCTCCCCTAATCTCTCTCCCTATCTCCTCCTCTTCCTTATCTTATGGATTGCAAAGGAAAGGGACACGTTGCTATTGATTCTGTTCTTTTGCAAAGTCCAATGGTAAAGGCCAGTTACAATTTCCCAAAGGCCAACTGGCACCCAGCAGAGCCTAGAAGAGTCTGGTTAAAGTGAGTCTGACACTTCAAAGGGCAGGATGAAGCCCGAGAGAAGGCTGTGGACAGCATCTTCTGTGCTTTGAACAGAGTCTTGCCAAAACAGACATTTGCTGGCTTTCCTTAACAAGCCCCCCCGCCCCCCCCAATGTTGGTTATCTGACAGTTTTACTGGTTGGGCCACTAAAATACAGGCTGGCTGGCTACTCGACTCTTACCTGGCCCTCAGGTCTCTCATGCAGAGGCCTATCTCAGTCTGCTACTCAAGTACCGTGAGTTGACCCAAGAGCCTCAGGCACAGCAATGAGTCACAAGCTCTTGCCTATCTTCAGGGTGTTTGATCCAATCGTTTTCCAGCCCCTTTCAATTGATGCTGATCCTCCACAGGCATTTATCAGTCCAAACATTAATCAGTTTCTTTGGGACAAATGTATCAGCCATAAAAAACAGAGGGAGAGATTAGAAATCATTTAAAAATGTACACACGCTACTACAGAAATCTAAAAGGCAATAAAAGCTTTATCAACTGGAAAGAGAAGGGGGGGGGGGGGAACCACTTCGGTAAGTGACCCGATTGCCTGAATTGAAATGGCCGCAGAAAAGAGGGCAGGGCTCATACAATGCCGGCAAGGAAACTTGTGCATAAATTAGAACAGGTTCTGATATTAAACAATATAAGGGATGATTGCCATAGAAGGCTTCTGAAACATCAACATCATCTTTTTCTGGTAGGTCAAGGTGGGCAGCTGTGTTGGTCTGAAGCAACAGAACAAAGTTAGAGTCCGATGGCGACTTTAAGACCAACAAAGGTTTATTCAAGGTGTGAGCTTCGTCACATTTTGTCAAACAATGAAATGGAATTGCATATCATAGTTGTGTATATAGGGGTGGCTTGTTAAATTAGCATGCGGAATAGTGAAGATCATTCTTTTGATCTGTTAAAAAAATGTATTCGCTATTTTGCATGCTAATTTAACAAGCCACCCCTATATATACAACTGTGATATGTAATTCCATTTCATTGTCTGACGAAGTGTGCATGCACACAAAAGCTCACACCTTAAATAAAACTTGCTTGGTCTGTAGGGTGCCATTGGACTCTAACTTGATTCTATCATTTTTTTCTGATTATTATAATGCCAAATGCTATATGGCTGAATCCCTCACCTCCTCAGATGTAAAGGAAATTCTGAAGAAGAATGTAGCCAAACTCTTCCTCCAGATCACATAGCCCTTCTAGGACAGAAAGTCGCCGCTAACAAAGTATCGGATGCAATAAAAATGGGCTAAAAACTATAGGACCCCAGGTGGAGATTTTCCCAAGAAATTCAGTTATGTTTATTACATTATCTATTCTATACCTCTGAGACCATAGAGCCTGGATTTTGGATTCCGAGATGGACCAAAGCAGCTACCTAACTTTTTTTTGTCTACTTCAGGGGATACCAGAATTTGGCCAATAAAGAAAGGGATACTTTAACTGGATGGCTCCATTTTTTGCTTCTTCTTCCCAACTTGCCAAGGGAGCGACCTGATACCGGTCAGCAGAGCATTCCACAGAAGATGCTGACACAGAGATCTTAAGATAACATGCTGCCATATCTTTCTTTCCCCCCTCCCCTTTTTAACAGCCAGCCTGTTGAAAAGCTCCTGAGAAGTTGAAAGCTAGCACAGTGTTTGGTGTTATTTGCATTGGTCCTTAATAAAAGCTTGGGATGCCGGCCTCCATGTGGGAACTGGGGATCCCTTGGAATTACAGCTCATCTCCAGATACCAGAGATCAGTTCCCCTGGAGAAAACAGGTACTTTAGAGGGTGGACTCTATGGTATTGTATCTCACTGAAGTCCCTGTCCTCCCCAGGCTCCACCCCCAAATCTCTAGGAGTTTCTCAGCCTGGATCTAGCAGCCCTCCCTCCATCCCTGGGGGGACCTGGCAGCCCAAAGTATTACACGGCTTATGGTTTACTATCTGGAGAGCTCACATATATGTCAGCCTTTATATAAGGAGGGAACAGACACTTTCATTATTGACTGCAGCAGAATTTCTTCAGCAAAATTATGGGAAACTAGAAAGATCCTCGCTATATAAGTCTGGGAAACCTTGACAATGGACAAAGATTTCCTCCCAGTTTATTTTGTTGTATCTGAAGAAGTGTGTGTGCTTCAGCCGTGTGACACGGCTACCCACCGGATTCTATCTCCCAGTTTAAGGAAATTCTTCCTACACAATTCTTCTATATGACAGTGCATTCCTTTGCTGGCCCACTCATAGTCTTACTCAAGTCAAAAAGAAGAGGAGGAGGAGGAAGAGGAGGAGATTGGATTTATACCCTACCCTTCACTACCTAAGGGAGTCTCAGAGCGGCTTACAAACTCCTTTCCCTTCCCCTCCCCACAACAAAGTCTACTCAATGCGGCTTACTCCTAGGAAAGTGTCCTTCATATGGCCCTGTAAGGTGCTCTACAAAGATCTGCTAGGCTATGTCTTGTATATGTGACTGTCTATTTAAGTCATATGATCCGTTGTATGCTCTGCCAGATGGAACAATAATTATTAGTGGAAGGATTTCTAGTGCTGTAGAAGTGGAATCTTGGTGCTTAGCTGATACCCCTCCTGAGATCCTGTTAAACAAATCCATATCCTTTCATTAATTGCTGTTTTCTAAACAGGAAAAAGCCCCCCACCCCACCCTCGGCAAGACATTACACACCAAGCTAGTAACAGCAGCAACCTGGGCCTTGCTATGTTAAAAGTAATGATGCCTTATTTCAAGGCAAGAGATGTTCAGAGGTGGTTTGTCATTGCTTCGCTCTGCATCACAACCCTGGACTTCCCCAGTGGTTTCCCACCCAAATTCTAACCAGGTCTGACCCTGCTTAGCTGCCAAGATCTGACAAGATTGGACTGGCCTGGGCCATCCAAGTCAGGGCATTAAAACAAATCATTTTAATACTCAAGGATTCTTCCAAAGAGAGGTTCCAGTTTGCGGAGGGCACTGAGACGTCTCCTGAACAGCCCCCGACACACCATTGAACGGCTTTTCACAGAGTTCCCTGGGCAGGGAAATGATCACAGAACCAATTTCGGACTGGTGCATATGTTTAAAGGCAATGATAAGTTCTCTGCATGCACACAGAGGGGGATGAGAATGCAGCTGCTGATCCCCACTCCTAGCATTTACGCATTCAGCTGAACATATGCAGTGAGCTCTACAAGCGAATATTCTTCTATGTGATGGGAAAGCTTCGAAAAGCACCATTGCTGATTGTGTGAAGGAATTTATGCGCATCAGAGTTCAGCTGAACGTGCAGGTATTGGGGGTGGGAACAACAGGTCCATTCCTGCTTCTGTCTCTGCACACACATTCCTGCTTCCATCTGCCCAGGGTTTCAAGTCCCCTCATAATGAGAAGGAAACTTTGCTTAACATGCAGAGATGACCCTTTGGGAACAGACTGAAGAGATGAACAGTTTGCTGTAGGCCTGAACACTCAGCCTCTGAAGAAGAGCAGCAGTAAACAAACAAACAAATAAATGGATGAATGGCAGGGCAGGGCAGGGAATGTTAAACTTTTCCAAATGGTACAGGTTGAGAGAGGCAGGACTTGTGCTACCCTTTGCAATGATGTCACAGGCACCATCCAATGGGTGACCGTTACCACTGCAAGCCATGGAATGTTTATCATGGCCAGAGTTGCACCTGCAACTTTTCCTGCCACGGTAAGTGTCCTGAGAGTGATAGAACTAAATTGGATTGATAGAAGCATGTAGCCTGGGTGCAGACTAAACAGGGGTAGAAAATGGGCCTCCCTAAGTACAGTAATACACTGGCAATTATTATTTAATTTAAAATATCTAATTTTTTTCCTCTGTGAAATAATAAGCATGTTTTCAGGATGGTACATGAGAATCCAGAGATGAGGCTTAGGCTGCAGTTACATGAACCATTTGGAGCGGAGGGGAAGCCTATTTCCTCTGGAGGAATTTGACTCGCAGTTGCAAGATCACACATCCCTTTGTGCTGTGGGATCAGTCCGTCACTGTGTGATAAGACATCACTGTGTGTGAGTGGTGTTTTTTTTGCCGTTTGTTTCCTTTGCGCATAGACAAGGAATCGCACCTCTGCACTGAGGGTTCCCCATGGAATATTCAATTATGCGCATAGTGCTAAGCGGGGTGGGTGGGGAACCAGCACTGAGTTGCAATGGAATGATCAGACCATCCCGATGGCTTGAGAGTGTGCTTGAGCGATCATATGGGGAAAGTCCATCCGTGGCCCATCGACAAGTGTTAGGACCAGACATTCCCTGGTGTCTTTTGACTCTGTTTCTGTGGCAGAGCACAGGATGCCGACAACAGGACCTTTCCCACGTTGCTATCTGATCGTGTTCTTTAGATCTGTCAGGCATTTGCAGCTAAGTTGGATCTACAGGTGCATGTGACTGCAACCTTCGTAAAGGCAGCCAGCCAGCCAGAGTAGCATTCTTGTTGCTTAACTACACTTGGAACATAACACAATATAGCCTCTTCGCAGGGGAGGAGACAGAGACATGTGGCTTTAGCTGGCTGGGTTGATTGGTTGGCAAGCCTATCTTCTGCTCTCATTGCCCAACTCTCTGAGCAAGGAAAATGTAGAATTCATCAGCAGTGCCCTTAAAAATGCATCACTTCCTCCAATTCCACCAACTGTTCTGCACAGGGTAGCTCTGGTAATATGCTTTTAATTGATGTGCTGGTTCTCAGAATATGGGATGGATCTGATGCCTGTTCTGAATTTTGTAAAATAAATGAGTAACAGCTGTGCCTCCAAAACCATCCCCAGCTGGTCAAGCCAAACATTCCTCATGCTGTTCCTGGTAATGGTTGGACCTCAACAGCAACATTTCTAGGGGTGAATGACTCAGGAACCAATTTGCAGAAGGGGGGAAAGGGAAAGCCTCCCTCTGACCTCATCTCCCTTAATGAGAGCAGGATCTCTGGTATTGCTCACCGCACACGCTCTCCACGATGAAAGGTGCGCACAGTCACTTCCTGTGTGAGCCAGTGATTATTCATGTGCCTTTTCCTGGTTTCTGCATGGAGAGTGCCCCGAGTTGGCCTCTGCCTTCCCTCTGCACTGTTTGGCCCGGGCAAAATACTCAACCTTGAGCTGAAGGAGGGGAGACGGTGAGGTTCGTTGGAGTTATGTGACTTGGTGGGGGTAGCTTTATGACCCATTACCTCCTGAGAGGGAGAGCTAACTTCTGGCCACAATCTAGGTCTTCTAAATGCCTGCCCGGCTCAGATAAAAACTTGGCGGTGGTGAACCAACAATGTGAATTTTAAATATATATATATATATATGTCAAGTTATTTGGTATCTTCAAGTTAGCAGTGTGGCCAACGATAGACTGACTGTTTTGTTTATTTGCAGCTTGATGTTACTTTTGTTAGTTGTCTTGAGTTTAAGGAGACAAGGTAGAACACACACACACAAACCCTGACCTTGCTGGCTTGGCGAGGTATAAATCTAAATAAATAAATAAATGGCCTAGGCTAGCCTGATGTCATTAGATCTTGGAAGCTAAGCAGGGTCAGCCCTGGTTAGTACTTGGATGGGAGACCACCAAGGAAGTTCAGGGTTGCTACGCAGAGGCAGGCAATGGCAAACAGCCTCTGTGCGTCTCTTGCCTTGAAAATCCTACAGGGTCGCCATAATTTGGCTTTGACTTGACGGAACTTTCCACCACCATATATATAAATAAGCAGGGACCCATGAGCAAAATATGTTCCGCCTTCTCCTTTGATTCCGTGCCCCATGGGTTCCCTCAGAGGAACTGGGGAAACACCCCAGAGATGTATCTAACTCTGTCAGCCTTGATCCTCCTGGTTCCTACCTAAGGAAACCTTTAAAAGCCACCTGGCAACCTGGAATCTACTGACAAGTCACCTTCCCTCTGCCATTTGCATCTCTTGCTACTCTGGTAGGTTGAATGGGCTGGTTTGGGGTGCAGCCTAGGTTGGGACGGGAAGTCTGGAATGAAGGTCTCTGGATCCAGAAGAAGACAAATATGACCCCGGTCTTATGAGAGGTCCATGCCACCTATCGGCCTTGCCATTAGGATGTTTCCTGTCAGCATATGCCCCTCACACCCTGCCTCCAGGATAGGCTCTGTTTGATGCCATAGAAAACAATAATGCCGATATCTGATCTGTCCTTTGTTCTCTCTCTTCAGAACAGAGGGATGCTTCCACAATTTGATTTTCAGACTGGAGAGGCAGGGAGGGCAGGCCTAAGCATTGCAGGAAAATTAGATTGCCGGGGGGGGGGGGGGGGGAGAGGTCCTGAGTTGTCCTCACTTCCCTCCCCCAAAATGTGAACTAAAACTCACCCTGTGCCCTACTGTCATTAAACAGTCAGCGAAAACAGATTCAGGTGGTCGTGTTGGTCTGACGCAACAGAACAAAGTTCAGGTCCAGTGGCACCTTTAAGACCAACTAAGTTTAATTCTGGGTATAAGCTTTGTTCAGTAAACTAACATTTTACTGATTTGACAGCTGTAACCTCTTCATACTACATGTCATTCACTCATCGAGTTCATTCCCACATAAGGTGATAGCTATTTGTTTAGATAGCTTTACAAATGAAGATAAACCAAATATGTGGAAGGCCAATATCAATGACTAAGGGCCAAGACACTGAAACGGAGCCTCTGTATACAGAGGCAGTGCATCTCTGAATATCAGATCCTGGGGACAAAACATCAGGGAAGGGTTATCCCACCACCACAAAAAGGCTGTGATTCTTATCCTCCTAAAGATACATCATCCACTGATGTTGTATAGAGAAACCTGGCCTAGATAGAAGAATTGGATTTCTACTCTGCCCTTCACTTAGAGACTCAGCTCAGCTTACAAACTCCTTCCCTTCCTCTCCTCACAACAGACACCCTGTGAGGTAGGTGGGACTGAAAGAGCTCTTTTGAGAACAGCTCTTGAGAGAATAGCTCTGAGAGAATGGCGACTGGCCCAAGGTCACCCAGCTGGCATCATATAGAGGAGTGGGGAATCAAACCAGGTTCTCCAGATTGGAGTATGCCACTCTTAACCACTATACCAAACTGGCTCTTGGTTCTTATGTGAACAGGTCATTGTAAGGATTAGATTAATTATTTCCCAGTCGCTGCATTTTAGTGCAGCCTCAACTGCTCTGTTTTGCAACTTCTGCCAGTTGGGCCTTGGGGGGGGGAGTGAGTAGCTGGGAAGGCTCCTCATTGCTACAGGTGGGACAGAGGGGGGCGGGGCCATGCAAAGACCTCAGGGCTGTGACAGGAAGGGAAAAAAATCTAACAATACAGGAAGTGACAAACAGGAGCAAGCAGAGGCTCTGTGCTGTGTCTCTCCCCTCCCCAGGGCAACTGGTTGGCCACTGAGTGAAACAGGATGCCGGACTAGATGGACCACTGGTCCGGTCCAGTAGGACTCCTCTTTATGTAGTTATGATCAAGTGTGATGAGTTACAATCAGGACAAGAGCACTGCCCAAAATTTAAAATCCCCCAGATTCTTTTAAACATTTCTTAATTGGGAGCCATGCCCTCTGGCTTGGACAAAAAATCCGAGTCTGAGGGAGAGGCTGCCATTGCGCATGAGCAGTGTTCCCTCTAAGCTGAGTTAGTGTGAGCTAGCTCACAGATTTTTATCCTCCAGCTCTAGGGTTGCCAGCCTCCAGGTGGGACCTGGGGATCTCCCGCTTTTACAACTGATCTCCAGCTGACAGAGATCAGCTCCCCTGGAGAAAATGGCTGCTTTGGAGAATGGACTCTATGGCATTCTACCATGCGGAGGCCCCTCCCCTCCCCAAACCCCACCCTCTCCTGGCTCCACCCCCAAAGTCTCCAGGTATTTTCCCACCCAGACTTGGCAACCCTATCCAGCTCTCACATTTTTGTCTTCACTCAGGAAGGATGGCTCCAGAGCAAACTAATTCACGCAGTCGCCAAATCGCTCGCTCACAACTTTAATGCTGATAGCTCACAAAGTAGCTCACAAGACTCCACAGGTTAGAGGGAGCATTGCTCACGAGTAAAGAAAAGATGCTCTATACACGTGCAGAGAGAGATGTTTCTCAGATTACACACTATCGCATTTCTTTGTTAAAAAAAATAAAGGGTGCTGCCAAAGAGGTGTGTCGTTAAAGAAGGATGAGATGGATTCTTTGATTTCATGTAGAAAGGCATTTCATATGTTCTGGGGGGTTGGGGGTTTTGCTCCCTTTTCGATGAGCATCAACACTGCATGGCTCAGCTTCTGCATAAAATGTCCAGAACTGATATGCTTCACAGCAAGGGGGGAAGAACAGCAGCTACTGCATACCTAGGGACTTCAACCCAACCCCTCCCCTCCTGGGGGAGGGGGAATGTGCTAGGCACGGACATTCTTTTCACTTCCCTCGGAATTTCTCCAATTACAAGCGGGACCCTCCAAGTCTGCCCTGGAATTGAGCTTTAAGTGAAAACTCAGGTGGCAAGGCAACTTACCACATACCTGATGTGACAGCTCGCTGGGAAAATGTTTTCTCTGGACACTGAGGGGGAAAGGACAGAGAGTAGCTCTAAGCTCCAGGAAGCAGGAATGGCTTTCTAGTGGTTTTCCAACGCCCTTGTAAAAATTACATTTTAGCCAAAACATGAATGGCTCCACTGTTGTAATGACTGGGGTGAATCGGGAGTTCTCACTTTTGTCTGCCCGGTCCCTCCTGACTTTTAACGTTTACGAATTTATCCAAGGATTGGAACTAAGGCCAAAAGATGTTTGAGTGGGAGCAGCCACCAGACCCGGTTGTGTGGGCTGAAGGAAGGGAAGGAAGCAAAAGCCGTGAAACCAGTATGAGATAAAAACAACGGATCCCCGTGGGCTGCGTAATTTGCATCGCTCGGACGGCCTTTATGGACGGGCTGTGCAGTTGAGTGGCTACGATGTGTGTGGGAGAATATTTAAGGGGCCCAGAGAAAGCCAGGGTGTGGGGAAAGGGCATCTTCCCCTTCAATTTAAAAATAATGTTACAGACCCCAATAAATTTCCCTGTTGTTCCCCTGGCATCTTAATCTTCTCTGTCATTTCAGTCCTGCAGGCTGTCTATGGATGGAATGTTTTCACTGTGATTTTCGTGTCTTCTGCTTTGCCTCTTCAGGAGCTGGCGCGGATGACACAGCTGTGGTCTTTTCTCTTCCCGTTCACCTTGTTACAGGGTGACAATCTCTGCCAGGTTCCAAAAGATTTTAAACACATAGGGAAACAGAGCAACGAACATGCTCTGGACCTTGAAAGGAGGGGTCATTGTGGTGGGAAGGGGGGAAGAATTGTGCTTTCTAAAAATATATATGTATTTCCTATATGTATCTTTGCACTTTCCCTTTATTGATGGGGACACATGTATCAAAATGCTCCAGGCTTAGAAAGGGGACATAGGGAAACAAAGATGACCCTGAGCTCTCATGATGTCGGTAGCACTAGCCAAAGGTGCTCATATCCCCCATGTATGCATTTACAGGGTCATCCTTTCCCCCTCTAAAGAGGGTTTGTTGGGTTGGAAAATTCCTGGAGATTTAGGGCTGGTACCTGGGAAGGGCACAGTTTAGGGCATGGAGGAGGCTCTGCAGGGCTGTGGGGCTATACAGCCCCCCTTCCCAAGCTGCCCTTTTCCCTGAGGGAACTGATCTGCATGGTGTAGTGCTTTGTTGTAATTCCAGCAGAACTCCAGGCCCCACCTGGAGGTTGGTAACTCTAGTTTCCAGGCGGCGTGACATCAATGAGCTTAGAAGGGTATAATTGTGCTTAAAATGGCACTGCTAGTGTTAACAGCACCTGCCTGGTGTTGCCGTTACACTGCCAAGTTGACAGCAGGCATGACTGACCATTGCCACCCCTTGACTGCTTCGTGACTGTTTTTGCTGCTGTTGCCAGGAGCGAGGCTGGCCTCGCAGAGATCAATGGATTCCCCGAATAAAACAGGAAACAAAGAGGCACACTCATCCTTGTTTTACCATCTCTGCCCGCTAGCACACTTTGCATCCAGCTGTGCCCCCGACCTCAAAGCCATCTCTGATTAGTAGTAACCACATCAATAGTGCGGATACTAGCACCTCCTCCTGAGGGACTATATTTGTTTTGGAGCCACAATGCAGCAGAAAGCTTTCTGGTGTGTTACCTAGCACGCTTTTATCCCACCCTTCCTTCTTGGAGCTCAGAACAGCAAACATGTTTTTCCCGGCCTCGTTTTATCCTGGCCCTGTGGGATAGGTTAGGGTGAAAGCATATAAGTAGTCAAAAGGGTTAGAAGAGAGTAACTCTGCTTTGGACAATGCTACGAATGAACTTCATGGCCAGGCCTTCCAGATCCTAGCCTTAATGTGATCCTAGCCCTAATCGCTGCATCACACTAGCTCCTGGCTAAAACAGCCGGTCTGTGACTTACGTACAGTGCCTTCCCCTTCTTCAAAAATACAACAAATGTCTTTAATTTCTTGGTTTGTGGGGTGAAAAAGGCATTCACGCTTCTATCACCTGATCATTTTTCTCTGGGAGATCACATCAGGGAGTTTGGCAGATGTTAAATATTCTACTGAAAACAGAGAAATGGAAGGAGCAGCAGCATCTAATTAATTAATTAATTATGATACAGCCCATGCGGAATAGGTAGGAGATGCTAGGATAGTCTGGCAGCCGCAAGTTCTAGCTGTTAGTGTTGCACAGTGGTGAGCTAGACTTGTTTTTAGGGGCTGAGAGAGCTCTGAAAGAACTGTGACGGGCCCAAAGTCTCACCCACCTGGCTTCATGTGGAGGACTGGGGAATCAAACCCAGTTCTCCAAGTTAGAGTCCACTGCTTTTAACCACTACACCAAACCAGGCCCCCACAGAGATCAAGAGATGCCCGGGCCAGTTCCATTTTTGAGTCCCTCCCCAGTAAATGAAGAAGCGTGAAAACAATGATACAAAATTAGTAGTATTATATTTTAAATGATTACACTGAATACAGTAAGAAAAAGAATATTGTAAGACTTTGTAATAAATGTTCCCATTTCTATTTAACATGTGATTTAACGTCAAAAGTGTAAATGTGAGGCTCCCTGAGAATGTGAGGCCCGGGCCAAATGGCCCTGCTGGCTGGCCCCCTTCCTCAGAGGCCCTGCACCAGGCCCGTAGCCAGGATTTTTAAATTCAGGGGCCTTTAAATAAGTCGGGGGGCACCCCGCACAGACAGCCCCCACAAGGAAGCACCACAAGTAAAATTAAAAGTTGGAAGTTGGGGGGGCGCTTGGTAGTAAGTTGGAGGGGCCTGGTCCCAAGATGCCCCACTGTAGCTACTGGCCTGCCCTGCACCAAACTAGCTCTCATCTATCCTGAGAAACAAAGTGGAGAAGTGAGCTTTTTAAGAACTTTTCAAAAAACAATCAGCTGTTTCCCATTTATTGGCGATGGGGCACCCCTCTCTTCCACTAGAGGTAGAACTGAGCCCCCATAAGGCCAACCAGCTGGGAGACCGCGTTTGGCCATGGCAGTAACCCTGCCTGTCATTCTGGGGGGGTGGGGGTGGGCAGCAATACAAATGGTTGATTGGGATAACAAGTCCACACCCACCATATAGGGTTAAAACAGGGATGGATGAAGATGGACCTATTGACTGTCTGCCTCTTGGGGGGAAGGCCTGTCCTGCTCCCAAAACTAGGAAGCCAAGGAGTGACCCATCCCCTATAATGATTGGCTTTTAAAACAAGAGGCGGGCCAATGAAAATAGGCTGATTTTTGCTTCAGGCATCAGAGAAGCCAGCTGGTGGAGGGGATGAAGGGGCTTTCCAGGGCTTTCCAGAGCCTTTTCCTTTATACATATTTAGTATTTCATACCGATGACACTGTATTCTGTTAAAAAAATGCTATATAAATCCTATTGTAAAGAATTAGTTTAAAATTTGATACTGCTTCTTCTTAAAATTTCTGTTCTGTAATTTTTTTCACCTGTTTTATTATATGTATATCTTAGTGAAATAATAAAAATTGTTATTCACAGAGCCTTTTCCTTTTTAATTTTTATTTAAAGCAGGTTTTGTTTTAAAATTATTTTATTGCTTTTCAAAATAAAACATATGCTTATTTTAGATCTTAAACACGCCACCTGAACATAGAGCACGACCCCACTATCCTTACTTTTTATGGGGGAAATACCACAGCTCAGCGGTCCAAAGCATGACTTGCCTCCAGAAGGCTTCTGGGTCATTCCTTGGCAGCGCTTCTATTTAAAGGTTCTCAGGTGATGAGAAAAACTTTCCTCTGCTTGGAGAGCCACTGCCAAAGTAGATAATACCAAGCTAAATGGACCGTGGTGTGAACTGGGATGAGGCCGTTTCCCCTGCCTGTCAAGGGTGACTGTGAAAACATTTTTTTAAAACCAGTGAAAAATGGTGGTCTTTAAAAATAAATCACCAACATACCCAAATGAATTGATTTTTCATCCACCAATATTTGCAATGAACAGACCTGATATTTCTATAAGCCAGTACCTTCTCCATCTCTTTGTCACACTCTAACATGACTGAGAAACAGAACTGAGCTTGGAGTTATGCAGACGAACTGGGTGTAGCCAGAGCCGGCCCGTTATTGTTAAATTTTAGACCATCGGCTAGGGCGACAGGTCGACCAGGGCACCATTCTGGCTGCCCATTCTCTGGCACCTGTCCCCGTCCCATCCTGCCCTGCATGCAGTGGGGGGGCAGAATGTATTCTCACCTAGTGGGCAGAAAAATCTGGGGCTGTCACTGGGTATAGCTGTGGAGACAGACTTTTCAGCGGCTGCCATTAAAAATGGCATAAGACTGTGTTGTAATAGGAACAGAACAACTATCAAGAATGTTAGAGGGAAAGCATTCCCTCCATCTAGAGCAGAGGACCCCAACGTGATGCCTGCAGGTGCCATGGAGCCAGCCAATACCTGTCCTGGTGCCCAATAAGTGTTTTTAGAAACTGAACTAGGCCAGGTGGCGCTTTTGCCCAGCAAGGCTTCTGAATGGTCCCTGGAAATTTGATTGGCTGTGCAGATTTTTTAAAATGTTGTTTCAGCTGGAGCTGCCACTGTAGCACAAGGATCTTCACTGTGTGACTGAAGGCAAGCTGTGGCGGCCATTTTGTAGCTGGCTCCGCTTCTTATGGCAGCCATTTTGTGGTGGCCATTTTGTGGCTGCGCCCACCGTGCTGTGTCAGAATTGCAAAGGTGCCTGCAGGAAAAGGTTGGGTATCCCTGTTTTAGAGACTGGCATCACCATGGACAATCAGGAAGATTTAGTCCCACCTTAGACGTATCCTCAGGTTTAAATGAAGGCAACAGTGAGGTCCTCCATTGTGAATATATGAAGCTTCCTTATACTGCATCCATCCATTTGTCTGCTAGAGCCAGTACTGTCTACTCTGACTGACAGAGGCTCTTTGGGTCTCTGGTAGAGGACTTTCACATCACCTCCGACCATGCCCTTTGAAGTAGAGGTGCTGCTGACTGAACCTGAGGCCTTCTGCATTCAGAACAGGAGTTCTACGTATGAGCCACTTCCTCATCCTAGCAATTTGTTATCTTACATGTCAGAATAGATTTTGATGTGGGTGGAGGATCTGCCCTGGGTGGGTTTTAAGCAAGGCTCTTTTATGAACTTCCATTATTGATGGGCAGACCCACAACCCTTGGAATTCAGATAACGGAACAGAGATTGACAAGACCAGTTGAGTGAATTGCAGCCTTGACAACTAAAGGTTGAAGCTTGTTACATCAAGAGGCAGAAACCCCAAAGCTGAAATGTCTGCCTTTTTCCCTTACCATCAGGTAGCTAAGATCAGGTTGGGCTAGGAGAAGGAGGAGGAGGAGAAGAAGAAGAGGAAGAGGAGATTAGGTTTATACCTTGCCTTTCACTCAGAGCGGCTTACAATCTCCTTCCCTTCCTCTCCCCATTAGAGATACCTTGTGAAGCAGGTGGGGCTTCTCAGGGAGCTGCTGAGAAGCACAAACCTGGATTGAGGGCTATTGAACCAGCCATGTCTGAAACCCTTGAACAGAGTGGAGGTGATTAGGCTTCCACTGATGATCTAAGGGGGATGTCACCAGAGGTAGAGGTTACTGTCCCCTTCCTTTCCAGCCCCCTTGAGTTCAAGTCCCTTAGAGTTGCCAACCTCCAGGTGGGGCCTGGACACCTGGAATTACAACTGATCTCCAGATAACAGAGATCAGCTCCCGTAGATAAAATGGCTGCTTTAGACAGTAGACTCTATGGCAGGGGTGTCAAACATGCAGCCTGGGGGCCGGATCAGGCCCACGGAGGGCTTCTATCAGGCCCGCACTGGAACTGGCCATCTCCTGCTTCCAGTTCTGTTGCTGCTGCTGGATCATAGCTTGCTTCGCCAGACTCTCAATCGCTCAGCCATTTCATGTTTTCCCCGGGCCCTAGACTCTGAGTATGAGATTTCTGTGGTGAATGTCAATAAATCAAAAGTAGGTTTGCAGCTTATAGATACACACGTGAACAGCATACTCAAGATTGCGACAGCACAGGCATTTTGATGCAATAATTCAGAGGAAGAGGTGTCAGCTGTCAGAGACTGTTAAATAAAAATATTGCAAGCGTGCTAATATTTTAAGCATGTTTTAATTTTAAGTTAAAAAAAAATCTTTGTGTTCGCATCCTTTATAAAGCTTAAATCTCCGCTACCTGGCATTACATTTTATGACATGCGTGGTCCGGCCCAACAAGGTCTCATTTATATCAGATCTGGCCCTCATAACAAATGAGTTCGACACCCCTGCTCTATGGCATTATACCCTGATGAAGTTCCTCCCCTCCCCAAACTCCATCCCCCAATCTTGAAGAATTTCCCAACCCAGAGCTGGCAAATCTACCACCCCTCCAACAAGGATGCCTTTTTATACCAGACCCTTTGAATTCTGTGGTTCTTCCCATTCACTGAACCCACTGCTTATATCTCATAGGCATGTTACCAACTCCCTCAGCCTCCCTCCTGGGTCATTTTTCCACACTGCAGGCTCCCCAAATGTTTTAGGAGCAACATCGCCCACGGATAATATCCAGTCAATCCAGGGAGGGTGGGGGTGGGGACCATAGATGCCGCTGCGGAAGGAGGACAACAGGAAAACCACCTGGCTGACTCCAGGAGGAAGGCTCCGAGAGGAAGTCAGCTGCCTCTCTGTCTCCGCTTCTTCTCCCACACATTATAAATGTTCTGCAAGCCTAATGGCTTCCTAGGGAGAAAAATCCATCATACTAGCAAGGACTTAACAATATTAACAGTTCAATTCTTTTCTCCCAAACTCCCCCTTTCTATCTCTACATTCTTGGGCATGGGAAATTGTTCTCTGCACCCATCTTTGAGCGATGAGAGGCCTGGTTATTTTGAAACACCTCTCAACAGCCATCCTTTGCTTCCTATGAGATTCTATATCATTTCTGCTCATGAATGAATGCTTCATGCTGGGGATATATGGGGTGGCCTTAAGCACTGGATTGCGCACTTCCTAACTCCCCCCAAGGCTAGGCTGTTTCAAGGGATCGCCTTTTACAGTCTCTGTTTCCTTGTGAGGAGAGAGACTTGCAGTGTTTTGGTAACATCTGTTTATTTTAAAAAATGCACAGCAGACAGCCGGACAGAAAGGCCTGAATTTGAAACAGCATCAGATCCTCTTGCACAGAAGGGTAACTCCCATTTGTAGGTCCCCCTGACTAACTTCTGTCACCAGAGGCCAAGCCAGGGGTCCAGTGGTGACCACAAGTCTCTTCCTGGTGCCAGCTTGCCCTAGGCTGCCCAGGAAAAAATAGTTAACTGACACCCTTTCACTTCTCCAAGCTTTCTGCATGTTACAGAGATACCACAAATTTCACCATGCACATGTTTAGAATCATAGAATCATAGAGTTGGAAGGGTCCTCCAGGGTCATCTAGTCCAACCCACTGCACAATGCAGGAAATTCACAAATACCTCCCCCTCCACACTCCCAGTGACTGCTGTTCCATGCCCAGAAGATGACCAAAAGCCTCCAGGATCCCTGGCCAAACCGGCCTGGAAGAAAATTGCTTCCTGACCCCAAAGTGGCAATCAGCATTTCCCTGGCCGTGTAAGAAAGGGCCACAAGAACTAAGCACTGAGGCAACCCTTCTTGCCCTCCCTCTCATGATCTGCCTAAGTTCACAGAATCCACATTGCTGTCAGATGGCCATCAAGCCTCTGTTTGAATACTTCTAAAGAAGAAGAGCCCACCACCTCCCAAGGAAGCCTGTTCCACTGAGGAACTGCTCTAACTGTCAGGAAGTTCTTCCTAACGTTTAGCCGAAAACTCTTCTGATTTAATTTAAACCTGTTGGTTCTGATCTGACTTTCTGGGGCAACAGAAAACAACTCCACACCATCCTCTATAGGACAGCCCTTCAAGTACTTGAAGATGGTTATTATATCAATTCTCATTCATCTCCTCTCCAGGCTAAACATACCCAGCTCCTTCAACCTTTCCTCATAGGACTTGGTCTCCAGACCCCTCACCATCTTCGTTGCTCTCCTCTGGACACGTTCCAGCTTGTCTATATTCTTCTTAAATTGTGGTGCCCAAAACTGAATTGTTGAACTTACCGTGTTTGACTATGATGATCAGATGTAAGCCGATCGCCTGGTCCATTTGGTTCGGCAACAGATGTCTGGAATGCCTGCCAAACACATTTGCACTGGATTGTTTTCAAAATATCAGTCCAAATTAACCAGCAACAATTAATATGGCTAAGGACTACTTGCCCTGACTTGGATACCCCAGGCTGGCTCAATCTTATCAGATCTCAAAAACTAAAAAGGATTGGCCCTGGTTAGTATTGGATGGGAGACCTCCAAGGAAGCCCAGGGTTGCTACACAGAGGCAGGCAATGGCAAACAACCTCTGAACATCTCTTGCCTTAAAAAACCCTGTGGGGTCCCCATGAGTCGGCTGTGACTGATGGCACTTTCCACCACCACCCACCACCAAGGATTATTTAGATGAATGATTACTGTTTTTAATAAAAACTCCTACCAGTGTTAATTGATGACTGATTGATACCAGTTTAACAATTTAAACACTTTCCTGCCAACTGGAGCAGGAGCACAGCAAGAGAGGGAGAGGAGAACTCAGTCGGGCAGCATAAGAATGCACATGCGTGAAAAGCCAACTGCGACACATTATTAGGAAGGAATATGGCGAAGCGACTTGCTGAACAGCCACATATAGGTTAACAAACAGACAAACTGAAAAGCTGACTCTCTGTTCATGACTGGTGAACAATCCCTGCTTCATACCAGATCCTGTGAGAGTCAGACTTTAGTTTTTCTAGGTAAGGTCCCTGAACTGTATATTATCTTGCTCTTTGGATGTCCTCACCACAGTTCTACAAACTGCATTTTGTCTACGTGTTTTGAGAAGGCGCCGGGGGGGGGGGGGGGGAGAAAATACCAATATCTGCGTTAGGCAGGTAATGCTTCCTTCCTTCCAGCATCAGCAAGCCAGCCAGCTGTTTGTATGAGGGGCCCCGGTTCAAGTGTAAAAGCATCTCCTTGGCATGCACAAGGTCCCAGGTTCAATCCCCAGCATCTCCAGTTTAAAAAGACCAAGCAGTAAATGATATGAAAGACCTCTGTCTGAGACCCTGGAGAGCTGTTGCTAGTCTGAGTAGGCAACACGGACTTTAATGGACCAAGGGTCTGATTCAGTATAAGGCAACATCATGTGTCCCTGAAGTATAGTTAGGTTTTTAAGAGCCCCCAAATACCAGATACAAGTGTTTTGATAGCTGATGCCAAACAAAGAAATTGAGAAGGTGATAACTATCTGTAATGATCTGAGTTCTAACCACACAAGTCTGGAACTGGCCGAGGAGGATTTTGAATGAAGAACATGTTGCTACTGCTGAGAGGGATTTACATTATCAGCTGTCAAGAGTTCCATTCCAGTGGTGTAATATATTTTATTTTAGTGAAAATTCACATGCTGTCTTTCTGTTCCGTGAACACCCATGGTAACTCCCCTACCAGATAAAATATAACATTTAAAAACAAGAAGACATCCCTAAAAACACAATCCAGGGCACATAATCAAATTCCCTTCAAGGCATTTGGGAATAAATGTGTCTGATGAGAACAGTCCACGGCGCACTCTGCCATTCTCCAATCTTATGAACTACTTGTCTTCCTGCTGGGGAAATATCTAGGTTGCTTCCCCAGGGAGCCATAACTTGGCCTTGCCACCCAAAATCCAGCTGTTCTTCTGCACAATATTGCCTGACTTTCTCTCTTTCCCTGGCTCTTCCACCGATTTCCCCAAACTGTGCTTTGGTATGATCTTGTATCCAAACCAGGTTTGAGGAAAGCTGGAAGGTGTGAATTTCCACACCTCCCTATCCACTCACAATACCATTTCCTCTCCTTCCATTTCCTCCCACCTTCCCATTGACAGACATTTGGGCAGGTTTAAAAAAACCCTGCTGGTAGTAGATTGAAAATGTGGATAACCCAGGCTAGCCCAATCTGGTCTGATTTTGGAAGCTAAGCAGGGTCGGCCCTGGTCAGTATTTGGAAGGGAGACCACCAAGGAACACCAGAGTCGTGACAGGGAGACAGGCAATGGCAAACCACCTCTGAATGTCCCTTGCCTTGAAAACCATATTGGGGTCACCCAAGTCAACTGTGACTTGATAGCAAAAATAAAAAGATTAAAACACTATAGCTGTTATGTATTGACCATGTGGTCGCCATGTGCTCCAGTAATGGCGACCGCCATATGGCCAGAGCACATGGCCAAGAAACTACCTGAGCTTCAGCCAGGTAGAACAAAGGCCAGGTGTATTCGAACCGGCCACCAATCATGTACCTAGGTTTCTCCCAGGGAACCTATGAGATGTAAATAGACTGATAATAGCCTATCAGGCCAGTTGGGCGAGGTCAGGGGATTATCCCTGACCAGCATAAAAGGAGGGCTCGGAGCCCTGGGTTGTATGCTTCATCCGGACCAGCAATAAAGATCTAGCTCAGGGGTGGCCAACCTTGCTTAACGTAAGAGCCACATAGAATAAACGTCAGATGTCTGAGAGCCGCAAGATAGGAACAAATATCACACACACATTTTTATTTTTAAAAATATGCAAATTTGCTTTTTATTAACATTAAATGGGACTGCCAAAAATAAAAACAAACGAGGAAAACCGGTTATTGATAATGATATTACTTGTTTGCTAATGATATTGAGAGAGAGAGAGAAAGAGAGAGAGATGGAAAGAAAGAATTAAAGAAGTGGAAAGAAAGAGAGAGAGAGAAACTAGGAAAGCAAATAGATGGGAGGGAGGGAGGGAGGGAGGGAGGGAGGGAGGGAGGAAGGAAGGAAGGAAGGAAGAAAGAGAAAAAGCATGCCTCCCCTTTGCTTCCCCAGCCGCCCTGCCAGGAGCCGCACAATATGTGTGAAAGAGCCGCATGTGGCTCCCGAGCCACAGGTTGGCCACCCCTGATCTAGCTGTTTCACTGTTCCATGGACTCCTGACTCCAATACTTCTCAATAGCCATAAACTCACTAGGAATTTTTTTTAAAAATAGCAAAATGCCCACCAGAGGCACAGCAGGGGAAATGGCAGGCAAAAATGAAAAGGGGGAGGGGGGTCGCCCTCTAAAATGGTTCAGTTGCTGCCGCAAAGGCAAAGCCCTATGAGACCAAAACAGGGAATCGCTCTCAGGTGGAAGTATCTCTGGTGTTCCAATATTCCCATTCCTACAGTACCTGTTTCCTTGCTTTGCAGCTTTAGACAACAGTGGGAAGTTCCCTATTATGCTTGCACAGATGCCGGATCTGTTAATTCCAGTTGTTACCTCTGCATCTCTGGAGAGTCACGGCAGACAGGAGCCTCCCGGCATGAAGCAAAGGGTCTATAATTCATCCCAATGACCAGTGCCGGGGACCTGCCAGAGAGCTTCGTTCTACATCCTGTTTCCAAGGCGCTGCAGGACACATTCACCAAGCTCTCCGGGGGCATTGTTTCTGGATGGTATTTACAGATGTCAGGGTTTTTGGAACAGCAGTTACTGAGCAGCTTCCTTCACCCTTGGACATTTATGAATTGCATCAGATATATTTTATGTTATTCACTGTGAAGCTGGTCTCTGGAAAAATCAGCTAGGTAAAAAGAAATCAAAACGTACCCAGTCTCTGTAGCTTAAGGAGAACAGAATGTGTTTGCAGGAGAAAGGGAATGGTCAGAGAGAGAGGAACGCCATCTTTCTTTGAGCTCTGTGCAACTCTTGTTTGTTAGGACATTTCAGAGTTAGTTAGTTAATTAATTATATTCAATTTATCAGCCGCCCTTCCCTACGAGCAGGGCTCTGGGCGGCTTACATAAGAATTAAATACAATATAATTGAGTTAAAACAACATTAAAATACTTAAAAACAGAAAAACAACACTAACTCCAAGATGATGGTCATTTCCACCAGCCCCCTGGGTGGAGGGGATATGAAGGAATAAAAGGGGAGGTTGAAGTATGAGAGTGCCAGACCGTCGCTGTCCTCAACCAAAAGCCTGGTGGAATATCTCTGCCTTACAAGCCCTACGGAAAGGTAGTAAGTCCTGTAGGGCACGGATGCTCTTTGGCAGAGAGTTCCACCAGGTGGGGGCCAGGACCGAGAAGGCCCTGGCCCTGTTTGAGGACAGCTGAATCTCTCTCAGGCCAGGGACCACCAGGAGGTTCTTATTACTAGAGCATAATACTCTTCCAGGGACATATTGAGCTGGGCTGCCCAAGGAATACAGTGGCAGATCTGTCCAGATAGAATGTGAATGAGGAGTTCAGATCCACGGCCTGGGCAGCTGAGAATAGGATAAGGCAAGGGAAGCGGGTACAGTTGCCAGCAAGAACTATTCTTGTCTGATCAGGACATTTCTTTGGAAGTCAGAGAGTATTGCCTGACCACCTGTGGCCCTGTTGGGATGAGGACAGTTTCGTTACTTGAAAAAGGCAGACTCCATGTTAGGGATTATTAGGAAAAGGGGTTGAGAATAAAACAGCCAGTCTTGTATTGGCCCTGTATGGATCTCCAGTGTGGCTTCATTTGGAATACTATGTACAGTTCTGGTCCCTGTATCTCAAAAAAGGCATTGCAGAGCTGGAAAAAAGTACAGAGGAGGGCAACCAAGATGATTCGGGGGTTGGAGCACCTTCCCTAGGAGGAAAGGCTGAAGAGTCTGGGACTTTTCATTTTAGAAAAGAGATGACGAAGGAGAGACATGGCAGAGGTTTATAAAATTATGAGTGGGGTGGAGAGAGTTGACAAAAAGATGTTTTTCTCTCTCCCCCCAAATATTAGAACTTGAGGGCATCCAATGAAGCTGATGGGCAGTGGGTTCAGGATGGACAAAAGGAAACACTCCTTTACTCAGAGAGTGATTAAAGTGTGGAATCTGCTGCCAGAGGATGTAGTGACGGCCACAGGAATAATCAGCTTTAAAAGGGGATTAGATAGATCCATGAAGGATAGGTCTATCAGTGGCTGGTAGCCATGGTGACTGTGGGGAACCTCCATGTTCAGAGGCAGTCAGCCTCTAAATCCCAGAGCCAGGAGGCAACACCAGGGGATGGTCTCAGCCTCTATTGTCTGTTGCTGTCCCTCCAGAGAAGCTGGTTGGCCACTGTGTAAGGCAGGATGCTGGACTAGATGGACTATTGGTCTGATCCAGCAGGGCTCTTCTAATGTTCTTATGATCTTCCTTTAGTCAGAGCTTGATGATGGGATGGATTCTTGCATGGCAGGCTACCATACGGAATTACTTATTGGAGGGGCACAGTCATGACAAATAGTACACGGTACCTATGATGTTACATTCCTTCATTTCTTAATAATGTGTTTGTTCCTTTCAACTGGAAAGGAAACTAACAGAGAGCTCTCCTATCCCACCATGGGTAATGTTGTGAGTCGACCTCCTGACATTCCCTCCAGTGAGCTCTTTGATCATAATGACCAGGTTCTTAAATCTCCAGATCGAGTTTGAGGGGATAATTTCTCTATGGAATGAAGGAAGAAAGGGATGATTTTCCAGACTCCAGCCACATGAGTAGCCAAAACCTTTAGGGTGAATGAGTCAACCCATCAACCCACCAAGGCTATTTGCCCTTGTGAATCTAAGTCAGTGCAATGGCACCACAACACAAAATGTTGCCCCTTTAAGACCCTTGCATCACTATTTTACTTCATTTGTACCCCACTTTCCCCCAGTGGGAACCCAATGTAGCTTATGTCATTCTCCTCTCCGGTAGGTTCGGCTGAGAGTGTGTGGTTGCCTTAAAGTCACCCAGTCAGAGCAGAGCAGGGATTCAAACTTGTGTCTCCTAGAACCTAGTCTGACACTCTAAGCACTACACTAAACTTCAGGGGTCATCAAACCCTGCTTGATGATGTAAGGACACAGCTGGGATTACACTGTTGGAGCAACATCTTACTGCCTTTGGGAGCTGTCTCAGGTGCTACAATCCTCTTATTGGTCCCACTGTCTGGTACTTTCTCCTGACTGCCAATTGTAGAAGTCGATGTTGTGCAGATGTCTTCTTTACCTTGCCTGTATGGGGCTCTGGGTCCTGAGCACAAGGGTTACAAGCTGGGGGCCAGTCTTGAGCTATGAGGGTCCTGGTTGAAGCCCAAGAGCCCCTGATGACATCGTAGGGGAAGGGCTGTGGCTCAGTAGCAAATCGTCTGCTTTGCACACAGAAGGTTCCAGGTCCAATCCCCAACACATGAAAAAGGACCAGGTAGTAGGTGACGTGAAAGACCTCTATCTGAGACCCCAATCACTGAATCAGAATCATTGGTTTGACTCAGTTTAAGGCAACTTCAAGTTTTCATGGGATCCAGAGAGTTAAGCCCTTTCCAGAATAAAGAGAAAGAGGCTGGGAGGGGTGGTTTAATTCTAGACAGGTAGCTGTGTTTGGTCATAGCAGCAAAATAAAATCAGGAGTCCAGTGGCACCTAAAAGACTAACAGCATTTACTCCAGAATAAATGTAATGAGTCAGAACTCAAATCATTAGATGCATTGGAGCGTACATCTATTAGAAGTATGCTTTTATATTAACAGCAGAAAGGCAGCGGGGGAGAAGGAGATGTTCTGAAGAGAGGCCAGTTTAAAGCCAAATCCAATAATGAGGGCAATCAATTTGCTAAGCTTTGGTGAGGGCCTCTCCCAGCTGTCGATAGATAAGCAAAGCAGGATTAACCTAAAATGTAATGCAAGGTAATCAGATATAACAAGGTATTGCTGAATTGATTGATCTCCATAAGGGATGGAATACGCAAGATATTAACCTCTGAAGTGAGTGAGGGATTCCAAGTCCCTGTTAAGACCTGAACCTGGCTGTGTGTGTGTGTCTGTGTGTGTGAATGGAGTTATTTCCTGAGTCTCTCCAGCCCGGAATAGTGGGAAGACAACAATTGCTCCCCAAGTGAAGGGTAGAAGAGGAAAATTTATCCTAGCAGGGCAGGCCTGAGGAGCGGAAGGGGTTAACAGCAGGCAGCACCTGTGGCGTGACAGTTGCAAAACTTCCACACGGGCCCCTGGCCAGGAAATCCGGTATTTCAGGTCAGGCTGGAGTAAAAGGGAAGGTTGTCAGAAGTGTCTTTTACATCTGTCTGCTCTCCCTCCCTAAAATAGCTCTTGTGAAATCAAAGTGTCTGTCTGTCTGTGATGGAAAACCCCGAAAGGCCCCAGATTGTCACCGGCAGGGCTAACCCCGGACATGGCAGACCCTGGGTCAGGTTGTCTAAATTGCACTATACTGTATGTGACTCCTGGGCAGACATTACAGGGTTGCCACCTCTGAGCTGGCAAATTCCTGCACGTTTGGGGGTGGAGCCTGGGGAGGGACAGCAAAGATGGGATGCCGAAAAGTCCACCCTCTGAAGCTGCTATCTCCTCCAGGGGAACTGAGCTCTATGGTCTGGAGATCAGTCGTCATTCCAGAAGAACTCCAGCCCCTACCTGGAACTTGGCAACCCCACACCAAGCATTCGGAACAGTCGGTAAGGTTTCCAGGGATATGTTAGTGCCAGCAGCTCAGTCCA
Organism: Lepidodactylus listeri; assembly: GCA_029233225.1. Lineage (NCBI taxonomy): Eukaryota > Metazoa > Chordata > Lepidosauria > Squamata > Gekkonidae > Lepidodactylus > Lepidodactylus listeri. The sequence goes on along the minus strand of JARCFY010000019.1, from coordinate 31,717,931 downwards.
GCAGCGAAGAGAGGAAGCAGGCCAGCCATTTGGTTCCTGGGATCTGCTCTGCTGTCTCAAAGCATGGATGGACAAGGAGGGCCCTCCCAGCCACTGAATTTCAGCAAGCCAAGAAAGGCCACTTCCCTGTTGTTGTTTTTGTCACTCCTTTGTCCCTATTGCTTTGGGTTCCCTCCCCCTTTCCACATGCGTTTTCAGGCCTGTAGCCAGGATTTTTTAAGTTGGGGGGGGATTTAAATTTCTTAGGGTACACTGGCTAATCCAATGATGATGATGAAGAAGAAGAAGAGATTGGATTTATACCCCGCCCTTCACTTGGCGTCTCAGAGCGGCTTACAGTCTCCTTTCTCTTCCCCTCCCCACAACAGACACCCTGTGAGGAAGGTGGGGCTGAGAGAGTTCTTTCCAGAACCGTCCTTGAGATAATAGCTCTGACAGAACTACGGCTTGCCCAAGGTCATCCAGCAGCTGCGAGTGGAAGAGTGGGGAATCAAACCCAGTTTTCCCAGATTAGAGTTTGCGCTCCTAACCACTACACCAAACTGGCTAAAGGAATACCTGGCTCCTTCCCCACATCTGCCCTCGCTCAGGGGCCCTAGACTGGATGGGAAGTCAGGGGGCCTTGCCAGTAAGTCAGGAGGCCTAGCCCTGAGATGCCCCACTGTAGCTATGGGCCTATGTGTTTTGCTCCCTCTGGGACTACTAGAGAGAGCAAAACACATATTGGAGGGGGGAACCCTGTCCAAGTATTTCAGGGCATCTGTGGACGGAATTGTGTTGTGTTGTAACTAGGAGTCAGTTCATACACATGGCTTCCTGCACAGAGTGAAGCTCAACCCCCCTACACACATACAGGAAGCTCATATCATTAAATGAAACAAAACAAAAAAAAGAAAATCAGTGGCAGGACTATTTAATGGGCAAATGTGCTGCAGAGATAAAGTATCAGAAGTTACTAAATAAAAAGACATACCTTTTTTAAAAAATTCGATGACTTCTGCCTAAGCTGACCACCCCCTTCTCCTGCCCGTACTCTCCCAGTTTGTAGAAAGCTAAGCTATCTGGAGGAAAGGCTCAACAGGATCATAACAGTATGTTAGTTCACTTTCTTTTAATGAGAGAACATTAAAAAACATGGGGGGGGGGGACAGCATGGCTTTTAAAAGCCCTTGCCAAGAGACAGTGGTTGACCCTCCAGCATTATACGTGCAAAGCATGCGCTCAGCGGCAGAACGCCAACCCCCCTGCTAGGATTCTACTCCAGCCCCTGTTGCTAGCAAAAGGCTCTTCTGCAGAACGGAACAGCTGCGGCTCCGGGCTCCCGTTTGGAGCACTGTAGCCCTTTGTAGATAAGGGCGTGACATCTGGCCAGCTGTTCCAGTAGGTGGTTTTGCTGCATCCTGTGACTCACTCATGAGCAAAGCGTAGAGTTCTCAGGCAGTTCTGCAGACACCGAGAATCCGGTATGCATGGACTTGCAGGGTCGTGGGAGAACAGACAGATTACTGAGAGAGAACAGAAAACAGCTGAGAAATTAATTCCCTTCCAGCTGGGTCATAAGGATCAGCACTTGGTAGTTGCTCCTTCCTTTGGTTTGGTTGTGGTTGAGGTTTCCGGCAGGGCCGGTGCTACCATTAGGCCAAGTTAGGCGACCGCCTAGGGCGCAGACCTCAGAGGAGTGCAGAAACAGACAATCAGCGCCCCTCCAACCGGCCACAGGCTCTCATACTCACTCACTCAACAGCCCTGGCTCTCCCATGCTTTTCCTCCACCAGAAAGTCATGGCAACTGCAGCAGCAGCAGCAGCAGCTCCCTTCAGCTTTGCCTCGCACCCTGCCTGCCCAAGCCCGCACAATTTTTTAAAAAATTAGCAGGACCAACTTTTGTGCTTTTAATTTTCCCTAGAATGTATCTGTTTTTGATCATTGGTTAGCAGTGTGTGTGGGTGTACAAGTAGTTAGCCTTGCCTAGGGTGCAAAAAAGCCTGGCACCGGCCCTGGTTTCCGGAAGATATGGGACAACTTCACACAGCACACATTTCATTCTTCATTCTTGATTAACAAATTGCCCGGTTGCAGAGATAAAATCAACTATGCCATTCTTTTCTTTTTAAAAAAAGAAGGTTGGGGGGAGGGTTCGGATCAGCGTGGGGTGCAGTGATCCTTTTTATTTCGGTATTTTTTCATATGTGCATGTGTGTGTGCACCTGGAAATCATGGTGACCCCTGGTGACTGACCCCTACTGGGAGCCTGGAAGATATTCAGAGAGGTGATTGAATGAAGCCGGCCGCTGCCTCCCACCTCTGGTGTTTCAAGGACATCTCCCATCCAAGTACTTGCCAGAGTCGACTCTGCTTAGCTTCCGAGATCTGATGAGATAGGGCTTGCCTGGGCTATCCAGGTCAGGTCTAAAAAAAAGAAGGGTTTTTTTTTAATACAATAAAGGTAAGGCAAGATACACCAACAGAAAAGAATAGCTTCCACATCAGGAGGAACTCTAAAAGGAAGGACTCTACACTCTCTGAACATAATCAAGAGCAGTTTGGGTAGAGCGGGCATAGAAACAATCTGCCTAATAAGATCGTTCCAAAATTACTTATGGGAAGAACATAAGACACGCCCTGCAGGATGCAGCCAAAGATATCTATCGCATTTGTATCCCGCTCAGGATATCATGTGTGGTTTCCCCCTCATCTATTCTGCCTCCACAAAAACCCTAAGAGGTAGGCTAGGCTGAGAGAAAATGACTGGCCCAGGATTACCCAATGATCTTCACAGCTGAGTGGGAAGTCGAACCTGGGTCTTGCAGTTCCTAGTGTGACACTCAGAACGCTACACCACATGGGCCCTGGTCACATCCTTCCGCCCAGGGCAGCCAGCTAGTTGCAGAACGTGATCCTGGAAGTCTGAGCACTTGATGCCAGGAGATAGAATGCTGAACAGGGTAAAGAGTGCCTTGCTCCAGTTTATTACGCCCTGTGCCATTTTATTGTATGGGTGGAGTCATTTGCTCAATCAGTTCATCTGGCGAGGAAACAGCAGCAGAGCACACTGAGTCTGTATCAGCTTTTCCAAGTTCCAGCGCAGACATCAGGCCCTGTAATCAGCACCCTGATAGCTTTTTTTAATTGGCAGCGTGGCCTTCGCATGGAGACAGGCATTTCCTAGTCACAGCAAAGCTTTATCAGAGAAGAGGCAGGTTTTGAACACTGCACATTAATTTTTTTTCCTACTATTCCAGTTTGAACTGCTTGAAAAGAATGGCAGTTTTGCTTATAGAAAGGTGATCACCTGAATACGTGGGAATGAAAGACAATTGACTCTGTTAATAAGGGTAGGCATTCCAACCCATCTAGAGGCAGGGAAGAAGAAGAGGAAGAGGAGGAGGAAGAGGAGGAGGTTTCATACCCCACCCTTCACTACACAAAGGAGTCTCAGAGTGGCTTACAATCACCTTCCCTTCCTCTCCTCACAACAGACACCTTGTGAGGTAGGTGGGGCTGAGAGAGCTCTGAGTGAACTGTGACTGATCCAAGGTCACCTGGCTGGCTTTAAGGGGAGGAGTGGGGAATCAAACTTGGTTCTCCAGATTAGAGTCTGCCACTCTTAACCACAACACCAAACTGGCTCTCCAACCCTTTGCATCCTTTTTTATAAAATTTCCCCTCCAGCAGAAAGGAAATGAGGTGGGGAGGGGTCAAATGTAGAGCTGCCAACTGACTTGGAAAATGCCTGGAGATTTGAGGGTGGAGTTTAGGGAGGGGAGGGAGCTCAAGAGGCATGTGGTGATACAGAGTTCACCCTCTGAAGCTGTCATTTCCTCCAGGGGAGCTGATCACTGTAGTCTGAAAATTCACTGTAATTCTAGGAGAGCTCCCAGTCCCACTTGAGGCTGGTAACCTTATTCAAAGGAAAAGGCTGCACTTGTGGGCTACATTAGAACTGCAGGTGTACGAACATTGCAAAGATCTTTGGGAACTGTACATTTGCCAGGAGTTTCCCCCTCCATACAGACCAGGAGGAGGGCAGCATCCACACATCTTCAGATGCTGCATTCTGTCTTTGCACTGTAGCAATTGTTCTCAACTGGATTTTCCTGGTGTGGAGAAGACAATCCAATTTCACACACATGCTATCATGCAATATTTAAAACAATGTACGGATGCAGTAAACTACAACTCCCAGGGATCTTTTCACTGGGAGTTCTATTACCAAAGATGGGTTGAGTCTCATTAACTTAAAGAGTAGTCCAACTGTTGCTGCTGCCAGAAGATACGGTTCGGCATCCCAACAATATAGAGACCATTCCTCTATGCGTGTCCTGCTCTCCATAAGGATAGGCATTTGGCACGCATTAACCTCCACAAACGGCAGTGGAAGGATTAATTTTTTTCTCCATGTGAAACAGGGGAAGTCACCTTGCCTGGCCTGTCCATGTCAGGCTGAGCCTGCCCTGTCACCTACAGACTCCTTTATCAACGGGTTGCAGTCACTGACATGTGAAGAGCAAAGTCCTGGATTAGCCATTGTCTTATTTGTTTATGTGGTTCTTGGCAAAGTCATCTCCCCGAGCTCGGAGTTCAGTGCATACACATAAAGCAGCACCAAGAGCTGAGCAGGGAGACAGAGGGAGAGAGCTACCTTCTAGTTGGCTGAAGAATTTGACCCCAGTGAGCTCTAGGACTGGGCTCTCATGTGATTGTTCAGAAAACCAGAGAGCCAAGTACACTTTTTCAAGGAACAATATTTCTCTTCAGATTATTTCTCTTCCCTGGTGACTAAAGTGGCTTACACAGTTCTCCTCTCCTCCATTTTATCCTCAGAAAAACTTTGTGAGGTAGGTTAGGCTGGCAGTAGGTGTCTGGCCTAAGGGAACCCAGCTAGTTACCACAGCCGACTAGTGGTTCAAACCTGGGTTTCCCAGATCCTAGCTCAACACTACACAATGCCGACTCTTGTGGGGGCAGGGGTGGAAGGAGGAGGAGGAGGAGGAGATTGGATTTATACCCGGCCCTTTACTTGGAGCAGCTTACAGTCTCCTTCCCTTCTTCTCCCCACAACAGACACCCTGTGTAAGGTAGGTGGGGCTGAGAGAGCTCTGAGGAAACTGCCCTTGAGAGAACAGCTCTGAAAGAACTTTGACTGATCCAAGGTCACCCAGCAGCTGCCTGTGAAGGCGGGGGGACTCAAACCCAGTTTTCCAGGTTAGGATCCACTGCTCCTAACCGCTACACCAAACTGGCTCATCAGCCTAAAGGTTAAGTTTGATCTGTAGATCCAGGTATCTTTTTACCCTGGTTGCCAATCAATGAAAGGATTTTAGGGAGCACCCCCAAGCGAGCCTATGCAGAAGTATTTGAGGCTTACTCCAGGGAAGTGTCCTTAAGACTGCAGCAAGTTGCTTACTCTTCTGATCTTTATCTTATCAACTGACTGACCGATTACATCCCAATGTTTGCATATTACAAAGATCACAGTGGAGGTGCCCCTCTTTGAGATACTGAAAGCAGAGAGATAATTAACATAAGAACATAAGAGAAGCCAATGCTGGATCAGGCCAATAGCCCATCCAGTCCAACACTCTGTCACACAGTGGCCAAAAATACCAGGTGCCCTCAGCAGGTCCAGGAGTGGGGCCAGGACACTAGAAGCCCTCCCACTGTTGCCCCCCCCCCCCCCCCCCCCGTAATTACCAAAGAGAACTTGTAACGTGATTACCAAAGAGAATTTGTTTCTGGAAGAAAGGCCATCTTTAATAATGTTTCCTAAAATTATCTTCCTGAAAACAAACAATAGTACCCACAACTTACAACCTATTCACTTAAATATTTGCCCACATTAACTTTCAGGTGGGGCATGGAGATCTCCTGGAATTACAACTGATCTTACAGAGATCAATTTCCAGTGGAGAAAATGGCTGCTTTGGAGGATGGACGCCATCACATTACACCTGGTTGAGGTCTCTCCCCTTTCTAAACCCTCTCCTCCCCAGGCTCCACCCCCAAAATCTACAAATTTCCAAACGCAAAAGCTGGCAATCCTACTCACAAACGAATTAACTAAAGTTTGTCTACTAATTACATTGATTAACAGTGCCAGTCTAAGCAGAGTTACACCCTCCGCAGTTCACTGAAGTCAATCAACTCAGAAGGGTGGGAGTTGCTTAGAACTGCACTGTAAAATTTGCAACCCCATTCGATTATGATGATTTTTATGATGATGATGATAATAATGAATTTGCATAGTCAGATATTTGACTGGTAGATGGTGTTCTGCAATTCGAGATCTGCCGAGTTCTTGGGAACTGCAAAGGTATCTTCACAGGATTCTTGCTGTTCCAAGCAGAACTGTCTTCTGGAGTTGAGCTGGTGTTATTTGTTCAATGCCCAGAATGTCCAGGTGTTTTTGGAGACTTCCAGGCACTGCTCCAAGGGCCCCAATGACAACTGGCAAGATGGTCACCCTCTTCTCCCGGAAGCACTCTAACTCTGTTCGTAGGTCTTGGTATTTTGTGATCTTCTCCTGTTCTTTCTTGTCTATCCTGCTGTCTCCTGCACTGCATTGACTGCAGTGTCAATGATCCAAACCCTATTTCTCATTTCCCCCCCTACAATTGTGATATCAGAGGTGTTATGCTCCAGGTGTTTATCTGCTTGTAATCGGAAGTCCCAAATAATGTTTGTTTCATCGTTTTCCATGATCTTGTCTGGTTTGTGCTTCCATGAATTTCTGGCTGATGGTAAGCCATACTTTTTGCAAAGATTCCAGCGCAACATATCTGCAACTCTATCATGACATTATAGTCAGTTTGAGAAATTTTGCTGCAGGGAAAGTTTACTACTGTTCCATCCTTTGTCTTCAAAGTTGATATTTGCACGGGAAAACACGGGTTTTCATACTAATAGCTTTCATACTATTTGAGTGCCTGCTCTCGTGCACCTAGAATAAGTCCTTCCGTCTCTTCCTTCTAGTGCCCATCTTGGAGCCACTTTCAGGTATTTTCGCTATCAACTTTATTCTCTATGTCTCTCAGATACTGCCCATGCAAGTGCTTATTTCTTGAACTTTCAGCAGCTTGGCAGGCTGCAGAGGGAGAGTGTGAGAAGGAAGAGTCCCTGGGGTGCCTATGAATGCGAAAAAAATGTTTGCATAAATCCATTACTCTTTTTCCTTTTTAAAAATTTTTTATTTTGCTTTTTCACCATGCTTAAAACATTTATCCAAATTCTTTACCAACATCTCACAATTCTTACCAAATTGCTCTTACACAAAATTCTATACCAAAGTATAGCTATAAATACAACAAAGTCGCAATAATTATATTACACCAAACTTAAAAGACCTAATTACCCAACAACGTCTTGAATAAGGATATATGCTTCTATTATGCTACTAAATTACACTTTGGAGTCCTTCATTTGCCTTTAAACCATTCATAAAATTTTGACCAAATATTCTGAAATGTTTTCTTCTCTTTTTTGTAGATTATCTAGCTTAATTTATCCAGTTCTGCCAGTTCCAGCAATTTATGGGTTATTTCATCAATGGTGGGAATAATGTGCAATTACTCTTTTTCCTAAGGGATTTCAGACCATCCAGGGAATTAATTCCAAGGAATTAATGGCACTGTAAAGGTGTTTGCAGCTGCAAGCCATGATCTTAACAAGGTGACGATTCATCGACTTTTCTTTCCTTGGTCTCCTGTCCCTTCCTGCTAGCCACCAGCTCTGCCATCCACTACCTGTTTCTCCCTTCACTGTCGGAGGGATTTCTGGTGGCGTCACCCGAACACTAGGAGTCTTTGTCTGGAGGAGGACCGGTAATTTCCTTTTGACAAAGGGTGGATCTGTCAGATCAAGTGACTATTGAATGACCCAATTGCTCTGGGGGTGGGCGGGAAATTAAGAAACCAAATCCTGTTTGGCTCAGGACCCACACCTGTTTCCTAAAGCAACTAATTGGAGCCGCGGTCTCAGCATTTTTTAGTCTTGCCTTGCTGTTGAGACAACATGCTGAACAGAGCCAGGGCTGTTGGAAACTGGTGGAGGGTTTCAAGGGGGGGAAGACAGTTCAGCTATAGCAACACCCTGCTCTGTTTTGGGGAAGTTTGTTCGTTTGCCTTCCAAGATATGCAGGAAACTTCTGGCTAAAAACCAGGAGGGATGTGTTCAGCTTTCTTCTGGTGCTTGACTCAATCCAGGTTAACTAATATTGGCACTTGAGACCAAATAGCCAGGAGACGGCCCATGTACAGGTTAAAAACGTGCCTTGCTTTTCAACATGCATCCCCCAGATTTGTTCCCCTTCATAAACGCTGGCATGGCACATTTTCCTCCAGAGAGCCAGTTTGGTGGAGTGGTTAAATACGCAGACTCTAATATGGGAGAACTGGGTTTGATTCCCCACTCCTCCACTTGCAGCTGCTGGGTCACCTTAAGCAAGCCATAGTTCTGTCAGAACTGTTCTCTCACAAGCAGCGCTAGAAAGAGCTCCCACCTACCTCACAGGGTGTTTGTTGTGGGGAAAGGAAAGGAAAGGAGTTTGTAAGCCACTCTGAGACGCTGACCTAAGGGTGGGGTATAAATCCAACTCTTCTTCTTCTTCTCCTCCTCCTTCTCCAAAACAGACTTGCAGTTTTTGCAACGAAGCCATTTTGGCTGTTTCCAAGGGATGGCTTTCTTTCGGTGAAATAGACTGGCTGGATTATTGAGTCCTCTTCTTTCTACTTTTCCCAACTTGGTGTGGATTTACCACTTTGGGAACCTTGACACAACAGTTCTTAGGATTGCAGTATTTGGGTTTAAAGGGTCCCCCTCCCTCCCCTGCACAGCCTGTGGCTTACCTCTCACCTTTGCCCAAACTGACTCAGGAGTGAGCTGCCCATTTTGACACAGAAATGCTATTCTCGGGAACCATGTCATGAGTCTTTTATTGAGCCATTTTACATGCTGTGTGGATGTGACTCAGCCTTTAAGCTGGTACGAAATTCAGGTGGGAATCTCCAGCCTCTTACTCTAAAACAAACATGCCTAAAATTAGAAAGCCACGCCCTCTTGCTTTGTACACGCCTATCCTCTCGTGGTGGCTGCTGAGTAAATAAGATATCAGACTCGAGTCATGTAGACTTCGGTGACTCAGATTCCCAATGTCTCCCAAATAGATTACCTAATATGGAAGGGGAGAAAGGATCAGTTCCAAGGAGCTGGCTGTTAATAGTGCCTTCTTCCTATCCAAGTAGGGATGCCAGCCTCCACGTGGGACCTACAGATCTCCATGGAATTACAGCTCATCTACAGGCTATAGAGATCAGTTGCCCTGGAGAAAACGGATGCTTTGCAGGGTGGACTCTATGACATTGTACCCCCACTGAAGTCTCTGTCCTCCCCATGCTCCACCCCCAAATCTCCAGGAGTTTCTCAACTTGGAGCTGGCAATCCTGCCTCCCCATCCCCTGCTGGTGGTCAGGGCGGACGTGGCAACCCTATATCCAAGGGACTCCGGGGCATGGACAAGGAACCTCTCAGCCCAAGGCTAGGACTGAAGGCTAGCAAGGCACCATAGACTGGACACATTCAGTCTACAAGGTCCTCTTCAAACGCAGCAGAGATTCAAGATGTGAAACTTGACGTCTGCATGAAGCCTCACAGTTGGCCAGGCCAGATATAAATTCTAGGGGTTTGACCTGGTTAGTGCCTTTGGTCCACACAAGTAGGACCTTGTGCACGCTAGAGTCATTGCCCCAAAAGGAACTGGGGGGTCCTGAGCTAGAGAACACCCCCCCCTTGCCCAGCCAAGATGAAGAAAGGACAGGTTGGCCTATCAGGAGAGCCAGTGGTTACCATTAGACTTGGGTCTGGGAGACCCAGGTTCAAATCCCTACCTTGCCGCATATCGACCACTCCATTGTTGGGTAGGACAGCCTGTGAATATTTAGATCCGGTTCATAGGGTAAATACTGTACAACAAGCTGAGTTTCTGTCAAGGGAACAATTGTTTATCATGTATGCAGATGTATTTGTGGGCCTGGGAGAATTCGAAGGCTCTCATTATATATTTGTTGATCCAGCAGTTCCCCAGTAATTCATGGCTGTAGGAAAGTACCCTTGGCAATATTGGAGAGGTTAAAGGAGACATTGGCTCAAATGGAAAGTGCAGGTGTAATATCTAAAGTGGCTGGGCCCACAGAGTGTCCATTGGGGAGAAAGGTTGGGTATAAATGAAGACAATAAACAGGATACTGCTGGAGTGTCACTATTTCCTAGAGGGATTTGGAAGCCACTTTCCTTCCAGTCCCTACTATCTAGGAAGACACCCTGCCCTGGTTACAAAAGCTGCCGTCTCTCTTCCTGCTTCCAGAGCCAGCTAATGTGACCGCTATTTAAAAAGCCACATCCAGGAAGCATCCATTAAATTAAATACCTTTTTTCATTCCATGTATCCATTGAGCTTTCTAGTCAGTCCACAGCCTTTGCAGTTAGAGCATCTGTATTCTACTCCAACCATACGGTTCTGTTACAGACTAGGCACCCTGCCATTTATGAAATGCTCATCGTTGTGGTTGTAGCTAAGTCAATTCTGGTTGCTGTTCATCTCTATATGTTGTATCATCATCATCATCATCATATTTTCTTTTTATTAGCTTCTATGACCAAAGGTCTTAAGCTCAGCCAAAACAAGTCATCCATCAAATATGCGCACCTAGCATCAGCCCCGAGACACAAAATATGCAATCAAAATTTACAATCAAAATAATCAAATCTAAAAGATCTAATATGTTAAAACCGAAGTCGCTGATAAAAACCATAATTCATTTAAATAGATCATATTGTTTAAGTGTTACAAATTCTGTTACAATCAGATCAGGCCAGATTTTTGTTGCTTTACAGATAAAACTATCGTTAAAAATCTTGTAACAAAATAAGTAGTTTCAGAATTAAGACCTGCCAACGAGAAGGGGACCCCCCCCCCCCAAAGTTCAGTAGGTAATTGGTGTTTGGTAAGAACTGGAATGATCCAAATCGATCTAGGAATCGACCATTGGTGACAAAATAATAGAAGATGGCCAAGTGTTTCCACAACTCCAGTCTCACAATTACATAAACCATCCAAGTATGGAACTTAAGAAAAGTGACCTGTTAACTCAGCAGTGGGAAAAGAATTAAACTAGTGTTATGTCTGCTGATCACCACTGGGCACCAGCGGCAGACAGTCAGAGCTTGACTCCGAGAGACAATAGGGGTCAAGGATCCTAGATCACCACTAGCCCCCCAATAAGAACTCTGGCAGGAAATTCAAACCCGCCAATAGGACTTTTGAGTGTGTCCTAGGAGTTGTATACAGTTGGCCATCTCAGCCAGTATTGCATGCTTGTTGTGTACTCAAAAAATCTATGCTGATCACTACTTTGTAGTCCGGACTTTCTGTGCATCAAACCCAGTACACAATAGTGGCGATGAAGTTGGGATCCCGCTGAGCGAGCTGGGCTGCCACGACCCCAAGGAAGATGAGGATCTACACTGCTGCTCTAGCCATGAGCACTGAAGGCAATCAGGAAAACACTTCTGCGTCGCAAGCACTGGGCAGCACGATGGCAGTCGCTCCGGAAGCAGGACTTGTCCCTCCATTCAACCCGGCACAACCCCAGCACTGGGAAGCCTGGGTCGAGGGACTCAAGTCCATCCTGATATTCTATCAGGTGATGGAGGAGGATCGCAAGAGGAGTCTCCTCATCGGTTTGTGCGGCACCACCACAGTCGAGCTGGCCTGAAATCTACTCGCGCCCACAAAGCTATCCAAGGCCACATTTGACGGGATCATCAAGGTGCTCCAGGACCACTTCATTCCTCAGCCCTCAGAGATCGCTCGCCATGTGGCCTTCCATTACTGGCTGCAGCAACCCCAGGAATCCGCCTAGCCTACCTGGCGGAGCTCCGAAGGCTCGCCGCCAAGGTATCTATACCTTGTGGCTAATAGCCACTGATGGACCTCTGCTCCATATGTTTATCTAACTCTGCTCTGGGTTGGAAAATATCTGGAGATTTTGTGGGTGGAGCCTGAGGAGGGCAGGGTTTGGGGAGTGGAAGGACCTCAGTGGGGTATAATACCATAGAGTCCACCTTCAATTTTCTCCAGGTGAATGGATCTCCGCAGCCTGGAGATAAATTATAATCCCAGGAGATCTCCAGACACCACCTGGAGACTGGCAACCCTGCCATTCTTGCAGTGACACTGCAGCAAGGTTTACTCAGAATCCTTGCTCTTGAAATGCTAACACTACTAGTCCCATCACACACACAAGATGCTATCAGCTGAATATGAAACCTCAATGGGACTTTCTCTACCCCATAACTCCCATCATACTTGGCCCATTTTCACTGAACGGAGAAAGGCAGGTTTTGTGAAATCAGCTTAAATTTTTGACTCCATTTAAAACGACAACAGAATGTTAAAGTTCTTTTTTTTTACTGGACAAAAAAGCATGTCCACCTATAAGTTTGCCCAGCAAGGTGGGATAGAAATCAAAGTAATAAATAAATAAATATAAAAAAGTCAAACATAATATTTACTGTAAACTGCAGCAATTCAGTCATGTTACAATCATTTCCCCCTGAAATCTGGCTAGACTATACCCAGGGCTTTTTTGGGGCAGGAATGCACAGGAATGGAGTTCCAGCTGGCTTCCGAGTTGGCCATGCCTACAGCCTCCCCCTCCCTTTGGGTTTCCCAAGCACCTCACAAGCTGTGGGGTGCCTGGGGAAGCCAAACCGATCCAGGGAGGGAAGGCAGTTTAAACTGCCTCCCCTCCTCGGGTTCCTCATGTGCCCTGCAAGCCGCAAGGCACCTGGGGAAGCCAATCCTGGGAGGGAGCTGTGCTGTCAGGGGTGTGGCCTAATATGCTAATGAGTTTCTGCTGTTGGATGTGGCCTATTATGCTAATCAGTCCCTGCTGGGCTTTTTCTACAAAAAAAGCCCTGACTACACCCCCTTACGAGGCTGATTGTTTTGTGTGCCAAATTTCAGAGTGATACAATTTCCCAGATTTTATGCAGAATAGAATTTTCAGGTGTTATAATGTAGGACAGCTGTTTAGTTGGTTCTGATTCATGTGTGAGTAGGGCTGCCAACCTCCAGGTGGTAGTTGGCAATCTCTCACTATTACAACTATCTCCAGGCAACAGAGATCTGTTCACCTAGAGAAAATGGCCACTTTGAAAGTTGGACCCTGTGGCATTATGCCTCAAACCCCGCCATCTTCAGGCTCCACCCCCAAAAATCTCCAGATATTTCTCAATCCAGAGCTGGCAACCCTACATGCAAGGAAGCTATACAACCATGGAAAATCCATGTGTTGCCCATTTCACACAAGACAGTGACCATGGTTTTCAAGTTGTATCACAGGAATGGTATGTTCTTGATATGCCTAACTGGCTGGCTCCCGGTTTACATGGAGGTGATGTGAAGAGGACTTGTTATGTCCCTCTCTGATCAATGTTTGCCAGCTCCCCATTCCCTTTCTGCCTTTTGAAGAAATGTTCAGTCGCTTTTCTCTCACTTAATGATTCATCCGTTATCCATCCTGAATGAATGTTGCCACAGACCCTTTCCTGGCCTCCTTATGATTCATGAGGAGCTGTTAAAAACTGGAAAGCGGTTCACCGTTTTTGAGTAAAAGATGGGGTATCGCCAGTTGAGGAAGTGACTCACACTCTTCGAATTCTTGCACCATCATAGATAGTTTCCCTTATTATCCGATTGATTTCGTTACTTACACAGTTTCTGGGGCTTAGGTTGCTTTGCGAAAATTGAAGACAGAGCTTTTTGTCCAAGGCCACCCAGGAGATGCCATCAGTATAAACAAACTGGAATCCAGTGGTATCTTAAATCCTATCAACATTTTATCCTGGCACAAACTTTTGTGGATTACAGCCCACATCAGATGAGTTCTCATTGGCATTTAATTAGCTTAGGTGGTTTTTATTGGCATGTTTTTATTGATCTTTTATTTATTTGTTCTGCTGGTTTGGCTGTTTCATTTATTCATTTTATGGTGTGATTTGTTTTACTGCCTTGCTTAATTGTCGATTAGTTTCGGTTTTATTGTTTTAGTTGTGAGCTGCCCTGAGCATGTGGACAGAGGTGGTATACAGAAGTGTTAAATAAATAAATACTAGAAATTATAAACAAATTAAGCAGGGTGAAAAAGCCATAAAGGGCAGGGGATAAAAGGGTGAGATGTCATGATGTAATTTTTAAAAGTTCAGAAGAGGAATGGTGGCCATGAGATGACAACAAAGGAAAATGTGAAAGAAACTTCCATGTGGATGCGGTCTGGGACAACTCCAATCCAGATTATATTTACAGCTCCACCCCTAACTCTTGTCCAAAAATAGGGACTTGTTCACACGTCTAAGAAAGTCTAAATGAGGCCTCAATCTGCACACGGGCTTGAGCTAGTCTTTGTCTGGCAAACTTCTCAGCATTTCCCTGACCAATGGAAAGTTTGCAGTGGTGACTGCAAACTCCCTCTGTCAAACATTCTTGCCCGGCTTTGTGTTCAGGAACAAACACCTCTGTTATGTGATAAAAATTTTGTCCTCTGTTACACATAGAAGTTATCCCCATTTCCAGACATCTCAATCAGGATATCTTGGACTATGTGTATCAAATTCCAGCAAGTGTTGAAGTACAAAACAATCTTTGAAGGACCATCTCCTTCCATATGCCCCTGGGCTAGGGTTGCCAGCTCTAGGTTGGGGGTGAAGCCTGGGTTTGGGGAGGGTAGTGTCCTCAGCAGGATAAAATATCATAGAGTCCACCCTCCAAAGCAGCCATTTTCTTCAGATGAACGGACCTTGACCGTCTGGAGATCTGCTGTAATAACAGGAGATCTCAAGGTACCACCCTTGTGCAACCCTACCATGTGCAACAAAAATGGTCATTAGGCAGCCATCTGTTGGCTATCCCACCACTTAGGGTGGATCATCTAGCATCAGCCAGAGCCCAGGCCTTTTCCATCAGGGCTCCGGCTCTGTGGAATGGGCCCCCTGAAGTGGTTGTCAGGTCTGGATTGGAAAATACTTGAAGACTTTGGAGGTGGATCCAGGAGAGGGTGGGATTTGAGGAGGGGAGGGGCCTCAGCATGGTACAATGCCATAGAGTCCACCCTTCCAAAGCAACCATTTTCTCCAGGGGAGCTGATCTCTGTCAGCTGGGGATCAGTTGTAAAAGTGAGAGATCTCCAGTCCCCTGGAAGCTGGCAACCCTATCTTCAGGAGATCTGCCTGTTTGCCAGGGCTTTGGGGGGGGGGGGGGTTGGCTGAATGGCAGGCATCTTTTAAGGGGGGAAGGGGAGAGATTCAGGGTTTGCTGTTTTTAGTTTTAACTGAAAATGTTTTTAATTATTATTATAAGCCACCTTGAACCACAAGGAAAAGCAGGATATAAATGTTTAAACAAATAAAACTGGGTTTTCTATTTATCTGACTATATAAATGAATGGGCATCTTCCAAACTCCATCAACAAGTAAAGTAGCTAATTTGCTTTAGCTTCACACAAGGCGCTCAGCTAACAGTGTCCCACTTGTGCTTAGACGTTAATGGGAACCATGGCTGAAATGGCATCTAGGAAGATATTTAAGCAGTGTGTTTGTCCAAGGGAAGAAGAGATTTGGGGTGTTTGCTTTTTATCATGGTATGCTTTTGCCATTGCTTTTCTGTTTGCTCTTAAATGGCTTTTTTCAAGTGTGGCCAAGAGGTCAACAGCAAGGAGCAAAGCCACGGGGTCAGGGCCATTCAGCCCAAAGCGCAGCTGGAGGAGAGAAGGAGAAGAAATAAGGCCCCTAATCCTCTTTTTATGCATTCTTGTCAAAACAGTCCCAGACTTGCTGGGATGGCTACGGGAGTGCTGAAGTAGGCCGGAAGGATTGTTGGTGTGTTAATTTACTACCTAGCGTCTGGACTGGTTTTTAAAAGGAGTAAGAAAGTAAAACAAAGCAAGGAAAGGGGTGGGGGGGCAAAACTCTGGGAAGCAGTCGTGGTCTCCTGCTGGAGTCTTGGACAGAGGTGAATAGCGGAATAAGAAAAGCCCCCTTTTGCTCCAAACAGAGGCCTTGCTGACCCCGAGCTTCCTGTTTGGTTGTGAAACAAAAAAGTAAACATTTAATTGAATGTGGCCACAGGGAACAATCGGCAGCATTGTGAGGTGAATGCCAGGCCCTCCTCTCCCAGCATAAATTCTCTTCCCTGGTGACACTAATAGTGCTCTGTTGGGGAGAGGGGAGAAAGCCCTAGTTTGTCTTGTTGGGGAAGGCTTGGATTTGGAGTCAGAAAAATACAAACACAGAGTTGTTGCACAAACATCCTGTCTATGAAAGATGGCAGCTGTAGGCCTCTCCAAAGAAGAAGGTGCTGTCTTCCCAAATGCTGGTTTTGGGGGCGGGGGAGAGACTGAATAAATATATTGCGGTGTGAGGCCAGTCAAGGCCAGCTGAAGATAGTTGGGTGTCTGAGACAGAAAAATGCGCTCATTTACTTGAGGCCCAATCCACCAAGAAGTTTTCCTAATGCAGGCCTTGTTAAAATAAACAGGAGCTGTTCCAGGCCGCAGCAGGCTGCCTCCTGTTTGTGGACTCAGTGGCAACAAAAATCCATCACTGGAGGTGTCTGCCTCATCCAGCGGCAGTCTCTGTGGAACCTGAAGGAAAAACACTGCGGTGTTTTGAGGGGGAGGCCATTTCTGTTCCTTTACAGACACAGATACAAAATGATACGGATGTTTCACTGATAAAGTATAAACTTTTGCGTGTCTTCTTCTGTAGTGGCATTACGGTTTGCAGATGTCTTACCTTTAGCTGGCTCTGCCATCTTGCCTCTTTCATTATTAAAAGTATTTTTTCCCCCTTTGATGCATTTGCCAGGAAGAAAATTTTCAAGTTTTTATGGAGTTGGAGGATCCATTGGTTTTGCTCATTTTCTTTAGGCTTTTCAGCACACAGGGCAGCTTTCCAAGCCAAACTCGAAAGACTGGGTAGGGGAGCAAAGTGCTCAAAGTCTCCACAGTCAGTTACTGATAGCACTTCCCATCAAAGCAGTCATTCTTTAACTCTTCCAGAAATCACCAGTGGTCTCTAGCGCCCTTTTAGGTGGTTTCCCCCAAGACTGCAGTGAAAGCAATAGAAGAAAACAAGTAGGAGCTCACAATACTGGTGGGGTGAGGAATCCCTCATCCCTCTCCCTGACTTAATTACCCCTCCATTGCCACTGCAGCCTTTGCCCCCCATCAGCTACAACTCAAGCAGATGCAGCCCAGCTCCTGGCTTTAGCCTGCTACAGCTCCCCCCCCCATTGCCACTGCTGATGCTTGGGCTGTCATCATGGCTTCCCTCTCACCCATTACCTCAACCCTCGCCGACCCACCCTGAGCAGCTCCCAGGCTCTACTACCAGGCCTGCTGTCATCCCCAGGGCTGCCAAGGCACCCTCCCCACCACTGCCAAGAACTCCGGCGACCCCAGCACAGCTCTTGTCTTTGCCCTGCCGCAACTTCTCCCCCCTCCCTCACAGTGTGTAGCTCCTGCTGCCAGGCCAGGGTGGCTTCCTCTCCCCATCATTGCAGCAGTTGCTGCTGCTTCCTCCTAGGGCTGCCAAGTCAGCCCGGGGGGCGGAGCATCCCCCGCTAAAGGGGTTTCCAATCGGCCGGCCAGCATTTGGCCGGCGGGGGGAACCCCACCCCCGAAGTCGTCCAGCGAGGACGACGTAATGACATCACTGGAAGTGCCGTCAGTACGTTGGGGGTGTTGCCAGGGCGACGCTCTGGCAATCGCCCTAAAACTCTATGATACCATAGAGTTTTGGGGTGATTGCCAGAGCGTCACCCTGGCAACGCCCCCAACGTGCTGACGTCACTTCTGGTGACGTTGCTGGGCGGGCGCGCGCGCGCCAGGAGAAACTCCCGGCTGGAGGAGGACTTCCCCCTGCCGGTGAGTCCCTAAGACTTGGCAACCCTACTTCCTCCCCATTGGTGCTGTTGTTCTCGCCCCCCCCCCAGGCCCCACTTCCTCTCCTTTCCCCATCAGTACCACTACCACTGAATCTGGTGTGGCTAGCTGCTGCTGCTGTTGCCAAGCCAGCATTAGATCCTGACCACTGCCACTGCTGTGGAGGAGGCGGTAGTAGGGTTGCCAGCCCTGTGTTGGAAAATACCTGGAGACTTTGGGGGTGGATCCAGGAGAGGGTGTGGGGAGGGGAGGGGTGGGGAAAGGCCTCAGCATGGTACAATGCCAAAGAGTCCACCCTTCAAAGCAGCCATTTTCTCCAGGGGAGCTGATCTCTGTCAGCTGGAGATCAGTTGTAAAAGCAGGAGATCGCCAGGCCCCACCTGGAAGCTGGCAACCCTAGGAGGTAGGTAGTTGTGCAATGTGCCCTTCCGAAGAGCTTTATGCTCATCTGAGCAGCACTGTTTAGCAGTCTCCAGCCTGAAGGGTGTGTGCCTTGCCTCAACCAGGGCCAGGGCCTTTTCAGCCCTGGCCCCTGCCTGGTAGGACATGCTCCCGGTTGAGATCAGGGCCCTGTGGGATTTATTACAATTCCGCAGGGCCTGTAAAATGGAGTTGTTCTGCCAGGCCTTTAGCTGAGGTGGTGGATGTCCAAATGACATTGGCCTTCCCTGCTTTGCTCAATTAATCTGCTCAATTTGCCTTCCTGCTTTAGGGCGCTACCTGCACCAACTTGGCACCAGCTCCAACTGACTCGGGTCTCTTTAACAGAAATGTGCCCTCCCTAACATTAGCTCAGCAGGCACTGTAATTAGAAATTGTTAAGCTGCTATCAGGAATTTTAACTGCAACTTTTGATTTTATGAATTATTATTTATTGTTTGACCAATTAGTGATTGTTTTACTGAATGTTGTAAGCCACTCTGAGCCTGCTTGTGGGGTAGGGTGGGATATAAACTAAAATAAACAAAGAAATAAATTGTGTAGTTGTGTAGGTAGTTTTGTACGCAATTTTATTTTAGAGGTATTTAACCCCCCGTTTAATTTTCTTAATTGCAGATTTTTCTGCACACCTGGGGAGTGCCCTAAGTGTACAGAAAAATCTGTTGAGCCTCCATGTGGCCCCAATCCACATATTTAGCTATCCACAACCTGGCTAATCATATTTAGACAAGTGTGGGCCTGCAGTACTCATGGGGGGAGTCCCCCCACTTCCTTGCTGGGCCCACAGAACTCAGGGGCTGCACTGCTGCTGGTGGCAAGCCCAGCAAGACTCCTGGGTTGTGTGGCAGCTGCCAGGCTCAGTGTGACTCCTGAGCTGCGTGGTGGCCACTGCAAGGCCCAGTGGGGCTCCTGGGCTGCGTGGCTGCTACTGCAGAGCCCAGCACATCTCCTGGGCTGTGCAGCCACCAACACCGGGCCCAACAGGTTGGGACTCCTGTGCAGCTGCTGCTGCCGAGCCAAGTGGGGTTCCTAGGCTGTGCAGTCACTGACGCATCCCTTCGGCTGCTTCTTTGCTGATGCCAGGCCCAGCATGGCCCCCAGCCTCTCCTCCAGCTGCCTCTGGACTTGGCACAGCCCCCAGGGCTGCTTTGCTGCTGTCTCTGCTGGGCCTGCCGTGGTGCCGAGGATGCTTTGCCACAGAGAAGATAAGTAGTAAAGACCATTCTTTGCAGAGAACACTCTTTTACTTTTGAGGGGATTTAAAGCCCCATGTATTTTTTTTATAGATTTTAGATTTTTCTGCAAACCTAGGGCCCCCCCAAGTTTGTAGAAAAATCTGTTTTGGGTACGTGTGGCCCCAATCTGCAGATTTAGATATCTGCAGATAGTGGGCATACTTGAGAAATAGATATATATAGATATATATAGAAGAAGAAGAGGAGGAGGAGGAGATTGGATTTATACCCCAGCCTTCACTTGGAGTCTCAGAGCAGCTAACAAACTCCTTTCCCTTCCCCTCCCCACAACAGACACCCTGTGGGGTAGGGGAGGCTGAGAGAGCTCTGACAGAAACTGCTCTTTTTCAAGAACAGCTGTGCCAGAACTACGGCTTGCCCAAGGTCATCCAGCAGGGGCAAGTGGAGGAGTGGGGAATCAAACCTGGTTCTCCCAGATTAGAGTCCGCACACTTAACCACTACATCAAACTGGCTAGATGCTTGAGGGCCAGAGGTTTTCTAAACGTTTTCATTACATGCTGATGAAGTAGTCCACCTTTGAGACTGACACTTTAAATTTAATCCGAAAAGCAGCTTGTACATTCATGTGGACAGCTTTAAAAAAGCAACTTTTGTGACCCACTGGATGTGCACACAGATACCCCTACCCTCCGTTTCACATGTAGCATTGCGGGATCACAACCTAGGGTTGCCAAGTCCAGGTTGGAAAATACCTGGGGACTTTGGGGGTGGAGCCAGGAGAAGGCGGGGTTTGGGAAGGGGAGGGGCCTCAGAGTAGTACAATGTCATAGAGTCCACCCTTCAAAGCAGCCATTTTCTCGAGCTGATCTCTGTCAGCTGGAGATCAGTTGTAAAAGCGGGAGATCCCCAGGCCCCACCTGGAGGATGGCAACCCTATCACAACCACAGGATGACTGCAGCAGCTAAAGTGAATTCAGAAGAATTTAAAGCATGCTGTGAGGTGGTGGGCCACTGAAAAAAGAAACGATAGTCATCTTTAAAGAACAAGCATTCCAGGATCAGGATCCTCGGTACAACTGAATTTTGGAATCTGCTTTACAGATGCTCTTTCAGAACAACAGTCCTTCTCCAGGCAATTAACAGCTCTGCTTAAACTCCCCACTGGAACTCACTGTGCCCACAGCTTCCGGACTTCAAAAAACAAAAATGACATTGTTTTGTTTATATGTATCATAAAACAGAAAATGAGGGGTGTTTTTTTTAAAGGGAAGTCAATATTTGTTCTTGGTTTCTCTAAATGAAAGCATTTAAGGAACTGCTACGTTGGGTACACAGTTCCCATTTTCATGTTTCCTTGGCCTCAGGATGACCTTCAACAGGAAAAATGTTGTGGTAACTGTTAAGGACAAAGATGCAAGTGTCAGACTTCCTGCTCCCCCAGCTTGGAGGGGGGAAAAGCTGCAGTGCAGATTGTGTTCCAACTGTGTGGGCAGATAACCACTGGCGCTCCCGACTCAGGTTGTACAGAAGATGCTTGATGTCCTCTCCAAGATGTTTTCACATGAGACAGAGCCTTAGACCAGTTTTCGCTTAAAGCAGAATTGTAACGTAAATGTGCATTAGAGAGAATATATGCGGTCTCCCAACCCCTCCACCACAAAGTTCTGGATGGCACAGATGAAACCGTACATACCGTGATCCTGACCCCAGCTATCTCCACATCATGGAGCACCCATGTGGGCTCCCGCTCTAAGCTTGCACCACTGAATGCCATGTGTAAACTATATTTTTAAAATAGGTCAAACATAGCAAAAATCCGTGAGCTTCTCAGGCACCTTGAAGTTGCCCCATTTTCAGGGCTCAAGCAAAATGGCCCTGAACTTCTGTGCCAGCTCTTCTATGCATGGAGCAAATGTGTGGGCAACTGGAGGAGCCCCTGGCGTAGCATGGGCAGAGAGAGCAACTTCCATGGTTTTGAGTCAAGGCCTTCTCCCACACTGTTACTTTCGCTGTTTATTCATGCCCATTGATGCACAATCAAACTAAGTGCCAGATATATAGTACAAGGAACTTGTGAAGGAAAGTCTTCAGGAGGAAAAAGTAAAAATGAAAGTGTGTGTATGTCGAGGTCTGCATCCAGTGGCACCTTTAAGACCAACAAAGTTTTATTCAAAGTGTAAGTTTTTGTGTGCACACACACTTCTTCAGTTAAATTGAAATGCCATTTATCAGTAGGGTTGCCAGACCCCCGCCAGGGGCAGGGGAACCCCCACTTTTCTGGGTGCTTCCCCACCGCCGGCCACCAGGCCGGCAGGGGAAAATCCCATCCCCAACTACCCCAGAGGGTGATGTGATGACATTACCCAGAAGTGATGTCATCATGTCAATGACATCAGGGGTGATGCTTTAGTCTTTGGGCAAAACTCTATGGTAAAATCGACCACAAACCAGAGTTTTGCCCAAAAACTAGAGTGTCACCTTCCCGACATCAGCGACATGATGATGTCACTTCCAGGTGATCCCAAAGAGGACCCAGGATCCCCCTGCTGGCTGTCAGGTAGGACCTGGTAACCCTTGTTACCAGTCCATAACTTCTATTTCAGTGTATCTGAAGAAGTGTGTGTGCACACAAAAACTTATACCTTGAATAAAACTTTGTTAGTCTTAAAGGTCTTGAACTTTGTCCTGCTGCTTCAGACCAACACAGCTACCCACCAGAATCTATGTCAAGGTGTTTCTTCTGTTAGTTTGGCTGCAGTTTGAGAGAAGAAAGATCGGGAAGGAAAAGGACAAGAACTTCAATCCTTTAATAGGAATACACAACAATGACTGTTAGCCAGTCTTTTCTCTAAACAGAAGATCAGAATAAGTTGGAGATATATGATGGTTAAAATTCAACAGCTTCCTGATGTGGGGATGTAGAGATGGGAACTGGGTTCCTGCTGAAGGTCCTGCTTAATCATATAGATGTTAAAAGTACAAGTCCTTTGGTAGGGGAACACTTCAAATCAGGGGCGGAGACTCCAGAATTCCCCCCGGGATGGGGAGACATGGGGTTGAACCTGGTCCAGGCCCATATTTAGTAATCTATATTAAATTATTTCAATATGAAATTATTTTTATTTTCCAAAAACCATATGCCACCAACAATTAATCACGTGTTTTAAAATTATGGCGGGTTTTCACTCATAATATTCTGATTCTCAGTCAAAGAAAGGAGTCTCTATAAAAGTAGACGGAAGATGTCATGAACTCCTTCACTGAGTCAATCTGAGTAAATATTTTATTCATGTATGAAAGGAAATACTTCCTCCCCCTCTTTTCCTCACCACTAATGCTCCCTCTAAGCTGTGGAGTTTTCTGAGCAAAAATTCTACTTTGTGAGCTACTGGCATTAAAGCTGTGAGCGAGCGATTTGGCTACTGCATAAATTAGTTTTCTCTGGAGCCATCCTTCCTGAGCTTCCTGGGTAAATACTGGCTCCCCAGGATTATTTTAGATTGGAAAAACACTGCGATGGAAAGCCCCCCCCCCCCCCCCCCAAATCATGCCTCAGTCTGGATCCAAATTGAGAATTAAGTTCTGAGCATGGAACTCCCAGTGACAGGACCAGAGCAGCAAAATACCAACTTTTTTTTGAGTAGCAAATACTGGGTACTCTGCTATAAGCAAAATGCAAGAAGGGGCCTTGGAGAAATTGCTTTGTGGTCAGCAGTTTTCAGCCTGCTGTTGTTGGCGTGCTTAAGAAATTTATTTTTATTTATACTGGCTTCTCCAAAGATAACAAAAAGGGTCAGGGAACTTTGCAAGAGCAGCTGCAAGACTCTTCCACCCCCTTTCAGCCACAAATTAAGAGTTTTCAGGGCTCGAAACAGACCTGATGGAGATCACGGATCTCCATCAGTCGGTAAAAAATAAACTGCATGTGCACACAGCCATGATTTGGATTGGGGCTGTGCAGGAAGGGAAGAGGCAATTTAACCCTTCAAGTTAATGAAACCCTGCTTGGTTTCATTAGTGAGAACATGGTCCCAAGCTAGGGTTGCCAACCTCCAGGTAGCACCTGGATATCTTCTGCTATTATTGGTCTCTAGACAACCAAGATCAGTTCCCCTGGAGAAAATGGCTGCATCGGACGTTGGATCCTATGGCACTATACCCTGCTGAGGTCCCTCCTTTCCTCAAACCCCACCCTCCCAAGGCTCCGCCTCCCCAAATCTCTAGGTGTTTCTGAACCCTGAACTGGCAACTCTACTCCCAGTTTTGAAGGAAAGAGAGGCTGTGGTCACACATGCTAAACAATCCACTTTCAATCCACTTTCAGTGCACTTTCCAACTGAATTTTTACTGTGCGTGAATTGGCAAAATCCAGTCGGAAAGTGGATCATTTAGTGTGTATTTGATTGGGTTTGACTGGCAAAATTAAGCAAGAGTTGAAGAATTAAATCCCCTCTTCCCCTCCTGCACAGACACGATACACTTGCCTGCACTTTACATTTTATTAGCTGATGGGGATCCCTGGAGTGTGTGCTTTGCTAAGTGCCCTGTAGATTGGTTCAGAGGATCCGGGAAGACTGATGCCGCCTTTCCCTGCAGAATGGGTTATGCATGCCTGTGCCTTATTCCTGCCAACAAGTTTATTACAAATTAGTTTACTGCATCTTGTCTTCTAGTAGCTGATGCAGTCTTTTCCCCAAGAAACAATTATTCAAGCACATTTTACAAACTAAACTCAGTAAAGTACACCTGCCATTACAAAGGTAAGCCCATTCAAGATACTCTTTCTTTTAAGATCCTAATTAAATATGATCAGGCTGCTTCACATCCACTCCACTTATAAGTGAATTTAATGTCTTATAGCTAAAGCCCATTGCCAAAAGCTGTAATTAGGAAGGCGCCAGCGGAAGCTCCAGAGTTCTTTGAATTTAACATTGCACTTGAAGAGGCAATGAGCCAGCAAGCCAGGTGATGCGTGAACTTCACAGGGACTCTACGCTGATACTATCTTCTGCTTCTTAATACTATCCTTGAAACAATTCCAGAATTTCAGTTTGAATTACTGTAATATACTCTGCACAGGGTGCCATAGGATGCTTCAGTGGTATGAAGCAACAGAGCCTTCTCGATGGTGGCCTCTTTGCTGTAGAACGACTTGCTGGCTGCATCTCTTGAAACTTTTAGGAGGCCGGTCAAGACACCTTTATTTACAATGGCTTCCAAGGAGCTGACTAGTATGATTAGCACTTATGAGAATGTAATTTTAATTAAAATTAAAACATGTTAATTGCTGTTTTAAATTGTCTGACTCAATTGTATTTAAGGCATATGTTCCCCTTCTTAAGATGGCCTCCTTGACATCTGCTAGAACCCAGTCCTTCTGTATAGTGGATCCCATCTTGTGAAAGAGGCCCTCTGAGGAGGTGAGAGGGCATTTGTAGAAGTTTTAGGTCTGCTTTATTCGCAAGGGTTTTCATGTGGTTTAAGAAGAAAGCTGACAAGAAGGAAACAGATTCATCTGGAACGTGGTGTTGGAGAAGAGTTTTAGATACCATGGACCTCCAAAATGACAAATAAGTGGGTTCTAGATCTCAGAACGCTGTTACTTTCCCACCAAAGTGGTACCTATTTATCTACTTGCAATTCCTTACTTTTGAACTGCTAGGTTGGCAGGAGCTGGCTCCAGAGACGGGAGCTCACTCCGTCATGCAGCACTCAGGTCTTGAACTGCTGAAGTACTGACCTTTTGGTCTGCAGCTCAGCATCTTAACCACTTGAGCCACTGCAGCCCCTTGTTCTGTGCACCTCAGTGTCTAGTCATGCGGACCACATGACCACGGAGAAGTCTTCGGACAGTGCTGGCTCTTCGGCATGGAAACGCAGATGAGCACCACATCCCGTATTTGACTGGCTTTTGAGCAAGGGAAACCTTTATCTTTACCTTTACTAGATCAAATCAAACCTCAATTTTCCCTAAAAGCTAAAATCACTAAACTGGGGCTACCTTACTGTCCTTTGGTCACATCATGAGAAGACATGGCTCACTGGAAAAGACAGTAAGGCTAGGAAAAGTCAAAGGCAGCAGGAAAAGAGGAAGACCCAACATGAGAGAGACTAACTCAATCAAGGAAGCCGTGGCCTTCAGTTTGTAAGAGCCGAGCAAGGCAGTCAATGATAGGACATTTTGGAGGTCATTAATTCATAGGGTCGTCATACATGACTTGACGGCACATAACATACAGAAGTTGCAGGCATCTCCTTGGATGGGGAGGTTTAAATGGGGTTTTACTGTGTTCTGTATGTTTTTAACTTCTGGATTTGCACACTACCTTGACCTACAAGATAAAGGCAGAGTATAAACATTTTAAGAAATAAAGTTTATGTGCTCTGTCTTGAGATCCCATTCATGGAACATAATTTTTTTAAAAAAAAAAAAGACAAGAGAAAATTGGTTAAAACTGGATGTAGATCGGCACGCTTTTCAAGCAACAGATGTCCATTATTCCATTCTGCTCACCGGCCTCATCTTGTTTAAAGCACAATGTTAACAGGAAAGCTAACGACAAGTTTTAAATTGTGTGGAGGTAAGCGCTAAATATTTTGCTTTGGGGACATTACAATATATATGCAAACACGAAGGCATATTTGCTGAGTGTATGCGACAGCAAAGAAACAAAATGTGCAGAAAGCGATAGTATAGGAAGCGTCCTTCCTATAAACCTGCTCCAGCTATAATCTCATTGCAAAGGCAGAGGTGATGAGAGCTCAGTATTGCATTGCAGCAAAGTTCACCGACTGGTTAGTTTGGTGTCTCATACAACCAGGTGAGGCACAGATGAAGGCTGAGAGAGAAAGAGAGAGAGAAAAATCAGGGATCATATCTGAAAACACCTTCAACTCCTAACCACTGTAGGCCAGCATCACAAGATGTTTAAGAGCCAGAGACCATGGGATTAAACAGAGCGGAGGAAACAGACAACATATTATCAGGGATAATTTTGTAGAAAAAGAGGTACAGGAGCTCATTAGCATAACTCAGTAGCATAACTTATTTGCATATGCTACACCACCTGACATCACCGGAAGTATGTCAGAAGGAAAGAAAGGAAGGAAAGAAGGAAGGATGAAAGGATGGAAGGAAGGAAGGAAGACCTAGCAGAGAGGGGACAGCTACTAATCCAAGCCTCAGAAATACCACTATTCTGGGAAGATAGCTTCAGTGGTAGCTGAAGCCTTCAGAAGGCTGGTCGGAGGAACAAGGACCTTTCCAGGGGACAGGGTCATTTTGCTGCAGCCAGGACACAAGCAGGCATTCCCCCGCCGGGGCGGGGGGCTGGCACCAATTCCCAGAGCTGCGCTCCCCCGAGCTCCTGTTTGAAATGACCCCTGCATATCATTAATGAGACAAGAGACCTGATGTTCAGTACCCAGCCCTTCCCGTGATCAGTGACCTGTGCAATGGACTTAAAGAGCAAGGACTGGGATAGCTTATCAATAAAACGGGTCTACTCACTTGAAAACAGGGGACCTTGTACTGTGGCAAATGGACAAGAGTGCTCCCTGGAATACTGTCGGGTGGTTGTGAGGGTTCCCTGACTGAAGTATTAGAAGAAAATGCAGAAGACCTTGAGGTTACTTTGAATTTTCCAAGGAATACTGAAAATGGCAACGTACTTCCCCCATTTGAATTGCAAAATGGTAGACCAAGTGCCTCATCGTGTTGCTTGTGTACCTGGGCAGCAGCCAAGTGTTTTTTGAAAGTGGGTAGGGCCAGGTGGGGCTTGCCCATTGGAGATTTGATTGGTTCCCTGGCTTTTTTTTAATAAGGAGTTGCTTTTGCAGCCGCTGTCAGCACAGCACAAGGATCTTCACTGTGTCACTGGAGGTAAACTGCGGCAGCCATTTTGTGGCTGACTCTGCCTCCTGCAGCAGTCATTGTATGGCAGCTGTTTTGTGGCAGCTCTCACCCTTTTGTGCCAGAATTCGAAAGGTGCCCACGGGCTTGAAAAGGTTGGAGACCCCTTGTTTAGACTAATCAAGTGGAGTGTGTTTACGTCTGAACATAAATGCCAGGGAAGAAGAGTTGCGGACACTTCATGCAAATCTATTTCTGTATATATAGGGATTTTTTTCCCAATGGGAAGTATTCAACAATGTGCCTCCCCCCGAGTCTTCTGAGAATTAATCCAGACTGCCCCCCCCCATGCTTGCCAGTAGATAGCGTATTTCAGAACATGGAATGTTGCCACAATAAATATATAGTTTAGTATGTGGTATTTAATAGTATTAAACTCACTAACAACTACAAATGCTGATTCATTAGATAAGTTTCCTGTATACCACTCTATAAACCACTGCCCTGCAGGTCAAAGGTGAAAGGTCAGAAAGATAAAGCCTTGTTTGTCCATCAATATTAGGCAATATGAACTCATATATTGGGGGGCCTGAGCAGTTTGCCCATCTTTCAGCACTCCTGTGTGCTCTCCTATGTGAGGCCATACTGAAACAGTAACCAAAGGGGGATGTACTGTTTCTTTGACTACCCTGCCCAAAATACCTAACACACCACTCAGAGAATCGGATGATGGGGCTTCCAAAGGTCACTGATGTGATTCCCTCACCAAGGGCTGTCAACTCTGGTTTTGGAAACACTCTGAGATTTTGGGAGTGGAGCCTGGTGAGGGTGGGGTTTTGGGAGGGGAGGAACCTCAGCAGGGTATAATGCCATAGAGTCTATTCTCCAAAGCAGAGAGAGAGAAGAAGCAGCCACTTTCTCCAAGGGAACTGATCTGTGGAGATCAGTTGTAATAGCAGAAGATCTCCAGGTGCCACCTGGAGGGTGGCAACTCTATTCTCACCCTGAAAAACCTGCCAGCAAAGGCCTGGGAATTTTCCACAGCATCCATCAGCACTTTCACCTAACCACAATTCCCAGGATTCTTTGGCGGAAACCGTATCATTTAAATGGGTATGCCAGTATACCCAGGTTGCTAGCGTAGATAGGCCCCTGAAATATTCAGACATGAATAACTGCAGAATTAAACAGGTGCACTCGGAAGCTTAACTACTGCTGTCACAAGCTGCAAACCTGTGGAGCTCCTCCCTCAGAAGAGAATAATGGACTCTGCCCCACCTTTATAATGAACCACCGACTCCCTTTCTCTCTTCCTTTCTCGGAAGTGTAAGTGATGTTCCTTCGTCTCTGCTACCCTCCTATTAAAATGAAACAGCTAATTAAAGAGGGAAGGGTTTGGGGGCACTCTTTGAAGGCAGTCCATCAAAGCTGCTCATGTTTGAAATCTCCCCTCAGAAAGGATTTGTTCCACAAATGGTGGAATGAGAAAAGCGGCTGCTGGGTGTGTGGAAAGAGAAAGATTTTAAGTTTTACGCATCAGTTGCAGAACCAGGAAAGCCATATGACTGCACTTTGAATCACTTCCTACCCAGCAGCAGGTCAGGTCATCTTGGTAATCAGCACGGAGCAAAAGGCTGTAATTTTCCACCCAATGAAATGTCTCCCAGCAGCATGCAACGGAGAGCACTTTTTGCATCAGCCTGGTGTCCTCAGCGGCATCTACTATTTGCTTTCCATTTCCTGGAGCCTTCTGTGTACATATCCCACATCAGTGTTTGCATTGCTTTAGATGTTCCAACTGCTTGCCAAAAAGAACCACCTCGTATTGCATTGAACTACTGATCCATCTAGTCCCGTATGACCTGCTTTGAGTGGCAACGGCTCATCCAGCACTGAGGCAGGGGAATGTCCTTCTGCTCCGTATCCTTTTTATTACAGATGGCAGAGACTGAACCTGGATTTTTCTGAGCCAGAGCCAGAACTTCCAAGGATTTAGGTATGCCAGTCTCCAGGCGGTGGCTGGAGATCTCTCTCACTATCACAACTGACCTCCAGGCGACTGAGATCAGTTCACCTGGAGAAAATGGACACTTTGGAGAGTAGACTCTATGGAACTATATCTCACTGAAGTCCCTCCCTTCCCCAAAGCTCCTCTTCCTCTGGCTCCACCCCCAAAATCTCCAGGTATTTCCCAACTTGGAGCTAGCAACCCTACAAGGACCCTATGTATGTACATATGTGCTGTCAAGTCACAACCAACTATGGAAACCTCAGCAAGGGACTTTCAAGGCAAGTGAGAAGCAAAGGTGGTTTGCCATTGCTTTTCTCTGCGGAGTCTTCCTCGGTGGTCTCCCGTCGAAGTACTGACCATGTTTCGCTCCCTAGATCTGACAAGATTGGCCTTCCCTCCCTCAAGGGTCATAGCTGTAGCCTTTTGGTATACAACCATAAAGTATGGCTCACAGGGTTAGGGTTTTATTTATCATTAAAGAACCAAACTTACACTGGAATTCACAGAGATCAACAAAGAGCTGGTATAAGAAAGCCTAATTGCATAACTGAAAATATATAACTTAAACATGACTGATATGTTGAGATGTGCATAGAGTTTCCACATCGCAAAGAGTGGCTATTGTGAGTCTTTTAGCAATCCAGATTTAACTGGGAAAGTCCTAATTGTCAGCTGTGGATCCTCCATCCCAGAGAAATCTTGCTTGTTGCCATCTTGCCAATACAGGTCTTCGCAACAGAGAGCACAGAACACTGAAACAGTCTCCTCTGGAGAAGTACTAAGCTGCTGAAGCCAACCCAGGGTGTGGTCACATGGCAAGCTTATCCTGATTTATTCTCGCTATAGATTTGATCGGGAATATTTTTTTCTGGGTTGGGATGATCACACATCCCTCCTCTAACCACTTGCATCATGCGACGAGGCTCCGGGCACCGTCCAGATAGCTATGCAATCCAAGTGGCGGGGTGGCTTGTTTTTTTTTTAAAAAAATGGCTTTGCGCATGCGCATATGCACATGGCCGAATCACTGCTCCCATTGGGATTCGCCGTACTCCCTTGTTTTTCAGGTCCCCCCCCCAATAGTGAACAAAATTAACTGGCTACGTACTACTGAGCTCTAGAGTCTATATGTGCACTTGAACGTTTATACGCTGAATTTATTCAAC
The DNA here is from genome assembly GCA_029233225.1 of Lepidodactylus listeri. Classification (NCBI taxonomy): domain Eukaryota; kingdom Metazoa; phylum Chordata; class Lepidosauria; order Squamata; family Gekkonidae; genus Lepidodactylus; species Lepidodactylus listeri. The sequence goes on along the minus strand of JARCFY010000019.1, from coordinate 31,687,268 downwards.
GCAGGATTGCTCATGCGCACAATGGCGGAAGCTTGGGGGAAGAACATCATGAGGACATTCAGATGAGCTAATCTTGATCATTGCAAGAGATGGCTGTCCAGATCAGTGAAATCGTGGATTCAAAGTGCAAATATCCAGAAAGTACTTGATTTTCCAAGTGCTGAAAAATTGTTAGGGAACCGGGAGGATTGTGCGAGTGAGCCCACTTCGGCGTGGGAGACGGATACAGGTGTCTGATCAGCAATTTTAAATGTGAGAGGGAACAGCGGTGAAACCCGATCAAAATGACCGTGTGACCGCAGCCTGAAACTGATCTGGCCTATATGCAGGAGTCATTTCATAGAAAAAGAGGTGCAGGAGCTCACTAGCAGAACTCATTAGAAGAACTTATTTGCATATGCCACACACCCTGACATCACTGGAAGTGCTCAGGCTCCACCCCAAAAATCTCCAGGTATTTCCCAACTCAGAGCTGGCAAGCCAGCTTTACACTTTGACTAAAGACACTTTAGGTTTCATAAGAACATAAGAAACGCCAATGTTGGATCAGGCCAATGGCCCATCCAGTCCAACACTCTGTCACACAGTGGCCAAAAACACCAGGTGCCCTCAAAAGATCCAGCAGTGGGGGAAGGAAGCCCTCCCACTGTTACCCCCCCCCCCAAACACCAAGAATACAGAACATCACTTGCCCCAGACTGAGAGTTCCTTTCTATACTTTGTGGCTAATAGCCACTGATGGACTTCTGCTCCAGATGTTTATCTAATTCCCTCTTGAAGCTGTCCATGCTTGTAGCCGCCACCACCTCCTGTGGCAGTGAATTCCACGTGTTAATCACTCTTTGGGTGAAGAAGGACTTCCTTTTATCTGTTCTAAACCGACTGCTCAGCAATTTCATGGAGTGTTGAGCAGTCGGGTTAGAACAGATAAAAGGAAGTCCTTCTTCACCCAAAGAGTGATTAACACGTGGTTCCTTTGCTCTTGTAGGGAAGCGACCCTACAACAAGCATGAAAATACAGATCAAGTTAGTATGCTTTTGCTTTTTTCCACAATGCATCACCATATGTGCCCGCTCCTGGGCTTGTTACTCCCGGAACAGCGTTCCTGCACGTTCCTACTCGAAATGACCCCTGCCTATTTGATTAGTTTGTTAGACTCCAAAGCATGAATCAGGAATCTGGGTTTATATTTGTCTTCTCAAAGTCAGTTTTCAGGAATTTTATTGTATAGAGTGGTGGCTGGTTAGGGTTAGCTGAGCTTAGGGTTCTCAACTCTGGGTTGGAAAATACCTGGAGGTTTTGGGGGTGGAGCCTGGGCAGGATGGGCTTTGGGGATGGGAGGGACCTCAGACGTGTGTAGTGCTGTAGAATCCACTCTCTAAAGCAGCCATTTTCTCCAGGAGAACTGATCTTGGTCATCTGGAGATCAACTGTGGTAGCAGAGGATCTCCAGGCGCAACCGGGAGGTTGGCAATCCTAGCGGAGCTGCCCAGTGCTAAGAATGGTTTAAAACAATTCTACAAAACGATCTTCCCACAATAAAAACACCTTATGCATTTAAACCAGCAGCCGGTTTTAAAAAGTAGCATAAAACAGTCTTAAACGTAACAGCAGGCTACAGAAACATGAACAGCAGGAAAAACAGCAGGATCGATAAAATAAGAAAAGTTGGGAATTCTTCTCTTTTTAAAAGTAAAATATGGCCCTGACTGAAAATTAATTGGGAGCTGAGGCCAACAAGGGCTTCTTCTGAGTAAGTCGCTGGAGATTTTCTTCCGAATTTGACTCACTGTTCCAAATCATACCTCCCCGGCTTTACTCAAGTGTCAGCTGTTGACAATTATGTCATCTCGTTTCATGGGCCGTTCAGCTGCCGCAGAATTGCTCACGCCCTCCTGGGCAAACAGCTTCAGCCCCATTCCGAAAGACATCATAGTTCAAACCATGCGGTGACATGATGTTCTGTAAAGTAGCCTCCCTCTTTCAAACACGGGCCAGAAAAGAAAAAGAAAAACCCATAGCAGATTTATTTTTATTTTTTTCATGTAGACAAATATTCCGATTATCTGTCATCAGTTCAAATCTAATCTTTGCCCTGGTTAGTAAACAGGTCACAGAGAGGTTCTGTTTGCAGTTTTGTTATGAAACTTCTATGGATATATATATATATATAAATATATTTGGTCCAGAGTTTACCTGAAGCACAACCCTGGATGAGGTCACCTGACTATGGCGTGTTCAGGGCCTGGGCTCTGGCAGATGGATTACCTGGCCATAACATTCTAAGAAACGAAATCACTCCCATCGCAAACACGGAACGGCACTTCTTGAGTGCTGTTGTTTTCTTGGCAACTACATCAGCTTCCATGTGAAAAGAAGCTCTCAAGTAACTTCCGATTTAACATTCTGCAGCTTTCTGCACTGTAAGACAGCTGTATGCCTGATATGTACTATGCAGAGTGGTCTTTGCTTAGGGTTGCCAGCCTCCAGATGGGGCCTGGAGATCTCCCGCTTTTATAACTGATCGCCGGTTGAAAGAGATCAGGTCCCCTGGAGAAAATGGCTGCTTCGAAGAGCGGACTCTATAGCATTGCACCATGCGGAGGCCCCTCCCCTCTCCAAACCCTGCCCTCTCCTGGATCCACCCCCAAAGTCCCCAGGTAGTTTTCAACCCAGACCTTGCAACCCTATCTTTGCTCTTTGGGCTGAATTAGGAGGCCCTAAACTTTGTCAAATTTAAGTCGTCCCATCGAATATGCATTATTCTAGTAGTTTGGTTTTTTAAAAAACTTTAGTTAGAGGCTTCTCGTATTCAGAGGCCCTAAACTTGACTTAGAGACAGGTTGCCAACTCCTACTTGGGAAATTCCTGGAGATTTGAAGGCAGTGCTTAGGGAGGACAGAATTTGGGGGGAGGTGTTCAGTAAGGCTGTGATGCCATAGAGCCCACCTTCCAAAGCAGCTGCTTTCTCCAGGGGAACTGATCTTTGTAGTTTAGAAATCAGTTATAATTCCAGGAGATCTCCAGGCCCCACCTGGAGACTGGCAACCCTAGGACCAGTCTAGGCATACTGCAGAATGAAGTTGTCATGAACTGGCAGAGTGCCGAGGTGTAATGTGTTGCTTCAGATGGCCGCGGGAAAGGACGATGTTTTCAAAGTTTCTCTTTAGACTAATAATTCTCTTTAAGGGGAGAATCAGCCCGGCATCCAAGGATAGAGCTCCTCTCTCTCCAATGTGCTTCATTTAAGTTGCAGGGATCTCTGTTCCCCATTGGGGAACATTAATGATGCCATTCCCCTCCTCCACAGTCTGAAGTGGTCACCGTACCCCCTTAGGATTCTGCCACTTCATTTGGCTGCCTGTGTCGACCAGGCTGGAGACACTTCACAAATCACAAGCATGCAGTGACCTCTTTTAAGGCCCAATCTGCATCTAGCATTTGCGCCGCTATTTTACCAAACCCACGGTGGAACAGAAATCCCCCTCTGCATTGCATGCCACTTTCACTTTGATTGATTGTCGGATTTTACAGCAGTGTCCAAACTTTATGCCACTTTCACTTCGTTTCATCTCTCGGTTTTATGAAACTGTCTGCATAGATTGGTAGCCATTTTATGGCCATTCAGGGGTGACTCTGCAGTCACTACAGTGTTGGCCCACCGGGGTATTTGAAAGTGGTTTTGAGCCGCATCTTTTTCTGTTCCAGTGTGGGTTTGGTAAAACAACGGAGCAAGTGGTAGATGCAGATTGGGCCCTGGATAGCCCAGGCAAGCTAAATCTCATCAGATCTCGGAAGCTAAGCAGGGCCAACCTTGGCAAGCGTCTGGAAGGGAGACCGCCAAAGAATCCTAGGGCCGGGAGGCAGAGGCAGGCTATCAAGCTGCTTCTCTGAACATCCTCCATGCCCTAGTTTTATTTATTTATTTATTTATTATTTTATTTGTATCCCACCCTCCCTGCTGAGGCAGGCTCAGGGTGGCTTGCATTAAAAAGTTAATATATATAAAAACACAGACTTCCTGGCACAGGCATATACACACAAAAATGAAAAGAAAAAAAAATCACAAGCATAAAACTGGTTTGTGATACACTTGCAGGTCATGTGCAAGACTGGTGAAAAGAAAAGACAAATTTCTTAAAGGGACAGGTCAGGTTAACGAATTATTTTTTGGAAGAAATGACCACTGGCATCTTCTGCCAAGGGTCCCAACTGATGTCTGATCAGACCCTTCTAAAATCTATCCAGCCAGGCATTTGACACATGCCAACAGCCTCTGTGTCTTGCCACAAGCATTTGCTGAACCATACCATGGAATGCTCGGCTCATGCCAGCAGAGGGGATTATCCAGTGTCATCTGCACAGTGTGCGGGAGAATGGATTAGCTAAATAAAGACAGATGGCAAGAAGATTAGCTGGAACACATCTCCATTGCAAAGGAGATATGGCCAGCTCCTCTGCTGCAGTTATTTAATCTCCACATTTGCTGGTTACTTTTCCAGTCTTTTAAAAAAATGCAAAATCTAGACTGCAATCAAGAACAGTCATAGAGTTCAATTATATTTAAATGTCTGGGGTCACCAGAGACAAGGAGCTGGTTTAGGGTGCTGCCCCAGTGTCACCCTTATCATTTTGACATCCACTCCCACACTACGGATGTAAAGTACCACTCTTCTAAATGGTGTGGAAGGCAGGGCTAAGTTCCTGACAGCAGGTGGACAAACTGGAGAAGTTTAATGTTTCTTTGAGCAGAGTGCTTCATACCCAGGTGTGATTCTCCCCATGGGTTTCTGCAGTACAGAATCCTTCCAGCTACACACACACACACACACCCTGCCAATCACAATGGAGGCATTTATGCTAGCAACATCTATAAAGACGATAAAGTAGAAATGGTTAAAAATGTTTGGCTTGCTGTTACGCATTGTTTCCGAGCAGAAAGTTGCAAGACGGCAACCAGGTGCTTGATCCAGACTTGGCTTTTACCTCCTTCCTGTTGCAGGTGCTTAAAACCTGGGCGTGACCAGAGGCTCTCTCAGCAAGGGAGGGGAATTATGGGAAGATGGCTGCAAGGCTGTGTAAGATCCCAGGGGTTTCCTTCCTGTTGCACGTACTTAAAGACAGAGTGTGAGCGGAGGTTCTCTCAGCAAGGCAAGTGGAAGGGGGAAAGATGGCCCTAGGCTGTTCTGAGATCCAGACCGGGCTGTACGTTTGTTTCCTTCCTGTTGCAGGTACTTAGACTCTGGGTGCGGCCAGAAGCATGAGCCTTTGAGCAAGAGCCAAAGGGCTCTTCGTTTGTAGCCTCTGGCTGTGGTGGACTGCCCAAGTGAATCTCAGCCCAGCCCGGCTCAGCCCAGGATGTTTAGAGTACCTTTTGTTCCCCATTTGTTTGCTTACACATTCTATTTTGCTTATTTAAATTACTATACTTTGTAAGTCTCCATGAGGGAGAACAATGGGATGACATGCCCTGAATAAATAAATATGTAAGTGGCACAAAGCACAGACTGTATTCCTGGTTGCCGAATTCCTCTACCCAGGAATCTCATCTTTCCATTTTGAAAGAAACGTTTCTGCCTTTATGACATGTGTGGCACCTAGCAAACTGCAGACAGAGAAGACTGCTAAATTAGATTCCTAATGGCAGCAGTTGTCCTGCTTAGCTCTTTCTTGTGATTATGCAAAAAATAACAGCTGCTGCCAGTCTGAGTAGACAGCGCTGACTTTGATGGACCAGTGGTCTGATTCAGTATAAGGCAGCTTCAGGTGCTCATGTCGTAATCATTACTGTAATCTCCTCCATTTTCCACCATGGACAGGAAAATCCAGGAGGTGACTAGTTTTAGACAGTGCAATACAGAGATGTGAATACCCAAGGGGGGGCATAAAATCATGTCGGGGGGGTGGTCCTCCTGATGACTCCCCCACTGATTTTTCCAAAGGAAAATTTGGAAATGTTGGCACACCGGGGGGGGGGGGGGGGGGGGAGAACTCCTGTGATTTTTTTTTTAATATGGGTGAAATAATGCTTTTTGAGATGAGGTTTTATTCCATATTTGCAGTGATTAGTTTTTATGTAAGGGTGGGAGTAAGTGCTGGCTGAGGGAAACAGCTGATCTGGAACCTACTTAATTAGCACCAGGGGTCGTTTCGAGCAGGAGCTCTGGGGAGCTCAGCTCCGGGAGTTGGTGCAAGCCCCCCCCCCCCAGCAGGGGAATGCCTGCTTGTGTCATGGCTGCAGCAAAATGAGCCCGCCCCCGGAAAGGTCCTTGTTCCTCCAACCAGCCTTCTAAAGGCTTCAGCCACCACTGAAGCTATCCTCCCAGAATAGTGGTATTTCTGAGGCTTGGATTAGTAGCTGTCCCCTCTCTACCAGGTCTCTCTCTCTCTCTCTCTCTCTCTCTCTCTCTTTTGCCTTCTGACATACTTCTGGTGATGTCAGGTGGTGTAGCATATGCAAATAAGTTATGCTAATGAGCTCCTGCACCTCTTTTTCTACGAAATGACCCCTGATTAGCACTATAGAACAAACCGTCTATATGGTGAAATTGCGCTAAGCGGAGAGGTTTCCCTTCAAGGGTCTTCCCTATACCCTTCTATCCAACACCCTTTAATCTGAAATGCCAGGGACTAAATCTAAGATCTTCTGGCTGCAAAGTAGGCATGACTGCTATGACCCTTCCCTTGCACAAATGCTAGGTTACCCATTTTGGGGTAGAGCCAGTTTGGCGCAGTGGTTAAGAGAGGCAGACTCTAATCTGGAGGACTGGGTTTGATTCCCCACTCCTCCACGTGCAGCCAGCTGGGTGACCTTGGGTCAGTCATAAGTTCTCTCAGAGCTGTTCTCTCAAGAGCAGTCCTTGAAAGAGCTCTCTCAGACCCACCTACTTGACAGGGTATTTGTTGTGGGGAGAGGAAGGGAAGGAGATTGTAAGCTGCTCTGGGTCTCCAAGTGAAGGGCTGGGTATAAATCCAACTCCTCTTCCTCTTCTTCTAATAAAAAAATTAAAGGGTAGAGAAGGCAAGGATGCAGGATAATGGCTATCAAGCAAGACAGTCCGGATCATCTGTTCAGAACAATCGTGGGCAATTTGTGCTTGAGGAACTAGCTTTCATGCAACCGATTTCCCACCTAAAACTGGAAGGGGAACACTGTGGGATAATAATGGTTGTGGGGGTGGATATGGTTTGTGCTACCTCTTTCTTCCCATCTGGGTGTACTTCTCGAATCCCAGCATCCCTAATCATATAGAGGCAAATGTACTGCACCTTCTTTGCCTTGTCAGTTAAATCTCTCCTTTACTTAAGCAATTCAAATTAATTTTTTAACAGATTTTTTCCCCCACTGTCGCCTCTCCTCCCCGCCACTTTTAACCTTGGGCCAGGACGGAGATCACGTCCCATAATATTGATGCAACGCACCAGTAATTAGCAGCACAACTGGTGATTTATTCTTAGTCTGTGTAGGATGCTTAATAATTCCCCATTAAATGTCAGGTTGACGTCTGGCGTGATTTTATCACAACACTCAAAATTACAGGGGATTTTATTAAAGCCTGAAATTGCAGGGCCCGAGACATTATCACATGATGTACATTTTCTGTGTTTTTTACATTTTTATTGCATATGGTGGCTGAACGAAACTTTGAGAGAAATTTAATTATTCTTAGTGTCATCGTTTGGGGGAAGGCATGACTCCTGCTGTTTAAAATGGGAGGCGGTCAACAATTACGCATTCCAACTGGGACAATTTTTACGGACGATTATACTTTTTTATACACTCATCAAAGCCTACCCAAGGCCAGAAAGGTGCAAAGGAGAGGGGCAGGCCCCGTTTATGCAGCAGACCCTCACTGTTTGTTGATCCACGATTCAGTGAGTTCACTTCTTCGTGGTGCATGACCCTACCTCATGATGCAGCATGAGTCCCTCCCTCAGTTATAGTGCTGAAGAGAAAAGTAAGTACTGTAGAGCAGAGGTGGGCAAATTGTGGCCTGCGGGCCACCTGCGGCCCGTCACAGAGTTTTTTGCGGCCCGCCAAGACAGTCAGCCACGTGGTTTCAGTCAGGCCTCCGTTGGCTGGTGTGCACATCGTTCTGACTGCCAGTCCCTGCAGCCCCCCCCCCCCCAGATGGCCTTCTTGCTGCCCACAGCCTCCATTGTGAGTAAGGAGTCCCGTGCTGGACAAGCGTTCTTGCAGCAAATGTCTCTCAGTGTCACTTATCTTCTCAGGGAACTGATTCTAAAATTAAATGTGCTTGCAGCTATAGATGATATAAAATTAGCACAATAAATAAATTGAATAAAACTACCACTATTTTATTTAATTTATATTTATTGATTTTTATGATACAATTTATACCTTTTCTGAAATGCAGAGTTAACTAATGAATGTAATCATTTTAAAAGGTGCGGCCCTCCGCTAACCTCCGCTCCCACAAAGTGGCCCCTGAGCCAAAACAATTGCCCACCCCTGCTGTAGAGCATGGTAAAGAGGAGGAAAAGTGTGCATGCAGGGGTGGGAGAGGTGATGAGCAGGCATAAAATGCTAGTTAGCCCTTTATTGGTTTTACTGTACTGTTTTGTTCCCCACCCACCACCATTGTGACAATGGCACTATTGCATTTCAAGTCCACTGGCACCTTTAAGACCAGCATAGGTTTATTCAAGGTACAAGCTTTGGTGTGCATGGCACAGTTTTTCAAATGCATTGGAATGGTAGGTAAGGTTCAGACTCATAGACAGGGGCTGAACAGCAAATTAACATGTAACATGATGGAGATGTTTTAAGATATGCGAAGACAAAACTAAATAACTAAATAAAATTTCTTAGCTTGTTATTTAGTTTTGTCTTCGCATATCTTAAAACATCTCCATCATGTTACATGTTAATTTGCTGTTCAGCCCCTGTCTATGAGTCTGAACCTTACCTACCATTCCAATACATTTGAAAAACTGTGCTATGCACACCCCAAAGCTCATACCTTGAGCAAACCTATGTTGGTCGTAAAGGTGCCACTGGACTCTAAATTTGTTCTACTGCTTCAGACCAACACGGCTGATCACCTGGATCTACCACTGCATTTTGTAATGGTGGTGGTTTTGCGAATCGGAGGCAGCAGATCCCCTTCCTCCAATTATTTGCTGATTTTTCCATTCAAGATGATCCCGGGAACAGATGCCCTGCCAATGGCGAAAGTCTACTGTACTCAAGGCAAGAGTGGTCTTAGAGGTCAAAGGTGAATACAACCATTGCCTAGTAGTTAGGGTTGCCGGATCCTACCTGGTCCAAAGCAGGGGATGGGGGGATAGAGTTGTCAGATTCAGGCTGGGAAACTCCTGGAGATTTGGGTGTGGAGCCTGGGGAACAATGCCATAGAGTCCACCCTCCAAAGCATCCATTTTCAACAGAAGAACTGATCTCTGTAGTCTGGAGATGACCTGTAATATCAGGGGATCCCTAGGTCCCACCTGGAGGCTGGCATCCCTATCAGTTGTCCATCACCAGTCTCTTGGGCAGTCTTCCCGTTCCTGTCTGCTGGGTTCCTGAATTTCTGATCAGGTGCAGAAATGTGAGAAAATTCTCCACACTTTGGCAGGACAATGCAAACGACAAGAAGTCTGGGCTGGTTGGGACATAGGGCACGTTTGTGAGGCACGTGGTCAGGCAAGGGCCTCGGAGCGAAAACAAAATTTCACACGCAGCTGAAATTTGGCTGAATGAAGCTTGATGGTACTTTACACGCCCAAAACCTCAACATTTTCTAATATTACGTTGAAAACTAAGCTTTCAGCAAGGCTTTCACAAAGCCTTAAAAATTAACTCTCGTGGACTGAATTTTAAGTTAGCAACCTATAGCACTGATGCAATAAACTGAATAATTTAACGATTTTTACTCCCTCCCCTCCTCTGTTTTCAAAGCTTACTAAACCCAGGATAACAGGCAATGATTGTGGGGTGGTAGTGGTATATAGAACAGTAAGAATATATATTTAAAAGTTTTGCAAATAATTCTGAACTAGGAAGTTCAGAATATATGTCCCGCAGGCAGGGGGCTTCTCATTCGTTAGCAGCAAGGCACTTCTGTTTCAGTAATTCATACCCCTTTTAAGTTATAATGTGAAATGAAGCAAGGAGCTCCACTCAGCAGGTGGATGTTGACTCCGGTGACCTGCAGCCGCCCCCGCCCCCCCCCGTTTAATAATGAAGAACAAGCTAAGCAGAGCGACCGTGAATCTGCTGCAATACGCAAAAAGAAGACTGAACGTGGCTTCCATGGAGACGGTGCAGCGCAGCATGTTCTGCCGTCCAGTTTCCATTCCTTTCTGCTGATTCAGTCTTCATCCCAGTACTTGTCCTATTTATTTTTACACATTTCCATATATGTGTCTGTGTATACATGAGTCAGTCAGCACTTGTTTCTTTTGCTAGAGTACTTTCTCCTGTCTCAGTTTATCTATAACCCCATATTTATTTATAAATCCTGAAATGGGACTTGCTGTATAAAAGAAAAGCGAGACAAGACTAAACAAAACTGAAACGTCTTGCGGCTGTAATAGTCCCTTGTGAGGGGATGCTGCAGTTTGTCAAATTTAGCGGGGCTGGTTGGAGGCCAAACCTGCTCTTTTTTCTGTTACAACTGTTCTGGCGCCTGGGACTGAATGCTTCGGAACCCCCCCCCCCCCTTTGCCCACCCAGGCCTTTAAACAAAATTTCAAAGTTTTCCTGAACATGCGCATATGCTTCCATTGCATGTTCAGAGGTTCTAATGGTGTGCCTATGTGCCTACCATGGCTGTACCTCCACCAGAACCACATGGTTTGAGAGGGCAGAAGGAGAAGGCCAGGCTTCCCCTCTGGACTGTTCCGGTGACCATGGGAAAGCATGTTTGCCCTCTTTCTGGAGAATGGGTTCAGGGCGGGGCGATGCTGAGTTTCATGGCGGATGCCTAAGCGAAGATCTCCCAACCCTGATCGTCAAACTCCTGCCTAACCCGCTGTCTTTTCACATTGCTGCAAGCCCCAGACATGGGGAAATCATCCAACAACAAAACCAAACGAATGGAGACGCTACCGCAATCGGTAAGGGCGTTCTTTCCTCCCCCTGGGGAAACAATTTCAGGCCATAAGCAAGGGGAAAACCTGAAGGGCAAAATGTCGGATGGATCTTTCCCGCTGTCAGAGGGAAGTCTTTCAGTTTCATCAGAGCAGTTCTTTGAATTTCTCCAAAGGCTAAAAAACAATATTGGCCAAAAGCTAACTGCTTCTCTTGACCCAATCTGGGAACAATTAGATTCTCTGAAGGAGAGCCAGTTTGGTGTAGTGGTTAAGTGCGCAGACTCTAATCTGGGAGAACCGGGTTTGATTCCCCACTCCTCCACTTGCACCTGGCTGGATGACCTTGGGCAAACCATAGCTCTGTACCAGCTGTTCCCTCAAGGACAGCTTGGGAAAGAGCTCTCTCAGACCCACCTACCTCACAGGGCGTCTGTTGTGGGGAGGGGAAGGGAAAGGAGTTTGTAAGCCGCTCTGAGACTCCCTTGGGGAGTGAAGGGCAGGGTATAAATCCAATCTCTTCTTCTTCTTCACAGTCATGCAAATGGCTAACTCAGCATTTGATTTAGCAATGACGACACAAGAAGATATCAGGCACCTTCACTCTTCTGAAGAATAGGTGAGGGGAAAAATAATGAGCTTGGAGAATAAACTTAAAGAGCAAAATCTAAAATTTAGAGGCTTCCGGAAAAAATAGAAGGGGACTCAGACCTGCAGTTGTTTTTTATTTCTTGGTTGGCAGAGAATGGGTTCATCTGAGTGTTACCCCCTCGTCACCTGGCCACACCCTTGCCACATTCAAGAGCCAATCTCTTGCCTCACCATGTTTGCCTTTGGCCTAACATTTACTATCACTACCCTGACCTGTTTGCCATTACATGATTTTTAAAAGATGGCTGATGTCCAACTGCATACCTGCAAGTATCTCTGGTGGTGGAAAGTGCCATGTCACAGCTGACTTATGGAGACCCCCTGGGGCTTTCAAGGCAAGAGCCATTCAGAGGTGGTTTGCCATTGCCTGGCTCTGTATCACGATCCTGGTATTCTTTGGAGATCTCCCATCCAAATACTAGCCAGGGCTGACCCTGCTTAGTTTCTGAGATTTGATGAGATCAGGCTAGCCTGTGCTATCCAAGTCAGGAGGCAAGCATCTCTAAGACCACTGATTTCCACAAACTGCATAGACTGGAGTAAATCCGCATAGGATTTCTCTGTTAACTTCGTATCAGGAGCTGCTTCTTTTATCAGTGAGCTGCTTTCATGATGAAGAAAGGAGCTGTGCATTAGTTCATTAAAATTCCAGGCATAACTATTGTGTAATACCTTTTCACAGAAAATCAGGGACAACCCAAATGTTACAAAAAAGTGAGCAAGCTTTCCCCAGACCCTTCATCAGGTTGGCTCTTTTGTACCATGATGGAGGAGGGAACAGGAGAAAAAGATGTTTCCAGGTATGTGGTTTAGTGGTTAGAGGGCCGTACCATGATGGAGGAGACTTGAATCTTCATGCACCCATGAAACTTGCTGCGTAATCCTGGGTCAGTCACACATACTCTCTCTCTCTCTCAGTCTAATCTCAGTCATTGTAGTGAGGATGAAATGAAAGAGCAGAGAATCATATGCAGCTTGTTGGAGAAAGGGCAGGATAAAAATGTGATAGATGGTGGACAACCCCCTTAGTCTGCCATTTGTTGTCTTAAAATGTAATACCGAATGAGTTACAGACTGTGGCTCAGTAGCAGAGCATCTGCTTTGCATGCAGAAAGGTCCTAGGTTAAATCCTCAGCGTCTACAGTTAAAGAGATCGGGTAGTCTACTTGATAATCTGTAAGCTAATGAACAAAAAATCCTAAATGTAAGTGTATGTGAATGGGATCAGAAATTACTGAAACTGAGAGGGACAGGGACTTTGAAAATTAAAAATGTCAACTCAGTGTTCAGCGGTAGTGAAAAGGGCAAATGCATGCTCAGAATTATTAGGAAAATAATTGAAAATAAAAATGCCAGTATTATAATGTCCCCATACAGAACGATGGTGCAGCCTCATTTGGAATACTATCAGCCCTTTGAGATGCCATATCTCAGAAAGGACATTGCAGAGCTGGGAAAAGTACAGAAGAGGGCAACCGAGATGATTACAGGGTTGGAGCACCTTTCTTATAAGGAAAGGCCAAAGAGACTGGGACTTTTCAGTTTAGAAAAAAGACAACTGAGGGGAGACATGCCATTGGTTCATGAAATTATGCATGGGGCAGAGACAGCAGATAAAGAGAACTTTCTCCCCCTCTCCCAAAATACTGGAAATTGGGGCACCCAATGAAGTTGATAGGCAATAGATTTGCCATCGACAAAAGGAAGTACTTCTATACCTAACATGTGATTAAAACATGGAATTCATTGCTGAAGGATGTAGTGTGCACAAGCACAGATGGGTTTAAAAGGGAACTGGACATATTCATGAAGGGTAGATCCATCAGCGGCTAGTAGCCATGATGACTAAAGGGAAGCTCCATGTTCAGAGGCAGGAAACCTCTGAATAGCAATGCTAAGATGCAACATCAGGGGAAGGACTTGGCCTCTATGCCCTTTTTGTTTGGCCCTCCAGGGTAACTGGTTAGTGGACTGGAGGAACCACTGGTCTGATCCAGCAGGGATCTTCTTATGTTCTTATATGAAAGACCTCTATCAGAGTCCTTGGAGTTCCACTACCAGTCAGTATAGACAAAACCGACCTCAGCTGTCTCACTATAAGGCAGCTTCAATTAAGGAGGGGATATGACTCAATGGTAGACCATCTGCTTTGCATGCAGAAGGTTCCAGGTTTAATCCCCAGCATCTCCACTGGAAAGGATCAGGTAGTCAGTCATGGGAAAGACCTCAGCCTGACAGACCCTGGAGAGCTGCTGCCAGTCAGTGTAGACAGGATTACCTAGGTCTCACTCAGCATGACAGCTTCATGTTCATGATGTTGCGTGCAGAGCTGGTTGGGTATAGAGCTGGTCAAGAGGCATCAAAGGCTATGGCACAAAGAAGCAAAAAGTCTCCCTTTGATACTATCAAAGTAGGTGATCAGATACCTTCCCCAGCACTAATTGGAACACACAGGTCCCTTGAAAGCAGACGGTAAAAAACAGTCACGCTATTAACAAAGCTGGAGCTTAATTTTAGGTGATGCACTGCTAGGCAAAGGGGCAACAGAAGCCAAATCAGATAAATATCACTTTGGAGGGCAAAGAACCTTTCCTAAGCAAAGTTCTGTTTGTAGAACAAATAAAAAGAATCTACGTTAACTAATAAGTTGTTGTTACTGAACTGTTATTTTTGGTCCAACGCAGCTACCTACAACATTGGCCTAAGAAACAAATAAGTGATGCTTTAGGCTGGGTTCTATGGAGCAGGGGTTGCTTTTGCAGTTGGTGTGGAGACGAAAGTCACATCCAACATGGATGCATCGACTGCTCCCTGCAAATCAACTGTTTTTTAAGAGGCAACCGGCTGTTGCCACTGGCATGGATTGACAGTTTCTGAAAAGATGTGGGAGTTGCCAATCCGTTTCCCAGAGTGTTTGACTGAAAGGAGATGACTACGAAGCTACGCTTACTAAAAATAAAAATTGCCAGAAAACCTGAACTGTAATTGAGCAACAAGGAAAGCTGAAGGGTCTCCTTGATGGCAAAAACGTCTGCTTGAAATGCCGGTTTTTCTTTTCTTTTAAAATGCAATCCAGTTTAATAGCATAGATATGCCAGAGATGCCTCCCCAAGGAGAATGAGGGGAAAGTTGTGTGTTTTGTGGGGGGTTTTTTTAAACTTCACTAAAGAGAGAAATTGTGAGGGTTTCGAATACATTTTGCTTTATTTTGTAATAAGCAAGGGAGTGTCAGCTCTGTCGAAAAACCTTATAACGAAATCTACTAGCACACTGCTACAGAAACCCTGGAGGGAAAATTCCACTTCTGAAATTGGGCTGCCAGACTTGGAAAATGAAAGGTGACCCTTAAAACAAACTATCAGCAATTCCTAGCCTTATAGATCACTAAGACTGTTTTGATCTTCACAGACCATCCCACTTTCTTACCTTACAGCTCCGGCTTGAATGCCTGTCAACTTTGAGCTTAACTCCTTCTGCGCCCTTCTGCACTTGGATGGAAAATAGGGGGTATATTTTCACAGGGGACCATATGTTTGTGGCAGGGGTGTAGACTTTTTAAATCCGGGGGGGGGGGCTCTCTTGTGCGCGCGCGCAAAGCGCGCGCGCACGGGACCATGTCCCTGCCGCTCCCCCCCCGGGAGGCAGACTCAAGGGGCACAGTCTCGGGGGCGGCAGCCAGCTGGCCGGCTGACTGCCGCGCGAGTGGGACCATGTCCCCGCCGCTCCCCCCCCCCGCCCTGCCCCAGGGAGGCAGACTCGCGGGGCGCAGTCTCCTCGGGGCGCAGTCTCGGCGGCAGCAGCCAGCTTGCCGGCTGACTGCCCCCCACGCGAGCGGGACCATGTCCCCGCCTCCTCTCTCCCCCCCTGCCCCAGGGAGGCAGGAGGGCAGGCCGGGGGTGGGGGGGAAGGAGAGGCGACGAGGGCCGACTCCCAGGAAATTTCGGGGGAGGCTCGAGCCCTCGAGCCCCCCCGTAGTTGACGCCCATGGTTTGTGGTGCATTGAAACCATATGGTTTACAGTAAGTTGAAAGTGAACCTGTATCCAGAGACTTCCCTCTTTCACAGCCACAGTGTGAATGGCAGATGCCATTTTTGATGGAATTCAAACTGGCAAAAGAAGAAATTAAAGATACGTTTTGGGTGGGCAAAAACTTGGTTGCCAGTGTGGGACACTTATCAAAACAATTGCTGCGATTCAGCCATTTGTCATAATTTCCCCCTCCAATGGTAACCAGCTTGCCTCCCCTCACAGAATACAGATCAACATCACATACAAACAACATAAAATCCATAAAAACATACCAGGGCAGCATAAAAACAGCATTACATTCAGCTGCCCAAGGTGGTACCCATAAAAACAGCTAAAGAAATTGAACCTCTTGTTTAAAAGCCTGAATAAAAAGAAATGGTTTGGGCCTGGTGCATCAAGGAAAGTAAAGTAGGTAGCCAAATGAGCCTCAAGGGCATTCTGACAGCAGGGCGCCACCACTGAAAAGACCCTGTGCAGGTAGGGGGCACGGAAGGCAGGATGTAGGAAGAGGATTCTAGCTGGTGGGCTGGACTAGTCACTGCCTGTGGAGTGTAGAGATTTCTATCAAGGAAACTGAGGGGGAGGATTAACTCCTCTGCTCTAGCGGCTTTCACCCTAACTTGAAATTCCCCTCCTCCTTGCGGCTTTCTAAAACAGAAAATATTGGGAGAACCGGTCATGGGTTTGCCACATAATGTGTAGTTTGACCCTAAACTGAAAGAATCCTATCCCAAAAGTTGCCTCTGAAACAGCAGTTCTGGTTAGTTGTCAGATTGTATTATTACAGTGTGTAATTAAGATAATTACTTGGAGTTTATGCCAAGGACGGGCTGTGAACCAAAGAGATGGCTTTTAATTGTTTCCTTGGGCTCCCACTACCACGCTGAGCCAGACCGATGATCATCATCCAAGAGATGGATGTAGTCTCTTTTTTTCCCCTAAAGGAAATTGAAGACTCACTTCTGGAGGAGGAGGAGGAGACCAAAAAAATGCAGACTCTAGTCTTGCAAAGGCGCTGCTTCCGATAACTTCAGTAGTAATTAGATTTCAATTACTTACAGATGGTTATTTCTCAAAAAGTAAACCGCCCCCTCCATATAGAATCACAGTTCCCTTCCCCCAAGAAAACGCTGTTTTGTCTGAGGTCAGCAATGAGGGTGTATTTAGTTGGCAGCTCCACTGACCTGGTCCAAAATGTTGCTGCTTAGTCTCGAGAATTTTGTTTCGTTGTTTCCCTCAGGTGTTTCTCCCATGCAGAAGCCTCCAACACTTGCCTCAGAACTTACTTCTGAGTTGGTCTGCTTAGAATTGCTGTGTACAATCCTGAATGCACTTACTATTTGTTTACTTCGTTTATACCCCACTTTTCTACCCAGTGGGGACACGAAGTGTAGGCTTGCCAGCCTCCAGGTGGGGCCTGGGGACCTCCTGCTTTTACAACTGATCTCCAGCTGACAGAGATCAGCTCCCCTGGAGAAAATGGCTGCTTTGAAGGGTGGCCTCTATGGCATTGTACCATGTTGAGGCCCCTCCCCTGCCCAAACCCCACCTTCTCCTGGCTCCACCCCCAAAGTCCCCAGGTATTTTCCAACCCGGACTTGGCAACCCTAACAAAGTGGCTTAAAGCATTCACCCCTTCTCCATGTTCTCCTCACAACAACTAATGCTTTGGCGACTAAAGGTCATGGTTTCTGCTAGGCAACCAATCCTGGCTTCAGCTTTGTGTCAGACACTTTGCAACCGCGGTGTTTACTTTATCCTGCAGTTACCTGGAGGTGGGAGGCCAGTTCTACCATTCGCCTGTTCACAGCTGACCTTCTTTCTGTAGGCAGCTGTTTACCTTGACAGAATGTCCTGTCCCCATTTTGTTATGTGTATTTTTTCTAGGAAAAAGGGCTGCAGGAAAACACACACACACACATCCTGTTCTCTGGACAAACTCAAAACTGGCTCCACTGTTACCTTGTGGATGAGTTCAACTGGAGGAGGAAGAGGGTGGCTAATATTTAAGGCTTAAACTTTTATTAATTTAAGAGTACTCCCCCCCTTTCTTTCTTGCTCAGTAAAATGAAATAAATATGCTGTAAAAGCAGTTTATGCTAAAACCGTACACAGGCACTTACAATACATGAAAATCAGTGCATACAAAAAAAGCTTTAGAAAATAACTCTGGTATACAGGCTGTCCTTAAAGAAGGGGGGGGGGGAGATGGCAGCTCACTCCAATGGGGCTACCATAGAGGAAACCCCCCTCACACAAGTTGTGGCGGTTTTTACTTTCCTCAGAGAAGGGATGGAGAAGGGGCCATTGCTGAGAGGAGCCCAGATCTATAAATCCTGTAAAACTCCTCTTGCCTTCAAAGGATTAAAAAAATATTGGGGAATTAATAGGACACAGGATGGCCACCAAATTTCAGCTACGTAAAGGCAAAGGTGGTCCTTCAGATACATAGCTGTGAGCAATTTTAAAAGATCAAAAAAGAGCAACTTGAATTGAAACCAGAAAGACAGGGGCAAATAAGTTACCTGATCTAATACCAGCATAATGTGGCTGAAGCAACTAGATCTCATTCAAGAGATGGGAAGTTTAATCCACAGGGCAACTTCACAGTCTCTGAATTTGACTAGAAAACTAATTTTTTTAATGCCACCAGAAAATGCAAACGAAAATTCACAAAACGAACAGACAAAGCACATTGTCTGGATTTAACTGTGTTATGTCTATTCCAGGGGTGGCCAAACTGTGGCTCAGGAGCCACATGTGGCTCTTTCACACATTTTGTGCAGTTCCCAGTAGGGTGGCTGGGGAAGCAACAGGAAGGCATGCCTGCCCAATCGCTCTTCCGTTCCCCAGCTAGTGTTCCCCTCCCTTGGTAGTCTTGAGGTGGGAAGGAGCAGAGAAAGAAAGCAAATTTAACTTTAAATGCATTCTCAAAGCCCTCCCCCCACAAATATCATTGGATAAATAAATATCATTATCAACTTCTGTTTTTAACCCCATTTGTTTTTATTTTGGCAGTTAATAACAAGCAAATTTACATATTTTCCAACAACAACATGAGTAATATTTGTTCAGTTCTTGCGGCTCTCAAACATCTGATGTTTATTCTATGTGGCTCTTATGTTAAGCAAGTTTGGCCACCCCTGGTGTAGACCAAATAGTTCCCAGTTAAGAAAGAGCTTTATCCCAGATATTTTACCTCAGATTGGTGAGTGAAGTTTTGCTATCAGTGAGGCTTATGAGAGCGTGGAGAAATCCTCTCGTTTCTGGCAGCCATACTGTGAAACATCCATATCTGAATGCTGTTGGGCTTCATCATCATGTCGTTTCATAGCCTGATTTTAAATATATATATATATATTTCCTTTAGTGGAAAAGGCTCCTGATCCATCTCCCATCCACTCCGAACCTTTGGGATAGTGGTAGGAGGCAAATGTAAATTAATCATGCCATTTGTTCCTGTTAGTTTGGTGAAGTTTAGCAGTAATATTCATTACTGGGGATGAATAGTTACATTCTGGGGATCATCCGAATCCCCCTGAAAAAAACGTTGCAAATTTCCATGGAACTCTTCTAGCAGTTCTTTGGGGAATTTCTCAGGGGTGGGGATCCCCCCATTAATCTTTACATTTTACTCTAGGTGACATTTCAGTGGCAAACTGCATCCTTGTCATCTCTTCTGGTGTCTTTTGATCCCTTGAAGGCAGGTGATTTACAGGAACGCACGTCAACACCTGCCACGCTGCTCTCCGGCTGTTCCCCTGCCACCCCCAGGACAGGGAGGGGCTGCCATCCCCTGCCTCCCGCATCTGGCAGGCCTCTCACACAGATGGAAGAATCTCCAATTAAACCCAGAAGTGGCCTTGCAGGTTTTTCCGGCAGGCTGGTGCACGAACAGCCTCGGCTGCAATTAAGTCAGTCTCCGGTGCGTCCCATCCTATAAGAGTACCGAGATGGCAATCAGAGCTGGATTTACACATCCCCTTGTCTCAGAAATCCAGGGAAGGTACTGGAGCTGAGCTTCATAGAACTGTATCTCCAAACCAGCTATTTTGTCCTTACCCCTGCAGTTGAACAATAGGAGGGCACAGAAAACAGTGATCGGGAGGGAAGCTCTGACACTGAAAAGCCTGGTCTGCATGACAGCCAGTGTGGTGTAGTGATGAGTGTTTCAGACTAGGTTCAAATCCCCAGTCTACCATGGGAGCTTGCTGGTTGGCCATGAGCCAGTGTATTGCCCTGGGTGACAGTTTGGTGTAGTGGTTAAGAGCAGTGGACTCTAAGCTGGAGAACCAGGTTTGATTCCCCACTCCTCCACATGCAGCTGCTGGGTGAGTCACAAGTTCTCTCAAGAGCAGTTCTCTCAGAGCTCTCTCTGCCCCACCTACCTCACAGGGTGTCTGTTGTGGTTCTGAGACTCTGAGTGAAGGGCAGGCTATAAATCCAATCTCTTCTTCTTCCATCTTTGCTAGTTGCCCTGAATCCCTTTGGAGAGGACAGCATGAACTGCTCCCAGGATCGATTCTTTCTTTCTTTCTTTCTTTCTTTCTTTCTTTCTTTCTTTCTTTCTTCTTGTTAGCAGCACTTATTTTCAAGGCCTACTGGGTTGTTTCTTCTCCCCACTGGAAGCCAGGTGCAAGATGACCTGGCTCATCCAAGTGTTTGGGACAGCTAATTAACCATTCTTTGGCTTCACAGCCAGCATTTAGGGTATAAGATGCCTGGTTCAACTTATGCTCTTCATCTTGCGGTTTGGGCTAAGCTTTGCTGTGCATGTGCATTTTGAGGACCAGCTGAATGAAGTGAGCCATGCATCTGCTTTGATAACTCTGATGCATTATTAAAGCTCTGCTTGTAAGTAAACCTGGATCTCTTGTGTCAGTTCTTTGGGAACTCCTGCAAACCTATGGAGCCCCCAGCTAGAGTCCCTAGCAGCCAGGCATGCTCTCTCATCCTCACCTACCTCACAGAGTTGTTGTGGGAATAAAATGGAGGAAGAAGAGAATTATGTAAGTCGCATTTGGTCACCATTGGGAGAAAGGAGGGGTATAAATGAAGTAAATAAGTGTGAGAAGCTCAAACATCCCTATAAGAGTTGTCTTCCTTTCGTAATGTCTAGAATTGCTATCACAAATGAAGCATTTTGATTCCTTTTATCGAGGGAGACATTAAGCGAAATATTACCTGCTGTAGCTACTGAAAAGACAATGGTGCGACTACAAGCAACCACATCATGAGTTTAGGCTTACAGCCCAGTTCATCTTAAAAACTCGAAGTAGTTCATGCAAACAAACTTTTTCCCCATTAAGATTTTTTAAATAGTTTCCCACTTAAGACAGTAAACGTAGCAAACTGTCTGTAACGTTCACCTCCCACTTTCTTCCCCAACATAGCCCACCAACAAGAAAACAAAGTAAGTACTGCACATACTAAGGCCCCTAAAAGTAGAGAATAAGGGGAAAGGGAAGAGCAACAATGGGGAGAGGGAGAGGTAAGATGCAGCGATATGGACCCAGCTGAACAAGGACTGGGGAAGGTGAGACATCATTGTGAGACTCAGGAAAATGATGAAAACGAGTTTAAGATTTAAGATCCAGTTCACTGGCCTTTCCCCATTTTTCAGGCTGTCTCAGAGTGGCTTACAAACTCTTTTCCCTTCCCCTCCCCACAACAGACACCTGGTGAGGTATGTGGGGTTGTGAGAGCTCTGACAGAAACTGCTCTTTTCAAGAACAGCTCTGACAGAACTATGGCCTGCCCAAGGTCATCCAGCAGCTGCAAGTGGAGGAGTGGGGAATCAAACCTGGTTCTTCCAGATTAGAGCCCGCACACTTAGCTGCTACACCAAACTGGCTCTCAGGCTAAACAGGGAAGTTTCTTCCAGTGCTTCCAAAAGAGGGCTCAGAATGCCTCTCTATGCTCATGCTGTCTGGACTGAATGCACAGATAGAATCACCACATCTTCAGTGGATCTAAGACTCCAGTTAGACGCAAGGGAGGAGGCAGACTCTGCAGGCAGTGCTGGGTCTAAACCACAAGAGATTTTTTTGTACGTTATCACTGGTACCCTGTACTAAAGAACGTATTAAGAACAAACTACATCAGAGCAACCCTGCCATCTCCTTTCATGAAGTAATAGGGTTTAGTGTACCAGAAGAAGACGATATATAGACTTATGGCCCATCCTCAAAAGCCATGCTGGGGTATCAACAATGAATGAAGAAGCTATTTCTAAGTGGGTTGGCATCAGCTGCGTGCAAGATACAGGAAACTTGGGTGACTTGTGGTTGCCACCGGAAACATTAAGAAGACAGAGATCTATTTTCTGACGTCCGTAGTACAACTCCAAGTGAAATCCATGACAAAGACCCCGTTTGATAATAATTAATCTGGATTGCAGACAATGGCACAATCTGGGGAAGAAAAGAAGAGCAGTAACTCTATCCACATCCATTAGTTGCCAGCATGGTGACGTAAGCTGCGACTGCTGAAATCAACCCAGGAGGCAACTTGATTGCTTTCTCTTGAGTATCTGCACACAGGATTCCCCAGAGCTCATGGCTGTTCTGATCCGACAAACTCAGCCAAGAGCAAACTCAGTGAATGGATATAAGAGCTAGGCACCTTCAGACTTGAAACTACAAAGGCAGGCACTTTTTGGGGGAACTCTGGAATCAATCAAGGAAAAGTGACAGGTTTTTTTATTACTTGAAGTTTCTGACTGGGTATCTAAGAGATGAAGAGATAAATAAGAGTCTTTGGCTTCCGTAGAGGTTCATTTATTGATTCTGTTGCAATACCCTTGTTTATTACTTGGCTAGGAACCTCATCAGCTGAGGCTCAGCACAGAGAGATGTGTGGGAGTCCAGAGGCTCAGGCCTCAAAGAGTTCTTCCAGGGGTATGAGGGAATAGAACATGACCACTTGTATGAAGCTGATGGACTGACCAGGCCTTGTCTAAATACCAGGAGCCTGGTCTTCTCCCTCTGCCCGGACAACAGACCACAGCTCACATCACGGAGCCTAAGACACCCCCTCCAGACTCAGATTCAAGATGGCCACACATCACCTCAGCTAGGCCCCAACAGTGATACATTCTGATCAGCACTGGGAGGAGCCACAGTCTTCAACATTTGGGGCATCGTATCTGTCCAGCTACAATTTCCACCCAAGCTGCATTCAGATCAAAACTGGAGTTCAGTTTCAGGGGGCAAACGTATCCCACAGTCCCAGATGGTTTACAAAACTCCAGCCTGCTTTCTGCAGATCCCACCGAACACCCATCCAAGAATGGCACTCTCGTTTTCACAGATAGCACCTGGCCAGGAAACCCGTATTCTCATAATATCTTCAAATGTCATGTCAAACCAGCTCCCACAAGCATGTGCATAGACACACACACACAAGAACAAATAACCATTTTATGAAGCCTTGCGATTAAAATATTTTCAATCTGGCACTTTGAGTTCAGCAAGTTTGGTGCCATGTGAATTGCTGTGGTGGGGGTGTTTCACAACCAAGGTGCCAGAGTAGAAAAAGCCTCATCAACCTTTGCTTCTGGAGCTGTTTTACAGACAGCAAACCGACAGCAATCTTCTAGCTGTCATCAGATCATAAACTGCACAAAGCACAAAATACCCAAAATCTTATCTGCAGGAAAATCTAAAATCTAATAACACCTGTTATGTCTTTCAGCAGTTAACAATGCATTGGTAAGCAGCAGTCCAATCTGTAAGGCACAGAAGTCTTGTAATATTAACAATATGTCTGCAAAATCTAATTTCTAACAGCAGTCTCCCTGAGCTAGATGGCTCAGGCTAGCCCAATCTTGTCAGATCTTGGAAGCTTAGCAGGGTCAGCCTGATAATTAGTCCTTGAATGGGAGACTGCCAACAAAGACCAGGGATGCTACATGGAGGCAGGCAATAGTAAACCATCTCTGTTCCTCTCTTCCCTTGAAAACCCCCACTGGCCCCACTGCTGGACCTCCTGAGGGTACCTGGTGTTTTTGGCCACTGTGTGACAGAGTGTTGGACTGGATGGGCCACTGGCCTGATCCAACATTGGCTTCTCTTGTGTTCTTATGTTCTTAACCCTGCAGGGTTGCCATAAGTTGGCTGTGACATGACTGCCTTTCCCACCACTAATAATAATCAGATAGGAATGATAAGGTAAGAGCAGCCCAGGTTTCGTATTTGTAAGATATTTCAAGGTATGTTCTGATGAAGATGTCAACTCTAATATTCTATGGATCACTTCTTTCCCAAATCTGTGAAGCTCTGTTTATATGCTACACTGAACTCACGTACATCTTGCATATGTCTGTTTTCAGTCGTTAATGGTTTTACCATGCATATGGAGAGAATGTGCATCCTGAAATGGATGGTTACCATTTGGTCTAAAAGAGGCAACATGCGTATTTTCAGCTTCCATCCATATGAAGCAGAATCTACCTTGGAAAGGGTATAATTCTGCTTATAATCACACTAAATGACAAGCCCAAAGAGATATAGTCCCAGCTACCACCAAGACTTTTAGACAACTGACAAAGATGATTCAACAATTAATCAAGGTGCTTTCTGACACAGTGCAGTTCTATTACGGTAACATTCCTTCTAACAAAAGACTCCAGTTACAGCAGCCTTTTTAGCTAATCGGGTTTCCTCTTCACATGACTCAAAAGTGGACACTCCACATTCCAATGAGGTAACCAAGACCACCTCTAATTTGCCTCCTCCCTGCCCCAAGACTTCCTTTCCTTGCCTCATTTCCTGGGAACTCCCTCTGCCGCACTTCCTGCCAATCAAGAAGATCTCCTTGGAGCTGGATTCTCCTCCCCCTTCTGAAGCCCGGGAAAACAGAATCTTTTGTGTTCTTCTTGCACAGCTGACCTTGTGGCGACCTTGTGGTGGCGACCTTGTGTTTTAAAGGCAAGAGATATTCAAGTATCTTGCCACTGCCTGACTCTGCGTTGCAACCCTGGACTTCCCTGGTGGTCTCCCATCCAAATACTAACCAGAGCCGACCCTGCTTAGCTTCCGAGATTGGGCTAGCCTGGGCTATTAAGGTCAGGGCATTCTATTTATTCCCAAATTCTATGACTGGAGCCCAAATCTTCCACCCAATCTTGCTCGGTTGCTGGATCTTTCTGCATCCTGCCACATGTCAACTATCAGTTGTTTCACTCTTTAATTACATAAGGTTTTTGACTCCTGTGATATGGGAGACAGCGATGTTGAGCTTCCTTTCCCAAGTGGATTTGTCAGCTGTGAGGTGTCGAAGAGCCCTTGGCTCAAAGGCATCCACTGAGATAAAGGCATTCGTTCTCTCATGATGGATAAAGGAAGATGCCAAGTCCTTGCAAATGTCTTCCGTAGAGGCACTGGTGTCCAGTGCTGCTGAGGCTGCCACTTGCGTCACTGAATGGGCTGCCATTCTACAAGGAACTGTTTTGCTTCTGAGCTCAATAGATGAAGACAATGTATTCTTTAATGTAATAGCTTAGCCCTCTTAGAAATCTTAGCCTCTTGTACTCTTGTGTGCGCGCCTGTGCATATAAGCGATAGACTCCGATTTCCAAAACTCTACGCCTCCTGGCCTGATGCCAGCTGCTGGAGTAGTTGCAGGATTACTCCTGAGCTGCTGGCTGCAAGCATGGCCCTTAAGCATATGGCTTTAAAAACCACCCAAGGGAGGCTCTTAGGCATGGAAGCAACAAGTCAAAATCCCTCTGACTCTGTGACCGCTGCATTAGATCCTGCCTCAACCCTGCGACCTTTTGGACCATTTCCTGACTCTGCCTTCATCTTGCTCTTGAGCCTGCTGGTGAGCAACGCTCAGATTCTCAGACCTGGCAGTACGGACTGATCCTCAGACTAGGCTCCTGACTCTGTGCATAACCTTGGACTGGACCTTGACTACGCTTCTCAAGTTGGTGCTCGTCTTACTCACTCCGAACTCTGACAGTGCACCCTACGCTGTTCCCAGTCAAGCTCGCTGGGGATGTGGTACATTGACAGACAGATGAGTCACCTGATGCATTCTGGATCCTGTACTATGCTTGGCTAATGCTCCATCTAATCTATTCAATAAACCCGCTGCCTGTTTTCATTCCAAAAATCAGTTTTCAGTGTTTATTACTTGTTGCTCCACTTCCTTCTTCCCCTCAGGCCAGCCCCATATGCCCTTACGACTGCAATAACAACTAGAAATTCAAAGAACAGGCCTAGCAAAAGTTATTTTTCACAACGATTGATTGAACCCAGTATGTTTAAAGAGGCATCTCTCACATGCTGGGGATGGACAAAATGGAAGACCATTGTGGAAATTCCGAGGAACATCTGGCTGGCAACAGTAAACGATGGAACAGAACAACCCTAGCTTAATCCAACAAGATGTTATAAATCTGAGCTCTATAAAGGCGAAATTTCGTGTGTATTCATTTGGAAGTATTTGGAGCCCATTCTTCCATAAACTAAATCTTGTTTGGAAAACGTATTTCTGGTGGGAAATATGGCCTATTGATCTTAACCAAAATAACACTCTTCTCTGGCCAACACACAAGGCAATTCCCCCCTCCCCCCATTTTTCCCTCTTTTAAAAAAGCGAATTCTTCTTTCATGCTGCAAAGCGAATTTTCACTCAGCTGGAGCTAATGCTTCCTTCGGCGAAAGGATTATGGAGATCCTGAAAGGGAGGTTTCCAAGAAACAGAGCCATAAGTCCCAATCGGAGCTGAGGGACATAATGAAATGTCTGCCTCTTGGCAGGCAAAATAGGCAAGGCGAAAATGAAGGGAGAGAAATGAATACTCAGTCACAGGCGGTTTCGTAGGAGAGCTGCACAAAGCGGGGATTCACAATGAATGTGGACCACCTCATCTGGACGGAGACATCATGGAGAGAGAGGACATCAGCTATGCCAGACCATGGGCAGATACTCATCCCCAAAAACGCTTCTTTAGAGAGAAACAAAGCAGAACCTCCACTGTTCAGAACCATTTATGTGCAAATGCACCGTACCAGCAAAGGGACAGGAGAGATTTGTGGCATCTGTTCTGTCTGAACCCCCCCCCCCCCCCCCAAAAAAAGAATTAAATGTTGGGAACACTTTTGGTTCCCATCCACTCTGTAAAAGTCTGGGAAACACGGAGAAGCCCCCTTCTTCCAATAAAACAACTTACAATACAGAAGCCATCTGGCCAACATCCAGCAGGGCGACTGTCTGACTGCAGGAAGACTTAAGACAATGTTCTGGATTTCCCTGCTTTCAAAGACACTCTCCAACAAAAGCCACCCCCCTCCTTCAGACAGATTTACGGCCACACAAAATGCCCTTCACTATCAATGGACCGGCTTTCTATGCTCGCTGTAGTATCACTGCTGCCCTCGAGCTCGAAGGACTGAACATTACACTACAGACCTGACTGGGTCCGATTGTTTACTAAAGCAGTAATCTTAACCAAGACAGCGCTCTTTTCTCTAGACTCTCTGCCTTTGAGAGGGTGATTCAGTCTAAATATATTGGCTTCTTATCTTCCTCCAGTGTAAAGGAAGGCCATCAATAATGCCTCGTTTTTCACTTTGTGTCACAGGAACACACAATGCCAATATAGAGTTCAGTGACACCTTTAAGACTGAGAAAGGTTTATTCAAGGTATGAGTTTTCGAGTGCATGCACACATTTTTGAAATTTCAAAAAAATGTATATATGAAAAAGTGCATGCACACGGAAGTCATACCTTGAATAAACCTTTGTTGGTCTTAAAGGTGCCACTGGACTCTAAATTTGTTCTACTGCTGCAGACTGACATGGCTGATCATCTGGATCTAACAACAGAGCCAAAACAGCCTTCAACAACAAATAAATGTGCATGTGATTTGTAGCCGCCAGCCATTGGAATTTGACCCCACTGATTGTGGGCTGGATCCTGCCTAAAATTTCCATGCATGCAAGTGGTGTGTGTGTGTGTGTGTGGTTTTAATCCATTCACCTCTCCCACAAGCAAAACTTCCAACTCCTCCCCAAGTTACTCCTGGGGGTCCCCCCATATCCCAAAAGCATCATTTCTAGGGGGCACTTTGGGCTGCAGGGGGAGTTTCTATCTCTGGGAATTTTAGGTGGGATCTATCCCTATACCCGGTCTCTATCTCTTAAACAATTTAGCTGAGCCGTATTTAAAGCTAGCATTCCATCCCTGAGTTGTTTTAACAGTGAATCATAACAGTGGCAGCAACAAGCAGCATATATTATATATGACAAGCCAGGAAAACCAGCCTCCTCGAGGCACCAGAGACAAAAGTTCAGTGGTAACATTTCGTGTTACAGGAAATGAAGCGATAAGCACGTCTAGGCTTTTGTTTAGAAACCTGCTAAAGGTGTTGCTAAAGGGATACCGGTAGCAGAAGTTGCTTGTTAAAAAGAATCAAAGGCTGATGTGTACTCTCTACTGCTGGCTAGACCTCCAGCTTCTGTTTGGCAGCTTTGAAAGTAGGTGGTGAAGGAAACTAACCTTGAAATAGGAAGCCTCTTCCAAATGTTCTGAGCCTCAAACTGGATTATGCTTTTGCAGGTTCTCCTCTCCTCTGAACTGGTGCCTCCCTCCTGTAATAATTCTGGGTCCACTTATAAAGACTATGAGAATGAGGAGCAGCTCAAAACAACAATATCTTTGATTTG
The DNA here is from genome assembly GCA_029233225.1 of Lepidodactylus listeri. Taxonomy (NCBI): domain Eukaryota; kingdom Metazoa; phylum Chordata; class Lepidosauria; order Squamata; family Gekkonidae; genus Lepidodactylus; species Lepidodactylus listeri. The sequence goes on along the minus strand of JARCFY010000019.1, from coordinate 31,658,854 downwards.
TAAAAGGGCAGTTTATTAAATGCTGTCATGGACAGGACCATCTGCCATGTGTGCATCATGCTGGTTTCTCTTTCCTACTTGTGGATGGTTTTCTCCTTGTAAATAACCTTTCTTGTTGTATAGTTTGTGGGCCTACATATGGGCTCATGGCTGTTATCAGAAATCCGTGCTTATCTGCAGAACATCCAAAAATAAAAAAGCTGCTCTTGGAAATATAATGGAATGGGTTGGATTCAACCAGTTCTGCTGCTGCTGCTGCAAAAGGAAGGTGGGGTCCCCTTTAAATACCCCAAAGGGCTATGCTGAGGAAGGATCACTGAACCTGCATGTACAAAAGCCACGTGGGACACAGGCTGTAGTAAGGAGGGGAGGACAGTGAAAAAGCTGGCTGGAACCAACACATCTCTAAATTTTGTCAACACACCTCCCCTATTTCATCTCCATAATTTACTCAAGCTAAGAAGAAAAGATGGCTCAGGCTAGCCTGATCTCATCAGATGTCAGAAGCTAAGCAGGACCAGCTCTGGTCAGTAGTTGGATGGGAGACCACCAAGTAATACTAAACAGAGGCAAGCAATGTCAAACCGCCTCTGCTAGTCTCCTGCCTTGAAACCCCTAGGGGGTCGTCCTAAGGTGGCTGAGGCTTGTCAGCTGGGGGAAAAAAATGAAGAAAGGAAGCCCTCTCCCCTCTAATCTCATTTGTGCTACAGAAGGAGAAGCAGTCCCACATCCAGGTCCAGATGGCATAACAACTATGGGGCAAGGGGAGGGGGATAGGCCATCTCCTCTGGTCAGACATCCTTATTTGCCATCAGTGAGCCAAGGCATGAACTGCTCCCATGCTGCTACTCATAGAAACACTGGGCACCAAATATTAGTGCTGTACTGAGCAAGCCTAAATTCCCATACGTATGAGAGTGTGACAGGTCTCCCAAAAAGCACTCCTCTCTCCTCGTACCTATGCATGAAATCTCGTGCCCTTGGCAACGTTGGATACACCCACTGGCTCGGCTCAATCCCATGGTAGCTCAGGGCAGGCAAAGGGCTCTTTAGTCCACCGCTCTCCAGTATGAAGAGCTCCCCCTTTCCCCGGCTCGTGCACCATGGCTGCTCACCCTAACATGCCTGATACGGCACAGGTGGGCCACCGATGTGAGCAACGGGACACGGACCCTCAGCCTCTAGTGTTCTAGTAGGGAGAAGGGGCGAAAGGATCCTTTGTCTGTTTTGAGCTTGAAAGAAAACAGCTGCAGTGCATATTTGTGGGTCAGCTCAGAGCCAATTGTGTCTTGATGTAATAAACAAAACTGGGAGTGGGGGGGGGGGGGAGAGAAGATGGGGTTCATACAAAACCCAGAAGGGCTGAAGCATCTTTCTCAGTCCCTTCTGTCTAAAGGAGAGTTGGCTGTGCAAAAAACAAAACCCTGTATATGCCTTCCCTACTCTAGACAGAACCCTTGGCTGAGCCTAATATTAAGCCAATCCCATCTCTCCACCGCTCCACTTGTGGTCAAAGTTCCACCATTCATAAAGTGTGGCCAGTCAGATGAGTGAGCTGTAGCAACTGCAGGCCCCACCTCCCAATTGTTTTGCACGACCATCTGCTGCCATCCGGTGGCTAGACCACAAAACAACACCACTTTCCCATGCGGATAAAACCACAGGCAGCCATAGAAAAACTCCAAAAACTCAATGCTCATGAAATAACCTTTTTTGTCAGGGCCAATCAAAATATCACAGGACTTCTAACAGGCTTTCCGGTTCCCCAGAACGCTCCACCAGGCTGCTTAGTACAAAACAAAGGGGGGCGGGGAGACAATTCAGGGCATAACGGAGAAGCCCACCGTCTTTAAATGGAACACTGGATGTGTGGCAGACTTAATGAGATTTAAGGTTTCGATGGCTACTGGACCGTTCTATCATCATTTCTCCAAAAAGCACCTGAATGAGTGTGAGAGTCCTACAGAGTCAGTCACCAACAAGTGTCCTTAAACAGCTTTATTGAGAAAGGTCTGCTATGGTCATCTGCACTTCTTGTGTTAATAATGGCTGACACAGCCCCAAACAGGACAATTATACAGAATTCAAAGAGGGGTCTGGTAATGCATTGCAACCAATCACCATGTCAGAGAAAAGGCGCTTAAATTACTGGTTTACAGTTCCCAGGGAAAAAGTGGGAAGAATTAGAGTTAGACAGGAGAAGAGATACATGGCCAGGCACTAACAGTCTCCCAAGGTCAGAGCAGCTCAAAGAGCAATAAGCACGCCATGAGAAATATAACTTAACATTCCACAGACCCAACATCAAGGGTTCACTCATCCCACCTCCCGGGCAGGAGATAGCAGCATTAGCTGACAATGAGCTTTTCACTAACAACATGAAGGCAGCATGATAGGTTTTGGAGGGTGCGCCAGGCGCTTGCTATGAATACCAGAATGCCTGTGAGCATGTGGATAGACTGAAGGATGCATACCTGTGCAGTTCCTGGTGGGAAGTGCTTCCAGCAGAAGATGGGGGCAGAAGCACTTTGGACCTGGCAACTGCACAGGTGTACTCATCTCTCTTGCCAGGCACACCCCAGGTAGCTGCCAGGGTGATGACTGGGAACCAGGCCTCTTTTCTCTCCAGCCAGCTTGTAGGCTGCATTCAGTAGGGGAGGTGGACCTTCTCCCAGCTGACTGGGCCTCCTTCAGGTGAGGGTGACAGGAGGGGCCACTATGACGCCCTTTTCCAGAGCCAGTTCAGTTTCCCAGCCCACCCATACCAACACAACCCCAGAAAAAGCGATAAGGAGGAAGTTCTTGCAGAGCACACTTGAGTTCACTGCAACAGTAGCAACCGGCAGGCTGATCCTCTGCCCTCTTCCTCATTAACATGTTTCGAAATTCCAAGTTCAGAAAGGTGAGAGAGGCCAGGCTGCAAGAATGCCCACTGCTTGTGGAGTCCTGTTGATGGGCCCTTCCGTCCAGTTGCACTGGTTGGGACAGGAGGACGCCAATTCTGTTCTATGGAGAGAAGGGGATCTGAGGTTTTAGGACTGTCAAAGAAATCGGTTTCAGCGGACAGCTGTGTTGGTCTGCAGTGGAACAGCTCGACCCAAGGCCAATTGTACCTTAGATTTTTTGTAATGATTTTTTGGAAATTTGATTCCGGTAGCACTTTAGGGACAAGAATTTCAGGGTCTGAGCTTTTGAGAGCATTTGTTGAAGGAAACTGTGACTCTTGAAAGCTCATACCCTGAAAATCTTGTCCCTAAAGTGCTACCAAAATCAAATCTCCAAAAAATCATTACTCAGGAGCATCATGGAAGACAGCAGTTCAGTTTATCAGCTGCTCCAGATGCCCCGAACGAGGTAGACCGAATTTGGTGAGAGTGTCCTACAGAGTCAGTCAACAACAAGTGTCCTTAAACAGGAATGCTTTATTGAGAAAGGTCTGCTATGGTCATCTGCACTTCTTGTGTTAGTAATGGCGGGCAACGCGAGTCCAGGACAATTACACAGAATTCAAAGAGGGGTCCTGGCAATGCATTGTAACCAATCATCATGTCAGTAAAAAGGCGCTTAAAATATTGGTTTACAGTTCCCAAGGAAAGAGCGGGAAGAAATATAGTCAGACAGGAGAAAAGATACATAGGGCGGCACCAATAGTCTCTCGGAGCAGCAGGGAGGGCGATAAGCATGGCATGAGAAATATAACATAACATTCCACAGTGCTGACATCAAGGGTTCACTCATCCCACCTCCCGGGCAGGAGATGGCAGCATTAGCTGACATTTGACATCACAACTGAAAAAAGAAAAGTTAGGAGTCATGACATAAATTAGATAGCTGAAATATTTAGTCTGATCAGATGCTTATAGCTGATTTATCCAACAAACATCTCAGTTCATTGCTGGAGAACGGACTGCTCTCATCTGTTTTCTGATCCTTGGTTACTTCAGATTTCACGGTAAGTCTTACGGGACTCTTCCCTGGAGCATCCAGCTATCTCCCCACTGCAGCTTTCCCCAAAACAGCCGCCCTTTTGACAGGGAAACGCTGTGGAGATCATGCAGAAGGCACGGTTGGCATTAAAGATCCCGGAAGGGCTGACTCGGACTCTTTCTCTTGGCGGTACCTTCAGACTTGCTAATTTCCTCCAACAGGCCCAACCAAGCCTCTGCCATTTCCTCTGCTGCTTGAGCCCCGGAACAGCCTAAAAGGGAAACTTGAAGGCAAGACTGAGACAGTAGGTTTGGGGGACCCACGATGGGATTTACTTTGTCCGCCTGAACCTTGAAGATTACACTGGGCTCAGACGAGACTGGCCAAACTGGTTGAAAAAGAAAGCCGCGCAGCATTTGGTTCTTGCCGGGGGGAACACCGGTGCTTTTTCAGGAGGTTCACTCCTCATCAGATCTTCCTTTCCCACCGTATTTCCAGATCCAAGTTTCCTCGTGATCTAGGCTGGGTCTATGGCAAGACCTTGTCCAGTTCCAGAGCACCTCCAGGCTCTTCTTGCCAAAGGCAGCTTTTCAGACGGGGCTTCCGGCCCTCCTTCACTCAGCCTCTTTGCAGATCAGAGTGACTTTCTCATCCAGTAAGTCTTCCATGGTCACCGTCACCAGCTCCGCTCTGCCTTGGTATCCTTGGGCATCTGGCAGCGTCAGGAACACGTGGGAGCCGGTCAGCTCTGACTCCGTGAGTGCAATCACCTGCTCCGGTGCCTGAATCACCTGAAAGGAAATGAACGTGAGTGTGGCTGCTTTGTCCTCCCAGAGATGGGGAGACTTGGACTGAGATTCTGACTCAGCCCTGAAGCTTATGGCAGCGGCCGTCTCTCCAGTCTAAACAGCTCAAAGGTAGGAGGATAAAACGGATAACCTCATGTGTACGACCCTGAGCATCTTGGAGGCTGGATAAGGCTCAAAACCGATGGGTTTTGGTCTAGGAGCAAAGCCCCCAAGTCCCTTCCATCACCAATATTTTAAAGAAAACTCAGTGGTAAGAAATGGGAAAGCCAAAACAAAACCAGGAAACAAGAGAGTGATCCCAGTTTAGTGGGAGCTAATTTGGTGTAGTGGTTAAGTGCGCGGACTCTAATCTGGGAGAACCGGGTTTGATTCCCCACTCCTCCACTTGCACCTGCTGGATGACCTTGGGCAAGCCATAGCTCTGTACCAGCTGTTCTCTCAAGGACAGTTCTCTCAAAGCTCTCTCAGCCCCACCTACCTCAGAGGGTGTCTGTTGTGGGGAGGGGAAGGGGAAGGAGTTTGTAAGCCGCTCTGAGACTTCAAGTGAGTGAAGGGCGGGGTATAAATCCAATCTCTTCCTCCTCCTCTTCTTCTCTTCATCTAAAATGTTGTACCCAACTGCAGTTTTACGGCAAATTAGGCTCTTTGCCAATCCACTGGAAAACACTCCTATCCTTGAAAAGTGCCTATTCCTTTCTTGCCCCTTCTGTCCCATAATGCTTTACACACACACACACACACACACACACACACACACACACACACACCATGCCTGAGACAAGAACAGGCACACTGCAGGTAAGCATAGTGGACAGGTAAATGCCATCCATCTGAAGAGGGGAATTTTACTAAGCTGCATGGAAGGGGGGGAAGCACAATAGGGAGGGAGAAGAGGAATGGAGAAAAAACTTGCATCAGCTTCAGGGCAGGTCCCATCCCCATTTGGAAGAAACATCACTTACTTGCACTATATGGGCCGTGGGGACCGGTGAGCCTGCAAACACCACTTTGGGATGCTCGGCCCCACAGTGCTCCTCCAGCTGCTCCTGCCCAGAAAAGAGCTCCCCGCACAGCCCGCATCCAAGGGACGGTTCTGCCTGCGTGGTATGTTCTGTGGCCACGTGGTGCTGGAGTGCCTCCTGGAGGTGGAAGGAAGCCGAGCAGTGTGGACAGAGGAATGCCTGGGACCCTACGGCACAGAGAGCGCTGCGGTGAGCCCAGAAGCCTTTGGAGGAAATCAAGGAAGGGGGAGATAGGGAAGGGGGCATGCTCACCTAAGTGCTGGCGCTTCATGTGAGCCTGCAGCAAGGCCAGGGTGGGGAAGAAACCCCCACATTGCTCACACTCGTGGAGCACCACATCTGGAGGAGACAAAAGCCAGACTGCTTTCAGACAGGGACCATCCCTTGCTGACCAACAAACTGTAGCGAAACAGGGTCATCCTGCAGAGGTTTCCCAAGCAACAACCCGTGCCTGTCCTCCTGCTCCCAGCACAGGGGGGGGTGTCTCTATAAACCCTTTTTGTAATGCAATTTGGAGCGGGAGGGAAGGCAGCATGGTATAGCCCAGGGGTGGGCAAACTGTGGTTCGGGAGCCGCATGCGGCTCTTTCACATATACTATGTGACTCCCAGTAGGGCAGCTGGGGAAGCTAAATATCATTAGCAAACAAATATCATTGGACAAATTAATATCATTATCAATATCTGCTTTTACCCCTTTTGTTATTATTTTTGGCAGTCTCATTTAATATTAATAAAAAGCAAATATGCTTATTTTCCAATGAAAGCAGGTAATATTTGTTCATGTCTTGCGGCTCTCAGACATCTGTGTTTATTCTATGCGGCTCTTACGTTAAGCAAGTTTGGCCACCCCTGTTCTAGGTGGCTCTTACGCGGAGCAAGTTTGCCTACCCCTAGCCCAATCTCATCAGACCTCTTGGAGGGCACATGGGAGAGGGCCTTTTCTGTGGCAGCTCCATGATCGTGGAACAACATCCCCAAAGAGGTGCGCCTGGCCCCCTCACTGTCCGCCTTCAGAAGGCAGCTGAAGACAGCATTTTTAGGACGGCATTTGATTTTTTTTATCGATGGGCAGTCCTAATTGGCGTTTTAACACTGTTGCTTCATTCGTGTTGTTTTTATTGTGTTTTGTATAATCATTTTTGTTTATATTGTAAGCTGCCTCGAGTTCCACAAGGGAGAAAGGCAGCTAATAAGAAGAGAAGAGGAGATTGGATTTATATCCCACCCTTCACTCACTTTGAGTCTCAGAGCGGCTTACAAACTCCTTCCCATAACAGACACCCTGTGAAGTAGGTGGGGCTGAGAGAGCTCTTTTGAGGACTGCTCTTTCAAGAACAGCTCTGTCAGAACTATGGCTTGCCCAAGGTCATCCAGCAGGTGCAAGTGGAGGAGTGGGGAATCAAACCCGGTTCTCCCAGATTAGAGTCCGCGCACTTAACCACTGCACCAAACTGGCTCTCGTGTTAAATGTTTCAAATAAATAAATCTCAAAAGCTAAGCAGGGAGACTCTGTGGGGGAAAGCGAACCCCCTCTGCTTCTCACTTCGCTTGAAAGCCCCTTCCTGGGGTCACTGTACACACGTAACGCACTTTCATTGCCTACCCTTTCTCCCAAAACAGTCATACAGGCTCGTGCTGCGCTCCTGCAAGGCAACAGTCCCCCGTCAGTCTGGTACAGGGGAGGGGAGGGGGATTAATGGGCACGTGTCAGCAGAGGAAATTCCTCTTGTCTCCCCGTGCTTGCCCTACAGGAAGAACTGAAACATCCATGCAGAACAGGGCCCCTCATTTCCATAAGGAGCCGACTTCTACCAGTTCAGATCAGCGCAGCGCCTCTCTTGGGAGTCTTGTTCACAGCACTGACACAGCTAGCTAAATTGAGGAGGAACAGGAGGAAGAGGAAGCAGCAGCAACTGGCCAGGCATCTTCGGAGGCGGTGGCAGCAAGTCGCAGCCAACTTACGGCAACCCCGCAGGGTTTTCAAGGCAAGAGATGAGCATTGCCTGCCTGCGCGCAGCTATCCTGGGCCAACCTGCTTAGCTTCCGCAACCTTATTTATTTATTATTTATTTATTATTTCGTATTTATATCCCGCCCTCCCCGCGTGCGGGCCTGATGAGACCGGGCTAGCCGGGGCGGCCATCCAGGTTGGGCCAGGGCATCTTCAGAGCAGCTTCCTTTGCCACCCTCCCATCCTTACCTGCATGGGCTTCCTTGGTGTGTTTTCTGTAGGCTGCGGTGCTGAGGAAAGTTTTATCACAAGAGCTACACTGTGATGAGGAGAACCTGGAAGAACGGTGGTTCTGGGCTGCGAAGATATCTGGGTGATGGGTCCGGTTGTGGTACCACAGCCCCGACAACTGCTGCAGAGAGCAAATGGAATTGGGTTACCATGGTAAGGTGCGTGAGAACACAATAAGCCCCGCTGGATCAGACCCGTTGTCCATCTGGTCCAGCATGATGGCTCCTGATGCCCCCAGACATCCCTCAAGCAGGCAGTGGCGGTGAGGGCTGCTCCCAGTGCAACTGGAACTCCTCTTCAGTGGTGTCAAGCCACTGGAACAACCCAAGGAGCTCTACTTGTTCCTTTCTCCTTGGGGTTAGGAGGCAAGTTAAGGCATTCACGTTTCAATAACACATATAGTCACACAGAGCCAGTTTGGTGTAGTGGTCAGGAGCCCGGACTCTTATCTGGGAGAACTGGGTTTGATCCCCCACTCCTCCACATGCAGCTGCTGGTGTGACCTTGGGTCAGTCATAAGTTCTCTCAGAGCTCTTCTCTCAAGGGCAGTTCTCAAAAGAGCTCTCTCGGCCCCACCTACCTCACAGGGTGTCTGTTGTGGGGGAGGGAGGGGAAAGGAGATTGTAAGCCAACCTGAGACTCCTTCGGGTAGTGAACGGCAGGGTATACATCCAATCTCTCTTCTTCAAGAGCACATGAATCTACCTTATACTAGATCAGATCATTGGTCCGTTGCGGACAGCACTATCTACTCAGACTGGTGGTGGCTTTCCAAGCTCTTAAGTAGAGATCTTTCACGTTACCTGCTACCTGATCCTCAACTGGAGGTGCCAGGGATCAAAACTGGCAGCTTTTATACGCCAAGCAGATGCTCTATTACTGAGCCATGGCCCCTCCCCAGCTGACTCTAAGCCACTTTTCTACTGCTGCCAACTTTGTGTTTTTAATTATTGGGCCATGCTTTTGATGGCTCTTGTAGCCGTGTGCTGTTTTACTGAATTTTTTAATTTTTTTGTAACTCTACCTTGAACAAAATCACTTCATAAATGCCGGCAACAGATTTTACTGCGTACGAACAAATGCTGAACTGCAGTTCAGGCTCTGGTACCTGCCGTTTGAGTGTCACTGTATCCATGCTGCACTGACCACCGTTTGAGGGACTGGCTAAGTGACACCAAGAGGGACTGCTGCCTTCCAAGGGCCACTGGGAACAACTGGAAAATAGGGAGCATAGACAGAGCACAGACGCCTGGGGGCTTAGTACGGCGTACCTGATAAGCTTTGTTGCAGATCCCACAACCAAAGGGTTTCCCCCCGGCATGGGTGACCATGTGGCGCTCCAGCAGGGACGGTGCACTGAAGACCTTCCCGCACGTTGGGCACGGGTGGTACTCCCTGGCGTGGGCCATGTGGATATGCTTGCGGTGTTCCTGCAGCGTGGGGAAGCTCATCTGGCACTTCTTGCAGTCGTAGGGATCGTCGATGTCTGCGTGCCACCAGAGAGATCAGCTGGTCACCATTTATGCAGAACTTATTTTTCACACATACAGAGCCTTCGTGCTACTCTTGCAAGGGGCTGGCCAAGGCTTAGACTACTGTAGTGTAGCAGTGGAAGCCATAAAGCTGCAAACAGGCATATCGCCGGTTCGAGGGTTACCTCAGCCACTAACTCACTGAGGGGCCGGAGGAAAGGCCCTCTTTGTCAGCTCCCGTCTTGATTATTAAATGAGGATGACTGTTCTAGCATGTGAGCATTAAACATGGCTCTAGTATGTGAGCATTAAAACACAGTAATTCAACGTAAGCTCCAATTGTTTGGAAGCTGAGGGGCAGCAGTATGGAAACCAGAAGCCAGTGGAAGGCAGACGCCAAACCTTAAAATTTAGCATCACTCCGGGCTGTGGCTCTGGCCCAGGTTGCAACCTGTTGATGGCACCTGAAGGATGGGAATTCGAGGAAGCCTCCTTCCTCTAGATTATGTTTTTATCCCACCCGTCTTCAAGGGAAGCATACATAGGCCTTTTCTGCCCACAGTTTATCCTCACAACAACAGTGTTGTGTAGCAGTTAGAATGTTGGACTAGGAAATAGGGGGAGTGAATCCTTGCTTTCCCATGGAAACCCACTGGATGACCTTGAACCAATTACACACCCTCTCTCAGCTGAACCTACCTCACTGGTTTGCTGTTGTGCAGATAAAATGGAGGAAAGAAGAACAATGGGGTCTTTGGGGGGGTATTTTTTTATATGTGTGTGTGTGTGTGTGTGTGTGTGTGTGTGTGTGTGTGCGCGCACGCACCTGGAAGTCATGGTGACCTCTGGTGACTGACCCCTACTGGGCGCCTGGAGGATATTCACCGAGGTAGCTGAATAAAGCCTGACCCCACCTCTGGTATTCCAAGGAGGTCTCCCATCCAAATACTAACCAAAGTTGACCCTGCTTAGCTTCCGAGATCGGGCTTGCCTGGGCTATCCAGGTCAGAGAGGGAGGAGAAGAGTATTATAAGCCAACTTGGGTCTCTGTTGGGAAGAACAGCGGGGGGTAGAAAAGAAATGGACAAAGTAGGCTGAGCAGGAGATGCCGAGGAACAGCATCTCTTCCTCAAGAGACAGAGCCGGTTCTGCATGCAGTCAGCTTCCTGAGGCCCTGGGCTTTCATTTTTTATAAGTTACTAGCCTCCATGCCCTGACCCGGATGGTCCACACTAGCCTGATTTCGTCAGATCTCAGAAGCAAAAAAGAGTCAGCCTTGGTTAGCACCTGGATGGGAGCCCAACAAGGAAGTCCAGGGTTGCTATGCAGAGGCAGGCAAGGGCAAAACACCCCTGCTCATCTCTTGCCGTTGACAATCCTACAGGGTCGCCGCATGCTAGCTGCAACTCGACGGCACTTTACATGCACCAGCCTTTGTGACCGAGAAAGGCAGGCTTTAAAAGGGATCAGCAATGGCTGGCAATATCTTCCAAGCTGGGCTGGGTGGAAAGGAGGGGGGAGATAAATCGCATGATGCATGACGTACCCAGCCCTGTGCATCGGAGGCACCGGCCAAGTGTCTTCCTCCTCCTGATGCCTTGGTCCCAGCCCCCCCCTTTTATCCCTCCCTGCAGAGAACCCCCAGCTGGGAGCCCATCCTCCACAGGGAACAGCTGAATCTACTCACTGTGAAAGGTGCGGAGATGAATGGAGAGACCGTTTGCCTGGCGAAAGCCCTTCCCGCACTCCCTGCAAACGTAGGGCTTGTCACCAGTGTGGGTGCGCACGTGGCGGGACAGCTCGATTGACTGGGCGAAGACTGCAGCACAGTACTGGCAGGCATACATCTTCCCTGCAAAAGACAGGCACTGCAGCTGATGGTGGGGTCCATACTGGATGCTACTAAACAACTAAGCTATCCAGGGCTGAGCTCTGCACCGTGGAGGTCTCGGCCACTGTTTGGTTTTGGGGAACACAAGAACACAAGAGAAGCCACTGTCGGATCAGGCCAATGACCTATCCAGTCCAACACTCTGTCACACAGTGGCCAAAAACTCCAGGTGCCCTCAGGAGGTCCAGCAGTGGGGCCAGGACAGTAGAAGCCCTCCCACTGTTGCCCCCTCGCCCCGCAATTAGGACTGTGGCTCAGTGGAAGAACCTCTGCTTTGCATGCAGAAGGTCCCAGGTTCAATTCCTGTTATCTCCAGTTAGAAAGGACCAAGCAGGAGGCGACAGGAAAGACCTCTTGCCTGAGACCCTAGAAAGCAGCCACCAGTCTGAATGGACGACGCTGACCTTGATGGGCAAAAGGTCTGATTCAACATGAGGCAACCTCACACGTGAACACACATGTGATCGTAAGGTTCTCAGCCACCAAGGAGAGAGGTCCCTCAAAGACCTACGTACAAACATACCCTCTGCGTGCTTCTTCTTGGTATGGTAGGCCAGGGCTGAGGCCTGTGAGAAAGCGGTCCGGCAGTGCTTGCAGACGAAGGGCCGGTCCCCGGAGTGCAGGCGCTGGTGGTTCTTCAGCGTGGAGTTGGCAGCAAATTTGGCTCCACACTTGTCGCAGGAGAAGGGCTTCTCGTCAAAGTGCTCCGTCAGTTTGTGATATTGCATCCCTGGGGGGGGGGGGGGGGCAGAAAACTGGCATGGGGAAACTGTGAAGAAGGCCAAGCTTCTCCAGTTTAAAGGCCTAGAGGCAACCAAACTAATGTGGGTGAATTGAAGAGCTAGGAACACCTCTCCCTAGAGCATCCTTTCCTCCCGAGGTTAGCTGGTGGTACCTGGCACCCACTGAGGGGGACCAAGGGCTCGTGACCAATGCTCCCTCTAAGCTGGGGAGTCTTGTGAGCAAAAATTCTACTTTGTGAACTACTGGCACTAAAGTGTTGAGGGAGCAATTTGGCTCCTGCATGAATTAGTTTTCTCTAGAGCCATCCTTCCTGAGCTAAGACAAAGATGTGTGAGCCGGAGGCTAAAAAACTAGCACACTCACTCAGCTTAGAGGGGACACCTAGTATCTGCAGCCAAAACAGCAACAGCAGCAACATGGAAATCTAAAAATAAATTAACAATAAACCTCTGGTACAAGAAAATCTGGAACATTTACATAATGGAAAAAATCTCAGACATTGTAAAACAAAAAAACCCCTACAGGTGAACAAAATGACATTACAAGTATAGGGTCACCCATTATTGTATATCTAACTGTTAAAGAAACAATACCGGATGTATTAAATAACATGTGCTTATGGCAGTGGTGGGCAAATTGCGGCCCACGGGCCACATGCGGCCCGCCACAGAGTTTTTTGCAGCCTGCCAAGACAGTCGGCCACATGGTTTCAGTCAGGCCTCCGTTGGGCCCAGAGCGCAGAGAAGTGGCGCTCCGGGAGTGAAGTGTCCAGGGGGTGGGCACATTACCAAGCCCCACCCCCTGCTCCCAGCAGCCCTGTTGGGCGACGAGGAGGCAGAAGAAGGAAGGTAAGTTACCTTCCCTCCCCCATCCTCCTCTTCCCGGGGCCACAGCGCTCCGGGGAAGCTCTGCCCGCCCGCACCCTCGCCTTCCCCGGGCTGCACCAAAGCATAGCGCTCCGGGGAAGCCCTGCCCACTCCCACCCTCACCTTCATGCAATCATTTTAAAAGGTATGGCCCTCCGCTAAACTCCGCACCCACAAAGTAGTCCCCCGAGCCAAAACAATTGCCCACCCCTGACTTATGGTAACACTAACAAAGCAAAATCACAAAATGTATGAAAAGTATAAATTTTAAATGTATCAGCCTTCAGATAAGAACCTAGGAATAAGCCTATTCTGTACATGTAAAACTTATGTCATAAATGAAAAATGAATAAAAAACTGAATTGGGGGGAAGAAAAGAGGGAACACTGCTCATGACCACACTAAAACGGTTCCTGGACTGTACCACAGGCTAGTTACAGCCGAAGGGGTGTTCATCTGAGTGAACACTCTGCTATATCATAAAACCCCCTAACCACAGAAAACTATGAATACACTACGCCCTGTAAGCATGGTGTAGTGGCTAGAGGGTCGGACTAGGACCAGGCAGACCCAACTTGAAATCTTTACTCTGCTATGAAGCTCGCTGGGTGAAACCCTGAGTGAGTCAGTCTCTCTCTCAGCCTCACCTTATCTCACCGGGCGGCTGTTGTGACAAAATGGAGGGGAAGACAATGAGTTTGGCAGCTCCTTCAGGGAGAAAAGCAGGGCCTAAATATCTAAATGGACAATATATGGAATGAATAAAAGGCTCTCTAGTCTAATTTTCTTCCTTGAGTGCTTATATTCTGCAGGCAGGGGTGCAAGGGAATGGGAGGATCCACTCATCACTGTTACAACTATTTTAAAAGCATCAAGAGTAAAGCAAACAGATCCCCGCCTATGGGCTCAGAATTATTTTCAAGGGACACAGAAGAGAAGAAGCGATAGGGTCACCTCTACTGACCTATGCGCCGACTGCGGTCCCACCACGGCACATTCTGCCTCTGCCCCATTGGATTGCTTTTCTGCATGTCACCCCAAATTCCAAAACAGTTTAAATCCCACATTGCCTAATAAAAGGCACAGCTGAATAAATGATGTTCTGTTCTGATGGGGCCTGTCAACCTTCTTTTTCCTGCTTCTCGAAAGAGCTTCGTCTGACAAGCGACGGTGACCGCTCTGTGGTAACACCTTCTCTTTCAGTCCTGAAATCAGTAGCCTGAAGCCAAATGTTACAGAACCACAGAATGCAAGAGACCAAAATGAAAATGTTTTTCTGCTTTTCTCCCCGAAGCACCTGACAACCTCATTTTTTCCTCCCTCTTCCAGAATACTAGAATTCAAGGGCATCCAATGAAGCTGATGGGCAGTAGGTTCAAGACGGACAAAAGGAAATACCTCTTTACACAGAGAGTGATTAAAATGTGGAATTTGCTGACAGAGGATGTAGTGATGGCCACAGGAATAAACAGCTTTAAAAGGGGATTAGACAGATCCATGGAGGAGAGGTCTATCAGTGGCTACTGGTGACTGAGGGGAACCTCCACATTCAAAGGCACTAAACCTCTGACTCCCAGAGCCAGGAGGCAACACCAGGGGAAGGTCTTGGCCTCTCTGCCCTGTTGCTGGCCCTCCAGAGGAACTGGCTGGCCTCTGTGTGAGACAGGATGTTGGACTAGCTGGACCACTGATCTCATCCAGCAGGGCTCTTCTTATGTAACTATACCAGCTGTACCTGAGGCGTGAGCAAATTCTCGGCCGCAGATGTCGCAAGCCACAGGGAAGCGCTTTTTCTTCTTCTTCCTGGAGGCAGAGCCTGGAGTCTCTGGGGGGCATTTCTCAAGCTCCTTCCTGGAAGCCCTCTTCTCGTTGCAGTCCTTGCAGGGGTCTTGATTCTGGCTAGTGACGCGGCAGCATTTCTCATGCACCTGGAGGCGGCAGTAAAACTGGAAGCTCTTCCCACAGGCCTTGCAGGTGAAGCTCCTCTTTGGGGCAGCACCCTTGGGCGGCACCACAAGCTCGGCCTTCTGCTCTTTCTCTTCTTGGCCCGTGTCTTCGAGCAGGGACTCCTTTCCCGCTGGCCGTGGCTGCGCGTTGGCTTCAGCTCCTTCACCTTCCATCAACAGCCCTGCACAACAATTGGAACGATGCTGCTGATGCTCACCAAACATGGTTTGGCCCATCAACTACACGCTGTGCGTCGGCATCCAAAAAGCCACCAAACCATCTACCAAGTAGTTCCCTGAAAGCTCAACTTTTATTTATCTCTGATTTCTTGAGGCTACAAAAATTGGGTGCCCGGTGAAGGCTCAGAAACTCACGGGAGGGCTGAACTGGACAGCCAGAGGTCCAGGCGCGGGAGAGGTTTTGCAGAGTGGCTGAAGTGGCACAACTGCATGTCGGCTACAGACAGTGTGCACAGTCCTGACCACCTTGAAGGAAGAATGCAACCACAAATAGACCAGCACCTATAATAGCTCACTATAAAGGACCCAATCCAAGTGCTGTACAAAATATTAGTTATTCAAAAACCTCTTTCTACATCGTTTTCTTCATACAAAAACCTTACAAGGAGACACAGTCTCAGGAAGTGGAACACCAAAGCAACGCAGGTTTAAGAACACTATATATACAATCCAGTATTTTGTGCCTAGGCATGCAATTCCACAACAGTTTAAATCCCACATTGCCTAATAAAAGGCACAGCTGAATAAATGATGTTCTGTTCTGATGGGGCCGGTCAACTTTCTTTTTCCTGCTTCCCAAAAGAGCTTTGTCTGACAAGCGATGGTGACCGGTCTGTGGTAACACCTTATCTTTCAATCCTGAAATCAGTAGGCCTGCGACTTCCTTTCCAAGTTCCGTGGCATTCTAAAACTCCAACGCGAAAAATATCTTAAAACCAGAAGGTTCAGATCCCCAGCTGGGGCTTCTTAAACCTGCGCTGCTTTGGTGTTCCGCTTCCTGAGACTGTCTCCTTGTAAGGTTTTTGTATGAAGAAAACGATGTAGAAAGATGTTTTTTGATAATATTTCGTATAGCACTTGGATCGGGTCCTTTATAGCGAGCACCCTGGAGGAAGGGCAGAGGCGGAGAAATCAAGTAAATAAAGGATGTTCCATGCATCACGTTGCCATGGGAACTGCTCCCCAAGCCTCCATCCTGCCTTGGAACTCACTCCAAAGGTCCCTTTGGCTCCAGACTCTCAGCAGTCTCCATGAAGAGAAGCAAGAAGAGGCTGCTGACAGGCTGGTGCCTGGAACTCCCTCCAGGAGTCTCTCTCCTCTGTCCCTTGTATTCCTGAACTGGCCTGTTAGATTTGGCTGCCTGGTCCTTCCACTCGCTCCTTCCCCACCTCTCGTCACCACCCATCCCTTAAAGTTACTTCTTTCCCCCAGTCTAGCTACGTTACCCACATCCTAACTTGCCCCAACATGTGCACTAGAAGAAGCCTGGTGTGCGTAGATGCTTAAAACATGCTGATTTGGGCATGTCTCCCCATTGCAGGCACACCCACCAGCAAAGACTCCTTTGCTGCCGCCAGAGTGTTCTTCCGGCCAACCAAGACAGAGAGATCGGCAGGCGCTCACCTGCCTGGCGCAGTTCCCACACGACTGGCTGCAGGCCTGGGAAAAATCCCTGAGTGCTGCAGAGGAACTGGCAGATCCGGTTGGCAGGCACAGATTTGCCAAGGGTACTGCTCAGAGCTGCCTTCCAGGATGCCGTGGGGGTCCCCTCCTGCGGGTCCATGTTCAGGAGCTGGAAAAGATGGAGAGGAAGGGAATGAGGGTCACAGGAAGAGGCCTGTCTTGTGCCGCCTCTGCAAAATCAGGCTATTCCTCTTGCTGCCCCTGCCCTTCCTCCATGTGTTCTCCCGGTTTCCCAGATTTCTGATCAGTTGCAGATGTGCGGCAGGACTCCTCTCACCAGGTGGCAAGACTATGAGAACTGCCCTACTGGATGAAACCAAAAGGTGCAGTGTTTTGTTTCCCACACTGGCCAGCTGGAGACTTCTGGAAGCTCCCAAAGTATGTCATGAAGGCAACAGCCTCCCACTGCAAGCCTTAGGTTTGGCTCTTAGAGGTATGTCACTATCTACCCGATATGAATCGGTGCACCATCTCGGATCCTCCCAGGGCTTCCTCCTAGCAGAGCCCTCCATTAACATCGTTCAGGTCTTGTTCTCTCTCAGCAATGTCTCTCTCTCTCTCTCTCTCTCTCTCTCAGCGGTGGCCTCAGCCTTTCGGGATGCTCTCCCAGAAGATGTGAGCACGGCTGCTGCAAAGGCCTGCTTCTGTAAGCAACGCGAGGCTGTACTGCTCTGCTTGGTGGGCGACTAAGCAGTCTGTGCTGTAGGTGGAGGGTAGTCTGTTGGTTCTTTATGGTTTTAACTGTTTCGCTGCCTGCTGGGCAAGCCTTTGTACACCACCTTAAGCCACCAGGATCAGTGGGAAAGGCAGGATGTGAATATTTTAATAAATAAAATCAAATTCTATCTACTATGGTTCAACGTTCTTTTTTTTAAAAAAAATATTCTTTTTTAATGTGTGTGCGTGTGTGCACGCACAAGTTTGTGTGTACCTGGAAGTCATGGTGACCTCTGGTGATTGACCCCTACTGGAGGCCTGAAGGATATTCAGAGAGGTGGCCGAATAAAGCCTGCCCCCGCCTCCTGTCTCTGGTATTCCTTGGAGGTCTCTCATCCAAGTACTTGCCAGAGTCGACCCTGCTTGGCTTCCGAGATCTGACAAGATCGGGCTTGCCTGGGCTATCCAGGTCAGGGCTGGTTAACAGCTCTTGATTGACGTCTCCTCCACTTTGAATGTGCTACCACAGGCAGTGGTTAATGTCAGACTAGGATCTGGGTTTGAATCCCCGCTCTGCCATGGATGCTTGCTGGGTGAGCGCTCATGCACTCTCAGCCTGACCTAACATACGGAGTCCTTGTGAGGATAAACCAGAGAAGGATGTAAGCCCCTTTGGACCCCCCCATTGGGAAGAAAGGCAGGGTACAGATGAAGTAAATGAAATAAAATATGTCTAATCCTCTTTTGACAAATCCCTCTAAAGCCAGTAGCCATCCATGTCATGAGGCATTAAGTTCCACATGTTAATTTTTATTTATTTTATTTTTATTTTGGTTTTTTTTTTATCCTGCCTCCGCAAGTGGGCTCAGGGTAGCCAAAAACATGGCATAGAACAACATAAATCCAACAATAATAAATTATTATAAATGAGTGCATAATTAATGATGCACTAGGAGAAACAGTTACCATCGGCTTACTGGTCACAAATGAAGGGGATGACTGGGCTTACACCAAGCACTGCCATGGATCCTACAGTTGACTTATTGTTTGGTAAATGGTGGCCTGTATTTACACCGGCATCAAAGGGCAGGATCCCCGTACCTCATTCATTGCCTTGGCCAGGTCCGCTTCTGCTGGTGGTAACCCCAAAAGCTCTGCTCGCCGCCGGAGGGCCTCGGAGATCAGCTCGCGATGTCTCAGTATGATTTCTGTGACAATGCCAACGCTAGAGCCAACTAAGAGGGGGGGGGAAACAGCACATCCTATTGCCACCACTGGAGTCTCACTTTTCCACTGCTAGGCTATTCGCTTAAAGTTTGCAAGATATTTTTTAAAAACTAAGTTCCCAAGGGTCAAAAGTGCCGTGGTCTAAGGGGCTTCAGGTCAACAATGGAAGATGCATAGCCTGGCCCATGTGAGCAACTGACTTCCTCTACACATTGCTGAGTGGATGAAGACCACTGCTGGGTTAGCCAGAAGCATCTTTTGATACAGGTGGGGATATGAGTTTCTGTCCAGGTTTCCTCATCATTACATTGACAAGAACTGCGTTGTTTCCGGCTATATAGGTGCGCCGGCTATTGAGATTAGTTCCAGATATCAGTGACCAGTTGCCCTTCAGGTTGGGATTCAAGACCTCCTATGAATTGTCCTTACAAGGGAATGTCCCAGACATCAGGGAGGATTTGTAAACTGAGGCTTCATTTTTCACTTGAGAAATCTTTCAGTACTAGTTGTTGTCTGAAGAAGGATACGAAACGAAGAGCGGAAACTAGAGCCTTCGTCTCTGAACATAACAAGGATTTCTGAATGTGACAAGATTTCATGTATAAATGTTTAAAGATAACATGTTAAAAAAATATAATGGACTAAATTCTGAACGATTGTTCTGCTTATGGCTGGATTTTTGTTTACAGTTCAAATTATATACAGAAAGTGTTTAAGTTGTACAAAGTCAGTTGTTTTTTCTGTGTCAGTTTCAGAGTCTGGATGTAACTTATTGTCTTACTGAGTAGATTGCTTTTATTCTCGGCATTGTTTCCACTACCTCCAGCTCCAGGTGCCAGGTGCTACATGATGGAAAAGTGGTTGAAAGCAGCTCTGCAAATGTGTCCCCAAGCTATAGTTCACCGGTACTGGAGGAAGCAAATGTCCATCATGACTAGTAGCCATTGATAGCCCTGTCCTCCATGAATTTGTCCACTCTCCTTTTAAAGATACATCTCTGACCCCCCCCCCCCCAACAGCAACTCCTACGAGTGGACTCTCCAGACATTACAGAGGCACCAAGACTACAGAAGCCAGCACTGTACATCTTTGATCCAAACATGCCTTTATAACACATGTAGGGATGAAGGTGCTGCATTTGGGCCAGCCTGCCAGTCCTGCGCACATCTTTGTCGGTCTGGATGGCTGCAGCAGGACTCCGGCCCAGTTATACCCTCAGCAGAATCAAGAGGGATGGGGTCTTGCCTGTTTGAATACTCCTCCACACAGAAAAACAGCATGCCAAGGTGCAAGACATAGCCTACTACACCCTTCTGACAAGTGAGTTTTCGGCATGCGGGGAGCTTTTGGGGGGTGAAGGAGCACTTAAACATGCAGTCCCCCCCCCCAGATATTCCCTGCCGAGCTCTAGCACCCAATTTGACTGTGTATAAACTATGAGGTTCCAGATGTAACTAACAATTGGTAGCCGCGTTAGTCTTTCTGTAGCAGTAGAAAAGAGCAAGAGTCCAGTAGCACCTTAAAGACTAACAAAATATGTAGCAAGGTAGGAGCTTTTGTGAGTGACTGCTCGCTTCAGATATCTGAAGAAGTGAGCAGTGACTCACAAAAGCTCATGCCCTGCCATATATTTTGTTTGTTTTTAAGGTGCTACTGGATTCTGGCTCTTTTCTACTGCAGCAGTTGTACAATACACCCTTTTTATATATTCACAGCTTTCTTTGATCTACAGCAATTAACCTCCAAACGTAGCAGCAATATGGTGTCAGTAATAATCTCTTAAGCAGTGATACTAGTAAAAATACCCACAAGTCTCTTCTGAGGGCCTAAATCTTCTACAGCAGTAAAGTCCAAGAGACAGGTGGAGGCAGCTGGTCTTTAAAGATACCCGAAAGGCAGATGTTTTTATTCTAACTAATTTTAACGAATGGATGAATTTTGAATGGATTAGACTTGAGAGGATGTTACTTTGATGAATGCAACATCACAGGATGGCTGGTGCATAGAAACGTGCTGCAGCTCAAAGACCACAGAGGGTTTGTTCACAACACCTTGGGCACCACACTCTGCAATGGAGCTAATTCCCACATACAGCTGCACACTTATCAAGAGACAAACTTGCATGCTCCAGTGTTGGTTGGAACCAGCTCTGGGGTAGAGGTCTCGTTTCAGGGGCATGCAAAGCGACAGCCGACTGTGGAAGACCCCCTGCCCAGCACTGTCACACTTACTGGTCTGGAAGAAGAGGTCAGCATCGGCATCCTTCTGCACCTCCTCCAGGAACTGTTTCAGAGGTGACTCCTGGCCTTGCAGCGCCAGCAGCACCTGCCAAATAACCACGGCTGAGAGAGTCTCTTCTTCCAGGGCCGCAGAAGCCAAGGCAGCAAGCACCTCAGACCCGGCTACACCTGTTGCAATCTTCTCCATCACCTTCAAAACAGACAGGAACCCAGTAAGGAAGCAATTTTCAGATGTCCTTCTTAGCTACCTTTTATCCAACATGGCCAACATACTCAGCATCTTACTGCACAAGTGTGTCAAATGTTCCTCATGAGTCCCACACCCTGCTCATGCCGGTCAGGTTCGTTATCATCCTTGCTCACCTCTCGGTTTCCAGCCACTAGATGCCGCACTGCAGACAGCCTGTTCTGCAACAGCTGGGGGTCGACAACAAATCCGGCAAGAGTGGCTCGGTGGCGTCTCAAGAGGTTCTTCCCATAGGCTTCGAGATTCCATCTGGCTAAGAGACAAAGAAACGTCCCAGCAGTAGGATGTGATCCCTGGTAGCAGATTTTTATAAGATGCTTACAAAGAGAGACGCCGTGCTTTGAATACATTTATTAAAGGGCATATTTGGACCATCTGTCAGTAGGATTTTCCTCGCCTGTCCACATTTGAGACCTACTGTGCAGTGAGCTTTAAACAACTAGAACAGCATTAGATAACTGCCAGGCTATTAAAACTTAAATTTTCTAAAGCTAAAGAGATTTAAAACCTAGTTCGTACTCCACAGTACCTGGACCATCAGATTCGACTGCTGAAGCTTTCAGGGCCAACAGGAGTCTGAGCAGATTCTCTGCTTTCAGGGTTTTCTCCTCCACCGCCGCCTTGATTAGATTCTCCACAGCCTCCTTTGGTGAGCTGTTCTGACAACAGTCCAGTATCATCTACTGAGACAAACATGCAAGTTAGAAACAAGTTCCGGGACACACAGATTCCCTTTGGCACCAGAAGTTGTCCAGAGCAAGAAGACATCACTTTTTGGGAAGCTTCCCTAGGTAAGGTTTGTTCCACTCTAAGAGCTGGTTCAAAATGGGACGTTTTCCCTTCATAGGTTTAGAAACAGGCGCCAGCACTGGATTTAGGCATCATCAAGATATTCACAGGCACAAAGGCTTCTTCCAAAAGGAAATGCAGAAAACACGCAAAGACTAAGGAAATCATGTCTACCTGTCAAAACAGTTAATCATTTGTGAACTGATGACAAAGGCAGATGGAGACACACACAGAGGTTCAAATGCACTGCAGGGGGGATCTGCTCCCATCCCAAGAAGTCCTGTTTTGCACCCTTTCTGAAGCTATGCAAACTGTGACATTTATTGTTACTAGTTAAAGCACTCACACCCCACCCTTCCTGTTGGCTCAAGATGGCCGACTTTGCATCGTTTATGCTGCTTTGCCTAGCTGTGGGGTGGGGGAGGCAAAAAGCTGAGGAGGATCTGAGGCCTTGTTGCTTGCCCAGCAGAAATACTGTTTAGTTTATCCCTTCCCAACAGTCCTATCAGGATTGATGCAGACTGTACTCCCCCCGCCCCCCCAACATGACTCCTGGTTGCATGTGCACGGGGTTGGGGGAGGCCCAGGCTGGACTAAAGGCCTGCATCTTGCAATCTGCAGGTGGAGGGCAGAAAAAGCGCGGGAAAAACCCTGAGCAGCCACCCTACTGGAATTTTTCTGAACTGCCAGAGCCACTGGGAAAGGCCTCAGAGAGGCTTGGGTTGGGGAGCTGCTCTGCTGCCCCTGCTTGGATCGCCCCCCTTTTCCGCCTTGGAGGCCCTTATCCCACTGCCCCTGTGTATCTGTGGCGGGGTGGTAATCTGACCTTCCGCTCCAACCCTCTCGCTCCCTGTAGGCCTGGAAGCCTCTGAGTTTGTATGGGGCGGGCCACTTGTTGTGATCTTCTCAAGGTTGCTTGGGCACAATAGCGTTCTGCTGGGATTTTTCCAGGGCAGTTGGGGCCTTGCTGTGGAACAGCCCGAAGCTTTGTGTCTGGCAGCACTGACAGAGGCCTGTGCTGGTTTCTGAAGCCTGAAGCCTCAGGTGGGAGAGCCCTGCTACAACAGTCTCCCTCTCCTTCCCAAGACCGGCAAGGGAGCCCTTCATCAAGGCCCTTCTGTCTCCCATGCTTACAAGGTGAGAGACTCCGAGAGAGTGGCTCTGGGCTCGGAGCCAGTAGATCTCTGCTGGGTTAGTGCCGTTGAGGGCCAACAGGGAAACGACGCAAAGCCTCAGGTCGGCCAGCACCAACAGAGGCCCGTGCCAGTCCCATGCCTGAAGCCTCAGGTGGGAAAGGCCTGCCACAACGGTCTCCCACTGATGGTGGCTTGCGGCACTGTAGATATTTCTGCCCTGGGCCAGTCTCCGATTAGGGTTGCCAGCTCTGGGTTGGAAAACACCTGGAGACTTTGCGGTGGATCTGGAGAGGAGAGGGTTTGGGGAGGGACCTCAGCAGGGTACACTGCCATAGAGTCTACCCTTCAGTGCAGCCATTTTCCCCAGGGGAACTGGTCTCTGTCAGCTGGAGACCAGGTGTAAAAGCAGGAAGTCTCCAGGCCCCACCTGGAGGCTGGCAACCCTATATCCAGTGCCTGGAACCTCAGGCAGGAGAGGCTTGTCTTAATGGTCTCTTTTTCCTTTTTTAGGCTGGCGATGGGGACTTTCTTCAAGGCTCTTGCGTCTTCCATACCAATAAGGCGAGAGTCTCCAAGGAAGCAGAGCTAGATTTGAGCGTCCTGCTGGAGCAGCAGGGCTATAGAGACTGTAAGTTCCGCCTCACTCTGGGCCAAAACAGCCTACACAAATTTGCATAGCCCTGCCTGGAGCGAGAGGAGGCGTGACCTAACCAGTTTGAATGACTTCCCCCACCGAAGGAGAATGATGTTTCTGTAATTTCACCTTGTCAATGATTGATTCGTTATCTTAATGTTTTCTTTTATTGTTCCAAACACACTGTTGCCCGGAAGAAATTTCTTGTGAAATGGTTGTTAAAACACTCAGACACGTCTGATACCCACAAATTAACATTGTTTCTGAGTGGCTTTTGTAAAGCTTGCACAGTCGACGTGGCTAATTTTTACTCTGCTGTTGTTTTAAATTCCTAAATGTTTTTCTTGGTGTATGTTTTATGGGCTGTTAAACCTGGACAGAGACAAAGACAGTCTCATTTTGCAGTTACAAAGGCTAGAAATTTGGTTTTTTGAAACGTTTCTCAGGATGTTGATTTCTACACTCAGTATCCAAGGGCACAGGGTATGGCATAACAAGAGAACATAAACACACAAACCTTGGAATGAACCTAAAACAGCCTATTCAAAACCAGACTGAGAATTCACATGTTCTACTTCTTCCCTCAGCCTCTGGTCTCCTATTGTCTAATAGCTGACCAGAAGAAAATGGTTGAACATCATTTCCGACAACCCTGGCACTCAGGTTTTAGAAAGACCCTGGGCTTCTCAGAAGTGTAAGGCTTCCATGACAAAGGCTGGGCAATCTGGTGGCTAGGGTGTCAATTGCTAGACCTGGGAGATCCAAATTCAAATGCCATGTTTGGCAACAAAGTTCACTCAGGGAGCTTGGGCAACCTACTATGGCTCAGCTTAATCACTTTGTGTGGTTGTTGTGAGGACAAAACGAGAACTCCCCCTCCCACCCAGGCGTCACGCTGAGCTCCTTGAAGGAAAAGCAGGATCAAGAAAGCAGACCAGGGCAAACCGTCTTATAAGTATGTGACTGACACACACACACACACACACCCTCTGTGGGCTCCCCCTTTCCTCCTGTATACCTGCTTTTCAGTCTCAGGAAGAAAATCCTTCTTTGCTTTTTCCAAGAGATCTCGGATGGGCCCCATCTCACTCATGTTCTGAACAAGCTCTTCCCTCCTTTCCTGAAGCAGAGCAGCTGCAATCTTCTCCTCTCCCGAAATGCCTGGTCAAAGAGAAGGAGGAGGAAAGGTTGGGGGTGCAAGGAGAATGATGGGGGTGGGGAGGGTTACGCCTCTCTGAGCCAAGAGCCAATTGGAGCCTAGGCACAAAGAACCCCACACAGATACTGTGGGAGGAATGCTGGCACTCAAAGCACCTTTTACGGACGGGAATGCAAAAGTGAAGCTGGAAGTTAATAGAACGATAGGAGGCTTCTGCTCGCTAGGCTGGCTTTCTCCGAGTATTCAATGTGTGGTTTATTTGTTTACATTTATTTGTCACACATGGAAGAACGCAGGCACTAGATGGATGCTACAGGTTTTTGGTGCTGGAGGAGAATTTTGGGGACACCGTGGACCGCTCAAAAGACAAATAAGTAGTTTCTAGATCAAATCAAGCCTGGATTCTCTCTAGAAGCTAAAACGACTAAACTGAGGCTATCATACTTTGGTCACATTATGAGAAGACAAGAGTCAATGGAAAAGACAACAATGCTAGGAAATGTTGAAGGCAGCGGGAAAAGAAGAAGACCCAGCAGGAGATAGACTGACTCAAACAAGAAAGCCATGGCCCTCAGTTGTCAAGACCCAAGCAAGACTGTTAACAGTAAGACTTTTGGAGGTCATTAATTCATAAAGTCCCCAAACGTTGGCAGCAACCTGACCGTACTTAATACACTCACAGGTTTTAGAAAGTCCCCCCCCCCCCTTCATTTCTGGATTGCTCAATTTCTTTGATTCTTCTCACTGTTCTTGCACTTTTCCAGCACTGAACCAGAGCTCCTGAGAACACAGCCTTGTACTGAAGGAGGAAAAGCCGGTCAGTGGTTTGAGTAGAATATCTGGATTGGAAAAGCAGAATATCTGGGTAGGAATATATGCAGATTCAACAAGCGCATGGGTTGTTAATGGAATGTGGTAGCTGAAAAAGAAACTACAGTATTCCAAGGAAAGTTTACACTTCCCATTGCACCACCCAAATCACTACAATATCAAAAAGGGCTTCCATGTGGGAGACAGTGGTCATAAGAGAACATAAAGAGAAGCCCATGTTGGATCAGGCCAATGGCTCATCCAGTCCAACACTCTGTCACACAGTGGCCAAAAACACCAGGTACCATCAGGAGGTCCAGCAGTGGAGCTAGGACACTAGAAGCCCTCCCACTGTTGCCTCCCCTCCAAGCACCCAGAATACAGAGCATCACTTGCCCCAGACTGAGAGTTCCTATCTATACCTTTGTGGCTAATAACCACTGATGGACCTCTGCTCCATATGTTTATCCAATTCCCTCCTGAAGCTGTCCATGCTTGTAGCCATAAGAGAACATAAGAGAAGCCAAAGTTGGATCAGGCCAATGGCCCATCCAGTCTCAGACAAAACACCACAGACAAAAACAACCGAGGCCACACACAAATTTCTCTGAGAGCTGCTGAGAGAGAGACAAAGCAGATTAATTGCAGGGAACCATCAGACAGCATAAAAATAAGTAAAATCCGTTGACAATTTATAAGGAGTAGGCCTGCCGGTGTTTAAATCTCACCTGTACCTTCCACCATGCCCCTCTCTTCTGGGGGCTCTGTGCTCTCCTTTCCCTCACAGATGCCCTGTCCATTGGGACACTGTCCTGGGCAAATTTCAGAATGTGGGCTACAAGAATTGGGAAGTGACTCCTGATCCACAGCTCCTTTGTGAGTCGAGGTGGAATGTGTGTTCTGTCCTTGTATCTTGACAGGGTTAACAGAGTCTGCCGAACAAGGAGAAACTCTTACAGAGGGCTGGGGGTCCAGTGCAACTCTGGCATCAAGCACTGTGGCCTGGGAAGAGTTAGACATAGCGGTGCTTTCACTGGATGCGCCAACTATCTGAATGGAGAAGTCCCTTGCTGTGTGGTCTTGATTTGAGCGGCTTAGGAGGTCCCTGAGGAGGGCTTTGCAGCTGACAGCCACATCAAACATCTGCAGATTGTCCGCCACAGAGATTAGTTTGGTGAAATTGTGCTTCCCAAGGGGTAGTCTGCCCGTATAGATCATCTCTAGCAGCAGGGCAAAGTCATCCGGGGCCACCACGGATGCATCAATAGAGATCGTATCCGTGCTCTCCAACAGGGACTTCAACAAGAGACTGGCCGCTGCCAGCACAAGCTTGTGTGCTCGGAAATAGGCTTCCCCGACCAAGATGCTACAGTCACAAAATTGCTGCTCCTTGCAGAAAGCATACAGCTGTCGAAGCAGTTGCTGGCTGTAGTTTGGAAGCTCCATGGCAGCTGGCTGGAAGTCTTCTTCCTTCTTCACATCATTTCAGACAAATCCTGCTAAAGACAAAAGAAGGAAGCAGTGAGGGGATTATTCACATAAAGGATAGCATTGACAATTTTTTGCCCTTTTTTGTTTTCCTCAAGCATGAGCAAACCAAACAGCATTAGGATGCTTCTTTACAATTTATATAGGAACTACTTTTCTCCCTGTACTGTCCAGACTATACACAACAGAAAGATTTGTGATGAAGAGAAGCATGACATTTAATGATGCAAGGATCCTGTTATATCTTGTAAATAATACCTCCCCATTAGTCTTCAAATCACTTTATTGCTCTCAGCCACACAAGTATAAAACACATCTCACAGCTGAAATCACTCCCACTCCCAACCCCTCACTTATATTCAGTTCTCTTAAAGAAACATACACCACATCGCCACCTTTTCTCAATCCATAACATAGTCATTCATCCAGACAGGTGGTTGTCTCACTTCTCCCTTCCTCTCCGTTGCTACAGCTGATAGTACCTCTTGGGATGATGATAATGGTGGCGATGTCTCTCGAGACATATCTCAAGGTCCCAACTGAAGACTTAGATTGGTCCCCTCATGATCAGGGCCAACATCATTTTTAGTCAAGGGAAATCATCTAATTCAAAACTCATTTCACTCCCACTAGAATACACCAGTACCAAATAAGAAGTGTTCCATACACAATCATCTGATAATCTATAAGCATAAAAGATTAGTGGCTTCAGCCCTGAAGGAGCTGCAGGAAGTCACTGCAGCATCCAGCTACTTGGGTCATCACAACCCATGTGGCTCTTGCTTTATTTACTATCTCCAGTGCTCTCTCACTTGACCCCTTTACAGTGACCAGTCCTGTCTCTGTTTCCCCAAAGTGAACCCTTGAACTAGCCCTTCCTCCCTCAAGTCCAACCTGAGTCCTGGGAAGCCTGCAGGAAGGCTCTTCTGGAGTTCTTACACTCCCATCAACTCAGCGTCCCCATCTGCTTTCCTGGGTGGGCCACACCCCTCCTGGCTGCTTAGTAGTCTGTTCTCTGATGCTGGAGACAGGCACTTCCCCAGTGTCTCTGTCTTTAGCTGTCTGCAGTCTCTGTCCCTCTTTGAACTCTGCCGCTGTCTCTCTCCTCCCTCCTCAGGACCGTGGCTCTCCCTCTTTCTTCTTCCGAAGTTCACCTCTTGCCTGTCAGTCCAGCCCCCAGCTGTTCTCCTGCCTCTGTTAAATGCATCTCCTCCTCTTGTAGGCCCTTTCCCCTTGTTAGCAGGGCCTGGCTGGTCTCCTCCTTACAATAAGTATGTGGTCCTTTCCTTTCCACAGTCTTACAAGGCGAAGGAAACTTACATACCCCCTTTCACAAAATCCCAGGTCTTCTTCTACACTAACGAATGAACCACATTGAAATTTAACATCCTTAGCACCCCTATGTTTATTTGCAAAAGCCTTATACTTCTCTTGCTTCTGAACCACCGTCTTTCTCAATTCAGAATCTGACAATACATCAGTCCTTGCCTTTAAAATTCCAGTAACATGTAACTTACTAAGCATCTCACTCCCATGCAATAATTCTGTCGGTGATCTTTGTGTTGTAGCCTACCTTGTTGCCCTATATGCTTGCAAAAAATCGGTCGTAAAAGCAGTCCAGGCCTTTCCTTCCAGTTTAGCTGTTTGTAAGCTATCTTTCAAACTTCTATTAAACCATTCAATTTCTCTATCAACTTGCGGATAATACACCGATGACTTCCTATGTATAATATTCCGCTCCACAAGAAAAGTTTCAAATTTTAAAGAATTGGGCCCCATTATCAGAAAGCAGCTCTTTAGGATCTCCTTCCCTACTGAAAACTACAAGTCAAAAACTTAATCACAGCAGCAGATGTGGCTTGTGACATAAATGTGATCTCTGGCCATTTGCTAAAGTAATCTATTAACATAAAACGTAATGACATTCAACAGAAGCAGTCTCAAAAGGATCCACAATATCGCTGCTGAATTGGGCAAGCTAAACATGCAGCTTGAAATTCTCCAGTGTAATTGCAACTGGAATTCTTCAAATCAGCACAACCACTTCTGCATCCTCTTCTGGCAATATGCCTGAGGGTGGCAAGGGCAGCCAGGAAAAACAATCAGCTGTTTCATTTGATATTCCTGGCTCATATTCCATCTCATAGGTAAAACATATCAATTGTGCTGACCACCTAGAAATGTGATTCCCAATCCCTTTGATGTCAGTAATGTTATCAGGGGACTTACTACCTTTCCGTAGGGCTTGTAAGGCAGAGACATTCCGCCAGGCATTTGGTTGAGGACAGTGATGGTCTGGCACTCTCATACTCCAATCTCCCCTTTTATTCCTAAATTTATCCCCTCCACCAGGGCTCCGTTGGGGCCGGGGCGCGCCGGAGCGCCGCTCCGGGAGAGAAGGGCCCGGGGCGGGCACATAACAACGCCCCGCCCCCGGAAGAAAGCCTCCCCCCATTCACCATTCCTGGGCCGCGGCAGGCCGCCGGCGGCCCGGGAAAAAGCCCATCCTTCCCCCCACATTCACCCTTCCCGGGCTGCGGCAAGCGCCGCCGGCCCGGGAAGAAGCCCTTCCCTCCCCCCTGCTCACCTTTCCCGGGCAGCGGCATGCGCCGCCGGCCCGGGGAAAAGCCCATCCCTCCCCCCCTGAGGTTTCCCGGGGCTGCGGCTGGCCGCCGGCCCCTGGAGGAACCCCTCTCCCTCCCCTCCTGAGCTTTCCCGGGGCCACGGCTGGCCGCCAGCCCCGGGAGGAACCCCCCTGCCTCCCCCCCCTGAGCTGTTCCCGGGGCCGCGGCTGGCCGCCGGCCCCAGGAGGAACCCCTCTCCCTCCCCTCCTGAGCTTTCCCGGGGCCGCGGCTGGCCGCCAGCCCCGGGACGAACCCCCCTGAGCTGTTCGCGGGGCCGCGGCTGGCCGCCGGCCCCTGGAGGAACCCCTCTCCCTCCCCTCCTGAGCTGTTCGTGGGGCCGCGGCTGGCTGCCGGCCCCTGGAGGAACCCCTCTCCCTCCCCTCCTGAGCTTTCCTGGGGCCGTGGCTGGCCGCCGGTCCCGGGAGGAACCCCCCTGCCTCCCCCCCGAGCTGTTCGCGGGGCCGCGGCTGGCCGCCGGCCCCAGGAGGAACCCCTCTCCCTCACCCCGAGCTTTCCCGGGGAGGGCACCACGCTGGTCCCCCCCTGGGGGAACCTCCCCCCACAGCCCCTCCTGCCTCCGCAGAGGCCTCGGCGCGTGCCAAGCCGCGTTCTTCTGTTGCCAGGACAACGCGGGCCGGGGGGAGAGAGAAAGCGAGAGGGGGTTCGCGGGAGACTGCGTAGGTGCGGCTGTGCGCACGAGGCGCCTTCTCGCAGCCATTCTGTCGCCTTCCATTCCATCCCCCTTCCCGCCTTTGTGACGATGCCGGCGGGGCAACAACCTCTGCTGAGGGGCGGCGAGGGGAAGGGAGGAAGGGAGGCGCGAGGGCGGGCCTGCCTGTCGGCCGCGGAGCACCAGAGAGCGGGCGGGGATGCGGCGCTGGGGACGGCGGAGGAGACCCAGGCCCGCCCTGTCCCCTCAGGCCCGACGCCTCCTCCTCAGCCTGGCGCTGATCCTGGCGCTCCCCGCGGGTAAGGAGAGGCGCCCCCGCCCGGGAGAGCATGGGGGTGGGGCTTCTCTGCCTCCCCCCCTTTTGCCTCGGGGGGGGGTCCTGTGACCGAAATGTGTCGCCCCCAGAGCGGCCATGGTGATGGGGATGCCCTTCCTGCCTTTTCTTTTCTTTCGTTGCAAGCCACCGACCCTCTGCACGTGCTCCGAGGGAGTGCAGAGTTTGCAGGGAGGGAAGACTTCCACTGCATACTTCCCCAAGCCCTGCCTGGAGGTTGGCCACTGTGTAATCTGTGTGACGCTGCTTCCTAGTTTATGATCATCAGAACGCGTTTTAAACAAAGTCAGAGTCCCAGGGCACCTTGAAGCATGCACAGGAAAGCTTACACCCAGAATTAAAACTTTGTTGGTCTCCAAGGTGCCCCGGGACTCTGACTTTGTTCTGCTGCTTCAGACCAACACGGACGCCCCACCTGAATCAGAACATATTTTAGTTATTCCATGCATACAAGATCCCCTGTGACACCATAGTTTATGTTTTTCACTGGCTTTCCTACATATGATTCCATTGGTGCCTTATTAAAGACTGGTAACATTTTATTCCAGCATAAGCTTTCACAGACTACGGACCATTTTCCTGCAGTTGGTAATTCCTTATGGCTCTGCAGCAGGGAAACAAAACTAGGGAATCTGATAGCACTTTAAAGACCCGCCAGCAGCGTTGATTCCACCACGATCCTTTTTTTGTAAGTGGGCGCTCACTTCTTCAGGCACAAACCAAAGTAGGATCACTTGATTGTCTTCAAAGTGCTGCCGCTTTTGCTGCAGCAGACCAACAAAGGTATCCCTGCACAGCATTCATAATTCTGCCCCTTTCTTGAATGGAGGCAATGCCTAGGAAACTTGATGGCAGTTGGAGGGGGCAACTTTTAACTGTAGTTTTTTGGAGTACCTTTGATGCAGGCCAGCAGAAGTCACCTGTTGGAAAGAGCTGTAAGTGCAGGTAGCCAGTGAACATTTTCTCTTGTTGAAAATTGTCCTTGCGTCAGTGTCTTCTTCTGTCTGCAAACAGGGCTCCTGCTGTGCTGCTACACCAAATTGTGTAAGAATGTGTGATTGTTATTTAGTTTTAAAACTCCAGATGGTTAAGTAGAATTGTGCACATGCAGATTGTGACCCAAACCTCCTTTCTACAACAAAAGTATGAATGAATGTCACTGCATGCATCTATGGTCCTTCTTTTAGCCCATTGGAGGCCCTTCTGAAGTCTCGTAGCCAGGGGTCCGTTGGGGCCAGAGCGAGGCAGACTCAGGACTGGCCAGTAGCTCAGGACTGGCCAGTAGGGCAGCCACGGGCTGAATCAGATTCTCCAATCTGATTCAGCTCGCCGCCAAATTAACTTTAAAAGCCACTGGAGGGGAGGTGGTTTGAGGGAGAGGCTCCAAACTTGCAGGGTAGCTGCTGGGGCCTCTCCTCGAAATACCCACCAAGTTTCAAGAAAATTGGACCAGGGGGTCCAATTCTACTGGCCCCCAAACAGGTTGCCCCCATTCCCTCCATTGTTCTCTATAGGGGTGGGACAATCTGTTTGGGGGCCCATATAATTGGACCCCGTGGTCCAATCTTCTTGAAACTTAGTGGGTATTTCGAGAAGAGGCCTCAGCAGCTACCCTGCAAGTTTGGAGCCTCTCCCTCAAACCCCCTTTCCTCCAGCCCCTCATATACCCTATGAGTTTTTGCCATTGATTTCAATGGCCCATAGGATATAATGGGGCTGAAACTGACATTCCCTTTCTGACATACTTCTGGTGATGTCAGGGGACGTGGCATATGCTAATGAGTTATGCTAATGAGTTATGCTAATGAGCTCCTGCACCTCTTTTTCTACGAAAGGACCCCTGCCCTCCACCTAGGGGGCTGGTGGAAATTACCATCATCTTGGATTTAGTGCTGTTTTTCTGACTGTTTTTAAGTATTTTAATGCTGTTTTAATCCAATTATTTACCACCTTAGGACCTGTTTGAAAGGAAAGGCAACAGGTAAATCGAATATAATAAATAAATAACTGATTTGTCTATGTTTATACTTGTTGTAACCCCCTCTGAGCCTGCTGTGCAGGGAGAACGGGCTCGGAATTGAATTAAATAAATATTCCAGAGCTCTCTGCTCTGCTTTTTCAACAGCAGAAAAGAGCCAGAAGCACCTCAGTAAATACTAACAAAATTTGTAGCAGGGTATGGGCTTTCCTGCATCATTGCTCACTTCTTTTTAAAGAAATAGTAGTGTTCTGGCACTGTGTTAGGGTTACCAGCTCTGGGTTGGGAAATACCTCGAGATTTTTGGGGAATGGAGCCTGGAGAGGGCCACCGGCAGCATTTGGATCCCTTCCCCTGCTTGCGCAGCCCTTCCGGCCAGCCCCGTCAGACCTCAGGGAAACCTGTTATGAACTCACAGCTTGGCCCTCACGGGTTCCCTCACTGCGACACGAAGTACTCAAACTGGCCTGCTTTGCAGGGTTGTTGTATGACCACCACAGTGGCCTGGGGAACTTAATCCACTCCCTCCCACAGCGCCCATTACCCTGCTTACCTGGGAGGACGACAGGATCCGATCTCTCGCCGTGGCTAACGAAAAGCGGCCCTTCGGAAGCTCCCCCCCGGTCTGATTTTCAAGTCCCCACCAGGGCCGTCCCCGACCACCGGCCCCCTGAGTTTGCGACGGGAATTCGCTCTTGGCCAGTCATTACAGGAGCTCGGAACAGAAGTCTAAGCAGCCGAAGTTTCTGCCCGGCTCCTACTCATCAGCGCACCACTAGCAGCGCACGCACCGACAGATTTTCCGGTTTCCTTTTCGAAGCCGCTAATTGTCTCGCGATATCTGCCTCGCTTCGTTGGTTCCGACGTGTCGGGTGTCAACGTCGGTCCTAAATTTATGAGGCAGGGGGAAGCGTTCCTTTCCGCGCTTTGTGAAACGGCCGTACCACCGCAGCTTCGGAAGGAAGACGCGGCATTTTACGGTTCCTGGTGGGAAGGGTGCTGCTGGCAGAGGATTGGTCACACCCACCTTGCAAGGCAGGCCAGTTTGTATCTCCCGCTTCGCAGAAGGGGAGACTAAGTAGGCCTCCGTGTTAGTTCGGAAAACAGACTGATTGATCTCCCCAGTAACCGGGAGGTAGTGCGGTGTAGCGGTTAGAGGGCTGGACGACCATCTTTGAAACCCGCATAGGTTGAAATCCCCACCGTACCAGGAAGCTCAGGGATAAGATCCCACTGAGCGATGTGATTTTGGAACTTTTAACTGAGTTCACCGAGTTGGTACGAGGGTAAAAACAGGAAGGAAAACCCGTGTAAAGTGTCCAGACATCTTTTTGGGAAAGCGGCAGAATAAAAATCAAATCTGTCACCCCAACAAGCTTTGCAGCATCTTTAAAAAGTGACCCATCCATTGCAAGTACTTCAGTACTATATTGAGATGAGTTAATCTGTTGCAGGAAAAAAAATAAAACAGGAGCCTTGGGGCACTATGGAGATTTAAAATTGTAGTACAGTATATGTTTTTGTGGACTTGGAACAACTTTTTCAGATGCAATTAATGGATCCACACTATGCAGTTTATAAACTGGGCCCACTTGTTGCATCTAAAAAAGCGGGCTCTAGTCCACAGAAGTGTGTGCTGGAATACAATTTTGTCAGCCTTTCAGGCTGACAAATAATGCAAATAATACAGCATAACCTATCTGATTCAGAATCTTTGTTTTCTCTGCAGCATGACAATGCAGATGAAGATCCCTTAGCTTTCTTGGCTCCTTCCGAGAACCTGACCCTTCATACGCTTCTGCAGGGTTCACTTCCAGGGTTCGCTTCTGCAGGGTTCACTGCAGGG
Organism: Lepidodactylus listeri; assembly: GCA_029233225.1. Taxonomy (NCBI): domain Eukaryota; kingdom Metazoa; phylum Chordata; class Lepidosauria; order Squamata; family Gekkonidae; genus Lepidodactylus; species Lepidodactylus listeri. The sequence goes on along the minus strand of JARCFY010000019.1, from coordinate 31,624,390 downwards.
CTCATCTGTCTAAGCAAAGGAATCTCCACACCTCTTACTGTAAGCAGGCTCCTGCTAAAGTTCCCCACACAGGCATAGTGTCCAGAGAGCAAGGTCCTTTTGCTATGAAATGGACAGCATGCTCCACCAAGCATAGAAGAGTTGGATTTATACCCCACCCTTCACTCAGTGGTTTACAATCTCCTTCCCTTTGTCTCCCCATCACAGACACCCTGTGAGGTAGGTGGGGCTGAGAGAGCTCTGACAGAACAGCTCCGAGAGAACTGACTGCATGCAGAGGAGTGGGGAATTAAACCTGGTTCTCCAGGTTAGAGTCCAGTGCTCATAACTAACACACCAAACTGGCTCTATTGCTCCATTGCTGCCTCCCCACTCCATACTGTGTGTTTTTGCGGTGTGTGTGTGGAACTCTACAGAATAATCGCATACAAGTGTGCATTCCCAGACTCTCCATTGAAACTGTGCCACAAACCTCAACTCTGCCTTTCATTGGCAGCAGCCAAGTCAGCAGGTGTGGACATCTCCACTTCCTCCTTATACTGCCTCTTTTCTTTTTTTTTGCCACAATGCAAGAGAAAATTTTGTTAGTATGCTACCCCCTTTAGTAGTAACCCTATACCCAGGGCCTGGCAAGATTCTACTCCTGCTTTAACTGGAGGTGGCCATGCCCTGGGCGTTTGTGGGCAAGTTAAGGAGCGCCTGGAACCACTCATCAGCCAACTCTCTATGGTTTGATTTCCTGCTTTCTGTGTGCTGGCAAGGAGAAATCTTTGGGGCACGCTGAACAGTATAAACCAGCTCCTCTCTGATGGCTGTCATTGTCAGTGGGAAGAAGGAGCTACCTAAAATCCCAATTGTCCCCCAGACCAAGATTTGTAGATTGCAGTGGCGTGGGGGCTTGCTGCGTTAAATTGCTTCTGACCTATGGCAACCTTATGAATGAATGACCTCCAAAGTGTCCTATCGTTTACAGCCTTGCTTAGGTCTTGCAAACTGAAGTACTTCTCCACCCAAAGAGTGATTAACACATGGAATTCATTGCCACGGGAGGTGGTGGCAGCTACAAGCATGGATGGCTTCAAGAGGGAGTTGGATAAACATGGAGCAGAGGTCCATCAGTGGCTATTAGCCACAAGGTATAGATAGGTTCTCTCAGTCTGGGGCAAGTGATGCTCTATATTCTTGGTGCTTGGGGGGGGGCAACAGTGGGAGGGCTTCTAGTGTCCTGGCCCCACTGGTGGACCTCCTGATGGCACCTGCTATTTTTGGCCACTGTGTGATAGAGTGTTGGACTGGATGGGCTATTGGCCTGATCCAACATTGGCTTTTCTTACGTTATGTTCTTAAACTGAGGGCAGTGGCTTCCTTTAGTCCATCCATCTCATGTTCGGTCTCCCTCTTTTCTTGCTGCGTTCAACTTTTCTTAGCATGATTGTCTTTTCCAGTGAGTCTTGTCTTCTCATAATGTGACCAAAGTACGATAGCCTCAGTGTAGTTGCTTTAGGTTCTAGGAAGAGTTCAGGTTCGATTTGATCTAGAACCCAATTATTTGTCTTTTTGGTGGCCCACAGTATCCACAGAATTCTCCTCCAACATGAGATTCCAAGATCCACCAGTTATGCTGTGGGCAGCTTATTACACCTGGCCACCACAATGGACTGCCGTAACAGTGATACAGTTACACTAGAACCAGAGAGCAATCAGGTGGCTTCAGAACACATCATGGCCAGCAGGGTGCAGCAGAGACGTGTTGAAAAGGCTGCAATAACCTGCAAAGAGAACTGTGATTCTCACATGGGTTTACATTGGGACCTTGCTGGACTCTGTTTTTTCAAATGAGATGATGACCCTCCATTATTCGTTTCTTCTTCCCAGAATGCAGTTCCCAGAATGTAATCAAACTGTTCTCCTGCCAGCATCCAACATCTAAGGCTGGCATAACAGGGTCTTATGAGATGGATAGCCCAGGCTAGCTCGATCCAGTCAGAAGCTAAGCAGGGTTGGCCTTGGCCAATATTAGGATGGGGGACTTCCAAGGAATACCAGGATCGTGACGTGGAGGTAGGCAATGGCAAACCTCCTCTGAGTGCCTCTTGCCATGAAAACCCTATGGGGGGGGTCACCATTAAGTTGGCTGTGACTTGGTGGCACTTCCACAAAGAGCTGGACCTGCTTTCCCCCTCCATTTTAATTTTTTTTGTAATCTCTGCCTGATGGAGGGTTCGATAGCACTCAAAAGCTTGCACACTATTTTGTGTCATTTGGGCTGGCCTGAATAAAAGAGATTACGTGATTGTTCAGTCACCAGACCCTCCCACTTCCCCCAATAACTTTCCATTGCACCAAAACTGAAGCTTGTCAGCTGGGGGGGGGGGGGCGCATCAGGTGCAAAAAAGTCTGTGCCTCATTAGTTTCAGTAGGAAACCTGAGCTTGGGCAGCTTTGGGAGCCCAAGTAAGAACAAGATGCCAACCCCAAATTCATATGCCAATGAAAGGAAGAAGAGGAGACTGGATTTATACCCCGTCCTTCACTCTGAGTCTTAGAGTGGCTTACAATCTTCTTTGCCTTCCTCTCCCTGCAACAAACACCCTGTGAGGTAGGTGGGGCCAAGAGAGCTCTGAGAGAACTGTTCTGGAGAGAACAGCTCTGAGAGAACTTGTGACTGAGCCAAGGTCACCCAGCAGCTGCATGTGGAGGTGTGGGAAGTCAAACCTGGTTCTCCAGATTAGAGTCTGCCACTCTTAACCACTACACCAAACTGGGGATGCTGGGGATACTACAACTGGGGGTAGGGTTTCAGCCTTTGCATGCATGTTTTAAGACTGGGGCAGCTAGTTTTTGAACATCCTCCCGGGTTGCCAACTTTGGGTTGGAAAATTCCTGGAGATCTGGGGGGTGGGGAGAAACCTCTGCAGGGTATAATTCCATAGAGATTAGCCTCCAAAGCAGCCATTTTCTCCAGGGGAACTGAACTCTGCAGTCTGGAAATTGGTTGTAATTCCAGGAGATTGCCAGGCCCTACCTGGATATAGGTAATCCTATCTCCCCCCCATAGTTATGTACAGCCAGTCTCGACCTCTCAGGGTTCTCGTGTGAATAACATGGAGAGAGAGAAAGAACTATGTATGGGGAGCTCCTTGGTAGGGAGGTGGTATAAAAATATTCATTCGTCTGCAATTATAACCATCAGGTTTTTAACCAACCCTTCATCCAAGCAACTCACGGTATTGTACATTGTCCCCCTCGTTAATATCCCAACAACAGCCCAGGTGAAGCTGAGTGGTAGTAGCTGGTTAAGCCAGGATCTAACCCCAGGCTTCAGGAGTGCTGAGCCTTTGAATCACTTTTTACCTAAGAATAGGGGATGAAGTGTTTCCCCTGCACTCTTTCCAGCTCCCTTTTCTCACCCCCAACTTCCTCTTCCAGGGCTGATCTGGATGTTTGAAAAGCAGGGAGGCTGGCAGGAAAACCAGGACTGGACTCCTTCTAAGGAAGTTTAGCTTGTGACCTGTGATAAAAGAAGGGGGGGGGCAGGATTGCAAAAGATCAGGAGCCCCTTGTGGTCAAGGGGAAAGTGAAGGCAAAGAGAGGGATGAAAGATTCTTAGAGAGGCGCTTTGGGGAGGAAGCGCTAGAGAAAACTCGTGGGGGGGGGGGGGGAGCAGCAATGTGCTCCTGAGCATGCTTACCCTCAACTCTCAGTTCAATTAATAAATCTTGCTTCCTAGCAACTCTCTACAGCCTGAGAGCTCTAGTCCTGAACTTGGAGGCAAGAGAGATTTTAATTCCCGAAAGGGTAACCTCAGTGCTGTGAGCCAGCCCTGCCCTTTGCTCTCTAAGCCTTTTCTGTTCCATTGCTGCCTGGGAAGAGGAGAAGACTTGCCCTCGGGGAAGTGAAGGGCATTTTGCATATACACCGAGGCAACTGCAGTACATCCCTGCTAATTTCTAGAATTAACAATTTGCTACCAAACCAGGGGCAGGGCCTTGAAACTGAAATACCGTTAGGCATGCCTCAGAAATTCATCAGGTGCTAGGACTGCCAACCTCCAGGTGGTGGCTGGAGAGCTGCTATTACAATTGATCTTCAAGCGACAGATACCATGGTGTTCGCCTGGATAAAATGGCTGATTTGGAAGTTGGCCTCTATGGCATTACGCCCCAAAGCTCACCCTCTTTAGGCTCCACCCCCCAAATCTCCAGGTATTTCCCAACCTGGATAGGGTTGCCAGGTCTAGGTTGGAAAATACCTGGAGACTTTGGGAGTGGATCCAGGAGAGGGTGGGGTTTGGGGAAGGGAGGGGCCTCCACATGGTGCAATGCCATAGAGTCCGCCCTTCAAAGCAGCCATTTTCTCCAGGGGAGCTGATCTCTGTCAGCTGGAGGTCAGTTGTAAAAGCGGGATATCTCCAGGTCCTACCTGGAGGCTGGCAACCCTAAACCTGGAGCTGGCAACCCCATCAGGAGTGTGTGTAGCAAGTATTTGGGAAAGCTGTACCTCTTGAATTTTAGCACAGACACAATGTATAGCTTAAAGACCAAACATAGTGTGGGTGCATTAGATGGAATTTCTAAGCGAGCAAACTATTTGAAACAGGTGGGATGAGGCAGACGTTAAGCCATGGCTTACCTTTATGAGATCCATGCTCAGTGGCACGTGGGTTTGTTTGCAAGTGGCTTAACTCTTCTCTTACACTAATTTTTTAAATCCTAGAAACAATTTAAGAAAGATCAAGGAGGGTTTGTTTTCCACCATTAGCTCTCCAGAACACACATGCCTGGTTCTGCCTCCAGTTGCACCCAAGCCTGCAATCTGCAGAACAAATATTTTGCTTAGAGCTTAGCTGCTATTCCATTAAGATGATGGAATAGTTAATTAACTAGATTGTTGCTGCCTATTATGGTGATATTCACATAGAAGGGAATTTGGCCAATGGGATTAACTGAATCCAAAAGTTTGGCGACAACTAGGACTCAGCCGGCCAACTTTTTTTTTTTTTTAACGAATTAGCATGGACTACCCCCAGCAGTTACTTTTCTGATGACAAGGGAAGTTACTAGCCTGTAAGCTTCATCTGCTGAAACCCAGCGGCCAGGGACACAGTGTCCAGAGTGGTATTACTACTTTGCATTCTTGTATAATCTGTAGCATTCTTAACACCAGAAAATATTTTTCCATGGCTCTGAAAGCTACTTTAATCACCAAGACCTTTTGTTTGTGGACTGCTTTCCCAGAGAAGGCTATGTCCTTACACTCTAGTAGCATGTTTGACCAGAGATTCTTTCAAAAATCAAGATTTGGGGAAGGGGGGTTAAATCTACTTTTTCTTCCTGAGATAAGATCTTAACTGCCTGCTCAGTTAGCTTGTTAGGTCTGCTTGCTGCTCTGTTTGATTGATTTGGAAGCTTTTTTTTTACAGTCAAGGTCAACCCATTTTGTTTTATTACAAGTACTTGGGAGCAGTTTGTTGCATCCGAAATCTTGACATGAGCTCTTAGAACACTGGTAGACAGATCCCTCTGCCTGGAGGAGCAGCTCAATTATGTAAAATCCTGCAGCCACAGAATTTCTTGCATATTAACAACTCTTTTGCGTTCTCTTTTCACTTCCCAGAGCCTACAAAACACTGAGTCTTGGCAGGAGAGAATATGTAAATCATTCCTCCCAGGCTGGGCAAGTTGCAAAATCTGATTTTGATATATGATGAAATTTGGTATGTTGATGATGATCCCAGACCCCAAAAGTATTTCCAGGTATCCTGGGACTTCCAATCACAAGAAAGATCTACTGTGCTGGCACCATGGTAGGGTAACACAGGGGAAATCACTTATTTAGTCATTTTATTTTGTAAAGAATAGAAGGTTTTTGGTTTTTGTTTCTGTGACATAAGGCTCTTTGGGCACAACCCACTTGGTGGACAGGGAGGGATTAGGACAAACTGAAACCCTATGCAAGGTCAAGTTTAGCAGCGTCCACAAAAACTGATCATTCGATTAAAAAAGAACATAGATTTCAAGGCTCACTCCTGGGCCCTAGGTGGTGTCATAGGCCGTGGTCACCCGGCCCCTTAATGCGGGAGGAAGGGCTGCTTCCTCCCGCATTTAAAGGGGCCGTCTACATAGCCCCGCAGCGAGTCCCGCAGTGAAGCGGCTCCAATGCGGGTTGCTCCTGCTTTTACCGACCCCGGGAAAAACTAGTGTTTTCCCGGGAGTCGCGGGAGGAACCCGCATTGGAGGTTATCTGGACAGCCCTCTCTCGCAAGCATTGTGAGAGCAGGGCTGTCCAGATGGCCTCCCCCCTCCATTTTTTTCCCCCTTTTTACACTTGGGCGCATGAATAGCCATGCGCCCAAGTGTAAAAGGGGGGGGGGAAAACCCCAAAACTTAACCAGGCGGCTGGCGGTCCTTGGCCGCCACAGCCGCCTCTCCTGCTGCTGGGGGCCGCCTCCGCTGCGGCCGCCATTGGCTCCGCGGTCGCGGCCGCTTCCGCCGCCTTTTCGGGGGTCGCGGCCGCTTCCGCCGCCTTTTCAGCGGCCGCCGCCGCTTCCGCCGCCGCGGCAGTCGTTCCCACCGTGGCCGCCTCTTCAGTGGCCGCGGCTGCTGCTTTTACCGCTGGTGCTGCCGCAGGGGTTGGGATGTATGGACATCCCAACCCGCGGTTGAATAATGCGGCCCCTTTAAATCCGGGAGCCCTCCCGGATTTAAAGGGGCCGTGTGACCGCGGCCATACTTAACTTATCCTTTTTCACCCATTCCAATATAGGCACCATAAACATTATAGCAGGAGGTGGCCTCTGTTGTTCTCATGTGTCTGCTGCTAAATACAATTCTTGCACCTCAGAACTACTATTTAGTTATTTCAGGATAGGCTGCTGTTTGCACTACAGATCTTGATTCTCTGTATGTATTGTATGGTTAGATTCCATCATGTGTAAGCACACTTCCAGCTCATGTTTATGAAGATTGCCAGGCCTTTTCCCAAAGGCTTTTAATATTGGGAAGAAGGCAAGACTTTTACTTCCACTTCTAGGTATGCATGAGCAGTATGCCAAACACACAATCTTAGAAAGAGATCTTCCTCATGTAAAAGTTTGCGAGTTCTGTCAGAGGCTCTGGGTCCTGTGCTAGCACTGTAATGGTTAAGGAAAGCCGGGAAGAACTTCTAGATGTTAGTTTCCTGGATCGCACTGGGCAGAAGCAGCTGAATTCCAGATGTCCCCCTAGGGGAGCCCTTCCCCATCCTCCTTCAGCACAGCTGGAGGCAGGTGGTTCAGAGATGCAGCCTTGGCGTGTTTAAACAGACCAAACGGATTACTCCCACACTGTTTCCAAAGGTCTCGTAGAAATCCCCGCGAAGGCTGCAGAACAAGCATTGGTAAAACTGGGCTCCTGAAAGGACTGGAGAATTCCGAGGGAAGGTAGACCTAAATTGTGACTGCAGAATGGTCCTGAGAGGGCAGAATGAGCAGCAGTGGTGCGTGGCCCAGTTTCTGTGCACCACTTCCCCAGAACCTGTATCGTTGTCCTCTGCAGAGCCCCGAACACAGATGGGCTTTTCAGTGGGATAGAATCAGCTAGGATAACTGAATCCTTACCTGCGTTCTAGCTATATCTGAAGAAGCGAGCAGTGACTCATGAAAGCTCATACCCTGCCACAAATTTTGTTAGTCTTTAAGGTGCCACTGGACTCCTGCTCTTTTCTACCTTACCTGTATGTCAGCTTCTACTGTTCACCAGTATGTATCTCTTTATGCAGTCGACACGAGGCTGATGTTTCCCCGCACTACAGCAGTTCAACTTCCATAGTTTCCCCGCAGAGCAAAGAAGAGCGCAGAGGGGGCTATTCTGGTACAGGGAAGGAAAAAAATGTACCATCCCTCCCGAACAAACCCTTCTCCCAGTACCACCATCTTCACTGAACCCTCTCCCTCCCTTCTCAGTCCCTTAGCCTTTGAAAAACCACGTGGGACCCTAATTGTAGATTTCTCCGGACGCATCTAGCTATCCATCATTGTAATTAGGCCTCTCATGAGTTGCCTGGCCCATCCTGTGTAATCAGCCATCTGTACCACTTTTTAAAAAGCCTCTGAGTTCTGTGCTCTCTCATGGCCTGGGCAGCCAGCGCTCGCCAGCAGGCAGTGCAGCAAGAAGTTTTGAGCAAAGACTTGAGTGCAAAGCAGCCAGTACAGGGCCAGGGGCTGGCTGAGCCAGATCTCTCCCCTCTGACACAGTGAGTTCACAGGAGCATCCATCTTTCCAGGGTGAGTAGCCAGGTAAGGAGGGAACAGTGCCCTGCAACCAAAGACCCTTTCGTTGTTGCCGTCCTCCTCCGCCTGCCGGAAGGGCAGAGGTAGCCATCACATGCTCGTCCTCCGCAGGCTCCGCCCACAGAGGAGGGAGTGATTAGCATCGTGCACTTCTCAGGCAAACAGCAGCACTGCAGAGACTACAGACTCTCTCTCACCTGCTGCTCCACCTCCGGAAGCAAGTGGGCTGCTGGTTCGGGTACAAATGGCCACAAGATGAAGAGGAAGCAGACCACATCAGAGGGAAAGGGAAGGTGTGGTTTTTTTATAAAGGGGAAGGAAGGAGAGCAGGCATTTACGATCAGGTATGCTTATATGAGGGGCTGCGGTGGCTCAGACCAGAAGATCGGTAGCTCAGCAGTTGATGAGCCGAGTGCTGCGTGACAGAGTGAGCTCCCGTCTCTGGACCCAGCTCCTGCCAACCTAGCAGTTCGAAAGCAAGAAACTGCAAGTAGATAAATAGGTACTGCTTCAGTGGGAAGGTAACAGTGTTCCATGTGCCTCGGCGTCTAGTCGTGCCAACCACATGACCACAGAAAAAGTCTTTGGACAGCACTGGCTCTTCAGCTTGGAAACGGTGATGAGCACCACCCCCTAGAGTTGGATTCGGCTAGCTTTCGAGCGAGGGAAACCTTTACCTTTACCTATCTTTTATATGTCCCCAGCAGCCAATTAATTCCCCTTGCTGTGGACACCCAGGTGCCTCCACAAAGGAGGTAAAGAACTGCTTCTGTTTTCACTGTGGTGTTGCCACCCTTTGATTTATTGCTGCCCCAGTTTGTTAGGGCTATTTTCACAGTGGAGTCTGCACATCTGTGATCACAGAATTCGGCATCGGGAGCAGCGTTCTAGGAATATTCACATTTTCAGGACACATTTCGAGCCCTACGGAGAGCGGAGTCCAAAGACACAAGGGCAGTGCATGGCAAACTCTCAAAAGGCCAGAATGTATCCAAACATAGAGAGCCAACATCCTGAGTCAGCCAGCCCAGTCTTGCGTGTGGTGAATGGCAACACCTCTCCAAGGTTTTGGGGGCAATGAGAGGGCTTTGTGCGCCTGGCTGCTAAGATCCTTTGAACCAGGGCTTCCATATAGGATAGTGTGCCCTGCCAACAAGCCATGCTCCCCCCCCCCCCCCGCGGGGGTGGGGGGTGGGATTCAAGCTGTGGCAATCTATCCCTCAGAATAAAAGGGACATATAAACTCATCTGTTCATATAGTGCATTAAGAACGTAAGAGAAGCCAGTGTTGGATCAGGCCAGTGGCCCATCCAGTCCAACACACTGTCAGTGGCCAAAAACACCAGGTGCCCTCAGGAAGGTCCACCAGTGGGGCCAGGACACTAGAAGCCCTCCCATTGTTGGCCCCCCCCCTCAGCACCAAGAGTACAGAGCATCACTTGCCCCAGACTGAGAGTTCCTGTCTGTGGTTAATAGCCACTGATGGACCTCTGCTCCATATGTTTATCCTTCTTGTTATCCTGTTCTTCATCCAAGAAAGGGCCATCTACATGGTTCTCCTCTGTTCTGGCTTCACAAATGCCCTGTGAGGTAGGTTAGACTGAGAGAGAATGACTGATTCAGGGTCATACAAGTGAGCTTCCACAGGACTGGGGATTTCGACCTGGGTGTCCCCATTCTTAGTCCAACACTCTAGCCACAGATGCTACACCAGTTCCCCTGTTGTCCCAGGTATTCCAGGGGCAGCCCATGGGTGTTTTGGGCCCAGTATGTCAACTGCTGGGCCAGGTGTCTTATAGCACAGCCCACCGATAGCACAGCCCCTTTTCTCTCTAGTCATTGCTAGCACCCTTCCAAGTGGCACCTACCAGTCGCTGAAACAAGCCAAAGTCTCCTCCTCCTCTTAACACCATTCTTCAAAACGGATTGCAGAGAAGCCATGTTTTTAAATTTCAAACAAGAGGTTTTATTGTTATACCTGTTTGATAAAGCTTACTATTAAAAAAAAAACAGTTTCAGCTACATGCAAATCAAGACAGAATTTGGAGCTGCCAATTCCCACCGCAGGCAGGAATGGCCCCTGGAAAAGGACGTGCGGACACTGCAGATGGCAACACCAGCAGATCGAAGACGTGGGTTGCGTTTGTGCCTTGGTATGGGGAAGGTGGGGGGGCTCGCGCAAGGCAGCAAGCACTCCAGCACGTTGCAAATGGATGTCGGTTTTGGAAACGGAAGGAGCCAGGAAACCTCTTTGGTCCTTTTGCTATTGAAAGAACAATCTGCCACTAGGCTCCCATTTACATCTGGCACTTTGGTGGGACAGAGGCTTGTCCCTATTTGAGAGAAATAAATCAGTGGTCTTACTTCCTTTAGAAAAAAAGCAGCTCTTTTCAAAGATTCTGGAGAGGGGGGGAGAAGGAAAGCACTTCTGGTTACAAAAACTACAACACTGAATGCACACGGAGAACCGATACAGGCAGATGACCTCCAAGAGAATCCAACGTTTATTCCACAGGGGATCGAAATACCACAAGACCTGGGAAGGCAGCAGTTCCCTTCCACACGCGACAGAAAGGAGGTACCTCTAAGGCTAAGTGAGAATTGAGACCCCAGAGCTGAGTTTGGGATATACACCCCTCTGCAGGCCTCTCCTCTCTCGTCACAGTGGTGGGAATCCAAGGAATGGAAAGCAGCAGCTAGACAGGGTTGATCACGAGATGGCACGAAAGAACTGCCGCCGTTGCACGAAGAAGAACTGCAACGGGCATCTGGCACTGCCACCCATAAGCTATCGGGTTGTTCACCTTTATTCCCACAGAGCCTAACAGGGACCGTGCAAAAGCTATCCTCTGAACAGAAGAGGTGCACTCCTGCCAAAGGTTAGCCTTTTGAAATCCCACGGATTCACTCTACTGGTGAAACCACGGGGGACTCAAAAAGCTTCTCTTCGGATTTTTCATCTCTCATTTTTTTAGGCAATGGTCACCTGGACACTGTTTGCATTCGCCTCAGTGACAAGACTTTGGGCCTTAACCAATCGAAAGCGTAGCCCTGCCGCTCTTGGAATTCGAAGGGTGCCGGGAGGGTTCGGTACGCAATTTGGTCCCTACTTTTTGGTCCTCTTAAAAACTAAACGGGGGTTGGCGTTCCTTATTACAACTGCAGCCTCACAAGCATCGGACGAGTCTGGCTAAGAGCTTTTTGCTGTTGAGGTATCTGTTTGGAGCATCTTGGTCCAACGAGAGGCGGCAGCACTTCATGTCGGAATCATTACAGGAATGGCCTCCCCCGGAGCCGGGGATTCGCTCGGCAGCAGCCGAACCTCAATCACCTCACGTGTCCGTACCTGTCTGAGCACCGCGTCGTCCACACGATTGTTTCTGTCCTCGTCCTCTGAGCAGGGATACTCTTGGCTCTCCACCGGGGTCTCTTGGCTTTCCAGGTCACTCACTTGGCCCTCGCCAAACTCGAGAATTGTCGGCAGGTTGCCTTGCTTGGGGCACCGTTTCTTAAGGCTGACCAGGAAAGGCTGCGGCAGGGAGAAAATGTCCACGTTGTTTCCCAGGTCAATCCAAGTCATACTGGGGAAGTTCTTGGGGTCCTTCACGGCTTCCGTCAGGTCCCGGAGGATGGCCTTGGTGAGCCGGTTGCCGTTGAGGGAGAGAGTCATGAGGTGCGGCAGGGCACTGAGCACCGGCAGGAGCTGGAGGAACATCTCATCCGTCAGCTCGGTGAAGCAGAGCTCCACGTTCTCTATGTGCTCTGCACTGTTCTGCAAGTAGGAGACGATCCGGTCCAGCTCCTTCATCGTCAGAGGGATGCCAGACAGGTCCACGGTGTTGTCCCGCGGATTCCCCACCAGGATCGCTTTCAAACTGCAAGAGAACAAGAGAGAGGGGAAGGGAGGCTTCAGTGAAATATCTTCAGTTTCCCCAATAGCCCCGTTGATGCCGTGAGCTCTCCTGTCTGTCCAAAGAAGATAGAGAGAACTCTCCCGTGTTAGTACAAGATCTGATTTCAGATATTTGGCTAGAACAGCTGACTTCAAGTACCACAAGTATGACCTGGACAACAAACTGCCAGCAAGAACAATACATTAAATAATGGAATTGCACAGGATTACCCCACTGTCTTTCATTGTGTCACATTTTTATCCTGCTACTTCCCCAAGAAGCTCACAGTGGACCACTCCCTATCTTCACAACAGCCCTGCGAGGCAGGGTTAAGCTGAGAGAAAGAGTGCCTGGCCCCAAGTCACCCAGAGAAAGTTATAGCCGAGTGGGAATCTCCACAGTCCTGGTCTGGAAATCTGACTATACACACTAGCTCTCTCAAGTGTTTTGTCTGACGGTAAATGCAATGCAGGGAGAGGGGGCTTTTAATACCCATCCCTTCCCCATAAATCCTGCCTGATATTTTTGGCCACTGTTTGGCACTATGCAGCTCTTTGCTGCTTGGGAATCTTTTTAACAAACTGCCCATTGACAGGCGAGACACCCCTGTACTCATCTGTGGGGGTTATATGAACCCGGGCACCATCTGTGCATACCATAGCCATTCCTGCCCAGTGTTCCCAAGCGTCCTGCTCACTCCAGAGCCTCTTTTGCTCCCAGAAGCAGCCCTAAGGCTGCCAGCCTTCTGTAGGGTGCCTTAAACAGCCCTTTTTTCAGGAGGCTCTTCTATGATAGAAACGTGCCTTGATGTTGGGCTGTATAACCCGTACTGTGAACAATAAGCTTGCTTTTTGTTCTTGCATCATTTATTTACTTCATTTATACTCCACCTTTCTCCCCAACGGGGAACCACAGCGGCTTACCACGCTCTCCACTCCTCTGTTTTATCCTCACAACAACCTTATAAGGTAGGCTAGGCCGAGAGTTTGTGACCAGCTCCAGGTCACCCAGCAGAGCGGGGATTTGAACTGGGGTCTCCCAGATCCTGGTCCATTCAAAACTGTTGGTTTGTTTGAGGATGTTTTAACTGTGGTGGTTTTCAGGTGTGGTGGGTCCTGTGATCTTACACAGAAGCCACCTTGGGCTAACTAAGAAATGGGGGATAATTTTCCCAGGCTGCAGTCTGAGGATGCAAAAGCTAAAGTCAACAGCAGGGGGGGGGGATCCATTTTTTTAAAAAAGCTCTGGCTCTCCAGTGCCCATCTGTGCTCCCAGAGACAAACAACAAAACAAATCTTTTCTCCCTCCATTTATCACTCCTAGCTGGCTTATTTGCAGACGACAGCCAGAGAGAGCATTAGCCCAGCAGAATGTGATGCTTGCGCCAACCATTTGTCTGCCGTGAGTCACACCCTTTCAGCAACAGATCTGCCGGGAGGGCTATCCAAAAATGACCCTCCAGCATAATACGTCTTTGCTTTATTTGGTTAACAGAGCCAGCCTGTGCAGCAGTGAGAAAAATAACACGAACACACATGAAGCTGCCTTGTACTGAAGCAGACCACTGCTCCGTCTTGGTCAATATTGTCTGCTCGGGGCCGGCAGATGCTCTCCAGGGTGTCCAGCTGAGGTGTTTTAATATCCCCTGCCCCCTGATCCTTTTAACTGGAAATGCTGGGGATTGAACTCACCAGGGTGTCAGGCTGAGGTCTTTAAGATCACCTGATCCTTTTAACTGGAGACGCTGGGGATTGAACCAAGAGACCTTTTTGCATGCTGAGCAGATACTCTACCACTGAGCCATGGCCCACCCTACTAAAACAGAGCATAGTTTGGTGTTGTGGTTCAGTGTGTGGACTCTAATCTGGGAGAACCGGGCTTGATTCCCCAGTCCTCCACTTGCAGCTGCTGGATGACCTTGGGCAAGCCATAGTTCTGTCAGAGCTGTTCTTGAAAGAGCTCTCTCAGGCCCTCCTACCTCAAAGGGTGTCTGTTGTAGGGAGGGGAAGGGGAAGGAATTTGTAAGCTGCTCTGAGACGCTGAGTGAAAGGCGGGATATAAATACAACCTCCTTATGTGAGTGGGGCCAAAGCAAGTCAAAAGGAGTGAAAAGAAGATGGGCTTTTCCTCCTCCCATTAGCACAACTATCACTGAGACCTTCAGTTCCTGTCCCCTCTTTCTAGCACCTCAACATTCTCAGGAATTCCTTCCTCAAGGGGGGCAGGAGATAATCTGACTTGGAAGTGGGTGGAAGGAAGCACAAATCTGGGAAACTGACTGAGACAAGCCACAGCTCCACATCTGGAAATCTAAATTGCAAGAAGGTACAATTATGTCAACATGTGCATGGCCTGACGGACCGGACTAAACAATCTCCTCAGATGTTTGATGCTAAGCAGCATTGGCCCTGGTTTTTGGACAGGAGACCACCAAGAAAATCCAGGATTGCTGCACAAAGGCAGGCAATGGCAAAGCCACCTCTCTTTATCCCTTGCCTTGAAAACCCCATGAGGGGTCCCCATAAGTCAGCTGTGTCATGATGGCACTTTCCACCAACACTTGCAGCATAACTTCGATAGAGCCAGTGTGGTGGAGTGGCTAGAATATTGGACTAACCCCCTCTTGCCATGAAACGTCCTAGACAGCCTTGGGCCATTCATTCTCTCTCAGCCCCGTCTACCTCACAGGGTTATTATGAGGATAAAGTGGAGGAGGGGAGACCCACGTATGCTGCTCAGAGCTTCTTTGAGATACAAATGTGCTAAACAAATACATGCACGCAAAACAGAATTTTCATGAGTTTTTGGTTTCCAGGGGGTGTGTTCAGGGCAAGCTAGGAAATGTGAAGAAATTATGCGCTTAGCTGCACTTTCACCGCCCCCTAATTCCTCTAGACCTTCTCCACCACTTGCCTGGGCTGATGCCAACTTATTCAAGAAAACAGCATTTCCCCAGCTTTGTACCTTCCAAGGAATGCTCAGACTGGCCAGCTGGCTTGAAAGATGCTCTCAGGCATTGTCTCCCAACTGGACGGTTAACTGTGGGCTACGCCAGTTGGAAAGCTCTACACAATATTCCCAGCTTCCTTATCTAAACCCTGCACGCACACAGAAGGGTTCTCGGGAAAGCTCTGCCTCCAGAGCGACACGCTAAGCACGGGGCATAAGCATCTTAAATAAATAAGATCAGGCGGCTAGACTCCCTGACGTTTTCCTCTCTCGGCATTTTAAATCCCTGGACTGACAGCAGGAGAGATTAGAATGCGCCTGCAGCAGAGTAGGGGAAGGTTTTCCTCTCCTGTTCCCCCACTCCCTCAGGTTCTTAGCTCCAGAGGAAATGCCGCTGCCTGACTCTGCAAATACCCGTGGCACCATACACGCACCCCCAGATTTTGGGTAGAAAGATGTTAGGCTGGGAGAAGAGGCCCTTGGAGGAAGCTACATGGAGGATTTGTGCGGCCGCTTCCTTTCTAAACTGAGCACCCGATGCCTCCTCACTGAGTAACGATTAGAACATCAGAAAAATCTGGTGCCTTCAGGGTCCTTTCTTGGATCTCATCCCTGGTTTTATCAGAGTCCAGCTCACAACACAGTATCTTGCATTTATCCCTGGTTATAACAGCATCCGTTTATCCCGGGACAAGTGTGGGGCGAAACCAGGGTGACCTCAATGTAATGTGGAAACAAAAAATATCCCGAGCAGATTCTCTACCACCGAGATAATTACAGGGGTGAACTCGAGTGTAGTGTAGAATGTCAGTTCGGGGACAGGGTTGAACCAGGATTTAAGGTCTAGTGTGGAATCACCCCAGAAGACTCGGACACAGAGAGAGAGGAATGGGGGAGAAGGCAGACAAGATGGAAACCTTCATTTAAACAAATGCCAAGGCAGGCAGTGTCCAGTCCGCTTGCCTGTGTCCATCAAGACTGGCTGGATTTTCTTCCCAGAAAAAATTATTGGTGCCTCCAGGAGACTTGTACAGAGAGAGCGGGGAATGGGGGAGAAGGCAAATGAGATGGAAATTTTCATTTAATGCCAAGGCAGGCAGCGTCTGGTCCACTTGTCCCTCGAGACTGGCCGGATTTCCCCCTCAAGAGAAGCTTCAAAGTGTTCTCAATTCCGACTACTGGGTTCGTGCAGAAAGTAGTCTCAGATTAATCTGAACAGTGATGAGAAGGGCTAGAGCTCAACTCAGGGTGGAGGGAAGGAAGGGGAAGAGATTGTTGGTTCTTGTCTTGGGAGGAACAGATGGCAACGCTCAACACCGTCTCACAAAAGCGACTGAGGGGAGAAACTCTCATCCCCAGCCAGCCAGCTTGCTTTTCGCAGCTCCCACACACCCCAGCAACGTGCACTGCATCTCTCGTTTGTTCATCTTCCCTTCCGTGCAGCGAGAGCTGTCAGAAGGAGGCCTCGGCTTTGAGAAGGATGGAGAGCCCGTGACATCTGAAGGCATATTAAAGTCACAAGCACACATTAATGCAGAGTCGGGAGGACGTGAGGAGCAAGCAGTTTTGGAGAAGCACACCGGCTGCAAAACCCAGCCATTTTGACCCTCAGAGGCCAGTATGAAGGCTCTTCAGTGTGGGAGTGATGGGAATCGAGGTGTTTACCAAACGGAAGAGATCTGTCATCAGCAGGGCACCTCTATTTCCTGAATTTTATGCACCTCCAAACTTAGCTTGCTCAAACGTGTTGCTCTGCTTCTCTCCACACACACACACACAAGCATTCATTTATCCACGTGTCCTGCAGCCCAGAGAAAGTTCTCCAATGGAAAGAATGAACGGGAAAGGGAGGGCATGCCGCTAGTACAGTTCTAGATTCATTGGTGCACTAGGGTATACTTCCTTCACACAGACTGGGCAGGGCCATACCAGATCAGACAGGTGCCACACCACCCTGGTATGAGGCCCACAATCCACACATCCAAGGTTGCTGCAGGAAAGGTGATCAACTGTGAGAATGCCATAGCTTTGAGAGGCCTCCCCCCAGCTCTTAGATAGAGGGCCTCGCCATCCTCCCCTCTCATGGGAACAGCTATCACAGCCACCAAGGCAAAGAAAAGAACAGCAGATTATGTTTGCTTATTGTGGGAACAAATGGATTTCTTTGGCGCATCTCTGGGAGCAACGATCACGTCGCTGTGCTCTTGGGGGGAGGGAATGGCTTTCATTTTGTAGTCAGAATTAGAAGATTATTTGCTAATCATTGCTAACGAGCCTGGTGCGTGTTTGTTAAGTCTGTAATTTTTCATGAGATGCCTCAGTGAACCAAGGAAAATTAGCACAAACCATCGCAACGTTTGCGGAACGTAATTCCTTCTGCAATCATGCCATTATATTATCTGTGCTGAAATTGTGGTGCTTTTTTCTGAGTGACAGAGGAGAACCCAGCCTTTGAGATCACCAAGAGCATCTAGCAAAGGAGGATTTGAAACTGCAACCCCAGAGAGGCCTGAGAAAAATCACTAATGGCCTTTTGTATTTTCAAGTTCAAGCCTATGCTTACTCAAATGTAAGCACTAACTTCCATTTACAGTAAATACACATGGGATTGCTTAAGAACATGAAAAGAGCTTACTGGATCAGACCCGCCTTGAAAAACCCACACACAGGGCAATAATCCTCCAACTGTGTTCTTTGCATCAAGTGGAATTCAGATATACTGCCCCTGAATATGGGAGGCTCAATGCAGCCATCATAACTAATTCAGTAATGGACCTATCCCAGTTCCCTTTTAAAAAAACATCTAAGCTAGTGGCTATCATTACATCTTGTGGCAATGAATTCCATAAGTCAATTAGATCAAGTTGAGTAGCTGTGTTAGTCTGCCTGTAGCAGTAGGAAAGAGCAGAAGTCCAGGAGCACCTTAAAGACTAACAAAATCTGTAGCAGGGGAGGAGTTTTCAGGAGTCACTGCTCACTTCTTCAGATACCTGAATATCTTCAGATATCTGAAGAAGTAAGCAGTGATTTCTGAAAGCTCATATCCTGCCACAAAGTTGGTTAGTCTAAGGTGCTCCAGGATTCTTGTTCATAAGCCAATTAAGTTGGGGGGGGGGGGGGGGACATAAGAACACAAGAGAAGCCAATGCTGGATCAGGCTAGTGGCCCATCCAGTCCAACACTCTGTCACGCAGTGGCCAAAAACACCAGGTGCCCTCAGGAGGTCCAGCAGTGTGGCCAGGACACTAGAAGCCCTCTCACTGTTGCCCCTCCCCTCATGGGGGGGAGGGAGATATTTTGAAGCCATGGGGGAAACTTGGGTGTTTTTCTTTCTCAGAACTGAAGTATCAAGAATATTCTACCTTCCTATGAAACTTAAAGTTGTTTTATGTATTTAAGAATGCAAAATACATTATTCATAACTTAGCCCATAAAATTGGACTATTTTGCCTATTCATGAATGTTAGAGGTGTAAGAGCCTGCAAACTAAACTGCAAATATATATGCGATAGAGTGCGTGTAACAACAGATCTTTTGCAGTTTCTGCCCCCACAACAGGTTTGCCATAGATTACCCAGTTTAATCTTCATGCTATTCACAGTCTGTCCTGAATCTATGGCTGACCAGTTTCATTGTCTACCTCCAAATTTTAGTATTCCAGCAATGGGAGAAAAAGTTCTCTCTCCACGTCAGGTGTAATTTTTAAACCTCTACATTGTCCTGGTCAGTTTGTTTCTACATTAAGAAGTCCCCAACAATTTTGTTTTTCCTCACAGGGAAGGTGCCCCAATCCTTAAATCCCCATCACTCTTTTTGTTTGCCTTTGCCACAAGCTCCATAAAATCCTGAGATGGAAAGCTGGGATCCCTTTTCCCAATACTTGCCTCCATTTTAAAAAGCTGTAACTTTCCAAAGTATTCTCTGTCTATATCATTTACTTTTTATCACCCTTCCTCCAAGTAGCTCAGGGCAGCGTCTATTATTTTCTCTTCATAACAACCCTGTGAAATAAGTTTTGGCCATGGCTTAAACTACAGTATCCTTGTGCCCTCTCCTGGTCTGTCCCAGGACCTTTGGTTGATCAGGTGTGCCTTGTATGTTTTGTGCTGGGAACTCAAACTCCCAGGTGCACACAGGCCCAATTCCGCTCAGGAGAGGACACTTCACCCTCTCCCTCCTGTGGCATTTTCCAACCCAGAAAGCCCCAGGAAGCCACCAGTTGCCCTGTTGGGGAAAACTATGTATATCTATCATTACATTTCCCTAATGGAGTAAAAAAAGCAACTCATTGGGGCCATTTCAGATCGGGAAAATGGCACCGGGTGGGAGAATGAAACCCACACTCCTTTCATGCTGCAGCCCCGATCCCACAGGTGCCTAGGAACTGACTTCCCAGCAAGGCATGTCTTTGCAGAGAACCTGGGGTTGCCAGCTCCAGCCTGGGACATTCCTGGAGATTTTGGAGGTGGAGCCTGGAGACAGTAGGGTTTGGAAAGGAGAGAGACCTCATTCAGTGAGGTAGAATTCCATAGAGTCCACCCTCCAAAGCAGCCATTTTCTCCATGGGAACTCCTCTGTCATCTAGAGATCACTTGTCATTGCAGGACATCTCCAGGTCCTACCTGGAGGTAGGCAATCCTGTACTGTGGACCTGAGGAGGATGTGAGGAAAACATAAGGTACAGTTAGGCCCTCAGTGAATGCGACTACCCAAGGTCTCCCAGTGAGCTTCACGGATAAACAAGGAATTTGAATCCAGGCCTCTCTGGTCCTTATCCAGCACTCTAGCCACTACACCTGCAGGTTCTCACCGACACGCATCATTTACAAGGAATCACACACTGTATCTACAAATTGCCAGGACTGCTAATAGGAACCCTTGTTTTTGGACTGGGGCTTAGTCCAGAAAAAGCCCTCAAGGCCTATAGCTACTAACTACATCTCTGAAAGGAAATAATTGAATAAAGCTTGTTAGGATTCAGGAAACACACACAGAAGAAGCTGCTAATTAAAAACAGGACTGGTAATTAAAAACAGGACAGCGCACAGCTAAACCTTTTAATTTATGCTTCAGAGGGTTCCTTGCATCTCTTCTGTTCTGAAAAGACTTCTTGCTGACACATCTGAGGAACTATAATTACATGCTAATAGAGTGACAAGCGGTGGCCATTTCCTCCTTTAGCTTGGGGGAAAAAATCCTGACCTTCCATGATCCCCTGGCTTTGCTGGTTCAAAGATGGCCGAAGCTCTGCCACACTCCTTTGTCATTTATTAAATTAGCAGAAAACATTTTTGCCAGAGACAAAAGGGCAGCAAGAGACCCGACACACTTGCTTATTTGGGCCGTGCCTCCAAGGGCATCCCAGGTGGGAGCGGGTGGGTGGGTGGGTGGAATGCTTGAAGGACAGTTAAAACCTACCAGCTGACTGCAAAGCACCTGCAGAAAACTCATGGTCTGACGTGGACCATCAGTGCCGATTTCCAAAAACTGACAGCACAGAGGCTCTGGCCTCAGCAAAGGCACTCATACAGAGAAGAAGAGGTGGAAAACACTAGCTGGAAGTAGCAGACAGGCAGGTGGTCATATAAAACCAGGCACTCTTATAGACTTTCCCCAGAAAGGGGCTACCTGGTGACCTCATGGGATTTTCAAGGCAGGAGACTTCAGAGGTGATTTGCCATTGCCTGCCTCTGTGTAACTACCCTGGTATTCCTTGGTGGTATCCATTCCAAACACTGACCAGGGCCAACCTTGCTTAGCTTCCGGGATCTGATGAGATCAGGTTAGCCTGGGCTATCTGGATCAGGGTTGTTACCATTAGAACGCCTGTCAAAGGAACTCCTCAAAAGCTGCAGCCTGTTGCATCTCCTCACATAGCGGCATGGGGCAATGTAACTCTGAAATGAGGCTGTATTCCCAGAATGACCCCCACAGGAACTCAGGAGCAGAAAAGCTGCTCTAAGCGGAGTGGAATGGAACACTGGCTTCTCCAGCCATGCTTGTAGTGATTCCTGCAGAGGGCTACCTGGCCCTCTCTGCAACCAATGAAAGCAAACTAAAGGAGGAGGTGCTGTATTCATCACTTAGTTCCAATGCAAATGTACTTTTTCATGCTTGTATGAAGCACCACATGTACCCCCTAAGCTTGGCTACACCAGGACACAGATACTGTTACACAGCAGCAAAATCAAGGCTGGCCCTCCAAGCAGAAGACGAAGGAGAAAATGATGATGATGATATTGGATTTCTACCCTACCCTTCACTCAGAGTCTCAGAGCGGCTTACAATCCCCTTCCTCTACCCACAACAGACACCCTGTGAGGCAGTTGGGGCTGAGAGAGCACTGAGAGAACTGCTCTTGAGAGAACAGCTCTGAGGGAACTATGGCTTGCTCAAGGTCACCCAGCAGCTGCACGTGGAGGAGTGGGGAATAAAACCCAGTTCTCCCAGATTAGAGTCCGTGCTCCTACCCACTTCACCGAACTGGCTCTCTGTGTATCTCTGCTTAGGATTGCATTGTAACAAAGGTCACCAGTACCCATCTTGGACCACAGATACTCCGTTCCAAAAACAGCAATACCTTTTTTAAAAGACCCACCAAATATCGTAAAGCCAAACAAAACATAAAACAAGGAGCAACCTTGTGAGTTTCCTAGGATTCTTCACCAGGCTGGATGTTCAATACAAAAGGGAGGGGTGGGACAAAAGTAAGTTGATTCAAGGCATTGTGGCAGAGCTTCAAGTCTGCAGTTGGTATCTTAACACGAAAAACAGGAGCGGCTTCAGACTCAGTTGGATCAGTTTAGATGGGCACACAACAGTTTTTTAAAAATATGTGTGTGTGTGTGTGTGTGTGTGTGTTTTGTGTGCTTGCCTGGAAATCAGGGTTGACTTCTGGCAACCCCTACTGGGGGCTTGAACGTTTTTTCAGAGAGGTGGCTTGATTAGCCTGCCTGTGTCCCAGCCCTGGTATTCCTTGGAGGTCTCCCTTCCAAATACTTGCCAGAGTTGGCCCTGCTTAGCTTCCGAGATCTGACGGGATCGAGCTAGCCTGGGCTATCCAGGTCAAGGCCACAACAGGTTTTAAATTGCATCAGGCTGCCGGAAAAAAAGGAGAGAGAACAAATGGCCCACTGGCTCTGTGGATATGAAAGGCAGCAGCTGATGAAGCATCTTCCCCAAGCTAAACAGAACACGCGGGTCCCCCAGCGAAGGCAGAAAGCTAAAAAAATAATAATTTGGTGGCAGATTTTTAATTTAGATGGAAGAGCCAACTGAAGCCAAATTGGGTAATATTATCCAGTGTAGTCATCTTCAACCTTTCTAGACTCACTGAGCATGGGACTCACTGAGCAACAAGTATACCACCTACAGGAATAGTTAGATTTGAGGCCAGTGGCACCATACAGACCAACAAGAGTTTCAGGGTATCCTGAACTTCCTTCCTCTCTAGGATTCATGAAGTACCCATTCATCAAATTCACATTGTCTAATTCCAGGGGAGAAATCCCAAAAATGAAAAAGTCATGCACACTGTTCCCTCTAAGCTGAGTTAGTGTGAGCTAGCTCACAGTTTTTTAGCCTCCAGCTCACGGATTTTTGTCTTAGCTCAGGAAGGATGGCTCCAGAGCAAACTCATTTATGCAGTAGCCAAATCGCTCACTCACAGCTTTAGTGCCAGTAGCTCACAAAGTAGAATTTTGCTCACAAGACTCCACAGCTTAGAGGGAACATTGGTCATGCATTCACTTTGTTTTCTTGTACTGAACCCCGCCAGCTTAGTGAAGAGTTCTAGAGGACTCGAACGCTTGCATGCTGTTTCGCGATGTTTTTTTAATTGGTCCTAATAAAAAGGCGTGACCACAACTTTTGTTTTTGGAACAGATCATTAACAGCATCCCACGGACCCAAATCCCTCTGGCTTGCTTCCGTGATCCCCAAGCTCCTCTAAGTCGGAGTTACTCATCTGTTTTCTATTCTGACCTTTTCGACGAGCAACACGTACGGCCTGTGTAGGAGACCACAACACAAGCAGTTCATTTTACACACCAGAGTTTATATTATATCAGCTACCATGGTAAAGTAGCACTTCCCATCTCCCCTCCCACGCTTTAAACCAGACAGCTTTTTAACAGTCTTTCTTATACTGGAAGAAATTTCTTCAATTTTTTAATGATGTATTCCCATCTTACAGCTTTTTTGAAAACTACACAGCTGAAGAGCAAGACCTTATTAAGCAATCCAGGCATTTTTACCTCGAAGTAAGCATATCCAAGCCCAGCCTAGGCCAATCTATGAAGAGCTTAGAAGCTAAGCAGAGTCGGCCATGGTTAGTACTTGAATGGGCGACTACTAAGGAAGACTGGGGTTGCTGGCTGGAGGCAGACGATGGCAAACAAACTCTGCTTGTCCTTTGCCTTGGAAACCTCACAGTCCTGAGGTCACCGTGAGTCAGTTGAGATGTGATGGCACACAATTATTATTATTAATCCTATTTAACAGAGGGTGGTGAATAAACAATACCACTGTGTTTCTATAGCTCTCTTGGTTCCTAAGCATCCCTCCTCTGTAGGACTGTGTGTGTGTGTTTTGGGAATGTAACAGTGCATTTCCACTCCTTCATAGGAATCAGGGGTGTTTCTTCTCCCTGCTGTAGAGAGTGTACACCAAGGTCTGCCCTGCCCACAATTCTTTTTTCCATTAATTTGTATGCTGCCTTTCAACCTTATCTAGGGCCTCCAAAGCAGCTTTTGACAATTTTTAAAAAAGATTGTCCTTATCAGAATATAGAAACTGCACAGAAAACCGGTAACACAGCATACAACCCATTTCTCCAGTATACTCAATTTGCCAATAAAGAACATGTTTTTAAAAACAACCAGAAATAAAAGGGGAAAAGAGAAAAACGCATAGAAAGAAAAGAGGAAGAAAAATGGACCTAGGAGAGGAAAACCAAATGCAGAGGCAGGATAGCCGCCTGTTCAACGAATCTTATAGTGATGTTGTTGCAAATCAAATAAACCTAATTACACATTAATTCAGATCCACCGTAGAATTTCTGTCTTAACATTTTCCTCAGGTTTTATCCTGTTCCAGAATTCAAGGCACGGTCGCCAAATCTTTACTGAAGATACCTCAGGGCAGACTGTGGCAAATGTTTAAACAATTTTAAATACCGAGACGGAGCCTCCTTTGAAGCTTCCTCTCTGTCCTCAACCTCCTCAGTGCCGCGTAAAGCTTCCCCTCTACACACATAACATCTCTGCCCCACCAAGTTCTGCATGTTCATTCTCCCTCTCTGGGCTATCAAAATGTCTCCCAGCCAGGGGTCATTTCGAGCAGGAACGTGCAGGAATGCCGTTCCAGGACTAACAAGCCGAGGAGCGGGCACATATGGGGATGCTCTGTGGAAAAAAGCAAAAGCGTACTAACTGGATCTGTATTTCCATGCTTGTTGTAGGGTCGCTTCCCTGCAAGAGCAAAGGAAACCTAATGTGTCTTTAGTCAAAGTATAAAGCTGGCTTGCCAGCTCTGAGTTGGGAAATACCTGGAGAATTTTGGGGGTGGAGCCTGAGCAGTGGGTGTTACCTTCTGACACATTTCCGGTGATGTCAGTGGGTGTGGCATATGCAAATAAGTTATGCGAATGAGCTCCTGCACCTCTTTTTCTACCAAATAACCCCTGCTCCCAGCACACAGAAGGCCACCACAGTGTCGTCCTCTCCGCAGTGTCACTCACCAGGCCTGCGGCTTCCTCTTCACGATGCCCTGGCGCCGCCACTGGGAGTGAGGGCTCAGGTGGTAGGTCAGCTGCCGGCAGAGCTTCTCCATGGCCCCAAGTGAATCCCCCTCCTGCAAAGGGGAAAAGGAAGGAAAGAGAAGTGTGTGGATCATCACAGGGGGCGGGGAGGCAAGAGCACGGCTGTGGCTTCACGGTAACAAAGGCTTCACCATAACAAAGGCTGTGAAGCAGTTTGATTCCCGTGAAGCACTAGGAGGATTATTTTTAAAATTTTATTTATACTCCACCTTTCTCCCCAACGGGGACACCAAAGAGGCCTACAACGTCAGTCTGCCTTCCTCCAAGTTACCCTAACAACAGCCTTGTGAGGAAGGTTAACCTGAGAGAGTGACTGGCCCAATCTAGCAGCTTCCATGACAGTGCGGGGATTTGAACCTGGGTCTCCTAGCCTGACTCTCTAACCACTACACACCATGTTGGCTCTCCTGGACTGAATGGCCTAAGCAGCACCTGGCACTACATGTGTTGCGGGCAGCAGCTAGCAAGGTTCTCTAATGGCTGCCATCACTCTGGTACGGGTCTCCTTCGGGAGGGCCCAGGGCACCCACCCTACTATACTCCTTTACCAGCAGGTTCATCCTTATAAGTGACCAAATGAGGCGTGGGGACCCAGGCAGAATAACAAACTATTTTTATTAAAGAGATTTAACAACAACTGTGATTCAATAACATATAGGAAAGATGAGCACAGGAAAGGAAGTTAAACCAGCAAAATAAGAAACCCTAGTGCGTCTGCCTATTCTGGACATAGCCTTCTCTAGGTATTTGACCTCAAGCTGACTCACCCATGAAAGTTTATACTTTGAATAAACCTTTGTTGGTCTTAAAGGTGCCACTGGATTCTAAATTTGTTCCATCCCTTTTAGATGAGGGATCCCTCCATTTGCAGCACCTTCACACCAGCTCTGCTTCCTGGGAGTGAACCACCTTCCACTGTGGGCAAGGCCTTTGATCTCTTCTTCTCAGATAACACCTTCTACTATTCCATTGGTGTCAGTTTCCCTGGGGCCACTAGGCCTCCCTAGAACCTGTAAGCCTGGGAGGGTGCCCACCGAAGAGAAGATGCTGCCATATACACAGAGGTAAAGGTAAAGATTTCCCTTGCTCGAAAACCAAGTCAAATCCGACTCTAGGGTTGCGGTGCTCATCTCCATTTCCAAGCTGAAGAGCCAGCGCTGTCCAAAGACATCTCTGTGGTCATGTGGCCGGCATGACTAGACACCAAGGCGCACGGAACACTGTTACCTTCCCACTGAAGCGGTACCTATTTATCTACTTGCAACGTCTTGCTTTCAAACTGCTAGGTTGGCAGGAGTTGGGTCCAGAGATGGGAGCTCACTCTGTCACGTGGCACTTGGGTCTCGAACTGCCGAACTACTGACCTTCCGGTCTGCAGTTCAGTGTCTTAACCACTGAGCCACTATGGCCCCTCATACACAACCCAAATCCAGCACAAAAGCTCCTGCAGGCTGTTCAGAAATGCAACATATCCGTTTCCCATTTTTTGCTTCCAACAGTCACAAAAGTTTTGGAGGAGACCAGCAAGTCTTCATCTGCCAGACTCCTCCCTATGTAGGGTTGCCAGCCTCCAGGTGGGGCCTGGGGATCTCCCGTTTTTACAACTGATCTCCAGCTGACAGAGATCAGCTCCCCCGGAGAAAATGGCTGCTTTGAAGGGTGGACTCTATGGCATTGCACCATGCGGAGGCCCCTCCCCTCCCCAAACCCCACCCTCTCCCGAATCCACCCCCCAAAGTCTCCAGGAGTTTTCCAGCCCAGACCTGGCAACCCTGTCCCTATGCTTACTGCTCCCGTCAGCAGAGGCAGACTCTACATCAGGCCATACTGGCAACACATTGGCGAGGGGCAACCCACCCGCCCAAGCATTCATTGTTTCAGGCAGTCTGTTCAGAAACAGGTACCGCAAACATTTGTAGTCTCATTGCCAATATGACATCTCAGCAACATGATAGCTGAGAACACACAAAAAACCCAGAATCACAGCAAAGCATGAGTCATCACCAGAGCCCCGCTGACATTCAAGAGCGCAAAGACGCCTTCCGCTGTGACTGAACTCCAAGTACCCAATCTGTGTGAACAGGAGAGGAGAACAGAGCCCGATTCCAGACTGCTCTTTGCAGGGGAGACCGATAATCTCGCTGTATGTTTTTTAGACAGACAGCCAGACTATATCTAGACAGAGAGAGAGTGCGCGCCTGTCTATATACTTCTCCAGAGCAAGGAAGTGGGTTCTAGCCCACAAAAGCTGATGCCACAATAAATCTAGATGGGTAGTCGTGTTAGGCTGTCTGTAGCAGGAGAGAAGAGCAAGAGATCAATAGCACCTTAAAAGATGAACAAAATTTGCGGCAGGGTATGAGCTTCTGTGAGTCACTGCTCACGACGCATGAAAGCTCATCTCCTGCCACAGATTTCGTTTGTCTTTCAGGTGCTGCTGGACTCTTGCTCTTTTCTACTGCCACAATAAATCTGTTTTATCTCCAAGGCGTCTCAAGACGTGTGTGTTTGAAGCCACGGCAAATGGAAATAAGAGGCATCTCCAAGCAAATTTATTCAGGACAGAGAGGCACGTGGCAGGAATACTAGTTAAGAGCCGTTGGATTCAAGTCCAGGAGCACCTTCGAGATTTTGAGGTTTAAGCTTTTGAAAGTCAAAGCTCCCTTCATCAGACATGAGAAGGAATGCAGGCAGCGAGCTGCAGCTATGGAGTCCAGGACGCATTCCGGCAGGCTGTTCCTGGCACGGAGTTTGCTTCCGTGATGAGATTTTTGACTCCAAAGTGTGCCTGGAGATTGCCCCACCCCCGCAAGTGCCTGCAATGCTTACTGGGCTGTCTCTCTCAGGCCCGGATGCCATCGCTCCCCTCCCCAGCGCAGGGCAGTGGCCTCGTTCTAATCAGATCCACTGCTGCTTAACGTCTGTTTCCCACTGGGCACAGCCTGGGAATAAACGACCCTTTGCTTCAGCTACCAGCGTCAAAGTTGACTGCCTTCCAAAAAATGAAAAAGCTTTGCTCGGTCTGCCAGATGCTAATTTTCCCTTCTCCAGCCCTTGCAATGCAATCTAGCTTCGGCATTATGCTGGGAGGAAAAGGGATGTTTAATCAGTTTTCAGCATTGGCAAGCACACACTCGAGACAGAGCCCATCTGCCAAAGAAATCGAAGGCAGAGCTCAGTTACTTTAATATTAAATAATAATAACATAATTTGATCCCCTCTCACTTGGCGATAGATAAGACAGTTTGTTCCATTAACTCTGCCGCATAAAACACGCGGCTAAGGTGCTGAGATGGAGTCAGGCCAACCATAAACTAGTCCAGGATCCCCTATCTAACAGCTCAGTTCCCAAGCCCACTTACATCTTTAACACTGTCACAGTGGAAGACAGGAGGCTGGAATGGTGGCAGCAGTGGGATCTCTTAGGTGCCACAGCCAGCAACAGACTCAGTGAGTCAGTTTTGCTCATACTTAAGGCCTGCCTGGTGGGTTGCCACGTTTGAGAAGGAAATTGGAGTATTTTGTCGCACCTGCTTTTGCTTGCATCGTATTTGATTATTTACCTGATTTGAAACTTTACAATTTGCCTTTCTACATGATGATTTCCAGTGTCAAGGAAGTCAGAGGCGTGGATGAGGGGCCAACAGCTGGGGAACGGAACAGAACGGAAGACAGATGTCACTGTCTGGACGCGCACATTAAATCCGGTAGGGAAAAGGGATGACATCGGACCAAACAGCCTGTCTGATCGTACCCTAAATGGGATAGTCCGTCATAGCAAACGGCTACAGTCCCAAATCTGGTAGACAACCGAGACCATGGTTTGGGAGCTGGCCATCGAGCATGACTGCTCTGCCATGCCCATCAGCATATGATCCCAAGGACGAGGGAGCGCCAGCCAACAGCGCCTTCCAGTGCTCTTGGCCTCTGCTTATGCCAGAGTGGGCAGAAGAGGCGACAGGGGTGCCAGGTGTCCCCGGTCTGTTTACTGACATGAGCCTCAGCTGACTTTGCCCTTTGGGTGTAGCAAGCAAAGATGCTGCCCCTGCCCCTTCCGGGCTTCCACCTCCGGCTTCTGCTCTCCCCACCTCACCCCTACTCTGTGTTATTTGCTGTGGGTCTTGCTGCTCTCTGGGAGTTACAACTGCTAGCCAGACCCCCAAGAGCTTAGCGGGCAGCCTGTGGCACCAAACCATTTTGCTTTGCCATTTTCCACCCGAGCAAGCCAGCAGTGGAGAGGAAAGCAGCAGGGACAGCCTATGCCCATCTTTTGCCTCTGAGACCTGCACAGCTACCAGCCGAGACCAAGGCAAATCCCTGAGATGCCGGCAGTGCCTTGAAGGCTTGGTTTGCTTCAAGCATGTCTCCGAGTACAACCCTCATCCCCACCACCGCCATATTATGTGCTGGCACACCTCTGTCTCCCCAGGTAGATGTTGCTTACAGGGCCAATTGATCCCGTAGGCACAGTGCAAAGGCCCACAATACTTTTAGGGGCCCACAAAAAAGTTTTAAATTTTACCTAACACATACGGGCACACACAAATAAAATGTTGTATTTAAAGTTCTATCAAAAACTATTTTGAATATTGATATTATTACGGTGGGAGGGGCACACAAAGGCGAAAGTGCCAAGGGCCCACGAAAGGCATCATGCGGCCCTGGTTGCTTCCCCTCATTTAGAATCTGCTGCCATCCCTAACGGAGAATGGTTTTGCTTCAGAAACCGAATATTCCCTTTTCTCAGAAAGCACTGCTCAGCTCTCTACTGCTGAGCAGACGTTAGTTCTCTGCTTCCAGGGACACTAACACTAACTTGGCCCTCCGACTTGGTGATGGACGGCTGGAAGTCACTGTGCTCCCACATGCTCCCACATGGTTGTTCAGTCATGTGTTCCAGGAACACATTCCGCGTCCCACACCAAACTCGCACGTTTACAGATCACCAGGCTGCACTGAAACCACTGGCTGGTCGGCATGCACCAAGCGCTAAACAGGCTCAAGCATGGGATCTCCAAATCCGCTGCCGTTTCTCGACCCAAAGAGCAAGATGGGCTTCAAGCAGAGGCTTGTGACCTGCCCCCGCTGGGGAGCCTGTGCTGGCTTCCTTGTGTAACTTCCCCCACCTCACGACACTTAGGGAAATGACTAATTGCCCTGTGCGAATCAGCCCCCCTACTGAATTCCAGCATGAATTCTTTATCAGGCCTCATGCAATATTCACAGTGACCTATTTTACAAAACATATGGACCCGATAGGTGCAGCACTTGCACAGGAAACAGAAAAAAACTGTGTTTTGTACCCACTGTAAGGAACAGTGTAGGTTCTGGAATAAAGGGCATGGTGCTTTTACACCATTACAATAGCCTTTTTTGGGTTCCCTATGGCGCTCCTCCCCTCCACAAACCTAAGCTGAACAACCCAATCTCTTTCACTTAAAGAACGAAAGTCATATGCACACAACCAATATATAAGGACAGTCATATATATCATATATAAGTTCCGTATCATTTTGTCCTTGAGTGTGAGCAAGATTGTGGCAGACTCTCCATTTCAATAGGGAAGCATCCGTGGTAGAGGTGGGAATGAATTCTCCAAGGCTGTAATTTGATTCTGCTGCCTGGTTTCAGCCGGCTGCATCACAGATTCTCTGGTGTGAACTGTCAGAGTCTAGCAAAAAAAATTTTTTTTAAAGGATTCTGTTTGGATTCCCTTTAGAGTCCTGTTTCTCCCCTGTCCGCACAACCATGCATGCAACTCTCTTCCTCCAGTTATCTGTGACACGCCACCAACAGCAAGAAACCCAGATTCACTTCCCACTTGACTACAAAGATTGGGGGACGGTGTTTTTGGGCAAGACTGTTAGCTCGCAGCTTAAGCTTACCTTGCAGGGTTGTTGGGTGACTGATCTCTTTGCTCAGACTCAGAGCTCTTTGGAGAAAGGGAGGACTGCATGTAATATGTTAGTAACATGCAGCAACAAGGGCCGTGGCATTTTCGTGGTACCATCAGTTGGAGAGCTCAAAGGGCAACTGTATCTGCAAACGCAACTGTAAAGAATTTGCCTCCTAAAAGCTCCAGCAGCCTGAAAGCCGTGCACTCACCCACAGAGCAAATGACAACTCTGGCTGATAGCTGCCGTAACCCGATGTAAACAAGACTGCAGCTGAGCTGATGTATCGGGCCAAGCAGACAGAGCCCCCTTGCCCCAGTAGTTATGGGTCATCATGCAAGCGATTCCGCATTGCAGCACTGCTGGTTATGTGAACAAAAGTACAGGGAGCTACAAAATGAGCCAGGTGCGTGGGCAAATGTGTACGGTGTCTAACAAACAATGCTTTCTGTGAAAATGGGTGAGAACTATTGTCAGATCAAGAAGGCACTGCTGATAAATGGCGTAAGGCGAAGGCTGAGTCAGTGGGAAAGCATTTTGACCGGTGAATTCCACAGGCATCTTCATGCAATATTATTTCCTGGAATCTGGGGTTGGGGATTGAGATATTTTATTTGGATATCGATACTCTGCTTTCCTCCCCAAGGGGGACCTAGACTGGCTTTACACAGTACATTGTGCTCCCGTCCATTTCATCCTCACGACAACCTGGTGTGGTAGGTGAGACTGAGACAGTGACCGGCTCAAGGCCACCCAGTGAGCTTCCATGGAAGAGGGGGAAATTTGTACCTTCATCTCCCAAATCGTAGTGAAATTCACTGCCCCGCTATATTGCAGTGGCTCCCCAAGCTGAAGAGGCAAAAGTATCACAGCTGGGAAGGCCTGGCAGAGACCTACCTGGTCAGGTGCCCAGAGCCACCTTGGGCCCCCAGGAAATACAGTGGGATTTTGGGGGCTGGAGCCTGAAGAGGGCAGGGTTTGGACTTCCAGGATATAGAGACCACCCTCCAAAGCAGCCATTATCTCCAGGGGAACTGGTCTCTTGTCACCTGGAGATCAGTTGTAATTGCAGGAGATCTGCAGGAGATCTCCAGACACATCCTGGAGGTTGGCAACCCCACCCCAGACAAAGAATCCCTCTGCTCCCCCTGAAACATCCCCCCCCCCAAATCCTCCACTCTTGGCTGTCCTGGTTGGTCTTCATGACCAGTAGAGCACTCGGTGCGTTTTCCCAGTGCTACGTACTTTCCTTCTGGGATCCGCAAATGAAAAGCTACGCGGTGCAGCTAATTCAAACAGTAGCCGAATGTAGCCCGTGCACCTATGGGCAAGAACAAACAGCTGGAGACCAATTATCAGCTCCAAGTTAATTGGGAGAACATGTGAGGGGGTTCAGCATCCCTCTCCTCTAACATCTTATCGGGGACGCGGAAAGAGCCCACGGTCCCTGTTTGTCACTGGCAGATGGCAGCCGATTGTCATGCACGAGCACAACTGGATCAGCAAAAACAGCTCACGCCGCAGCAGAGGCCAAATGAGCAACACATCACAATGTGTTAATTAGCAATGTGGAACTGAGAAAGAGATGTGGGGGAGGGAAGAATGTAGCAGACACAGCCCACTAAAAGAAAGCCATGCGTCCCTTGTGGGAACAAAGTAGAATAGGAAGTTTGCAGAACCACAACAGGCTGAGCTAAAAAAGGATGGGCATTCTACCTGGCAAAGAGTTCTACATACATTTTTAACCTCCCCTACTTTCAAGGAGCAGCCTGAATAGTCCTCTGACTAGCCTGAGCTTGTCAGAGCTCGGAGGCTAAGCAGGTCAACCACAGTTAGCACCTGGGTGGGAGACTATAGTTGGGAGTGTCAGGGTTGTTGGCAGAGTAATTAACACAGCAATGGTGCACAACCTGATTAAAGAGTAGATAAAGGTTCATTTAGGAACTAACATACTTGATAGGAAAGAGGAGCGACAGAGATAGGTTCCTAACTGCATCTCTAGCTGAGGGAGAGGGTAAGACTGAGTGTAGCACCTCCAAGAAGAAGGGGGAAATTGCCCTAAGAGTAACAATATGGAGACAGACAAGGAATGACACTTAACAGGAGAGAGCAGGTGCTGTCCTCACTATCCTATCTAATTGTCTTTTTGCTGCCCCCTTCAGGGTCTTCTTCTTTTCAAAAGAGCCAGTTTGGTGTAGTGGTTAAGTGCACAGACTCTAATCTGGGAGAACCAGGTTTGATTCTCCACTCCTCCACTCGCACCTGCTGGATGACCTTGGGCAAGCCATAGTTCTCTCAGAGATGGTCTCTCAAGGACAGTTCTGGAAAGAGCTCTCTCAGCCCCGCCTACCTCACAGGGTGTCTGTTGTGGAGAGGGGAAGGGAAAGGAGTTTGTAAGCCGCTCTGAGACTCCAAGTGAAGGGCGGGGTATAAATACAATCTCTTCTTCTTCGTACACCAGACACTGTCTTTTCCAACAAGGGTCAACCATAGTTGGTACTTGGGTGGGAAACCACCAAAGAAACCAGGGTTGCTATGCAGAGGAAAGGTCTGGCAAACCACCTCTGCTCATCTCTTGCCCATGAGGTGTCACTGTATGTTGGTTGCAACTTGATGGCACATCAACATCGTCATCATCCCTCAGGGAAGTTCAGAACAGTGTATGATCCTCCCCCTCCACATCTGACCTTCCAAATCACCATGTGATCTCCAAGATCCTAGCCTGACATTCCTCACTAGAGTTTTTAATCTCATTTCGTCCTTCCAATGAATTACGCCACATTTTTAAAAAAATATTAAGATCAGGTTTTTCATATTTAAAAGAAGATTCTGTCGTAGTAATCTTTTCTTTTAAAAGAGTCAGACAAAACAACAAGACTACGAAGAAGCTCCAAGCAGACTTGAACATAGCACATGGCTGAGCTGGCATGCAACCAAATCCTGAGTTGTGTGGAATTCACAAACCCTGGTTCAATAAAGGTATTTGCACTCAGACATCACAGCAAATGGAAGCTGGACTGAGCCGGGAAGTGGTCAATCGAATTCTGTATGCCAGAGAAAGAAAGAGTCTGGAAGGGCAAAGGCTATGTGTGAGCATGGCAACACATTGAATTCATGCCCGCCTGGAGTTTAATTGCAGCATGTCACAAAATCTGAATGCCCCCTTCGGACTTCTCTTCTGTTTAAATACCCTGATCACTCACCTGAAAGGAACACTAAGTTTTTCCCCCCACAGGAATGCCATCCAGAAAAACAGGGCATGCAAGCTCTAGGTACATGCTGTAATTAAAAACTCTCTGTGCATAGTCTTTTTTTCAGGAGGTCATCTTATAATCAGGGCCATCTTTCTTTCCAGGAAACATGGCAATTAATCATGGCAAAATGACCAGGGCTCCAGGTTATCTTCTTCCCATATAAGCCTACCTGGCCGGCTGCCAAGAGTTACTCTTCTCTGGGTTTCCCCACCAACTGAGGTGAAGACAGGTAGAAAGCAGGGACCAGGGCTTTTCTGGCATCACATCTTCAGAATACCCCGGGGCTTTTTGGGGGGGCAGGGGGAATGTGCCAGAATAGAGTTCTGGAACCTCTTTAACAAAATTCTTTTAAAAATGTTTAAAAGTTCATGAGTTTTCAGTATACAGATTGAAAACTTCATTTCCCTCTTGAGAGTTCTGGGACCTCTGACCAAAAAACCCCCTGAGAATACCCCATCCTAAACATGTCACCTGCCATGTTCATAGCTAGCATTTAGGTGCCTGGCAAAGGCATCTCTTTTGTTCCAGTGTGAATTTGGTTGCTCTCTTTACCTGGGCTGAAATAACACACACAATTAGCCCCGACGTAGGCGTGAATGCCGGGCAGATTTAACATGCATGATCAGACACGAACATCTGGGAAGTGTCCCGCAGCCGGCAGCAACCCGTGTTGCTCCACCACAGAAGCAGAGTAAACAGGCACCAGGGCAAGTCTAATAGCAAACGGGTTCCTACGGGCCACAGGCAGACTTCCCCGTCTGATCGCTCCAGCACGCTCTCATGGCATCGGGATGGTCTGATCGGGCCATCCCGACTCCATGCCGTTGTTTTTTTCCCTTCTCAGTATGCGCATCATTGCACACTCCATAGGGAGCCCTCAGGGCTGAGATGCGAATCATCGATCCCTCATTTAAGCGCATCAGAAACAAACGGCAAAAAAACCCACCTGACTCACCCACGGTTTAATCTGATCACACAGTGGCAGGCTGTGCTCGCAGCTTCAGAAGACTGTGTGATTGTGCAACTGCGGGTCAACTTCCACCAGAGGAAATAGCCTCTCTTCCCCCCTGCTTTATCTCTCTTCCCCCCTGCTTTATCTCACGCGTGTAACCGCAACCCTGCTGTGGTTTTTAGCTCTTCTCGTTCCAATCTGTTGCACCTGTATTTTGTGTTATTTTGATATGACTCATTTTTAAATTCTCTGATTTATAGTTATAAGCCACTTTCAGCAAACAGCCGAGTTTTTAAAAAGCAGAATATAAATGCTGTTAAAATTTTAAAAAGGGTCTGTCTTTTGAGATGATTGTGAGCGAGATTGTCGTTATGACACAGTAAGCATAGAGGCCAGAAATTATCAGTCTTTAGAACAAGGGTGTCAAACATGCGGCCCGGGGGCCGGATCAGGCCCCCGGAGGTCTTCTATCTGGCCCGCACTGGAACTAGCCATCTCCTGCTTCCAGTTCTGTTGCTGCTGCTGCTGTTGCATCATAGCTTGCTTCACCAGACTCTCTCAACCTCTCAGCCATTTCATGTTTGTCCCCTGGGTCCTAGACTCAGAACTCTGAGCATGAGATTTCTGTGGTGAATGTCAATAAATCAAAAGTAGGTTTGGAGCTTACAGATACACACCTCAACAGCATACTCAAGATTGCAACAGCACAGACATTTTGATGCAATAATTCAGAGCAAGAGGTGTCAGTTATCAGAGACAGTTAAATAAACAAAATATTGCAAGAGGGCTAATGTTTTAAGCATGTTTTTATTTTAAATTTTAAAAAAATCTTTGTGTTTGTGTCCTTTACGAAGTTTATATCTCCACTACCTGGCATTACATTTTATGACACACATGGCCCGGCCCAACAAGGTCTCATTTATGTCAGATCCGGCCCTCATAACAAATGAGTTCAACACCCCTGCTTTAGAAAGTGTCGTTCTATATTTCACTGAGCCTACCTAAGTAATTCCAGGCTCTTATTTTATGCTAACAATCTAAATTCTGACATCCACAGCAGATGCAAACTATGAATACTGACAAACTGTTCTGTACCGAACTGGTTAAGTTTCAAGCACTTAACCAGCAAGTATATGACCACGCACAGGTTCCCGTGCACATAGAGACAGAGGCATACAGAACCCCCGAACACTGAAATACAAACACAACCATTGTGTTTTCTGCTGCACAAAATTAGATTCTGGTTAGTTGCAACCTGATACAAGCAAAGAGTGATCTGACTAAGTAAACAGGGAAGATGAACCATTTTCTAAGAGGACAAAATATTGTTCAATATTTAAGAAACTGCCTGTGATGTTTGTTTAGCTGTAACGCTGCGCTGTAATGATTACATCAAGCAATTAGTATGCATTTTTGTTATGAAACTGCCAGAATTTAATCAGCGACTTCAGTTCTATTCCACCCAGGCGTAACCGCTACAGAATAGAATTGTCTTTTTAGGAACACAGCAAGAACAGCTGTATTGTCACCAGGGGTTGATATGGTGAATGGGGTGTTGATCTTATCCTGCATACTTCGTTTCTCTATTCTTTGCATTGTGTGTCCTTTTGCCAACTTTTTTTTAAAAACCCTCTCCCTTTATCGATGTATTCTCTATGAAGAAAGGCTGAAGCGCTTGGGGCTCTTTAGTTTGGAGAAACGACAGCTGAGGGGTGACATGATCGAGGTTTATAAGATTAT
The DNA here is from genome assembly GCA_029233225.1 of Lepidodactylus listeri. Classification (NCBI taxonomy): domain Eukaryota; kingdom Metazoa; phylum Chordata; class Lepidosauria; order Squamata; family Gekkonidae; genus Lepidodactylus; species Lepidodactylus listeri. The sequence continues at coordinate 31,587,620 of JARCFY010000019.1, read as the reverse complement.
GCATGGGATACAGCAGGTAGAGAAAGAAGTACTTTTCTCCCTTTCTCACAATACAAGAACTCGTGGGCACTCAAAAAAATTGCTGAGCAGTCGAGTTAGAACAGATAAAAGGAAGTACTTCTTCACCCAAAGAGTGACTAACACATGGAATTCACTGCCACAGGAGGTGGCGGCGGCTACAAGCATGGATGGCTTCAAGAGGAAATTAGATAAACATATGGAGCAGAGATCCATCAGTGGCTATTAGCCACAACGTATAGACAGAAACTCTGGGGCAAGTGATGCCCTGTATTCTTGGTGCTGGGGCGGGCAACAGTGGGAGGGCTTCTAGTGCCCTGGCCCCACTGCTGGACCTGCTGAGGGCACCTGGTATTTTTGGCCACTGTGTGACAGAGTGTTGGACTGGATGGGCCATTGACCTGATCCAACTTTGGCTTCTCTTATGTTCTCATGTTATGTTCTTATCTATATCTACTAACTGTGAATATGACATTTTATGCATCTGAAAAGAGGGCTCTAGTCTCCCAAAAGCTTCTGCCCTGATAAAACTGTTAGTCTTTAAAATGCCCTAAGGCTGAAGCTCCATGGGAGTTCAACTGCCTTGCTTTAACCTGAATTCTGATGCTGAACTCTCTATATTTATTTATTTACTTTACTTTCCCCCCACCATTCTCCCCAAAAAGGACCCAAAGCAGCTTACACTGTTCTCCTGTCCTCCATTTTATCCTCACAACAACCCTGTGAGGAAGGGTTCGGCTGAGAGAGTGTGACCGGCCCAGGTCACCCTGTGAGCTTCCACGGCACAAGTGGGGATTCAAACCGGAGTCTTGAAGATCCTAGTCTGACGCTGTAACCCAGGGGTGTCAAACTCATTTGTTATGAGGGCTGGATCTGACATAAATGAGACCTTGTTGGGCCGGGCCATGTGTGTCATAAAATGCAATGCCAGGTAGCGGAGATATAAAATTTGTAAAGGACACAAACACAAAGACTTTTTTATTTAAAATAAAAACATGCTTAAAACAGTAGCACTCTTGCAATATTTTATTTAACAGTCTCTGATAACTGACACCTCTCGCTCTGAATTATTGCATCAAAATGTCTGTGCTGTTGCAATCTTGAGTATGCTGTTCAGGTGTGTATCTGTAAGCTCCAAACTTACTTTTGATTTATAGACATTCACCACAGAAATCTCATGCTCAGAGTTCTGAGTCTAGGACCCAGGGGAAAACATGAAATGGCTGAGCGATTGAGAGAGTCTGGCGAAGCAAGCTATGATGCAGCAGCAGCAACAGAACTGGAAGCAGGAGATGGCCAGTTCCAGTGTGGGCCCAACAGAAGCCCTCTGGGGGCCTGATTTGGCCCCCGGGTCGCATGTTTGACACCCCTGCTCTAACCACTACACCATGCTGCCTTAATTAAATGGCTGAATTAAAGCCCAGAAAGGTTAGAATACACACAGCTTTGCCTGCAGCCTCTGAGGAAGGAAAGCAGGCACTGACGCTTAGAACAAATTACCTGCTCCCATCCCTGGCATTATCCAAGGCTTCCCGCCCACACAGCAGTACACTGCATCTTGCCTCCCAAAATCTCTTGCAGCATCCTTTGACAGAGGCAGCGACGTAATACTCTGCCAAATCTCAAAAAGCCATTTGCAGACACACAATGTTTTTAAGTGCTTTGCCAAGCCGAACAGACACACGTACAGCACCAGCCCGGAAACAGGATCTGTGGCTGCGACACACAGACACCCACAAGCTCCACAGCTATGGTGGGACAAGCCAGAAGTGCCACAGCTGGGGGGGGATGATGATCACTGCCCCCAACGAGCCTACTATCCTGGCTTTGTTCTCAAATGTAGGAGAGGAGAAAGGAAGCCTTGGAAAAAGATATGACTGTTCTTGCATAAAGGGTTTGAAGAGGGGATTAGTGAAATCCTGGGGATTTTTTCCTGTGGTGACTCCTCACTGCTGGCCAAACCTCTGTGTTCAGACAGGACCCAGAATACAGGTACTAGCATCTCTTCTTGAGAGGTTTCCCAGTGCATCTGTCTGACTGCTGCTGGACCAACAGGTGAGATGGACCTTTAGTCAGGCTTGGTGTGAAAAAATCTAGCCATTAGAAAAACAACTGCCAGAATTCTGCTGGCTCCCACACCAGCTTTGCTCTTTGCTCTTTACAAAAATAAAAGAGGGAACGAAAGAATGTGCACACTCCTTCAAAGACAGGTAGAACAAGACTTTGGCCACAGGCATCATCTCCAGCTCACATTTTCTTCTGTGCTGTGCTGCATCTACTGCAACGGATCACTGTGGAGGGGAAGGACTACACTTTGGGAAGAATACGGAGGAAAAGGCAGACATGCCTTGTAGCCAGGTCCAAAGATAGCACAACAAGCTCCACAGAGGAAGCCTTCTAGGGTTGATGGTCAGAGGACACTGGCCATCAGCCAGGAGTGCCTGGATCCGTCCACCCACAAGCAACCTGTGCCTGGGGCAGGTGGAAAAGATTTGTGTCAAAGCGCTGGCAGCTAGCCTGAAATAATGGTAGCGAGGCAAAGGGGCACAGTGCCATCAGCCCATGTCTCCCACTGCTGTTCTTCCTTCCATTCTAGCCGAACTTTTTTCCAATAAAGGGTAACCAAGTAGAGGATGGTATGGAGTTGTTTTCTGTTGCCCCAGAAGGTCAGACTAGAACCAATGGGTTGAAATTAAATCAGAAGTTCTCGGCTAAACATCAGTAAGAACTTCCTGACAGTTTGAGCAGTTCCTCAGTGGAACAGGCTTCCTCAGGAGGTGGTGGGCTCTCCTTCTTTGGAGGTTTTCAAACAGAGGCAAGATGGCCATCTGACAGTAATGCTCATTCTGTGAACTTAGGCAGATCATGAAAGGGAGATCAGGAAGGGTTGCCTCAGTGCCTAGTTCTTGTGGCCCTTTCTTACACGTCCAGAGAAATGCTGATTGCCACTTTGGGGTCAGGAAACTATTTTTCTCCAGGCCAGTTTGGCCAGGGATCCTGAAGGGTTTTTGTCATCTTCTGGGCATGGAACAGGGGTCACTGGGGGTGTGGAGGGGGAAGTATTTATGAATTTCCTGCATTGTGCAGGGGGTTGGAGTAGATGACCCTGGAGGTCCCTTCCAACTCTATGATTCTATGATACTACAGGGAAGATGAGAAATAAAATTTAGATGTGAAGAAGTGCCCTCTGATTGTACAGGAGGGAAAGGCCCTGGAGGAAGACAAGAGGCAGTGGGGCAGAGACCTACCCAAGTTGTCAACATGGCTGAGGCTGCAGCATATATGGAAGTAACATCAGGGGAGACTTTGGCCTCCAAGTCCTGTTTGTTGACCCTCCAGGGTCACTGAGCAAAACAGGAGGCAGGACTAGACGGACCACTGGTCTGATCCAGCAGGCCTGCTCTGATGCTCTCAAGCACATGGTTAAGGGGCTTGCTTCTTCTGGCAACACAGTCTATAGCTGAGAGAGGCATCTCTTCTGCAATCACAGCAGACCTCCCTGCCCAAGATTTCCGTGATGTTCAGACACATACCAATAACAGGGGGTCAATTACAAAAGAAAGGAGGGCGTCTGCAAAGCTGCTCTAAAGAGACAAGGGGAGCAGGGTGAATCTTACCCAAGATGCACTGCAGGCACTGCCTGGGGTGGCACATCTCCAGGGGCCACAAATGAACCAGAAAAACCACTTTCTTCTGATTCCATACAAGTGAATGGAGCAGGGGAAAGAGCTGCAACTGGAGGATAGGCTGGAGGGGAAACCCCAGTCTCCCCATGCCCTGCACAGAAAACTAAAAGAGGGCACACAAAATGCCTTTTTTTTTTGCAGAGGACAGCAAAAAAACTTGTGCCTGCCTCACACAGCTGGATTGTTTACTAGAGGAAAATTACACATTTGCAGTCAAGGAGACTCAGCAGAGAGACAGCTGAGAAAACAGGTCACAGCGTGAGCACAACTTAGATGCTGAAGACAATGCTGAGGGATGGGGCTGGCTTAAGACTAAGGTGCTGTGTGCAAATCCAAGCAATGGAGCAACTAAGTTAGCACTCTGGGCTTTCTTCTTTCTTTTTTTTAATGAAGCCCAATCAAACTGTGTTTTGTAGACAGCAAGAAGTACAGATGTGCTTTTACTGGACAGAGTTTATCCTGCTTCTGCTAAACACAGGGAGGGGTAAAGCCCGAGCAGCCCCAGAGCAACGCAAATTCTACTATGGACCTCTGTGGGTGTCATCCACTTTCTTTGCTTTTTATGACTACTGCCGGTTTGGCTGTTTATGAACCACTTTATGGCTGTTTTTATTGCTAGTTTTTATGGTTTTGTGTTTTATGCATGCACTGATTGCTTTTTGAATTTTTTATGAGTCACTTCTAGTACATCGCTGGAGAGGCAGCCCATACATCTCCTAAATGGGTTTTTTAAAATTAGACTTATCTCTAAGAGCAACAAATCCATGGAAAAAAAGTAAAAGAAAGCGAAGATGCATTCAGTGCTAAATTGTGCTCATGAAGCCAAATTCTGTACTTGCAGGGTACAGTCATAAAATGGCAGCCTATCATTCAAGAAACACGTTGTAGCTCAGGGAAGCAGAGAGGTTTGGGGTCCAAAAAGCCCTACTTCCACCCACTAAACAGCAGCTGGTTTTGCAGAAACTGCTTCTGGATCGGGGTCGGGACCCCACCATACAGCACACACAGCAGTCCATTCTGTTACTAAGAGGTGACTGCACTATAAATGCACTATGATTGCTGCAACTGCACTATAATTACACTGCAGTGATCATCCAATAACTGGGTTTTCCTACGTGAAGAAGACAATATAGCCATTGCTACAGTGCAATATCCATCCATCAATGTGTGGACGCAGCCCATTTCGCCAAGCAGTTAGTTCAGCTTGTACCTGCAAATGTGCCCTCACACCTAGCTGTGTACACTTGCTCCTCTGTGCACTCTCCCTCATGCTTGTCTTTTCCCCTCTGCTGCAGAGAGATCATTAAACATCGTCTTCTCACCCAAATTCGATTTACTCTTCAGTCACTTGCTGCTTGCTTACCCACCACAGGAGTGGGAGCAGACTGACAATATCCAGAGCCTGTTCTCCACTCACCAGCCACCTAATTCTCCCTTTAAATGGGCATGGGCTTTTTCTCAAGTAACAAAACGGTTCCCACTGCCACTTGTCAAACATAGCAGATGCAAGATTCGCCCAAGAGAGTAAGGGATCAATACGCTTCCTATCTATCTGGTAAATGATGCTATTAAATGAACTTAACTTAAATGGCAATTACTCTTGAAAAATTTCAGTCAGATACGGCACTGCCAGTCAGTAGCAGAGCTGACCACTGGGCAAAAAGAAACAACTTGTTCCTTTTTGACAGCGGACCAAGCATCAGGCAAGAGCCAGTTTCAACCAACATATTTTTTTTATTTATTCAATTTTTATCCTGCTTCTTTCCCTGCCAAACCGCGCTCAGGGCAGCTTGGCACCTTCTTGTTCAGCATGGCTTATACCATGAACAAACAGTCTGGATGTCACAGCATCCACGTCAGCACCTGTACCGGCGTGCCTGAGAGAGAAGCTGTCCCACAATAAAATTTGGTGCGGAACTGCCCAGGAGTACGCAGGCATCAATGCAGCAACCATAAAGGCCAGCAAGGAGACCAGCAACACCTAGCCAATGTGCAAACAGATGCCACTGGCGATGCATCCTAATGCAATGGCTGGCTGTGCAAAACAGCCTGTCCCAGTGTACTCTTTCTTGCATTCAGAGGCACAGGAACGCAGTAACTGGAGGTGCCAATCATCCACGTGTGCGCAGATGCTTGGGCTGATCTACGACCAGGAATTCTGAAAGCCACAGGGAATGGTGTTAATGTGTGGGTGTGAGAAAGACAGCAGCTGGTACAAGGTCACCCCAAGTAAGCTTATCTTAAATTCCCTGTTATGGTGATTCTGTCTTATTGCTCTTATAACCCAGTTCAAGGGTTTGTCTACAAAACTGGCCCTCCACACACACACATACACACACACACACAAAAGAGAGAGAGAGAGAGAGAGAGAATTCCAGGAATTCTGCACAGGCACCACTCTGAAAATTAAATTTTGATACTAGGTCTCATGTCACACATCATTAGCATTATCTGATTGAAGCTGGCAATATCTCAGAGCATGTGCAGAACACCTTTTCAACACTGCTGAGTAACCACAGTCAGTTGACTCTGACAGGCTGTGTTTGCTCGAATTCTGCTGAGATGTACCTAACAGGAGGTGGAACAGACAATGGTGGTGAATCATCCCTTTCTGTGTTTTCTGAAGAACCTTCTATGACATTTCTCTGCTCATTGGACTAATGAACTGATAAGTTTCAAGATCAATGACTTTCCTTGGGAGACGACTGCTGATTAACTGTTTTATGCTTCATTAAGGAGTCCTGTTGGATGACCTGAAAAAAAGAAGACATTTTATCTCTTTCTGCTAACTCCTATGTTAGTCCCTCTGATTGGATGAGCTGGATTTTGGTTGTTGCACTCAGTTCTCAGTGGGGAAATATATCTAAATTAATTGGAATTAACTTTGTTGAGGTCAGAATTAGGGACTGGATATTGCACTTAACAGCTGCAACCCTAAGTATAGAGGGGCATAGAGTTTTTTATTTCCCAGGGGGGCGGGGGCTCTAGTGCACGCACAAAGCGCACACACACCAGCACAATTGTCCCTGCCGCTGCTGCCGCGAGAGCCCCCCGCCTGCCCGGCTCCCCTGAACCCACTCACTCTTTCCCTCTCTCCCTCGGCCATCTGGCCACTGCCCAGTGTGGGCAGTGGATTCAGGGGAGCCGGGCGGGCGGGAGGCTCTGGCAGCGGCAGGTGGGTCTAGCAAGGGAGAGCCACCAGGGGCAGGAGGATCCCTGGATGGGAATGCCCAATGCCCAGCCAGGCAAGGGGCCAGTCCGAGGCGGGGAGGTGCAGCGGCGGCAGGTGGCGGGGCGGGCATCCCGTTTTGCCGAGGGGGCTCAGTCCCCCCTGGGAAACATCAGGGGTAGCCTGCGCCCCCGAGCCCCCCCATAGTTCACGCCTATGCCTGGGAGTAAGCCCTGTTGAATAAAATGGGACTTACGTCTAAGTAGATCTGCTTAGGCTTGTTACCAATAGCAACACATCCACCCTGACCGGACATTGTACTGGTAGATAACCAGGAAGTCAGATAAAGCATCCAGCACTTTACAGGTTTGATTTCTTATGTCAATGACTGCTCATAAACCTATCATCTGCGTCAATTATTAGCAACCCTTCTTGAAACAAATTGTCTCAATTACCTAAGTACTGTCACTTCAAAACTTGATTTTTTTGTTCTTTCAATAACTAATCACCGTTTAATTCTCTCTTTGAAATATAATTTTAGGGACTACCTTAATACTAATGCATTATGCCATACATTTGATTACCTTTGGATTGGAAATGTATAAAATGAATTAGCACTTAATATGCTGCTGCTTACCAGTGATTAAATTCAGGGCTCATTTCGTAGCAGGAGCTCCTCTGCATATTAGGCCACACATCACTGATGTAGCCAATCCTCCAAGAGATTAAAAATAGCCCCTGTAAGAAGAGCTCTGTAAGCTCTTGGAGGATTGGCTACATTAGGGGTGTGTGGCCTAATATGCAAAGGAGCTCCTGCTACGAAATGAGCCCTGATTAAATTTTAGGTCACTTTCCTTGTTGTAATGATTATCTTCTTGGGACACAATGCAGGAACAATAATAATCAGAATTTTGAGAATAATATTAAATTGGGGGAAATGGAAGTATTTTCATTAAACAATAAAGGGTTAAACCTCACCATATACAAGGAGAAAATACTCAGGTTTAATCAGGAAGGAGAATGTATATTAAATATATTTATTTTACAGGAAACTCATCAAAACATACGTGAGGGAAAGTAATGTTTTTGAATCTAGGTGAGGTGTATGCCGCATCTAACACCAATAAAATTGTGACATTCCAATTATTATTAAGAACTTCTCAAATACAATCTTGGAATATTGACAAATGTTATAATGAAAAGCTCAACAACTAAAAAAAACTGCCTAGATATAAGAAAGAAGCAAAAATTACAGGAATGCCTAAGACAGGGAAAGATCTATCATATGTTCAGTCTTACTGACCCGTATCTTCATTGAATCAAGATTTTAACATCTTAAGAAAAGTGACTGCAAACAGATTAAAAGAGCTGATTTTTAATCATGTTGATCATGACCAGGGCTCATCAGTGAAATAGCAACTAATATTATAAAACTGTTGGACATAATTATATTGGTGAATAATCTCAATGACAAATGTGTGTTAATTTGCTTGGATGCAGAAAAGGTGTTTGATCATGTTGAGTGGTCATATTTACAATCAGTTTTAGACCATTAACATGGATGGTAAATTTAAAGAACGAGTTCTTCCAATGTGCTATAGGCCTATTATTCAGGTTCTGATTAATGGGTATTTGTCTGTCTTTCTCATCTAGGTGAGGTATCAAGGGTTTCCATTTTTACAATTACTTTTTGAATTATTCAGAGAGACATTTGCTTTCGCTCTTACAGAACGGATTTCTGTTTCAGGATTCATAGCAGACTATGCAGACAATATAGCCCTAACACCTTGCTAGCAGCAGTTGAATAAGATCTTGGCTGAATTTGTTTCTCCTCTGCATGCAGGTGTTTAAGCTGGGCATGAGCCAAAGGGACAGAGCCAAAGAGCTTTTAGCTTACAGCACGTGGCCTTGCTTGAACCAACCCAGGAAAGCCAGAGCTTTCTGGGATGTAGTTCAAAATATTCTTTGCTTCTTTGTTTACTTAAAATGTTATTCTGTTCACTTAAATTGTTTATTTAAACTGTACTTTTGTACAGAAGAAAAACAGAATTAGAAATGCCGAAAAATAAATAAAATCACTTTGGCCAATATCCATCACTGCTGTTACAAGCTTTTGGAAAGCTTTTCACAAATAGCAAGATAGAAGATTTAATATCAATAAATCTGAATGGAAGGGTGTTAAATATGTAGAATGCAATACAAACCTGTAATGTGAATGGAAACCATTGGAGACTGAAGCCAAAAGAGATATTTAGGAATTTAGACTATCTTCCCAAAGCTATTATTTCTGTTTATAAATCCGTCTTTGGAAGTTAAAGCTGCAACACTTGAAACTTGGCGGAGGATAATAGTAAACTTTCTCTGGGCTGGAAAAACCAGTGAGAATCTCTGCCAAAATATTATATAAGCAAAAAACAAAACAAAACATGGGGGTTTGCATCTCCCAAATATTAAACCATAGTCAGATCCACATACCACTGGATACTGCACTATCATTGCACTATGGTATTTTTATTTGGCTGTAAGAACGAGAGAGGAAAGGGAATTTGCTTTTCTTGCTGTCACACCACAATGGGCTGACCTTTTCACCATCACAACTCCAAGATTTCATTCTTGAGAGCCACAGCTCAGTCCAATCCCGTCAAAAGATTCATGAAGTTCTGTGATCAACATCCACCATCTATATAAGGTCTATCAAAGCACAGAGATTGTTTTTTTGCAGGGAAGGGGGTTGGAAAGACATGTTCAGCATCAGGAATTCAGTGAATTATGAACAACACAGAAGGTGGGGGAATCCATCCCCAGCTCGCACCAGACACCCAATGACACAGAGAAGGAACATGCTAAAGCAGCCTTAACCAATACATTTTGGCTTCCTATTTCTCCCTTTGACAGGCACAAATATGAAAACTTACTGGTTTGGGGCAATGAATGTATCTGGCGAGGCTGATGATTAAGTCGTGTGTGATGGGGTCAACCAGGTTCCTGAAGCTGGCATAGCGGTACAGGACATCGTCCAGCGAAGTGGACTCCATTCCCAAATCCTGCAGAGAAGACAGCACAGGAGTGAGGCAAGTCAGGCAGGCACCACGGGGCTGCCCCACGGACATCCCAGGCTGAATCCACACATCGCTGGATACTGCGCTATCGTGGTGATAAACAATGGCATTTTCCTGTGGGGAAACAGTGGTTCAATAGCAAAGTATGACTATAGCACAGTGATAGTGTAATATCATAATCCACGGGGTTAGACTGCCTTTCCCGTGGGGAAATGCTGAAAAGACTGAGACTTTTCAGTTTGGGAAAAAAGAACAACTGGGGACGGGAGAGAAGAACAACAAAATGATTGAAAATTAAGCACCAGCGGAGAAAGTAGACTGGGAGAACTTTTTCTGTCACTCACATAATATTAGAGCTTGGGGGATCCCACTGAACCTGATGAGCAATAGATTCAGAAGTGGCAAAAGGAAGTACTTCTTTGCTCAAAGGATAATTAAAATTGTGGAATTCATTCCACAGGGAAGTAGTAATGGCCATGAGCACAGGCAGCTTTACAAGAGAAAAGGACAGTTGCATGGAGAAGGGATCCATCAGTGGCTACCAGCCGGGGTGACTAAAGGTGACCCTAGTCAGAGGACGTAAACCTCTGAATCCCAGTGCTAGGAAGCATCAGCAAAAGGCCTCTGACTCCGTTCCTCATTTCTCAGCCCTCCAGGTCAACTGGTTGGCCACTGTGTGAAGCAAGATGATGGACTAGATGGATCACTGGTCTAAGCCAGCAGGGCTCACCTTATGTTCTTATCCAACGATGAGTGGATATAGCCTCAATTGCAGGACAAAGATGGCAGACTCAGCTCTGCAGTTCAGTCTATAGCCTACACCCACTGAAGCAGTGACACCACTGCAACATCATTTCTCCCCCACCCCTTATCCATATGTACATATGTCCACCCCTGAAGTGGGAAAACAAGGCACTAAAAAAACAAAGCACAGTTCATAAGCTACTTGCTTGGCGTACCCAACCAGCACATACACATAATGGTCTGTGCCGCACATGAGGATTTCTGGGGAGGAGTCAAGGCAGGTCACTTGAAAGGTGTCATCTAGGGTTGCCACGTCCCCCCTGGCCACTGGTGAGTGTAAGTAAGTGTGTGTGTGTCGCATTTAAAACTGCACTGGAAATAGGGTTGCCAGGTCTTACCTTGGCTGGAGCGGGAGACTTGGGGGGGGGGAGGTATTCCGGGGGGTGGGGAGATCATGCAGCATCCCCAATGCAATGATATCATCACACCAGGGACATCGCACCAGGGGATGCTCTGGTATTTGGGCAAACTCTATGGGTTTTTCGGCCTTAAAACCACAGAGCTTGTCCAAATACCAGAGTGTCCCTGGTGCAATGACATCACTTCCAGGTGACATCATTGCATCGGGGACATCACACGGTGACATCCCTGTTTGGGAAAGCCCCCAAAATTTGAGTTTCCCCCAGCGGTGCTGGGGGAATGGCAACCCTAACTGGGAAGCCCAGCTTTCTGAGAGTGTTTGCTTCTCAGGCCTCAATTTCCATGAAAATGAGTGGTTGTTGTTTTAGTTTTCAAAACAGGAACAGGAAGCTAGATTTCAAACTTCTAGATACAGGATGAACAGCAAATTAACACGTAACATGATGCAGATGCTTTAAAATATTCAAAGTGAAACTAAATAACAAGGTAAGGTTATACGGTCAACAGTTGTTTTGATTTAATTAAGGGAGGAAAAGGACAGCAAAGTAATAAATACATCAAAATAGGGGATAAATGTGAGAAGGCATCTTTTCTAATTGTGGGAAGTAACCTTATAACCTTAGCTTCCTTTCCTGATGTATTTGACAAAGTGTGCATGTACACGAAAGCTCATACCTTGAATAAACCTTTGTAGGTCTTAAAGGTGCCACTAGACTCTACATTTTTTTCAAGGCAAGAGACGTTCAGAAGTGGTTTGCCATTGCCTGTCTCTGCACAGTGATCCTGGCTTTCCTTGGTAATCTCCCATACAAGTACAAACCAGAGCCAATCCTGCTTAGCTTAGCTTCTGAGATCTGATAAGACTGGCCTTGCCTGGGCCATCCAGGGTGCAAAAGGTGAGGCATCATTTAATTAAAAGATCAGTCCCCCCTGTCTTCCAGATGTAATTAGAGAAGCAACCCTTCATTTATGTTAGTGAATCTTCTCCATTCTTCTACTTTTTACCCTTTGCCCTTCAAAAAAAAATGAAGTGGGTTTTATTGTATGTTACTGTATTATTCTTACATAAATATGAGCCAGGCATCAGATGACAGTGGGCGAGTGCTATAAAAATAAAACATATTGTTATTCTGATCAGTGGGGAAAGAGCACAGTGGGAGGGGGCACCTGTAAAGCCTCAAAGAGCAGCCAGCAGAAATGAGCGGTGCATGAGCAAAGGACATTTTGGCAAGGCAACCTTCAAGGGACGTGGCAGACAGCTCTGCCGAGTTGTTGGCAAAGCACAGCTCCAGGGGAAGACAAGCTACAAAGTCTGGTAAAGCTCCCCCTCTCCCCCGCCCTCAACTGGCACACTTTCAGAGCACAAGAAGCTTTTATTACAGCAAATCTTTGGAAGCCTGTCTTGTTCAGAAACTCAAAGCCCATAATCCTACTTGACTCTCTGGAGGCCAATGACAATTCATACCCCCACCACCACCACGCAACTTCACCCCCATTCATGTCCCTAGCACAATGACGCTCCCTCCCCACCAGCCCTGTACTGGAGAACCGATGGGAACATAGTTTAGAGTTGTGTGAGGCTAAAAGGAAGCCGGCCATCTGCCAGGCCATGAGCTCATCGCCGCTTTAACAGCTCCACACCTGTTCTTGCGATTGCCGGCTGAGGCGTCTTTTCAACTCTGGAGAGAAATGCGGAAAGGGGTCTAACCCGAAGAGGCAACTTCCCTTTCAGCTGAGCTTACCAGACCGTTTTCCTCTCAGCCCTCTACTCCCTCGTACAGCAAGATCTACCAGAGCACACTCTTCGTTCATAAAGGCAGGTTTCCATGAATAGGTCAGCAGACCACAACGTATTTAGGACATTTTTATCCCACCTTTCCTCCAAGAAGCTCAGGACATGGTACTTGGTTCTCCCATCCCTGTTTTCTCCTCACAACCATCTGTTAAGTAGGCTAGACCAAGACCATGGTGACTAGCCTGTGGTCACTCAGCTAGCTTCATGACAGACTGAGAATTTTAAAACTTCATTTTTAACATTTTTTCCTCAGTGGGGACCCAACACAGCTTGGCTCTCCTCTCCTCTATTTTATCCTTATAACTACCCAGTGAGGTTGGTCAGAGTGTGTGACTGGCCCAAGCTCACCCAGCAAGTTTCCAAAGGGATTCGAACCTGGGTCTCCCAGATCATAAGCCAATCTAACCACAACCAGGAATCCAAAAACCTAGTCCAAAGATCCGCATGGGCACTTTAGCCTACCAGCTGACTGACTAGAAAAGTGCCAAACTCATCCTAGACAGACACATCATCGTCAGAGATACTCAAGCTTGGCTATGGTCACATAGACCTTCTTGCATTTCAGGGCTTGGTGTCCCTGAGTGCCTCCCCCCACCTCTGGAAACTAAAACCAAACCGTATCTCTGCCTCAAAGAAAACAGCAGACCCTTCCACTTGATAGCCACTGTGCAATTGGCCCTGTTCCCCCTCAGCAGCCATTTTGTGATTGCTCCCTCCTTCCATGACAGTCAGTTGCAGTGGTGTCCAGTAAGGTAAAGGTTTCCCTTGCTCGAAAGCCAGTCGAATCTGACTCTAGGGAGCAGTGCTTATCTTCGTTTCCAAGCCAAAGAGCCAGCACTGTCCAAAGACTTTTCCATGGTCATGTGGCCGGCGTGACTAAACGCCGAGGTGCATGGAATGCTGTTACCTTCCCACCAAAGTGGTACCTATTTACCTACTTGCAACTTCTTGCTTTCGAACTGCTAGGTTGGCAGGAACTGGGGCCAGAGACGGGAGCTCACTCCGTCATGCGGCACTCGGGTCTCAAACTGCTGAGCTACCGACCTTCCGGTCTGCAGTTCTGAACCACCGCGGCTCCTGGTGTCCAGTACTCTTCCTTAAAATCCCCAAACACCCAACAGGTTCAACAAGGGGGGGGACACACCCCTGTCTTTGTCCAACACTAATAGTTAAACCACATCAGCCCACCCACATCTGAAGCTTTTTGCCTATTTGTGCTTGTATTTATAAATGTGTTCTGAACATTTGTTTAGAAGCGTACCATCCCTTCACTTGTGCCAGTCTGTTTAGGATTACTGGGAGCACTATTTCAGTTCAACATCAGAGTGAAAAGATTTTCAACAGGGTTCAAAAGCCCACTTTGGGGGATACTTTATTGTAAATACACTGTCTCTTTATCATTTGAAGAGCGTGTGTTATGTTGATTTTTATCAGCTTTCCAACTACAGCACGTGTATCGAGATAATTTCTTCATATGAAGCAACAGCCATTAAAATATGCAGAACTAGATGCACGAGTACTCCTCTGGGCAGCCTGAGTTCTGGGACATGGGACGTCAGTTTTCCCTAAAAGGCACTTCACAGCTGTCAAATAATTATGATACTGTGGCATTCTGGCTCATTTGGGACTGGTCGATTAACCACTTAAAGGAACAAATGAAGAATGACATTCACCTAAAACACTTAAGTTGCCTTTTGAGGTGGAAATGTTAAACGCGTTGCATTAATTCAAGAGGTGCAAGAAGACCGCTGAATGCAACATTTCTACTTTTTTAAGGCTCTTTTTCAACCAGCTGCAGGGCTGGCTCATCCACCACTGAATTTGTTGTTAAAATGGACCTTGGTAGAGTAGGGAAAGAGGAACTTTGCCTCTCTGAGCTGCCTTCTTCACTGGGCTGGGCCAAAGAAACAATTTCCAAGTACACCAGAGAGCAAGCATGCTGCAAGAGGCATTATACTGAGCAGTACTTCCAGATGATGCATGCAAGTGAGCCAGGCCACACGCTCCAAGGGGAAGAGGGTGGGGAGACCACTCAAGATAGCCAGCCAGGCATGCTGGCAAAGCACACCCAAAATGGTTCAAGCAGGTTTCTGCATGCAAACGTCCTACCCTGATGTGGAGGGAAATTCCTTTGGCTAGCAAGAGGAACGCATGAACACATGAAGCTGCCTTACACTGAATCAGATCACTGGTCCATCTTGGTCAGCATTGTCTACTCAGCCTGGCAGCAGCTCCCCAGGGTCTCAGGGAAAGGTCTTTCATATCACCACCGGCGTAAACTACGGGGGGGCTCGAGCCACCCCCGAAATTTCCCGGGGGGACTGAGCCCCCCCCGGGAAAACGTTGCGCCTGCCGCTGCCGCCGCTGGCGCCTTGCCGCCGCGCCTTCCGGGCCCTTCCGAGGCTCGCCAGCTGGTGCCTCTCCCCCCCCCACCGGCCTGGCCATTCCTCCCTCCTTATCTCTCCCTCTTCCTCTTTTAGGGGTGAGGGAGGGAGTGGCCAGGGCGGAGGGGGAGGGAAAGGCACCAGCAGCACCGGCTGGTGAGCCTCGGAAGGGCCGGGGAGGTGTGGTGGCTGGCGGTAGGTTTTCCGGGGGGGGGGGCAGAAACATCTCCCCAGCACCCCCCCCCCCCCAGACTTCAGAAAAGTCTACGCCCCTGCATATCACCATCCGCCTGGTCTTTTTCACTGGAGATGCCAGGGATTGAACCTGGGGTTTTCTGCATGCCAAGCAGATGCTCTACCACTAGCCATGCCCTCTCCCCTGGAGGAATGAAGGTAAAAACGGCTTGTTGAGCCTTCCCTACAGGTCCTCCTCGCTTTCCCTCTCACCTCCACTTGCGGCTGCCTCTAATCCCACAGTGGACGGCCAGCTCTAGGTTGTAACACTCCTGGAGATTCAGGGGTGGAGCCTGCAAAGGGACTTCCGCAAGGTATACTACCACAGAGTTTACCTTCCAAAGAAATTATTTTTTCCAGGGGAACTGATCCACTCTAATTCTAGGCGATCTCCAGGCCCCAACTGGAGGCTGGCAACCCTATCGGCCACACCAAGATACATGCAGTCATGAGATTAACCTGCAGCCTTGTGCCTAGCCATCAGCTCTTGCTGAACTCTGATCCCGAAGTGCACGAGCCTCCACCAATGCTTCCGCCTTTGGACTGCCTTTGCACCTGGGCTGAGAATATTCTCTGAAAGCTCAACTGCAGGATGCTGGCTCTGAGCCTAAGGGTAGTTCTACCCAGAAGAGGCACCCGGGTGTTCATGACATGTGGCCTCTCTGACTTCTGCTTCATACTCCAGCACAGCCTGGCTTAGCCTCACTGCTCCCCCACTTTCCCCTTCTTTGTGGAGCTTGGAAAAGTTTCCCACCTGTCAGAAGCTCACCCAGCACAACACAGAACTTCACATCTCTCGGCACTATCCTAGCAGCAACTGTGCATTTCTAGGATTCTTTCCCCAGCATTTTCCCAGCTCCAGCTCGGGCTTGAACCTTGCCCTCCTGATCCTCTGACAGCTGTAGATGCGACGTCTGGCTTGGTGCCTTGACTCACAAGAAGAGCCTGTGTAAAACAGGGGCGGTGAAAGCCAGTGTAGTCTGCTGTGAAAGATTTTCGTCCTGGATCTTGTCCTGGATCTGCAAGAACACGCTTGATTTTTAAAATATTTAGGTGGGAAGGAAAATTATTCTGCACAGAACACGCCCCCAGTCAGCAGTAGTTAAATCATTATTGTATTATTAAGCCAGCAAAAAACACTTGGGCTGCTGGCATGGATGCACAAGGGGAAATGGAATAAAGAGCAGAGAATCTACCTGAGTGGGCGCCACTGCATTTCACAGAGGCACTGAGAATACAATTGCCCCTATGCGGAAGGAGATTTATAAGAACCATAGTGAATACCTGAAGTGTGATCATGTTACACAGCTTTATGCCTTGCTGATATGTTCTGTTTCTTGCGGGGGAGGAACTGGGGAAGATCCTGCTAGATAGCTGACTCGCTGCAGCTGAATCTTATATTCTAATTATCAAGTGTAGTCCAGTCTGCGGATTGTCTAAATCTGTGGATCGGGATCACAGTGACTGAACAGACAGCTCTGCAAACTTTGGGGGGACCCTGCAGGCTTGCAGAAGTTGTGAGCGAGTGATTTGGCTGCTGCATAAGTTTGCTCTGGAGCCATCCTTCCTGAGCTAAGCCAAAAATATGCGAGCCAGAGGCTAAAAAACTGTGAGCTAGCTCACACTAACTCGGCTTAGACTGATTGTAACATCTATTTTCCTCTTTGATGGCAGATAGTTAAAGCCTGGGCATGCTCAGAGGAGCAAGCAGAAGAGCCAAAGCTAAAGGCCTCTTAGCCTGGGCAGAAGTCTGGTTTGGGGCAGACACATACATGCAAGACCTTCACGGCACCTAGAAGCCTTCCCCTCTTTTCCTGTTTGTTTCTGTTGCATTTCCCCCCCTCCTGTATCGTTAGATGCTTTGGGTCCAAACAAAGAACAAAAACTGGATCCAAATTATCAACCTCAAATATTTAACATTAAGATCCAACTGTGTTTTAGATCCAAGAACGTGCTTATTATCACAGCTTAAAAGGATGGGTCTCATAGGAACCAGAAATGGTTTTCATCCACATGTTAGCAGCAGCCATAGTGCTATATGCCAACTACTGGAAAACTAAGGAAACCCTGAAGTTGAGAGATTAGTATGTTTGGCTCTGCAAATTGGCACTTATAAGCAAGCCCAGTTGTTGTATTTGTTTTTAAGATAGATGCCAAAACATGAGAATTACAGAGGGGGAACAGTTATATAAATTACTGGAATACTAAAGAAGTTAGGCTCGGGGGAGGGGGGTCCCATCCTTCTCTTATACAAAGAGAATATGTCCCATAACGGTAGGGGGTCTTGTCAAAACTTTGAGAGAATCATTTAAACCTGCAAGTGACAAATTATTTGTTTCTATGTGACAAGGAAATTGGCACCGTGGAGTAAGTGCTAGCTTAAACGAAATGGAAGTGTATGGATATTTACACATTAGTCTGTTATTTGGACCAGCAAATCTGTTACATAATGTGATGGGGAGATCTGTAAACAATTTGACTTAGTAACACCAGATATGGTTCATATACTTAGAAAAGAACAGGAGACACAGGATGATGGAAAATATATTGCCTAATAGTTAGGGACTGGTTTAAGAAACAAGCAGAATCCAGGAGCAGATGCAGTCAATTTGATCATAAAGAAATGCAGACTGAGGTTTCAATCCTGTGCACAGTTACATGTGAGTAAGCCCTACGGAACTCTATGGGAGTTATTTCTGAACAAATATGCGCAGTGCTGTATTTGTTTTAAAGCTAAGAAGAAAGTCAAATGGGAAAAAAATAGAATTTGAGCGTTTTCCACGACTTGCAGAGAGAAGAACTATACGGAACACAAATACACAAAAAGGAATGAGAGAGAGAGAGAGAGAGAGGTTGCAATAATGTCAATATGGAATAGTTTGAAATATTATTAAGAACCATGGAGGACTGAGAAAGAAAGGGCTCAAGAAAGCACAGATCATGAAGGAAATAACTCATTTGATCGAGACAGAGGTGTTGCTAATAGGGAAGACCAAGATGCTAGAGGGAATTGATTTGCCTCTCCGTGCTGGTGTGAAACAATCTTTAGCGGGCTCTGTAAGGAGCCTAAGTGTAATTCTGCGCAGTTAACTCCAGTCAGTGGGCTTAGTCCAAAGTTACATATCCAAAGAATCACCCTGTAGGAGCCCTATTTAAACATTTGTATGGCACCTCTCCACCCAGCTAAGGGTTCCCCAAGGCAGGAATCAATCAAAACAAGTTTTAAAATACATATAAAAACATTTGAAACAAAGAAAACACCTAAACACAGACAGGCAGAAAGGAGGGCCAATGAGAGCTAGGGAGGGAATGTCAAATGAAAACCGTCTTCACCCACAGATGGAAGACAACAATAGAGAAAGAAAGACAAATCTTCCTGGAGTGGGAGTTCCAAAAGTTTTGCACCTCAACCAAAAAGGCCCAACTATTAGACCCTATTTCACTTCTAGACAAACAGGTTACAGTAGGATTGCCAGCTCCAGGTTGGAAAATCCCTGGAGATTTTGGGGGCAGAGTCTGGTGAAGGGGAGGTTTGGTGCAATGCCACAGAGTCCACCTTCCAAAGTGGCCATTTTCTCCAGGGGAACTGATCTCTGTCACCTGGAGATCAGTTGTAATCCCAGTTGTTCTCCAGCCACCACCCGAAGGTTGGCAACCCAAGGTTGCAGGGATGAACAGGCCTTCCTTTTTCACATCTACCAGATTCTTACGTTATCACTGCATCCTCAGCATCCTGTTGGCTGGATTACTGTATCACACCCTACGCAAGGACATCTTTGAAGTCAACTTGGAAGCATCAACTGCTTAAACAATGCCTTGGACTGACTCAGACCATTAGACTACTGAAGTCAGCATTGTCTTCTCTGCCTGGCAGCAGCTCTCCAGGGTCTCAGGCAGAGGTCCTTCACGTCATCTACTAGAAGCTGATCCTTTCAAGTGAAGACAACAGAGGTCAAACCCAGGACCTTCTGCATGCAAAGCAGGTGCTCCACCACTGAGCCATGTCCCCTTTCCTCCAAATTCAGAGCAGAAATCAGCTGCTTATTTATTAACAGGGAAGAGACATGTGTAGCCCAAGCTTGTCAGATCTTGAATGCAAAACAGGGTCAGCTAGTTATCATGTGGATGGGAGGCCACCAAGAAGAAGAAGAAGAAGAAGAAGAAGAAGAAGAAGAGAAGAGGCTGGATTTATACCCCGCCCTTCACTCGGAGTCCCAGAGCAGCTTACAAACGCCTTTCCCTTCTGCTCCCCACAACAGACACCCTGTGTGGTAGGTGGGGCTGAGAGAGCTCTTTCAAGAACTGCTCTTTCAAGAACAGCTCTGACAGAACTATGGCTGGCCCAAGGTCATCCAGCAGCTGCAAGTGGAGGAGTGGGGAATCAAACCCGGTTCTCCCAGATTAGAGTCCATGCACTTAACCGCTGCACCAAACTGGCTCACAGGCATAGGAAGGCCAGGTTTGCTATGCAGAGGCAGGCAATGGCAAACCACTTCTGCTCATCTCGTTCCTGGAACGCCCTGTGGATGAGCCCGTTGACTCAACAGCACATTCTCCATCTTCAATTCAGTATGTTGGTGTCTACCCTTAAAAGCTGTTCACACACTTTTAGCCACATCCTTGAAGGTCCATCTTGGCCTTCATGAACTCACACATCAATTACATTCTGTAGACCAATGCTTTGTTAATCCTGCCTTTCCCTTAGAGCAGCATGGTTGACCATGACTTGCTGATATGCCTCCTCCATAGTTGCCTCATTGTTGAATGAGCACTCCTTGGAGGACCATAGGCTTTCATCATCGCTTACTTTCAGGGCTGTAAAAAGCTTTTTAGTTCAAAGAGCATTTAGAGGATGTTTCTGAGCAACATCTGGTAAAATCTGGTAAAAATACTGATTTGTTGTTTGCTTCGCTGGGCTAAGAGGGCTTATAAATGGTTTCTAAGTAAATAAGTAAGCAACAAATCAAATCTACACGAAGTTCCTTATACTAAATCAGATCATGAAGCTTTCTTATACTAAATCAGATCATTGGTCCATCAAGGTCAGTATTGTCTACTCAGACTGGCAGCAGCTCTCCAGGGTCTTTCACCTGCTGCCAGATCGTTTAACTGGAGATGCCAGGGCTTGAACCTGGGACCTTGTGCATGCCAAGCAGAGGCTCTTCCACCAAGCCACAGCACCTCCCAAATCTAAAAAACTTTGCATGTTGAGAGGAACCAGCAGAAGGTAGACAGCTCAACAGACAATTATCAGGAACACAAATGAAGCCAAAGAGCTGTGTGACACCAAGAGTTAACATAGGACACCTAAAGATGGGTAAGAGGGAGACACAGAAAGAAATATGGGAAGAGCTTGAGGTGAAGTCACACACACAGGAGAAGAGTTAGCACACAATGGGATGGAAAGAAGAAGAAAACAAGAGAAAAAGAAGGCTTTGAACCCTAAGGTTGGAATTTGTCAGAGTCTGAGAATAGGGGAAAAAACGTCAGCAGCAGATAATATCCCAGCAAGAAGAAGCCAGAAATTACTTCAAAGCATTTCTAGGTGAACTGATCAAAGAAATGAATGACTAGCAAACATACCCGATTTAGGCATATATACATAAAACCTTATCTGTCCCCACAAAGGAATGCGTGCAGAAACGCAAACAGCATGGCACTATAAACTTATTCAGCCACAAGCTACAAAAACACTGAGATCCAACGGAGGATTGAGGACTAAAATAAAATGAACTGAGGATAGTTTTGGTTGTAGGAAATCGAAAAGAACACAGGAATCCCACTGACTGATCAAGAGAAGACTAGAAATTGAGAGGGATGCTTAGAGAGCATTTACTGACCAAGAGAAAGGGGGGGGGGGCAACCACAGTTCTACTACATTGATTGGAATAAAACGTTAACCACACTACAGAAGATGAGGACAGCCACTGCGGTGTTAAGACTGTCCTACATTTTTTAGCTAATCACTCTCTTTCAGCAAGTGCTTATCATGGGGAGACAAGGGGGGGGGACTGTATATGCTACCCTAAGCTCTTCGGCAGAAAAATATGTACATTTATATCACATTTACAGGAAAGGAAGATGACTTTCCTAAAAAAAAAGTTATACAAAAGCTTTATTACTGCACCTAACTGTAACTTGTCTGTGAATTTAAGATGTCTCCCTCTTTTCCTGAGGGAACATGTGGGAAACAATCGAGTCTTCCTTTCAGGGAAACAGAGTACCCACCCCACACACACACACACAAGAAGCCACAATTAGAGTAAATTATATTAAACAAAGAACCAATGTTAATAAAAGAGTTGATCAAAGATATTATTCAGCCCTGGGTTTGCTTCTTGTGTTTACAGAGGATGTGGCCAAAAAGACAAGTAATAGACTCCGGCATTTAATGGGAAGGAAATAAATTGGCTATGCTTTGCTGCTGATATAGTGGTATTGGCAGACACAGGAGGAAAGCTGCAGAACATATTAAGTACCCTGAACTATGGCCTAAAAATAAATGAGAATAAAACAAAGGTATTTTGTGAGATGCCCCCTGCTGCAGCCGATCTATGCATAAATGGGAAGCGTGTTAAATGGGTACAAGAGTTCCAGCGAAGGAGGAAAACAGAGAGAGGGAACTTGAGAGTGGGAATTATTGAATTGTTGTGAAACAGACGTTTTGTAAGGAGTACCTGCTGACTGAAGGAGTGTTTAACTCTGAAAGAGACATTTATGAAAAAGATACATACAGAGCACAGCTCCATAAGGGTAGGAAGCACAGACAAGAGGTAGCGAAGAACAGAACTGGGGAGGCGGAGAAACGGAAAGTAGGGAAGACATATCAGAGGAGAAGAAGGACCTTCGGAGTTAAGTGTCAAGAGGCTGCGTATAACTGGCATACCTTACAAAAGGTGGAACCGACTTGAAGAATAATTGAAAGGAAGCTGGAAGGAAGAAGATCAAGGAAGAGGTCTCAGGAGGATAATGATTACAGAAAGCAATCTGAGGAGGCGAACAGCATTCACAGAGCAGCAAATAAAAATCTTAGCAGAGGAGAGAGGAGAATAAAAAGAAGAAGACAAGTGCCGCGATGAAATCTACAGATTGAAATCTATGATAATGACAACACTCAGCCGTGTTTGATAAAATGCTAATTCTCGTTACAAAAAAAGGGCACCCAAATCAGAGGCCTCTTCTGGGAGACCGAGTCCAAGTGACTTTCCTTTGATATATATATTTGTTTAGGAAATTTGAATGCTGACCAACTGGATGCAGCTCACCTCTACATCAATCAAACAAAAGCAAGCGTACAATATATAACCAGGGTCAATAAAAACAAATCATGCCAATAAAGTCAAACAAGCCGGGTCAATAAATTAAAGAAATAAAAACAAGCCAGGGCATAAAGGCACATAAAACAAGCAGAGTAGTCTAAAATTATACTGATAAAGCAGTCCTCAGGCTAGGAGTAGACCAAAAAAATGGCTAAAACCCTCTTTTTTTGCCATCTGGTCACAGCTGACTTATGACGACCCTGTGGGGTTTTCAAGTCAAGAGGCATTCAGAGGCAGTTTGACATTGCCTGCCACCGCATGACCCAGTTATTCCTTGCTGGTCTCCCTTCCAAATATTGACCAAGGCTGATCCCACTTAGCTTCAAAGATCTGACAAGACTGGGCTAGCCAGGTCAGGGATGGAATCCCTTCGTGAAGATATATTTTCGCCTGGCACCAAAAAGCCAGTAAGGCATGAGCCCTGGCAAGCCTCGGGGGGGGGGGGGGGGGGGGAGACACCAAAGGCAAGGTGCCATCATGTAAAAGGCCCCGTCCCTGGCCGCACCTTACCTCTGCTGGTGGGGGGCGGCAGAGAGAACAAGGCTTAAGAAGAGTATCACAACTGGTGGGCTGGACAATACATGAGGAGGTGGTCTTTCAAATTCCCTGGCCACACACTCAAAAAACTGATGCTTTCTAAACATTGCACAGGTCTGTCTCTGTTTCAAGGAAATAGAGTCTCAGGAAATAAGAAATAGGCACTATTTTTTATCTTCTGTCTCTGTTTCAGGAATCCTCAGTTTGGATTTCCAAGATTACCATGCTGTGTTCTTTTTTTTTTTTTAATAAAAAATGCAAATCACTTTATTTTTAAAACTATATATACAAAATAACATACAACATCTAGACAGTCACCAAAATAACGCTTTCATATCAATTGATTATCTACTAATAAACCAGAAATCTGTTAAAGAAATAAAATGTCTTGATACAAGGTATTTTTTGGAAATATAACTCTTCCAGTTATGTACTGAACTACAGGAAACCGTACTTCAACAAATTTAGTGGCGGAATTATGTACTTTGGCATAATTAACTCTACTCATGATAAAGTAGTCCCGAAGTCAAGCTTGACATTGTTCGATCGTGGGTATTTTCTTATCTTTCCACGTAGCTGCCAATGTCATTCTGGCTATAGCTAACAATATTGATATTAATTTCATTTTACTTTTATCCTTTAAAGGTTGCTTCTAAAAATCAAGTAGAAACAATTCTGGTATTAAAGGTAAATCATAATTTGTTATTTCTTTAATTTGTTGAACAATACCTTTCCAGTACAATTGTATTAATTCACATGTCCACCAACAGAGGATAAAGTCTGCCTGGTAACCACAACTTTTATAACAATCTGATGTGAATTGTAATTTTTTATTTTATGTAACCGACTTGGCATTAAGATACCATCTTGATTGCATTTTAAATCATTGGAATTTTATATTAAAAACAGCAGAGCGAGAGCTGGGAGAGTTCCAAATCTGCTCCCAATCATCCTCTTCTAAATTATTTTGACAATCCATTCTCCACTGAGACTGATCATTTGTAATCTGTTTACTCTCTATCCGAACCATGATCCGATAATATCTGTGAAGCAAGACCTTTTGATATTGAATCTTTATGCTGTGTTCTTCTAACAATTGGTTTCCGGTTAACATGGAATCAGTACTTGACCAATTATTCTATGATGAGACAGACCAGAGCGGAGCAGCTGAATATACATTCCTTCCTCTAATATTGGGTTCACATTCCAGACTTGTGAAGCACAAACATGAGGACGTCCTTTGGAAACCTACTTGAATCAGGCACTGGAAGCACTGCCATCTGCTTGCAACTGAAGATTCAACAGTCAAGGATGGGGAGGGGCTCAAAATAAACAGAGTAGTCCCCTCCCTCCCAGACATGCCATGCACTCAGCTTTCATTTAAATTGCATGCAGCCGCCCTGACTTCCTTATCTTGTCACAGCCTAGTAACATGTTCCTAGAAATTCCCCGCTAAGGAGCAGCTGAAATGTCACGGCAGATCACAGAAGACTGTCAAACCAAAGGTGGCTTAAGGTGAAGTCTACACATTTACAAAAAGCGGGAAGGTCAGAAGGCTGAAATACTTCCCCTTGTCAAAATAGTCCCTGTCTAGGGAAAGCTAGCATGCCACAGATGAGAGCGTTCTGTAATGTGCAAAAGGGTGTTTTCACACAGCATTCTTCTGAACAAGAGCCAGCATAGTGTAGCGGTTAAGAGTGGTGGACTCTAATCTGGAGAACCGAGTCTGATTCCCCAGTCCTCCACTTGAAGCCTGCTGGGTGACCTTGGACCAGTCACAGTTCTCTCAGAACTCTCTCAGCCCTACCTACCTCACAAGGTGCTCGCTTGTGGGAAGAAGAAGGCGATGGTAAGCCACTGTGAGACTCCTTAAGATAGAGAAAAGCAGAGTATAAAAACCTCTTCTTCTTCTTCTTCTTCTTTGGCTCTTTGTTCTTTTGTATCCCACCCTTCCTCCAAAGAGCTCAGGAATGGTATCCACCGTTATCCCCTCCTCTATTTTATCCTCACAACAATCCTGTGAAGTAGGTGATGCTAAGAGAGAGATTCAGACCTCGGCCATTATCCTCCCTTCCAACCCGCTCAGCCTTTTGGGGAGGGGGAGGAGACAGAAGAGCCCCCTGCCACACAAACCAGCAGGTTTGTTCTGGTTGTGGGCTCAGCACCAGGAAAAGCCAGCTGGCCTGAAAGGGAGAAGGGAAACAAAGCCCATCCAGACCAAACCAGCCAGCTGGCTCTTGTCCCCAGCACTGCCAATGCGGCCTGGGACAAAAGTAAGTTGGCTAGCCTACACTGGGAGAGAGAGAAAACCCTCTCTTCCCACCCCAGTCCTGCTGCCCCAAGTGGCACTGCTGCTAACCTGGATGTAATCAGAGCGTGGGTCACCATGGCCAGATTGTGCTTTCCAAGGAGTAGGTGTAGCAGGCATATCAACAGGATTGCCAGCACTGGGTTGGGAAATTCCTGGAGATTTTTTTTTTTGGGGGGGGGGAAGCCTGAGGAAGGTGGGATTTGGGGAAGGGTGGGACCTCAGCAGGGTATAATGCCATAGAGTCCACCTTCCAAAGCAGCTATTTTCTCCAGGGGAACAAGATCCCTGTCATCTGGGGATCAGTTAGAATACTGGGAGATTTCCAGAATCCACCTGGAGGTTGGGTATCCTACGCAATCACCAAATCTGATAAAAGGTACCACATGTTACAGAGCAGTACTAGGCCTTCAACTGTAGGCCAGGATTCGGCAGTACCCCCAAGCTACACACTTGTTCCTTCAGGGGGAGTGCCACCCCTTCAGGACAGGCTGACTCCTCAGTCCTCAACTAGCTTTGTCCCTGATCGACAGTGCCTCAGTCTTGCCTAGATTGAGCTTCAGTTTATTGGCTCTCATCTACCCCATTACCATCTCCAGGCACCTGTTGAGAACTTCCACGGATCTACTGATTCAGTTGTTAAGAAACAGCAGAGCTGCGTGTCATCCGCATATCATCAAGATGGGTAGCCATGTTAGTCTGTCTGTAGAAGTAGAAAGAGCAAGACTCCAGTAGCACCTTAAGGATTAACAAAATTTGTGGCAGGGTATGAGCTTTTGTGAGTCACCGCTCGCTTCTTCAGATGCAGGTATCTGAAGAAGTGAGCAGTGACTTACAAAAGCTCATACCCTGCCACAAATTTTGTTGATCCACATAATCAGTGGTGCTTCACTCCAAATCCCTTGATGACCTCTCCCGACAGTTTCATGCTGATGTTTATTTATTTACTTTTCAAGTGTATACTCTGCCCTCCCTGTGAACAGGCTCACACAATAATTGGCCATTCTGCACGCCCTGTAGCACCCCATCACATAAATGCCGTGGGGCCGAGCAGCCGTCCTCCATCACCACCTTCTAGAATCGGCTAGTCAAGTAACAGCAGAACCTCCAAAGGACAGTCACCCCCTCCCCCAGCCTTAGCACGGACACTGAAGTCCCAGAGGACAATAATTCTCAAAGCCAAAGCCAAGACTGCCTCAATCAGCTCAGGCAGGGAGACGGTTGCGCAGCAGGGTGGGTGGTACATCAACAGAATCCCTGTTCTGGCTCAAGTCCCCAGCATCAGATACATCCACTCAAAACTAAGGCTCTGGGGCATGCCAGAGGGGCCCAAAAAAACACAGCTACTTCCCCTCCACACCCACCAAGTCTACTAATGCTTTGCCTCCTTGCTTGTTCCTTCCGAAGCTAATGAGGCCCAAGTAAGAGTCACAGTAGAATAACATACACTTGGGGCCTATCGCTGAAATGGCTTTTCTGGTGACCTGAACAGCGGATCAAATTATGCCCATGGATTTAATGCAAACTGATAGAGCGAGGAGCACGTTGCTGCAGGGACGGGGGGGGAGGTATCATTGTCTGCTTCTGGCACCAGCAGAAAGCAGCCTGTCTAGGCAGAAGGCGAGCCAGAGACCTGCCAAGAGGGATTCTCCGACTGCACTGTGGCATGGAACGTGCCAAGGGCAGAAGTTCACCTTCCAGGAGAAAAGGGCAAGCCTGGACCCAACTGTAGGAGAATCAAAGTCATCGTATCCTGGCAACTAGGAGGTCATCTTCTGGCCTGCCTGTCCATCATAATTTTTTTTGGAAGGGAGAATTCCACTCAATAGTCTCAACATGTTGCCGTGCCCCTTCTGCTCCCTTTACCCTTCAAATGTTGATTTTATCATTGCCTTGGTTCCAGTTTTGGAGAAAGGCAGGTTGAAAACGCTCTGAAGAATAATAAACACCCCCCCACACTAGTTTCTATTGCGGTTAACGTCAATAGAAAACAAGAAATCAACAGGGCCGCACACATCTGTCTGGCCCCAATCACTGGGAGCCATTCTAACCAAAGTCTTGCATAACTTCCAGAAAACGTTCCAAGGTCAAGGAGCCGCAAATGGTCTCCCGAACTGTTGATCAGGGACACAAACTGACACTGATCCATGTTAAACCTCCAGGATGAAAACACAGGTACAGTAATCTGTGTGCAGATAGACAGTGGCTTAAATTTGTCAGGGGCAGATTAAAATGCAGCTGTTTCATCAAGGTGAGCCTGTCCGGTGATTCATTCCCGGGGCCGAGAAAGTCCCTTGCGTGGGCCTTGAGAGCGTACTTGCTGCTGGTAGTTTCCGGTGTTGGTCTGCAGTAGCACAGCAAAATTCAAGTCCGGTAGTACCTTAAAGACCAACCAGATCTCCAGGGTATAGCTTTCGAGAGTCAAAGCTCCCTTCATCTTTGGTATCTGGAAATCTTGTCACCTTTAAGGTGCTGTTGGACTCAAATCTTGCTGTTGTACTTGCTGCTGGTTCACTTAGGGTTGCCAGCCTCCAGATGGGGCCTGGGGATCCCCCGCTTTTACAACTGATCTCCAGCTGACAGAGATCAGCTCCCCTGGAGAAAATGGCTGCTTTGGAAGGCGGACTCTATGGCATTGTACCAGGCTGAGGCCCCTCCCCTCCCCAAACCCCGCCTTCTCCTGGATCCACCCCCGAATTCTCCAGGTATTTTCCAACCCAGAACTGGCAACCCTAGGTTCACTTGGGCTCACAAAGGACTCTGCAACCAGGCCCTTCAACACCATCAGGGTTAAATCTGAAGCCTGCTTGCCAGAACTTTGCTCCAGAACATTTGGTTCCCTGAAACAGATAAAGAGGGTGGGATTCTGAGCACAAACAGCCCACCCCCATAATCTGTTATTTTGCAGACATATGCAGCTTTGAGCAGGATGGAGAATGCAGCTATAAATCCCTGGAAATAAACAAATGCTATCTGGGGCAGAGAATACAACAGTAAATTTATGAAAAGCTGCTTTTTCCCCCCCTTTTCTTTTGTAAAAATTTGTCGGGGAAAACATCTTTGTCAGCCATGATACAGCACAGTAGTTCCTGTGCGTCGCTTATGACTTCATGGGGGAAGGGGCTTGCTCATATAGGGCTGCCAAGTCCCCCGGTAGGGCGGGGGAAACACCGATTTTTAAAGCTTTCCCCCTCTTTTTCAAAATTGGCCACCGGGGGAGGCAATGACTGCCAGCAGGGAAACGTCGGAACCTGCCCTGGCCTCTTAAAAGGGAAATGTCTGCAGAGAGCCTGCCCTGCAGTAAAAAGCCTCAACAGACATTTCCCCTTTAAGAGAGAGCAAGAGAGCCCCGCCCAGAGAGGCTCTTTCTGCTGAAGGGCCTGCTTTTGCATGTGGCCTGCTGCTGGAGTAAGCTGCTGGGGTAAGCTGCTGGGGTCTGCCAGCTCTTTTCCTTCTCTCTCTCTCCCCCTCCCCCTTTCTTTCTTTTTCTGTCTGTCTGTCTGTCTCTCTCTCTCTCTGTCCCCATCCAGCAGAGGTCTATCAGTGGCTATTATTAGCCACAAGGTCTAAATGGAACCCTTTGTCTGGGGCAGTGATGCTCTGCATTCTTGGTGCTTGCGGGACAACAGTGGGAGGGCTTCTGGAGTTCTGGCCCCGCTGCTGGACCTCCTGAGGGCACCTGGTATTTTTGGCCACTGTGTGACACAGAGTGTTGTACTGGATGGGCTGTTGGCCCGATCCACTGTGGCTTCTCTCCTGTTCTTATGATATGAAAATCATATTTAGCACTTGTGTAGCACTTAGTGCTTCATATTCTGCCGAGATGAGGAAGGATTCAGTAGGGCCGTTGCTCAGTGATAGAGCATCTGCTTGACATGCAGGAGGTATCAGCCTCTTCAGCTAAAAAAGGATCAGGTCATAGGTGACATTAAAGATCTCAGCCTGAGACCCTGGAGAGTCACTACCAGTCTGAGTAGTCAATACTGACCTTGATGGACCAATGGCCTGATTCAGTATTAAATAAAATGATTCCATGGCACTGCAGGGTTTTGAGCCAGGCTCTCCCAGATCCCAGCCAAACAAACTGACTGCTACATAACACTGACTCTTGTTCAGCAACAAAAAACAGTGGCATAAAAGTCACAGTCTGGGTAATGCTGCTTGCAAGCCTATAAAGCTCAAGGCAGCAGCAGAAGCTCAGTATTAGGAAACTTCATGAGTTCATGTGTCAGCATGTGGAAGCAACATCACAGGATGTGACATCACAAAATGATGTCACTTCCTTTCTCCTGGCTCCACCCCCAAAGTCTCCTGGCTCCACCCCCAAAGTCCTCAGATATTTCCCAAGTTGGACTTGGCAGCCCTATGCTCATACCAGGTGTTACCCACAGGGTGGGTAGGAGGGTGAGCTTTTATTCCAGATCTGCCCAGTAACTACCAACCAGCCCTTGCTTCAGGATTAGATTTGCTGTTGTGGGTTGGAAACAGAGCAATGCAATCCTAAATAGAATTACATCCTTCTAAATCCATTGACTTAAATGGATTTTAGAAGGGTTAAACTACGCTCAGGACTGCGCTGTAAAAACAGAAGAGAACATTGGGGGAAAAGAAACCCCTTCTTGCTGCGGATTCCAACATGCACTGCTGTACAGAAACATGACATGGCTGCAGGTTATCCGAGAGACACTATCTGGGGTCATGGGCCTCAAGTTATCTAAAAGGGAGATACAGGATTTTTAAAAACAGTAAGCATACCAAATTTAATAACTAAGATTTAAATACTGAAGAAATTTACAGCACATGCTCTGCAGCTGTATGAAGACTCTGAAATCAATAAGTTTGTATCATTTCAAAAAAAAATGCAATCTTATTTAAGAAGTATCTAATAATAACAACAGGAAATTCTGGTTTAAAATCAGTGCTTTTCCCTGGTGATTTAAATTGTTTTCATTTAAATCAATCCACTTTGAGCTGCAACACAATTTTCAGTAGATTAAAGGTCTGTTTGCATTGGCTGGCACATAAGATACTATTGATATTATCGCATATCAAGAAGAACTGATTTTAATCAGTGATGCATAGAGTGAATACCTGGGGCTGAGCTCTTGATTTCTGTTGTAAAGCCTGGTTCTGCCCCCACCCCCAAAACTGGCAATGCTTCCTGTGGTTATCCAGTGCTGAAGAAAGGCACTCTGCTTATGCCCCATGGCCATCTTTAGCCACCCCACCAGCTTTTTCCTGAACAACAAGCACGGAAGAAAACTCCAAATCCTCCCCAAGGCGCTTGTGCTGACCGGTTCCTACAGCAAGGAAGCTATTCTTTGCATGAGTGTCTTCCCTCCCTGTAGACTATTTTCCTTAACTCCTGCTGCATCCTTCAGAGACAAGAGCTGGCATCGAAGACTAGTTAACACAGAAGCCAGGACAACATTGCTGGCATCAGAGCTAAAGGAACTGTTCTGCTGGAATCTGCAAGGGCTTCAGAGTAAGGCATCAGGCCCCCTCCCCCCCTAGATTCCACATGCAATAGCACTCAGATACAAACCAAGCATTATAAGAAAACAAATCATATGACTCAACACTTAATGTACCACCTAAAATTAATCTCCGGATTTACTAGTTAAGGACAACTGCTGTGCTGTTTTTCTATCCTTCCATTCTATTTTACAAGAGATCTGTGCGATTGAGTTCACACAAGGGGACATTCGAATTATTATTTTTTCCAAACGGAGAACATACTTTGGCTCCATTGTCCGGGCATACTTTGGTGCAACATGACATCTTTTCGCAGCAAGTATAATTGATGGGATTCAGGCTGCAATCCGATACATGCTTACCTGGGGAGAGTAAGCCCCACTGAAGCTGTAAGGCCTTACTTCTGAGTAAACATATATATGTGATGGCATTAAAACTCTCAATCTCCTTCATTCTGATCTCAACCTACTACAAACTGCAGACTCAGGCTTTTTGAACATCATGTCCAGCAATATCCCCACCCCCCACTACCCTTTTTTGTTTTCTTGCTTAGCAAACTGCCTAATGAAAAATCCTGGTGAACCGGCCCTGACCTGGATAGCCCAGGCAAGTCCAATCTTGTCAGATCTCGGAAGCTAAGCAGAGCCGATCCTGGCAAGAAATTGGAAGGGCAGCCTCCAAGAAATATCAGGGCCAGGATATAGAGACAGGCAAATAGCAAGCCACCTCTCTGAAATGTCCTAGCCCCACCAGGGGTCGCCAGAAGTCACCATGACTTCCAGGCACGCAAGCATGTGCACACATACACAAAATACTAAAAAAAATATTAAAAAAAATCCAGTAAACCCAAAGCTTGCTGACTACTTAATCTGTAGAAGTATGCATGCACACGAAGGCTTACACCCAGAATTAAACTTTGTTGGTCTTAAAGGTGCCACTGGACTCAAACTTTGTTCAACTCCTTCAGACCAACACGGCTACCCCACCTGAAACTACTTAACTTTGTTTATACCCTGCCTTTCTCCCCAATGGGGATCTAAAGCAGCTTACATCATTCTTCTCTCCTCCATTTTATCCTCAAACACACACACACACACACAAAGAAAATAATTATGTTAGGCTGGGAGCGTGTGACTGGCCCCAGGTCACCCAGCAAACTTCCCCAGCAGTCTCCCAGATCCTAGCCTCACACTGTATCCACTACTACACCATACCGGCCTCTGCTCTGCTTTGCTTAAATTAGTCCTAAAATGGCTATTATACTACTGCAGCTTATTTACTTGCAAGCCTGTGGATTTGAAAAAAGTAATCTATTTCCCTGATTCCCACCATTTAGGAAAGTGCAGGACTCATGCAGCTTTGTTGGGTGTAGTGTGAAATTCAACTTTCCAGCTTTCCTCCGCACAGACATACCCATTCCTGTAGTGGGGCAGGAAAGATTCCACGCAGCAACCCAATGTTCCCTCTAAGCTGTGGAGTCTTGTGAGCAAAAATTCTACTTTGTGAGTTACCGGCATTAAAGCTGTGAGCGAGCGATTTGGCTACTGCATACATTAGTTTGCTCTGGAGCCACCCTTCTTGAGCTAAGACCAAAATGTGTGAGCAGGAGGCGAAAAAACTGTGAGCTAGCTCACACTAACTTAGCTTAGAGGGAACACTGGCTGAGTCTATGCCGGGGTCCCCAACCTTTTTGAGCCTTTGAGCGCTTTGGAATCCTGACACATGGTGGTGGGCACAGCCACAAAATGGCTGCTGGTGGAGGTGGAGCCAGGCACAAAATGGCTGGCAACCACAAAACGTCAGGCATCAAGGTTATATATAACTCTAATAGTAACTCCAACAATTCCGGAAGAAGCTCTGATTAATAGGATGTATTTTCATCTATACAGGCAATCAGAAACCTTGCTGGGCAAAAGCCGCACACCTAGCCCTGCCCACTTTCTAAAAACACTTGGAGAGCACCAGGAAAGGTGCCGGCAGGCACCATGGAGCCCAGAGACACCATCTTGGGGACCCCAGGTCTATGCTACAAAAACAAAAGAAAACACAGTTGGCCTTTTTTGGGAAAACAGAAAAAAAAAGCAACCCCCTAGAGTCATTTGTTTTGTAGAGAACAGGCTTTTCCTGCTGGTGCCACCTAGGGAGGCGGGGCTGGAACTTTGCTCCTGAATGTTAACAGCAAGTGCACACACTCACTCTGCTCAGAGCTATGGATTTCTTTCATCTGTGTTCCAAGAGGATTTGGAAACAGGCAGCCTGCTTGCTTATTTATATTATATGCACCTCACTTTTCTCCCCCAATAGGGACCCAAAGCAGCTTACAAAATGGTTTTATTTATTTACTTTGTTTATACCCCACCTTTCTCCCCAATGGGGACACAAGGTGGCTTACATGATTCTCCTCTCTTCCATTTAGGGTTGCCATCCCCCCATGGGGGCAGTTTCCCTGCTTTCAGGGGCCCCAGTCTGCCGCCCCCCAGCTGGCTGGTGGGAGGAGACCCACTCCCAAGCAGACCCATCCATGCCAACATGCCCAGTTTGATGACATCCCCCAGAGATGACATCATCACACAGGGCATGTTGTGGGGGGATGCTCTAGCATTTGTAAGAAAACTCTATAGTAACTACAGAGTTTTTTCTCAAATGCTAGAGCATCCCCCTGCAAAGTGCCATGCACAATGATGTCACATCCTCTTCTTCTCCTGGACTCAGGCCATCACTCTAACCACTATACCATGCTGTTTCTTCCCTCCTCCATTTTAGTCTCACAGCAACCACCACCCTGTGTGGTAGGCTGGTTAGGTTGTGAGAGAACCTGAACCTCCCAGATTCTAGTCTGACACTACTGCTACTACTACTACTTCCTTTTTCTTCTTCTTATTATTATTATTTCAACTAGTATACCAGCAGCATTCCAGTTCCATGGGGCTTTCTGGCTGAGCTGGGGCCACAGGAATTTTGTCCCCCCAGTCCCTCATCTTGGCCCCTTGTCACCTAGGGTTGCCAACTCTGGGTTGGAAATACTTGAAGATTTGAGGGTGGAGCCTGGGAGAGTGGGTTTTAAGGAGGGGAGGGACCTCAGTAGGGTATAATGCCATGCAGTCCAGCTGAGACCCAGTTTGGTGCAGTGGTTAGGAATGCGGACTCTAACCTGGGAGAACCAGGTTTGATTCCCCACTCTTCCACATGCAGCTCCTGGTGTGACCCTGGGTCAGTCACAAGTCCTTTCAGAGCTGTTCTCTCAAGGGCAGTTCTCGAGAGAGCTCTCTCAGCCCCATCTACCTCACAGGGTGTGTGTTGTGGGGAGGGGAAGGGAAAGGAGATTATAAGCCGCTCTTAGACTCCTTCAGGTAGTGAAGGGCAGGGTACAAATCCAATCTCCTCCTCCTCCTTTTTCTTCCAAAGAAGCCATTTTCTCCAGGAGAAGTGGAATAAATGGTTTAAATAAATAAATAAATAAATAAGCAATTTGTGTAACAAGTAATTTATGAGATCTGTTGTAATTCTAGATCTGCAGCCCCCACTCGGAGATTGGCAACCCTACTGTCACCAGTGTTTCCTCTAAGCTGAGTTAGTGTGAGCTCTCTCTCTCTCTCTCTCTCTCTCCCACCTTTCTCTCTCCCCCCCCCCACCTGCAACAGCCTTTCCCCCCCACCTACCTTCGTTTTCTCATGGCATCTTCTGTTGAAGAAAAGTAAGTCTGAAGCCTGAGTGTTTGTTGTGTCTTGTTGGGAATAGCTTGCAAATATATGTGTGTCTAAAGTCTGTATTAAAGTTGTTTGGTGCTAGCTGCCATGCAAGAGAAAACATCTGAAAAAGTAGCTTCATTGTTGTGTGTGTTGACAGAATTTTATGGTTGGGGGTCACCACAACATGAGGAACTGTAT
Organism: Lepidodactylus listeri; assembly: GCA_029233225.1. Classification (NCBI taxonomy): domain Eukaryota; kingdom Metazoa; phylum Chordata; class Lepidosauria; order Squamata; family Gekkonidae; genus Lepidodactylus; species Lepidodactylus listeri. The sequence continues at coordinate 31,552,585 of JARCFY010000019.1, read as the reverse complement.
TAAAGGGTCGCGGCATTAGAAAGGTTGAGAACCACTGCTCCAGAGAAAATTGATGCAATAGCCAAATTGCTCGCTCACAACTTTAATGCCAGGAGCTCACAAAGTAGAATTTGTGCTCACAAGACTCCACAGCTTAGAGGGAGCATTGACTGTCACCTCCTGCTTTTAAAGGCAGCCACTTCCAATTCTTCCTTGCGCAAGCAGAGCTTAGAGCAGCAGTGAGTGGAGTCTCGGTGTTATCTGTAAAGCTGGCTCAGCCCGGGGTTCTGTCTTAACTTTCCCTCCATTTTCCTAGACTCTTTTATCTCTCCAGATTAGTCTGAATAACTATGCTGGAATCATTTTTCACTGCCATCCCCAAGCCTCTAAACCCTTTTGTTTGCAGCTTTCAAATCTGGCCCTGGCTGTCATCTTTCCTTCCCGTTCCTCACAGATGTCCCAGGTTTCAAGTTATTTAAGCCAAAACAGATTTAAAAAAAAAAAATTAAATCTGTCTATCGGACAGATTAGGCAGTTCCTCCCAAGTGGGCCAAAGTGATACCTCAAAACTCTTCAAGTGACAAGGACAAAAAATGTCACCCCGAAGTGATGTCATCACGCTGCCAACGTCACACAGTGACACCCTAGTTTGGGGGGAAAACTCTATGGTAAATTTAGGCTCAAACCAGGGATCCTTTCGAGCAGGAGCTCGGGGGAGCGCAGCTCCGGGAGTTGGTGCCAGCCCCCCCCCCCCCCCCGGCGGGGGAATGCCTGCTTGTGTCATGGCAGCAGCAAAATGACCCCGTCCCCTGGAAAGGTCCTTGTTCCTCCGACCAGCCCTCTGAAGGCTTCAGCCACCACTGAAGCTATCCTCCCAGAATAGTGGTATTTCTGAGGCTTGGATTAGTAGCTGTCCCCTCTCTGCTGGCTTGCTTTCTTGCTTTCTTTCTTCCTTCCTTCCTTCCTTTCTCTCTCTCTCTCTGTCTCTCTTCTTTCTTTCTTGCCTTCTGACATACTTCTGGTGATGTCAGAGGGTGTGGCATATGCAAATAAGCTATGCTAATGCGTTATGCTAATGAGCTCCTGCACCTCTTTTTCTACGAAATGACCCCTGGCTCAAACCATAGAGTTTTGCCCAAAAACTAGAGCGTTGCTGGTGTTGTGTGATAATGTCACTTCCAGGTGACATCCTCATGCTGGGTGCACTTTGCGCATGTGGCAAAAGATCCCAGCAAGGCCCAAAAGTCCCCCCACCGGGAAGAAGGTAGGACCTGGCAACCCTAAAAGCACACTTTCCCAAAGCAGACAGCCACTCTTCGCTTTCCTGCACCTCACTGGAGCAGGAGGTGCTTCAGAAGAACCCAGCAGGAATTACCTGTGTGTAGGCAGGGAGCACCCATTCAGAAATAGTTGCCTCCATCATAGGAGGATGCTTGGCTTGGAATCTCCCAACCTTTTGTCTCCACAGCGGCAGCCATTTTGTGACCAGCCCCAGCCTCCACAGCGGCAGCCATTTTATGGCGGTGCCTGCTCCTCATTCTCAGAATTCCAAAGGTGTCTACAGGCTCACCAAGAATGTGGGGCCCCTGTATTATACATCCCTTGCTCCACAGGTTGATTTTGGAAATCCCAGCAAAAGAAAAAAAGAGGCACAACAGAGTGGACGGGACTGGTCAGGAATGGTAGTGTATGCTGTTCACTCGGTATACAAGGCAGTCAACCTTGTTAGGTCTGCCAGCTCTGGGTTGGGAAATACCTGAAGATTTGAGAGGTGGAGCGTGAGGATGGTGGGGCTTGCGGGAGGGGCTTCAGTGGGATATAAGAGCAGCAGACTCTAATCTGAGGAACCGGGTTTGATTCCCCACTCCTCCAACATGCCAGTTGAGTGACCTTGGGTCAGTTACAGTTCTCTCAGAGCTCACTCAGCCCCACCTACCTCACAGCGTGTCTGCTGTGGGGAGAGGAAGAGAAGGAGATTGTGAGCCACTCTGAGTGAAGGGCGGGGTATAAATCCAACTCTTTTTCTTCTCCTCCCAAAGTGGCCATTTTCACCAGGTGAACTGATCTTCCTCCCAGGAGATCTCCAGCTACCACCTGGAGGTTGGCAACCCTATGTGTGCCTACATGTATAACTGGCTGCTCTCTAGTGACCTCTGCACATTCACTTAGCAGCCCCCCACGTCCTCTCACAGCTACAGCACACAACCTTGCTCAGTGAATACCACAACAAGACCTCGGGTGCCTGCCAGCATCTGCAAACTGGGAATATTTTGCCAGCCCTGTTTACAAGGTTACCACTTCAGGGCAACCCTCCTGCGTACGACTGATGGAAAACAGGCACAGAAGGGAAAGCTGCCAAGCAAGCCTAGTGCCAGCAGGAATCCACATCTCTATCACTAACAGTGTTATTAGACTTTTTAGGGCCACTTAATGTAAAAGTGAGATTTGTAATGTGATGCTGGGAAAAGAGCCCTGACTAATGCACTGTAATCAGCAAAGATATAATGCAGTCACAGCAGGTATGGAACTGCCAAGCAACAAATGACAGACTCACACAAACAAGTGTTCATTCCACTCAAATGCCAGGAAACACAAAAAATTATCAACATCTTCAGCCAATCTCACGAGGCAGGTGCAGGGACTCACAATTCCTACAGCGTTCTAGCATATCAGTAACGAGAGATTAGCAGGCAGGGGTTTTGTCTGCTGCTGGAAGTCTGAAAAACAGGCAGGCCAAGAAGTTCCCGGAGGCAACACAGATTTTTTTTAAGCACCCTGAGAAATGCACCAAACTGTTGCATCAGGACATTACATGTTTATATCTAAGAGACAGCATCTGGCAAATGGGAGAATCGATCACCTAGTAAATCGCGCATTCCAAGATTCTTGCTGCTGGTTTGGATTACAAACCTAAGCAAGAGCTCTGCAGCAGACTCCACGGGAGGGGGGGGCATGAAAATGCCAATACATGAACTATCGATTTTCATGCAAAACATATCCTCAAGATTGGAAGTATCCAGAGTATACATTACAACGGAATTCAGTGTCAGAGACAGCAAACAGAAGAAAATGCCCTTGAAAATGCCCATGTGGAAAACATGGAAAATTCAAGAAAAAGTGTTTTCCTCCCGAAGACTTTTTTTGGTTGCCATTTTTCCAATGAAAAACAGACCTTTTGGGGAGCACTGAAAAAAGCCCATTAATTTCTTTTGTTTTGGAATGAGTGAAATGTTTCGTAAAACAGTCTTCCTCATTCAGCACATGTACTGGGAAGTGTTTTTTATGTAAGACAGTATATAGCATTAATGTGCATAATGTAGACATTATGTATTTTCAAGAATCTGTTTAGAGTTTAAATGTGACCAAAACTGTGTATGAGAATACACTATTAAAGCAATTGACATTTTCAGCATTAGGAAATTTGATATCCAAATATTTTACAGTTCTTTTTATGACTGTAGGTTTGTTCAAATAACACATGTTCTTTTGTTTACTACAAAATTTGTGTTTTTGCAGTCTCTCGCTTTCCTAGTTTGATTGTTTGGGAGCGCAGACTCTAATCTGGGACAACCGGGTTTGATTCCCCATTCCTCCACATGCAGCTGCTGCTGTGACCTTGGGTCAGCTAAAAGTTCTGTCAGAGCTGTTCTCTCAAGGGCTGTTCTTGTAAAAGCTCTCTCAGCTCCCCCACCTCACAGAGTGTCTGTTGTGGGGAGTGGAAGGGAAAGTAAACTGCTCTGAGACTTCTTTGGGTAGTGAAGGGCGGGGTATAAATTCAATCATCATCATCATCTCCTCCTCCTCCTCCTCTTCTTCTTCCTCAGGTGCTCATTCAACAGTTGTGAGGCAGCTATGGAAAAGGCAAGTGAGAGCCAGGTTGGTGTAGTGGTTAAGAACACAGACTCTAATCTGGAGAACCAGGTTTGATTCCCCACTCCTCCACTTGCAGCCAGCTGGGTGCCCTTGGGTCAGTCAGAGCTCTCTCTGCCCCACCTACCTCACAGGGTGTCTGTTGTGGGGAGGGGAAGGGAAGGCAATTGTGAGCCGCTCTGAGATTCCTTCAGTTAGTGAAAAGTGGGGTATAAAAACCAAGTCTTCTTCTTCTTCTACCTTCCAGTTCACTATTAGCCATGGGAGTAGGGGTGGACTTAGAGGAAAAAATGGCCCTGGAAATGGGACCTGCCTTCCAAAGGGAGGGAGAACAGCCCACCCAGTCAGCTCTACATCACAAGTGGCTTGACTAGACATCTCCTTCCTCATGCTGGCCTTGTCCTTCCCTACCACATTATGAGGCCAACCCTCACTTGGGGCTGGGATGGCCCCTGTGGCTATTGGCCCACAGCAGCCTTAATGGCCAACCCACCTCTGAATGAGAGACAAACAATACAGCACAGGTGATGTTCACTTTTTTTCAGCATCGGTACAAAAGAGGGTAACCAATACAGTCACAGGTTGGAGCGCTTTCCTATGAGGAAGGGCTGAAGAGCCTGGGACTTTTCATTTAGAAAAAAGAAGGTTAAGAGGGGATATAGTAGAGGTTAACAGAACTGTGTATGGAGTGGAGAAAGTGGATAGAGGGAGCTTTTTATTCTTAACCCATACAATCCTAGGACCCAGAGGCACTCAATTAAGTTGATGGCAAAATTGGTACAGGACCGATAAAAAGAAACACGGCTTTACTCAGTCAGTAACTGCACTTGCTGCCAGTGAAGGTAGTGATGATGGCTATGAGCACAGCTGGTTTTAAAAGGGAGTTAGGCAGATTCATGGAGGAGGGATCCATCAGCGGCCACTAACCATGAGGGGTAAAGGGAATCTCAATATTTAGAAGCAGTAAACCTCCGAAACCCAGTACCAGGAGACAACATCAGGGGAAGGCCTCTAACCCTGTTTTGTTGGTCCTCCAGAGTCACTGTGAAACAGGATTTTGGACTAGATGCAGGGGTCATTTCGAGTAGGAGCTCAGCTCCAGGAGTTGGTGCTAGCCCCCCCCCCCCGGGCGGGGGAATGCCTGCTTGTGCCATGGCTGCAGCAAAATGACCCCGCCCCCTGGAAAGGTCCTTCTTCCTCCGTTCAGCCTTCTGAAGGCTTCAGCCACCACTGAAGCTATCCTCCCAGAATAGTGGTATTTCTGAGGCTTGGATTAGGAGCTGTCCCCTCTCTGCCAGCTCTTTCTTTATTTCTCTCTTTCTCTTCTTTCTTTCTTGCCTTCCGACATACTTCCGGTGATGCAGGGGGTGTAGCATATGCAAATAAGTTATGCTAATGAGCTCCCGCACCTCTTTTTCTATGAAATGACCACTGTTCTGATTCAGCCGGGCTGTTCCTAACACAATTTCAGGACATAAATACACCCAGGGCTCATTTTGTAGCAGGAGCTCCTTTGTGTATTAGGCCACACACCCCTAATGTAGCCAATCCTCCAAGAGCTTACAGAGCTCTTCTTACAGGAGCTACTGTAATCTCTTGGAGGATTGGCTATATCAGGGGTGTGTGGCCTAATATGCAAAGGAGCTCCTGCTACGAAATGAGCCCTGAGTACAACACATATTAGACTGGTTTAATAATAACTTATTCTCCAAAAGAACTGCTGTAAGGGAGAGAGACGATTTCTACCACAGAATTCTCAGCACCTTCCCCAAACTGTCATTCTCAGGATATTCGGACAGAATCCATGAGAATCAAACTGAAAAAGTACAGATCTAAACAACCTCCGGGTGAGACCCTTTTCCATTAAAAGTAAACTGGAAGCACCCCTCCTCCTTCTCCTCTTCCACCAAGGAGGAAACATGCCAAGTTCTCCACTGGGCTCCTGAGGCCAGGCTCTCTTGCCTCCCGTAATTAATTATCAGCAAATGTAACTCAATTACTATAGAGAATCATTCATGTAATGCATTAACATTCTTCGCTGGCCAATACCGCGCACTGTTGCAAAAACACAGAGAGAGAGATAACAGCAGAAGTCCTCTGCAAGCTCAGCAACAGTCAAACACAGCTGCCTGTGTGTTTTGTTTCGTATTGTTCCCCACCCCCACCCAAGCAGCATCAGAAGGTGAAGATATGGCCTGGACCAATGCTTCCTCTAAGCTGTGGAGTCTTGTGAGCAAATATTCTACTTTGTGAGCTACTGGCATTAAAGCTGTGAGCAAGCAATTTGACAACTGCATAAATCAGTTTGCGCTGGAGTCATCCTTCCTGAGCGAAGACAAAAATGGGTGAGCCAGAGGCTAAAAAACTGTGAGCTAACTCACACTAGCTCGGCTTACAGGGAACACTGGCCCAGACCCTAATGTGAGACCAGTCTGTCAGGGGTCAGCAACCTTTTTAAAAATTAGACAGCCAAAACTTAGAGCAACAGATCAACAAAAAAGTCAGCGTAAGAAATCCCATTAGCCTAACTGAAAGTGTACCAGACAGTCTGGTGTAATGACTGAGAGTGGTGGACTCTAATCTGGAAAACCGGGTTTGATTCATCACTCCTCCTCAACTTGAAGCCTGCTGGGTGACCTTGAGCCAGTCACAGTTCTCCCAGAACTCTTTCATCTCCACTTGCCTCACAAGGTGCCTGCTGCGGGGAGAAGAATGGAAGGCGATTATAAGCTGCTTTGAGACTCCCTAGGGTAGAGAAAAAAGCAGGGCAAAAACCTTCTCTTCTTCCTGTACAACAATATTACCGATAACTGACATGGTGATTAATAAACCATGGCATTTCTGCTGCCCAAACACAGGTTGTTGCGAGTCCTTTATCAGGAAGTGGCACATGAGAGATCTGACCATAAATAATAAATAAGTAACTAGAGCACCCTGCGTGATTGTTTTAGTACACTGGCATCAATCTGTACATCATGGAAGACTCTTGTGTATATTTATTAGTTATTGTGCAACCTTGTGTGTGCTGCTTCCTATTTAAAAAAAAATACTGTTTTGGCTGCAGAAAACCTTATGGATTATTAATCAACATGTCAATTATCGGTAATGTTGAGGCAGCACAGTATCAGACAAGGATCTGGAGAGCGAGATTTGGGTCCCCACTCTGCCAGTCGCTTATGACGTATGCGGCAAGCAGTGTTCCCTCTAAGCTGAGTTAGTGTGAGCTAGCTTAGCTTTTTAGCCTCGGGCTCACACATTTTTGTCTTAGCTCAGGAAGGATGGCTCCAGAGCAAACTAATTTATGCAGTAGCCAAATCGCTCACTCACAACTTTAATCCCAGTAGCTCACAAAGTAGAATTTTTGCTCACAAGACTCCACAGCTTAGAAGGAGCATTAGCTGCAGGGTGGATTATTGTGAGACTAAAATGGAGAAAGGGAGAACAGTGTTGTAAATCCCTTTTGGGTCCCCACTAGGGAGAAAAGCAGGGTATTATATCTACATTATAACATGAATAGGAAAACATATTTTCATTTATTGCAGACAGCCTCTTATAGTGGGTTTTTGTTGATCTCGCACTCTGAGTTCTGACGTCAGATGGCTCTTTTGTTATAAAAGGTTACTGACCCTTGTTCTGTATTCTTGTTTTGAGTGACGCCTGTTTTTATGACCTGTCTTAACCGGCCAAAAGAGAAATATTTCCCAGACAATTCCCCTCAGGGAGGCTCCAGGCAGAGAAATGGGAGAATCTTCTGAACAACCCTCAGCATGGCTTAAACTGGGACGTTGAGTTTTCAGCTGAGGTGGCATGTGACTGGCTCAGAAAGAGAGGACGACAGCCAACTGTGGAGAAGAAAAAGCTTCTCACATAGCAGGAAAGCCAGTTTGGCATTACAAGTGATTGAGAAAAGGAGCTTACGGAATACCTGGAAGTCATACAGCTCGCGGTCTTCGTACCAGAATCTAATACTATGACTTTTCAGTCTACTTGCTCGCCGTTTTAACTCAGCACTCGTTTTATAATTCCTAGCTGTTTAACTTCTTCACAAGCACGCAGCTAACATTAACTAGCATATTTCAGAAGGGAGTTTCCCTCGTCCATGTTTTATAGTGCAGGAAATTACAGCCGCGAAATTATTAAACTCACTCAAGGCCACAATCGAAAGGCAAGGATAACGCATGCACAATTCTAGTTTGCTCTCAGGTGCACATTAGACTCGGCTGTGCATTATATTCCTAAGGACCTAAAAGCAACCAATCTGACAGCTCTGAAAGTTTTGCCTGTTTAGTATGCTCTAACTATTTAAGAGGACTTAAACTGCAGATCTGTGGCTCAGCCACACAACCAGCGGCCAACCAACTTTCGCTAGACATCCCACAGATAGGTGGTTTCCCAAAAACGTGATTCAAAAATACAAGTCGCAAAACCGCTCAGCTCAATGGAAGAAGCGGTTTGTGATTTCTTGTGCACAAATACAGATGAGACATTTAGAAATCAAAACTAATTGACCCATTCAGGCACCAGCCGACTCCAACACCCAATGAGTATTACTATAGTTTTCTTATTCATACTGTGTTTCTGGCTCCAAAATTCCACACAAACTCAATAAGTTTGTGGCTTTAAAAAATAATAATGATTGTGTAGTCACAGCTGACTCATGGCAACCTCAAGACCACAGTGTTTTCAAGGAAAGAGACAAGCATGGCTTAAGACTTGCGGGATCACCCCAGTGGTCCATCTAGTCCAGCATCCTGTCTCACAGTAGCCAACCAGTTCCTCTGGAGGGGGGCACAGAGGCCTTTCCCTGATGTTGCCTCCTGGCTCTGGGATTCAGAGGTCTGGTGCCTCTGAATATGGAAACCTGCCATTGTCTTCCTCTGCAGGGCAACCCTGGCCTTTCTTGGTGGTCTTCCATCAAAATATTAACTGTGGCCAACCCTCCTCATAAGAGATGGGTTGGCAATTCCCTTTGGGTGAACCCTGCATTCTGAGCCCTTGCTCATTCTTTATTATCGCTGAACTATTTCGGCCATCTAGGAGCTATTGAACAAGAAGAGAATCTCTGACCCAAAGAGATGATACATTTGCTAACATTGCTGTAAACACTATTTACACACAAAGCATCCAGTTGCCACAACACCATGGATTTTCCTTTGAACACTGGCCCAAGTCTTGTGCCAAGTTTTCTCCACTCTTCCTCCAACTTGAAAGGAAAATGTTTAACCGTGCTTTGCAAAGCAGGCCAAGACTCTACTTGAATGCAGATCTCTTGGGGCAGCGCCACCTGAAAAGCAATTAGCTTCTTATGGCTCATTATCCTCTGTATGAGAAAACACCCAAATATGACCCATAACAGATGGTCTCGCTTAGGTGGGCATACACTGCAATCCTAAACCAGGTTATGACTTTCTAAAACTACTGAAGACAATGCCTTAGATGGGCATAACGCTGCTTTGGATTGCACTATAAGGGTCCTGACATTTTCTTTCAGAAGTTGACACACATTTGTACAGTAGAGGCTTGCAGGTAACTGAAACCTGACCCGGATATCTCAGACCAGCCTGCTCTCATCAAATCTAGGAAGCTAAGCAAGGTCAGTCCTGTTTAGTATCTGGATGGAAGTCCACTAAGGAAGTCCAAGGTTGCTACACAGAAGCAGACAATGGCAAACCACCTCTGCTTGTCTCTTGCCTTGAAAACCCTACAGAGTGGCCACAAGTTGGTTGGCGACTTGATGGCACGTTACACACACAGAGCTGTAACAAGTGCACAAAGCTGAGGCGCACAGAAAAGTAGATCACTAAAATAAATACTGTTATTCTCACTCTTATTACTCATGTATGTACTTCTTTTTTAAACAAAAAAACTATCATGAATGTATAGGGGGTGACATTTTATATTCTTGCCTGGGGTGCAAAGCAAACTAGTTATGGCTCTGCACACACAAGTAAAACAGGGGATGGAGCACACCACTCAACTCTCCCACCCCTAACACAAGCTTTATTCTAACCCTTTCCCATACAACGAATTTAGAGTCCAGTGCCACCTTTAAGGCCAAGAAAGGTTTATTCAAGGTATAAGCTTTTGTGTGTGTTTGAAAAAGTGTGCATGCACAAGAAAGTGCATGCATCTTGAATAAACCTTTGTTGGTCTTAAAGGTGTCACTGGACTCTAAATTTGTTCGACTGCTTCAGACCAACACTGTCGACCACCTGGAACTACCTTTGCCATGAAGTTATGGCAAAGAACTCCAAGCTAGCAAAAAGGTAGGCTCCATAGCATCAGACTCTCTGGCTTTTACATGGCTCACACGCAAGACAGGTTCTGCGGGCAATCCCCGGCTCAGCTCTCCCCTGGCAGCCTAAAAAAAAAGGTCAATAGAAAGAAAGACGATGATGGAGACACCGGAGGCTCCCAAAAAACGCCACCTTGAGTAGGCGCTTCACACCACCAGCATCACAATGAAAGACCTCCAAGCCCACAGACGATGCCCGCCAGAGCCCTACCGCCTGGGTGGATACTGTGCTGCAGGTACAGGGGCCGGGCTGGCAGGCGGAGCCTGTCCTCCAAAACACCAGCAGCACAGAGCATCCGCACAGGCGAGCGCTTCCCAGCAGTATCCACACGGCTTCAGTCACGTTTAAAGCAGAGAGGCAGGCACCAACAAAGGGCAAAACAGAAGGGAGGATGGCAGCAGCCCAGCCGCCTTGTTTTGGGAAGGGCTGGGCAGCACTCAAGCAGGATGTTGCTTGCCCCCAAGGTAGGCAGCAGTACACAGGTGTCACTAACTCGTGGTTGCAAAGCTTGAACGACTGCGGGTCGTGTGCAAAGGAGCTACTACCTGGAGAAGGCATCTGCCAGGCAGAGAGGGGTGTCATTTGCCCGGCTGTCCCCTCGCCCTGCCCAGCTCCTTGCTCGCCAGGGACCTTGGCCACACCGAGAAGCCCTCCCTTGGCTTCCCCACAGCCAGGGCAGTGAAGCGCACAGAGCACCGCGATCTAGACCGCTCTCCTCCACCTGGCAGGCTGCCAAGAGCTGTCTGGTCCCGTCCCCCCCGGTGCCTGTAGACCAGTGGGGGCCCCCCACGGGGCTCCAATCACGAAGGGGAACCCCACCCCGGCCACGCCTTTCCAAAGCCCCTCGGACAGGTTCTTTGTAAACCCACCGACCAGGTCCTTTTCCCACTCCAGACTGCCCCCCCCCCCGCCGAAGTCAGGCGCTCGCCCTCCCCGGGGACGCCGTCCAGGCCGCCCCCCGCCGGGCCCCCTCACCTGGCGCAGGTGCTTCAGCAGGTCGGTGGCCTCTTCCTGCCTGCCTTGCTTGACCAGCCGCAGCATGTCCTGGATCATACCGATGCGGCGGTGGTAGGGCGGGAGGCCGCCCCCCTTGCCAAACTTTTCGCTCGACCGGGCCACGAGGGACGCCAGGAAGTCCCCGCGCTCCCGGGAGGGCGCCTTCCGGCGGGCGCAGTTGCCCGGCGGCGCCGTCGGGCTGCTCCCGGAGCCGGGCGCTGCGCATCCCTTGGTCTGCTTGGTGCCCATGCCGCCGCCGCCGCCCGGAGCCTCCCTCCGTCGCCGCTCAGGCCGAGGCGGAGCCGGCCTGCTTCAGGAGGACCAGCCGGGCCACAGCTCCAGGGGCCGCCCCGGCCGCGGCATCCCTGACGCGGGGGGCGGGCCGAGCGAGCCCTCCGGCCGGCTGGACGGCCAGACGGCTGCGTTGCGGGCGCGCGCCGCTCCTGGCTGCTCTCCGGCGGCGGCGGCGGCTGTTCTCAGGGGCTGCCCGGGGCATCCGCGGGCGACGACGGCTGCTGCAGCTGCTGCTCGCTCACGCCTCCCTCCTTTGGGCATCTCCCGCCCCAGCGGCGGCGGCTCGGGAGCGCACGACAGGGCCGGAGCCGCCCCAGCCGCAGCCCTCTCTCTCTCTCTCTCCCCGCTCGGCGCCTCCTTCTTTCCTTTCCTGGCTCCGCCGCTGCAGGCGCAACTTTGGAGAAACTGTTGCACGGCGGGAGGGCGGAGCGAGCGAGGGAGAGAGAGGAGCCCGAGCGGACGTGCCCGCCGAGACTGGCCCTGCTTGGCGCGGCGGCGGCAGCCGAGCAGGGAAAGGAGGCGCCCCCGAGGCGAGCAGACGCCCGGGGTGCCACGCTTCCCTCCCTCCTTCCCTTGCTCTCGGCCACGTTGCGCTTCTCCGGTTGGGGCGTGTCGAGTGTCTGTCTCGGACCGGCGTGCGCGGAACCCTCCGCAGTCGGCGGCGGAGAGGCTTTGGCCGTGCCTCTCTGTGCATGTGCAGAGTGCGCGTGCGTTGCCTGGCTGCGGGTCTTTGTACGGGGGGGGGGGAGCGGAGCGCTGGGGTCGCCTCTCGCTGCTTCGAGAAAAGACCCAGCCGCCCTAATCAGCTAGCCCGCGGCTTCTGTGTCTGAGGAGGCAGCAAAAAGGCTTAGAGGGGGATCCTGAAAGAGCCGCGCCCCCTGCCTGGCGCTTTGGGGCCAAAGAAACACGGGGAGAGAAGAGGCTGCCACTTTCTCCTGGCAGCAGGACCCTGCTGGCCTCCCAAAAGTTGGCCGGTTTTTAGACAATGGCTGCATGGCTAGCTTTCCAAAAGAGTTTGGGGTGGGGTAGATCTGCCTTTGGAGGACTTGCAAGTTTCCCACCCAAAATGGGAGGGCTTTCTTTGGGTCAGCAACTGCTGCCACCTCTCTTTTAGGAGATCACTGGGGGGGGGGGGGCTTAGTGATGTTCAAACTAGGTTTTAATGGCGAGATTCCACTTGCCCCACCTCCCCCAGGAAAGACAACTATCTACCCTAGGAGGGAAACCATACAGACACTATATAGGTAAAGGTATATCTTTCCCTTAATATCCCCCTTCCAAGACCACTTAAAACTTCTGGGATGCAGGTTTGTAGTGGACAGGACACCTCTCTTCCCTCCAGGTAACACCTGCCAACTCACCATGGGATAGATCCAGTGGCTTCCTCCTACCATAGTCTACAACTGAGCAGGGTCTACTTGGTGGTGGGGGTGCCCTTACCTCCTTGTAGGCATGATAGCCTCAACCACCTATGTTAGTCACTTGCCTTGAAAACTCTGTGGGGTCACTGTACATCAGCGGTGACTTGACCCTTTCCACCACCAGCTATCCTTTCCTCTCTCCGCCACGCTTTCATTCAAGGTCAGAACCTCTTCTCAACTCTTCCAATAAGGAGTACTTGCAAATTTAGTTTCTTCCAGTACTTTTTGAGATCCAACCAATTTTCCTTTACCTGGGGTTAACTTCAGGCTTGGATATTTCTCTTGCACCGTTTTCCTTTCCAAGTAGATTAGGCAACACAGTCCCGCTGAGTATGCAAACTGTGGGTAGTTACTTTAAAAAGTGGTGGGCTACTAAAGTAACAAGGTTAAGATAAAGCTTTCTGGAAGGAACCTCTGATACACCCCCAAGATCTACTGTAAGAAGTAGCAGCTGGTGAAGTCTCCAGTGACCATTAGCAAGTAACGTCTGTCAGTGGTTACTAACTAAGGTGACTGAAGGGAATCATTCAGAGGCAGTCAACCTCTGAATCCTAGTGCCAAGGATACAACATCAGGGCAAGTCTCAGCCTCTGTGCCCTGCTGTTGGTCACTGTGCGAGAAAGAATGCTAGACTAGATGGACCACTGGTCTGATCCAGCAGGGCTCTTATGTTCTTAACTGAGACCAAACCCCCTTCCCAACTTTCAGAGCAAGGAGCAAAAGCTCATTCTTGGATGTAGAACAGAAATAATGTGAGCACTGGGGTTCCTTGGACCAGCTCTGTTAAGGATGCAACTGGCCAAGGAAATCACCTTTACAGAATTAAAATCTCAGGATGGTCCCACAACCAGTGTTCCCTCTAAGCTGAGTTAATGTGAGCTAGCTCACAGATTTTTAGCCTCTGGCTCACAAGTTTTTGTTTTAGCTCAGGAAGGATGGCTCCAGAGCTAACTAGTTAATGCAGTAGCTGAATCGCTCGCTCACAACTTTTAATACCAGTGGCTTACAAAGTAGACTCTTTGCTCACAGGACACCACAGCTTAGAGGAGCATTGCCCACAACTGCTGAATAGTGGCACAATTATGCTACCTTTCATATATGCAATTAGAGCCGTGGTTACAGATGACACAGGTAACAATCTCCAAGCTTCCCATTCTGTCCCTGTTATGTTCTGGAACAGAAGCCACCAATTTCTGTAAGCTTTATATTACTGTTCCTGTTGGCCCTTCTTGTTGATTACAGCTTTCTGGCCTGTTACCTCAGAGCAGTGCAACAACAGCTGCCAAAGTGGTGAGTTCTTCTAACTGCGCTATAGACATGATTTAATAATCAGTGCTACTTTCTCAGCAGGTGGTTCCCATGGTGAAAACCTGAATTTGGAGAGGTTGGAATGTCTAACTAGAGTTAGCTGAAACTCAGGGGCAGCCTTTTGAGGGAGGAGACTACAAATTGTTCCCTAGGAACTAGAGACAGAGTTTGATCCACTGTTTAATAACAGTGTGGGACTAAAGGTGTAGTGACACCATGCAATGAAGCACCCACAAACTAGGTGACTTATTTAAAGGCAACGGAAGGACACATCCAGTAATTCTTTTGGGCGGCAGAAGGAGGGAAAGTCACAATGAAAGCACCTTACCCAGATATTCTCCCCACTGATTCTAAGGAGGGAGGGCTTTAAAGCTTAAGGCATCATTTCTTCCTGCTCCGGGATCATCATGGGGCCCCTGTCTCCAACACAACACACAGGAACATGCTCTTTTAGGGCAGAGATCACATTTAGGGGAAACCGAGCTGACAGCTGGGAACAGAGGCCTTCTCACCTACTTGGAAATGCACATATTGCTCAATGCCCCCAGGATGCAGCAAAGCAAATGGTGACAAAATTAAGCTGATCAATCACAAGCACAAATAGTAACACAATGAATGAACTGCAAAAATCCTCGCTCTTGGGGATGAAAAGCTCCAGGCCGAGTTGCTGCATTCCTCCCCTCATTAACAGGATTTTGTCGCCATCTAGTGACAGCAATTCAGGTGGGTAGCCCTGATGGTCTGAAGCATGCGCACGAAAACTCATAAAACTTCATTGGTTTTAAAGGTACCACTGGACTCAAACTTTGTTCTAGTGTCAGCAACGTGAGCCACCTATAAATAAGCAACTCCCAAACTCCTTCCTGGATCCAGTTCACCGGTTCACATCTTGGGCAGTTTTAACATGCACAGAAAATAAGCAGAGTACATCAGGCTCCTCCACCACAGGCCCCAATTCCTGATGTAGCAAGCCTAAACAAGTCATGATCTGTAGCAACGTGCTGCATCGGAATAAAGCCTGCAAAGAAAGGCTCAGAGAACCAATGAAGGAAGGAAAGCCCACTGAAGTGGTCGTGTGTGTTTCTTTGAGCTCTTCCAGGAGCTCCCATTTTGAACTCCAAGGTCTGGTTCGCTGGGCTCCCCCCCCAATGTTCCACATTCTCATCAGTGAGAGAACTCAGTGCGAGTCCAAAGTGTGTTCAAGAGGACTTAAGAGACAAAACAGAAAAAGCCATCTGCACCAAATGAAACATGTACCATTATTCTCAAGGGGACCGATAGTAATAAACTTTATTTCGCAAAGCAATATCCACGTCTCACAAACACACAAATAAAATTAAAAGAGGAGAGAAATGTCATTACCAAAGTCAGTTACTGACCATCAGGCCCAGAGGCAAGTGGAATGCCATCTTAACCATACATCTCCTGCACAGGAGTTGTTGGGGGTGGGGGGGGGGAAGGAGAGGAGAAATAAAGGTTGTGAATCTTCATATAATGCCAGAGAACAACTCAACAGGAATGGCAGATTTCTAACAAGAAAACACAAACAGAATCAAAACTGATTCAAGTAATAGTGAAAAATGAAAAAGAAAAAAAGATCAATATGATCCGAACAACCACTGTGATATTCCATTTGAACCACTCTGCTTGGACACTTTTTCACTTCTGTACAATATACTTTACACCAACACCTCTCCCTCCTCCTGTCCCCCAATTCCCCCCTCCCTGTAATCATTTCTGAACCATCACTAGCTAATGTCTGGAACGGACCATAAAAGCAAAAGGTAAGAAGAATACAAGGTTTTTTCCCCCCAAAGCCCTTAATTATAGGCCGGGAGCGTTAAAACTTCACTTTGTTAACATTTTTCTTCAAAGAGGATGCTTCTTATTTATTTTTTTACATCTCATTCCCAGACTTTCACCCAATATTAAAACCTGAAGGTCCCTGGATATCATCCTATCTGGGAGACATTACAATATAACAAAAAAGTAAGCCAGTGAATGAATAAAAGGAACTCTGATGTGAAAGCCATCTACAAGCTTTGTTATTCTGTGCAAACGCTAAAAGAAGCCACTTGCAAACTACTCCGGGAGGAAAAAAGAAGCCGAGTTGATGATGCCATCAGATGGGGAAAGCAGAACAGGAGAGTCATTAAGGCAACCAGCAATGTCTTCAACGCACTGCCCAGCGTGTCCGGGAGTTCCCTATGCGTGTCCGGGAGTTCCCTACGCGTGTCCGGGAGTTCCCTACGCGTGTCCGGGAGTTCCCTATGCGTGTCCGGGAGTTCCCTACGCGTGTCCGGGAGTTCCCTACGCGTGTCCGGGAGTTCCCTACGCGTGTCCGGGAGTTCCCTACGTTATGCTTATGTGACACTGAAGAATGGATCCGAAAGTATTGTGCAAACTAGAAAGCGGTAGGAAGAACAGAGAAAGTTGCATATAATCAACACAACTCCAACAAGCAAACGGCTGAGGAGAGTCCAGATCTGAATGCAGAGACATGTGGAAGTCTGTCCAGATGCCTTCCTCCACCGCGCAGATTTGCCGCTATTCTCTTTTTGCAGACAATGAGTAAGTCAGAAAAGGT
Source organism: Lepidodactylus listeri (assembly GCA_029233225.1). Classification (NCBI taxonomy): domain Eukaryota; kingdom Metazoa; phylum Chordata; class Lepidosauria; order Squamata; family Gekkonidae; genus Lepidodactylus; species Lepidodactylus listeri. The sequence goes on along the minus strand of JARCFY010000019.1, from coordinate 31,535,834 downwards.
TGGGTCAATGGGACTACTTGCCCTGACTGCATGAGCCTGGCTTCCTTCTTTTGTTAAAGATCACCAAATCCCAATGGAATTTCAGTTTTCACACAGTGACCGAGACACCCAGATCAACCACAGGGCACAGAAGGCCCAAGACAACGCTACTTCAGGTAACAGGAGAGGCACTGCATGTTTGAACAGCTCACCCCTCCCAACAACACACTCGAACAAACAAAAAAATACCTGCATATTGAAAAATAGCAGGTCAGGAACAAGGCTAATCCACCTCCTTGAAATGCAAGAGCCTGTCCTATTTTAAAAAATATATACTTTCCTTCCTCTTTCTGAAGGGAAGCATCCAAAACAGTCCTCCTGGCCTGCTGTCTGAAACAGGACTGTTCCAGGAATTCCGTCATTCTACCATTGGCCTGCATGCTCAGATCAGCATTAAAAGCTGCACTGCGAGAACACCCCCAGATTCGAGGTCCAGGATGAAACCAACAGAGAGAGGCAGCCTGGGCCAACTTTAACATTTTAGCACTTTCAACAGAAGTTTGGTTTTCCTTAATCTAAAATTACAAGCACATTGTCCTTTCTAGCTACAGCAAGTACTAAAAGAAGACGGTGGTGGGGTTTTCGCCCCTATAGGATGTTAGTATCTTTTTGCAAGCACGGTATGAATGGGAAAGAAAAAACTGTCTCTCTCACACACTGAATCCATGTAGATTTGCAGTATTGTAGAAAGGATGCAGACCACCTCCAACACGCAATACAGACCACTGGGAAAATAAGGTGCTTTTTTTTTTCCTTTCGAGACTCTTGCAAAAGGCATCTTAATTGTCTCAATGCAGCAAATAATAACAATAATAATAATTTAAAAAGACACCCTCTCTGGCTCCGTCTTACACAGAGCCTCACCGCCACAAAACAGTCCGACACGGAACAGGGAAAAGGGGTCCAAACAGTACCAGCTGCACTACAAATTGTGATTGCATGCCCTGGCTTTAACCGGTTCCAAGTACACTTTATATAAATATCCATTACAGGCACTTAAAAACGTCTTTGGTTGGAATAACCCAACGTCACAAGATACTGAAACCGTAAAGAACGAGGGCCCAGTTCTGGGTTCAGCAGGCATCGACTGCAGACTCAGTCACTTTTGGGACGAAGGTACTGATGGATCACGCTTCTGTAAAAGCGACCTGAAGAAATCAAAGCAAAATGAGATGGTTAGTTTTGGGGTTTAAAAAAACACACAGCTCCAGTTAAAGAAACTGTCATGCCTGCCCCATCAGTGTGCGGCTTGAGGCAGGAAGGTGCTCACAGTGAAATACTGGTTTCTAAGCAAGTCAGGACGGTACAGTATATAGTTTAACATATGGGGAAGGCCTGGGTTCAAGTACTGAAGCTCACTACACATCCTGAGGCAATTCAGTAACTCTTAGCCTGAGAATGGTTGCCAGGATAAAACAGGATACCCTTTGCACAGGATACTCTGAGATCCAAGGAAGAAAAGGATACAGGCTAAGAAAAAAGTAAGTCATCAGAGGCTGAGCTACATTCAAAGCAACCACAATGAGAGCCTGATACAGTCAACTGGAGGTCTGGCATGACATCCTCAACAGCTGCCCACTGCTGAGGAGTCCTGAGCCCGCTTGTTCATGTGTGTGCCCCTGGCAACAAGAGTCCTCCCCACTGTGTAGTTTGGAGTCAACTGAGGGTCACTTTTTGCTTCAGTTTGGTAACCAAAATGGAACCCCAGGTGTGTGGGGGGAGGGTGTTTGAGCATCTACACAACCTTGTCACCACTTCATCCACTTTCTGCATTCTCCCCTGCTTTGTTCCGTTGTTTCGCTAGTTTGTTTTGCTACGACATGTTCTGAAAGATGGCGGTCACAGCATGTTAGCAGCCGTGTGGATGAGAAGGTGCGGTTTTGAATTTTCACACGTTATGAGCACTGTTTTATTGCCATCATCCCTTGCACCCATTCTTCTTCACTGAACCACTGGAGGGATTTTTGACAGCTTTTTTAAAAAGACACTGGTACTTGCTACTGCTTTATAGTAATATATGAAGTATGTTTCTTTCTAAGCCAGCAAAAAGACCTCTGGCAGTGGAGGGAAATGGCAGGCACAAGGGGATAATGAAAGAAAGCACAGAGCAAAACCTGTGAGGACACTCTGTTGTTGATGCAAATGTCTCTAGGTTTGCAGCAGCCATGACTGCCTAAGTGTCAATGTGTCGAAGCCATTTGATACAAAAGCACATGGATGTCTTTTTCAATCCTGTCAAGTGCCTGTGTTCAGTGCTGCTCACGGTCTTTTGAATGAGAAGGGTCCGAAAAATGGCAAATGACTCTATCCTTCCTCCCAAAAGTAGGCCCAGGAACCATTTCCCACACTTACCTTTTCAGGGCAGAATTCCGAATTGCTTTGCCGCAGTTTGCTTGGTCTGCCTTTGATGACAGCATAGCAGAACATGGTGATGACCATCACAAAGAGAAAGTAACTGGTGTGCATTAAATGCAGGTTAATTAGGGAACGGTCATCCTGTGTAGAAGAGACATGAACAATTTCCTGAGCCTGTAGGAAAAGCTTCAAGAAAACCGAACACGCAGCTGCTGCCATGATGAGAGGAGAGACATCACATCCCAGAGGCAGAATTTCTCTGCATATCCCTCTCTGCTGCATCCCACAAACTTATACCAAGAGGATTTGGACACTGCTGAAACAGGCTTTGAAAGGACTGTTTATAGTGGTGTTTCTGAACCTTAAGTCACAGACTGCAACAAAGACATTAAGAGATGATGACTCAAAGTAGCTAAAGTGTAAGGAGATGACTTACGTCTGGTACAATAACAGTCAGTTTAGGATTTAACGCATGATAAACTTTTCCAACAGCTCCTTTGTAACACCAGAAAGGGTTGTAATCTTGGGCATATTTTGTGTTGGAGTCCCGTGCGGTGGTAAAGATCTTGTACCAGAAAGTGGCATTAATGTATGTTTCCGGAATACAATGTGGTGGCTGGCTGTGGAGCAAAACATTATTTATTTTATTATTCATTAATTCGATTTATACCCCACCCTCCCCGCCAAAGCAGGCTCAGGCTTAGGATGGGTTGCACACTGAAGCTTCTACTAGTTCCCCCCAAAAAAACACGTACAAAATAGATGACTACAAATCGACTGATGAACAGTACAAAAACGCAAAGCCAGATTGAATCCTAGCAGAATCTTAATTAAGGCTCCAATATGGATATTCACAGGGGCCACAGTGGCTCAGAGGTTAAGACGCTGAGCTGCAAACTGAAAGGTCTGTAGATCAGCTGTTTGAGACCCAAGTGCTGCGAGATGGAGTGAGCTCCCATCCCTGGTCCCAACTCCTGCCAACCTAGCAGTTCGAAAGCAAGAAATTACAAGTAGATAAATAGGCACCACTTCGGTGGGAAGGTAACCGCGTTCTGTGCGCCTCGGCATTTAGTTATGCCAGCCACATGACCACAGAGACATCTTCAGACAGCACTGGTTCTTCAGCTTGGAAACGGATATGAGCACCACCCCCTAGAATCGGGTTCGACTGGCTTTCGAGCAAGGGAAACCTTTACCTTTACATGGATATTCACAGCTCAAGACTATGTTCTTATATAACCCATGAAGCTGTAAATCTCTCTTTGTGGGCAAAAGGGCACACATTTTCTCCCCCTCCCAATTAAACAGACATTTGCCTCCAGTGTTTTCCAAACATTTAAAAATTTGCTATCTTTCCATGAACTCCATCCACATCTGCTTCACCAGCACTAACAACCAGTTTGCTAGACACAGGGTCACATGTCTGCAAGCCCATGGCTGTGACCTGTGGAGGAGGACAAAAAGGACTGCAGATGTTTTAGCAAGACTACTCTCTGCTTTTCCTCACCACTAGCCCTCCCACCCCATCATCTTTTCTTGCCCAGCACTTACTCATTTGGGGAAGATGGTGTGAGCGTGTGGATAAACTAAAAGCTGTATTTGCAACTTTTCTATCTGTAAAGTGCCATTAAAAACAGAATTTTAAAAAAACAGCCACCTAACATCATACAAGGATAGCTTAGCTTTCCACCCATGGGCATGAAAGCAATGGTGAGCAGCCAGCCTGATAGGGAGTAGAACTGAGAGACTCTTACACTGTGACAGGAAAGACAGTGCTGGCCGCTGTCACTGTCATGCAGGTAGTGAAGCTGACTTGCTCGCAGCGAGCGTGGAGAATACAGTCATCAGAGTTCCAGGCAGCAGGCAGGGTGAATGTGATGTTGATTTCCTCGTGAGCTTCTCTGCCTTCAAGTGGGAGAGGAAAAAACATTTTACATCAGCTGGCCAGAACTGCACTTCCCCTTTAAAAGGAGAAACAGGTTACATTTGGTAACTTCCACACAGTTGTCAACATGTTTTTGCTGTAGGAACTCCACGTTTTAAAAGGAGAGGAAAGCATGTGAGAAAGTAGCATGGTCCTGCACAGCTTCCGACCTACCAAGCTGAATGTACACTTACAAAGTCAAGAATAGCAGCCCTTTGGTATATCCCCTACTCTTCTCACCTGCCATGAATCATGAAGAAACAAGAGGCAGGCGCATGTGGCTTAGCGGGCCACAAGACTGGCAGGCCTGCTAAAGATGATACAGCACTGTGGCTTAAGAGACAGTCATATTGAGACATTCTCCCATTTTAAATGCTCTACTTTAACATTTATGAAATCCAGGATCTGGGCATCGTGTGCATTTGGATTCTCCCCTCCCCCTGCTACCAATCAGAAAGACATCTTTTTCTACAAGTACACCCTTGCAGTTCTCAAAATCCAGGACTAAGTGAGAAATGAATCTTTAACACCGATTGTTGACTAGTTCTGGCCACATTTATGCTCAAGGAACAATCCTCCCACAGACAGTAATATCCTGGAACACCAAATTTAGAAATGCAGCTTAGAATAAGATGCACCTGAGAGTCCAATCTGGTGTCCAAAAATGGTGGAACTCAAGTGCGTGACGTTTCGGGAAAAGCCACCAAAGGGTTTGAGGGGGTCCAGAGTCAGAGTGATGACAACTGAGATGTTGAGTGGACCAGAATCCTCAAGAGTCTGTGGTGATGGTGTGGAAGGCCTGGCTTGGCTACTGGTCATGGCACTTTCTGGAGTCGTGGTGTCATTAATTAGGTGCTTTAACGTTTCGTTCTCCGAAATACAGAAGTCCAAGTCGTTAAACCGCAGAAGGAAAGTATTCCAGTCCTTAAAGACAAATAAAATGTTCAGTGCTTCTCTCTGGCAAGGTAAATATCAGGTCTTGCTGTATCAGTGTGCATTCACACACCACTGGGCAAGCACATCAGTTTACAATGACCTGGCTGTGTACAAAAGCAATTTGCAATATGGGTCTAAGAGATACGGCCCATGGAGAAATCCTGCATGAATCGGGCTAGAGTGTCTAAAGAGTGGAGGACTCTCAAATCTTACAAATGTTTATGAGATCTATTACTTTTTGAAGACTAGGGAAGATATCCAACATTCTTCCCCAATCCTTTGACAAAGCCAATGAAATGAAATGTTGCAAAAAGGTGAGCAATGATGTGGGGGCGCCTCAGTTATTGCTGTTTGAAAGCTGAATGCCCACGGCTCATTTGCTATGTTAAGCAACTGCATAAAGGTAGAGGGAGAACACAGTCTTGGCCTGGAGACTGAATTATCTCATCAAAAGGCAATGTTGACTTCAGCTTCAGCATTTCAATTATCTCCTCCTAGGCTCCAGGCAGTCTACAATCATTGGACCCTCTTGGTCTGACAAGCCCAAACCAGTATCCAAAGAAGTTGCATAGCCAGCATGGCGTAATGGGTAGTGTGTTTGGACTAGGTCCGAATCCCCTAGGTCCGAATCCCCAGGTCTCCCAGGTCCGAATCCCCATTCTGCCATGGAAACTTGCTGGGTGACCTTGGATCAATCACACGCTCTCAGCTAAACCCACCTTGCAGGGTTGTTGTGAGGATAAAATGGAGAAAGGGAGGATTTTGTAAATAACTTTGGGTCACCACTGCAGAGAAAAGCGGGGTATAAATGAAGTAAAGCCTCAGCTTGTGTCCCTTGAACAGAATACTGCAGTGCCACATGGCAAGCTACTTTTTTACACCAATGGGACTCTCAAAAGCGGTTGCTGACACAGTACCAGAAAAGAGAGGCAAATGAGTCCTACTTGGGTCATCCTTTGGGTTTCAACCTCCCACCCATGAGAGATCACAACCCCAGCCTGATAAACCAGAGAGCTTGTTCCAGCCATTTTGGGTCATATTCATGCTAGATTGATTTAAGATTGCTGAGGACATCGTACCATAAAGTGAGAGGGAAGTTACAGGATGCCCCACACCCATCCCACCCTCAGCAAGAAATGTGCAAATATGTACACCATCTCATATTTTACCTCTGCCATTTCAGGTGACTTGATCTCCTTGATCTTAAAGAAGTAGCCGAGGGTCAGGAAGGCAATTGCCATTGCGCTGACGCTGATCATAAACACCACGAGTGGAGGTCGACTGCTGATGTAAACCTTGAGGTTCTCCAGAGGATGGATGTTGAACATTATTCTGATCAGGCCCACCTGTGGAATAGGAACACCACAAACTAGAGACACAACCACACTTCCTGAGGAGCACGTCCAATCAGGCCAGTTGGTAACCATTTGCAAAACCAAGAAAACTCAATTCTCTGCCTGCCCGCACAGAGCCGTTCAGACGCTGAGAAGGAGAATAACCAGAACGTGCACATAAAGGATTCTATTTGCACAGGGTTGGGAAAGCATCAGGATAAACCAGGGAGGGGCAAGACTTACCTGGAAGACAGCAAAGGCCTTTTTACTGGCAACTGTCCTGCAAGGATTGAGGCTAGACTACAACAGCCTGTACTCAGACACAGAACACTAACAGCAAGAACACCTCCGACAATACCGCAGGGCTACGCAAGACAATCAAGACTCTGGTCTAGCACCGGGAACACCTGCTGGGTATCAGTGGTCATAAAAGTTCTGCTCCGTTCATAGATCACTGCCTTTCACCTCTGCAGCTGGAGGAAATCATGCTCTCTAACCCCTTCCGTTGGCAAGATCCCTGTTTACTCTGTCAGTTGGCAAGATCCCTGTTTACACTGTAAGTTCGTTACTTTCCTTTTAATTGGGCATTAGGAACATCTGCCAATGTTATGCAGCTCTGGGAAGAACAAACCTATACCAGGGCCCTGGTGATGCATTCTTTTTATCTGCCCTTTCTGTCCTTCATGTTTTAAGACATACTTAGTATGTGGGGGTAGTGTGGGGGTAGTCAGTTTATACTGCCAGAATAGGAAAAGGGAATTTAGCCATCTGCAGATTTGCCTCCCTTTTGGAACTCTTTCCAGCCCAGAGAACCCTAGTTCCCAGCAGGGATACTGAAATCTTTGAAGCCAACATGACTAACTTCTAAACTTACAGTAATCCAGCTGCTGATTTAAATGTAAGAGCCTCCCTGGAGTGACTTGATTTTGATCAAATTTGAACTGAATGCCAGAAACTGAGCAGCACAGGGACTGTAAAAAAGTCACTTTTACAACTTTTCCTGCATAAGTTGCTCTGAATGTGATGGAGTCATAAGAACATAAAAGCAACCTAGCAGTGCTGCTCTCTCACATCACCCAGGACTAGGGAATGACAAGTTTCCCCCCCCAAAAGCAACTACAAGTTCCATGAGTTTGCAAAAGAATGAACATGTATGAAATAATCTTGAGCTGAACAGTTTACACGACCTTCCTACTAAAAAAGACCTGGGTCACGTGGTGTTAAAGGCCAAGAACACAAGCCATGCAGCCTTAAGACACTTCACTACAACTTCACCGATGGAAGAGAGAGTGATTTTGCTCCCTTCCCCCTTTCCACGGCAGATCCTCTCCCAACCTGTATGGCTATTAAAACACATGGGCCCCGTGAGCTCTCAGAATTGAGTTTCTTCAGGTTGGAACAAACTTCTGGGGGAAAGAGAATGCAGCAAAGATCAGCATTTGTGCCACATTTAATACTGAAAATGTAAAATTTTCAGAAATGTTAAAGCCACAGGGAAAACACAATGTTGGAGAAATTTTAGATACATGCAATACTTGCATTGCAACCCTACACATAGAGTTACTCCAGGCTAACCACACTGATTAAAATGCACTTAGACAAGAGCAACTCTATGCTGCCACTTCCTTATCAAGCTTAAATTTATCATTATTGCTGTAACATAAAATGCATTGTTTATAACTCAGCACATGAAATTCTACTAGTTGGCATATTTATGAAATTTACAACCATAAATGCCTTTGTTTTCTGCAAGCAAAATTTCAAATATACCCAAATACTAGATAGAAAATTGCAAAGTGCTGCAAGCTATTCAGCTTTACCATATATATCATCGTTTTGGCCATCTGAGAGAGGGGAAAAAATACGTTGGAAATAGTTGTAAATAATTGTAAAGTAACCCTGAGCTGGAAGAGCCGGATTTTGACACCTGAAGGTTCAAGCTGGCAAAAAAATGTAAAATGCAAGACAGACAAAGCCTGAGTAACAGGGATACTCAAAACAGATTCTTAAAAGCAGCATGAGCAATCTAACATAAAAAGGAAAAAAGAAACTCTTTCCTGTAATCATTAGAATTTAATTTATGAAACTGCATTGCGAAGTGGGGGTCTGTTTATTTTTAGAAAAAACTAACAAGCAGTAATCAATATATTCTACGGATATATCTTACTTTATTCCTAAACCTCACTAAAACAAATATCCCTAAATGAATTTGCGGGGCTGCAGTGAAGGTAACTCTCTGCCTTCATTTTTCCTTTCCTGATATCAGAAAGAAAGAAAAAGCATGTGTACTCCCAGCATTGAAATGTAAGATGACACAGACTCAAAGCCAAGTTCAGCTATCTGTACCACATACTCCACTGCTTCTCTCGAAAGTTCACAGCATAATAGGGTTGCTCACTTGCAACATGCAAGGTGCAAGTTTGATTCCTGCAGGGCAAGTTTTCTTTTCAAATGTCATGGGAACAGGAAATTAAACACTGGCAGGTCTTCACCCAAAACAAACAATTAGATGAAGATCCAGTGGAGCAGGAGAGACCAGTTCAAGAGCTCCATCCCTGAACCACCAAAATAAATCTAACAAAGCCAACCCTGAAGCACATCCTGGTGTGCAAGAGGTTGCTCTGATTTTTGCCCATCTTTTCAGAGCTTTTCCTTCCCAGAATGAACTGCTGCACCTGGCTCGTCCTGGTGCAATGCTCAGGTGAGCATGTATTTCCAAAACAAACTTGCCAGCCAGGCCACTTTGCGCAATCACTTTCAAGTGGGCAGGCCCTGGATGTTTGAAGGGCAGCAACACAGACAAAAGCATTCCCCAGGGCCATCTGGATCTGCAGGATTCTGTAGAAAACAGAGCCTGACCAACCCATTTACAAGTATCAATAAGCATGTGAGTAAAAGTACTCTACTTGCATTAAGTTTTTGATAAGGCTCTCACCAAAGACTCTTGAGTAAACTCAGCAGAAAGGGGATTAAAGGATAGCTCCTCTTATAGATTACTAATCAGTTAAACAGCAGGAAATATAGATCACATACATATAGTTCTCACAATGAAAGTAAACAATTGATTCCCCAAGGGGTCTGCATTGAGACCAGTGCTATGTAATTTGCTCATCAATTATCTGGAAAATGACAGAGCAATTAACTGGCAAAGTCTGATGCCACATTATTCAAAATGGTGAAAATCTAAGGGAGCTACAAAGAAATTAAAAAGAGTAAATGGGAAGGCAACAACATTGCTAATGAAGTTTAATGTACGTGTACAGCTATGAATGCTTTGAGATGTAAAAATTCTAAGCTCCCATTCACAGGGTCTGATCTTGTGTTAGTTGATGAGGAAAAAGATCTTGGGGGGGATGGTGAACAGGTTAATTAAAATGTCAACTCAGTGTGTGGCAGCAGTGAAAAAAAGGCAAATTTCATGAGATTATTGGGAAGGGGACCATAAACTGAAAGACCAGTATCATGATGCCCTCGCATCATCTATGGTGCAACTGCCTTGTAAAAACCCTGGTCACTTGACCTTAAAAAAAAAAGGGGGGGGGGGAGAAAAAGTCACATAGACCTGGAAAAGGAGCAGGAAAAGGTGACAAAAAGGGGTAGGACTTGGAGCACCTTCCTGACGAGGAAAGGCTGAGTTTGAGATAATTCAGTTTAAACTAAAGACTGCAGGAGGAAAAGTATTGTTTGAGGTTTATAAAATAACTCAGGGCCCAGAGAAAGGAGAGAAATTTTCTACCTCTTGCATAACATGAGACTGTGGTAACCCAAGTAAACTGATCAGGAATTGATTTGGCACAGAAAAAAGAATTTATTCACACAGTGCGTAATTAGCATATAGAGCTTCCTGCCACAAGACGTGGAAACAGCCCCTAGCTTAGGCAACTTTAAGGGGAATATGGCTACAAGGAGAAGCCTATCAATAGTTACTAGCCATAATGGCTAAATAGACCCTCAATGTCAAAATAGACCTCTAAATGTCAATGCCTGGGGAGGGGAACATATTACTAGATTATATGGTCCCACAGTAACCAGATTCAATTTATGCTCTTACAATACTGCAAACATTCACCATGGACAAGCACAAAACGTGGTGGTCCCTTTCACATGCTTACCACTGCTGTAACTCCTCTGTTCAAACACACATGCCTATCAAGGAACAAAAGTGAAGTAAATCCACTCTCTCTTCTAAGAAAGGAAGCAAAAAAAAAAAGACTTTCTGATCAAATGTGAAGATAAAGTCACTGAGTAGGATTCATCGACCATTTCCTCCAACACAAGCACTACTGAAGAAGTTGATGCCAAGAAAGATTATAAAGACTATGTAGATGCAGACACAGGATATGGTTGGAGGTTCATGATCCAACAACCTAGTTGAAACTAAGGAAGTCTGTGCCTCCTAGAAATTCCCCCACACTGCCTTGGGGTAGAAGAAATAAATGTTTTACTAAACGAAGTGTAACATTATGCAAAAGGTAGAAACACAAAGAAGAGTGTATGCTCTAACATAAACATGCTGGCTTTCCACAGAACCAAAAAGAACCATCTTTCTCATTCCTGGAGAGCCCTTCACTACCTTAAACTAATTTCAAAGCCAAGATGCCCCAAGATTGTATCTTGATCACAGCCTCACAGTACTGTGTATTAGACACATAATTTTCATTTTTGGGGGGGCCATCCCACTTTTACCCCATCATTCTCTACACAAAAAGGCCCAAGATGGCCTTCATCAACATACATCAAACCTCCTTAAAGTATCATAGATCACTGAACACACTCTCATCCCTGAAACTTACTTCTGTTGCCAATTAATCAACTTAATCAAGAGCTCGATTAAGAGCTACTGACCTCCAAGCAAAGAATATTATGTAGTAAGGTGCAGCTATTCTTTCGGCTCTATAAAGATGGAATAAAAGATGTTGAGGGAGGAGCATACCTGGCACAAAGGTTCATAAAGGCACTCCTTCATGCACTCAACATTGTTAAATTAGCCAAAAGGATGTAGAATCTTCCCAATCACTCAGTCTTTCATTCAGAAAAGTCTGGAGAGTCTAGATTAAATCCCATCTCACCTTTGGTCAGTCACTCTCTCTCTCTCAGCAGCCTAAGAGGGTCAAATCTCCACTCACTGAGTGATCTTGGATCCAGTCATACACATTCAACCTCTCAACAGGGTTCTTAAGGGAAACCCCGAGTTCTGCCCTGAACTCCCTAGAGGAAAGGGTGGGATAAAAATATATTAAAGAAATAAAATGAAAACACTTTTCACTTTACTTAAACAGCCAAATGTGTATCTGATGTCTATGCCAGTATGTGTCCCTTTCAGACAGGAGTACCATTTCAAGCTAACCATTAAATAAAACGGCCAAAGATAAGGAAGCGGAAGGAAAGAAAAAAAATAACTTATGCTTCTTGCTCACAGGCCAATGCACTGAGCCAACCTAGTCTCTAGAGATTACCAAGACAAGCAGGAAGAAAATAAGTAACAAATCGAACACAGAGACACAGACTAGAGGATGGGCCTCCTCCAGGAATTCCAACATCACCACTGGAAAAGGGATCTCATCTCTCAATAACTATAAGTTTAGACTTTAGAAAGGGGCACCCCAGCACCTATTCATAAGCACACTACAGAGAGAGGACATTCTGAAGGGGAAAAGGAAATCGCTATTAACCTCTGCCACCCTTACAGACACATCTACCCAGATCAGAGGAGATGCACAACAGCTCCAGCGGAACTAGAAGGTGCTGAACAACCAGACGTGAATGGTGAGATTCCAGCAGCAGTTCTGGAATCTCTGGGAATTCCATCAGCCACAGTGGGGTTCCCTCAGCACTTTGAAACGATGCATCCCTCTCGGCCCAATGAAAAGAAGCATCAACTTGAAAGCAAACATGCCTTTAGCAAAAGCTAAAGAAGGGTGGGGGAGGCAGACTCTCAGCCTCAGGTCATCTAGGGAGATGGAATGGGCAATCAGAAACAGGGCTTGGCTTTGGAATGCCCTCCCCATGGAGGCTCGCCTGGCCCCTGCTTCAGGAGCGAGGCCAATTTTTTCCTCTTTACCCAGTTTTTTAAACTAAATGTTTAGATCCTTTTAAAATTGTTTTTATAGCCTACCTCTAGCCTCAGAACCAGTGTAGCTTTGTTTTAAGCATTGGGGGGGGGGGGGTGTTTTAGCCTGTAGTGTTTCATGATTTTACCCCCGGGGGGGGGGGGGGTTAACCTTATGAACTGCCTCCAGCACGACTCTAAAACAGCAGCCCCTAAATTCTCCATTGGAAACACTGGCCCCCCCGCGCCCCAACCCAGAGAAGCAGAGCTTCATGTGATAAAGAAGGGGAAGCGGCCGGGCCCGGAAGTCGAAGCAGATCTCGGGATACTCAGGCGCCACGGAGGAGCCCGTGAGGCTCTCGCTGACGGGGTAGGGGGCAGCCACTGCTAGACCGAGGAGGCCTCCACTCAAGGCCTCACGGAGGAGCGGACTGTGAGACAACCCCCCGGGGGGGGGGGGGGAGAGGTGAATCTCCGGTCACGAGGCAACCTGTAGGTGGGTGTAGCCATTCTGTCGGGCATAAAGCCTGAGGAGGAGGAAGAGGAGAAACAGAGCCGAGTCTCTCCCCCCTCCCCCGCCCCATGAGTCTAGAAAGCCGTGCGCGGGTCCTCCACATAACGGGAGGACGACCCTCTGCACACGCTCAGAGGCACCACGGCTGAGGCCTTCCTTCCCTCTCCTGTCCCTTACCGACGGCGGGCTCAGCTTGAGCGGCGTCGGGGCTGCAGCATCGTCCTGGCCGCGGCGTCGTCGTCTCCCTCGGCCTGTCAGGAGGGCGCGCGAGGTCTCCTCAGCTACCCCGCCCGCAGTGGGGGAAGAGGACGCCCGCGCGCGCGCGCGCAGATAGGAGGGTGGGGACGGGAGCGCAGGCAGGACAAACTTCCTCGCCGCCGAACCGACCGCGAGCGGCGCCGGCCGTGGAGTGACGTCAGCGGGGCAGCGCAAACCCCCGCGTGAGCTCGAGGTTCGGATGCCGCTCGCTCTGGCGTCTGGCTTCTCCAAACCAGTTTATTGTTAATAATAATAATAATAAGCAGGTTGCCGAGGCTGTCTCATCGGAGCGGAGCTCCCCGTTCAACCTTCTAGGAGGCGATGGTGCAGCTACACATCTGAACACGTGCACAACAGTACTGCCAGATCCAGGTTGGGAAAGCCCTGGAGATTTGGAGATGGGGCCCCGGTAGGGTCAGGGACCTCAGGGTGATACAGAGTCCGTCCTCCAAAGCATCCATTTTCTCCATGGGAACGAATATCTATAGTCTGGTGACGAGCTGTAATGCCAGGGGATCCCCAGGTCCCATCTGAAGATTGGCATTTCTAACAATGCCTGTTAGTCTGGTTTCTTCGGATGCAGTGACTCTTCACTACGCATAGTAAGAGGCTTTAGTCCCACAAAAGCTTAGGCTACAGTAAGTCTTTTAAAGTGCCCCAAGATTTTTGTTATTGCTGCAACAGACTGAGAACTGCGCCATGGCTTTGTGCCCTCGTCCATTCCTTGGCAGTTAGTGGACCATTCCAAATCGAAGCCCAACCTAGGTAGCAGCTGCTAGGCTGGGAAAGGTGAGCATCCCCAAAGCTGGACTATGCAGTGCTTGCTGCTATGCCCCATTTTGATTTCTACATTCTTCTGCTTATATATCCCATTTTCCTGTCCCTTCCACAGAATTGGCTACTTGGGCTAGATCCAGGGCTGCGCCCCTCTTGCCCCACAGTGGCACCATAACTGAGCTAGAGCCCCCTCCCCGTTCCCATTGAGCCACTCAGGGTGACAAACTAGGTACCCAACCCAGTACACATCTGCAGACCACTTGTCAGCCAGCAGTCGCATAGCCACATGGATTTCCCAGTAGCATACCTCCTATGTGAATGGTTCATGCAGATCATTTTGTAGCCCTCCTTTAACTCTATAGCAACATCCAGATTGTACCTGCCTTTAGCTTTAAAAAAATGTTTGCCAGCTGAGTTTGCAGTAGGATTTGAAGTATTACATCCTCTTAAAATCCTACCTGTGAAAAATATCTGTTGTGCAACATGCACATGAAAAGGGGGGGGGGGTCAGGGTTTTGGGGGTTTTTTTGCTTTTTTTAATGTTACCCTTGTGGGGTAACACTTGTGGCCATTTACAACAAGGCAGAGGCTTAAGGGTTAGAGTAGCAGCAGTTGCTACTACTAGTAGTAGTAAATTTTATACACAGTTCAATGCATTTAGCTGATTCACAAAGACTAGATTCCACTGCCCATTTCTTTTACATAGCCCTTCCACACTAGCCTGCAATCTTATCTGAGCAATACCTGGGCTCAACTTAAGGCCTGGAAGCCTGCCTGCTGAACCTGTTGTGTTGTGGTCTAGGGTCTTCACACTGTCACTTAGTGAGCAACCTGCACGTGCTCAGAATACCAGTTCTGTAGGCCACCACTCTACCCCTTGGGATTTCCCCAATGAAACCTCCTACATACTTTGCAGGGGGAAATTAGAGCTGGGAAAAAGCGCAAATTTCAGAACGAGGGGAAAAACGAGTTATTGTTTTCTGAATCTGTGAGGGCTGGGGTGGGACTAGAACCCATCATATAAGTGCCGTGGGCCAGTACAAAACTTAGGGGTTGCCATTTTTAAAACAGGAACTTTAATTGCAACAGGAACCTTATATAAAGTATTAATTGTATATAATATAGCAATATATTCCAGGCTTTAGATAAAAGAAAATACATCAACACAGTCTTACTACAGTGATCAAACATTGTGTTTACTTTCTTTCACTGATGATCTTCAGAAGACATACTTAACAAATGAGGGTCAATATTAAACAAGGAAGCGGTTGAGACCAATTCGTTTTTGCCCCTCCTCACTGTCTTGTTATTCCCTGCACCGCTCTTCTCAGACAAAGCAGCTCACAGCTGATAAGACTCTGACTTCTCCAAAGCCTCCAACATTTGTTGTGTACAAAAAATGGAGAGAGGGAGAAGACACCCCCCCTTCCCCAGATTGCTAAAAGAGAAAAAAAGGAAGACTAAAAAGATTCCTTGACGTGTTGCCAGTGGAGATGCCCATGGCAGGATTCTTCCAGGGCAAGAACTTGGGTTGCTCTATAAACTCTGTCCAAACATAGCATATATTTCCGGCACCAGTACGGGGGGTGGGAATCCACAGAACAGTATAACTTGACTGCTGAAAAACAAAGGGTCGGATGGTGGGGAAGAAAACCGGTCACGCACATCCACATGTCAGGACAACAAGAAATCAGGACAGGAGACAGATGCTCTTCCTATAAGAGTCAAGATCCCCCAGAAACTGTTCGTTACATATTTGAACTGCACGGATGAACTCTACCTATTAAAACATTCACTGTAGCCAACTGCGCAGAAAAAAATCCAAAATATATAAAAGAAGGAACATTTCCATTGCTTTTTTCCAAACATTATACAGATTGTAAATAATTTTTAAAGTTACTTTCAATAACAAACAAAAAGCACCTTAGAGGCCTCTATATACCCTTTTCCAATGGTTTCCAGCTGCTCAAACTTCGTTTCAGATAAAGAAGTTCTGAAGATGTAGGAAGCTAGTTCTGGTGCGGTTATAATCCAGAATTGCTTGCATGGGATGGCAGAGAAGACCACTGCCTTAGCATCAGTCATTTTACACTTGGGCCAACTCTGGAGGAGGAGCTGGAGTCGGCCCACGGAGATGACTCCTGGTTGGCCAGCCAGAGAAGGACCAGGAAGGCAAAGGTGGTTAAGCCAGAAGAGTACCATGTCCTAAGGGGAGGGGGGGACTGAAAACTTTTTCTTCCTCTTAAAGACAACCTGTGGAAAATATAAAGAACACAGAAGTCTTCTGTACCACCCCCCAAAAGACAGCTCTTAATGGTTTCCAGGGAAACATACCACTCCCTCCCCCACCAGTGTCTCCTCCACCGCACTGTAGGTGAAACAGGATCAGACACTCCACACAGCACGGCTCCTAGGCCCAGACTTTCCACTTTGTGGCCACCGGCAGAGTCACCAGGCTTCAGAGAATGCCAAGGGCTGTCATAATTCTGTGTCAGAGCCAGAGCTGCTCTCCCGGCTGATTTCGATTTGGAGCGAGGGCAGGTTATCTAGGCGGCTTTTTTTCTGGCGGGACTGTTCCTTCTCTTTGATCAGGGCCCCCCACGCCCGCTGGAGTTCAGAGTCCTCCTCCTCAGGAGACACGGATGACTTTTCCGCTTTATCAGGAGCCTTCTCCTGCATCTTGGATGCTGATCCTAAGCGAGTCCATAAGTTTGCTGATAATGTAACAAAAGGAGAGAAGTCTGAATGGAAATTATGGTCGAGGGACGCTCTGGAATTGTAGGCAAGGAATGCTCTAGAAAAAGCATTTGAGCCACAGGTGGCACACATTTCCTAAACTGGAATTTTACTAGCCCTTGACATCTTCTGAACACTCAGGTTTGAAGAAAAAGTTCAATGATGAATTTGCTTTTTTAAAAAAAGCCCTCCTGCTTTACAGCAATTTTGTCTTGCTTTTAGAAGAAGAAGAAGAAGAAGAAGAGATTGGATTTATACCCCGCCCTTCACTCACTTGGAGTCTCAGAGCGGCTTACAAACTCCTTTTCCCTTCCCCTCCCCACAACAGACACCCTGTGAGGTAGGTGGGGCTGAAAGAACTCTTTCCCAAGCTGTCCTTGAGGGAACAGCTGGTACAGAGCTATGGCTTGCCCAAGGTCATCCAGCCAGGATATGCTGGCAAATGGAGGAGTGGAGAATCAAACCCGGTTCTCCCAGATTAGAGTCCGTGCACTTAACCACTACACCAAACTGGCTCTCGCAGGCACCCAGCAGGGTTGCCTCATTTACTTAGGTTACGACTGTAGGAACAGAGGCGTGTATTCCATACCAAGAACAACAAAGATGCCCCCCTCTCCCAGGAAAACTACAGTATTTGGTTTTCCTTCCTTAACCAGGCATGCACTGAGCTGTCTAACATTTACACATAGGAACAGGTAGACCTCAACACCTACGGTGGGTATCTTGGAAGAACCACATTTTTATTCAACACAGACTCTGGAATTTATACTCCTCTTTCAGCCACACAGTGGTTCCCAGCATACATCTGATACGAACATCTATACAAATTAATAAACTGAAACCCTGGCTGGACAAAACTGAGGTGTTGATCAGACGATAATGCTACTGACCAGATAGCAAGGATGCTGCCCATCCTAGCTGAAATCACCCTCCCCCCCATGAGGGATCATGCTTTCAGTCAAGGGGCACTATTAGATCCATGTCTACAGATGAATGCTCAGATCTCATCTGTTTTGCATAGCACCTTCAGCCAAGTTCAGTAGGTTTGCCAGCTGCACCCCCTTCCTAGAAAAGCAAGACCTGGCCACAGTCACCCATGCTATGATGACCACATCCAGGTCAGGTTACTGTGATGTGTTCTACATCGGGCTGGACTTTGAAGACTTCAGGAGCTTCAGTTGGTTCAGAAAGAAGTGGGGAGGAGTGCTGACTGGAGTTGACTACTAGGAACATCTCTCACCAGCATAATTCAAAAGTGTTGGTTCTTTAAAGCCCTGAACTGGTTGAGAGGGGGGAATTTGAAGGGACAACCTGTTCCCATGTGATCCTCCCTGTTCTGTAAGCCTTCTGAGTTGAAGTGGGTGGCTACTGGAGACGGGGCCTTCTCTGCTGTGGTCTCTCACCTATGGAACTCACTCCTCTCAGCCACCTGCCTGGCAAACTTACCAAGTTTTAGGCACCAGAAGATAATATTTTTAACTGCTCAGTCATTTCGTAGGGTTATTTATAGCTGGTTTTACTAGTCTGTTCTTTTGTTTTGTTTTTTAAATGATCTGTTCTGCCTCGTTCTGACTGTAAAGTGGTTTCATTATACCTTAGGTATTTATTGCTGCCTCTTTGTTACTGTCATATTCCATGGTTTGGTGGGACACTTGTTTTATGCTGTGATTTCTATCATCAGGCTGTGTTGCTTGGGTGCGGCTGCTTCTTTTTATTGTTTTATGGAGTTGAAAGCTACCTTGGGAGCTTTTAGCTGCAAAATGGGGGACAAAAAATATTTTCCAGTAAATAAATTTTGGCAACTCCATGCACTACCAATGCTACTGCAGAGAATGGGATCAAGACAGAAGTGGGAAAGACCCTGAGCTCGTTCTGCAGCGTGACGACTGCTTTAAATGCTTGCATATTTGTGTGACTCGTGGGTAGCAGCCTCACTCTGGGGCAGAATTGATTAGGCGTAGGAATAATGTAATGGTCAGAATGCTGGACATGAAGACTTGGGTTGGAGTCCTGCTCATGCCATGAAGCTCAGTGAGGGGTCTTGGGCCAGCAATTCTCTTTCTGCCTCATCTACCTTGCAGGGTTCTTTGTGATAATCCCTGTTCACGCATGCCAAGCTTGAACTCTTACATGAATTGGTGAACTCTTACATGACTGCTTTTCACAGCTTCCTTCTGACAGCACACAAGCAACACTTTCCAGACTGTGATTTTATACCTCTGATTAGCACTATAGCCAGATAGGGTGAAAAAGGCCAGGCTGCTGGACTTACCTAGTAAGGAATGCCACCAGACTTGGTTGGGCCCAGATTTCCCAAATGACCACTGACAACCACCTTGTCACTGTGCCACAACAAATCTAGCTCTGCAGCTCATAACTCTATGCTATATGATTCCGCTATCAATGGATGCTTTCCTGATCTACCTGATTTTCTGGGCATTTGCTAGCAGTGTTGGACAATAATAACCACATCTAGAGGCGGTGGAAGCACAGCCCAAAAATGATGCTCTGCTTTTCGGCTGCTGGGACTGACCTGATTTTTTCTCCCTGGTATCCGAGTACAAGCCTTTCACATCTTGCTTGGGTATGCCTAACCGGCTGTGCACATCAGATATGGGCTCACGATGAGTAACGGAGATGCTACTGGGCTGTTTGGTTTCTGGAGAATGGGGTCTCTTGCCGAGCCTCTGCCGAACATCTGGAAACAACAGCAACACACTGAATTTAACTCTTCGTAATACCTTCACCCACTGCCCAACCCCTACCTATTTCAAGCACTCTTAGCTAAACAACATTTGCATAGAACCAGTAAAGTGTATCCATAGCCTTTCACCAGTCAGAGCGGTGAGTAGAAGAATGTTGCAGTGGGGAGGTGGGACGGTGGTCTAACAACACTGACTGTACAGATGCTAACCCGGGATTTATTCATGTTGGTCTCCTCTTCTGACATATGTTTTGGGCATGACCAGGAGCCCTTCAACTTAATAGCAGGACTCTGAGATAACAACAGGTTCAGAAGCCTTCCCCTCTTCCCAAAACACAGATCAAAATGACTAATCAGTAAAATAAAACCCACACAACTGTCTGCAGTTTCACTGGATCTCTTGAAAGCAGCACAAGATGATCCAGACCAATACTACTGTTGTGACACCCAGGCAATAGAGAAGACATACACTCCTGTGCTTCAGGGTCTGAACATTTATTCATGTAGCACTTTATGTTATTCAAAGCACTTTACGTCAATCATACATGAATTCTTACAGATTCTGCCCCCGCAGTGGAAACCCAAAGGACAGCAAGTCCAGTTTGCCAGGTTACCTGATTTCACCGAGGTGGGCGGCTGCTGCTTCCCAGTACTTCCGTGCCGTTTTTCCTCCAATAATAATCGAACGTCAGCAACTTTCTCTGAAGGTCCTTTGCTTCCAATCCGGTTTTTTACATTGCTGGATGCTACATTATCTGCTCTCATAGAGTTCCTATATTTAAAAAATAATCCCAATTAGGATGTCCATTAGCCGGGCCCGGGGGGGGGGGAGGGGCTGAGAATACTGCAAACACAAGAAGAAAGAGGTGTTTCTCTGGCAAAGACAGGAAAACCACGGGATACCATTGGGATGAATCCTAAGCAGCTGAAGAAAAAGGGGAACATTTTCAGTGACTGCGTGTTGTTGTTATAGGACCACCACGACTGCTTCTCCTGCCCTGTTCCTGAATGTCCACGATTTACAGGGACACAGCAGGCCGCCGTGCAGTAGGGTAGATGCAGAAATTTGCTGCTGTGAGCACTGTTCCACAAATGCTAGACAAGATCCATTCCATTGCTCTTTATTAAATTTGCACTCTGCAAATGATGTATTTATGACATTAAGAAGTACATGCAGAATGGCCAAAAAACCCATCAGCAGACAAACTGGCAGCAGGTTAGGCCATATACCAAAACAAAGACTCCCTCTGTCCCAAACAGGTAGCTCTCCGCTTTCCCACACCACCAAGAAGGCCTTTAGAGTCAATCCCCCAGTATAATTTGAAGTTTCCACATCAGCACTGATTCTCAGCAATCAGCACTGATTGTTGGACGAGAAAAGTGGGGGAAAGAACAGCACTGACACTCCTGCCTCCTTGACCCAAAAGGCACAAGGTAGACATTTGGACCCCTGGCCTAAACAGCTGCTGCAGAGAACAGCGCTGGACCCAAACGTGGGAGATGCATGCCAGGCAAGACAGACAGGAGAACGCCAGGCTTACCTAATGCTTTTCAGCTGAGACTCCACTGCATCTGCGTACATGGTCATTTTCATGGTCTTCTTGGGCGAAGGCGTAGAGATCATCTTCAACTCAAGGTCATAGTCCATTTCATCCGAGTCAGATTCACTGGCACTGGACCGCCGAGCAGCACTCCGCTCTCGGGACTGCTTGAAAGCCTGCAGTTCATCTCTGTATTCGACAACCACTCTGTCGTCTTCGTCCATATCCTGGTCATCATTGTCATCCTCTTCCTCTTCCTCCTCCTCCTCCTCCTCCTCAATGGGTTCCTCAGGGACGTTTACTAAACCTGCAGAGCAGAAAGCCCATTTTGACAGGATATAAACCCATTTGTATGCATGCATATGTATGAGCGCACCCATAATGACAAACTTGATGTGGTTAACAATCAAAGCCAAGTACTGTGTGGCAAGACAGGAATTGCCACACAGTGATTACAAAGCAAGCCAGGGACGACTCTGGCTTCAGCAGAGAAAACTAAGTCAAAACAAGTGTATAGCTGGTTTCGAAACTCACTTCTTTGAGACAGGCATCATTTCTTTGTCTGTTACTCTGCAAAGCACCATCAATGGCATAATCACAGCTTCCCACAGATCCTAGCAGTGAGTGAAAATATTGTGGGAAGCGGATCTTAAAGGTCACCGAGCTTACGCAGACAGGAACGGCCTACTTGCTGTGATTCAATTAAACTGGGGCCACACCAGCACCACCGAATAATGCAAGTGGCAAAAGTCACTTCAGTGAGTTAAGCCAAGCTGACTGCAGCAAGGGAAGAATACGAACGTGCATTTGCATTAAAAATTCCAGCTCTTAAGAACTAAATTACTGGTCACAGTTATTAGCCACCACCAAGTGAAAAGACAGAACGCAAAATACCATGTGTTTTAGAAACCTTGACTCTAAACACAAGTACACTGATCAAATCATAGATTATGTTAATATTTACAATCAAATTACCTACACAGAAAAATTTCTAGGATCTTGCTGGTGGATCCAGAACACATTTGTATTTTTCTATCTTCCTTCGATCCGAAGAAGTGAACTTTGACTCTCGAAAGCTTAACACACACACACACACACACACCAAACGCTGTTGGTGTCGAAGGTGCTACTGGACTCGTATCCAGCTGTTCCTCTGCAGACCAACATGGCCTACCCTCTGAAACTGTTTTATTCATTCATTCATTTTTTCATTCACTCATTCATTCATTCATTCATTCAGCCTCACAAAAAACCCTGCACAAGTACAAAGTAATATTCTTGTATCTGATGAAGGGAGCTTTGACTCTGAAAGTTTATACCCCCAAATCTTGTTGGCCCCAAAGGCGCTACTGGATTTGAATCTAGTTGTTCTAGTGTAGACTAACACAGCTACCCTCAGAAATTTCCTGTCTTCTAATTCTTACAAGACGTTTGCAGGTTCAAGACTCAGTTAGTGAAAACTGACCTCTTCAAGCTGCTGTCGCTCCCATCAGCTCCTTTGTCTCTTACATTACAGCACAGCATGCTGCACAAAGGCACAGCAACCACTGCAGTGCTGTTTGCACATTCCAGCCCCCAAGTGGCTTGAGTCTGACAGCCCAGCGAAGCTACTCCATTCCCCAGCATGGCAGTCTCACAAGGTTCTCCCACCATACAAGAATCACTCTCACCAAGCACAGGTTGTATTGCAGTTATCACCAATGGGCAACCTCCAGAGAGAGAACACTGGCTCCTAAGTTGAGTAAAACGGAAGAAAGAAAACTTCCCGTTTCAGCACTTCTGCAAGACCTGCATGCCAACAGCATAGGAAGCCACACACCCTTCTCTGGTGGCAAGGTCAGTCGCCGGTTACCTGAGTGGTGATGTTTGTAAGGTGGCGTCAGGCCAACATCGTCCCCGATGAGAGTCCTTTTCTTAATCACGTCACGGTGGAGTCGGCGGGAATGGTACCTCCGCTTCCTGAGATGCCATGAAAATAAGGGAACACAGCGGTTACTCCTAGCAGCGGCCAGGATGAGGTGGCAGAAGGTACCACCTGCCCGCACCCTTCCACAGGATACTGGGCCAAGCCTCAGGAGGCTTCAGATATGAAGCACGCAGAAAAATGACTCAAGTTCTCTCCCCACTTGCCCCCCTGCAGGATCTCTTGAAAAGAAAGAGAGGCACGGATGACCCTCTGCATCGAGATGCTCGTTCTGCCCAGACAAGGGGAAACTGGGGATATGCTTGCTTGCCCCATCTTTACAGGGAAGTAATTTGCACATCCCCTCATGCCCTTGCCACATCTCAAGCTAACGCATTTCTCTGGCATGGGCTAAAATAGCTCTGGATCCTATTGCCAGCACGCACAAACACACACCAGGACTTCAAACCTGCCGGGATTCCATATGGCCTAGGTCACAGGAGTTCGAAGTGTCATTTTTAAAAGTAAAGAATAGCATCAGTCTTACAAACATCAAACTGTTATTTCCTTACAGTAGCGCAAGACAGATCTAAGAAAAGTCTAGACATTGAGTCCTGTGTTAAATGTACACGGAGTTAATGCAGCATAAGAATGATCACTAAGTGGTCTTAGGGGAGCCATCTTTGCCCAGTCTCAGCCCCTCACCTGCAACGTACTGACTGTCATGAGGAACAGAAAGATGGTAATTCACACAATGCATTTTCAACCCTGAAGGCGCTGTATGAATGCGGTATTCAGGTGGGTAGCTCTGTTGGTCTGAAGCAGCAGAACAAGTTTGAGTCCAGTGGCACCTTCTAAGACCAGCAGAGGTTTATTCTGGGTTTACACTTTCGTGTGCATGCACATTTTTTCTGAAGAAGTGTGCATGCACATGAAAGCTTATATTCAGAATAAAACTTTGTTGGTCTTAAAGGTGCCACTGGACTCAGACTTTGTTATCTCCTGTTTTTAAATGGGTGGCCAGAACTGGTGCCATCCCAGGTCCCCAATGTGGCACCTGTGGGTACCATAATGCACTCAGGCACTTCCCCAGGCGCCCACTATGTGCTGCAGAAAAGTAGGCAAGGCCATTGTGAAGGCAGAACCAATGACTAGCTGCCTTCATACAAATACAGGGGCTTTTCACCTCTCCACTGCTCACTTGAGAAAGATCCAGGATCCTGTAAACAGAGATCCATCAGTGGCTATTAGCCACAAGGTATAGATAGGAACTATGGGGCAAGTGATGCTCTGTATTCTTGGTGCTTGGGGGTGGGATAGTGGGAGGGCTTCTAGTGTCCTGGCCCCAGCGATGGACTTCCTGATGGCACCTGGTATTTTTGGCCACTGTGTGACAGAGTGTTGGACTGGATGGGCCATTGGCCTGATCCAACATTGGCTTCTCTTATGTTCTTATGACATGCAGATCAGCTGCAAGGTGGTGGAGCCAGAAAGCCTCAGAGCACTGGAGGGGATGTCTGGCTCTACCTCCAGTGGCAGCCATTTCATAGTGGCATTTGCCTCCCTGCCTCAAAATGCCAAAGGTGCCCACAGACTCAAAAAGGCTGGAGACACCTGTTCTGTCTCCTTCTCTATCCCCTCCCATCCCCTTCTGATTCCCGTGGCTGCTGCCAGGCTGTCCTGGCTGCCATATTGTCTCATGAAAAGCACAGAAATGCTTTATCGTGCACATCCAAAGGAAGCAAAGGCTGGGACCAGGGTAACAGCAGGCAGCCCACCCCCAAAACAGCAGCTACAGGCAACAGATCAG
Organism: Lepidodactylus listeri; assembly: GCA_029233225.1. Classification (NCBI taxonomy): domain Eukaryota; kingdom Metazoa; phylum Chordata; class Lepidosauria; order Squamata; family Gekkonidae; genus Lepidodactylus; species Lepidodactylus listeri. The sequence continues at coordinate 31,510,954 of JARCFY010000019.1, read as the reverse complement.
AGCCCAGGGAAGCAGGCCAAGCCCAAGCAGGCTTCTCTCAGCATTCAACTAAATAACAAAACAGTATGGAGGGCAGTTTCACCTGCTTTGCTTTGAAGTCACCTAGGGTTGCCAGACCCCCATTGTTTCTTTTGTGGCCGACAGGGGGAAATCCTGCCCCCAACTGACCCAAAAGATGACGTGATGACATCACCCGGAAGTGATGTCATCACATTGCCAACACTGCATGACAATGCTCTAGTTTTGGGACAAAACTCTATGGTAATATCAGCTACAAATCATAGAGTTTTGCCTAAAAACTAGAGCGTCACACACACCCCAACTGCAGTGATGTGATGACGTCACTTCCAGGTGACATCATTGTGCCCCGTGCGCTTTAGACACACAGCAGAAGATCCTGGAGAAGACCAGGGCTCCTCCCACCAGCTGCCGGGTAGGACCTGGCAACCGTAAGTCACCATTGGCTGGGGTGGAGGAGAACAGGCCAAGCTCTTAATACAGAAAGGTATCCCAGAATAAGAGAATCAGATCAACAGTCTGTCTAGGTACCCTGTTTGTCTACACAGGAGCTCCCTTTGCCACTGCTGCTCACCATGAGTTGCTCAAGATTCCTTTCATGCCACCATAATTGGGGTTCCCATATTTCATGTAATACTGGCTCCTCCTGGCAGCTCCAAGCTCCTTCTTGTCATCTGCAGAAGCAATATAACAGCCAAGAGATTGAAGCTGTGCTTGCAGGAAGGGTCAAAAGAACACAACCAGGCCCAGGCCACAAAGGACTGGCTGCCACTCTTTGTTCACAAGGAACTACAAGTTAACTGAACTTAACCAACTGGTAGGCAACCTGACTTGCCCCTGGGAAGGAAAGGAAGCCCATGAGCCATGAAGTCATTGCAAATATTATCAAACTGCGGAGAGGCTAAAGAAGAAAACAGCCTGCAATTCCATCCCGTTAACAAGGGGCCAAAACACAGAGCTGAGCCAACTTCATTCCAAACAGCTGTCTGGCTGTCCAGCTGCTGTCTGCGCTGGCCCCGATGAGAAGTGGCCAGTGCTGGTGGAAGAGATGCCCTGAGCTTACAGTGGCCGGCCCTTTCTGTTAAAGCAGGCCAAAATGGCAACATCTTCTCACACAAGAACCATTCCATGATGTGGAAGGTTCAGCAAAAAAAGTAAAGGAAAGCCCTTTTCGTAAGAGAGGTTGCAGACTTTGTTCCAAAGCAAAATCCCACCCCCACCCCCCCAAAAAAACCATGCTTTTTTTTAAAGTAATTACATAGCTTTTGGTTTTTGAATATTTCATGGCCAAAATTAGTGGGCCATGTAAGAGATGCAATAACGAGATCAGTAAGTTCTGTGTATAAACTTAGACTAACTTGTGTTTTTTGCCACAGGTGGGGTGGCTTATTCTTTACCTTGCGTAGCAAACCTCATAAAGAGTTTGTTTCCTTTGGCCAGCTTGCTAGCTGGGCGGAGGTCGTTGCGCAGGAGGGAGTCTTCTTCTGCCTGGGAGAGCGTGTCCAGCTGTGGAAAAAACATCTTCCAAGGCTCAGTATTACAGTAAGTATTTAGGAATATCGTTGTCCTAAAAAGAGGCGTATGCCCCAGCTCAGCTTAAAGAGCTGTGTGCCTGTGCAGTCCGGCTTGCTGTCAATTCAGCCTAAATCTTTCCTGCTCCCACTCCAGACCCTTGAGTACAATCCTGAGCAGAGCTACTCTCCTCTATGTACATGGTCAACTCCGCTCAGGACTATGAAATGGCCCGACAAGGTCAGGAGGAGATGCCATCTGTCGGCATGAGCAGAACGTCAGTTGGGCAAGGTCCAAATCAGGTAATAACAGTGACAGAAAAGCGAGACTGCAGTCAGACTTGTAATTACGCCTTGGGTGTCAAATGTCAAGCGTAACACACGGGAACCCAACACTCCAAAAGAAGCTCTGATAAAGTATGGAGACATTACCAATAAAGATCGGCACGAACTGCATTTCTGCAGTTCAGTAATCGTGGCTGAACCACAAACTGAACCATGAACCAGTACACCAATTCGCAAACCAAACCTGTTCGTATTGGTTCATGAGCCATTTAAATTTTAAACCCCTGCTTTCTGATCCTCGTGGCCTTTTGCAGGGAACAAAAGCAAGGTTTAAATGGTTCTGAGTCATTCAAAGCAAACAACTGCTTTGTGCTCCCCGTGGCTTTTCACAGGGAGCAGGAAAAAAGTGGTTTAAATGGCTGCAAACCATTTATACCCAAAAGCTGAGCTGTTTTTTGTGAAGAGCAGAAATTTCTGGTCTTCATGAACCGCCGTAAACTGCATCAAAATTTGTGGAAGTTTGTGGCGGCGGTTCTTTAGTTCACAAACATCACTTCACAAACCCGCCAAAATTCGTGACAAACTTTAGTTTATCAGCCGGTTCATGCCCATCCCTAGTTTCCAAGTGCAGGGGCATACTGACATCTGAAGAACAAGCCGAGACTGATATTATCACATTTATATTCATTGCTCTTCAGGGGAGCTCAGAGATGCACTGTGTGGGGTTCCCAGGAAGTTTCCCCATCCATGGGCATTTAGTGGACCCAAAAACCGTAAATATTCACTGAGGATCAGACAAAACTAATGGCAGCAGTGAAGAAATGAAATAGAATCATGAATGGACTTTGACTGTCATGCAAGTAAACAATTTTGCTATAGACCCTGAAATGACTGTTGTTCTTTAGAAAGGGAGGTTTTTCTCCCAGTGGCCATCCTCCTAACAATATTTGCTACTTCCAAAGAACTACAAACTATTACCAGAGCCAGGGCCTTTTCAGTGGCAGCTCCACACTGCTGGAACGAGTTCCCGGAGGACATCAGGGCCCTGCGGGACCTTCTACAGTTCCGCAGGGCCTGTAAAACGGAGCTCTTCCACCAGGCCTTCGATTAGGAGCCGCCACTGATTAATGTGCCCTTGGAACACCTCCTGGCCTGGGACCCATGGGACACTATATTTACCATCAGGTGTGATTCTGAATGCCGCCATCACTTGTTCGTTTTTATCTGTAAATTTGACGCTGTTTTAATTGTTGTATTTATTGTTTTATGATTATTTTAATCTTGTTAGCCGCCTTGAGACAGCTTGCCCGGCAAGGTGGGATACAAATAAAAATCATAAATACATTTTCTCAATAAAATGTCTACAGCTTTCCCCAGGAATACACAACAAAGCTTTTTATGACTCTTGTATAATAAACTGGGGCCTCACCTCCGTGTCGCTTGGATGGTCATCCTCCACTTCCCCTTCTTCAGTCTCATCATCTGAGCTCTCCTCTTCTTTCTCTAAACAGGAATCAAAAACATGCTTAAATTTTCAAGCTCCCCTTAAATCTGGCTTTCCTTTCATCACACTCAGCTGCTCACATTTTTTTTTGGTATCTGAATTCCCTTGTATTGGTATCTAGCTACAACTTACTCCAAGTGCCCACTGCGGTAAAGTTAGCTGCAGGTGTGTATATGTACGTTCTGCCATAGCCACAAAACCAGAGAACCATCTCACAAGAAATCCATGAGACCCAGGAACTTAAAAGTGCAATCCTCCATTATAACCCCATTGACTTCAATAGACACAGAAGTGTGTACCTCTGCTTAGAACGGTACTGTTCATCCTTTTAAATGGGCCTTGGAAATCTTTGTTTTTAGCCAGATTAGCATATATAGCAGTCAAAAGCCAATTAGAGATGTAGTCATCCAAGTTTGTTACATTGAGTCTACTGCTGTTCCCTCCCTTGTTAAACTGTTTTCTAAATCAGGAGGCAGTGAATGAAGTCCTGGAACTGGGTAATATATTTAATTATATTCCAACTTTCCTCTTCAGCCTAAGACAGTTTGCAGGCATGGCAAAAAGGCCACACACACGCACACACACACAAATTCCAAAATTACAACACAGAGTTGAAAGCACCGCACTGGCTGCCGATAGTATACCGAATTCACTTCAAGGCGTTGGTTCTTACCTATAAAGTCTTATATGGTCAGGGGCCAGCATACCTGAAGGACCGCCTTTCTTCATATGTTCCCCAGAGAGTACTGCGCTCAGGAACACAAAATCTCCTGGATCTCCCCGGCCCTAAAGATGCCAGACTAGCTTCAACTAGGGCCAGGGCTTTTTCTGTGGCAGCTCCATCCTGGTGGAATGAGCTCCCTTAGGGTGTCAGGGCCCTGTGGAACTTATCGCAGTTCTGCAGGGCCTGCAAGATGGAGCTCTTCCACCAGGTGTTTGATTGAGCTGCCATATTTAACAACCATTATAACATCTGAGCCTTGCCCTGGAAGACATCCAATCCTGGGGCCAGATATTGGTCTGTAATCATTCTGACCAGACACCTGTATGATTAATGTTTTAAAAACTATGTTTCGTCGTCTTGTTTGTAATGTTTGTGTAGCACCTTAAAACTGTTTTTAACCAATAAACTCCTCAGGAAATGGGCTGCTGAAAGAATGGTATTATAAGCCCTATAAAAGGCTTATTTGGGGCCGGAGTGAGGCGAAGCAGCGCTCCACCAGCCCAGAAGTGGGCACTAGGGCAGCCACGGGCTGAATCAGATTCTCTGATCTGATTCAGCCCGCCGCCGAATTGCCGCCAAAATTCGGCTGCAGCTTAAAAAGCAGCTGGAGGGGAGGGGGTTTGAGGGAGAGGCTCCAAACTTACAGGGTAGCTGCTGGGGCCTCTCCCTGAAACACCCACCAAGTTTCAAAAAGATTGGACCAGGGGGTCCAATTCTATGGGCCCCCAAACAGGTTGCCCCATCCCCATCATAGTTCTCTACGGTGGGAAAAAACGTTACTTTTTTCCCACCATAGAGAACAGTGGAAGGAATGGGGGCAATCCTGTTGGGGCAAGTTTGGAGCCTCTCCCTCAAACCCCATCTCCTCATATACCCTATGAGCTTTTGCCATTGACTTCAATGGCCCATAGGGTATAATGGGGCTGAAACTGACATTCGGCAGGTGATATCAGGGGGCATGTCATATGCTAATGAGTTATGCTAATATATATGCTAATGAGTTCCAGCACCTTTGTCTACGAAATGACCCCTGTGAAAGGCTATTGTGCCTTCCAAACCAGGAGACTCTTCCCCAGAACAGGGACAGCCACTGAAGAGAGACAGAGAGAAGGGGAACAGCTTTGAGGACTGTAATTGGTGCACAGGTTGACAATGAAATTACTTCATCAGAACTATAATCAACAAGCATCCTGCCACATGACTGGAGCAGACAGCCACAGCAAAACCAGCAATTAAGACCCCCAAGCACAGGGACAGGTAGAAAGAAGAAGGGGACAACACTAGCCACAACAGTAACCAAAATGGGGAGCATTTTGAAGTCAGAGCTTTGGTTTCTGATACGAAGAATGGTCTGTTGATCAGTAACAGAGCCCATGCTTTTGCTCGATGAAGACCCTAGGTTCAATTCCCAGCCTTGCCATCAATCGGAGATTGAACCCAAAACACAGACCAAGTGCTCTGCGGCCAAGCTCTATGGCTTCCGTTTATAACCCGCTTTTCTCCAGATGGAACTATGAGAACACAGCACATGTGTCTGGCATGCTTCTACCTTTCTTATTCTTTTCCGCTGCCTTCTTGTTCTTTTCTTGGGGCTTTATCTTCTCTTCCTCAGGCATTGAGCTCATGTTAATGAGAGCTCGTGTTGCAGTCACTTCGTCAAGCCAGACAACATTGCCTGGAAAGAAAACAGAGATCCAGTTGTCTGCAGAGCTGGGCAGAGCTCCAATGACACAATATTCTAAAGAGTTCAACCCACAGGTAAGAGGAACACCACGAAGACAGATGCACAAATATCAAGGCAAAAAAGAGTGCTAAGGAGTGGTATCATCCAACCGCTCAATATGAGCAGGGGGGTACTCTTTGAAATAAGCAAAGATGCCCCGAGTACTCATGTTGAGGACAGCAACAGTTTCCAATCCAGCTGGCACCCTTTTATGCTCTCCAGATCATTTTGTTCCCCCTCCTCCTATACCCATGAGGTGGCCTAGTAGTCCAGAATAGTGGGGGGGGGGGATTTCAGTTCACAATCTGGAGTTTTAACTTACCTATTGGTATTAAGGTGTTTTATTTTTTATAATGATGTTTTTATTCATTGTTTTATTCATCCCTGCAGTAGCAGGGATGGGCGATTCAGAAATCTAAATCATCATCATCATCATCTTCCATCTTAATACACTTTTCCCCTTGCTACAAGACTACTGTTCTACCGATCTTACAGATGGAAAACTGAGGCTGAGAATGAGTGACTTGGCTACAGCCACTTGGCAAACCTATGGCAGAGATCACCCTGAACTTGCTCCAGTTCTTTAGCTGCTGGACAGCAGCAGTTCTGCCTTCAACCAGGCATAGCCTGGTATAGTCCTTCTATTGTGGCACTTGCTGGAAAGATGCCATTTCTCCAGAGGATGCTTGAAATGGCTCAGACCTGAGAATCAAGCTACTCTGTATGACCAGAACAGCACTTACAAATGTACTACACACTTCACAAGTAGCGGGGTCCCTGCCTCAAATATAAAATGAGAGCAGGAACTGAGAAAATACAGAGGAGAAGCTCCACATCCTTTAAAAAAAAACACAGCAGAAAATAAATTCGGGGGGTGGGGGGAGAAAGGACTGTGATTTCTCATTGGAAGAACATTTCAAGCAAGCCAGCACACTAAAGGAACTAGGCCAAGAGGATTAGCAGGAAAGAAGACTCAAGGCCCTTCCCACTGTGTTAATGCTAACAGCATCCCTGTCCAGAAGTTACAGTGAATGCTTGCACAATCTACATGCAGTGTGCACTTGATTTAATTTGTGTGTTGAGTACATCTCACGTTACGTATAACACATGTACAGCTGAATGTGTGATACAAACCATTATCCAAGTACCAGTCCCTATTTTCGCTAAGTGAATTGTGCATTGCCTTTTTCTTAACAAATAGATGTACATACATTCACTCTGACATGTGCACACAGCTGCTGTGTGCACTCAGAATGGGAAGATGGGGAGACAGTAACTGATCTGACCCAAAGGCACACAAGGATGCCTGTGATTTATGCAACCCTAAGGTACTTACATGACGTATCATCCAGCCACTCAATATGAGCAGGGGGGTACTCTTTGAAATAAGCAAAGATATCCTGAGTACTCATTTCATCTACACCACAAACATAGAGAGTATCCAGTCGCACTTTTGGAATGGCTGCAAAATAAATAAACAAATCCTGAATCTGGTTTGGGCATCAGTAACTGGTTGGATTAGAACAAAGACATGCCTGAACAAAGACACACCTTCACACATTTGGAAAAGAAAAGAACACGGAAGAAGAGCATCAAAAGATGATGGCAAAGCGGCATTTACTTCCCCATTACACCCCCCAACAATCCACTTTCAAAGTCCAGATCCAAAGGACAAGAGCTCAGGGAGAAGCACCAAAGGACAGGTAAGCAACATTTGGATTTAACATCAAACAGACTTGGAGGCGCCAAGGTAGGCTTCTTAATTACTTCATTTGTGTTTTAATTATTTATAACTACAACAATGAACTGTTCTTAAGAGGCACGAAGAAGGTCCTTGGAGAGCACAGGCTTTCAAAATGTGTCTTGGCTAACAGTCACTTCTCTTAAATATAAAGATTCCAACTGCATCACCCAACAGGGAAATCTACAGAGGAAAAATAACCTTCCAGTTAAGACCAATTCTGAGAGAGCAAGCTGACCACCTAAGTCACTGACGGGCTACCAAGAAGTGTCCACAAATCCTGGAAGGCTTCAGAGCTCTGAGGCACTGGGAGAACAGGAGACAGCACCTTCTTCCACCCAGAAACATACTCTGACACCAAGTGAAAGAGAGTCAAGTCAGTTTACCACACACAGAGCATAAAACCCTGAAGTTCTCCCACACAAACTGAAACTTAACATTAAAGTGTTGGCTAACAGCCATCAGGTCTCATTGAAGGTATGCTTGAGATCTATGTACTGTACACATAAACTAGCCTTGTCTCAAATGCTTTCATGTTCTAGTTCTGTTTTTTTTAACTTGCTCCCAACCTGATTACTGCCTTAGATCCCCTTAGAGCCTTCACCTGGTTGAGGCCACAGCATGGACCGGCTTTTTTTCACTGGCAGCTCCAGCATCATGACATGTCTTCCTCAAGGAGACTCAGAACAGTCCCTGTGCTATCTGACTTCCATAAGAAGGACAAGGGTGTTCTTTTTAAGCAGGCATTTTGCAGTTTATTTCATTAAGAGGGTATCCTTTTGAGGGGACAATTGTATATCTATGTTTTTCTTGTCTCTTTTCTTTTTTAATTTAAATTGCCTGTTATCTGTGTTTGTTCTTTTCACAAGCCACCTTGAACCACTGTGGTTGATGTGACAGGCAACACACAAATATTTTAATAAATAAACCAATGGGGGGATTTGATGATAATGTCTGTGCTTGGGGGGAGGGTGGTAGTGGAGTAAAGGTCAAGAACCACTGAGCTAAACAGCAGAGTAAAGGCAAACAACAGGCAGCTTTTCATACCTTTCTTCATCATGTCACGGTCCAATGCCACATTCCTCTGGGCGAGATTCACCTCTGCTTGAAAATGGAAACGTTTTGCTCTTTGCTCCTTCTTCTCAATCGCTTCCTACAAAAGGAAATGGTTCCCAAAGGAGAACACATGAGTTTGCTGTGCACAAACTGGACGTTACAGCAGCTTGCAAGAAGCAGAGAGCGTTTTGTCAAAAAAATGTATTTAATTAAACTAATGCTTTGTGATTTCTTTTCACAACACGATGAAGAATTGCAACATTGATACACAAGAGCAACCCCACAGTTTAACAGGAACAGCAGCTCGCTACTTTCCACTAAGTCACTACGTAACCATGCAAATTCTGACTCTCCCTTTTTGATTGTGGTGATGAAATCCAAAGCTGGCATTGAGCAAACACTGCAGAGAAGTAAAAACCCACAGCTGATTTTATCGTAGCCAGAAGTGACTGAATGAACTACTAAAAATAGGTAAATAACCAATTGTGAAAAAGATGCAGGAGACTGAAAAAATGTTTGGGCCATGAGCTCCCTCTAGCTAGGTCTGCTGACTGGGGAGCTCCTCTCATAAAACATGTTCAGACAAACATTCAGCATTTCTTCTAAAGAAGCCCAGCTGTATACCATTCCAATGCTGTCTGAGCAACTTGCTTCTTTTCCATTCCAAAACTCCTCATCTTACCAAACAGGTGTTTGAGAAACTCTACAATCTTAGAAACCTGTATTGTTAAAAGAAAAAGTTGCCAAGAATTCCTGCCTTAACCACCAGCCTGATAATCTAATAACATTTAGAAATAGAAGACAGGGACAGCTAGACTAAATCCAGATTGCTGTTCAACCATCAGTTTTGTGGTAGTCCAGAAGTCATCCTGTCCACTCATCATATATAAAATGGGTGCTTCTCACAGGAATCTTCTGTGGATTGAAAAGGGCTGTAAAGGGGGGGGGGGGTTTGCTGAATAAGCCATAGCCACAGTGCAGATATGGTAAAAACCACAAAGCCCCACTGGCACACTTAAAAGCACTTTAGATATCTTGGATACCTCTACTAGTTTCATAACTACTCCACCTACAATAACCAACAGTTAAATACAAAATATTATTTTAAAAGAAATAAAGAAACAAGTCCCCCAAACATATAGCTTTACAGATCAATAAAAACATCACTTAAAATTCAAAACTTCTGCTTGATTCAGGTACATCATATTTAGCTGTTCTTGCGCTGCTATCAGTATTTGGAACAAAAGCATCTGGAAGATCCAAACCCTATTTAAATTCCAGTAACTGTTCCTTAGTAAGATAGGAAACTGTTTTCTTTCCACAACAAGTTCCAGGATTACGTACCCATGAATAAAGAAAAAGGTTTCCCTTGCTCAAAAGCCAGTTGAATACGACTCTAGGGGGCAGAGCTCATCTCCGTTTCCAAGCTGAAGGGCCAGTGCTGTCCGAAGATGTTTCTGTGGTCACGTGGCTGGCATGACTAGACATCAAGGCGCATGGAACGCTGTTACCTTCCCACCGAGGCAGCACCTATTTATCTACTTGCAGTTTCTTGCTTTTGAACTGCTAGGTTGGCAGGAGTTGGGGCCAGAAATGGGAGCTCATTCTGTCACACAGCACTCGGGTCTCAAACTGCCGAGCTACCAACCTTCCAGTTTGCAGTTCAGCATCCTGACCTCTGAGCCACTGCGGCCAGCCATAATTGTAACTTTCCTCTGTGAGATTGGGGGAACTGCATTATGAAAACTCAGATTACTATCACCATTGCCCTTATGTGTCTACAGATTAATTAAAGTTCATCATACCTAACACAGGCTGACTAAGATTGGTTCGTTTTGCATGGAGATTTCAGAGCTACCCAAAGAATCTCCCTGCTGTTGTTTCTTTGCCCCAGAAAACATGCACTTCCACACAAAACTTTGGGCACAAATGCATAGACATTTCATTCAGTTCCTCTACAAACCTGCTTCAATCAAGCATCACAACACACCTTAATTATATCTGACACAAAAAGGAAACAATGACAGTACAGGAGCACTGTGTGCCTCTTGTCAATTTTTAAAAACTCAGTTGGAGACAACAAAACATATAGTAATGAAACTGTCCACTTTCTGTATTTCAAAACTGTACAGAAAACCCAAGACACCGTACATACCTTTGAAGTTACATCTATTCCAGTGATAAAGCTTCCAGCTTTGTTTTCATATCTTCTGCTCGAATCCTTTAAAAAGCCCAAGCAGATTGTCACAAGTCTAGCAAGTTGTGTTTTTAATAGCTTCCTATGTTAACAACAGGAGTTACAGTGTCCAAGACTAGGCTACAGCAGGGTCTATTCAGTTATTTGTTAGCTAAGACAACTTTAGAATTGCAAGGGCCATAAGACTGGAGACTGTTCATGATTGTGAAGTGCCCCCTCCCTCAACTGTTGTATGCAGAAACCTACTCCTTTGCTGGAAATCCTTCCCCCTCCTTTCCACTATTATTCATTCATTCACACAATCACTTCTGTTCCTTATTGTCCTACACTGCCCTCCCCCAAAACACTTTGCCAGATGAGAAATGTGGGAAAAACTCTCCACCACATGCCCCATTTCCAATTGTCACACCACTTTTACTGACATATATTTTAAGTTGAATCTTCAAGATGTTTAATAGCCCACAAGTATCACCAGTAATAACCCCCTCCCCACTCCTTCAAAGATCGGGTTCCTCAACCAAGGACGCCATACACTAGTGAATGAACTACGCCTGTCCTCCTAAATGCAACAGAGGAGTACCCGCCACCCTTCCTGGGGAGGATCACCAAAACCCGACCCGTTTGGGGAACCTTTAATTATTATTTTTTTTTAAAGGAGGCAATTCCCGCTGGAGAGTAGGCGGGAGTGGCCAAGGGGAAAAAAGGCGTTTTCAGGGACTGAATTTCCAAAAACCGTTTTGTTTCTCCAGTGTGCCTAGCCTGTCCCCGCCCTCCACCCGCGGGGACTCTGTCTACTTTTGCACTCTGCACCTACTCAGAGGCCCCTTCGCCCAGCCTGACTTGTGTCGTCGCCCAGGTGAGGCTGGTGGTTTTTTCTCGCCTAAAGCCCCCGCAGCACCGGGGGGGGGGGGAGGAAGAGAGCTCGGGGCCCCTCCCTTCTCCTTCAGTTACCGGCAGCAGCTCCCTCAGCGAGCGCCGCACCGGGACTTGACCCGCGTCGGCATCGGCGGCCGAGGAGGACGCGTCGGGCGGCGGCACGGCTCCAACCTGCAGCTCGCCTTCCTCCACCTCCATGGGCTCCGGCTCAGCCGCCTTGACCGAGATGCGGAGACCCCGAACGGCCGCCATCGCCTCACCAGGAGAGGAGCGGGGATGGGCCGGAAACAGGAAATGCTGGGGCGGAAGTGGAGGCGCGAGAGTTGGAGGCCCAGAGCGTCGCCGGAAAGGGGTCCGCTTGGCCGGTCTGAGGGTCTTTCTTCCAAAGAGTCGCGGGCAAGGAGGACTTCAGCGTGGTCTGGTCGCACGTGGGAGAGGAGAATGGAAACAATAAGGGGGACGCCGCTCCACTCCCCAACCTTCCCTGGACTGATTTAAATTTCCGTATCTTTTCTCGAATTGCATTTTTGGAATTATCTTGCCGTGTTTGTAAATGTCTAATACGGTTCTCCGTGAGCGGAAGGAGGCCAAGTCCTTGGCAGGGAGAAACCAAGTCTGCCCGAAAAAAGGAGGATAAAGGTGAGGGATCTGGGGCTGGAAACTTTCTCTTTCTATCCCAAATCTGAAGAGCTGTGGTTAGAAACTCGTGTAGTTTGATTGAAGTGACCGAGCGTGGTGCTTGGTCCAAATAATGTCCGTTATGTAGTTGGGTCCAAAAAAATGTTTGTTCGATAGAGATTCAGTCGAGTAGTTTAATAGCAACATTAAGTTGCTGGACCAGTGAAGAGACACGGAGGTTTACAGGGCTCTGGGAAGAGGACGCGGTGCAGGGCGTTGTGTCCCCCAGCTATCGGCATTTTAGCCCGTTCCGGTGGGTAGCCAAGGAAATGCTCGGGACTGAAAGCAAAAACAAAATGAAAGCCCCGCGCAGAGGCTACAAGAAATGTGTGGATCGCCACCGTTGTTCAGGATGTGGATGAAAAAATGAAAGCTCTGAGCAGAGGCTACAAGGAATGTGCGGATGGCAGTTGCCCTTCTGGAGATCAACGGTCTGGAAATACTTTGAGGCATTGAGCAGGTTCCTCTGTCTGGAGCATGAGGATGTTCGCGCCGAAACCACTGCACAGGTGATCTCTCCACAAAGGCGGGGAGCGATACTGAAGGCACCCATTCTTTCCGAGAGACCTCTGATAAGAACCCCAAGATGGAGGATCAAGAAGAAATGCATGCGTCCAATGCAAGAGGGAAGCATTAGAAAGGATGCATGGCATAGAAGCTTTTAAGAGAGTCAGATTTCTCTGGGGTGGTTTCAAGGTGGTGATGGCTCTTCTGGCTAACATGTTGCCAGTGAAGCTCCTGCAGGCCTTCTGCCTGCTGAGACCCCTGTTTTGCTTTGGCCATATCAGGACAGATGGCGTAGCTGGAGTGCCTGAAGTTCTCATGACCTGCAATAGTAGTCTCTCTCACACGCAAACAAACAGTGTTTTGTTTTGTTTTTTAATTAAACTAGCATTTCACATGTAATACGGATATGAATTTTCAGATGAATTGGCTGCTTGAGAAGTACGGAGTAAACAGAGTTGGAAGGGACCCCAAGGATCATCTAATTCTAATCCATGTTGTGGGTACAGACTTGCCCCTGCAAGGGCACGTTTGGATTTTGTGTTAGCCTTATGCTGCTGGGCATCAGTGTGTTAGGAATGCCCTTATTGCATACGGAATATTTCAGGCATCCCCTACACACAAGTATCTGAATAGCCCAAAATGCATCCTAAGAATTGTGTTCCTTCCTTCCTTCACAAAGGGAATGTTAAGTGGCCAGCAATGAGTGCTCATTCCCCTCCAACAACAATGGGCATGGAAGGGGAGATAAGAAAATTGACTTCGGTTGGTGAGGACCCATTGTGTGTATTTCAAAGTGAAGCGTGCTGATGCTGTGTTTGGGTTATTGTAGTTAATTACACCACTTTAATTACTCTTTGGGCATGACTGACTTTGATTCCAATAATTTTGACAACCCCTTGGAAAATAGCAATATATAATGGTTTCAAGGGATTCATTGATGGCAACAGACGTCCCAGGCATGGAAGGTGAGTCTGGCCCTACTTTAAGGAATTTAACCAGTTCCTACATATGGAGCAGGAGCTGATGTTGCCACAAGTAATGGGCAGTGGGGTACCGTCAACCATGGTTGACCAGCATTGTTGGGGAGCATGACAAACCAGAGAAAACAGCAAGCTCTCTACAGTGGCATGGATCAGCAGGCCCTGAAGCTTCCCCTGAACTCTCTGAGGACTCCCTTCCTGAGGAACCAGTGAGGGCAGAGCAAGGAGAAGGGGACCCTGCAGACTAAGAAATTACCCCTTTTTTTTAAGGAAATATGGAATAGAAGTTTCTTATGGTATCTGGTTTCAGTGGCAGTGGTTTCATTTCTGTTTGGGGCTGCATAGATTAACATAGTCGCATGTTGCTGCTGCAGGTCTGTTATACTCCACAAATCAGCAGTGGCCGGTCTGCCAGCTGGGGGGCAGGACAGGCGGAAGTGATGGGACAAAATTCCCAGGATTCAAAAAACACAGGGCCCAGTACTGGAATCAGCCACACTTTTTGAACAGCATTGTTGGGGGGGGGGGGGTTTAAAGGAAAGCTCTCCATGACTGCAAACTTTGTAAAGCAAGTAAATGAGACAAACATTTCCTTATTCCCTGGGGCAGGGAAGGTCATCAGCCAATCTGCAAAGCCTTTCACTTTTCTCTCCCCCAAACCATCTTATTATTCCAGATTTGTCCCCCTCCCTTTCCAAATGCATTCCTTCTCATCTCTAATGGGGAGTTAAAAGACACTTAAGAGTAGAAAAGGAAACCTTTCTTCAGTGTATGAACGGAAGTGGGGAGTGAAGTAAATTTGGTGTAGTGGTTAAGTGCACGGACTCTAACCTGGGAGAACCAGGTTTGATTCCCCACTCCTCCACTTGCACCTGCTGGATGACCTTGGGCAAGCCATAGCTCTGGCACAGCTGTTCTTGAGAAACAGCAGTTTCTGTCAGAGCTCCCTCAGCCCCACCTACCTCACAGGGTGTCTGTTGTGGGGGGGGGGTGGAGTTTGTAAGCCGCTCTGAGACACCTTTGGGTAGTGAAGGGTGGGGTATAAAGCCAATCTCTTCTTCTCTTCTAAATTGTTCCCTGGAATCTATCACTGCCTCAGGAAGTGGTGGAGGCTACCTAAACACCTTCAGGAGGGGACTGGATAAACATATGGAGCAAAGGTCCGTCAGTGGCTGTTAGGCATAATGTATAGATGCTCAAGTGGTTAAGATGCTGAACTGCAGACTGGAAGGTTGGTAGTTCAGCAGTTCAAGACCTGAGTGCTGCATGATGGTGTGAGCTCCCATCTCTGGCCCCAGCTCCTGCCTACCAACAATTCAAAAGCAAGAAATTGCAAGTAGATAAATAGGTACCGCTTCAGTGGGAAGGTAACAGCATTTTGTGCACCTCGGTGTCTAGTCATGCTGGCCACATGGCCACGGAAAAAGTCTTCAGACAGCGCTAGCTCTTCGGCTTGGAAACGGAGATGAGCACTGTATCCCTGGAGTCGTATTCAACTGGCTTTTGAACAAGGGAAACCTTTATCTTTACTCTAGATGGAACGCTATGTCTGAGGGAATGATGCTCTGTGCTCTTGGTCCTTGGGGGGCCATGGTGGGAGGACTTTTAGAGTTCTGGCCCCACTGATGGACCTCCTCATGGCATCTGCGTTTTGGCCACTGTGTGACATAACGTGTTGGACTGGATGGAGCATTGGTCTGATCCAACACAGCTCCTCTTATGTTCTTAAGTTGTGAAATGTTTACCCACAGCACAGAAGCTTTGCATGCATCTTGAACTTTATTAATCTGTTGTACAGGTTGCAAATGTGGAATAGTGGATGCCTAAAGTGAATGCCAGTGTATATAAAAGCAAACAATACTCTTGTGAACATAATTTGCATGTATGGTTTCCAGATGCATCTTTTTTTTGATTTAGTTAAAAAGGCATGTGACGTCAGAGATTAGATGTTATTTCTGTACTCTTAGATCTACAGAGGATCTCTGCTTTCAGCCTGATCATGGGCATGGTTTGGGACACTCTGGAAATTGTTTCTAGGCTTAGTTCTGTTGCCCAGTGTGCCCCTGCTTTCTTTTTGCCTCTTTAAGGAGGGAGCAGCTGGAGAGGAGGGGATAGGGTGGAATTGGGAGAGCTGGAGGTGGATATTGAGCCTATGCGGAAACAATATTTCAGTGACGTGCTGTAGCAACAGTAGTTATACAGAGTGTGTTGATTGCCCACTGCCTGGGCACAGTGCAATGACTGGGAGTTTGCAGAATTGCTCATTGGAATTGTTCCATTTTGCAATAAACGATCTTGACTACCAGTTTTCAAAACCTTTTTCTACAGTGATCAGTACTGCAGAGCCCTGGATCTGAGAGTACACACCCGCCAAGCAGATGTCAAACTTGCACCTGCGTCAGAAACATCCAAGGAACGAAGCGCTACATTCCTTGGAAGCCACAAGAAAGGCGTTGGAGGAAATTGCTCATGTCTTGGAAAAAGAGGAGGCGGTGCACCACCCAGACCTCGAAGCACGAAGGCTTCTGGACACAAATTTTGGCTCACTTTAGAATCAGCCAGTGAGTGACAGGCCAGAAATACCCAGAGAACCATGGCCAACACATTGGTCACTTTAAAAAAAAACAGAATACAAGTTTACACAGGCTTTCACTCCCTGGTGCGGCCTACTGATTTCTGCGTTAGTCCCAGCCTGTTGAACCCCTTTGGTTGATTCTCCCTTATTGTCACCCATGCCTGGGTCCTCTCTTATGGCCAAATGTGCCACCAGTACCACAGCAAAGAGCCAGCACGCTATAACGTTTAGTCATTGCTGTGCTTTATTTCTGTTGTGCTATAATTTTTTGAGAGGGATGATGGGGTCAGGGGAAGGAAGAGGTTAAATGAAGTGTTCTTGTAGCCAGCATGCTATAACATTTAAAGTTTGCTAGCTCCTATTCCTGTGCTGCATGGGATCTACTTTTCAATTATGTTTGTTTTCAGAACAGACTTTTGCACATGAACAGGGAGAAGGCCAGTCCTGGGGGTGTCCAAAAGTGGCAACTGATGAATGTTTAAAGAAATGGGGTTCCTTTTTCCTTGGTGGTACTTTCAACTCCATGCCAAAGGAGAGGCGGGTAATCTTTGAAACACATCTCCCCCCCCCCCATCACAGGATTGTAAAGCACACAAAATAAGGCACTATTATCTAGAAAGAGAGATATCTGCAGATGTGAGGGAATTCCATAGTTGGATCACAGGTTTGTTGACACTTAATTGCCCTAGAAGTATTTATTTATTAGGTTTATTATTTGATTCATTTTATTTATGAAACTTTCACCCACCCATCCCTTACTAAGACAGGAACCTCTATCGTGTTTGACTCTTTTAGGATACTGGCTCCCACTGATTAAATGGGAAAGCACTCTGTACATACATATATATGTTGAAAGGCACTCTTTTTCATTATTATACTTCCCATGTATTTGCTCTGAGGCTGAAGCCCTCAATTTTAAGACAATTATAAGGCAAGCCTACCTAAGTGCCCCTCTTTTCCATTCGCCCAGAGGGAAGTCTCGGCTGTGAGGTGCTTGGGTGGACCCAATGTGCAAGAGCAACAAAGGGTGTAAGTTAAGAACAGCAGCCATGAGGAACCAGACCCATACCTAGGGGCAGCAATGCCCAGGACAAAAGCCCACCCAGAATGTCCTCTGCTTCCATCCAACAAGCATTGTGATGTGATGTGCTGCCATGGTTAGAAGCAGAGCCAGCCAAAAAAGTTCCTCCAGGACAGACATGCACAACTCAGTGTGACCATTGTGGGGGGCAGCATCCTATCTTCAGGACCACCTCTCCCTATATATTCCCCCACAGAGCCCTACACTCTAGCGACCAACATCTCTTAGCTGTCCCTGGCCCAGAGGACATTCGATTAGCCTGGGCCAGGGCTTTTTCTGCCCTGGCCGCTGCCTGGTGGAACAAGCTGCCGTTTGAGATCAGGGATCTGTTACAATTCCTTATGGCCTGTAAAATGGAGCTATTCCATCGGGCTTTCGGTTGAGGTATCGGACGTCCAGATCAAACTTGGCCTCCCTTGCTGACAGCACTGATTTTCTTAATCTAGTGATATTCAGCAGCGACACTCTGAAGCGCCTCCATCTGAGCTCTGTTACCAAGTCAAGCTTGCTCTGGTTTGCTGCACAGTTGATTTTAATATTGAGTTAATTCTTAAACATTTATTTATTATTATTATTGTCACCAGCGGTCATTTTGTAGAAAAAGAGGTGCAGGAGTTCATTAGCATAACTCATTTGCATATACCACACACCCCTGACATCACCAGAAGTTGTCAGAAGGCAACACCCACCGCTCAGGCTCCACCCCAAAAATCTTCAGGACTGATTTCACACAAGCTACTGCTCTGCCCCCCCTCTTCTCTTTCCCCCAATTGCACGCATCAATTTCCCACTATGTGCTGCGCTGCTGCATTTTGACCTGCAGCTTCGCCCAATCTCTGCGTCTTCTAGATCCTCAAAAAACAGGATCGCAAAGATGTGGGGGAAATCGGGCAAAGCTGCGGGTCAAAATGCAGCCGCGCAGCACATAGTAGGAAATTGACGCATGCAATCGGGGGAAAGGGAAGAGTGGGGATGGAGCAGCAGCTTGTGTGAAATAAGTCCAGGTATTTACCAACTCAGAGCTGGCAAGCCAGCTTTACATTTTGACTAAATACCCTTTCGGTTTCCTTTGCTCTTGCAGGAAAGCTACCCTACAACAAGCATGGAAATACAGATCAAGTTAGTATGCTTTTGCTTTTTTCCACAGCGCATCACCATATGTGCCTGCTCCTGGGCTTGTTACGCCCAGAATGGCGTTCCTGCTTGAAATGACCTCTGGCGGTGAAGTGTTTGCAACAACAGATGGCTGGGAGCAGTGCTCTCTCTAAGCTGTGGAGTCTTGTGAGCAATTTGGCTACTGCATAAAAACTAGTTTGCTCTGGAGCCGTCCTTCTTGAGCTAAGACAAAAATGTGTGAGCCAGAGGCTAAAAAACGGTGAGCTAGCTCACACTAACTCAGCTTAGAGGGAACACTGGCTAGGAGTGTCACTGAATTGAAACACCTTTACTCCCCTAAACCTTGTAGGGTTTGCTTAATAGCCACATGACATGTGAACAGGTACCGATGCCAGGATTAATTTGGTTCGCTGGCTGGGGTTGCATGGGGGAGGCTGTGATTTCTTTCCCCTTTCCCAGTGGTCTCAGAAGCAACTGTTTTGGAATGCAATAAATTATATAGGTTACACATACATTTAATAAATATATTACATAGTTATATGGCCAGGCTTCTTTTAAACCAGTGTTTTTCAACCACTGTGCCGTGGCACACCAGTGTGCCACGAGATATTGTCAGGTGTGCCGCGGGATTTTTTCAATGAAAGAAATGTGCCTTCTGGGCTGACCTTCCGGGACGCGTTTGCGCATGCGAGAAAGAACAGTGGCGCTCTCTTGCTGATTCCGCTCACACGCTCTGTGGCCGGCCTGAGGTAGGAGGGAGCCGCCGTTGAGGCGCAGCTCCCCTTGGCCTTGCGAGATGGTTTTAAATGAATGAGGAGGACTCGTGTGCTGAATCAGAGTCATGCTAGACCTGTGGATGTTAATACAGAAGACGGGAACATTCGGTACCAAGGGCATTCACTCCTCCAGCAGAGTAAGCTGGTTTCTTCCAGTGTGTGTGTGTGGGGGGGAGGGGTGATTTACACCAAGACATTCCAGTAAACATGAATATGTTTGATGGTAACAGCTAGCTGTTTCTGTCAGTGTGGGGTTGAAATCAGTATCTGTCCCTCAGCGAAGAATGGGTGTACTGTGTTTCTCTTCAAATCACTTATGGTCAGCGGAATGCCGTTCACATAAGAGTAAGAGTTTAAACTCTCTATTTGAAAAACTTTAGCAGAATCGCAGTATTAAAATACATCAACATTATATTTCTTCTGAAACTCAGGTCAATGTTATGGGAAGGAGCCATTACACTTTGGATCTGTAACTTGCGATTTCAAGTTGAGTGGCTATTATGTGTATTTGTAATACTGTCATAGTTAATACTTGAGCTGAGGCAACTAATGACCCATTTATCTTGTATTTCAGTGTTTTTCAACCACTGTGCCGTGAGATATTGTCAGGTGTGCCGCGGGATTTTTTCAATGAAAGAAATGTGCCTTAGCTTGAAAAAGGTTGAAAAACACTGTTTTAAACCTCCTGCTCCTGCCTTTTCAAGACAATATTTGCTTATTTATTTATCACTTTGATTTCTATCCTTCCCAGCCCACAAGCGGGCTTAGGGCTGGTAGCAAGTCACATAAAGATCTTGACAAATTTATACACTATTGCCTGCTCCCCAGGGATTGCCAAAAATATCAACGTGCCATCTAGTGGTTGAAGGAAGAAAAGCAAGCAAATGTACTCTTATGCCAACTGAACTCATGGACCTGCTCCCAGGCCTCCATGTGAACAAGTGGACAGCGCAGACCTGTGGAACGCTGCAGGAGAGATTGACTAATGGAGCCATGGCTACATGTAAAACGTAACTTGGGCAGCACTTGACCAAACCCATGTAGAATGTCATCTGTATTTCAGCTCACAATATTGAAAGGCAGCCTCACTCATGCATTGTCAGTGCATTTGAAAAATCAGTGGGGCGTTTGGCTTTGAAAGGCCTGGGCTCAGTAGCTGTTAATTGTCCTCCCTAGATGTACAAGCACACACACCCCAATACTTCAGCCCTGTAAAAGGAATAAGTAAAAGACACCTAGGATCGTGAGATCTAGCAATTCATTTTTCCAGTTCTAGCTAACTGCCTGCAAACAGAGCTTTCCAAGCAGCTACACAAAGAGGAGGGTCCTTCTTAAATAACTGAAAGCAAGCAACCTGAAATCATGCTTGGTTGGTTTAAAAAGCTGGTATTCTAAAAAATAGCACAAGATACATAAAAGCACAATACAGCCTGAATTGTTACAGCGCATGCATGAAGAACAAAAAAGGGGTGTATAGTTACCACGGGTCACGGTGGCTCAGAGGTTACGATGCTGAGCTGCAGACTGGAAGGCTGGTAGCTCGGCAGGTCAAGACCCAAGTGCCGCGTGAAAGAGTGAGCTCCCGTCTGGCCCCAGCTCCTGCCAACCTAGCAATTCAAAAGCAAGAAATTGCAAGTCAATAAATAGGTACTGCTTTGGTGAGAAGGGGACAGCATTCCGTGTGCCTCGGTGTCTAGTTGTGCCAGCTACATGACCACAGAAAAGTCTTCGGACAGCACTGGCTCTTCAGTTTGGAAATGGAGATGAGCACTGCCCCCTAGAGTCAGATTCGACTGGCTTTTGAGCAAGGGAAACCTTTACCTATAGTTAACACAACTACTTTAGAACATACATAGGAAAAGTCAGAAAAGAAAACGGAAGAATATGCAGAAACCCCTCACAACTGAAAGCTCCGTTGCAACGTGCTTGCCTCTCAATTTGCACGGGTGCAGAAAACGATATGGAGAAACTTTGCCATGTGGAAACAGCCTTATTATCCAGTATCCTCTATTCCTGTAAAAGCAGCCCTGGATTTCCCATTTCCAAGGAGCAGGTATGTCAAGCAGGGAATTGCTCCAAGCCACAGATCTTCCACTTGTTGATACTGTGCTTTATATCCTTGGCTCCTTTCCAGGTTTCTGAGCTCTGGGTTAGGAAACGTCTGTCTCGGTTTCTCTCCCCTCCCCAGTGAAATGTTTTCAGTGATCTTTCCAGAGAGGGAAAGGACGGCAGGCCTCGGCCAGTGGAAATGTCACCTCCTCATTTAACTCATAACTGCGGGTCATTTGGCATTTCAAGCTGTGAGCTGGCTTGTCTTTGCTGATGAGTCTTTAGGAATATTGAGTCCATTAAGTTCCAGGAAGCCTCAGCTGGCCCTCAGCTCCATGCCCTGACATTTTCCTACTCTCTGCCACAGAAACTCTTTTAAGGCCCTGTGCTCCCCACTTACAGTCCCCTGCCCTACACAAATTTCTTCAGCATGCCACCTCCCTTTCACATTGCAAGGGAGTAGCTGTGTGAGTCTGTCATAGTGAAATAAAAGTCCAGTGGCATCTTCAAGAATAACAACATTTCTTTCAACATGAGCTTTCATGAGTCCTCCCTATCAGGCTTTCCTCGACCTGGAAGAGCAAACCCCCAGTTCTGTCTTTCTTTGTTAGACCTCCTCCATGGCCTCTCCAAAAACCCTAGGATTTATATATCTGTGTTGGGAAATTCCTGGAGATTGGTGGCGAGGGGGGAACCTGGGACCTCAGCAAGGTACAATACCATGAGAGTCCAACCTCCACAGCAGCCATTTTCTCCAGCAGAACTGATCTCTGTAGTCTGGATATCAGTCATAATTGTGGGAGATCTCCAGGTCCTACCTGCACATACATGCAAGATGCAAGGAGGGCTACTGATTTGAGACCCCTGGTCCATCAAGGTCAGTATTGCCTACTTTGACTGGCAGCAGCTGTCCAGAGTCTCAGGTAGAGGAATCCACATCACCCATTACCTGGCTCTTTTCAATGGAAATGCTGCAGATTGAACCTGAAACCTTCTGCATGCCAAGCAGACGCTCTACCAGTGAGTCATTCTGAATAGTGATTACAATTATGGAGGGGGAGATACAGCAAACAGATGGAAAGCACTGTATACATTTTGAAAAGAAGGGTGGAACTTTGTATTTGTTGAGCAACCCATATGTTTTTAGGCCTTGCCGGGGCATTTGGATCAGTTTGATCTGCACGTAATTCAGCTTAATTTATTGAATTGCTACCTGGGGTTGGGTGGGACAGAGTTTCTCAGCATTGTTCTCCTGGGCATCCTTCCTAGGTCTCCATCATGAGGGCTCTTCCAGCCTCAAAACCTGTGTGAGAAGTGAGAAACATACTGACCACAATCCCCTTGGCAACCACAAAAGATAGCTTTTCACATCTGCGTAACTGGCCCGGTGGTACCAAGTCACAACAAGAGTCTCGTTTGAGGTTTCACAGACAGATGGACTCAAGAAGCCAGGAATAGCTGCTGGGCCCTCCTTCGTCCGACCTGGATTAGGAGAAACCAATATCCCTCGTCTTGAAAAAGCAGTTTGTGCAACCATGTCCTGATGTATGTCAGTTCTTTGGTGGATGTGAGCAAATGAAAAGGCATTGCACAAGGCATCTTCCAGGATGGCTAAATGGGACTTCCATGTTCAATTGGGCAATAAAAGAGGAGGTTAGGTCTCCATGTCTCATAGGCATTCAGGGTGCATCTAATCAGCCACTGTGAAAACAAGGTGCTAGACTAAATTGATCTGACCCAGCAGGGCTCTCCTTGTTCATACGCCTGGTTGATTCTGCTTCCTCAGTTCTCAAAGCTGAGAAGAGTATTCTGCTCATTACAAAGCTTGCATACCTCTCCTGGGACTCAGCCTTGGGTCTTCTGATATAATAAATGCCTCTGAGCATGTAGAAGGTATTTTTCTTCTTTGTCACAGAGCCTGTAAAATGTGAAATCATCATAAAGTGTAGCACCTTCAGCACTGAAAACCTCTACCCATTACCTCCATCACACACCCAAACATCTGGGGTTGCCAACATTTTTTGTGGCACAGCTCTTACGCCATTCATACCTGTATAACAGGAAACAATTCAGCAGGTGGAGCTTTTGCTATTGCTGCATCTGCAGCCCAGGAAAAGTGCAGCTGCCACATTATATCATTCGTGCAGCTGTTCAAAACACAAGTCCTGCCATGAAGGGGGGAAAAGTTGGCAACCATATGGAGATTAGAAAACAGGGCTTCCAATTCAGAGAGCAAATGAACTCCAATTCCTTTTATGTGACTGTAAGACATGACACTTGAAAGACTCTTGCAGCTTTTCAATCTAGGATGAGTCCCTCCAGATGCAAAGACGCTGTACTGCAAGCTGTCTTCCATCCCCTCCTGACAGCCCAAGACTCTGAAGGTGAAGTGGAAATTGGAGGAGGGAGGTGGTAGGAGAATAAGCCCAGGTAAGAAGGGAAAGAGAGGGGAACAAAGAGACCATAGAGGTCATCTCTGTCCCTATCAGCATGCCAAGAATTCTTGTATCTCGCCTCAGGAATGTGCTGGAGAGTTGGTCAGGGTACTTGAGGAGTGTGTCTATTCAAGTGTTATCAGGCAGGAAAACCGCTATCAACTGGAGACCTAATAGACACCAGAAGAGCCCCCGAGAATGTCCTATCATGGCAGCTGGAGTGTTTTATGGAATGCAGAGAGAGCACCAGCACCCAATCCAAATGCAGATGAAGGAGTTGGGAGAAGGAGGAGGGACCCTTAGAAGGAATGCCACAGAGGAGCAAATTTCAACCAGGCCTGGCAGTGGAAGGCACAAAGTCAGAGAGTCAGAGCCAGCTGAAGATTACCATGACTAAAGTCCCATTGAGACCAATGGAACACCTTAAGTCCCATTGCTTGGGTAGGGCTGAAGTGCTTTTGACATACATGTTCAGCAGCATAAGAGGAATTTTGGCAGAGTTGTGTGACATATATGTGTGTAGATTCAGATGGGTAGCCATGTTGGTCTGAAGTAATAAAACAACATTGAAGTCCAGTGGCACCTTTAAGACCAACAAAGTTTAATTCTGGTTTAACACTTCATAGTGTGCATGTACACAAAAGCTTATACCCAGAATTAAACCTTGTTGGTCTTAAAGGTGCCACAGGACTCAAACCTTGTTATATGTGTGTATATTGTGGTTGTATGAGCAGGAGTGATCATGTGGGTCTTTTCCATGGAACTGTGACCCAAAGTTGTTCACACATGCACCCAAGTGTGCTACATTCAAGCAGCTCCCACACATGTTTAAGGGGATCTAATATTTGCACGACCACAGCCAGAAAACCTGTTTGTCCAGTATTTGGATCAACTGCCTGTGCAGGTCCCATGCAATCCAGACATTTTTCTGTTTGCCTTCCATTTAGTAATCTGACATGAAACTACATGAGAAGGATAGCTAAGAGTCATTTTTTCCCTGCATGAGAGATTCCCTTCAAAATAATTTACCTCAGAAACTTTTCCCTCAGAGGGAGGACCTTTTCCCAGACCCATTTCTCCTCTCAGACTGAAGGATTCCATAATATTTATCTCTCAGTCCTGATGAATTGTGAGGAGATTTGGATTCTTTCCAGGGCCAGCCTGTTATTGTTAAATTTTAGACCATTGCCTAGGGTGACGGCTCAATGAGGCCGCCATTCTGGCTACCCATTCTCTGGCGCCCGCACCCGTCCCATCCCGCCCCGCACAGGGGGGGTGGGGGCGCCAGAATGTATCCTCGCCTAGTGGGTGAAAAATCTGGGGCCATCACTGACTCTTTCTCACTGAGGGAGAGGCATTGGTGAGACAGGCTGGCCATCCACTGCTGTGGTTGTCAACTCACTGGCTGCACTGCAAGTGGTCAGAGAGAGCAGAAGGAAGTCAGGTCTTTGAAATTGTCTTAAGGTTTTATCCCTGCTGATTTCCTGAGGATACCTTTATGAGGCCATAAAGAACTGGGAGTCATTACATGAAGGGATCTTTTTGACACACGCAATGCTGCTGAGGCCATATTGGTTGGACATGCTGAGATCCTGAGGAAAGCTCAGAGGCCCTCTGAGAAACAAAATGGAGGACACCTTGTTACCTGTTACTAAGGCACTGTCAAGACAAGTAGAGAAGGCAAATTCAGGCAAGGCAACCTTCAAACCTTCATCAGAGGAGGCTGAAGTTGCAGCATTCCTGAGTCAGGGAGAAAATACGGAATAGCAGGTAGCTAAAGAAACTCAGCTTTATTGTCAAGGATCTATCAAAACGGCATTCTGCTTCCACATCCTACATAAATAGTTGCCTTAATCTGCCTGTATAAACGATGTACGTATTTTAAAAAGCAAATCTCCCCAGTTTTGCATAATCAACTCTGTTCTTACTATTTCTGTGGAAGGATCTAGTGTTGAATATCATTGGTCTGACCCCTAGAAGTGTTGCTCAGCTCCTGAGATTTTACCAGGCACTAACGTTGCCAACCTCCAGGTGGGGGTTGGAGATCTCCCAGAAGTAATACTGATCTCCAGGCTACATAAACCACTTATTTATTAATTTAAAACATTTGTTCCTCTTCTCCTGGAGAAAATGGCTGTTTTGGAAGGTGGACTGCATGACATTATACCATACCAAGGTCCCTCTCCTCCCTAAACTCCACAATCCCATATCTCCAGATATTTCCAAACTTGTTGGCAACCTAACCAGGCACACTTGGCTCTAAGTTTATCTTCCCAGTGGTAAGGGATTACTTCTTGAAACAAAAGCTGAACTTCACAGCACGGTCCAGATATCAGATTTTACACGTGTGCTGAAAACAGCTGGAAGTTGGTATGGCAAAGCTATCATGACTCAATTCTCCAGGTTTTATAGCAGTAAATGTACACCATGGGGAGAGCCGCTGTCATGCCTCTTTCTCTGCTTCAGGATCTCTTCCCTGAGGTGCCACCGCACGGTTCTACCTGGCCCTCATCACCTTCCTGTCTTCCCGTTTGGGGGCAGGATCCTTTGTCCACCTACAGGTGAGGGCAACCGGGAGGTGTTCAAAGGAGGCTGGTTTTGGCCATTCTCTCAGTCCTCTTCCCCTTTGCTTGTTCAGAATTGTGCATTTGTGCCTGTGACAGTATGGTGTTTACTACTATGATATTTAGTTTCTCAATCATGGAAACAAGCTGTTATCATAGCAAAGCTCGAGATCAGTTTGGAAAGTGAGCCTGGTGAAGAGTCAGGTCAGGACGAAATTGAGACTGTTTATCTTATCTGGCTGGATGCTTCGTTCCTTCGCCTCTCCCCAGATATCACTCAAAAGTCCCAGCTCCGCGTTGAGCAAAGCGATAGTCCCATCCAGATGCCGCCTCTCTTTTCAGTTTGTGCTGTTTTACTCTCTTTGCTACATATAAAAGATAAAATAAGCTACTCTCAGAAATCTGATGGGGAAGAAAAGGACACAGAGCTGACCTTTACAAAAAATATCTTGGTTTTCTTTGCTTACATGACTGGCTGAGTTTCTAAATAGTTTCATGGTTGAAGTTTCTCCCTGGCACCCCAAACCTACTCCTGAAGGCAATGTGGGTATGATTAGGGAGAATGAATCATGGGTCTGGAGTGTTGGCTGCCCCCACTTCAGTGATGCAGGGGAGGTGAATGATGCCTTCAACGGTCAAGCTCCACTGTTGGTTTCTATGCTACATTTCTACATTTTGCAATAGCTGTTCAGGCATTGTGGGAGGCTGTTGCCTTCGTTCTTCATGTAAGAAAGAAAATACAGTCCTTGTAAAGTTGTTTTGGGGCTGTTAAGGTATTGGGTGGGGCTGCTGCCTTATCTCTTCATGTCTGGTAAAGATTCTTCATGAAGTCGGATGGCAGATTGTTATGATAACTGAATGTTTGTTATGGAATTATAGTGTTGGAAACTTGTTGAAAAGAAGTTATCACTTAGAAACATTAGAGATTCAAGACAATAGGTGGATTTAGAAATAAATGTTTATTTTATATAAGATAAAAAGACCAGTTTATAATTGTTGACAATGGTAGCCTACTTCTCAGCATTTTTTTGTTTAACTTGATTGTCCCCGTTCAGTGGGGCGGGGGGGGGGGTGAATGATGCCCCCAGTGGCCCAGCTCCACTGTTGGTTTCTATGCCACCTTTCTACATTTTCTACATTTCTCAAGTTGCTCCCAAGGCAATATTTCAATTCTAAAAGCAGATTTTTAAAAAAAGAATTAACAATTTAATTGAATAAAATGGACTGTGGTAGCTAATTTTACTCAGACTCACTGGAAACCCACTGGATTCAGCAGCAATATGGATCTGCTTTGGGGTTCCCTGATTATTTATTTGTTGGTTGGTTGGTTGGTTTTACAAAACATAAATCCTGCCTTTCTGCCTATACAAGCACCACCAAAGCAGCTATCAAATAATAAAACCAAATTTTGCAACCATTACATACCCCAACATGCCTCCTTAAAACAGTGCTAAAATATGTACAAAGACACAAACAACAAAAAAGCATTGGTCAGAAAGAAGGTATCACAGACAGAATGCCAAACTAAAAAAAGTCTTCACCCACTGGAGGAAGATAGCAACAGAAGGGGACAGATGACTCTCCAGAGTTTTGGTGCTATGCTATGGCTGCAAAAGCCCTCTCCTGGGTTATCACCCACCTAATCTCAGAAAGCAGGGGCACCTGGTGGTGTTTATTTGATTCTCGACATAGGCTCTCCGCTGCACTCTTCCAAAGCAATGCGGAGATATAAGAGGAAAGGCATGTCTCTGCAATGGAAAGGGCTAGGTGAAAGCTGGGAATTCACTGAATCTGTTACACTTATAGTTGTAATGGTATGTTAGTATAATGATACGAAACTGACTTTTTTTTAAAAAATGGAAAAGTCTCAGTGATCCAGAGGAAAAGGGATGGCCACTGCTGGGGACTGGGGCGGGGAAACTGCAGGGGAAACTGTCATGCAAAAAACCCATTGCCGCTGCACTGTATTGGCACCTGCACTGGGGAAACCACACAAGCATTTTCCCATGTGGAAACCACCTAAGGTTCCCAAAGAAGCGGGCAGAGGGATTCAAGGCACGGTATACAAGTAGACTCCGGCAGAAATTAGCTAATAAGAAGTCTTTTTGAGAGCTGGAGCAGATGCTGAGGAAGCTGTGATCAAGGGAGGGATGTTGGGGAAGCAATTGTGCTTCCCTCCTCTTCTGCTGCGAAGACAGATGGCAAAAGCCCCCATGTCCTCTTGCCAAGCCAGCTGGCCTTCTCCTCCTTCCCCTCCCTCCACCTCTCTGCCATCAGCCATGAGAGTGTCATATTGCCTTAACACTGCAAACAGCTAGAACTTTGATCTGGAAAGAATGGGAGCCACCCCAGGAATGCTGTCAAGCCCCTGGTCGGATAACAGTTTTGCTGGAAAGAGGGTGGCCAGCCCCTGCTGTTGCCTGGAGTCAATATTGGGGAAACAAAGTATGTAGCCATGGCAACAACCACCGGCTTCTTTTACTCCCCCAGGCATACCAGGCACTTGAGGCTCTGATGGGGACTCCACTGTAAGAGAGTCGGAGGTGGTCAGGTTGAGCTGGAAAAGAACAGAAGCCTAGAGCAGAGAGAGGAATCCAGTGTTTTCCATCCCAGCTCCTGGAACTGGGCTGTCAAACCACTCTGAAAAAAGGACTGGAAATCCAACTGAAGGACAGGATAGGATCCTACCCAATGCTCCCTCTAAGCTGTGGAGTCTTGTGAGCAAAAATTCGACTTTGTGAGCTCCTGGGAGGGATTAAAGTTGTGAGCGAGCGATGTGGCTACTGCATAAATGAGTTTGCTCTGGAGCCAGCCTTCCTGAGCTAAGACGAAAATGTGAGAGCCGGAAGCTAAAAAACTATGAGCTAGCTCACACTAACTCAGCTTAGAAGGAACACTGATCCCAGTGCTTTTTGCTGTAAACCACCAAATCGCAGATGGAAGGCTTAGTTCACACCCCTGTTTAGTAATGTGGTTGTTTTCGGAGGCCCTGGCCTCTCTTGAGGTGTTTAAAGACAATGTGGGTTCTGCATGTTTTGTAATCCCATTCCTACCACATTGCTCATCAGATGTCTCATGCTGTCTAATTGTATTGTTTTATACTTTGTAATCCGCCTTGAGTCTCGGCCAGAAAGGCTGACCAAAATCAAAACTGAATGTACAACTCTTCCCAAGGTGTTGATCGATCATTGTTTGCTTAAACTGGGAAATAATTTCTGGGGAAACTGCATTTTTCCTTCCTACCTTGAAAAAAAAATGCAGTTCCCCTCCCACTGTAGATATTGCTGTTGATTAATTATATAGCGCCATCAATTTGCATGATATTTTAGTGTTTCATTAAAAAATATACATTATGTTCTAGTTTTCAACCTGCTTTTGTAATGTCTTTACTGTTATTGCATTTACACGGTTGTATACATCTTTATCCTCCAGTTAATATGTATGAAGATCTCCTACTGTTATTCTGTTAATCTTTATATATTGTTGAATAAAAATTACAAATATACATACAGATATATATATACATATACACACACATGTCTGCTCCAAGGATCTTACTTTGTAAATCCCACCAGATGGGGAGGCCACATAGCGAAGGGGGAAAAAACGCTATCAAGGGATGAGTGTCAGTTAACACAATGACACCTACTGATTTCAGCTGGGAATGAAGGCTTGGGGGGGTGTAATTAAGAAACATACTTCACAGCATAGGTAGATTTGGGGGAGAGAGAAGGGGAGAGAGCAGCAAAGATGCCTCTACTGGGAGTCAGCAATAGCCCCATTCACATGTTACAGCGAATCCACGTACAACTTGCATATGCATGTGTACATCTGCTTGTAAGAAAGACCCAGCGTGCACCCGCTTTAAAAACTGGTGGGCAGTATCTGGATAAGTGTGGGTTTTAATTCACATGTTTATCTGTACATGCATTGAATGTAACATGCAAATTACTGGGCTCACATATAAAGGAAAATCAAGCGTGCACTGTTACAAGGGCTGTACGCTTGTTCACTGTAACTTGTGAACAGGGCCAATGACAGACTGTTTTCTGTTTCAGCCAATGTAGGACAAAGACTCGAAGAAGCTCTGGAGGAGCTTGGCCCCAGATCAAGCTAGCTATTGATGAGGGTTGAGTTTGTTTTACATTCTGCCCTTTTGTCGTTATCTTATAAATAGGGTTGCCAGCTCCAGATTGGGAAATAACTGGAGTTTTGGGGGTGGGGCCTGAAGAGGGTGGGGTTTGGGGAGGGGAGGGGCTTCAGCAGGGTATAATTCCATTGTGCCCACCTTCCAAAGAGGCCAGTTTCTCAAGGTGATCTGATCTCTGTTGTCTGGAGGTCAGTTGTGATACCAGGAGCTCTCCAGCCACCACCTGGAGGTTGGCAACCCTACTTATAGACCAGCGGTCTTGAACCCATGGGTCAGGACCTTCAGGTAAGTGAGAAAGTGCCATTTACAGGGTCCCTATACAGCTGCCATGATTTGGGGGAATGAACTGCTTCTAGTGAGCTTGCTGCACAGAAAACGAGCATCATTCCTGCTTCTCGTAGCCCACACTCTAAGAGGGAAAACCGGGTAGCAAGTAATGCTCCCTCGAAGCTGTGGAGTGCGCAAAAATTCTACTTTGTGTGCTCCTGGCATTAAAGTTGTGAGTGAGCGATTTGGCTACTGCATAAGAACTAGTTTGCTCTGGAGTCATCCTTCCTGAGCTAAAACAAAAATGTGTGAGCCAGAGGCTAAAAAACTGAGCTAGCTCACGCTAACTCAGCTTAGAGGAAACACTGGTAACAAGGCCACTCACCAGTTAGAGAGGATTCTTTCTAACACAAGCAAGCCCAAGGGCCTCTCTCCCCACAAAAACCCCCTGCATTCTCCCTCTTGTCCTGGCCCCACCTGACTACCCCCAACTCTTGCCACTGAGTCCCCTCCATAACAGTGAGGCAATAAATCAGGCTCCTCCCCTTCCTGTCACTCAGTGGACCCCATGCTAAAGTGTAAAAGGTGGGTGCCCAATCAGAAAAGGCTGATGACCGCTACTGAGGTTGTACCTCCTGGCGATAGTTTGTCATTTCAGCACAGAAGTGTGTGTTATTGTTTGGTTCCCACAACACAATAGGCAGAGCTGCTTAA
This sequence comes from Lepidodactylus listeri, assembly GCA_029233225.1. Lineage (NCBI taxonomy): Eukaryota > Metazoa > Chordata > Lepidosauria > Squamata > Gekkonidae > Lepidodactylus > Lepidodactylus listeri. Next base: position 31,479,427 of record JARCFY010000019.1, on the reverse strand, counting down.
GTGTTGCACCTTTCCACAGCCCTGCTTTCTTTCTTCTTCTGACTTCGTAGCTTGTGTGTACCAGCTCTCCCAGGTAGGAGCGCATGACTGAAAATGCCACACTGTCTTCTGTGTTGAGGGAGCACAGGGATTCCATGCACTGGACTGGTGGGACCAGCTCTGCCTTCGTGTCTGCAGTGGTGAGCACAGTGGAAAGACATCTGGCGAGGCTTTAGCCTCCTCTGGAGTGTTGACTGGGGAGTGAGATAATCACTATAAGAACACTCCATGCACAGAATGAGAGTCCTGTTATAAAAACAGTGCCGTGCCTTTTAGAATGCCATATTTACCCCGCTTGGGCATTTGGCCGGCTGCCTTTCTTCTCTCCTTGTGTCTGTTGATATTTCTCACCCGCACAAGTCAAAAGGCCGCCTGCATGCTCTGTTTTTTCTCTGCCATCAGGGGCTCAGCCAGTACCAAGCACAGATGACTCAGAAAAGTTGCCTGTCAGTTGTTGCAAGCAGCCCAGGGCCCTTGGCTACAAGCCTACCCAAACTTCAGCTGTTTTCCAATAAGCCAGCTGGATTAGCCCTAATGGCTTCCATTTAGCGTCCTTGTGGCAAGCAGTAAGTGATTTACAGTGACCTCCGGTCAGGCTCACAGTGACACTTAGATTGCCAACATCACCATCTGGCCTTGGAAACCCCACACTTCCTTCACCCCACACCTCCTTTGTGGCAATGTTGTCTTTCTGAGCCTTTGTGGGAGACTTTCATGTTCTTGCTTGACTTTGCTTGTCACTCATCCCCCCCCCCCCATTTTGATTCTTGTGCACTGTGGTTGTCCTAAAATGGCGAAGAGTCCTGCACCCATTGTTGTCCCTCCTCAACACCTGTTCTCTGACTCCATGGGATTTTTGCTCTTATCCATTTGTTGAACTAGCACCCAGGAAAACAACACCATGGATGCATAGGGCAAGCTCCTCCTACATATATACATATATGAATCTGCCTTCCACTGAGTCAGACCCTTGGCCCATAAAGTTCAGTCTTGCCTGACTGGGTCTCAGGCAAAGGTCTTTTGTATCACCGGCTGCCTGAAACTGTGAGCTGGAGATGCAAGGGATTGAACCTGAGACCTTCTGCATACCATGCAGAGGCTCTTCCATTGAGCCACAGACCCTCCAATAAGGAAGTGGATTCCTCTGGTTTCCGTTGGAGTCACAAACTGTCCAACCACATTGCATCCTTCCAAGCAGGAGATGCCTTCTGCGGCATTAGCTGGCATCTTAGGGGGTCTGGCACACTGCCTGATTCAGTTGGGGAAAACGTATTTATTTATTTACTTAATTCACCTGTCTCACTGAGACACCTCGGATCACGTGGTGTAAGTCAGTGCAATCAAACAGCATGAGACAACTTGCATAGGTTCACTGGAACAGCCTCTCTTGTGATGTGGTAGTTTCTTTGTCATTGGAGGTTTGACACTGGATGCCTACTTGTCAGGGTATTATAGTTGTAGTTCTTGCGTTGGCAGGGGGTTGAGCTAGATGACTCTGGTGGTTTCTTCTAACTCGGAGATTAAATAAATTAAATAAGTAAATCTAATAAGTAATGCAATAGGAGTAGGATTACAAAAATTAGAAACAACACAAAAGAAAAGTATTAGACATGATACATCAAACAATGCCACAGAAGCAGGACATTATGTACAATAAACAGATAATACCATACACTGTGGCACAGACTGCTGTCCTGTTCCATTTATTAAAAAATCTCTTCCAGAACAATTCTGTTTGACAAGTTTTGGGGAATGACTAAAGGGTGGGAACCTTTCTGACCTCCTCAGTTAGGCCATGCCACAAGGTGAGGCAGCTGCAGTCCCCCTCTTTGGACCTTAATTTGAATATCAGAGAAGTCCTACTGGCTCAGACCAATGAATCACCTTGTCCAGCATCATGTTTCCCAACAATGGCCAGCCAAATAGCACAGGAAGAACACACAAACATGGCCTACATATATCAGCGATCAATTGCTGACTGATCCGCAGCATCTGACAGTTCCAAATGGCAAATAGCCGAAAAGAGATCCGTTTCCAGAAGTCTATCTTAAGCTTCTTATAAATTCATTGAAAATGGTGGCTGTCACTATATCTTGTGGCAATGAGTTCCCCCCCAAGTCAACTACTTGTTGTGCAAAGGAATATTTGCTTTTGTCTGTCCCAAATCAACTGCCACTCAGTTTCATAGGGTGATCCCCCTCCCCCAGTTCTAGCATTATGAAAGAGACAGAAAAGTTTCTATTAACTTTCTCTGTACTGCACACCATCGCTTGCAGGAATCCTTCACAAATGTTACTGTCATGGCATCTGATGAATGAGGTTGCCAGGAGCTGGTTCTGATGGCTTGGCAGAAGAAATCGCATATGGGCAGACGTGCTGGAAGGCCCATGCAAATGCCCAGGTGTCTGGGACTGATAACCTGAAAAGCAAGGACCGATGCTCACCTTAGGTTTTTCAGTGTTTTTTTTTCCCCATTGGTTCTGGCCCCATATTGTTTTGGTTTAATTCCTGATTTCTGCACACATTTTTGTGCCTTTAGTTTTCACCGTGAGGGGGTTCCCCCCCCCCCCATTCTTTTGAGATCACTTTGATATTCTTCTGGAAGCCCATTCTGAGTCGGCTTTTTCATAGTTTTTCAAAATGGCACTAACATTTCAATATAGCCCTAGAGCATTGTTAAGAATAGGCTTAAGAGGGTCTCTGAATTCCCAGTTTTTATTTTTTAAAGTATGTCCCTACCTCCTTTCCTTGTGGAGATATAAGGGGAAAGGCATATCTCCAGGAGGGAAGGGGCTAGAAACTATTTTTTAAATGAAAGATGGGGATTCAGAAAATCTGCCAAGCCTATTTTTACAATCCTCCAGCAATATATTGAAATCCCTTGAAAATTCTCATGATTGAAGGCATGCGTGGAAGAAAATAAACTGACTCCACAACTATGGAAATGCACAGGGAGAGCAGAACAACTGTGCCCAAACCAATTCCAATGCTTATGGATCAACTCCCATGAAAATCAGAAATATGTCAAGCGTGCGGAAAAGCCCTTAGATTCCGTGACCTTAAGGCCAATCTGCTCCAGCAAACCATATTATCCCCAAATAGGGGGGGGGGGGGGAATCATATGATGGAGGCCTAAATTGCCAACTACATGGATACAAAACAGTGTGGTCTCCAAAGGCAGCAATGGTATTAGCAGAGATAACTTAAAGCGGGGAAAAGATTAGATCAGTTCACGTATTTTTTGCCATGATGGCTGAATAGAACCTGCATGTTCAGAGACTGTCTATCCCTAACAGAAGCAACAAGGAAAGGCCCTTGCATGTGGACATCACAGAAGTTTCCAGCTGGTGATGATGCTGAAGTGGTGAAACCTTGGTCTGGTCCAGTAAGGCTGCTCTCGTGGTCTTATAAACAGACAAGAGAATCCCTAGCACTAGCAGAACATCTGTTTGCTCTTTCCCTCAGAGATGCTGTTCCTGAGTTGTCAGACACGTCCCATAGATTCAAGGCACCAGAGATCAAATGTTTCCTGCCACAGAGTGTTCTCTCACCCCTGTTCTGTTTGTAATATTTAAATACAATTTTTAGTTTTTATCACAGTTGTTGCATCCTGGGAATCTGGACCGCCCCTCCTCCACACACAACCTAAAAGTCTGAGTAGCTGAGTGGTGCTCATTTACTTGCCCCATCCTGCCCTTGTTCTGCTCTCAGGCCCCTTAGCAGAAATGCCCCACTCGGAGAATCCACTAGCCAAAGCCCTCGAGAGGCTTAGGAGGACTGCAATAGCTCCAAGCCATTTTCATACATCCTTCCAGAAGCTGTTTAATGTTCCCTATTTCTTTTTAATCTGGTTCTCAACACCGAGTGAAAATAGCCTCCTCCCTAGGGATTGGGGGGGGGGGGGTACGAAGAGGGACCAGCTTGATAAAGAACAAGAGATCCATTTCCAAAGTGTCTCCAAATGACCCTGGTCTTGAAGGAAAACATGATTCACAGGCACCCTCTGGGACTCGCACAGCTGTAACCAGCAAACATATTTGGGAGTTCACTTCACATGGATATTTTTAGTTCTGTGCAGACTACAGCGTTCAGAAGAGTGCAAGCCACATCTTAGCGCAAATCAATGGCAAAACTAATACCCTTGGAGCTGGGCCACATGAAAAAATATCCCCTCCGGGATCTGAAGATCCTTAGTGACAGACTGCACCAAAAGCATGGGAAACAGTTGCACAGGCAGATTTCCGGCAGAGATTCCCTCTTGCAACGGAAGATTTTTGTCCTGCTTTTATCGCTGGGTTGGTATGGACAGCATACACACACACACAAGTTAATCTGCAAAGAGTGATTGTTACTCCAGCTATTTGGCTAGAAACACTGCAGCCCTCTCTAGAGTGTTTATTAAAGAGTGAATAAAACAGGGCTTGACATCTTTTTCTCAGGGGGCGCATACAATTTCTGCTGACTTTGCAGTCCGTTAGACAGAGGCATGTACCAGCAGTTCAAACACTGATTCGCATCACCTTTCTTAAATCCACCCAGCCATGCTGCAAACCACCTTCAAAAGTGTTTGTAAATTTATTCAGCCAAATGTTTGTCACCCTATTTAAAGCACGCAAAACATTTTTTAAGACGCTGAAAACTGCTCTGGGGACCAGAAAAGGTTGGTGATGTTGCAAGTACCAACCAATCAGTGCTGTGCACACAGACCTAGTTTCCCCAAGATACAGAGAAGAATGTTAATCTGGACAAAAGATTGCTTCCAAATGGCTGCATTTTAAAAAATTCACATGTATGCACCCTAAGAAGAGAAGGTTTATGCAAATCAGCAGCGGAGTAGCTACAGAGTCTGGGTCTTTTGGACTTCTCATTCGGTCGAGGTAACTGAGTTCCCTCAGCCACAATGTGGACCACTGGAAGTTTGAAAGGTGGCTCCCAATATGACCCTTGGCCACGCGAGGAGCCTGGCATGTGTTCTCTGAAATGAAAGACACACGCAGCCCCCAGATGCAACACTGTTTGCTCCCTCTTCCTCTCCCTACCACTTCAGGAAACTTGTCACAACTGATCAGTTCATCCATTTATTTATCATCATCTGAATCGTTTTTGAAAGTTGGAGAGTTTTTTTAGTAGAAAGCTGCTCCAGCGATTAGAGGAAAAGGGAGTTCTTGTAATGTAATTGGAAACAGCCTAGCAGTTCTGTGCAAAGATGGATGGGGGGGGGTGGGAATAGAAGGGTACATTTTGAACTGTGAAAGCTTCCAGATTGACTCAGTCTCTCCATACATGTTACCTCTGCCTTCTCCCAGGATGATCAGCCATACTCCAGCAAGGGTGCTGCCACTGCCGCACACATTGCTTCTTCTATCAGGAGTGTGCATGTGCCCTAGCAGGGCTGCTGCTTCCACTATGCAAGTTACATTCACCTACTTGCAGGATGCGTATATGCACCATCAGGGCTGTTGCTGCCCCCATACATATTACATCTGTCTTCTCTTGGGGGAGTGCAGCTGCTGCACTACATAAGAACATAAGAGAAGCCAATGTTGGATCAGGCCAGTGGCCCATCCAGTCCAACACTCTGTCATACAGTAGCCAAAAATAGCAGGTGCCATCAGGATCAGGAGGTCCACCAGTGGGGCTAGGACACTAGAAGCCCTCCCACTGTTGCCCCCCAAGCACATCTGTCTACTCTTGGGGTGTGCAGTTGCTGCCATACACATTACATCTGTCTTCTCTTGGGGTGTGCAGTTGCTGCCATGCACATTACACCTGTCTTCTCTTGGGGTGTGCAGCTGCTGCCATACATATTACATTTGTCTTATCGTGGGGTGTGCAGTTGCTGCCATGCACATTACATCTGCCTTCTGCTGAAGTGTGCAGCTGCTGCCATTCTCTTTATATCCATTTTCTTCTGGAGTGTGCAGCTGCCGCAATGCATGTTGTATCTGTTTTCTCCCAGGAAGTGCAGTTATGCCTCAGCAAGCCAGTTGCTTCAGCTGCCATGCATATTACATCTGCCTTGTCCCAAGGTATGCAGGCATGCTCTATTAGGACAACTGCTGCCTATGGGATAATGACTAGGCTTGCAAGAAGTACTCAAAAGCTTCTGCAGAGAAGAGGCATGTCTGAGGATGAGTGCTCATTTGCACCTATATCACTTAAGACATGTTTCTGGATCCTGTTGGTCTGCTGTCTTTGTAGTCCTGCCCATCCAGTCTCTTTCTATGAAAAACAGGGTATGTATAATTCAGCGTGGGGTTCTTTTCCTTCCAGTTTCAGATGTGTAGCAACTGCTACACATGTAGTCTAGACAAGCCAAGGGGCCCCGTTTTCCTTATTGCACATACCCCAGGTTTCAAAACCATGTTGTGAGCAGTGTTCCCTCTAAGCTGAGTTAGTGTGAGCTAACTCACAGGTTTTTAGCTTCTGGCTCACCATTTTTGTCTTGGCTCAGGAAGAATGGCTCCAGAGCAAACTAATTGATGCAGTAGCCAAATGGCTGGCTCACAACTTTAATCCCAGTAGCTCACAGAGTAGAATTTTTGCTTACCAGACTCCATAGCTTAGAGGGAACATTGGTTGTGAGTTCTAGGATTGCCATCTCTGGACTGGGAAATTCCTGGAGATTTTGGAAGTGAAGCCTAGGGAGGGCAGGGTTTGGGGAGGGGAGAGCGTCAATGGGGTATAATGCTAAAGAGTCCACCTCCCAAAGCAGCCATTTTCTCCAGGGGGACTGATTTCTCTAACCGGGAGATCTCTAGCCACCCCCTAGAGACCATAATCATATACAAATAATCACACTAATTATCATATATGAACATCAAACCAGTCCTTAAAACTATACTCCAAAGCAGGGACACTGCATAAATCCTGGAAAGAATCCTCCAAAAAATTCTCACAACTGTAAATTGTAGCTATGCATTGTTCCACTGGGGAGACTTCACCACTTTCCCAATATGTATGCATATTAATCCACTTCTGTGTTCCAATTAACAGTCCAAAAGGGAATCCACCGTGTATATACACTTAGCAACCTACCTTGGAGTATCATTTGAAAGACTGGTTTGATGTTCATATTTGAAAATTTGTATGTGATTTTTTTGGTATATGATTATATGATTATGACTGTATTAAGCATGATTAAATTAAGCAAGGAAGATTGATATAGTATTGGAAAGTATACTAATAAATTGATCATGGTAACTTTTGTTCTAATTATAGCCATTTATTTCAGTCATCCTCTCTCTTTACCCCGTGAAGACCGGCAGCAATCAGAGGTGACACCAATCTACGAAAGCAAACTCTGGAGCTAAATCCTGGCTCAAATTAATTTCTAGCCTCCAGGTGGGGCCCTGGAGATCTCTGGGAATTACAACTGATCTTTAGATGACCGAGATCAGTTCCCCCGGAGAAAATGGCTGCTCTGGAGGGCGGACTGTATGGCATTATTCCCTGCTGAGGCCCCTCCCCTCCCCAAACCCCACCCTTCCCAGGCCTCACCTCTTAAAATCTCCAGGTATTTTTCAACTCAGACCTGACAGCTCTAAATTAAACCCTGAATAACTATTACCTTTTCAGTCTGGCTCTTTCCCTATGCTTTTTCACAGTAACTTGAGACACAGAAGCTATGCTCTGCCCATAATCTGAAGTTCAAGCCAGCTCTCATGTGTGTTCTTCGATGCCCGTTATAGCACTGGCTACCCATAACCTGCACAGGAAGTAAATGCTTCCAGGATAGCCGAGTGCTTGTTTCCATTACATGTGAAAAGACAAGCAGAGCCTGACTCTGGGAGGCAGCAATTCCCACTGCAGATAAACTCCTGGTCTTCCAACCAGATAAAGCACGCCAGTGAGGCCATGAGAAAGTGAGGTGGAGCTATGGAAAATGTAACTCTGCTCTAGGAGCGGGAGCCAGGCACCTCCAGCCAGCGTCCCCCTCTTGCACATTTCCGGAAGGAACATTGGCGTACTCCCCCAGTGTGCCAACTCTGTTCTCTGTGCCTAAGGAAGAATGAAGCAAGATATTCTTGAAGAAGAAGAAGAAGAGAGAAGAAGAGATTGGATTTATACCCCGCCCTCCACTCCCCAAGGGAGTCTCAGAGCGGCTTACAAACTCCTTTTCCCTCCCCCTCCCCACAACAGACACCCTGTGAGGTAGGTGGGACTGAGAGAGCTCTTTCCCAAGCTGTCCTTGAGGGAACAGCTGGTACAGAGCTATGGCTTGCCCAAGGTCATCCAGCCAGGTGCAAGTGGAGGAGTGGGGAATCAAACCCGGTTCTCCCAGATTAGAGTCCGCGCACTGAACCACTACACCAAACTGGCTCTTGCCACTGACCAGGTTACCAATTTGTGCTGTGCTGGTCTTTGTGAGTTTGAAAAAGAAAGGACAGGTTGAGTGCTGTGACTGATCAGGATGGGGCTGGCATCAGCATCCCCAGCGGTGGGGCAGCTGCCAGGGCCCAGGGCTTCTGATGGGGCCCACTGCTGCTGACTCCCACCATGCACCTCCCCTGCAACCTGTCTGTCCATGTGCTCCCAACTGCCCAGAGTCACTGAGGAAGGGCACATGGGTGGTACACAGTGGTGGTGCTCCTGGTGGCAGTGGCAGCAGCACTCCCAGCTGTATGCACTGGCCAGGGGAAAGGGGCGTGCAGCTGGTGCAGGGAACTGAGCATAGATGGTGGGAGGGTTTTCAAATGGGAGAAGGATGCATAGTAGGGTTGCCAGCCTCCAGGTGGGGCCTGGGGATCTCCTGCTTTTACAACTGATCTCCAGCTGACAGAGATCAGCTCCCCTGGAGAAAATGGCTGCTTTGGAGGGTGGACTCTATGGCGTTGCACCATGCTGAGGCCTCTCCCCTCCCCAAACCCCACCTTCTCCTGGCTCCACCCCCAAAGTCCCCAGGTATTTTCCAACCCGGACTTGGCAACCCTAATGCATAGGCAGGTGGGGGCATGCAGGTGTAGGGGTGGAAAAGAAGGTATGACGGGGACCCTGCTGGTGGGCAGGTGGGGCCTGGGGACATTCTCTGCCCAGGGCCCCCGAAAACCTGGAACCAGCTCTGGATCAGGGCTCTTGGCAGGCCTGTAGTCAGGATTTTGTAATTGGGGAGGGGGGCTTTAAATAAGTCAGGGGACACTAATGTCACAAAATAAAAAATTAAATTTAAATTAAATTTACATTTTAAAAAACTCACTATTGCAGCATTCACACTCTGCCTGCCTATGTGGGGAAGCAAGCTGAGCTTGGGGAAGTGGTAGCGATGGGGAGCCCTCTGGGCGGCCCAGAGAGCCGGGGGCCGGGAGGCTGGATGGAAGTCGGGGGGGGGGGGCTTGACAGGAAGTCAGGGGGCCAGGTCCCGAAATGCCCCACAGTAGCTATGGGCCTGGCTCTTGGCTTGTTGATCCTACGAGGATCAGTCTGGTGTCCTCCACCTCTGGTCTCCGTTGAGTGATCCGGGCTGCCCCAGATGGATAACTTGGCGGGGTTAGGGAAAAGGTTCTCAATTATCCCAGCAATAATCTTCTGCCATTGAGGACTGGCAAAACCTAACGTAACAGTTAAGACAGTATCAAACGCTGCTGCTGCTCTTTCCTGTGTTTCGTGGTCACGGCTGGTCTTCTCAGCAATGGACCCCAACCTTGCATTGTTTGTTTATTCTTGCCAGTTTATTGCATTGCAACTTTGAGTTTGGAGCGCTGCAAACATTGACAGGGATGCCTTCTCCATCTTTTGAAGCCGTCTTGGCCTGCTGGGCTAAGAATAGGAGCACTCCACAGCAGGAATGTGCCCGTGTAGGTTAAGTATGAAGAATAGCTCAGCCTGGTAGCTGATTGTTATCTAGGCCACGGGCCAAGTCCCCACCTGGCAAGGCAACAGACTCGCTCCGTGCCCTTTGTCAGTGTATGCCAGCTGAAGTCCTGTTCTTGGCGCGCGCACCAAGGAAGGTTGTTTTCTCTTTAGTACGAATCTAGCAGCACAACAATCACGCTTGTAAGAGGAGCCGGTGGCTTCCATGGGTTTGCAAGGAGGGCTAGGAAAAGCCGAGCCCCGTGGGTTGCCTCCTTGGAGGGTCACTGGCGACTAGTGTTCCCTCTAAGCTGAGTTACTGTGAGCCGGCTCACTGTTTTTTAGCTTCCAGCACACACATTTTTGTCTTAGCTCAGGAAGGATGGCTCCAGAGCAAACTAATTTCTGCAGCAGCCAAATCACTCACTCACAACTTTAATGCCAGGAGCTCACAAAGTAGAATTTTTGCTCATAAATCTCCATGGCTGAGAGGGAGCATTGCTGGCGACCCAAAGTGAGCTGACCCAAATGGGCCCTGTGGTGTCCAGTGGCCTGCCGTCCTGGTTAAATTTACTCCAATACAGTTTTGACATAACTTAGAAATGCCAGATGCCCTCTTTGTCAGAGGGCACTCCTCTTTCCCAGTTTTTTCAGTCTATCCATCTGTGGTGGTCCTTGTTTTCTGAAGGAGCTTTCTGTAAACAATTGAGTGACAGGCTGTCATTTAAAGAGCTACGCTCTTTCTGCTTCCCCAGACAGAGCCAGGATTATAGTGAGTTGTTTTCAAGCTGTGTCCTTTTTTTTAGGTGCTCTTCAACACCTCCCCCATTTTACCCAGCCAACAATTCTAGGACAAATTGCCACAAACTATGGGGTGGCGAACTCCAGGAAATTCCTGGGGATTTTGGTGGTGTGCTAGAGTTGCCAACCTCCAGGTTGGGCCTGGAGATCCCCTGGAATTATATCAGATCTCCAGACTACAGAGATCAGTCCCCCTGGAGTAAATGGCTGCTTTGGAGGTTGGACTCTATGAATTTATACCCCACTGAGTTCCGTCCCCTCCTCAAACCACACCCTCGCCAGGCTGCACCCCTGTCTCCAGTATTTCCCAACTCCGAGTTGGCAGCCATAGGGTAGAGACTGGGGAAAGTGATATTTCAGTACAGGAAAGACCTCAGCAGGGATATGATACCATAGAGTCCACCCTTCAAAGCAGTCATTTTCTCCAGGGGAACAGATCTCTGTAGTCTGGGGATCAATTGTATTTCTGGGAGGTCTCCAGGCCCCGCCTGCAGGTTGGCAACCTGAAACTATACCCATTCTGTGGGCCCCCTTTTTTTCCATCTGGGAAATTTTGGAGCACCTCAAATCGTTATCTGGAGACTCCGGAGCCTTCTACTTCTCATCATTCTTGGCTGCTCTACGTAATGTTCTGTCAGGAAAAAGATAAGAGGAAGAAAGTGTGTTACTCAAAGCCTGGCTGGCAGCCAAAGCCAGTGACCTCACTGTTTTGCTAATTAATCTCTACCTGTTGCAAATCACAGTTGGAGCCAAGGGAAAGCCAAGAGCGGCAGCTGGCTGTGCCGCAGGGGAAGGGCTGTCCCAGGATCGGTTGTCCACCAAGCCAGGTGGCTCTGGATGTATGTAGATGTTAACTGCATGAATCAGTCACATATTTTTTAAAAAAACAGGCACCTCATAACATATGGAAGGCCAAAGATGGTCACCATAGATTGAAACTGGGCATATATTTACATTGTGAACTCATTGCTGCTGTGAACACAACAGAACATCCACACTGGCAATTCTTTCTTTTCTCTCTCTCTTTTTGGGAATTTAAAAAAAAAATTAATGTGTGTATGTGTACACCTGAAAGTCATGGTGACCTCCAGTGACTGACCCCTACTGGGTGCCGGGAGGATATTCAGAGAGGTGGCTGAATAAAGCCAGCCCCCACCTCCCACCTCTGGTATTCCAAGGAGGTCTCCCATCCAAGTACTTGCTGGTGTTGACCCTGCTTAGCTTCCGAGATCTGACAAGATCGGGCTTGCCTGGGCTATCTCATGCTCCCTGTAAACTGTGAAGTCCTGTGAGCAGAAATTCTACTTTGTGAGCTACCAGCATTAAAGTTGTGAGTGAGTAATTCGGCGACTGCATGAATTACGTTTGCTCTGGAGCCATCCTTCCTGAGCTAAGACAAAAATGTGTGAGCCAGAGGCTAAAAAAAACTGCAAGCTAACTCACACTAACTCAGCTTCGAGGGAACACTGGTCAGGGCTCCTTTCTTTTCCCTTAAGCTGTGCCCACCACCACCATCAGAAGGCTTTTGGCCAGCTTTTGAAATAACTCAATAGGAGACATACAGCAAAAGTGTAGCACCATGGAAAAATCAGGGGAGGCAAGTCACAGCACTTTGAGGCCAGCAGGCAGGATCTTCTTGGCAGGGGGTCAGGTGACCTTATGCATGAATCACATCTCACCTACATAACCTCTGGGGCCTGCTGCTGCTCCTCTTCAGCTTAAGGGGCAGTAGTCGCTTGGCAGTGTTGCCACCCTTGAGATGGGGCTTGGAGATGTCCCAGAATTACAACTGATCTGCAGACGGCAGTTCCCCTGGATAAAATGGCAGCTTCAGAGTGTGGACTCTATTATATCCCACAAAGGTCCCTCCCCTCCTTGGACACCTCCCTCCCCAGGCTCCACCCTTAAATCTCCGGGAATTTCACTGCCCAGCACTGGTAACCCTATGTGTGTGTTAAGTGCTGTCAGGTCACTTCCAATTTATGGCAAGCTTCCAAACTGTCCTATTGTTAACAGCCTTGCTCAGGTCTTGCAAACTGCGGGGACCATGACTTCCTTTACCAACTCAATCCATCTCACCTTCGATCTTCCTCTTTTCTTCCAGCCTTCAACTTTCCCTAGTGTTGTGTATTAGGGCTGGAACATTCCAGGACTGTCTACCAGAGATGGGCTGAGCTTGGAGCTCCAGAACAATAGCCCACCAGGACTCTGGAAATGGCAAATGAGAAACTGTTATGTAAATAGCCTATCTTTGGGAGTTGGGTGTGTTTGGGCATGGGTTTTGCATGCTATTTAAACAGGGCTGTTGCCCTGGTGTTTCAGTCTTGTTCCTGAAATCACTTAATAAAGTAGAACTGTTCACTGCAATGCATCTTGAACCCAGTATTTAACACCTAGCATTGCTGCCTTTTCCAGTGACTCTTGTCTTCTCATAATGTGACCAAAGTGCAATAGCCTCAGTTGAATCATTTTAGCTTTTAGGGAGAGTTCAGGCTTGATTTGGTCTAGAGTCCACTTATTTGTCTTTTTCGCTGTCACAGTCTTTTCAGCAGCCCTCTCACTTGGTTAATTCTTGGTGCTTTCCAGCTGATTCTGTCTCCCCCGCCCCTTGTGTTGATTTCTGGGGCCTTGCCCTGCCTATCCATACCCAGCCCCTGTCCGTGGGCTTCTTTTCATTCATTAAAGGTAAAGGTTTCCCTTGCTCAAAAGCCAGTCAAATCTGACTCTAGGGGGCAGTGCTCATATCCGTTTCCAAGCCGAAGAGTCAGCGCTGTCCGAAGACCTTTCCATGGTCGTGTGGCCGGCATGACTAAATGTCGAGGCGCACAGAACGCTGTTACCTTCCCACTGAAGCGGTATCTATTTATCGACTTGCAATTTCTTGCTTTCGAACTGCTTGGTTGACAGGAGCTGGGGCCAGAGACGGGAGCTCACTCCGTCATGTGGCACTCGGGTCTTGAACTGCCAAACTACAGACCTTCTGGTCTGCAACTCAGTGTCTTAGCCTCTGAGCCACCACAGCTATTCATTAGTACACTTTTTATCCCACCCATCTCCCAAGAAGCTCACGGCAGCATCCATGTTTTTTCCTCCCCATCTATCCTCAAAACAGCCATGCAAGGTAGGTTAGGTACAGGGAAAGCAAACATGACCCAGTGAACTTCAAGGCCATGTGGGTATTTGAGCCTGGATCTCCCAGATTTTAGTCTGACTCTCCAACCACTACAGCCTCACCAGCTTCTCTTTTCATATGACCCTTGGCTGAGCTTGTTCCCTGGCCTGCCCCATCTAGCCCCAAGCCTCTCATCTGCGGCAGCTCTACACTGGTGTTTCAAAGAACACAATGACAACTTGTAGGGGTCTGAAAGAGAGGTGTGGGGTAGCTGGAAGGGCATTATGGGGAGCTGTGTGCTGGGCTTTGGCTGGTAGCCCACTAGAAAATCTTATTTAACAGCTGGCTCTTTTTATTGACGCAGGAGCCTGTCCGGGCTGCAGTAAGGTGTATGCCAGGAGAAAAATAAAGACTCCAAGATGCTTGGCCCTACAGAGGCCTGTAAAAGGTACTTTATTGTAGCTTGCGAGGTTTCGTAAGGAGCTTAACTGCAAACGCTGGGTGATCCCACTGTAAATATCCCCTTTGGAAGTGAGATGGCTTCCACAAGGGGTGCCCCCCCCCCCCCCCGTTGGAATGCCTCCGCCACTCGCAGGGCAAGCCGATTTTAACTTTTCTGTGTTGTACTTGGCAACGTCTGGTAAATATTGACTCCTGAACGCGGGGCTCTTTGCATGCTGGGAAGGCAGCCTAGTTCAGCATCTGTCATCAGGCAGGGTTGGCATTAGAGAGGAGAGAGGGAGGGGAGGAGAGAGGAGAGATCACTGTTGGCACAGCGCCTGAAGCCATCCACCTAACTGCCACGAACAATCTCTTCCCACCTCCTCCAGGTTTTCCAGCCCAGGAGAAAATGACTACTCCAGGCTGCTGTCTCGTTGAGAAACGGTTAGAGTTTGACAGATTTATTATTCTTTATTTAGACAGATATGCACACTCTCTTTCCTCCCCCAGTGGGAGCCCCAAACAGCTTACAACATCATTATCCTCTTCTCCCTTACAACAACCCAGTAGATTAGACTGCTGCAAAAAAGTGACTGGTCCAGGTCATCCAGAGAGCTTCCATGGCAGAGAGGGGATCTGAACCCAGGTCCTAGTCCAGTCCACTATACCATGTCGACAGAGTACCACACAACATCTCTCCGCTTTTACTCTGCCATGAGAGGGACTAGAAACTTGACTTTGTAATAAATGCAGTTTTACATTCAAAGCTGATGCTTGGGGCAGATGGTGCCCTATCTTCACAGGGACTATGTGAAAAGCTCTACATCTAGGTGAGATCTGGATTTCTGGGCAATGTGCCAATCCTACCATACACTCCCTTGGCTCCACCCCCCCACTCCCCAATTAAGGATGCTTTCCCAGTACAGGATGAAGCTCCTACCTTAGTATTGTGGGCAATCTTCCACTGCTGCCTCCTGGCCAGGTGGAAAAGACATCATCTATGATAAAACCACAGAGACCAGTAAAATCCAAGCGTGCTGGTGACATCACTTCCAGGTTTTAGCCAGGAGTTATGTTTATGCATCGCTGACATCTTTTCCCTCATGCCCTATCCCCTTCAAGAGTTCTGTGGGTTCTGGGTATGTGCCTGGCAGTGGCATCTAGCCTTGTGATTTTCCCACTCCCACTGGGAACTCCCTGCTTTAAACCCCCAACCCCACTGCTGCTTGATAGGCCAGAGAGAAGAAAATAAAAAATTGCCACTGTGCCAATGACTTGATGTTATTTAGAAGGCAAAGAAGCGATGTCATGCCACTCTAGGAGCCAGTAGGAACTCTATGGTAAAACATGGGGGTTTTGCTGAATCCCTGAGCATCATGATGTCATTTCCAGGTTCATCCCAGAAATGATGTTGTGCTGTCAGCATGACATCATTCTCCCATGTCCCTGCCCTCTCAGTCTCCCATCAAGTTCCACTGGCCAGCAACCCCAATGGTATACTGTAGATTCTAGGTGAAATCCCTGCCACAATTACCCCCTTCACAGATGGCACCCCCACATTTTCAGGAATTTCAAAGTGGATTTGAGAACCCTAGATTGGAACATTTACATTTTGTCCGATTGTTCCCTATGGCAACCACTTTGTGATTGGTCCCAACTCCCACGGCAGTAGGGTTGCCAGCTCCGGGCTGGGAAATACCTGGAGATTTTGGGAGTGGAGCCTGAGGAGGGCAGAATTTGGGGAGGGGAGGGACTTCAATGGGGTCTAATGCCATAGAGCTCACCAGTTTGGTGTAGTGGTTAAGTGTGCGGACTCTAATCTGGGAGAACAGGGTTTGATTCCCCACTCTTCCACTTGCAGCTGCTGGTGTGACCTTGGGCAAGCCATAGTTCTGGCACAGCTGTTCTTGAAAAAGAGCAGTTTCTGTCAGAGCTCTCTCAGCCCCACCTACCTCACATAGTGTCTGTTGTGGGGAGGGGAAGGGAAAGGAGTTTGTAAGCTGCTCGGAGACTCTCTTGGGTAGTGAAGGGTGGGGTATAAATCCAATCTCTTCTCTTCTTCTCTTCCACAGCATCCATTTTCTCCAGGTGAGCTGGTCTCTGTCGCCTGGAGATCAGTTGTAACAGTGGAAGATCTCCAGCCACCCCCTGGAGGTTGGCAATCCTACACAACAGCCATTTTGTGGTGGTGTCCACTCCCCTTTCTCAATGTTTTGTGTGCCCACAGTAGGGTTGCCAATCTCCAGGGGGTAGCTGGAGATCTCCTGGGATTGCAACTGATCTCCAGGCCACAGAGATCAGTTCACCTGGAGAAAATGGCTGCTAAGGAAGGTGGACTCTATGGCATTATACCCTACTGAAGTCCCTCCCCTCCCCAAACCCCACCATCCTCAGGCTCCACCCCTCAAAAATCTCCAGGTATTTCCCAACCCAGAGCTGGCAACCCTAGCCCACAGGCTCAACTGGCACGGGCGGGTGGGTAGAAACCTACAATAAACTAGGGGCGAAGAGGCTGAGAGACTGTCACGTAACCAGGAGATGAGCTGGGGGTGTGGCAGTAATAAACTGAGTTCTAAAACCCTTACACGGCCTCATACAATTTTGGGGATGAATCCTTTGATGCTATGCCTGCCCGCCCCAGCCTTCCACTTTCCTTCCTTCCTCTGAAACTGTCGGAAAGGCGGAATCCATATTTGTATTAAAGGACCCCATGGACCGTGTTCTGTTCTGCAAGGCTGGTTTGTGGAGATATCAGGGGGAAAGTGTGCGCTGCCCTCCTTCCAGCTTATTGAGCATACCATCTCAGGCTGACACGTTGCTTTGAGCTCTCCTCTGGCAGCATCAGAGTGGAAGAATGCCTCTGGGTCAATGTCCTTTGCGTTCCACCCCTTGCCCTTTCAGACTTCCTCAGCAAAGGGACATCAATTAGCATAAAGAAAGGACTGGGCACTTCATTCAAAGGCTGATTGGATCACAGCTCAGTTGTCCTGTCTCTACACTTCATTCCAATTGTTTATTTCACAGCAAGGCAACCAAAACAACTAGGCGTGAAGGCCCCCTTTTTAAAATGCAAATCTCCCGTCCCCTCGGGCAAAGCCTTGGAAATGTGACCTCTGAGTTCCCAAAATGTTTTTCTCTTAGGGCCCTGTAGACCCTGCAGTATCCTGACCTGGATGGCTCAGGCTAGCCGGATCTCCTCATTCCTCAAAAGCTAAGCAGGGTCAGCCCTGGTACGTATTTTTATTTATTTACATTATTTATAGTTCGCCTTTCTCACAGGGACTCAAGGTGGATTACACAGAGTGAGTCAGTGCAATCAACACAATGGGACATTCAATAACCAGTGCATTAGGATTTTAGATGTCTGAAACCACCAGAAAGAACTGAAGCGTAGCATAAATATTCACATGACATGCTAAGCAGCACAGAAATTCTATAAATATGAGTACAGACCACAGTCCCTAATCATTTATCCGAACAAGTTTGTGAAACTGTTTTGTACAATGCAGCCCTAGTTCCTGCGCAGAAAAGCCCTCTCCGCAAAGGAAGTCCAGGGTCGCTACGGAGAGGCAGACAATGGCAAACCATCTCTGAACATCTCTTGCCTTGAAAACTCTATGAAACCCTACGTGATTGCCATGTCGACTACAACTAGATAGCACTTTAGAACATAAGAGAAGCCAATGTTGGATCAGGCCAATGGCCCATCCAGTCCAACACTCTGTCATACAGTGGCCAAAAATAGCAGGTGCCATCAGGAGGTCCAGCAGTGGGGCCAGGGAACTAGAAGCCCTCCCACTCTTGCCCCTCCCAACCACCAAGAATACAGAGCATCACTTGCCCCAGTGTGAGAGCTCCTATCTATATCTTGTGGCTAATAGTCACTGATGGACCTCTACTCCATATGTTTATCCAATTCCCTCTTGAAGCCGTCCATGCTTGTAGCTGCCGCCACCTCCTGTGACAGTGAATTCCACGTGTTAATCACTCTTTGGATGAAGAAGTAGAAGACCATGCTAGACCATGCAATGAGCATCCACACAACTCTTTGGCTGTGTGCTTCGCTTCCTGGCACGTGCAAGTCATGCATGCATTCATCCCTACGGATGGTGAACTGCTTTCTTGCACAGAAGCACATTTGTGAAATTCTAGTTTGCATGAACCCAGAAGAATTCTCTTTTCTTATATTACTGAGTGCGTCTCAACTGTGTCAGAATACTCCCACATTTGAAAACCATGTTTTTTTGATGGCATTTGAATGCAACACGAAGTCCCTTGGTAAGGTTTGGAACTTGCATCTCAATGAGCCATAAGAAGGCTCAGCTCCATGGTCAAATGTGGCTATTTTGGGAGCTTCCATCCATGATGTCTATAGTTAGCCCAGACAGAACATGGGGATAGTTTTGCAGACATTCCCAAGATGAAGGCCACCATCATCGCTGATCTCAGGATGGCCCGGGGAGATAATGATTTTCAGGTTGCCCTCATGCATTCTTGCACAGCAAGGCATTTGCTGCAGGAGCCAGCAAAGGGCTTTGCCAGCAGTTTGAGCAAAAGGGGTCTAAGGATATGAGATGATCCATACAGACAGGTGGAAGCCAGCCCTGCTAAACTGGCTTGTGTTGCAGATATCTTGGAAGCAATTTCCACACAAACAAATGGGATTAATTTCCATCAGAGAGCTTAGCAGGAGGCTGCCTTGCTGGCTGCAATCTGAAACTCATGCAGTCAGATCATATAGGCTTACTCAGAAGGAAGTCCCACTGCATTCAACCGGGCTTGCATCCAACTAGCAGCCTTATGTGGAAGGTCATCCCAGTGACCTCAAAGAAGAACTTGTTTCCCAATGGTGCATGCCTCCGAAAGGGGTATTTCAAAGCCCCGAGGAAGTCAATCATCCTGATTAATTTAAAGCATTTCTACTGAGCCCCTCGGTATCATTTACACCCTGGTTTTCGTTGCATTAGAATTCTGTAATCTGCCTTGAATCTCAATAGGAAAGGTGGACTAGAAATGAAGTAAATAAAATATCCCGGAAACAGCTTGCAAAATTTCTACAACATGGCTAAACAATATTATGAAAATAAAATGACATCATATGAAAAAAAAGCAGCACAAACACATAAACAGCAGGCATAAAACACTGAAACAGCTAATTGGCGGATAATAATATAAAATCACAAAGAGCTCATCTAATTAGAAACATAAAACACTAAACATCTGAGGACACAGAACTAAAAACACTGCATGCATGGGGGAAAAAAAAGTAAAATAAGAAAGAAAATGTTCCCATCTAAAAACCGGGAAAAATGCTTTTTGAAAGTCTGCTTGGTGCCTAAGAGTCTAAGAAATCAGGTTGGGTGCCAGCTGACGTTCTGCAGGACTGCAATTACAAAGTTTGGTACCACCACAGAGAAGGCCCTGGTCTGGTGCACATGCACGGCACAACCGACAATGTGGGACAAACATGGTTTGGTCTCTGAAGATGATCTTACCTTAGATACCGGGCCCCCATAAATCCCCTTTTACTAGTAGCAGTAATAATGTGATGAATTAGCAAGAGGAGTGATTTCCCTGTGTCTGAACAAATATAACTTCTGCCCTTGCAGAAGATGTGTGGTAGACCAATTCAGCATTTCATCCCAGATAAAGAGCAAGATTCAAGTCCAATGGCACCTTAAAGACCAACAAGAATTGCAGGACATAAGCTTTCACAAGTCAAAATTCCCTTCGTCAAGCAGCTTTGACTCTCAAAAGCCAGTGTGGCGTGATGGTTAAGAGTGTGAGAATAGTAACTGGAAGACCCCAAGTTCGAATCCCCCCTTCTGCTATGGAAGCTTGCAGGGTGACCTTGGGCCAGTCACCCTTTCTTAGCCTCACAGGGTTGTTGTGAGGATAAAACGGAGGAGAGGAGAATAATGTAAGCCACTTTGGGTCCTCATTGGGGAGAAAGGCGGGGTATAAATTAATTAAATAAACAAAAAAAAAGGTTATACTCTGGACATCTTACTGGTCTTTAAGGTGCTACTGGATTCAAATCTTGCTCTTCTACTGCAAAATGACATGGCTACCCACCTGAAACTTAATCCCAGATGAGAGCTGGTCATCTGTGGTTGTTCACTGGTGAGGGAGGGCATGGCACTTTGCCCATGCTCGGGTACACTCTTTCTCCATCATTCCATCACATTCCAAGGCAGAAGTCTGTCACTGCAAACAAGTGTTGAAGCAGAGGCTGCCCAGAGAAGTCCCAGCCACAAAAGAGGACAGGAATGTTCAGGTTGCTAATTCCAGGCACCCCGCGTTGCCTAGGACATATTATTTATGACTGCAGAATTCCCAAGAGTTGGAGCTGAGTCTCATTCCATCTGGGAAACAGGGGCTCTGTCTTTCCACTCCAAGGAGTCCAAACATTATGGCCACTTAAAATGCATTTGGAGGGTTAGCAGGCAGCCCCCGAGGCAGCTTTTAAAGAAGCGCAGCCCTCTCAAAAGCCTTTCCCTGGCCAAAGAGAGCTGCCTTAATTCACACTGGCTCTGGTTCCATGTTCCTCAGCTGATTGAATAACAGCCTGGTTTTACTGTTCTGCCAACAAGCTAGTGAAGGCTCCCAGAGTGGATTTCAGCCGATATCAACTGGGGGTAAGTACATTTAATTGAAATAGGCTCAGGGGGGTTAGGACATGCTGGATTTTCACTCCTGACTCTCCAGAAGAAAACATTTTTGGACTGCAGCACAAAAATAAGGCATCAAGCTGGGCCTAATGCTA
This sequence comes from Lepidodactylus listeri, assembly GCA_029233225.1. NCBI lineage: Eukaryota > Metazoa > Chordata > Lepidosauria > Squamata > Gekkonidae > Lepidodactylus > Lepidodactylus listeri. The sequence goes on along the minus strand of JARCFY010000019.1, from coordinate 31,458,479 downwards.
CGCTCCAGTATAATGTTGATATCTGAGATTGCAGACAGTGTAAAAATAGGGCTGTAGGTGAGCCCAGCCATGCCAAAAGAGATTGTTTCTTCACAAAACATTATGGGCACCATTTAAAACAAAAACTGGCATCAAAAGTGAAATAACTTTTGGAAGCATGCAGAGCTGGAATCCAGGCCTCTGGTTCCCTAATCAAACTTCTATCCATGGGGTCTTCTCAAGTCTTCTCTATATACCAGCTGCATACAAATAAGATGGGCTTTCACCATGTTCTGATCCAGCAACTTCTTCTACCAGACTGGGGGAAAGAGTTCTACACATTGGCAGCATAATGCACAGCACTGACTGGCTAGTGACTGTTGTGTTAGGAACTCTTGTCCCCCAAAGCAGTTTTGCAGCTTTATTAGACTGGTCTGCCTGTGTGTAAAAGAATAGATGTTTACTTGCACAAATGCAGATATGACAACTGTATGCTTATGTTGGATGCTGCTAATGCCCGCTATCATTATACAAACCGCACTAGCACTTTTAATTATATTGTTATGATTTTATTTAATTTCCATTTTGCTTTATACATTCTATGTAAGCCGCCCTGAGCCTGCCCTGGCAGGGAAGATGGGATAAAAATTAAATAAACAAACAAACAAACATCTGAACAAAAGCATGGGGAAAAAATAAAACTTAATTGTTAGAATCATGGACAGCTCTCTCTGGCAGGATAAAGTTAGGGGTTACCCCCAAAGGTTTGTGCACACCCTTAAAACATCTCTGGTGGATGCCTGAAACCTAAATCCTGGACAGACTAATAAATAACACCAGATCCAATGTTAATCCCTGTGGAACCCTACTGCTAACTTCCTTCCATTGTGAGAACTGACCATTTATTCTGCTTTCTTTCATTTCCGGGGGGGGGGGGCAGCTTCTTAACTCGGTTTAAAGTACCAAAAATACTTTCCCTTGAATGCTGGAGAAATGCAATTTACCTGCCACTAAAGCACCTTCTAGACCCAGGGATTTTTGGGTGGCAGTACTTACCAGTGAGGCCCCAGTGGCCCAGAGGACGCTGAGCTGCAGACTGGAAGGTTGGTAGCTCAGCAGTTCGAAACCCGAGTGCTGCGTGACAGAGTGAGCTCCCATCTCTGGCCCCAGCTCCTGCCAACCTAGCAGTTCGAAAGCAAGAAATTGCAAGTAGATAAATAGGTACCGCTTTGGTGGGAAGGTAACAACGTTCCGTGCGCCTCGGCATTTAGTCATGCTGGCCACATGATCAGGGAGATGTCTTCAGACAGCGCTGGCTCTTCAGCTTGAAAACAGAGATGAGCACCACCCCCTAGAGTTGGATTCGACTGGCTTTCGAGCAAGGGAAACCATTACCTTTTTACTTACCAGTACTGAGTACCAGCATATGTGGGGAGGGGTTCTCAAAACTCCTAAGGGGGGAATTGCTGGCAATCAGTGCAACCTTATATAAAAGCACTTGCACTTTAATAAAACAACTAAAAAAAGCACTCTGTACATCTATGCAATAACAATACAAGGATTTGGCAGCACACATACACAGATACGCACAACCCTTCCAGCTAGAAAGGTACAGAGAGTTCCAACTTCTAGGGACCACTTTGCCCGAAAATAACTCCATGTCAAAACCTAGTTGAGGCAGTTCAGTCCTAACCCAAAGCCCTCTCCCTCTTTTGTGTTGGCAGAACAAAAAGCAAGACTGCTCTATTTGGGGGGAGGGGGGGCAAACAGCTTCTAAGGAGAAGACACAGCCGTGCTGTTTCCAGGCATCTCTGTTTGCCCTAATCCACAAAAATCACAGAACCTAATTATGAGAAATCTCTCTTCTACCTGTGGATAAGATTCAAGGAGCATTAATGCTCGCCTGTAATTTCTTTAAAGAAATGCAGACTTTTAAAAAGGAATAAAGTAATGAAAGGCCACTGTGATCTGGTTTATATTGCACAGAGGGGGTGGGAGAAAGGATAGCCCTGCTTTCTGATCAGAGCATCTTTAACTCTATAAATGATTCAAGTCCGGTGGCACTGTTAAGAACAACAAAGGCATACACTTTCGTGTGCCTGCACACTTCTTCAGATACATTGAAATGGAAAACAACAGTAAGAGTCCAGTGGCACCTTAAAGACTGACAACATTTGTGGTAGGGTATGGGCTTTTGTGAGTCACTGCTCACTTCTTCAGATATTGAAATGGAAGTTACCAGAAATGGAAGTTTCAATGTATCTGAAGAAGTGTGCTGTTCTGTTGCTTCAGACCAACACAACTACCTACCTGAATCCATAAATGATGCATCCTTTGTGGTCTCAGACCGTTTCGCACATATCTTTCTAATGAACTGGGTTATGACTCATGAAAGCACACCTTGGAATAAACATAGTTAGTCTTCAAAGGTACCACCAGACTTTTGTCTTATTTTGGTTATCACCTACCAGACAATGAGGTAGTAGAATGGGCTATACCACTTTGGACAGCATGAGGGAAAAATCACATTTTGGAAGATCTCTCTGCAAACAGAAAGCTAACACAGTCTTTCTCCCAGCTGTGCTAGTTTTCTGTTGGCAGGGAGGAATATTCAAAGACCACAGTGGTGCGCGGTCCATTTTACTTACCCCTTCCATATTCTAATACCATCTTATTCCTGTCCCATTCTTCTGTATGTATGAATCAGGCCTTTAGGTAAAGGGTATCATAGAATCATAGAGTGGAAGGGGCCAGACAGGTCATCTAATTCAACCCCCTGCTCAAGGCAGCATCAGCCTAGAGCATCCCTGACAAGTATTTGTCCAGCTACTTCTTGAAGACTGCCAGTGAGGGGGAGCCCAGCAACTCCCTAAGCAGCCAATCCCACTGCTGAACTACTCTGATTGTAAAAAAACAACAAAACTCTTAATATCCAGCTGCTACCTTTCTGCCTGTAATTTAAACCCATTATTGTAAGTCCTATATTCTGCTGCCAACAGGAACAAGGCCCTTTGGGATCTACAAAGCAGTTCACAGCATCCCTCCAAACTCCGTGTCATGGAACTGTATATAGGGCTTGGAAGCTGAATGGCTGTGGCATGCCAGAGGAAAATACCAAGCACAAACAGGTCTACTTGCTTGCTTGCCATAGCAGCAGAAACTCTGTGTCTAGTTGAATTATTGTTTGGGAGTTAAATTCAGGAGGAAAATGAGGCGTGGAGACTCTCAGATTGTAAGGAAGTGTAGCCCACCATTCTTCCCCCCCCCCCCCCCATTCTCTAGAAGGCTGTTTTGTTTTCATCCCTTTTCTGCTCAGCTGAATTCCCTTCCCAGAGGACATCTGTAATTTTTGCTATTTATATTAGTTTTTGATCGCTGGGTCAGCATGTTTGCAGACCCAATGTTGTCTAAAAGGCAGAATACAAGCATAATATCACCAAATCAATATTCTGTATGGTGCTTCTGGCCCTGTTTGCTTCATCAGAACATCTGACTTAAGAACCGCTCGAATAATTTCTTGTCTAGGAGACAGCGTTGAAACCTCCTCTCTCCGAATTCTCTGGGGTGCTCAAGCCCACTCCTGCTGTAACAGAGGCCTACTGTGCAGGGCTGTTGTGAGAATTCCAAAACATCCCACGCTAAGAGGACAAAGAAGTGGTCCATGGGGTTGTGAAGGGTCGGACTCAGCTGTGCGACTGAATAACAACAATACATTATGCGATAAAGTAAACCATCCCTGCACCTCCTCAGTTGGAGTTACTTGAAAGACCAACAATCCACATGTGGCTGCTGCTGCGCCTAGTCTGTCCAGATCCCTTACGTGCAAACCACCAGGTTTGCGTTTACACCCCTTTACTCTCCCAGGACCCAGGACTGCCGTTTCCTCTCCCCGCCCCCCTCCCCGGGGGGAGTGATAAGGAATGTTTGCTTTGGCGGCGCACCCCAGTAACGCAGGAAAGACAAGGGATTCTGCTCTTCCCTCTCCATCCTCGGCTCTCCCCCTCCTCCCTCCCCCGAGGTCTGTGAAGCCAGAGAAGTAGCAGCCAGGCAACTCCCCACCCACCCCCATCAAGGGTCTGCTCCGGCGCCTCTGCAGTCGCTTCTCTCCCCACCCCCAGCCAGGGACTGGAGCCGCAGCTGCCTCCCTCTTGCTCCCTCCCCCTTACCCCCTCCCCCCGCCTCGGCCGTCTATAAAAAGCAAAGTCCGGCTTGGCAGAAGGAGACGCGAGCGAAAGGGGGTCGGAGCACTTGCGCGAACGAGCGCAGGAGCCAGCCAGCCGTCGGATTGTTGGACGTGCAGTCCCTGGAGGCTCCAAACGTAGACCCGTCGCTGGGAGCTAGGGAGAGGGGGAACAGAAGGGCCGCCTTTGCCCGGGGCGTGGGTGGGAAAAAAGGGGAGGGTCGCCCCTTCCTTCCGCGGGCCATCATGGACGTGAGCACGGCGCGGCCGTCGGCCAGCGACATCGCCGACCTGAACAGCCAGGACGCGCAGACGGTGTGCGAAGCGCTGGGCCGCTACGAGGAGACGCTGCGCGGCGCCGTCAAGGAGATCCACGTGGACATCCAGGTCTTCAAGAGCGGCGTGGACCGGCAAGTGGCCGAGGTGCTGCGCCTGGCCAGCCCTTTGGCTCACACGGTGGCCGAGCTGCAGCAGGAGAACCGGCACTTGCGAGCGCAGGTGGAGCGCCTGGCCCGGCAAGTGGAGGCCCTCCGCGGGGCGGCCGGGCTGACCGACGACTGGATGGCCGAGCCGGGCGGCGCGCCGACGTCCAAGCTGAGCGGTAGCGCCAGGTTCTCCAGCCACGCCAAGCTGTCCTTGTCGAGCAAGAGTCAGGTGAGCCGCCCGGCTAGGGTCACTTTCCATTAGGTAGCTTCTTTTGAGAGCGCGACGTGTTCTCTTTGTTTTGATGCCCGTCCGTCCGGATGAAAAGGACCTCTTTTGGATTGGAAGGTTAGGAATGTTCCTAGTTAGTAGCAATGCTCCCTGCTTAAATAGCAGGGGTATTTTAAAAATGAGATTGGGCGTGAGCCCTTGTTTGCAGTAGACAGGCGGGAAATATGCCGTCTTTTTTGCTTTTCAAAATACGGTAACCCTACGCAGGGCCGATGCCGGGGCGGGCGCTGGAGAGCCACCCATTGGGGGCGGACTAGGCCAGCTCTCGGTGACCTCCGACGAGGTTGCAGCAACGAGTCCCGGCGCACTGTTGGCCGCATGGGCCTGCCGTCCCCGACGCAATCGAGTTCCTGCCGCAAAGGAGGTGCCCCCGGAGCAGAGCTTGCCAACCTCCCGGTGGGGCCTATTGTTCTCCCAGAATTACAGTGGATCTCCAGATTGCAGAGATCAGTTCCCCCGGAGGAAATAGCTGCTGTGGAGGGTGGACTCTATGGTATACCATCGATTTTAGTTGAAGTTGCTCCCCAAATTCACCTCCCAGATCTCCAGGAATTCCCCAGGCCAGTGTTGGCAACCCTACAGTTCTTTGCTTTACTGCTGTCTCTTCCCTATGAATTAGGTCAATACGAAGTGATTTGCTACTGGCGTTATGGGGAAATGGACTTCTGGTTTGATTTGTACTGTATTTTAAATATATTTTCAAGGTATGTAATTGCCTTTTTGTTGCATCACATTGTAAACAGCTTTGAGCTGAATGGTGCTCTATAAATAAACTGAAGTATGAGGGTCGAGCGATTTGCAGAGGCAGCAGCCTCTGCTGGAGGGGTCCAAGGAGGGGGCGCGGAAGAAGCAGGACCCTGTTGCAGAGCCAACTGTGGGCCTGGGAGAACTGGGGGGAGGGGGGGTGTCTTCCAGCTCCGGCTTAAAGGCTGCATTTGCCCAGTAGGTTGCTGGTGAGCTGTGTAGCAGTGGCAGCAGGTGGAAAGTCGGCTTTCTCTCCCTCTTCCCTGGCCGCCACTGCTGCCTTCTGGATCCTCCCGTCTCCTGAACCAAGGACCTTGCTTGGTTTGTGAAGCTGCTATTGGATATAGAAGGTGTGGGAAGAGGGTCTTTCCCACCCAGTGCCTGTTAAAGAATATTGGGTCACCACACATAAGCCAGGGGAAAGTTTGACTCTGAGTAGGCACCAATTTGAGGGGCACGTGCTGGGCCCGGTATTCGTCTGGTGTGGAAGTTCTGGCAGGGAGGTGAAGAAAGATGGAGTCTTTGATCCTTCCCTTTCTCAGAACAAAGAGGAGGCAGGGGAGGCTTGCTACCCAGCCAGAAAGCGAAGGACGGGGAGGTCAAAGGTCAGGGGAAAATCTGCCTTAATGTCTTTTCTGATTGTAGGGAGAGTTGTGTTGAAACACCTTACAATGCCACATTCCCCCCCCCCCCCAAAAAAACTACTTTTTGTGACAAGTTTCAGACTCCAAACAGGGGAAGTTAAAAGTGAGCACCGCTGAGCATATAGCTGTGGTTTCTGAATAACCAGAATCAGACTCCTTTGGGCCTAGGTCTTGGAGGGAGGGTGTGGCCTTGGGCACCTCAGCTCTAGTGCCGCCTCAGAGAAGTCACCTGTTGAGGAGAGCTGCCTCCTTCCTGTAGTTTGGCTGGCTTGCTGGATGGAGTCAGCTGGAGCTTATGGCTACACAGGTGCATTCCCAGAATGCATCTGCTTGTGGTGCTGTGAGGAAGGGGAGCCAGCAGTCTGGAGCTCATCTGACTGCAAGAGGGTCAGGATAACACTGGCTTACTTTATACAGGTGCCGTAAGAGTTACTGGAATGAAGCATCTGACTATCCTATAATGTTTTTGTTGAAAAAAGTGCCTGGCGGTACGCTGAGATCTGTTTCCAGCGCCTGGGATATAACAACGGAGGCCAGTCACAATAGATAGAGAGCCCTCTTCTTGACCTAACATTCTGGCCTGGGATGAGGCCTTTGGGTGGTGAAAGGGTCAACTGTTTTGCATGAAGTGGATGTTGCTGAGATTCCGGTTTCTCAGAAATCACACTTTCTCCGTAGCTGGAGTTGTAATCAAGTTAGCAAGGTACAGTTAAGGAAGGCATTTTGCACATGCCCAAATTCTCTCTCCTCCTTTTTCTTGTTTCTTCAAGGGCTCTAAAGCAGATAAGCCCCTTTTAAAGCAAGGCAGGGAAAAGGTATTTTGTGTTCCTCTTTCAAGGCATGGAAGAGGGAGAGTTCCTGGGAGCTCTGATTCTGGCTAGTGGGAGAATCAGCCAGAGAGTTTGGACGAGAGGAGGGGGGCTTTTAAGTACAAACAGCCCCATCAGCCTCTTTAAATAGACCAGTGAGCGTCTGGCCCAGGCGTTGTGTTCCTGCTTCACTCTTCAAGGAGCAGCTGGGTTACCCAAACTGGGTCGCCAAGAGAGCCAGTCCATTCCCTCTGGGAGATCAGTTTGTTCTCTTGGGGAGTATTTGCCAACCCTTCCCACATTGCAGGCTGGGGGACGTGGGTATTAACATCTTGTCGGCAGAGGACGTGCAGCTGGTGCTCTTCTGACACTCCCAGGTAGCTGGAGTGGAAACAGACTCTAGGGGCTGGAATCTTGTTTTTGTTCAGCCTGGGAAACAGAATGCAAAGCCAGAGTTAAAGAACTGGGCAGCAGTGTTCCCTCTAAGCTGAGTTAGTGTGAGCTAGCTCACAGACTTTTAGCCTCCAGCTCACACATTTTTGTCTTAGCTCAGGAAGGATGGCTCCAGAGCAAACTAATGTATGCAGCAGCCAAATTGCTTGCTTACAACTTTAATGCCAGTAGCTCACAAAGTAGAATTTTTGCTCACAAGACTCCACAGTTTAGAGGGAATATTGCTGGGCAGTAAGGATATAAGGAGAGCCCTGCTGGGCTGGCAGAAGAGTCCAGCTAGTCCAGCATCCTATCCCCAGGTACTTCTGGGAAATTCAGAAGCAGGACATGAAAGCACAAGCCACTCTTCTTTGGTTATCCCCAGCACCCATGATCTGGAGGTAGACCATCTCTGAACAGGGGTTTCCCATTAGCTATCCTGGTTAATAACTGTTGATATAACCATCTGTCTTCACTCGCTCTAAATTTGTCTCACGCTCTTTTTAAAGCCATCTAAAGTAGTGACCGCATTCACATGCTGCATAAACAAACTCCATATGTTAGTTTGGCATGGACTTCCTGGAGTCCTTTCTGTCCTGTGAAACGGAGGGCCCAGAAAAACAGCAAAGACGTCATGATGCAGAACTTCAGGGGATGGTGCAGACACTTCACATAGCCTGTTTGGACCTATTTGGCTTGAGGTCGATGTGCAAGTTTGGGCTAGGCATGCTAGGCGAGCACAAATACATCCAGGTCGCTTCCCAATGGAAGCAGCCAATCAGATGATGCGTTTGGGTGCTGTTCACACAACCAAGATGCTGTCCTGTCCATAGCCATGAGCTGCATCATTAACCAAAAGGGATGACCCTGCTGCTAGTTCAGTGCTCAGCTTATTCCTATGTAAAGGCAGGTGAGTCGGGATCCTTGCGCTTGCCAAGGTGGCCAACACTCACTCTTGTAAGTCTCTTGAACCCAGGTTCAGCCGTGGTCGTGTGGCCGGCATGACTAGATGCTGAGGTGCACGGAATGCTGTTATCTGCCCACCTAAGTGGTACCTATTTATCTACTTGCAATTTCTTGCTTTCGAACTGCTAGGTTGGTAGGAGCTGGGGCCAGAGATGGGAGCTCACTCCGTCATGCAGCACTCAAGTCTCGAACTGCTGAACTACCAACTTTCCGGTCTGCAGCTCAGCGTCTTAACCACTTGAGTGACTGTTACACCCCCGCAAATGTTTCCAAAACCAGAGGAATCCCTTGTGGTGGCTATTGCAGCCTCTTCCAACTTGGCTCCTTTGGGGGTTATAGCCAGGGCTGTCAGTCCACCTATTCTAGGCTTGTGGGGTTACAGGCAGTCCTCCAATGGCAGCGCTGCACAGCCTAGATGGCTGGTTTCTCATGACCAGTGCAGGAGTGTCTCAGCCAGAAGGCATCTTTTTATGGAGGGGGGGGTGCTGCTCCCTAGACTCTTGGTTGTGCGTGACCTGCAGCACGGGCGGTGGAGGGGAGGGTGCCATCCAGACCTCGTCTTAATTGCCAAGTAGCATCTGCTGCTTTTGCACCACCGGTCTCTAAATCCAGGTCAGCGGTCGTTTCTTGGCACAGCCTGTGTCTCTGCTATACATCTCCATTGCCGGAGGGTTCTCCCCCCACCCACCCGCAGCAGCTGCTGCGCATAACTCCTCGATGGTAGGAAACCGGCACGGCTGTTTGAGTTCAAGCAGAGGCAGCACGCCGGTGGTGCGGCATGTTCCAGGTGGCTCTTGCTCAGAGCTGTCATTACCACTTACCAGTGACGTCATCCTGGCAGCTGGGCCTCCCGACGGCTGGGGGAGTTGGAGGAAGAGAGCTTGCAGCTGGAGTTGTCTCGGACTGCCGTCAGGCGCAACCATAACCCGGCATTTCCATCAGGAAGATGAATCGCTTTGTGCAGAGCGGTGCTGGTTTATGTCACGCAGAGCTGGGGCAAGCATCTGAAACTTGGCTATCAAGTGGGACTCTTTGGGGATCTGGCTTTTGTTTCCCGAGGCAGTGGGATTCTGGGGGTCAGAGCTTGCCCGAGATTTGCTTGGAGGGCTGAATGTGAGCCCCACAGCCTCATCGTGTAATGGGACGCGTGCCACATTTGGAGTGGGAGCAAAACTGTTTGTGCTGTACTGCAGAAGGTCAGGCTGACTTGGAAATCTGGGACACTCGACAGCAGAGCCAGCCGTGTTCTCCTTGAGCTGCCTCGAGATGGGGTCACGCTCTTTGGCAATGGTTAACTCTGCCTGTGGGGGCCCTCTGACATCACCAGAGGCTCCCTTGGGAGTTTCTGATTCCGGGAATGGAAGGAGAAGGGGAAAGGGCTGGTTTGGATCTCAGTTGGTTTTTTGCCTAAGTTTAAGGTTGTGTCTTTGGGATGACATCACTTGGGAGCTGAGTTCAGACCTGGCCAGGTCACTTCCAGGACTCTTGCTTCTGAGATACTCCCCCCCCCTTGCACAATTGCATCCCTAGCAGGAGATTCTACCCAAGATTTCAGCACCTGCTGCTTGTGCTTACTGTGTGCAAAAGCCAGCGTCCATGTAGAGACTGGAGTCCCTTTTTCTGGTACACCAGGATGATGATGTGGAACAGCCCTGTTGTTTTGCCAGAGCCAATTGCAGATCCCCCAGCTGGCCACCAACACCCATACCTGGAGATCCTTCTCTCTGTTTTTGTTATCTCAGAGGTGAAGGGAAAGTTCTGTGTACAAGCTTGGAGGTTCTTTTTGCATCCTGTACTTCTGTGCTGAATCCTATAAACAGAATCTTGAACAAAGGCCTCTTGGGTCAGCCACCGTTCTTGCAGAGCTGTTCTTTCGAGCAGTTCTCTCAGAGCTCTCTCAGCCCCACCTACATCACAGGGTGTCTGTTGCGGGGAAAGGAAGGGAAGGAGACTATAAGCTGCTCTGAGACTTCAAGTGAAGGGCAAGGTATAAATCCAATCTCGCCTTCATCATCTTTGTCATCTTCATCATCTCTACCACCAGCTATAGGAATGCAGGTTTTTGCTGTACTTCCTTCCTTCCTGCAGTCCTTTCTGACCCACAGAAAGTAGATTCTGGGGGCTGTAGGACCCTATGAATTGATAGTTATGCAGATCAGTGGATTGTTGTGGTGGTAGGGGAAAGAGCTGTCAAGTCACAGATGACTTCTGGCAACCTCATAGGGTTTTCAGTGCAAGAGATGAACAGAGGTGGTTTGTGATTGCCTGCTTTGCGTAGCAGCCCTGGACATCCTGGGTGGTCTCCCATCTAAGTACTAAAAAGGGCTGACCCTGCTCATCTTCTGACATTTGATGAGATGAGGTTAGCTTGGGCTGTCCAGGTCAGGGCACTGCAGCGGTAAGAGGGCAGAATCAGTTTTTGGGCTCTCTGTTGTCAGAGGGACATGAATTTGAGGCAGCTTAGTCCTTTTTACAGTAGAAAAGACCAAGAGCTAACAAAAAAAACAAAAAACAAAAAAGAGCTAAAAGCTAACAAAAATTTGTGGCAGGGTATGTTTTTGTGTGGGTTATGGTGGCTCAGAGGTTAAGATGCTGAGCTGCAGACTGGAAAGTTGGTAGTTAGGCACTTTGAGACCTGAGTGCTGTGTGACAGAGTGAGTTCCCGTGTCTGGTCCCAGCTCTTGCCAACCTAGCAGTTCAAAAGCAAGAAATTGAAAGTAGATAAATAGGTACCGCTTTGATGGGAAGGTAACAGCATTCCATGCACCTCAGCTTTAGCAACATGACCATCGAAACATCTTTGGACAATGCTGGCTCTTTGGCTTGGAAACAGAGATGAGCAACACCCCTTAGAGTGGGATTTGACTGACTTTCGAGCAAGGGAAACCTTTACCTATGTTTTTCTAAGGCACTGCTCACTTTTCCAGATACTGTTGTATAAGTCACCTTCTGCTGCAGAATGGCAGAATGACTTTTCCCGAACTTGGTCCTGGTGAGGAAACGTTCCCTTTGAATGCAACAAAGTGAGAAAGCTTTCACTGAGAGTTGACCACTCCAGTTATGTTTGTATACAACCTTAGGTGTCATTTTATAACTGACCACTTTCTTAATAACCACAATGCATTACATTGGTGGAGAAACCAGACTTTTGATAGCATGGCTGGCTGTTGTCTCCTAGAAATGTACTTGGATTGCTCCATCAGCAGCAAATCCCAGTTGCACTCAGTCCACAATTCCATTTGTTTCAAGGTGAACAAAAACCGTATTTGCATATCAAAGCATTATGTTGCCAGGGACTTGTTGAATAAACACCTGACCAAGGCTGCCTTCGCTGTGAACCAGAAACATGGTCTTCCTTGTGCCATACAGATAATCCAGGGAGCTGGACAGTCAAGGAGCAGCTGTGTTTTCATCTTAGCAGGAAAGAAATCAAGTGCTGGATTGGTGGGGCTGGCTGGCTTGTTTAAACTTGGTGTTTGCAGTGATAACTCCTTAATAAGAGAGTTTCCTGCTTTGGATTTTGCTCTGCATATGAGTGTCAGTTACTCTGGGAAGTCCTCTGCTGGCAGGGATCCCTGAGGTCCTGATCTTGAACAAACATAATCAGCAACTATAGACCTTTCCCCATCCTAAAAGCAGAGACTGGAGTCAGATTTGCTGAAGTGTGAGCTTTCAGACAATGGTTCCCTCTGGGCCCACACAGATTCAGAAGAACACACAGAAGAAGATTGATTTAGAATAGGTTTGTTGCTCTTATCTCCCAGGGCAACTCAGGTCCTTGGAATTTTGTATCACCCTCAGCAGCCATAGCTTAGTTTGCAGCTCCAGTGTATGCAGCTAAGTTAGCCCTGTACTGTTGAGTATGGGGAGGGGCTGTGGCTCAGTAGTAGAGCATCTGCTTGGTGTGCAGACGGTCCCAGGTTCAATCCCCAGCATCTCCAGCTAAAATTATTAGGTGGGAGGTGATGTGAAAAACCTCTGCTTGACACCCTGGAGAGTTGCTGCCAGTCTGAGTAGACATTACTGACTTCAATGGATTAAGGGTCTGATGGTGATATTTTCTAGGGAAACAGATTGTAGCAGCCCCTTTCAGTCTGAGACTTCAATACTGTGCATCAGTTTAGGATATACATGTTCAAATTCCACATCTGCCAACGATTCAGGGCCTGCTACCAGATACAATGTTCTCTGGTCCACTCTGGGTCTTGTCAGGTCAAGCAGATGTGCTCAGGGGGGTTGCCAGTTGAAACATGGGCTGAGGACAGACTGGCAATCTGAAGCGGAGGCAAAGCGGAGGGAACTGGAGCGGGGGAAAAAACCCACGGAGCTGGCCGTTCACACTGGCCAGAGCAATGCGGATCAGCGGCGATACGGAGCATTCAGACTGCCACAGAAAGTTCAGACTGCCGCATAGCCAGCGCGCGTGCCGCTGCACTTTTTTTTTTGTTTTCCTTTGATGTTTTTCGCATATGCGCACATGCGCAAAACTTTTTGCCGGTGCGTTCACACTTCCTCCGGATGCCTCCCGCTTCTTCCAGTTCACACTGTTTGGAAGCGGGAGGCATGCGGAGGAAGGCCCCTGAACACCGGGAAAAACCGGTGTCCGGGTAAAGCGGAAGGAAAGCGGCTGGGAGACGGGTAAGTACGCAACGGAGCCGACGGACAGATGCGCATGTCTGAACATGCTCCTTTCCTCCGTTTGCGAAGCGTGCCTGCCCCGCTTTAGATTGCCAGTCTGTCCTCAGCCATGGATTCTCAGGCGTGCAGGGGCCAATTTGGATTGGGACTGTGGGGAAAAGGGGGCACAAGCCTTCCCCACTGTATTGTTTCCCTGGAGTCATTTCCAGGTCAGGAAAATTTGTGTGTGGGTGGGGAGGGTTGTGGTCCTGATCTGAGAATGCGCCCAGGAATTTATATTTCAACCAGGAACTCCCAGAGCAAGTCTGTTTGGCAGGTCCCAGGGTGGGCTCCAGAACAGCATGTGATTCAGCATGTGTATCATTGGCGAACTGGCATCGTAGGAGCCTTCACATAAAGGAATGAACAGCAGAAGCATCAGCTTCACTGCTGGAGAGAGTTTGCAGAGCCTCCTGCCGTTCTGGGCTGCAGGATGTTAAAATGGGATTAAAGGACAATGAAGCCTCCTCTCCCAGGATGTTTATGTGTAGATCTACTATGGCATTCTAATGCTGTATATTTTAACACTGTTTATTTGAGATATATTTAGATCCTGCTTGTGACCGTTTAGTTCTCAAGACAGTTTCCAACAAAAAATATTAGAAGCCCGACATTTACCTAAAGAGTCACTAAAATCAAAACAAGCTCCCACTGTTCCGCAGGCCTTGTAAAATGAAGCTGTTCTGTCAACCTTTCGATTGAGGCAGTGGACATCCAAAACCCATCTCTGGCCTCCCCTACTGAAATTGCTGGTTTCTGGTTAGCCTAACCTGAGCCTATCATTGGAGGTTTTTGCAGTGATTGTTGTTTTTATTATAGTTTAAAAATGTTTTCAATTATCTAACTTATATGTTATTGTTTAATTATTTAACCTACATGTTATTGTTGTCAAGATTTGTGTGACCTTGTAACCCACCCTGTGCCCCTTCATGGGGAGGGCGGGATAGAAATCGAATTAAATAAATAAATAGATAATTTGAAACAGAAGCATAACAGTTAAGGTCGTAACCCAGTAGCTGGAAAGAACAGTTGAAAGGTGATATGAAAAGTGCCGTTGAGTCGCAGTCAACTTACGGCAGCCCTATAGGGTTTTCAAGGCAAGAGACACTAAGAGGTGGTTTGCCTTTGCCTGCTTTCAGCAGAGCAACTCTGAGCTTCCTTGGTGGTCTCCCATCCAAGTACTAACCAGAGCTGACCCTACTTAGCTTCTGAGATCTGATGACCACAAAAACCAAGATATTTACCTGCTGCCCCGAATCAGTCAGGCTCTGTGTATCACTGAAGAGAATGAATTCTACAGCTGGGTGTCTCATCAGATGATTTTGATCTTTTCTGTGGGAGTAACTCTCAGTTTCTTAAAGCCACCTAATGGGATGGCCATTAGCCTTGTGGCAGTGAGTTCCATAAGTTATAAAAGTATTACAAATTATTTTTGCTTATTCACCCCCCCCCCTCCATTTTACTACATGGTATGTAGCAATAAGATGAACTGTTTTGGGAAAAGAAGGGAATATGAATCTTTGACAGTAGAAACTGGAGCAGAGGCTTCTTTTCTAAAGTTCCTGTTCTAACGACTTGGCAAGAAGGACCACAGTGGTTTGGAAGAAAGGCTTGCCCAGCTTGGTAAGCATTCACTTCACTGAGGGATGCAATTTTTGCAGTGGATTCTGAGTCAATGCGTGGGTGGGCGAACTGCACCATGCACGTGTACCTTCTTCCCCACAGGAGGTTGTGGGTCAGAATAGGTGTTTTGCATGCAGAAGATCTCAGATTCCTTGTGAAGAGCCACTGCCAGTCTGAGTAGAAAGTGCTGGAGTTGATAGGGTGATTCAGTATATTCATTGCATAGGTAGCCATCAGCAAGCAGACCATTTGAACAGCCAGCATAGTCCCGGTCACTTCTGCTGCTTGAGTCTTTGGCTGCCTGATAGTTCTTTTGCTCTGCATAGTCAGTATGTGCAGCTGTCTTGCCTGTTTCCACCAACACCTCATTGTTCTCTTATCCCTCTTGCAGAGTTTGGACTTGGAGGATCATAATGACTCAGAGAGCAGGAAGGCTTTTGATTTCTCTATAGTTGAAAATGGACACCAGCCTTCAGGAGGTAAGAAGGAAAACTCTCGGGGTGAAGTGGATAGGTTTTCTTATGGACTGCCTTGAATGTGGTTGGGTTCCAGACCATGAGAACCATCAAGAAAACACTGGGGGGGGGGGGGTGGAACTTCCTTACATTTTATGATTATTGCATGGTTGCTCCTAAGTGAGGGACTTGGCTCGGTCGCCTTGCTTTTTCTGATCCCTACTCCTTTTCCAGAGATGAGCTGGGGTGGATACAAGGTGGCTCTCTAAATGGTTGGGGTTTTTTTGTTGAATGTTTACCATGCCTTCTTTTGACTTTAAAATTACAGCAAAACAATTCCCAAACTTCTTGGAAAAGTAACAAAAAGTTTTTTAAAGCCACAGCAAGATTCTTTTTCTGATATGCCGTTAACATGCCACAAAAGGCCATGCAAGTGTTACAAATTGGCCTCTTATTTTCTGTGACCCACAGTTGAACCACGGAGCTGGAAAAGTGTCATGTTTGGTGCCAGTGACTCTGTCACAGGGGTCCCCAACTTTTTAGAGCCTGCAGGCACCCTTGAATTTTGATGCAAAATGGCTGCTACAAAATGACTACCGCAAGAGGTGGAACCGGCCACAAAATGGCTGCCACAGCTTAACTTCAGTCATACAGTGAAGATCCTTGTGCTACGGTGCACAGCCAATCAGAAGCCTTGCCCCATCAACTTCCTAAAAACACTTGGCATGCACCGGAAAAGCTGTTAGCAGGCATCAAGGCACCACCACATTGGGGAAGCCCGCTCTAGCGGATGGGAACTTGCAATTTAGGAGGGCATTTTTGTGCTGATTTACTGCTGTGTTTTGCACAGACTTCCATAAATGACATCGCTGTAAGGGAAGACAAATGCCACCCCCCCCCCCGAAACTACACAAAGTGATTTTTCAGAACTTTCTGAAACAGAACTTTAAAAAAATAAATCAACCCCATGGTTTTGCAGTGAATGCAGAGCGCAGCCAGGCATTGACTTCTCACACTGTCTCCCTCCTTGCTTTGTTTTTTGGATTTCAGGCCTGGCCAAGCTTGCTCCGGAACCAGCCTCACCTCTTCACCTGCCAAACGCAGCCCCTGAGGCACACGCTCCAGCAGTGAGCTCACGGATGCCACACCTTCCGGTTACCGCGGTAACCAGAGTATCGGAAACCTTTTCAGGAGAAACCTCTGGGGGGCCAATTACACCAAGTGTCCCTGGAGGGCAGCAGAACAAAAGCCACAGTGAGGCTGTCTCAAAAACTTCAAATCAATCAGGTAAAAAACCCAAAGAGGGCCCCCAAAGGGGGAGTCAGACAGGGGTAATCCTGGCTTAGTTGCAAAGAACAGTCCCTGAGAAGATTTTGGAGTTCTCTCCTTGACAAGGAGTTGGTACATTCTTAGGTATGGGGCTAATTTGCCCCTGGACTCACCCAGGCAGCGTTACAGGGCCATTCCTAAGCAGAGTTGCCCCTTTCTAAATCCACTGAAGTCATTTGGCTGAGAATGGTGTAACTCCGCTCTGGATAGCAATGTTAGTGTTGAGAACGAAACAGGCACAGCTAGGGTGGGAAGAAATTTCCATACCTCATTTTCTTAATAAACTAAATCTAAAGAGGACTTGAAGGGATTAGAAATGGGATCATGCTCCCTCTAAGCTGTGGAGTCTTGTGCGCAAAAATTCTGCTTTGTGAGCTACTGGTATTAAAGCGAGCAAGCAGTTTGGCTACTGCATAAATTAGTTTGCTCTGGAGCCATTCTTCCTGAGCAAAGACAAAAATGTGTGAGCCGGAGGCTTAAAAACTGTGAGCAAGCTCACACTAACTCAGCTTAGAGGGAACACTGGATCTGATACTGTTGGGACTCAGCTGCAGAGGCGATGAGGTATCCTCCAGAGAAATTCAGAAGGGCAGGGTTTTTGCATTGTGGAACTGCACTGACAGGAAAAGCTAGGACTACAGGCTGACGACTGCAAAAGTGGGGCTCCGTTTAGGAGGTGGCCGCTTCTAGATGTACTTTGCCCACAAGGCACCAGCTTGAATTGTCCCATGATCCCTCTGCTGGCAGCTCCACAGAGGAAGCCCTCTGAGATGCTGGTTGTAGGCAGGTTGCAGTGTGTGGTGGCTCATGACTGGGCGGTACCTTTTTCAGTGACCAGTTTGCTGTGCCCCAAACAATGCTCCCTCTAAGCTGTGGAGTCTTGTGAGCAAAAATTCTACCTGGTGAGCTACGGGCATTAAAGGTGTGAGCGGGCGATTTGGCTGCTGCATAAATTAGCTTGCTCTGGAGCCTATCCTTCCTGAGCGAAAACAAAAATGTGTGAGCCAGAGTCTGAAAAACTGTGAGCTAGCTCACACTAACTCAGCTTAGAGGGAACACTGGCCCCAAACCACTTCTGAGGTGATTCTTTGCTGTGTGGTGGGGGCAGTGGCCTGACAAAGAGTGTGAATGAACTTTGTCACATTCCTTTGCATGAGTGTGTGGGTGTGTGTGTGTGGGAAAAGGTCCTCCTAGGAGAAAAGTTGTACGAGTTAGCATTACGTTTTGTACCAAAATCTCAAATCCTCACACTTAAAAAAAAAATTAAAATTAAAACCCACTGGAAAGTTAACTGGCTTTCCTCTTTTGCCTCCCACAGTGAGTGCCGTGAAGAGCTGGAGTTCAAGTTCTGTCAGGACAAGTGCCTCGGTCACCTCAGGTAGGACAATTTGTTCGGCTCCCCCTTTCCTGGCCCTCAGAAGTGCTGTTACCATGGCTACAT
Organism: Lepidodactylus listeri; assembly: GCA_029233225.1. Taxonomy (NCBI): domain Eukaryota; kingdom Metazoa; phylum Chordata; class Lepidosauria; order Squamata; family Gekkonidae; genus Lepidodactylus; species Lepidodactylus listeri. The sequence goes on along the minus strand of JARCFY010000019.1, from coordinate 31,440,486 downwards.
CCTGGCGATGAATTCCTGAACCAGCCTGGAGGAAGGGCTGCTAGGCCGGAATACGTTGCCACAGGTTCACACAGCCACGTTTGCCCAAGCAGCGAGGACTCACTTGAAGCCCAAGGGACCAGTCATTTTGGCAAGCAGCGGACACAGTTGGCATCCATTTATTTAAACTGGTTATCCCCCACTTTCTCAAGCATTCAAAGTGGCCTTTGGCTCATTTAAAACAAGTGTCTTACAAATACTATAACCGGTCACTAAACTAAGCTTATTCAGACCAGCTGTGGATAAAACGGGACATATAGCAGCAATTTGAAATGTTTAGGAATTCAATGGGCAGCCTGATAGTCCAGCCTAGCCTGATCTCGTCAGATTTTGGAAGCTAAGCAGAGTTGGCCCTGGTTAGTATTTGGATGGGAGATCACCAAGGAAGTTGGGGGTCGCTACACAGAGCCAGGAAATGGCAAACCAGCTCGGCTTATCTCTTGTCTTGAAAACCCCGCAGTTTTGGGGGCACCTGGCGCTTGAGCACTGATAGAAAAGATGCCAGGCCAAGTTGAAGGAGGGAGAGTCCTTAGACTTGGCACCATTACTGAGAAGTCCCTAGCCTTGGTCACCATTGCTTGCTTCTCCTTCAAGGCGGGCCACCCAGGGAATGGCCTTTCTGCAGTGTTGTGATAGACGGGCAGGTTCATACTGCAGGAAGCTGTGTAGCACTTTAAAAGCAAAGACCAGTAGTTTGAGTTGCACCCAGAAACAAGAGAACAACCTCTTTTACTACCTGAGTGGTAACGATCACTTCAGGGTGTCTGTCAATACTCTAGCTGAACAAGCTGTTGTTCCAGAGGTCTTCTAAGGTGGCTCCACACAGTTCACATTACAGCAGTCAAGCCTTGGTGTGACCAAAGTATGGGTTACCGAGTCTTGTCTTTCTAGGAAAGGCTGCAGCTACTGTAGCTGGTGAAGTGGGTGGCACTGAGACACCAATGTTACTTGGCTGTCCAAAGTTAGGGACAGGTCTGAAAGCACCCCTAGGCTGTGAACATATTCATTCAAGGTGGGAGATTTCTCACCTTACAAAACCTCCAGCATAGTTGGATTCAGTTTGTTTACTCCCATCCAGTCTGTTACCCCCCTCCAGGCACAGCCAGTCTTAGATGAAAAAGAGAGAGCTGGATGTCATCAGCATATAGAAGACACATACCCCCCTTCTGTCTAGATGGGGGAGGGAAGGGGTCATGGCTCAGTGGTAGAGCATCTACTTGGCATGCAAAAGGTACCAGGTTCAATCCCTGGATTCTCCAGTTGAAGGGGAGTGGGGGAATACAGTTCTTTTCTTCATTGGCAACACTTACCTGGCATTTTCCAGACGCAAAATGTCTGAATGTGGCCTGGCTCATGGTAGCAGATTTCCATTTGCATGTAATGTTTGGATCTGTCCCCTGCACCCATGGCATCATAAGTGCCTTATGTATTTACTTATGTATTTACTTAAAACATTGACATCTTCCTCTTCTAAAAAGCTCAGGGCAGGTAGCTGCACAAGTTAAAAGAAAACACTGATTACATTGCTATCTGTGACTAGCGGGCTGGATCCAGCCTGGTTTTCCCACTAAGTCATACCCAGTTCCCCTCTGTATTGCACTTCACTTGTTTTACAAGCTGGTCCTTTGATTCCCCAGGATAGCCTTTCTGGAAGTCAAACGGGACCCGTCTTTCCTTTTTCCCAAACAGGAAAGCTGCTTGGATCCAACCCAATGAAAATATAACCAAGACTCAGCCCTATAATAAATCAAATTAAAAACATAAGTGCACATCAGCTTCAGCCATTTATAGATTCTACTGTTCAAATAAACAGTGTCTCGGTGTCCAAAGTCTGCTTGAGCTAATCACTTCCAACCAAAGACTCTCTGGAATGAGTGCCGTTTCATGGTCTTTTATGAAGACCAAGAGTTGCAGTTTTGCATACACCTTTAGGCAGCCTGTTCCAAAACAGTGACAGGAAAAATGTCTGACCAAGCCAACCATCGTGCCTTCCAGAAAGGGATGGTGAAGAGAAATTTGTGGCGGCACATGGTCCTTTTCTCCTCCTGCATAGTGCCTGGTCCACTGTCAATGAGTAAATGATTTATTACTGTCAGAGACCATCTCAGAAGTTCTGTTGTCAATTTTGCGCACAGAGCAGTACCCCAAAAGCAGACTGTTACCTGCTGGAGCCATCTCCAAGGAGGTCACGGTGGAAGGAAACTTACTCCTTTCTTTTATTCCTTGTGCAGAGAAATCCTCTTCCATCACGAAGTCCACGTCGGCCACGAGCTACAAAATGACTGGCGGAACCCAGGCTAGCGAGAGGTGAGCGTGCTTGGATTGCCAAGCGGTGACTTCTGTGGGGAGGGGGCCGCGACTGCCGTAACCTTAATGCAGGTTGGTATGCACAAATGCGGCCTTCTGCTGCTTTGCTACTTCTGTGGAGTGCTCTGGCGTCATGCACAGTGGCTCCGTTTTCCTGGAATATTTGTTGATCTTTGTTTTTTTTCTGACAGTGTGACAGCCAGCCAGAACGACGTAGCTCCCAAATCCCACTCCCCACCTCCAATGGCCAATCGGCCAGTGGAGAAACGGAGAGAGTTGGTGAGGTCTCAGACGCTGCCCCGCACTTCAGGAACGCAGGCCAGGAAGGCGCTGTTTGAGAAGTTTGACCAGGACCGTGGAAAGTATGTTGATCCTGGGCCTGCTCCAGCGTCTTAAATGCAAGGGAGGGATGGAGGGAGGAGGGCCAGATCCTGAGAGCAGCATGGAGTTTTGGGCAGCTCTGCACAAGTGGGAGGGGAGGCTCGTGGAAGGATTTGGTTAATACTGCTGCCAGCGATGTCGAGGCATGCACTGGTACTAGGGTTGCCAGGTCTGGGTTGGGAAATACCTGGAGACTTTGGGGGTGGATCCAGGAGAGGGCGGGGTTTGGGGAGGGGAGGGGCCTCAGCATGGTACAATGCCACAGAGTCCACCCTTCAAAGCAGCCATTTTCTCCAGGGGAGCTGATCTCTGTCTGCTGGAGATCAGTTGTAAAAGTGGGAGATCTCCAGGCCCCACCTGGAGGCTGGCAACGCAAACTGGTACCCCCTACTCCCCTCAGCTTACACAGTTTGTCTGAACCAGTCTAGCACCAGAGCTTGTGTGCTATTTGGTATAGTGTTAATGTTGGGCTCAGACTGGGAAGACCCAAATTCAAGTCTCCCCTTGGCCAGGGGGGGGTCACAGTGTGTCCCTGGGCCCCTCTTTTGTTGTCGAAGCTACCTCACAGTGTGGTTGTGAGCATAAATTGGAGGAGGAGAGGAACTAGGTATCAAATGGAGGTGGAAGGGCAGGGCAAAAATATGATTAATGATGATAACCCTTGCATACCCTGTAAGCAAAGTCAAGCTCCCTTCTTTAAAGACCAACCAGAAGTTTCCCACACTCCACTGAGGCCAGTGCCAACCAAGCATGCATGCACACAACACAGCCTCAGTGTGAACAGTTCAGCACATCAACAAGGTGTTTTTTGGGGTTTTTTTGCCAGAGTAGGGGGGTGCTTGTCTGAGGCCAAGCTAGCTGGACAAAAGGAAAGGGCTGAGGGGTAGTGTGGAGATCCTGACAGATGTCAAGAGATAGCCAGAAGTGAGGAAAGAAGGAAGCAGAAGATAACCCCAAGGCAAGAGGCCACCTCTAGAGGGTCCCTGCATGGTTGTGCCAGAGCCACCTGTGGATACATACGGAACCAAAGGACAGCCAGCTGGACATTTGCGAACAAGCACAGCTGTGCTGTTGACTTCATGCTGAGAACATAAGAGAAGCCATGTTGGATCAGGCCAATGGCCCATCCAGTCCAAGACTGTGTCACATAGTGGCCAAAACCCAGGTGCCATCAGGAGGTCCACCAGTGGGGCCAGAACTCCAGAAGCCCTCCCACTGTTGCCCCCCAAGCACCAAGAATACAGAGCATCCCTGACCCAGACAGAGTGTCCCATCTATACCTTATGGCTAACAGCCACTGATGGACCTCTGTTCCATATGTTTATCCAATGCTAGCTTAAGCCAGAGTTCCCCAGGGCTGTTCCTTCTGTCCCTTCCCCAAATGATCATTTTCTTAAGCAAGCTGAAGTGTTAGCAGCAGAGGGGAGGTGGAGCTTTGCACACTAACTTTCATTTCTCTTGCTTTTGTCTAGGGGGAAAGGGGAGATTCGGCCTAAGCTAAAGAGATCACAGAGTTTTGGGGTTGCCAGCGCCAGCAGCATCAAGCAGATCCTCTTGGAGTGGTGCCGTTCCAAAACCATTGGCTATAAGGTAAAGAATCCTCTGGCCTCTTTGTTGGTTTCCTTGCCTCCTTCTTGAGACTTCACGGGAGGGGTGGGGGGGTAAGTGGAGCTCTGCACCATCTGCCCTGCACAGACTCAAGACGGGGCACCCAGCTTGCCTTCCCAGTGGTCAATGTGACCTTTTCTGGTGGTTGGAATGATCACGCTTGAATTCTCCTTGCCTTCCGACAGCACATTGACCTGCAGAACTTCTCGTCCAGCTGGAGCGACGGGATGGCCTTTTGCGCTCTGGTCCACTCGTTTTTCCCTGAAGCGTTTGATTACAACGAGCTCGACCCTGCCAAGCGCAAGGAGAATTTTGAAATGGCGTTCACAATGGCAGAGTGAGTACTGCATTGCCCTTCAGAAGACGGCAGGCCAGCCAATTTATGGCAAATTCCCAGCTGCTCATTGCAAAGGAGGGACCATGTGAAACCCGGACCTTCAAATCTATTCTCCACCCTTCCCCCTTTTTTAAAGGTAGCATTTAGAGCAGGCGTCCCCATTCTTGTTCAGCCTGGGGGTGCTTTTGGAATGTTGAGAACGGGAGGCGTGAACTGCCACAAAATGGCCGCCGTGGGGTGCTGGGGCCAGTCACAGAATGTTGTGAGGCTGTAAGCAAGCCAGACACCTTCCTATGATGAAGGCAACTGTTTCTCATCTAGGGTTACCAGGTTCCTTAACTTTTTCAGTAAGGTCAGTTGGTCCCAGTCTGGGACATTTGCGCATGTGTGCGCAGCAATGACGTCACCCGGAAGTGATGTCATCATGCTAGGCACACTGCCTGGGGGACGCTCTAGCATTCAGCTTGAAAACTAGAGTTTTCAGGCCGAATGCTGGAGCGTCCCCCTGGTGTAATGTTATTACTCTGGGCACGTCAGCTGGATCTGGGCACGTCGGGGATGGGGTCCCTCTGCTGGCTGAATCTGGGCCGGCGGGTCGGGAGGCCCTTTGGGTGGGCAACCCCCACCCTCCCCGGGGGACCTGACAGCCCTATTCTCAACAGATGCTTATGGCAAACAGAAAGATGAGGCATGGTTAAGAGTGGTAGACTCTAATCTGGAGAACTGGGTTTGATTCCCCACTCCTCCACATGAAGCTGGGTGATCTTGGGCCAGTCACAGTTCACTCAGAGCTCTCTCAGCTCTACCTACCTCACAAGTTGTGGGGAGAGGAAGGGAAGGAGATTGTAAGCTGCTCTGAGTCTCCCAAGTGAAGGGCAGGGTATAAGTCCAACTCTTCTTCTGAGCACCTCCTGCTAATGCTTTGGGGAAGAAGCAGATATTATAGTGTCCATGGGTACTATGTTAGAGATCGCTGATAGGTAGCATATGGGTGCCATTTGGGAAGGGGATGAAATAAGGCTCTAAGGAAACCCTCTAAGAAGACGGCCTTTTAGAGATCCAGTCTAATCAGGCTCCCTTCCTTTGCAAGTTTCCCAGTTTCCCTCTGGACCCATTCTGATCGGCTGCTACTGACCAGTTGCCCTCTCTTCTAGGAAAATGGCCAACTGCGATCGCCTGATAGAAGTGGAGGACATGATGGTGATGGGCCGCAAGCCGGATCCCATGTGCGTCTTCACCTACGTGCAGTCCCTCTACAATCACCTCCGCCGCTTTGAGTGAAACTTGGAAGGGCCTCGTCCGCCTCGTGAGGACTGTGTCGCTGAGAATGGGGCTTGGCCACGGCTCCTCTCGTTCCCGGCGCTTGCTGCCGCTCTGCCACTTGCGTCACTGACACGACAGCCACTCCGGGGGCTCCCAAATTGTTGGCTGCCAGGACAAGCCAAGAGGAAACCAGGCACACGGCTCCAGGGCTGGTTGAAGCAGGATCTCCAGAACCAATCCAGTCTCTGAAATTGATTCTGATAAGCATGCTGGAAGCTGGACAGAAACCCTCGGGGATGCCGAACCTGGCAGCTTCGATTGTCTGACCTGGAAACAGGGCCCTTTCCTTACCTCCTCTCTCTTAGGTAGAAAAGCAGGCAGAAAAGGCCCCACAGGGGAGACCTCATGATGCTGAATGGGAACAAGCACGGGCGTGTAGAAGTTCCTGGAAGCTGGTCTGCTGTGTGCCAAAATTTGCATCTGCCCCTTGGAGCATTACAAAAGCTTCCTTCTAGGCATTTAATCACCCCACTTCCTAGACAGGGAATTGTCTCTTGCAAGCAGCTATATACAAAATAGGTTATAATATGCAAATGGGGAGGGTCACGTGAGTCAGGCCACAAGCTAGAGACTGTCTTTCTTTGGTCTGCAAAAATTTCCTGCTCGACGCAAGCTGGGCTTACTGGTAACCCCCCCCCCCAATTGTTGTCATGAGTGAGCCATTCCATTGGTTTGTCTGTGGAGTAATCACTCACTTTGTGATAGCCTTGGGGTGGGGGCCCAGCTTACTCCCCCTTAAGGACATGCTGACCTTGGGTAATGCAAAGAAGCCATCAACAGCTCATATCCCAACGGGTTGTTCAGGAAGCCTGATGCGCCACTTTATGCAGCTGTAACCTGTGCTTAAAAAAAAGAACAAAAAGCACACTGCCGCTCTCTGAGTAAGTAATGCAAATCAAACATTATGAAAATATACTATATTTGCATGGCCATAGCCTGCTTGTGCTAGCTGCCAGGAGGAACAAAAAGCTAACCAGTCCATTGATCCCCCCCCCCCAAACCGGAAATTCTCTTTGCCCCCCTCTGGCTTTATCTTCTGAACTATCCCACACTCACCACTGTGCCCATAAGGATGAGAGGCCCAGTAGTTTATCCAGAGCAGAGGTTCCGCACCTCTCTATTCCTGCACTGGAGAGACTGTGCTTGCCTAGTGCAACTGGAGTGGGGGAGAATGGGGGCTTGCCTCCCACTTCGCCATGTAGCCAAGCCTACTCTTGAGATGCCTGCAAAGAGGGGGAGTGCATGATTTTCAAGCGCCCTGTTAATCCTAACAAAGCAGGTGATGGGAGTGGCTGCAAGCCTTTGCCCCTAATTTCAGAGTGGGGGGGAGGTCTCTAGTCAAATGATGAGGGGAAAGGTTCGGGCCCTTTCTCAGAGACATTGAATTAATCGCTTTTGTTGCAGATGTTCCATAGCCCGGATTCAAATGGGGACAGGTTCAGCTCCCATGGCTGTGAAGTGCTGGGGATGTTCCGTATCTCTTTGGTGCCCAGGAATGCCCGCTTTCCAGCCACGGTTCGAGTAGGGCACTGTGCTCAGCCCAGGGAGCTCTGCTAAGCACTGCTGGGTTGGGGCAGCACTCTGCCAGAGGACATTGATGAAATCTCTAAATCAGCGGCAATGCTCCCTCTAAGCTGTGGGGTCTTGTGAGCAAAAATTCTACTTTGTGAGCTACTGGCATTAAAGTTCTGACAAAAATGTGTGAGCCAGAGGCTAAAAAACTGAACTAGCTCACCCTAAGTCAGCTTCGAGGGAACACTGGCTATGACATCAGCCTAAGACAACATTACCTGCTTCGGATCTGCTAAAGCAGCCTGAACATCACAGGTGGGCAGAGGGACGTGCTTGCTGAAAACTCTGCTTGCTAGCCTGTGTGCAACGTGTTTATAAAGAAAACCAGCCCCAATTCCGGTGCCACTTGAGCCGATTGGGCAAAGGTGCTCCCTGAGAAGCCAGCCAAGCTTGCTCAGGCTATCAGGAAGCCATTCCTGAGTTTTGGCTCAGCGTTTCTTTGCTGTTATTTATAAGATAAACCTACTTTGGTTCTGTACCAAGGGCTGTTTCTAATAAAACGCATCAAAGACAAGCTGTACGTGTAGACTTTGTTTATCCTGAAAGAGAAATGTGCGAACCTGAACACCGTAACAGTGTTTCAAAGATTAAAAAGAAGAAGAGCAGGAAATCAGAGAGAAAGTTCAAAGGCCGATGTTAGAAAGGCACAAACATATAAGAAACTGTCTTTCTCAGGATAAGGATGCAGCAAAGCGTCTCTCTGTTGGAAAGGGACGGTCCCCAGATCAGTGAAGAAGCAGCCTGAATAGTCTTAACAACAGCTGATGGTAAACCAAATGGAGGGGTGGAATTTGATCTTAGAAACAAGTACCACTGCTTGAGTTTCCATGGGCAACACTGCTCCAGGACTCTCCTGCTCCTGGTCCTTTGAGGAGCAGAGGTCAACTAGTTTGCAGCTCCTGCCACAGTTTCCTGCAAAGGACCTGGAGAACTGTAATGCAGGGAAGGTACTCGGAAACTATTCTCAGATGGGCTTTACCAAGCCCAAGGTTTAGTCGGGAGCTACAGCAACAGCAAGAACGAGTTTGAAACTGGTGTGAACAAGTGGAACACAGGCAGGCAAAGGCCCACGTTGCCGGAAACCGTGACAAAAGGGCAGCACAGAGCAAGGAACTACAGTGGCACAGATCAGCCTCTTCACATGCTATGTGCAAAGAGGGAGGGGCACAACAGCAAAAATGTCTCTGGATGCCTTCTTAAGATGGTTGTGGGGGGACACAGAGCCAGATGTTGGGTCAAGCTCACACCGATAAGAAAAGCTACTGAGGATGCTAAAGGTCCTTGAGCCAGAAATGCCCCTTCTCACAAGCCATCTCACACTACTGCCTAATCTTGCAAGGGTTTGGCACAGAGGGTTTCAAAGGGAGGGGCACAGAATGCATGTCCTCCCCTCTGTAAAGGGTCTGGGAGGAGTTACACGGAACGTCCATGCTTAAGGACAGTATTGTGCTAAAGAAACCACAGCTTGGCAGCCATTTGCCACTTAGCCTTCCCAGACAACCATGGTTCAAAAGGCTACGTCGCTCTGAGTACTTTCAAACAGCAGTCTATGCTGGCCCTTCAGCATAAAAGGATGAGAAGAAGCATTCGCCTGTGTTTAAGACGAGTTTGTGAGCGTGTAAGTTAATTGGGATAAATCTGTTGGCCCTGGTTTGGTTTGTGCTAAATAGAGCAGCCTGGTAGCAAATGGATTTAAATCATGCTTCCTGTTAAATAAAAAGGAGTGCGCCCTCTGGAGTTGGACTTCATTTCAGTGTTCCCAGAATATTACTAACAGAGCAAAGCTTGGCTGCATCGCCACCCTCAGGAGGTGAGACACACTGCACTTTTGAACCATCTGTGAACTTAGATACAGTGCCCAAGTCCTGAAGCAGGTGTGCGGTGGGAGAATATCACCAGGTCTTCACTTGGCCTTTTCACTGAAAATGCTCCCACAAATAGTCCACCGCAGCAGTCGAGTCCATTGGTGCAGGTGGCCGCACAAACAAACAAAATTACATTTGTTAGTATCTGAGGATCCAACAGCCTTCTAAGAGCCTTTTAGGCCAAAAGCATCAAATGGTTTTCCAAACCTTGTTGAGAAGTTTTACCACTTCTTCATAAATCACAAACACAATGGCCACATCCAGACAGACCCGCCCAAGACGGGGAACGGTCCCTTTGTAGAATCTGCAGGTGGGAAAACGCAGAGTAAGAAAAAAATTATTGCTGGTTTGTGGAACCAGAGAAAACAAAACAAAAAAAAGCCCGCTAAACAAAAAGACTATTTTGCCCAACCATCCACTTATTGCACCTACTAATTAACCAATCTAATGGGAGCCACAAGAGTCCTACCTGGAGAGAAAACAATTCCCAGTGATTCAAGCATGTGAGCTTAAAATATGCAAGGAACTGGCCTTCCTAGGTGGCAGATCAACCCCAAAATGAGCCAAAAAGCAGCTGTCATGTAAGACAGTACCCAATATATGCGTCCTTGTTTTATTTAGGTACTAAAACTCCTAATACTTTGCCTTCCCAAAATGCCAGGCCTTCAAGGCAGCTTGTTAACAAAAAAATTAAAAGTAAACACTTAATCACAGCCATCAGAACTAGAAGCTGCCAAATGCCTGGTGGGTGAAAAATAATTGCCACAGGCTTCTCAAAGAAGTAGGTGCCTGACACATCTGGACAGGGCGTTCTAAATCTGGGTGGATGGTTTCCCATGAACACATGAAACTGCCTTATCCTGAAAGATAGATCAAGATGGGTAGCCGTGTTAGTCTGCCCGTAGCAGCAGAAAAGAGCAAGAGTCGAATAGCATCTTGAAGACTTAACAAAATATGTGGCAGGGTGTGAGCTTTTGTGAGCCACTGCTCTCCTCTTCAGATACTGCCAGAATATGAATCCATCTGTCCTTATATCCTGGAGAGTGAGGACAGATGGACTCACATTCCAGCTGTATCTGAAGAAGGGAGCAGTGACTCGCAAAAACTCATACCCTGCCACAAATTTTGCTAGTCTTCAAGGTGCTACTAGACTCTTGCTCTTTTCTTATCCTGAAAGGTCAGTGTTGTCCACTCTGACTAGCAGCTGTTCTCCAGGGTTGCTCAGGTGGAGGTTTTTCACATCACCTTCTACCTGATCCTCTTAACAGGAGTCGATGGGGATTAGACCTGGGACATTCCACATGCCAAACAGATGCTCTACCACTAACTCACCAAACACTTTTCATAAAATGGCTGCATACAGGGCAACGCAGTAATTACAGAGAGGTTCCCAATGAATGGATTACAATGGCAAGATTAAGTTCTTGCAGGAAGGGGATGGGGGCTGGTTGATGAAAGGCTAAGAAAAATACAGGTGCTGTCTGTGCCTTCAACTGCAAGACCAGGCCCAACAGCACTCTGGAGCTGAGAATTTGATCTTTTAGGAGGAAGTGCAGCCAAAATAGGCTGAACACTGACTCTCAAATCAATCTTCCCAGCTATCAATAAAACTTCCATCTCGTATTGCTCTTCTGTTTATAAGCCCTGATTCAGCCCACTGTTGTGCTTTTCCCTCCAAGGCGAACTAATATGCCAGTGAATTGGGATGCAATACACCAAGTCATGAATACAATCCATAAAATCCAGCAGGGTCTGGCCTTAGACACAGGATGACTGGCTCAGCTGCAAGCTCACGTGCTGGTCTTGGAGAAATCAGTCTCGCTCAGCTTGGCCTACCTTGAAGTTTTGTCACGAGGCTAAAATACCACAGTGGACACACTGGGAAAAGGTGGGATCTAAAGGTTGCAAACATTTCACTGGCAAGGATTCCTGGGAGGGAGGGTGTCATTTACAGCAGACAAAAGTGGATTAACTTACGCCGTGGGGCCCTCGTTTTTAAGGATCTGGTAGGCACAATCCAGCGTGCTCTTGTACTTGTGAGCTTCCAGTCCCTTGAAAGAAAAACAAAGAAGAGAGGAAGGAGCAAATGAGCACAGACTCTTGCTGACCAGTCTTGCTTTACATCAAGGGCAACAACAGCTGTCGGAGATGCCTCCCCTCTCCAGGAAGTGGCTCCTCCCTCTTTCGTGAGTTGCTGGCGATTCTGAAATAGCATTCCAAGCGAAGGGAACACCAGAAGCCAAACCAAGGTGCAGGTGGCGGATCATCTTTCCTAAAGATGAGCCCTACCTCCCAGATTAGCTGGGAGGTACGTGAGAAGGGACACGGCAGAGGCCAGGAAGCCGTGGCAGAACATAAGAGCTCTGGGACGGCTGTTAAAAATGGCCAGGCAGCTGTTGTAAGGCACACCCAAGGACACCCTTTCCTACCAATTGCTTGGCCAGCTTCTGAAACTCACTGCCAAAAAGGAGTCCATCAACAAGCAGGTCAATCAATGGGTAGTAACTACAAGAGCCTAGATGCTAAGCTTCCATGTTCAGAGACAGTATATCTCAAGTGACCAGACTCTGATGGCTTTCACCACTGTCAGGCCTTATTTGTGAACTTTTGGCCAATGACATTACAGCAGGAGGAAGAAGAAGAAGATCACAGTGAGGGAGACTGCTCTGCTATGCACGAAACCCCAATGAAGAAAAAGAGATGGAGATTGGATTTATACCCCACCTTTCACTACCCAAAGGAGTCTCAGAGCGGCTTATAATCTCCTTTCCCTTCCCCTCCCCACAACAGACACCCTGTGAGATGGGTGGGGCTGAGAGAGTGAGAGACCTGCTCTTGAGGGAACAGCTCTGAAAGAGCCATGACAGACCCAAGGTCACACCAGCAGCTGCATGTGGACGAGTGGGGAATCAAAACTGGCTCTCCCAGATTAGAGTCTGCACTCCTAACCACTACACCAAACTGGAATCATTTGCACATTCTTGTGGAGTCTTAAGGCCCTGCAGGAACCCCACTTTAGAAGGCTGTTTGAGCAACCACAAAGACACGGAATTCGTCCTCTTCCTTCAACCCTGTGGGGTTTTGTTACCTGCATCCTGGTTTTGATGACATCAAGGGGAGTGTTGCCGAAGACACTGGCGGCACCTGCGGTTGCCCCGAACACAGCCGTGACAAAGGGGTTCATCTCCCTGTGAGGATTGTCCCCTAGCAGGCCGGTGGACAGATGAAAGGAAGATTACAAAACCAAGATCTACGGAATTGGGATCATCCAAAAAAATAACCTTGGAAAGGACATGTCAGGAGCCATCATTACAAAACAGGCTCCTTGCACTGGCACACTCAGACACGAACATCCAGGATCCAGGATAAACGGATCCCCCACTCCTTACCTAGATACCAGTTACGGAAAGAGGTCATCACAAAGAACCGGATGGCTTGGTTGGAGCCTTGTTTGAGAACGGTGGCTGTGAGTCCCTGGTAGGTCCCACGCAGACCTGCAAGAGAGAGGGGCCTCCACACTTGGCGGTCTTGTTTCCCAAGGGTTACCTAGAGCTGGATCCCATGTAACTCTGGGCAAGGGCCACTGAGAGAATTTCGGGCAGGGGTCCCCAATGTTTTTGAGCCTGCAGGCGCTTTTTGGAATTCTGACACAGCACAGTGGGCACAGCCACAAAACAGCTGCCACAAATGACTACTGCAGGAGGGGGAGCCAGCCACAAAACGGCTGCTGCAGCTTCCCTTCAGTCACATAGTGCAGATCCTTGTGCAGCGATGGCAGCTGCCGCCGCCAAAACAACATTTGTTAAAAATCTGCACAGAAAATCAAATCTCCAATGGCCAATCAGAAGCCTTGCTGGACAAATACTCCACCTGGCCTCTCCCACTTTCTAAAAATACTTGATGGGTTCCAGGAAAGGTGTTGGTGGATGCCAGGGCGCCCAGGGGCACCATGTTGGGGCCCCCTGATTTCAGGGTTCCTAAACAAAACTGACCAGTATGGGTTTCTCACCCTCACCAGTTACCGGAGTTCATGTGCCCTTACGTATTTATTATACAATTCTCACAAGAATGGGCCCCTTCGATACATATAGAAACTAAAATCATACTCTTTATAGCCAGCACAGAGCAATGGTCAGATTGTTGGGAGTGGATGGGGCAAACCACTACACCAGATCTCTGCTCTGCAGAGATATGTAGAGAGCAGCCTTGGACAAGTCATGCTTTCAGCCTCGTTCTACCTCACAGGGCTGCTGGGAGACTGACCGTGCCATCCTAAACGTGGCTACACCCTTCTTAGCCCAGTGACTTAATCTGGCTTAGAAGGATACAATTCTGTTTTGGATTGCATTGTAAAATGCTGCTTGGATCAGGGTGCAGACCCACAAACTCTACAGCAAATGTATCATCCATAGAAACCAATTGTCTTCCATCCTTTCCTTTGAGGAAAATTAACTAGGAAAGGGTTGTTTCCAGTCACTGCAGGGACTGAAGCAATTTGCATTTCAGCAAGGTCTTACCTTGTTCCTGCACGATTTCACGGACCCCATGGAAAAAACCTCGGTACTTGGGATTGGGAGAGCCTTGGTCATGGATGAACTTCACCTGTACCGATTGCAAAGACTATTTCAACATAAAAACTTGGAGGAAGGAAATGGGACACCATGGGGAGAGAGAGAGAGGAACACCATGATGCTGCCACCAACCTGAAGCAACAGACAGACCCACTTGAAACTGTCTTCTACTGAGTCAGACTTTTGACCTATTAAGGTCAGTCTTGTCTAATCTGAGTGGCAGCGGCACACAAGGATCTCGACAGTCCTGCCCATCACCTACTCCCCGACACTCTTTTAACTGGAAATGCTGGAGTCTTTAGCTGGGACTTTTTGCACGCAAAGCAGATGCTCTGCCACTGAGCCACAGCCCCGTCCACACACAGCAGTGGTGCTGTGGCACAATAAGAGCCCCCGTGTCTTCTGCTGGCCAAGCAAGGCCTCTGATATTGCAGGGGTGGCAGAGCCAGCCATGTTCTGCAACCAGGCTAATGCCAACTAGGTGCTTTCAGGAACATGGTATCCAGAACCCATTTCAAACTCTGGCTTCCAAATACTGGTTAGTACTGGAGACACTTTAGCATTGGGCACTGTTAGCATCAGCAGCGCATGTTACGTGCAGTTACGGCTAAGCCAAGAAAGGGGGGGTTATTTGAAAGAGTAGCTGTCCCCCATCTGCAAAGCCAAGCTCGCAGGCAACCAGTGTTATATCTGCCCCAGAAGCATCAGAGAGCATATAGTTTCTGAGTTCCCTTATGCTCCAGGGAAACCATTTTCTCAGCTGATGGGGGGTCAGTGGCACAGTGCAGGAAGCTTTCCCCATTGTGTGCAAAGCAAAGAGGGCCACTGTCCAGTTGTACGCTGCCCCTTGCTCGCTGAGGTGTCTGGTTCCTCCACCCTCCAAGACAGACTACTGCTGTTTATCGTACTAATCAGAAAGGTGCATTGCTCCAGTCCAATCTAGAAAGGCACAGGCTGTAGAATCTAGTTCTTCCTTTCCAGTTCCACACGCTCAAAATCTAATGCTCTAGATGGTGGTCCCCTCAGGCCAAGGGAGGAACCAACAAGCACCTATGCTCAGCAGAGCTTGCACACAACCAGTTGCGCCTGGCAACTGAAAGAAGAGAGATTTCAGACAACAGCCCATGTGACTATGCTTGCCTTACCTTGATAGTCTCCATGGGACAGACAACCACCACAGCTTCTGCCACGCCTGCTCCAAGGCCACAGAATAAACTCTTCTTGCTGTCCAGTTTCCCATTTGAGTCCTTGGCATAACTGCTTAGAAACTCAAAGACTCCGAACCTGCCGAAAACCGGGACTGTGTCAGTGTTATCTTCCTCTAGAGAAGGGAGGGGGTGCACTTAGGTGCACCCAATCCAGACCCAAAATAGGCATGGTGCAAGAAAGCCTTTAGAAGGCTGGGATAAATCAAGGCAGGAATTGATAGGAAATAAGTCCACACATTAGTTTGAAAGGGTAAACAGCTGTAAGAATGAGGAGCAGCCTACCTGACTGCAGATTTTGGAATGGACCCATACAGCAAAGAGGTGAGACCCCGGTACAGCCCTCGGAAGCCATGGTCCTGCACAGTCAGCCTCACGCAGTGACCTGCAAGGCATTACCAAGGTCTCAGTAAGTACAGTGAAAATGGGACATAGCTTAGCTCACTTGCCTTGAGCAGATGACCTCTCAGGTATTCTGCAGTTTCTCAGAGGCTCTCTTTTTTCATTCCTATTCCAAATGAAGGAGAGGGGCTGTGGCTCAGTGGTAAAGCACCTGCTTTGCATACAGAAGGTGCCAGGTTCAGTCTTTGGAATCTCCAGTTAAAGGATGCCAAGTGTCAGGAAGGAGATTTTGGAGGGCTTCCGCCAATCAGAGCTCAATGGACCAACGGCCTAATGTTCTATGAGGCAGCTTCATCTATCCAAACCCTTCTTCCCCGAAGAAGAGGGTTGGGCCTCACCACAGGCAAATGTGGCACATTTCTTGGGTAGGATTTGTGGCAAAAGGTGTGTGTGTGGGGGGGGAACAGTGGCTTGCACATGGTTAGAGTACAGAACAGGACAGCTGGTGTGACCACAGAGTCAGAGAGGATGGTCCCAGACAGCCCTGAACTTTAGCCACAATGAGTCATTGGTATCAGTACGTGAGGGTCTCCCCCTGCTGGCCGCCTGTACTTTCCCCTTGCTTTTGAGACAGGCAATCTCACCGATGCCTTGGTACCGAGGGGGGTTGGCCCTCTCATCCAGCTGCAGCTGCGTTTTGACATATTCCGTAGGGAAAGTGATGCAGATCTCGATGCCTCCGGCGATGCCCCCTGTGCAGAGCAGAGAGAGAGATGAGCCAGGCTGGGGGCAGGCAGGGCATGAGAAGGGACTGGCACAGGCCACATTCATGGCAGAGACTGTGCTGCCCCTGCTGGATCATGCTGCTCCGGCACACCCATAAAAGAGCATCCAGTTCCTGGAATTCAGGAATATTCTCTTGCTTATTATGTGTAAAATTAAAAAAATGTATTGCAATGGTTTGGATGTTTGCTGTTTATCTTGATAATAATTATATATATATATATATATATATTAAAAATAGGATTATTCTCTGACCCCCCCGCCCCCATACACTTCCCCTGGAAAAGGTGAGTGCAACCAGGATCCGACCTAAAGTCTATCTAATCCAGCTTCCTGTAGTCCAGTGGCCTCAGAGAAGATCATAAACAGAGTGTGAAGGCCAAAGCCACCCACCCATCCCTGCAGCAAAATGGTATTCACAGGTACAACGCTTCTGGACACGGAGGCTCCAATTTACTCATCATCATGACTAACGGATGTCGAGCATCGCCTCCTCTACAAATGTTCACACCTCTAGGAACGTTCACCCGACCTAACCTAGTGGCCACTATTGCATCCAGTGACGGTGAGTTCCGCAGGTTACTGATGCCGCGCGGGTGAAAAACCACACCCTTTGGCCCGTTCCTTATCCACTGCACGGGGTACCTCGTCGTCTGTAAGTCCAAAGGGGGCGGATTCAAACACTGCTGCAAAAGATCTCCGCTGTGCATTGCACCTGATGTGCTTGAATGGCTCTCCTGCTGGACAAAGGGGCGCTCCGCAAAGCCTGCGGGGGCCAAGAATGGCAAGCCCACCACCAACCCGCCCGCAAGACGGAGCTGCCAAACAAGAGGACGAAGTGCGCGCGCGCGCCCCCGCATCCCCTCCCCCTCCTCCTTCCCTCAGTGTTCCGCGCCCGACCGAGCAGGGAGGGCTGAGGAAGGGGTCGCTTCGCTTCACCTGCCAGGATGGCCTTCCCCGGGTGGGTCAGCTTTGCCCGGCCTGCGGGGGCAGCGGCGGCAACTGGGGCTCGGGTCCCCCCGGGCTGAGGTACGGCCATTCCTGCCCACCTGCCGGTCTGAGACAGCAACTCGTCCGTCCCCCTCCTTGTTCTCAATATTCATGAGCTCTTATAAATATTAAGGAGTGGCGCGGCGGGACAGAGCCCGACTCGAGTCGTCTCACGAGAGTCCTGATTGGCTGTAGCGGGCTGGTGTGGCTCCACGATTGGCTGTTGCCGGAGGTGAGGCGAGGAGGGACCAAGCGGCTTTTTTTTTTTTGACGCGGTCTGGGGCATGCGCAAAAGGGACCTACAGTGGGGACAAAGGAATTCCCAGTGGACCCAAGGAGGCTGGACCCCGGCACTTATTTGCAAGGCCCCCGCTCAACGTCGTGGTTGATTACTGGCTGTGTATTGTGTCATAGGCAGACTGCTACTGCATGTAGGTAAAAGGAAAGTCCCTGTCTGAATACCTTCCAATGCACACTGCAAATGATGGTAGAAGAGTCCCTGAGCATGTGCAGAGTGCGTCTCTTCCAAGCCTGCTAAGGAGAACAGAAGAGCGCCAGTGGCAAATTTGATTTGGAAGCCTCCAGGATTGAGGCGCAATCCTCCAGTTCCTAATAATAACAACAACAGTAAGTCCTCCAGAACGGAGTCCAGTGGCATCTTTAAGACCCAACAAAGTTTTATTCAAAGTGTAAGCGTTCGTGTGCAAAGCACACTTCTTCAGACAAACGGGAACAAAATCTCAAGAGCTACTTACAGGAAAGGGGGGGGGGGCACTCAGAGCCAAGATGCATATGCAGAGCTGAATTGGATCAGGTAAGATGGCAGCAAATTTGAACGTAAATGCAAGAGTTAACAAAGAGATGTGAGAATGAAGCCAGAGTCCAGCAGTACCCCGAAGACAAACCAAGCTCAACCATGTGTACATGATGCGAGAACAGAGACTGAGCGTGTGCGCACTTCTTCACACTCATCGAAACAGATTTCCTCAGATATTACATACCTGCATGTAATATTTGAGACCCGACCTGCATGAGGAGATTTTATTCCAATTTGTCTGAAGAAGTGTGCTTTGTACACGAACGCTTATACCGTGAATAAAACGTTGTTGGTCTTAAATGTGCCGCTGGACTCAAACTTTGTTCTGCTGCTTCAGACCCAACATGGCTGCCCACCTGAATAAGTCCTCCAGTTCCTAATAAAAATTGCAATCACATTTATATAGTGCTTTGCTTTTAATGTTCATATGGCTTCACGTATATGATATTGCGGTCATTCTCACAACGACCCTGTAATGTAGGCCAGCAAAGTTGCCTAAGCCCCCTCCCCGCCAGCCACCTGAGTTTGTAGCAGAGATCCGAACCGGGGTTCCTAACAATCTCAGCCATGTGAAGCTGCTGCTGGTCCAGAGAGGTACCGGAGCTCTTACGTCCGGCCGCATCTCCCAGCCTAGTCCTTTCGATGTTGGCCAGTCTCGGAGAGCATTGAGGGCGGAGCCTGCTTGTCTTTGCAGCTTTCAAAGCCATGCGCGGGTTCTCATTCGCTCATTCTTCCTTCCTCCCGCCCCTCTTTCTAAGGCAGGAGCCAATCAGGGCTGCATTCTGATGTACCGCCCTGTTGCCACAGCGAAGCGTCTCCATGGCGATGGGTTTGTTGCAGAGTCCGGGCTCTGGTGTGGAAGCTGCGCGCTCGCCGGCTGCTTGCCCAGTTTGAGAGGAGGCCGTGGGAAAAGGGCTGGCTGCGAAGGGGTGCGTCGCCGGTAGGAGCGTTTGGCGTGTTTTTGCTTCGTTTTGCAATGGAGGCAACGGAAGGGGCGATGTTGCATTTCGCCGAGGGTCTTTTCCGGGCTGGGAAAGGGTGCCTCGGAGCCTGTGCAGAGTTTATACTGAGGAAAGGCCGTTCAAGTCATGGATAGATCGCGATCTCAAAGGAAACCATCAAGCCTCTGCAGGCCTCTTTTCTTGCTTGAGAATTTGTTTCTTATTGCTCCAAAACGCTTCTGGGAGTGCATGTTCTGTGATATCTCTTAGTATGCTTTGATCTGCTCCTGCATACACTCCATCAAGGGGGCTAAAAGGATGCAGCTTTTGAAATGCTGACTGGCAAACTGGTGGTCCTCATCCGTTCTTGTGATTGTGAGTGGAAAAACGAATGCCTTGCTTGCCTACGTGTGGTTATGTTAGATTCCTCCAGAGACAGGGTGATGTTGTTATGACCGTCACTGGATCTCTCTTCTTCCTAGAAGGGAATCAAAACCTCGGTTTAGATTAGTAAGTAAATCACCAGGAAGCCATTTCAGGTGGGTAGCTGTGTCGGTCTACAGTAGAGGAGCAAGGTTCAAATCCAGGAGCACCTTAGCAACCAGCAAGGTTTCCAGGGGATGAGTTTTTGAGAGTCAAATCTCCCTTGCTTACAGAGGAGCTCCGGAAGCAGTGCCTAAGATGTTATGCTACAACCAGAGAGTAGGCAGCAATGATAAGGGAAAGTTAGTAAAAAAAATTTTCCCCAAAGATAGATTTTAGTTACTGTATTTCTTCACCACTTCTGCTCATTGAGCAAAGCGGTTTACAGTACAACAAGCAAATGTGACCATGAAGGTGACCTCTCTAAGCCTTTTCAAGTAAAACGGTGAATATTTGGGAAAAAAATACATTTAACTATTTCTTGCCTCCCCCTCCCTTTACCACCTATGAATCCCAGTTGCTGAATTCACTGGCCAGCTTTTCCTCCCAGGACAGGAGGGGTCTGTAACGTCCTGAGAGCCAAGCAAGGGAGACATCTCTGATGGTAGAAGAGGTGCTTGGATAGTGGGCTTCAAGCCCCCTAAGCAAAATAATAATAAACTTCTCAGACTTCCTACTAGAAAAAGCTAGTATCTTCTGCTCTCTTTGATTCTGTCTCCTGTTCAGGTTGGCTTCACCGCATCTCCAGGTTCTCCCACTCCTGGCTCCTCTCCTGGGTTCTTCCAGAAAGAGCAATGGCCAAGCTGTTGCAACTGCCCCCCAAGTTCCTCCCCCCAGAATGGCACATCGCCAACAAGAACCAGTACTCCAGCGCTGAGGCCCAGCGATCTCGCTCGGAGCGCCTTGTGGACGAGAGCCAGCGGCTGGTGGACGAAATTGAAAGGACAACGCAGAAGACCCAAAGCGATGTGAACAAGAGGATAGGTGAGGACTAGCTGAGCGGCAGGGGAGCCCAAGGAAGAGCTGGGCACAGGTCTCCGGTGAGTCTCCAGGCTAGTTGCCTGTTGCCCAGTCTTGTTAAAGACAATAGGGAACCCTTAGTATACAAGTGTAGCCACAAAAAACACCCACCAAGGGAAGACCATCCGCAATTCACAACTATATATGC
Source organism: Lepidodactylus listeri (assembly GCA_029233225.1). Taxonomy (NCBI): domain Eukaryota; kingdom Metazoa; phylum Chordata; class Lepidosauria; order Squamata; family Gekkonidae; genus Lepidodactylus; species Lepidodactylus listeri. The sequence goes on along the minus strand of JARCFY010000019.1, from coordinate 31,419,814 downwards.
TCAAAACTATATATTACATTCACTGAAGTACAAAGATGGGTTAGTGGTCATCCTAACCCGATAGAATGCACAGGCATCTATCCCAACAGATTGCTCATAACCATTAAGCATATTTTACAGAAAGAATGTGTTCAAAACCAGCAGTAGGATGACACGCAAATTCATGAAGTGTTCCGTATTTTTTGGCTGTTATTCTTTCCTCAGTGGGTGTCTTCTGCCACAGTTACTTTCTGTTTGGATGTCTGTGGACATGGTTTATATGTGGAATGACAGAGGAGCCTACTGTTGGTTTTGAACACGTTCCTTTTGTAAAGTAATCCCCACAGGAGCTATGGTTGTCTTTTGAGTTTAGCCACAGTCTTGTTCTCCACTTTAGTCTCTAGTCATGAGGGACAGATGCTTACCTTTGCCAGGACCATGCTGGTTATACCGAGACCTCCCAGGTCTTGCTGCAGGACTGTTCCTTTTGGGGAAGGGATGACCTGATGTTCTTCTCCCTGCCCCCCCCCCCCCCCCCACATACACAGAGCAGAGACTTGAGGAGATCAAATTCTGGAAGCAGCAGCTAGATGACAAACTTGACCAGATTGTGAAGGAGACAGAGGTGCTTTTGACGTTTGGGACTCGGCTGGAGAAGGCCTTGGAGAGCTGCAGAGGGCCGCTCTTCATCGTACAGGAGTGCCTCCTAAACCGGTGAGAAGGCAAAGGGGGCTGGCATTATTCTCTCCGTCCATTAGATTCCAGCTTGGTAAGGACTGGGAAGAACACGGTAGATTTGGCCCCACCGTTTGCAGCTATTTGCATGTGTGTAGTCCACCCTCCTGACCTGGATGGCCCAGTCTAGCCTGATCTCATCAGATCTTGGAAGCTAAGCAGGGTTGCCCTTGGTTAGCCCTTGGATGGGAGACTCCCAAGGAAGTTCAGAGTTGCTACACAGACAATGGCCAACCACCTCTGTTTGTCTCTTGCTTTGCAAACCCTATGAGGTTGCAATAAAACAGTTGTGACTGGACGGTATTAAAAAAAGCAGAATCATGTAAGCCAAAACAGCAGACCCACCAAGTGGCTCGTAAGCTGTACCATGAGAATAGAAAGTTCAGGGAAGCAAATGGAAAGGAAACTTTGGCCAAGGGGTCCCTGAAAGACAGTGTCCATGTCTATCAGCCTTGCTCATGATACCAGATCAATAACAGGTCCCCTGCTCTGCATGCCTGCTGTGATAGGAGTTAAAGATGGGCATGCAGAACAAGGAAAGTTGTACAGTCATATTAGTCTGTGCAAAATCCCAAAACAAGCATGAAATCTGTGTGACATATACAGTATAAGGCCTTTTCATTTGTGGCTTTCAGGCTGTGGAACTCGCTTGTGTCCCTTGCTTCTGGCCTTCTCAAAACCACCTTAATCCAGAGAGTATTCGGTGTTTTCATTCCCTGGCCTGTTATAATCTGCTTTGATCTTTTTTCCCCGCCCTGCCAAGTCACCGCTGACTTAAGGCGACCCCGTAGAGTTTTCAAGGCAAGAGACATTCAGAGCTGGTTTGTGATTACCTGCCTCTGCAAAGATACCTTGGTATTCTTTGGCGGTCTCCCATCCAAATACTGACCAGTGCCAACCCTGCTTAGCTTCCGAGATCTGACAAGATCGGGCTAGCCTGGGCCATCCAGACCGGGGCTTTAATCTTCCCCATGGTCCTAATTTACCATGGTCTTAATTTATGTTATTGGTATTACTGCTTTTAAATGATCTGCTGCTTTTAAAAGTTTTTTTTTTAATTGTTGCTGGTGGCATATTGAAGGACATGGAATATATAACATGCATTATATAGTTTGGTATGTCATGGTTAATGATGATAAATTCAGAATGCCCGGTCACTAGACAGGATGCCTGTTGGGGTTTGTAAGTTAGTGCCCTGAAGGTCAAAGATGAAAGGCCATACAAGCATAACCTTGCTTGTCCACTGACTGTATCAATATGAACCAAGATGGATTTTGCATGCAGAAGGTCTCAGGGTCAATTCTGGAGATCTCCAGTTTAAAAAGACCAGGCAGCAGGTGATGGGAATGACCTCTGCCTGAGACCCTGGAGAGCAGCTGCCAGTCTGACTAAACAATACCGACCTTGATGGACCGGGTCTGATTCAGTATAAGGCAGCTTCACGTGCGCACTAAGTTCTCTGCCTTGTTCTCAGGAGACGCCTCCTTGAAATCCTGCCTCTGGCTGTGTCCGCACGTTCGAATTTCTCCCAGTGTGCCAGAAAGGAAAACCCAAAGCGTCACTACTTTCTCCATCCCTTGTTTTAGGGAACGGCGGGTTGGGATCGACCTGGTCCACGATGAAGTAGAGCGGGAACTGATCAAGGAAGCCGAGGTCCTCCAAGGTGTGATTGCTCTGCTTGAACGCACCCTGGAACAAACCAACGAGCAGATTCGGTATGGGGGGGGGGGGAGTAGCTCATATTTTTTTGTGGGGGGGAAGAATGCTGGATCCGGAGGGGGCAGGCTGAGCTGTGTGCAGACAACTGCAGACTACGTAGACTGAGCATGTGGCGGTGCTGTGGCACACCAATGTCAGTGGTCTTACGGAGGCAAGCTCTGTACAACCAGGTTTTTCCTGTATTCACTTCCACATCAGGTGAGTATCTCCCTTCCAGTGCCAGCTCAGCCTTGTGGGCTATCAAAGTGGACATGAGTTTGGCAGGCTGGATTCTAAACCCCACTCAGCTATTAAGTCACTGTGTTGCCAAGTCTCTCTCTCCCTCTCTCTGGTTCAGTTTTCCCATCTGGAAAATGGCTGCCTGTCGTGCTGGCTCCTTCCCTTCCTCTGCTGTCATTTCTGCTGGGCTCCCTCTTCAAGATTGGCAAGGAAGGCCATTCAGCAGGTTCCACATTTGTAGCTTTCTTGAAATTGCTGCCTCCTTCATATCCACTTGAGAGGCATGAGGCTTTTTAATCCATGACTGATGTCGAGGGAGGGGATTGAAGGCTAACATGCCCATTTTACAGCAGGGGCAACTGAGACACAGAAATGTGTTAGCAAATCGGTCTCTGGGGAGTTTCTCCCTCTGCGAGTGCACTGTTCAGAGGTACTGAGTGCATGTGTGCATGCTCCTTCGTCTTTTTTTGTGTCCTGTGCAAACCTTGAGCATTCTAGCATATCTAACTAGTGCCATTTTTCTTTCGCCCATGTTTTAAGGAGCTTAGGGTGGCTGGACCTTGATGACCCAGTGAGCATCACGGAAGATGGGAGATTTAAACCTGGGTCTCCCGCTGTGATATGTTGTATTGTTACAGTGGGCTGGTTTCTTCTTCTAGGCTAAATCGCTCTGCCAAATACAATCTGGAAATGGATCTGAAGGACAAGTTCACTGCGTTGACCATTGACAACTACTGCTCCAACCTGAACAACAACACACCGGATATTCGATACGCCCAGCATGTTGTTACGGTGGATGACAGGCAGGTTCCCTCCCCAAAAGCCCTTGTTCTGCATCCACCGCAGGCCCCTCTGAGAGTAAAATAGTGCCAGTTTTAGCTAGTTGGGGGTACAATAAGCATCTGCATGTACATAGGCAATATAGGGCATTTTGGAGCATCATTGCATACGATTTGTGTTGAAAGTCATAGGTAAAAAAGAGCATGGACTCCTAATTCCTAAATGCTAAATAACTGCTAAAGTTCCTTTAATTTCATTCAGTAGCCATTTACAGCTTCTCCACATTTTTGAAATAATGTCAGCTCCTTTCTAAACTGCATCCCCTAGAAACCTCAGAAGCTTTCCTTCTCTGTTCAGATGTCTCCATTTCTCATAGCCTTGGCAGACCTGGACATCCGGAGTCGATCTGATCTCTTTTTATTCTCCCCGCCCTCATTCACTCAATAGCTCAGTGAGCCCCCAGGAATGGGAGGAATTCTCGAATGTGAATGTTGAAAAGGCAGACAAGCAGCGGAACAATTCCTTGGCACTCCGTGCTTTGATTGATAGTATCCTGTCCCAGACGGCGGGTGACATGCGCAAACAGAACAAGACGGTGAATGTCGCTTTCCAGAACAGGGTGAAGGAGACTAAGGATGCGAAGGCCAAGCTGGAGGTGCACCTGGCAAAGGTGAGCACCAGACTAGGAAGCAGGTATCTGTGTGATGTGCTGCAGGGCAGATCGATTCATTTCTATTTATTTAGGAAGGTTATATGCTCCCTTACCAGAGAGTGACTTGAAGCAGCTCACAAAGTACTATAAAAACAAAAGGAGATTGGATTTATATCCCACTCTTCACTTGGGGTCTCAGCATGGCTTACAAACTCCTTTCCTTTCCCTTCCCCACAAAAGACACCCTGTGAGGTAGGTGAGACTGAGAGAGCTCTTTCCAGAACTGCCCTTGAGAGAACAGCTTTGAGAGAACTATGGCTTGCCCAAGGTTATCCTGCAGCTGCAAGTGGGGGAGTGGGGAATCAAACCTGGTTCTCTCAGATTAGAGTCCGCGCACTTAACCACTACGCCAAACAATGCAGTGGATGATCGTTTGTTTCCAGCTTGCATTGTATTTATGATGCAGGGGAGAGGGAGGGGCTGCGGTCCAGTAGCAGAGAATCTTCTTTGCATGCAGAAGGTCCCAGGCTCAATCCCCAGCATGTGCAATTTAAAAAAAAAGGATCAGGTGGTAGGTGATACGAAAGCTCTCTACCCGAGACCCTGGAGAGCTGCTGCCAATCAGCATAGACAGCACTGCCCTTGAGAGAAGGCAACTTCATTCATCTCTTCACCATTTTTAGCAGAATCTGTGCTAAAAATCTGACCTCCCAATGCCACAAACAGCATCTCAAAGAAAAAGATCTTCTAAACAATAATGCTCAGGTTCTGATTTTTGGCAAGCCTCAGGAGGATGTTTCTCAGCTGCAGAGCAGCCCCAAAGGCAGCGTCCTTTGCTGTTGACGCAATGTCTTTCCTCAGGCGACAATTCCCAGATGAAAAATTGCTCTCGACAATAGAGGAAGTTGCTCAGGTTGTGCATGAAAGTCTTAAAAAGGGGGGACTGGAGTTTTACTTGAGTTGGACAAGATGGGGGAATTAAACAGGGAAAGGCGAGAGAATTGTGTCTGGGGCCAAGGTCAGGTACCTTTGGGGGATGCTTCCCACTCTCTGATCCTTTCTGCTCCGGGGCAGTCTTAGTGATTCTGGGGCCATGAACAAAGAGTCTAGGATGAGGCCCCAGAATCACTGCTGCCCCCCGCCACCTCCCCTGCTGGGAGTAAGCAAAGGGCCACCTTCACCCTGTGTGAGGCAGGTGGGAGCTGTCTGAAGAAACTGGCTGCTGGAACCTTGGATGGAGCAAGCGCCATTATCCGCTGCCAAGGCAGCTGCCGAAGACCCAGATGGGATGCATTCAAGTGGCGGCAATGGACGCCTGATTTTTTTTCTCTTCTCCATCAAGTGGGTTGGGCCTTGGGAGGTTAGGCCCTCCCCCAGCGTGGGGCCCAGGAGAGCAGCGCCCGTTGCCAATGCTCCCTCTAAGCTGTGGAGTCTTGTGAGCAAAAATTCTACTTTGTGAGCTACTGGCATTAAAGTCATGAGCGAGCAATTTGGCTGCTGCATGAATTAGTTTGCTCTGGAGCTGTCCTTCCTGAGCGAAGACAAAAAATGTGTGAGCCGGAGGCTAAAGAACGGTGAGCTACCTCACACTGACTCAGCTTAGAGGGGACACTGCCTGTTGCCCACAGGCTAAGGCCGGCCTTGTTTGCACGGATCTTGGTTTCATGACTTCTGCAAGCGCCACGGTGCGTGCTTCATCCTGATCTGGCCTTGGTCGCAGGTGATGGAGGAGGTCAACTCCCAAGAGAAGAACATCACTGCCCTGAAGAAAGCCATCCTCGACAAGGAAGGGCCAGCCAAGGTGGCAGCGACCCGTTTGGAGACCCGGACTCACCGGCCCAACGTGGAGCTGTGCCGAGACGTGGTGCAGTATCGACTCATTAAGGAGGTGCAAGAAATCAACCACAACATTCAGAGGTGAGTGGAATGCAGAAATGCGAGGCCTGGTTTGAATACCTTTCTTGCTTGGGCCTGAGTGACTCTGAGGAGGGCATCTTGTGCAGGCTGAACCATCTGGCTTGGCAGTTTCACAGCTTGTGACCCCCCGACTACCTCTCCAGTACAAGCTTGTCCCCTCCTTCCTCCAAGGAGCTCAGAGGTGGCATACATGATACTTTCCTTCCACAACCCTGGGAGGTGAGTTAAGTTGGGGGATAGTGATTGGCTGAAGGTCACCCAGCAAGGTTCATGGTGGCAGGGGGCTCTAAGCCTGGCTCTCCAAGACTGAGTTTTCTGCTTGAAAAGACCACCCTGACAAGCCTGAAGGTCTTGGGGTGAACTCCTTTCTGGCACATCTAGGATGGGCTGCTTCAGTAGGGTTTCGTGTCCCAAGCAACAGAAATGCTTTGGCAATTTCTGGTATTTGAACCAGGGCTGGTTCCACGTTTTGAGGGGCCGTGGGCAGAGCATGCTCAGGGCTCTCCTGCCCACCATCAGAACCCCGTCTCACATTTCCCTTTCTCCCCCCACCCATGTGCCCCACATCTGCCTGTGCATCCTTTCCCTGCTTGCTCACAACTCCACCTCTCTCCCACGCTCACAGCCACCTACATGCTCTTTCCTCAGTGGCACTGGGCAGCATGTGTGGCTGGGAGCACTGCTGTTATAAGCTTGTTTGCACCATCTGCATCCTTTCCCGTTGGGGTGCAGAGCAAGCGAGGTAGCCAGAACTAGAGGTGGCATGCTTGCAAGCGAAGGGTATGCAGACAGATGGCAGAGAAAGCATGCAGCTGCCAGTCAGAGGACCCCGCCCTAATCCCCAGGCCCTTGCAGACACTCCACCTCCGGGTACTCCCAACATCGGCCCTGATTTGAACACACTGTGCTTTCTAACAGGGTTAGGAATGGATCCCCTGACGTGGCAACAGCATCCAGAGCATCAATACTTCCCTGTTGCTTCTTCAAAGCAGATTTCTGGCCCGTCCTTGCTCAGCTACCCTTGAAAATGCATGCCATGTTTCTATGAACTTTGGATTCCCAGCACTATGCAGCGGGTTGGACTAGATGACCCTCAGGGGACACTTCCAGTTCTTACGTTTCTGTCAATCACAGAAGCGAGAATGGGACCAAGCAGGACTTCTAGGGGCCACCAGGCATTGGGGCCCTGTGCTGCTCTGCAAAATATATATGCAAGCCTGGTTGGCTCAGTTAACCAAGTTACAGTTTTACTTTTCTTGGTATGCCTGACTTTGGCAGCTATCAGATAGGCCCGCAAGCATGCCCTGGAGCCTGTGGAGAGTCAAGGCATTGCCAGGATCTTGAGGGCCAGTTTGTCTGCTTTAGGCCCAAACCAGAAGCATCTTGGGCCCTTGGAAGACCACAGGCCGCAGATTTTAAATCCCTCTTCCTCTACTCCTCCCTCGCTTAGGCTAACGGAGACACTGGCTCATGCGGAAGCAGAGCTGAAAGGGCTGAACCGACGGCAGCTTTCCCTGGAGGAGGAGATCCAGGTCAAAGCGAACACCCTCTACATTGACGAAGTGCTTTGCATGCAGATGAGGGAGTCCATCTCCATCAACAACTTCTAACGCCACGAGGCCGGCCGGGCCTTGGCCCTGCGCAGAATCGGTTGGATAGACCGCTCCAAACTGCCTAAGTCTCTCCTGGACTTTTAAGTTGACCAAATAGCCAATGTATGCTTTATAGAAAAAATAAATTAGGAGACATCACTGGCCAAAGTTCCATGACAAGATCACTGGCTCATGTAAGCAGCCACCGCAGCGGTCAGGCACCCCACACAGGGAGCGGGACTGGAAAGAGCTAGCAGGCCAAGTGGAACTTGAACTCGGGGACAAGTTTAGAAAGGATTTCTCAGTGCATCTGAATGCATATTCCTAACTATTCACATAATAGGAACCCGCACCGGAAAGCACTGTTTGTGCGTGTCCCTTCTGCACGGCTCCTCTCCATCGCTATTATACCCTCCGAAAAAGGCCTTGTTGCCATCTGCAAATTGCTCTTCAGGTTTTCAAAGGCAATTCTGTCTGGCAGTGTAAAGGCCTCCTCCCCTCGCTTTGTCAGGTTCGGGAAACTGCCTACTAACACGTGGTCCTCGTTCAGCCCTCCTTACTTTGCCCCATCAGCCCTGCCTGCAAAACTGGGGGTGCTGCCCAGAACAAATGGCTTCGTTATTCACAGGTGCTTTTAGGGGACTGTCCAGCTACCCCCATTTTATCCCACTTTCCTTCCAAGGAGTTCAAGACAATGTGCATAGTCCTGTCCCCCCCCCTTCACTTCTCTCTTGAGGACCCTGTGAGGTTTTGTGTGTTTGTCTGGCGCAATATCATCCAGCAAACTGCGTGGCAGAATGAGGATTTGAACACTGGTCTCGCAAAGCCTAGTCTAGGACTCTAACCGCTACACCATGCTGGCTCTGTTTTCCTCCCCCTTGGCAGGACACTGCTATCCCCCCCTACAGGTTACCGAGCCCCTCCCTTTCTTTCTTGGGGGTGGGGAAGCTGGAGCAGTGTTGCTAACAGCAGAACGCGGAGTGGGGATGTTTCCCGGGACAGGCATGTGCAGATCCTTTTTGACGCCAAGGAGGCTTTTCGGCAGAAACTTCAGAGCAGCTTTTCGTTCTCAGGCTCAGGTGCAAATTGTAGCTCTTTTATTCTCAATAAGGCAGATTCAGGCTGATGCGATGCAAAGGGCTTTACTGAACGGACCTGCCGGGAAGGAGAGGCTGGTTCTGGCCGCTGCCACATTTCACTTCCCGCTTTTCTCTGGAAGGGCTCACTTCGACTCCTCTGCAAGACAAGGGACAGGCATCATCAGCTTCAGAATTAGAAAGCAGGGACGTCCTTGTACTCCCCACCACCACCTCCCAGGCTTCTGGTTGCACAGAGCCCGTTGGGCCCGGGAAAGGTGGGGAGGAGGCAGCTCTTCTGATTCTCTTCACTAAACCCTTGGGTAAGGAAGGAAGGAAGAGGTCATGCACCCCCCCCCCCCCCTGCAGCAACCTGTGCAGCTGAAAACACTTAATTTGCCCTCCCCCCTTATATGAACATCTGAAGCTGCCTTATAGTGCATCAAACCATCAAGATCAGTCTTGCCTGTTCTGATTAGAAGTGGCTCTCCAGGGTCTCTGGGAGAGGTCTTTCACATTACCTACTACCTGATCCTTCTGAATGGAGAGGCTGGTAGTTGAACCTGCGACCTTCTGTGTGCTTAGCAGATGCTCTACCAATGAGCCATGCCTCTTCCCCCCACCTCAAAATCAGAGTTTGGGACCAATGGGAAATTCTACTGGCCCATTAGAAGAAGAGGAGGAGGAGGGAGATTGGATTTATATCCCGCCCTTCACTCACTTGGGAGTCTCAGAGCGGCTTACAAACTCCTTTTCCCTTCCCCTCCCCACAACAGGCACCCTGTGAGGTAGGTGGGGCTGAGAGAGCTCTGAGACAACTGTCCTCGAGAGAACAGCTGGTACAGAGCTATGGCTTGCCCAAGGTCATCCAGCCAGGTGCAAGTGGAGGAGTGGGGAATCAAACCCGGTTCTCCCAGATTAGAGTCCGTGCACTTAAACCACTACACCAAACTGTCGCTCTGCCTACACTGCCTATCTTCTTCCCATGAGCGTGTGAGATCCAAATCAGACACAAGGGGGCCAGCCAAGAAAGCCAGTTAGGCAGGTGCCTGCAGCTTCAACCCCATTGACCTATTGCTTAAATAGAGATTGTTGAAGGGGGAGCACTCAGTACTCAGAGGGGAGTCTCTAGTGCGGGGTAACCTGGCTCCATACACCCCTGGTGGAATATCAAAGGAGTCCGTCCTGCTTCCTGTAGTCAGGTGGTTGTAGAATTGGTTTGGTGCCACTAGAGGGATAGCAAGCCTCTGGGGGCAAATGGTGCGCTGTGCCCTGGATTACAAATCTTGGCCTTTGAGCCTCTTGCCAGTGTTCCCAGGCCTGGGTTGGCTCAATCCACTGTGCAGTGGTCATTTCTAGGAGAACCAGACCTTCACTGCATTGTATTTTGGTGTCTAGCCACTGGAGATTTGGGGAAGGTGAGGGGGCTTTAATATTTCTGTCTGGGGTCAACATCCCTCACTGACAATTGCCTTGGAGGCCCACTCAAGCGGGCAAATGTGCCATACAGGAAGTGGTCACAAATAAAAGTACGATTCCCGCAGGGGCAGGAGGGGAAGACAAGGATCCTCCATCCTGTTTTGAATCTCCAGCTGCTGGGAAAGTAGGGTGGTAGCGCTGATACCCATGGTCCAACGGCAGCTTCCCTGGGTTACAGGCCACTCCTGGGGGCAGGGTGGCGGCGGCCATTTGTTCCATTGTCCACATGGGGGGCTTCTGAGTGCCCCGGGGCTCTTCCCTCAACCACGCTGTCAGGAGTGACACGGTACCTTCTTTCCTCATGAGACGAGGACTTTGACGAAGCACCTGGAAGGAGGTCTCTCTGCGACACTTTCTCTGAAACAGAAGAAATAGAGGCTCTCTGGGTCAAGATGTGTCTGACGGATTGATTTACTCTCCTCAGTTTGTTGTCTGGCGTCCGCCTTTCTCTTTGGGACTCAAGGTGGATTACAGAGTTATTAAAAAGACAGTGCAATGAAGACAGAATAGTGCAAACTGGACAGCACAAACTAAAGTACAACAAAACAAAAGGTTACCAGTACTTCCCAAACTAGATTTCACAATTTGAGGATGCTGAAGAACACTCTAGTACAGGGGTGGGCAAACTTGCTCAGCGTAAGAGCCACCTAGAACGGGTGGGCAAACTTGCTTAACGTAAGAGCTGCATAGAATAAACATCAGATGTTTGAGAGTCACAAGACATGAACAAATATTACCTGCTTTTATTGGAAAATAAGCAAGTTTGCTTTTTATTAACATTAAAGGAGACTGCCAAAAATAATAACAAAAGAGGTAAAAGCAGATATTGATAATGATATTAATTTGTCCAATGATATTTGTTTGCTAATGATATTTAGCTTCCCCAGCCGCCCTGCCAGGAGCCACATAATATATGTGAAAAAGCCGTATGTGGCTCCCAAGCCACAGTTTGCCCACCCCTGCTCTAGTACATCTGGTAATCAATGCAATATGCGGGGGGGGGGGGGGGGCTGTTTAACAACTGCACAGGCGATTAAACCTAAAACTTTATTCCCTATCCAGAAATCACCCTCCAACAGGGTTCCATTTCATTACATTGGTATTTCCTCTATGCAAATACCCTCTTCTACTGCTGACCCAATTTATTCCTAAATATTATTTTGAAGGCTTTTGTGCATTTCCAACATTTTCAAAGTTCCTAAGCATAATCAGCCATATCCATGGATCTATTCAAAGTGAAAAAAAGCATTACGGTGACACCATCACATTTGGAATCCTGAGGAAAGAAAAAAGGCACAGGGGTTTTCCCTAATGCTTTAACGGTTTACAAGATTGGTAATCAGCCTTTCCAAAAGCCACATTGGAGGTGTTCAGCCAAAAATCTCTGGACATCATCAGTGACTTTTTCCTCAATAGCAATTTCATCAGCAGCAGAGATAGCAATCTCAGGGACCGAAAACGCTAAACAAAGCCCAAGTGAATTTTTTTTAAAGGCTAGACACGGGAAATATTTGCATCACGGAAATTATTATACTGATGCTAGGATTACCCATGTAAACAGCATCAACAGGCTGCCAGGGGTTTTATGAAGCATGGGAGCGCCACAACCCCAGGGCACAGGCCCTTATTAATTACATAAGAGGAACCGAAGAAGGATGGGGAAAGCCAGCCAGTCAACACTGCTTTCCCTGTTACAACTGAATTCTCCCAGTAGGCCAAATGGCACACCCAGAACTAGTGCAGCCTGGGAAACAACACTGGAAGGAAAGCTGAAGACCCTTCTCTGCATGTACCCCATGCAGGCATTGAGGCATTCACATTTATTTATATCCTGCTTTTTTCTCCACAGTTGGGACTTAAAGGGGCTTAGAATATCATTCTCCCTGCTCCATTTTCTCACAATAAAACCCCTATGAGGTAGGCCAGGCTGACAGTTTGTGATGGACCCAAGGTCACCCAGTGGGCTTCCACGGAAGAAGTGGGGATTCGAACCCAGCTCGCCCTGGGTTCTAGTCTGCCACTTTATCCACTGAACCACACTGGCTCTCTAGAAGAACCCACACCTCGCTTGTGACTTGTGGGGACACTAGGCCTGACCTGTGGTATTGCTGTGCCTGACAAAAGCTTTCCTCTTCCTCACCTCGTGTTTCTGCAGAGTTGGGCTGGGCAGGAGGATGTTGCACTGAGAACAAGTCGCCAGCGTGTCATAGAGGGAGTCCTCGAGGGCCTGGGGTGCAGCAGAGGCCAGAGTACTCACAAAGGCCGGCTTTCTGCTCTTTGGAGGCTTCAGTGTGGGCCTCCCGACGGAAGACAGTTCCTTCTTCTTGGGGCGAGCACCTTGCTCCGTGGCCTCGCTCAAAACAGGGGAAGTGGGAGTCGGAGGGCGCTGAGGAGGTGATGGAGTGCCAGGCTCGGTGGGTGAGCGGGTGGTGAGGGCTCCCAGAAGCTGAGGGAGTGGGTTGCACTCATTCTGTGGGGGGGGAGAGAAAAGGACAGCTCAGTGTGTCTGCTAAGGATGTGGTGATGTACTAAACAAAATAACCCCCCAATGTACAAATATACTAGTTAAGTAAGTAAGTAAATTTATTATTACAGTCACTGACCAGTACACAAACATGCTAGTTACCACACTGAGGGGTCATTTTATATTACCCAGCATTAGTACCTTTTTGCCCTGATCTGGATAGCCCAGGCTAGCCCAGTCTCATCAGATTTAGGAAGCTAAGCAGGGCTGGCCCTGGTCAGTATTTGGAAGGGAGACCACCAAAGAATACCAAGGTTGTGACGCGGAAGCAAGCAATGGCAAACCACCTCTGAACGTCTCTTGCCTTGAAACACGCCCCCACCCAGGGTTGCCATAAGTCAGCTGTGACTTGGACAGCAGAAAAAAAGATTATATTTTTATCCTGCCATTTTTTTTATATAATAAATTTTATTGAGAATTTTCATTTTTTCTGTCAAACAGTAAGTACATCTAAACACACAGTTATTACTTGATTCCAAACGTTATAACATCAACATGTGATTAATAGTCAATACAACATGAGTGTACACAACAATTGTAAGCCTTTAGATAACAAAACCCATACTTTGAGAAATCCTGCCATTTCTCAAGGGGTTCAGAGCAAAGCACATGGTTCATTCTCACCCGACAATTATATGCTCATGTCAGCCCAGTGCACTAGGTTAGGCCCAGCATAACCCACAGTGCTTTCCTAAGCAGAGTTACTCTTTTCTAAGAACAGTTGGTTTTAATACCTCACATTTCTCTACCCTAAGGAGTCTCAAAGCAGCTTACAATCGCCTTCCCTTCCTCTCCTTACCAGGTGCTGGAGGTATTTCTCATCAGGGAAGAAGTTCTGGCAGTGTTGGCATAAGTTTCCATTGGAGTCTAAGGAGGGAGAAAAGAGAGAGCGGAGGGCTCAAAGCAAAAAAAATGGCTCTGGACAGTGCCACAGAGCTCAGAAGAGCCGCTGAAGGGTCCATGGTTGAAGACAACAGCTAACCATGGAGGCCTTCTTCATTCCCTGGGAGAATTTGGAACACAGGCCGAGCCCTGGAAATTGGCTGGCCAACGCTGCCTTTTGATAATGTATCTCATGTGATATGGGAGAAGCCCCTGGTCAGCCATTTTAAGAACTGAGTGGAAGCTGGCGGGCTGGGCCCTCAACCAATGCTCCCTCTAAGCTGCGGAGTCTTAAGAGCAACAATTCTACTTTGTGAGCTACTGGCATCAAAGCTGTGAGCGAGCGATTTGGCTACGGCATCAATTAGTTTGCTCTGGAGCCATCCTTTCTGAGCGAAGACAAAAACGTGCGAGCCAGAGGCTAAAAAACTGTGAGCTAGCTCACATAACTCAGCTTAGAGGGAACACTGCCTCAATCCACCCACCCTAAAGAGGGCTCACAGCAAGTTCTGAAACCATCAACACCCCTCACTGGAAGGACCGCCACTTTCCCTCACAGATTAACTAACTTAAGAGACATTTTGATCAGTCAAATAATGTCCTGTCAACAGATGTCCATACAATTAAAATATGTTGCATTTGGGTAGTGCTTTCAGTGTTCAAAGTACTTTAGATGCCCTTACAATAGCTTTACGAGGCAGGCCAATATTGCTAGAGAGAGAAAGGCCTGCTTAAAGCTATCTAGTGGAGTTTGTGGGGCAAAGACCACATCTGGACCCACCACCCAAACCACAGCAGTATCTTTCCCACTCTGCTATGCCGGCTGCAGGTGCCTAGCAGTTATTACTGAAATTAGAGGTTGCAAGATAAGATCTCAATGACGGAGACAGAATTATTTCTGTGGTTTCCCCCCAAAAGTTTTTGTTGTTAAGTTGTGCTAAAGATAAAATAACTCGGGTGACTTGTTATGAGCATTGTTAAACTGTTTCTACCTTTGAGAGAATCTGAAGAAGTCCTTACCTACCTGCCTGGCCACTTGGCATGCTACTGAGAGACATCCCTGTGACACACGAGAGAGAGGGGGGCTGGATTTTACCCAAAGTTGTGGCGGTGACAGTAAGGGGACAAAACTAGCGGCTAGTTTTTGCCCAACAACATGCACTTCACAGCAAACGAGTCCACAGAGACAGTTAAATTATATAGTTCTGCAGAGTGTTGCATTGGCCTTGGTATACAGGGTTTTCACATTTTGTTTCAGACTTTTCTGTGCAATGAAACTTTTGTACATAGAATGTATGTTGTTGTTTAATATTGTATGTTCATGGTCTTAATTGGTTTTATAATTGTATGGAATTATCTTGTTGTAAACCGCCCTGAGCCCCGCATAGGCGAGGAAGGGCAGTTAAGAAATCCAATGAAATAAATAAATAATAATAATACACAGTGAGGCCCCTTAAATGATACCACCAAAGAAAAAACAAATTTTACTAGATGACAGTCCAGTAGCACTTTAAAGACTTCACAAAATATGTGGCAGGGTATGAGCTTTTGTGAGTCACTGCTCACTTCTTCAGCAGTGACTCACGAAAGCCCATCCCCTGCCACATATTTTGTTAATCTTTAAGGTGTGACTGGACTCTTGCTCTTTTCTACTGCTACAGACAGACAAAACACGGCTACCCATCTTGATCTGTCTTTTACTGGTTAATGTAATGTAGCTTTAGGTATTAAATTACAGCTGCTTGAATATAATGGGAGAACAGTTAATTAGGAATGATGGGTTGTCTTATTTGCATGTATGTACAGGTGGCTTACAACACCATTCTTCCCTCCTCCATTTTATCTTCACAACAGCCCTGTGAGGTAGAGTGGCCCAAAGGTTCTCCAGTGAACTTCTACGGCAAAGTGGGGATTTGAACGTGGGTTTCCCCAATCCTAGTCTAACAACTACACCACAGTAACCTAGGAGTGATAGCGAGTTATGTACTTAAGCCAGAACTGCAGCTATTCCCCTGGTGTCTGATTATCCGTGGAGAGACTAGAGGGAGAAGGAATCTTCCACTGGGGAAGTGGCCCCCGGCCTTGGGGTCGTGGCACGCTGCCATCTTCATCACACTTTGCTCCAAACTGCTACCTAGGAGGCCAACCCAAGCCATACCTCTCCAGGGGCTGGATATGACCGGGGGGGGGGGGGGGAATCTAATTGCCTATTCCAGGGGTGGGCAATTGTTTTGGCTCGGGGGCCACTTTGTGGGAGCGGAGGTTAGCGGAGGGCCCCACCTTTTAAAATGATTGCATTCATTAGTTAACTTTGCATTTCAGAAAAGGTATAAATTGTATCATAAAAATCAATAAATATAAATTAAATAAAATAGTGGTAGTTTTATTCAATTTATTTATTGTGCTAATTTTATATGATCTATAGCTGCAAGCACATTTAATTTTAGAATCAGTTTAATGAGACAAATGTACCCTATCACACTTTTCTAGTTTTTTTGAAATCAGGAGTGAGATTGCTTGTTGAGAAACCACGTGGCCGACTGTCTTGGCGGTCCGCAAAACTCTGTGGCGGTCCGCATGTGGCCCGCGGGCCACAATTTGCCCACCCCTGGCCTATTCTAAATTATCAAGGCCAAGCTTCTTATACAATCTGTGTGTGGTTGCACAGCCACCGTAAGAACCATGCAGTCAGGAAAACTTGGTAAGATGGGTTAAGATCTGAACTCACTGTGGCCTCGGTCTCTCGCCTGGCACACGGCTTTGTGCTCCTTCAAAGTTTTGTACATGACATACTTGCTGCAGTGCCAGCACGATGTGGTCCGGCTTCCACAGGCATCCAGGTGAGTCTGCAGCTTGTGGTAGGGAAGATCCAGCTTGCAGAAGTGGCACCGAACCATCCGCTCGGGGCATTCCTCAGACTGCAGTCAGAGGTAGAAAAGGCGGCCAGCATGAGGCGCATGAGGTCAGGAGTGGAGCGCCAGGAGAAGGACCTTATGTGAGGCAGGATGCAGGAAGAATTCTAGCACAAGCCTCGTCACTCAGACGCACTCTGGTGAGCAGGCAGGGGGGAGGAGAGATCCCCGGGTACGTGCTACAGGGACAGGGAGTTACCAGGGATGTCTGCCATCTCCCCTTCACCCCCCTTAGCTCACTCCTGCCTCAGGGCCAAATGACACAATACGTTTTTTAACAAGTCGGGGCCTATCGCTTGGGGAAAATAAGGCCTACGCTGCTGGCCTTCTTACCTCATGGTGTTCCAGGAGGTACTGCTGCATCAGTTGATGGCAGAGCTGACATCTGACCTGTGAGCGGGAAAAGCAGGGAGAGGAGGGAAGACAGCTTTTCAACAGAAAGGCCCACAGACAGCAGAAAGGGAAGCCCCCTGCCGCTCCCGCCACTTTTGCTGTCAGGAAAATCGACTGTGATTCATGATGTGATCCCTAGTTCTGAAACACAGAGTGGCTGAGGTTACGCGCGCCAGTTGAAGTGGAGGGGAAGCCAGGCTATTTCCTCCAGAGGAAACTGATACGCAGTTGCACGATCACACATCCCTTTTGTGCTGCAGGCCCAGCCTGTCACTGTGTGATCAGACGCAACTGTGGGTGAGGTGTGGTTTTTTTGCCACTTGTTTCCCATGCGCATAAACGAGGAATCGCATCTCCACACTGAGGCTTCCCTATGGAGTATGCAATGATGTGCATACTGTGAAGGAGGGGGGGAAACAGTACTGAATTGGGATGGCATGATCACCCCATGCCAGTGGCATGAGTGCGTGCTTGCGCGATTAGACAGGGGAAAGCCCGTCTGTGGCCCATCAAAACCTGTTAGGGCTGGACTTTCTCCAGGGTCTTCTTACTCCGCTTCTGTGGTGGAGCAGCATGGATTGCGGATGACTGTGAGATGCTTCCCAGATGTGCTGTCTGATTGCACCCTTTAAATCTGCCCGGCATTTGCGCCTATGCCGGGTCTACCTGTATGCATCATTGCAGCCAGCAAGGGGCGTCCTCTTGTCTAACTTGTGCCGAAAAATGTAATGCCAGGTACCGGAGACATAAATTGTATACAGCACCCTGGCAAACCCAATTAACAATATTATTTTTTTATTCAAAATACAAACATGCTTAGAACATTAACACTCCTACAGTATTTCCTCAGAGTATCTCCCTGATGCCCACCCTCCCACTTCCACTGCCCATTATGCATCAGCCGCGGGACAGCACACAGGAACATAATGCACTGACTCTTGTCATTCAGCAATAATAACCAGTTGCTTGCGAGCTGGATAAGAGCCCTGGATGGGCCAGTTCCGGCCCATGGGCCGTATGTTTAACACCCCTACTCTAAATGGAGCATTCACTTGAGGTTTTCAGAGGGGGAACCTCCATCCTGGAGGTGGGGACCGGCACCTACCTCCTTATGGGCTTTGGCAAAGTGCTCCTTCATGTCCTTTGATGCAACCAGTTCATCACACTTGGGGCAGATGGCGAGAAAACGCATGCAATGAGCCTCATGGAGGGAGAAGTTGGCGGCTGCCACTTCGCGCTTGCTGAGCAGAAGGAAGGAAGAGCGGTTCATGTCACAAGTTCACGCCTACACAGTTTCCAGTTTGGTAAGATCAATGTAAATACTGTGATATTTTTGAAATTCATGCCAGTGGCAGTCAAGGAATGTGAACTCAGTGGCTACAGTTCAGATTAGGGTTGCCAACTCCAGGTTAGGAAATACTTGACATTTCAGTGGGTGGAGCCTGGGGAGAAAGGCGTTTCAAGAGAGGTGGGACCTCAGTGGGGTACAATTCCAAAGAGTATATCCTCCAATGCAGCCGTTTTCTCCAGGTGAACTGATCTCTGTTGCCCGGAGAGGAGTTCTAATTCCAGGAGATCTACAGGCCCCACCTGAAGGTTGGCAAACCTAGTTCAGAGGCCTGGAACTGCTACCAGAATTTCACCTGAAGCAATACTTGAAAGGAATCAGAATCAGTATTTTTATTACAATCCAAGATCAGAAAAAAGATAATCAACAAAACATATACATTAGCTGCGTGTCATAAAAATACTGAACATAAATACACATGACACTTGGTAGAATAAAATCTGTTAAAACCTCTTGTGCTGCCCTCACATGGTGCTGGAGTGTGGCAGGCCAAATGGGAGTCCCATTTTGCTCAGCACGGTGGGTGTATTTATTCCTCCAACTCAAAATGGGGGGGGGGGGGGGGGAGGTGTCAAGCTGGGACGGGTTCAGGTCATGGCTGGGAGGACCGAAGTCAGGCTGGGAAGCCAGGCAGGTTCTGAGGAGGGTCCCCTCCGGTAGGGCAGCAATTGTTTCCAACTGAACTTTGGAGTGTGGATCTTCTCAGAGAGGGAATATGGCAGGGGGGTGGTGCCCTCCCTTCAATCCACACTAGAGCCCTCCTTGCAAAACACACACAGGTATTCTTGTCTTGGTGGTCCCCGGCCCTAAAGCTATTTGGTTGTCCTCGACCAGGGCCAGGGCCTTTTCAGTCCTGGCCCCAACCTGGTGGAAGTCTCTGCCAAATACCATCAGAGCCCTGCAATTCCACAGGGCCTGTAAGGCAAGAAATGTTCTGCCAGGCCTTGGGTTGAGGACAGCAATGGTTTCTTTCATAGCTGGCACCCTTCCTGCCCCAGCTGCTTTCCATATCTCTTCCCCCTGGGCCCTGCCCATGAAGTGGCCAGCAGTCCGTAAAGGGATAAATTAATATTCACCATCTTTTGTTTGTAATATCTTATTAATGTTTTAATTGTTTTATCTTGACATTTTTATAAATGCTGTACATTACCCAGAGCCCTGCACTGCAGGGACAGGGCGATTAACAAATTTAATATATAAATAAAATAAATGAAGTAATTAACTGCCATCGAATTCTCTGTGCAATCAAAGCAAAACTGCTGATGTTCCATACTGATAGAAAAAGAGGTGCAAGCCCATTAGCATACCTTATTTGCATATGCCACACCCTCTGACATCACCGGAAGTGTGTCAGAAGGCAACACCCATTGCTCAGGCTACACCCCAAAAATCTCCAGGTATTTCCCAACTCAGAGCTGGTGAGGCAGTTTTACATTTTGACTAAAGACCCCTTTAGGTTTCCTTTGCTCTTGCAGGCAAGCTACCCTACAACAAGCATGGAAATACAGATCACGTTAGTATGCTTTTGCTTTTTTCCACAGAGCATTACCATATGCGCCCGCTCCTGGGCTTGTTACTCCCGGAACGGGATTTCCTGCGCGTTCCTGCTCGAAATGACCCCTGGATACCTCTAAAGTGGTCTTTTTAATTAAGTCCCTTAGAATAAATAAAATCAGACCTATATACAAATAGGCCATGTGATGTGCCAAACCTGTGAGAAAGGTAGACCATAAATGGGGTTGCCAACATCCAGGTGGCAGCTGGAGATCTCCCGCTGTTACAACTGATACCCAGGTGACAGAGATCAGTTCACCAGGAGAAAACAGCTGCTCTGGAAGTGGACTCTATGGCATTAGACCCACTGAAGGCTCTCCCCTCCCCAAACCCCGCCCTCCGAAGGCTCTGCCCCCAAAATCTCCAGTTATTTCCCAACCTGGCAATCCTGCCCCCCCCCCCTTGCCGTCTCCTCTCCCACCTCCTCTCATGTTTGGGGGCATATTCACAGGTAGATACTGCTTTAGGGGGCCAAAAAACGTTGCCTGTCCCTGATACGCAAGAGCAGGCGGCCCTTCAGTCTTGCAAATGCCCTGCACGCGGTCCTTCGCCCTTGAAACTGGCCGCTCTTTTTTGAGACTGCCCGAAGCAAGCCCAGAGCCGAGCTGACCATTCCAGAGACCAGAGGAGGGGCGGCGTTTTAGTTCGCGGCGGTTCCTCTTAAGTCTTTCAGGTGCCCCCACTGGACTTCTGCTGAATTTTGTCTGTGAAAGAGGGAACGAAGGAGCCACCCCCATGAAAATTCGTACCAGTTCTTGCAGAGCCTCGTCTCGTCCTCCTCCATCTCTCGCCTCGGCTCCTCTTTCACTTTCATTTCTGCAGTATTCTGCAGGGGGGTGGAAACGAAAGTCATGCAGCTGACGCATCACCAAGCGCCTCAGTCGGGACCCAGAAACGCGACCCCTTCCGTCCCTCTCCAGCTAGCCCCCAAGTGCATCTCCCCTGCCCCCCTTTCGCCCCCCTCCCCCCAATAACACAATTTGCAGTATAAGAACTTTGAAGTCCAGCCGCCGCGGGAGGCCCTGAAGTGTTTGGAGGCCACTAGAGGGCAGCAGAGGCCTGCCTTTGACCCTTTTTAAAACTTCCACAAGACACCTGTTGGAGCCCCAGAAGATGGCTGGGGCAGAGCAAATGCAGAGCTGGCCTGGATCCGAAGGATCTTAAAGATCGCCCTGGCACCCGTTCCAGCAGGTCCTTGTTTTAGTCATCGTATGCCTTGCACTTGTGGGAGGCGTCTGTGGACGCTGTGAATGCTTGCTATCTGTTGGTTTTAGAAATTTTAACTCTGTATGAATCGTATTTATATTATTATATTGTATCTTAACTGCTGTGACCCGCCCTGAGCTGGCTTGCGGGGAAGGCCGGGTGGGTTAGAAACCCAATGCTAAATAAACAAATAGGACTGTTCACACTGGATCGGCAAACCTGTACTGTCAAGTTTTTGGAATCAGAAAATATTCATGTGTCTGGCTGGGTTCTGGCATGACACTGCCCCCCCACCCCCCCAAGAGTGGCCTTGGATCTGAGATATATAACTCGGGCTGATAAGAACATCAGAAGAGCCCTGCTGGATCAGACCAGTGGTCCATCTAGTCCAGCATCCTGTCTCACACATTCCACTGGAGGGCCTACAATAGGACATGGAGGCCGAGGCCTTCCCTTGATGTTGCCTCCTGGCTCTGGCGTTTAGAGGTTTAATGCCTCTGAACGTGGAGCTTCCCCTCAGTCCCATGGCTTGTAGCCACTGGCAAACACTGCCAGTGATACTCTAATTCTGTACAGGGTGGCTATTGACTCAGAGGCAAAGTTCACCAGCTAGCAGATGAGAGACTTACAGGGACAGCGACAGATTTCCCCAGCAACAGTTCTTACAAAATCACTTTGCACTAACGTCACACATTCATTTGTGTTCCAATGTCCTAGTCTGGCCCTGAGGTTAAACGTACTCGGTGGCAATTTTGATACGCTACTTATTTCAAAGTGGGGGGGCATATTGTCTGATTTGCCATTCATGGGATGTAAGGTGTTACCTACAGGGATTTCTTCGCTGATGTGAAAACGTGGAAGCCACTGCCCATAATAAGCATTAGGGTTCCTGACAGTGAGCAATCCATACAATGGAGGGATGACCGGTTTCCATCATGGGCCAGAGAGGCAAAGATATGCGGGTGCCAGGTCTGTCTATCACAGCGATCCCCAATGTGGAGCCCCATGAGTGCCATGACTCCCACTGACATCTTTACTGGCACCCACTTCTTTCTTCTCCACCTCTTCCTCAAAACGAAGATCCAATCCTGGCTTCCCTCCACCTTTTCAGTGTTTCGAAAGCATCGCCTTTGTGTCTGTAGGAGGCACCCGTTTCATCTTCCGTTGTAGGAATACGCTTGGATTGGAATCTCTCGACCTTTTGTGACTGGCTGCAGCAGCACCCCACGGCAGCCATTTTGTGGTTGGCCGTGGTCCTCCTATGGCAGCCATTTTGTGTTAGCACTCATTGCCTGTTCTCAGAATCCCAAAAGTGCCCTCTTCAGGCACAACAAAATTTGGGGGGCCCTAGCTGTCATCCAATTTAGGTACTTCTATCCTGTGCCAGAGGTTCCTCAGGCGACTTTCACCCAACTGAAATATAATTTGGTCAAGGCCCCTGTGAGGTCTCTTGTACCTTTTATGAGCTACAGAGGAGGAAGAATCCTGTTCAGCAGAGCTGCTCTTTTCACACCACTCCAGGGACTGATAACTGAGCAGGCCCACGAGCACTGAATGATTTGGAGAAAGCGGACAGTCTGAGGGAGGGAGGCAGTGGGGCAGAGACCTACCTTTTCCTGGGGTCACTGTCATGGTGTCTGGACCTTTCCTGAAGGAAGCAAAGCGCATGACCACCTCATCGCTGTCTCCTGTGGCCGTGTAACAATGGCCCTTGTCCAGCCAGCCAATCGTAGCTTTGGTGCCCCGTCACCCCTCTTGGGATGGGGCTCTGTCAGTAAGGGCCACTTTCTGAGAAAGGAGAGGTGCTGGGGCTCTGCCCCCCACCAGAAGACTTTCCATCCTTGTGTGTGGGAGAAGGGATTTCTGCGCATGTTCAGGGGCACTCTTTTTCCAGTGCGATTGTTTTATATGATCCCGGCCTGAGCCCTGGCACTGAACGCAGGCTTCAGCTATCTCTTATAGAGGTTGAATTGTGTTTGCAGGCCTCGTGGCCAAGTCCAGACCTAATTCAGCAGGTGAGAGGCTGCTGCATATTCTGTCCCTGTGGCAGGCGAGGAGAATTCTTGGGAAGATGTCCGCCGACTGTAAAAGAATCAGGGTGGAGCTTTTGTTTCCCTTCTCCTAGTAGGTATTTAAGCCTGGGCTTAGCCAGAGAGGCACAGGCCTTTGGGGCAGCCTGCTACAGCTTCTCCTTGTTCTCTGACAGCCATCAACTGATTTCTCTTTTGCTCTCACCCGACATGGGACATTTTACAATGAATGATAGTCCCAGGGAGAGGTATGAGGCCTTTCCCCTGCATAAACTAGTGTCAAACAGCAGATTGTCTGGTTTTTCATGGGAATCCTGGAGATGGTGTTGCTGCTTGGGAGAAATGAAGAACAAGGAAAGCCACAATTGAGAGGAGAAGGAGAGGAGACTTTTGGAGGACAGGCAGACTTTCCCAAACTAGCCTTCCAAGTCTTGGACTTCACAATCCTGTGGACAACTTCTGTGTTATCCGTCCCCCTCACAGATCCTGTTTCTGCTTCTCCTCCATCTCTGTTGCTCTTGCCCCCTGGCTTCAGATGCCCTAGGAGATCTTGGGCCAATCACTCTCAGCCTAACCTACCTTGCAGGGCTCTTGAGAAGCCTCATGATGCTCAGAGCAGGGCCACAGTGAACTCCATGTCTTACCACACAGATTTGGTGGTGGTGGAAAGAGCTGTCAAGTCATAACTGACTCACGGTGACCCCATAGGGCAGAGATGTCGAACTCATTTGTTACGAAGGCCAGATCTGACATAAATGTCATTTTGCTGGGCTGGGCCACGTATGCCATAAAATGTCATGCAAGGTACGGGAGAGATCACCTTTATAAAGGACTCAGGCAAACCCAATTATTGATATAATTTTTTACACAAAATACAAACTTGCTTAAAACATTAGCATTCTTACAGTATTTGAGGGGTGGAGCCTGAAGAGAGCAGGGTTTGGGGGAGGGGAGGGACTTCAGTGGGGTATAATACCATAGAGTCCACCTTCCAAACTGGCCATTTTCTCCAGGTGAACTGATCTCTGTCACCTGGAGAACAGCTGTAACAGCAGGAGATCTCCAGCTCCTACCTGGAGGTTGGTAACCCTAGTCACCAGCCTCCAGGTAGCATAGATGTCCCGCCAGGGCTTTTTTTCCTAGAAAAAGCCCAGTAGGAACTCATTAGCATAATATGCCACACCCAACAGCAGAAACTCATTAGTATATTAGTCCACACACCCCGACAGCACAGCTCCCTCCCAGGATCGGCTTCCCCAGGTGCGCCGTGGCTTGCGGGGTGCATGGAGAACCGAGGGAAGGAAGGCAGTTTTTGGGTCACAAGCTGCGGGGCGCTTGAGGAACCCAAGGAGGGGAGGCAGTTTAAACTGCCTTCCCTCCCTGGATTGGATTGGCTTCCCCAGGCACCCCACAGCTTGTGAGGTGCCTGGGAAACGGGCGGGGGGGGGAGGCTGTAGGTGTGGCCAACTCGGAAGCCAGCCGGAACTCCGTTCCTGTGTGTTCCTGCCCCAAAATAGCCCTGTGTCCCGCTATTATCATTGAGATGACCAAGATCAGTTCCCCTGGCCAAAATGCCTGCTTTGGAGTGTGTATTCAATGGCACTATATCCTGCTGAGGCTCCTCCCCTCCCCAAGCCCTGCCCTCCCCAGGCTCCACCCCCCAAATCTCTAAGTATTTCCCAACCCAGAGCTGGCAGCTTTACCCACTGGCACCGAAGCCCAGCCCTGCTAAATACCAACTGATCAGAAACAAACCACCAGGCCTCCTCCTAACTATGCAACTAGTGGCTAAAATTCCTCATAAAAAGCCCGGAGGAGTAGCTGCCAGTTGGGTAAAACCAAAAGAGCGCACGGGAAAGATTGTGTAAGCCAAAGATGAGACATGCCGTGCTAACTTACGTCACACATTCTCTATTGTTGTAAAATGGCACCTCAAACGGTAAAGAGACCCATTTCCTCTGAGCCGCCTCCTCACCGCTCCTCTGTCTTTCCAGGTTGCCGAGGTTCATTTTCTGCTCCTCCCAGTGGGGAACCCAGTGGACTCTTCTGAAGCAAAGTGGGTTTTTTCCTTTGGCTCGTGGCCTCAAGTTGTGTGACAATAGAGGGAGGCGGAAAAGGCCTTTGGGAAATATGTGAATGAGACAGGGGCCTTCATGGGGGCAGGGCTGCCAATTTACTCTTGGCGGTGCCACCCGAGGGGGGCTGAATCCCTTTTCCCATCCCGGAGTTTTATGGGCCACTCACTCGGCCAGCCATAGCAGCGGTTTGTATACAGAGGCTTCGGGCAGGCCAGGAGGAGGGGGACTGAGAAGAACCCCCTGATCTGAGGGTCACAAAGAGGCCTTTTGTGTAGCCAGAGGTTGGGCAACACTGACGGTGCCCGGAGAGCAGAAAGTCCAAAAAGCTGCAGACTGCAGCTTGGCAAAGTCTGGCCTGGAGAGAGAGATCTCCAGGGTCACAGCAGCCTGCCTGGCACAGGGAAGTGCCAGGGAGCTTGCAGGGGGAGATTGGAGGATAGGGACCATGGCAGCAGGGACAGCTGCTTGTGTAGATTATACAGTTATTATAAAGTGGGGAGAAGAAAGAAACAGAAGCAGCAAGACTAGACACTGAAAGGAGAAAAAAGGAGGTAACTAAGGGATAGGTTCAGAAACATCTGTGGGTAGGAAACAGGAAAAGGGGTTGGTAGAACTTGAGAGATATGTTCTCCTAGATAAGTTGCTACGTTTGCCGCAAGGGTTCCGACAGGACCCTCGAAAAATGCTGCTGTTTTAAGAGTCTTGTATTCACAAAGAGGATTCTTGCACCTTTTGTCTTGTATGTATATCACTGTCCCTGAAGACTGCATTCGATACTGGTAAATTACTAAAGTCCCCAGGGACTGACAAGGTATTGTGTGAATGTTTTTACATAGTGTGAAGCTGCACTTTAATGTATGGTTGTAGTGAATCTATGTTTTGAAATACTTGACACCAATATTTATACAATAGTACTATTTATAAAATAGTATAGAAATTTTTTTTATAAAGAAAAAGCACAAAACATTTACCTTAAATATACATTTTATTATACACAGTGTTATATATTTTTCTATAACCTCCAGTTGAGCCCTGGAGATCTCCCAGAATTCCAACTCATCTCCAGACTACAGATATCAGGTCCCCGGGATACAATGGCATCGTAGGAAGGTGAATTCTATGGCACAAAACCCTGCTGGGGACCCTCCCCTGCCCAAACTCCACCTTACCCAGGCTTCACTCCCAGATCTGCAGGACTACCCCACCCTAGAGTTGGCAACCAGACATAACACAGATGGGGTCATACTGCATTTCCTGCAGACAAGGGAGCATACTATACTGCAGAGGCATACAACTATGGGTTGGGAAATACTTGGAAATTTTGGGGGTGGAGTCTGGGGAGGGTGGGGTTTGGGGGAGGGAGAGACCTCAGCAAGATATAATGCCATAGAACCCACCCTCCAAAGCAGCCATTTGCTCCAGGGGATCTGACCTTGGTCATTTGGAGGTCAACTGTAATAGCAGGAGATCTCCAGGTGCCACCTGGAGGTTGGCAATCCTAGGTACAACCTATGGCTCCTGAGTCAAATGTGGCTCTTTTAAAAGGAAAACCAGATCTCTGTTACGATATATTGGAGGGACAGGTTGGATGCTAGAACAACCAGGACAAGAAGGGAACAGCAGGTAAAGCTTTTTATGGTTAGAGGTACTTTACAGAAAGGGAAATGACAGCTTGGAACAACTGCCAGTAATCCAAGCACAAACTATACACAGATTGACACCAGCATACTCAAACAATCCCGCAGGGTGATCCTGTGCATATTTATGACGTTGGGAAATCTCAGGTATGTGGTTTCGTAATAAAGGATTCTCAATCACCTGTGTTTCAGCTTTAGAAACTCTGTGGGTTGTTCGTCCTCATGGCAAATATCAGTCATTTTCAGTTGCGTAGTCTTTGGTTAATATCTTGCTTTGGATTTTGACACCACTTGGCTCTTTAACTGTGAAAGGGGGAAGCCCCTGCAGGGACAGTGGAAAGGGTGGGGAGCTTTACAGAGAAAGACTTCCCAAAGACCTGTGACAGTGCATGTGTTATGGGGATCCAGAGAGAAAAGTGGGATTGCCAACTCCAGGCTGGGAAACTCCTGGGGCTTGGGGGGTGGATCCTGAGGAGGGTGAGGTTAGGGAAGGAAGGGACCTCAGCAGGGTATGGTACTATAGAGTCCACCCTTTAAGGCATCCATTTTCTGCAGGGGCACCGATCTCTGTAGTCTGGAGATCAGTTCGAATTCCTGGAGAGCCCCAGGCCCCACCTAGAGAAAAGGGGGGCTAGCAGGGAAGAGTTTGAGAGCCAGTTTGGTGCAGTGGTTAAGTGCGCGGACTCTAATCTGGGAGAACCGGGTTTGATTCCCCACTCCTCCATTTGCACCTGCTGGATGACCTTGGGCAAGCCGTAGCTCTGTACTAGTGTTCTCTCAAGGACAGCTTGGGAAAGAGTTCTCTCAGCCCCACCTACCTCACAGGGTGTCTGTTGTGGGGAGGGGAAGGGAAAGGAGTTTGTAAGCCGCTCTGAGACTACAAGTGAAGGGCGGGGTATAAATCCAATCTCTTCTTCTTTATTATTTATTTTATTTTATTTTATTAGGCTTGTATTCTGCCTTCCCCACAAGCAGGCTCAGGGCCGGTTCCATCAGTATTGGTACAATATATAATACAATTTACGGTAAACAATTTAAAACAACAGTTTAAAACAACATAGATCATAAAATGCTGTGTATAATGTAGTCAGTTGTCTCAGCAGTTTAAATGGTTTCTGCATGGCTATTCAGATCCAGGCCACTGATGGGAGATCAACCGAGTGGATGGGGGACACGTCTGCTGCCTCCATCAGAAGCCTGGTGGAAGAGCTCCGTCCATTTAAAAGACAATGTGGTGTCAAAATAGCCACGCAACCCCCCTGACCCAGTCAAAACATCCAGACGGAGTTGTGCATTATGCATTCCAGGGCCCAGCTGGAGCCCGGACTCCACAAAGTCAAGGCAGCTTGGAAATTCCCCATTCACAGGCACGGATCCTCTGGAGTTCCAGCAAGGAGTACTCACTCAGAGCCTTCTTAAAAGCGGCCGAAGCTTCCCTTCCCTTGCTTCTGTAAAGGCTTCCCCTCTGCAACAATAACCCATCACAGGCACTTGGCTCTGTGGCAGGACAGCTTCTGGCTTCCTCATGGGGACATGTCCAGAAGCACAACTGGTGGCTCAGGACGTTTTTCAAAACCTGCAGCTTGGTTGGTGCATGAACAGAGCCAACCAGCCACTTTGCATCAGGATTTTTCAGGGCTCTGCGGACTGGTGGGTCAATGCAAATAGTGTGAGGAGATAGGAGAGATCGGCTTTGTTCTTGCTCTTCACGATTTGGCTGGTTCGCTCCATTTCGTTTGTCTCCAGCCCTATCTGGGCTCACCCTCCAAGCTAGCCTAGCCCTTTGCCACCACAGGTCTCCTTCTGCAGTCTAGCGAATGCCACCAGGGCGCTTGCTTCCCCGTCCCCTTCAAGGGAGGTCAACCTCCGTTACCAGATGGGAGGAGAAGGGAAAGGCACCATTTCTGTACTTGTGTTGATGCAGTTTCTGCTAGTGTGGTAGAGTGAGTAGGAAGTTGGAGACCCCGGTTCGAATCCCCACTGTGCCGGAAGCTTGCTGGGTGACCTTGGGCCAGTCATTCTTTCTCAGCCTAACCTGCCTCACAGGGTTATTGTGAGGATAAAAAGGAGGAGAGCACAGCCGTGTATGCCTCTTTGAGTCCCCATTACTTAGAAAAGTGGGGTATACAAACGCACAGGTGGCACAACCTCCCTCAGATTAAAAATGGCTATTAGTGCCTGAGTCGCCATGGGATTTTTTTCTTTATTATTGTACTGATTTGTTTTTAATAATTAATTGTATTGCCATTTTAACTTGTTGTCACTTACCCTGAGCATTGCAGCACAGGGGAGGGAGGGCTAAAAGTCTAATGAGATAAATAAATGTTGAGTGAGTAAATAGTCTTGGCTTCCTGCCTCCACATGTGCAGAAAGAGGGCTTGACTTCTCCAAGCCCCCAAATCACTTTATTCAGTTATAGGCTTGGGCAGGTTGCCCCTGTAAATACCATCTTTGGGTTGCCCCACAGGTTATTATTGCCTGGAATCCTTTACCCCTCAACCCAGGGTTGTGCGCTCGGAAAAAGCACTCTGCACACGGCCCAAAGTACTCTCTTCTTTAATTCACACTTTCCAGGAACAGCACATTCCAGGTCTGAGCTGTGGTCACTGGAACTAGACACGCCCGCGGCTGAAATGCAGGTTGTTTGCAAAGCAGTTTCAGTTTTCTTCCCCTTCTGAGCTAGAGAAACTGAGGCACATGGCCGGTCAAACTGGCCCAGACCACACCAAGCCTCCCTGCCTTCTCCAGGCCTTGGGCTGGGAGCACTCCAAGAACTTCCTGCTGTTCTCTGCAGGTGGTCCAGTCTCACCGAGGGCGTTGTCGCCATTCAGCAGGCCAACACAATTGCTCCTTTCCCAAAGAAACACGGAGAACACACAAAAGAGACAGTACGCCCAGGAAATACCACACCCTGCCATTTTCTTCTTGGCTTGCTGAAAAGTCCCTCCCTGCCTGGCTCAGCTAAGGCTAGTTTGGCCCTCAAGAAACCTCTTCTGAACTGGAATTGTAGGGCGGGGCAGGTCCAAGGTTTGCAAAATGTCCAGGCCTGGTTGATTTCTTTCCACTAGGGACAAAAAGGGGAGTGGGGAGAACTTAACCCTGAAACCTGGGAACTGGAACCTAAGAGGTAAGTCAAACAGAATGGAGGGCCAACAATAAAAGCTAAATATATATAATATAAAAAGATACATGTATTTATTAGCAAAGAATTAAAAAACATATAAGGGCCCAATCACACCTCATGTCAAAATACCAAAATCTTACACACATGGGCCAATGGACTTGACCTGATGTGTTTCGGCCTGTACAGGCCTTCTTCAGAGGTCAAACACACTGAGGAACAAATTGGCTTATATCATAATACAATACAATCATACAATTATACGACGTAGATACAAGATGGACCAGAAAAGAACTGTTCCAAAGTGAAACCACTAGGCACAGAATAAAAGAATAAATGAGGCCTCCAAAGATGCAATCCCATGCCAAACGATATTCCACTGATACAAGTCTAGAAACAAAGAAAAGGTATAAGCCAATGCAATTGACATTATTGAAACCTAATTCAAAAAGTAATAAATAAATAAAATTATTTTGTTACTTCTGGTCTAGAAAGTGCCTTCCAATAATTGTTTAGGCAAAGCGTTCTCAGTAATTTTAATTTTGGTATTTTGACATGAGGTGTGATTGGGCCCTTATATGTTTTTTAATTCTTTGCTAATAAATACATGTATCTTTATATATTGTACATATTAAGCTTTTACTGTTGGCCCTCCATTCTGTTTGACTGATTTCTTTCCACACCAGAAGAGCTGGGGTGGGGGTGGGGGGTTATGTCACCAGTTGGAGGTGCATAAGTGAAATGAAAATGATCCTTGGCTCAGTGATGGGAAGGCACCGGAACTCGAATCAGTGGGAGCTGGCGTGGTGTAGTGGTTCAAGTGTCGGACTAGGATGTGGGAGACCCGGGTTCTAATCCCCACTCATGCCAAGGAAGCTTGTTAAGTGATCTTAAGACAGTAGGGTTGCCAATCTCCAGGCCGTGGCTGCAGATCTCCCACTGTTACACCTGGAGAGAATGGCAGCTTTGGAAAGCGGACTCTATGGCATTATACCCCACTGAAGTCCCTCCCCTCCTGAAACCCCGCCCTCCTCAGGCTCCACCCCCAAAATATCCAGGTATTTCCCCACCCAGAGCTGGCAACCCTGTCTCAGCCTAACCTACTTCACAGGGTCATTGTGAGGATGAAATGGAGAAGAGGAGAAGGATGTAAGCCACTTTTGGTCCCTGTTAGGGCTGCTGATTCTGGGCTGGGAAATTCCTGGAGATTTGGTGGTGGAGCCTGGGGAGGACAGGGTTTGGGGAGAGAAGGGGCCTCACTGGGAGATAATACTGTAGAGTCCACCTTCCAAAGCAGGCCTTTTCTCCAGTGGGAACTGACTGCCATCATCCGGAGATCAGTTTATCGCATTTAACTGAATTACAGAATTCCAAAGGACCAACATAGAATCCACTGTAATCTTATCAATGCGCTAGAAGAGACCTGACCGCTACTAGAGGAAGCATATGCCAGCCAGGAGAGAGCTGCCGGTATGTGCCGGGATAAACTCAGGACTCAAAAGGACAGAAGCAGAAAGCACAGCATGGTGTAAGTGGACAGGGGGGAACAGATCCCCCCCCCCCCCCCGGCAACTAGCCTGGAAAGACAGCAGTGTGCCAGATGTGATATGGGGCGGATTCCCACACAGTATGAGGTGGCACCAACCACATTAGGCAGTTGTATTTTCTTTGGCTGGCTCCTCATATGGAGGGGGCACTTGTGGATGTGGTGCTTCTGGATCCCCAATCAAGACGTAGTCCTCCTACTGTTAGCCCGCAGGCTGCAGTAAAGAACGTGCAGGCCATATCCAAAGCAGAAGAGGGCAATTCCCAGGACAGCCACAGAGGAAATCAGCAGCAGGATCTGAACACCACTGAAAATGTTCGGCACGAGATACGTCCAAGTGGGTCGGGTCGGGCAAGCTCTGCTGTGGCACGGGGGCTTCATCCGTCCAGGGTGCACCGGAGATCAGTTATAAATTCTGGGAGAACTCAAGGGCCTATCTGGAGGTCCCACCTGGAGGAGAAAAGTGGGGGACAAATGGTAAATAAATAAATACATAACTAGATAGATAGATAAATAAAGAAATAAAATAGAGACAGCCACTCCTGACACCTATCTCTCCAGCCTGCCGAAAAGGTGTCCTGTTCCTCTGGACCCTAAAGTCAGAAGCGGGTGGAAGTTGCACCATGCGCACACCCCAGCCACAAACCCTCCTTCGTTGGGGAAATCAAGGGAACTTGAGAATAGACCCACTAACCCTCCAGCAGAGAGAGAGGGAAATTAAGGCTGTCCAGTCGTCACAGAGGCTTCCCCCCAGCAATGTGGGTAAGCCAGTTTTCTAGCCACTTGACACCCATACGACTGACAACTCCCATATCGAGGAAACCGTTTCCCAGGGTGAGAAAACCAGTGCCAGGCATGAGGGCACGCCACTGCTCCGACAACAGGCAGCCTCATCTCAAATGTTTGGGCACAGCCTGAGCCGCCTCCCTGCCTATCAAGGCAGATCATCTTTCAGGCTGGCTGCAGTCCAGCGGGCTGGTGGGAAGCCTCCTTTCGTGTGCCATGCTGGGAAGGGAGGTGTCCCTTTTACAGCCTCCTTATAGGTAGCCTCTTCGTTTAGCACAGGCCATGAAAGGCTTTTGTCCGGCTGATTCAGGGTGCCCTGACCTGCATGGCCCAGGCTAGCCCAATTTTGTCAGATCTCAGAAGCAAGGTCAGCCCTGGTTAGTGTTTGGATTATTTATTTATTTATTGGATTTACTAGGCCACCCTTTCCTACAAGCAGGGCTCAGGGCGGCTTACAGCAAGTAATATGCAATCTCATACAAATGACATCAAAACAGTCCAATAAATAACAGTAGATAAAAACAGCGTGGGATGGGAGACTACCAAGGAAAACAGAGGGCGATTAAGCAGAGGAGGTAAAGGTTTCCCTTGCTCAAAAGCCAGTTGAATCCAATTCTGGGGGGAGGGGGTGGTGCTCATATCCGTTTCCAAGCTGAAGAGCCAGTGCTGTCCGAAGACGTTTCTGTGGTCATGTGGCCAGCGTGACTAGACGCCGAGGTGCATGGAACACTGTTACCTTCCCACCGCAGTGGTACCTATTTATCTACCTGCAAATTCTTGCTTTCGAACTGCTAGGTTGGCAGGAGCTGGGGCCAGAGACAGGAGCTCACTCTGTCACGCGGCACTTGGGTGTCGAACTGCTGAACTACCGGCCTTCCAGTCTACAGTTCAGCGTCTTAACCACTGAGCCACCACAGCCCCATATTATGCCGAGGAGGGCAATGGCAAATCACCTCTGTTGGTCTCTTACCGTAAAAACCCAAGTGAGCTGCAACTTGACAGCACTTTACATACGTTTCTCTCAGCCCTGTGCAAACTAGTCACACAGGTTCCTGCATGCACATAAATGTCGTAAATAGGGTGTGTCGTGCTCGATAGCCTCCACTACCCCCCCCCTCCAAGTCCAGGCAGTGTATCTCCCCCCCCCCTTTTGTTGGGCCTTGATTTTGGGCACCAAACGACATATTTTGTATTCCTCTTTCATTCATCACATCTTTGTTTATGATGTTTTCTCCTGTAGTGTTCCTCGGCCCGGGTCTGTTTTTCTGCCAGTGTGGTCATAACTTCTCACACAGGTGCCATCCTTGTTGAAGCCCTCAGACACTTATTTGGCCACCGCAGCTGGGTCTCTCTGTGTGTGTTTGCTCCTGCCCTTCTAACAGAATGCGTTTGTTGGCTGGAGGCTTCAAAGGTGACTCCGGCTTCCCCTGGGCTCCTGCCAATGGGTTCCTGCCAAGTGCGGAGTCACACGTTCAGGCAGACAGCACAACAGAGGTTGTGCCATTGGGGGTCAAAGCGGGACCCGTGGGCCTGAGCCCCAAAGCCCTGGCACAAAAGCGAAGCAAAGCGGCAGATGAAATGCCAGTAGCTGGCGGGACCCCCGGCCTGGCAGGGTTCCCTGTGGTACCGAGGCCAGCCTAGGCAGTGCAAAGGAGACGGGGATCGTCCCTTCATGTACCATATTCAGATGGAGAGCTGCTGCGATTGTGGGCTCAAGCTGCCAACTCCCCCTCCCCGCATACACCTCCTCGTGGGGGGGAGGCCCACTCAAACTTTACCGACCCCCGGCTTGCCCTGATTCTGGCGGGCTGGGAAGGGCACTCTGCACGCGCGCAGAGACACACTCAGCAGGGCTGGGATCCGAGAAGCGGCGCACGCCTGCTGCCGTGATGCCCCTCTGGGGCGCCCCTGCCCCGGGATGCCAGGAGGAGGAGGAGGAGAGAGGCTGGCGCTCCGCTCGACGGGGCGGGGCCGGGGCTGGCGCAAAGGCGGCCCTCTTTAAAAGCTTCCCCGCGCCGGCCGGCTGGCTGGCCTGCCTGCTTGCCTACCTCCCTCTAGCCAGGAAGCCGCTCGCCCCGTCCAGACCGCCTCTTGCTCCGGCCATGGCTCCCGCCGCCTCGCTGGTCCTGCGCCCCCTGCTTCGCTGCAAGACTCTCTTCATCCTTGTGGGCGCGCCCCTCGCCTTCATGCCGCTCCCGCTGCTCGTGCCCACGCCGGTAGGTGCCAGCCGCGGCCAGCCCCTCTGCCCCGGGGGGAAGGCACTGCCTGCCACCTTCTCGGGACTGCCGCGACGCTCTCGGGCTCCCTCGTTTGCCGACGGCTTGTCCTCCGTCGCCGCTCTGGGCTTCCCGGCCTAGTGGGCAGCGCAACAGAGCGGCTCGGGGTGGGGAGAACGGAGAGCGCAGCAGCAGAAGGCCGCGGCTGGCTCTTGTGCCCGTCGGGGCTCCGGCAGTGTGGGCCAAGCTCCAGTTTATTTGCGAAAGGAGCGGGGGGGGGGGGGGGGAGGCTGCCAGCCTTGCCCCCCTCCAGCCACCCCCTTCTGCTTGCAGCGCCTGGCAGAAGAAGCAGCGCTTGCTGTGCTGTCCCCGGCTCAGTTCAAAATCTCCTCTTCTCTCTAAGGTCCCTCGATATAAAGAAGTAACACGAGCCTGTTTAAGAGAGGGAGGGAGCGGGAAGTCTGCCCCCTGCTGTTCCTGACTGGTCTCTCAAAGGCAGTAGCAACTAAATCGAACCTCCATATATCTAGGCAGTCTACCTTGTGGGCTACTAGGAGGACGAGGGGGCGGCCACTGTCTTGGGGACCGGCTGGAGGGCTTCCAAGAGGCATGTAGATGGGTTCTCCTGGCCTGGGTCAGCTCCCTGGGTTTTGGCGTTGGCCTGCTCCTCTGGACTGCAGCTCCTTCTATTATGGAGGCTGCTTCCCAAGAACCCTCCCCTGCCCTTCTCCCACTTTGCTTCATTGTAGGCTTTTAAATACTTCACATTCAGAAAACTCGTCTGCATCCATCCTGGGGTCCCGTCCCCCCCAAAAGTCAGTGCTTAATCTCAAAAGAAGGTTGAGGCGGAGGAGAGGGAGAGAGAATCTGACCCGTCATTAACGGGATGTTGCAAGGGAAAGTTAAGCAAAGCCCTAAATATTGTGTCATCAGTTATTTGTGTCCACGCTGTAAAGGTTGACCTTAATTTACTATGGTCAGTGAATGCAGGCAGATTCCCTACATCTAAACTAGTGTCAGGAAAGTAGCTCTGGTGGGGGACAGCGCACTGTTTATATTTTAATCCTCCCCCAGTAGAGCTTCAAGGGGATGGTTTGATCAGACAAATGCCACCGGAGGGGGATAGTTCAACACAAAAGCAGCATTGATTTGATCGAGCTCAGTTGCTTTTAAGGGAAGACATCAGGAGGCCCAATCATACCCCTCATGCCAAGGGCTCTAAGTTATACATTTTTCACACAACCAAAAGAAATCAAGACCTGGGCATTTTACCAGCTCTGATGTCACATCTGATGTCATAGACAGTCAGTGGGGTATAGTGGTTACAGTGCCACGCTAGGATTTTGGGAGACCCAGGTAGGAATCTTCATTTTGCCATGGAATTTCACTGGGTGATCTTAAGACAGTCACACACTTTCAGTGTAGCTTACCTTACAGGATGATTGTGAGGATAAAGTGGAACAGAGGAAAACAGAATGTATTCTGATTTGCGGTTTTCTTTGGGGAGAAAAGTGGGGTATAAATGAAGTAAAGCAGTAAATCTTTGGTTAGCGGATGTTCTCTGGTTCTCTGGATGTTCTCGCCAAAACCTGACATACGATCTTGCAGTGTAAAGTTCAAGACGGCAATCTCTAACATAGTGCCTGCAGGCAGTGTGGTGATCACCAGCGTGTTTCCCACTGCCCACTTGCTTCTAGAAGAAGAAGAGGAGGAGGAGGAGATTGGATTTATACCCAGCCCTTCACTTGGTGTCTCAGAGCAGCTTACAAACTCCTTTCCCTTCCCCTCCCCACAACAGACAGCCTGAGATAGGTGGGGCTGAGAGAGCTCTTTCAAGGACTTATCTTGAGAAAACAGCTCTGACAGAACTACGGCTTGCCCAAGGTCATCCAGCAGCTGCAAGTGGAGGAGTGGGGAATCAAACTCGGTTCTCCCAGATTAGAGTCTGTGCACTTAACCAGTACACCAAACTGGCTTTCTTGCCCAAATTATCTTACAACAGTTACAGCAGCAAAAGTTACCCCCAGTGTCATAGGGACCCAAGCAAGTGGTGCTCTGAAACAATCAATCTCAGCTGAGTGCTGGAAAAAAGAAAGTTAAGATTTTGATGGAGTTTTGGTCAGTTGGGGGTGGACGGTTGGGTTGAAAGTAACAACAAAGGGGTGTTTAATTACTCGGACTGGAGTGTGGATTAAAGGCATTCAGATCTTTGGTTAAATTCCACTGTCTGGGTAACTGTATTAAAAGGTATTGCAGTATTCTAACAGGGTTTAGCTGGCCCAGCTGTAGCAGACTGCTGTATTTATACATAAGAAACTTTGCTAGGATAGTTCCCCCCCCCCCCCCGCATGGACAGTCTGAAACCTCAGATCCTATATTTTCTTGTTATCGCTTAAGATTTCACTTCAGGTATCACTTAAGGTTGTCTGCTTTCCCCCCCTTAATAAACTTTTACATACAAAGTAAACAATCTTGTCTGTCCTACTTAATTAATTATCGTATGGCATTGTCGGTAGAATAGCCAAGAGATCCAAAGATTGTCTGGCAGCTGCAAGTTCTAGCTCTTAGTGTTATGCTAGTAGTAAGCTAGAATTTTTTTAGGTGCTTGCTGAGAGAGTTCTGAAAGAACTGTGACTGGCCCAAGGTCACCCAGCAGACTTCATGTGGAGAAGTGGAGAATCAAACCCAGTTCTCCAGATTAGAGCCCACTGCTCTTAACCACTACACCACACTGGCTCTCTGTCCTTTGACTCTCAAAAGCTTATACCCTGAAATTCTTCTTGGTCTCTAAAGTTCTACCGGACTCAAACCTAACTAATCTTGCTCAGCTTTCCTTAGTTATCAGTCCAGGCTTGGAAGCATAGGTGTCAACTTCAGAGGGGCTGGGGAGCTGGAGCCCCCCCCCCCCAACTTTTCCAGGACGTGCTGAGCCTCCCCTGGAGACAATGGCCTGTAATGTCTCTGCCACAGCCCCAGCCCCAGCCCCCCCCCCCGGAAATTGGAAAGTCTATGCCCTTGCTTGAGACCCAGGCCAGAGTCTATCCCAATGAGAACCCTGGTGCAGTGGGGTAGGTGGGAGGTCAGGATACAGCATCCTTTGAATGTAGGCTCTGGGAAACAAACATTCCTTTCCCAAAGCAAAGCAAATCCCAGTTTTCCTCCAGTTCATTGAGGCAAGAAGTGCTTCAGAAAAGCTGAGGGGACATATCTACAGGGAACAGCTGCTTCCAGAATAAGAGAATACTTGGATTAGAACCTCCTCATATTCTGTGGAACCCTTCAGCAGCCAAATCTATCCCCATGGCAGCCTTTTTCTTGTGGTGCCACCCAGTGTTCCCTCTAGGCTGAGTTAGTGTGAGCTAGCTCACAGTTTTTTAGCCTCCGGCTCACACGTTTTTGTCTTAGCTCAGGAAGGATGGCTTCAGAGCAAACTAATTCATGCAGCAGCCAAATGGCTAGCTCACAGCATTAATTCCAGCAACTCACAGTGTAGAATATTTGCTCACAAGACTCCACAGCTTAGAGGGAGCATTGGCGCCAACTATTTGTTCTCAAAATACCCAAAGTCCCCACAGTTTCATCTAGTTTGGGGGCACAACACCTGTTCTAGACACAAATGGGGATCAATCTGTCCAGTTTCTCCCATCGCAGGAAATTTTCAGAGACTAGTAAACCCTTCGAGTGGTTTGCAAGTAATCTTTTCCTGCCGACGATGTGCATTCAGAAAACATCTCCCTGCAAATGCCACCTTCCATCTGGCAGGTCGGGGTTAGCGACACATTCCATTGCTTCTGTAAAAGTGTCTTGTTTGTTCTTGGAGAAAGTGATGACAGAAGACAGCGAGAACCCACCGGTTTCGATACGGCAAGGCCTGACAAATAATGATCTTGGGCACCAGCCAATTAAGAAGCATTTATACCAAAGAACCCCAGTGCACCATTTACAACCAGTTAATTGGTAGTGTCTCCCCACAAGAAAAATGACTGGACCAATTCCAGTCTATCGAAATGTCTCCAGTGTGCTTAGGCAACCTTCCTCCAAACAGTCTGGGATATGGGAGCGTTAATTGTGGTTGACCAGAGATGCATTCCGATTACACCCAATCAGAGGTGTGACGTGCCTTGCAGTGTGTCACAGGTGCAAAGATGGACAATCTTGTGCACTGAGCAGCCCTACCCTCATATCAAGGCTCAGGCCATGTGCTCTTATTTGCCCTCATCCACTCCCCAACTGCGCATTGCTAAGGACTCTCTCTGCCTGTTGTATGTGTGTGCTGTGCATTAATTTATACTGTGCTGGTTGCTGAAGAAAGCGTGCTGGTAAAGCTGACCATAACACTTCCCAGTTTAAACATTTCTGGAACCCCAGACACTGGATCTGTTTGCACTTATTTGCCAAATAACCTCAATGCTAACCCATCCAGCAACAGATTTTGGACCCACGGTGAGGCAGCAGCAGTGCATGGGGGAAACGGGAGGGAGGGTAGCACAATGCATTCCAGAGAACTAACAAACTGTCTCTGGTAAATAGGGACTGTTGAGCGCAAGACATATAATAGAAAGGTAGAGCAATAGTTTACTACCGTCAAGTTCATCCAGGGACATAAGACCATGTTTTTTAGCTCTGGCCTCCAGGCTAAGTGGATTTGTGAATCTTCTTCACTAATTGAAGAAAAACTGCATGTTCTGTAGGTGTTCATGCTCTTTTTTTTTTTTTTTTTAAAAGCCAGATCTAGTACATTTTTATTTTGCCCTTCCTCCAAGGAGCTCAACATGGTGTGCATTGTTCTGTCTTCCACATTTTATTCTCACAACAACCCTGTGAGGTGGGTTAGGCTGAGAGTGTGTGACTGGCCAAAGGTCACCTAGCAAACAGTCTGAGGATTTGAACCTGGATCTACAAGACCCTGGCCCAGCACTCAAGCTACTACACTACACTGTCTAAATGCTCCAAGCTACTACAATACGCTGCCTAAATACCTCTTTCTCTCTTTGTTTGGCAGGAGGCCCGATGTGGCTACATAATCATTATCATGGCCGCTTATTGGTGCACAGAGGTAATCCCTTTGGCAATCACAGCTCTGCTACCTGCTGTCTTGTTTCCGTTGTTCAGCATCATGGAATCCAAAAAGGTAAGGGACAAGGACAGTGGGAAATATGCTGGAATGGGACCAGTCTCCAGAATCCCTGTCACATTTTTATCTTTTCCTTTTTTATCCACTGAAAACAACAATCCCATTTAGGCCAACACATACAGAATCCAGAAGTAAGCCTAGGAAGTTGTCTGAGAGGTTTGGGGAAGGAAGGGGCTATTGATAGGGTCACTGATGGGAGAGAAGTCCTAAATTCAGAAGGGAGGCAGAAAGAGGAATGGGGGGGAAAGTGGCCTCACAGTTGCAAGTGGCTTAGCAGTAGCAAGGCTTGCCAACTTCCAGGTGGGATCTCCAGCCCAAAGATATCAGTTCCCCTGGGGAAAACGGCTGTTTTGGAGGGTAGGCTTTATGGCCTTTGAAAAGTACGGGACTAACGTGCTGAGGTCCTTCCCGCGCTGCCCAGGCTCCTTTCCCAGGTGTGCAAGAATTTCCCAACCCAGAGTCAACAACCCTAAGTAGTATAAAGCCCTTCAAGATGCTAACTTAGCCTCACTCCCTCCACAGGTGTGTATGCAGTACCTGAAGGACACAAACATGCTTTTTGTCGGGGGCCTGATCATGGCTGTGGCAGTGGAACACTGGAACCTTCACAAACGGATTGCGCTGAGGGTGCTGCTGACTGTTGGTGTGAAACCTGCTCTGTAAGAGACTCTCCCCCCCTTCCGTTGGGCCATGATCCCACCAGTCAGCGATGGGCTTGTGCTTAGTTTCTGACCCAAGCCTGCTGACTAGAGAGACCCATCTGTTGAGTCCTAGATGTGAAGGGGCTGGTTGTGGTCACTCAGAGTGGGAGAGAGGGCTGTTCCACACAGCAGCACTTTCATTTGGAAGTCCTGTTATTGCTGCAGCTGCCAGTGCCACATGGCTGCCATTTTCCCTGCCTCAGTCCCTCAGGTGGCCATTCTGTTCCCCACACCAGGGTGACACTTTTTAATGGATTTTTTTTACTGGTAATTAACACAGGAGATTCCATTTTATATATCTCTCTCATTTACCAATTTTTAAAAACACAATCCCTTTTTAAAAGCCCCCCTCCAAGGAGGAATGTCTTTGGTGGATAGTGAGGAAGGGAAAATGGCTGCCAAGTGGGCGGGACCAGGACAATCTGAACTTTCCCACCTAGATGGCAACTCTCCAGACTTTGCTGCGATCTTTTCCAGAACTTCACAGCAAAGCAAGTTCAGAAAAGATCGAAGAAAGCTAGGGAAAACCTGGGATGCACAATTGTATCACAGTACTGTGAGAAGTGGGGAAAAACCTGCTTCTCAGCAGAATCAAACCTGGGGCTAATAATCTCTGTGGAAAAGGTCACAAAGTGAATTTCATCCATGTTCTGAAAGATACTTTCCTCTATTAGTGCTTCGCATCGCATTAATCTTCAGAGGATATAAAGCAGTCTTAGGCCTGAGGACCTGGTGGCAACTCTCAGATCATAACAGGGTTGCCAAATCTGGGTTGGGAAATTCCTGGAGATTAGGGGGCAGAATGAGGCTCCCAACTATGGCCTAGGAAACTCCGGGAAATTTGGGGAGGGATTTCACCTAGAATTTTTACTATACCATCGAGTCTGCCCTCTGAAGCTATCATTTTCTCCAGGGTCTCCAAGTCTGGAAATCAGTGGAAATACCTGGGAACTTTAGGCCCCACCTAGAACCTGGTAGCTCTAGCTCATACTTCTAAAATCCTAATGCACTGGTCATTGAATGCCCAATTTTGCCAGTTGTACTGATCCACCTGAGTCCCTGTGAGAAACGTGGACTATAAATAATGTAAATAAATTAAAAAACCAGCTCTGCCAACATTCATTTTCCAGGAATTGGCAGCTGAGTCCTTTTCCACCTGAACTCCTGCACATCTTTACCGTCTCTCTCTCATCCAGCTAGCCTTTTTTTGCCTTAGTCCACTGGGATAAGGAAACCTAAAGACAATCTTTGCACAGAAGTCCACCAAAGCCACTAGTTTGTTAAATTAGGTGTTTGTGATCTATAAGAAGATAAAAAACACTCAAACAAAGCATGCATGGTCTCCTGGTGAGGCACATCTCATTTAGCATAGATGACCCAAGTTAATATTTTGGATGGCCTAGGCAAGCCTGATTTTGACAGATCTAGGAAACTAAGCAGGGTCATCTATATGTGCGCATGATTTTTGAATTTTTTTGGCAGCGGGCTCCGTGGCTGAGGCTAATGTGGATGCTTTACCATGGGAAGGCTCCGTGGGTAACCTGCAGCAGGGTGTGGGGCTGATATGCCCCACAAAACTTTAAACCGGTTCAATTAGAGGCAGCACCATATCACGCCAATCCGCTAGTGTGGCCACAGCCATAGCCTCTGTGTGTCCTCCTTGCAGCTTGATGCTGGGCTTCATGGGAGTCACAGCCTTCCTGTCCATGTGGATCAGCAACACAGCCACCACTGCCATGATGGTTCCGATCGTCCAGGCGGTCCTAGACCAGATGAACAGCTCTGAGCAGGATGTAACGCCATCAGAGTCCACTTTTGGACATGTCAACGCAGTCAGTGAACTGGAAAATAAAACCACTGTGTCAGTGGCACCCATGCAAGGTAAATGAAGCCCCCTCCCCTGAGGACAGATTAGCTTGTTCTTCCCGCCATCATAAAAAGAGATAATCTCAAATTTTGTTGACAATTCACGCAAAATAGATGCTCATGGGGAAAACTGCTGTCAACTTGAGGCTAGAAGAAGGAGAGGCATTGAAGAAGAAGAAGAAGAAGAGCTGGATTTATACCCCGCCCTTCACTTGGAGTCTCAGAGCAGTTTACAGTCACCTTCCCTTCCTCTCCCCAGAACAGACACCCTGTGAGGTAGATGGGGCTGAGAGAACTCTGAGAGGACAGCTCTGTAACTGACCCAAGGTCACCCAGCTGGCTTCATGTGGAGGAGTGGGGAATCAAACTCAGTTTTCCAGATTGGAGTCTGCCGCTCTTAACCACTACACTTAACCACGACTGAGAGCCAGTTTGGTGTAGTGGTTAGGAGCGTGGACTCTAATCTGGGAGAACCGGGTTTGATTCTCCACTCCTCCACATGCAGCTGCTGGTGTAACCATGGGTCACTCATGGCTCTCTCAGAGCTGTTCTCTCACAAGCAGTTCTCAAACGAGCTCTCTTAGCCCCACCTACCTCACAGAGTGTCTGTTGTGGGGAGGGGAAGGGAAAGGAGATTGTAAACCATTCTGAGATTACTTCAGGTAGTGAAGAGCGGGGTATAAATCCATTATTTTGGCTGTAAACTTCTGTATCTTCTGGGATGAATAAGTCCCACTAAATTAAACTTGATTTGCTTCTGAGCAGAAAGGAAAGTTCAGGAAAAGCAGATTCTTTTTATGAAAATGCTTCCCTCCTCCTCTCCATGAAAGTCATCTTGGGACATTTTGACATGATTTTGACAGCCTTTACGAAGCAATAGACCTGCAACCATTTTATTGATAACCAGATGTGAAAACTGCTGTTATGATCTTCTAGAGATAAAGGCAGTTGCCTGACAGTCAGAGCCAAGCTGGCAAATGGTGATCCTACTGTGGGATGGCTAAGGGCCTGCCTGATGCCCCACACCATAGCTCCATAAGAATTAATGCAGAAGTTGGGCCAAAAAATCACTCTAGTCTTGCGGAAGTGTCTGTAGACCACCAGTGGTCCTTCACCAGGACCTTATAGCTAGAGCAAGGCTTTAGCCTTGTGGCTCCTTCCATGGTTATTTTGGGGCAGCCTGAGGGTACTTGCTATGTTTTCTAGTTAAAGGGTCAAAGTGAGCAATTGTGGATTCCTAGAAGGGTTTTTGGATCTATTGGGTGAATTATTTCCCTCCCACAATTCTTGCGATCCCACAAATGCAGATCTCAAACTCTTATTTTACATACAAGCGATGATTTTGCAAGAGCCCCAGCAATGTTTTGTTTCTCAGTCGTAGGCAACGGGTACCTTTCTGACCACACCAGAGAGGAAGATGAGCGAGCAAAG
Source organism: Lepidodactylus listeri (assembly GCA_029233225.1). Lineage (NCBI taxonomy): Eukaryota > Metazoa > Chordata > Lepidosauria > Squamata > Gekkonidae > Lepidodactylus > Lepidodactylus listeri. The sequence goes on along the minus strand of JARCFY010000019.1, from coordinate 31,376,301 downwards.
AAACAGATAAACAAGGGTATGACGCTCTGCGTGTGTTACGCTGCAAGCATCGGCGGGACGGCAACTCTGACCGGGACAGGGCCAAATCTGGTTCTGAAAGGCCAGATGAACCAGTAAGCCCATCTTCCTCTGACTTTTCCCCTATGAGACCCTGAAATGTCTCATAGACCCTGAAATTCCCCTATGAGACACTGACCAGCTCACGATGCACCTTTTTTTTTGTTATTATTACTAGGTTGTTCCCTGATAACGGTGACATCTTGAACTTTGCCTCTTGGTTTGGGTTTGCTTTCCCCAACATGATCCTGATGTTGGTATTGGCTTGGTTCTGGCTCCAGTTCTCCTTCATGGGATTCAAGTAAGATTCCTCCTCTGAATGAAAAAAGATAGCATTTTGTAAATTCCAACTTTGCCAATACTGTTACTAACACAAACAAAGCCAAGTCTATTCCTGGAATTTTGGACACACAAAGTCCACGAGTCCTTCTGGTAAACAGATTTTCCGTGATGCAAATTTATCGTTAAGAGAAGAAAGGGTAATTGACTGGGCAGCCACTGATGACACAAAGCCTGGCAGATAGTGCCTGGGATGTAGGGACACTTATGATCAATCTGTATGCATTGCCATATTTTGGAAATGATAATGTTTTCGTGCAGTGGGGAGCTGTCGATCTGAAATGGACTTGGGGAAGGGCTGTGCCTCAGAGGTAGAGCAGAAGGTTCCAGGTTCAATCTTTTGCATCTCCTGTGTGAAGGATCAGGTAGGAGGTGATGCTGAAGACTTGTGATTTGGCCTCCAGAGATACCATATTCAAAATTAGCATTTTCTTTGACTTGATAATGCTGGATCTGGAGTATCTTTCCTGGTGGCAGTATAATATGGCAATGGGACAGGTGAGAGGTCCCACTGCTGAAGACCCCTCCCCATTTGCTTTGTTCCCCAGCTGAGATCCTGAGATCCCACTAGCCCCATATTCCTTAGTAGTATCCAGTCCTTGCTGCTTTGCAGTCGTGTCTGCAGCTTTGTCCCTGCTGCCATGGTTTCTTGCCTTGCCCTCTCATCCAGCTCTGCTTCTGCTGGATCCTGGCTGCTGCCCAGGCCCTCCCATGCGTTAGACAGGCATCCTTTTCCGTCTGCGCTCTCCTGGCCTTGCTTTCAGTTATTGAATGCCTCTGGCTTTAGCTCTTATTTAGGGCAACAAGACTAGCTGGATCCTGTCCCCAGGGTTGCCAGCCTCCAGGTGGTGGTTGGAGATCTCCTGGGATTACGACTGATCTCCAAGCAACATAGACCAGTTCTCCTGGAGAAAATGGCTGCTTTGGAAGGTGGACTCTGTGGCATTATACGGTACCCCAGGATCCAGCAGAAGCAGAGGGGCTTCAGACAGATATAGTGCCACAGACTCCACCCTCCAAAGCAGTTGTTTCCTCCAGGGGAACTAATGTTGCCAACCTCCAGGTGAGGGCTAGAGGTTTTCTGGAATTACAACCGATCCCCAGATCACAGAGATCAGTCCCCCTGGAGAAAATGGATGCTTTGAAGGGTGGAGTTTATGGTCTTATACCCTGTTGAGGTCACTTCCAAGCTCAAACCTCATCCTCCCAAGGCTCCAACCCCAAATCTCCTGGAATTTCCCAACATAGAGCTGGCAACCCTAAGAGAAACTGATCTCTGTATTTGGGCAAATCTGTTATGATTCCTGGAGGGCGGCTGCTGCCACTGCTGCTGGGGGGGGGGGAAGTAGGTGGGAGGCTGGGAGAGTGACAGGGGCAGAAAGAGTCATGGGGTAGGGGCATAAAGGAAGTGACAGGCATGGAAGGGAGAGAGAGCGAGAAAGAAAAGGAGTAGAAGGAAGGAGAAAGAGTGTGAAAGAAGTAGGGGGAGAGGGGAACAAGCAGCGTTGGGAATGCGGCAGCCACTCACGCAAGTTTCTTGTGAGTCCCCACTTGTCTCTCCTATCAAGTTCATCCTCTGTCCTCCAAAGACATGTTCCAACCTTGGTTGCTCAATGCCCTTGGTTTAGTTCCTAAGTCCTCTGGCTGGTCACTTCCACAGCAGCCAGTCCTGGACCACTCATTTTGTCCCTTCTCTTTCCAGTTTTAGGAAGACCTGGGGCTGTGGAACCCAAAGGACTGACAAAGAGAAGGCTGCCCTCAATGTGTTGAAGGCTGAGTATGACAAGCTAGGCCCCATCTCCTTTGCAGAGTTCAACCTGCTCCTGTTGTTCACCCTGCTGGTCATCCTCTGGTTTACAAGAGACCCCGGCTTCATCCCAGGTTGGGCCACCATTGCCTTCAATAAAGACAAGGAGTGAGTGGATTTTGCGGCCGCGTCTCCTGTCTTGAGTCAGACAACCACCCGGTTCATGTTGGGGCATTTCTGATCCCTGCCCAGATTGCTTCTAGGAGTGCACGGCGGGGTCACCTAACCCTTGTGGCTTTGTGTTCGTGGTGACTAATATGGGCAAATTGCTTGCCTCAAGCCTGGTGCCATCCACGGAACAGCTGGGGAAGAGCATCTGACCAGAAGCACAGCATGTATCAGCAGTGACCGACTCCAGCCCGAGCAGCTGGAATGGCTAGATGGTATGGTGTAGTGGTTAGTGAGTCAGAAGAGGATTAGATCTGTGTTCAGATCTCTGCTCAGAAAGGGCAACTCGAATCTCGCAAGGTGGTTGCGTGTCATCTTGCGCTTCTTGGAAACAGGCCCAGATATTTCATACGCAGCATAACTTGAAGCATAATTTTTGTCTCTGAGCGGACAGGACACAGGGATAACGTACTTATCTACATTATTTATAGTCTGTCATTCTCACTGGGACTCAAGGCGGATTACATAGCATAAGTCAGTACAATCAACAGGACAGGACATCCAGTGAACAGTGCAATAGGTTTTGGATTGTAGAAATCTGGAACCAAACAGAAATCTGAAAACCAAATCTAAGCATAGATACAGGCTGCTTCCACAGAGTGATGGCTCTCTAGGTAGGTCTCATTGCTGCTACAAATAGCAGCAGCGGATTGTCCACATGGCAGTTTTCTGTACATTTTCCTGGCCTCCCCCCCACAACTGTCCATTCTCCCCAAATCAGAAATCTGTCATGGTGATAGCACTGTAGCGCTATCACTAAGGTTTCTTAAAAGCCTGAAAATGCCCTCCAGCGATGCCTCTGTGTGTGTGTGTGTGGAGGAGGGCGATGGTGGATGCAGATGGCTGAAGCAAGGAAAATGGTGATGCCTGGCGTGAGACCTTCAATGAATGCACACCTGGCTGGCCACACTGCATACAAACATGTTTTGACTGCAATCTTTCAAAAAAGAGCATATCAAGCCAGGTTTAGGAAAGACTGGAACAGAGCAGGGGAAACCTGGGAAGAGGATGATTAGGGGATGATGTCATGTGGATGCTTCCCCCCCAACCCCAACCCCTGCTTGTTTAGATGCCAAACCAGAGCAAATCCTCCACATGGAAGCCATGTACGTTAGGCAGATTTTTCTGGTCCAGTGCTTTGCTGTGTATTTATTTACGTATTAGCAACAGCATTACAGATGTACCCACAGAGAGATGCAGCATGGAAATGTGGGATATCTCCATCTCTCATGCAGTGGGCATGGAAGCAAGACTCCCCTACTACACAGAGACCCGTTTTGTCCCAGAGCTATGGAAAACTGAAATGGCCAGTTGAAAGAAAAGGCATACCACAATGGCTTCAGTGCACTCGGCCCTTCCACTGGAACTGGTCCATCACTCTTCTGGCTGTGGAGCGCGGCAGGAGAATGAAGCACGGTTTGCTAATTCCTCTTTTCTTTCATTTCATTAAAAAAAAAACCCAACCCAACCCATTCCAGGTACGTGACAGATGCCACAGTGGCCCTCTTTGTCGCCCTGCTGCTGTTTGTCGTTCCTTCCACCAAGCCCAGATGTGGTTTTGGCGTTCAGAGAAGCTGTGATCTAGAAGAGGCAAAAGAAGGTAAATGGATGGATTTGTGCAATCAGTTCCAACAGACTCTCAGCATTCCAAGCCGGTTTTTGCAGGAAATCAGCCATTTCTGCTTTCAGCAGGTGGAGCACTTGGTGGTTAAACTGAGGACTGTCTGGAGGGAAGCACCTCTCAAGGGCTGGGTCTTTCAGGTCATAGCCCAAATTTCACCCCAGTGGTGTTCTATGTAGCCCAAAGACTAGAACAGGTACCCATATAGTGGTGTATATATGATAATGCCCATTTGTCCATGATAATGCCTTTGTACATTCCATGTCTTGGCCTCCATCCGAGTTGTCATTTCACTGTAGGGTGGCCACCTGTGGGAGAATCTGAATGTCTGTACACCTGTTTTTGGTCATTTTGGTCCATCTTAATAAAAGCTATGATAGATTTGGGATCCTGCATTTTGCTGTGGGCCAGTCTTGGCCGGAAGAGTGTCTACTCAAGCTCCTTGTTACCCCTTTTGTGTTCTTCCCCTTTCAAACCTTCCCTGTGTGCTCCTTCTAAAAATATAAAACCTGCTTTTGGATCTTACATGAGAACTGTCATCTTGTCACAGACCCACCCTGTAACCCCCTGACTTCTCTCTGCAGCTTTGAAGGAGCCATTTCTCCCACCCCCGTTGCTGGATTGGAAGGTGGTCCAGAAGAAGTTGCCCTGGAGCATCGTGCTGCTGCTGGGGGGTGGCTTCGCCCTGGCCCACGGGAGCGAAGTACGTCTTGATGATGCAACACCTTGTCTTGGTTTTGGATGACTGTTGAGAAATTGTGACTTTCTGTAATCTTGGGAGAGAGGACTGTGGAGCCAAGCATCCTGGCTTTGGTTCCTCTCTGAAACGTATGTGGCCCCTCCCACTCACTTTCTTGTGGCCCTCCCACCCACCTGGAAGGGCACACGAGAGCTCTTCAGACGCAAGGCCAGATTCCCATGCCCAGACTAAGCTGAAACCTGAGAGGCATTGCCTGTTCCATATCTGGGAAAGAGTGGAGGGTGGGCGATTGAGAGAGGCCAGCAAAGTCCTTGTAGGACAAGACGTCCATTAAGTTTTTCCGGCCTTGGCAGCTCCTAGGAGCAATTAATTCAGCGCTGCCCATATGTGGCATTGCTGGCTTTGGGGGAAGCCCCACCCCCGTGCTGCCACTTGGCACCAAAGCAAGGTGTTTGTGCTTAATACGTCAGCGGCTGCAGTTTGCATTCTGGTGGCATCAGGACAAGGAGAACTGACTCTGTTTCAGCTTGTTAGGAAAGCTCCTCTACGAGACGATGTGGCTGTGCCCTTGGACTGATTATTGGATGTGACTGGTCTAGTGAAGCTTTTAAGTCGCTAGTGTAAAATGCAAAGACTTGCCATATGATTGGGAGAGCCCCTAGCATCTACAAACAGACTCCTCTTTTGCTTCCAAAAGGCCCTTTGCTTGAGCAAAGAGAGACCGAGCTCAGGCAAAGAGGATTCTGTGCAGGGCGGCCCCATCCGTGCCTTGCAGAAGGCTGCTTGGCATCAGTGGAATGCTGAACAGGCCGCACACAGACAGCCCGGTGTGCTTCAGATCAAGGCTAAGGGAGGAAGTCTTGCTGACACGGAGAAGGGAGCCAGGGTGCACATCTCGCGGTGGTCTGACGAACTGCGAGTTCACTTCCTGATCCCGAATGAGAAGGGTGCAAATAGCTCTCTGGCAAAAGCACCTCTGGAATGAACGGGAGCTGTGTGAGACTTTGGCGAGAGCTGTCAGGCTGCTGAATTGTGCCCTTTGGGCTTGACAAACTCGGCTCTCTCGAGTGGTAGTTTTTCTTCTGTAAACATTATCTCACTGGGGAGCCACCTTCAGCCAGGCTCCACCCACCCAACGAAAAGTACCTTGAATGAAGCATGGTAGCCCTGCTATAGAGCACTTATTACCTGTGGCTGCTGACAAATACGGTGCCTGACGTACAAAGTTAAAAACGAATCTTTAAAACCTAGGGGCAAGTGTGTGTGCAGTTAATGGGTGAAAAGGGAGCGAGTTATTGGACTAGAGGAAGCCTAGCAAATGCAGGAAACTCTAACCCCTGTAAATTACCCATTAAGTAGAGTCCGGCTGGATCAGGCCAAGGTCCACCCGGCTCAGTATCCTGTGTCCACCCAGATACCTGCAAGCATGGCAGGAGGTCATATCCCTCCCCCTTTGTTTCTCCTCCCCCATAAGCTGTACTTAGAAAGCCAGCACAGAGCGGTAGTTACTGTCAAAGCTGGGAGACTCCAATCCCCACTGGGATAAAGCTTGCTGGCTGACCGTGGGCCATTCATTCCCTCTTGGCCACACCTACCTCACAGGGTTGTTGTGAGGATAACTTGGGGGCCACCGTAAGCTTCTTGGGTGAGGTAATAATATACTATACCGAAGTGGCATGAGGTGAATTTTAAAAGATCCTCTAGGTCCCCCCAAGAATTGATCCCAGCCTTTTATAAAGAAACTCAGTATGTTTATTTATGTTATACCACTTGAGCCTACAGGCCCTCACGATAACTATTTATAACCATCCCAGCAGCTATCTTATAAAACCACCTCTTGGTTCTTCTCCAGACTCCCTCCAGGAGCAATATCCAAACACTAAACTCTTTATTAATCATATAATCCTGCTGTGTACTCCTTACCACAGTCTTCCCCAACGTTTTTCCTACATACATAGACAAATCAAATGTTAGGGGGTCTCTTTGTACCCCTTCTGGGCTGAGGCAGGTTTGACTGTTTTCCTTGAAGCCAATGCTTGGCTATTTTTAATTCAAGAGAAGAATCGAGTTTGTCCCTTGTAATATCATACAGGGTGGCATCTGATGGTTCACATCTGATGGTTCACATTGACTCGTGGTCCCGGGCCCCAGGGAGGCCAGGCTCGCAGTGACTAGGGCCAGGGCCTTTTCAGTGGCAGCTCCTGTCTGATGGAACAAGCTCCCAGAGGAGATCAGGGCCCTGCGGGACCTTATGCAGTTCCGCAGGGCCTACAAGACGGAGCTCTTCCGCCAGGCTTTTGACTAGGAGCCGCTACCAATACCACCTACCATCACTATTGCCATCTGTGGTGAGGGTCTGGCCCTGGAAGAAGAATGAGCCATGAAACCGTGGAGGGCTGGAATTACATCTAAACCGGGACCCCGCATGCCATCTGATAAAGGGAAATCGCTAGCACTCCATCTTGACTTTGAGCACTTTATTATAAATTATTACTGTTGTTGGATTGTTTTAAACTGTTTTATATGACTTAGGCATAAGTTGCCATATTGCTGTGAGCTGCCCTGAGCCTGCCTGCGGGGAGGGCGGGATAAAAATGCGAAAGAAAGAAAGAAAGAAAGAAAGAAAGAAAGAAAGAAAGAAAGAAAGAAAGAAAGAAAGAAAGAAAGAAAGAAAGAAAGAAAGAAAGGAGGTTGTGGCAAGGATAAAACGGAGGAAGACCGAGCAGTGTATGCCACCCTCAGTGGAAGGGTTGGGAGAACACTGTGCTAGACGAAGGTGGACTACCTCTGATCATGGAAGGGAAGGCCAAATCACCAGCCCGTTCACTGGTTGCTGACATTGCAGTGTCAACTTTGGAGGGCCTGGATTTCAGTGCCATGTCTGACTCTCTTTCTCTTTTTCTCCAGGCTTCAGGGCTGTCCAAATGGCTGGGCAACCAGATGACCCCACTCCACACAATCCCTCCTTGGTCCATTTCTGTCATTCTGTCTCTCGTCATTGCTGTCTTCACTGAATGCACCAGCAATGTGGCCACCGCGACCCTCTTCCTGCCTGTTTTTGCAACTTTGGTAATGACGGAGAGGGGAAAAAAAATCTATTTTGACAATGGAAATTGGGAGGGGGGAGTGCTGGTTAGCACTACCTTTTATCCACTGGGGACTCTGGGCAAGAAGAAGAAGAAGAAGAGATTGGATTTATATCCCGCCCTTCACTCACTTAAGAGTCTCAGAGTGGCTTACAAACTCCTTTCCCCTCCCCTCCCCACAACAGACACCCTGTGAGGTAGGTGGGGCTGAGAGAACTCTTTCCCAAGCTGTCCTTGAGGGAACAGTTGGTACAGAGCTATGGCTTGCCCAAGGTCATCCAGCAGGTGCAAGTGGAGGAGTGGGGAATCAAACCCGGTTCTCCCTGATTAGAGTCTGCACACTTAACCACTATACCAAGCTGGCTCCCTTATATAATCACTCCCTTATATAAAAGAATTATACAGTTACCTTGGAATCTGTTCCCTCTAAGCTGAGTTAGTGTGCACTAGCTCACAGGTTTTTAGCCTCCAGCTCAGATTTTTGTCTCAGCTCAGGAAGGATGGCTCCAGAGCAAACTAATTTATGCAGTAGCCAAATCGCTTGCTCACAACTTTAAAGCCAGTAGAATTTTTGCTCACAAGACTCCGCAGTTTAGAGGGAGCATTGCTTAGAATACCTTGGAAGAGAGGCCATCTGCCTCCCAGGGGATCCTGGGAAAAAAAAACAGGAGTCAGTGTAAAACGGCAGCAGAAGTTGCTTCTTTGTGGGACCTGGAAGATCTTCCTAAGTTTCCACTAGCGCAATGGCAAACCCATAAATCTAGAGAACATGAGCGACCCCAACCCTCCAGCCATTTAATCTCATATTTCCACCAAGGAGTGACGTTTGTGACTCTCTTCTGCATCTCATCCTCACAGCATCCCTGTGAGGCAGGTTAGAAAGAGAGGAGAGTGCGTGAAAAATGTAATATAATGTTCTTACACATCCAGGGAAATGCTGATTACCACTTTGGGGGTCAGGCAGCAATTCTTCTCCAGGCCAGTTTGGCCAGGGATCCTGGAGGTTTTTTGCCGTCTTCTGGGCATGGAGCAGATGTCACTGGGTGTGTTTGTGTGTGTGTGTGGGGGGGTGGTATTTGTGAATTTCCTGCATTGTGGACTAGATGACCCTGGAGGTCCCTTCCAACTCTATGATTCTAACATGACAGTTCAAGGTGTTAATTTCTTTCTCTCTCTTTCAGTCCCAATCCATTGAAGTCAACCCCCTCTACATCATGGTCCCTTGCACGCTCAGTTCTTCCTTTGCCTTCATGCTTCCTGTGGCCACCCCTCCAAATGCCATTGTCTTTTCATACGGCCACCTCCGCGTCTTGGACATGGTAAGCTGGTGGTTTGCTGTTGCAAAGTCCTTCCTCTTATCCTGGGTACCGCCTCGCACTGGCTGAAAGGGTGACTCCAAGGGCAGTGCCCTCCTTCTGCTCACTTAGTGAGCAATACTTGTAAAAAAGCAAAGTGAGTAACACTCGGGAAAAAAACCCCGTCTGAACTGTGCAATCCAGTGACTTGCACAAGACAGACGTTTCCAAAGCTTTTAAAAAAGAAACAAACCTGAATTCTGAATTTGGGAAGGTTTTGTTTCTTGAATTGGATCTATCCTGGAGGAGAGGCTTCTCGGCATGTTCTGAGACTGCCGTTTTGCAGGAGTTGCAGCTGAGAGGTCACCCGTGAACCTGCCTTATACTGAATGAGACCATTCATCCATCAAAGTCAGTATTGTCTACTCAGACTGGTAGCCTCTCTCCAGGGTCTCGGGTCAAGATCTTTCACATCATCTACTACCTGATCCTTAACTGAAGATGCTGGAGATTGAACCTGGGACCTTCTGCATGCCAAGCAGATGCTCTGCCACTGGTCCATAGCCCTTCCCCTAATGGAAGTCTTTCCTCCAGACTGGCGTTAGAAGTTAACATTAGATGCTTCAAACAAGTGTATATTTTGGGAATTGCCTTTGAGCACCCTGATTCTTTGCAAAGAGAGGACTGTCATGACAAGCAATGTTCCCTCTAATTTTTTTCTCCTGCTGAGTGGAGCAGTTCACATCCTGGGCCGAATATGACTGCTGTAATCTTAAAACGGGCAATGGGCAGTGCAAGGCTCTGTGTGGCTCCAGACTGCTGCTGAGCGGGGCTTCCTGCGTTAATGAGTGGCCGCTCACACACACAGCTTAGAGGGAACACTGATGACAAGGACTGTTGGTGGAGAAGACAGGCACTCCTATAGATTCCCCCCCCCCCCAAGTTAGCCTTGCTTCCTCCCACTGTGAAATGCTCCCCTTTTGACATACAGATTTCTCATGTAGCTCTCTCCTTAATCATGCACTTGTTAATGGAAAAGTCGCATAGGGCCAACAGACAGGAGGGGCTGTGTGGTCTTGGCTAGAGCAGACGGGAATGGGGAAGCAAGGGAGTTCAGGGGCAGAAGCTTGGGGGCTAAGGAGCCAAGGCGTGGAGGGGCACCATCTGGTGCTCAGTGTCTCCGCCACCTCTCTTTGCCCAAAGTTCTGCAGTCAAGCACAAGCCAGTTAAGTGTGCTAACTGCCTGGGAGACACTTCATGCTTGTTGATTTGCGCAAGACGGTCAGGTATGACTTTGGATCCACCAGTCGGTTAAATGGCCAGGAATGAGGGTTTGGCGTGTGCAGCTGACAGCTCAAAAGGCTCACTCTGACCATCAAAGCATCTAAACAAAAAAAAGGGGGGGGGGTTGTTCACCACACTCCAGGACACTGATGTTGGTCTGAATTCTTTTCCCACCTGTTGCATTCTGACACGCTGTTTCTCCCTTCCAGCAAAGGTTTGCTTAGTGACTTGGGCTCCTGAAGAATTGTCATTCTGTTTCCTTGTTTTCTCTCCCCCACCTCCCCAGGCAAAAACTGGAATTGTGATGAACATTATTGGAGTCCTTTGTGTAACTCTGGCCATTAACAGCTGGGGCCGTGCCATGTTCCACCTGGACACGTTTCCATCCTGGGCAAACGCCACCCTGGGGTAACGGAAGACTAAGGCCTGGCTTGACTTCAGGCAGTTGGGTCTTCTCACCCCGTTGCCTTATTGCCCTGAGCCTTTTCTGAAGTCCTTGGTCTGCTCTTCAGGGTGGTGCTGCTTGCAGACGGACCTCCGAGGAAACATGTTGGCATCTCCTGAGACCAGAAGTAGCCCAGGCCAGCCTTGTTTTTGAGCAATCAGGAAAAGAATACGGGTGATTTTCCCCCCCAACACGATGAACAGTGGAGAAAGAAACTACTGTGTTCAGAAATAGAGGACAACGGTAACTGACGTGACAGAACTCAAAATCATTAAGACAACGTCCGCAGGATTCTGGAGCTGATTAACTTTTTCTCCGGCCCGGCACGTTAACCATTGCACAGATGGGTTCTGCAGTCTATGTAGACTAATGCCAGGTGGGGTGCAGCCGGAGAACCTACTGAGAAAGACTGTTCCGTGAATGCAAGGAACAAATACTTGGCAAGATGATCTTGTTTCCTTTTGTGTTATAAGTGGATCACGTTAGCTAATCTGTTAACCAGGGTTCCAAGAGGAGCCTGTTCTGCAGGAAGTAAAGGGCATTCAAAGACTGTGATAATGGGGAAGCCGACACTTGGGATTGCCCCACTGGGGAAACGCCCTGGGACATTGAAGCCAGGTTTCAGAAAGGGATCTAACATGCAAGATGTAAACAAATCTTTACAGATGACCCACAGCCAGAAATCTTGGGGCGGATGGTTCCAAGGGTACCTGGATGGCTATGTAAATGCAGAACAGATAAATTGCCAGTTGCCGGGGGGCGGGAGCAACAGAGGGCACTTTGGCCTCTGTGCCCTTTCTTCCGGGGCATCTGGTTGGCCCTTGCAGGAAACAGGATGCTGGATTAGATGGACCATTGGTCTGTTCCAGCAAAGATTCTTGTAAGAATCTTAGGTTCAGCACCTAAAAACAAGTATCCTATTATGTTTGAAGGTATTTGTCTTAAGCTATGAATGCTATCAAAATTAATTTTATAAAATGCATCTTTGCACGCATTGGCTAGAACATTTGAAGGCAGTAGTAGGTGTATTTCTTCTATAAGGAAGTGAAGGAATAGAGAGAGCTAGACCTTTGTGGATGGGGCTGGGATTATCCCTAAAGGGTACTCCTGAGGCTGACTTTCTGGGCATTAAACCTTTGTGCCTTCAAGCCTTCCTTCTCTAGGAGAATGATAGGGGAAAATAGATTTTAAGTATATACTTTTTTTTCTTTTGTATGTCACTTTGGGAAAGCCAGTGTGGTCTAGTGGTTACAGTGTTGGGTTCTGGAGACCTGAGTACAAATCCTTACTCTACCATAAATCTCCCTGGGTGACCTCAGGCCAATCATTCTCTCTCTCAGCCTTGCCCACATCACAGGGTTGTTGTGAGGGTAATATGGAGGAAAGGAGAGCTATAAACCCTGCCCTGAGATCCGCTGAGGAACGGTGGAATAAAAATGTGATCAGTGGGTGGATTGTGCTAGAATTAATTCTGTGCAGGAACTGCTGAACTTCACTAGCTGGATTTTTTCTGCAGCCCAGAATGGTTAATCATGGCATTCAAATCGAGTCACAGGTCAAGAGGGAACTGTTTAAGCTGTCATTCAGATGGGCTTAGTTTAGTGAAGCCAAATCAAGCATTGTGCTTGTGCGGACAGGAAGTCTAGTTCCGCCCCGATTCTTGAACGGGGAGCTCCCCTAGCCATAGAATAAAAGATGGCCACTGATCAGAGGGTCTATCAGCGGGGCCAGAACTCCAGAAGCCCTCCCACTGTTGCCCCCCCCCCAAGCACCAAGAATACAGAGCATCACTGCCCCTGACACAGTGTTCCTTCTGTATCTCGTGGCTAATAGCCACAGATGGACCTCTGCTCCATGCTTCTCCAGTCCCCTCTTGAAGTTGTCAATGCTTGTAGCCACCGCCACTTCCTGCAGCAGTGAATTCCACGTGTTACTTACTCTTTGGATGAAGAAGTGCTTCCTCTTATCTGTTCTAAACTTATTGCTCATTAATTTCATTTGAGTGCCCATGAGTTTCTTGTATTGTGAGGAAGGGAGAAAAGTACTTCTTTCTCTGCCTTCTCGATCCCATGCATAATCTTGTAAAGCTCTATCATGTCACCCCTCAATCATCGTTTCTCCAAGCTAAAGAGCCCTAACCTCTTTCATCTTTCTTCATAGGAAAGGTGTCCCATCCCCTTAATCAGTTTCGTTACCCTTTTCTGCACTTTCCTCAATACGATAATACCTTTTTCGAGGTGGGGTGACCAGAACTGTACCTGATAGTCCAAATGAGGCTGTACCATAGATTTATATAGAACCATTATGATACTGGCTGATTTGTTTTCAGTCTTCTTCCTAATAATCCGCAGCATAACTTTTGCTTTTTTTTTTTAATTGCAGTCACACACTGAGTCGACATTTTCAGGGAGTTATCTACCATGACTCCAAGATCTCTCTCCTGGTCAGTTACTGCCAATTCTGACCCCATCAATGTATATTTATAGTTAGGATTTTTGGCTCCAATGTGCATTATTTTGCACTTGCCCACAATGAACCTCTTTTGCCACAATGACCCCACTCGCCTAGCCTTGACAGATCCCTCTGGAGTGTCTCACAGTCATCCCTGGTTCTCACCGTTCTGAACAACTGTCATCTGCAAACTTAGCCACTTCACTGCTTACTCCCAGCTCCAAATCATTAATGAACAAGTTTAAAAGCACCGGACTTAGAACTGAGCCCTGTGGTACCCTGCTGCTTACCACCTTCCACAGTGAAAACTGCCCATTTATACTCACTGTTTCCTGTAAATTAACCAGTTTTTAATCCACAAGAGGACTTGTCCTCTTATCCCCCCCCCCCCCCCTTAGCCCCTTGCAGGAATTGAGGGATACAAAAAACATGAAGACACCCTTTTTACACAAAGGTGGAATTCCTGGGTGTTTCATCCACATACATGGGTGGAGGGTGACTGCTTTAAGGTGGTGATACACCAGCAAACTTTCTGTTGCATTCTGGCTTCTGGCTGGTTCTATAACCCTAATTCCTACTACATTGTTCATTGAATGTCCACTCCCAACCTGTCAACTGCATTGACTCACTTCTGTGTATTCTGCCTTGTGTCCAAGTGAGAAAAGGCAGACTATAAATAATGTAAATAAATAAAGTTGTAGCTCTTTAGGAAGACTGCTGGCATCCACACCTGCTGAGTAGCTACCATCACCGAGAGCCAGCTTTGCATTTTAAGGTGGGATTTGGATTAAGAATATGGGAATTGGCACAGAGATAGGTCATAGATTCCAGTCTGGTTTGGCCAGGTTTTGGGGACTTGAGAGACTTAAATTCGGAGCCCCACTTGGTCACAAAGCTTGCTAGGAGAGCCTTGGACCAGTCCCTCTCAACCTAATTACCTCACAGGGTTGTTGTGAGGATAAAGTGGAGAAGCAAGAATCAGGTATGCGGCCATGTGCTCCTTTTGAAAGGCAGGATAAAAATGTGATAAAGAGATCTGCCTCCCCTAAAGGGTTCTCAGTACCAAAAATTAAAAAGGTTTGTGTGGCCACAATTAGTGGTGCACGAAAATATGGTAGGGAAAGGGTATGGCTATGCTTTGTTGACACAGCACTTCTGTCCACATAACACCCTCTTGCTGACCATTGTGGGGCATTCATGGGTGCTCTTCTGGAGAACCCCAGAGCTCACCCATCAGCAACATGAGTTTACATGTGAGGTTTCCAGTTTAGTTGAATGAGGCTTTAAGACTCTGCTCCTAACATCCAGCTCGATTAAGAATTCTGGAGAATGTGAAGGCTTGTGCACTGTTTTGTGTCATTTCGTTGGGTCTATAATAAAAAGGTACTATGGGACTTTTGCTTTTGTATTCAGCTCTTTCTCTGTGTGTGTGTGCGCGTGCAAAGGCAGGAAACCCGGTTGTTACTACAGAGAAGGGGAAAGCAGGGGTCATTTCATAGAAAAAGAGGTGCAGGAGCTCATTAGCATAACCTTAGCATAACTTATTTGCATATGCCACATACCCCGGCAAAGGGCAGGCATGCAAGGGTGCCTGGGTTCCCTGCCTGATCTTCTCCAGGTGCCCCATGGCTGCGGGGGACCTGGAGAAGATCAGGCAGGGAACCCAGGCATGTTTAAAATGGCTTTCTTTCCCTCCCTGATCCGGGGAGGGAAAGAAATGCATTGAAACACCCATTCCCCTGCTTTCCCTCCACTCTCCGAGTTTCTCCGCAGTAGTGGAGTTTTTCCCAGTGCTCCAGTCCACTTGGGAGAAGGGACTCAGCATGCATGGTTAATCTATGAAACTCATTGATTCTGCAATGGCCCATAGCTTGCATATGGTTGATAACGCAATGGATCCTCAGGGTTCACCAGCAGGGAGTGACATGCTGGTGAGGACGAAGAACTCATGCCAAAGGCATGGCTTGGGCCAACATCATACCTTTTTGGTACAACCAGAATAAACCAAAATCCGCCTTTCTGATGTTGTAGCTATTTAATGTGGGAGCCAGGGTGCCACCAAACCCTTTGGTGTTCTATGGTGGAACCTGATATGCAGTCTTGAATTGCATTATGCAGTTCTAAACACCAAAAGGGAATAGGATCTGCTTGGTTTCTCCACTCCAGGAAGTTTTCAGAGACAGCTATGAATCCATTTGTATTGCTTGCAAGTTATCTTCCCCCCCTGCCGACGACGAGCTTTCAAAAAACATCTCCCGGTAAATATCACTTTCCAGCTGGCCGGTCAGAGTTAATACCACATTACGGTGCTTTTGTTAAAGTCACTTGTTTGTTCTTGGAGAAAGTGATGATGGAGGAGCCAGGGAGAGGACCCACCGGCTTCTGCAGAGCAAGGCCTGAAAAATAGTCATTTGGGGCGTCTAAACCTCTTGCGAAGCATTTACACCAAAGAGCCTCAACTGCACCATTTATGACCAGTTAATTGGTAGTGTCTTCCCACAGGAAAATTGGCTTGACGAATTTGAGTCTACCAAAATGTCTCATCAACACTTTTACCTGGCATGTTTATGCAGCCTTTTTCCAAATACTCTGGGTTGCGGGAACTTTAAATGCGGTCCAGCAGAGACGCATTCTGATTACATGCAATCAGAGGGGGTACATGCCCTGCAGCACGTCACAGGTGCAAAGGGGGACACTCTGAGCACTGAACACGCCTATTCTCAAATCAAGGTTCAGACCATATTTTGTTCTCTGCCTCATCCATTCCCCATTCTCTCTCCTCTGCTTACTGTATGCATTTGCTCTGCTAGAGTTTTATCTTGTACCAGCTGCTGAATAAAGTGTGCCAATAAACTGACAGGAATGCTTTCCCTTTTAAACATCTTTGGAACCCCACGTGCTAGATCCACTGGTGCTTACTGAAAGGCAGAGTGGCAGTTTATCACCTTCTACTTAGACCTGAGGCTGAGACACCAAACCCCAAGACTCTAGCATTAAGAGAATGTGACTCACGTCTGCTTCCACATGGCAACAATTCTCTGTGTAGCTTTTGTTGCCACTGTGAATGCAGAGGCTCTTGCACTGTCAATGGAGCATCCACACAGCAGGTTCCCCTGCCCTTTCCTTGCCTTGGTCCCCTCGTGTCTGCCATTTCCTTCACACATCACTGGAGGGTTTGTTTACAGGCTTTAAAAAAAGAAAAACAGCATTTGATACACGGCTATAGCAGGGGTCCCCCAAAGTAGAGTCTGTGGTTGCCAGGGTGCCCACTAACACCTTTCCTGGTGCCCACCAAGTGTTTTTAGAAAGTGGGTAGGACCAGGTGGGGCATGTGCCTAGCAAGCCTTCTGATTGGCCATTGGAGATTTGATTGGCTGTGCAGGGGTGTGTGTGTGTGGCTGCAGAACTCTGGAGGAAATCCACTACTTCCTCGTTCGTACACTGGAGAACTCAGTGGTTCAGTTTCAGATGAGGTCTAGCAAGAGGGAGGCATCTCTCAAAGGGTGGGATCTTGGCTGACCACACCCACCCACCCACCCAGCCTTCTGCTTAGTCTAGCAGGATCAATATTGTCGCCCTGACCTGGAGAGCCCAGGCAAGCCCAATCTCATCAGATCTTGGAAGCTAAGCAGGGTCGACTCTGGCAAGTACTTGGATGGGAAACCTCCTTCCAGAGGTGGAAGGTGGGAGCAGACTTTATTCAGCCGCCTCTCTGAATATCCTCCAGGTCCCCAGTAGGGGTCAGTCACCAGAAGTTGCCATGACTTCCAGGTGCACACGCACGTAGACACACACAAAATATATATTGTCTACTGTGACTGGCAGCTGCACTGTGGGGTCCCATGCAGAGGAAGTCTTTCACATCACCTTTTTTTTTTTAACTAGAGATGCCAAGGATTGAACCTAGGACCTTTTGTATGCAAAAGAGAGGATATACCACTAAATCATGACCCTCCCCACAAAGGGAAAACCATGATGGTGCTTTTGAATATGCTACATCTCTGCCTCTATCCGTGTTCATTGAACTCTCAGGGAGTTCCCCGCTACATCTTGGCACATGAATGTGGGATCTGATGTCTCTCTGCAGCTATGAAGGATCCATTTCTCTCCCCCCCACCATTGCTGGACTGGAGGGCAGTCCAGAAGAAGCTGTCCTAGGGCATTGTGCTGCTAAGCTTGCAGGTTGATATTTGGGCTCTCAGTCACAGGTGGGAGGCTGGCTGCCCATGCAACAAATCTGACAGCATCATTTAGGAAAGAGGCTGTGTGTTATCCTGTGTGTTTTTGTGTGGTGGCGGTGTTGCAGGATTACAGGTTCACATTTACAGAGGACTGTAGTTGCAAAATGATTCTGGGAAAGCTGAGGGGGGGGCATTCCTAACTCCTGAGCGGAGCCATACTGTTGATAGCAAGCACTGATGGGGGGTGGGGGGTGGGGGGTGGAGACTGATCCATCATGCAAAGTGTTTTCCTGGAGTGAAAAAGCTGCCACGCAAGGCCAAATTCCCATGCTCAGACTAAACTGAAACATCAGAGGTGTTGCCTGTTCGGGAAAGAGTGGGGGGTGGGCGATTGAGAGAGGCCAGCAAAACCCTTCAAGGACAAGACATCCATTCAGTTTCCCCAGCCTTGGCAGCTCCTAGGAGCGATTCATTCAGCGTTGCCCATGTGTGGCATTGATGGCGTTGGGGGAAGTGCCCCTCCCCGTGTCCCCCAATGCCGCCACTTGGCACCAAAGCAAGGGGCTGGTGCTCAATACCTAAGCAGCTGAAGTTTGTATTCTGACGGCATCGGGACAAGGAGAAACCTGACCCAATTTGAGCTTGTTAAGAAATTTCTTCCGCTAGATAGTGGGGCTGTACCCTTGGGCTGATTGTTCGGTTTGGTTGATCTAAGCGAGGCTTGCAATTTGCAGGTTTAAAATGCAAAGACCAGGCAGCCGTTCAGCTGGGACGGCCTCTAGCATCCTCAGACAGATTCCTCTTGTCCTTCCAAAAGGCCCTTTGCTTGAGCAAAGAGAGACCGAGCTCAGACAAAGAGGATTCTGTGCCAGGCGGCCCCATCCGTGCCTTGCAGAAGGCTGCTTGGCACCAGTGGAATGCTGAACAGGCCGCACACAGACAGCCCGGTGTGCTTTAGGTCAGGGCTGGAGGAGGACACTCGCTGATGCAGAGAAGGGAGCCAGCGTGTGTGTGTGTGTGTGTGTGTGTCTCATAGTTGTCTGAGGAATTGCCAGTTAGCATCCTGATCCCAAATGGGAAGGGTGCAATCCAGCAAAATGTTCTTCTGTGCAAGCACCTCTGGAATGAATGGGAGCGGTGTCATGCTGCTGGATTGTGCCCTTTTTGCTTGGCAAACTTGGCTCAGCTCCCCTTTCTCGAGTGGTAGTTTTTCTGTTAAAAATATTGTCTCACCGACAGAGCCAGGGCAGCCGATCTGCTACGCCGTGTCAGATTCTCAGAGATGGGGCTACTGCCCTGCCAAGGGGCTTCAGCCAAATTCACAGCAGCGTCTGTAGGTTTGTCTCTTTCCCAAAACTTAAACGGCCCTCTAACTTTATTTGAAGCATTTATATGCTGCCCGTTCGGGGACCGGTTCGTGGCAGGTCACAACACAAAAGATAAAATCATAAGATACAAAAGCATCAGAATAAACATAACAACCATTAACACCAGACAGTACAACCCTGAAGCATAACACTATCATATGTCTCCGGCATACAGCTGCCCCATCTTCTCCAATGAGTACTTGAACAGAGCCATTTCCTAATATTTATATCCCGTTGAGGAAACTTCTGCAGTTAAGGAAGATTTCCATCCTTTGTCATATGCCCTCGTTCCCACCACAATTAGGGTTGCCAAGATGTGCAAGGCATAGATTTAGCAAGGGGCAGAGCCTTGGCTCAAGTCCCACCTACCCAGTGGAAGAACCAGTGTGGTCAAAGGGGAGAGCTCAGCAGGGTTGAGAGGTAGAATTCATGTGCTCAGGGACAGCTCTGAGGGGTCACAGGGTGGAGCTAAGGGGTCAAGGGGCACAGCCAACAGTAAATACTAATTTATCTAAGCTGCCAAACTCTGTTGCTCTGGATGAGATGATATTGTGAGGGAAAGGGATGCCAAACAGGCAGCCAATGACAGCTGCAGTGATTTAAAAAGCTGCTTTTGAGACAGTGAAAAGCCTGGGCTGAAAATGGAAGTTAAAATTGGCTGCCTGCCTAGTGCTGCAAA
Organism: Lepidodactylus listeri; assembly: GCA_029233225.1. NCBI lineage: Eukaryota > Metazoa > Chordata > Lepidosauria > Squamata > Gekkonidae > Lepidodactylus > Lepidodactylus listeri. The sequence continues at coordinate 31,356,821 of JARCFY010000019.1, read as the reverse complement.
TTTCTTAAAGGCACAGTACAACAAATTCCTTTGCTTTGAAAGACAATGAACAACTGAAAGGAGAAAAAAAACCCCTGGCTCCTCTTTACTCCCTCTGTCTGGCAACTGGTTAAAAGGGGGGAGGGGAGGAACTGTCTGTGGAAAACCAGATCAGTGGCAATCCTAGCCATGAGTACAACTTTAACCCAAGACTATCAACATTGGACCTAACTGCCTGTTACATTTTCTCTTGGTATGTCCCTGGGATGGGTACTCCATGGGTCAGCCCTAGTGGAGACTGCATGTGTACTGACTCACCAACATGTCAGTCTCAAACACGGAGCAAGCAGCAGCTCCCTGGGGTGGTTTCAGCTTAAGAAATTTTTTGGGAGGGGTCTAAGTACCTTCTCCCTACAGTCCTGATCCAAATTGGGCCCACTCACCCCGGAGAAGCAAAGGGCTCCCAGAATATGTCAGGGCAATTGCTACGCTATATTCAGATTGTCAGTTGCTAATACCCTGGGGTTCCTTTATAAATGAGGTTGCAGTTTTTAGGGACCGTTAATTTTATAAGGAATGCAAGGGTGGTGTACAGCCACGCTTTGGGGCCAGGGGGTTTCTGCAAAATCAAAGAACAGGAAGAGTGCTAATCTGCAGCAGAACGGCAACCATATCACCTGAAACAGAGTGAAACAGTTCCAGACTAAATGACTGGTTTGGAAAAGACCTGACAGAAGACCATTGATGGACAACCAGTCTCTTAAAACCAGGGAAAGGGCTGAATGTTTGTGGAAAACAATGAAATGGCCCATCCTGCCATGGCTTTCATCTTTTGGTGGGGGGGCAATCCTCATCAGCACCCTACAGTGACAACCAGTGTTCCCTCTAAGCTGAGTTAGTGTGAGCTAGCTCACAGTGTTCTAGCCTCCGGCTCACACATTTTTGTCTTCGCTCAGGAAGGATGGCTCCAAAGCAAACTAATCTATGCAGTAGCCAAATCGCTCGCTCACGACTTTAAAGCCAGCAGCTCACAAAGTAGAATTTTGGCTCACAAGAGGGAGCAAGAAATACCCCTCTCCCCAAAAAGGTGGGTGGAGAGGCCCAGGGAGGAGGAGGGCCTCTGACTCAGTCAGATCCATTTCTGCCATCTAATCTGGCCTGTCACCCTTTGCAAACCGTTAATGGGTCAATGTGTAATGGAGTTTTTCAGGAAGGGAGACAGGGCTGGAATAAAGTCCAAAGCCAGAGGATGGGGAGAAGAGTGCCACTCGTAGACAGCCGCTTGAACTGGAGCCAATGGTTAGCTAAGAGGTTAACCCAGGCTTTGCAGGGAGGATGGGACCTTCTTTAGTCCACCTACTTTCAAACACAGTACAGACACACCAGCTTGTCTTGGCCACGAGAATCACTAGCTGGCCCCTTCACCCTTTCCAGTTATCCATTTGGACTCCTTGGCGGTGGAAAGTGTAGTCATGTTGCAGCTGACTTATGACGACCTGTGGGGTTTTCAAGGCAGGAGACGAACAAACGTGGTTTGCCATTGCCTGTCTCTGCATAGCAACCCTGGACTTCCTTGGGGGTTTTCCATCCAACTCCTAACCAGGACCAACCCTGCTTAGCTGCAAAGATCTGACAATGAGACCAGGCTAGCTTATGTTGCCTTTTCAGTGAGTTGCCCCGGGGGGGAATACTACAGAGCACACGCCACTTAATATCTAACAAAGAGCCACAAAACCAACTTTTAAAACAGAAAGCTAACAGGAACAAGCCCATGAACAAAACGGTATAAACACTGCCCAGATTGTTCAGCCTCATAAAAGAAATGCCTCCAAGCTATTTTTTGAAGGTAAGAATGTTCAGACTGTTGGAAAAGGCAATGTCTGGTGTACAAAGAAGACAAGATAGCCCTGCGGGGGGCAGCAGGAAGACAATTAGATAGGATAGTGAGGTCTGCACCTTCTCTTCTGTTAAGTGTCATTCCTTGTCTGTCTCCAGATTGCTACGATCAGGGCAATTTCCCCCGTCTCAGAAGTGCCACAGTCTGTCTTACCCTCTCTCTCTCATCTAGAGATGTAGTTAGGAACCTATCTCTCTCTCTCTTCTTTCCTATCAAGTATGTTAGTTCCTAAATAAACCTTTACCGACTCTTTAATCAGGTTGCACACTGTTGCTGTGTTAATTACTCTGCCAACACAGACCTTACTTTCATGCTCAGAGAGAGGGAAGCAAGAAAGGTGGTACGGCTCGCCTTAGATTGTACAACTTCAGAATGGGGGCAAGGGATTCTATATTTGAACGCATCCATGCTGAAACAGCTCCCTGCATATGGAAAGCTCCATACGAAAGGAGTCTTTAAATATGGGACAGCATCTGAATCCACTTAACCTCGGAAGGCTGTATCACGTGATTTCTTTAAATGCTGAGTTTGGGTCTAACTGAAAAAGTGTGAACAGAACAAGTCCAAGGACAGTTATCAGATGTGTGCTTTTTCTATAGCGTTGTTGTTGTGTGTGTGTCTTTGTAGAGCTGGTTTTTAATAGCCTACTTTTCTCTACCCTAAGGAGTCTCAAAGAAGCTTACAATCGCCCCCCTTCCTCTCCCCACCACAGGCACCTTGTGAGGTACGTGGGGCTGAGAGAGTTCTAAGAGAGCCGTGACTGGCCCAAGGTCACCCAAGTAGGCTTCATGTGGAGCAAGAAGAAGAGCTGGTTTTTATACCCTGCTTTTCTCTACCCTAAGGAATCTCAAAGTGGCTTACAATTGCCTTCCCTTTCCCTCCCCACCACAGACACCTTGTGAGGTAGGTGGTGCTGAGAGAGTTCTGAGAGAACCGTGACTGGCCCAAGGTCACGCAGAAGGCTTCATGTGGAGGAGTGGGGCATCACCTCTCTAGATTAGAGTCCTCTGCTCTTAACCACTACACCATGCTGAATTCAATAGACCAATGGTCTGACTCAGTAGAAGGCAGCTTCATGTGTTCGTGTAGGATGGCCCTTAACATTTTTTTCACGTAGCTAGCTCTCGGTCGGTCCTAAGAAAAGGCAGCATTGCCTCCCCAGGAAAGGACTTCCCAGAGAAAGGCTTTCAGACTGGCATCTTGCCAATCACACCTCAAAGGAGTATGTGTCTTTGGTCCTCCTCTGGCTGCCTTCCCTCGGCCGCAGCCTTGTTGCGCGAAAATATTTGTCCAGGCTGCAGAATGAGGCAAGCATCTTAACTGCAGGTTCCTGTCTCTCCAGCCTGAAAACCCACTTATTATAAAAGCAGGGGAAAGGCCAGGCTTTTCCCCATGAAACAAAAGTGCTTTGAGACGAGATTTCCCAGTAGGCCACAGCACGTGATTCTCCCCTCTCAGAAAGCACCCAGTGGCCTGTTTGCTTAGAAATGCTTCCTAAAGATTTCCAGAGGGCCAGTCAAGAACACTGCAGAGCTACCAAGCAAACAGTGAGCGCCACAAACAGGTCAGCGGAAGCCATTTAAAGAGAGGGACTATGTCTCCCTTTGAATATCTGTTTCAAAGCGGTGTGAAACTAAGAGTGTTTTGTGACCCACTTTTGCAAAGACTTAAGGAGCCTTCAAAAGTTCTTTTCAGAATGCGAGTGTCATACATGACACATTCTTGAAAACCTCATCTGCTGACTTGGAATGGCACTCCTCAATGTATAATCCTCAGATCTCTGCCTTGAACTGTGGTTCCAAGAGCTTTGACCAGATGGGGTTGTAGGGGTGGACCACCTGCGTAGGGGTCTCCTGATGGTTGACCATCCGCCTCCTTTCTGTGGCCCACTTCACCAATCCACCTTGGACGTTGTAGACATCAAAAGAAGTTGCCGACTTCTGAGCGGACACTTGGGGCAAGATCTCATTTGCCAGCTGAGCCGCGATGGAAGACCGGTAGCCCACGGTGCAATAGCAAATGATACACCTGCGATCCCTGTTATGCTCTGGAATGGAAAAGAAATGGAGAATGGTTTGGCCAGGAGGATAAATGCCAAGTCACTGCAGAAGAGGATGCTGGACCTGAGGCTGTGGATTTGTAGAATACCTGGTACAAATCTGGTCCTCTGAGCTTACTTACCTGCCTGGAGATAGACAGCCTGGGAACAAGGTGGATGCTTATTGGAGAGGGAAACAGCCATGAGTGCTGCATGCAAAAAAGAAATGACTGTGCTAGAACATCCAGTTCTGTGACTTGCAGGAAGGGCCATGGCTTTATGGTGGATTATCTGCCTTGCATGCAGAAGGTCCCAGGTTCAATCACTGGTGTCTCCAGTAGAAAGGATCGGTCAGCAGGTGATATGAAGAATGACCTCTGCCTGAGACACTGAAGAGCTGCTGCCACTCAGAGTACACAGCACTAACCTTGGTAGACCAAGAGTTCGACTCAGTAGAAGGCAGCTTCATGTGTTCATCCATCACACAAACTAAGCACATTTCATTTTGCGCATTTTGTCCTATATTTTGGAAAAACTTGCATGATTTTTTTGCTGGCTGTTAAAATTAGGGTGTGGAGCAAAGTTCTGGGCAAGCCATTGGAAAGGAAATCTTATTTAGTCCCTCCCTGGCTTCAGAGATTTCAGTGGGCAGTGCCCATATGTTTTTGAGCATGTCTTTTCCACCATGAAAGCTGGAAACTTATTTAAGAGCCAATAAGATTCTTAGGAAGCTGTACTACATCCTGCACTTTTTTCTCAGTATTCCCATGGAATCCACCCAGACTTTCACATAAGTTTGAGGAATAAAGACATTCAGGATCCTAAATAAGAGCACATGAGCTGCCAAAAGGGAAAGGAAGCAGGTGGCATGGGGGAAAGGATGCTGCAAAGAAAGCCCAGGCTCAAATGAAACCCTTGTTCAGCCATGATGGGTATGTTACATTCCTGCTCCCTAGCCTACCTCACAGCCTCCCGAGCCTACCTTGCAGGGCACTTGTGAGAATAAAGAAATGAACTAGCCATGGCAAAGCAATCACACGCTACAGAAGTAACTGTCTTCTTTATAGTGTAGAAAGAGAAAAAAAGGCAAGGGTGATTGAGATGAACTACTTTACGGTGGAAGGAGCTTTGGGGCCAACAGCCCTTGTGCTATGAAGGCTGGAAGTGGAGTACTGTACACTGTCTCCTGCCTCAGATTTCAGGACAGCACCATAGATTTAGAGATGGAAAGAGAGATCAGGACACGCAGAGCATTCTTTCCTTCCTACTATCTGATACTATCCCTCTGAAGTGGAATGCTATTCCTAGGGACACGACACCCTTCCTTCTAGTTTTATACCTCTCTCTCCCATGCACTAAGAAGGAGCACACTCTCCATCTTCGGCACCATGGATGCAGGACATGCATTCTACATCTGCATCCATCCAGCTAGTTAGATTAGATTCTGTCCCTGTCTCTCTTCTATACTATCTGGAATGGAGTTCCCTAATAAAGAATTCTTGTTAGTTTGAAATTTACCATTGGCTCAGTGTAACTTTGTGTATTTGCTAGCACACACACAGTACCAAGCTGCCACTGCATGATGCCCAGTGCACTCTGCTACATAAGAGAGATTCCTGACTATACCATACCAGAGAATCTAACAATGGATATGACTGACAAATTAGGCAGCTCTTCTATAAAGCAGGAGCTTTTTCCAAATACCACCCCCTTCCCACTTCATGCTGATGCTGCTGGCTACTAGAAAAGTTTGTTTTGTACATGATTTGTGGGAGAAAGTCACTGAGCTCTCCTGAGTGATGGGTGGTTGTCCCAAAGGCAACAACAAGGTACGTGTAGAACCTTTTTTGGAAACTCCAGCCAGCCTTGGCACCTCTTGGGAGCTCTTTCGTGGGCCAGAGAAATGCTCCCTAGAGATATTCCCACTGTACCTTGCATAAGTTGCGCCTTCAAAAAATCCTGCAGAGCATGGCCTTCAGCAGCAGCAAGGATTGCTCCCGGCAAGTGGCTGACCTCAAACTCAGCTGCAGTCCGAGTGTCCTAAGAAGAGCAAAGGAATAAAAAAATTAAACCAACCTAGGTTTGGATTCTGGGGACCAATGTGGGTTCCTAGCCTTTGCCTCTCCCTTGTGTATCCCCCCACAGCAATCAGCAGATTTTTGTGCTGGTGCTGGTGGCTCAGAGAGAAGAGAGAGAGATGAATCTAAAAGCCAGGGGAACCCATCACAGGGTGGAAATGTTTTCCCACCACCTATTACAGTTCTGCAGGCCCTGCAAGACAGAGCTCTTCCGCCAGGCTTTCAGTTGAGGCAGCGGGCGCCCACCTGCTATTGGCCTCCCCTCCAGTAACCTCAGATCCAAATGGCCACCTGGGAACAGATTGCTTCTTGCTGAAATCTGTTGAAGCACTGGTCTTTTACCGAACATTGCTTTTAGATAAGTTTTTAGATATATTTTAACTGTCAATTTGTTGTATTGTTTGGTGTAGTGGTTAAGTGCGTGGACTCCAGTCTGGGAGAACCAGGTTTGATTCCCCACTCCTCCACTTGTAGCTGCTGGATGACCTTGGGCAAGCCATAGTTCTGTCAGAGCTGTTCTCTCAAGGGCAGTTCTCGAGACAGCTCTCTCAGCCCCACCTCCCTCACAGGGTGTCTGTTGTGGGGAGAGGAAGGGAAAGGAATTTGTAAGCCACTCTGAGTGAAGAGCAGGATATGAATCCAATCTCCTCCTCCTCCTCTTCTTCTTCAACCTGCCTTGAGCCCACTTGCGGGGAGGGCGGGATACAAATTGAATCACTTAATTAATTAATTAATTAATTAATTAAAACATGATTAGCAAAGGACTGCCTCTGCAGCCCTGCACTTAATGGGAAACAGGTAACACTTGGCAACATCTCTATTGAAGATATCATCTCTGTATTGTCTTGGAGGTCACTGAGCCCCATCGGTACACGTTGCCTGTGTGCTGGGTTCATTCCCCCTCTGCCAACAGCCCTGTTGTCCAGCGATTTTAGCCAAAAACAATCTTGGAACTGAAGATCCATTTTTAAAGAAGCACAATGATTCTACAACCCGTTGTCAACAATTCAAAACATGGTCCGGCAGCTGATGTACGTCAGACAGCAGGCTGCGAGCTTCCCGATGCTTCAGTGTCAAGTGCATGCATTTACCTATGTGTACAGTAAGACACATTTGCTCCAAATGCAAGATTACCCCACTCTAAACCCACTGAAAGTCATGGCCATGAACTAGGACTGCACTGTTAATGCCAGAGTCTAGTGGAGGGAGCTGAACCCTAAAGAAAACCTCTGAATAGGGAGGTTCCCTTTAGTCACGATGGCTAGTAGCCACTGATAGGTCTCTACTCCATGAATCGGTGTAATCCTCTTCGAAAGCCCTCTGAAGGTCAAACTACATGATACTTTTTTACTGAGTTGAATCAGGGATTCATGGGTGCAGCTCACTTCCACCTCAGTTCCATAGCAGCTGCAGGGCATGTGGCTTTTAAAATCTGGAGGAACTAATTTCGCTCAGGATAGCAGCGTGTTGGGAGGGGGAGGGCTTCTACCTTCAACCCTTTATGCAAATTACTCTCCACCAGAGGCAGTTTTAAATTAGAAGAAAGACATGGGGAAGAAGCCCACCCCCCAGGCTGGGGAGAAATGGGCTCCTGCAGACTTTATGGCGTTCCATTTTTTTTTTATTTGTTGAGATTTATATCCCGCCTAGCCAGCATGAGCTGGCTCTAGGCGGCTTACAACATTAATCAAGTATACATATAAAATCACAGCTAAAACATAAAAATGGAATTCACAGGATTCCACCAGATATGGCGGCCAACATTACTCCCAAAACAAAGCACAGCAAATTCTAGCCCCACGACCAATAGACTTGTGCCCGTAGATTGCTCCAGTGCTAGCCAAGGGCCCCCTTCCCCCCAGTGGCGGCTCCTATTTAAAAGCCTGGCGGAAGAGCTCTGCTTTGCAGGCCCTGCGGAACTGCATAAAGGTTCCGCAGTGCCCTGATGTCATCCGGAAGTTCATTCCACCAGTAGGGAGCCACCACTGAGAAGGCCCTGGTCCTGGTGGTTGTCAGCCTAGCTTCTCTAAGGCCAGGGAGGGCCAGGCGATGTTGGGTGCCCGAACGCAGTGCTCTCTGGGGTATGTACGGGGAAAGGCAGTCCCTAAGGTCCCCTTCCATGCTGAAGAAGAGTGCATACACGTGAAAGCTTATACCTTGAATAAAACTCTGTTGGTCTTAAAGGTGCCCCTGGCCTCAAACTTTGTTCTGCTGCTTCAGACCCACACAGCGACCCACTTGAACCATGCAGCTACTGCATGACTAAAGTGAAAGAGAGATGGATCTGAAGACCCCAGACTCAACCCATTATTGTATAATTTGACCAGAAGCTCACAACCGTCTCTGGAAACAGGAGGTATAGATGTGACGATGGACTAGAGGCCGATACCCCCCCCCCCAAGTCACATGGATCCAATCCCGCTACAGTGACAAAGACTTTCTCACAAGGAAACTTTTACAGACATCGTAGAGTATCACCTGCTAGATGCCTGACGGCCAAAACAGTACAGGAACAAACACCCAGGTCTCTAATTAAGCGCATTTCTCTGCTTTGTTCCAGCCAGCGATGCCTATGATCTGGCTGCCACTGGGTTTTAATGACAGAGCAAGGGTTCGGAAATTGTAGCCTGTGTCCCTGGCTTGTTATAAATAACGTCTAATGCACACCCTTTTGATCCAAGCGAGGCATCCTTGAGCATGCACAAATTCTGACTTGACATCTGCTGAGGAACTGCTTAGAAGGCTTTTGCTGGTCTAGAAAAGGCCAGAGGAGCCTGAAGAACTTTCAAACTTTACTGCCAAACCCTCAGAGGAAAGGCTGAATGATGCATCTTGGGCTTTCCGATTTAGGGGGTAAAGTGTTGTCACTTTTTGAGGCAGTGTGTTTGTAATGCAAGTGAGCAAGGTGGGCTTTGTTGCCACATCACACAGTGATGGCAACGAGAGCCGTTTTAAACTTCATGCACGAAAACACGCTTGGTCTGCTGGTGTTGGAGAACTGGGCCCAATGGAAGCTCCAAGGGGGAGGGCCTCACCCAACCGCAGGCTTTACTGCCAGCTGCTGGAAGTGTCCACTGTACAAATCAGACTTGCTAATTGGGCAAAGTTATTTAAAGTAGTGGAAACTTAAAAATATCCACAGTGTGGTTGTGTCAGCACCCAGAAAGGGAAAGTTTAGCTGGCCACAGCTCTAAGGCCACAAGGGCTGAGCCTAAAATATATTGTTTGGCCTTGTTAGAGTTGGAGTTCACTGCCATGGTGTCTCCTGCTCACCTGGGTCTGAAAAGAACAGGAACAGTCCAAAAGAACAGACCCACTTGTTTTCCATCTCTGGTTCCCAAAGACATGGTGGGGGGAACATAACGGCCCTTTTCGCTGAACACGCAAGCTTCCGCATTTCACAGAACACTTTGGTGGGCAAAATAAAAATGACAGAAAATGACCGTGAGCAAACACGGAGCATGGGCTTTTGTTTCCTTACGGATGTTTCGTATTTGGGACCCCCGGGGGGAACCACAGTGCAGTTCGCAGCACTGATGCTGTTGCGTTGTTTACAATATCAAAAATCAGGTGGCCAGAGAGTGACAATATGAGGGCTGACCATTCAGGAGGCTGTGCAGAGGCAGAAAATTTCAGATGGATTGGGAAAAATCACAGAGAAATGTAACCCCTCCTCACCTCAGAGCCTGGAAACAACCTAGCCAGAGACATAGGGACAACTTTGCCTTCTTCCTCCAGTTGGTACTCCTACTTGGGAGTTGCAGCTACTTCCCTTTATCTGCACAAGTGATCTCATCTGAGTCCCCTTTGTGTGTCCCCCCCCCCCTTTTTTGGCGTCAAGGCACAGCTGATTTATGGTGACCCTGTGGAGTTTTCAAGGCAAGAGATGATCAGAAGTGGTTTGCCATTGCCTGCCTCTGAATAGCAACCATGGACTTCCTCGGTGGTCTTCCATTCAAATACTAACCTGGGCCAACCCTGCTTAGCTTCCAAGTTCTGACAAGACTGAGCTAGCCTGGGCTATCAAGGGTGGGACAATAATGTTGTAAATCTGGAACAGAAGGAAACTCAAGTTCAGTCTCTTTCCCAATCCCCATACTTCCTACCAGGAGCGACAAGATGCAGCAAAAATACTTTTGAGGCCACCAAAGAACTTGATCTGACACTACGAGATAATGTCATTTTGGCCTTTGCAGCCTTCAGGTGGGACCTGGAATTCTCCTGGAATTTAATGGATCTCTGGACTACAATGATCCATTCCCCTGGAGGAAACGGCAGCTTCAGAAGATAGACAATATAGCATCACATTCCCAAACTCTGCCCTCAAATTTCCAGAACTCTAATTTTACACTATATTTTGCCATTAAAAAGTCCCTTGCCTATAATGCATATATCCCCAATCCCTGTCCAGCCAGGCCTCCTGAATCACAGTTAGAACTTTCTCAGATATGTACAGTCAAACGAGTCTGAGAGAACATACTTTTTCTAAAGCCTCCTTTGGGCCTGACTTTGCCCCCCTGATTTTTGTGGTTCTTTTTTTTAAAAAAAGAACTGCTCCCCTTTCGGTGACCAGAAATAGAGATGCTGACGTTTATTTTGGCAAACCAACCTGCTGTTTAACTTTGCCCCATCTTGTAAAGTCGCCAGCATAGAAAGTGAGCTTGCGGTTTGGTTCGGCCTCTTCTTTTAGCCCAGGAGGAGGGAGGGAACTTGTTCTGTTCTCTGTGATAATGACAGTTGCTTCACCGCTTTTTTAAAAAACTGCCTTTGGGGCTAAGGGATACTTTCTTATATTAACAAAAGCTAAGAATAAGTCATTCTTAGAAGTTTTTAGAACTTATTTCTTAAGGGAGGGGGGGAAACCATGCTCTCTCAGGATGGGTAAGATTACAGAGCATTGCTCAAACACTTACAATATTTCACTGTTTGAAAATAGCCAAACCGTCACTAAAAAAAGGCTATATGGCCATTTCTATGCTACTATATAGATGGCAGTTTTAAAAATAGTACAACTCAGGAATGCTCAGCAGAGGCCTGCCAACTTGGCTCTATGGGTTACCACAGAGGTGGCTGCGACCCTCATCTATGAGGAGAATCTTGGTAATGAGGCAGCAGTGATTCTGGAGCTGCCTACAGACAAAAAAGAAAGAGAGAAAAGAAAAGAAAAGGATTCTGCTCCCCAGAGTTCACTGTATCCCATTTTCTTGCCTTGACTCTGTTTTAAGACTTTGACTGCCCTCTCCAGTCCACTCCTGTCCTAGAAGCTGGTAGAGAAAGCTCGCCACTTGTCATAGAGGGCCTTGCACTCTGCTTGATTAAAATCTCATTAAAATCAACCCAAGCATGTCTGACTGACAGAACTGACTAAGAGTTGAAGGTCCACGAGAGGAAATCTGACTGGAAAAAACAACCACCAAGGTATTTGCAGGAATCCAGAAGGCTGTATTCTGAAGCCATTTATGTCTGAACCGAGCCTCCGTGACGGATAAGGTTGCCAGCAAGCCTGGAGAAAAACATTCAGCCAGTTTGGTGTAGTGGTTAGGAGCGTGGACTCTAATCTGGGAGAACCCGGTTTGATTCCTCACTCCTTCACATGCAGCTGCTGGCGTGACCTTGGGTCAGTCATAAGTTCTTTCAGGGCTATTCTCTCAAGGGCAGTTCTTCAGAGAGCTCTCTCGGCCCCACCTACCTAACAGGGTGTCTGTTGTGGGGAGGGGAAGGGAAAGGAGATTATAAACTGCTCTGAGACGCCTTCGGTAGTGAAGAGCAGGGTACAAATCCAGTAATCTCTTCCTCCTCCTCATGAGTAGAAGTTTAATGTGTGGAAATAGGCACCTGTAGCCCTTCATGGCATGGAGACACATAATATCACCTGGTACATAACATCTCATTAAGCCTCTATTAAAAGAACAGGAGCCCTGACCTGGATAGTCCAGGCTAGCCTGATCTCACCAGATCTTGGAAGCTAAGTAGAGTCAGCCCTGGTCAGTATTTGGATGAGAAGCTAGGGGCGCTATGCAAAAGCAGGCCATGGCAAACCACTTCTGAACGTCTCTTGCCTTGAAAACCCTACAAGATCCCCAAAAGTCAGCTGCTACTAAATGGTAAAAAAAAGGGACACGATACCCCCCCCCCCCCCATGCTGTTCTAAATTCTTGATGTAGCAAGTCATTTCCATGTGAGGACTGTAGCACGGAGCTACCCATTTGAGCCAGTTTGGTGTGGTGGATAAGAGCGGTAGACTCTAATCTGGAGAACCAGGTTTGATTCCTCACTCTTCCACATGAAGCCAGCTGGGTGACCTTGGGCCAGTCACCGTTCTCTCGGAGCTGTTCTCTCAGAGCTCTCTCAGCCCCACCGACCTCACAGGGTGTCTGTTGTAGGGAGGGGAAGGGAAGGAGATTGTAAGCCGCTCTGAGACTCCAAGTGAAAGGCGGGGTATAAATCTTCTTCTCCTTCTCCTCCTCCTCCTCCATGGCATGGTGACAACCAACCAGAATGGGGTTTGTCATTCTTCTGTGTCTTTACATTGCAAGCAAAGTGTCCCTCTGTAATGGAGCTGCCCAGTGCTACAACCTGAGGCATATTTAAATTGTACTCCCATGCACTCCTCTTCCAGTGTTGGTTTGAAAAACAGAAAGGCAGCTTTAAATACACTTGTACCAGCTTTCTGAATTGACTGATAGCCATGGAGGAAGTTTGATTTACAGTTCCATTCCAACCTTCCTGGCTTTGCAAGGATCATGTGATTTCAACCTTACTTAGAAATGGAGCCCCATTATACTCTGTGGGACATACCTCTTAGTTAAGCAGGCATAGGATTGGGCTGTTTATTTCAACTGGTGGCCCTAATTTTGTATTGTGCATGTGGGAGTGATGCAGCTTCGTGATAGGGCACTTGCTTTGCATTTTAAAAATCCCAGGTTCAATCCTGGGCATTTCCAGGTGTTGGGAAAGACCTTTATCAGCCTGAGACATTATCTGCTGCCATTTGATAGGGAAACGCCAAGTCACATGTTACAGCATTCAAATGGTGGACTAGTGGCTGCCACAAGGACTTTGGTTTAGACATGTACCCAAAGCTTCATGCAGGAAACTAAATTCCCAGGTGCATGGGGCCCCAAGTTAGAACAGAACTATGGTGTGTGGAAGAAGGGGTTTAAGCTTCCCCCACTGTATTCCCAACCTCAAATGGACCCTGAGGAGCTGCTACTTGACCCTTTGGCAAAACTTACACATAGCTATGGGTACATGTAAGTTTCCCCAACAGGAAAATAGCAGGAAAAACAGTGTCTGTGGCTCTCTGTCCTTGTGTGCTGTAGTCCCAATGCAAATTAGACCCATATGTTCCTCAGAATTAAGTTCCTGGCAGGGTACCCCCAGAACATATCTGTAGATTTTAATGTGTGAATCGGTCCTCAGACTGTATGCTGTGCTAGTGGGGGAATCCCACTAGCAACCCTGTGCTAGGTGGACCAAAGGCCTGATAGAATCATAGACTTGGAAGGGACCTCCAGGGTTGTCTAGTCCAACACCCTGCACAATGCAAGAAATTCACAAATACCTCTCCCCCCCCCCCCCCACACACACACCCAGTAACCCCTGTTCCACGCCCAGAAGATGACAAAAACCCTTCAGGATCCCTGGCCAAACTGGCCTGGAGAAAAATTGCTTCCGGACCCCAAAGTGGTGATCGGCATTTCCCTAGACGTGTAAGAAAGGGCCACGAGAACTAAGCACTGATGCAGCCCTTCTTGCCCTCCCTCTCATGATCTGCCTAAGTTCACAGCATCAACACTGCTGTCAGATGGCCATCTAGCAGTAGAAGGAATTTTCATGTGAACTTAGCAAAACTTCAAGAGGCAGCATTCATATGAACAGAGGCTAACAGCATGTGGGGCATATAGTGTTGCCAGATGAGACTGACAAGCAGGCAGGGGACTTACCAGGAGCCTCTGGGAGAGGGGAGGGAGGGTCTGGGAGAGGGAACTCCAAAGTGAGTTCCAGGTGAGCTGCTGTCGCATTTAAAGGGACCACATTCTATTTAAATGCTTTCCCTCCATTGGAAATAATGGAGGATGGGGGCACTTTCTTTTGGGGCTCATAGAATTGGACCCCCTGGTCCAATCTTTTTGAAACTTGGGGGGGGTTTGTTGAGGAGAGGCACTAGCAGCTATGGTGAAAATCTGGTGCCACTACCTCAAAAACCAGCCCCCTCCCGCTCCAGATACCCACAGATTGATTCTCCATTATACCCAATGGGGACCTGTCTCCATAGGGTATAATGGAGCACCCAACAGCTATTCCCCGCCCACCTCTTTCTGAAAGCCCTGAAGCAGAGGGAGGAGCTCCAAACCAGGGGATCCCCTGCCCCCAACTGGGGATTGGCAACTCTAGGGGAATATAACATGACTTTCTTCACCTCCATCCCCACTGCTCCCCCTCCCCCGTTACTAGAGTTGTGTTCTGTGAAGTCATGACTGTCCTACAGCGTTGTTTATTAGGACTGCTTTCTGCTTAGAGCGGAGGCTCAAGGCACCTTGTTAGTCTGTTCTTGTCACAAGAACAAACTGTTCATCAATAGACCATAGAGACTAACAGCAGTCTTGAAGATGGTTGGAAGCCGTTTGAAAGGAATTGCTTCCTGTAGCGTGCCCTCACACTGCATACACTCCAGTCGTGGATCCAGACAGACATGACTAGGGTTGCCAGCTCTGGGTTGGGACATACCTGGAGATTTTAGGGGTGAAGCCTGAGGAGGGCGGGGTTTGGGGGAGGGAGAGACTTCAATGGGGTATAATGCCATAGAGTCCACCTTTGAAAGTGGCCATTTGCTCCAAGTGAACTGATCTCTGTTGCCCGGAGATCAGTTGCAATAGCGGGAGATCTCCGGCCACCACCTGGAGGTTGGCAGCCCTAGACACGACTGTAGCACCATGTGGGCTAAAACAGCTGGCGCTTGGCATAGGCTGGACATTCCCCAAAAGCTGAGGTAGTTTCAGGAGGAGAACGTTGGCTTGAACTATGCCAGTGTTCTGTCACAGTAACCTTTTGGGTGTGCCTGGCTCAGGAGTTAGGTTCTCTCATACAACCTAATTTCCAGCTCATTGTAGTAACTAATGGGGGAGAGGGGAAAGGTGGATAATCCTTGTAGATAGGCCACTTGACTCAGCAAAGGGAAAGTTGAATTCCCAGTCAGCAAGCCCCCTAATAATCAGGAAGAAATCCTACATTCTGGTTCCTTTCCCTGGTAAAGCAGTATCTTTGCAGTCCGGGGGAGGGTGAGTGGGGACTTACTTAAATGTTATCTGCGAGTTGCAGAGTCTCTAGGCGTTGAACCACAGAGTGCAGAATGGTGCCGCATCTTGTCTCTCCAGCACTGAGCCTACAAATGTATGTACATGAATGGGAAGGCAGTGTTCAGTCTGCCATTTGACACCCAACAGGCTGCCAAGGTATATTGTGAACTGTCGATCATCTATCATGGGATTTTAACATTCCTCTAATATATCTTCAACAAGAAGAAACACATTTCTGGATTTTAAATTAGTGGAAGATAGGTGACTGTGCAGGAAACTAAGGCCACATATAACGGGTGGAGGAGGTCATCAGAGGCTTAGAGGATAGGGATCCTGGGGTGTGATCCGTGGTATAGGAACTGGAGATCTACCTGTGGGCTACTGTTTTGGGCTAAGAAATAGAAGGGATGTACTTACGAGAATCAGAAGCTCCTCTGGTTTTTCTGCCATCCATTGTTGCAGGGTCTCTGTTCCGACCTGCTGAACTTCCGGGAAAAGCTTCTCTACCCATTTAATCACCAGGGTCCTCATTTCTGAAGGTTCCTTATCATCTGCATTCTCAATTTCCTTTAAAAATTGGGTGGCCATCGCTTTGTAAAAACGCCTGGAGCTCTGAGGAGCTGTGTAAAATGTGGGAGCTAGTGAAAGGCTTCTGACTGGGTCACCCAGAGAAGATCAGGAATCCTACAAGATTAATCAGACAAGCTTTGCCAAAGGGACCAGTAGAAATGTTTTGCAGACATTTGCTTTCATGATGAAAAAGACCATTCCCCTATCTTTTTTTAGCCACCATACAAATAAAATACAAAATCGAGCAGGTTTGTTTGTATTTCTTGATCCTGCTCCTCCCACCTCTACGCCCTTCCCGAACAAACATTCAGAACCCCACAGCAAATGCCAGCTGAGACTTCAGAAACTAAAGCCAATAATTGTAAAGGGAGGAGATGCTGATCATAAAACATTAACTTTGCTTGATTTTAAGAACTGGCATTTGTGCGCCCTTTGAACAGTTCAAAAAACAGGAGGGTCCACGTGTGTGGAGGGGGGTCATACCCAAAACATAAGGCAGAGGCCTAACTCACACATGCCAGTCAAAGAACCTTTCAGTCCCTCTCACACTATTGGTGCACATGTGAACATCAGAAGGGCAGTTGAAAGTTTACCTGGACTAGGTTTCTGAAGCAATCAATGGCTAGGTAGGCAGGCAGGTTTGCAGTTGCAGTTCTTGTGCTTTATGATGCATCTGTGAGTTTGATTCTGTCCTTAATTTCGACAACAGAAAAGAAATTCTTCTTTAGACACCTCATTATTTCCGCCAGAGAAAATAGTTAACATTGCAGTGTCAGTGGGAGGTATCCTTAGAAGTACTCCCCAAGAGTTTTGTCCCTGTGTCCTACAGGCTGAGTGGAGCAGAGACTATGGTTAAGTTTGTCAGCCTCCAGGACCTGGAAATTTCCCAGAATTACAGCTTATCTCCAGCTGCAGAGATCAGTTCCCTTGGAGAAAAGGGCTGCTTTGGAGGGTGGACTCTATGGCATTATGTCCTGCTGAGGTCCCTCCCATCCCCAAACCCTGCCTTTCTCAGGCTGCACCCTCAAATCAACAGGAATTTCTCAACCTGGAGTTATTTATTTAGCAAATTTATATGCCACCTCTCCAGAGGAGGCTGATGTTGGTTCCCAGTTTCTTATTTGTGATTTATTCATGGATTCAGCCAAAAAACTTTGAGGAATGTGGGGATGTATGATGTATGGTGGTCCAACCTTATTTTGGGGTTCAGAGCTTTAAACTCTCCTCAACGTTCTTTGGCTGAATTCAGGAATAAGTCATGAATAAGGAACAAATAAGGAACTGGGAAGAAACTTCAGCCTCCTCCTCTCCAGAGACTTGCTTAAGGCAGCTTACAGCTAATACAATACAATAAAACCACAAAGTGATTCAAACAAGGCACCAAAAACAAACCAGTAAACACAAAAGACAGTCCTCAGGCTAAAAGCAGATCACGAAAACAATTTTAAAAGATTGTTTTCAAACCTCTTAGTTAAAAGCCTAGGTGAAAATAAATGTTTTGGCCTGGCACTTAAAAGAGTATTTTATTGATTTATTTTACAAAATTTATACCCCACCCTTTAGCCCTCGTAAGGGCCACCGAGGTGGTTCAAAATGACATTTAAAAATCACATGTTAAAGCCATCAAAGTAGCATAACTAAATCAATTAAAACCGGAGCTAAAATAGATACAAAACCATAAAAACAATTAAAACACTCAGCAGGAAGGACGGTTCACTGAGGGAATGCCAAACAAAAGGAAAAAGTCTTTACCAGCTGGTGGAATGGCAACAGAAAAGGACAAATGAGTCTCCTTGGGTAAAGAGTTCCGGAGTTTTGGTGCCACTCCTAAGAAGACCCTCAGTTACAACTGATCTCCAGGTGACAAGAGATCAGTTCACCTGAAGAAAATGACTGCTTTGGAAAGTGGACTCTATGGCATTATATCCCATTGAAGTCTCTCCCCTCTCCAAATCCCACCCTCTCCCCCAGGCATCACCTCCCAAATCTCCAGGTATTTCCCAACCAGGAGCTGGCAACCTTTTAGTCTGGAAATAGGATTGGGACGTGCAATTCTCCTAGAATTACAACTGATCTCTAGACTACAGAGATCAGTCCCCCTGGAGGAAATGACAGCTTCAGAGAGTAGACTCTGTCGAATCACACATCTGCTGAGCTCTGTCCCCTCTTCAAACTCTGTCCTCCCCAGGCTCTACCCCATTACTCAAGCTGGAATTGGCAACCCTATAGACTGAAGAACAGTTATAATTCCTGGAGAACTCCATGCCACACCTGGATGTTGGCAACACTCCCATTGGTCATAGAAAGGCATAACTGATGGCACTGCAGATCTCTGAGGGGACTGGTGTGCACAAGCGCATCTACATCTTGTCTGTAGTGTTCGCACCGAACAGTTGCTGATGCAACTTTTCAGCTCTTCATAGGACAATGTTTTTCTAGATTTTTAACCCAAAGAAGAAAAAGCCCACTCGCGGGGAGGGCGTGGTATAAATATGAAGTATAAATAAATATAAATAAAAATAAATAAATAAATATAAAAACAATTTATTTTGGACATCAGTTGGAAGAGCCTTCACTGTTGCACACTAAATTAATACAGCACAAGGAATAAAGTCTTTCAGCAGCGTGTAGTGGAGTGGTGGAAAGACTTTGAAAATGACATTACAAAAGTGTCCTGATTTTCACCAGTGAATATTAGAGGGGTTCCTAGAAGGGCTATGGGCTTACTGTGGTCCCAGCAGCCAGTTCTTTCCAGAAACACCAGAGAGGTAGAGGGTGGCTTTAATGTCATTTGACCGATTCTTTCTCAGCTGTCCCATCACCAAGAAATGAAACTGGAGCCATTTTCCAGCTGAAGCTCGAGAGGTGGTGGGCATGTCAGTATTAGAGACACATAGTAAACAGTCAACTGTCAGAGAGCTGTCAGTGAGATCACTGCAGCCATGTTGGTACAAGTCATATGACTGTTCTGGATAGAACTGGACAAGGCAGATGTAGACTTGTACAGAGGTATGACTTGGGGGAATGACTCAGCATGGACCTGATTGGCCACTGAGTACAGAGAAATGTATATATGTGATGTATGTTGTACAGTTCTTCCCTTCTCTTATGATTTGGTGGCTGGCGAAGCACTTTGATCCTGAGCGCAATATATTTGTAAATAAATGTACATAAACTGTACATAGCTTTGTCTCGTGTTTGGAGTCTTCAACCTCTGCTACAGTGCTGTGTAGCACAGCTCGCGCACACACCAACAGGGCACTCCTTTGGAGGTTTTTAAACAGAGGCTAGATGGCCATCTGACAGCAATGCTGATTCTGTGATCTCAGGAAGATCATGAGAGGGAGGGCAGGAAGGGCTGCATCAGTGCTTAGTTCTCGTGGCCCTTTCTTACACACCCAGGGAAATGCTGACCGCTCTCTCTACTATCCTGTTTCCAGGCTTCTAGAAGCTCAAGCCTGTTACAGTAAGTAGTCCAAACGCATCAGTGTAATGGTTTTACATCATTTTATTAGATCTCCATGCATCCAAGGTTCAGTAACTTACATAAGGGCTGCTGGGTGAATGAAGGAGTCCATACTCATGAAGCATCCATGAATCAGACCAATGGTAGAAAGAGATTAGTTCTATCCCTCTTGCCTTACCGCTTGTAAAGCTCAAACAAAACAAGGGAATAGCCTCAACAAACATTTTTCCCGGGCTCACGCTAGAACCAGGAAATAGCCTTATCTAGCCAATGGGGGACGCTGACGTCAGAGCATCCAACTACTAACTACATTTCCCATAGAGCAAAGATTTAAAGAAACAGAGCTATTAACAGATACATCTGAGGAAGTGTGCACGCTAGCGACGAAAGCTCATACCTTGCGCAAAACTAAGTTGGTTTTAAAGGTGCCGCTGAACTCAAAGTTTGTGTTCTACTCTGTAAGGCAGGTTACGCCAGGAGAGTCACTAGTCCAAAGTAGGGTTAACAGGTCTGAACTGGAAAATACCTGGAGATTTTGGGGATGGACCCATGAGAGGGTGGGGTTTGGGGAGGGGAGCCATTTTCTCCAGGGGGACCGATCTCTTGTCGCCTGGAGATCAGCTGTAATAGTGAGGGGGGGGGTCTCCAGGCCCCACCTGGAGGTTGGCAACCCTAGTCCAAAGTCATGTACGGCTGAGGATTTGAACACCACAGCGTTACACACTGACATTCCAGCAAGACGCCAAACAACCAAATCACGTAATATGATTGATTGATGTTGAGAAGGGGACGCTGGAATGCAAACAGATGTTGGGGCCTTCCAGCATGGCCCGAAGCATCCTCGTTGCCACGGCAACAGCAACACCGCCGCTTCCCCGACCAGGCAGGCGGAATGGGAGGCGTCCCAGAATGCACCGCGTTCGGCTTGAAGCGCGCAGCCGCCGCCTCCATTTTTCCGCCGCCTGAGAAGCGCGCGGGGGTGTCATGGAGACGGGTGAGCACTGGGGAGAGCCGGGGGGCGGGCGGGGTGTATCACCGGGTTGTCCACAAGGGTCCCCAGGACGTGGGACTGTGAGGAAGGAGAATCTTCCCCGTCCCTGGATGTGAGGAATGGCCGAGTTCGTTTTTTGCGGGTTTCATAGTGGCAGAGGGTTCCGTGGGCCACACGCCAGTTCATCAGATGCGTGAAGGGTGATCCACGCCAGGCGCCAGCCCTTCGGTCGGTGAAGGGCTGGTCCTGAGGAAGCAGCGCAGGGTTTATGCGAAGTTTATATAATTGTTTGTGCCCGCTTGTCTCCTAGTGAGGACCTAAAAGTGACTTACAATATCGGTCTCCCCTCTTCTGCTTTATCTCACATCAATACTGTGAAGTGGTAAGCGGGCCTTATTCTGAGTCAGACTCTGGGCCCAGGGTCATTTCCTCTGCCTTGACAATTTCAGGTGGGTGGCCTGTTAGCTTGTGGTAGTAGAACAAAAGGGTTTAGTTGTACCTTAAAGACCAGCAAAAATGTCCAAGGTATAAGCTTTTGTGAGTCAAAGTTCACTTAGTTGGATGCTGGTGAAGTGAACTTTGGCTTACAGAAGCTTATATCCTGGAAACTTTTGCTAGGCTTTAAGATGCTGCTGGACTTCAGTTTTGTTATATCTTAACAATACCTCTCTGAGGGGTTGGGTCAGCATTGGTATATGAGAGGCTGTTTAAAGTGGAGGCACCATGAGTTGAGCCTGGGGCCTTCTGTGTGCAAAAAATGGGTGCTGAGCCACAATCCCTCCCCCCAACACAACAGGCAGAGATCTAATAGGTAGAGCTTTAGTCTGCCATTGTATCTCCACTGGTCCATACCAAGTGACTACACCTGATGGACATTTCCCTTTAAAAAGCTCTGAAGCATTTCCAGAACAGGAAAATATAGAAATATTTGCTTTAATAGATGTATAAAATATCTAGAAATTGTTGCCCTTAAGGTGCTTTGTTAAATACTAAACACTTTTCTCCCTGTTTGGTTGTAACAATGACCTTGGGTGACCAGTTGCAGAGGATGATATTTGTGCACATAATAAACATATGAGACTCCCTCTTCCTGAGTCAGAACATTGGTTAGTTTGGTATTGTCTCCTCTGATAGGTAGCAGCTCTCCAAAATCTCAGGCAGGTTAGGCTCCTTTAACCGGCCAAAGATTGGACTTTGGACCTTGTGAATACTTGGCATGTATTCTGCCTTGTTATATGGGCCATCTGTCCATATAAAACTGCCTTCTACCAAGTCAGAGCATTGGTCCTGCTAGATCTTTGTTGTCTAGTTCGACTGGCAGTGGTTGTTTGAAGTTTCAGGCAGAGAAATGCCGTTCCCAGCATTGACTACTTAAATATTTTTGATTAGAGATGGTGGGGGTTGAACCTGGAACCTTCTGGGTGCAAAGCAGATGCTGTAACTGCTTAGCTACAGCTCCTCCATGGCTGTGTTTCAAGTGGATTATAAAGTAAGCAAAGCTGGATTGTGTCTTTGTGCCTAAAACTGTCCTGTTGGTGTAATTTTAACATTCTCTTTCCAACACCAGATGATGCAGGAAACCGGGTTCGGTTCCAGTTGGAGCTGGAGTTCGTGCAGTGCCTGGCAAACCCCAATTACCTAAACTGTAAGTGCCTGAAACAAACACAGCTGCATTTGGATAATTTGATTTTGTTGACACACTGAGCACCTGGTTGCCATTATTGGCCAAGGGTCATAACAAATAACCCAAATGTGAAAGACGTATTACAAAAGAAAGATGATCTAACCAGTCACCAAGAGGATAGTAATATGGCCTTCTAAAGAGGCCCGAGTATGGGTGAAGGTTAGGAGGGAAGATGATGTGTAGCCCGATCTCATTAGCTAAGCGGGATTGGTACTTGGAAGGGAGACCACTGAGGAAGACTCTGCAAAGGAAGGCAATGGCAAACCCCCTCTGCTTCTCACTTGCCTTGAAAGCCCCTTGTTGGGCTCACCATAAGTTGGCTGTGACTTGACAGCACATGCATACAGTAGGTGAAGGATATTTATCGTTTGACAAGGGGAAGTGATTGATTTGAATTTTATTCATGATTGATTTACTGGAGTTGTAACCCCACCTTTTGATCTGACACAGAAGCTTATGGTATAAACACGACAAAGGGTGAAAACCGTTACAGATCAAATCATAGTGCAACAGGTTTGTGAGATGGTGGGAAATGTTGCAAAGTAGTATGAACAGGGCTCCGTTGGGGCCGGGGCGTGCCAGAGCGCCGCTCCAGGAGAGACGAGGCGGGGGGGCGGGCACTTAACAAAGCCCCGCCCCCCGCCGTCGTCCCCCGTCAATGCTTCCCGGGGCCGGCGCTCCGCCGGCCCCGGGAAGAAGAAACCTCCCCCCTCCCACAGCTCCCGGGGCCGCAGCAGAGCGCTGCAGGCCCCGGGAAGCCTCTCCCCCCCACCACCTTCAATAGTCCGGCCCCGGGAAGGAGAAGCCTCCCCCCTCCCACTGCTCCCTCCCCCCTCTCACTGCTCCCTCCCCCCTCTCACTGCTTCTTCCTTTCCCGTCCTTCCCCTCTCCCTTCCTTCCTTCCTTCTCTCTCTCCCCCCCACCTACCTACCTTCCTGTTCCTTCCTTTCCCCCTTCCTTCCCCTCTCCCTTCCTTCCTATCTTCTCTCTCTCCCTCCACCTACCTACCTTCCTGTTCCTTCCTTTCCCCCTTCCTTTCTTCCTTCTCTCTCTCTCCCCCACCTACCTACCTACCTGTTCCTTCCTTCCTTCTCTCTCTCTCCTCCCACCTACCTACTTTCCTGTTCCTTCCTTTCCCCCTTCCTTCCTTCCTTCTCTCTCTCCCCCCCACCTACATACCTACCTTACTGTTCCTTTCTTCCTTCCTTCCCCCCTTCCCCTCTCCTTCCTTCCTTCCTTTTCTCTCTCTCTCCCACCTACCTACCTACCTTCCTTTCTGTTCCTTTCCTTCCGTCCCCCTCCCTCCCTCCCTTCTTGCCTTCTGACACACTGCCGATGATGTCATCGCTTCCGGTGATGTCAGGGGGTGTGGCATATGCAAATTAGTTATGCTAATGAGCTCCTGCACCTCTTTTTTTACGAAAGGACCCCTGAATATGAAGTTGTGTGTGAGATAGCATTGTAGTAAGGTGAGGGTCCCTCTGAGATGCTGGTAAAGCAGTCTTAGTTCCTGCTTTCCAAGCTGAATGAAATAAATTACATGAAAGGAAAGGAATGTTATCTGTTGTTTAAATTGATTAAATACTTAATATGAGCTGACCAAAGTGATCTTTTTTTACTGTATGCAATCTAAAGTTGGCACCCTTGAGGATGGAAGCGGGACCCATATGTGAGAGCTTTCCAGGGGCAACATCTGGCTGCTCATTGTTAACTTTGGAGTACTTTAATAAATGGAGTCACCTTGGGCTGATCTGGGAAAGCTCTGTGCAGCTGTTCTGTAACAGTTATTTTTCAGGGTGGTTCCATGGTTAAAGTGTTGGGTTGAGAATTCAGAGTGTCAGAAGGGAGGGTTGCCTTTGTCTGGATATATTTGCCACTTCTAAAAAATGGAAATGACAGTGACTGCTTTTACCTAGCGTGTATGTGTGTCTCTCTCTCTTACATACACACTTCTAGTGGACTGGGGTGTGGGGGCAAATAGGACGAGAAGAAGAGGAGTAGGTTTTATACCCCACTTTTTTCTACCTTAAGGAGTCTCAGAGCAGCTTATAAACACATTCCCTTCCTCTCCTCACAACAGGCACCTTGTAGATGGGGCTGAGAGAGTTCTGAGAGAACTGTGACTGGCCCAAGGTCACCCAGCAGGCTTCATGTGGAAGAGGAGTGGGGAATCAAACCCGACTCTCCAGATTAGAGTCAGCCACTGTTAACCACTACACCACACTGGCTTAAGGAGGTCTGGTTGATGGCAGGCTGTTGAAGGGTTAAGTTCTTAGACTGTGGTTTGAGTGGGAAGGAAAGGTTTTCTGTTGTGAAGTTAGAAAATAGCATAAACCAAACCCTCTTGGTTGCACCCCTATGACAGAAGTGGGGGGAGGGATGTGGTTTATGATATGACAATGAACAGCATAGAGGGCAAGGCCTTTCCTGATGTTGCCTCCTAGCACTGGTTTTCAGAGGCTTATCGCCTTTGTATGTTGAGGGTTCCCTTCTAGCTGCCATTAGTGTTCTTCTCCACCATGAATCTGTGTAATTCCACTTTAAAATTGTGTGTGCTCTTGGCCATCACTACATCCACAGGCATTGAACTGCACATTTTATCATTCATTGAGTAAAAGTACTTCCTTTTGTTTGTTCTGACTCTATTGTCCATGCGCTTCATTGAGTGCCCAAGTTCTTGTACACAGGGAGACTTGCTACCCAACTGTAGGGTAAACCCGTTCTAAAATAATTTGATTTTTGTCTTACAGTTCTTGCCCAGAGAGGATACTTCAAAGACAAAGCATTTGTAAACTATCTAAAGTACCTGCTATACTGGAAGGAACCAGAATACGCCAAATATCTAAAGTAAGAGTGATATGTATGTGTTGCACAGTATTAAATGGCCCAGACTTGATGTCTGCATTCAGAGAAAGCAGAGGGGGCAGTGCTCCTAAAATTATGTTGATGCTGAATACTGCTGAGGGAGGAGTAATGTGATTAATTGGGTTACCGTTAGAAACTTTTAGCTCTGTTTGCTCAGATGTGATAGTTTCCCAAGTGCAGGATTGTATATGTGTGTTTTTTCATGTCAGGGAGTGCCTGAACCTGTGACACTTGAATTTGCCTGGTACAAAATCAGGCCTTTGATCTGTATAGTTCAGTATGGTCTCCTTTGGCAGGCAGTGGCTCTCCAGGATCTATCAGCTTTTTGGGCTTGACTTTAGCCTGCTGTTTTCCATTCTGCCTGCCTGCCTAGTGGCATAGAAGTGTGTGTGCACGTTCGTGTGAGACCTCCCTCCCTCTTTTGACACATGCCAGAATCCTCAAGCCACCTTTGGCAAACTAACAAAGGAAGATGTATTTACAAGACTAGTATATTTAGACTAATACCATCCATGGGTTCTGGCCTAGATGCAGGATGGGAAAGTAGTTTAAAAAAATGAAAAATCAGTTAAAGGGGTTTTAAAATGTTCAGCGGTTTTGAAAAGAAATGTTTTAATTGCTATCTGAGTGTAATGCAAATAAAAATATTAAAGTCCCATACTCAAGTCTTTTAGATCTCTTAAATCTAAATCCTCTACCCTGTATCCAGCATTGGCTTCTCTTATGTTCTTAAACACATTCAATTAAAGCTTGCCTTTTTATATGAAAGGCTGAATCAGAGCAAAATAGGTGACAAGGATAGGCATTATATAACATCATCATGAGAGCCAGCGTGGTGTAGTGGTTAAGAGTGGCGGACTCTTATCTGGAGAACCGGGTTTAATTCTTCACTCCAACCAAGCTTCCCCTTTTTTCATGGGTGTTGATTCCTCACTCCTCCACATGAAGTCTGCTGGGTGACCTTGGGCAAGCCAAAGTACTTTCAGAACGCTCAGCTTCACCTCCACAATGCGATTGTTGTGGGGAGAGGAAGGGAAGGCGATTGTAAGCCACTTTGAGACTCCTTAGGGTAGAGAAAAGGGGGGGGGGGTATAAAAACCAATTAATTTCCTCTTCTTCATTGCTCTTGTCCTATATAACTGTGAAAACTATGAATGTTTAGACACTGTTAACCAAGTAGTACTGTGGATGTCCCATGTTAGGGAGAAACATTGTTCTCCCCAATAGGTAAATATCTGGGTACTTTAGGGCGCGATCATACGCACCCATTTGCGACACAAGGACGATTCCCCGCTGGCTCAAAGTGGCGTGATCACACAAGCACATCTGGGAAGCATCCTGCAACCGGTGTCAAAGTGTTGCAAACCACTTTGAGCCGGTGGGGAATCAACTTATTTAGCTACCAGTGAAAAGGCAGTCTCAAATGGTTTGCAACGGCCCAGAACTGACCTTTCCTGGTGTGATTGTGCCAGCACAAACAAGTGGCGTTGGGGAGCGGGCTTTTTGTTTTTTTCCCCCCTCCCATCCCGGTATGTGCATCATCGGATGATCCCAAGGGTGGACAGGCAAGTCATCGATCCCTTGTAGAAGCAGATAAGTGCACTGAAAACGGCCAGAAAAAAAACCCAACTCGCCTGCCGCTGCGTGTGATCACGCAGCGGCGGTTCGCCCTCACAGGTCCATGGACCTGTGTGATCCTGCAAAAGCGGCGTAAATTGCGCCGGCACAAATTTGAGTCTTATCAAATTTCCCACTTCCCGTCCGGCTTATCTTGCTCGTGTGGACGGGGCCTTAGATAAGTAATCTGCCTTTGAGCCCTTGCAGATAGATCCAAACACAACCCTTTCATTTCACAATTGCTACCCCAAGCAGATATGAAATGTGTCAGATAGACATGTTGGCTCCATGACTAATAGGTTCCCAGGTTGTGTAAAAGCTCTATTTAGTTGCATACTAATTGATTGTTGTAACAGGATCTCTACACATTCAGTAAATATATGTATTTAAGTTGGATTTTTTAATTTAAGTCAGCCCTTCACCCCATGGAATTATTCGGGTAACAGTCTTGCAGGGTGGTAAGAGGTACACTGAAACACAGCCCCTAAAACTCATTTGATAACCTTTTTTGTCACTCAGGTACCCTCAGTGTTTGCACATGTTGGAGCTCCTCCAGTACGAGCACTTCCGGAAAGAACTGGTGAACGCTCAGTGTGCCAAGTTCATTGATGAGCAGCAGATTCTCCACTGGCAGCACTACTCCCGTAAGCGGATGCGCCTTCAGCAGGCGCTGGCAGACCAGCAGCAGCAACAGAATAGTGCCTCCATCAAATGAGCCCCTTGGCTGGATACAAAAGTGGGCTGGATGCATTTCCACAGATAAGCAATTTCTCTTCCCCTTTCCACTCCATCAGGAAAAGGTGGCTGCAGGCGCTCATCAGCTTGACAGAGACTGGACTGCTGGCTTCTGCTCATCTGTATAAAGTGCAGTAGCAAAAGGTGCTCAGCCCTTTGGTATAGCAGAAGGGGGTGGGAATGTGTTTGTCTGAAGTAGAGACAGCTTTTATGAATTTTTCATATGCTTATTTTGTGGGCAGTGGTAGATCAAAGCTGGGAAAACAAATGGCTTTGAATTATTAAATCCATAGAAAAATAAGAGGTCCGCTTTGGGGTGCATCTTCCTGTAACAAGCACTGGTATTGCACTCAGCAGTTTTGAGATCAAGCCTGATTGAATGCACTGGCCTCAGGAATACCTGCGTACTGGTCTGTCAGACTCTCAGGTGAAAAAGTGATCATGTGGTAGACGAGAAGAAACCATGTTCATTCTCTTTCCCATTCCTTCCCCCTACAGAACTTCAGAGTTTGAACTTGCTTAGTCAGTAATGTTGTTTCCTCATGCGGTTCTGGTAGCTTGAGTAACTTTCTGCCAAAACCAGTTTCTTTTAGGGGCAGGGGCCCTTGCGTAATGCAATGTAAATCTGAAAGGGAAGCAAATGTGCTAATGTTGGGTGAACACCCAGACAGCAAGAGGTAAGCGATTTACCCTTGGTCTGTTTTTTCATGACATGGCTAATGATTTAAATAAATTTAAAGCTTTCTTCAAGTTTGTCTTTTTTAAAAAAAACAAAAACCAAGCAACAGATTTAATCTACTGTATTGTTGTTACTGGGTTGCTGTTATTTTTCAAAAGCTCCCTTTGGCTTCAGCCTTGCTCTTAATGGTCACCAGAGTGTTAGGTGTACCTGTTTCCTGTCTACACTTGCATCTCCTCCATTATAAGCTCAAGAACAGCAGCTTGGATGTTTATAAAAGGTTTATAATGTACCAGTTGCATGAATGATGTTGTATAAGGCACAAACATTCCATCTGGTACAGTCCTAGGAAGAAGCACTTTCCCACTTCTGTTCAGGGCTTCCTTATCGGGGTGGTAACAAAAACATTTTCCGTATGATTGACATTTCCTTTGCTTTTGTGCTTACCACCAAGTGATTCTGATCTGATTCCCCCTTTTTTGCTTTTCAGTATTGTCCCTTGCTCAGTCCTTGAACACTTCAGCATTCTGCAGTTAGTTTCACTATTTAAAAAGCTTATGCAAAGACTGATGAAAAGGTACAATTTGTGGAACAGGGGGATACATTTAGCCCCTCCCCTCTTTTAAAGCATGTCTACTAAGGGGTAGTTCTAGCGGTAAGACAGACATGGTTATATTGAAAGACTCCTACAAAGCCATAGTGCAGGGAACTAGAGCTTAGCCAAGAGCCCTAAGGTATTCAAAGCACCATGGTTTCTAATGAGTAAAAAAGGGAGGTGACCACAGGCTTCAGTGGAGAAAGCAGCAAGATGCCAAGTTCCATCCCAAATCAATACAGCAAAGATTCTGTTCCATGACCTGGATGTCCCAAAGCAGCCCGATTTCAGAAGCTAAGCAGCATTGGCTGTAGTCAGTATTTGAATGGGAGACCACCAAGAAATACCAGGGTCATTAACACAGAGGTAGGCAATGGCAAACCACCTCTGGATGTCTCTTGCTTTGACAACCCTGTGGGGTCACCATAAGTTGGCTGCGAGCTGATGACAAAAAGAAAAATCTGTTTTTTCTTAGAAGGGAGAGGGTTAACTTTGCAGTAGATTCTGGCTTCACTAGAATAAGAAGGGACAGAGTAACCTTTCACACACTAACTGGAGAGTACTGTTTTCTCTGGAATGTAACACATATACAGTTTATATTCAGATGTTGTAATGAACCCAAACTGTTGCGAAGCATTTATTTAAATCAACCCATTTTCAGATCACAAGAGGCCCCACACACATACTTGTTCCCCAGCATTTGAGCAATGCTTTACTTAAATACAGACAGATGTGTGCCAGACACTGCACAGATGCAAATATGTGAGCATGGTCCCTTCAAGGTGCTTTGAGCAGCTTAACAGATGGTAGCAGCATCATGATGAATGCAAAATGAATTCAGTCCTCTGTGAACAGCATACGCACGAGCTCTGGTTTAAAGCATTCTTCTTCCACCAGCTTCTGAGGCTGAAACAAGAATTAAGACAGGTACAGAAATAATTCCCCCTACGTAACACTTTACATTTTAATAGTTACGCAGCTTGTTTTCTGTGCCTGACAAGTTTGCTTTTCATGTTTCTTAGGAGAAAGTAGTACCCAGAGGTTAAAACTATGAACCATTTCCCCACTGGTTTAAAGTTCACTGGGTACAGAAGAGCACGGGTTTTCTTTCATTTAATATAAACTTTCCAAAGGTACCACAGTTAATTTTCCACCAGCTATATGTACCAGAAAGCACAAGACCTGTAGCATAAGCCTATATGCATTTTACTCAGAAATAAGCTACACTGGTTCTCTGGGACTTACTCCCAAGTATGCAAAAGACTGTAACCTTAATTTGTTCCAACGTGCTTTCAAGTAAAATGTACACAAGGATGCTATAGAGTCACAGGAGAATTTGCAGAAAGAGGCAACACATCTAAAGCAAAGTCCCCCTGACCAAATAATGCCCCATCTCAAGCCAGGATTCATCAGCTACATGTTGAAAAATACTTACAGTTCCATATTTAAGTAATGTAGGCACTCCAGTGAGCTTAAGATTCTTTCTGAATTCATTGCTGGGATCTTTCCAGCTGTGGAGAAATTTTAACAGATCAGTCTCAGTGGTTTATAAAGGATATGGAAATGTACAGAGAATATGTCAACTGGCAGAGCTAGGAAATGAAAACCTAGTGATATGATATGGGAAATACTGCCTCATGCACCCAGCATTTGGGGGGCATTCACCATTATGCCCTACTTAGTAGCTCCTCCAAGGGCATTGGATTGGCCACTGGGAGAAAGAAGCATTCAGCTGCAATGTGCCACATCTAATCCAACAGGGCAATCATATTTGTAATGTTAAGACTAGGACCTGGGAGACCCAGAGTCAAATTCCTGCTCTGCCATGAAGCTCACTGGCTGCCCTTGAGCTAGACACATGCACTCAGCCTGACCTCCTTCAGTTTTTTAATTCCTTTCAAACGGGGGGAAAAAGAACCAGGGAGGGAAAAAAACCTTAAAATCCAGCAACTAAATAAGATTTTTTCAAAAAGATATTCGTAAAGATAAAAATACAACAGTGGTGGCAGATCTACAAATAAGTTTCTATAAACTGTTTGCAAATATCTAAAAAGAAATCTATGTGCAACTGCCATCTATATGCCATATGTTCAAATATTTATAAAGTTCTTAGGTCCTCAATCCACTGATTTAACAGTGGTGGGCTTTTGATCTCTCTAATATAACACGAATTTTTTAGCTGTAGTAAGGGCACCAAGGGTCCATTTTTGTTGACCATCAGTTAGCCTCCCAAGAGACAGGCAAATAGTTTAAAAATACCTAAGCGTCCTCAAAAATCAATGAACATTCTAATACAAAATTGATATGAGTAGTAAGTTCTTCCTGGAAAAACCAAATGACTGGCCACACCCAAAGCATATGTTTAAGGGACATGTCCTGTGAGTTACAACACCAGCAATTAGACACTTTACTCAGTCCTTTGCTAAAGAGTCGCTGTAGTGTCCAGTGTATCCTAAGCATAATTTTTTTAAATGTACAAAGCCACACATAATAATATTGTGTCTAATGGCTCAAGCCAGAGGTTCTAGACATAAATCAAAAATAAGGAGAAAGAGGGCAACCCTGTCTAGTACCCTTTCAAGAGGGAATGGCACAGAACAATATGCCAGGATCTGGGGTTGTTGTGAGGGTGATGTGCTATCCTGAGAAAGGACCTCCTGCTCTCTGGAGAAAGAATAGGACAGACTGTAGTAGACAAGGGTAAGATAAAATGTAGTAGATGCATGAATAAGCATTCCAACGCAGGGAGGGGAATTTCATATCTTATGCAAAATGATAGTACAGGCCGCCACTGAGTACCCACCCAAGAAGATGCGGCAGCCAATCACAGCTCTCCAACAGGGAAATACGTCTGCAGAAGTGTTGTCATAGTCAGCATCTCAGGTATACACCTAAGGTGCTGAAGTATATACCTGAAGTCTGGCGCCTGTGAAGTAGCCCTTAGCTGTCTAACTAGGAGCCTTTATCCTTTTTGTTTAGGTTGTGGGGATTCATGCTAAGATCAGCTAGACGTTAAGGAAATGCTTCAAAGGGGGTGGACCCTCAGGCAGGAAGAGAAAAGTCCAGCTGATAAAAACAGCCATCCAGCAGAGGGAGATCACAATTGAGACCAAAGTCCTACAAAACACACAGTTTGAGCAGCAGCAGCAAGACAGTTTTACAGCACAGTCATTTGTAGCTTGCAGAAAGAAGCTGAACTTCAGCAAATCTGGTCTTTGAGATACACTCAAAGGCTAGTGTCTCTAGAGGAATTATTTGCAAGGGTGTGTTTCCTGCACTGTCCACGTGTTTCATAGGAGTTAATGTTTAGTGAGGCCATATGGTGATGATTCCTTTGCTTCCCAAAGCTTTTTTGTTGTTGCAAGGAATGGAACATTGCTCAGCAGCATTTCCATTAACCAAGTACAGTTCAAACCAGCACAATGCCCTTGGCTCCTGCTTCCTCCTTAGTTAAACTGCCCTTACTGCAGGAGTAGAACGTTTGTTAAAACAGAAACAGTATGTGCTGATTCTCACATACTGTATTACTTACTAGGGTCTGTCTCCTACTTGGCAGTAAATGAATACAGATGCTTCCGGCATGTTAGGGAGCTCGGCTCGCACAACTGGCTCCGCTTTAAAAAAAAGAATTTTATTGTGAGTTCACACAGTAAGTGTTTAGTATTTATGTAAATTCCAAAGCCCTCTAGCTCCTATCCCGTCTTTGCTATCCCACTTTAAAAAAGCATTGTGTCTGGTGTAATATAATGTGACATGGAATTTCTCTGCTTGATCTGTGGTGGCCCACTGACATGTGCAAGCAGCCATTACTCAATCTTGCAGCTACCAAGTCATGAAAGTGCATGTGTGAATGGATCAAGCACTGGTTTCCTATTGCCTTGTACCACTCCAGACATGATGCTTGTCAATGAAAACTGTTCATGCATTCAGTTACCAGCCCTGAAGAGTCAAATAAGTAATGTATCACCCAGCCCTTTGTTTTCCAGTCAGATTAGCATGCGTGCCTTGAAATGCTGCAAACACAAGCAGTTTACCTGAAAGTAGTCTTGCTGACAATGGAATTAATTACCATGGGTGGTGGGTATGCTCTTCCTTGCCGCAGGCCTTCAAGCAGAGGCCAGAATGCCATCTGTCAGGAATGCTTTGGTTTTTCAGTATAAGCAACGAATTGGACTAGATGGCACCTAAGGCCTCTTTTGACTCTATGAACTCAGCAAGATTTGTTGTAGGGTAAAGCATTATGAAAACAACTGCAGGGGAACAACTGGAAAATTATCTCCCATCCCCTAATCAACCTCTCCAGGATGCTTTAAGCTGTTAAGGGTTTGAGTGGCCAATTATTTCCCTACCCTTTAATGATCTCTCTCAAGAATCCCTACCTCCTAGGGAGTAATTAATATACACATTCGACTGTGTTTGATAGTCCCCCCCTTGTTCATTTGCAGATTAACATGTATCCTGTGTGATTTGAAGAGTTCTTTCAGTATACAGAACACTGTCTGTAGGTAGACCATATCATAAGCACACAATCATTAAGTTTACTAAAATCTTGAGTATTAATTAGACTGAGGACAGAACAATAAATGTAAGAAGTCTTACAGCACCTTAAAGACCAGTAACTGTGGCAGACCTCTACCTGGGAACCAAATGTCATTGAGTTCAGTATAGCATACTCCTAAGAGTTATTTCCATAATGCATACAACACGAATATAACATATCAATTAGCAGAGTTCAATGTGGGTAATCATGTTAAGCCTAAATCAATATGGGTGGCCATGTTAGTCTTTAGTAACAAAAAAGAGCAAGAGTCCAGTAGCACCTTAAAGATTAACAAAATTTGTGGCAGGGTATAAGCTTCCTACTGCAGTGACTCACGAAAGCTCATATCCTGCCACAAATTTTGTTAGTCTTTAAGGTGCCACTGGACTCTTCCTGTCAGGCCTACCACAGCAACATAAAACTATATTCCAGTGGTACCTTAAAGATGGGGAAAATATTTCACAATAGGCTTTTGTAAGTCAGTGCTGGCTCAGAAAAACTCAT
The DNA here is from genome assembly GCA_029233225.1 of Lepidodactylus listeri. NCBI lineage: Eukaryota > Metazoa > Chordata > Lepidosauria > Squamata > Gekkonidae > Lepidodactylus > Lepidodactylus listeri. Next base: position 31,323,284 of record JARCFY010000019.1, on the reverse strand, counting down.
ACTAGAACGCATTGTTTTATTTTATATACAGTGCCTCTGGTCTCCTGTTTTAATTTACTTAAAGGAGCTTAGAGAAATTTTAAGTAAATAAGAGACAACAATGCCCGCATCGTTCCCAATATGAATAAGTTAAGCGGTAATGACTTATTTGACTGGAAACTCGGCACGTGGGGAAGGAGAATCAGTTAAAAAAAGCCCTCCAGGGATGTCGCTGTGTTGGACCTACGCGGCCAGCCCGCTACAAGACGACCCGCGTCACAACACCCAAGAAACCCAGAAAAGCGTAAATCCATACACACGTGCACATTCCACCTACCCTTTACGCAATCCGGACACCAGCTGGCGCCACTAGCCGGATCCTTGTCACCGCTGAAGTAGGCGAAGACTCGCCGCCCCCGCCGCTGCTGCTCTCGGCACGCCTGATCGAATGCGGCATAGCCTCGCACCGACACCTCTTCCCAACTCATGACGAAGGCGAACTGGAGAGGCGGAAGCGCTACCAAGGTAGGCGAAGGCTGGCCTTGCCTCCTACGCGACGGCGGCCGTGCGGGGACACGCCGATAAACCGATTGGCCGGTTTTTCCCCGAGCCTCTGATTGGCCTCTCCCCAGCGGAGGCCGTTTCCCAGAGTTCTCCGCGCGGCGCGCAGTTGCTAAGGTACGCGCTCGGGGTCCAAGAAGTGGCGGTAGGGGCCGAGTGAGTTTTGTAAGGGAAGGCCGGCGGAAGAACTCCGCATTCTTTTCCAACCTACCCTTGTTCGAGGTGGCAGGTCTGTGGAGGCCTGGTCTAGTTACACCCATGGCCAAATGGAGCCTCCCCGTTCAGGGGTAGTGTACCTGCTGAGGTAAACTGCTTGTATGCCTGCTCGGGTCTTCTAGGAGGCTTTTGGTTGGCTACTGTTGAAAACGGGATGCTGGGGTAGGTGCGCCCCCCCCCCCGCCCCCGATCTAGCAAGGCTGTTATAAAGCGCTAAGGATCCATTCGTAATGAGTCACGCTCACGCCACGATAACTGGGTAGAACTTCCATGTCAAAGGGCAAAGTACCTCTGAATATTACTTGGGAGTGTAGGACAAGGGAAAAAGAATGTGATTTTTGAATGTGATTTCTGACACTTTTTTTTTGATGTGTGTGTGTGTGTATATATATTGAGAGCTGTCACTGTGCCTTCAAAAGTTTAATCATAATAGACCCAGATCCTGGTCTAAGCTTCTGATTAGAGAAACTTATAGCAGAATATATATATTTTATAATTGCATTTTTTGTATAAGAAGCCTCTGTAGGTGGAATTAGGATGCAATAGAAATGGAATGCGTAAGCTGCAAGGACACTGAGAGTAAGTTTAATGTGAGTCATACCCCTTATCAGCTAGCTCTCCATATGCAGCTCAGAAAGGAACCCAGTGGGGTATAAGACCTTCTGCCCTTCCTGGTTATGGCAGAATACAGCTTTGGAATTGCTGAAATGCTAAGGTGCTCAGCCCTGTATTCCCTGTTTTGAATGCATTAAACAAATATTCATCTAACTCGTTGGATTCAGACTGTGTGCTTCCAGTTTGGCCAAGGGGTCACACTGGGCACAGATTTGTGCATCAGGAGGGAGCAACAGGGAGAGGCTTTGTGCCCATGCGTATTAGTCCTTTTGGTTGGCTGTTGTGGGACACAGGATGCTATAATACAGGGATCCAGCTTTTGCTACAGCCTTGTGACTTTATGCTACAGCAGTTGACGTCAGGGGGCTTAGACTGGAGTAACCGTGCATAGGATTCTGCTTCTGGTGTGATGCAGCAGAATTCTTTTACAGTTCTTATTGGTCTGGGGGACCCCCGGGTGGAAGCATGAACACAACAGCCCTATTGTGCTGTTTTCCCCTGTTGCCTCAATTATATACATTTTGGAAACTTGTTGGCTGGATGGTATGGAGGGACATTCCAAGTTGTCTGTTCCTGGTATGTGCTGCTCCGATTTAGGCTACTTCTAGATATAGAAGTTCTGTTTAACTATCATAGCTAAAAGCTATGGGAGAGATAGATTCCTGCATGAACATTTCTCAGTCTGCCTTTAAATAGTCCAATCTAATTGGGAGTGACAGGCAGATGAGCAGCCCATAGCTGCATCACATCTCTTTCTAACCTGTGGTTTCTCATCTGTGTTGGTCAGGTAGCTCTTCCTGGCAAAGCATTGCAGGTCTAACTACAAAGATGTTTCTGAGCCTCTTGCTGTTGAGCCAGCCCAGCAGCCTGTGGCATTGTACTTTCTTCTTTTTTTTCATCTAGGGGAGGCATCAGCAGCTTGCAGCCCCTGTTGTCAAATGCTAGTCTCGGAAGTGCCAGGAACATGGTGAGCGGTCATTGGTTCTGGGTCTTTGATGTGCTGCCCTCTTCTGACTGTTCCTCAGAGTGGCTTTTCGGTACAGTTTTGTACAGATCAGGGATCAAGGACAGATGTAAAGGAACTTCTGGACCTTTGGATGGTTGTGTAGAAGTGGGGATTCTGACTCGTGCAGCTTGTCATATGCAGGAGTAGGACAAGCTGCATCTGCTGAAATGATCTCTTCTGTACAAATGTTAAAAGTACAGGAGAGAGCCTGCATCTGAATTCCAGGTGCTTGAAGAAAAAACAACTGAGGAAGACTGTTGCCTTCATGGCCTAATTGTGTGTTTCCCAAAAACATTTATTTATCTTCTGTTAGAGGTGGAATGCTGGCCTAGGTGGATCCACGTTATCTCAATCCAGCAGAGTTACTTATGCTGTCCCCCTTTGTGTTTTGTTGCTTTATTGTATTTTGCTGAAGCAGCATCTCATAGGATGATGCTGTACTTCTAGACGTGTTTGCAAAATTGGGGGCCCAGCTTAGGTCTTTGTTTCTTAAACTGTAACAGATTCTTTTTTTTTTTTAAAGATTTTTATTGATTTTATCTATTTCTACTACTACATCGCTACTTTTCTAAGCTATATTTACCTTATACAGAGTGTGCTTTAACATTTGCTTAATATTACCTTACCATTAATACATATGAAGCATTTTAAACCTTGGTTAATATTCAATTAAGATTGTTACTGATGATATATGAAAAATAAAAAAGCTGTTTGACAGACATGTTCTTTTAAAGGAATGCTTAATTATACAAATTATATATAATATATAAGTGCAATTTCAAAAAACATTTCAGCCCTTATTTCTTCTTTCGTCCTCTTCTTGTCTTAACAGTCTCTTCTTGTACCTTTGGAGCTGCTGCTCCTTTTTCCGAGTCAGAAATTTCTTCTTCGCTCTTTGAGCTATCAAATCCATACATACTTTCTTGCGATGCCAGCGAACCATCTGAGTCTCTCTCTTTTTTCTTTTCTTTGCTTTTTTCCAAAAAACTTTTTGCCTGTTGAACAGAGTCAATCTTGTATTTTTTGTCTTTGATGCTGAAGCTCAGTCCTTCCGGAACATTCCACCTGTAGATAATAGATTCAGACTGTAGCCAAGATATCAGTTTTCCATAGGCTTTCCTTCTTTTCCTTATTTCAAATGGAATATCTTTAATCACTTTAACTTCTTTTCCTTTGATCTTCAGAACCGCTTTATTTGTGGTCCTAAGCACCACATCTCTTGTTGACTTTTTGGAGAACCTTATCTGAATCTCACCAGGCAGGCTTTTCTTTTTAGTATAGTCTGGATAGGTTCTGTAAACCATATCCATATCGCTTTTTATTTCCGCTGCTTTTAAGCCCGTCACTGGTTCAAGCGCTTCACTTAACAGATTTTTAAGGTCTTCTCCTTTATCCTCTGGTACATTCTGAAGTCTTAGGAAAAAATTCGATCTTTCCATCTGTAGTTTCAAAAACTGATCAGAGTGGAAGGCCTTTTCTTTCTCCGCTTTTTGTAGCCTTGAATCATGATTTTTTACTGAAGTCTTAACTTCCAGAAGTTCTCGCTGCAGCTTCTCTGTAGTTTTATTCGACTCCTTCAGGTCCAGCTGCATCTTGTCCATCTTGACGTTGAGAGCTGTCATTTGGTCCACTAGAGGTCGCAATAACGAGGAGAACACAGTGCTCATCTCTGTGGTATCAACCTTTGAACTCGGAGCTGTACTTCCTAGTTTGGGGGAAGGTTTCGGTTTCCCCGCCATTGTTGAGGCTGCGCTTCTTTGTTGATAGTTAGATAAGATGGACGAAAGAAGCAAATTCTACGACTGCGCTTATATCTTTTAAAAGTTCATATCCTCTAAAGAGTGATGCCGCCATCTAGCAAGCCGAACGTACGTTTTTTCATGCAGTAACGCCACGTAAAGAGTCCCGTAAGTACGCCAGTCTCGAGAGGGGGGGGGTTTTGCTCCACCCGCCTTTCCCGCTGTGTTCTGTTTATTTTTACTTCAGACTCACGTTTTCTCCGTGCGTAACTATAAGTTCCAGCTTCAAAGCTTCGCAGTCTCTGCTGCTTCTCGGTTTTGCGCTTTTAGCCATACGGCTCCCACGGACGGGGGAACCTATGGGGGTGATGAAAGGGGACCTCGATCGCCACCGTAGGGAGAGATCCCCTTCGTGCCACCCCAGGCAGAGCCCCTTCACTAGGGTCTCTGGGGGCTCGGCACCAGTCCGAAGCCCCTTCTTCCCGCTGGGTACGGATCGCGCTCCCCGCAGATGCGGAGGAGCGCGTCCGCCATGGTCGCAAGTCTTGCCGGAAGAAAACTGTAACAGATTCTTTAGGCATAAATAGAGAAGTGTATGCATCAATGGGAACCCTAACATTAGTTTCCTGTTGGTATTTCAGAAGCATTCTTCTCATAGACAACAATAAATTGTCATTATCTGAGTCTCCTGTCAAGTGTAATGGGACCAGGAAAACCAGCCGCAGCTTGTGTGCCTTTGACATCCCTGCCCCAGCCGGGCAAAAGTGAAGCAAGGACTCTGCAAACCCAGGTGTTGTGACATTTCTGCTTACTTTTCTGCTTCAGGGTTTGTTTTATGGTCTTCTTGAATGGTTTTTAGGAACAAGTGTCTGTTTCAGTCACTTGCTGCCTCCTGCATGGACCAACGTAATAAATTTTTGGGGAAAGGGGTGGGCAGTGATATATCTAAATGTCTTGCATGGACATTGTGCCTTCAGCACTGTTTGTCTGTAAGACAAATCAAAAAGGGCCTTCCTGTTTTGTGTATGTGATATAAATTTATTTATTTATTTATTCATTCATTCAATTTATACCCCGCCCTCCCCACGAACGGGCTCAGCAAAATTGGATTTTGCTGTATGGTTGTTCAAATTCCATGGAATTTTGCTGCAGTTTATTCCCAAATGCAGAAGTGCTGTAGAAATTTATGCCAAAGAGATGTAAAGCATCAGCTGAATTTTATGGAACCAATGAGATACATTGCTGTGCTTCACTGTAAGCAGTATTGAACAACTGACACAACAGAGATACATCATTGTTTCTCAGTTCCTGCCATATTGGTGCTTTTCTTTCTTTTTTTTTTCTAGTTTCTTTTTTTTTTTTTTTAATAATTTATTTTTGATTTTTACAAGAACACAGTTAACAAATTCCTTTTTGACAAGTGTTGAGCACATAGACATTATAAATGAAGATATAAAATCTTCAAAGGCTGAGGCTGCATAAGCTCTTTATGTCTGCAGTCACCTCCCTTGGGGAATTTCAAGACAAATTCTTGACAATTCAGGACAAATTAGCCTGGCATCTGTCAGGGTTGCTGATTTACCTTGGGGAAGATGTGACCTATTTCCCACCCCATGAGTGCTCTGTTTAGAAACGTGACCCAAAGAAAGATTTAGACAGTGTTGTTTGATGTTTGGAACAGCTCCAGTTCACTCGGAATGTTTCTGCGCTGCCAGAGAACTTGGCTTTCCAATTCACCAATCCTCGTCCAATTATAATAGAAAAGCTGAAGCAGCCTAGCAATAGGAAGGATCAAGGTGCCGGTGATGGATTGGACATCAGAAACTCTGTTGAGTTTTCCATTGTATCTGAAGAGAAACTCAATCTGGCTGTTCAGCTGGCCAAAAGGGATGTGAAACGAAGACATCTAGAGGAGCAAGTGAGACAGCATTTGCTTAGTGAGAACAAGATTGCACCTGCTCACCCCAGGGGGCCTGGGCAGACCAGAAGGAAGGAGTCTGAAAATGCTGCAGGACCAAGAGCATCAAACTTCCTCCAAAAGGATGAACACCAGCGTGGCAATTATTCCATGCTGGAGACAAGCAGCTCTGGAGCTAAAGTCTACCTCTACACCCCAAATCGTACTACGTCGAAAGCTGCTTCATCTGATTCACCCCCCACCCGTGACCCAGGACCTGGGCCCAGAAAGGAGGAAGATAAGACTGCCCTGGAGGTCAGGCGGCTGCAAAAGGAGCTACAAAGCTACATCCAGAAAATAGAGGAGTTGGCAAAAAAAGGTGAGGGTGATATAGCTGCTGCTTTGATAGTGGCAGAATCTCAGTCTTTTATCCCAGCTCCAGGGCAAATGGTGTCTCTGGGGCTCCTCTCCCTGGGCATGGGAGGCTTCTGAGTCCAAGACATGCAGCAGAGTCCACTGCAGTTGCTGCCATTGTTGGTGATCCTTTAAGGTTGGGTTGGAAGGAAACCATGTTGCTGTGTTGGGCATGCAGCCTGTTTGCTCCTTGGAGGTTTGACAGACCTGATGAATGGCAGAATTCAAAGTCATAGTAGTGGCAAGCTTGGCTAACGTCTTTTAATTGTATGATGGGAAAGTCCTTAGCTGTTGTGTAAAATGTCTTACAGTTTCCATGTTAGAATGAGTAAGTGTTTAAAAGTGTGTTCTGGCTTTTCCTGCGTAGTCCTTGGAAGTGTAAGGGTTACTGTGGTCTGGAACAAAGGTTCTTGCTCTTTTGGAGTCAGAGAGTATTTAACACTTCTGTCAGAGGGGGGCAAGCTAGCCTTGTGTGCAGACTACATGACCTTTCTCCATGCTTCCCACTCAAGCAAGGCTTTTCTTGTAGGCTGTTCGTTTTCTCTGCAGCAAGATTTCCTCCAGTTAATAACTCATTCCAAACCCATCACTTTGTGTTTTGCTGAACTGTCTTTTGTTCCAGAGAGAAGCAAAGAAACTTTGGACCCTGACGAAGAGCGCCGTGTCCGTGTTCGGAGACAGGAGCAGGCCGTGCGCTCTGCACGAATACTGTATGTGCTGCAGCAACAGGCAAGAATGTTGTTCATTTTTTCTCTGTACTCAGGTCTCCCCTATGGCATGTTGCACCTTGTGCCAGCTGTGGCCTTTCTATCAAAAGTGAGCTCTTGCCAGAGTTATTCACATTCTGATCACATCCAGACTAGACTACTGCAAACACACCCTTTGTGGGACAGCCTCTGAAAATTATTCGGAAATCTCAGTCAGTTCACAGTGTGACAGTGTGGTTGCTGTTTGGCATAAGCTATAGAACAGGGGTGTCAAACATGCGGCTTGGGGGCCCCAATCCGGCCCCCAAGCCCTGGCTGTTTCCTACTTCCTTTTCCAGTTCTCTTGCTGCCACATCACAGCTTGCTTTGCCAGTCTCCCTCAATCACACAGGAGAGAGAGACAGGCAAACCTCTGCTGTGCAGTTGAGAGTGTCTGGTAAAGAACTGGCTGTGTCCTTTGTAAAGTTTATATCTCTGCTACCTGGCATTACATTTTATGACACACATGACCCGGCCCAACAAGGACTCATTTATGTCAGATCCGGCCCCCATAACAAACGAGTTCGACACCCCTGCTATAGAGAATGCTCTTTGCGAGTCTTAAGAGAACTGTGCTGTCTGCCAATTTGTTTCAGAGCACAGTTCAGAGTGCTGATTCTTACCTTCTCTTAGACTGTTTAGGGCCATAAGGGTGTCTGAATAAGCACCTGCTCCCATAGAATCTGCCTGCTCTGTGTGTGTGTCCTCTTTCAGAGGTAAGATATGTGGCAGCTAGGGACAGAGCCTTTTCTGTGATGACTCCTCAACTGTGGAATTCTGTCTCCGCAGCAGTTCACCTGGGGCGAGGCATGCTAAGTATTAGGCACTAGGTGGGGGAGAATCCTGTTATTTTTCCAGATGTTTAGCTAAATGTTTTGTCCTCCCTAGCATGCTATTTGCTGCGGCAGTTTTACTACTTTTTCCCTTTGCCCATGCTTTTCTTGGTAGTGTGTATTGTAATTGATATGTTTTTCTGATCTTTTTTTACAAAAAGATTGTTTTATTCACTGGTGTTGCTTAAACCTGCTTTATATTGTCATGCTAGATTACTTTCTTTACTGTTATGCATGTTAATGATTTGCCTTGGAGTATTTTAATGGAGAGAACAGAATAAATATTTTAAAAGAATAGGCCCTGAATGCATAGTGCATTCTCTGCGGTGCTGCGTAAAATGCCTGGATTACTGCTTAGGCCCTGATGGAGCCTTCTCTGGGCTTCAGAGAAGTTCTAATCTGGACCCGAGCTTTGTTATTCCAGTTCTACAGTTTGGTCTTCATAAACCATGCAGTCAGAAACCTCAGAACTGGGATTCTTGGGCCTGAACTCTGCTGTGCAGACTACTTCGCAATGTCTCTGTTTAGTTAATTTGTTTGTAATATGTTATTTAATAGGTAAAAGAAATCCAAGAAGAGCTGGAGAAGCTGAGTCCTCAGAAAATCAAACACACAAAGAAGGTGAGGGAGCAAGTCCCTGGGGATTTTGGGACATCACGGATCAGGGGAAAACATTTCCCTCAGGCTGGCAGGAGGCTGTGAAAGGAGCTCTTAAGGATAGTGGTGAGGGCTTTTTCGAGTTGTCATAACCACCATGCTTTCCAGTTTATAAGAGACTGGAAACATCTTGTATCTGCAAGTTAATTATTCATTGTGTGGAGAAGCACTTCCTTTTGTCTAATACATCTACTTTCTGTTAGGTGACACTGTGTTCTAGTATTATGAGAGGGGAGAACTCTCTACCCAGTGCATGCTTTCAAATCTGTATCATATCTTCCTGTAGTTGACTTTTATGTTTGTAAACTGGAAAAGCTCCAGACTTTTTTAGCCTTTCACGTTGCATCCCTTTAATCACGTTGGTTGCCCTTTTCTGCAGCTTTCCTAGCTCTGTGATATCTATGCAGGTGACAGGCATGATTTCTCAGGAAAGAATAATGATAGACCCTTTATTTTATTGGATTTGTATCCTGCCCTCCCCGCACAGCAGGCTCATGGCGGGTTCCATCAAATGTAATCTACAGTAATTAAGAACCGTTAAAAATACATCAGATAAAATACTGTGCAAATTCTGTATATCCCGTCGGAACCTCAACCGATGTAACCTGTCACAACTGGGTTCCAGATACTACTCAGATATGATCCACTGAAGGGGAGGCCCAATAGATAGATAAAAAGGTGGGGTAGCCGTGTTGGTCTGAAGCAGCAGAACAAAATTTGAGTCCAGTAGACCCTTGAAACAAAAGCAAGGGCTTTGGGGAGTATCTTAATGGCACAGAAGTGGAGTGCCTAGCTGTCATATAAATACAGGTGAAGGTTAAAGTTTATTCCTTGAGGTGGTCCTGTCTGAAGGCAGGAGGGGAACATTCTTGGCCTCCGTTTACATTTAGGATTGCCATCTCCACATGGCAAATTTGTGAGCATCACTTTCTCTAGTTTACGAGGGCCCATCAAATGTGCATCAGAAAAGAAGTGCTTCAGTACATCATTTTTTGGCGCACAGCTTCTGTGCTGGTCCCTGAACTTAATGTTCTTGAGATGGGGACATTAGAGCTGTACGTGGTATTCTAAATGCAGTGACACTGCAGACCTATGTAAGGGTGGGTGTTACAAGCCCAGCTATTTTATTTGCAGGCTTTCTCTGTTTCTATAGCGCTGTTGTATCAGCATGGAATCCAGCCTGATAGGCACTCTGCTAAAGCATTCTTCAGGCATAGGCTGCAGCTAAGGAGTGCTTTGAAGACTGGGGTCTGTGAGTGGAAACTTCTGTCTCATAGCTAGCCTGGCTGACACTAGTCTCTGGACAGGGTCCAGCTAACTCATGGGCCCTCTTTCTCTCCTTCCTTTGTGATGCAGTCACGAGCCATGGCCAGGCTGGCAGCAGCTCACAGAAGCGCAGTCCGGGCCTTGCAGATGTTTGCCGCTCACTTTGCCAGCCAATCGGAGCACCACCCGGCTCCCACCCACTGCAAGGAACTGGGCAACCTGATCCGGCAGCTGTCCCTTTGCTCTGCCCGCCTCGAGATGGGATCCTCCGTTCCCGACGTCGTCATAGATTTACTGCTGCAAATAGAGGTGCTGGGGGGAGAGAGGGTTTCTTCATTTGGTCAGTGGCTCAGGGGTGATGTGGCCCACACGAATAAGCCTGGGAGATAAGTGTATATTGTAGCCATTGCAGGGGGCCAAACAGCAAAAGGGTTGTTGGGGGCCAAACAGCAAAAGGAGCTGCTGCCGCCAAACCCACTTCAATGAACTCCTTTGTAACTCTGTAACAAACAAATAATATTTTCTGAAGGCATGCTAAAGGCTGTGCTTTTGCTACAAATTATTTGTTAAATGCCCACTGGGCAGGTTAAATATTGTGGAATACTTGGAACTTAAGTAACAGATCATTTCTAAATCTGGTAGCAAAGTTTTCTCCTGCAGGAAGTTAAGAGGTTTTTTGACTATTGCAACATGTTTGATCTGTGCACGTTGCAAGGTGGGAAATGGCGCTTTCACTTTGCATGTTTAATAAAAGACAAAAATTGTGGTAGCAGGATTTGGACTCTTTGCTGTCCAAGAAGGAGTCACCCAAGAAAGGGAAGAAATGGCCTTCCGCATCTCAGGCTGAGCTGCCATCGAGCAGGGACAGGGTGCCAAGCAGAGAGAAGAAAGTTAGCGCACCGGAGCCCAAAAAGCCACCGGTGGCCAGAAGACTTCTCCCTTCCAACTATGAAGGTGGACAAGATTTTATGGGTTTGTATGTGAGCAGCTGAAATCTGTATTCTTCTGAGGGCTTGCTTTGCAGAAACAAAAGATCTCTGCTTTAAGCATTGTGGGCAGAGGTGAGAGATGCTCAGAAAAGCTGTATCTTGCCCTGATATGTCTGTTCATAGTTTTTGGTGGGTGGGTGTTTTTAAAAATATTAATGTTAAACTGCCCTTCCTTGAAGGAGCTCAGGTTTGCTTTCATGGTCCCTGTCCCATTTTCTTTTTGTGACAACCCTTTGAGGTAGAAAATGGTTGGATGGAGCCCCATTGGTGCTAAGCAAAATCCAACAGAAGCCATGTAACACCTTTTATGATGAGTAAACAAAGTAACAAAAGCAAGCTTTCACAGTCTCCAGAACTCTTAATTAGACTGGATATTAGAAAGATGGTGGATGAGAGGAAAAAAACCAGTCTCGTGCCATTGTCCTAAGGCCTTGCCTTGTATGCATATTGTGTAAAATTCTGAGCGAGTTTTAAAATGATGCTGGTGTCAGGAGGAGACGACTGAGAGGTGATATGATAACCATCTTCAAGTACTTGAAGGGCTGCCGTATAGTGGATGGTATGGAGTCGTTTTCTGTTGCCCCAGAAGGTCAGACCAGAACCAGTGGTTTGAAATTAAATCAGAAGAGTTTTCGGCTAAGCATTAAGAAGAACTTCCTGACAGTTAGAGCAGTTCCTCAGTGGAATAGTCTTCCTTTGGAGGTGGTGGGCTCTCCTTCTTTGGAGGTTTTCAGACAGAGGCTAGATAGCCAGCAGACAGCAATGCTGATTCTGTGAACTTAGGCAGATCACGATAAGGGAGGGCAGGAAGGGTTGCATCAGTGCTTAGTTCTTGTGGCCCTTTCTTACACGCCCAGGGAAATGCTGATTGCCACTTCGGGATCAGGAAGCAGTTTTTATCCAGGCCAATTTGGCCAGAGATCCTGGAGGATTGTTTTGTTGTTGTGGTTGCCAACTTCTGACCATGGAACAGGGTTCACTGGGGGTGTGGGAGGGAGGTATTTGTGAATTTCTGCATTGAGCAGGGGGTTGAACTAGATGACCCTGGAGGTCCCTTCCAAATCTATGTTCTATGTTTCTGAGCATTCTGGGAGGGAGAAGCACAACACAGAAGCATCCAATTGAAAGGAAACCCACTGATCAGATCTCTATCTAGCAGCAAACGAAACATGCAGTTCCTGCTAAACCACTGAGAGCAAAGGGGAAAAAACATAATAGTCATTGTATATATAACTAGGAGTAAGGCCCATTGTGGGAAGAAATACAACGGGTTCTAGAAGGAAGCTCCAAGTTAATGTCCCGGTTGTGGCTGGTGCGGCGGCAGAGGAAAGGGGAAAACAGTGGGAGGCAAGCTGTGTTTATTTCCATCTGGTTATTTATAAGGCAGGGCTGTCTCAAGTGATTTTTGCTGCCCCAAGTGGGTAGTATGGGAGGACAGCCTCATGGTAACAGGTATGGTTCCCTCCATCCCTGACTTATGTTGATTTGGGGTTATGCAGTGGCAGCTAAGTTAGAAAACCACCTCCTCCTATGCAATGTCTTCTGGGCTCCAAGGATCTGGGAAGCAGTTCCATAGCCAGTTACAGAGTTGCCAACTCTGGCTTGGGAAATACCTGTAGATTTAAGGGGTAGATCGTGGGGAGGGAAGGGGGGCGGGGATGGATCTCAGCAGGGTATAATTCCATAGAGTCCATTGCCCAAAGCAGCCATTTTCTCCAGGAGAACTGATCTTGGAGATCTCCAGGCGCTGCCTGGAGGCTGGCAATACTAAGGAGAGGGCCAGACCTGTACATTTGAGGGGTAGAGCCTGGAGAGGGCAGGGTTTGGGGTGCAGAGGGACCTCAGCAGGACATAACGCCATAGAGTCTGGGGAGGGCAGGGTTTGGGGTGCCCATAGCAGCTACTGTAATAGCTGGGAAATTTTCTGTAGGAGAAATTATGTGCTGTGGCTGGGGAACACGGTGATTTCTGGGAGATCTCCAGGCCCCACAGGGAGTTTGGGAACTCCAGTGACCATTTAAGGAATGATTGGGAGATGTATTTTACCTCACGACACATTCAGTGACTCAACAGCAACAGCAAACTGTTTAGAATGTTAGAGGCAAAGGCCAATAAGGCCGCATATGCAAATGACCTCTGTGTTCCAACTGGCTATTGGGGGGAGAGGAACAGCAAACTGTTTAGAATATTGGAGGCGAGGTTCAGGCAATGTAGCCAGTGGATAGGGACAGCATGAGTGACACATCAGGCAGCCAACTGATTTTGGCAAGCATAGAATGTTGCCACTTGAAATTCCTTTTATTATATAGAAAGATACCAGAGGCTACTTTTAATTTAAATATAATTGAATTTGGTTTTAGATGAAAGAGGGAGGGATTAGTCCAAGAGAGCTACATGACAGGGTGGAGATTTGAACTCTGTTGTCCCTGATGATAGAACAACATTGTAATCATTAGGCATGGCTCTTGGTTCTGATTGCATAGATTTGGTCATCTAGAACAGGGAAGCCAGATTGACAAATTGGGCTTCAGGTTGCAACTTGTGGAAGCCCCACCAGGCTTAAAGAAGGCTCTTGTTTCCATCGTAGGTTAGGCAATACAATGATTCATCTTAATTTAATCAATGAATAATTGTTTTTGGAATACCAGACAATGTGTTGGCTGAAAAATGGGGTGACGACCCTGGTAATTTTAGGCGAAACAAGTACGTAGCCACATTAATCCACAGCAAATTTTAGAAGCCACTTTCATTGAGACCAACCAAAACAACACAATACAGTGTGCAAGCTTTCCAGATCTCTTCATTAAACTGAAGAGTTCTTCAGGCTGAAGAACCCTTCAGCTTGATGAAGAGATCGGGACAACTTGGAAAGTTTGCACACTGCATTGTGTTATTTTCATTGGTCTCAATAAAAATGGCATTACATGGCGTTTGTTACTGGATCTAATTCTTATCAAGTATTGACTCCGCACACCTTGGGGTAGTGAGCGGTGAGAGAAGCTATCACTTGGCTCTCCGTTCTACACACTGCAGCTCTGCAGACCTCTTCTTCCTCTCCTCTCTCAGCTCCCTTTGCATCTTCTTACCTTCCCTCCCCCAGTAGCCGCTGATTCTTCTTCTCATTCAGCCGCATTAAGAAGCTGAAGATCAGTCTGACTCTGGATTTCCAGGTTGGGGTTTGCCACTTGTTTGCTTTGTTTGGGAAAAACTACTGAATTCAGTTACCCTGCAAATCTAAAGTAGGCTTAATTTTGGTCCATGACAAAGGCAGGACTTTGGCAGTGGCAAACACATAAGAATAGCTATACTGGATCAGACCAGTGGTCCATCTAGTCAGACACCCTGTTCCCAGCAGTGTAATTCCACAGGGGAGCCCACAAACTTGTGACAGCCCAGACGATCTCCTTTTAGGTGGGACCATTGTCCTGTGGCCCTTATTTGTCTAGCCAGTGTTGAACTTTCTTCTTCTCGATTCTAGGTTCTGTTAATACTGAGAGAGATTGAGAATCAGAGTGTGTTTGTTTTGTTTTGGCTGTCTGCCTGGTTATCCTTGAGCACAGGAGTCGTTCAGGAGGGCATCTGAGGGTTTCCTAATTGTGTACTGAAACAGTATTGTGCTTATGGGCTTTAGATGACCACCAGCAGACTGAAGAGGTGTGGTCACCAGGGAAGATGGCAGATCACTCCAGCACAACAGCCCAGGAGAATCTGCTGATTCCAGAGCAAGATGGAGCTCTTCAGGGCAGACCCAGGGAGGTCTTGGGAAGACTCGGGCCTGTGAAAAAGGCCTCCGGTCTCAAAGGTGGCCCACTGAAAAAGAAAGGAGTGGCATTTTCTGCCAAAGCTCAGGTACAGACATACCATTAGCACTGTTCCTCCTCCTCTGCATCCCTGAGCTTAATTTTCAGTTGCTGTCATACAGTTTCCCCTGCAGCATAATGTCTTAATGCTCAGAATTACAGTCGTTAATATTATTGTTCTGGCGGTGGCTGTTTTGACAAAACCCTCTAAAGCCTTGTCTTTTCCTGAAGAGGATTGTGGTTTGTTTCTTAAAGGGAGGCTGTAGACCCCAGAGACCAAAAGCTGAGCAGCCTCAAGCCAAGCACACCCGGTTTCAAGACACCACCGTTGCATTCCGGCTGAAGGAGACCAAGCCACCTGTTCGAGAGAGCCGGATCCCCTGGTTGCCTCCTAGCCCCACTTCCCCTCGAGGGTCTCCTCAACGGTAGGTTAACGTCACTGCAAAAGCAGCCTTGGTGGGACTGATCAGGCAGCTTGGGTAACAATAGGCACACTCCGGTCCTGCTTCTCACATCTTATACCCCGGGGGGAGGGCTTTGCCTTCAGAAGCGCCGCGTGCCTTGGAGATGTGTCCTTGTGATGCAGACTGCTTGCTATTGCTCTTTGGAGCCCCTCCGAAGTTGAAGCCTTGCTCCTAACAGACTCTTCTCTCCTTGGTTCCCTGCCCCTTGCCATATTTCTTTCTCTGCCTTTTTGTTTTGCAAAGTTGGTTTCAAATATGGCTCATTGTATGATGTGCCTCAGTTTCCAGTTTTGTAGGATTGGGGGAAATGTATTATTGTCAAGGCAGCCTGGCCCCATTAATTCAACCCTTTAACTGGAAAATATGATGAGTGTTATCGTCAGGAGTAGCCTGGATTGCTGGCAGCCTTTTTCTACGTGGGATGCAAACGGTTTTTTAGAGAAAACAACCAGCATTGGTGACATTGTCTGTTATGGGGAAGGCAGACAGTGCAGCTTATGGCTTGTAACATTTAAGTTCTGAAACTGATTGTGCCTTGTGGAGACTGCTTTGTGAGATTAATTCCAAATGCCCATTATTCAGTCATGTAAGCCAACCTGTTTCAATCAGTGGACATTCCCTTGTGTTTAGCAGGACCGTGATTCCACAGCAGATTGCCATGAGAAGAAGAGAAATTCGAATTAGGATCACTGGCATAAATGTCAGTCCTGAAACAAGTGTGAATCTGCTACAGATGCATTCAGTGCTCTTGTGCTGATGGATCGTGAAGGGAAATCCTGCCTTTGCATGTAATCTCTATGTAATCAACAGCACAATCCTAAACAAGAGTTACACCTTTCTAAATCAATTGAAGTAATCCATCATGTTTAGGAGGCTGCAACTCTACTTAAGGATACTCTGCAGGTCTCTCTTCAGCCGATAGCATTTGTTTTGCCAGAACCAGACTTCACTCCTTCCCTTTGAGAGCTTCTGCTCTGTGTGATGCAGAAGTTTGCCGATTGTTAGTGCAGAACGGGGACTGCAGTAATGGCCTCACACCTCACCTCTTCTTCCCGCCATTCCTTGCAGGCAACCGGATAGAAGTCCCCGAAGCAGAGAGACCGTTTTAGAGAGAGAGAGAACAGGAGAGGGGAGACGAGCCACGGAAAAGCCAGCTGTCAGGTTGGCACAGAAGAGCTCATTGAGTGCTTTTATGGACCTTGCAGTGGTTGCATTTCAGAAACCATAGGAGGGTAAAACTTCCTTGCTGTGAAGGTGGCTTCTCCGAAACCTATAGAGGCTTTTCTTTACCCTAGATTACATACTTTCACCGACCTAAATTTGCAGTGGGTTGTGTAAGTAAAAGATGTTTAGCTTGAGACATATCTGGGCCGAGCTTGGTTTCTAAGTCTTGCCTGTGTCCAAGAAGGATGAGGAAACTGGATTACTTCAGCAGGCAAACAGTGGCCAGAATCCAAGCCCTGGGCTTCATGTCCCAACTGGAAACGGAAGTAGAGGCATTGGGTGGGTTTTGCATTCTGATTCAGCATAAGGCTGCTTCATGTGTATGTACCTCTTTGGTATGTTTCTCCTGTATGCGGCTCCAAAACTAGCACAGAAGATAGAGCTAGCCCAGGAGAAGAGAACGTGCAAGAAAGCGGCTTCCAGTTCCCGTGATGTTTGGCCTGCCAGTCGGGTGCTGGGGCTCTTGATCTTCCAGGACACACAGTGGCTCAGTTTCCCTTTATTCTTCCTACCCCTGAGGGAGAAAGAATTAACTCCTGGGATAGGAGTGGCTACTTTCAGTCTAATATCTGTCCAATGATGATGTGTGGTCAGGGAATTCAGTTTCAGGCACTGTCCACCAGACAATGAGACCTGGCGACAGCACAGTCATCCAGAACCAAGACAGACAAACTGAAGGGCACACAGTTGACACATAAACACCCATGCTTAGGTGTGAAGCGTGCTTCAGTTTTGGAACTGCTCGCTGTGGAAATCCGTTGAACATCTAATTAGATCCAGATAGCTGGCTTCTCTCTGCTCAGTGTGCATTTCAGAGTGTGGCTTGTTACTGTGCATTTACTGTGTCCAATGAGTGATGACCAAAAAAACCAGCTAACATTAAGTACTGGATTTTTTCCCCCACTATGGTGTTCACAGGACTGAGGGCACCTCTTCAAAGGAGATCGTGGATAAGATGGAGAGAGAGATCCGAGAGCGGCTGGAGCCCCTCTTGGAGAAAGCACAGGTAAGCACCAGAAGAACTTGTGGGCTTGGCAGAGGTGTTGTGTAACTTAACACGTTTGTCATCACTGCTGCACACTGAGTCAGCATTTCATGGAGTCACCCACCATGACCAGAAAACCTCTTTCCTGGTCAGTCTTCTGACAGTTTGTTCTCCGTCACTGAAGTTAAGATTTTTTGCCCCGGGGTGCATCACTTTACCCTTACTTAATACTGAATCTCATTTGCTGCGTTGCCATCCACTCACCTGATTCGGAGGGACCTTTATGGGGAGCTCTTTGCGACTGTCCTGAATAATTTGGTGTCTTGGCTATTTACTTGTACACCTTCTGGGTCATTTGTCTAAACCTTGCCTTTCCTCCAAGCCACTCAGAGCAGCGGTTTGGGCACTCCCTGAAAGGAAGTGACTTTGCCCAAAGGTCTCTGCATTGAGAACTTGAACTCTGCAGTGAGTATCCAGAGAACTGGACAATCGTTTCCATGCTTTTGTTTCATCAGAAGGTGAATCTCTCCTTGGAAAGAAACATTCGCTTGAAGGAGCCGTTATTGGAAAGCCAGGTGCCACCCCAGGATGTGGGGAAGGTAAGATGTGCTCCAATAAAAGGGGCAAAGAATGGTTGAAACCTGGGGGAGGTTTTGTAGCTCTGCCTGCTCAAGCTACAGCTTCCAGTGGGGAAAACACAGGGTGCGTTATGTTCTGCGGCAGGGCCCATGTGCATGACACGGCTACCATGTGGTGGTGACTTGCCATGCGCTTTGCAGGATTTTCATCCTGATCTTGAAACCATTCCTCCTCACCAAACCTTCAGGAAGTCTGTGGTGGTAAAAGTAGCCTATTATGTGGCACGCTGCAGTGTGGAAACCGCTGCTCCCTGGAAGCGGTTAAAAGCTCTCCCTGACTTGGTGACCATTTAATAGGTTACAGTTACCTAGCTAAAGAAGGCCCAAGGCTTTTCCTAGGGCTTTAGGCAATGGTGAAGGGTGTCAAAAAATAAGTATGGTTTATGGCCACTTAGCCCTTGCTTTTAGGCAGTGTATTCAGGATTAACTTGAACGCCTTCTGAGTATACTTAGGAACCTGTTTCTGAGGATCCTGTAGGGTATGAGCCATGAGTTGAGAGGCTCCTATTTCAAACCTAGCCTCTGCTATGAGTTTGACTGGGTGAACTCAGACCAGCTGCTCTCTCTGGGCATCAGCTGTCTCCTACGGGAATCTCTTTAGCTGTTTGAGCTGATTTTGGTGTGTGAATGTGAAGGAGGGGGACGACTCCACTTCTGATGTCTCCTAATAGACAATGTTTAGTCGCTTCAAGAGCACTGCTGAAAGGGTGTGTGTCCAATCTATCTAGAAAGTAATGTTTTAAATAACTCTGTAGATGTTGCCAGCACCTCCTGTGTGTGTGTTTGATTATCAGGCTGCAGCTGAGGCAGGTATCTCAAGCAGCCTTTTGGAGGACTCTGCTCTAGAACAGAGCCAGAAGACAAGATGGGAGTCTCTCTCTGTGCTTGGTGCCCCTGATCTGGAGACGATGCTTCAGAGGATGGAGGAGATCGAGGTGTGCTTCTGCTCTGGTCTCCGTCAACACGTGACTTGCGCCAGCAAACCACTTGGGAGTGCAGTTAGCAGGGGGATCATTCCGGACAAAATTGGGCAGCCTGTGGGGAGGGGGAAGCAGAGTTCTCCATGCTGTGTGATTTTTTTTCTTTCTTTTTTTGAGTCTCTGACATGTGGATAGTCCCAGGCAGCCTTCTGTCTGCCAGCATGGATCCCTCATCAGGGGAAGTCAGCTGTCAGCTTCTTCTCCCTGAAGGGGAGGGGAGAGCACTGCTGTGTGTGTTGACGGGAGGGCAGAGCTGGCTCGCTGGGCTGGGCTGTAGGCTTTGTCAAAGGTCAGCCTTCCAGAACTCGCCTGCAGTGCCCCATCTTCTGCAAATCCTCGTGCCGTGCCACAATTCCGCCTTGGACTTGTCCTTGGCCTGGGTAAAAATTAAGTCCTGACATGGGATTGAGGTGGGGGGAACTGTAGATCACTGCAGACTGCGTTCAGTCCTGTAATGGCTTCAGACCCATTTAGTGGGAGGCTTCTGCTATTCTGCAGTGACTAGGCAGATGCAGCAGGGGGTGGGAGGGTGTTTGCTTTTGTAGATGCAACTTAGTCAAGGGAAGGGTCATCTCTTGTCATACAGTAGGGAGAGTCACACTGGATCAGACCAAGGATCCATCTAGTTCAGCATCCTGTGGCCGGTCAGTTCCCCTGGAAGGTGCACAAGCCGGGCATAGAGGCCAAAGCCTCTGCTATTTAGAGGTATTCTGCCTCTGGCCATGAGAGATCTGTTTGGCCATTATGACTGTTGATGGGTCTGTTCCCCATCCGTTGAAACCCTTTTAAAAGCCACCTTTGCTAGTAACCGTATCTGTATCACATGGCAGTGAGTTCCATCCGTTAGCGATGTGCTGTGTGAAGAACTATTTCTTTTCATCTGCTCATCGACTTTAGTGAGTGTCCCAAATTCTTGCATTAAGGGAGAGAGAAGAAAAATTCTGTATCTGTTTTCTCCACATCTGTCAGCTTTTCTCCAGTCCAGTAAAACCCAACTTTGATTTGCTGACTAATCATGTTCTTCTTCCCCCCCTGTCTGTGTGTGTCTCTGTGTGTGCAAGAACTCCCAAGAGCTGATGCGAAGGCGGTATAACCAGATTGTCTATTCTGACCCTGAATTCTGGGCCCAGGAAGAGAGAAGGGGTAAGTGGCAGGCAGGCAAATGCGAAGGGCAGGCTGATGGTCAGGTAGCCAGGAGCGAACACATGAAGCTATCTTACACTTAGTCCATCGAAGTCAGTAACGTCTGCTCAGACCGGCAGCTGCTCTCCCAGTTCTCAGGCAGAAGTCTTTCCCATCACCCACTGCCTGATCCTTTTAACTGGAGATGCCAGGACTGAACCCGGGACCTTCTGCATGCCAAGCAGACACCCTGCCACTGAGTCACAGCTTCTCCCCCAAGTGTGCCTGCATAACCATCAAAGCCGAAAGACAGAGCTAGGGGGTTACCTTACCATCTCCATATTCATTGTGATTCTGAAGATGAGAGAAGGCACGGTGCTGCTATGAAGGCAGCATAAGACTCAGAAGCTTAGGAGGAAGGATCTAGTTTCTTGTGCTGGTTTCCTGACTTATGTTAACAGACTGGCTCCTCTGATGTGGTGAGCACTTGCAGGCTTCAATCCCCGTGGGCCCAAGAGACAGATACCCTTGTGCAGAGCCTTGCGCATGTGAAATTAAAGCCCGAGTGCTCGGTCAGTTGTAGCAAAATTAAGCAGCACCTTTAAAGACTAGCAAAATTGATTCCAGCCTGAGCTTTTGTGAGTCAGAGTTCACTTCATTAGATGCATGGAGTGTGTGTCTGTTGGCGACGCATTTCTGCTCCCAAGTTGCAAGCATGAAAAGAGGGCTTAGAATGAGCTGCCGCTCTATCCCAGGAAGAGCCTGGGAATTTCAGCCTTCCCTTGTGACTGTTTCTGCCAACTTTCTTGTACTGGGAACGAAAAGGCCAGTGTGGTGTAGTGGTTAGAGTGTTGGACTGGGAGAGCTGGGTTCAAATCCAGTGCTGTGAAGGTCACCAGGTGTCTCTGGTCTGGTCACTCTTTCTTTCTCAGCTTAATCCATCTCACAGGAATTGCTGAGATGATAAAAATGAGAAGGGGGAGAATGATGGATGCTGCCCCCCTGAGCTCCTGGGAGGCATGGTGGGATAAAAACGCACTAAAACTTAGTATCTTTAGGGTGTGTGTTTGTCTATATGAAGGGTTGTGACTGAGTTTGCTGTAGATTCCAGTTCACTGTCCTTTTGTAAAGAAAGTGCTGATGGACGTGTTCCCTCTCCAGGAACACTGGTGGACAAACTGCAAGGAGCTCTGCACATCCACTAAAGGGTTTTGTTTTTGTTTCCTCCACCTCTTAGATAATGCAATTGCAGCAAGAGAGAAGTCTCCTGGGGCTCCCCATCCCATCCAGATAACGAAGCCAGAAGGTCACAATGAGCCACAAGTGGACATTGTATTAGAAAGGCCCTTGGACGGAAAGTAAGTAGAAATTCAGAAGCAGGTGGTTGGCTGCATAATCGATGCTCGGTGGGAGTAGTTAATGGCATTGTCTAGTGCTAGAAACTGGCCACATGCCTTGCATAGAATCACAGAGTTGGAAGGGGCCATCCAAGCTATCCAGTCCAACCCTCTGCTCCATGCAGGAACAGGTTAGAACACTCCTGACAAGTCTTTGTCCAGCTGCTGCTTAAAGACTGCCAGTGAGGGGGAGCTCACCACCTCCCTGGGTAGCTGATTCTACTGTTTAAGAGCTCTTACTGTAAAAAAGGTTTTCCTAATATCCAACCGGTACCTTCCTGCCCTTAATTTAAACCCATTATTGCGAGTCCTAACCTCTGCTGCCAACAGGAACAGCTCCCTGCCCTCCTCTAAGTGACAGCACCTCAAATACTTAAAAAGAGCAGTCATCTTTCTTCAGGCCCCTCCCTATCATCACCAGTGGTTTGAATGGCTGTGATGTCACGGAATATTCACAAGTATTCCAGTGGCTCAGGCGCAGTGTGGTGGCAGCAGTACCCATCTCTGTGATGGGCTAAAGCTTCTGTTGGGCTGAGGGGACTGCAGGTGCTTTGCACTGTTGGCAGGGATTCAAAAGAAAGCAGAAAATAAAACCAGAGGAAGTCTATGTAATCCAGTATCCTCTTTCCAACAGTGGCCAGCCCAGAACACGAAACTGTGTTTCTGGATAACAATAAAGTGGCAAGGTTTGTTTTTAAATAACTGTACTTGAGGAAGTGGGGAGCGCACACACAGGTGTCCAGCTCCCTGGGTTCCTTTGTGTTTATTTCTCCTCAAGGGTCTAGGCGATGGGGCTCCTGGATCAGAGTTACTGAAGGGATAAGATACATTGGGGAAGAGAGAGGTATTTGCACGGAAGAAAGATGAGTGGAGGAAGTTAGGAATCAAGGAGTACCTGAGCAGCAGCGGGATGTGGGAAAGACCTGGATTCTGCATCTTGATGAAGTGACATCAGCCTGGTGTCTCTGCTTGAACTTTGACGCCTGTTAACTCAAGGAAGGAGCTCTGATTCTCTTCCTTGCTTCCAGTGCTGTTGAGGAGGAGGGGGAGCCAGATGAGCGACTGGAGTCCAGAACTCGGACCGCGCAGCCCGCTACCTGGGACACCTCCCAGCAGAAGCAACCCTGCACCTTCCTCTCTGTACCCAAGAACATGCTCCTAAGCATCCGTGATTACGGCGCCCGGTATGATCAGCACCTAAGGTGCATTTCCCACGAGGAGGTGGGCAACTTCAGTCCATGGCACATTGCTCAGAGGTGAGTGGAAGACTCAGGAGAGCTTGCCCATTAGGAGATCTGTTGGGAGTTCTTTAACTCCCACGTGCCCCTAGAAGTGCCCTGTAGCGCCTCTACTGCTCCACTGGTGTACAGATATGAAAAACTGGCCATTAAAACTGTGCTTGTGCTGAGTTTCTGAACCAATCACGACCATGCAGGAAGAAAGATTTACCATCAGTCACAGCTTCCCTGTGCTTCATGGTATGCCTAAAGGAAGAAAAGGAATGTGGCTGCTGCAGTACCATGCGGTGCCACTGTGTGGTGGTCCATACCTTGTCAGGAATCACGCCATGCAAACTGCATGGGACTGTGGACTCCAGAACCGCTCTCGGTTTTGCTGTTTCCCAGCGTGACTAAGTTTGCCTTGCAAGGACGCCTGTGAGTGGTCCAGGCAGGACCGGTTCCCCTCCTCATGTCTTTGTTCCTCTTAACCTGATTGCCTTTCTCTTGAACCCCACCTCCCCTAATCCTCCAGATCTGCTTCTGCTCCTTCTCACTTGCAGCTGCTGTTGCCGTCATCTCCTGGGAGGAGAGAATAAGCACGTCCTTAAGGAATATGGGAAGCAGCAAAGGAAGGGGCAGGAGCAGATGTGCAGGTGCCTCTGCTGGGGGAGGGCCATAGTTGGATGTGTCTGGAATGTCTCGACTCCTGGCAATGGGTGGCTGTGTTTTTATTACTGTTATTCTAAATTACGTTTCCAAGGGGCTCAGGCTATGAGCAGATTCCATCGCAAATGCCGGTAGGCTTCCCAGTGGGGCCTCTGGCTGGCCTCTGTAGGGAAACAGGATGCTGGAACAGATGGGATCACACTGGTGTGCTCCAGCAGGGCTGCTCTTGCATAAATCAAGGCTCCTGCTAGCAGAAGGCCTCCAGAGGAGCCTAGGCTACATGAGAAACAGATTCCAAGAGGGGCGCGAGCACAAAGCAGGAGCCCTGGCTGGCATGGAATGGCTGAAATGCCACATTTCATCCTCCCCTCCCGAAGCCTGTCCTCCTGTAGACAGGGCTGCTCCGCTGAAGACATACCTGAGCCGCATCCATCCATCCATCCTTGAAAGTGGTGCACTACCAATAGTTTGCCTTGACCTGGATAGCCCAGGCTAGCCTGATCTTGTCAGATTTCGAAAGCTAAGCAGAGTTGGCCCTGGCTGGTATTTGGAGGGAGGACCATATACCAGGGTCATGATGCAGAGGCAGGCAATGACAAACCCCCTCTGAACATCTCTTGCCTTGAGAACCCCACCAGAGTCCACCACAACCCAGCTGTGACTTGATGGCACTTTCCACCACCAGCAATAGTTTGCAACAGGATTGGCTCGTCGGCACAGGGTAATCCCATTTACAAACGATTGCTATAGTGTAATGATAGTGCAATACTCAAGTGATGTATGGATGCAGCCCTGATTCCTCCTTGGATGTATTAACTCCTCCAGCAGACAGGAAGCAAATCTCTGCCAATGGGAAACTGCCAGTTAAAGCAAGGCATGGCTAGTCCCCCCGAGCATGGGAGCAGTTGAGTCTCCCTCACTTTGGGAAGAACGTAAAGTTGGAGGTGGTTGTGGTGATGGCTGCTGAAACCTTAGAAATCGGGTCTTGGCTATTTAATTTTCCTTTCCTGCCTCTTTAGCTTGGCGGAGGAGCTGACGGAGGAAGCCCTGGCAGATGTGGCAGCTGAGCTGCAAGACCTTTGCGAGGATTATGCAGAAGCTGTTTTTACCTCTGAGTTCTTGGAGGCTGCCGAGTGACAGTGACTCCTTCGGCGGGTGTTGGCTAAGCAGAGCTGTGCTGGGTCAGTCCTCTTCCTGAAAAAAAAGCCTCAGGCCTGCAAAAAAGCCTCTTCCTTTGTGGCTCTGCCTGAACTTAACGTGGGCAATATCTCGGGGACAGGATCTGGCAATTCCTGTACTACCTTCCATTGTGCCTTGGTGACAATGCAGTCTGGGCATAACATCGAAGGAGTAAAAGATGCTGGAGTTTTTGGAACTGGCTCTCACCCCCTCAATGCTTGCACCAGAAACTAGCAGTTCTGGGTCGTGCTCCCAGCTCATCCGGCTGCTCTGGATTTTGCACATAACCTCAAGTAACCTCAGGTCCTGTCTTCGTTGCTGCTGAACTCATAATGAGGTGCAGCCTTGCTGAAACACTGGGGCAGCTGATCTCTTGAACCACTGAGTGGCACAGAGTCTAACCACTGATTGCTTTTGGGCACAGGCCTTTGGGTTCTCCATCTGTCAAACCATTCATCAACTCTTTGGGGCTTCCTCGGTAGCAAAGGGGCTAGAGATCCAGTTCTCCACCCGCCACTTTCTGAGGAGAGTTTGAGGGAGTCTTTGGTTCCACATTGGTGTGCCACAGTCCTCCAAAGGCCTGAGTATTACAGAGTCCAGTTTTCATCCTGGGTTCTCTCCATGGGAGTCTTCTCTGATTGGTACTATGTCTGGGGGGGGGGGGACTGTAACAGGAGGGTCAAAAGGGGCTTCAGCTCTGTGCCTGCCTGCAATTTAAAGGGGAATAACAAAGCCCTATGTAGGTCTTTGTTGCATTGCAACTCACAGTTGCAACCTGCGTGGCGTGATCTCAGGTGGTGAGGGACCAAACTATTTCCCTTACCAGCAAGACCTCAGTGTCCCTTTCTATCAGCTGATTTCCAGTCAGTCACAGCCCCTCTGGGTGCTTTGTTCTCTGGCCTCATAGGAAAGATTCCAATGGGCCAGCAGCCGTTAAGACCTTTTGACAATGATTCTTGCACCCCATAGTCACTGTGAATAACATTCCAGTGCTCAGTAAGAGAGAGAAGTTTACTTAAATAATGTTTTTAAATGTATATATAAAAGCTTTATTTTACTAATGTGTGACTGTCAGGTTTTTTAAAAAAATAACCCTGTCTGTATCAAAGTAATATTTAAGAGACAATGGGCTTTTTTGTACATTAGCACAATTCTATGAAGAGCTGCGTCATTCAAAAGTTAAGTGTACTCAGGAGTGCCCTGTGGGTTGATAAATGCAATAGTTTGTTTTTCAAAATGTGAAAGATTATTAAACAGGCATTTCCATATACAATTGTGTGTGCTTGTATTTGTATGGGCATATTTTCAGATCAGACCTGGTGTTCATTACCAGACTACTGTCCAGCCGCACTGCAAAATGTTCTAGTTCTTGGACGCCTGGGTAAAGGAGAGTCCTCTCTTACTGAGGACAGCAGTGTGAAATTGAATCTAAAAAGCTCATAGGTTTGCATAATCAAGGCTGCGTGTGTACAAGTGCCTGGATTTTTCCAGTATCAGCTGCAGAACAGGCCTTGTCTTCCAAACTGTCTACCTGTCTGCCTGCCAGCCAGCAAAGAGACTGGGCATCCCACTTCCTTGCAGGGTCGGAGCCTGCTGTTCTTTGGGATTCTGCAGATTCTTAAACAGAGAAGTCACCTCCTGGAGCACCTGAAGAGGAGCTACAATTACAGGAGTGATGAGGAGCCAGGGTCTTCAGTGTGTTGCCCCTGGGGCTTGTTTCACCTCTCTTCCAAATGCTAGGCTTAATTTTGCTTCCGTTAAATCCTGGTTGAAAAAGGTGATGGCTTCTGGGTGACAGCTTCTGTGGGGCACCTTTTATGGCTCAGCTTCTTCCCTTTCATCATTTCAAGGGGAGCCCCTCTGAAATCCAGTTTAGCATCTCCGCTGCATCCTCTCCCACTTCCCGGGTTCTGCTCAGGCACCTTAATCTTTGCCGTGCCCCATCCTTCCTCAAAGCCAGCTGCTTCAGAAAAAGGCTCTTTTTCTACTGCTTCATTTGCCTCCCTATTGCAATTGCTCTTTCTCTCTCTCTTTTTTACAACCATCTGTTCTATATGACAACTAGCATGGTCACAGAGGTAGTATACAAGAGCGAGAAGGCCTGTTTGGGAGCTCGGGAGGGCTTGGAACGGCGGCTGCCCCCGAGGGAATTCCTCTCAACCCGCCTGCCCTTCCATCAAGTGGGGAGTCTACTGACTCCCTTTCTGTGATGTGAGTCATCCGGTTGGGGAGCTTCCAGGCGTTTTAAGCAGCCCCTGAGCTGTGGCATGGCATCACAAGCATTGTGGGATTTGAGAAGAAAATTAGAGGTTGATCCTACCAGGGAGAGAAAAGAGATGGCCGCTGACTGCAGGGTTGCCGGTCCCATTTGGCAGCTTCAACTGTATAAGGAGCTGGAGGGGTGGGGGGGGTGTCTGTAGGCTCCAGTGCCTACAGTGAGTAAGCCTACAGGCAGGGTGTTTGAGATATTTCTGAATAGCAGGAGGTAAGCAGACACTGGCTTTCGCCTTGCTGGGTAACAGTTCAAGCTTCTAGTCCAGGGGTCCCCAACGTGGGATGTCGTGGTGCCCACTGATATTTTTTTCTGGCACCTGCCAAGGGCTTTTAGGAGGTACACCAGAACATCAGAGAAGCCATGTTGGATCAGGCCAGTGGCCCATCCAGTCCAAGACTTTGTGTCACACAGTGGCCAAAACCCACGTGCCATCAGGAAGTCCACCAGCGGGGCCAGAAGTCCAGAAGCCCTCCCACTGTTGCCCCATAAGCACCAAGAAGACAGACTATCACTGCCCCAGACATAAGAACATCAGAGAAGCCATGCTGGATCAGGCCAGTGGCCCATCCAGTCCAATGCTCTGTGTCACACAGTGGCCAAAACCCAGTGCCATAAGGAGGTCCACCAGCAGGGCCAGAAGCCCTCCCACTGTTGCCCCCCCCACCCCAAGTACCAAGAAGACAGAGCATCACTGCCCCCAGACATAAGAACATCAGAGAAGTCATGTTGGATCAGGTCAATGGTAGGCAGGGCCAGGTAGGGCTTTTGCCCAGCAAGGCTTCTGATTGACTATTGGAGGGATTTTTTGAATTTGTTGGTGTGTTTTTTTTGGGGGGTGTATGTGCTTGCGAGCCTGGAAGTCATGGTGACATCCAGTAGCCCCTAGTGGGGCTAGGACGCTTCAGAGAGGTGGCTTTGATGTCTGCCTCTGCGTCCCGGCCTTCGTATTCCTTGGAGGTCGCCCTTCCAAGTACTGATGAGATTGGGCTTGCCTGGGCAATCTAGGTCAGGGCGACTATTGGAGGTTTGTTTGGCCATGCAGATTTCTTAAAAAACATTGATTTGGCAGCAGCTGCTGCCACAGCGCAAGAATCTCCACTGTGTTACTGAACTTATGCTGTGGCAATCATTCTGAGGCTGGCTCCACCTCCTGGGGCAGCCATTTTGTTGCTGCACCCAGGAGCAGCTGTGTCAGGATTCCAAATGTGTCCGCAGGCTCAGAAAGGTTGGGGACCTCTGTTTTAGTCCCTTGTGTTCAAAGGCTGCTCCTGCCTAGATCGTGACGATGCAGCCAGTCAAATGTGGCCATCCTGGAAGCAGTGTGTCTGTAGCTGGTTTCTCAGAGACAGCCTTCCACTTTCCTGTTGCTGTGGGAGTGGTCCAGGATTCGCTTAAGTTAGCGTTTGGCTCACAACCCCTGCACTGAGTAACTTGCTGCTAAATAGGTAAAATCTAGAGTAAAAAAACAGTAGTAAGTAAACCACCTTTCCTCCAAGAAGCTCAGAGTGATGCACATAATGCTCATTCCATTTGTCCTCACAAGCCACCCTGCAGGGTATGTTAGGCGCAGAGTGACTGGCCCAAGGTCATCCAACAAGCTCCCATGGCAGAATGGGGATCTGAACCCAGGTCTCCCAGAGCCTAATTTTGACACTAGCCACTGCACCATATGGGCAGATCAGGATGTTTCCCCCACCCTGAAGAAAGGGGGCTGCTTTGTGTGGAAGAATGAGGGCCACGGGCCTTTGGGCAGCAGCAACATGCCTAAGAAATGCCTAAGAAGGTACCTCCTCCAATAGCAGTGATGGACCTTGCAGGGTGGCACAGTGACAAGGAAGGAGGGTTGTTCTTCTACTCTTTGACCCTCTTGCAGGGATGGCTGAAGCTCAGAATTTGTGCTGTGATGCCAGGCATATCCACCTGTCGCCTCCCAAACCAGTCTTGCTCAGTTCCGTGTCTGGCTGATGTGCGTCAATACTACCACCAGTTGGCTTCTTACCTGTCTTGCTGGTTTTCTCAGCAGGTTTACAGTGCTGTACTGGGCCACAGGCATGTGCAGGACAAATCTCGGGACAATCTGTGCCTGCATCCCCTTTATGGGCTCCCAGGTACAAGGAGGTTGAATCATTCCCATGTTCCCAAGCAGTCCTTCAAGGAAATCACGTGGAGCTCTTTTCTTGTCTTAGAATGGGTCAAATCACTGGTCTATCAAAGTCAGCATTGTCTGCACAAATTCGTTGTGGCTTCCCAGGGTCTCAGGCAGGGGTCATTCCCATCGTCTGCAACCTGATCCTGTTTGAGCTGGAGATGCTGAAGATTGAACTGTGTGTGAAGCAGTCTATCAAATCATCGCAGTTAGTATTGCGTCCTCTAACTGGTATCGGCTCTCCAAGGTCTCTTGTTAAAGCCTTTCGTATTGCCTATTGCCTGATCCTTTCAATTAATTGATTGACTGGTTTATGTTATTTATAGTCCGCCTTTCTCACTTGGACTTTCTCACTTGTGGATGACACAGAGCGAGTCAATATCACCGACAAGGATCATGGTGGACATACAGTGAACCAGGGCTATTTTTGGGCAGGAACGCACAGGAACGGAGTTCCGGCTGGCTTCTGAGTTGGCCACACCTACAGCCTACACCCCCCCCCCAGATTCCCCAGGTGCCTCGCAAGCTGTGGGGTACCTGGGGAAGCCAAGCCAATCTAGGGAGGGAAGGCAGTTTAAACTGCCTCCCCTCCACGGGTTCCCCATGAGCCCCACAAGCCACAGGGCACCTGGGGAAGCCGATCCTGGGAGGGAGCTGTGCTGTCAGGGGCGTGGCCTAATATGCTAATGCATTTCTGCTGTTGGGTGTGGCCTATTATGCTAATCAGTCCCTGCTGGGCTTTTTCTACAAAAAACCCCTCTGCAGTGAACAATGTAACAGGAATTAGGGTGGTAGAACGAACCAGAAGTCTAAAATAGAACTGAAGCAAAGCATAAGTGTTAATGTGACACATTAAATGATACAAACATTACATAGTAGGATTCTAGTTTCAGCAAGGTAGGCACAGTTGTATAGACCACACTCCCTAATAATTTATCCGTAACTTCATGAAACATTTAGTACAGCGTGACTCTATTGCCTGCCTGGAAAAGCCTTGAATAAATCAGTTGCGCAGTCTGCAGAACGCCAGGAGAGTAGACTCCCTCGTGACCTTAGGTAAGCCATTCCATAAGGTCGGAGCCGCAACAGAGAAGGCAACGTGTGTGGGCAATTGTTGATTTTGCCTCTTTGCAGGCTAGCACCTGCAGAAGACTGCTCCAATGAGAACTGGAGATGCCAGGGATTGAACTTGGGACCTTCTGCACGCCAAGCAACTAGTCTGCCACTAAGCCATGTCCCCTCCCCTAAATAACCATGCAAGTTGCAAAGTAAGTTACTGCACAGGCCACGGCCCCTGTGGGGATATGCTCCCAGACAGCAAGCCAAGTGAAGAAAAGGAAGAGACGAGAGACCTGTACTTTAGCAGTTGAAGAGAAGACAGGAAGGTCTTTCCGGATGCCTGGTAGCTCTTGACCACGTCTCTTTGTAGTCCTGGGGCTTGCTGCCTTCTGGGATCCTTTGTCAGCTCAGTGGCTTCCCTTTGCTTTCTGCCTCCCTTAACGCCGGGCTGAGAACTCCATTCCTTTTTGTGTAAATGCTTCAGCTCTGTTTTAACTGTGGGTGGAACCCGAGGACGCCTCTGTTTGGACAGGGGGGTATCTGGCTCACCTTCAAGGTGCGTGGTGGCAGCTTGAATGGTATTAATCAACAGAGAACTTTTTTGCAGAACATTTTCCTCCCGTCTCCCTCCGGGTTTGGAAAGCTGGGTGAAAAACAGCCATGGGAGGTCACGCTTTCAAAACCCGCCTGTCATTTCCTCTCTGCAGGGAAAGGATTTTGTTTTCTGAATAAAGACAAAAATGAGCGTCAATTAAACTGGATGTGAGGGCGGGCCGTGAGCGAGTATCTCTCTCTTTTTAATACCGATTTGTAAAGCAGAAGCGAAAAGGGGTCACAGAAAGTGGGGGTGGTGAGCAAACTTTTCTCGAATGAATGGGGGACATCTGTGGGTTCCTGCCAGCTTTAATGCTGTCAATTTCTCGGCCGCCCTGTGGAATTAGGCACAGCAATTAGCGCCAGCACATTGCCTGGGAAGTGTTACAAGACCGGGGAGGGTGCTATAGGAACCAGTTTTTATCAGACTTGCACAATCTGTGTGTGTGCATGTGCGTTATAGGCTTCAGGTTCTGCAAATCCTACTCAAAAGCACAGCTGGTTACTGGCATCTCTGGTGTCCACTTAATTGTGTCAGATTTTAATTTGAAGACTGCCCCCCCTCCCCCCCAAAAAAGGTGGTTGTGACCTCGAGGAACAGAGAGTGTCGATTGGGGGGTGGCAGTATCACAGACAAGTCAAACATGCACCTTTCCCCTCTCATGCCTCAGAGGATGCCTGATGAATACATGAAGCTGCCTTATACTGAATCAACCCATTGGTCCATCAAGGCCAGTATTGTCTATTGTGATTGGCAGTGGCTCTCCAGGGTTTCAGGTCGAGGTCTTTCATATTCCCTGCTGCCTGTTTCTTTTGAACTTGGAGATGCTGGGCATTGAACCAGGGCCCTTCTACATGCAAAGCAGATGCTCTGCTTCTGAGCCACAGTGGGTTTGACAGTCAATGTTGTGGTTTTGCCAGGTAGACCATTGACAACTGTAGGTCCTTTCACATGCATGCATTGTGTTTCTCTGTGTTAAAGCTTCACTCCCCCCTCCCATGCAGGAGTGCACACCTATAACAACATGAGAATGAGGAAAACAATAGATGTACCAAAAATCTGGCTATTTTGCCTTTCAACATTCTGCCTGCTGGCAGCCGTTTGTGTGTTGCTATATAATGTTCAGAAGGATCCCGTTTAGGCCTGCTAGGGATACGGCTGCCATCTGGATGACCTCAGGGTCTCTTCCCATCCACCCCAGCAGTCACAGTGTTTGCCTCGTAGCAAACAAAAGCTCTTTACTGCCTCCTCAAAGGCTCAATCAAGGAAGCCCCAGCCCTCAGGTTTGCAAGACCTGAACAAGGCTGTTAACAATAGGATGCTTGGAAGTCGTTAATTTATAGGTCACCATAAGTTGGATGAGACTTGATGGCACTTAACATGCACATGCGCGCAGACACACACACACAGAGCCAATCAACCAGAAATTGTGGCAGGCCATGCTCAGGGCCCTCCATTGCAGGGATGGCAGCCGGGGGAGCTGTTTCCTGGTGAGAGCGTCTCCCCCCCTTGCTCACAGGAGTATCGTTTGCTCCAACAGAAGAGCCCAAGCTGTGCAATTGCCAGCACTCAGCAGGCCATCAAACTAGTGGTGGAAAGTGCTGAGCCTTCCAGCACCAAAGCAATGCCCAGGTGCATGATTGTAGTGGGACCAAGAGATGCATAACCTCCCCCCTCCAGGACTTTTTTTCCTCCCCATGTTTTGCCTTCTGTCTAATCGGCTCTCCCCCCACATCTATCGATGATGGCAGTGGGAAGGCTGTGTCAGTTTGTTTCAATGGGTCTTCCTTAATATTCACAGTAGTGGTTTTGTGGTGGTTCAGCTGGTTGCCAGGAACTTGCCCTGAGTTCCCTTTGAGCCTGTGTTATGTGCTGTCAAGATGCTTCTGTCCTGTGGCGACCCTATGAATTAATGGAAACACCCCCCCCCCCCATGTAATGTCCTATCATTAACAACCTTGCTCAGGTCTTGCAAACTGAGGTCCAGAGCTTCCTTGATATAGTCAATCCGTCTGGGGTTGGATCTTCCTCTTTTTCTGCTGCCTTTAACTTTTCCTAGCATTATTGTCTTTTCCAGTGACTCCTGTCTTCTCATGCTACCAAAGTGTGATAGCCTCAGTTTAGTTATTTTAGCTTCAAGGAGGAAGAGTTGAGGCTTGCTCTGCAACCCACTTATTTGGGTGTGGTGGGGCTTCATCAGTTTAAAGAAAACTTATTTGGGGGGGGGGGGAGCCCTGTTGATCTGAAGCAGCAGAACAAAGTTTGAGTCCAGTGGCACCTTAAGGCCAACAAAGTTTTATTCACAATATAAGCTTTTGTGTGCATGCACACTTCAGAAGAATAAAACTTCGTTGGTCTTAAAGGTGCCACTGGACTCAAAAGAAAATGTATCGGGTTTCATCAAAGGACAGCGCAGTGGTGTTGGGAGAAGTCTGTTCTGGCATCTGTCTTGAGGAGAGATGGACCCCTGGTGGGTGGGAGGGAGGGAGGGATGGCTAGGGATGCCAATCTCCAGGTGGGACTTCGAGATCCCTCGGAACTACAGCTCATCTCCTGACTAGAGAGATCAGTACCCCTGGAGAAAATGGATGCCTTGAGGCCTGGACTCTATGGCATTGTACCCCACTGAGGTGGATCCCTCTCCTCCCCAGGCTGCCCCCCTCCAAATCTCCAGGAGTTTCCCAACCTATAGCTCTTAAGAGACTTCGACTGTAGTGGGGGGGGGGGGGGGCTTCGCTGCCTCTTCCGCAAGGAGGGAGCCGTGCTTCGTTGGCCAAGGCAAAAGCTGTTTCGCACTCTGCACGTGCTCGGGCCGGCTACTTCCTCTTTCCCACGGTCTCTGGCGAGAGGGCTCTTGTTGCACCTTCGAGCTAAGCGGAGGTGTGGGTGAGCGGAAGAGCTGGGAAAGGGGACTGCATTGGAGGGGGGGGGGGGTCCTAAGGCCCGGCACGACCCCTTCCCGCTCTTCCCCTTGTGGCTTTTCCCAGAGGCGTGACGGGGAGAAAGTTGGAAGGGGGAGGTTTCTGCAGAGCGCCCCCTCCAGGTTTCTGCAGAGCTGCTACAGGAGGTCCCTTGATCCCTCCAGCCCCACCAAGTGGAGAGCCAGAGAGCTGAGGGGGGAGAGCGGAGGGGCTCCCCCAGTTGTCGGTGGAGAGAAGGACTCGACACCTCCCAGCGCTTTGGCCCCCTTTTTGTCCCCCTCCCCTTGGAGCGAATTGGCAGCGGCGCCTTTAAAGGCGCGGGGGGGGGGGGAGCGAAGGGGTAGGGGTGGCGGCGGCGGCGGCTCCGCCAGGCCAAGCGAGACGCAGCTTCGGAGCCGGGCAGGGCGGCAGCTGAGAAGCCCGGGCGGGCTGCGCTGCAAGGAGCGGGAGGCGATGGCGACCGGACCGCCGCCCCCAGGTGAGTCGCAGTCTGCTCCTGCCGCCGCGCCTCCGACGGGACGCACCTGCCCGCCCGGCTGGGACGTTTCGCTTGGGCGCTGCCCCCCACGGCGCAGCCCCGGAGCCTCTTCGGAGCGAGGCGCGCCTTTTGCCCCCCAGGCAGTCCCTTTTGCCCCAGACGGAAATGCAGCGCCCCCCCCCCCCCCGGGGCTTCTCTTAGCTGTCTTGCAGTGGGATTTGGGGCGGGGAAATAGATCCGAAGCAACTAAACGGTCCCTCCAGCTCCTCCGTAAGGGGAGAGGCCTCTGAACATGTGCAGAGTACAAAGGGGGTGAGCCCTGGCCCGTACCTGCAGAGGGAAGAGGGCGCACCGGGCTTTGTCCCAGGGGAGCGGCTGACCTTCCCCCGCCTCGCCTTTTGTTGCCTCAGGTGCGCGAAGGACGGCCCTGTGTGCCCTTTCCTCATTTTCTCTGGGCTGATGGAGCTATTTTACATCATGTCCCACCCCTCGCCCCAATCCCAAGCCAATGTGCATTTGGCATTTTTCTTCTGGGAGCCTAAAGAAGCGCCTGAGTCAAGCAGGAAAGGTGGCTTGACTTAAACCGGTTTGGGAGAAGCACCCCCCCCCCATCACAATCTAGTTATATCTGGTTTGCCAACGCAGTGGAGAGGTCACCCCTCCCATAGCGCAAGGGAGGCTATGCAAGAGAGCAAAATAGGGTGTGGGCTTTCCAGATGTTCTCCCAGCTCCGTGCCAGTGTTGCGGCGCTCCGTGGCAGAGCTGCTCCCGATCCAGTCCCCAGACGATGCTTGGTAGTTGTGGGCTGACTTTCCAAAGGTGAAGGTAGCTGTGTGGAGAGGTGCCGCTGCATCCTAGGAAGGGTCAGAGCCGGTGGTGTGCAAGTGAGTGAAGGGGCTTGGAAAAGGAGAGCAGACGGGTGCATTTGGGTCTGGCTCTTGGTCTTCTGGGTACCTTGCTTCCGCCAACCTTTCCCTGCAGTCACTGCTGGGAAAGGATGGATTGTAGGCTTGAAATCTGCAGCATTCCTCTCTCTGGCCATCTTCGGCATCTTCCAGACTGTTTTAATCCGTTTTTTTCTC
Source organism: Lepidodactylus listeri (assembly GCA_029233225.1). NCBI lineage: Eukaryota > Metazoa > Chordata > Lepidosauria > Squamata > Gekkonidae > Lepidodactylus > Lepidodactylus listeri. The sequence continues at coordinate 31,288,135 of JARCFY010000019.1, read as the reverse complement.
GCAGAGCTGGGCGATCGTTCCACACCGTGGCTCTCCCTTGCTTTCAGCTGATCAGTAGAAGTGTGCTGGTATGGAAGCCGGTAGAATCCCCAGGCATTAGGCGTCGCTCCGTTTTACAGCTTGGTGTATTTTTGGTATTGACGTCTACCAGAACCAGGTGATCAGAAAGGCCTTTCTGAGCTCCCAAGTTTCCACACCCAGTGAGAGGTCTTGGAATAGCTGCAGGGCTTTGCTTTCCTTTGGAGGAGGGAGGAGTGGAGACTTTCGGAGGCCTTTTTGTCACTTGGTTTCAGACTGATTTCTGGAGCGTGCATGGTGCCAGGGAGAATGAGATGAAGGGTCTCTGCCCTGAGGAGCTTCCAGTTTAAGTCAAAAGAGGGGTGAACAGAGAAGTAGTCCTATGTTCATTCCAATCACAAGCGTACAGGCTTAATAGGGAGGCACGGAGGCTGAGGGGCAATGCACAAGTCTTCATGGAAGTGGCAGACACAGATAGGTGAGATCATAAGAACATAAGAGAATCCAATGTTGTATCAGGCCAACGGTCTATCCAATCCAACACTCTGTGTCACACAGTGGCCAAAAATACCAGGTGCCCTCAGGAGGTCCAGCAATGGGGCTAGGACACTAGAAGCCCTCCCACTGTTGCCCCCCCCCACCCAGCACCAAGAATACAGAGCATCACTTGCCCCAGCCTGAGGGTTCCTATCTATACTTTGTGGCTGATAGCCACTGATGGACCTCTGCTCCATATGTTTATCTAATTCCCTCTTGAAGCCGTCCATCCTTGTAGCCACCACCACCTCCTGCGGCAGTGAATTCCATGTGTTAATCACTCTGTGGGTGAAGAAGTACTTCCTTTTATCCGTTCTGACCCATTCTGACCCGACTGCTCAGCAGATCACCTGGGAAGCCATGCAAGTCCAGGCATGGGGCGGGTAGGGAGAGAGAAAGAGGGGCAGCAGCCTGTTCAGCTCAAGGTGGTGGAGGCAGGAGCAAAAGGGAAGTGTTCGAAGGTCACTGGGCCGGCTGGAATGTGGCAGGGAGAAGGAAATATGTTCCATAGTCTGTGGTGGTATTTGTTTTCTTTACAAATGTGCAAGCAGAGTGGAAACGGAAACAGATGAGCTCCTTGCCACAGCTGGCAGCGCAACGGCTGATTCTGCTGTTGGTCCCCCTTCCTCTCTCTCCAAAGAATGCGCACCAAGGAGGCTTTTGCCAGCCAGCTGCTCCGGGTCTCTTTCCAAATTCAAGATGTGTCCTGTCCTCTTCTTGTTAGCTGGAGGGATGCTGGCTGCCAAACTTGGGGAGGGAGAGAGATTCCCAGATTTCTGGAGCAACTGCTGCTCTTCCTCAGACATCCTTGGTCACACATTGCTTGCCCGTTGGTGGTAACCGAGTTGGCCAATCTCTCCTCTCCCTCCACCCCAGGTATATTTTGCAAGCCAAGTCTCCAAAAATGGAGCCGCGGCTTCAATTCCCCTTGTGGTTGTTCTGTCTGGGGAACTTGGCTGTGTGTTGAGACACTCTGGAGCGGCTTGCAGTTTCCACACGAGCATGTGCTACTTGCGCTTTGAGGGTCTGTCTCCAAACTGACTGAGAGCCAGTTTGGTGTAGTGGTTAAGAGCACGGACTCTAATCTGGGAGAACTGGGTTTGATTCCCCACTCCTCCACATACAGCTGCAGGCATGACTTTGGGTCAGTCACAAGTTCTCTCAGAGCTGTTCTCTCAAGAGCAGTCCTCGAGAGAGCTCTCTCAGCCCCTCTTACCTCACAGGGTGTCTGTTGTGGGGAGGGGACAGGAAAGGAGTTTGTAAACCGCTCTGAGACTCCTTCGGGTAGTGAAGGGTGGGATGCTGTTTCTTTCCCGCAGTGGAATGCCTCTGTTGCAGTTGTATAGAATTTGGGGTACACAGGTGTGTCAGACCCTCTCTCCACTGCAGCCCTCTCTCCTTCTGTCTGCAGTGACAAGTAGAAGAACACCACCCTCTAAAAAGGGAGTTTTTGTGGATGGACAGGTCTATTGGCTGTGATGGCTAAATGGAACCTCCATGCAGAGGAGCAGTATACCTCTGAATACCAGTTGCTGAGCAGCAACAATCTGGGCAGGCTGTTGCCTTCCAGTTCTGCTTCTGGGCTTCCTGGAGGCATCTTGTTGGCCATTGTGGTCAACATGATTCTGATCCGACAAGGCTTTCTTCTGATCTTAGATTATTATGATAACCACTTAGTTAAGTTCTTGTTTGTTTACCACTTCACCTTTGGAGGGGAGAATAGTTCCTTCCCGGGGCAGGCTCTCAGACGGCAAAAGGACAAAAATCTCAAGGACCTGGCCTGCCTTGTTTTGGCTTTGAGAGCAGCTTAGACGTATTCCAGGCTGTTTTCTTGGGTACTTGAGTGAGATAGCTTAGGAACGTCTTTACGTAATAGCTGTGTTCCTGCTTTGACCTGCAGCCTTCCCCGCAGAACAGGAAAAACAACTTGGCGTGCTAACTTTCCTAGGGGAAACAGGGAGGGCGGCTCCTCTGGGGCAGGGAAGGTCAGGATTCCTGCCTTGAGGAGGTTCGCTACAACAGCAGGGAGGGAATCCATCTATTTTCTGTTAATTTGGACGGAGATGAGTCCTTGCTGCTTCAATAACTGACTGCTAATAAGACTGAATTTGGGAAGCTTGTAGGAGGATTGCTGGGTTATTGAGCTTGGGGTGGGAGCAGAAGCCAAACTCTGTGACTCATTTGTACACAGCCGCACACTGACGGATGGAGGCTGATCTCTGGGGTTCCGACGTGGAGTTCTGTGTGCTGTTTCAGGCCGAAGGCTTGCGACTTGCACCTTTGGGAATCTTGTTCAGAATGACTCCAAAATCCAGAATTGTGTTCATGCTGTTGTTTGGGCATTGCCTGTTCGAATTCCTGGTGAACTTTTTCTGGAAACCCAAGAGGTATTTCAATGGTAGCTGTTGCCCTCCTTGCTTCAGTTGACTGAGTAGTGGTGGGCAGATGGGCGAATTTTCCTTTGGACTGAAGGCAAAATTAGGTTATAAACCTCCACTGGAAGGACTGGTGTGGCTTTTCTCCAAGGCCTGTGTGAATGAAGCTCTGTGGGACCTCAGTGATGATTTTCTATTCCTCAGTGGGACTGCAGCACACTCAGGGACATTTCCCCTTATATCTCCATGGCGAAAAGGGCTGGAGGCGTACCTTTTTTAAAAAAGAGAACAGATGCTAGAAATTTAGCGGTGGTGCATGACATGTTTTGGAGGTGCATTGCTCCAAATGCCTCCATAAACCTGAGCAAGTTTCCTTTGAGGTATCTGACCAGCCATGTTTGGGGAAAGGATTCTTGGGTAGATAAATAAGTTCTGGGAAGTCTTGGAGATAAATGCCGTGAGTTTGGTGCATTGCCCAATTTCCCTTTATGTCCCGTTGTGCTCCTGCAACATCAGGGGTTCAACCTCCAGCCTGGAGAGCTAGTCTTACCTTATTTTGGCAGCTCCAGATAAATTCCATTAGCCAGAGTTCCTGATACGTGCATGTAGTCCTGCAGGGGCTCTCTGGCTGCTTGTGGCTCTCGTGCCACACACAACCATTCCGTTTGCTGACTGTGCAGCAGTGGAGAAAACATGTGCTCTCTGTGTTGTGGCCCCTGGGCAACTTCTGCAAAACAGAAATAAAGCTATTCCTGTTGTGTGCTTGAGGGAGCTTGCATGGGCAAGGGAGGTAAATTGCTGGATCGATCTCCTGAGAAATCTCATGTCTTGTGCTCTTGCTAAGGCTTGTGGGTTTTCTGCTAAAGCAATAGAAGCATGAGCTTGCTACTTGGCTTTGGAAAGCAAAGGACAGCAGCTCGATCCTTCCTGGTGCGGTTGGAGAAACTGAGACAGAGATGAAGTCTCTGACTTCTGGAGTTGTTGGGTAAAAGAAGCAGCGAAGATCCCAGGGCAAGCCTGGGAAGGGGGTTGTCTGTTAAGCCGTGACTGTTCCCAACTCTCCTGAATGACAGCTGGTTACCCTTCCAGTTGTTGTTGGCTTTAGCTGAAACTGGAAGTGCCTGTATAGTCTCTGCTTTGAAATGTAAAACTTGAAGGGACCCGTTCTGTCATCTGGGGCAAGTGTGAGCTTGTGGCAGATGGTGGCAAAGTTCCTTCCTGGTGTGCCCCTTTCTTTCTCCTAAACTGAGAATGTAAACTGCAGCAGACCTCTGAAGGCTGCTTGTTAGGTAAAAGGCAACGGGCTCTCCGGACCATATCCTTTTGTATGGCTGTGGGCATGCCCCGTCATTCATGTTGCTAGGAGAGAGTGCCAGAAACTCACAGGGGGTGCCCATCTGACGGCACGCTGGTGTTGAGGTAGCTGCCAGTAGTTCTGTGGGGATTCGCCCAGGACTTTCATGTTGAGACTTGAAACAAACCTGCTTGTAGGCTCTGAGTGTGAAAGCCAGCTTAGGGTAGCTTGTTGGTTGTTCCTAGTCTGCCTGCCAACCTGCTTTTCCTCCCAAACGGAGAACACGCCAAGCCCTAACCGCACTGTTTTTACAAAAGCATGTGGTAGAAAGGGCTATCAAGTCGCAGATGTCTTATGGTGACCCCGAAGGGTTTCCAAGGCAAAAGATGAGCAGAGGTGGTTTGCCATTGCCTGTCTCTGCACAGCCACCCTGGACTTCCTTGATGGTCTCCGGTCTAACCAAGGTTGGCCCTACTTAGCTTCTGAGATCAGGCTAGCTTGGGCCATCTAGGTGAGGGCAAAAGTACACATACAAGATTGACTGTAGTGTGGGCCAGCCACAATCCTCCTACCAAAGTGGGCTTTAGACTTGGACTTCCAAGTCAAGCGCTTAGAATGGGTGGTGGTAGTGGCCAGATGTTCAGAGTTGGATTTCTCCCCAGGCTAGTGCAAACCCCATTGGACCGTGAGCACGATCGTCTTTGAGAAGCTGCAGTGCTCTGTCTAGTTTTGGGTGCAGCTTGGAATTTGTAGCAAAGGGTTCAGGGCGGCCAAGGAAGGCCCCCGAAGATGCTGTTGCCCACTGTTGCACCTTCTTGCATGAGGTGTGCAGGAAGAGAGTCAAGGTCTGGGCTGTGTTGGACCCTTCTGGTGGGCCAGGCAACCCTTCACTCTGAAGGAGGTAGGTCATAGCTTTTGCTTCTAATGAGCTGTGTCAACATAATTTTTAAAGACACAGAAGAATGACTTCATAGGATGTGTATGACTTCATAGGATTCGTAAAGTGAATGACATCATCAGATGTGTAGAGGCTTTGGTTTGTTGTCTCCCCACATCTTTCTTCCAGGGCGTACAAAGAGGTGCAAAGGTCAAGGTTGAGTTGGAAGTTTTCTTTTGGCTACTTGATGGATAAATTTTGCGGCATGTCCCCATCATGGTCAGGAAGGAATTTCTCACGCAATTAGATCTCAGCTGAGCCTCTGAAGGATTCGTACCTTTCTCACCTTTCCTTGGTTTTTTGGCTGTGGATTGGATTGGATGGTACACTCCAATGGGATGTGTAGAGATAGTTTCACATCAAGGGTCCACCTTTGACTCATTTCAGTCTGCCTTCAGGCAGGATTTGGGACTGAAACAGCCCTGTTGGCCTTTGGTTTGATGATCTCTGGCTAGAAATGGATAAAGGCAATCCATTGCCACTGATTCTGTTAGATTTGTCAGCAGCATTTGATACAGTTGACTGTGACATTCTGGTGGATTGACTACATTCTATGCTTGGGCCACAAAAGGGACAGTCCTCTGTTATTTTTGTTCTTTGCTTGTTAGTGAAAAACAAAGTATTTCCATAGGAGGGGCAGCATCGATTAGTTTGGACCTGATGTGTGGAGTACCTCTAAGGTTTGTTTTATCCCCACTGTTCATTAACCTTTTGGCTGAAATCACCAGGAGCTTTGGAGAGGGTTGTCACCAATATGCTGATGACATACAACCTTGTAACTCACCATCTAAGAAGCAGTCATGAAGTTCTGTGCCAGAGTCTTGACTAGGGTGGCCAGGTTCCCTCCTTTGGCTGGCAACCTTCTGACCTCCACCTCTGCCCCCAGTGCCCTATGGGGTGGTGGTGAAGTGTGTGTGTGTTAAGTGTCATTGTTTCTGTTGTATGGTGACCCTATGAATTAATATCCTATCATTAACAGTCTTGCTCACCTCTTGCAAACTGAGGGCCATGGATGGCTTCATTGATCGAGTCCATCCATCTCATGTTGGGTCTTCCTCTTTTCCTGCTATCTTCAACTTTTCCTAACATTATTGTCTTTTCTAGTGACTCTTGTCTTCTCATAATGCAACCAAAGTACAATAGTATTAGTTTAGTCATTTTAGCTTCTAGGGAGAGTTCAAGTTTCATTTTATCTAGAATCCACTTATTGGTGGTGCTGAAATGGCATCCCACCATGTTGTGATATCCCGTCCGGCTGCGTAACTAAAAGTGTTTTTTACCATAGAGTTTTGAGGAAATCCTGCAGTGTCCATTGATGTCACTTCCAGTTACGCAGCAGAAAGTGAAGTTGTGGGGTGGGTTTTGGTCAGTCTTTGTCCACTCTAGTTTCCCAGAGGTTGTCATCAAAGCACTGGCAACCCTAGTTTTGAGGCTGTGGTTGAGGGTAAAGAAACTGAAGCTTAATCCAAACAAGATGGAGGTGAGGCTGGGTGGGAAAGCAGAGAGCTTGTCTGGTATTGATTTACTAGTCTTAGTAAAGGTAAAGGTTTTCCTTGTTTGAAAGCTAGTCAAATCCAACTCTAGAGGGCAATGCTCATCTCTGTTTCCAAGCTGAAGAGCCAGCGCTGTCCGAAGACTTCTCCATGGTCATGTGGCCGACATGACTAAATGCCGAGGCACACAGAACAGTTACCTTCCCACCGAAACAGTACCTATTTATCTACTTGAAATTTCTTGCTTTCACACTGTTAGGTTGGCAGGAGCTACAGGCCAGTGCTGTTGCTAGTTGTGTCTTACATCAATTTCATCCAGTTCATAAACTGGCCTAGCATTGAGCTCTCAATTGATAGGGCACTGCTTCTAATCTTGCACCTGCCATGAAGTCTCCAAGTGGTCTTAGACAAGCAACATTGACGTCTGCTTCAGCTCTAATATACAAGATACTGAAACTGGCCAACTGTTCAAGTTTGTTGTAGGATCACAGCAAGATAAAGTCTGTGAACCACTCTGAATGCCAAACACACTGTATCTATGTATTACTATTATTATTAGCTGTTGATTAACTGTCTAATACTTCCACTGGGGGCCAGCAGGTGGTGATGTTGCTTGGCACTGTCCTATCTCTTGGCTTAGGAGCAAAGGGTCAACTCTTAAGAGCCGTTGCAGTGAACATGAACAAGCAGCTGCTCTCTAGATATTCTTCCGAGCCCCCAGCCCCCCCCCCCCCCCCCCGTACATGGGGAGAGCAAGAAGCAGGCAGGACTTCTACAGCTTTCCTTATGGCCTTTCTGCAAGCCTAATATCTATGAGAACAACAGCTATGGAACAAGTTAAGAGCAGAGAATCATACAGCTGTGACAACACACTCTCATATTAAAGCATATGCATCAAAAATTTTCAAAAAATTTTTAGTTGTTGATGACTTTGGACCCCCATCACCTATTGTATTAAATTAATCATATTTTGCAATATTGTTGTATGTTTTTGAAAATTTTTGATGCATATGCTTTAATATGAGAGTGTGTTGTCACAGCTGTATGATTCTCTGCTCTTAACTTTCTGCAAGCCTGGCATCTCCCAGCTGGGAATGATGGAAAGCACCCATTTTGCTTGTAGGAGGTCCTAGGTGCAATCTCTGCTTGCTTCTGTGTCTCAAAGATTTGGGGTAGTATGTGGTGGGGAAAAACCATTTTCTCTGCCTGAGGCCCTGAAAAGCAACTGCCGGTCAGAGGAGGAGAGGCTGACACAGACAGATTAGAGGTCTGGCTTGTTCTTAGGCAGAAGGTCCCAGGTAAAGGATCTGGCATAGCAGATATGGAGAGAGATCGTTTTCTGCTTGGGAACTTGGAGAGCTGCCACCAGGCATGGGGGACAATACTTGGCTCTGTGGGTCAGTGATCTAGTCTCTCTATAAAGCTGCCTTCTCCTTTACAACCTTGTTTCTTAGTCCTACGAGGAGTGTCTCCTCACATTCTCCCTCCTGACCTGTGTCTGGTGTAAGCTTTGCCTGCTGTACTCCACGTCCTAATTTTGGAAAACTTCTTCTGGTTTATTGTTTGGGAGCAAATGTGAATGCCTGTTGAAATGCTTTAATGAAAAACTGGGTCTGGGTTTTCTCCCCGCTCCCCCCCATTTGGCAGTAACATCATCTGAACAAAGAGCTTTGTAGATTAAAGCGCAACGCACGTGTCAGCCGGAGCTTTACGTCGTCGACAGAATTTATGGGGATGAGATGCCGATGACGAAGGCTGCATGTCGATTAGACAGCTTGTGTGAGGAACAGCAGTACATCCTTGGGAATCCAGTGGGAGGGTTACTAGGAAATGTGGAATCTTTTTTGGGGGGGGGGAGCAGGAAGGTGACATAACTTTGGAGCCCTCCTGGGTGTGTTGTCCCAAGAGGGGAATACTCACGAAACTGGCTGGAAGAATCCAGGTATGTAGGCAGCAGAGAAGTGCTTTCATAATCCGCCTAGAACAGATTGACTGGATTACTGAGGAAATTGCATACTTAGCTGAAGCTATTAATCAAGCAGCAAGGCAGTTAGTGTTTTCGTCTTAATAAAGGTTGTGGAAGAGATGCCAAAGGGGACATTTATATGTTGAAGAAAATATTTGGGTGCTCCAGAGCTTGCTGTGAGCATGGAACACGTTTCGAGGAGGCAAATGAGACCAGCTGTGATTGCTATGCCCCCTTCCGCAGTATAGCCACCAGCTAGGGTGTTTCCCACAGTTAACTTGGTTTCCCTGTTCTCACACACAAGACTGTGTCAGTGGTAACTCTGTGTCTGGCTACTCCTTCCTCCGCACCTTCAGTGCTGGAAGGAAGGGAAAACCTGGAGATGATACAGCCAGAGTCCCTCTTGCCTGGACTCGCTCCAAGGTGAGGGAGAGACAACAATATTTGACAATTCAAAGTGGTTTGAGAGAGGCACTTCTTCCCATTATGTAAATCCATTTCTTTGGTCTCGTGGTTAACCCCTGGTCAGGCAGGGTTTTGTTTTGGGGTTTTTTGGGCATGTCACAGAAGCCCGACCCTGCTTACCAGGGTCAAGAGTTGGGGGTGTAAGCATTTGTACCATCATTGTCTCCAGCTTGACATGGCCTCCCACTGGTGAGGTCTGGGAGGGCTGTGCAGTTAGGGTTTTGAGGGCCTGTTGTCCAGGCACAGATCCTTCCCTTGAAAGGGCTTGGAGGAGGCCTCGGAAAACTTGAGCAGGCCTTCTGGGGCCTGCATCCCATTGACTTGACTGAGCCAGAACGGGAAGGGAGGCACTATGAGTTGTCCTGCACCTACTGCTAATGGAGTGGCAGCACAGTGGTTCCCATGGCAACCGTAGGCCGGTGTGAGATCTCCATAATGAATTGTGGAGATTCAGCTTTGCTTATAGGAAGGGGGCTCCCCTCAGCTGATTAAAGGGCTGTGGAGGTCCCTCTTGGGGGGCCAAACAAGATGTGGTTGTAGTGGCCCACTGTGTCAGAACTGGCTTGGCAGAGAATCCCTATGAAGTAGGAGGATGAATTTGAGGGACATTTTTAAAGTGGCATGGAGGTACTGTACTTCTCCCCCCCCCCCAATTACCTCCTATTCCCCCATCAGCAGTTACTTCCCACCTCAGAGCCCCAGTAAGAGAAGAGCAACCAGGAAAAATCCACCAGGACCTTCAGTCCCTCCAGACGCCATCATCCGGTTTCCCACAGTGGCCAACCAGATGCCTCCAGGAAACTCACAACCATGGCAAGAAAGCATCAGGCTTCCTCTGTTGTATGCCTCCAGCATCAAGGACACCCAGGTAAACTGCTTCTGAACAGGGAGCTTCCATCCAGCCATCATGGTCCTTAGCTGTTGGCCGTGTTCCCTCTAAGCTGAGTTAATGTGAGCTAGCTCACATGTTTTTAGCCTCCAGCTCACACATTTTTGTCTTCACTTGGGAAGGATGGCTCCAGAGCAAACTAATTTATTCAGTAGCCAAATCACTCGCTCACAATTTTAATGCCGGTAGCTCACAAAGTAGATTTTTTACTTACAAGACTCCACGGCTTAGAGGGAGCATCGGCTGTTGATAGACTTATCTTCCATGGGTTTGTCTTGTCTCCCCTTTAAAATACCCTGCACCTGTGTTCATTGCTGCTTCTTGTGTGGTAAAAGTCGCATAGAGGGGGAGAATTCAGTCCCTTTCTCCTACCCCTGTGGAAACTTTACAGCTCCACCCCACATCCAACATAGGTTGTTTTGTTATCACAGGAAGCCTGCATGGAAGGATCAGCCTGTACAGTTTCTATGGATTATAGTAGAGGCATGCCGTCTGTGTTGTAAACAGCTCCCCTCAGAACTGAGCAGGTACTTGTGCCTAATTCCCCATCACTTCTAAAGGGTTGAAGGGAATGGGCAGATGCAAGTGACTGGATCCTGCCTAGTTTTGCAACCAGCCCCCCTTAAAATTATGGGGTCGCCATGTTGGTTCTGGGAGCAGTTTTTATCCTAGTTGTTAGTTTGTGTGAGCAGCCTGAATAGCCCTGACCAATGCTCCCTCTAAGCTGTGGAGTCTTGTGAGCAAAAATTCTACTTGGTGAGCTACTAGCATTAAAGTTGTGAACAGGCGATTTGGCTGCTGCATAAATCAGTTTGCTCTGGAGCCATCCTTCCTGAGCGAAGACAAAAATCTGTGAGTTGGAGGCTAAAAATCTGTGAGCTAGCTCACACTAACTTGGCTGAGAGGGGGCACTGGCTGGCCCTGACTAGCCTGCGCTCACTAGAGCTTGGAAGCCAAATAGCGTTAGCTGTTCTGGGCTCATTTCGTAGCAGGAGCTCCTTTGCATATTAGGCCACACACCCCTGATGTAGCCAATCCTACAAGAGCTTACAGTAGCCCCTGTAAGAAGAGCTCTGTAAGCTCTTGGAGGATTGACTACACTAGGGGTGTGTGGCCTAATATGCAAAGGAGCCCTGGCTGTGGTTAACATTTTGGCGGGAGACCACCAAGGAAGGCCAGGGTTACTGTGCAAGAAAGAGAAAACCTCGTGGGGTTGGCCTAGGTTGGATGTGAGTTGATGGCATCGGCATCATCGTCGTTGCCATCATCATCATACGTGAAGTGTTTCCCCCAGTTTTTCAGACACTCATGCAGAATGACCTCTGGCTAGTTAAACCACAAGCTTGTTTAACCTGACTCTTACTTCCAAGTACTTACTTACTTCCACATCTTAGCTATAGCCTCGGAGCATGTAATTCCTAAGCCAAGGTTTAACTGGGCTTTAGGGTGAGGATTTTTTGCTCCACTGTTTCACTTCTGCTTGCTTCTCTGAAAGCCAGAAACTAACTCTGCTCTGGGCGGATCCTTGGCTTTGGGGCAGAGGGCTGGAAATGTGTCGGTAGACCTTGGCCAAATGTCTGGCATGGTTCTGTTTTGGCTGCAGTCAGTTTATTTTAAGGTGAATGGTGGCTTTGTTACATTTCTTTCCGAACAGTAGTGAAGCAAGGGCTAGTACTGGAATAAGAGGAATTCTGTGGGTCAAGGTGGAAGTCCACCGAGGAGTCTAAAGGAATTGGCAGTTTTGTTTCGTATTTTTTAGGTTTTGCTTTTCGAATTCTGTCATTTGTTGCTATAAGTGACAGGGAGGAGAGGCTTTTTGATGAGAACAGATGGTCTGCGTTGGACTGCTGCTGGGTGGAGTGGGGAGGGTGATGTCTCCGCAGCCCCCCCTCCAACTCTTAAGATTTTACATAAAAAACACTTCATAACTTATGTAAGATGGATGATGCTGTAAGGAGAGAGATCAGGGATAATGCTGAGCTGCAGAGTGGAGGGGATTTTAAAACTTGGGTCTGTCCTTGGATCCAAATGCTTCACAGTACCGGATTCTGCAATAATTCCTGAGGGGTAGCCCTGTCCATCTGTTGCAGGAAAAATAAAACAAGAGTCTTGCAGCACCTTAAAGATGAACAAGATTGTATTTCAGCATAGGTTTTCTGTGGGGTAGAACCTGTTTCATCATCCGACCCCAAAGCTTATGCTTAGGGTTGCTAACCTCCAGGTAATGGCTGGAGATCTCCTGCTTTACAACTGTTCTCCAGATGATAGATAGATATCAGTTTACCTGAAGAAAATGGCTGCTTTGGAAGGTGAACTCTATGGTAGTATACCCCATTTAAGTCCCTCCCCAAGCCCTGTCTTCCTGAGGCTCCACCCCCCAAATCTCCAGGTATTTCCTAACCCAGGGCCATCTTACTTACGCTGGAAATAATCCCCCCCCCCCATCTTTAAGGTGCAAGAAGATTCCTGTTTTATTCTGGACTTCACAACTCTTTCTCCTCTGGTGCTTTCAGCATTCCTGCAGCTTAGGAAAGAGGAATCCTCCCCCCTTTCCCTACTGTCCCATTTGTTACTTCTTTTCACTCTTCTGTGGTAGCTCCCTGGGCTTGTCTCTCTTTTGGCTGCCCGGGCAGCCCCAGAGATGGATGGCCGAAAACCACCCAGTAGCTATTTGCTACTGTGCGTCTCTGCTCCAGGGGCATGTGTGCTGTAATGTTTAAACAGCACGCTGTATGCAAGTGTGTTCCTGTGCAGGAGAGAAAATAGCTCTGGAAAAATAAATATTATTTCAGGGAGTTTGAAAGTCTTGCTGCTTGGCAAATGCCAGAGGAATACATGGCAGGCGGCTGCGAACTTGATTGGGTGGCAAGCCTTAACAAGGCTAGGTTGTCGAGGAGCCTGAAAAGCAAGATGTGAACTTTTCAGAGATTGTGCAGTGACCTTCTCGGTCTCAGGGGAGCTGGGGCAGACAGGCTTTGCCGGTCTGTTTTAAAGCTGCCTGCTCCCTTTAGCCCAGTGCAAAGGGGCAGGCAGCAGTTCTCCCCTTGTTATACCACTTTAATCTGAGGAAGTCTCCAAATCTTTCAGCGGTCTAACAACTTACTTCCAAATTTGAGCGTGCGAGCAGAGCAACCCGCCTATCAGCCGTGGGCAGGAATGGTGATACTTCTGATAGACTGCTAACACAGTTCGCAGCGTAAGAACGCTTCCAAGGCTGTTTGGGACCTAATCTTTAGTTTCTGATTGCAGTCTTCTCCTTTTCAATCGGGTCTGGCTCCCTGTCCAGTGGCAGAATCTATCCACATCTCAGATCGCACCAGTGCACGCCAGGTTGTGTGCTGCAGAATATATTTATTGACTTATTTAAAATATTTATGCCTTTCTCCTGGGCATTTAAGGACCCAAGGCGGGTAGAAAGGGGCCTGCAGAGCAAATAACCTCAGGTGACTCATAGAAGTGAGCCAAGCCACCCTAGCCTTTGTTGCTGGAGGTGCTTCAGTTTATTCTGAAAGTTCGTGTCCTGTCAAGTCAGCTTATGCAGGAGGGAAACTAGAAAGCTTTCCTTTTTAGGAACTGGTGTTCAGCACTTGTGGGGCGGTGCAGAGGGTGTATAGATAACCCTTGTGGTTTCTCATTTCCAGTCTTCAGCTTGGGCACCAAACTTTGCAATGTCAGTGTCTAGCCAACTGGACCACCTCCCTCTACTACCTTGCTTTCTCTTTGAGATCTTGAACCTCTGGGTTCACTCTCCAGGCTAGCGGCTTCAAAGTGAGGCCTGGAGTTTCCCCTGAATTACAGTTGATCTCTCCACTACAGATATCACTTCCTCTGGAGGAAATGGCAAATTTGGAGGGTGGACTCTGTGGTATACCACAGAGAAATGGAAGTCCTAAAATGGCATCACATCTTTGCTGGGCTCCCTCTCTTTGAACTTCTGTAAGGCTGGCCCCCAAATCTCCGTGGATTTCCTATTCCAGAGTTTCCTATTCCAATTTTATCACCCCCCTCAAATAATCACCTGACTGTGGACCTCTGGTGTCCCTTACCTTGCCATTCTGTTTGTACTGGTACCCAGAAAGGCAGAGATGTCTGTGTCCGCTGAGCTTGCCAGATCCTGCTTCAGTGGTCCACTGGTTGTCCTGCAGCCTTATCTGAGCTCTCTGAAAGGGGTGGCTCTCTTGAGGAGAAACTCCCAAATGCATCCAGGGTCTTCTCTGTTGTCCAAGCCATGGTGGCTTTGTTTCTTGGTCTGTATCATGTTGAAGAGATTCTGATGTGAGCCGTGTGGTCTGCATATCCAAGTTTGTTACCTGTAAATGATAAGAGCTGGTTCTTGGAGCTGCAGAGTTTAAGCCTGCGTGTTCAGGTTACAGGGTTCAGGGTCCTCTTGTTCAGTGTGTCTTGACTCTTCAGTGAACATCGCTGCTCATTGCTGAGCTGGCAATCCTCGCACTGGGATCAGATAGTGGGGCTTGAGTTGGGGAAGGGGGAAGCTGCAACTGGTGAACTACTAATAGCAGAACCTTGGCAATTGATTGGCTGTATGAAGCCCGCGGATTGGCAGGCCTTCTGCTTTTGCCTGGTTAACATGACAGCATCTTCTGCCTCTAGCGTGGCCACTGACCTTAGGGTTTCATGGGCTGGATTTGGGTGTGGCTGTCCACAGCCCCTGCCCAGCTTTGATGGGCCTATTCATGGCAGAGCTCGGGTGGAAGCCTTGTTTTCTCCCTCTGAGGTGGAGGACATCTTGTTGGGTGATTCCCGCCATCCAGTCAGGGAGGCAGGATCAAATCCTTCCACCTTCCAGTCTCAGTTCTTCCCCTCAGTTCTTTTCCTGCCTCACAGGGATAGCAGCTTAGATTAGGCTTTTACTCCATACCCTCTTGGCTCTTTCTCTATTCTATATATTCTATATTTAGTCTTTAATTCTTGTTTAACTCCTTTGGGCTATCCTACTCCTTCTCTGCCTTCTTTCTAAAAGTCCCCTCAGGAGTAGTTGGCCAGCCTATCAAAGGCCATTCTCTCAGTGGCGGCCATTTTTTGCCAGTCTACTTATCAGTAGGGCAAGTCTTTACAGCTGCCTAAGCCACACTGACACAGCACTCAGACAGCGATGGCTTCCTGTCTGATGAGGAGCTGGAAGCCCCTCTTATTGCTTGGAACCACCAAAAAGGCAGCAGAGGAGCTGGCAAGCCCATCTTTGGGTCCATCGATTCTGACAAAGATGATCTCAAGCAGAGAGAGGTCTTTCCGGTCCTGTTACCTAGAGATGTTGAGGATTTGGGACTGTTCCATGTGCAAAGCCTCCGCCCTGCCACATGGTTCAAAATGTTTTGGTGAGTAGCTACTCCCACTTGGAGCCAGCACCCTAAATTCTTTGCCCCTACCTTGCTACAACAGCTTTACTGTTCAGCATTTCTTCCCCGTCCCTCCAAAGGCAAGCTGCAACTTCTCTATCTGCTGTGGAAGAAATGTTCCCTGTTTTGCTATCCAGTCAATTTTCATCCTCCCCCTTCTTCCGAAGACCTATAGGCAGCATTCGTGGGTCTCTCTCCCACAATTTATCCTCATAACAACAAACCTGTGAGGTAGGTGAGGTTAAGAGAGAGAGAGAGAGAGAGAGAGAGAGAGAGAGAGAGAGAGAGAGAGCGCCTTCCTAGCAGAGAAGAGATTTGAACTCGGCTCTTCCCTGATCGTGATCTGACACTTTAACCACTACACCACACTGGCTCTGTGATATTCTCTGCGTATGAACATGAACATCCATGGGGGACATAAGAATTGCGTGAGTCGGGGGACTGGGTCTTCTGCCGTCACCTCCTGTCTCTGTGGGGACGTCTGGGATTCTGTTTTGCAAGAAATCTCAGGATGGCTTGAACACTTCTTATGTGTTTAGTGTGTGCCAGTGTGTGAAACAGTTGCCTGTCTGGAGGTTGGGAGATGCTGCAGTTACCCATGCAGGAATCTTGGCTTTGGGGGTTTAGGGGCTGAACTGAGCAGAGGGAGAGATCAAGTAAACGCACCCCCCCCCCCCCCGGCGCTTTGTGCACCTGACCTTGCCTGCCCCACCTCCTTTCTGAGACAGAGCGGAGTTTGCATCTGCGGCTCTCAAATTAGCCCCTGATGTCACACTGAAACTTGGCGTGCTTCGGTACGCAGCCGCTTGCTTGCGTCAGCCGAGGCTCATTGGCATTCTCTCTGCCACTTTCCTCTCTCATCAGCATGCGCTGTGTGTCCCTGCAGTGGGTATTTTTAGCCTCCCAAGTTTGAGCAGAATTAAGACTCGCCATCACAACTTCATTTTCTTCCGCTTGCATAACTTTTCCTTCCCCTTTTCCAAGCAAAAAAAGGGGAAAAAAATTAACCTGGCTTAATTAGTGTCCTCTGAGGGTAAATCGCACATTGAGACTAATCGGCAATGGGACTCAACCAAGCACAGCCTGGGGATGGTGGGTCTCTCTTGAAGTAACAGTGAACAGCAGAGTGGTCCGGAGCATGTGCAGGAAGCATTTTTCCCTCCTCTTTTAGGACTCAGAGAAGATGCATCCAGATTGAGACCCGGTCCCTCTTCCTTTAGAAACTAAGCTCTATTTTTGTTGTCGTTGTCGTCATTGCAAGCTTCGTTTGCTAGCAAAACTCAAAAAGGTCCAGGATGGGCATTGCGGCCCTGGTGCATTTTCTCTCAGCCTGGAAACCGACTGAGCTATTTTTGCATTTCTTCAGAATCTTAATTGGGTTTGAGCTCAGCTGCTGCTCTGTGTTTTATTGGACCTTTTTGTGCCGTCTCAGGAAGCAAACGCAAGACCTGCTACAAGTGGCATATGGCGGTTAACTGAGCTTCAGAAAGAGACTCGATCATGGCTAACAATCAGGCTGTTCCTTTCCGCTTGCCAGAGGTTGTGATCAAGATCTTCAGCAAGGGGGAGGGGATAGCTTGTTTTCCTCGTAGGTGTTGGGAACCTGTGAAGCCGGCAACTGCCTCAAAAGCTACCACATCCTTATGTGGATAGCAGGATGCATGAATACACACACGCACATAAGTGGTAAAGTTTTAAGGCCTTGCATCTGTACTCCAGGGACATGTGGGAATATAATCGTCAACAATTGATAGGCTTGCTAACCTCCAGCTGGAATCTGGATTTATCCCAGATTTATATCTGATTGCCAGACTACAGAGATCAATTCCCCTGGAGAAAAGGGCTGCTTTTGAGGGTGGGCTCTCTGACATTATATACCCTGCTGAGGTCCCTCCTCAGGCTCCATCCACGACATCTCCAGGAATTTCTTAAACTAGTTGGCAACTCTAACAGTCAAGTGAGTGTGACTCTAATGTGCCTGGAATTCAGAGTCTTCACAGAATAATGTATAAAAGTAAACCTGGTTTAACAACATCCTTTCTCTCCACTGAAGAAGATAACCGTGTAATTTGCAAGCTTGCCTCATGCATCTAGATAACAGTTGTTCTACCCAGGAGTTACTGTCTCATTTTTCTCTGTGTCTTCTTGTCTGCGGTGCGGCTACTAAGAGTTTAAGCGGTACAATAAATGCTGACGTCTCCCTTTCGGTCTCAAAATTGTGTCTGTCCTCCAACGCTCATCTGTCTTGATTTTGAAATATGAAAAGCTTCATGTACTCTCTGGAGGAAATAATGGGAAGGTTCTGAAATAGTGTTGATCGCTTGCAGAAGAGACTTTTTCTTTCAGAACGTGTCAGCCATCTATCTGGACATAATGGTCAGTGCTTAAATAAAACCTGGCAGGAGCTGGTTGATTTTTTGTCTGCTCAGAAGTAATTGCGCCAGTGTGTTAGAATGCAGCCGGCACATCCCTTCTGGCGTGTGTCTCCCATTTTGGCGGTCAATGGACTCCTTGTGTTCAACATCCAGGAGCTTTGTCTGTCTGAAAGCCTCTGAGCTTTGCACCCTGTGGCAGTCTGTGGAAGCAAAGTGCCCTGTGCCACAAGCAGCAGCCCTAGAAGGAGATGTTCCGTTGACAGCACCCAGCAGAGTCTCGGCAAAACCCCAAGGCAGGCTTTAGCAGTCAGGCACAATGGCCAAACACCTTTTGGTACTGGAAGTGAAAAATCCCAAATGTCACCCATTCTGTTGCTAATCAAAATGGGACACTACCCCCCGCAAGGGGCTCCCTTCCCCAGTCCCATCGAAATGAACTGGACTGAGCATGGGAAAGGGGGGGTTACACATCTGGAAAGAGGGGAACTTCAAGAACACACCACTGAACCCTGGGAAGTCCCAAGGAAAAAAAAACGAGTGAGGAAAATTCCCTTATGAACCCATATGCCCACTGTGGTCATCTTCTACTTTGGGTGCCCCTGTCCTCAGAGATTAGGTGGGTGGCAATCCATCTAGAGGGTCTTCTCAGTCATGGCACCAAAACTTTGGAATTTCCTCCCCAAGAAAACTCATCTGTCCCTTTCTGTTGCTGTGTTCTACCAGCGGTTGAAGATTTTATTGTTTTGCGTCAGTGATCTCTGTTCTCTGCCCAATGTTTTAATTGCTGTCTTTGTAGCTCTGGTTTTAATTGTTTTTGTAACGTGGTGGTGTTCTTCTTGGTTGGTTTTAATGGTTTTCAAAGGTAATGTTAATTTGTATGTTCTAATTGGTTAGCCGCCTTGGTGGCCCTTGTGAAGGCAGAAAGGCAGAATATACATTTTGTAAAATCGTTAATAGGCCCTTCGTACCTCTAGCTTGTTTGGTCATTTGGCTGTGGTTTATACAACAGCTTGGGCGGGCAGCATCTTGTTCATACCAGAGCTCTGTTGAGCATGCCTGGGCTGTACCATTTCATGGTGGAGTTGCCCCTGTCGTCCATAAAAAAATTCCCTGTATATATTTATGTACCTAATATATACCCTGGGCCGTGGTGGCTCAGAGGTTAAAACGCTGAGTTGCAGACTGGAAGGTCGGTAGCTCTGCAGTTCAAGACCCGAGTGCCGCATGATGGAGTGAGCTCCTGTCTCTGGCCCGGCTCCTGCCAACCTAGCAGTTCAAAAGTAAGAAATTGCAAGTGGATAAATAGGTACCGTTTCGGTGGGAAGGTAACCGCGTTCTGTGCACCTCGGCATTCAGTCATGCCGGCCGCATGACCACGGAGAAGTCCTTGGACAACGCTGGCTCTTTGGCTTGGAAACGGAGATGAGCACCACCCTGTAGAATCGGATTCGACTGGCTTTCGAGCAAGGGAAACCTTTACCTTTAATATATACCCTGCCTTTCCCCCAATGGGGACCCAATGTAGCTTACATTGTTCTCCTCTCCTCCATTTTATTCTCACAACAACCACCCTATGAAGTAGGTTAGGTAGAGAGCACGTGACTGCCCCAAGGCTAGCTAGAAAACCGATAACTGAGGTGAAGATGATTGTGTACGGGATGCCGATTGATACTGTCTGGCTTTCGGTCTGTCTAAGCCCTGTCTGGCAGTAGTTCTCAGTTCTCAGGTAGAGAATGCCCTGCCAACCTGGGAGCCATTTAACTGGAGATGCTGCCGAGGATTGAACCCGGGGACCTCTTTCATGCAAAGCGCATGTGGCTGCACTGCTGAGCTGTGGACCCTCACCAGGTTCTAGCCTAGCATGCTGTTCGTGTGAGACCGTTCCATCACATGAACCCTCACGGACAATCCAGAGTCAGGTTGCTGCCTCGTCTGTGGTTCATGGTCTGCATCCAAACTGCTAGCTCCACCTGTCAAACATCTTTTCTTCATACAGAATTTTGCTGCCCTTCCTTGGGAAGCGGAGCCACAGCTCAGTGGCAGGGCAAAAACTTTGCATGCAGAAAGTCTCAGGTTCGATCTGTGTCCAAAAGATCTAGGGAGAAGGTGATGCAAAAGACCTCTGTGTGAGACCGGGAAGGACTTCTGCTAGTCAGAGCCGGCAGCGTAGACTGTGATAGACCAGTAATATGAGGCTGCTTCAGGTGTCCTTGGTATGTGTGTGTGTACATGGGGGGGCCAAAATGTAATGAACAATCCCGGTGGTAGAGAATTGGCTGCCAAAAGCTAGTTGCGATTGGCAGAGAGTGAAGTCAAATTACTGGCATTGTAACCTGCTCCAAGGTCAATGGAAGCTTAATTGCCTTTGGAAAGGAGTGGGACGGGAGAAAAAAAGCTTGCCGACAGCTCCTATCGGATGCTGAGTAATTGGTTTTTAAAGCTTGTCTTACAGTCCTGCTGACTGCCTTCCAAGGATTGTCTTCTGGCGTTGGCTTCATTGCTTGAGATGAGCCTGTCCAGGTCGAGGTTGGTATGGGACACCTAGTTTGGGGGATGACGTTGGTTGACTTTTTTCTGGCAGGAGCCAGGCCTGTGGTTGGTTGCCCCCCCCCCCCCACACAAACCCCCCTCTTTGAGAGCTTGTGTTACTCTGTACGGTAAGCTGGGGGACTTGTCTTGTGCTTTTGCAGTCCCAGGATGTGGGATCTTATGTTTTGTCAGAGGGTCTGGTTAGTGGTGGAAAGTGCCTTCAAGCTGTAGCCGACTCAGCAACCCTGTAGGGTTTTCAAGGCAAGAGACAAACGGGTGGTTTGCCGTTGCCTGCCTCTGCAGTGCAACCTTGTCTTCCTTGCTGGTCTCCCATCCAAGTACTAAACAAGGCTGACTCTACTTCGCTTCCGAGATCTGAGAAGACTGGGTTGGCCTGGGCCATCCAGATCGGGACGGGGTCTGATTAGGCTGAACTAAACAGGGGCTTGGTTATTTGTTGTTGTTGTTCAGTCGCACAGTCAAGTCCGACTCTCCGCGACCCTCTGGCTGTATGTGGCAGCAAAATTGGCATCTGGTACCAGCTCTGGCACCAGTGTGCTTATTCAAGTCAGATGTTATATTGTTTTGGATGAGGAGTTGTTTAAAATTGGGATGCTGTCAGTGGGCAAGAAAAGATTTGTCCCTTAGTACTTGTGAAAGAGAACTGTCATTATCTAATAGAGGTTGTAAGTCACTGACAATGCATTGAACTGTTCTGAGCTGAGAGCTGTATGTGACCACTAGTGGTATTCTGTTATTGTCACTTTTGGTGGGTTTTCTCTGGGTACCATTCTGGCTTTGTTAATCTATCCCTTGATTTCATCAAGTGGATATTTTAGATCCAGAAGGGTTTGTTGTAGATCCCTCAGGTGAGAATCTCTGTGTGTGGCTGTAGAACAGAGCCTAGCTGTATACAATGGATTGTTTGGTATGTAGGATGATAGCTTTAGAGGCATGTAGGTTTTTTTATTCAATCAGTATGTTTCCCATATAAGGTGGTGTCTATGCATCCATTGTGTATTTTTACAGTAGTGTCCAGAAAATGTATTTCTTGCATCGATTGGTTCATTGTCCAATTAATGGTGTGGTGAAAGTCATTGAAAGCCTGGTAGAGTATGTCCAGGGTTTCTTTACCATGTGTCCAGACAATAAAGATGTCATCAGTGTACTGCAAGTATAAGAAGTATTTTCGTCTACCTCTTGACTTACGGCTCTGTATGAGGACTTGGAAAATGGGTACACAGTTGAGTTCATACTTTGACAAACCTGTAAGGGAGGGAGATCCATAACTGGAAGGCAGCCAGGAAGGGTGTTTCTCTGTCTGAGTTGTCCATGTATGAGACAGAGGTGCTGCCTGGTCCTCTTCTTACAAACTGCAGCGCCGCCAACTAGCTACCGCCTCCGTGGTCCATCTTGTCTGTTTCTGCTCTTTTATGAACTGCCAGTATCAGATGCTTTGGAGAAGGCAGGAGTAACCTACCGCTGATGCAGGTCAGTCGGCCTCCTCTGCATTCTTTGTTGTTCAGATTGTCCACTCTTGTCCTCAAAGCTATGGATGGAGACACCTCCTCATGGCGGTCTCAGCTCTGGGGCGGTTTCCAAGCCTCCCCCTCTAACTGCCTATTATTTTGCACCTTGCTAGAGCAGAAAATAGGATGTACCCAAGGAGATGATTGTCGCCAGTTCCTTCATTTTTGCATGGATGGGCATGGACTCTGTTCTAGTATTGTTTTGCAATGCTCTGAGTCCTTTTATTTCCCCGGGTGAGCTGCTACTAAATTCACATGGGTGAATTGCTACTAAAAATGGTGATGGTTGGTGCTACTGGGAAGTGTTAGTACTAGCTTCTAGAGACACACTAGGCAGGCATTGTGTCCCCTGGATTGCTAAAAGGCCCAAAATGTAGCACTGAGGTGGCTTTTCCTAGGAGGGGGCAGTTTGGGGGCCACAGCAACAAAGGCTGACATTTGCAACTTCCATTACTTAGCATCTCTTTGGCAATCACCCGGAATTACAACTGCTCTCCAGATCTCAGAGATCAGTTTCCCTGGAGAGAATGGCTGCTTTGGAGGGTGAACTCTATGGCATAATACCCTGCTGAGGTCACTTCCCAAACCCCACCCTCCAAGGCTCCACCACCCCCCCCCCCCAAATCTCTGGGAATATCTTAACCTAGAGCTAGCAACTCTAAGGGGGAACTAATCTCTGTAATTTGGAGATTGGCTATCATTCCAGGAGATCTCCAGGCCCCACCTGGAAGTTGGCAGCTCTAGAAGGAGATAAGGAAGCCAGAAAAGGGAAGAAGCTACAAGGCCTTTCAGGAAAGGGGAAGTGAGATGCCTCCTGCGGGTCCTCACAGGTTCCCACTTGTATTCCCTTAAACTGAGCCTGGCCTTCCTTTCCCTTGGTATCCTGTGGCCATCTAAGAGCAGAGGTAGGAATCGGGGCCCACAACATGCTCCACTTAGGAGCATTGGGGGGGGGGCTCCCCTTGCTCTGTGAGTAATCCACAACTCTGTTTAATAACTAGCTTTCACATTTCAGTTACAACTTATTTTTAACTGGCAATTTGTTTCTAGGATGAGAGTCAAGAGGAATTGTTTACATTTGTACAAGTATAATGTGTGCTGGAAAGAGCTAGTCCTGGATCGTAATTGTTTAGACTGTGTTGTTCCATACAGAGAAGCCCTTCACTAAGTGAGTAATTTAGCTGTGGAATTTGCTATCAGTGGATGTAGCGATAGCTGGGAGCACAGATGGCTTTAAAAGGGGATTGGACGGACTCAAGGAAGATCAGTCCATCAAGTAAACTTGCCCCCCGCTGGCACAAGTTCCTCTCTTTGTTACCCTTCTGATAGATGTAGAAAAGAGTAAGAGTCCAGTAGCACCTTAAAGACTAGCACAATTTGTGGCAGGGGTATGAGCTTTCGTGAGTCTCTGCTCACTTCTTCAGATACCATTTATCTGAAGAAGTGAGCAGTGATTCACAAAAGGTTATTCCCTGCCACAAATTTTGTTAGTCTTTAAGGTGCTACTGAACTCTTTAGTTTGTCTTCATTCATTCATTCATTCAATTTATATCCTGCCCTCCCTGTCAGAGCAGGCTTGGGGTGGCTTACATAAAACAGTTAAAAGCACATAAAGGTAAAGGTAAAGGTTTCTCTTGCTCAAAAACCTGTCAAATTCAACTCTAGGGGGGTGGTACTCATCTCCATTTCCAAGTTGAAGAGCCAGTGCTGTCCGAAGATGTTTCCATGGTCATGTGGCCAGCATGACTAGACGCCAAGGCACACGGAACGCTGTTACCTTCCCACCAAAGTGGTACTTAGTTATCTACTTGCAATTTCTTGCTTTCGAACTGCTAGGTTGGCAGGAGCTGGGGCCAGAGACAGGAGCTCACTCCGTTACGCAGCACTGGGGTCTCAAACTACCAAACTACTGATCTTCCGGTCTGCAGTTCAGCGTCTTAACTACTGGGCCACCACAGCCCCATTAAAAAAACAAACAACCCTTTAAAAACACATAAAACAACACAATTACAAAACATCATAATTAACAGTAGAAAAGACTAACATGGCCACCCATCTTGTTTTAATAGACCTGCACTTTTAGTATGCATGTCAGAATTTAACGTTTGAATTGATCAAGTCTTCGTTGGACTGTGCCTAGGGCTGCCAAGTCCAACTTGGGAAATATCTGGGGACTTTGGGGGTGGAGCCAGGAGACTTTGGGGGTGGAGCCAGGAGAAAGGAAGTGACATCATTTTGTGATGTCACATCCTGTGATGTTGCTTCCACATGCTGACACATGAACTCATGAAGTTTCCTAATCCTGAATCAGGCCATTGGTCCATCAAGGTCAGTATTGACTACTCAGACTGGTAGTGGCTCTCCAGGGTCTCAGGCTGAGATCTTTAATGTCACCTATTACCTGATCCTTTTTTAGCTGAAGAGGCTGATACCTCCTGCATGTCAAGCAGATGCTCTATCACTGAGCAACGGCCCTACTGAATCCTTCCTCATCTCGGCAGAATATGAAGCACTAAGTGCTACACAAGTGCTAAATATGATTTTCATATCATAAGAACAGGAGAGAAGCCACAGTGGATCGGCCCATCCAGTAGAGCCCATCCAGTACAACACTCTGTGTCACAACAGTGGCCAAAAATACCAGGTGCCCTCAGGAGGTCCAGCAGCGGGGCCAGAACTCCAGAAGCCCTCCCACTGTTGCCCCCCAAGCACCAAGAATGCAGAGCCTCACTGCCCCAGACAAAGGGTTCCATTTAGACCTTGTGGCTAATAATAGCCACTGATAGACCTCTGCTGGATGGGGACAGAGAGAGAGAGAGACAGACAGACAGACAGAAAAAAGAAAGAGGGAGAGAGAATGAAAAGAGCTGGAAGAGAAACTCACCTTGCCAGCCACATGCAAAAGCAGCTCCTTCAGTCCCTCTGGGCGGACCTCTCTTGCTGTGGAAGCTCTCTTGCTGACTTCTTAAAGGGGAAATGTCTGGCGAGGCTTTTTACTGCAGGGCAGGCTCTCTGCAGACATTTCCCTTTTAAGGCAGCCATTTTGTCCCCCCGGTGGGCAACTTTGGAAAAGCGGGAGGGAAGAACTAAAAATCAGTGTTTCCCCCGCCCTACCGGGGGACTTGGCAGCCCTAACTGTGCCCTTCTTCAAATGGCTTGCCAACATATAAGCAGTTTGCATTTCAGCTGGGGTTAGGAAAAGCCCTATTAGGGGAGAAGGGGCTTTTGCAAACTATTTTCACGGAGACTTGGATGCTCTTGCCAGGCTTCCAAACTAGGGCTAGAATTAGGCATTTCTGGGGGCGTGTGAGAAAGGCAGACTCTAAATAATGTAAATAAATAAGATTTTAAAGAGGTGCAGGTGGTATACTGCATGCATCCCCTCTGCTCGCCATCACTCCAGTCCTGTCTCTTTGCTTATGTCCTCCCCTACAGGAGGATCTGAAGGGAGACAGGGAGAACTTTGGCTGGGAGACATGGGGGGGGGGCAGCTGCTGACCCACTTCTGCGCTCTTTCTTCCACGCATTGGAAACTGGCTAGAACAGCCCGAGCTATGTATTCCTTCCAGGCCTGCGATTCTCCCGCAAACAATCAATGGAGTTCATGCCTGCAGGAAGCTCTGGTTTGTTCTCCTGGCCCGTGCTTCTGCCGAAGGGGGAGCTACTCCTGAGCCGGGCTTGTTCTGCCCATCAGGGGGTTGGAGGCGATCTGTTTAATTTCTCGCATTTTAGCTGCCAGAGACAGAAAGCCATTTGGGATGAGTCATCAGGAGAGGAACTCTGAAGCAGCCCTCTTTTCAAGAAGATTGCAGCTGTGGATTCCCAGGAGTGCAGAAGGTGAATGCAAGTCTTAGCGAAAGCCCATCCGTGGAGGTTTTCTGTGTCGCAGGATACAGCATTAGAAAAGAGCCCCCTTTTGCCTCAGGGAAGCTGAGGTGGTGGGGAGAGAGAGAGTAGTGCTGTTAAAACTTCAAGGTAAAGATCTTTTTTTTTCTTTTTTGGAGGAAGAGAAAACACACTTGAGTGCTTGATTTTTAAAAAATTGCATCTGGGTAAGCACGTTGTGTGGCCCAGTGAGAGAAGGGGTAGACCAAGGGAGTATGCTTATGAGCTACCCGCTGTTAGCCGCTGATATTTTTGTCACACAAATACCCCTTCCCCTCCTTTATAGCCCTGGGCACAGAGCCAAGCCCGTGCACTGATCAGGATGCCAGGACTTTTAAGTGTTGGCTCCATGCGACATTTTGCCATGTGTGTTGCGGCTCCTAGATCAGATGTTCCCTTCAGCTCTGGCTGTGGCCATTGGTTGTGGGAGGAGAATGTTGTGGGTTGCCCAGCAACTGGAGGATGGGCTTCCCAACTGTCCCGTGTCTACCTGGAACTGTGTTGAGTTTTCTAGAAGCTTCCATAGTCTTTCCTGCACCTACACAGAAGGTGTGGTTGAAGCTGCAGTTGTTCCTTCAAGGTAACTGAACTAAGAAGGGCTATCTAAGCTAAGAAAGTGTGTACTGAGGATCCAGTTGGATTCCCTGAGGTCCCCTCCCCCACTGATAACTGCCAAATTGGAGCATAAGGACCTGAGAACCATTCTACTGCATCAGACCAGTGGTCCACTGAGTCCAACATCTTCCTCCCACAACTGTCAGCTAGATGCCCCAGAAGGCACACACGCAGGGCATTAAAGACAAGAGCCTTCCACTGTAGTTCACCCCCAGCAACTGATATTCATGGATTCACTGTGGCTAATAGCCACTGCTAGACCTATCTTTCATGAATCTGTCTAATCCACTTTTATAGCAATCTATGCCCATTGCCATCACTACATCCTCTGGCAGCAAACTCCACATTTTAAGCACTCACTGCGTAAAGAAGTATTTTCTTTTGTCCCTCCTGAATCTTACTGCCCATCAACTTTATTGGATATCTCTGAGTTCTAGTATTTTGGGAGAGGGAGTAAAAAGTTTTCTCTGTCAGCTCTCTTTGTCCCATGCATAGTTGTATAAACCTCTTTTATGCTGCCCCTTAGTGGTCTCTTTTCTAAACTGAAAAATCCTAGACCAATTCCCCACAAGCAGCTGTACTGCCCTTGCTCTTCCATTTACTCCAGTTGCATTGGTCAATTTCACACTCTTCCCTGTACAACCACATTTTGACCCACATCTACCCCCGAATTCCTTCGTGTCTTCTCGATCCTTGTGTTTTGAGATTGAGAAGATGTGGGGGAAATCAGGAGGAGATGCGGGTCAAAGTGTGGCCCTGCAGTGAAGAGTGTGAAATTGACCAGTGCAACCAGGGTAAACGGAAGAGCAAGGTTGGCACAGCTGCTTGTGGGAAATCGGTCCTAAATTCTTCAGCCTTTCCTCATAGGAAAGGTGCTCCAACCACTTAATCATCTTGATTGTCCTCTTATGTATGTTACCCAGTTCTGCCGTGTCCTTTTTGAGATATAGTGACTAGATACAACCCCAAGGTCTCTTTCCCTCGCTGTCTCAGCAAGTTCAGACTTAACATTGGGGTTTTCTTTGTTACAATGTGCATCACTTTACGGTTAACAAACTGAACTTCATTTTCCACCTTGTTGCCCACTTACCCAATTTGAGGGGATTCTCCTGGAGTTCTTCAGAGTCATTCTTGATTTCCACTATCCTGAATTATTTTGTATCATCTGCAGACTTGGCCACTACACTGTTCACCCCCAGTTCCAGATCGTTTATGAACAAATTAAATAGCACTGGCCCAATACTGATCCTAGTGAGATCCCATTGTTTGCTTCCCTCCATTGAAAGAACTGCCCATTTATTCCTAGTCATTGCTTCCTGGCATTTAATCACCTTTTAATCCATAAGAGGACCCTCTTATCCCATAACTGCTAATCTTACTCAGGATTCTTTGGGAAAGATCTTGTCAAAAGCCTTTTTGAAAGTGCAAGTATATAATGTCTCCCAGGTCTCGGTTATCTACTTGTTTGTTCACTTTCTCATGAATCACACTGGATAGGAATAACTCAGTACTTTTAGCAACTTAAAACAAAAACAAAGAAAACCCCTAGGATTTGCAGAGCCTCCAAAAGTCCCCTCCCCTCTGTCTAAAAGGCTGGCCCTTATCTTCTGTTATGCTAATGATACCGGCCTCTTGCAAACATCAACAAATGAAAAGAGCAATTGACTAGTTCTTCACTGAAGTCCAGCAATCCCGGTTTCCCCTTCAGACACAAGAAAATCGCTCTTGCTAACAACAGGTTTTTTTTACAGGTTTAAAATAAAGCCGATTCCGTGGGTGGAAAGAATGGGCTGCTAATGGTTTGTGTGCAAATACAGGATGGCATCATATGGAGACGTGGGTGGGAGGAATATACCAGGTGGCTGAAACATGGGGAGTCCTACGTGTGGATGTAGTCTTTGTTATCATCAAACCAGTTTGCATCTGCTGTGTGTAAAGAGGCCTCTGTCTCCTGGCTTGGAAGGGCCCGTGGCTCTCCCTCCTCTTGACGTGCGGAATTGCAGCATTTGGGGAGAAAAGCTACTGCCCCTTTTTGAGCTGTCCTGCTTCTAGGGCTGCCAAGTCCCCGGGTAGGGCGGGGGAAGCACCGCTTTTTAAAGCTTTCCCCCGCCTTTTCAGAATTGGCCACCGGGGGAGGCAATAGCTGCCAGCAGGGAAACGTCGGAGCCTGGCCTGGCCTCTTAAAAGGGAAATGTCTGCAGAGAGCCTGCCCTGCAGTAAAAAGCCTCAACAGACATTTCCCCTTTAAGAAAGAGCAAGAGAGTCCCGCCCAGAGAGGCTCTTTCTGCTGAAGGGCCTGCTTTTGCATGTGGCCTGCTGCTGGAGTAAGCTGCTTGGGGTAAGCTGCTGGGGTCTGCCTGCTCTTTTCCTTCTCTCTCTCTCCCCCTCCCCCTTTCTTTCTTTTTTCTGTCTGTCTGTCTGTCTGTCTCTCTCTCTCTCTGTCCCCATCCAGCAGAGGTCTATCAGTGGCTATTATAGCCACAAGGTCTAAATGGAGCCCTTTGTCTGGGGCAGTGATGCTCTGCATTCTTGGTGCTTGGGGGGCAACAGTGGGAGGGCTTCTGGAGTTCTGGCCCCGCTGCTGGACCTCCTGAGGGCACCTGGTATTTTTGGCCACTGTGTGACACAGAGTGTTGTACTGGACGGGCTGTTGGCCTGATCCACTGTGGCTTCTCTCCTGTTCTTATGATATGAAAATCATATTTAGCACTTGTGCAGCACTTAGTGCTTCATATTCTGCCGAGATGAGGAAGGATTCAGTAGGGCCATTGCTCAGTGATAGAGCATCTGCTTGACATGCAGGAGGTATCAGCCTCTTCAGCTAAAAAAGGATCAGGTAATAGGTGACATTAAAGATCTCAGCCTGAGACCCTGGAGAGCCACTACCAGTCTGAGTAGTCAATACTGACCTTGATGGACCAATGGCCTGATTCAGTATTAAATAAAATGATTCCATGGCACTGCAGGGTTTTGAGCCAGGCTCTCCCAGATCCCAGCCAAACAAACTGACTGCTACATAACACTGACTCTTGTTCAGCGACAAAAAACAGTGGCATAAAAGTCACAGTCTGGGTAATGCTGCTTGCAAGCCTATAAAGCTCAAGGCAGCAGCAGAAGCTCAGTATTAGGAAACTTCATGAGTTCATGTGTCAGCATGTGGAAGCAACATCACAGGATGTGACATCACAAAATGATGTCACTTCCTTTCTCCTGGCTCCACCCCCAAAGTCTCCTGGCTCCACCCCCAAAGTCCTCAGATATTTCCCAAGTTGGACTTGGCAGCCCTACCTGCTTCTGGGTTTGAATTTTTCAGAGGTCCCTTTTCCAAGAACCCTGGAACACAGGTTGTGGTGCTGGGGTTGCCAGCCTCCAGGTGGGGCCTGGGGATCTCCCACTTTTACAACTGATCTCCAGTTGAGAGAGATCAGCTGCCCTGGAGAAAATGGCTGCTTTGAAGGGTGGAAATGATGGTATTATACCATGCTGAAGCCCCTTCTCTCCCCAAACCCCACCCTCTCTTGGATCCACCCCCAAAGTCTCCAGGTATTTTCCAACCCTGACCTGGCAACGCTGTGTGGTACTGAATCTGAGCATATGCAGAATGCCTCTCCTTTGTTCCTGACGAATTGGAATCCTAGTCATCCAGGCAGAAACCCACGTGAAGGTCGATACGGCCCTTTCTTTGCCTCCCCACCCTCCAATTATTCTGCCCGCCCCCTCCACATTGCTCCCTTTTATATAGCCTCCTTCTATCTCGCTGTTCCTTCTTCCTGCCAGTTCTTCCCAGATATTCCCCCAGTTCAGCTTAATTAAAATCGAAGCCTGGCTTTTCACAGAAAGGGCCATTTGTGGCTGATTAATTTCTATGAATTAATAGGAGCTTTTAAAAAAACCACGCAGGCACTAAAGTATTCAGAATTGCTGCTGCCAACCTGGTTCTGGGAATAAGGTTGTCAGCTTGCCATTGTGACCTGGGGACTTTAACATGCTCCCCGTTGGCGGGGAGGGAAAGGAGGAGAGGGCTATATTTGTATCAGCAGAACTACGATCATGAAAGGCTACTTCCTTCATCCTTAATTATTAGAAAGGGGCACGAATTTCTCCAGCTGGAGAATTTGAAATGAATGCTTCTATCCCAGCTGGATGGGGAAAGAGCTCTTTTATCAACCAGAGGATGTTCCGGGTTGATGGTTATTATTTATACTTCTGGGTTATGATCCTTGGCATGCAGGGGCCGCATGATTCCTCCATCTGGTTGGATGAGGCGACACAAGCAGTGTAAGGCCTGGTTCCCAAATGCTGGAGAATGAGGTGCTAGAAGGAAAAGCACTGCTTCAGGCTGTGGATGGAGGATCACCTTTTGGAATGTTGTCTTAGGGTTGCCAGCAATGCTCCCTCTAAGCTATGGAGTCTTGTGAGCAAAAGTTCTGCTTGGTGAGCTACTGGCATTAAAGCGGTGAGCGGGCGATGTGGCTACTGCATGAATTAGTTTGCTCTGGAGCCATCCTTCCTGAGCTAAGACAAAAATGTGTGAGCCGGAGGCTAAAAAACTGTGAACTAGCTCACACTAACTCAGCTGAGAGGGAACGCTGGTTGCCAGCCTCCTGGTAGGGCTTGGAGTTCTCCCAGAATTCCAGACTACAGAGATCAGATCCCTTGGCGGAAACAGCAGCTTCGGAGGGTGGACTCGTATGGCATCACATCTTTGCAGAGCTCCATCCCCTCCCCAAACTCCACCCTCCCCAAGCACTGCCCCCAAGTCTCCAGGAATTTCCTGAGCTGGAGCTAGGGACCTTAATCTTCTTTTTTTAAAAAATTAAAAACCACCCTGACCTGAATAGGCCAGGCAAGCGTGATCTTGTCAGATCTCAGAAGCTAAGCAGGGCTGACTCTGGCAGGTACTTGGATGGGAGACCTCCTAGGAATACCAAGGCTGGGATGTAGAGGCAGGCAATAGCAAGCCACCTCTCTGAAATGTCTAAGCCCCACTCGGGGTCGCCAGAAGTCAGCCTTGACTTCCAGGCGCGCGCGCGCGTGCGCACACACACACACGAAAAAAAAATTAAAAACCCAGCACTGCTGACCAAAGAGATGTGGTATAAAGCTTTCTCCCTCCTGTGGTAGTTTTCTGTTTTCAGAGCGTTTGGTTGATGTGCTGGTAATTTCTTAGCAGGATTCCACCCCCTGCAGTCTGAAGTGGTTTAGTCCATTATAGTGTTTCATTTCCACCCCATTTTCCAGCATGGCCTAAATGGGCAAGGGTGAGGAAGACTTGAGCATGAAGCTGCCTTATACTGAATCAGACCTTTGGTCCATCAGGGTCAGCATTCTCTATTCAGACCAGCTGTGGCTCTCCAGCATCTTAGGCTGAGGTCTTTTACATCATCTGTCACCTGATCCTTTCAACTGTAGATGCCGGGGATTGAACCTGGGACCTTCTGCCTGCCAAGCAGAGGCTCTTCCAGTGAGCCACAGCCCCTCCGCAGCCTCATTCCTTATTTATTACTTCAGCTTCATTCCTTATTTATTGATTTAGTTAAGTTTGGATAACACATTTCTGCTTGGGAGGGGGGGAGAAACCCAAGAAGAGCACATTCAATAAAACATTAAAATTGTCTAGTTGGTTAAAAATTAAACAGCTGTAAAGGGAGAACAGCATTATAACCCCAGATTGGACAATCAGTTCATTCAAAGGCCTTCCAATACAGGTGTATTTTTAGGTGATGCTGGAAAACCTGAAGACATAGTGAGGGTCACCTTGCCTCAGGGGAAGGAATTCCATGATTTAGGGGCGGCTGTCAAGGAGGTGAACAGCCACCGCTCAAACTTTACATGATGTGAATCCCTGTAGAGAGATGTTATCCCCCCCTTTGTCCCAGTTCAGAAAGGTCCTCCTGGAATACTTAGGTCAACCTTGGTTTTCACCATCCTGAAAAATCCTGTCCCATCTGCAGACTTGGTCACTACACTGCTCACCCCCCCTGTTCCAGATGACTGATGAACAAATTAAACAGCACAGGTCTCAGTCAATGCTCCCTCTAAGCTGTGGAGTCTTGTGAGCAAAAATTCTACTTTGTGAGCTACTGGCATTAAAGTTGTGTGAGAGAGATTTGGCTGCTGCATAAATCAGTTTGCTCTGGAGCCATCCTTCCTGAGCTAAGACAAAAATGTGTGAGCTGGAGGCTAAAAAAAATGTGAGCTAGCTCACACTTACTCAGCTTAGAGGCAACACAGGTCTCAGTACAGATCCGGGTGGAACCCCACTGCTGATATGATTTCTCTATTGTAAGCGATGTCCATTCTCTCCTATTTTCTGTTCCCTGCATTTAACCAGATGAGATTACCCACTACTGCTAAATCATCCCATGACTCCTAAATTTACTTAGGAGTCTTTAGTGAGGGACCGTGGCAAAAGATTTTTGGAATGAGTATATGATGTCTACCAGACAACATGCTTGTTAACCCTCTCAAAGAACCGAAAAGGTTGGTGAAGTTGTGGCATGATTTCCCCTTGCAGAAACTGTGTTGATTCCCCTCCCCCCCAAAGCAGGCTTTGTGCTTTTACATACTTAATAATTCTATCTTAATTACAGTTTCTACTAACTTTCCTTACTGGCCTGTCACACAGATAATGTGGTACTCTGCAAAAGGCTATATAGTTCCCACCAATGCTCCCTCTAAGCTGCCTTAGCTGTGGAGTCTTGTGAGCAAAAATTCTACTTTGTGAGCTACTGGCATTAAAGTTGTGTGAGAGAGATTTGGCTACTGTGTAAAATAGTTTGCTCTGGAGCCATCCTTCCTGAGCTAAGACAAAAATGTGTGAGCCGGTGGCTAAAAAACAGTGAGCTAGCTCACACTACCTCAGCTTAGAGGGAACACTGTTTCCCACCACCTGCCTTCATGGCTGCTTCTGTTGTTTAAAGCTGTTGAGGTAGGGTGTTTACCTGCGGGCCAAAACAGATGATACATGTGACATGACTCGGGTTGGGGGTCCGCTGAGCAAGTTGACTCTACCTGATTTGCAATCACACACAAAACATGGATGCTGGCCACTATGGACCACTGGTCTGATCCAACAGGGCTCATCTTATGTTCTTATGACTTGCAATCACATGAAACATGAGGGATCTGAAGTTCTCCAGTGCTGCAGGGCCTGATTAGTGTGTCTTCATCTAGTTTAGCCTTGAAACAATGCGAGTTCCTCTACTGAGAAGGTTGATGTATAATGCCCTGGCTTTTCACCTGCAACAAGTTAGGATGGATGAAGTGGGAAGCAGGGCCTTCATGGCAGTGGCTCCCAAACTCTGGAAGCTCCTGCTAGGGAAAGTGAGGAGACCCGTGTCTCCAGAGCAGTTTCTAAGAAGGAACTGGATGACTTGAGGCTGCGGTGTCTTTTCTGTGATCTCATTTTGACTGTGTCGTTTTAATGGATTTAGTCCCCCCCCCCCCCCCTTCCCGTAGCAAGCGTTTGGAAAAGCAATCTATACATAATTTGAATTTTATTGATCTATGTGAGCTGTGTCTAAGTGGTAGAGCTGCTTCTTGGTATGCAGAAGATCCCAGCTTTGATCCTCAGCATCCTGCAGTTAAAAGGATCAGATAAGAGGTGCCTTGAAAGACCTCCGTCTGAGGACCCCCCCCCCCCCCCCGAGCCACGGCCGGTCTGAGTAGACAATCCTGACCTTGATAAATGCACGGCTCGCCTCAACTGAAGGCAGCTTTATGTATATGTGTGTGTGTTTGTGCACCATGAGAAATAAAAATACCTGCAAGCACATGGTGGTGGAAAGTGCTGTTGAGTCATGGCTGACTTATGGTGACCCCAGAGGGTTTACAAGGCAAGAGATGTTCCGAGGGGGTACAGAGTAACTTTTCTTAAGCAATTGGCGACTGCAGCCTGTCCCTGCAGAATTAAGAAATCTGGTTTCCTTTCAGGGCAGCTACTCTGAGACCTGGCACTGCCACCCCCTCCCTTATCGCAGCCCCCCCCCCGGTTGCCATGTCCCTCCCCACCTCCAAGCACAAGCAGCTCACTCACCCCCCCCCCCACACACACACCAAAGTGTCCTTCTCTCATGCCATCTCAGGCAGGCTCCAGAGGCACTGTTCTCTGCAGCCTGACTTGGACTCCAGCCGGTCAACACCGTCCCAGCCCCAAGGAGCTGCTGGGGTCATTTGGGCATTGTACCGGCCCTGCCTCTGAACTGCAGGGTGTTCCTGAAGACTGGTGACGTCTGCCTGCTGCCTGTTGGAGACAAGCCTCCCCGGTGTTAATGCCCATCTGCTCCCCTTTTTTGCAGAAGGCAAAGCTGCTGGTATCATGAGCAAACTGACTTGGACTGACTCTCTGTCTGCAAACAGTTGTCTGGCTCCTGTGTAGACGGCACGCTGCTATCCTCCCCCTCAACCCATCAGCTTGCCTGGGGGGGGGGGGGTTTCTTGTCCTCTGGGGGTCAAGCTAGAAGCATCTATCTGCCACTGGTGTTGGGTGGGTGACCTGGGAAGCGATTTTAC
Organism: Lepidodactylus listeri; assembly: GCA_029233225.1. Classification (NCBI taxonomy): domain Eukaryota; kingdom Metazoa; phylum Chordata; class Lepidosauria; order Squamata; family Gekkonidae; genus Lepidodactylus; species Lepidodactylus listeri. Next base: position 31,253,357 of record JARCFY010000019.1, on the reverse strand, counting down.
TTCTTGACTGTCCGAGGAACCCAAGGGGGAAAAAAGGCTTTCCGTACCCCTTTCTTTGGTCTGCGTCTAATTTGTGATTTTTGCCGTCTGAATAGGACAGGTGCCTCTTAACTACTGGTGTGCCATACTTTGTGGGTGTGCAGAGAGGGAGCTTTGGATGGAATGCACACTACGCTCTGTTGCTTCCGTAAAGTGGAGGCCCCCATCTTAAGACAGTAGAAGGCAAATGGAACAGATGGCTTGTAAAGGGGATTAGACTTTGAGGAGGTGTCCATTAATGGAACCTCCACGTTCCAAGGCTGTCACCTTCTGATTACCTAGAAGGCAATACCTGGGGAGGCCTGGGCTACTGTGCCGTGTTTGTTGGCTGCTGTGTGACATGGCATGCTGAATTGGATAGCCCATGGTGGATTGGTCTGATCCAGCAAGGCTGCTCTCATTCAAGTGGGGATACCATAGGACCTTAACACAAGTTGACTTCTTCCCACAACGATCCGACCTGTTGAAATGGTCTCCATTCATAATCTGATATATCTCCAATTAATATATACTTAACTAATACACTGCCTTCGACCATTATGAGCCCTGTCTGTGTTGCACCAAAGACGTCATGATTGTTTACCTGATCATTTAGGAATATAAAATAATGTACTGGAATTCCCCCCCCCCAAGCGTATACAAGTTATTAAGCAATATTCACTTCTTAGGAGCACTGTTGACACTATCACGATAGTTATTGTTACTCTACCAAGAATATTTGTGTAACATATTGACACTTGCTTAGACTCTAGTTTGTAAAACATTGAAGCTTTTATTGGTATTTCTGTATATCTGTTCATTTTAAAGTATCAATAAACAGTAAAAAAAAAAGCGGGGAGGAGGTTTTAGGGAATGGTAACTGAGGCTAGGGCCTTTTTGGTGGTGGTCCCATACCTGTGGAATACTCGACCTTTGTGTTTTTTCTAGTATAAGTGCCAGATGAAACCCTTATTGCTTGTTCTACCTTTGGTTAAGTTTCTTGGCTTTTTAACTTACTTTTGCTGATTTGGGGATGAGGGGTTATCATCTTTCTGCTTCACTTTGCTTGTTTGGGCTTATTGAGGCCACGTGCTGTTATTTTCTTGAGTTTTGAAGCTCTGAATGCTGCTATACGTTGACAGCCGATGTCTTGATGTTACTCTTAATTCTGTTGCTGTAGATTTTGAGAAACTGTTGAATAGCATTTCTGCCTGCTTCCCAGAATACTGAGAGGACTTGGGGATCTTTGGGGTGAGAGAACATTGGTGGCTTTGTTTTATTTAACAATATACTTTTACACGCTCCCCATTTCACCCAAGTAATGAGACGCTTTCCTACTTTGGTTCCCTTTGCTCTCTTTTCACTGGAGGCCTATGATGTTTGTTGCAATATCTTTTATTTACAAGTCTACAGGATAGGGTTGCCAGGTTCTCCCCGGCCACTGGCGGCAGGGTGGGTATAGGGTTGCCAACTCCAGGTTGGAAAACTGGAGCTTTGGGGATGGAGCCTGGGGAGTACAGGGATCTCAGTGGGGCACAGTGCCCAAGAGGCCATCCTACAAAGCACCCATTTTCTCCAGGGAAACTGATCTCTACATCTGGAGATGAGCTGTAATTCTGGGGGATCCCCAGGTCCCACCTGGAGGCTGGCACCCCTGCTATGGGAGCTCAGGTGGAGAGAGGCAAAGAGGTACTCCCACAGGGCATCAGGTTTCCAGAGAGAGATTGAGATACTGCACCCCCAGGTGTTTCAGCCAGTTTCTAGTGATATATGTCTGCTTCTCTCTCTGGCTCTGCCAGAATCTATATGATGGATATGCAGGCAAAAAGCTAAACACACACACACACACGCAGCTGTGACTGCTTTTTGCGCATAATGGACACATTGAAAGTTCCAGGAATGGAACCTCAACATTACGTGTACTCTGACCTTCAGCATCTTTCCAGTGGCTATTTCTCTGCACGCATTATCTTCCCCTTCCTGGCAACACGCTTCCGCTGAGGAGACCTCCGCAGCCATTAAAGAATATTCGTGTTCTCCGTTTCCATCAAGCGCTTCTTTAGGTCAAGGCCCTTGTACTAGAACTGCTGACAATAACCAGACAGTAAACTAAATGCAGTAGTTTTAAATGTATTTAGTCATGAGAATTTCAAGTCCAGAAGGACAGTAGATTGGGAAGGTGCAGTGGGAATGAACGTGGGTCGCTTGATGATCTTGAGAGATGTTAGAACAAATTTAGAGTCCAGTGGCACCTTTAAGATCAACAAAGGTTTAGTCAAGGTATGCGCTTTCGTGTGCATGGCACACTTTTTCAAATACACTGGAATGGCAGGTAAGGTTCAGACTTATAGCCAAAGAATGAACAGCAAATTAACCTGTAACATGATGATGTTCAAGATATGCAAAGTGAAAGCTAAATAACAGTCTAGTTTTGTTCAACTAAATAACAAGTTAAGGTTATAAGGTCAACAGTTGTAAAGCAATAAATATGTCAAACTAGCAGATAAATGTCCAAAGGTGTCTTTTCTAATTGTGGGAAGTAAAAGACACCTTTTGTTATTTAGTTGGACAAAACTAAATTGTTATTTAGTTTTTTTTCACTTTGCATATCTTGAACATCATCATGTTACAGGTTAATTTGCTGTTCATTCTCTGGCTATAAGTTTGACCCTTACCTGCCATTCCAGTGCATTTGAAAAAGTGTGCCATGCACAGGAAAGCGCATACCTTGAATAAACTTTTGTTGATCTTAAAAGGTGTCGCTGGACTCTAAATTTGTTCTACTGCTTCAGACCAACACGGCTGACTGACTGGATCTGTCTTGAGAGATGCTGCGAGGTCTACAACTAGGAATGATTGAGCATATGAGGGAGAGGGGCAATGGAACAAATTACTAGAAATAAACATGAGGATGCTTCCCCAACCAAGTCAATTTGATAGGCCAGGCGAGAGAGAGAGAGAGAAAGATTCTTTCCACACTGCCCTCTTCGTATCTTTCCCCAGAGAGCACTATGATCAGGGTCCCAAAATCGTTTGGCCCTTCCAGGTCCTAGAGAAGCCAGGGCCTTCTCAGTGGTGGCTCCGTACTGGTGGAACAAGCTCCTTGAAGACCAGGGCTCTGCGGGACCTTTTACAGTTCTGCAGGACCTGCAAGGTGGAGCTCTTCCACCAGGCCTTTGATTAGCGAGCTGCACTTAACAAACTGAGGCTGCGGCCCCAAAAGTAATACCTCCATCGATAGCCTTTATTCAGCTGATACAACCCAGACTGAGATGCCAGCCAACTGTACCTTTATGCCGATGCTACTAACGCCTCACCATCACTATTTGATATGCGCTAGCGCTTTATGTACTATTTTTACAGTTACATCTATATTTATATTTTATCCAATTCTCTGTTTTATCTGTTGAATAAAATTTTATGTAAGCTGCCCTAAGTCTGCTTCGGCAGGGATGGGGGGGATATAAATTAAATAAATAAATAAAATAGGAGATAATCTCCCTCTTAGGAATGTCAGGGTTCGCGAGACGGAGCCCTAGGCCAGTGTTTTTCAACCTTTTTCGAGCTAAGGCACATTTCTTTCATTGAAAAAATCCCGCGGCACACCTGACAATATCTCACGGCACAGTGGTTGAAAAACACTGAAATACAAGATAAATGGGTCATTAGTTGCCTCAGCTCAAGTATTAGCTATGACAATATTACAAATACACGTAATAGCCACTCAACTTGAAATCGTAAGTTACAGATCCAAAGTGAGCCTCAACGGCGGCTCCCTCCTACCTCAGGCTGGCCACAGAGCGTGCGAGTGGAATCAGCGAGAGCGCGCCACTGTTCTTTCTCGCATGCGCAAACGCGTCCCAGAAGGTCAGCCCAGAAGGAACATTTCTTTCATTGAAAAAATCCCGCGGCACACCTGACAATATCTCGCGGCACACCAGTGTGCCGCGGCACAGTGGTTGAAAAACACTGCCCTAGGCCACCCTGGCCCTTGCTTCTCTGGCCAGCAGGGGTGAACTGGCCATTCATCTTTCCCTGTAAGTTCCTGCTAGACTGCTGCCTGGGGAGCTTATCCCTGATTGGCCAGGAGTAAGTAGCGCCATGCCATTGTAGCTCTGCATAGGGGCCACTTGGTTGAGACCCTTCAGAGGCAGCAGAGATTAGGATCAGCTCACTGGTTACCTCGTCCTGCGCTGTCACTGGTCAGCAATGAGTGAACTGGCACCCATCACTGGTGCTGCTGATTGGAGCTGAGGACCGGCCTGGTGTCGCGGGTAGCATGTTTGCCTAGGACCAGGGAGACCAAAGTTTGAATCTCTACTCTGCCAGGGAAGCTCCCTGGGCCCGTTGTTCTTGGCTTAAGCTACCTCCCAGGGTGGTTATTGCAAGAATCCAATGGAGGAGGGAAGGGCAGCGCTGTAAACCTGTTTGGGTCCCACTGAGGGGCAAAAAGAGGGGATATACCTGTCTCGATAAATCAGAACCAAGCGGCCCCCTGCAGTTGTAGCTAGTTGGAGGATATGGGCTGTTCAGCCAAGATTGGTCCTGGGCATTTTACATTCCCAAGTGGCCTCTGCTGGCAAGGGACCACCCCCCCCCCCCCCAAGAAAAAAAATCACAGGCATCCTCTGTTCTGCCCTTTCTTTTGGGCTAGGCTGCAGTTTATATTGCATCTCCTACCATCTGTTTTTTTGCACTCGCTCCCCATTTTGCACTCAGCTTTGGCTCCCGTAATCTTCCCCTACCAGGTTTCCAGAGCGCAGTCCAGGCTTGCCGAATGTGATGCAGGCCTCAGACAGGGAAAATACCTGCCATCTGCCCGGCAAGAGCACATTCCTGTCCAGTTTCTGTCATTCAGGGGCAGGCAAGCAAAACAGGGCAGATGGCTTCTTGTCACCGACATCATCGAATCGGGCCAGCCGTGCACTATTGCTGGCTCCCGGTGCCGGCGTCGGCGTTAATTGGTTCTATTGCATTCACCGCTTGGAACGCAGAGGCTGGGGGAAATGGCGCGCTTTAAAGCTGGAGATGTAAAATGCCATCCTTCGGGCGGAAGCGAGGCCTAAACATTTATCCTAATCAGACGCAGCACTCAATTAGCCGAGGCTTCGTCAGCTTCTCCAGTTTAATTTGAAGGGGCTCGCCGTGTGTCTGGTAGCACTTAAGCGCTGAGTGGACTTCATTTAATGGAGCTGAGCGATTAGTGTTCCCCAGGTCCCTCGCCCGCTAGGCAAGGCAGTTGGAGGGATTGGCTTCCGTGACTACCATGTTCTTTAGCCAGAAGTGGATGCCTTCCATCATGGCTAGCTCTAGGGGCATTAAATGGGCTTCTTAGGAGACCCGAGAGCAGCATGGACTTGGCAAAGAGGGTACTGCTGAGCCATTGGCTTTGATATTTTGTGTGGTTTTTTCCTGCCTAGAGAAAGCAAAGTGGAGCAAAACCAAAAGAATGCTACTTTGCAAATGTGAATGGCTTTGAGATCATTTTCTCTTCCTCCCTAAGAATCTTGGGAATTGTAGTTCTGGAAGGGTGCTGAGCACTGGGATGAATTAGCTTCACAGTTGGGCAGCTGGTTCTGTTTAGGTCTTGGGGCAGAGGGCTTTCCCCACCCTAATAACTTAGATCCATTTTTTGCCCAGAAGTGCCAGAGACTGGATCTGGGAACTTCTGCATGTGATCTGTCTCTGAGCAAGAGATGCCAGCTCCGGCTTGGGAAATTCTTAGAGATTTGGGGGCAGTGCCTTGAGAGGGGAGGAAGCTCAGTGGGCGTGTGTGTGATGCCACAGTGTCTTCCCTTTAAAGCTGCCATTTCCTCCAGGAGAACTGATCTTTGGAGATCAGTTGTAATCCCAGGAGAACTGTTTGCAGAGAACAGGCTTGGAAGACGTCTCTCGGCAGATATAACCCTGGGGATTTCTATTTGTGTTACCAACAATTAGAGACTGTGTTATCTTTTGTTTGGTGAGCAGTGGATGTAAAGGTAAAGGTTTCTCTTGCTCGAAAGCCAGTCGAACCTGACTCTAGGGGACGGTGCTCATCTCCGTTTCCAAGCCAAAGAGCCAGCGCTGCCTGAAGACATTTTCGTGGTCATGTGGCCGGCATGACTAAACACCGAGGCGCACGGAACGCTGTTACCTTCCCATTGCAGTGGTACCTATTTATCTACTTGCAGTTTCTTGCTTTCAAACTGCTAGGTTGGCAGGAGCTGGGGCCAGATGGGAGCTCACTCCGTCACACGGCACTCGGGTCTCGATCTGCCGAGTTACTGACCTTCCGGTCTGCAGCTCAGCATCTTAACCTCTGAGCCACCACAGCCCCAGCAGTGGATGTGCATGCTTCTTATTGTGATATAGTGGATTATATGCAACGACAATTTGATATATTAGTCTTATAGATATTTTTGCATGGCTGTAGCCGTTTTCATAGCGACTTTTTGATGTACCCACCTGGAGGCTGGTGACTCTGTCCTCCTCTATGCCAAGTCCCCCAGCATTGCCTGTCTTGCAACTCTATCCCCACACCACACGGCTGCTCTCTTGTTCAGGCAATGGGCATCTCAGAATGGTGGCTTCCCAATGCTGAGTTTGGGGAGAGAGCATTGGGCACCTTCATTCTAATAACACAACTCTCTCCTCTTTGTTGCAGTGGGACTTCGCCGGTTCAGCAACCAGTGGCACAGGCAAGGCATCCTCAGTGACTCCGTGGAGAGCTCCGATGATGAATTCTTCGATGCACGAGGTTTGCAAAGCTTCCATTCTATTTCCCCGCCGAAGTTAATTGAAAATAATTTCTCCAGGGGGGTCCTTGGTCTAACGATGGCTTTGCAGAGAGCAGTCAGCAGCAAATGCTGCTCTGGCTTTTCATTTGCCAAGTGTCTTCAATTTGCAAATGATTTTGATAATCTCTGATAGGTGTGTGTGTTTGTGATACCGGTTAATAGCATTGGTGCTGGGGACCATAGCTCCCAGGAAGCCTGACTTTCCAAGTGGTCTTGAAATTTGGGTTCTGGCTGTGACCTTCTCAGCACTGGGGAAAACAAACTCTGCACATAGAATCACAGAATCATAGAGTTGAAAGGGACCTCCAGTGTCATCTACTCCAACCCCCTGCACAATTCACGAAACTCACAAATATCTCCCCTTCCACACCCGTAGTGACCCCTGTTTCACGCCCAGAGAAATACAAGGAAATAATTCACCTAACTAAGGTTTGGAAGCGAGAATAAATATTAGCGCCTATGGTGAAAGGATCTAAATAGGTTATGGGATAGATCCTCCATGTATAAGAGCAGAGATCTGTAGTCCCAATGCCCTGCTTGTGACTTATCTGGAAGCATCTGGTTGGCTTCCTCTGGACACACGATCCTGAACTAGACTTACAGTTGCCAACCTCCAGGTGTGTCAAAATGTAGTAAGGATATAATAAAGAGGACACAGTCCAACGTTATACACATTTAATGAAATCAGATTTAACAAGGCGTGTTTTACATACCACAAGACATAGATATATTTACACTTTATCAACTCATACACCAGAAACTCCAGTAATACAGAACACAGTTTTAATAGTCCCCACAGGAGTTCACGGATTCACTGGAGCCTGGTGAATGAACTAACGTAGGTTCCTCCAATATGCTTCTTTGCGCGTAAGCTAGCTGATAACAAGATGCATTTCACCAAAGGCTCTAAGTCTTCTGCTCCAAAGGGGAAAATTTCATCGACATATTGTTTCCTTGCGCAAAGGTGTCACCAATCACAAGTCAAAGTGCAAAAATGCTTCTGTTGAGCACAGATTATTTCCTCTGTTTTGCCTACTTCTTCTGTGCTGCTTTTTGGTTTTGTTTTTAACCTCCAGGTGGGACCTGGGGACTGCCCAGAATAACAATTGATCTCCAGGTTGAGTGTTTGCGCTTTAGAGGCAAGTAAAGAATTTGGGTGCCCTGACCTTGGATGGCCCTGGTTAGCCCAATCTCATCAGAACTAAACGGAGTTTAGTTTATGATCCAAAGATTAATTTGGGATATTTTAGGTATTAATATAGTGCTTAAGCCAGAAACCGTCTTGTTAAATTTACTTTCCGAGAGATATAGCCGTGCAGATACCACTTTTCTAATATACATTTTGACTGCTGCAAAAATTAGTTGGGCAAAGGTTTGGAAACTAGAGAAGGTCCCTTCTATGGAGGATATCATTATCAGACTGACGGAGTTAGCTGAGATGGAAAAGTTAAGTCATATAATTCCTGGTAAACATAAAGTATTGTTTAAGGAGGTATGGTTGAAACCATATGATTGGTTAAAAATTAAATGAATGACTCATAATCGCTTTAAGTTGTCATATGTATTGTTTAAAGAGTTCTGTTTGGAAGGTTTAAGTTTAAGATCAAAACTATTTGTCTAATATTTTGGGTAATATTATTTGGACGTTTAGCTGTAATTTGTAAATTTCTTGGAACATGATTTTGTAAAAGAAGTGTTTATATGGCAAATTAAATATTAAAGTATTTGTAAAAAAAGAAAAGAACTAAACGGAGTTGACCCTGATTAGTACTTGGCAGGGAAGGCCACCAAGGAAGTCCAGGGTTGTGACACAGAGGCAAGCAATGACGAACTGCCTCTGTTCCTCTCTTGTTCTGACAGCCCTCTAGGGTCACCGTGGGCTGGCTACGAATCAGTAACACTTTCCATCGCTAAGGAATTTGGTATTGGGATATTTGTTTAATATAGCAGAGTTTTGCCCAGTCATAGAAGAGTAATACTGAGTGTAGTGATTAAATCTCCCCAGAAGTATATTGCCAAAAAAGGTAAACTTACATTTATTCAAGTAGATCCAGTTCACGTTCAGGTTGCGGTTAAAAGAAGAGAAAGAAGCAAACTCTAAAGAGCGCTTTCCCTATCACAAATGGCCAGCTTGTCTGCCATCAAGTGTGTGGGAGTATGAGGGCCTTGTTTCTGCAGCCCATGTGGATAGAGTGAGAAGACAAAAAAGTGAGAGAGAGAGGAGAGGTCAGAGGGCAGCTCCCAGGTTAAGACAAAGAGAGGCATCCCATTTAAGGAGATAACACCTATACACACTTAGGTATAGGGATCCCCGATGTCCAGGCATGCCGAGTCGCTCACTCCAACATTTGGGTGAGGTGGGAGAATGAGTGATTATCGCAAGAGCTCTGTGTAATCTGCAAGCTTGCATGTTCCTCTTCCCTGCAAATGGAACAAGACGCATTGCAAAGCTTTTGACTGGGCACAGGGGCTGCTCTGCATGTGTCTGGATTTCGTAGAGTCCCTGAGAGCAAAGAATGGGCATTAGAGCATTGTTGGCCCTTACTTATGCTAACAAACCTGCTCAGGGACTTTGGATCTGAGAACTTAGTTCTACATGGCAAAGCAGTGCTGCAGGCTAACTTTGTGGGTGGTTTGAATGCATAGTTTGTCTAGATAAGACAGAAGGGTGTGTGTGTGTTGCCTTTCACGGTTTGTTTCTGCAGAACAGAGAAAAGAAAAAGCACAGCAAGCATACCGTCTGTCCTGCCAGGGGAAAAGCAGGAATCAAAGGCCTGTGGTGATACTTTCTCAAGCACTGCGGTGATACTTTCTCAAGATGCCCACCAGTTGGGAATGCATAAGCAGAGGGTTTGGCGGGGAGGGAAATGGTAAGCGGGCAAGCTTTCTTGCATTGATGCCTTTGATCCTTTATTTTGCCCTGACTGAGTTGGGGGGAGGGCACAGGGTCCGACCCATCTGTCTCGTCATAAAAACTAAAGTAGAACTACTCATTGTGTATAGATGGACTCACAGATGTCCTTGCCATGAGGCAGGGGGTGAGCAGCAGATCTTGGGCAAAGTTAAAGGTGACATAGTGGAAGATGGACCGACTTAACCTGGGGGCACCACCCTTTGGGACATTCTCCTATTGAAATGAATAGGAGCTGTGCGTACCGGCATGCCATTTGGGTTTCTGTCTGGAGGAGCCCCAAAATGTCTTGTTGGCAGTGAGACTTGTTTAGTAAGGCATGGCAGAGTCTCTTCTTGCAGTGGCCCTTGGGCAAAACTTGCTGCTGACCAGGATCTGAAGTGTGACATCTCCTATGCTCATGGAGGGGTTAAGAGCTTGAACCTTGTGGTCTGCAGGGTCCCCGTTCTGGACTGGCCATGCTGCAGGTTTGGGGAGCAACACTTGCCGTGCAAAGCCTTCAGGTCATGAACCAGCCCTTCCTTGTCTCTCGTTGCAGTCCCTCCTAGCTATCCGTAAAGGATGTTTAATGTACCAGGATGACTCCATAGTGTGGAGCTTACTGGGGTCTTTCACACCTTGGGGTCCGGGTTCAAATCTCCTACCCCCACACATCTCCAAGGAAACAGAGGCCTCCAGACCATGCCAAGGCAGCCGTCCAGGGAGAGCTGCAGAAGCCCAATGTGATGCCACAGGAGCAGCTTCCCAGATTGCCATGGTGCCCAGAAACGCCAGCAGGCCAGGGGCTGGTCAGCAGACAACCAGCAGCAGAGGCACGAGGCAACAAGAGTGGCAGAATTATTATTATTATGTAGAATTGCATTAGGACCCACTACAAGCAATGGCCCTTTCGGGGAGCCTGGAAGGCTTCTTTGGAAGGGCGGGGCAGGAATCAGGCTGCCATGACCTCCTTAGGCATCAGGGGCCAGTGGAGAAGCCTTATCAGGCTTCCCTTGGGGAAGGGGCAGGTGAAATGGGAGTCCAGGCCAGCAGCTGCCCATTGGGTCTGGGTCCTGCCAATCCCATGGGCCCGTCCTGTGGTGAGGTGAGTCCAGAGTTATCCCATTCCCAGGCCGTCCTTTAAAAGGTGCACCTTGGAAGAAGCAGGGAGGAAGGACCAGGCCTCACCTAAGGCAAGTAGGGAGAGGTTACTGTTGGGAGCTGGAGATGGAAGGGGGTGCTGTAAAAGTCCCCCTCCTCGCTCTTTTCTCAGGGTCTTTCTCCAGCAAACCCTACTGACGGAACCCTGGAGAAAGAGACAGCCTTGGACTCCAGCCCGATGCCAGATTCTGACACTTGGCTTCCCCCATCTGCATTTCCTTGCCTAGCAGACATTGGGTGGTGGTGGTGGGGGGTACAGTCTGGGAAGTGGTTCTTCTGCAGATAATTCTGGGCTCATGTCTCTGAGGAATGGACCAGGCCATCGCTTTTTGTTTTTTGTTTTTTTTATAATGTCTCTGCTGCAAAATGTGCAGCGGTTATTTCTGGGTTTGCTCAGCTAGATATATAATTTAAAATCTGAGTGGCATCTTTGCCGAGATGAAGGCTCCGCGGCTCTCTTTTGTGTACGCAGTGACAGTAGTGGTTGCAATATTTTGATGTTCAAAACACCCTTTATTTTTTTTAAAAAAAAATTGTTACAATAGATCAGCAGCAGACAATAATTACATTAATAAAGGCAGAACACAATGGAGGATTCCCCATCGCCTCGATAGGGACAAGTCTTTGAGCGGCAGTTTGCAAAGCTGCGTTTGATCTGTGGAGAGCAAAGGGCTCGACGCATCAGGCTAGGACGGTTTGTTAGCTAAGTCCCCAATTCCTGTTCTTGGCTGCCAATGTAGTGCCCTTTAAAGTCTGGGCTGTGCGCGCAAAGCAGCAGTCCCAGAAACCATCCGTTAAATGGACACCGTGCTTAAAAGATTTGCGTGCAGTTGATGAAATGACGGATGAAAAGCGTGAAACTTCTTATCCTCCAGAATATTGTGTGGATTTTAGCTGAATTTAGTGTGCTTCTCCTGTTGTCACGTCCTTTGCTCTCAGTTTTGGTTCGCTTTACAGTGTGCCATCATGGAGTCAAAGGCTGTGTATTTCAAGCAGAAGTTGTTTGTTTTTTGTAAACATATGAACACCGGCAGCTGCCTCATGCAGAGTCAGACCTTTGGTCTATCGAGGTCAGCGTTGGCTGCTCTGATGGACAGCAGCTTTCCAGGATCTCAGGTCTTTCACAACACCTACCGCCTGATCTTTTTTTGAGCTGGAGATGCTGAGGACTGAACCAGGGCCTTTCTGCCATGGCCCTTTTCTGAAACAGGATCAAAACAGAACCTCTTACGCTAGAAACCAAGGTGCTGAAAATCTTCAAGAGAATCTGGTGAGAAAGACAATAAATAACGAAGCTTGCGCCAGTCTCCTCCTCCTGTTATGTCCGTTTGCAGTGTGCCAGGATTGTGCAGTTGACCAGAAAGGGTGGGGATGTCACCTACTGGCTACTGTGTTCTTCTGTTTATCACACTTACACTAGAACTAAATCTTGAGAAGGGAACAAATTCTTGCTCAGCGGCTGGACAGTGCCACCAGGGAGAAGCAGGGAATCTGCCTAGCATTTTGTCACATTTTTAAAAGCTCTGTAGAGTTCTCTCGATGGATTAGTGCTGCGCGGTTGCCCTGCTTCCGAACTGAGAGAAGGAGACAAAAACAGTCTAAATACGTTTCTTTGCTATCAGCCTGTGCCGTTATGAAAAATGTTTCAAAGGAAAAGGGGAATGTTTGATCCATGCAAAGGGACGTGATGGGCTCTGGCCAATAGGTGCTTGTGGCCGTCTCACATCCACAGTTCTCAGGAAGGGATGGGGGTCACATTTCTCTAGCAATCAGATACCATGGTTCATTGGTGGGGTTGCCACCCTCCAGGTGGGGCATAGAAATCTCCTGGAATTACAACTGATCTACAGGCTACAAAGATCCCTTCTCCTGGAGAAAACAGCATTGGTGGTTGGATTCTAGGGCACTATAGCCCACTGAGCTCCCTCCCCTCCCCAGACACTGCCATCCCCAGGCTCCACCCCCAAAATCTGCAGGGATTCCCAACCCGATTTGGCAACCCTACTTATTGGCGATAGGAAAATGTCCTTCCTGCACAACAGGAGAACCATCTATAGTAAACGGTGAGATACTCCTTGCCTAGCAGTGTGATACCTGGATCTCAGGGGATCTAAAACATCCCTCAGGTGATTGGGAAAGCTGTTTCGTGTCATACTTCCTGGCCAGTATCATTGGCATTAATTTTTTTAAATGCTGAATTTGCACCAGTGCGCATGATCACTCTGTTGCTGGTTCTCTGTTGAACCTCACTGTTCCCAGTAATGTATTCAACAAGAAGTTCTTAAGGCACTGAACGACATGCCTCCTTGGCTTTTGCCATGTCTGCCAGAGAAACGGTTTCCCTCTGAAAGCAGTATTTGCTGCTTTAAAAGCTAATTTCGTTGGATTTATAAACATGCGTCTCCACTGTTTGATCTCTGCTAAGCGTTCAAATAGAAAGGGGAACAAATGGACGTCCGTATTCATGAGCAAGACAAGGAGATAGCTGTAACAGTAGCAAGATGGCCGTGTTGTGGAAGAATCGCCCAGTTCGTATTTGGAGATATGTTGAAACGAGGCCATGAATGCTCTCAGCTCTGCCTAGGTGTGCTTCAGTATGCTTCGAAGGCAGGCTTTTATTCCCTTTATTATTTACTTATCGACTTCATTTGTTGCCTGCCTTTCTTCTCGAGATTGAAGTCAGATTGCAGGGTTTATAAAGGCAATGCAGGAAAAATAGTATAGTGCACGCTGAGCACAATGCAATAAAACCGGCTTACGTGATTGAACTAAAGAGCAGTGAAAGGGAAACGGTGTAATGCATCACGCAAACTGGATTTCACAATTAGAGAACCAAGATCCAGTAAGCTGGATTTAATAATCTGAGGATGCTGAACTGGAGAGTGTATTACATCTAGAAAGGAATGCAGCATGAAGTGGGGGAGAGGGAAAGAAGGCTGCCTAATTACTGCACAGGCAATTAAAATTAAAACTTTATTACCAATACAGAAATGACCCTCCTGCAGAGTTCCATTTTACTCTTCCCTGTGCCCTCTCTGCAGATGGCCTCCGGAATAGCGTCATGGTACACATTCAGTGAAATGCTAGCATCGTGGGAGCCAGTTTGGTGTAGTGGTTAGGACAGATCATGGACTCTAATCAGGGAGGACCGGGTTTGATTTCCCACTCCTCTGCATGCAGCTGCGGGTGTGACCTTGGGCAAGCTGCAGTTCTCAGTTAGAGCTCTCTCAGCCCTGCCTACCTCACAGGGTGTCTGTTGTGGGGAGGGGAAGGGAAGGAGATTGTAAGCCGCTCTGAGACTCCAAGTGAAGGGCGTGGTGTAAATCCAATCTCCTCCTCTTTTTCTTCCTGTCCTACTCGGGCAGACCATTCTACGAGGAGGCATGTAAAATCCTGGCTGGGCTTCCGGATGCCTCTTTCTATCCAGCCCCTGCACAAATCCTGGTTCTGTCCCTCTTGCATCCTTGGGCAGCAGATAGTTTTAAAGCATGCTTTGTGGAGGGATAGGATTGCCAATCTCCAGATGCTACCTGAAGATCTCCTGGTATTATAACTGATCTCGAGGCGACGGAGATCAGCCCCCCGGAGAAAATGGCTGCTTTGGAGGGTGGACTCCACGGCATTATACCCAGTCGAGGTCCTGTCCCACCCCAAACTCCACCCTCCCCAGGCTCCACCCCCAAATCTCCAGGAGTTTCCCAGCTCTGAGCTGGCTGTCCAATGGATAGGGGGAGGCAAGCTAAGGCAGCCTTCCTGCTCCAGGAATCCGCTGCAGAGTCTTTAACTGTCAGTTTTTCTGAACAGGCCTCCTCTCTATTTCCCTTCCCTCTGCCTGTTTCTCTTCCCTCTGGCTTTGGAGAGGTGGAGGAAGAGGAGGGAAGCGCTTGGGGAAGCACCTGGCTCACTTGCCCCTTGCACATTCCTGTCTCTTGGCAGTGATGGGACCTCCCAGTTTCTCTTCCTTCCCTCTGTTCCTCCCTCCTTCCATACCTTCCTCCCTCCCTCATATATAAGTATCAGGCATGCTGGATCCAGCTTCTGGTCAAGATTGCAGTGTGTAGGGAAGAATGGGGGGTTAAGACTTCTCCCCCATATTATCTTCCCAACCTGAAATGCGCCAGGGGAAGCCACTGGGCATGCAGAAGGTACCAGGTTCGATCCCTGGTGTGTGTAGAGTGCTGTCAAGTTGCAGCTGAATGATGGTGACCTTGTAGGGTTTCCAAAGCAAGTGAGGAACAGAGGCAATCTGCCATTGCCTGCCTTTGCATAGTGGTCTCCCATCCAAGTGTTAACCAGGGTCGGCCCTGCTTAGCTTCTGAGATCTGACGAGATTGGGCCAACCTGGACCATCCATCCATCCATCCATGCATCCATGGACTCTCCAGTTAATACAATCTGGTATCAGGTGACATAGAACATCCTGACCTGAAACCCTGGAGAGCCATTGCCCGTCTGAGCAGGCGATACTGACCGTGGCTGCATCCACACACAGAGCGCTGGATATTTTCCTGCTGTTGCCTGCTAGCCATCACTTGGAACAGGATTATCCTGTGTGGATAAACCAAGCCAACTGCAAACGATCGCTGTAGTGCAGTGATAACGCAGTGGCCAACGATGTGTGTGGGTTCCAGCCCTGGATAGACCCAGCGGTTTCAATCAGTATAAGGCAGTTTTGGGTGTTCAAGTTGGTAAGACCTGCCCGTGGCAACTTCGCAGGGAGACCAGCTTTCGAGTCCGGTGCGCAGGGGCGACTTTGACCCGCACTGGTAACACGTTCTGGCCTCCTTTGCAAGCCGTCGCCAGGCCTGAAGGCAAATCGCAGTGCTTTAAAGCCTCATCTTCTTTGCTGCCGCCTCTAGCAGAGCATCATTATCTCAGGATAGATAAGGAAAGGCAGGTAAAAGAGCCACGTGTCTCTGGGGATGCTGAGGAACAAAGGGAGGGAAAAGGCTGCATGCGGAGAGGAAGCAGGGCAAGTACAAGAAAATGAGGTGGCTTATCGGGTCCTGCTTTGCAGGAAGAGACAGCAGTATCTCTAGAGCTTGGCGCAAGCTCTTAGACCGTTCACCTTCCTTAACCCTTTTGCGGCCTACAGATTGTGCCCAAAAAATTCAGATTGGGGGGGGGGGGGGGGGAAGGTTTAGTACATAAGCATCCTATTTTTTGCCACTACGGAGTTCTTAATTAGCAAGGGGCAAACTTCTATCTGGAATGAATCCAGCAATTTATGGGTATCATAGAAGTATGCAGGGGGGGGGGGGGAGGCAGGGAGAAATCTCTTTTCCCGATAGTTCTAAAATCATGTATAGAATCTCGGCCGCCTCTCCCCCTAAGTATCTAGCCCTCATTAGGCACGTTGCTGTTCTGCTTCTCCAGAAGGGATGGTAGCAGCGTGGAAGGAGGGGTGGGTGTCTCTCCTGCCAAGGGTTACAGTGGGTAGGGTTGCCAGGTCCCTTCTGGCCACCAGTGGGGGACGGGGGGGGTGGGGTTGCCAGATCCAGGTTGGGAAACTTATGGAGATTTGGGGGTGGAGCCTGGGGAGGACAGGGACCTCAGTGTGGTACAGTGCCATGGAGTCCCCCCTCCAAAGCGTCCCTTTTTCTCTCTAGGGGAACTGGAGATGAGCTGTAATTCTGGGAGGTCCTCAGCCCCCCCCCCCCCCCCGGGAGGCAGGCAGACCTAATGGTGGAGGCAGCATCAGCCACTGCTGGGAGGAAAGGCTGAGCTCTCTTCCTCTCCTCTCTATTACCTGGCATGCTGCCATGGCAGCCGTCGAGGCTTCAGAGTGGCTTGAAATATAGGGCTCCTCTCCCCCTGCCTGAGATGCTTGGTGTCCAGCCAGGGAAGCACTCAGGACTCTAATGGTTGCCTTCAGCATGAAAACTGCCAAGGTTCATTGTGCGTATGGATTTCAGCAGCCTGGCTGGTCTCAAGGCAGGGGGAGAGGCCTTCCAGGATGCTGCACAGAAGTCCCTCTCTTCCTCCCCCTGTTGACGCTCCGTGGCGGCTGTTGCCCTAGCGCAGGGGTGGGCAGACTTGCTCAGCGTAAGAGCCACCTAGAACAGGGGCGGCCAAACTTGCTTAACGTAAGAGCCGTATAGAATAAACATCAGATGTTTGAGAGCCACAAGACATGAACAAATATTACCTGCTTTTATTGGAAAATAAGCAAATCTGCTTTTTATTAACATTAAATGAGACTGCCAAAAATAATAACAAAAGGGGTAAAAGCAGATATTGATAATGATATTAATTTGTTTGCTAATGATATTTAGCTTCCCCAGCCACCCTGCTGGGAGCCACATAATATATGTGAAAGAGCCGCATGCGGCTCCCGAGCCACAGTTTGCCCACCCCTGCCCTAGTGCACCAGCCACCTCCTTCCTTCCGGAAAAGAGAGGAAAGTAATTATATGTGGGGTGATTTGGGGGGAGGAACATGCCGCTGCAGCATGATTAGCTGGGTTAGTTTGGTGGGGGCTGCGTAGGCTTGAAAACTGCCAACCGCCTGCGTAGGCATGAAAACTGCCAACCTTCAATTGGGGCCTGGAAATCTCTAGATGAGCAAGATCAGTTCTGTTGGAGAAAATGGCTGCTTGGGAGGGTGGACTAGATGGAATCATATCCCGCTGAGCTCTCTCCTTGGGCTTCACCCTCATATGTCCAGGAACCTTCCAACTCCAAACTGGCAGCCTATTGCAGAGGACAGCCAAGCATTTTACAAATGTCACTGCCCCCCCCATAAGAGGGAGTATGGTTGCCAACCTCCAGGTGGCACCTGGAGACTTCTCACTATTACAGTCGATCTCTGGATGACCAAGGTCAATTCCCCTGGAGAAAACCGCTGCTTTGGAAGTTGGACTCTGTGGCATCATACCCTGCTGAGGTCCCTCCCCTCCCCAAACCCCGCCCTCCCAAGGCTCTGCCCCCAAAATCTCCAGGTATTTCTCAAGCAACCCTATGAAGGAGGCTGGCTCATCTTGGCTTTGCCAGCTGCTGGTTGGACAGTTGCCCCTTTGAACAAGCTCAGTGCCTTTGTTCTTCCGGTTCTTCAAAGCTGGGGGCAGGACTCGGAGAAGAGAGGCATCGATGTGCCACTTAGGACCAGCATTCTGTGTCGAGAAGCAGTTCTGTGTAAGGAAGCAGGTTCAAACTCCCACTCGCACCATGGAAGTTTGCTGAGTGACTGTGGGCCAGCGATGGACTCTGTCAGCCTGGTCTGCCTCACAGGGAGGTGGTTTTGGGGAGGAGGTGGAGGAGGAGATGATGGAGCTGCTTTAGGTCCCCCATCAAAGAGAAAAGTGGGTATAATAAAAAGAAGCGTATTAGGAGTAGGCTGGTTGATCAGTGAGAGACCTTTTTTTTTTTTGAGGTTGGGTGGGGGGGTTGTCTGGCATTTTCCAGCAGACCTGGAGAAAAATGCCCTGTCCCTTTAATAGAGGCTTAATGGGTAGAAACAGGCGGCTGAAGCTTTCGGTGGCAAGGGAGTAAATAACATCACCTGGTAAATAACATTAATCCTCTGTCAGAAGGACAGGGCATCCCCCCACCCCACCCCCCGGCTTCCAGGCAGTCTGCAATCCTAGGTCCATGCAGCCGAAGCAGAGAAGAAAATGAATTAAGAGCGGGGAATCTTGGGATACTAATTTTGGAAGAGGACAGAAAATAACTGACTGGGTGGGTAGGAAGGAAACTAATATGGGAGGCATCCTCCCCTTCCACATGCCAGTCAGTTTACTGTCTCCGGAGGTAGAGGCTCTATTTAACAATTGTGGCGAATAATGCTGGATAGGCCACACCTCCTGCGTCTGATCCTTTTATTTATTGTCACCGTCCTTTGTGGCACCGAATTCTGTAAGTTGCATTGTGTTGTGAAGCTGCTGGATTTGCTTTTCCTTTGTGAATGGGGGGAGCAGGTGGTGGAAAGAGCAAGGGATGATATCACAGCACTGCAGCAAACGTGGAACGAAACGGGTGGTTTAGCATTTAAGATCGAGACCCTTCCTTTGCCACATTCTGAGGCTGTGATCTTGGGAAGATCACTTGCATCTCAAGAGCTGTCTGTTAGATGCTTCCAAGAATCCCATAAAGGAAGGCATAGAAACCTCAGCCTTTCCCTGTTGTTTCTCCCCATTGCCTGGTACTCAGAGATGCACTGCCTCTGAACATGGAGGTTCTGTGACTGATAGGATGGTAGAGCTGAGATGGAGCGAGTGGAAGGAGTTCTCGGTGGGTAGAACTGAGGAAGGGTGCAGTGGGAGTGGCTTGGCAGGCGGGACTTGTCACACCCTCACTCTTTGGAGGTAACCAGCCATCCCCTAATGCCAGGAAAAAGGCTTTTTGAAGAAGAGGAGGAGGAGGAGGAGGAGATTGGATTTATACCCCACCCTTCACTACTTGAAGGAGTCTCAGAGTGCCTTTCCCTTCCCCTCCCCACAATAGACATCCTGTGAGGTACGTGGGGCTGAGAGAGCTCCTTGAAGAACTGCTCATGAGAGAACAGCTGCAAAATAACTTGTAACTGACCCAAGGTCACACCAGCAGCTGCAATGTGGAGGAGTGGGGAATCCAACCCGGTTCTCCCAGATTAGAGTCCAGGCTCCTAACCACTATACCAGACTGGCTCTTAGAAGGTGTTGAAACTCCAAAGAGCCCCTCAGAAGAAACCCAATTTCCAGGTAACTTTTCAACCTTGTTTGTAGTTTTTTGTCACCATCTCTGTGTGTGTTGTGTGTGCGCACGCATCTACCAAATAAGAATACACTTCATGCATCCGGTGAAGTGGACAAAAGCTTACACATAAGTCAATAAATCAGTGAGACCTTAGGGTGCCATAGCACGCCCTTTTTGTTTTCCCCAGGAGACAGTGACCACTCCCCTGCAAATGCTCTCATAGAAATTCAACATACAATGTGATCCACCAGAAAGCCCGCGGTGGGAGAGAAGTAAGGAGCAAAAAAGGCACAAGTCGGGCAGGGTGTCAAGGAGAGAAGCAGAGTCATCCCCCCCCCCAAACACAAACATTGAGCTGAAGAGCAGAGGAAGACAGTGGATGCAAATGCCAGAGGTTAAAAGAGAAAAGTGGTTGGAGGAGTGACAATGAGAAGGGGTTTGTTCAAATGGCAGGGCCGAGTAAAGGAGCACTGCAAGCTGGGTGGGGCTGCCTGTAGCTGAGCCTTGAGGGCTGTGGCTCTGTGGAAGAGCCCCTGTTTTGCATGCAGAAGGTCTCCGGCTCAATCCCCATCCTCTCCAGTTGAAAAGGTGAACGACCTCACCCCGGAGAGCCCCTGCCAGCCCGATTAGACAAAACCGACCTTGATGGATCAGTGGACTGATGCAGCATAAGGCAGCTTCAGCGGTGTTCCTGCGTGTCCACAGGGGCCAGTGAGACTACAGAGGCGACGGGTGGGTGGAGTGAGGCAATGTTTACAACTTGGCTCCAATGGAGTATCTTTGCTGAAGGTCAGGAATCGGCAACGGTTTGTCCCATGCTGGTTGCGCCTCTGGGCATAGGACTTGGAGCATATTACTAGTGCAGTGGAAAGGATGCTGATACCAGGGAAGGAAAATCTCCCCCCCCCCCCCCCAAATCCCTGCCGGTAATAAACTCTTACAGCATCTAACATCAGCAGGCTTTGCTTGCAAGCTCGTCTCCTCTGTGAATCAGCCGCCACCGCCTGGCTTTAATTAGCGTTATGATGCATGCGTTTTCAGCACAGGGTCGATACGGGCTGACCTTGGGGCTGACAGAAGACAAGGCTTCGTTCAGAGGGCTCTCGGTGCGGCGCTGTTCGCTTTCTGTTTCCCCCAAGCCTGGGAGACAAAGACGGGGTGGGGTTTCATGTGAGAGGGGTTTAATTATTTAGGACAGACAAAAAAGGAAGTACTTCTTCACCCAGGGCATCATTTAGCTTGAGGAACTTTGCAGCCCCAGGACTCAGTGATGACCCCTGGTTTGAATGCACGGGTGGACTGGGAAGCATTGTCTGTGTTGGGGCAGGGAGAAAGAAGATGCTCACGCCTACCCCATGCTGGGTTGGGGCCAGTGGCTCCCAGCAGCAACAGCTTGCACCAGCCTCATGTGGGGCAAGAGCTGTCATTTGGTTAAGGTTAGGGGAGCTCCAGCATGGGAGCAGGGCATCCCCTGGTCATTGGCCTATGGGGCTTTTGTTGGTGGCCTTATTGATCAACCTGCCCCTGTTTAGATGGTATTTTAAAAGTGATCCTCCTCTAAATATTGGGCCATAGAAGGGTGAGGGGAGCTTTGGCCCCGGGGGCAAAGCATGGACAGCTTCAAGAGGGAATTAGATAAACATATGGAGCACAGGTCCATTAGTGGCTATTAGCCACGAGGTATAGATAGGAACTCTCAGTCTGGGGAAAATGATGCTCTGTATTCTTGGTGCATGGGTGGGGGGCAACAGTGGGAGGGCTTCTAGTGTCCTGGCCCCACTGCTGGACCTCCTGAGGGCACCTGGTATTTTTGGCCACTGACACAGAGTGTTGGACTGGATGGGCCATTGGCCTGATCCAACATTGGCTTCTCTTATGTTTTTATGTTCTTGTGTCACACTTGTGGGTCTTCTAGGGCAGGGGGTCACACAAACTCTTCTTTAATGAGAGCTCCTTCCCAAGCTGCTTCCCACCCTGCATGTTACCAAGTTTTTGTTTTGCCCTAGAAACAGAACACAGATCAGGGAGGAAAGCAGAAAAGAAGCCATATTTTGCTTTCTTCCTTTTCCAGCTGTGCAGCTTCCTCTGCCTTAAGGTCCAAAACAGATTTCAAAAGCAAGGCTAGGCAGAGATCGCTTTTGAGCATGTGCGGAATCCTTCCTCACCAACAAGCTCCATAACCCGGTGCCTGGATTACAAATCGTTGGCAGATTGGCTCAAGCCCTTTCCAGACACGAAGTTATTTCTTACCTTCCCTCTTTAGTTCCCCAGGTTGGGGCAGGTGGATTGAGGAAACCCAAAGGGTCTGTCTCTCTTCCTAACATTTTTCTAGGCTGAGCCAAGCAGGAGGGATGGCCGGCCGTCGCCCTCCTGAGCACTGTCTGGCCAAACAGGCAGCTTACCTTTGTGTGAGTGTGTGCTTTTATTAAACTTCAATGAAAGCAAAGCTGCTGTCCTTCAGAGCCGAAACCCAGGACTGGGCTGACCTTTTGTTTCCACCTGAGAAGAGCGGAAGGTTTCTTTTTTTAGCCCGCTAAGTGTTTTCTTTGTGGAGCAACGATGCTGTGAGAGGGGAGAGAATCTTGGCAAGGATTTGGAGGAAAGCTGAGGCGTTGCCGCTTGGGAATGTGCTCAAAGGCAGCAGCTTAATTGGGATGGGGAGGGTGATGGGACCCCACTGAAGTTTAGCTGAGGTTTCACAGAGACAGTTGGAGGGGGGGGGGGGAGTTGCTCAGTGAGTGAACTCTCCCTCTGCGTATATCCTGCCTTTGTAATGCATCTTGAGGCTTATCCTGAGGACTCTGAGTCTGCCCGACCACCAAAATTGTGCACGCTCAGTTCTATTAGCTTTCCAGGATACCTGCATCTCCTGCAATCATAACTAATCATAACCCCACTCCTCCATGTGCTGGGTGACCTTGGGTCAGTCACAAGTTCTCTCAGAGCTATCAAGAGCAGTTCTCTCAACCTCTCTCAGCCCCACCTACCTCACAGGGTGTCTGTTATGGGAAGAGGAAGGGAAGGAGATTATAAACCACTCTGAGACTCCAAGCGAAGGGCAGGGTATAAATCCAACTCTCCTTCTTCGTCTCCTCCTTTCTTGGGGCAGCTGCTCTGTCCTCCAGACAGTGGTTTCTGCTGTGCAAACTAATTCTCTCATGGTTAACTTTAGCAGTACTAATATGTAGCCCTGGAGCAGTCAAGGCCTCACTGTTTTGAGGCACAGGGGCACGGTCCAGGACCACTGCTTGAGGAGGGCAGGGCAGGCAAGAAGTAACTAGTCCAATCAGGCCCGTAGCCAGGATTTCTTAATTCGGTGGGCCTTTAGATAAGTTGGGGGGGCGCTGACATCACAAAAATAAAAAGGGGCAGCAAGGAGAAGCAAGCCATGCTTGGGGAAGGGTTGGCAGTGGTGGCGGCGGGCCTGGGCTAGATAGAAGCCGGGGGGGGGGTGGCTTGGTGGGAAGTCTGGGGGCTGGGCCCCGAAATGCCCCACTGTAGCTACAGGCCTGAGCCCACTTCTGTTTCAGGGAGAATCAAAATTTCCAAAGTAGCAGTAGCAGCTCCCCCAGCATCAGCCTCAGAGTGCCGGGGAGGGGCCCTAGGTGGACATTTAGGCTTCCTCATTCTTCGCCTGAGCCCTTTGGGGGGCAGCAAAGGTGTGGCTTCTCCCTCCCAGCCTCTGATTGGCCCTCAGGAGGGCACATTCTGATTTGGTTCTGGCTGCTGAAAGAGGATAGCCTGATCTCTTATGGCAGTGGTCATCTTCAGCCCATGGGTCAGGGCCATCACATGGGTTGCAGAGGCTCACCTGCTGGGTCACAAGCCCCTATGAAGCTTTCACTTTCTAATGCTCTTGAGAAGTGATTTGCTCCTAGTGCACATGCGTCAAAGGCACCCCTTTGCATCTGTACTGAGAGGGGTGGCAAGCAGTGTTCCCGCTAAGCTGAGTTAGTGTGAGCTAGCTCCCAGTTTTTTAGCCTCCAGCTCACACATTTTTGTCTTGGCTCAGGAAGGACGGCTCCAGAGCAAACTCATTTATGCCGTAGCCAAATTCCTCACTCACCACTTTGATGCCAGTAGCTCACAAAGTAGAATTTTTGCTCACAAGGCTCCCCAGCTTAGAGGGAGCATTGGTGGCAAGACAAAGTCACTCAGGGATGAAGAGGATTCTAGCATAGGCTGTCACTAATTGTAAGAGACTAGAGACTAGAACCTCTGACCCTTCTCGGAATCCATTAGAACTCCCGCCAAAAAGTTTGAGGCCCTGACACATAGAATCACATTTGATTTATGATACCAGGCCTCTCTTTGCTCCTCTCTTTTTCCTTCCTTTCTTTTAACTTCCCGTGTAACAACGAGGAAAATGATTTTCTTTCCATTGTATCTGAGGAAGTGGGCTCTGACTCATGGAAACGCATACTGGAACGAATTCTGTCTTTAAGGTGCCACAGGCTTTTTGTTTAGCAACAGGCTGTCTGAAAATGCAAGATGCAGTAAACTACTGAGCTTATTTAATTTACACCTCCTGGGACATCTTAAATGTGTCTCTCAACACAAAGACTGCTAATTTTTTTCTGTACTGTCTTCTGAAAAAAGGATTTTAAGTCTCAGTGGTTTAAAGAATAATTAGAGATGATTGTTGGGATTTGTGGAGTTCAATTGACTTATTGTCTCTTGCCCGAAAAGAGGTGGGTGTAACTTAAAGCCAGCACCGTTTGAAGCAGCAATACCAGTACTCACCATCATCATATCCTGAAGAATTTTCCTTTATCTTTTAAAACATTTTTAATAGAAAAAAAGAACAAGGGGGGGGACTCAAAATCCAGCAACTAAATTTAAAAAGAAAAAGAAAAGGTATATATAAAGTAGACAGAGAAATATAAAAGGATTCTATAAAAGGATTCCAAATATCTAAAAATAAGTCTGTGCACAATTGCCATCTGTATGCCATACGTTCAAATACTGATAAAGTTCTAAGGTCTTCAGTCCATTGATTTACCAGAGGTGGCATTTATCTCTCCAGTATTGTAATACAAGTCTCTTAACATCTGGCTTGATGAAGAGTTCTGGTGAACTTGAAAGCTTGCACACTCTTATGTGTCATTGGACTAGTCCTAATAAAAAGTATTATGTGGAGTGGCTTTTTAAATAAAAGATACTTTGGGACCCACACAGCTGTTAACAAGTTCTTTCTATGCCAGCCTTGCCACAGACAGCCTGTCCAAGTCAAGACTATCGCTTTGTGTTCTCAGAAAATGTTTTTGGCCAAGCTGCAGGAACGTGTGCTTCCTGGGAGATGCAGCTATGGCTCAATGCCCCCCCCTTGCAAAGCTCAGTATGTAGATGTAGGATACTGTGAGCACGTTTTTGCAAAGACTTCTAGAAGACCCCACCTCTGTGGTCCCGTGTGCTGTATTCCCACAATGGGCTGCTTGATTTCTCTGACAATTGCTACAAGAGAATATTTTTTGCCTTTATCTCCTTGGCTATCATTGAAGTAGATGCGTTTTTCTCTTGCTGCAGAGGAAGTGGCAGAAGGGAAGAATGCCATCCTCCTAGGAATGAGCCAGTGGAACTCCAATGACTTGGTGGAGCAGATCGAGACCATAGGGAAACTGGAAGAAAACCAAGGTAATGATTGTCATGCGTCCGAACAGACACCGTTTCGCATTTAAACTCTGGGCGTTTTAAAACTGAAACCAACCTCTCCTTCTATCTCCCTCCCCACCCCCCCACACCCATACTCACACTCAGATTTATTCTACTGCCGTATGAAATTATTTTCCCAGGCTGCTTCCCAAAAAGCATTAAAACAAGAGGAAAACAACTTTAGCAAAGTGAAATACCGTAACAGTCAAAGACAAAACAGCAGGTAATTAAACCAGATAACACAGCACAAAGCAAAGTCCTTAATTAAAAGCCTGGGTAAAATAAAACCTGAACCTTAATAAAGAAGGTGCCAAGCAAGCATCTTGAGGGAAAGGGTGTGCCTGAGTTCAGGTGCCACCACCACCAAAAAGGCTCCATCTCAAATACTGACCTGTTTGGTTTCTCAGCTTTATGGTACTGTCTCTTCAGAGCATTTCTGGAAGCCAGATAGTCCAGCAATATTGATAAATGATAGTCTCTGGAGCATCCAAGGCAGTTACTTTGGGCGCTTACAGGGGAGGGATACATGTAAGTGGGCACATTGCTTTCTGCTTGTTGATTCTTTCTTAGCAAGTGTCTGGAGTTCTTTCGGGGAGAGCAGAGTGATGTCTTGACCACATAATCCAAGTGGTGTCTTCCAAGATAGCTAAACAGCTAATTTGGAGTGGGGCGGGGGGAAATCTGTGTTTTACAACTGCCCTTGACAGTGACGGGAAAGGTTCCCCCGTGTTCCCTGCTAATTTATTTCAGTCGAGAGGTGATGATTCAGAGGGGCTGCAAAAAGATGTCCTCTGCATTCCAAGTGCTTTCCTTTGCCTGATGACAGGCGAGGGAGAAGCAAATCCATCCAACAGGGACAGAGCCAGCCGTCACTAAAAAGAAAATGACTGGATGGTTGCCACAGAGAGAAATATAAGGTTTTTGATTAATCTGATTTGAAGCTGAGTTATTCTGCTTCAGCGATGAATATTAGTTTCTTGTTGCACTTCTTTGCTGTAGTTTTTTTGTATCCCAGCGGGTGTCTGTTTTCTAAACGTGACTTTTGTGAAATTCTCACGTGGATTTTTAAATTCAGCTGCACAAGTCAGAGGCAACATTAAAGTTGAATTTGAGTGGGAGCAAAGAAGTCCAGAGGACCTCTCTGGCAAAACAAATAAACAAACTCCCCAAACCCTCAGCTAACAGGAGATGGAAAGAAAATTGTTCTCTGCCTGGTATCCTGGAGAGTCACTGCCAATCAGAGGAGAGCGCAATGCGGCTATTATTTACTTAAGGGATTTTATATGCCACCTCTCCAGAGTCCTATGTGAGAGGGCTTACAAGTAAAAACAATACCATAAAACCGTAAAGTAAAAACAATACCATAAAAGTCATACCCCATCAGTATAAAACAGAGCAGGCCCATGGGCATAAAAGCAGCACAAAACAACAGTTGAACATCCCCCCCCAAAATCCACAGAACAGACTTCAGAACGGAAGCAGCCCATGAAACGGTTAATAAAATAAAACACTTAGGCTGGTTATAAAGAAATGTTTTGCTCTCACACCTATAAAGCAGTATGGTAGGCACCCTGTGAGCCTCAAGGGGGCAAACATTCCAAAAGATGAGGTGCCACCACCGAGAAGGCTCTTTTCCTGATTGCCACTTGCTTCACCTCTGAAGGCCAGGGGCATAGAGGCAGATCTTAACTTGCAGGTGGGACAGCACAAGCTTGGGAGGCAGATCTTAACTTGTGGGTGGGACAAATACAGGAGATGGACTCTAAGCACCTAGGCCCAAGCTAGATAGACCAAGGGCCTGATTCAGTAGAAGCTATCTTCCATGCATTCAGATGACTGTGCCCTTCCCAGCCCTGGAACTCACCTGTGAGCAGCCCTGTGAGAGCACCTCTTCTCCGCCACTTACCTTGCAGCTTGCTGCAAAAGAGGTCCGAGAATCCTGGACTAGGCGGCTCAGTAGACCTCCAGTGTGAGGCAATATCGTGCGCTCCAGTGCTGTGTCGGGCTTCTGGGAAGTACCGTTTTCCGTTCCCATTCTTATGCACACATCACTGAAATCACCTGCCAAAACATTGATAGATCTTGTCGCTGTGGTTAATCATATTGTGTTTTGGCTGGGGACCGAGTTACTGATTTAGCCAACTGTGGTCTCTGCTGTTTGGCAACAAACCATTATTTAAAAGGAAACAGCACAACCGGGAGGGGAACGGTGGGACGGGAGGATGTCGCAGCTCATTCTTTCTGAGCTTTGCTCCCTGTCTCAGTTTATGGATTTGATTTAGATGAGAAACCTAAGGGAAGCTAAGTGTGTGGACAAAATGTCAGAATTAATCCCCCCCCCCCACGCTAATACTAATAATAAAAGTAATAATTAATGTAATTACGATTGTTGGAGCAGTGACAGTGGTGTATGGTCGTTGTTAGTTGTTAACTACATTGTGCAGCATGTGACTGGGGGCTGAGGGCAGCTGCCCTGCCGGGTGTTTAGTAACATCAACATTGTGTCCCTTGGTCACTTGGACTTGACGCTAATTAGCTCTTCCTGTCAACAACCCCCCCCCCCACTTCATATTCGAGGAAATGTTTCAGTGTATTTGAAGAAGCATGCATCTATATATGCAGAGTCTCTCTGTTCTTGTATGTACCCAGGGTTGAGGTTGGTTGGTCTTGGGGTACAGACTCAAGCTTCATTCTCACATCTGTTGGTTAGCTCTTACGTTTATGTGCTAATTAGCTGCCGTTCATTGAAGGAGGAGGAGATGATGATGATGATTGGATTTATACCCCGCCCTTCACTACCCAAAGGAGTCTCAGAGCAGCTTACCATCTCCTTTCCCCTCCCCTCCCCACAACAGACACCCTGTGAAGTAGGTGAGGCTGAGAGAGCTCTTGAGAGAACAGCTCTGAGAGAACTATGGCTTGCTCAAGGTCATCCAGCAGCTGCAAGTGGAGGAGTGGGGAATCAAACCCGGTTCTCCCAGATTAGAGTCCGCACTCTTAACCTCTACATCAAACTGGCTCCTTGATCTTACTGGCCGCCAGGATACAATCTCAGCTTTACTTATGCATCTTGGCTCTGGCTGGCCCTTCCTGACGGTTGCCCCCCCCCCCAATCTTCCTATATGTCGGGCTTGAGGAAATTCTGGTTCACTATCTGAAGAAGTTTGTGTGTGCACACGGAAGCTTATACCTTGATTAAAACTTTGTTCATTTTAAAGATGCCGCTGGACTCAAACTTTGTTCTGTTGTGTCCCTCTGAAACAGACAAGGACCTTGGACAGCTCCTCCCAAGCAGGACAGCGGCAGCCACGTGTTTTGTCAGAGGGTTGACCCATCTGGTTGTTTTCGGTGACTGCCAAATTGTACATCACAGGGTAGACTTGGGAATCTGTCTCTTGGGAGCCTGCAAATTTGGTCTGGGGTAAGGGAGAAGAACTCTGCCCTGGATGGCCCAGGCTAGCCCAATCTCATCAGAACTTGGATGCTAAGCAGGGTTGGCCCTGGTTAGTATTTGGATGGGAGACCACCATGGAAATCTAGGGTTGCTACACAGAGGCAGGCAAGGGCCAATCACCTCTATGTGTTTCTTGCCTTGAGAACCTAGAGTCGCCATAAGTTTGCTGCGACTTAATGGCACTTTCCACCAAGGAAGAGGAGCATTTAGCCCTTGCCCCGTGCTCTGTTTTTCTGATCTAAATCTCACACACCCCCAGTAATAAAGGAAAAACCATAACGTTTTTTCCCCTCTGCAGAGAACAGGGCAAATCTGGAAGGGCCAGTGGGGACCCAAAGCCTCTCACTGCTCTGTTCTCTCCTCCGTTTAATCCTCAACAGCCCTATGAGGTGGGTTAGGCTGAGACAGAGAGCAACTGAGCCAAGGTCACTCAGCGAGCTTCCATGCCAGAGTGGGGATTTGAACCTAGGTCTCTCAGACTGTAGTAATAGTCTGACACTGTAACCCCCACTGTAACCCACGCTGGCATTTTTAGCAGAAATTTATTTCATATTTTTATTCTGCCCTTCCTCCAAAGAATTCAATATGCTTTTCCTCCATTCTATTGCTGCAGCAGTCCTTTGAGATGGATTAGGCTGAGCGAGTGTGTGTGTGTGTGTGTGTGTGTGAAATCGGCCTTAGATGAAGCAACAAGCTTTCTCCCTGAGCAGGGATTTGAACCTGTATCTTCCCTGTCCAAACCCAACAGTCTAACACCATCATGGCTGTTGAAATGGACTCACAAACTAAAAAAGAACATCTGGAGCTGGTGTAGGGGGAGAAGCTGTAGCTCGGTGACCTGTATTTGGTTTGTATTCAGACAGTCCCAGATTAACCAGCATTTCTAGCTAAAAGAGTCATGGGGTGGGGTGGGGTAGATGCTGGTAAAGATCCTTCTCTGCTGGAGACTCTGGAGATCTGCTGCTAGTCAGGGGAAGCAGTGCCAGGCTAGATGGATGGAGGGTCTTCATACAAAACTTTGGGCATTCACAGGGCTCGGTTGCTGCAGGGATTTGCTGCAAAATGTGGGGGTCGTCCAGCAGCCAACAAACATAAGTGGCTTTTTGAAAAGGATTAGTTAAGTTGTTGGAGGGTAGATCTGTTGATGGCTATTAGACCCCTCTGTGTTCACAGGTGATCTGCCATTTGCGTGCAGATGCTGGGGAGGGCTAGCTCTCTAGGGTTGTGAGTTCCCGGTTGGGAAGTACCTGGAGATTTGGGGGACAGAGCCTAAGGAGGGCAGGATTTGGGGAGGGGAGGCATACAAAAGGGATACAATGCCATAGAGTCCACCTTCCAAAGCAGCTGTTTCCCCCAGGGGAACTGATCTCTGTCGCTTGAAACTCAGTTGTAATCCCAGGAAATCTCCAGCCATCACCTGGAGGTTGGCACCCATATCTCTCATGCAAGCCTTTACAAAAGGTCTGCACAGTGGCTGTTCTAAGATGACCCTGTGAACTCCTAAACTCTTCAGATACTGGTTTTGATTGCGTTAAAGCCGCTATAAATGCCTTCTTTTATTGGAGAATTGTGTGTTCTGTTGCTGAAAGCACAGCCGGTGTTCTGTTTGCTGCAAAAGGCATTCTGGAGCCCACCCAGGCTTGGCCTCTGAGTTTCTTCTGGCCCTTTGTTGACAGACAAAAGCCGGCAGTGGCCTCTTTTCTCACTGGCACGGCAGTAATTGCCCTACAGAGGCTATGCTATTGTAACGTGCAGGAGCTAATTGCTCAATTTTATAAATATATATATGCACACACACACACACATTCTTTCTCTCTCTCTATCTGCTTGATGGCTTGACCATCAATTAGTGTGCCTTGCACAGTGATAAAAGGTACTGCATCGAAAGATGAAAGTGAAGTTGCTTTCTTTCAGTCATTAAGCTAGCTCACAGGAATGTTTTTTTTATTCACGGGGAGACCTGAGTGCAAACAACAGAAAGGGTGCCATTATGTGGTAGCAGAATAGATTCTTGATGTCCTTCAGAAGGCAGTTGGGAACCGCTTTGTTCTAAAACCTGGTGTTTCATTGCCAAACTGAGTGGAGCAGGGGCTCAAGCGTGCCTCAACAGCGCGCCCTGCAGCCTGTGGATTTTATGGGGGTGGGTGCCGGTTGCTTACCAGTGAGGGACATGCGCTTGGTCTATGGCCAGGAATACTCTACAAATGCCCACTTATGCTTTCATGTACATTAATCCTTACAACAAGTAGGCTAGTGTGCTTATCACTGAGTTACAGGTGAGGGGGGCTGGGAGAACAGAGACTTTCCTGAGGCCAGCTTTGCATTTGAATTGGAATCCCTGGCTTAGGGCTCATTTTTGCGCATGCACAAGAACTGAGTCTTGCCATTGAAGAAGGACTATTGGGGCTGAGCACAAATGTACACATGAAGCTACCTTTTATTGTGTCAGGCCATTGGCATTGCGCATTCTGGCCAGCAGTAGTTCTCCAGGGCCTTTCTCATCACCTACTGCCTGGTCCTTTTAACTAGAGATGCCAAGGATAGAACCTGGGACCTTCTGCATGCCAAGCAGATGCTTTATGGCCCTTCCCCAAACAGAGCCTTGCAGTCAGGGTAAGCATCAGTTCCAACCAGTGTTCCCTCTAGGCTGAGTTAGTGTGAGCTAGCTCACAGTTTTTTAGCCTCCAGCTCACACTTTTTTGTCTTAGCTTAGGAAGGATGGCTCCAGAGCAAACTAATTTATGCAGTAGCCAAATCGCTCGCTCACAAAGTGTAGAATTTTTGCTCACAAGACTCCACAGCTTAGAGGGAGCATTGATTCCAACTGTGTTTCTTAGAAACAGCCAGTGTGACCCACACCTCACCCCAGGTGGGGTCCCTGATTGCTCCTCCGGGTTTCAGATGCACTAGCCTGTTAGCAGCAGAGTAAAACAGGAGTCCTTACAGACTAGCGACAGAAGCCACATAAGCTTCTGTGAGTCAGAGGTCATGTCGTCATACATGCTGAAGGTGTACCTAATGCAGGGGTCACCATCATGGTGCCTGTGGTTGCCATGGCACTCACCAATATCTTTTCTGGCACCCACCCAGTGTCTTTTGGAAGTGGGTGGGTCCAGGTAGGGCTTTTGCCCAGCAAGGCTTCTGATTGACTACTGAAGATCTGATTAGCTGTGCAGATTTTTCCCTAACGTTAAGCTGTGGCAGTCATTTTGTGGCTGGCTCCACCTCCTGTGGTGACCATTTTGTGGTGGCCATTTTGTTGCTGTTCCCCTCATGCTGTCTCAGAATTCCAAATGTCCCTGCTGGCTCAGAAAGGTTGGGGACCCCTGACTTCATGGATATACACTCCAGTTCCTCTGTTGAAGTGAACCCTGACTCAAGGAAATTCACTGACTCAGAAGATATAGGTAACGAAGAAGACGAGGACGAAGAATTTGGGTGGTAATGGGGTCCCAAAAGTACCTATTGCTAGTTTTTCTTGTAACCGACATTTCAGGCCTAACTATACGTGAGAGCAGTAATGCTTGGTTGCGACATGCACACTACATGTTTCAACAACACGGGAGGGATGTCATTTTAGCGTACGAACACCCCACTGCGGTAGCCAGCACTAGTTTTATCCCAGGGCTTATTAAAGATACTACCTTGATTATTAGTTCCCTGCAGAGTATAAGTAAGTCCCCTCAACTTGAATTTTTGTTTTCAAAGGTCCCAGATAACCTCCAAAAGGTAAAGGTGCAATGGTTTAAACACAGTAGAGGAGTCAAGGGAACATGTTATTGCTGTACACACGGTGGGCAATGGAATCATTATGCTAGGGGATATAACTGTTCTGAGATACGGTCTAAAGCGCTACGAAATTATACTCACTGCGGAGAGCGTTGGTGGAGACTGCCTCCCCCTTCGTTCTCCATGCTTTGCAAACTACGATAATAAAGGCTATATTCTGATTGAACCTCCGTGTGAATTGTCTCCTTGACACGTAAGTGTGACCATTCTCACGTAACACCCTGACTCAAGGAAGTTTATGCTGCAATACGTTTGGTTAGTCTTCAAAGTGCCTCAGGGTTCCCTTTTTATTCTTCCTTGTTGCTACAACAGTCCTGGTACTGGGACGCTTTGCCATAAGCAAGCTTGCCACTTGAAGCAAGAGGTTAAGGTGTTTTACTTTTGAGTCGATCCACTCCCAGGTAGCTGTCTTTCCAGGGAGCAAGCTGGACAGATATCTCCCTACCAGTGTTCCCTCTAGGCTGAGTTAGTGTGAGCTAGCTCAGTTTTTTACCTCTGACTCACACATTTTTGTCTCAGCTCAGGAAGGATGGCTCCGGAGCAAACTAATTTATGCAGTAGCCAAATCGCTTGCTCACAACATTAATGCCAGTAGCTCACAAAGTAGATTTTTGCTCACAAGACTCTACAGCTTAGAGGGAGCATTGCTCCCTACCTGCAACTGTGCCTGAATGGAAGATTCCAGCTTGCCTTTTCCTTCCTCCAAATCAGTCTGCAGTCCAGCCAGTTTAACTTACAAGAAAAGGGGCAGTCTCTCTCTCTCCACCCTTCCTACTCTGTAGGGTTATAATGGACTAAACCAGAAATCTGCCATTGGTCTGAATTTTAGTCTTCCGAGTCTTGGAGCTCTCCCAGCCAGCAAATCTACTCATGAGCAGGAGTCTCAGCCTGCTCCTTGACGTAGCGGGCTGGTGTGCTTCCTCACAGGTAATTCTGACTCTGATTTTGTGTGCATGAATGGCAGGTGTGCAGAGAAACAGCACACTGGAAAAAGGAACCGGGTGTCACGACAGAGCCTCTGGGTCGAGGCAGCATACACACCAGCCCAAGTTGACAGTCAGAAGTTCACAGCAGGCAGGGAGTTAGCAGTTCTTAGAGCAGCGCGTTATCTCAAACAGTCCAGTGGTCAAACCATAAATCACCTTTATAGCCGAAGGGCAGAGCAGGGAGACGTCGTCACAAGGAATGCCAAGAGTCAGATAGCCGGAGAGAGCAACAGGAACAGAGCCAGAACGCCGAAGTCAAAGTCCACAAAGCAAAGTCCAGAGTCCGAGGTCCAAAGCCGGGTCAAGGGTCCACAGGAAAGCACGGAAACAGAAAGGTGTCCAGCAAGGGGGTCTGTCAAAGACAGTAAATCTTTGCCAGCACAATTGGCTCTAAACAAGCCCTCTGTTTTTAACCTGTGCTGGCTGTCAGCAATTAGCAGCGTACCGGACGTGGCCCTGCTGCTGCTAAAACTCTGGACTGATATCCCTCATTCTCCGTTGTCGTGCTGTACTCCGTCTCTCCTTTAATTCCTGCCAGCGTCTTTCACGGAGCCGACTAACAGGTGGGGGAGATCCAGGAGGGGATGAGCTTGGGCCAGGCAGAGCAGGTGGATCCTGCTGCTGGCTTGACTCCTCAGGACTTATGTCCAAGCCAGTTAAAGGAGCCTGGTTCTGGTCAGCAGGGGCTGGGTCAGGAGCAAGCATGACACTGGGCTCTGAGCTAGAGTGCCTCCTTTGCTTGCCGAAAGTGCTCGGCTCAGTCCCTGGCGGCATCCCCAATGAAAGTGCCTCAGGTAAGCAGGTGTTAGAGAAAAGCCTCTACCTGCCTGGGACCCCAGAGGAGGCCCTACTCCAGCTTGCTGGGCAACTGGTCTGGCTCAGCGTAAGTCAACTTCATACGTTCACAGTACGGAAGTGTTGGGGCGGGGGGAATAAGGTCTCCTGTGTTCCAGAATGAAATTCCACACAGCTCTAACTTAGTAAATGAGTAACCACCCTGAAGGAATGCTAGGTTGTCAGAAAGATGGCTGTGTCCAGATGGGCCTGCGTCAACCGAGGGGGCTTGTGATGGCAGTGATAACGTGTAATTTCCTGCCCTTGCTGCTGGCAGCCGAAGCCACTAATTCAGTGGCCTCTCTTCACATCGGGCAGTCCCGTATTTCAGAAGCTAACCTGTTAATTGGTTCTAATTAAGGTAACAGGCATGTGACTGATGTGCCCCCACGCTCTGGATTTGGAAGGTCGCCGTCGCTGGAAACTTAACGCTCTGCTGCTGAGAACAGCATTGGGCCTGACTTGTAAAACGGCCAGCAGCGTGCGTCGCGTTTGGGTTTTGCCTGGGAATGTTGGCGGCACATAGAATAAAGAAGTTGCACCCATGTTTTGTAGCAGCACCAACTATGTAGACGATCCCAATCTCATCAGAGCTTGGATGGGAGACCACCAGTGAAGATGGAGGCTGCTGTATGGAGGCAGGCAATTGCAGACCACTTCTGTTCATCTGTCGCCTCAAAACCACATGAGGTGGAATTTAAAGGAGTCGCCATAAGTCAGGAGTGACTTGGTGGCATGCTTTACTTTACCCACAGTTTGCTACTAAAGCAGCAGCCTCAGAAGCACAGAACGTGACAGCCTCTCTCGTGCAGTGTGCCGGCACTAGATCCATTTTTTTCTTTAGGGTGTAACTCATAAGAACATAAGGACATAAGAGCATAAGAGAAGCCAATGTTGGATCAGGCCAGTGGCCCATCCAGTTCATCACTCTGTCACACAGTGGCCAAAAACACCAGGTGCCCTCAGAAGGTCCAGCAGTGGGGCCAGGACACTAGAAGCCCTCCCACTGTTGCCCCCCCCCCCATCAAGCACCAAGAATACAGAGCATCACTTGCCCCAGACTGAGAGTTCCCATCCATACCTTGTGGCTAATAGCCACTGATGGGCCTCTGATCCATATGTTTATCTAATTCCCTCTTGAAGCCATCCATGCTTGTAGCTGCCACCACCTCCTGTGGCAGTGAATTCCACGTGTTAATCACCCTTTGGGTGAAGAAGTACTTCCTTTTATCTGTTCTAACCTGACTGCTCAGCAATTTCATCGAGTGCCCACGAGTTCTTGTATTGTAGCTCAAGATGCTATTTGTTCTTAAACCTCCCAAAGATCCTTCATAGTTTGGTTCAGGGTTTTGGTTCAGGGTTTTGGTTGTCTGCTTTTTAAAATTGTTGTTTTTGTAGATTAGTATGCGTACATGTTTTTATGCGCAACATACAAATGATATGGCTCACACATATAAAATGCTTATATATATAAAATAGCAGTTATGCATAAAACTGACTTGTGGATGCCCAAATCTTAAAAATGTGTACGTTTTACTGGTGGGGGGAGTAAGGAAGTGGGAAATGGTGTGCAAATAAAAAGAAGTGTAGTCCTGGCTCACACAAGGAAGAAATAAAGCCAGCAGGGTATTGTTCAGGTTAAAACAATAAGGATCAGAGATTTGAAATTATCCCAACCATTCAGATAACTAGAAGCTCAAGAGCACAATAAGAAGGTAAGGATGGCCTTCCTGGGTCATCCCCAAATCTCCACACTTAAACTATCACAGATGGTGATCCCAACCCTTTGTGAATTTCTCTAACCCATCCACACCTGTAAGCCTGAACTACAGTTTGTGGCAGTGAATTCCACATAATAGGAGCCAGTTTGGTGTGGTGGTTAAGTGCGCGGACTCTAATCTGGGAGAACCGGGTTTGATTCCCCGCTCTGCCACTTGCAGCTGCTGGATGACGTTGGGCAAGCCATAGCTCTGGACCAGCTGTTCTCTCAAGGACAGTTGTCTCAGAGCTCTCTCAGCCCCACCTACCTCACAGGGTGTCTGTTGTGGGGAGGGGGAGGAAAAGGAGTTTGTAAGCCGCTCTGAGACTCCAAGTGAGTGAAGGGCGGGATATAAATCCAATCTTTTTCTTCTCTAATCAGGCATGTGTACAGCGACAGAGTCCCATGGCCTCAGCATGGCTTACAGGAGCTTTTCCCAAATGCATTTCTGTTCCCAAGGGGTAGGCAATCTAAATGTTATGTAATAATTTAATAGAATACAAACCCAAAGCCCAGGGCACCATCACCAGAACACCCGGGACTGCATCTCTGGAGGTAGTCAGGAACTTCAGTCCTGGATTCTGGAATTGCTCCTCCTTTCGAGCACTAGCTGTCAGTGGAATCCCCTGGAAACGACACTGTGGACTGGGGCAGTCTGGGTGTAGACAGAGCTCATTCCTGGCAATGGTGTCTCTGGAGCTCTCCTGGAGAGAGGAAGGGGCAGTGCTTGTCTACGGCTTCTCTTGCACCCTGGTTAAGAATTGGGTGGTTGTTAGTTTTGCAGCTGTGACTGATGTGGCCCCAGGGAGCAGCATTGCCAAGGCAGAAGGTGGAGGCTGGAGAAGGTAATCCTGGACTAGCCTACCTATACCAACTTCCATATACAGGCATGGCAATGGGAATTTTGGGGCCACAAGGAATGGGCAGGGCAGGCAACAGGCCCTTTATTACACAGTGGGTAGAACTGGGTAACAGCTGGCCTTCAAAGAGATGCTAACCCTGTTACCCTTTTTCCCTTTCAATAGGTGAAGACCCTGCATTTTGCTCCTCTGGCGTTCTGCAGGAGAAACAACGTGAGTCTGTCTCTCATTTCCTTTTTTTTTTTGGTGCCTGTTATTCTACAAGAGCTTTATGCCTAGAAACACAAATACCAACTGGGTTTAAATCCTCCATAATGCTCTTTTCTAAGGCCATCTGGAGGCAGAAATCAGGCTTGGCTTTAGTCCTGTCCCTTGGAGATCATGAAATTGATTATTTATAGCCTTGCAAACATTCTCCGGGATGTGGGTTTTTGTGTTTAGTTGATGGCAGGTGATGGCGAGGGTCTCTTCCTCCAGCTCCTCCACTCTCACTGAAGACCCATAAGTGGTATTCTGGGCACCAGAGAAATGCGTTTCCTTTCTGTCCTCCCGTGGGCTGAAGTATCTGAGAGCCAATGTTGACACAGTGGTCCCTGCCCTGTCACTTCCTCTGTTTAGATTTGTAGATTGCCGTTTTCTGAAATCTAAAGGGAAGGTGGGGTGGACGACCCAGCAGAGCCAAATGAAAAATCTCATCACGTTTATTGAAATTTCTGCAGCCAGCCTTAAGCAAAGGAATGTTGAGCTCCATACAGGTGTTATCACTGAAAGATGCTTAGGCTTGCACTTTGGGGAGCCTCTAGTGGGAGGGGAATCCATAACTTTGCGAGGAGCCATCAAGACTTGCCTCTCTCTGTGCCGGTCTGTCTAAATCTGGTGGTATAATTTGAGAAGGAGGCCGTGGAGGTTCTCAGGATCTGCATTGCTGCCCTTAATCTTAGTAGGCTCAGAGGCTCTTCATTATGTGTCGATTAGCCATGACCTGGATTGCTCAGGCTTGCCTGATCTCATCAGACTTCAGAAGCTAAGCAGGGCTGGCCCTGGTTAGTATTTGGATGGGAGACCGCCGAGGAATTCAAGGGTTGTGGTGCAGAAAAAGGCAACAGCAAACCACCTCTGTTGGTCTCTTGCCTTGGAAACACTACGGGATTGCAGTAAGTTGGCTATGACTCGATGGCGCTTTACACACATACATGTTTCCCTAAACAGAAGTGGCAGATGAAAATTCACTTCTGCTTATTCCAAAGTAGTACTGCGAAGCTCCATGGATAGCCTCTCGGGGCTAGTGTGATACCAAAGACATTTCTGTGCGCACAGTCAAATCATTGGCCCTTCACGTTCAGTACTGCCTACTCAGTCTGACTGGTGGCAGCTCTCCAGGGTCTCAGTTTCAAGTCTTTCCCATCACCTCCTTGTTCCCATCCTTTCAGCTGGAGATGGGGAGGGGTGTTTGAACCTGGGACCTTCTGCATGCCGAGCAGATGCTCTGCCACTAAGCCATGGCCCCTCCCCTGTGTTTAATTTTCTCTTCTGTCACCGTGTCTTTGCAGCCAGCGAGTATCTTGGCCTTTCGTTAACTTCAACTATTCTTTTATAATTTGCTAATAGAAAGCATATGTGTGCAAGTTTATTTCTCTTTGACAGATTTGTTATTATAAACATCCTGTAATAGCGCAACAGATGGTAGAAAGCCGCCTGATTTCTTATGGGAAATGTGGGAATAAGAGGAGTCTCCCCCCTCCCCCCAGTGATGCTGTGACACAGTGGCTTTTTTTCTATAATTTTAGCATTCTCTTTTTTAAAAATATTAGAATGATAAAGCTGAAAAGCAACTTCACCGGGCATTGAATGCCAGCTCACCCCCCCAAGCCAGAAGCTGGAATCCAACCAGTCGATTCCCCCATATCAAAGGACAGGGCACCATCATTTTCCTTGCAGGGGCTGTGAGGTCTGAACTGCATGTTATGTTGGAAACTCATCTCTGGGTTTTCCCAGTATGAAACTTAGCTGCAAATAACAGCCATGGGAGAGGTGGGGGGCTCACTGCAGTGCTTGGCAAGGAAGGGTTTAACTCGTTGCCCCTGTACCATTTCCCTCCCAGCTATTTTTTAGCAAATATAGAAAAAAAAGACAGGCACAGTATAGGCACTTCTTTTAAAAAACAAACAAACACCAGGGTCTAAAGCCCACGGGAGGGATTTCTGGTTAGAAAAAATGGTGCAAAGACAGCTAAAACCCTTCCCCTTTGTTACCAATTACCTGCATCACAGCTCCTCTGCTTTTTGTGGCTGGACTGTACGTTACAGTCACAGAGGCCAAAAGCCAATTGTAACTTGATCCTAAGGGATCCTTTATTCTTAGCCACCTGCTTCAGAGTCTGAATCCATCTGAACAGATTCATCCAAATGTTATCTCAGCCTCTCTCGAAAAGACCTCAAGCAGTAGGAAGATCCGCCACGTAACCTGCCTGTCCCATCACCCTGCTGCTGGGATGCAAAACGCTTCTTCTAAAGGGGTGTGTGCCCCAAATCCTTTTGGCTGGAGCCTCTTGGTCCACAAGAGTGACAGCAGGTCTTTTCCCTGCTGAGCATCGTAGTCCTTTGTGGATCTGAGCATTGTTTCTATCCATGCCCTCCTGTTTTCAAGAGGCCTCATTTTTGCTTTTTTATGTAATTGCAGCAAGCTCCCAGATATCTAGGATTAGAGAAATAAGCTGGCCAAAGGTTTGCAACTTTCCTAAAAGTTTGGACCTCTTCCATTTTAAAAACTAAGCATTGTATTCTATTAGGATATGAAGGGCATAACTGCAGTTCACACCACAGGTTTCAACTGATAGAACCATCATTATTTGGGGGGAAGTTCATGTGCTCTAAAACCAGCATTGCCTTTTAGTGAAGACAAGCCCAGCGAGCAGACTGGCCTTAGAAAAGTCTCGGCTCTCTCTTTTCCTGCCCAGCCATGAGAAGTCTTGCAAGAGAAAATGAGGTCTCCTTGCTCTCTTTGTGCCCATGGGCGATTTTTTTCCCTCTCTCCTCTGCTGGTCGGCAGAGAGCGTCCACTGCAGAACTCTGTTGTGGAGGCAAAACCACAGAATCATCTGGCTGTGCAAGCAGCGTGAGGGCTTTGAAGAGAGCCAACTGCCAACTCTGCAGAAAGTTTTTTCGTGGCTTTAGGAAAGCGAGTTTTAAGGAGGCCTCTCAGGCCCGTTGGTTGCATTGATGCTCTTGCAAAGGCTCTCTGCACTTTTCTGTTCCCCAGGACTGGGCTTTGATTTTGTGTTCTACCCACCCCCACCCCCACCCCCAGTCCCATGGCCTTTTAATTCTGTCTTATTGAATGTGTGGCTAAGCACAAAGGAACCTGGAAGAATCCTATCCTGGAGGTAAAGCTGCTGCTACCTCTAGGCTTTGCCCTTTCAGTCTGGCCGAATTGTTCATTGTACAAAGACAGCTATGGTGATGGAAAGTGCTGTCTAGTTACAGCTGGCTGAGGATGACCCCAGCAGGGTTTTCAAAGCAAGAGGCAAACAGAGGTGCTTTGCCATTACTTGCCTCTGCGTAGCAGCCATCATGTTCCATGATGCTAACAAGGGCCGACCCTACTTAGCTTCCCAGATCTGACAAAACCAGGTGAGCCTGGGCCATCCAGGTCAGGGCAAAGACAGCTATTGCTGCTCAGTCCTCGGGCTGTCAGCATTTGATTTCAGGCCTTGCCTTCCCCTTGAGGACAGCATTTCCGTTGCTGCTCTTGACCCTGTTGCTGATCTTACCCCTGGATTCTCTCTTGTGGACCCTTGGTTTGTCGGCCTGCGCCAACACTATCCCTGCTAGACCCTCCAGAACTGTCCCCTGCTTCTGATCTGCTCACCTGACCTCTGGCCTGATGTGGACAACTCTGTTCTGTCTGAACTGCTTCCCGCTTCTGCTTCTGATGGAGAGAGAGAGAGAGGCCCTTGGCTGGAAGGTTCTTCTCAGCCAGTCTGGGCCTTTCGTATGTTAAGATAACACATCCCAGGAACCCACCAGCCTCTCAGAATCAGAGCACACACTCACTGCCTACAGTCTTCCTGATGTGTACAGCCAGTGTATTTAGATGGATGAGGGCAACACATGTACTTACCATGTGTAAAATAACCACCGGATTTGTCTGGGTTTGCACTGAACTCTACTGAAGTTATACATGCATGGTAAAGGTGTGCATTGCCCATTGGCAAGACACGGTGACTGCTTGTATCAGGATTACAGGCAGTGTGCACAGTCATTGTGCGTGATGGGTGCTCATTATGGAAGAGCAGGGGTCCCCAACCGTTTTGAGCCTGAGGGCACCTTTGGAATTTGGACTCCACATGGTGGGCGTAGCCAAATGGCTGCCACTGGAGGTGGAGCCAGCCACAGAATGGCTGCTGCAGCTTGTCTTCAGTCACACAGTGAAGATTCTTGTACTGTACTGGTAGCTGCTGCCGACATTTTTTAAAAACCTCAGCCAATCAGAAACCTTGCTGGGGGGGGGGGGGTAAGCCCCGCCTGGCTCCACCCACTTTCTAAAAACACCCGGCAGGCTCCAGAAAAGGGCACCATGTTGAGGTCCCCTGTTGTAGAGTGTGGATTTTTGCAATGTTTGAAAAGGTTTTCTGTACAGTGGACTCAGACACAGCTGGGATTCTTATCATGGTGTGCCGGGAGACTCTCATGGACAGGCCAGGGTAGGGGTTATTTGAGCAAGTTACATGGTGGGGAGAGGGGCAGGCAAGCATCCAGTTGGCTGAAGAGGAAATCTTACATGAGGACATAACATCTGGTTAAGAGCAAAGCAATACAGAGCTGGAGATGAGGCTGTCATCTTCAGCCAGGCAAGCATTATGGAGAGATCCAGGCAGGGAGTGGGCCAAATCACAGCCCCGCTGGATCTTCCTAAGACCCCGTAGCTAAGGGAGCTCATAATACATGAGAGGGACGAAACCAACATCTGAATCTCTGCAGCACGAAACGTAGCCTGATTATTCCAAATGGGAATGATAACAAATATAACTGAAAGAAACTAAAACATTTTGAAGTAATAATGAGGGTGTGTGTGTGACGATTTGTGCATCTCCAGCTATAACCCATGGAGCTCTTTATAGAAATAGGTTATGTTACAGTATCAACTCTGGAACTTATTTTTTCCATAGCTTTCATCCCACAGCGCTGCTGTAGTGACGAATGTGCCCCTGAATTTGTGGCCAGTCTGGGACTGGTGTGTGGGAGAGACTGTCTGAGTGGACGGGCATAGCCAGTGGCCTCTCTTGCATTGTGCTGGACTCGCAATGTGAAACCACGTGAAAGGCGGTTCGCATGCTGTTATCATACCATGTAGAGGGCACCTTTGTCGCTTCCAAATGTGTGAGAAACAGAGTGTATGTGGCTCCCTATCCACCCCGTCTTGCCTCTCCCTCTTGCTGTCTGTGGCTTGGTGGGTGTTGCTTGAAGTCCGGTGACAAGACCACTGCACACATTCCCTTGTTCTATATACTCCTTAAAATGTGCTCTATGGGAAATGCAGTCCCATGTTTTTACAAATGCCTCCATCGCAGTCTTGTCGAGGAGGCATTGGTACACTCAGTGTCAAGTCCACCTGCCAATTTGTAATGTGTGAAACACTACAGACATTGACAAGGGTGGCTACAAATGGCCTTGGTTCTCTCCCCCTCAGAATCCACACATTAAGGGATTGGCATAGTTGGGGCTAGAATAGCCATAAAGCACTGCCTGCACCCCTCCCGCAATTCCTGTTCTTTTAGCCTCACTGCGAATTTCTATTTGTCTTCCCTCTGTGGCTTCAGCA
Organism: Lepidodactylus listeri; assembly: GCA_029233225.1. Taxonomy (NCBI): domain Eukaryota; kingdom Metazoa; phylum Chordata; class Lepidosauria; order Squamata; family Gekkonidae; genus Lepidodactylus; species Lepidodactylus listeri. The sequence goes on along the minus strand of JARCFY010000019.1, from coordinate 31,210,683 downwards.
CGCCAGCTTGAAATCCAAAATCACTGTAGAGGCTCAACCTTCTGACAATTTTTAAAAGGGTTTCTAAGCCCTCATGGCTGCGATGCACAGACAGGACTTTAGTGCCCCGTTCTCCAGAATTAGGGTCAGTTTCCCATGGAACGGTGCTGTTTCTGTGTTTCTGATCTGAGGTGTTCTCCTCAGTAAGCTTTTTGTAAACCCGTTCTGAAATAATTTCCTGCAAATGTAAATGAGGGAACGCTGTAAACGTCCAAAGCCACATTCTTCTTTGCAGCGAGGATTAGTGTATTGTTCCCTCTGTTCCATGGCACAAATGAAAGCCTGTTAAATTGGGTTGTGAGCACGTCATTTCCCCCTGCGATCCTCTCTCGTCTTGGTCTGTGTCCCCCAGCCCTCCCAGGTTTATCAGACTAAAGGGCTTATTGGTGCTGAAATCCCACGGTGTATTTGCATAACAGCAGCTGTTCGGCGTTTAATGCAAGAAGGCTGTCCTCTTGAGTAATGGAGGCTTCCAAGGGAACGCTAACATCTTTCAGCAGCTTGAGTCTATTCTGGCAACCTGGACCCCATCTGATAAATGGCAGCTATGACACAGCTAGTTATCTACAGCTGTATTAGGAAGCACTCCAGGTGGGGCGCCTGGAATGCAAAACGAGGTCTGCCGCTTCCGATTAAAGGAGCTGCCTGCTGCCTTCACAGCTTACTCGCATGGTCCCTTGGTGGACAAGAAAGTGCATACGCAGGGGGCTTCTGGGTGGTAGTGGGTCACTCAGCCTTGCACTGAAATGGTCGACTGTAGCTCTGTTCTCATTTTTGGCAAGGCTTGATACCCTTGATAGGTGGAGTCTCTGTTTCCCTAGAGGAGCCCAGTGACCAGCAAATGACCCCTCACAGTCAGCATAGGGAACCCTTAGGGCAAGCATGGCTGGCTGAGAATGGCTGCTCTCTGATGTTGGCCTTAGAATATTGGTGTGTAAGCAGGTCCTGGATGGTCCCAAAGGATCAGTGGTCCAGCCAGAATCTTGAGTTCCGATCAATGTTTTCTTCTAAACCTGGCCGTGAGAAACGGCGCTTCATCCAAAGATGTTGTAAAGAGAAACGGGAAGGCTTGCTGTGTAACTGTTCACTCATCTGTTTCTTTACACTTGCCTGAGTTCAGCTGTGCAAGACTGACCTGGCTCCTTTTCAGCAAAAGTTACCACACAGAATGGCTGGTGACTTTATGAAGAACTCTTCCATTACTGGATCAGTGAGATTTGAGTCCTGTAGCACCTTAGAGGCCAGCAGGAGTTTCAGGGTATAAGCTTTTGAGCGTCAAAGCTTCCCTATCTTCAATTCCTCCATTTGTTAAACCAGATAAAGCCATATATGCAAAGCACTTCCACAGATAATAACCTCTCCTGTTTTCTTTCTCGTGGAGTAGTTTTGGAGAAAAAAACAAATACGATCTTAAGTTTTGGTTCCCAAACGAAGAACCACCACCAAGCAAGGATGATTCCATCTGTTTGGTGGCTCCAAGCACTGTTTGGGGGACTCTCTGTGGCCGTTTTCTGTGGAAGTCCCCACCGCATCTGCAGGTTCCCATTGATAGGGCAGGTTTGTGGGATTCCTTTTGATTTGTTTTTGAAAGGCTTCATGATTTGCACCAAAACCGAGCTGCTGTCGTTGAGACGAGCAGCGTTCACGGTTGATCAGCTCCCCACCACCACCGCACATTTTCCCTTAACACGGTACCTTCGCCAGTCCTGTTGCATGGTGTTCCCATTGGTTTTGCATCTTCAGTTCCTTTGGCCATCTGGAAATGCAGATCAGAGAGGAGGAAGCTGCCGTAGTAATTTTTGTAATGTCGTAAAGGGAAATGTGACCAGAGGTGATAGAGCTGAGTATGCGGAGCAAGAGGGAAGGTGGGCAAAAAGCCAGTTCTTTGTTCTCATTCGACAGGGTAGTTGATGATATTGTCAGCAGATATGGAGCACGTGCAAGGAGAAAAGGCCTGGGGGAAAAGATGAGACGTTTAGTCTTGGACATGTATCCTGGCCTGTATCCTACCATTCCCACTAAACCAAGTTTGAAGGTTTCCCTCCAATGGAAGAAGGCTATGTAAACAGCTTTTCCCTCCAATGGGAAGAGATGAAAGTCTTCTTTAGACTGGAGGAACTTCTTCCAGTCTTAGACAGGATACAAGCTATTAGCTTTAGGGTGGCGGTAAAAGAGACTTTAGGAGTGGAAATATCAGGGAACTGGAGATGTGTAGGCTTGGATGAGATCGCACAAAGACGTTGTAAAGCAAGGATGGAAGGCAGACAGAGATGGATTCCTGCAACACCGCTAGCACCCATTCTTCCCAAGAGCAGCATGATCCTTCGCTCTTTGACCTGCGGAACTTTTATGGGTGGTGGCGTCACTCATTTCAGGCATTCTGTACCACTTCCGGCATGGTGTAGCAGTTGAGAGCAGCAGCAGACTCTAATCTGGAGAACCGGGTTTGATTCCCCTCTCCTCCCCTTAAAGCCCGCTGGGTGACCTTAAGCCAGTCACAGTTCTCTCAACTCTCTCAGCCACGCCTGTTTCATAAGCAGTGTTCCACCTAAGCTGAGTTAGTGCGAGCCAGCTCACAGTTTTTTAGCCTCCGGCTCACACATTTTTTGTCTTAGCTCAGGGAGGACAGCTTCAGAGCAAACTAATTATGCAGTAGCCAAATTGCTCGCTCACAACTCTAATGCCAGTAGCTCACAAAGTAGAATTTTTGCTCACAAGACTCCACAGCTTAGAGGGAGCATTGCTCACAAGGTGTCTGTTGTGGGGAGAGGAAGGGAAGTTGATTGTAAGCGACTTTGAGACTCCTTAGGGTAGAGAAAAGCAGGGATATAAAAACCAACTCTTCTTTCTCACGCGAAGTGTAGGATATTAATTAATTAATTATTCTATGGCAGTGGGTGTAGTATAGCCAGGAGATCCAAAGATTATTTGGCACCCTTTGTGGTGAGCTAGGTTTATTTTTTTTTATTTTAGAGGCCGCAATGGCTCAGAGGTTAAGACGCTGAGTTGCAGACCAGAAGATCTGTAGCTTGGCAGTTCGAGACCCTAGTGCTGCATGATGGGGTGAGCTCCCATCTCTGGCCCCAACTCCTGCCAACCTAGCAGTTCAAAAGCGAGAAATTGCAAGTAGATAAATAGGTACTGCTTCGGTGGGAAGGTAACAGCATTTTGTGTGCCTCAGCGTTTAGTCATGTCGGCCACATGACCGCAGAAACAGTCTTCGGACAGCGCTGGCTCTTTAGCTTGGAAACAGAGATGAATACCACTCCCTAGAGTCATATTCAACTGGCTTTCGAGCAGGGGAAACCTTTACCTTTATTTTGGGTCACCCAGCTGGCTTCAAGTGGAGGAGTGGGGAATCGAACCCGGTTTTCCAGATTAGAGTCCACCATTCTTAACCACTACACCAAACTGGCTCTCAGCACAGGATGTGACCTTCTGGCATGAAAGGACCCTACCTGGGAGGTCACAGGATTGTGAGTCTGCCAGAGGCATTCTCCATCTTGCATTTTCTAGCTTTTTTCAAATCGTGAAACCCTCCAAATATTGGTTCACCCCCGGCCCCCAATCTGCATTAGGTTACTTTTTAAAAATGCAGCAGCCTCCCTCGGCCTTCTTTCATAACTGTGAGCTATTATGCTTCCTGGGTTCCACCTTCTGTATGGGATTTGATTTGACCTCTTTTGTTACCGTAGTTTGCATAATGATGTAATTAACATAAATTGCGGTAATGACGGTATAAGTAAAGATTGCCAAGGAAAAAACTGGTAAAAAGCTGTTACCTCACCTGGGAGGTTCAGCGAGTCCCGCTAAGCCTCGTTATAATTTTACCTCATTAAAGCTTCTCCAGTAAATAGAAAAACACATAATTTTCCCTGTAATCAGCTCCATTTCAGCGGCTAATGAAATTTCTCTGTTTTTCTGCACAGTCTTCTCTCTCTTCCCTGCAGAGCACCGGGCCCTTCAGCGGCTCTCGTTTTATTGCGGTGCCATCTGTGGCCGGAACTATTTTCTCTGTTGGTACCTCCGGCATCAGGGTCACAGCTGGCAGGATCTTGTTTTGGTAATGCTTCATGCAAGGGATCAAAATCATTCTCCCCCTCCCCCCTTTAACACCTTGCTATCTGGTTCAATCTTAACTGGCCCAGGTTGTCTTAGCAAACAGCACCTAGGCCCAAGACGGGTAGCCATGTTAGTCTGTCTGTAGCAGTAGAAAAGAGTAAAGAGCCAGTTTGGTGTAGTGGTTAAGTGCGCGGACTCTAATCTGGGAGAACCGGGTTTGATTCCCCACTCCTCCACTTGTACCTGCTGGATGACCTTGGGCAAGCCATAGCTCTGTACCAGCTGTTCTCTCAAGGACAGCTTGGGAAAGAGCTCTCTCAGCCCCACCTACCTCACAGGGTGTCTCTTGTGGGGAAGGGAAGGGAAAGGAGTTTGTAAGCCGCTCTGAGACTACAATCTCTTCTTCTTCTTCTAAGAGTCCAATAGCACCTTAAAGATGTAACAAAATTTGTGGCAGTAACTGCTCACTTCTTTATTATCTGTTCTCTGAAGACAGGAGCAGTGATTCACAAAAGCTCATACCCCTGCCACACATTTTGTTTGTCTTTCAAGTGCTGTTGGACTCTTTCTGCAGCTCCTAGGCCCGTATTTTGTAGTAAGATATTTCTCTGAAAAATGAACAGTTTCTTGGTTTATGGTATATTTAGTTTGCTGACAACGGTTACCGTTTCCATACAGCCACATTCTGAGTGTTTTCATTAACCAGATCTCCAAAAGGGCTTTTGGGTCCCCCCCCCCCCCCTTTGTGTGGAACGCCCGTCATTTTTAGAGATTACTTTGTTGTTTTCTTACCCAGCATTTACGTCCTTTGCTTACCATCCTCACCCACTCTCTCCCTTTAATTGTTTGTGAATATGCTTCTACTGGAAGGTCAGCTTTCCATCTTCAACACCTTGGTTACCCCACGTCCTAGCATCTTGAATGACAACTTCCAATATCTGGAAATAGATAGGTTCATTTCTGAGTAGCCATTTGGCTGACACAGTCTTAGTGTTACTCATGTGTAATTCTCGCCTTACCCCAGTTAAACGTTGAAGGCAGCTGCGGGGGAGGCTAGGCTGACGGAAGGCTAAATTTGATTATTTTTAACAACATGTATCTGAAAAATTAAATCTTGATGCTTCGATTTTGTTGTCAACAGCAACATAACCAGTTGCTTGCTGTTAGAAGACCAAACTTTCTGCCAGTACTCTTCAAACCGATACCTCCAGTAAGTAAGAACAGCAGTTTGACATACAGAGAGACAGGCTGGCCTATCCTTGAGCTTAACCTGAAGGGACACACCAAAGAGCAATCTGACTTCTTTGGGGAATGACAAGCCCCAAGACTTGGGGCTTTGTCCAAGGGGAAATCCTGTGCCCTTTGGTGCCTACCTCTGGTGTCAGCATCTAATCTTTCAGGCTGATTCAAAGATTTTGGCTGCTGTGCAAGAAATGATTCCTGTGTACTGCCCAGGTGCACATTTTTTAGTTTTGTGTATATGTGTGTCGGTGTATAAATGAGGGAGTATGTAGCTATATTCGTCTGAAGCATTGGGTGAGAAGGCCTAGCTTCTTTCCTCAGTCTGTCCTAATTTTGGCTGGATTGGGGCATGGACCTGCAGCCCCAAGATCTTTCTGTTTCCAAATGAACCCCTGGGTGTAGCACTTCTGAAAACCCTTTCGCACATGACTCCGGGCAAAGCTGGGATTGTCGCTGAAAGAAGCACTCACCCGGGAAGCCCCACCTGTTCCTGGCTGGCGAATATGTGAGGGTTTGTTGCACGCATGTTTGCAAACACTGTGATGTGCTCTTGCTCTTAATTTACCCTTCCTATTTTCAGCGGTAAAGTTTAAAATATCACTGGTGTGCTTCCAAGAGCCGTAACTGGGAATCAGCCCTCTGCTGTGCTTCTTCGACCATGTGTGTCTCTTCCTTTAGTGCCGTCTCTGTCACTCACACTGACTGGAGCCCTAAATGGAGAAGCTGTGCGTTGCTGGGAACTTCCACTGCCTGCCAGGCATCTTTGAAGGCCGAATTTGAGTTTTCACTGTTCAACCGTTGTGCTGGGGGAAAGCCAGTTTCTGGTTTTGTTCCCCTGTCCCTAGGGGCCGGTGTCTGACAGAAAGCCGATGTCCTTTTCCCTAAAAAGAAAAAATGGGGCATGGATTTGAAATGAGGGTTTGCCTGTGGCGGCTGCCACTTCCAAGCGTCTCAAAACGGCAGTTGGAAGAGCCTGTTTTCAAAATAGTGAGGCTGGAGCTATTTTTATATTGATTCCTGCCGGCATTTGGCTCCTGTCTGCAGGCCTTTCTTGTGCTGTTGAAAGCTAGAATTTTAGTTAAGGGATGCTGAGATGATTTTATTATTTGACTGTGGCGGAGCTGAGCTTTTTCTGAACGCGCTGACTAACTCCAGCATGATTCTCTTAGCGCTCGGTAGCAGCGCTTGAGCAAACCTGGTTTATCCATGCAGCAGAATGAGGTGATGAAGCCCTATGGTGGTAGCTCAAGGGATCTCTGCCACTGTAGGATGTGGGACTATGAGGGATGGTAGCGCTGTCTTTGAAGGCTACTGCATAAAATATTCCCCACAAGGGGAAAAAATTATCACCTCAGGGAGAGAGGCTCCAGCCCAGTCCACTCCCTGCTGTGCTAGTTCTCTGCTGCATGGATATTTTTTAATGTCTGTAAAATTGCATCCCCCAGCTGTAGTCTGAAGTGATACATTTCATTCTAGCATCCTGGGACTCCACCATCTCAGTACAAATATTGATGTCTTTATTAACATCTATCTCTATTGCTTAGGCTCCATGAGTGGTATTCTAAGCTCTAAATCCGTGACATAAACACATTCTGTTACATGCTTGTGGAGATTTTCTTTTGGATAGGAAAACGGCAGAGGGGGGCAAGATCTTTTCTTTCCACAGCATTTAATTTAAGACATGTTTTCAGTCCCAGAATAACATGTGACGTGTGGCTTCCACTAGCAACTGGATGATAACACATTTGGGAAGGGGCAAGCCCCACCTTCTCAGGAGCAGGTCACGGGGGGGGGGGGGGGTGTCTCAGTGGGGGTCAGTGGGAGGGGCCCATGTGCCCAGGGACAGAGACAAGGGTTGAAGGATGGAGGTATCAGGAAATACCAGTTTATCTGTGGTGCACAGCTCTCTCTCTCTCTCTTCGCACCCTTTGGCTCCGGAGATATCGGGAGGGAGAGGGACATGGAAAATGCAGCCAAGGACTCTGTATTATTGGTGCTTGAGGGGGGGCAACAGTGGGAGGGCACCTGGTGTTTTTGGCCACCATGTGACAAGAGTGTTGGACTGGATGGGCCACTGGCCTGATCCAACATTGGCTTCTCTTATGTTCTTGTGTTATAAGGACAGCTGCAGTATCTAGAGAAATGGCTTCTGAGGCACTGAAAAGCCTGGGCTAAAAACGAGAATTTACAATCGGCTGCAAGCCTAGAGCTTCAGATGTGCCTTTTATAGCAAATTGCTTTAAAAGGCACTGAACAATAAAAAACACAACAAATAAAAACTGCCTCTCTCTCCTGTTCCCCCGTTATATGAAAAGAGCCTTCACCAGGCAATAGTCGTGCTGTTGGAAAACCGGCCAGATCACAGCGCCAGGCTGCACTGTAAGCGAGAATGAATCAGCTGTCCTGCGGGCTTTTGCAACGTTGGCACAACCAGAAGTGAAAGTTGTTTTGGGTTTTAACTGACATGAGTTTTTTTCTCTCCCCCCCCCCCCCCTCTTTCAGGAGAACTGTACAGGGCCTCTTTAAGGAAGCAGCGCTATCCTGCACAGGGCAGCATTGAGATTCATGAGGACAATGAGGTGAGACTTTTGCCCTGACACTCTTCAGGCAGCCGCTGGTCCAACAGTGCCGGGATGTTATTAAGGAGGTGCCCTCAATCCCTGCTGCACACTGTAAGGTTTGGCATGAGAAGAGACCTCCATTGAAACAGTGGCTCCTTCCAGGAGGCCAGTTGAAACTGGAGTGGTGGTAACCACGTCGCAGCTGAGCAGCACTGTTGTTTCTGCAGTTGCTGTGGATTCCAAGTTGCATCTTGCCCTTGCTGTGGAGAGGGAGGGAGGGATCTCTCTGGATGCCTGCATGCTGGGCAACTTTCCCCACTACATACTGTCCTTCCATGCAAGGCTTTGTTGTGACTTCAGAGGGTGGCATCTTGAGGCTTTTTCCTCCACTAAAAGCCAGCAAGTCCCCAAATTCTTTGTTCTTTCTTGCATGGTGTCAGAACATACTTGCTTGAAGGTCAGCTAAGTTTGCCAGTAGGTTCCTAGCTTCGGGTTGGGAAGTACCTCCAGATTTTGGGGGTGGAGCCTGAGGAAGACGGGGTTTTGGGGAGGAAGGAATGGACTTCAGTGGGGTATAAGGCCTTAGAGTCTACCTTCCAGAGTGGCGATTTCTCCAGGTGAACTGATCTCTATCGCCTGGTGATCAGTTGTAACCCCAGGAGGTTACATGTTGAGGTTGGCAACCCTATTTGCTGATTATTTGTGGGAATGTGTTGACAGATTGCTCCCTGAAATGCTGAAAACAACTTTGCCCAATCCGATGGAATGAACGTTTGCCCACTTTAGTTCTCACATTTTAATTCCATCCTTCCCCCAAGGAGCTCATGGCATGCTGAGGTCACTTAGATGGAGATGTGAGGGCTGGCCTAAGAAGGCCGTTTAAGATGCACCAGGTTCTGCAAATGCTGGGATCTCTAGTCTAAAGTGGAGGGCTTTTCCTGTTGAATTTAATTCAGTTCATTAAAATATTGATCTCCTGACTTTTTGGTCTGCAAGGAAACCCCTTCCCTAAGTAGCTTGCAAAATGCATCACAGTTGTACAGTAACCAGTAAAACAATCTCAAAACATCAAAAGATGTTAAAGGCTGGCAGATGGGAACCAAGATAAACCATCCACAGAATTAAAATGGGAAATCAAATTGAGTTAAGCCCTCCTAAACAACTCAGGCTTTGACAATTTACAGAAGGTTAATGAAGACCTCTCGTGGGAGAGGATTCCATATTCCTGGTGGTGGCACCAAGAAGAGCTCTTTCATGGGTCATTCCGTGTCCCACCAAGCATGATGAGACAGAGGGCACGTCGCTTCAGATGGTCTGGGTGTTCAGATAGACCCCTCCCCTGTTAAACTACTGGGCAGAGTTTATAGAACGAGTCTGAAGCAGGAAATTTGATGTTCCAAATTTGATTAGTCAGATCTGCAAAAAATAAAAATCTGAGCCCAAAATGGTGCTCTTAAAAATGTCTCTCTTAGTTCTATCCTGGCCTTCTACCCAGAAACTCAGGAGAGCAGGTATGGTTCTCCCTGTGTTCCGTTTTATCCTCCCAACAAGCCCTTTAAGGTAGGTTAAGGCTGAGAGAGTATAAATGGAGAGCTTCATGGCTGAGCAGGGATTTGAATCCAGGTCCTGCTAATCCCAGTCTGACCACTACACCACCCTGGCTCTCAGTAGAGATGCCTGGCCTTGGCTTCTGTACTTCCTTGATTTTGTTAGAGTCTGTCCCCCCACCCCACGGGTGCCTTTTCAACCTATAGCAGGTAGGTCACAACCCAGACCACAGGTCTCAGAATCCCTCTTGTGCAGCCTGCCTGTTCTTCCCAAATCTATCCCAGGAGGCTTGGTTCTTTCGAATAAACCGTCCGGTTTTCTCTTTCTCTTTAGGAAGGAGGTCAGCAAAGGAGCAGTAAAACTCACGTCCTGATTCTCGTTCTTCACGGGGGCAACATCTTGGACACGGGAGGCGGGGAGGCAAGCAGCAAGACGGGAGACGTCAACACCTTCACGGCAGTGTTTGAGAAGGTGACGCGAGCCCATTTCCCCGCTGCTCTTGGTCACATCTTAATCAGGCTTGTCCCCTGCCCGGCTGTCTGCTCAGAGGCCTTCTCTCTCGTGGCCAAGTGAGTCCCGTGCTTGCTTGCTTATGCCTGCTTTGCTCAATGGATTAGACCCCCGACTGAGGAGGGCGGGGGCCCATGGCTCAGGGGTAGAAGAGCATCTGCTTGGCCCCAAGTTTATCTCCATTTCAAAGAATCCAGGTAGCAAGAGAAGTGAAAGATCTCATCCTGAGATCCTGGAGAGCTGGCTGCCAGTCTGAGTAGACCAAGAGTCCCCAGCGTGGTGTCTGTGGATGTCACAGCCCCCACCGACTCCTTTCCTGGTGTTTTTAGACTCCTGCCAAGTGTTTTTAGAAAGTGGGCGGGGTCAGGTGGAGCTTTTGCTCAGCAAGGGTTCTGATTGGCCTTTGGAGATTTGATTGGCTGTGCAGATGTTAAGAAATGTTGCTTTGGCAGTAGCTGCCACCACAAGAGCACTGTGCAGCTGAAGGTAAGCGGTGGCAGCCATTTAGTGGCTGGCTCTGCCTCCTGCGGGAGCCATTTTGTGGCAGCCATTTTGTGGCTGTGCCCACCATGCTGTGTCAGAATCCCAAAGTTACCCACAGGTTCAAAAATGTTGGGGACCCCTGTAGTAGACAGTACTGACATAGATAAGCCAGTCGTCTGATTCAGTATAAGGCATGTGTGAGGAAGGGAACTTCCTGAGGGCAAAGGTGGCAGAGGGCTCCTGAGGGCTCCAGGTGGAAATGCCTGCCCTACTGTATGTGAAGGTCTTGGGGGACAGATGGATCGTCTTACCTCAGGCAAGCCACTCCCTGCCTCAGTTTCCTAGCTGGAAATGGAAACAACCAGCGATCATTGAGAAGCTTTCATTGATGGGCGCAAGCAGAGGATCAGGCTTGTGGGCCTGAATGTGCTGGCTTTAGTAAATTTAAATAATAGCCCCCAATCTGAAGCAGTGACCTTTCACATAAAAGATAACGAGAGAGACGTTTTAACCAGCAGCTTGCGCCACGCTTGCTTCAGTACTGTGGCTTTCCAAGGTGCCTGAAGGGAATTCTCAGAGCCCAGATTTATGGAAGTTAAAACCCCACCATTATGGCATTTCAGCTGAAGAACGAGTCTCTGCAAAAGTGAAATGCTGCTTTCAAGAACAGGAATATTCAGCCCATTGCCCCGCAGGGATGGGTTTAGTCTAATATTTACTGCCGTCTGGAAAGCTCAGACATACTGCTTAACTCAAAGTCCCTTGGCTGAAACTGGTAAGGAGGCAGGGAAAGTTTGGGGTGAAGCGGCACAGAAATTATTATGGGAGAAATTAGCAAAAGACCCCTTTTCACCTTGATCTGAGCTGCTGCTATGGGAGGCAATCACGGCACATGGGGGAAAGTATGGGGAGAACCTGTGCCTGGCCTCAGCAGTTACAGCTGGCGAAGGCTGCCGTGTCAGATATATGGAGCAGAACACAGTTTGAATTCAGTGGCACCTTTAGGACCAACAAAGTTTTATTCAAGGTATGAGCTTTCGTGTGCATGCACGTATCTGTGTTATCTGAGGAAATGTGCTACTTCAGACCAACACGGCTGCCCACCTGGATCTAGATACATGAAATGTGCTTTACAGAAAAGACATCTGGCTCTCAGTGAAAGCACAGGGTTGGATCCTGTGACTCACTTCAGCTAACCTAGATCGTAGGATTCTCTTCCACTGGGTATTCCTTCAATAGGAAAGCACTCCCTCCGGTAGAGAAAGACGTTTTTTTCTGGTGGACAAAAGTCTTTCTTTGTGGAAGGAAGTCTTTGGAGGAATGCTTGGTGGTAGGGAGTCATGAGGTACAAGGGAGTCATAGGAAAAAGGGGAGGCAGGGCCCCATTTATCCACCCAGTGGCTAGATCCAACCCTACAGGTTTGTCACTTGGCTGCGATGTCAGATGTCACTGAAGGCCAGGGTAAATCAGGCACCCCCGGAATCAAGAGGACTGTGGCGAAATGCTTTTGCCAGCTCGTGTTTCACTGGGGCTGGAGAATACCATGCTCTATGGGGATTGTCTTGGCTGGTCCACGCTGTACAAGATGGATTTTTGCAGCCCATTGAAAGCTTCTAGTTCTACCCCATGCAAGACTTCATTCCATGCTGGTGGAGGGAAACTGGGAAAGGGAAGTGGGAGGCTGGTCATCTAATCATGACCCTCTTTGCCGCCTCCCTGGGATTCATTTTTACCTTTCTGGTCCAGTGGTGGTTCTGCTTCCCTTTCCTCGAGAGGCATAAAGCAGGATTCATCACAGCATTTTGGGAAGCTGCCTATACATAGAACTGGGCCTGGCTATAATTTAAAATCTTAAAGTGCCTTTTCAGTCGTCGTTTGATATAGTATACATTCAGAAATGAAATGGAACCTCTCCCCCCCCACCCCCCAACAATCAATCTTTTCAGTATAATTGGCAGTAAGTGAACAGACATATACCTCCTGCTCCAGTTGCTGTGTTGCAACACATCTCTGCACCAACCAACATTAACTTATTTAAACTGCAGTGGAAATGGTTGGATTTTGCTGGCTTGTTCCTTGAGCTTCTTTGTGTTCAGAGATTCGTAATCCAAATGGCAGCGTGTCCTGGGTCACTTCGACCGAATGGCCAAGGGAATGGTGTGGCCTGTGTTTTTGCAAGAACAGAAACAGACATGCAAAGCTTGGGAAGGGACTTACAGCTAAAATGACTCCCAGAATACTAGAACTCAAGGGCATCTAACGAAGCTGATGGGCAGTAGATTCAGGACGGACAATAGGAAATACCTCTTTACACAGTGAGTGATTGAAATGTGGAATTTGCCGCCAGAGGATGTAATGATGGCTACAGAGAGTGATTGGTTGGCCACTGTATGAGACAGGATGCTGGACTAGATGGACCACGGGTCTGATCCAGCAGGGCTCTTCTTATGTTCTTAACCACAACTGCTTCACTTTTATTTCAGGGAAATCTTGGGCTGTGCTGGAAGGTGCTAAACGTTTTCAGCAAGTTCTGTGAAAATGCTTTCTGTTAGGGTCTCTTGCTGATTCTCCTTTAGTTGGCTTTTGCCCTTGATAATGACACTGTGTAGTTGAATCTGATGGTCAACATACAGTTACAATGTCATCCCTTTTACTACATGATCCCTGACTAATCCTGGAAGAAGGGGGGAAAGCTGTAATTAGAACATGGTCTCTCAGGTACAGACTGGAGAAAACAACGCCTGTATACATGATAAAAGAAAGATATGAATATTCAAACAATAGAAGGGTTCCCCGCCCCCTGGGAAATCTCACACACAGCCTGAAAGGATACATTTTGATCCCAAAGAGCAAAAAGAGAGCATATATGGTGCAGTCCTGGATTTAATTATAAGCGCGGATGACACCTGCAAATTGGGCAGAGCAGTTGGAAGGAGAAGATAGTTTTCCCTTCCCTTCCCTTCCTATTTCTTTTGCTGCAGTCTTTGCAGATGATGTGAAAAGTGGGGGCTGGCAATAAAGAACCATCACCCAAACTGTACATCTCTTCCAAAGGATCTGGAAAGAGCTGCTCTCCCGACTTTGTGTTCCTTATTTTGAGTTCCCAGTACTCTTCCCGTCCATATGACCATTCAAAAAACCTTTAGGCATTCTACTCATGCTACACACATAAACACAAACGTACCCCATTTGCCACAAGGATGGTGTTGTGTCATGTCATCTGCCTGAGAGCCAGTTTGGTGAAGTGGTTAAGAGCGTGGACTCTGATCTGGGAGAGCCAGGTTTGATTCCCCACTCCTTCACATGCAGCTGCTGGAGTGACCTTGGGTCAGTCACAAGTTCTTTCAGAGCTGTTCTCTCAAGAGCAGTTCTCTTAGAGCTCTCTCTCAGCCCCACCTACCTCACAGGGTGTCCGTTGTGGGGAGAGGAAGGGAATGAGATTGTAAGCCACTCTGAGACTCCTTCAGGTAGTGACGGGCGGGGTATAAATCCAATCTTCTCTTCTGAGTGCAATTCAGAGGGCTTGTTCTCTGAGCAGGAAGAGGATACCCCCTGCCCCACAAACCTCTATCACTGGGAACCAGGAGGAGTCAGCACCCCCTGAGGAGGACACTGGGCAACCTCCCTAGAAGGTGGTCCCCATCAACCCTGCTCAGTCCTGGCAGGCAGGGGTGCATCCTTTACCACGTGCCAAGGTTAACTGTGCAGTCACCTCTGGCACCCCAGGAGCAGGCAGGGCAGCGTGAGCCCAAGTTAAAGCTCATTCCGGAGCTTGTCTTTCCTCCCTTGGCTGGCCAGCAGACCTTCTGCCTGCTACGCTTCAAGCTCTGGTTCTTGCCTCTCTTCCCCGGAGATGGGATGGGGAAAACTCCCTCTGGGTCTCAGTTCGGGTGCCATCTCCTTTGGCCCTGACCAGCTGTCTCCTAGCAGGGGTTCTGTGGGTGAAACGGTGACTCTTTCTGGCCTGCTCACCCCTGAGGCAGTACTTCAAGAGCAGCCCTAACACAGTAAAACGGGAAGAGCGATGTCAAGCCCTCAGCGGCTTCGCAAGACATCATCCTGTTCCTTCTGCGCAGCTTCCGTAGAGGCTGATGGCTCCGAAACTTGACGGCAGTGTGAAAGCCTGTAGCTGAGGCCCTGCCAGCTGCTGGCCTCTCCTCCTTCCTGCTCCTGCCATCACCAATGACTGTCACATCACTGAACTGTACAGAGTCAACCCCCAATTAGAGGGCAATCAGCTTTGCCTGTGGCTTGTCAGTGCTACATATAGCGAAGCACCAGTGGGAGGAAGAATGACGGAAGGGGGGGGGGGGGCTGGCAGGGCGACCGCAGTTGTGGCGGGCTGTGTGCGTGGCTGGTGCCAGCCAGCTGAACTCCTGTGGTTTGATTGGGCATTGGGCCTTTAGTTGGAGCTTTGTGCTTAAGCAAGAGCCCTCTTTGGCAGGTGCAGTTTGGCTGCAGGAGAGCCTGGGTAGTAGAACTACATTTGGTGTTTGTCCCTTTTCAACATACTCCTTAGTTTGGTGTGCATCTGACTCATTTACAGCCTTGCACAGTACAGCTGTGCCCATGAAACAATGGGGATGTTTTGATATCATGTGACTTGTAGTCTTATCCCAGTGCAAGGGCCCCCCAGCACCGGATCCTTCAACTGCAAGCTACACATTCACGTGATAGACTGAACTGCATCGCTGACTATTAGGTCTCTGTCTACTCCATCCCTCCATGCTGTATTTTAGTGTATGATCAACAATAGTTGGTTTAATTGAGCCTCTGATTGTGATTGGATGAATTGCCTTGATGTCACAGAGTGTTGCATTGTCTCCGGTGGCCATTGGTGGAACTGCTGTGTTCCAAGAGAGTGACAAAGGATGCAAAAGAAGTATGACTGCCAGAGCTAGAGCCAGGTGATGGACACAACAGCGGGTGCTTTTTGAGAGGGTATAGTGGGGTGATGTTGCTTGCACATAGGGCCTGGCCACCGTGCATTGCTTTGCTCTCTCTGATCAAAGTAGCTTGGCTGACTTGTTGGAGCTACTCGGCCCTCTCTTTCAGCATTGTACCTGCCCTCTCTGCTTTGGGGCATTGGAGTCAGGATTGCAAAGGTTGGTGGTGGGACTTGCTGGCCCCTTGAGCATACTCAGATTCCTTGATTCTGTGGGGCATTGGTCTCTATCTTGGAGGTTCCTGGCCTGAATGCTTGCTTCATTGCCTTTCAGTGTTTGCTTGTGTGACATGAATCATGGTCTTATCCGTTTTTACCTCTTAAGATACACAATCGTTTGTGGCTGTGGTTGTTTTTAAGTTTTCCCAGGTTCCATAAATACTACCAGGAGTTCCTTTGTGTATTTTGTATTTCAATGGTAACCCAGGCTAACCTGATCTCAGAAGCTAAGCAGGGGCCGTCCAGGGTCACAGCGTGAAGGCAGGCAATGACAAACCACCTCTGACCGTCTCTTACCTTGAAAACCTCGCTGCCAAAGTCAATTAATTGGGAGATTGATGGAGCATACAGGAAGCAGCTACAGGACATAAAAGGCTGTTTTGCTGCTGTGGACACAGAATGTTGTTTGGACGAGCTCTGATGCAGCAAAAACACTGGAGTTTTTTCCCCCCATGCAAAAAAAATATATAATACAGCATGTTCCCCCCACCCCAGGGTAGAACTGTTTTGGGATTTTTGGTTAATATAGCAGAATTCTGGCCAGTCATGGAAATGTGATACTGAGTGCAATAAATAAATCCTCCCGAGAAATATATTGCAAAAAAGGTAAACTTACATTTATTCAGGTAGATCCAGTTCACATTCAGGTCTAAATAGTACTTTTCCTGTCACAAATGGCCAGTTTGTCCGGCATCACTTGTGTGGGAATATGAGGACAGGAGAGACCTGCATCTCCATGGAATGCCATGTGGACGAGTGAGAGGACAAAGACAGAGAGAGAAGGGGTCAGAGGGCAGCTCCCAGGTTAAGCCAAAGAGAAGCATCCCATTCAAGGAGATAAGACCGAAACACATTTAGAGTGATGCAGCAGAGGCCCACAGCCAGGATTTTGTAATTCGGGGTGGGGGGGCTTTAAATAAGTCAGGGTGCACTGACGTCACAAGATTAAAATTAAATTGTAAAAAACTCACTTTTGCAGCGTTTGCACTCTGCCTGCCTGCGTGGGGAAACAAGCCGCACTTGGGGAAGGGGAGGCAGTGGGGAGTCCTCTGGGCATCCCAGGGTGGGCACTGCCAAGGCAGCCCAGAGAGCTGGGGGCTGGATAGAAGTCAGGGGGCCAGGCCCCGAAATGCCCCACTGTAGCTGTGGGCCTGATGCAGCACCCCCCCCCCCGCAATGTCTAGGCATGCTGAGTCACTCACTCCAACAAACTGCTTGTCCTCCACTGAGATCAGCAGTCAAATAGCGGAGAGCCCCAGGGTGTGTTCCCGCACAGTTGTCCCAGGCCTGTGAGCCAAGGCCTTTCTCTTGGCTCCTGTCAGCATCTTGCTGCCACCTTGTGGCTACAGGCTAGCTCTTCTAAGATGCCATGGGCAGGCGGCTGCTGTTTTAGGGGGAATGCTGTGACACAATTGTGTGATGGCAGGCAAAGATATCTCACTCTCTCGCTCCCCCCGCCCTGAGCTAGTAGATACCAATATTTCGTTTCGATGGGGACTAATGGATACATGAGGCTTTAGTCAGTGAAGATTGATGGCTGGTGGCTGCCAGCTGTGCAAGGACACATTAAACTGTCTTACACTAAATCAGATCTCTGGTCTATCAAGGTCAATGTGCCTAGTCTCCAAAGTCTCCGGCAGAGATCTTTCACATTAAGCTGCTACCTCATCCTTGCTATTTGACCCTTTCAGCTGGAGGCGCTAGGGATTGAACCAGGGACCCCACTGCATCCGAAGCACTTCCACTGAGCCATGCCTCAAGGCTACCGGATGCATCCGCATGCGTGGGTTGGGAGCTGGAGAACAACCATTTGGTGGTAGCCAGTAAAAAAGGCAGGATTTTGCAGATCGCAGATGAGGGCGCTCAAAGGACACGCTGTTTGCTTTGGGAGAGAATTGGTGCCATTTTTGAAAGTAGCCTTCTTTCCCCTTCCTGTGGTGTCCTTGCCTAACCAAGGTGGGCACTGCCATGGGGAGGAGATGGAGGGCCTGTTTTTCTCACTGTCTCCTTTCCTGCTTTTGGTAGAGCCAGTTTGGTGTAGTGGTTCAGAGCGTGGACTCTGATCTGGGAGAAACGGGTTTGGTTCCCCACTCCTCCACATGTAGCTGCTGGTGTGACCTTGGGTCAGTTACAAGTTCTCCCAGAGCAGTTCTCTCAAGAGCAGTTCTCAAAGAGCTCTCTCAGCCCCACCAGTCTCACAGAGTGTCTGTTGTGGGGAGGGGAAGGGAAAGAAGACTGTAAGCCGGTCTGAGAATCCGAGTGAAGGGCAGGGTTTAAATCCAATCTCTTCTCCTCCTCCTCCTCCTCAGCAGTATACTCATCATTGCATACAAAAGTGCCATCAAGTCACAACTGACTGACGGCATCTTCACAAAGCTGTTTTCAAATCAAGTGATAAGCAGAGTTGGTTTGCCTTCCTCTGCAGAATCTTCCTAGGTACTCTCCCATCCAAATGCCATCCCCGCTTAGCTTCTGGGATCTGACGAGATCAAACTATAGCCTGCCACCTTCCTGCCCGTGGATCAGGGGGGGTTTGCCATCAAGTCTCAGCTGACTTATGGTGACCCCTGGTGGAGTTTTGGAGGCAAGAGATGCTCAGAGGTAGTTTCCCGTCGCCTGCCTCCGCATCACAACCCTGGTGTTCCTTGGAGGTCTCCCATCCAAATACTGACCAAGGTCAAACCTGCTCCACTTCTGAGATCTGACAAAGTCGGGCTAGCCTGAGCTATCCAGGTCAGCGCATGCTCATCACTACCAACCCCTAACTCAGTGGGAACTTCCCTGCCATGCGGGCATTCAGTTTTCTTCCCCAGGCTGCGCTCTGGCAGAAATAGTTCATTTTAACAGGCTCTGGGGCTCAGTCTTGTGGATTCAGACTGTCAAAAGTCCAGCTGGTGCAGGGGAGAGTTTGCCATCAAGTCTGTCATGTGTTGGACGCCTTCAGGCAAAGTCTAGGAACAGGCAGCAGCTGCCAAGGCCCAGGCATGGTGAGATGGGAGAAGGGGTGTCTAAATTTGCCCTGCAAAGCAGGTCTCCTTTCAAGCGCTGTCTTCTGCAGCTTGGGGAGTAAACACAAGAAAACCTTCTGTGACCTCTCAAGCCAAGCCAGTTTCTCCAAAGAGAGGGTCTGTTCTGGCACTTGATGTGCCTTTGACTCTCTGCTCTCAGGGCCTCCCCCCCCCCCCCCCCACTTTAAGACTGTCCAAACAATGACCAAAGCCAGGTCTGGGAACCAGATGTAAAAGCATTCTTTGTAATGCCGGGGACACGCTGGTGAGTCCTGGTTCCAGCTCGGGGGGTGTTGGGAGGATGAATTTGAGAAATGCAGATGGGGGCTTCCTTTGCTTGGAGTAGAGGAAGCTGGGAGGGGGCTGGCAGGCTGCCCAAGTGTGCAGAGGTGTGCCTAGCAAGATGGGACTCTTTGCGGTGACTCAGGTTTGGCAGCTAAGGGTCAGAGACAGGCTCTTTTAGAAAGTCACTTGAGGCTGGTTGGAGTTGTAAATGAATGAATGAAGCCTTTGTCTTTTGGAAGTCTTGAGAAACGGGCTGGCTAGAGGCAGTTTGGATGTTGCAAAGAAGGAGTAAGAAGGATGGAGGAATGACACGTACTTTGTTGTCATCCAAAGAGAAGGTGTGCAAACACACACATGCAACCCAGATATATGCTCCATTTTGCTCCCTTTCTGGCAGAATGAACACCTGCCCTCTTCCGTGTAGCCCGCCAGAGGAATTGCAAGCTTCCTCTGGAACTTTCAAAGCGTCTTCCTAGTGACGATTCTCAGCTTCTGCGTAGCTTCTGCGTAGCTTCTGCGTAGCAGTGGAGCTTTCAAATGGCTTTGCATTCATCATCTCATAATGGTTATAATATCTCTGTAAAGTAGACTAATATTCTCCCAAGGAGTCCTCAGTTATCCAGGGGCTCTGTTCCTTCCATTCAGTTCTTCTTTAGAGGCTCGCTTTATGGATAACGCTAGCCAGTCAAGAGGCAGCAATAAGTTTTAAGGGGTTGTTTTTCCTCGGGAAATTGCGTCAATCCTTGAGCACAGCTCTGGTCTGAAACGAGAAGGGTGGAGGTGTTCAGTCCTTGTCACTGGAGTGGGGGTTGTTTCTCTGGATTTCACAATGAGAACGTGTGCCGTGGTTAGACTTTTAAAAAAGAATGCCCTCCACTTGGTCAGCATCTGGTTGCAGAGTGTGGGTCAACAATTTGCAAGATATGAAAACTGTGCTTAGTGTGACTTTTCTCCCCGTGTCCCTCCCTGCTATTTATAGCATACCCCTCTCAGCTCCAGTCCATTTGCACTGCTGCCACTTTCTTCTCTTTTTAGCCTAAATCCCTACAGTTATGATGAGACATCTCTAAGCAGCAGTGAAGACCACATCCCTCTAGCGGCCTTGCCATTGCTGGCCATCTCCTCCCCGCAGTACCAGGATGCGGTTGCTATGGTGATCAACAGAGCCAACCAGGTTTACAATGAATTTCTCAGATCTCCTGACGGGACCGGCTTTAATGGGCAGGTATGATCCGTCCCTCTGTTTGATGGACAGCATGGGTGTGAGGGTTTGAGTTCCACCCCTGTCTACAAAGGAGGATTTCTCTGCTTCAAATCAGAGCATCCTCATGCCTGTACCTAATTGCTTCCTCTCTGTTTCGTTGAAGTGACATGTGGGTTTTCTTTGTTTCTCCCCCCTTTTTAATTGCAAGCAACACAACTGGATATTGCTAGTGGGAAATTAAAGCATCTGTCAAGGGCTGCAGAAATCTTTTGTGTCTAGTTAGTAAGCTACCAGGGCTGTATTTGTCGGACCACAGACTCCTATTCAGAGTTATGAAGAAATGAAGGTTTATGATATCAGCCCTTGCTGTATGATTCCTATGGACTGGCCATCCATGGCATAAATCAGGGATTCTGGACCTGTGACCAGGCCTAGTCAACAGAGTAAGACCATGTTGCTTTGGGGCAGTTCAGCTTCCAGACTCCCAATAGCCTCCCAGCTAGCAAACCCCAAGAGGACTGGAGTGGCAGACTTGAGCCTGGTTATGTGTACTGCAAACCAAGGCCCTGGTCCAGACAGAAACCCTCTGACTCAAAAGTTCAGCAAAGTGCATTTGAAATGATTTTTGAGAAGGGGAAGGGGAGGGGAAGGGAAAGGAGTTTGTAAGCCGCTCTGAGACTTTGAGTGAAGGGCAGAGTATAAATCCAGTCTCCTCCTCCTCCTCCTCATCTTCTTCTTCGTCTATGTAGCAGACACATATATACGTAGCAATGCTAAGTAATGATGACTGCTAAAACTTATCTGAAGGATTTTCCTATCCCTACTTAGAGTCCCTGTCAGGAAGCCTTGAGAAAAACGAAGAGAGAGAATGAGTGTGTGTGTGTGTTTTCTGGTGCTCTCCCCTACTGCTGCACCCAGCAGCTTCACATTTAGGAAATCCAATAACAAATTAAGCAAATGAAGGGGGGAAATGTGTTAACTGCAGTGTTGGCATTAATAAGCATTTCACAGTTAATGCTGTCCAGTCTTCCCCCTTAATTTCATAAGAGATATCGTATTGCTGCACCATAGAACGTGGGCTTAATTTGTGTGTGTCTTCCGATGAGGACCTGGGAGGTCAGGAAGAGAATCTGAGCCCTGGGAAGAGGTTGCTATGGACAAGGGGCCAGGCAACGAAGAGCGGGAGAGCTTTATGGTCTAGCTTGAACCTCATGGGCAGTTCACGCCAGAAGTTTAAGAGTCAAGCAGAAGACAAAGGAGGGGACCAGGTCCGTTATGTTCATACACAAAACTTGCTTTGTGTCCATTGATGGACTTGACCTGTTTGAGAATCCAACACTGTTTGAAGGCTTCATGGTGTGGTCACCTGGGGAAACTTCCTCTCTCCACTAGACCTCAGTAGGAGAGAATCTTCTGGCACAATGATATGTGGTTCCACCTATCTTCTGAATCCATCCACATTTTTGTGCATTGAAGGGACCCAAGCTTTTTCCTGTTCTTCTTCTGTGCCAGACAGGAAAGTCCAAAGAGATGTCCGACACTCAGCTGCCAAGGGACATGCTTGACCACCTGTTCTTCTTCTTCTTCCAGGTGTGCCTCATTGGGGACTGCGTGGGAGGCATCTTGGGGTTCGATGCCATCTGTTACAGCACTGGGCTGGCCGATGAAAGCCAGGCAAGCAGCAGGAGAGGCAGCTCCAGCAGTGTCCAGGTAAGCTGGCTCCTGCAGTGGGTCTGAGTGACAGAAAGGCAGCCTCACCCTCCAGGAGGCTTCACCTTGCTGGATGGTGAAAATAGTAGAAAGTTGATGAGAAAAATATTTGTTGCTGCCTGCCTTGTTCTGCAAGCAGATAATTAGCTGACGATTTCTCTTGTGCTGTGGACTGCCTGTGATGGATTGCCTAATTGGTTTTTGTTTTGTTTTGCTTTTTATAGAAGGACAGATTGCACAGGGTGTCTGGTGGCTGTCTCTGGCATATTTCTTGTTAAGACTTGGGAGTGGGGAGGGGGGACAGCGTTCAGTGAAACAGAGCTTGAAAGCCCTATGATCTTTTCTTAGCCCAAAGCCAGCCACACCTGTCAAATTTCTCTGCATCAGGATCCCAGGCTGCTAGGAAGCTGGACGGCTGGGTGACACAGGATCCAGTCCAGAATCCAAAATGCTCCGAACAGGGGACTGGATCCTGTTAACTAGCAGTTCCCACCCCCATCCCTTGTTTTTCTTTGAAAATTCTCTTGCAACCTGATCTTACGCATGATCACTCAGAGGTAAACCTCAAGTAAATAGACACAGGATTGCAGCCAATTTAAAAATGGGCCCTAGTAGTAATTTGTTTCTGGACTCTGCACTAATATAAAACTAATATTTGCAAGACTCATTCAGGAGCTAATGTAGTCTGCAGTGGAAAGTGGAGGAAGGTATTGTTAAAGGTTAATAAGATACAAGCAAGAACTGATGATTAGACAGTTACACACCTTCATTGTGTCTGGCCGGGTCTGCTTTTGGCATGTGTACAATTTTATTGTAGTGAATTTTACACTTATATTCCCCCACCATTGATTACCATACTTGCAATGCAAACCTAAGCAGCGTTACACCGTTTTAAGTCAGTTGATGTCAGTGGGGCTTAGGAAGTTGTAGCACTACTTGGGCTTGCCCTATTAAAACAACAAGATTGGATTCCATCTTGGCAATGTTCAAAAGGCCCCAAATTGGATCTTGGGGTTGCATTTTTAGTCCTTTGGGTGGGAAAAGAGTATTTATAGGAATCTTCAAATTATCACCCACTTCCAACTGCTGTTTGATGAGCAAACTGGTGGTGAGCCAAGGAGTTTCTCTTCCTAGTGACGTTTGGAGCTGTGCCTTGCACTGGGGCTGTACAAGGCAGACCAAGCAGGCTGCTTTTAGCAAGATTCCTCCACAAGGGAAGAATGCCATAAGAAGGGTAGGAAGCCTTCAGTATTTGGTCTAAATGCAGCACTAAAATCCAGTGAGGCACTTTCTAGTCCCAAGGTAGGTGTATCTTGTGGGTATGTATATGCTGTCAAGTTGTCATTGACTTATGGTGACGCCAGTAAGGGCTTTCAAGGCAAGTGATGTGTCTTATACTACACACTTAAATCAGTGTAGCAATCATTTTCTCATCTAGACCACTCTCTCCACCACCACCACCTCAGGGAGGGTGCTGAACTAAAAACTACAATTCCCAGAATTCTTTATGGGAACCGTAGAGTTTGCCCAAAAACCAGAGCATCACCCCCTGCTCACTTCAGCAACGTGATGACATCACTTCTAGGTGATGGCATTACGTCAGGGATGTCACCTGGTAACATCCCTGTTCAGGGGGTGGGGCTTCCCCCGCCAGCCAGTTGGCTGGCAGTGGATCGAAGCCCCCAAAACTGGGCTTATTTTTTGGTGACTGTGACTGGTAAGCCCATACTGAAGGAAGGTCTGTTAAGTTATTCATTTATTTACTTTATTTCCAATCCGCCTTTCTCACTGAGGCTCGAGGCAGTGCATAAAATTTTAAAACAATGCAATAAAAGAACAGCATAACATATAGAATAAGCAGTGCAATCAGACTGGATTACAGAATTAGGGAGCCATGCAATAAAAACAGTATAAGATGCAGCATGCAAAACACAGTTTACAAACTTTAGAAAACAATTCATCAAAACACGATAATACATGCAATAAATTAAGGCCATGTTTCCTTTCATAAAAGCTCCAGCCTGAACAGTTCAATTTTATTACAACCAACATTCCTTTTATAAAATATTTCTGGAACAGCAATACCTTTTATATTCTGACCTGTTAACATAAAAAAAATCAAATCTTTATTTTTCCGTGTTTTTTTCTCTTAAAAAAGGATAACCCCGTCAATCCTGAAGACTCGAATCTGGGAGACCTCAAACGCCTCAGCAAGAGTAACATTGACATCTCTGGACTGATGGAGGAGGAGGAGCCCAGGCAGCTGTTGCCGCGGAAACCAAGCGACTGCTCCAGCTATGACTGTGATTCCATCACACAGCATCACGCCCTCCTGTCCAGGTAAGCCGAAGACCACATCCAGAGAAATTGCTTAAGAGGTGTTCTTTGCCAACTGTTGCAGAGATCTTAAGATTTACAGGTAGAGTTGAGGATCTGAGGCCCAATCCAACAAGATGCTGGGGAAAAAATATTGCAGGGCAAAAGAGATTGGGGCAAGCAAGAAGCATAGCAATACTTTTCTAGATGATTTGCAATTGATTTTGTAATTTTAAAATGTTTCATCCACCCTCCGTCCAAATCAGATTCCCCGAAGGCAACATTCAAGAGTTTTATTTTTAAAAGACAACTTAACACATTCAGATCAGAGACACGTACTTGCAATGATTCTAAGCAATACAAGGGTTCAAAATGCTGAGGAAAAAAAAGCCACCAGCAATGGCAAAAGCCCTTCTTAAAATCAGCAACGGAAGCTCAGCCAGCCCACCTAAGTCTGCTGTAAAATGAAGGTCTTGGCTGTTGCCCAGAACCTACTGGTAGGACCACATGGGCCTCTCTTGGAGGAAAGGGGGCTGTAACAGCCAACATGCTCTGCTCCTCTTTACCTTGTGGGGAAGGGAGAGGCCATGGCTCAGCAGTAGAGCACCTGCTTTATGTGCAGAAAGTTCAGGGTTCATACAAAATGAAAAAAGAGCCTGCTGGATCGGACCAGTGTAGCTTACTGTTTCATACATTGGCCAACTGATTGCCCTGGAGGGCCAAATGAACAGGGTGTAGAGAGGTCAAAGCCTTCTTCTGATGTTGCCTCCTGGCACTGGTATTCACAGGTTTACTGCCTGCATATATGAAGGCTCCCTTCTGTCACCACAGCTAGTAGGCATAGCTAGACCTCTTCTCCATTGATCTGTCTTAACCCCCCTTTAAAGCTATCTCTGTTCACGGCCATCATCACTTCCACTGGCAGCGAATTCCACTTTTTTGTTACTCGTTGAGCAAAGGAGTATTTCCTTGTGTCTGTTTTGAACCAATTCCAACCCTTGTTCTATCACCAGCATCTCCGCTTAAAAGGATCAGGTAGTAGGCAGTGTGGAAAACCTCTGCCTGAGATCCTGGAGAGCTGCTGCCAGTTTGAGTAGACAACACTGGCCTTGATCGACCAGCGGTCTGATTCAGTAGGAAGGTAGCTTTATGCGTGTGTACCACCCACGCAAGCCCTGGAGCTCCACCTAGTTGTCAGATGGAAGGTTCCTAGAGAAGACCTTTCCCTAACAGCCTTGTACTGACTCAGACCATTGGTCCCTCTAGGTCAGTGTTATGTACTCTGGCTGGCCAAAGCTTTTGAGGATCTCGGGCAGAGAAAAGGCTTTTCCCCAGGGCCTGCTGCGTGAGATCCTTTAAGTGGAGATGCGGGGGATCAAACCTGGGACCTTTTCCTGCGTTCAAAGCATGTGTGAGGCTATGAGCTATGGTTCCTTTCCCCCTGAAGCACATGACTATGAAGTTGCCTTCAGCCTATTGGTCCATGTAGCTCAGTGTTATCTGCTTTGATTGGCAGCACCTCTCCATGGTCTCAGGAAAAAAAGGTCTTTGCTATCACTTTGGAAACCATTAAATGGAAGTGCTGAGGACCGAACCTCCTGCATGAAAATCTGTGTGCCTCCTCTAAGCCCTGAAGCTGCCTTCTGTTAAGTCAGGATACTGGTCCACCAAGCTTTGCCTGGAGATGCCAGGGATTGAACGCTGGTGCCTTCCGTATGCAAAGCCGCTGCTCTGCAACTGAGCAATGCCCTTCAATCTAATCTCCTTCTCCCAGGCTCCATAAGGGATCCAAACGTAAGAACCAGTGCATTGAACCATAGGCGTCAACTACGGGGGGCTCGAGCCACCCCCAAAATTTCCCAGGGGGGGGCTGAGCCCCCCCTGGGAAAATGGAGCACCCGCCGCCACGAGTCCCTGGGCCCTTCCTAGGGCCGCCGCCTCTGCCTCTCTCTCTCTCTCCCCCCCCCCCCCCCCCGCTGGCCTGGCTGCCTCCGTCCCTCCCTCCCTCAGTCCATCCAGGGGCCAGCTAAGCAAATGCCCAGCTGGCCCCTGGATGGATGGAGGGAGGGATGGAAGCAGGAGTGGCCAGGCCGGGGGGGGAGGCAGCAGCGGCGGGGACGTGGTCCCAGTGTACGTGCACGCTTCACGCACACGCACGACCCCCCCGGGGAATTTAAAACTTGACACTCCTGCATTGAACTGGGAGCCTGCTGTTCTCTCTCTTTGTCCACTTCCTAAGCAGTGGAAAACTCAAAGCAAACCTCCACAGGAGCACGGTCTAATTTACAGGGGGAGGCAGGTCACGGTCCATGTGAGTTGTGTGATTCAGTGCAGCCTCGGTCCCTCTCTCCCAAAGAGCAAGAAGAAAAGCCAGCTGCCCAGAAGGACAAGAAGGGTCTCTGCTCCCCATGCAAGAAGTGGAGGCTTCTAGGAGCTTCTGTGCATTCCGGGGGGTTTTAGGACATCTGGCTGCAATCTTTTTAAAAAGTGGCATCTGACTTCTTTTTTGTTGCTTGAACTGTGTGGACTGGCACTCCTTTTAGCTAAGGAGGTGTGTCTTGGTCTCTCTCCCCCTCCCCCAGTATCCACTCGACAATGCTGAAAGAGGATGCGGACTTCCCCCCTGTGAGCACCTCCAGTGTGCTGGACGTCAGTCTGGGGCGTTTTGAATTCGAAGTCTCTGATTTCTTCCTCTTTGGGTCACCCCTTGGTTTGGTGCTGGCTATGAGGAGGACGGTGCTTCCCAGCCAGGAAGGTGAGCAGCCAGGGTTCGGGTGGATGAATGGGCACACACACACATGCAAAAGTCATTCTTTTTCATGCAGGGCATGATTTACTGGTGGTGGAAATCGGTTCCAGAGGGTAGCCGTGTTGGCCTGCAGTAAAACAGCTTGATTCGGGTCCAGGGGCACCTTAGGGACCAACAGGTTTTTTGGATATAGCTGACAGAGGGAGCTTTGAGTCTCAAAAGTCTGTACCCTCAAAATCTTGGTGGTCTCTAAGAAGCTACCGGACTCAAATCTAGCTGTGGAATTCAGTCATACAAGATGTGGTGACGGCTCAGGGGTGGCCAAACTGTGGCGCTCGGGAGCCACATGCGGCTCTTTCACACGTATTGTGCGGCTCCCCAGTCGGTCTTCCCTTCCCCAGTAAGTGTTTCCCTGCCTGGGTAGGCTTTAGGTGTGTGGTGGGGGAGCAGAGAAAGAAAGAAATCTTTAACTTTAAATGCAAGCCAGCCAGCATGGTGGTGTGGGGGGCTTGAAGAATGCATTTAAAGTTGTTTTCTTTCTACCTCTCCCTCCCTCCCTCCCTCCCCCATCTATTTGCTTTCTTTCCACTTACTTTCTTTCCACCTTTCTTTCTGTCTTTCTCCCCTCCCTCCCCATCTAAAGTTAAATGTGTTCTCCTAGCCCTGCTACACCAGCAGACTGGCTTGGCTTAAAAGAAGGCATTTGTCTTTTTAATTTAATATGCAAATGTGCATATTTTCCAATAAAAACATGTGCTCATGTCTTGTGGCTCTCAAACACATCTGACGTTTATTCTATGTGGCTCTTGCGTTAAGTAAGTTTGGCCACCCCTGACGTAGGTGCCTTTAGAAGGGGAATAGACAAGCTCATGGACAGCAGAGTCCATCCACAGCTCTTAGGCATGATGGCTAAATGAAGCCTCCATGTCCAGAGACAGTGTGCTTCTAAATACTAGTTGCTGGGGGGAGGCTTTGGCCTTTGTGTTCTCACTGGGAGCCTTCTGGAGCATCTGGTTGGCTGCTATGGGCAACAGGATGCAGGGTTAGACGGACCACTGCTCTGATCAACGAGGGCTGCCTTGGATGGGGGATGTAAGCCCAAGAGGGAAGTCTTGAGCAGAGGCATTCTGCCTGCTTGCTGTCTTGAGAAGGAGGACCCCATTCCCCCCCCCCCCCCCCGCCTTTGGCAGTTGTAGCATTTGACTTCTGGAAAGTTTAGCTTTTCCCGCAGAGTCACCAATTCCCTGTGCCTCGAAATTGCAGGTCATGAGGCCCGTTTGCAAAACAATGAGACTGGAACCCTTCCACAAGGATTTTCTGGAACGTTTTTAAGGCTTTTCTTCTCGCTGTCGAGGCCATAGCGTTGTTTAATAACAGCTGAGACGATTGCAGGGCTTTGACTCAAGCTTTGCAAACTGTTCCGCTTGTGTTCTTGCAGTCAGCACTGGATGCTCATTGAGCCATCGAAGAGGCCCGTGGACAGCAAGTGCCAGACTGTTAAGGGGCAGTTCATGCTTCCTAGCAGAATGGCACGAGCCCCAGTCCTTAGGCCCAACTAGTAACTGAGTTCGTTAATCAGCTTTTGTGGAGCGAGTGATCGTAGTCGCGTGCTTGGCTTTGTGGCGCTCGGAGTTCAGTCAGGATTCTTCTCTCAGCCCTGGGGAATGCCTATTCGGTTTTATTACAGTGCTGCTTGAGATCGCAAGGGCCGTCCAAGTAACCAGCAGCATAATGACAGGCAGGCAAGAGCTGGTGATTGCGCTCTCTACCAGGTAGCTGGCATGTTGACAACCTCCGATGAGCCGGGAGCGGCAAGCCAGAAATAAGGTTTGTCTGGAACATTTGAGATGGTTCTCTGGCCTTGACGGTGTGTGTGTGTTTCTGTAGGTGGGTTCCAGGGAACGGGTCACCTGAGATAGTGGGGCTGGGGCTGTTGTCTGCAGCCTTCCCATCCCGGCAGATAACTGGCATGAACAAACCAGAGTGGAACGATCGGAAGCTGGCGTTAGGCTCCCCAGGGCCCCAAGGCCAAGAAGACCCAATGGCACCTTGCAAGAGCCAGCCCTTTGTCGGGAGAGTTGTGAAATCTGAGGAAAATGTGCCACCACCCCATTTAAACTGTACCCTAAGCTGGCATCTCAGTTTTGAGGTCTGCATGTGGCATCATCATGAGAGAGCTCACAAGCGAAGGAACTGAGAGCCGCTGTTATCAGAGCAGGTTCATCCGTAAGTGTTGTTGGGGCACCAGAGTGAGCAGGAGCCAAGGAAGAGAGGGGGGAGTGGTTCAGCAGGAGATGGCGGTGAGAACACAACAGCCAAGCTGGTGGGTTTCTAAATGGGGCACAGTGGCAAGAGGAGCAGGCCACGACTCGAAGTCAGCAGATCAGGACTAGCGAGAAGGTGTGCCCTTGTATGTATGCTTTAGTCTCCACTGACAGCAAAGCCACTCTTGCTCTATCTGTATTTTTATCTGCTCTATAGAAGATTCACTGTGATCAGCTCATTCCAGATGCAGGTCATCACCTCCAGAGGCCGGGGTGGGGGTTCAGTAATGCATTTCGCAGACTTCTCAAGGTAAATGGCTGCTTTAAGCCTCTGTGTCATTCAGAGGTTTGCCAGGGACTTGAATAGCTGCTCCTGTTTCACGCTGAGAGCCAGCCGTGTGTAACTATCAGAACTGATGGGGGTAAGGTGCTTTCCGGACCCATAAACCACATTTCATTACATTGGGTTTACAGGAACTCTGGGTGACAAGCTGTGTGCATTTGCTCGGCTAAGCTTTTTATTAAAAGCTAGTCAGTAGTTTATGGGAGGCAGGTTAGAAATTTGCTAAATCAGCTGGAGTCTCTCAGCTGTACAAAGCAGGCAAATGGAACCGATGTATCGGTGCAGCAAAGAATCCACGTGGTTCCAGTTGCACCATTTTTTCCCATGTGATGCATCCACAGTTCCCAAAGTGTCTCTAGGAGTTTCAGGATCGAATGGTGGGTGAAGTTGATGACTTTTTTGTTTGGCTGTCAAATCACAGCCGGCTTACGGCAACCCCACGGGCTTTCAAGGCAAGAGACATTCAGAGGTGGTTTGCCATTGCCTGCCTCTGTGTCATGACCCTGGTATTCCTTGGAGGTCTCCTGTCCAAATACTTACCACAGCTGACCTTGCTTAGCTTCCGAGATCTGATGAGATTGAGCTATCCTGGGCCAGTTTGGTGTAGTGGTTCAATGTGTGGACTCTAATTTGGTTTGATTCCCCACTCCTCCACTTGCACCTGCTGGATTCTGTCAGAGCTCTCTCAACCCCATCCACCTCATAGGGTGTCTGTTGTGGGGAGGGGAAGGGAAAGGAGTTTGTAAGCCGCTCCGAGACTCCTTTATTTATTTATTTATTTCATATTACTACCCCGCCCTCCCCACAAGCGGTCTTTGGGTAGTGAAGGGTGGGGTATAAATCCAATCTCTTCTCTTCTTCTTCTTCTTCTAACCAGGTCAGGACTGATAACTTGCATAGTTGTTTCTAAACTGCAGAGGTGTTTTTGAGCCATGTCTGGTGATCCCAGGAAGTCATCTCCCTTTTTCGTTGTATTTCCCAGTCTCTCAGGTACAGCCGGCTTGCAGCCAGGTCTACAACCTCTTCCACTCTGCCGACCCCTCTGCCTCCAGGCTTGAGCCACTCTTGGAAGTGAAATTCCATCTCCTGCCTCCATTCAGTGTACCGAAGTACCAGAGATACCCTCTGGGAGATGGGCGTTCTCATCTCTTAGGTACCATTTATCTTTTTCTGTGCTTGCCTGAGAGCTGTTTTCTGAGAACTCTTTTAGGCTGCTAAATGTTCACTGCTATTTTTGTGCTCCTGCCGGGTTTTAATAATTTAATCTCTAATGATTTTATGCTGTTTAGTGATTTTTGTAACGTTTTAATTTGGAAACTGCCTCCAGCAGGTTCTCTGGAGAGGTGGCATATCAGTTTTTTAAATAAATGTGCCTACTCGGTCTATCAGCTTCTCTCTCCCTCACCCCTGTGGAACTTTGTGGTCTTAGAGCCACTAAAAACAGCCTTCACATAGCAAACATACTCATCAGCCAGAATTAAGCACATGGAATCTGCGGAGTTGCACGGTACAAGCATCTATGTCGCTTTGAGCCGAAATATGCCCATGACTTTTGGGCAAGCAGCACTTGCCCCCATCCAGATCCTGTTTTTAAATGCGTGCCAAAAGTTAAAAGCATTAAGACCTTTCCAAAAGCTAAGCTTAAAATCCGCAGAGCAGGTGTTTGTCCTTTTGCTTGTGTTTGTAAATTCTGACTTCTGACAAAGCCCTGCAAGGTGTACGTGCAAGAATTTGGAGGCGGCAGTTTTTGCCTTCTTCCCCCTTGTTGCTATGGAGCCCCATCCTGTGGTGCCGATTTGGCTTACGAGGCTCTCTTGGTCCTCAGAGAGATGTTTGGGGACAAATGGAAATATGGGTATGGCAGAGAAAGGTCTGCTCTGCCTGCTCCTTCCATGGACTCTTTTGCTTCTTAAGGGCTCTTTTGTAAGTAACTAGCCACCTGTGGTGAGTAAGGCAATTATTTTCTTCCCCCAGACAGTTGAAAGCTGTTGGAAAGAGGGGAACCACTGCTTGAAGCTCATCTACTTGTCCCGCTTTTGCTTCTTGCAGGACCTCTTTGACCAGAGACAAAAGCAAAACAAGTTTGTGTGTGTGTGTATGTGGTGTGTGCACACCAAGCGCAGCGCTACCTGTCTCTTTCCACTTCAAGCTTCCTGTTGAAACCTCTCATCTTTCTCCAGCCTAACAAACTCTTCCATGCAAAGAAGCTTTCCAAGAAGTGGCCTCTTCTTTTCCTTTTAGGCCATGAATGACCAGTGGGGGACATTGCATGGGCAGAGAGGCGTGTTTAAAAACTTGTGGGCTAGCAGCTTGCCCTGTCAGGTGGTTTCGGGGGCTCTGCAACCATGTGTGAAGCTCCCTGATCTTCAGCCGCCCCTAAACCCTCTGCGTCATCTGTGTTTCTGTTTTCCGTTGGGTAGCTGACATCATCCACAGCCACAGTGCCCTCTTTGCTGAAGATGGCTCTGCAGTCCCCCCTTCTTTGACAGATGCATTAGGATCTCAGAATGCCTCGCAAGGGAAGAAGGCAAGAAGGTCAAGCGTGGACAGCAGCAATAGCGAAAGCTCGGGGTCGACAGAGAGCTTGTTGCCCGCCAGCATAACCAACAGTGAGTGAAGCAGAGAGAGGTCTGAATGAGCACCTTATTTCAAGCGCATAAAAAGGGAGCCAATAAAATACAATGAAAAACAATGTTTGAAAAGCCATTTCTTTCTAGGGTGTCGTCTTTAGGGGAAACAAGCAGGTGACCTGTTGGGGAACTGCATTTCATTCCCTAAACCAAAACGGCAGCATTGGGAGAGGCGGCATGCAGAGCTAGTTCAAAGTATTTTGTTGCATCTATCAAGGTACTCCCATTGGCTCTTCCCACGCTGCCACTTATGACAGCCAAGGTGCCACTGCAGGGACTGGACCCAAACCCGGCCAGTGGTGGGTGTGGGTCCAGAAGGCGATGCTTGTTGCCTTCTGTTCTGCCAGAGGTTAAGAGCAAGTTAAAGCCCCGGTGGTATGCTGGCAACCTTGTCATGGTCTTAACTCAAGTACTGGTCCTGTCTTAGCTAACAAACAGCCTGGTTCTGTAGTTTGGGGCGGGGGAGGGGGAATGCTATACGTATGTATGTGTGTGTGTGTGTGTGTGTGTGTGTGTATGAATGCTCCCTCTAAGCTGTGGAGTCTTGTGAGCAAAAATTCTACTTCGTGAGCCACTGGCATTAAAGTCGTGAGTGAGCGATTTGGCTGCTGCATACATCAGTTTGCTCTGGAGCCATCCTCCCTGAGCTGAGACAAAAACGTGTGAGCCGGAGGCTAAAAAAACTGTGAGCCAGCTCACACTAACACAGCTTAGAGGGAACACTGGCACTGTGTGTGTGTGTGTGTCTGTGTGTGCGCATGTGCATATGGAATTTCCAAATCTGAGAAGCGACAAACAATTAATGAATGCTGGCTAGGGAAGAGCAGTATTTTTTAAAAGAAACACAGTTTTGTTTTCTGAGTTTCAAAATGATGAGGTCAGTGTGGCTCACCAAGCCAGCTTCCTGCTGCTTTAAGGCTTAACTCGTATGCAGTCTGAGGCCCATGTGCACGAGAAAGAGTCCAAAGCACATTTGCTCCGCCCCCCCCCCCCCCCCCCGGTCATGTGGGTTCAGGTGTAACTGTTGTCAGCCCTCTCAGAATGATTGTTTGAGTCCCCCGCCACCGTCAGCAATGGGCGATGTGTGCCTGAACTTTTTGGTAAGAGGGGAGAGGAGGATGCCCACGAAACGGCTTGTTTGGAAAGCGGCATGTCTGGCAGGGCCAGGGTCAACCTATCTGGAGGTGGGGCAGCTACCAAGCCCCTGAGTGTCTGGCAGGGGCTCCTGTTGCGAGGGCCTGGTGGGGGGCAAGGATGGGGGACCCTGGGAAGTCTCTGCTTGCCCCCCCCCCCCCCAGTCTGGAACCAGCCCTGATTTCTAGCCAGTCTCGTTGCTGTTAAAAATGGTGGTTTTGTTAACATCTGCATAATTAACATAATGGTGGCGGTTAACATTTGCAAGTTATGTTGGAGAACTAAGAAGGTAACTTCTGCATTGCTTGCGAAAGTGGTGTATGGGCCGCGTGCAAAACTGAGACCTCCGGGAACTGGGGGAGTGACAATCACGCCTTCTGGTCTGTTTGCTTGTCCTGCAGTTACCTCCAAGTGGTGGGGGACCAAGCGGATAGACTACGCCTTGTACTGCCCAGATGTTCTAACCGCCTTCCCAACGGTGGCTCTGCCACATCTGTTCCACGCCAGCTACTGGGAATCAACTGATGTGGTTGCTTTCATTCTGAGACAGGTAACAGTCTCTCCCCCTGCCCCCAGCCTTTTGCTCATTTTAAAATATTGATACCCAGCTTTTCCTTCTGAAAATAACAGAGGCGCAGGGTGGCTTACAAGATGTGCCAGCAAAGATCGAACACATGTAAAACGGCAGCCTTAAATTAGGAAAATGCACTACCATACGTACTATAGTATAGTAGATACATGCACCACCATCATATACAAACAATACTGCCTGAAGCTGCTGCTGTAGAGGCATCCACAGTCTTAGAATTCCTTTTTTGGTACGCTGGATGCTCCAGGTATATTAGCCGCCTCAGCTTGTCATTTCAGATCTGGCATTTTTAGCCTGTTTACCCAGCGCCACCTACTGGGGGTCATAAAGAGGCTCAACTTTGAAAGCCAGATACTGCTGGCACAGATGTAAAAATCAGCATAAAAATAATCAGCTGGAGACGAGAAACAACAACATATCGCTTTGTTTCAGTCTGTACTGACTGCAGAGATCCATCTGCGCACTTTCAAAAGCCCTTTAAAATAAAACTGGCAAACAGTTAAAGAGGCACATCGTGCATGCAGTTCTGCGTGCTCTGCTCTATTTGCCTTCACCCTCGCTGTTTCATTTCAGGTGATGAGATTTGAAACCGTCAGCATCAAGGAGAGCAACAGCTTGGATCCTGCAACACTCAGTCCATCAAACCCTCGGGAGAAATGGCTGCGCAAGAGGACACATGTCAAATTGAGGGTAAATTATGGCGGTGCCTCTGTGTAAACTCCTGCTTATTGGCGGTTGGGCCACTTGGGCATAAACTGCAGTAGATCCACAGACTGAACTGAGGAAGAAGAGAGAAGAATAAGGCCAGAGATTGGGTTTATACCCCACCCTTCACTTGGAGTCTCAGATCAGCTTACAGTCTCCTTCCCTTCCTCTCCCCACAACAGACACCCTGTGGGGCTGAGACAGCTCTTGTTGAACTGCTCTTGAGAGAACAGCTCTGAGAGAACTGTGGCTTGCCCAAGGTCACCTAGCAGCTGCATGTGGAGGCATGGGGAATCGAACCCGGTTCTCTCGGATTAGAGTCCACACTCCTAACCACTACACCAAACCGGCTGAGAGAGTGCTGTGCCCAGAGGAGCTGACTTATGGCAGAGGCCTTCTCATTTTCCAGCATGCGCCGCTTCAAAGGTTGGCTCCCTAGATAGGTGGAAAGCCCCTTCAGTTAGGTACACTCAGCTTCTTTTCACACTTAGCTTGCTGCATTAGTAGCACTGGAGACAGCAGATCTCGGTGGCATACGAACGGATTTTTGTAAGCTGTGCCAAAAGAAGTTGTTCAGCCTTTGGGACAGAACAATTCTTCAGGGGAACACTCTGCTTAGTGGAACAAAGTTTGAGTCCAGCGGCACTTTTAAGGCCAATTCAGAGACCTGATAGAGGGAGAGGGGAACCTGTCATTGCCCGAGGCCTGTGTTTTTCCATCCCTTCCCTCTCCCCTCCCCAAAGACTTAATGAAAAGGTAATCCAAACACAAAGGTTTATCCTGCCATAACTGGCTGTTTTCTTGCTTCTTTAAAAGCCGGTTTCTGGCTGGCCTCTTTCTTTAAAACCTCTGGAAGTAAGAGGGCAGCCTGGTTACTGACTCAAGGATGCTTTTATTCGCACACTGTCTTAAATCAGGTTGCTGCGTCCCAAAATCCCAGCTGTCGCTTTGCCCCTAAGCCTCTAAAGTTGACTCTCCCTTCCTGCTTCCCTTCCAGAACGTGACTTCAAATCACAGGTCGAACGATGTCATTGCATCAGAAGGCGGCCCTCAGGTGCTGGTTGGCCGGTTCATGTACGGCCCCCTCGACATGGTGGCCCTGACGGGGGAAAAGGTAACTCATTCTTTTTGCCAAGACTAATGCAGAACTTCTCAGAGGCACGTGTGGTTCAGCAGTGAGGAAAGGGCACCCTCTCATTCCCCACTTCTCTGACAAACGAGCTTAAATTCCTGTCCCTTCTTACTCCATGTGTCGAGGGGAGGCTGGGAACTGGCATTTGAGGACTGGAGAGGCTTCTGTTCCTGGCGGGACTGTGACACTGCAGGAGCCTCCGTCCTCTGCACTTGGCCCAAAGGACGGCATTAAAGAACAGCTTCCCTCAGTGACCAACCTCCAGCAGCTTTTCTTAGTTCACTGGAGTCTTGCATGGAGCAGAGCATCTCTTTTTGTAGCCAGGCAGAGTCACAAACTTCAGGGAGGAAAAAGAGTCGCTGAGGTTGGATCCAGCTGGAAGACGATGCACTGCTATCCCCCCCCCACATATGCGGTTATGCTTCTTACTGGCACTACCTCTGTAACCTGTTAACGCTTCCTAGCCTTCCTTCTTCCTGAGAAAAGTCATGTCCAGGCAGGCTGGGGGTGAGGGAACCAATTGCAGGTGTAGCCAGAAGGCTCCTTTAGAGCCAGGCTTGGATTCTGGCTCCAAGACTCAGCGCTAGAGGCTAGTGTAGACTAGGACCCAAATTAGACAAGCCTAGAGCAGTACAAACACCTGAAGCTGCCCGGAGATCCGGTATGCCTTCTGTTGACTGGCAGCCATTCCCCCAGAGTCTCTCTAGATGTTTCCCAATACTTTTCACTTGAGATCCTATAGTTGGAGCTGCCAGGGGTTGAACCACAGAGCCTTCTGCAGGCAAAGAACTTCCGTGTCACTGAGCACCCCGGAGACTAGAGCCCGCCTTCCAGGCCAGTGGCTGCAGCGTCCAGTTCAGAATAGGGGTTGCCTGAAGGAGGAGGGGAAATCTTGACTATCCAGATTTCCTTTGAGAACTGATCTTCTCCCATTGCCACCTCCACCCCCAGTGAAACAATAAAAGACTCACCACTAGTTCTGTTCCTTGTTCCAGGTCGACATCTTCATTATCACTGAGCCCTCCTCCGGGCGGTGGGTCTACTTCGACACAGAGATCACCAACAACAGTGGCCGAGTCTCTTACAACGTCCCCAAAGAGAAGAGGCTTGGGGTTGGGGTGTACCCTATCAAAATGGTGGTCAGGTAGCGTGCAGAGCTCGGAAGGGTGTCCTTAAAGTGCTGGGAAGGGGGCGGGTGGATGTGCATTTGGATGTGGACACCAGCATCTTAAGCTGGCTCATTTTATCATTCGAAGAAGTACCAACAAGCCATGCAGGCAAGTCTGTTGACCCTTGATGCTTCTTCATGCAGGTTGTTGATGCACTGGATGAAGAATTTCCCAGTCCTCTGTTAGCATAAAGCTTGGTTTGTGCTGCAGGAAAGGGGGGGGGGGCTGCTTAAGACCATATGAAGCTGGTTAGGAAAGAAAAAGTCCTTTATTGTAAAGGGACTCTATTCTTTGAGAGGAACAGGGGAGAATAGGTAATTTTTCTATCTACACTAGAATGGACTGAGATGGCAGAGATCAGAGTTTGCCCTGCTATCAGTTAGAAGGCTGGAAGAGAAGGAGTTAACTGGAAGGAAGGAACCCCTAGGACTAGCATTCTGGGTAATCAACGAGATCCCAACAGAGTGGACGAGAGGAAGGTTACAGGAACTGACCTCTCTAGTTTTATTGTACCCCGCTGTGCAATGGAAAATTGCCTAGTCCTTCACTTCCAACATCCTCAACCTACTATCAGTCGGTTTTGCTGGATGACCAGGAGTTCTAATTTGTGTGTGTAGCAGGGGGGGGGGGGGGGTTCTCCTTCCTTGCCATTCATGAAGTTATGGCTCTCTGATCCTATCCCTCCTTGGGCTTCTTTCCCTGGTCCAACCAACTGCTCAGCAGTAATCAAACTGAAAGTGCTCTTTAGAGGATTAGGTTGTTTCACTAAGCACATTTCCAGGCTTTTAAATGAACTGCTTTAGAGCCCCAGAGTTCCTTGAGAATGACTGTTAGTTACAAAAATTGATTCCAGTAAATAGCACTGTTATTTAATGTTTGGGGCCTGCGGATACAAACCTGCAGTTTTGCAGCTGAAATTCCATTTTTGGGGGCATGCATGCTGTCACTGTCTTCCCACACATTGTGCTGGCCACAGGGACATGAGCTCCTGTAGACTTTTTATTTGGAGTTCTGGAGGGATGTGGTTTGCCCTGCTTGGAGTTCTGCATCTACTGGTGGGATACACGAAACTTCACATAGCACGCACCCCACCCCACCCCGCTGGGACTGTTTGGGTTTCGAAAACAGCGTGGGAGGGAAGACATAAGCACTCCCTTCCAGTGTGCTGCAGTTCTGATCTGAATCGGGCCCTGCATGCTTGGGAATGGAGTTGCCAGTTGGAAACTCTCAAGCATGTCTCACTACCAGTCTTTGTAGAGGA
This sequence comes from Lepidodactylus listeri, assembly GCA_029233225.1. NCBI lineage: Eukaryota > Metazoa > Chordata > Lepidosauria > Squamata > Gekkonidae > Lepidodactylus > Lepidodactylus listeri. The sequence continues at coordinate 31,172,574 of JARCFY010000019.1, read as the reverse complement.
TCCAGACTGGACCAAAGAACCAGATAATGTTTTGTTAGGGCTTGTTGTTTTACCCTCGTTATGCCCTAATTGCAGACCTTATTCTGAGATGGGGAGGAGCAGGGCAGAAATCTGGCACTGGGGAAAGCTTAAGACCTCACCAGGGATCCAATGAAAATGGAGTCCGGTCTTTACACAACAAAATGTGACCCAAAAGGGTGAAAGCGGATCCGACGTCCTGCCTCTGACTAAAGTGGAGGGTTACAGTTATCTATAAGCAGAAAATCCTCATAATGTGTGGACCCTACCAACTTCCATTGTGGCCTTTCACAGAGATGGGGTTGAACAGTAGCCAGTGCAGCTCCCATTTTCTCAACACTGTGCTGTGTTTCCTTGTCACCAGGGGCGACCAGAGCAGTGCCATCAGCTATCTGACTGTGCTCCCACGAGGAATGGAGTGTGTGGTCTTCAGCATCGATGGCTCCTTCGCCGCCAGTGTCTCGATCATGGGCAGTGACCCCAAAGTCCGAGCTGGGGCTGTTGATGTTGTTAGGTGAGAGATCCTTCACAGTCTGTCTGTGGTAATCAGATAGAGTTGGGGGAAGATCAGGATGGCATCCGGGGAGGTCGTCAGACTGATTCCCCGGGAATACACTGCGTTTTGATTTGGAAATCTGCTCAGGTGAGGTTCAGGCAAAGGGTGACGCCTCAGCCATTCCTCAGCATGAGCGTGATGCAATATCGCAGCTAATCATAGCTCACCATGCTGGAATTTCTCAGGAACACATGTATGTTTGGGGGTGGGGTGTGAATTCTTCTTCTGTATTCTTTGTTCTGATCTTGTGGTCTGTTACTCATTGACTCTTTCAGTCACCTTTAAGCTGCTCCTCACCACAGCTTCAGTCAGCCAGACACACTCTGAACTCCCTAACTGCTCTCTTAACTGCCTTTTTCAACTGTCTCCCTCACTTCAGCTCCCATTGGCTTCTCTTAGAGAAGGGACCTAAGCTGTTTGTCACATGGTCCTTTGTGCTATTAGCCACATTTCAGGTTAGACAGATCTCTCCTTCTCTTAGCAGGGGAGGTTGAGTGGAAATATTGGAATTTCCAATATTGGAGGAGGAAGTTATCATGGCTCACCAAGAGCCTGACTACCTGGATTGGAGGACGATGGGGATAGATTAAGGTTAAAATAACAAAGAAATATGGAAGGAGATCCTTCCTTTTTTGAGGATTTTTCATTAAAGCTGGAGAGGTCTCTGCTTTTGCAGGAAAAATTGCTGTGATAACTTTGTCAGCCTTTAAGGTGTTCCAGGAACCTTTGCCGTGTCCTGCTGTTAGGTCAGGTAGTTGGCTGGGGAATCCACTGAGTTTGCTTCCAGCTGGACCTTTGTGGATGTTTTCAAGGCAGCTTTATGCCCACCTGACAATGTCACTCGCGAGGATTCTTCTCTCAGGTAGACACTCCGATAGTCCTTTAGTCAAAATATTTGTGTATTGCTTCCCCTACCCCAACATTCAATGTGGCTCACAAGAGACATGTCAGAAAGGCCATCCTGCAAGAGTAAGACCTGAGGAGCATAGTCAGTGACTGCAGCAGATGATAGACCAAGAAAAGATACCAGTTATTCTGGACACCCTAAATGTGGCATCAAAGGGTGATTTTTGTGCATGGGCACTGCAGTTGGGTGCCGGACATCCTCTCATTTTAAATACAATTAGCAATGGGGAGAGCAAAATTTGAGTCCAGAAGCACCTTAAAGACCAACAAGATTTCCAAGGTGTAAGCTTTCAAGTGTCAAAGCTCCCTTCGTCTTTAAGAGAGGAGGGTGTTTTCCCTTGTTTTTAAGATCTCCCTGACAAGCTCCACAGCCACTTCAAGTTTCTAGCCCTGCTGATGTTCGACGCCTCTCAACCCTGACCAAAAGTATCTGCAGCCTGCCACTTGGACCTCCTCCTCTTTTCTCTCTCCTCCTCCTCCTTAGTGTCCTTCTTTCCTCTCTTACATGACTTTCTCCCCATCACACCCACTGTGTCAATCCCCACTCCTCTGCCCCTGTACAGCACCCAACGCACCATAGGCCCTTAATGAACATTCATACGTAGTATCAGCTTCTTCCTTCCCTCTCCTAATGCAGACACTGGCAAGATCTCGGCTACCTGATCATCTACATCACAGGGCGCCCCGACATGCAGAAGCAGCGGGTTGTCTCATGGCTCTCTCAGCACAACTTCCCCCAAGGGATGATCTTCTTCTCCGATGGGCTTGTCCATGACCCTTTACGGCAGAAGACCATTTTCCTCCGGAATCTAGTGCAAGAGGTAGTCTGATCTTCGGCTTGTTTCCCCTCAGTCACGATTTGGAAACGGCTGAGTCTCCAGAGGCTCCCAGAGGACATGTGTCCCAGGCCCGTCCAAAGGCTACATGTGGTCATCCAGTAACCAGGAGTTGATGTTGCATGCATCCTCTTTCCCTTGCTCTCAGGCCTCAGAGCACACATGGTCCCAGGTAGCTCAAGGCCACGAGGCTCCTGGTCTCAACCTTGGAGTCCATGACTGATGTGGATTTTGAGAGATGACCAGGGTCAGCAAACCAAGAACATAAAGACCAGTAATGATGGGCCACTGCCCACGCCTATAGCCAGTATGGCTAACTCTCAACACGTCTCTCTTTCTTCACTTCAGAGCCACATCAAGATTTGTGCTGCCTATGGTTCCATGAAGGACATCTCTGTGTACAACGTTCTAGGCCTTTCCCCCTCCCAGATCTACATCGTTGGTCGGCCAGCAAAGAAGTACCAAATGCAGTGCCAGGTGACTCTCTCCGCAGGACAGGAAGTACTCTCGTGTTGCAGAATGAAAGGAGGGTGGATAGGAAACAGGGGCTCTGTGATCTGCTGTGGAACTTGCCGTGGCAGTGGGAGGGAATCCAGAGATTAGTCAAAGTCTCAAGAGGCTCCCAGCAAACAAGGTGTATTTTGCTTGTGTCATTAGTGTCTGACGCACAAAATGTGCTCCCGAGTTAAACTGTGGTGTGTTCAGATGCTACCTTTGCACGTGCACAAAAGGCTACAGCATGGATGTGGTTAAGTACCTGTCACAATCCTGCTTTCTTTGGGAGGGGTTTTGGCTCAGTCATGGAGTACGTGCTTTGCACGGTGAAAGGTCTCCAGTCTGATCATCGGCATCTTTTAAGATAGATCCAGGTGGGCAGCTGTGTTTGTCTGAAGCAGTCAAACAAAGTTTGAGTCCAGTGGCACCTTTAAAACCAACAAAGGTTTATTCAAGGTATACGTTTGTTGGTATCAAAGGTGCCATTTGTGGAGGGGAATGTCTTTTCCCAAAATCTCTTTCTTAGATATACCTTTTTATTCCTCTTCTTCTTTTTTAAAAGGGGGGTTTCTCTCTGATTTGTCTTTCATTTCTCCCTGTAGTTTTCTGTTAACACTGCTATGCACCCTTTTGGAACTTCAGCCTTTCCGATTGTTTTATATACCACAGGGTGGTGCTCTAGCAGGAGGATAGGAAGGTTTGGGGATGCCTGCCTCTGAGCACTTTTTTCTTTTTTGCCATCAAGTCACCGCTGACTTATGACGACCCCGCAGGGTTTTCAAGGCAAGAGCCTGTTCAAAGGTGGTATGTCATTGCCTGCCTTCGTGTCATAGCCCTAGTATTCCTTGGAGGTCTCCCATCGAAATACTAGCCAGGGCCGACCCCACTGAGCTTCTACGATCTAACGAGATTGAGGTAGCCTGGGCTATCCAGGTCAGGTCTGAGCACTTACAGAGTGGAATTCTGAAATTCTGCAGAACTTCCCTTCTTTGAAACTGACTCCAAGTTCCTAAAAAGAGGGGTAGAAATGGATTTCAGGGAGAAACTGGTGAAGAAATTATTTCTTTTAGGTGCACTAAGAAAGACCTTTCTCTGTCCATGACCCCGGAGAGCCACCTTGAGGAGAGAATGTGATAGATCAGGGATATGACTTGGTATAGGTTTCACCTGACTTTCAAGTGAAGGATGCAGGAGTAACCCAGCTAGAAGAATTAAGAGCAGACCAGCCAGCAGGTGCCAGTTTGATGTAGTAGTTAGGAGCACGGACTCTAATCTGGGAGAACCGGCTTTGATTCCCCACTCCTTCACATGCAGCTGCTGGCGTGACCTTGGGTCAGTCATAAGTTCTCTCTGAGCTGTTCTCTCAGGGGCAGTCCTCTCAAGAGCTCTCTCAGCCCCACCTGCCTCACAGGGTGTCTGTTGTGGGGAGGGGAAGGGAAAGGAGATTGTAAGCTGCTCTGAGACTCCTTCGGGTAGGGAAGGGCGGGGTAGGAATCCAATCTCTTCTTTTTCTTCTTCTTTTTACTGATTTTTCTTTTCTTTTTCTCCCCTATGTCTCCTTCTCCCCACACCAGTTCCTCAGTGAAGGCTATGCATCCCACTTGGCCTCCCTAGAGTTCAGCCTTCACTCCCGGCCCAAGAAAAACAACTCACGCATGATTCTGAGGAAGGGCAGCTTTGGCCTCCACTCCCAGCCCGACTTCCTGCGCAAAAGGAACCACCTCCGAAGGACTATGTCCGTCCAGCAGCCTGACCCGCCGTCTTTGACCCCCAAGCCAGAGCGTGCCCAAAGCCAGCCCGAGTCTGATAAGGACCACGACCGGCATTTGCCTCCCATCGGGTGGGTGAGAGGCGGGATTCCTAAGTTCGAGTCGGCTCCGTAGCGACCGTCCAGGGTGGGGCTGCGGCTCGGGCATTCTGTGATCAGCTTGTGGGCATGCCTCCTCAAGGCTTTTGGGGCAGCTTCCGGGTCGAAGGTGAGAGGAGCCAGAGTCCTTGCCGGCTCCGGGTTTTGCCTTCCACATCCCCCCCTGAGGCGTGCTTCCTGTTTGTTCCTCTCGTCTGTGTGTCCGATCAGGAAATGTGTTAAGAGCGGAGGAAACCCACTGCCTCCAGAGGTTGCAGCACCAGACAGGCAAAGGAGCTTGTCTTTCAGTGTTTACTTCGTTACAAAAAATGTGCAACGAGAGGAGAAAAGCTCCAGCTTTGTCCAAGAAGAGAGGGTGCCTGGGGGAGAGCGTTACCGGCAGTATCCAAACCCTATTTCTCTACTAAAAAGGGTGTACCAGTGCTGTGTCGGCTTTAGGGGAAGGTGAATTCAAGCAGGTGGCCCTGGACTGAAACCAAGCAAGCTGGCTGTGCTGGCAAGAATCTGTTGGGCGCCTGACACCCAGGATCCATGTCTTTCGATCGTGCCGGTGACTCGAGGCCAGGAAATCAGCAGATCTGTATGTTTTGACAGAAAATCTGTACGTTTTGCCGGGAATACGCGGGTAGATGTGAGAGCGCATCTGCAAGCAAAGCAAAGGAACAGAACTTGGCCTTTTCGGAAAGAGTGGCAGGAGGAGGAGAGACCCTTGAAAAGCGGGTCTGTGAGCTTGGAGGTCTGTTGGACCCATTTTGGAGGGGTGGAACCAGACGCCTGCCAAACCACTGGATGCTTATGCTCTTGCTTTTGGATACATGGAAATAAAACAAACAAACCACGCTGGAGCAATGCGCTTGACAAACCAAATAGTGTTAGAAGTTGGTGCGCAGCTCTTCTCCCCCTGCTCTCCCCCCCCCACCCCCCGCCGGCCGAGAGCTCGGAAGCACACGTCAGTGTTGCTGCACGCGGCGGTGTCTCACAGGTGTCCGAGTCGCGCACGCTGTGGTGTCTCGTGGAACTTGTTTGACTGTGCAGGTGTTCCCCGTGCTTCAAGCCGAGATTTTAGTGTGTCTCCTTTTTCAGTATTAAATGTGGGTCTTGAGTAGCCGAGGCAAGTTCCCCCATCCCTCCCCCCCCGCCCACATATCCACAGGTAGACTCACCCCCCCCCTTTCCCAGACTCTCACGTGCTCTCCTACCAGCCTGCTGTGATATTACAAGAAGGTGGGCAGACATGGATCCTCCATTGCTCTCGTGTGTGGAGACAGATCATTTGCTCCTCGGTTTCTGAGTCTCTCTGGTATGTTTTTATCCCACCGTCCCTCCAAAGTAAGGCATAAGGTGTACCTGGTTGTCCCTTCCTCATTTTGATCCTCAGTGAGGTGTACGTGACCCTCCTTCTCTCATCCGGTCCTCACAGCAACCCCCTGAGGTAGGCTAGGCTAAGAGAGGAGGAGTGCGCTGGCCCGAAGTTGGTCAGCCAGCTTCACAGTCGAGTGAGGGTTTGAGCCCAAGTTTTCCAGATCTTAATCTGATGCTCTGGATCACACTGGCTCCCAGTTGTGGGCCCAGTCCACTGGCAATATTGCTGTGTCGGAGATGGATGGCAGAGGCATGAGGGTGCAGGCACTTGCGATGGATCAGAACTTTGGTCCACCAACTTTGGTAACTGCTGAAATGTCCCATCTGGATATTTTCCGTTTCACTTGAGAAAAAGTTGTGGTTGATGCAATGGACCTGTCCCTTTAGGCCTACTGTGAAGAGCCCGATTTGGGGGGGGGGGGGGGGGGGAGCCAAACTGGACTCTTAACTGAAGGTGGCCTGGTGAGTCCTTCTACATATGGGTGGAAAGAGAGCCATGCGTGGTCATCATCTATCTGCTCACTCCGCTGTGTGTGCACAGGTCTTCTTTCTCTGAAGTGCTTAATTTTTTTCCGACAGGTTACACCGAAATCTAGAGGACTCCCCTCCCAACTATGTTTGCTGCACAGCTCCTCTCCCTTTCAGCTAGTTTCATGTCAGGTTCAGGCAGGGAGACAGATCAAACAAAATCCTTCTTCACCACACTGTATAGTGAACTTTTGAAACGCAGTGCCACAAGGTGAAGCAACACTCACTAGCCTGCCTGGTTCTATCAAGAGTCTAGACAAATCGACAGAGAAGGAGAGGTATCAGTACTTACTTGGTGACACTACTTAGATGAAAAACCTCCGTGCTCAAGAGGCAGTAGTCCTCTGAACATCTGTTGTTGGGAGGGCGACCGCCTGGGGCCGGCCCATGGGCTTCCCAAAGCGTCTGGGTTGGCCTCTGTAGGAAACGAATGCTTGACTAGACAGATTCCCCTTTGGCCTCGTCCAGCAGGGCTGCTGATTGTACGGTCATTTCTTGACAAGCCAGGCAGCCTTTGACCCTTGAAGCCTCTCTCTGCAGGTAGTTGATGCATTATATGAAGAATTTCCTTGTCCTCAACCTGCTGCCAATCTGGGCTGGGTTTTTTTTTAAACGACTAGGTTTGTAGGAGAGAGAATTGTTTTTCTCCCTCCATGTCATTTAAGAGGCTGCAGCTCTCTCTGCTCCCGCCCCCCTTTGGCATTTTCTCTCTTGTACTCAAAAAGTACCACTCTCTCAGACTTCATGCAAAAAAATTCTCCTGCACCCAGATAGTTTTAGTTACCCATCTCGATAACTAGTCTAGCTCCATCCTTCATAGATTTTCCAATGTGATGGCCCATGGGCAAAATTTTCACTAAGGGTGATATGCATGGAGCACTAAATACTGTAGGGTCTTGTTTCAACCAGACACTTTTAGTTTTTGTTCAAGAGCCATGCAGTTGAAGTGGGAAATGCTCATGCATGTTTCTGTTCCTCGGCATTTTGCAGCCACTAACCTGCCAGCAACGTGATTCAGGTTTAGATACTCTTATTGCTTACAATAACTATTCACTGCTCAAGACCTGTGCATCATAGAGCTTTTATTGGATGAAAGGACAGGAAACGATGCTTGTTTCTAGAACTGTCTGATCTTGACATGGCACAGGCCTGTCAAGGGAGCAAACAGGTCCGCTCAATGAGAGTGGTATCACTTCCAGATCTGTCTCAGATCTGCTGGAACGTCAGACTAGATATAGTAAAACTGACTGTTGACGACCACAGGATTGTCAGCCAGTGCTCTTAGGGAGTCCCCCTTATCACTCTGAGTTACAGTTTGCGTATTAATAAATTCATCTCCTCCTGCCTTGCAAAATGGCAGATCTTGCAAGCATTTCGCCACAACTGCCCTTATGCTAACATCAGTGGAAGGAAGGAGGGGAGAGTGTATTTTCAGCACGGCAAACTGCCAGTGTGTGTTCCCTGCTTACCCTTTGTGGGGCTACGCAAGCCTCACAGTCCAAAACTGGAGCCGAATTAGGAAGATGCGGACTTTATACTTCTGAGTTTCGTGGAATTGGGACAAATCTTCACAGGAGCTTTCCATGGACTTGAGTCAGTGAAAGCCAAAAGCTAGAAGAGTTGACATTTCAAAGAGGGTGGTGGTGGCTTGCACAGATGCTGGACGATCCTGCTCCCTGCTGGGGCAGCACCCCTTTCCTCCTGATGGCTTGTGCTTTGGCAGAGAAGCTAAAAGAGATAACCTAAAGAGGAACACCTAAAATTGCTGGAGAATGAGGTTTAGGTAAGGGGAATTGTCATTGCTATCATGAGACTGCCATCAGTGACAGATCCCTGCCCCGAGAGCTTTACAGTCTGAAACTGGATACCAGGAAGAGTTCAGAGGGAGACAGAAGGTGGGGGTCAACAGCAGCAAACTCTGGATTCTTGGCTTAGGGTGGGGTGTTGCCAAAGGCTTCATGGGAAAAAGTGATCTGAAGCCATCACAGTGGTGTGAGTTTGTTAAGCCAAAAAGAGCTGTTCAGTCTGCCAGTATGCAGAGTTAGCTGAGCATAAGATCAGGCCCAGTTTTACTTTGTCCTGATTCATGCAAGCAAACAGTGTGCTCATTGGACAGCCAGAAAGATTCAGGCTGGACGTCTGGTGAAAAAATCTCTCCAAATGACTGGCTGAACAGGCTGCTTAGAGGGGAGGGTCTCAAAAGAGCTAACCATATCTTTGCAGGCTGGACAAACCTAGGCACCATCAGATCTATGAGGCTGAACTAAATGTGACCCTTTAAGGTTCCTACCAGCCCTGCACCCCAGCACTCTCTTTGCTGGAGATGAGGGGCAGAGCAAGCCCCGAAGCAGGCAGTTTTGATTCTTTCATGATATGCCCAAATCGGCACCTTAGAGCCTCCCTCTCAAGAAACCGGCATGTCCTTAAAACTGCTCAATGCCTCATTACCGGTTTTCTCTATTCTGGAGACCCACATTTTTTCACTTGTGTTTCTTTAAACAGCTGTGAATAATAACAGTGGGCTGCTTAACATGTTCTTGTGTAAAGGCACTTCCATAAGTGCGTGATGTGTTCTGTGTGTGGGGCTGTGCGTGTGTGTTTAATACCTTCAGTGTTTTGGTGTAGCTTCTGCTGCCAACTTTATAATGGGTGTTCCCTTTTTTTATACTAGCCGTTTTGTTCTACTTTTTGTTGTCCTGTGGTAGCGTCGCATGGAGAAGCAGACGCTGTTCCAGGCACAAGTAGCAGTGTTCGTCCGAGCTGGGGCGTTCGCTTTCTAAGAAGCGCTGCAAAATCATCCAAAGGAGAGGCCCCTGCTTGTACTCTGGGGTCATCCAGCTGGGCTTGACCAAAGTATTCTGTGGCAGGTTTTATCAAGTCAGTCTCTGTGTTCTGTTGGGTGCTCAAAGGCCCAGAGGGATTAGCATTCCTCTCACTGGCATTCACAAATTGACTCCCCTCCTCATCTCCTGATCCGGTCCCTGTTTTCACACCCGAGAGAACTTGAGCCACAGATGCCAGTTTGTGTACCTTGCATTTTCTCTCCCTGTTTGGTGCTTTACTCCTGACCCGAATGAGCAGGAAGTGACAGTTTGTGGGAAATCCGGCAGTGCACCTGCCTTGGTTTCCTTTTGCCAGAAGCAGCTTGGGTCATGATTCCCGTCTGGGTTCTCAGAGGAGGGGAAGGGTGTGTTTGGAAGCAACCGGCTGAAAGTCTTTTCTCGCACACCCCGACCCCAGCATTATGAACAGAGCTGAAACAAATTTTCTCCTTTAAAAAGTGTCCTTGGAATTCTTGTTTCAAGAGCTGATTTCAGACGGTTCAGATTCTGTGCCTCTAATTTTGCATTTGAGGGTGTTAAATACCTGAAGCTCAGTGGTGTGTCATAGCAAGTTTCTTGCCAGGGAATGCTTTCTGCATCCGTGTCAGCTGCTGAACACCTCAGCATGCCACAGAACTTTAAGGCATGTGCTAGGAAAGACTGCCATCCGTTAAGAGGAGAAAATAGTCGAGCTAGTTGGACCAATGGACTTGGTATATTAGATTAACATTTTACATTCAGGCTAACACAGTGAGCTAAGTTCCCGCTAACCTGCAAGCACGTGGCAGGAAGTTATGGTGCTAGTCATGTGACAGGAAGGGGGGAGGCGTACAACAGTGAGGAACAAGGCAAGGCTACAGCCATGGCGGAATCTTCTCCACCACTGAGTGACTTCCCCTTGCCATCCTGTTGCTCTGCTTGGCATGCTTGTTACACGGCAGGTCTTTCCAAAATGCAGCAAAAGAAAGACAGCTCTGTAGGGGCTCATGATGCAGCAGACACCTGCCCAGCTTGCTCCTTCCTCCAGGGATGGGGCTGTGGCTTAGTGGTAGAGCATCTGTCTTGCATAAAGTCAGTCCCAGGTTCATTCCACAACATCTCCAGGTAAAAGGATATGGTAACTGGTGGTGGGGAAAACCCCCCACCTGAGGCCCCGGATAGCTGTTGCCAGTTAGGCTAGTAACCGCTGACCTTGATAGACCAGGGTCTGACTCTGCATTGGAGAGTTACTTGAATGTATGTAGAAGGAGGACTGTCCAACCCACTGGATGTCAACCACTAGGTTAATGAATGTTTCACACTCAAAGACTTTGGACAAAATGGGGAACTTCTGATGAACTTTCCAGTACTGGTGAAAATTTCTTTCAGCTCTTGTGTCCCAAGTAAGCCAGAAGTCTGCATTCATATCTCTTGGGTTGTTCATGAGCATGGGGGGTGGGTGGGGGTTGCATGGACCAGTGGAGCACCGACACCATGGTCTTCAGTTCAAGGGGGAAGCAGAAAGAGCTCTAGGTCAGATAGTGACTGAAGATAGAAATCTACTTTTTAAAGGGAGCTGAAGGTGGTTTGAAAGCAGGGTTTCTGCATGTGGGTGTGAGCACTGGACCTCTTGGAAATGGCAGGGTTTTCTTTTTAACTTGCGTGAGCGGAGGCGGGCAGAGGGACAGACGGAGTCTGTGTCTCCATCATAGTCAGCCTCTCTCCCACCGTGTTCTACTCTCAAACTCGTCTACACCATTGTTACATGGGGGAAGAAAAGTTCAGAGGTTTTTCCCCCCCTAAACTTTCTGGCATATCTGTCCACAAACTTTAACCTGGTTTCCAAGCCCTTGTGATTCCTCAAAAGAGCCACCTAAGACCTGTGATTCAGCAAACTTGGAAAACAAATATTTCTTGTGGGAGGATGCAGTTGCTGAAATGGTTTTGAAACACTTCCAGTTTACAGTGTACTCCTCCAGAAAGTTTGGTGGGAGAAGAGCTGAGAACTCTTTAACTGGAGCAACAGGGGAAGGAATATCTCAGAGCATCCTTCTACACGTCTGGATGTCCGGCTGCTGTTAAAAGAAAAGGGAGAGGTAAACTTTTAAGGAAATAATGCTCATACACAGCCAGCTTCTGCTAAGTTGGACTTTCTGACCCACCACTACTGATTTATGAAGCGCCGAGCACCCCATCAGGCACACATTTCCAAGAATCAGAATGCCAGGGAAGGTTTGTGTCAAAGTCTTGTTCTTGGTTGTGTGGTGATTTCCCTGCTCAGAGACCCCCAAATGTGTGAATGTGGCCTTTTGAGTTTCGGGTGTACTTCTCCAGCGGCTGAGAGAGTGAGCGCCAGAATGTATTAACCGTCTTAGGGCTGACTGACTATTCAAAATGATGTACAGCAGTTTCTTTAACAGGGGCTTAAAAGGGGTTGGGGGGGAGGGTCTGTGATTTTTACACAACTGGTATAAATTTTGATGTGGAGCTGGTTTTTAAAAATCTTCTAACAATGTTATTAGTCACTGCGAATTAACACCTTCCTTGCCTTTCAATGTATATCTTTTTAAGTTATTGATGTGGGGGGGCTTCCTCTCAGGGGATCCCTTTGCTGAAATGCTTTGACAATTTACACATTTATGAAATAAAGCACTGTACCTTCCCAATCAGGCTGATTTGGGCCTTTTTTACTATTAAGATGCCGCTCCCTCCCACCCTTACGACTGGTGTGTGACTGAATATATGTTTCCCCTTTCTGAGGCAATCTTTTCCCTCCATTTCTCAGACCTCTCGAGCCACCTTTGCTGGCTCACCTTGGACACCATCTCCCTCTTCCTGAAGGGTGTGGCCTGGGCTATCTTGCTGTCTATCACATTTTTCTCTTTCCCTTCATCCGAGGAGCTGAAGGCAAAATGCGTGAGTCTCCTCTTTGTGATTTCTAGAACATTCCATGTTGCTGAACAGGCCAAGAGGTTCCTGACTTCAAGAGGAATGGCAACAACTCGGATTGCTGACCTTGATCACAAAGCACCTGACCAGCTTAACAAAGGAGATGGGAGTTCCCCAAAACCCTTTTCTGAGGTACTTCAAGACAAGTAAAGTTGGCAGGTGTGGACTCAGGACACTGTTCTTCCTGGCTTCGGGGGCAAGGATCTCCTGGATGAATGAATGGTACCAGCACAGTCTCCCCTCCCTCCTGAGGGAAACCTAGAAGGGCCACATAGCTATCTGGCCCGAATCTCTCCCACCCCATATGAAGGCTCCCCCCTTCTAGGCAGCAGCACTGACCCGTCAAGTGAGAGATGAGCCCCAAATGAAAAATCATGATTGCTTTTGCAAACTTCAAATTTTACAACAGTAACTTGTGCAAATTTGTTTCACTTGTTCTGCAGTGGAAAAAAGTTCTGTGCCAAGAGGGCTGGTTTGTTGGTCTGTTTCCTCTGAGCCTGTGCCTACCTGGGTCACCAAAACAGATTTCATTCACACGTTTCCCCCACCCATGACAGCCAGCGTGGTGTAGTGGCTAAAAGCAGTGGTCTCTAATCTGGAGAACCAGGTTCAATTCCCCACTCCTCCACATGAAACCTGCTTGGGTGACCTTGGGCCAGTCACTGTTCTCTGAGAACTCTCTCGGCCCCATCTACCTCACAAAGTGCCTGCTGTGGGGTGGAGAAGGGAAAGGCTACCGTAAGCCATGCTGAGACTCGTTAGGGTCGAGAAAAGCAGGGTATAAAAACCCACTCTTCTTTCTACTCCTCAATGCCTAATAGGTCCCAAGTTCTTACAAATACGCACACACACTAGGGTTGCCAGCCTCCAGGTGGGGCCTGGGGATCTCCTGCTTTTACAACTGATCTTCAACTGACAGAGATCAGCCCCCTTGGAGAAAATGGCTGCTTTGAAGGGTGGACTCTATGGCATTGTACCTCCTGAGGCCCCTCCCCTCCCCAAACCCCGCCCTTTCCCGGATCCACCCCCAAAGTCTCCAGGTATTTTCCAACCCAGACCTGGCAACCCTAACACACACACACATTGGGGAAACCCTCTTATACCGCATATTTGAGAAGACCTGATGGATCTCTCTTGCAGACTATGAAACCGGGAGGGCCATATGTAAAGAACCCCTTGAGCCTTCTCGTCAAATACTATGTCCATCTTCACCCACCGACCCACCCCACACAAAAACACTTTCTATCTGATAAGCCCCTCCACTGGGGATCTTGGACTGAAAGAGGCTGAAGCAACTGAAGAATGAATTTTCCCTGAGGTTTATTCACAAGTAAATCCTTTGTGGCATCCACATCACAAAAACTTTCCCCCTTTTATAAAAAATACATTTAAAAAAAAATACACAAATCAGCTATAATTTAAATACAATATTAGTTGAACTTTACAAGTAAACATTTTTTGAGACATGAAAGTGCAGTTATTGGGACTGACATCCAGTGTGGCCTTCCCCCATCCCTTTGAGGAGTGCTTCAGGGGTTTTCCTGGTGTCCGTTTTCTGGGAGCTTGGCCATGCGATCCTTGGTCCACTGCTTTTGGGGATCAGCACAAATCCTCCTGTTGCCTTTAGTGTAAAACCTGCAAAAGGGAGGGGGGAAGCTTATTAGTGCCGAGACAGAAAGCTGGGGAAAGTCTCTTCCTTGCATCCTGACTGGCCCAGAGCTGGCTTCTGTGCATCAGTGCAAGGGACTCCACCTCTTCATCCTGAGCTTTTAAGAACCAAATTACAGCTGCACAGCCTCAGTTCTGCATCCCTGCATCTTATCAGTAGGGAAAGGGGCAGAGGCTCAAGGATAAAGCACCTGTTTTGCATGCAAAGGCCCGGTTTACTCCCTGGCACCCCCAATTAAAATAGGGATAGGGAAAGAACTTTCTCTGCCTAAGATCTGCAGATGGTCTGCCAGGTGACATAGTCAGGAATGGGTACAAGGCAGTTTTCCAACACTGAAGTTTTACTTCTAGGAGTCTTAAATTAGTATGGTTAACAGAGAACACGAATGCTTAACATGGCTGCAGTTCTCTTCCTTGGTGCACTGCAGGCATTACTTCAGAAAGTCTAACAACTACCCTGGAAAGCAGGGCCAGTGCTAGTAATCCCCCTTGCTGTATTCAGGAAGGCGTTAATGGAGATGGGACTTTTCCAGAAGATCTGGCTGTGAGTCCACCGATTGGCTCAACTCTAAAGTGTGTTAAGTCTGAATGTTTGGTGTAGTGGTTAGGTGCTCAGACTCTAATCTGGGAAAACCAGGTTTGATTCCCCACTCCTCCACTTGCACCTGCTGGATGACCTTGGGCAAGCCATAGTTCTGTCAGAGCTGTTCTCTTAGGGACAGTTCTGTCAGAGCTCTCTCAGCCCCACCTACTTCATAGGGTGTCTGCTGTGGGGAGGGGAAGGGAAAGGAGTTTGTAAGACGCTCTGAGACTCCCAAGTGAAGGGTGGGGTATAAATCCAGTCTCTTCTCTTCTTTTTAAATGGAGTATTAATCTTTTTTAATTAGGTTCGTTACTGTCTCTGCAACTTGGTTTGCTCCATTGTGCCATAGCCTGGAGTCCAAGGAAATAAGGTAGGACAGAAATGTATCAAATCACTCCATGTGGCTGAGAGACAGTAGCAGCTAGCCTAGTGATTCAATGACGGAATTAAGATTTGAACCTGGGACTTCTTGGAAATAATAAAATTGGGGTGTGTGTATGTACGTGTTTTGGCCTGAAAACGTATGGATTTACACTAAAATCCACCCCCACCCTGGAAAATTAAATGGACTAAGCCAGAAAGAACCTTGCAGGTTAAAACAAAACAGAGTCTTGGTGCCCCTGCTGAGACTATTACGGCAGCATCTTTCATTGGCCCGACATCCACTTCCTCAGGTGCATCAAGTGGTGTCCCCAGCCAACCAACAGCAGTACTCTCCATCTGAGGAAATGGGTACCAGTTCACGAAAACTTCTACTACAAAAAATACATTCCTCCTAACCAGTGTTCCCTCTAAGCCGAGTTAGTGTGAGCTAGCTCACAGTTTTTTAGCTTTCCATCTCACAGATTTTTGTCTTAGCTCAGGAAGGGACGGCTCCAGAGCAAACTAATTTATGCAGCCGCTAAATCGCTCGCTTATAACTTTAGTGCCAGGAGCTCACAAAGTAGAAGTTTTGCTCACAAGACTCCACAGCTTAGAGGGAGCATTGCTCCTAACGTACCTCCAAGACTCCTTTTTTGTGCAGGCTGCAACGGGCCAAATACAAAGTGGCAACTAAGGGGCTCGCCAAGCCAGACAATTTATTTAAAATAACAATGCTTGCCATTTTATAACATTCTGGCCAAGCTGAATAATTTAAAAAAGCATTTTTTTCAATACTTACACAACAGCTGGGGGGTTGTGCCTGCTGAGGACTTCATAAGACGCCAGGTACTTCAGTGGAACGGGCTTTCCCGTGAACTTAATGCAGTGGGGAGAGTTTTGTGCTGAAAGAGAGAAGGAAATGGAGGGTTTTTAAAATCATTCCTGCTTGGCAAATTTGCTGCTCCTTGGGTTGTCAGACCCAGAAAAGGATTTAGAAGTCTCTCTGGTCCTGAGGCAGAATCTCATTTCTCTACCACATGGCTTCTGTGGATTTTCCAAGGGACAGCCTACAAAGCATCACAGAATCATAAAGTTGGAAGGGGCCCTACAGGCCATCCAGTCCAACCCCCTGCTCAATGCAGGGTCAGCCTACATCGTCCCTGACAAGTGTTTGTCCAGCCGTGACTGCCAGTGAGGGGGAGCTCACCACCTCCCCAGGCAGCTGATTCCACTGTTGCACAACTCTTAGTGTAAAAAAAAAGTCCTAATATCCAACCGGTACCTTGCTGCCCGTAATTTAAACCCATGACGCAACTGCTTTTAGGCAATTTATTCCCGAGCTACCCCCAGCATCCAATCTCCAACTCCTGTCCGCCATTTTTTTTTGAAAGGGTGCTCAGTACTAAAGTTTCACTTCAAATATGGAAACTTTAAAAAGTTGAATGAGGGCCTGCTGTGTTGTAGTAGCTTAGATAGCTGCCACTCTCTTTAGTTGTATATCTAGATGTTTATACACTGTTTTTCTCCCTTCATTTGATTTATGCTTGTGCCAGCCGCACTGTGAGGTGGGTTTGGCTGAGAGAGTGCAGATGGCCCACAATCACCCGACTTTCAGAGGAGACCCAGAGATTCGAACCTGTGCCTCCTAGATCCCAGTCCAATATTCTTAACTACTACACCATGCTTTGCCACTGCAGCTGAGGGCCAGGTCATGCAAGTAGGCTGAAACAAGCACCACTGATAGTTCTGAAGAAATGCTCACATGAACACAAGGAACTCTAGGAAACTGCCCCTGAGTCAGCTAGCTCAGGATTGTCTCCTCTGACCAGCAGAGATTTAACAGGTAGATTTCAGGTAGGGAACGGTGATTCCCAGCACCCACCACCTGAGACACTTTAAGTGGAGATGCCAGGGTTTGAATTTTGGCTCGCAAAGCAGGTGCTCTGCTGCAGAGCCACAAGCTCTCCTGAGCAAGTACAAATGGGTTTCTGTTTTAGCGGCTGAAGCTGTGGCTCATTGGCAGAGCATCTTCTTTGCATGCAGAAGGTCCCAGGCTAATCCCTAGCATCACCACCTGAAGAAGGATCAAGTAGGAGGTGATGTGAAAGGACCTCCACCTGAGACCCTGGAGAGCTGATGCCAGTCAAAGGAGGCTACGCTAGCCCAATGGTCCGACTCCAGAGAAAGGCAGCTTCATGTGTACCCTTCCAAAGAGTTATGCTGCAGGATCGTAGCTTCCTCCTCTCCTGCTTAGATGGGTACCTTTTTGCACAAACATCAATGCTCCCTCTAAGCTGCGGAGTCTTGTGAGCAAAAATTCTACTTTGTGAGCTACCGGCATTAAAGTTGTGAGCGAGCAGTTTGGCTGCTGCATAAATCAGTTTGCTTTGGAGCCATCTGTCTTGAGCCAAGACAAAAAAATGTGTGAGCCGGAGGCTAAAAAACTGCAAACTAGCTCACACTAATGCAGCTTAGAGGGAACACTGTTACTCCCTCCCCTCTGCTTCCATCTCCTGCTCTGTTCTTTGAAATCTGAAAAAAGGATAACTGATTGTTCTCTTTGCAGAGACTAACATTCCTGGTCAACAGAGGCTCCTCAGGAAGGAGTCATGTTCTGCCCCTATCCGCATGAATAGGGCACATGATGCGCTGCATGCCTCTTCCTCACAGCCAGTGCAGTCTGAAGTGGCAACACTGAGCCCGACCCAAAAACCATGGCTCTTGGGGGTGCCCATGGCTATTAAAGGCTTGCTAAGCTGCAGTCACGGGGCTCATCGGAACGGAGCCTCCATTCCACCCTTGAATATGAACGAGCGAGAAAAGAAAAGGGACAACTTACCACCAGGCTGAGCCTGAGACTGCAATAAGAAGCTGGCGACCAGGAGAAGTGCGAGGGCAGCCACGGAGAAGTTCATCCTTGCCATTGGCAGCGAGAGTGCAGAAGAGCCAGATGCGAGAGCGGAAGCAGGAGGTGTTGCTTTTGAGAGTCAGCTTTGCTCCACTCCGAAGATGAGGACCTTGCCCTCATTTATTGAGCGAAAGGGGAGGCGGAGATTTCTTGGAAGTAAAATTAACGTTTCATGTGTGAGAAATGATGACATGCCCCCAAATCTGCCAAGTCTGGAGATCCGGAATGTGGAAGTGAAACTCTTTGGAAGAGGTTTCCGCAATTCGGTCTGGGCTTGCCAAGGGGAGAGCTCAGCCAAGAAAGAAGCGAACAGAGTTTGGCGCAGGAACTTGGAAGGGAGGAAAGGTAGACCGGCCAAGGGGAATTCTCTAAGAGCGGCTTCTCAAATGAGGCTTTACTTACTTGCAAACGTCAGACTGGCATGCATATCTAATGTGCATGGACATTTGTGAAGAACACATGTGCCTGTTTCACCATAAAACCAGATGCTGGAGGACACAACTAGCTTTACCAAAGGGCCATTTTGGGAATGGGGGGGGGGTAAGTCCTCCCCCCTGAGCCTGCTGTGAACTCCAGTTGCTCCTTCACCCTCCTTCACACTTTACTTTTAGGAGCTAGTTTGGAGCTGCGAATCCACCCCACCCACCAGCATATGCCTTTTGTGAACAACATTTTCCTGCAAAGCTCTAACAACCAAAAGAGGGAAAGTGTTGTGCACAAAGGTTCTCTGAGACACATTACATTTCAGCAGGGGCTGTTTGCATGTGCTGGGCAGCAGTGACTGGTGAGCCATTAGGGCTGCCAAGTCAGCCCGGGGGGGGCGGGGGATCCCCCGCTACAGGGGTTCCCGATCTGCCGGCCAGCATTCGGCCGGCGGGGGAAACCCTACCCCCGAGGTCGTCCAGCCTGGATGATCTCCCTCACGTAATGACGTCACCCGGAAATGACGCCATCACGTTGGGGGCGTTGCCAGGGCGACGCTCTGGCAATTGCCCCAAAACTCTATGATACCATAAAGTTTTGGGGCGATTGCCATAGCGTCGCCCTGGCAACGCCCCCAAAGCGTGTGCGCCAGGGAAGCTCCCGGCCAGCAGAGCTTCCCCCCCCCCCCCCGCCGGTAAGTTTAATACACTTGGCAACCCTATGAGCCATCCAGTGAAACAACCAACCCGCCAAGCTGCCTTGAATTAAATCCAGGCCTGTTGCCAAACAAAGGAGGCAAACTGTGACAGGGAAACATTATATTACTTTTCTTGTTGACATTAATGACACGACTATATTGAGCGAGGTAGGCCAATGGTAAAAAGCTGCTTCAGGTGTTCGGAGGGCTGAAGGTTAGCTACAACTTTCGCCTTCCAATGATGGGTCTGGCTGACGTTCAACAAGCTGCTGCATGGGTCCACCACCGTTAAGGCCCTGCAGTCCTGCTGCCCGCCTCCAGCCTGATAGTTTACATGGTATGGGGGAGATGGTCTCATGGCTTCAGCCCCTTTTTGCAAAATGGTGACTGTGTTGGCCACAGTTAGTGCAATTGGCTACTGCAGCCATGCTGGGCAAATGCTGTAGCTCACCTCCTTTCATCGGGAAGGCTTCTCCCATGGAAGGTTCCATGAGATCTTTCCCAGGAATCAGAAAAGAGCTCTCTGTGCCTGAGACCCCGCTGTCAATCAGTCTGTACTCGGCTATGTTGATCAGTGGCCTGATTTGGTAGCAGGCAGTTTCATATGGTTGTGTATAAACCCTTGGATGGCCTGGTATCCTGCAGACTCCTGCTTAAGGTCTACCTTCACACTACTGCTGCTGGAATTTGCAAGTGTCCTCGCTTCAGTCATGAAAGAGTTAATCTGTTGTTTGCATTTACAAATTAGTAGTTAGCCCTCACCAATTAGAGACTGTGTAGAAGTTCCTGCTAGAGAAGGAGGAGGGAATAGTCCTAATGAAGTGACCTGAGATTCCCTATTGGTTAATCAGTTTCATTGGGGGTACTACATGCTTTTTGCCGGGTACTCCATTAGGGGGAGTTTTGGGGGTGTCTTCCTGTTTCTTTGTTCTAGAGATCACTAGAGTTTTAGTCACCATGGAGGTTAGATCAGGAGATGCTACTTAGACTGTTTACTGTTTATTATTATTCGTCCAAAGGTTACCCTACCCTTTAGCGAAGTATTTTCTTTGTTACGAAACACACATGACTCTGTGCGGCTTTTAATCTGCTTCGTTTTGGGTACTCTGCTAATTTCCCCAACAACTGCTCATAGTAAAGGTAAAGGTTTCCCTTGCTCGAAAGCCAGTCACATACAACTCTAGGGATGCGGTGCTCATCTCCGTTTCCAAGCCAAAGAGCCAGCGTTGTCCAAAGACGTTTCCGTGGTCATGTGGCTGGCATGACTAGGCACCACTGTTTCCTTCCCACCAAAGTGGTACCTATTTATCTACTTGCAATTTCTTGCTTTCGAACTGCTAGGTTGGCAGGAGACGGGAGCTCATTCTGTCATGCAGCACTCGGGTCTCGAACTGCCGAACTACTGACCTTCCGGTCTGCAGTTCAGTGTCTTAACCACTTGAGCCACTGCAGCCTCTAACAACTGCTCGTAGGCATGTGCTAAAATCCCACGGGGTACCTGGGACCTTAAGCTCACCAGGAAAAGTCCCAGTGGGCTAATGGCCTGGGGGACCCCTATCACCCCACGGTGGCCACCCTGACCCTGTGCAAGGCACCATTGCTATGAGCCAGTGGCCACTATCCTATGAAAAGCATGTGGGAGGTGCCTTGACCCAGCCCAGCAGCCTTCCCTCTGCGTAAGGTGGGTGGCTCACTCTGCCTTCTTCCTTCCTCCCTGCGGGGGGGAGGTGGGCAGGGTCCTTTTCCAGGGCCATTTTTGTCCCCCAGTCTGCCCCTGCAATCCTACATTGTGGTACCTGCTAAAACAGCTCGCACACATGCTTGCATTTTGGGATCCTCATATAGACTCCTCACAAGCTCTTTCTGGCAGGTACACAAGCCTTTTTAAAAAAAGAAACACAAAAAAACCCAGTGCTAGTGTGTGCTAAATGCGACCGTTTCAGCCAGTGCACAGTATTGTGCTTGTTAAAATTGGACTGGTTGCTGATGTGCTTAGCAACCCGTGGCTCACTTGGGCTCTGTGTTTCTTGGTCTGCAGGACCTGCCTGTCTACTAAGTCCCTGGTTTGGACAAAGGGACCAAAGCAACCACAAGGATCAGGGCCGGGTCCTTGTTTGGTGAGCCAGTTTGGTGTAGTGGTTAGGAGCGCGGACTCTAATCTGGGAGAACTGGGTTTTATCCCCCACTCCTCCACATGCAGCTGCTGGTGTGACTTTGGGTCAGTTACAAGTTCTTTCAGAGCTGCTCTCTCATGAGCAGTTCTCTCAGAGCTCTCTCAGCCCCACCTACCTCACAGGGTGTCTGTTGTGGGGAGGAGACGGGAAAGGAGATTGTAAGCCGCTCAGAGACTCTTTTGGGTAGTGAAGGGCGGGGTATAAATCCAATCTCTTCTTCTTCTTGTGTGCTCTCTGGCGGTTTAGGCAAAGACAGTCTGCAGATGGTTAATGGAGACATTCACGGTGAAAGTGGGGAGGCTCACTGTGCACCAACCATTTGAGGAAAGATGCCCCAGTTCTTGGGAACAAGTTTTCCTTTGGCATGCGCCAGGCTAGGATTAAGGTTGCCAACCTCCAGGTGGTGGCTGGAGATCTGGGATTACAAGTGGGCTTCCAGGCGACAGAGATCAGTGCCACTGAAGAAAGCAAAGTTTGGGTCCAGTGGCGCCTTTAAGACCAACAATTTTTAATTCAAGGTATAAGCTTCTGTGTGCACTGCATGCACACTTCTTCAGATACAACAAAATGGAAGTTACCAGTCCATATATATAGGTAGAGGGTAGGTAGCAGATTAACATACAGCATAATGAAGATATTTAACAGCTGCAAGGAGGACCAAACAGGAATAACAAGCTTAGGAGAAACAGACCACTTTGGAAGGTAGACCCACTTAAGTGCCTCTGTTTCCCAATCCGCAACCGTCTCAAACTCCATCCCAAAATCTGCAAGAATTTTCCAACCCAGAGCTGGCAACCCTCATTAGGATGACGAATGTCAGCACTGCTGCCAGCCGGGCCAGGTCTTCTCTGCTCTGGACGCTGGGAGCGGATCCCCCTGTGTCAATGTAGAGGCCCCAGACATGGCTTCACTTTGCACCAGGCTTGTCACTGTTACAAAGTGATGCCTCTAATGCCACAGGCTGCTGTCAAAGGACAGCATGGAGTCTTGCAGCAGATTCTCAGCAGGGTCAGCACATCCATTAAGCACACATAAGGTCTGCCTTATGTGGAGGTGGAGGGGCACCGACCCTTTGCCTGCAGCACTGGAGTCTGCTGCAACGAGCAGTTGTCCCAGGAGATGCTCCTGGCCCCAGTGGGTGGCCTTAAGGAGCCTGTTCCTTCCCTCCCCCTTGGCATGAGGGCAAGGAGGGCACCATGGTGTGGTGCTGTGCAGCAAGGAGGGTCAGTGGCGGCTTCCCACCTCATCATGCCTTTACTGCGATGCAGAGGGGTTAGGAGGGTGGTAGCTCCCCTACAGCACCGGGGATGCAGTGAAGCCATTTGCCACCAAGGTTGTCAAAACTCCTTCAACCAGCCCTGATTCTAAGGCACACATATGGTCCAGAAGGAGGCTGGAATCGCTGGTGTGCTCCAGGTAATACCTGACTGCTGGTATCAGCCGAGGATCATAGAAGACTTGAGGAATGCCAACCCAGTCACTGGTAGGAAACCCCACCAGTGAACTAATAACTGACATGGAAAGTACATATCCAGCCTACAAACCAGTTGCACTGGAAGGGCTTTCTGCAGTCACCATTCTGTCTAGCAGAGACAAGATAAGTTCAAACTGCTTTCCTTGGCATGAAGGTCACTTTTCTTTGGAAGGGAGAGAGGCTCAAAGGAAATAGGAAACTGGCCCAAAACATCTGTGCACTTTTGATGCCCCTGTGACTTCTGGCCCCCTGAAACGAAAACAGAATCGAGTGATAGGAGAAATGTTGCAACCTTTTCTTTTTCATTCTTAAGAAGTGGATCTGAAATTGTGGAGCCGGTTGCCCATCTTTGGGCTCAAAAAACATCTGGCGCTCACCCTTTCAGATTTTCCCAGAATAATAGCAGTTGTTCTTGAGCCAAGTGCTATTAGTTTACCCTACTGTTGCTGGGGTTTTTTCTTCTTCTAAGAGAAAAGCAGGCTGAAAATAATGAAATAGATAAAGTCGTTCTGATGGGTTTGCAGAGAAGTGATCTCATTTTAGTGTATTTGGTTGATTAGTGGCCCAAGTATGTTTGCCATACTCTCAATAAGGGTGGGTGGGTGCGAATCAGTATTTACAGTTAAGGATGTGATTTGATTTAGGAGTGTTAATGAAAAAGAAATCTCTGGCCTCTTCCAGGGAATTATAGAAGAAAAGAGGTTTAGCTGTATTTCCTTATAGAGTAAGGCACACGTTAGGATTATTAAGACTCTGGGTCCAGATGGCATGCACCAAAGAGTTCCTATATGAAATTTTTAATCCATTAATCATTATATGTAACTCGTTGCTAAAACCAGCCTCTGTACTTGAGGACTGGAGAGTAGCAGGGGAAACCAGGAAATTACAGTTCAGAGAGTCTAAGGTCTGTCCATGGCAAATTAGTAGGAACTGGAATCAAGGATAGAATTATGAGGTACATAGAAGAACAACTCCTGCTGAAGAAAAATCAGCATGGCTTCTGCAAAGGGAAGTCCTGCCTCACTAACCTCTTGGAGTTTTGGGGGGGATTTTTTTGAGAAAGTGAACACACATGTAGATAATGGTGACCTGGTAGATAGATAGTTGGACTTCTAAAAGACTTTTGACAAGGTACCTCACCAAAGACTCTTAGACAAGCCTAGTAGTCAAAAGAGGATTTTTATGAATTAAAAGTTGGTTAAACATTGGGAATCAGAGAGTAGGAATAAATGACAGTTCTCTCAGTGGGGGGAAGTAAGCAGTGGGGGCCCATAAGGATCAGTATTGGCACAGGTGATACTTAGTTTGTTTATAAATGATCTAGAATCGGAGGTGAGCAGGGTAGTGGCCATGTTTACCAATGACAATTTTTTTTCAGGATGGTGAAAACCAAGGCGGTCTGTGAAAACTCCAGGAGGATCTCTCTAAATTGGATGAGTGGGCAACGATGCGGCAAAAGAAGTTTAATGTAAGTGCAAGATGATGCACACTGAAACAAAGAATCCCAGCTCTAAGTATATATTGATGGGGTCCAAACTTGCTGAAAACGAGAGGAAAAGCGATCTTTGGGGTCATAGAAGATAGCTCACTGAAAGTGTTGACACAGTACGTGGCAGTGGTAAAAAAAAGGCAAACTCCATGCTGGGGATTATAAGGAAATGGACTGAAAATGAAACAGCCAATATTATGATGCCCCCTGTATAGATATCCAGCTGTCCTCATCCAGAGCCAGGGCTTTTTCAGGCCTGGCTCTGACATTGTTTTAATTGTTTTATTGTGAACAATGTTCACCTAACTTTGTAAGCCGCTCTGAGCCTGCTATGCGGGGAGAGCGGCCTAGAAATTGAATTAAATAAATAAATATGGTGGGATGCTCTGCCAATTTCCATCAGGGCCCTGCGGGACTTAGTGCAATTCTGCAGGGCCTGTAAGGCAGAGATGTTCCACCAGGCTTTCGGTTGAGGACAGCAATGGTTCCATCATGGCCAACACCCTTTTCTTCTTTGCCTCCATCTTTGTACTTTGGCCCCTCTTTGCCCTGCCCACAAGACAACAACACAGTCCAGAGTGGGTATGAAGAAAACTATTGATGCCATCTGAGATTATGTAATTGACTTATAGATTGTATTAATTTTAACATTGTTTTTAATTGTTGAACATCGCCCAGAGCCTTGGATGTGCAGGGACTGGGCGATTCACAAATCCAGAGTGATAAATAAATAAATAATATTGCGTGGCCTCATTTGGAATACTGTGTGCAGTTCTGGTCATGGGATCTCAAAAAAGACATGGCAGAGCTTGGGGGGTGGGATTCAGAATAGAGCATCCAAAATTATTAAGGTGTTAGAGGACCTTCCCTATGAGAAAAAGCTAGAGTGACTGGGACTTTTCTGTTTAGAAACAAAGACAGATGATGGGAGACTTGATGGGGGTTTATAAAATTAACGCATGGAGCAGAGCAAGCGGGTACAGAGAACCTTTTCTCCCTCTCCCAAAATACTAGAATCCAAGGTCACCCAATGAAGCGGATGGGCAATAGATTTAGGACTGACCAAAGAAAGTACCAGCTTACTCATTGGATGATTGAAATGTGAAACCTGCTGCTAAAGGATGTAGTGATGGCCACAAGTATATATGGCTTTAAAAGGGAACTGGACAAATTCATGGAGGAGAGGTCCATCTGTGGCTATTAGCCATGGCGATGAAAGGGAACCTTCATTGTCAGAGGAAGTTGTTGGATTCTCTGGACTTGGTACTGCCAGGGAACCTCCAAAAGTAGCAGAGTGCTCAAGGCTTTAACGCAGCGGAGCTGGGGCTTGGTGTGGCAACAGACTTACAAAGTTACATGAAGTCAGCAGTCATTTCCAAAAACTAATAAGCAACTTTTATTAAAGGATATACATACTGGAGAGTGCAGGTAAGAGATAGATATAGATTACCTGCTCTAACTAACTAGATGGTGCTGGACGCATTTCTAGCCTCCATTGTGCAAGATGGAGAGATCATGCGCCTTCTTTCGTGTGTGTATGGGAGAAAGAAGTGAGAGAGACAGCGGAAGCAGAGGAAGTTGCCCTTAAGAGTAGCGTCCTACTTCAAAGGAAAGGGTCAGAGAGCAGGAAGGAAAGGATGCTCTATGTGTCCTGACCTCTCTATCTGTCTGAACTCTTTGGTGCCATCTCTCAAGTCTGAAGCAGAGACAGCACCAAGTCCTCCACTTCTAACAGAAGTGAGTGTCTGAATATGTGCCAGGAGGCACCACAGGGGAAGGCCCCAGCCTCTGTGCCCTGTTGTTGGCCAGTGCTGGAATGTATGGAACTGGCTCTACTTTAATGTCCATTAAAAAATCCCGTTGCAGAAATAGTATACTTTCAAAACAGCATCATATCACATCTTAGAGAACACAAATCAGAAGGATTAGTAAAGCCGTGAGCTGGCCTATGTAATAGCATCTATGTAAACTGGCCAGAGCTGATAACCTCTGAATCTCTCAGATTTGGAGTTCAGTGAAATCTACTTTTCCCTTTTTGGGGGCAAAGCTCTGGATTAAGAAGATTTGAAACTTAACCTTATTTCTAAAAGTCAATTTAGGTAGAATAGGAATGACATGTGCTTATATATGATCGATATCTATAGGATATACCAGTGTTCTGTGTATTTAATAATGTTTTTCATGAATCAGATGTAGAGTTATCAGATTATTTTAGAACTAAACATTTTAATTAACATACTGACCCACTTTAAACCCAGAACAACAAGAAGAAGAGACTGGATTTATACCCTGCCCTTCACTCGGAGTCTCAGAGTGGCTTACCCTTTCCCTTTCCCTCCCCACAACAGACACCCTGTGAGGTAGGTGGGGCTGAGACAGCACCTTCGAGAACTGCTTGTGAGAGAACAGCTCTGAGAGAACTTGTGACTGACTCAAAGTCACACCAGCAGCTGCATGGTGAGGAGTGGGGAATCAAACCCGGTTCTCCCAGATTAGAGTCCACGCTCCTAACCACTACACCAAACTGGCATCCAACAAGCAAACAGACAAATAAACAAACCTCAATATCACTCTTAGAAATTGAGGACTGTGCCCTGAAAAGACTGAATGTTTTAAGGGAGCTTTCAGTGATCAAACAGCACTGTGATGTTTTAGTGGTTAACACGTTGCTTTAATTAAAAGAGGCTCTAATCTCCAAGTGGCTGTTTCAAGTCATGCCCTTGCACAGGAGGGTCCAAGCGACTGTCACAGTTGGCCTTCCAGAATAACTGATTGACCACCATGTGACACAGGGTGCTAGACTCAATAGACCACTGGTCTGATCCAGCAAGGCTGTTCTTACATTCTTCTGTGCTTGGGCCAATGAGTGACAGGGCAATCCTATACAGAGTTACTCCAGTCTTATCCCATTCAAATCAGTGGCCTTAGAATGGCATAACTCTGAATAGGATTGTACTGCAACGTTATCCAGCAGACCCAAGACATTTTGACACCAAAGACAGAACATTCAAACGTACCCTCCCAGTAAAATAAAAGATTTAATAAAATAACCCTGGTTTTCTGCTCTTGAGAGGCCAAGGTCTGCTCTATGAAGCAATTTAGTCTTCCATTGCTTAATGGTAATGTTTAATGATTGCTGTTGTCTCTTTCTTGAGCTATGCCCAAACATGACGTGGGGTGGAATTTGGCACAATAATCCTTATTGTTGCAGAACTGCTTTTGTGTTCTGGAGAATTCCCTCTCTCCCCTCAGCCCTACTGTTACAGAACAGCAAATGTCAGTCCTCAGGGGCCTTGGCGATTCCAGGTTCTTGGACCTGCCAGTCTCACTGGCCTCCTGGGTGGGAGGATTAAAGGGGACCATTTGTGCTGTTTGAATTTTGAGCTGGAGTAAGAAGAAGCGGTAAGCTTTCTGGGGCTCTGGACCTGGAGCATTGTCTGTTTTTGCTATGGACAAGAGAATCATGGGACTCATATTTCTAAGGGGAGGGGGGGGTGATATGGAGAATTCTCAGTCCCTCACCAAACTTCAGTTCCCAATGATAAATTATAAAAGGGAGGGAGGGAGGAACTAATGTAAATCTATACTGTAAATTGAACCAAGTTAGATTATAACAGTGAATGCAAATAAACATTGCAGTGCTTATTTTTAAAAAATCCATCCCATATGGTATAAAACCACAGAGAGCTCTGATTCCTGTCCGTGATTTCCAGGACACCAGGTTTTGATTTTCAAACCACAGACCTCCTTTCAAAAAAGGGTGGCTTGGTTCACATTGGCATCAGCTGGACTTGCGTGCGCATGCAAATTCCCAGTGGATCAAGTCCGCGCTCGTAACCACAGGCACGCTTGTGGTCTTTCAGCCTGCTAGGATTTGCCAATAGTGGATGTTGAGACAGACCATTGACCAGAATCCATATCGGCTGAATTACTCAGTACCCATCAGATTATTGATTCAACCACTTCCATTTTTAATTCTAGTTTTAATGCCTTGGGGAAAGACCTATGAGCAGCCATGTACTGCCTTTGTTTGACAAGACATCGCTGTGATTTTTCTGGGGGAATCTAGCTCATAGTTTTGCTCAGTGGGACATTTGGCCCTAGAACTTGCCTTGGGAAGAGGAAACTTTGATGCTTATTGCTGTTTGTACCATTCCTGCCATTGTACAGCAAGCTGAACTTGGGTGGGGTCCTCATTGCAGTGGTTATAGACCCTCTTGGCAACCTTCTTGACCTCCTAATCAAAAAACCCCAAATGACTGGGCTAGACCAGAGGTGGGCATGTGACATGTGGAGGGCCACATCCTACTGGTGCAAACCCTTCATCCGACCCTCAAGCTGCTGAACAATTTGGCAGGAGCACAGGCCTACCAGACTAGCATCAGATAGCCAGATGACACTCCTGCAAAGCCACTGAACTGCTGAAGGGCTGACGGCTGCTGAGAGCTGCAGTGTGAGAGAGAGGGGCTCCTGTAGCAATGCTGGCACTGGAATGGAAGGGCCGGCATCCTACCCAGAGCCCTCAAAAGTGGACAGAGACTTGGATGTGGCCCTTGAGCCCAAAGGAGACCCACCCTGGATCACCCTTGGGCCCTGGAGACCCACCTGGTGTCCCACCAGGTTGGAGGACACCAGGTCAAGGAAAGCCAGGTATCTTTGGGGCCAGGGATCACTAGCAGATAGCTCTCAACAGAGTGTAATGCTCTCTCAGGGACATACCAGAAGAGGCAGTCCTGAAGATACACCGGTCCCAGACCACTCAAGGCCTTATATCCAAAATGGGGCTACTCCATGCCTCCATGAACACATGAAGCTGCCTCATACTGGGTGACACCGTTGGTCTATGAAGATCGATCTTGTCTACTCTGACCGGCAGCAGCTCTTCAAGGTCTCAGGCTGAGGTCTTTCACATCACCTCCCACCTGATCCTTTAAACTGGAGATGCCTGGGTGGAACCTGGGACCTTCTGCATACCAAGCAGATGCTCTACTATGGAGCCACCACCCCTCCCAATGTTTTCATTTGTGTTGGACATGGAGGTCACTGTGAGTTAACTTCTGCTGGGGAGGGGAGGTTGTACTGTGCCCCCTCCAGGACAATAGTCAGTCTTCGCACTGATGCAGAAGGTGGTGAGAATTAATGATAATGAAAACCTGTTCTCCATACTGATTGCAGTTGTCGCTGGCTCAGAGCTGAAAGGAAAACCCAGGATTGCTTCATGAGGGAAGATAATCCTCTGCTCACTCTGTATACCTCCTTCTTGGAGGGAAAAGGCATCTTTGGAATGTCTCTTTATCAAACTGACTCAAAGAGGGGCCAGGTGGAGGCAGCTTTCTGTGGCCAGAACACAGCAGGAGTCCTTCAAGAGGTCAGAACTCTATGGTTCATACCCAGTACCCACGGTTTTGGGGAGAGGGTAAATTGCTTTATGTGACTAAAAATATTTATAGCCCACCTTTCTCCCAGCACCAAAGGAGCCAAGACAACCTGCAGCTGGGGCCTGGACATCTCCCGGAATTAATACTGACCTACAAACAATAGAGATCAGTTCCCCTGGAGACAGCTGCTTTTGAGGATGGATTCTATGGCATTGTATCCTAGGGTTGCCAGGCCCCCGGTCTGGGCAGGGGTTCCCCAGCTTTTGCGGGCCTCTTTACCCTGGCAGCCAGCTGGCCAGCAGGGGGAAACACTGCCCTCAAATGCCCCTGAGTGTGATGT
The DNA here is from genome assembly GCA_029233225.1 of Lepidodactylus listeri. Taxonomy (NCBI): domain Eukaryota; kingdom Metazoa; phylum Chordata; class Lepidosauria; order Squamata; family Gekkonidae; genus Lepidodactylus; species Lepidodactylus listeri. The sequence goes on along the minus strand of JARCFY010000019.1, from coordinate 31,142,759 downwards.
AACGATGTGACCTGGAAGTGATGTCATCACGTTGATGATGTCGGGGTTGACACTCTAGTTGGGCAAAACTCTATGGTAAAATTGGGCTCAAACCATAGAGTTTTGTCCAAAAATTGAGTGTCACACCTGACATCGGTGGCGTGATGATGTCACTTCTGGGTGACATCATTACATCGTGCACACTTTGCACACATGCCAGAAGATCCCGGGATGGACCCTGCAGCCCCCCACTGGCAGCCAGGTAGGACCTGACAACTCTATTGTATTCTGTTGGCGTCCCTCCCCTCCCCACCCCCAGGCTCCACCCTCAAAATCTCCACATATTTCCCAAATCCAAAGCTGGCAACCCTAATTTTTTCAAAACAGCAATGACTGGAGTCCAAATAATAAAACCATAAGACAACTTTTAAAAAAGAGGCAAACTTGCCATAAACTGCAACTTTGGCATTAAGTTCTCTGTCTGACAAAACTATCCATGGATGATCTTCAGAAACCACTCAAGAGGTTCCAGCATCTCTTCTTACAAACTTGGTTTTTCAAACACCCCAGAATAGAGGCCAGTTAGCAGCTTCCCTTCCTTCTTCTTGCAGCCTGTTCCACCACTTAGGAAGTGTTCATGCAAGCTATGGCTGAATGTGTCAAGGGAAGGGTTCAAAATCTGGAGTTGGCCAGAAGAACAAAATTGCTACATGGGTTCATACAGAGAGGAGTTAGTTAGTTAGCTAGCTAGCTAGCTAGTTAGTTTATTAACACAGTCAACGACTAGCACAAATCACAGTACACAATACTCAGTATGCCAGAATTATACCTCAATCAACAATAAATCAATAGATGGGGTATATAAAATGATTTAAAATAGATAATTAATGATTAAAATGAAGATCGTTAAAAATTTGGTGTACTGCATGGAATATCTTTGCGGATTTTATAGGCAACTGAAAAAAAACCTTGCACAAGAAGCTGTAGTCTGCAAACTGATGCCCTGAGAAGCTTCCTTAAAAATTCGGAGTCGGAGCAGCCCAGTAGCCTTCTGCACAGAGGGAGAATAAACTTAACACGTATTTCCTGATAGAACCAGCAGGAGAACATAACATGTTTGTTTGTTTCAACAATACCAGCACCACAAAGACAAACCCTCTCTAACATAGGAGTCTTTCTGTATCTCCTGTTCAGCACCACAGACGTTGGTACATGCCACCTGACTAGAGAGAACACACTGCGATGGGTAGGAGACGCTAGAGATGAAAGATAGGCTGCCGGAGCTACAATATATCTGGTGTTGTCCGGAGCCAAAAAAATGGTTGCTCTGCTAATATCACCTTGCCATTTAGTATCTAGCACCCTCTGTTTAATGGATGCAATCACCTGATCCAGTCCCATTACTAGGAGAGTCCGTGGAGAAAAACCTAACATTGTCAACTGATGATGAACTGCAGTTAACCAGGAGGATCGAAAGTGATCCCTAAGTATTAAAGGTGCTAATCCTTGGGGAAAATAATTTCATTTGAGCCAAAATTTAATAGAGACAAGGCTTGCCCTGGCCTCTATTTTAATCAGGCCAGATTCTAAGTGCAAACTTGCATTAGAAACGCAACTGGGCAGATGGAGAACCGCCCTTAAAAATGTTGATTGGACTCTTTCTAAAGGGCAGAGCAAGAAGATGGAAGATCTAGTACTGTCCCATACAGAAGCTGGGATAGAGTTTTGGCTTGATATAGTTTGAGGGCAGTACAGAGGGGAGTTGTCTGTCCAATATTTGGGTTCCAGTTTATGACGAGCTTTAAAGGTCAAAACCCACACCTTGAATCTGGAGTCACTGGCCAATGCAAAGACTAGAACTGGGGAAATACAACCCCAATGGCTCCCCCCGCAGCTATCAAATTGGCTGCTGCATCCTAGACCAGCTGAAGTATCTGAATTGCCTTCAGATCTTTGCTTAAAGATTTAATCAATGTGCCATGTTAATTAACCAACTGCACATTAGCAGCATCGAGTGGGATCTTCCCTGCTATTGATACCCCAGGAAATTACTGGGGATGAGGTAATAAGCAGAAAGGCAAAGCCACGGGTCAAATGTTTCAAGAGCCACGTCTAACTCTCTGCAAGAGGAAGTCCAGAGAGAGGCTTTTTTGGTATTAGGGTTCCTCTCTAACCCAAGTATATCAGCATCGTGTTGATGACTCAGGAAACCACAAAGGGTTGCTGTTTCCGATCGCCGGAACCTGAATCAACTGATCCAGAGGTTGGTCTGAAGCAATGGCTGGACTTACAGAATGAATGGAAAATGTCAATCACTGAAGGGGCTGCACCATCAAAGTGGTCCTGTCATACACGTGTGCATGAGTGACAATGAATCTGACCCTCAACTGAGAGTTTAGATTTAGGATGGCTGACGTGCATTTTGTGAGGATAGGAGCAAATTGACGTCATTGGTCTTACAGAGCATTGCCAGCACAAGGCAGTGATAAATTCCATGAAATTTCTCTCTTGGTTGTCTTTTAAAGAATGATTGAAAATGTCCAACAGAAGGCTTAGGTTGGAATAATATGATGGATTGATCTTGGGCTTTGGTGAATCTGTCAGGCTGCGATCAGATGAGCAGTTTGATCTGCTGTTGCCCTGCCTCTAATTGAGCCAAGTTATTTTATAACAGATAATCCCTATCTGACTCACCCTTTTAGTGTGCTTCAATGTGCTTTTACCCATGCTTGAGTGATCCGACGGCAGCAGGCAAGGAGTCAGCCTGTCGGCCTTTTTATAAAAAAGTGTATCCTTTGAGCATGCCCACAAGCACTGATAAGCCTGCTGGGAAACATAGTTTATGGGGCTGTTGGCCATTTTTTTAAAGTGTGTCCTTTGAGCATGCGCACAAGCACTTATCAGCCTGCTGGACATGTAGTCCTCCCTCTCTAAACTTTTCAATTTACCCCCTTCCCCAAACCATAGAAAAAAGCCGCAGTACAGGGGTGTCTTTCTTTGAAAGTTCTTATGAAGAAAAAGTTTAGAGCAGCCCCTGTGGGAGAGAGGGAGAGAGAGAGAGAGCAGTGCAAATATGCAGTTATGCGAACGTTGCTAATGAGTTAAAAAAATGGTGCCTGGAAAACAAGAGACCAGTCAGACCTGCCTGATAGCTTGGGTGCACAACAGAGCAATCAGACAACAGAACCGGACTTTTTCAGGAATAAAAAAAAATTGCAGTAAAGGGGGGGGGATGGGACTCAGATGACTGGGACTTGACAAACAGATGTTGCTGTCTGATTGTGCACGTTAAATCCATAAGGAAGCAGCAACAACAACGGATTAAACTGCATGTCTGACCACAGCCAAAGATAGGGTCTCCAAGGATAGGATCTTCATCGCGGTATGAGAGTCACTAAAAATATTTCTGTGTCTGCTTTAGGAGCCTTGGGCATGGAAGATTCCATTAAAAGGGCACCATTGGTTGAGTCACCTCTTCAGTGTGTCAGGAAAGGGCCATAGCTCAGTGAAAGACCATCTGGCTTGTGTGTAGAAACTCCTAGGTTCCATCCCCGGCATCTCCACTTAAAAGGCTCATGAAGTAAGTGACATAAAAGACCTCCAACTGAGATCCAGGAAAGCTGCTGCTGCTCAGAGTAGAAAGTACTGACCTTGATGGACCAAGGGTCTGATTCAAGACAAGGCATCTCCATATGTTTATCTGTTGACTGTGGACTAAATAAGGTCTTGTCAGATGCTAAGTCCTATCACATGTCCACTATCAGATACAGAAATCAAGTATCATTAGATGTCAAATTACAGACAACAGATATTCAAAGAATGGCCAGAAATGCCCCAGCTGGAGAATGTCTGGAAAATACTGGACATCAAAATCTGGAGGTGAGGAAATGATGTGCAGGGGGAATGGTTTGGCTATAACAGTCCCCGTACATTACCTCTCAACAACAGCCTTGGAATTTAGAGTACACGAAGAGCCAAAATGAAATTCTAAAACATTCTGAAGTCCAAATCTTCAGATATTTGGGTTTGATCCCCAAGATTCAAGAGGGCACCACTAAATGCATCTGTGGGTGCCATCGCGCCCCCTAGGACAGCATTGCAGACCACTGATGAATGTGAAAGGGAGAGGAAGACGCATGTGTGGTTTGCACCCTGGAAGAGTGAAGAGTTGGCAATACTGTTGAGTCAGTCTTTGGGAGGGTGTCGGGATACACCCTTGGTGCGGATTCCCCTTTGGCTCTAAAGTCACGACTTCCAACCTCGCACTGTCATCCTTGTGCCGAATGGAAAAAACTTTTGATCTAATTAGGAAAGTGAAGGGGAAGTCTTTGGCGCTCATTGCAATCGGAAGAGCAAAAGGAAGTTACACCGCAAGCAGAAGAGGAAGGATGCAGGGCGGCTTGCTTCGGAAGACAAGTAAGAGCAAGTGCCGGATGCTCGCGGGACCCATGTAATATTTGGCTTATTTACAGACATGCCAATGGAGCAAAAGTGGAGACAGAAAACCTTCCTCCTCTAGAGAGGCTCCCCCAGAATGCAGCATGCCTGCTGCTCCCCGGTTTCACCCAACCAGACTGAAATTCTCCATGTTGTCTCTGCCCATTCCAACCAAAAAAACCCTAAAGTTCTTGACACACTCATTGGCTGGGCTGCCCCACCCTTGCAGGTGAGTCGCCCGTTTGTTGAGTTCAGAATCTTGAGGTCCTGTGCTCCCATCCAAAGTCTGACAGCGTTGCAATCCTAACACCTATAAAAATATAACAAACACACATCTTGTGGTCCCTGTTGCGTTGCGGGGCAAGACTAGCCACTGTTCCTGCCTCCCCTTTCGGTTGCCAAAACCCCCCAGCATGGTTGCTTGAAGTCAGCCTCACAGGGCTGTCATTCACTGGCACGCCAAGGAGCCAGGCAGGCAGGTAAGAACTGTACAGACTCTCTCAAGTCAAACAAAACTTTATTTCTGCAAGGCACAAACTCAGGGAATTGCAAAGGATAGGATCTAGCACACTAAGGAAAAGAAACAAAAAGACAGGTTCTAACTTAAAGTACTTATGCTGCATCTGATCTGGGTATATGCAGGATACCTGCCCTGGTGCATCTGTGTGTCTCTTTCACATCATGCCCGTCTGCAGTCCTTTATGGCAAAGTGCACACTCCCCAGAGTTCCTGACCAAGAAAGAACCCAGAAGGAAGGAATTAAGGAGACCCAAACAAAGGAACAGCTCCCCATTTTGGATGCCGCCCATGCGTGCTTTGGGGTCTTAAGCCCATCTGGGTCCTAAGCCTTGGGGCTCCAGCCCACCAAAACTGCACAACAAGAGGTGTTAACACATCAGAGGGCTGGCATATTATCTCTCCCAGCTGGAAAGGATGCCCAGTTTGAATTGAGCAACTGAGTTGAACTGTGTGAGTTCAGCAACAGGGCAGGGAAGCCAAGGCACTATACGCAGTTCCTGTCATTATTGGTTGATTACAGAGTTCCAAACAGAACAAAGCTTGAGTCCAGTGGCACCTTTAAGACCAACCAAGTTTTAGACAATGTATAAGCTTTCGTGTGCAAGCACACTTCGTCAGACACAATGAAATGAAATCTCAAGCTCAAGAGGGTGGGAGGGCCAGTCACAGCCAAGATGTATAAGTAGGGCTGGAATTGGATCAGGCGGCCGGTGAAATCAATAAATGGCAGCAGCCAATTGGCATTGTAGAAAACGTGTGTGTGTGGGGGGATAGGGCTATCCCTCATACTGAGCAGAACGTTGAAATGTATTTCCTGGGCTGAAGTTGTAGATGTGAGCTCAGCACAATGAGCTCTTGGTACTCAAGAAGTAGCTTCATACCCTTGAGGCTCTGGTTGCCAACCGTGGCTGTTTCCACTTGGATATTTTGCTCCTCCTGGGCTTGCTTTCTGTCTTTGGGGAAACTCACATGACTTTGTCCTCTTGTTTGTCTTGTTTCCGTGTTTCTCCATGGTTTGCTACGATCTTCCTTCTGTAGCTGCTGAAAGAGGCAAAGGAATATGTTAAGAAGACTTTCAGAGAGCTGCTAGCGGTGTCCCATTCCCATGGCAATAGTTTCTTCAATGTCAAGAAGAATGGGAGGTTTTTTCTCAGAGATAGGAGGGTGTCTTACTAGAAATAGGGAGGAAGAGAGCCTTTGGAAGGGACCCATTCTTCAGCTCATGGGGAAGTGACATCCTCTTGCATAGAGGATTATCCTTCTTAGAGTTGGAGGAAGGAGGTTTTGGTATTGGGAGACTCCATCCTTCAGAATGTAGTGCCTGTGGCCCAGTGTTTTGATTGCACAGCAGGTTTGCCAACCTATGGAGGTGGCAACTGGAGATATCCCATTATTACAACTGATTTCCAGGCAACAGAGATCAGCTTTCCTGGAGAAAATGTCCGCTGTGTTTGGTGGACTCTATGGCATCATAACCCATTGAAGTCCCTCCCCTCCTCAAACCCCACCCTCCTCAGGCTCCACCCCCAAAATCTCCAGGTATTCCCCAACTTGGATGTGGCAGCTCTACTGCACAGTGACTTGGGTCATGATCAGATGAGTCTTTAGATCCAACCCAGGGATGAGTGCCTGGCATATTTAAAGGGAACATCCAGACAGCAACATCTGGGAAACGTGCCGCTTCAGGGATCAGCCCGTCGATCCCCACCAGGGAGCCATACTTTAAAGATACCAGTGAAAATCCAGTTTAATGCTTGCCAATGGCGGACTTTCCCCCATCTGATCGTTCCAGCGTGCAATCAGCCCGTCAGAATGGTCTGACTCCAGACCATCCCGAACGGCTGCCATTTAAAAACATTCTTAACGATATGCGCATAAACATCCGATGGCCACAGAGCTCTGCTCAAACGTTCCGGACAATTTCATGTTTCTGAATGGGCTGTGAAATTTATGAACTTTGTTAATCGGAATGGTACCTAGGGGAAGGTACCACTGGCGGTGCTTTTACTAATCAAGTCTGCTCATGCGTGGAAAAACAAGTACACTGTGAGGCACATATGCGCATGCACAAACAAGGTCATCCAGCAGGTGCAAGTGGAGGCATGGGGAATCAAACCCGGTTCTCCCAGATTAGAGTCCGCGCACTTAACCACTACACCAAACAGGGACTGCCTGAAGAATTCTGTACTTAACTTGTAAGTTTGTAGGAACAAACAAGGCAAGTCTTTCTTACAAGGGAACTCTTCCTAAAGGTTGCATCATGCCGCACTTCTCAGAAACAGGGGAAGCAGTGTACTACTGGGCATGTGCAGAACACACAACCAGCTCCCTGCACTTCTGGGGGAGGGATCCTTTGGCAGACAATGCCCCATCCGATCTTCAAATCCTGGGGGCCTTTGTCCTCGCAAGGTGAGCAGCCCTTATGGTGTTTTAACGCCTGCTGAAATTCAGTAGACTTGCCTGCTTGTGGGCAGCTGGATTCCAGGGAAAGTCTGCCTGAGTCACTGGCTACTTGTTCTGAAGCAATGTCATGTGCCAGCTGAGATGTGCCGGTTCTGCTATTATTCTTTTGCAGTCCCGGCAGACCACAAGGAGAGGAATTCCCGAGTAGAGCAGGAACAAAACGAGACGTTGCGGGACAGCAAGCAGGGCTTGGGATGATCCTCCCAGAATTCCCCAAGCAGCAGGAGCAGGAGGCAGTGTCTGGTCAATGTCCTTCTAGACTAAGGGCCGGGTTGGGGGTTATGACTGCTTTCTCAGGCTATTGTTCGTTGGAAATGCAAAGGCTGGTTCCAGGCAGGCCAGGGTCTCTTCCAAGCAGAGTTCACAAGGCGCAGCGTAGGAGGAATGGAACACTGATGCAGATTTCTTACAAGGGGCTGTAGGCGGAAGACTCAGGAGATGAAACTGAGGCATTAGTCAGTTTAAGCTGAACTGGGTGAAGTCCAGATCTCACAGTGGGGCCATCAGGGCTGGACTTCCGGGTGGAAGTTCAGGGCCCTGGCTCACAGCTCAGCAGGGTTGTCCCAAAAAACAGGCTTTTACATGGCATTGGAGGTATGTGTTACCATCCAAAGGGGAACCCTGTCAAAAACTACCAGTGAGCCACTGTCTCGTGAAACAGAGGGAGCTTGCAGTGCAATTCTAACTCCAGCTCCCTGCCTGGCTGCCACTTGATTTGGAATAGGGTCGGGGGCTGGAGACCAAATAAATTGCTGATTTGTTTATTATTTATGTGTTTAAAACATTGATTCCACTTCTCCTGGAGAAAATGGCTGCTTTGGAAGGTAGACTGAATGGCATTATACCCTACCATTATACCCCTCCCCTCCCTAGAGCCAGTTTAATGCAGTGGTTAAGTGCACGGACTCTAATCTGGGAGAACGGGGTGTGATTCCCCACTCCTTCACATGCAGCTGCTGGTGTGACCTTGGGTCAGTCACAGTTCTCTCAGAGCTGTTATCTCACAAGCAGTCCTCTGAAGAGCTCTCTCACAGGGTGTCTGTTGTGAGGAGGGGAAAGGAAAGGAGATTGTAAACTGCTTTGAGACTCCCAAGTGAATGGCGGGTTATAAATCCAATCTCTTCTTTTCTTCTAAATCCCAGGTTCCCATCCTCCACCTTCAAATCTCGAGGTATTGTTGGAGTCATAGCGTTGCCAGCTCCAGGTTGGTAAATACCTGGAGATTTTGGGGGATGGAGCCTGAAGAGGGCAGGGTTTGGAGCATAATGCTGTAGAGTCCAAATTCCAAAGTGGCAATTTTCTCTAGGTGAACAGATCTCTGTCACCTGGAAGTCGTTGTAATCCCAGGAAGTATCAACTGGGGTTGCCAACTCTGGGTTGAGAAATTCCTGGAGATTTAGAGAGTGGAGACTGGGTGGAGCTGGGTTTGGGGAAGGGAGGGACCTCAGCAGGGTATAATACCATACAGTCCATCCTCCAAAGCAGCCTTTTTCTCCAGAAGAATGGATCTCTGCAGTCTGGAGATCAGTAATAATTCCAGGAGGGTTCCAGACCCCATCTGGAGGTTGGCAAGCCCACAGGCAACCCTAAGTCTCAAGAAGAGATCTGGATGGGGAAGAAAGGCAGAGTTGTGCTTTGAATCCAGCAAGAGTTCTGCGGGATCTGCCAACTTGCTCTGACAAATAACTAATAAGGCCGTGGTCACATGGCCCTTTAATGCAGGAGGAAGAGCTGTTTCCTCCCGCATTTAAAGGGGCCATTCAAAATGGCTGGGACAACTCCCGCACCGAAGCCGGCTCAAATGCGGGTTCCTCCCACGTTTTCCGACCCCGGGAAAGTCAAGTGTTTTCCCAGGAGTCACGCGAGGAGACCACGTTTGAGCCATCTGGACAGCCCTCTCTCACAATCATTGTGAGAGCAGGGCTGTCCAGATGGTCCCGTCCGCCATCCCCCCCCCCTTTTGCGCCCAAGTGTAAAAGGGGGGGGGGAAACCCCTCAAACTTACCAGGTGGCCGGTGGGGCTCGTGGAAGGGTGCCTCCCCTGGTCACCGCCGCTGCCAAACGCCGCCGCCAAATGCCCGAGAACGCCTCCGCCACCGCCGCCTCCTTCACTGCCTCCTCCGTCCGCTGCCACCCACCTCCTCCGCCCAACCCGAGGTAAAAAACCACGGCCCCTTTAATTCGGGAGGACTCCCAGATTTAAAGGGGCCGTGGGACCACAGTCTAACAGCTTTACAACATCCAAGAGTATATAATAATATTCTTAGCATAGTTGCTTCCAATGGTCTCTTATATCAATGTAGAGCTCAAAGGATTTGTGGGGAGGACAAAACATGGTATTAAATGGATAAACACATGTTCACGCAAGTAGTGATTTTTGGTTTCCCAAATGTGCACGCACAGAGCTCAAGTCTGCCAAAAGCCACTCTGCGTTTCAAGTTCCTTCCAGGCCTTCTTTGATCAACAGCACAATGCAAACTTTGTAATTAGCGATGGTGACTAGGGGGAACCTCCACGTTCAGAGGCACCAAACCTCTGAATCCCAGAGCCAGGAAGCAACATCAGGGGAAGGTCTTGGCCTCTGTGCTCTGCTGTTGGCCTTCCAGAGGAACTGGTTGACCACTGTGTGAGACAGGATGCTGGACTAGATGGACCACTGGTCTGATCCAGCAGGACTCTTCTTATGTTCTTATACTGGTTTATTCTGCATAAACTGTAAAAAAAATTATGGGGATTACTTTTGTACTGGGGCTGCAGAAAATTCTGTTACTGCTTCCTGTTGCCAAACAAATGCAGTTCCCACAGAAGTGGGAGTGACTGCTGCAGCTTACAGTTTAGATCTTAAAACCAAATATGATTTATTTGACTTAAAAACATTAATCCTGAAAAGCTGCTTCCGCAAGCAAAGGCTTGTATGTTGTCATTCAGAAACAACATTTTGGATAGTTGAAGCTCTTAAAAAAAATAATAAACAGACACACACCACATGCTGTTTTCTGGGGAATTTCCCAGGACTGAAATCCAAGGCATAAGGCAACCTCTAGAGATCTGTGCTGGAAATTTCCTCAGCTTTGGCCTAGCAATGCATTTGGTATGCTGCCACCATGAAAACCCCTCGGTGATTTTTCAAAGCTGGTTGGAAATGGTCCATTGTCTGAACGAACAGAAAGTCCAAATCATAAGCCATTTAACAAGCAAGACTGTTTAGCTAAGATCCCAAACTCACAGACTGCTGATTGAGAACCCAGTCATCATCAGAATCAGCAGAAACGCTCCCAAACAGCTGGCCTGCGCTAACCTACAGAGAGTCTCGCACTAAGAGCCGCAGAGACCCTTGGCTTGGATTCTATTCTGCGCCCCAAATGGGGAGCAGCCATTCACGTGCTAAGGGAAAGAGACAAAATTCAGCCACAAAGATGTTGCTGTGATTGATTTATTTCTTACTTTAGACTTACAGCCCGCCCTCTCCTGCATAGCAAGGTTCAGGGCAGGTAACAACGATTAAAATTTAAAACATCTTACAGAACTATCCTGTACAATCATCAAACTATCAAGTCAGTGTGCATAAAACTAATACAGCATAAGTATCATCAATAAACTGAACAACAATGGGGGAAGAGGAGGGCGAATGGCAAAAGAGATGAACCATTGCTAATCCTCTCCCATAGGCCTGGCAGACCATCTCTGTCTTGCAGGCCCTGCCAAATTTATTCAGATGTAGCCATAACCCTCTGCAGACATCAGTGCTCATGTTCTTTCACGGGAGGTGTGCTCTTATGCTTAATGGTAATTGAGAATGTAGCTGTCCTTTGATTCGTGGATTGAGTACCGCTGCTCTGAGGGGATGTGACTCATTTCACAACATCCACAGAGCGGACATTTCCACTTTATGAATCCATAAAGGTCCAGGGAAGGGTCACTTCTGACTCTTGTGCTCCTAGTTCATCTTGAGGTGATCACACCGAGAGATGTGTAGCTCTTTCTAAAGCATGACTTTTTCAAGGGAAGGGATAATGTCCCTCATTGTATTCTCCACTTCGAAGTGTTCTAGCTATTCATCCATCCCAAGGATAAGTTGGCAGCAACTCTCCTGGTCAAGATCTTTCGCACCACGTGCCTCTCTTTTGCTGTCAAGTCACAGTTGACTTATGGAGACCCCACAGACTGCTTTCAAGGCAGGAGACGTTCAGAGGTGGTTTGCCATTGCCTGCCTCTGCATAGTAACCTGGACTTCCTTGGTGGTCTCCCACCCAATTATTAACCAGGGCTGACCCTGCTTAACTTCTGAGATTTGACAAAAGCAGGCCACCTAGGGCCAGCCAGGTCAGGTCCATTATGTACTCCCCAGTCTTTTTTTTTTTAATGGAAATACCTGAGACCAAACCTGAGGTATTCTAAGCAGATGCTCTATCATGATCCCTCTTGAGCAGTAGAAAAGAGCAAGAGTCCAATAGCACTTTAAAGACTAACAAAATTTGTGGCAGGGTAGGAGATTTCGAGAATCACTGCTCACTTCTTCAGATACACCTAGAATGTGAGTCCATCAATTGGTCCTCTGTATTGGAAAGTGGAGTGATTTCGGATACCAAATGACATTAGCAGGCAAATGTCAACAGAAAGTATGACTGGATTAGGCTCACATTAGATTGGACTCCCAATCTAGCTGTATCTGAAGAAGTGAGCAGTGACTCACAAAAGCTCATAATCTACCACAAATTTTGTTAGTTGAAGGTACTCTTGGACTCTTGAACTTTTCTACTGCTATGGGCAGACTAACATGGCTACCCATCTTGATCTAATCCCTCTTGAGGGAGACCTAGAAATGCAGGAGGTGAAGGCTGACCTGAGGCCTTTCTTTGTCTCTTTTGGTGCTAACTACCCACAGTTCTTTGTCTTCTTACAGCAGTCTCCTTGGTCATGGAAATTGTGTGAGGATACACACACACACACACACACACACACGTTTCCATCTCTAGAGTGAGACACTGATGTCATGGGGCTGATTTTGCCACAAGTGGAAGAAAAAAGAAGTTGCAAGAGGCTTCCTCAGCAAGTTGCAGGACCCAAAGAAAGGCGAAACACTTCATGCAAAGAGTGGTTTTCACACCATCTCAGCAGAGTGATGCCCCCAAGGCAGGATGTGAATGCATCACGAGGCAACTGGGAGTGTTTTTGAAGGGATTCTCTGAAATGGGGAGTGATGAGAGCCCTTTCTGGGTCAAGGCTGATGCTGCTAAACAAACCTCCATGTTTCTGTGGAAACGGGCCTCTGAGGTGCGACAGACTGCCCAGGGAAGAGTCATAGGACTTGCGAGGCAGTTGAGTAACCTTGAGAAAGTAACAGCAAAGGTTAATGACAGAAAAGCAGGACATTGTTGGTCCTCAAAGAGGACAGCTCTGACCACTGTTTTGCTTTCTTATTTTATTTTTACTTTATTTAAATTTCTTCTTCTTCTTCTTCTTTGTTAATTGCCTTATCCTGGCTTGTGCCAGACTCTGGGTGATTTACAATCTGGCATTAAGCCTTATGAAAATATAGAAACATTAAATATCATAAGATTAATAGCATTAAAAACCAATTCAAAAACCAATTTGAGATGGCATCACTAGCAACTACAATGAAAATCTGGAATTCTGAAGGATTTTTTCATTGCTTCTGAAGTTCTTTTTGGTTTATTTTTTGGGGGTGGGATGGGGGTGGGTGCCAGCCATGTTGGGAAATCGTTGTTGTCCCTGACCAAAAGCCTGGCTGAACATTTCTGCCTTGCAGGCCTTGCAGGCCCTGTGGAACGGCATAAGGTCCCGCAGGACAGTAGCAGGCAGAGAGTTCCCCCAGTTTGGGGCCAGGACCGAAATTTTAGTGCCTCACGACTGTGGCAAAGGGGTTCTGTGATAATGGAATAAGGGCCATGCAATGGTGGTATGGCTGAAAAAGATGTTATCTCCTCTACTACGTGTCTCTTGGCTAATAGCCACAATGGCAAAGTGGTCTCTTGACAACTTTGTACTACATGGCTGAGGGGACAAATGGTGTGCCATCAGTTGAGGGTTGTGTGTTTATTCATTTGGAGCAGTGACACTCAATGGCTTGCGAGCCACACGTGGCGCTCTGATGCAGCAGCTACGGCTCGTTCGACCTACCCTGCCTTTCAGCCAAATGGGCAAAGCCATTAGAGAAGAAGAAGAAGAAGAGATTGGATTTATACCCCGCCCTCCACTCCCCAAGGGAGCCTCAGAGCGGCTTACAAACTCCTTTTCCCCTTCCCCTCCCCACAACAGACACCCTGTGAGGTAGGTGGGGCTGAGAGAGCTCTTTCCCAAGCTGTCCTTGAGGCAGGGGCGTAGACTTTTGAAAATCCCGGGGGGGGGGGGGGCGGGGGCTCCTTAGCGCGCGCGCTTGCTGAAGCAATCTCTTCTCTCCCCCCCCCCCCGGAAACCGCCCCGCCTCCCCGGGCTCTTCCGAGGCCCGCCAGCCGCTGCTGCCGGTGCCTCTTTCCGCCCCTCCCGCTGAGCCACACACCCTCTCCCCATCACCATCACCCTCGAGTGGCTTTGTCTCAGCACGGATTGGAGGAGGGGGGCTTCCCCAGCCGCCCTCAGGAGCCAGCAGAAGGCGTTGGACACTCTGAACCACTCTGGTTTCTGGGGTATCTTCAAGGAAAGCCCCGGGCAGAGCGCTTTCCTCTCTCTGGCTTGTAGAGAGCCGGCCCAACAAGCGACCTCTGGTCCTCCTGGCCATTTTTGCCTTTGCTCAGGAAGGGATGGCTCCCGAGGGAACTCATTCATGCAGCAGCCAAATGGCTGGCTCACAACTTTAATGCCAGGAGATCACAAAGCAGAGTTCTTGCTCACGGGACCCCACAGCTTAGAGGGAGCATTAGCCTTCTTCTGTTGTGGTGCCCCCAAACGCAACACAGTATGCCAGGGGGAGGTCTCACCAGCACAGGGGAAAGCGGGACCCTCACTTCGCGGGACTTGGAGGCCCTACTTCTGCTGAAACACCCACTCCCACCAAGGGCAACTTCGCGGCCCAAGGCAGCCTGCTGGAATCGCCACTCAGGCGGCGGCACCCGGATGGTCCCGCCTCCCGCAGCGATGGCGCGCCACACGGCCCTGGCCCAGCCTGAAGCCCCCAGCCCCCACGCCTGCCCGCCCACTCTTGCCGGCAGAGCAGAGGGCCGGCCGGGCCAGGCAGGGAGTGGCCCGGCGGAGCTGGCTAGTAACACTGTGGATGGGCTGGGGAGGGGGGGACCAGACTCAAACAGCGCAGCCCCTTTCCCAGCATGAAATGGCGCGGGGGGCGGGGGCGGGAGTTTCACCTTGTTCCTTTCGCTTTCGGGGGCAACTGCTAAATGCTGAAGTCCTTTGCCGGAGAGGTCAGCAGTCCTACATGGGGGAGGACAAAACCAGACGGAGCACTCAGACTTCGCCGCGGCTCCTATAGCTAGTGCTGGTCCCATTCAAATGTCAACTGGGTGCTGCCAACTCTCGGGCCCCTGGAAGATGCCGCTTAGGCCAGCCGCCGACCTCCGCCCCAACCCGGCAGCGGCACCTGACACTCCCAGCGGAAACCCGGAGGGCACTAGGACTGGGAAGAGTCTGAGCAGCCGGGGATGCAGGAACTGTAACCTAGGCAATTAACAACAGGCTGCTGTCTTCCACTCCCTCGCCCATTCCGCCTCGCTGTCTCGCCCGCGCCCCCCCCATCCCATATAGATACACACACCCCAAAGTGGGCGCGTCTCTCTCCTGCTCGCAGGGAGGATGTCTCTGCACCGCCGCACCCTCCGCCTCTCGCCCCCAGGAGGGCAAGCAGGCCGCCCGCCTCCCGCATCCGCACCATGCCCCGGGGAGGAGGGGCTGCCCCCTCCCGTGGGTCAGGAGGACACGGGAGCTGCTTCTCGCCCCCCCCCCCCAGTGGCTCCGGAATGACCCCCGCTGGTTGGCTGGGGGGGCATCACGCGAGGCCGGGTGTCCCTGCAAGAGCGGAGCCCTCCCCTGCCCTGCCCTGCGTGCCTCACCTGGAGCGGCTCTTCTCCCTCCTGCTGCTGCTGCTGCTTGACCGCTGGGGAGCCGGAGCTCAGCAGGGGGGCCGCGATCCCCTTCCCTCTCCCTCTCCAGCAACGGCAAGGTGAGGCGTGGCAGCTGGCGCTCCGTTTTCCCGGGGGAGGCTGAGCCCCCCCCCGGGAAACTTCGGGGGTGGCTCAAGCCCTCGAGCCCCCCCGTACTCTACGCCTATGCCTTGAGGGAACAGCTGGTACAGAGCTATGGCTTGCCCAAGGTCATCCAGCCAGGTGTAAGTGGAGGAGTGGGGAATCAAACCCGGTTCTCCCAGATTAGAGTCCATGCACTTAACCACTACACCAAACTGGCTCACTACACCAAACTGGCTCCCATTATTGGTCCTTTCTGCATTTGTCTGCCACTCTGGATTTTCTCAGTGTTCGAGCTGAGGCAATTTAAGTCCCTGGCAAAACAGCATCCAAATAACCCAGGGCAACAGCAGGCTGAAACCCGGCTGACCATGGAAGGGAGGTAGTGGGACCTATAGTTGGCCGGTTGTTCCCACCTTGAAATGGCTGATGCTAGAGAGACTGGAGGATCGGTGAGCTGGAGGGCCCCTGCCAGGGATAGAAGTAAAAGGCCCAGAAAATCATGTGGATGCAGTTATTGTTCTGTTCTGCAGGGATTTTTAAAAAATTATTATTTATTTATTTTATCAGATTTCTAACCCGCCCACCCCTGCACTGCAAGGCTCAGGGCAGGGGACAACAGGTTAAAACAATACCATGCATTAAAACAATTTAACGTAGTAACAATTAAAAATAAAACCAGGTGGCGCCATTAAGCACCAAATACATAATTTACCCGGGTGAGGTCGTGCAGGCTGTGCGGCTCATAAAGCCGGTACACCATGCGATGAACAGCAGCGGGCAGGGGAGCTGGGGGAGGCCAAATTTGATGGAAAACTCCGCTGCCTCCACCATATGCCTGGTGGAATAATTCTGTCTTATGGGCCCTGCAGAACTGAATCAGATTCCACAGGGCCAGAATCTCATCTGGAAGAGCATTCTGCCAGGCTGAGGCCAGAGCAGAAAAGGCTCTGGCCTGGGTTGAGCAAGATGAATACTTTTGGGGCCAGGGACCATCAGGGAGTTGTTGTACACAGAGCACTGGTACTCTCTGGGGGGCGTACCAGGAGAGACAGTCCCATAGATACGTTGGCCCCAGACCATGTCGGGTTTTGAAGGTTAAGACCAAAACCTTGAATCTGATCCGGTATTCAACTTGGAGCCAGTGCAGCTGCATTCTGGACTAGTTGGAGTTTCTGGGTCAATCTCAAGGCTAGCCTTGCATAGAGCGAGTTACAGTACTCTGACCTGGAGGTGACCATAGCATGAATCACTGCGGCTAAGTTGGGACAAGACAGGAAGGGAACCAGTTGAGTTGCCAAACTTAGCATAGGTAGATAACTGCCAGTCTGGCAACATTTGTGATCTGGGCCTCCATTGAGAGGGAGGAATCCAGAATCACTCCTAAGGTCTTCACAAGTGGCCTTGGTGTCAGTGGTTCACCATTCAAGGGCTGGGAGTTGGCATCCCAACCTGGGATCTCCCCAGCTCAGCCACAGGACCTCCACCTTTGACGGATTTAGTTTCAGCCGGTTCTGCTTCAACCAACCACTAGACCTCTGGCCAGATTGTCTGGGGCGGTATTCAGCTGGCCGTCCATCAGCAAGTACAGTTGGGTGTCATCAGTGTACTGGTGACATCCCAGCCCAAAGCTCTGTATCAGCTGGGCAAGAAGGCACATATAGATGTTAAATAGCACTGGGGAGAGAATTGCCCCCTGGGGGGACCCTGCACACCAAAGGGTGATGCACTGAAACCTTCTCCCCAAGTACCCCCCTCTGTCCCCGACTGTGGAGAAATGAGACAGACCCTTTAGGGCTGTCCTACGAATCCCCAGGTTGGTGAGGCAGTGGGTCATTAAGTCCTAATTGACCGTGTCAAATGCTGCTGTCAGGTCCAGCGAGAAAAGCAGAGCTGTCCCACCTCAATTCAGGTTTCTACAGAGGTCATCTCTGAGGGCAATCAACACTGTCCCTGTCCCGTAGCCAGGGTGAAAGCCAGAATGGAAAGGATCAAGAAACAAGGTATAATCCAGGGATGTCTAGAGTGGCTTAGCTGCTGCTCACTCAGCTACTTTGCCCAGGAATGAAAGATTAAAAACTGGGCAGTAGTTGGATGGATCTTGAAATTTTATATTATTGTATATCATGTGTTTAGAACACAGGGCATGTAATAGTCATGTGGCTCTTTTAATTATAATAAAAGAAGAAGAGGAAGAGGAACTGGTTTTTATACCCTGCTTTTCTCTATCTGGGGCTGTGGCTCAATGGTAGAGCATCTGCTTGGCATGCACAAGGTCCCAGGTTCAGTCCCTGGTATCTCCAGTTAAAAGATCAGGCAGTAGGTGATGTGAAAGACCTCTGTCTGAGACCCTGAATAGCCCCTGCCAGTCTGAGTAAAGAATACTGACTCTGATGGACCAAGCGTCTGATTCAGTATAAGGCAGTGTCAGGTGTGCATGTGTACCCTAAGGAATCTCAGAGTGGCTTACAATCGCCTTCCCTTCCTCTTCCCAGAACAGGCACCTTGTGAGGCAGGTGGGGCTGAGCGAGCTCTGAAAGAACTGTGACTGGCCCAAGGTCACCCAGCAGGCTTCATGGGGAGGAGTGAAGAATCAAACCCGGTTCTCCAGATTAGAGTCCGCCACTCTTATCCACCACACCACACTGGTGTAAAGCCATTGAGTGACTTCTGGTGAGCCCTCCTGGGGTTTTCAAGGCAAAAGACGTTCAGAGGTGGTTTGCCCTTGCCTGCCTCTGCGTCACCAGGGAAGGACTACCAAACTACAGCTTGGCCTTTAATATCTGCAAGCCTTAGAAGAACCCCAGGTGAATTCTCACCAGCACCTCCTTAAGAACACACCCTTCACCAAGAAAAGATCCTAAGATTTTATTTTGTTCTCATTTTGTGGAGGAATACATGGTGGGGGTGGAAAGTGGTTTGCCATTGCCTGCCTCTGTGTAGCGACCCTGGACTTCCTTGGAGGTCTCCCATCCAAGTACTAACCAGGGCCGACCCTACTTAGCTTCTGAGATCTGATGAGGTCAAGCTAGCTTGGGCTACTCAGGCTGTTTTGGTCTACAGTGACTGGGCGTGTAGCTCTCTGCAAGCTACAGAGTACCGCTGGTTTAGAGAATATTTAACCTGCCTTTCTATGAAACTAAAAAAGAGGCAAAGTGGATCCTAAGATTAAAAATCCATAATTTTATCTCTTGCATGAGATAAAAACCAAACCAGAGCAGTGTACTTCTCTCTCTGAAATTCTGTTGCCGTGGGAACTGCTGGAGACTATTATATAGGTCAGTTCTCCCCCCCCCCCTATATAAAGTTCCAGATTGTTAAAGATCAGGAGAGCTGTGTACAAATTGTGTTTCCAGAACTGTTTTTCTCCAACCATGTATGGTACCTGGTGTAATACTTGTCTTCTTATGTATACATTCATGCACTTTGCACATGTTTAGTGTACACTGTCTTTTACCATGTTTTTTAAATTGCTTTTCAAAGGGCATATATTTATACTCGTTTTTATTTGTAAATGCAGCTCTCTGAAGAAGAGTATACAAAATGCGCTGGGTTAGTAGAATGGAATTAAAGTATTCTTTCCCCCTTTGTACCATTATTTTTCGTTCATTTGCTCCACTGTTGGTGCTGCCATCGTCTCCTGCTAACTTGCCTTTCTCCAAAACTGGGCTCAAGGACAGTTACCACAATACAAACAATATGCAATTAAAATCCATTCTTTTGGAAAGCAAGAGCCGTGCAGCTCCTCTGTCTCTCCTAAAAGGGTTGATGAGAGTGCGTTGACCAGTTTTTTAAAAAATCAAGGATCTGAAGCTATATTCCTCTGCCTTGACCTGGATAGTCCAGGCTAGGACAGTCTCATCAGATCTGGGAAGCTAAGCAAGCTCAGCCCTGGTTAGTATTTGGATGGGAGACCTCCAAGGAATTCCAGGGTCGCTACACAGAGGCAGGCAATGGCAAACCACTTTCCACCCCCACCATGTATTCCTCCACAAAATGAGAACAAAATAAAATCTTAGGGTCTTTTCTTGGCGAAGGGTAGGGGTCCGTTGGAGCAGGAGCGCACAGGAGTGCAGCTCCGGGAGTGAGGAGCCCAGGGGGTGGGCACATGACCTAGCCTCGCCCCCTCCTCGGCTTCCCTGAGCAGTGCAGAGGCGCAGCGCCCCGGGGAAAGCCCTGCTAGGGTCTTTATTGTTTTTAATGTTTTGTTTTAATATTGATAATTTTATCATTGTTCCTTTTGTGACTGTGTGCTGCTTTTCCAGAGACTTGCTCAAGGTGGCATATAAATTTTGTAAGTATACCATTTTTTATCTGGGCACATGGCACATAAGTACTGGAGAAATTTCACCAACCCTTCAGCAGCTTCCACTCCATCAGTTTGGTGTAGTGGTCAGGAGTTGTACTCTAATCTGGGAGAACCGGGTTTGATTCCCCACTCCTTCACATGCAGCTGCTGGTGTGACCTTGGGCCAGTCACAAGTTCTCTCAGAGCTGTTCTCTCATGAGCAGTTCTCAAAAGACCTCTCTCAGCCCCACCTACCTCACAGACTGTCTTGTTGTGGGGAGGGGAAGGGAAAGGGACGGGTGGTGCACATGTCCTGGGTATCTCAAGTCTACTTGAAACCTGGTGGTTTCAAAGGAGCAGGAAGAGAATGAGGGTGTGTTCTTTACGCTTATTTTTATTGCACAAAGTATTGGATGGGGAAGGGAATGGAGGAAGAGCAGGTCAGTTTCACTCACCTGTGGAGTGGAGCCTGAGGGGTGGGTATTGCCTTCTGACACACTTCCGGTATGTTAGGGGGTGTGGCATATGCAAATGAGTTATGCTAATGAGCTCCTGCACCTCTTTTTCTACGAAATGACCCCTGGCGAAGGGTGTGTTCTTGAGGAGGTGCTGGTGAGAATTCACCTGGGGTTCTTCTAAGGCTTGCAGATATTAAAGGCCAGGCTGTAGTTTGGTAGTCCTTCCCTGACTTTATGCATCACAAAGTCGATCATCCAGAGTCATGTGGACCAATGTTCCCTCTAAGTTGGGGAGTCTTGTGAGCAAAAATTCCACTCTGTGAGCCACTGGCATTAAAGTTGTGAGTGAGCGATTTGGTTACTGCATCAATTAGTTTGCTCTGGAGCCATCCTTCCTGAGCTAGGACAAAAAGGTGTAAGCTGGAGGCTAAAAAACTGTGAGCTAGCTCACACTAACTCAGCTTAGAGGGAACACTGGTGTGGACTATATTACAGTATTTACAAGCTGCTTTTCTGCAGAGGTGTTTTGAAAACAGCCTTTTGTGTCTCGTTTCCATTCAAGCCTGCTGGAAACAGTCCGTGCGGCTGTGCTGCACAGTCATAACCGAGCAGCCACGTCATAGCTGGCCCTATTAACCATGACTAAGTGGCTCTTATCGGATGGTCCCGGCAAAGTGTGACTTTCACGTCTAGGGGCTCCGCCAGCCCAAACAAAATTAGTAAGTGTAAGATGCCGCTGACGTAGATGGCATCTAGGAATGTACAGGGTGTGAGATCTGAGAGGAAAACATGCCAGGGCAATAAGTTCCCGCAAAGATTCCTTGAAGATAAATTGTTTCTGAGACCCCGTTCCTTTTTCAGTGGAAAGGAGAGAGGGGGGGATAAAGGGAATGCTGCTGAGAGAACTGAAGTTGGGAAAGATCAGGATGCCTCTATTATTCCAAGGAAAATGTGAATGTTATTCATTTACATCCCACCTTTCTCTGCAATGGGGAATCAAAGTGGCTTTAAATAATTCCCCTTTCTTACACTTTTATCCTCACAATAACCCTGTAAGGTCGATAAGGCTGAAAACTTGTTACTGGCCCAAGGTCACCCAGCAAGCTTCCATGGCAAAGGGTGGACTCGGACCTGGTTCTCCCAGATCCTAGTCTGCCAATTATTTCCAATTTGGTACAGGTTCTAGACAGGACCTCCAAAAAACCTCTCTAATTCTGCAGTGGTTTCAAGTAAAAAAGCAATCAGGGTGGGCTAGATATAAAACGGCAAATGTGCAGAGTTTGTTTTCCTTATTTATTTATTTATTTATTTCATGAGATTTATATCCCGCCCTCCTCGCCAATGGCGGGCTCAGGGCAGCTTGAATTCCCTTGACATCCCTCTAATATCAGAATGATACTCTTGCCTAATGTGGGGACTAGTCAGGAAATTCCTGGAGATTTGGGAATGGACAAGTCCTCCTAAGCAGGGTATAATGCCATTGAGTCCATCCTCTAAAGCAGTGGTTCTCAACCTGTGGGTCGGGACCCCTTTTGGTGTCGAACGACCCTTTCACAGGGGTTGCCGGCTGGCGTCCAGGGCCGCCCCGCCGGCATGAAAGGGCCCCACGCAAGCTGATTGCCATGGGAACCTAACTTTTAGGAACTGATTCCAATCCAGTGTAGGAATAATGGTTGGACATAAGATATTGGTTCAGGCAAGGTTCTGTATAGATGGGACAGAAAATAATGTTTTTATTGGTTTTGTCAAAGCCATTCAGACAACACAACAAATAATTTTATGGTTGGGGGTCCCCACAACATGAGGAACTGTATTAAAAGGTCACGGCATTAAGAAGGTTGAGAACCACTGCTCTAAAGGAACCATTTTCACTAGGAGAAGTGACCTCTGTTGTCTGTAGGTCAGTTGTAATTCCAGGGGATCTCCAGGCCCCTCCCAGAGGCTGGCAACCCTAGATCATGGGGGGAAAGGCTGGTCTGACAGTGGCCCAGTAGAGTCAGAAGGGTTAGCCCAAGCTAAGTGGGCTGAGAGCCAGGGGAAACAGGGGGAGGCAGTGTGGCACATGAAAGGCACATAAAGGTCTCCTTCAAAGCCCTGAGGCCAACGGCTATTTGCCACTGCAGGCTGGATGCAGGGAACTTTTCAGCAAGGGATTTGGGATGTTACTCCCACCCTCCAGTCTGGAGCCAAAATGGGTTCAGGTCCTGACTCCTGGTGAGTTTAAAGGAGCCATGCCTGTACTTGATCCCTCTCCGTGTGACCCTGTTGGAGGCCCTTGCAGGTGTGGCCAGATGTGCTGGGATCTCCAAGGAAGGAGAAAGAGTGACATTCTGGAGCTGGCATCATGGATATTCCTGGCTCTAGGAGCACCCTGTCATCTCCTTTCTACTCTGAGCTTCTAGGCCCTTGCTGTCCTCAGCCTTGGAGTCTTCAGGGTGCCAAGTCAGAGTTCTGGACCATGGCACGCTCTGATATGAAGTTTTTTTTTGTGGGGGGTTCCCATAACCATCTCAGCCTTGGGCTGCAGAAGGAATACGCCAATTCATGCAAACCTCCTGTTGTTCCAGCCTTTGGCAAAGGTGATCACCAGAATCTAGCAGCTACGCATGGGATCTTGTCGCAGTTGGACGTCCGCTGGGTTTTCCCGTTTCTCGCTGCTTGTGAGAATGGGCGGTGATGCCTTTGTGAACGGGGTGAGCAGGTGAAGTGTAAAAGGGTAAGGATCGTCAGGCAAAAGCGCCGCTGAGTTGCTCGCTGCTAGGCCTGGCCGCAAGCTTCTTCCCCACCGCCTCTGCACGCTTTGTGAAGTGGCTAAACCAAGAGGAGATCACAGGGACCGCAATGACAAAGGAGTTTCACTCAACTGAACTTTCGTTCCTGGCTCTGCATGTGCAGAAAACAAGGCAAAAGCAAATGCTTGGAGGAGAACCAGTTCAAGCAAGGTGCAGCTCACTCGTTTTGGCTTGAAAGCTGACAGTATTTGGCATATTCATAAGATGGTCAGGGGGAAAGAATGCAAGAGAATCCTGGTAGATCGCACTGGAGATCCATCCACCATCCAGTCTCCAACTGTGGCAAACCAGATGCCTTTGAGAAACCTGCAAAGAGGGCAGGAACATATGAAACTGCCTTATACTGAATCGGACTTTTAGTCCATCAAGGTCAGTCTTGTCTAGTCAGACTGACAGCTGCTTTCCAGGGTCTCAGGCAGTCTTTCCCATCACCTCCTACCTGATCCTTAACTGGAGATGGTGGGGACTGAGCCCGGGACCTTCTGCATGCCAAGCAGATGCTCTGCTACTCAGCCACAGCCCCTCCATTAAGAGCCTCCCCTGTTATTTGTCCTCAGCATCTGGCACTCAAAGGGGTACTGTGGCTCAGTGGAAAAGCCCCTGCTTGGCATGCAGAAGGCCCCAGGTTCAATCTCCGGCATCTCCAGTTAAAAGGATCAAGTAGGAGGTGATGTAAAAGACCTCCGCCTGAGACCCTGGAGAGCCACTGCCAGTCTGAGTAGCCAAGATTGACCTTGATGGACCAAGGATCTGCTTCAGTATAAGGCAGATTCATGTAAGCTTTATGTAAACATAGGGGTTCCATTTAATTATTGTGATAGATATGGGAAAACTCTGAACAATATGATATCTTTAAATACTAGTTGACATTTCTGGAGCAACCTCTGAAAAGTAGTTTTTTTCCTTGTAAAGAGAAACATACTGCAGACTTTTGCACTGACCTGGCCCGAGGCTAGTCCAATCTTGTCAGCTCTTGGAAGCTAAGCAGAGTCCAGCCTGGTTAATACTTGGATAGGAAACCGCCAAGGAAGTCCAGGATCGCTACGCAGAGGCAGGCAATGCCATACTACCTCTGTTTGCCACTTGCCTTGGAAACCCTACCAGGTCACCATAGGTTGGCTGCGACTTGAAACGACTTCCCAACACCACCAGTGCAGACTTGCACATAACCAGGGAGGTGATGTATGTACATACATCCCCGTATGTACCCCAGCGAGCACTACGATTGGGCTCCCAGAACCACCTGGTTCTTCCAGGGCCTAAGGAGGCCCGGTTGGTGACAACAAGGACCAGGGCCTTTTTGGTGGTGGCCCCTCACTGGTGGAACAAGCTCCCGGAGAACATCAGGGCCCTGCAGGACCTTTTACAGTTCCGTAGGGCCTGTAAGCTGGAGCTCATCCGCCAGGCTTTCAAGTAGGGGCCGCCTCGATTCCACGGCCCTGGCCGGACCATCAAAGTGCGCCAATCAGAACTATCTGTGCCACAAATGGAAGTTCAGAAGTTTGAGGATGCCTGCTGACACCACTCGGATAAGGGAGTTGAAGATCGCCATCTTTTATTGTATTTTAATGTCTGCATGGTATGCTTTTATATTGTGTGAAAGTTTTTATGGAATTTTATTGTATACTGATTGTGTTGTTAGCTGCCCTGAGCCTGCCGAATGGCGGAGAGGGTGGGATAGAAATCTAAATAATAAATAAATAAATATTGAAGCTAGCTCATGTTTATTAAAATGCAGCATGCAAGCTTTCAAGCTGCACAGCATTCTTCCATGGACTGGAGGTTAACAAAGCAAGCAAAACAATACAAAAAGATAGAACAAATTTATAGTCCAGCGGCCTCTTTAAGACCAACAAAGTTTTATTGAAGGTATGAGCTTTCGTGTGCATGCACACTTTTTCAAATACATTGGAATGCCCTGGAAGAGCATTACGCTCAGGAAATAAGAACTTGCTGGTGGTCCCTGGCCCGAGAGAAGTTCAGCTGTCCTCAACCAGAGCCAGGGCTTTTTCAGCCCTGGTTCCTGCCTGGTGGAACGCTCTGCCGGAAGACATCCGTGCCCTGTAGGTGTTGTTACCTTTCCGCAAGGCATGTAAGGTGGAGATGTTCCACCAGGCTTTTGGTTGAGGACAGCGACAGGACTTCTTCTGGCACTCTCATATAACTCCCCATTCCCCATAACCCCTCCCCCAAGGAGGCTGGGGAGTTAGGATTTCTCCACCATCTTATATATTGTACGTATACTGTTTTTACGTTCTGTTATTTATTGGATTTAAAGGAAGTACTTCTTCACCCAAAGAGTGATTAACACGTGGAATTCACCACCACAAGAGGTGGCGGCAGCTACAAGCATGGACGGCTTCAAGAGGGAATTAAATAAACATCTGGAGCAGAGGCCCATCAGTGGCTATTAGCCACGAAGTATAGGTAGGAACTCTCAGTCTGGGGCAAGTGATGCTCTGTAATCTTGGTGCTTGATGGGGGGGCAACAGTGGGAGGGCTGCTAGTGTCCTGGCCCCACTGCTGGACCTCCTGAGGGCACCTGGTGTTTTTGGCCACTGTGTGACAGAGTGTTGGACTGGATGGGCCATTGGCCTGATCCAACATTGGCTTCTCTTATGTTCTTATGGATCGTTTTAATGTAGTGTACTGAGATTGTATACTATTTGTTATAAACTGCCCTGAGCCCTGCTTGTTGGGAAGGGCAGCCCAGTAAATCTAATTTAATAAATAAAAATAAAATAAAATAAAAAAATAAACTTATAGACAGGGGCTGAACAGCAAATCTTAAAGGTGCCACTGGTCTCTAAATTTGTTCTGCTGCTTCAGACCAACACAGCTGACCGCCTGGAACAATCTTCACGGAAGGCAATACAAAAGATAGATGCTCGTCAACTAACATCGCATGTAACTCTGGTGTCTGCATCCTTTTTTTCATTATTAAGTTGGAAAAAGACTGCCTGCAGGCACGGGATGGCTGCTTTAGCATAACAACTTCTGCTCTTCCGTCCGAAACTCTCTCACCCATCAGCTTCTTTGGAGAGGGTAAGGCTCTTGGTACAGGTGCAAACAAATGCAGAGTCCTCTTTCTAACATCTTCAAAAGCAGGAAGAAAGTAGTGTCGAAACCATGCCCTGCCATTTGGTGAGGTTCTCTGCCATTTTCCAAGAATGCATGGCCGCAAGAGAGGATTCTTTGAATGCGCACTCATCTTTTGTACTCTCGTTTTTTCCATGTGCAAAAGGAAGTCTGAAGGCAAATCAGCCATCTGAGCTGCAGGATAATGTTGCGTGCTGTAGACTGAACAGGCTGACAGTCTTGGGGCTCTGACTACATTTGCCAAGGGAGCCCAGGGATAGAAGGCATGTGCCAAAATGTAGAATAAACATACTTGCTGCGACTTGCGGTGTTCTTCTGAGCAGATTCCAGGAAATACTCAGTCACAGTTCTTTTCTTTGTTTGTCAGGGTTATGATGCTGCACTGAAAGGTTGAGAAAATAAGTTAAGCTCTTTTATTGCTCCGGATAGGTTCTTTGATTTGTTGTTTTCGGCATTGTGTAAGCCAGTTTGAGCTCTGATTGTGGGAAACAGTGTAGACAAAGGGCCGTGTCAAACCTGTCATTGATAGGAGAGAGAGGAAGGATACTTGAACGTGTGGGGTAGAACTACTCCAGGGTTTCCTGGACGAGTCTTCTACCTTTGACCCTTTTCTGTTCGGTTTGGGGTCTGGCTATGTCACAGCCTTGATGAAAAGCTGGCAAAGGTAATGCCTCCACATTTGTTTTTATTAGACTCATACAGCGGGAAGGGACCTCCAGGGTAATCTAGTCCAACCCCCTGCACCATGCAGGAAATTCACAAACACCTCCCCCACACATACCCCATGACCCCTGTTCCACACCCAGAAGATGACAAAAAACCTCCAGGATCCCTGGCCAAAGTGGCCTGGAGAAAAATTGCTTCCTGTTGGCTCCTTTTGACCACAGCAGGCGATGCAGGCTTGTTGAAGTGCTTGGAATGTAGCACAGGAATTGGGTCAGGGCTTAAGTTTGGGGGGTTCTTTTCTATCAGACCAATATCAGAAGGTTGTCAGGGAACTGGTAGCTGGAAGAAGAAGAAGAAGAAGAAGAAGAAGAAGAAGAAGAGATTGGATTTATATCCCGCCCTTCACTCACTTGGAGTCTCAGAGCAGCTTACAAACTCCTTTCCCTTCCCCTCCCCACAACAGACACCCTGTGAGGTAGGTGGGGCTGAGAGAACTCTTTCCCAAGCTGTCCTTGAGGGAACAGCTGGTACATAGCTATGGCTTGCCCAAGGTCATCCAGCCAGGTGCAAGTGGAGGAGTGGGGAATCAAACCCGGTTCTCCCAGATTAGAGTCCGCGCACTTAACTACTACACCAAACTGGCTCTCAAGGAGAGCTGTCTTGTGGGATACCATGGGATTCCATATGTCATTCAGCATTGATGTGTGTCTCCTGAGTGAGATCTGTCACTTTGCTTTGGAGAGAATTGATCCATGTGCTAGCTACAGTGGAAGGTGCTGTCAAGTTGTAGCTGACTTATGGAGAGGCTTCTCATGGAGTTTTCAGGACCAGAGGTGAGGAGAGATGGTTTTTCCCTTGGTGGTCTCCCAACCAACTCCTTACCAGGGCTGACCCTACGTAACTTCTGAGATCTGACAAGATCAGACTAGCCTGGGCCATCCAGGTTAGGGTGCCCTCCTCTATACATCATTGTAAATAAGTTAAAGAGTTTGGGAATCTTTTTAGATACAGCTGTCCTGTTAGAAAAGCCAGTGAACCCAGGGGTGAAGAAAACTACATTTTCCAGATACATTTGGTATGGGAATGATCTCCCTTCTTGGATTCGGATGACTGGGCCATGCTACAATAACCTCAAGACTGGACTGCCATAGGTGGGCCTACATTTAAAAGATGACACCGAAGTTTCAATTAGTTCAAAATGTAACAGCATGATTATGAATACAGACCAAGCATATCAGTGTCAGCTCTTTACATAGCTACCTGTTTGCTTTTACATTCCATTCAAGGAACTGATTTCAGTTTGTAGAGCTGAGTCCATCAGTGGCTATTAGCCACAAGGTATAGATGGAACACTATGTCTGTGGCAGTGATGCTCTATATTCTTGGTGCTTGGGGGGTAAGAGTAGGAAGGCTTCTACTGTCCTGGCCCCACTGGTGGACCTCCCGGTGGCACCTAGGTTTTGGCCACTGTGTGACACAGAGCGTTGGACTGGATGGGCCACTGGCCTGATCCAACATGGCTTCTCTTGTGTTCTTATGTTCTTAACTTCTAAAGCCCTGCAGATTGAGGATATTTTCTTAAAATGATCAGTGTGGTTTTTGTTTTATTTTTGCCCATTAAACCTAATCCAGT
Organism: Lepidodactylus listeri; assembly: GCA_029233225.1. Classification (NCBI taxonomy): domain Eukaryota; kingdom Metazoa; phylum Chordata; class Lepidosauria; order Squamata; family Gekkonidae; genus Lepidodactylus; species Lepidodactylus listeri. The sequence goes on along the minus strand of JARCFY010000019.1, from coordinate 31,114,272 downwards.
TCCTGTCTTTTTATGGAATTCCTTGGTTACTTTCTTACCAGAATTCCCAGTACTCTGTACCAGCCTTTAATTGCTAACTTTAACTACATTTGCCAGCCTCCAGGTGGTAGCTGGAGATCTCCTGGGGTTACAACTGATCTCTAGGGGACAGAGATCCATTCACCTGGAGAAAATGGTCGTTTTGGAAGGTGGACTCTATGGCATTCTACTCCATTAAAGTTCCTCCCCGCCCCAAACCCCACCCTCCTCAGGGTCCACCCCCAAAATCTCCAGATATTTCCAATCCAGACCTGGCAACCCTAACTTGAACCCATGCTCTACTCCAGTCATTTCCTCCAGAATTGTCATAAGTTGCTCAGTTGTTCTGAAAAACCCCAATGACCTGCTGCCAAATCATTGCACTCTTATACTTTCTTCATAACTGACACCATTTCCCCAAAAGCTCCAGGTAGATATTGCCCCTGTGCATCCTCCCTCTGTTGCTGGGGGAATGACGTAGCCGCTGGGGCCATGCTCCTTTGCCATGCCTCTAACCTTCCGTTTGGATCCACCTGGCCACCATATTCATTCCATGAACTAGCCGGGTTGTTGCCCTAGCAATCTTGAGGTCTCTCGTCCCCCTTTTAAAAGAAAATACTCTTTTTTCCACTACAATATTGTAACCTTTTTCTTCAGCAGAGGAGGGAAATGCGATGAGGTAACCGCTTGGGCAATAGGACTACAGGGTTATGTTTCACCACAAGTCATTGATGATGACTTTGGAAGAATGCTCAAGGGCATATGTGGTAAGATCTGGCAGCTGGCCATGTCTGCAAAGCTTTGGAAAGGCTGGCATCATGGGGGAATCTGTGCTGACCATTCCCAGTGCTATTGTTATGCTCATTGAAGAAGACAAGCAATGCACAATGTGCATTGGAAAAATAGCATGGTTTTTAGGAAGGGTCAGTGGCAGAGCGCAACCTTAGCTTTATGCGCAAGTCCCTGGCAATATTTCCTGTTAAAGAACCTCAAGTAGCACAGCTGTAGAACCAGAGTTGCAATGCAGTTTGTTGCAGACCAGGTACTGCTAAAGGGGTCTTGTGTGGAATATTTTGAGAAGAAACCACTATAAACTTTTGATAAATTAATACAAAGATCAACGGACCTGCCAAAACTGGGGTTTTTTGGAGGGGGAGAATAGTATATAGCTGCCTTTTCTGTGTTCAAGGCATCTAACCAAAAAAGATGCACAGTCCAATAAAAGTGACTGCAAAAATGAATTCAAAGCCAATTTAAGTAGGCGAAACACAATAATAAAATTCCCAGTTAAAATATATGAAGTTTATTTCAAAACACCGATTAATAAGGCCTCATCATTGGAATCAGGAAGACCAGTTTTAAACAGAAGGATCTGGCACCCTCTACCGAAGCTCACTGACAAAACTCATTATAAAGAACCCCATTTCCAATTAAACAGTATTACTGTGCTACCATAAATAATTCACAAGTGGCAATTTGGTACTGGGTACTTGTGAACTCTCAGCCACATCGCTTAATGATCCCCAACAGGCTGCTCCCTAGTGTGTCTCCAGTTGCCCATTAGCTTGTGACCCAAAACAATAAGCCAGTCTTGCTTTCCTATATACCTCCCGGGAGCAGGAAGTGATTCAGAAGGCAACAGCTTTGGGTCTGCAGTGTGGCCCTACAGAACTAGTTGCCCTGCTTATGGGAGGATTCTTGGGTTGTATCTTCCCAACACTGAATAATTGTCCCTCCACATTGGCCATTTTGTGATGGCGCTCACTATCTATGTACATAAGTGGTATCAAGCTGCAACTGACTTATGGTGAACCCCAGCAAGGGGCTTTCAAGGCAAGTGAAAAGCAGGGGCGGTCTGCCATTGCCTTTCTCTGCAGAGTCCTCCTTGGTGGTTGCCCTTTCTCAAAATTCCAGATCCTCAACAAGACTGAAGATCCTGTGCACAGCTAAATCTCGCAAGGCATTATTAGAAAGACCGAAAGATGGGATATTTTTTGCCACTTGGTCCTTTGGATTCCTGCACTGGTAAACTGAGTCAAAAGGCTATAGGTGACTAGGTGACTCTGCTTTAAGAGCTGCTCTCCTTCCATGAACGCTTGCAGGTGTGACATGCTCCTGACCCAAAAGATAATCAGGGCATCACTTGGAAAAGAGCCACAGGGCCAGAAGAGCACTGATGCACCTCTTGCTGACATCGTAGAGGAGGTGGTCCAGAGAGTGGAAGTTACAAAGATGTAGGAGGCAGAAGTTGGTTCCCAGTTCCCTATTTGCTTTTCCTAGTTCCTTATTCACAATTCGAAACACAAATATTGATGATACTGGAAAAGCTCTGCATCCAAAAGTAAGCTTTTCACCCACCACAAAACTAACCACATAATTCAGGGGAATCTGCCCTTTGAGGGGACCTGTGGTGTTCCATATTTCAAAACCTAGAGTCTGTGCTAACTGCTCCAAAGTAGGGTACCCATGGGACAACTGCAAATAAAGAAACTGAGGGTACCTGTACCCCACAACAGCTTTGGACCACCCAAAAACATACATATTCTTGGGACTGTCCCTTTCGTCACATGCCGGTGCCTGGTCCAAACACTGGTTCTGGCCCCACAGTGTCTATTTGTGGTGTCCCAAGGAGCCTCATGATTATAATTGACAGATGCCCTGAATAAGGAATGGGAACTGACGTCAGCCTCATAAAAATGTGCCTGTGGTAGCTTTTCTAATTCTCTGTTAACCGATGACTGGCCAGAGTTCTCATTTTGAGACATCCCACATGACAGTTGCGATTGCTCAAATCAAATATACGTGTGTGAACATTTCCGACAAAGAGGCTTCTATTTAGAACTTCAAATTCTAGGAGGTCGCTAGGCATCACTTGAGCCCTGAATAGTTCAGCTACAGTTCAAGGCTGCCTCTAGGCTTGCCATTTGCTTGCGTGTGAAGGGTTTTTAAAAAAAAAACAACACCCCACCCTCAGTCCTAATCCCACGCCCTCAAGAAATTGAGGAGCGGAAGAAAAAATGGCACGGAAATGGCCTTTGTAGTGATGCTCTGCTAATTTCCCTGTGTCTTTAGCACTGTGATTAAGGGTCATTCCTAGAGTATTGCCTGAATGTGATGTCACTTCCTCCTCAAACTCTACCCTCCCCAGGCACTGTCCTCAAAATTTCCCGCCATCGCCATGGCAGTACCGGCAGCCCTAGCTGCTGCACACGTTTGAGTGTTTCCTAATGTATGCACTTGAACGATGTAAAAGTATGGAAGCAATTAGTGTATATTTGTCATGAACCACAGGACAATATATATATATATATAAATTTATTGCTTTTCTATAAAACTACAACAGAAAATGGGATCTACAAATTATGGGAGAAAGAAAAGAAGGCCACTAAAAGCCCAAGTGGCAGGGATCATTTTCAGTGTAATATAGCTCAGTTGAAATTTCACTTACAATACATTTTAGTAAGATGAAGCATAAGAGTTATGTTTATTTACTATTAGTAATACAGAAGGATTTTTTAAAGTACGTCAGTAGGTACTGAAATAGGTACATCAGACCATTCATAGTTCCAAACAGATAACTGGATTCATGTTTCTTATTTTTTCGGTTTCTTCCCTGTAAGTTTATTTTTATCAAAGTCCCATCTGACTTTTAAGCAGGGGTCCTTTCGTAAAAAAAGAGGTGCAGGAGCTCATTAGCATAACTTATTTGCATATGCCACACCCCCTGACGTCACCGGAAGTGTCAGAAGGCCACACATCCCTGACGTCATCGGCAGTGTGTCATAAGGCAAGAAGGGAGGGCGGGGGAAGGAAGGAAAGGAACAGGAAGGAAGGTAGGTAGGTAGGTGGGGGAGAGAGAGAGAAGAAAGGAAGGAAGGAGGGAGGGAGGGAGGGAGGGAGGGAGGGGGGAAGGAAGGAAGAAAGAAAGGAACAGTAAGGTAGGTAGGTAGGTGGGGGAGAGAGAGAGAAGGAAGGAAGGGACAGGAAGGTAGGTAGGTAGGTGGGGGAGAGAGAGAAGGAAGGAAGGAAGGAACAGGAAGGTAGGTAGGTGGGGGAGAGAGAGAGAAGAAAGGAAGGGAGAAAGGAAGGAAGGGACAGAAAGGTAGGTAGGTGGGGGGAGAAGGAAGGAAGGAAGGAAGGAAAGAAGGGGGAAAGGAAGGAACAGGAAGGTAGGTAGGTGGGGGAGAGAGAGAGAGAAGAAAGGAAGGGAGACAGGAAGGAAGGGGGAAAGGAAGGAACAGGAAGGTAGGTAGGTGGGGAGAGAGAGAGAGAGAAGGAAGGAAGGAAGGGGGGGCGCTTCTCCCCCCCCCACTGGGGCCAGAGTTTCCCTTCCTCCCCCCTCTTGCTTGGGCCCCAGGGGCCTTACGCCTCTGGGGCCCAGCTTCTCCCTCCCTTGTGCCCCCCTGGGGCCCGGGAGCAGTGAGTGGGGGAGGGAGGGAAGGAGGAGGCTTCTCCAGGAGCTTCTCCAGGAGCAGTGAGGGGGGAGGAGGGGGCTGGTGCCGGGGGGAGGGAGCAGGGAGGAGGCTTCTCAGGGAGCAGTGAGGGGGGGGAGGAGGGGGCTGGTGCCGGGGGCGCTCACCGCGGCCCCAGGAGTTTGAGAGCGGGAGAGGCTGGTCCTGGGGCCAGTGGCGCTCGTCGCGGCTCTGGGCATTTGAGGGTGGGGAGGGCGAGGGGAGGCTGCTGCTGGGGCCGGTGGCGCTCGCCGCGGCCCCAGGCTTTTAAGGGCGGGGGGAGGGTGGGGAGGGTGAGGGGAGGCTGCTGCTGGGGCCGGCGGCGCTCGCCGCGGCCCCGGGCTTTGGAGGGCGGGGGGAGGGCGGGGAGGGCGAGGGGAGGCTGCTGCTGGGGCCGGCGGTGCTCGCCGCGGCCCCGGGCTTTGGAGGGCGGGGAGGGTGAGGGGAGGCTGCTGCTGGGGCCGGCGGCGCTCGCTGCGGCCCCAGGCTTTTAAGGGCGGGGGGAGGGTGAGGGGAGGCTGCTGCTGGGGCCAGCGGTGCTCGCCGCGGTCTCGGGCTTTGGAGGGCAGGGGGAGGGCGGGGAGGGCGAGGGGAGGCTGCTGCTGGGGCCGGCAGCGCTTGCCGCGGCCCCGGGCTTTGGAGGGCGGGGAGGGCGGGGAGGGCGAGGGGAGGCTGCTGCTGGGGCCGGCGGCGCTCGCCGCGGCCCCGGGCTTTGGAGGGCGGGGAGGGCGAGGGGAGGCTGCTGCTGGGGCCGGCGGCGCTCGCCGCGGCCCCAGGCTTTTAAGGGCGGGGGGAGGGTGAGGGGAGGGAAGGAGGAGGCTTGTGTCGGTCGGCGGCGGCCTGCCGCCGCCGGGAGGAGTGAGCGGGGGGTGGGGCTTTGTTAAGTCCCCGCCCCCCGCCCTCCTCTCTCCCGGAGCGACGCTCCGGCGCGCCCCGGCCCCAACGGAGCCCTGCTTTTAAGTAATTTAGGGACAACAGCTCCTAACTCAGATTCAGAATCCTCCTCAGACGAGCTGCTCGATGTGTCTCCGTATCTTCCCAAATCATAGTCGCTGTGATCTGATGTCTTGTCATCCTGTTCGGTTCCTTTCGGTTTGTCCATTGTTTGACACTGTGTTCTGGGACTCCCTGGAATCTCAGTACATAAGCTGATTTTTCCATTTGCAAACTATGCAAAACTTTCTGCAAACTATGCAAAACTAAATTATTTAAGAGGACTTTTCTGTGCAGGCAATAAGATAGCACTGTACAAAACCATTCACAAAGATACTCAGACAAATAGTTAGGTCAGTGGTCTATACTTCTAGGATCCTACTATGTAACTTTTGCATCATTTAATGTGTCATATTAACACTTATGCTTTGCTTCAGTTCTGTTTTTAGACTTCTGGTTGGTTCTACAACCCTAATTCCTATTACATCTGTCGATTGTATTGACTGTGCAATCTACAGTTGCCAACTGAGTCCAAGGGAGAAGGGTAGAGTATAAATAACATTAAAAAATAAAAAAATAAAAAAATTTCTCTGATATCAATACGGTCCAATAAAGGCAGTTGCCAACATTTGCAGAAGTCCCAGTACCTGTGCGTTGATCATTAAATGCCTGCAGGTCATGCTGCACATCTTCATGTTTACTTCCAGACCACAGAAGGTTTTGACTGCTGATTTCTGCAAACCAAGCACCTTTTCAAGGCAGAAGAGCAAGCCTAACCATTTTTGACATGGTCAGTTGGCAACTTTAATAATAACCAAGCTAAAATCGGAGCCTCTGTTCCTCATTGATGGATACACCAGACGCATAAGGATGATGTGTGTACTTTCTTTATGGGGAAGACCCAGATGGAGTCTCGACAGGGCCAGATGAAGATGTCAGCGCAGATCAATCAAATAGGGGAACTTGTTGGAAGTCCTGCTCAGCAAGGCTTTTGTTTTCCTTTCCAACTCCTTTAGGGCTTTAAAGAGCATAAATTATTTCCAGCCTTCTGGAGAGAGGCCTAGCTGGAAAATCCCGTTGAAACAGAAAGTGTGTTCTGACTCACTGACCCAGCAGAAGAGGCTGCTGGCTGCAACCCAAACAGAGCCGTGGAGGGAAAGCGCAGCAGCTCAGGGACGAAATGAAACCGAGAGCAGGATGTGGGCTGGAAATGGTCCAGCACAATTCCTGCCCTGTGGGTGTCTTTTTCCCACCTTTGCTCATGTTCTCACAATGGCCTTTCTTCTATGCCATCTCCTAGCTAAAGCTCTCAAGGCCGGCGTCTACAAATACAAATACACTACAAATACACTGCCACCAATAAAAATAACCAAAATGACAACAGTGGATACAAATAAAAGCAGCAAGACAAGGATGGAATGTTTCCTGGTCTTTCCGCTTAAAGGGAAGCTGATAAGTGGGTGTGTGGCTCCTTTGGGAGAGGCCAGAGGTCAGAAGTGGCCGTGGCTCAGTGGCAGAACATCTGCTTGTCATGCAGGTTCAATCCCTGGTATTTCCAGTTAAAAAAGACCAGGTAGTAGATGATGTGAAAGACCTCTTGCCTGAGACCCTGGAGAGCTGCTGCCATTCTGAGTAGACAATATTGACTTTGATGAACCTCGGGTCTGATTCAGTATAAGGCAGCTTCATGTGTTCACAGCTCTGTTGCTAGGGCTGTGGCCTTTGAAAGTGACCTTGATAGTTTTGTCTTAAACCTCGGAATGATCCGAAGAGGTTCATGGGTGGTGGATGAGAAGCCTCACCTGCTACCCTCCACAGATCAGGAGCATGCAGGAGCAACTTGGCCATTCCCTCCTGTGCCAGCTTGGCATGCAGGAGGTCCCAGGCTCACCTTGGCGTCTCCAATTGAAGGATCTCAGGTAGCTGAGCTGAGAAAGATCTTCCATCTTGAAACCTCTAGTCGAGCAGTACAATTTTTTAAAAAAAACATAGGAGCCACCGGGCTATAAGCACACGACAGAAAGTTATCAGAGTCATGTGATGGGAAGAGGGCCAGCCAGAGTTATGATTTCATTGGTGGTGTGGTCAGGACCGTGGATAGCAGACCAAAAGACCCAGGAACAAGGAATACAAGCCAAGCATTGGGAGTTGTACTTAGAGCTGCCAGCCTCCAGGTGTGACCTGGGGATCCCCTGGAATTAAAGCTCATCTCCAGACTACAAAGATCAGTTCCCCTGGAGAAAATGGATGCCTTGGAGGGTGGACTCTGTGGCACTGTACCCCACTGAGGTCCCTGACTGCCTCAGGGTCCATTCCCAAATCTCCAGGAGTTTCCCGACCTGGATCTGGCAACCCTACCCCCCATCCCTTGCTGGTGGCCATGGGGGACCTGGCAACCCAATGTAACATAGTGCGGAACAAGCCAAGGCTCAGACACATGAAGGAATCTTCACTGCCACTGAGTGGTTCCCCTTCACCATCCTGATCTCCTTAGATTGCGCACAAAGAGAGGCAAGATATACGGATCCCTCGTTCTCTACACAGTAATGCATTTTCAAAAGGCTTCCAAAAAGTGTCAGCTGTATAGGGGCTCCCTACCCACCAGGATGGGCTCTACAACCTATCAAAGGTCCCAACCCATGGTTTCAAGGTCAGTTTTTTCTAGCTTTTCCCTACAACCCTCAACTTTGCTTCTAAATGAACCCTAATGCTCCCAGGGGAGGGGCTGCAATGCCATGATCCTTTGGGTTACGCTTGTCGAGCGCTAACTAAATGCTTGAAATCTTAGCATAACTGCACCATGCCAATCTGTGACGGACTAACAGCAAAATGGTTGCGATGAAACTGCAGGTCAGCATCTTTGCAGCTAGACAGAATAAAGAAATTCCCCCAAAGGAAGGAAAAAGAGGAAGGCTTCAAAGTGGAAAAGTCCATGGTGTTTCCGCAAGGGAGCCGTTCCCCACTTCCTTCCCTCTGTGACATCTGTTTTGCCTTACTTGTTCACATGATCCAGAGCGCAGCTCTCTGTGGACAGCTGGCATCCTAATCAAAAGAGTGAGGTGTTGCCAGAGTGCAGACACTGCTTAAGTCCACATGAATCCACATAACCTCCATGCAAGTCTAAAGGATATACTTTATAGAAGAATTTTATTAAAATTTGTCAAGAAGCACCAAGTGCTTGTCCATTGTCTGGGGGCCTTTGCACTCCTTGGCCAGCACACCGAGCAGATCAGCGTCTTGAGTTTATGTGTGTGGACTGCGGTCAAGTTCCAGCAAAGGGCTTTCAAGACAAGTGAAAAGTGGAGGTGATTCACCATTGCTGTCTTCTGCAGAGTCGACTTGGCAGTCTCCCTTCCAAGGACCGGCCGTGCTTCGCCTCCAAGATCCGATGAGATCGACCATGCTGCTGCCCCTCCTGGTCAATGGCTGCAATCACATACACTAAATAATCCCCTTTCCAAAGCACTTTCCAATGGATGGACTGGCAAAATCCAGTTGGAAAGTACATTGAAAGTAGATTGAAAGTGGATTCTTTAGTGTGTGTGATGAAAGCCAGTGTCTAATTGGGCAAAAATACAGCCTGAGGTTTTTGCAGTCTCCAGAAATAAAACCACAAGAGGGTTACTTTAAAGCAGGGGTGTCAAACATACAGTCCACGGGTCAGAACCAGCCCGTCCAACACTCTTATCTGGCCTGTGAGCAACTGGTCATTACCTTTATTGTGAGATGACTGAGGCTGTGCATTATGTCCCTGTATGCTGTCCCAGAGCTAATGAGTGGGAGAAGTGTGGGAGGGTGGGCATCAGGGAGATACTTTAAGGAAATAATGTAAAGGAAGTTAATATTTTAAGCATGTTTGTATTTGGAGTAAGAAATAATATCGATAATTGGAATTGCCTGTGTCCATTATAAAGTTTACATCTCCCATACCTGGCATTACGTTTTATGGTACACATGGCCGGGCCCGACAAAGCGTCATTTATGTCAGATCTTACCCTTACAAATGAGTTCGACATCTCTGCTTAAAGGGGAGGGGGAAACCCTGAAAATTCAGAGATCTGGAAACTCCCTGGGGGAATGCAAGTCCTCCCCGTTTTGTGCTTACTCCTCCCCCCCCCACTGTTGCTGGCTGTTTCAAAGCAGGGGTGGACCGGGAAGTGAAAATGGTCCTGTTAGGTTGCTAACCTCCAGGCAGGGCCTGGAGATCTCCCAGAACTGCAACTGATTTCCAGATTAGAAAGATCAGTTCCCTGGAGGAAATGGCAGCTTCAGAGGGTGGGTTGTATGACATGGCATCTCTGCTGGTACTCTGTTCTCTTAAGGACCACCTCCAAATTTCCAGGAATTTCTCAACCTTGAGCTGGCACCCTACCCTGAAGCAAGCCAAGCTGAGGGGCACCTGTGGCATTACAAGCCAGCACTTCATCAGGGCCAGTGGTGTCAGCAATGGGCAGCTGTGCAGGAGGAAACAGTTGTTATCTAGGGCAGCAGCTAGGGTTGCCAGTCTCCAGGTAGGACCTGGAGACCCTCCATTATGACAACTGCTCTCCAGACTACAGAGATCAGCTTCTGTGGAGAAAATGACTGCTTTGGCGGGTGGACTCTGTGGCATTGTACCCAGCTGAGGTCCCTCCCCTTTCCAAACCCCACCCTCCCCAGGATCCACCCTCCAAATCTCCAGGAATTTCCCAGCCCAGAGCTGGCAGCAACCCTTGCAAGCAGCCCACTGGGGAATTTCCCTGTAAATTCAGTAGCCAGTCCATCCTTGCTTCCAAGCATCCCAGGCTGTAGTCTCTAAGCGGTGGAGTCTTGTGAGCAAAAATTCTACTTGGTGAGCTACCGGCACTAAAGTTGTGAGTGAACAATTTGGCTGCTGCATAAATTAGTTTGGCTCTGGAGCCATCCTTCCTGCGCTGACAAAAATGTGTGAGCCGGAGGCTAAAAAAATGTGAGCTGGCTCACACTAACTCAGCTTAGAGGGAACACACCACCCCAGAAATTATAAAACTGATTATAAAACCATTATAAAACTGATGATGGAGTCTGAGTCAGAAGTTCATCCCGCTGATGGGCCAAGACAGCTCTACCAATTATTCACATAATCCACATAGTCAGTTTCACGGGAGTTTTTTTGGGCGTTGCGTGAGAGGGTGGGGCTGGACCTCCGAGGGGGCTGCACTGAAAGAGTCCTTTTTGCTCGCATTGGTGCAACTTACAATAAAATCTGAAGGCAGATTCCTGGCATCCACGTGCAGAGCTTTTCCCTTCTGGAGGCCGCTGAGCAACCACAGCTGTGAATGACGTTTCCCTGGCTCACAGAGGACCTTCTGAAAACAATCTTTGGAATGCTCTGGCTGAATTGCTGGGACTCTCAATCATTTCCCCTCCTCCGTCTCTGAAACATCTTGAGCTGGCCAGGCTGCAACATCTGGATGAGCTAACATCCTCCAACACAAACCACAAACTCCAGGTGGTTTGTAACCGCGCTGCTCAAAACCCACTTTGGGGATTTTCTGCCCCCACAGGCATGCTTGAAACCTGTCCCCACTGCACAGTGGCTGCTTCACAGAAATGACTTGCCTCCAATGCTCCCTCTAAGCTGTGGAGTCTTGTGAGCAAAAATTCTACTTTGTGAGCTACCGGCATTAAAAGTTGCGAGTGGAACATTTGGCGACTGCATCAATTAGTTTGCTCTGGGGCCATCCTTCCTGAGCTAAGCCAAAAATGTGTGAGCCGGAGGCTAAAAAACTCTGAGCTAGCTACATTAACGCAGCTTAGAGGGAACACTGCTTGCCTCCATATAAAACAATACCACCACCACCATGCCATAATATGCAAAGCCAGCCAATAAAGTGAGAGAGTAGCCAGACAAATGTGGTGGATTTTTTAGTGATTTTGTCTCCCAGTATTTGGTGCATGGGCCATGGTAGCTCATTGGTTAAGATGCTGAACTGCAGACCAGAAGATCAGTAGTTCGGCAGTTCGAGACCCGAGTGCCGCATGACGGAGTGAGCTCCCATCTCTGGTTCCAGTTCCTGCCAACCTAGCAGTTCGAAAGCAAGAAACTGCAAGCAGATAAATAAGTACCACTTTGGTGGGAAGGTAACAGCATTCTGTGCTTCTCGGCGTCTAGTCATGCCGGCCACATGACCACAGAAACGTATTCGGACAGCGCTGGCTCTTCGGCTTGGAAACAGAGATGAGCACTGCCCCCTAGAGTCAAATTTGACTGGCTTTCGAGCAAGGAAAACCTTTACCTTTACTTTTATGTGATGCACATGAACATATGAAATTGCCTTCTAATTCATCCTGTGAGGGTTTTTAAATTCTAATTTAATTTTTTCAAGAGTGGAGATTCCAACCCAGCGTTTCCATGTTGTATGAGCAGTCTAACCATTTTTTTGTTTGCCGTCAAGTCACACCTGACCTGTGGTGATCCCGTAGGGTTTCCAAGGCAAGAGGTGTTCAGAGATAGTTTGCCATTGCCTTCCTCCGCATAGCGACCCTGGTATTCATTGGTGGTCTCCCATCGAAGTACTTACCAAGTACTTACCTTTTTAGCCTCCGAGATCTGACAAAATTAGGCTAGCCCGCTCTTTCCAGATCAGGACAGTCTAACCACTACACCACATAGATCCAGATGGGTAGCCATATTGGTCTGAAGCAGTAGAACAAAGTCTGGTGGCACCTTTAGGACCAACAAAGTTTTATTCAAGGTATGAGCTTTCATATGCACACAAACACAGAAGTTCATTCCGTGAATAAAACTTTGTTGGTCTTGAAGGTGCCACTGGACTCAAACTTTGTTCCACTACAACATGAAATGCAGGAATCTGTGTGCCAATGTTATTCCTCCCAGCAGTTCCCCTTTGTAATACCCACTGAGCAGCTGGCATGCAAAGCTACTCCCTGCTTGGTAGACTGTATAGAATGCCCTTTTGGAAGGCCTGCTAAATTGCTTTGTTTGGAAGGGCTTTTGTTTTTCCTCCCAAGGGCTTGTTTTATTGAGGGCGCAGTGCTTAGTTCATTTGACGGTTGGTGGTTTCTAATGCAAACTGGCTTTTTAAATTATGGGTTCTTTGTAAAAACTGCCCCGAGCTTTTTATGGAAGAACAAAGTAGAGGTCTGGCAATAGGGTTACCAGGTTCAGGCTGGGAAACTCCTGGAGATTTGGGGATGCAGCCTGGGGAAGTCAGGAACCTCAGCTGGGGTACAATGCCGTGAAGTCCACCCTCCAAAGCATCTATTTTCTCCAGGGGGAACTGATCTCTGTAGCCTGGTGATGAGCTGTAATTCTGGGGAATCCTCAAACCCCTCCTGGAGGCTGACATCCCTATGGAGTAAACAAGATGAAAGTGAATGCATGGCTAATTCTCCTGCGGTTAGGAAAGTTTGGGTTGCTACAGCTGGAATGACAAGTGGTTGTCTGTTTGACAGATTGTGCTGCTGTTTAGTCAGTGGAGGCTTTAAGTATTTGTTGCATTTGTTTACTGTGATGGGTCAGGAGTTGTTGCAAGACAAGAGCCTTTTGGCGGCTTGTGCAGGATGCAAATTTAAGCCACAGTCATGTTGAACTGACTTGGTAGACCCACAGTAGGGAGGATAAAACAGAAATAAATTGATGCCTTTTAGAGTAAGTTTATTCCAGTTTAAGCTTTCGTGTGCCAGACCTCAGTTCTCCAGATGCATATGCAATGGATATTGTATTTTATGGACTTTATATTGTATACAGACTTCTATAACCAAAATCACTGGGGAGGGGGCAGTTACCAGTCACAATTAACTTTGGATCTGCTGGTGGAGTCAAACCTTCAGCTTCAGCATTGGGGGAGGCTACAGATATAGTTTTTATGGTGCTGTATTATACTGTGCGTCTTTCTTACTCTTCCCACTGCACCTTCCTGGATCAGACTTTGTTTCTCTCTGGGTGCGTTTAGACAGCGTGCTTGTGGCCGTTTAAATGGCCCCTGCTCCAATACAGCATGTGTCTGGGTTTTTTTTTAAAAAACCTTCTCAGTTTGCGCATGTGCATAACTGCTCATCTGTAGAACTGCATGCGCAGAACCACTAGGGCAAATCACAGCTTTCATTTGATAGTTCTGCAGAGCACCGTGATTTCATCGCTGAGACAGAAAACTTCCCTTTAAACTTTTTGCCCAAAACTGGCCTCTTTGGGATCCTGAACTCAAATCTAGTGACCACTTAAATGTTGGTTTTATAAATGTGGGAGCAGAGCTCCGCTTATGCACATACCGCCGATGCACAAAAAAAATGGCAGGTGAAAAGTGAAAGCCTTGGGCTTCCAAGCAGGGAGAGGGTTTAAGCACTTGGAAGTGGCTTGACAATGGTGGAGCGATCACACAGGGGAAAACTGCGGCTTTAACTGGGAGAGCTGAGAAAACACCACTTGGGACCACCTGGTAACAAAATACTCCTGTTTAAAGGGGGTTTGAGCTGGAAACCAATGGCTGGGGATGGGAGGCAGCTGTTGCTGTCTGAACGTGTGCATAAAATCTGTTATTAAAGAGTGACAAAACCGGATCAAACGGTGCATCTGAACGCACCCTCTGTGTAACTGAACCACATGGGAACCACATTCATTAAGTGTAACAACCACATCTGTTCCAGTCTCTCACACAGGGACTCACACCTGACTGATTTACAGCCAGATGGCTCTAGGACTAAAACTTCCACTCCCACCCCCTTTGATGGTTTATTAGGTGGCAGTAGGGTTGCCAGCCTCTAGGTGGTGCTCAGAGATCTCCAGCTACTACAGCTGATCTCCAGGAGACAGAGATCAGTTCACCTGGAGAAAATGGCCACTTTGGAAGGTGGACTGTATGGTATTATGCCCCACTGAAGTCCCTCCTTTCCCCAAATCCCGGTCTCCTCAGGCTCCACCTGCAAAATCTCCAGGTATTTCCCAACCCAGAGCTGGCAACCCTAGAAGGTAAGCAGAATAGTCTTAAAGTGTACAGATTTCTTTTCAGGCTGTTCATGTCTGTCTTTCCCTGCCATTTTTTTTGTCCGTCTTTTGAAGTCTGACTCACCTCTGCCACCAAAGGAGTTCCTCAGTATTCCTCATTGCTTTTCTTTCCCCCTGTTTTGCACATAAATGTATTTATTTAATATATTTTAATCCCTCTTTTCTCCCTGATACAGACCCCAAACAGCTTGCAAAAAAAATACACTCTGCTATCAGACATCTCTCGTGGGAACTGTGAAGACATGCCTACTCTCTGGGGAGATTGGCAGGAAACCACTAACCAGTTCCCAAAGGGGCTCTGCAAACTTTATTGATTGGTGAAACTCCCAGGGCTTCAGGAAAAAAAGAGTATTTCTTTTCCTGGCTGACTCCATCAACATATGAACTAGCATCTTGGCAGAATGAAAGCTTGATAGAAAACCCTGTTCTGCCACCTTTTGCCTATCTGTTAAAGTGGTTTTAGGTTGAGCCCTGAGCATTCCCAAAGTGCGAATCCAACATTTACCTTGCAAAGTTGTATATTTTCACACAGATAACTGGGGGCAAAATGTCATTTCACTACACAGGTGAGCTAACACCCCTGTGTCTGTTTACACCTAAAAGCTCATGATGCTATTGACATGGAAGCTCTAAAAATGGCTACGACCCAGACTTGAATCCCACAAACAAAAAGGACAATAAGAGGGAAAGCACAGGTATGTGATAGGCTTGGACCAAATGTTTGTCTGGGTTCTCAGGACTATGAGTGTAAGCAAATGGTATCAGTTCTAGGGAAATAGTGTCAACGCATCTACTTGATTGTAATCTACACTTGGAACTGAGCTTGTCATTATTTGCTTGGTCATCTTAGACTTAAATGAAATTCATTTCACTGAAGCATTTTTAGGCTGAATGATAAACTTTGGCTGGCTTCTTGGAGAGTGAGTCAGAATGTCATCCTTTTAAAAAGAACTTGATTCAAGACAGGAAGTGGATCTGATTTTATACCATATTAGTGACTGCAAGGATACTAATTGCCCTAGAAAATCAAAAGTGTCATCAATTAAATTGTGGGGAAATGAGAATTGGATGGTTATAAATTACTTGTACAGAACAGGTTTTATTAAAGAGAGGACTGTGTAAGAGGTGATGGAACTATGAAGGTTATAAATTCAGTACTATAGTCTTCTGTAGTTTTCAGTTAAGACAATTATTTAACAATTAATTATCCATTTCTGCAGACATCAAAGTGTAATACACTCATGCAAGATGAAAATCAATATGCAGCAGAAGAAAAACTCACCACACGAGGATCCCGGGTATATGGTCTCTCGTTTCGAATATCTTCTTCAGTGATACTAAAAAATAAACTCAGACTCTTACTGTATTGCCATACAGAAGGACATGTCATGAAAAGAATCCACAAAGATATCTATCTTACTAACAGCAATGGATTACAATTCATAAGTAATATATTCTGCAAACTTCTTGTAATTCTACAATAGAAAATAGCAACTTGCCTATAGAAAAATCACAAAATACTATGCAAACCACCAGATAGTAACTACTATAATTTATGAAAAGCATACAGTTACTCCAATTATTTCTTACCACAATTATCTCTTAAATAGTTTATGTTGGTTTTAAATCTGGGCACTGTTACACAGCTTCAGGTCGAAATTAATCAGAACATTACAGTGATGGTGTAGCCTTCAAGTGCTTGTTCTAAGATTCAAATTAAGTATGTTACATGTAAACTTGAAAGAGCTGGATCTTTCAAAATTAAGTCTGTTCAGGCCCCACACTTTAGATCTGGTCTCCGCTGATGTGGAATCTAAAGCCTAAACAGAGTTACACACTTCTACGCCCATTAATATCAACAAAGCTTAGAAAGGGATAACACTTTAGAAGTATGATCTGCACTGTTAGAAGTGTGAATGTCTGTGCCCACATGGCTTTATTGAGCCCAGAGATCTGGGCTAATCCTGCCGGAGGACTGGAGAAATTTCAGACTTGTCCCTAGCTGTGAATCTAGAAAGCCATCCATACATGCTGTAAAAGCTGGCCCCGAATTTCTGTTCTTTCAACAACCTCAGCACTTGTGCGCATGAATATTTCCACACCGTGGTGAGCTCAAAGGAAGGGAAATCAAAAACACGAACTTGTTTTCTCGATGACGTTGCAAATAACTACACATCCATTTCAGCAAGACGGCTGGTCTCTCTCTTCTTCCCAAGAATGGTGATGACAGAGCGAATGCCCTGCTTTGGGCAATGAGTTTTTGCTTAATCTTTTCCACCGTATCACTAAGGTGGATGACCCACCAATTTATACAACAGCATTAGGATACTGTCTGATTCCTTTTTAAGTCCTTTTTCCTAATAATCACAAATGTGAAATGTGCCCTTTTCACTCTACATTTTCATTGATATTTCTACCACAACCTCAAGATCTCTTTCCCAGTCCAGATCCCTTTTGTGGAGATTCATTTTCTTTTCTTTGCCCCAAATGCGTATGGCTTTCCTCTTGTTTTCCTTACACCTCCTCAGCCATTCTGTTGCCCATTCACCTGAGTTGGAAGGGATTTCACCACCTTGAATAATTTGGGATCCATCTGTAATCTTGGCTGTATCACTGCTCAGTACCCCTGGTTTATTGATTTCCAAAATGGATATGCTGCTTCTCCAGAGAACTACTTGAGGTGGTGGATAAGTTAAGAATAAATAGCATCGGTCTCAGCACACACCAGAGAATCCCCATTGCTTTCTTCCCTTTGTAGACCTTACCTGGGTGGAAAGTTGACATAAAGATGTTTTAAATAAGATTGTGTTCCCTCTAAGCTGACCAGTGTTCCCTCTAAGCTGAGTTAGTGTGAGCTAGCTCAGTTTTTTAGCCTCTGGCTCACACATTTTTGACTTAGCTCAGGACGAATGGCTCCAGAGAAAACTAATTTCTGCAACGGCCAAATTGCTCGCTCACACCTTTAATGCCAGTAGATCACCAAGTAGTATTTCTGCTCACAAAACTCCACAGGTTAGAGGGAGCTTTGGACATGACTGAGACTGGATCAGGCCATGGAGACAAAGAAGCATTTTTAAGACTGCAGACAGAATCTGCCGCCCCCCCCCTCCAGTGACAATAAAGGTGAACATAATTAGGTGCCATTTGTTCAGCCTCACGTATAAGAATGTAAGAGAAGCCATGTTGGATCAGGCCAGTGGCCCATCTAGTTGAACACTTTTTGTCACACAGCAGCCAAAAACTAGGTGCCATCAGGAGGTCCACCAGCGGGGCCAGAACTCCAGAAGCCCTCCCACTGTTGCCCCCCCCCAAGCACCAAGAATACAAAGCATCCCTGCCCCAGACATAGATCCAGGTGAGTAGCCATGATGGTCTGAAGCAGAAGAATGAAGTCTGAGTCCTGTGGCACTTTGAAGACCAACAAGGTTTTATTCAAGGTATGCCCCAGACATAGTGTTCCATCTATAACTTGTGACTAATAGCCACTGATGGACCGCTGCTCCATATGTTTATCTAATCCCCTCTTGAAGCTGTCTATGCTTGTAGCCACTACTTCTTGTGGCAGTGAATTCCACATGTAAATCACTCTTTGGATAAAGAAGTACTTGCTTTTATCTGTTCTAAAACTACTGCTCATTCATTTCATTGAGTACCCACAAGCTCTTGTATTGTGAGGAAGGAAAAAAAGTACTTCTTTGCCTTCTCTATCGCATGAATAATTTTGTAAACCTATATCATGTCATCCCCTCAGTCACTGTTTCTCCAAGCTAAAGAGCCCTAACCTCTAACCTTTCTTCATGTACTACATATGTAGTGTAGCTGTGTGCTCTAGAAGGTGGCACCATAACCTCATTGACAGACTAGTGCACATTCCTTACCAATGTTCTCTCTAAGCTGCACACAGGGCAAAAGGAAATTTTAAATGCCTCTGATCTGCACGTAAATGGACGTAAATTGAAAGAAGAGCTTAAGAGTGGCTGAAGCAACCCTCCCCCTCCACTACTATGAAAAAAACAACTGTTCTCAATCAAGGATATATAGACCCACTTTTTCCCCAAATGTAAATTGGAGCCAAGCAAGTATATTGGGCCCAATAGAGGCTCCACAGTCTGACTAACTTGAAAGTGGGTGGAGCCAGCCAGGGTTAAGGACGATACTTTCTTTTCCATATGTTCTGGATATCAAAAACCTTAGTTATTAATTTAGAGAGTGCAAAGATACAATCAAAAACCTTTGCAGATCACAATTACTGCTTATAATATCTAGTGTCCTTCAGCTAGGGCTGCCAAGTCCCCCGGTAGGGCGGGGGAAACACCGGTTTTTACTGCTTACCCCCGCTTTTTCAAAATTGGCCCCTGGGGGACAAAAAGGAGTCTACCCTGCCCTGCCTTAAAAGGGAAATGTCTGCAGAGAGCCTGCCCTGCAGTAAAAAGCCTCACCAGACATTTCCCCTTTAAGAAGTCAGCAAGAGAGCTTCCACAGCAAGAGAGGTCCGCCCAGAGATTAAGGAGGGACTGAAGGAGCTGCTTTTGCATGTGGCTTGCAAGGTAAGTTTCTCTTCCAGCTCTTTTCCTTCTCTCTCTCTCCCTCGTTCTTTCTTTTTTCTGTCCATCTGTCTGTCTCTCTGTCCCCATCCAGCAGAGGTCTATCAGTGGCTATTATTAGCCACAAGGTCTAAATGGAAGTAAGTGCCTCTGCCAGTTTTTTTCCTTCTCTCTCTCTCTCCTTCTTTCTTTTTTCTGTCTGTCTGTCTGTCTGTCTGTCTGTCTCTCTCTCTCTCTCTCTCTGTCCCCATCCAGCAGAGGTCTATCAGTGGCTATTATTAGCCACAAGGTCTAAATGGAACCCTTTGTCTGGGGCAGTGATGCTCTGCATTCTTGGTGCTTGGGGGGCAACAGTGGGAGGGCTTCTGGAGTTCTGGCCCCGCTGCTGGACCTCCTGAGGGCACCTGGTATTTTTGGCCACTGTTGTGACACAGAGTGTTGTACTGGATGGGCTGTACTGGATGGGCCGATCCACTGCGGCTTCTCTCCTGTTCTTATGATATGAAAATCATATTAAGCACTTGTGTAGCACTTAGTGCTTCATATTCTGCCGAGATGAGGAAGGATTCAGTAGGGCCGTTGCTCAGTGATAGAGCATCTGCTTGACATGCAGGAGGTATCAGCTTCTTCAGCTAAAAAAGGATCAGGTAATAGGTGACATTAAAGATCTCAGCCTGAGACCCTGGAGAGCCACTACCAGTCTGAGTAGTCAATACTGACCTTGATGGACCAATGGCCTGATTCAGTATTAGGAAACTTCATGAGTTCATGTGGAAGCATGTGGAAGCAACATCACAGGATGTGACATCACAAAATGATGTCACTTCCTTTCTCCTGGCTCCACCCCCAAAGTCTCCTGGCTCCACCCCCAAAGTCCCCAGATATTTCCCAAGTTGGACTTGGCAGCCCTACCTTCAGCGCTTTAGGCTGGCCGGACAGACAGAAATGGCTACCTTCCCTAGACCTCACGTCAGAGTAGGGTTGCCAGCCTCCAGGTGGGGCCTGGGGATCTCCCGCTTTTACAACTGATCCCTAGCTGACAGAGATCAGCTTCCCTGGAGAAAATGGCTGCTTTGAAGGGTGGACTCTATGGCATTGTACCATGCTGAGGCCCCTCCCCTCCCCAAACCCCGCCCTCTCCTGGCTCCACCCCCAAAGTCTCCAGGTATTTTCCAACCCGGACTTGGTAACCCTACGTCAGAGGTCTGTTTCCCCTGATGGATCCAGCTGCAAGAGACCTCTTCCTGTTGCAAGGAATGTTATCAAATCTCTTTCCCTGCCCAGGTGAAGGCAGTTTTTTCTGTCTCCAGAGATCTGTCTTCCTCTAGCATTTGACACCTTGGAGAAGAAATGGGGGGGAGGGGGATGTTTGACCATCCCATCGTCTATCCTGCTAGCTCAGTTAGCATTTGTAAGAACGTGAGCCTGGAAAGTCATTACACACTGACTTCCTTCTTTCCAGCCCAGAGGGAAGAAAACCCACACAGGGGAAAGTTTTAAACTCAATATTGCCTGGCCCTGGTTGCTAGGGGAGGCTCAGTCCCCCCCCCCCAAAAAAAATCTGGGGGAGGCCCAAACTCCCAAGCCCCCCATGGTTTAGGCCTATGGCCTGTGTAACCCTTTCTCTTCTAGAGTCTGCCCGTCTTGCTGCTTTCTTACCTGTTATATTCAGCTCTTCTGGGATCTATATATGAAATGTTCACCTTTCCACTGTTTGGGGGAGAATCAAAGAAGGCAGGCAGGGATTCAAGGCAGCTGAGCAGAAAGGAAGAAATCCAGCTAGCCTCAAGTAGTAAAAGAAACAGCTATGGTTAGATCAGGTGGGACAGCAGCTTGCGTATTGGACCAGGACCTAGGAGACAAGGGTTCAGATCTCTGCTCTGCCATGGTGGTGAGTGCTCTTGGCCCTGTTACTCCCTCCCAGCCTAACCTACCTCATGGGGCTTTTGTGGATAGGGGAGGACAATGTATGCCACCCTGAGCTCTCTGGAGAAACAGGAGGAGAACTGTATGCTAGAGAACAGATGTTGGGAATTTCACACACACACACACACTTTAAATAAATGTATGGCTTTCAGATGACAGCATCCCTCCCTCTCCTACCCGTCCCACAAAAATCCTCCCAATCTACTTTTCGCTCAGTTTCCCTAAATGGGGGGGGGGGGGGGGGGGAGAATCAGAAAAGAAAATTTTATCTTTGCATTTTGCCTCTTTCCTAGATTGCGCAAGTTAGCGTGCCATACCGAATGGGGTTTTCTTCCATGACACAGCAAAGGATTGTCTGAGGGGGGAACTATCTCTCCACCCCACCCTCCTTCAGCTAATCTGATTTCCTCTCTCTCTCTCCCTCTCTCGGCTGCCCTCTGCTAAAATGCAAACAAACAAACAAACAAACAAACAAACCAAAAAACCTCACAAGGGAGACTTGGGGGTCTTATCTGTGAAAAGATGAGTCAGAGACTTCCTCCGCTATGGCAGGTGATGAATTCTATTTTCTGCCTCACTTCAGGGTGACATCAGCTGGAAATTCCATTGTGTTTTTCTTACTCAGTCCCTTCCAGCTGTGATATAAAAGGAGGGCAGGATGCCTGGAGCTGCTATCAGACATCAGAACAGCCTCCAAGAGAAACGGGTTCCAGTCCAGCTCCTGCTCCACTCCACCCACCATGAACATGAACATCAACGCAAGCGCCTGTGCACTGGCACTCATGCTTCTCCTCGCTCTCTGCTCCCAGGCCTCCTCTGGACCAGGTCAGTTGTTCTCCATTGTGGTTGCAGTAGATGAAAGTAAGATGGAGAGGGTGGGACCCCTTCTCCTGGCCCAAGACGGAGCTGGGCCAGGGGAATGAGATTCAAGCCCCCCCCCCCCCCATTAATTTACACAGCTCACAACCGGCTGGGGAGTTTTCCTGCACAAGCCGTGTTGAAATCAACAGGAAGGGCGCAAGAGCAGCTCCTGTTCATTTCAGTGCAGCAGAATGTCTTGGAGAACCGGGGTCTGCTCTTCAAAATATCGCATGTAGATTTGCCACACCAAAGAAGACTGGAATATCTATGCCATTAGATACTGGCAGCTAGATTCATCATAGCAATCTCTTCTACTGAAGTTTATCCCGAGATATTGGTGGAATCGCCTTATCTGTAGATTAATAGCAACCAACAGAAGCAGCATACAGATGCTCCGGTGGCTTCAAAAGCTGCTGAGAGGTCCAGCAGAACAAATAGGAGCACTCTTGGTCTATCACCTTCCAGATAAACAAACCATTGTCTGCCTCCGGTCTGGGATGAGCATCTGTCTGGGTTGGTTTAGGTCAATGCAGGGGGTGGGAGACCCTTCAGGCCCCTGCTGAACTCCGCTTTGTTCTCTTTTTCATGGGCTGGTGACACCCTTGGATCCCTTAGGCATGCCAGGGGATTAACCTCTGCCCCTGTTTCCAGTACCAGGCCTCACAGCCCAAACAAGCAAAGATGAAATGACCCCAAACTATGTGCCTTTGTGAGCACATGCAGACGGTGAGCCTTCTCAGCACCACTAGATAATTATAGCTGAAGTTGCCTGAAACCGATTTGGACCATTAGTCCACCTAGCTGTATATTGTCTGTCGGAGGAAACATCTCTCTAGTTCTTTCCTGGGATCTGCTTTAGGAGATCCTTTAAGTAGAAACACCAGTGCTTGAAACTAGGACCTTCAGCATGTGAAGTAAGGGGAGGGGATGTGGCTCAGTGGCAGAGCATCTGCTTGGCATGCAGAAGGTCCCAGCTTCAGTCCCCGCCATCTCCAGTTAAAAGGTCTGATATTAGGTGATGTGAAAGACTTCTGCCCGAGACCCTGGAGAGCCACTGCCAGTCTGAGTAGACAATACTGACTTTGATGGACCAAGGGTCTGATTCAGTATAAGGCAGCTTAAGGTGTAACGTGTTAATGGGACTGTGGCCTCCAGATCTGCCAGTGCCAGTCGCCTCACATCTGGGGGACGAGAGATTCCGAGGCATTCCAAACTCATCCTGCTTTCTTGTCTCTTCCAGTGGGAGGCGATCCCCCCACGTCCTGCTGCTTCAGCTACACATCAAGGAAAATCCCACACAAGTTGGTGGAATCCTACTATGAAACCAGCAGCAGATGCTCTCAACCAGCTGTGGTGTAAGTAAAACCATCGTATTGTTTTAAGTGATACAGAAGAAGGGGGAGCCGGGTGTGCCCTCTAAATGTATATATCCTGCATCTGCAAGGGGTGCGTGTCGTGATGTGCGATGGAGAGAAACAGTTTGTTCTTGGAAAAATCCGTTGAGCTGTTGATGTGTCTTAGCGGGTTTAGTTGGCCTGGCCTGGATGGTCTAGGCTAGCCTGACCTTGTCAGATCTCTGAAGCTAAGTATGGTCAGTGCTGCCTAGTCGTTGGATGGGAGGCCATCAAGGAAGCCAAGGGTTGTTATGCAGAGGCAGGCAATGGCAAAGCCACCTCTGCTCTTCTCCCGCTTTAAAAACCCCATATGGGGCTACTGTCGTGGCTTAACGGCACTCTCCATCACCACCGCTTAGTTTAGCAGAGTGGGGAAAATATATCAACAAGTGTGTCAAAAATGAATGGATGTCATTCCTTTAACTCTGGCTGCTTCTGTGCAAGAGTCCCTTGGCTCAGCGGATTATCCCTCTGCAGAATGCTGGAAGCAGAACTCTAACTGGGGGGGGTTCCTCGCTGTTTAAAAAACAAACACTGCCCTCTGCTCCCATGAATGTCGCAATACCATATATCCACAAAGGATATATATGGCTTGCAGTGGTTCGAAGAGAAGGACCAAGTTTTCAGGCAGATTGGTGGACGGGATGTCATTATTCAGGGCTTGGCATTGTGCATTCCTTTCACATTTACCGAAGTTGTGGGGAGTAATAAAAGAAGAGGAGGGAAGGCAGGCATGCTGGGAATTCTCTTAGGCAAGCAGTGACCTGAAGTGCAAGCGGTATCCGAAGAGAACAAGAAAATAATCTTGCCTTTTTCGATTCCCTCCAGGTTCATTACAAAGAAAGGCCGGGATATCTGTGCCAACCCCTCAGAGCAATGGGTTCAAGAACTCATGACTTACTTGGAACTCAACTGAGCAGAGCTGGGATAGAGCCAACTGGAGCCAAAGGCCATTGTGCTCCCCCATGATTTCCTGTCAAGTCGAACAAAAATATTACCTGGAGTCTGCATTGCATTGCATTGCATTGCATTGCGGGGGGGGTGGGGGGGCTGTGGTTACATATTGACCAACTCAGGAATTTGTGATGATAATTTAAGTTGTTTTGCCCAAGCCGAGGCTATTATTCCTATTAATTATTTTATTTAAGTGAGCAGCCTTTTTAAAATATTTTGGTATGTATTTATATGAGCATGTGTGTGTTGTGTAGAATGGAATTGACAGAAAATAGGATTTTCCACAATAAAGATATATTTTTTTACGATATTGCTTTCCGAATTGTGATGTGTTTCCCCCCTTCCAAAGCTCTGTACCTGACGCCGCACTGCTTCTAGCGTGATGAAGGGTGCTTCCCCTTTCTCCTTCAGAGCAGCAAACGGAGGTGGAGGTGAAGGTAAAAAGGAGAAGACTACATCGTTTGGTCATGCACAGGCTTAGCTTCAGTTGGGGAGGTGGGCTGAGGGAGCTGTTGCCCCAGAGCTTTTCATGGAAATCTAAGTGTTGAGGAGGGGCTTGAAGGAAGGGGCAGAAGTGGGTATTCTGGGAGGCCATTCCAGATATTAGAGGCAGAAAAGGAGAGGAGAGAGCTAGAGTTGCTAGAAGAAGAAGAACTACAAATGGCTGTGCAAATGGAGGAGTGTCATGGAAACCGAGGGCCACGTAGGGTTGCCAGCCTCCAGCTGGGGGCTGGAGTTCTCCTGTGATTGTACCTGATCCTCAGACAACAAAAGATCAGTTGCCCCGGAGAAGATGGCAGCTTTGGAGGGCAGACTCTATGGTGTATCATAGATCCTAGGAGAAATGGAAGTCCCTACCCAAATATAGCCCTCCAGTCTCTGGGAATTTCTCAAGCCAGGACTGACAACCAATGCGCCCTTCTAAACTGTGGAGTCTTGTGAGCAAAAATTCTACTTTGTGAGCTGCTGGCTTTAAAGCTGTGAGCGAGCGATTTGGCTGCTGCATAAATTAGTTTGCTCTGGAGCCATCCTTCCTGAGCGAAGACAAAAATCTGTGAGCCGGAAGCTAAAAAACTGAGCCAGCTCACACTAACTCAGCTTAGAGGGAACACTGCTGACAACCCTGTGGAAAGGTTTTGGGTTTTTTTTACAAGGGTGTTCCCTCTAAGGAGTCCTCCAGCCTTTACACGCTCCCTCCTCCTCCTCCTGCTCCCGCTCCCAACAGCCCTGGAGCAGTCAAGGGCCTTTTTGGCTGCCACCCCTCTGGTCTATGGAGATCCCAGCTAGAATGCCCACAAAACACCCCCTAAGCTTGGCCCTGCTGCTCTTACTCATGTCAGAGTCCCACAGCAATCAGTCCCAACAACGTTCCTTCAGAAAGATCAAGTTTATTGAGTACAGTAAAGGCAGGTCATCTGTGCATACATTCAGTGTTAGAATGAACTCTAGGGGCGGGAGAGGGGAAGACATACAGGTTTCAAAGAGGGGTCCCCTGATGGGTTCGAGCCAATCAAAGGGAAACAAATGGAGCTAGGTACCTAAGTCACAAGCCAGGCTATAAGATAAGGCACTGTGAAAGAAACGAAAGTTAACATTCGAGCACTAGGAGTTCACCCAACAGCCTCTTGCCTCCCCCCACCAACTATGGCAGCGTAGCTGACAGCTCGGTGGAGCAGCAGGAGCAAGAGGGATGGAGGGAATCAACATTGCAGTGCTGGCGTGATGCCATCCATTGTGACGTTGCCCTTGGGTTGCCAACCTCCACTTCTCCCGGAATTACAACTGATCTCCAGGTAGGGTTTCCAGTAGGAGATGGGGGGGGGGGGGAGTTAGGGTTGCCAGGTCCAGGCTGGGAAACTCCTGGAGATTTGGAGTGGATGGCAAAGAGTGGAAGAGTAGGGGAAGGCCAAGGGCTGGGGACAGAGAGATGCATGTTTTCTCTCTCACTGCTTGAACATACATGAAGCTGCCTTATTTGGAGTCAAGTCATGGGTCTATCCAGATCAGTTTTGTCTTCTCTGACTGGTGGCAGCAGCTCTCCTGACTCTGGAGCAGAAGTTTTTCGTATCACCTGCTATCCGATCCTTGTAGCCGGGGACTGAACCAGAAACCTTTTGCATGCAAAATATGCATACCATTGAGCCATCCTACCACTGATGCTATCATACAATGTGCCTCTAGCCTCGGACTACAAAACCCATGTGTCACTGTGAAAGATGGAGGCAGTGGTGGTGGATTCTTATGCCAGTGTTTTAGAGAGACTTCAGCCGACACTGAGCCACAGGAAGAATGCTGACATCTGGAAGCAGCTGTCTGAGAGCACCATCTAGTGGCAATTGCTGAAGAGTTCCTCTTGTGGAAGGGGATACAGAAGGACCTTCTGGAGCAGACCTGGGTTTCTCACTTATGTTCCCATTTGGGTGGAAGGTGCAGAGACCCACAGGGCTGGAAGAAAGTCAAGACTGCCTAGTCCTAACCTCCCAGCCCAATGGTGGTAGAGTCCCCAACTTCCTGGTGAGGCCAGGAGAGCTACTGGAATTCCAACTGATCTCCAGACGATAGAGATCAGTTCCCATGGAGAAAATGGCTGCTTTGGAGGGTGGTCTGTATGGCACTATCCCCCATTAAGGTCCATCCCCTCCCTAAACCCTGCCTTCCCCAGCTCCACCCTCAAATCCCCAGGAATTTCCCAACTCGGAGTTGGCAACCCTAGGTGGTGGTACCTTTGTGCTTGAATACACAGCCATACGCCACAGAGGGGTGCAGAGAGGGCAAAGGGGATGCATGCTGATGGGGTCCCAGAAGGCGAAAGTCCTCAATATATTAGTTCTTATTGCCTAAGTATAATGGACAAACAAGGTTTTGCCTTTTGATCTGCAGGTCTGTGGCTTAACAAGTCAAACAGGAATCCTCTTTGCTTATCTAGTGACTCAACATTCATAGTTATGAATCGTTATTAGTTATTATTACTATAATTGTAATTATTATGCACTACCATAAGTTAATTGTTATTGTTATTCTTATTATTGTAAAGTTATTTTTAACTATTTTATCATGTTGTAACCCACCCCAAGCCCTGCAGCACAGGGAAGGACCGGACAGGAAATCAAAAGTAATAAATAAATAAACAAACAAATAAATAATCATTCAATCATGATTTGTTCATGTAAAACAATGGTGGCAGTAGAAAGTGCCATCAAGTTGCAGCCAAATTATGGCAACCCTGTAGGGTTTTCAAGGCAAGAGACGATCAGAAGTGGTTAGCCATTGCCTGCCTCTGCATAGCAACCCTGGACTTCCTTGCTGATCTCCCATCCAAATACTAACCAGGGCTGGTTCTGCTTAGCTTCTGAGATCTGTTGCAGCTGGGCTAGTAGCATGGGGCATCCAGGTTAGAGCAAATCATTTATGTATAAAACTATACAACAAATTTAATGCGTTAATATTCAAGGTACTTAAATACGGTATGTTTCTGCTGTCAGCATGTGGGGGGGGGGGGGTAAGGAGCCCCCAAGACTATGATTTGCCCTCTGTGACTTCACTGCAGCCCTGAACCCACATTAAGTTACCTTCCCATGGCCTACAGATCAACCACAGCATAAATGGAGGGTCTTGTGGTTTAAGCATAAGTTTAACTGAAATAGAGGAGAAGAAGAGGAGAAGGAGGAAGAGATTGGATTTATATGCTGCCCTTCACTACCTGAAGAATTCTCAGAGTGGCTTACAAACTCTTTTCCCTTCCTCTCCCCACAACAGACACCCTGTGAGGTAGGTGGGGCTGAGAGAGCTCTCTTGAGAACTGCCCGTGAGAGAATAGCTCTGAAAAGACTTTTTACTTGTCGCTGTTTATATATTATTATCTCGTGTAAACATTTGCTTTTCCTTTTAATGTATTCTATTGTTTTCTTGTTTGCTGGCTTGGATGGTTGTTTGGGGAAGGGAGGATATATGTTTTAAAATTAACTGTACTATATCAGTGGCCTGGGCCTAACACACCTTTGAATCGGTCATGTTGGGTCTGGTGTGCTTTGCAATGACTATTAGCCTTTCCTGGTATGTTTTGTGGAAGTCTGAATGCAGGGCAAAGGTGATTGGCAATTAACCAGAAAGCGAATTAAAACACTAGAGAACAGCTCCCGTTTCAACCTGTTCCCCCCAACCCACCTCCCTCAGCTTGCAGTATAGGTTGCCAGCCCAAAGAAAGAAGAGCCTTCAGGCTATCATGCGTCATTTGGAGATGGAGACAATTTCTCTAGAAAGAGAGGCCGTTGAACTGCCGGTGGCTTCCTACTTCTTCTCAGGAATTGTTGCTTAACGTTGTCTGTTGCAAAATCCAACTGCCACTGCACAAATTTCAGTCATCACCAGCTGGACATAAAGAAACGTGTCTTAATTTATCTCTTTTGCTCCGGATGGTTGCAAGATTTCACACCTTGGGTCTTAGCGCTTGTTAGGAAACACTTGGGAGGCGAAGAAACATCTGCACAATCCAGGGTTTGGAGCATGAAACAGTGTGTGAGCCCAGGCTCGTGGGAACCGTAGCCACCATGGCCGCAAAGTCAGGCTTCAACACAGGGCTGCCACCTTTTCTCCCAGGCCTTCCTCCTATGGCTCAGTGGCTAAGACGCTGAACTGTAGACCGGAAGATCGGTAGTTCGGCAGTTCAAGACCTGAGTGCTGTGTGAAAGAGTGAGCTCCCGTCTCTGGCCCCAGCTCCTGCCAACCTAGCAGTTCGAAAGCAAGAAACTGCAAGTAGATAAATAGGTACCACTTCGGTGGGAAGGTAACAGTGTTCCATGTGCCTCAGCATCTAGTCATGCTGGCCACATGACCACGGAAAAGTCTTCAGACAGCGCTGGCTCTTTGGCTTGGAAACGGAGATGAGCACCTCCCCCTAGAGTTGGATTCGACTGGCTTTCGAACAAGGGAAACCCTTACCTTTATACAGAAAACTTACCTATCATACAGAAAACTAACCTGTGGCGATAAAGGGGTTTTCTACATGGAAACAACTGATCTCAAGCCTGCAAGATAGAAGGCTGTGCCTTCTATCAGGCAACGTGGGAATTAAACTGTTAGACTTTATTTTGGAACTGGGTGCCTAAGCACAAGATATTGGACTGCATTCATAGTCTCTAAACCTAAATTGCCTTTGATGTCCCACTCTTTGAGACTGTCTTTTTTGTAATATTTTTGTATGAAGAATACTTTGGAGAGAGATATTTTTTGAATAATAACTCATGTTTTGTACAGCACTTGGACCTGGGTCTTTCATAGTGAGTTATCACAGGTGCCGGTCTATTTGTGGTTGTACTCCACCTGGAGGATGGCATCCCCGGGGGCAGGATAGGAGCTGTCAGTCATAAGAGCGTAAGAGAAGCTGTGCTGGATCAGGCCAGTGGCCCGTACAGTCCAACACTCTGTGCCCTCAGGAGGTCCACCGGTGGGGTCAGAGGTCCAGAAGCCCTCCCACTGTTGCCCCCCCCCCCCAAGCACCAAGAATACAGAGCATCACTGCCCCTGACGGAGTGTGGCTAAGAGCAGCGACTGACCTCTGCTCCAGTTCCCTAACTAGTGCTCCACCCTCCAGGCTTTCTTTCCCACCGAGCCCCTTCTCCCCTGTTAAGAATAAGCTAGGAAACCCCACAGGCTGAACCGCTGGGTGGAGGAGGCGCCGGAAGAGATGGTGCCCGTTGCCTGCGGCTGCCCGCTCTCCTCCGCCCTCCTCTTCTCTTACGACCACTTTTGCAATAAGAGGGCGCGGAATCCAGTCTCGAAGAGACGGCTTCTGTTGCTGGTCGCGGGAAGGTGGGTATGCTAAAACAACGGTTGTTTCTTCGATTATCGGAGATAATCGGACGTTTTAAAAAGTTTCTGACCTGCTTTGGAGCTCTGTTTTTTAGACAGCAGTTGAAAAACAATGCAGAATTGTTAAGGACGATGATGGGTAGAGAACATCAGGTTTCTCTTGGAGCCTGCCGCAGCTCCAAAAAGTTAAGTGTTGTATGTTGTCGAAGGCTTTCGTGGCCGGAGTTTATTGGTTAGTGTAGATTTTCCGGGCTGACATTGTAGTACCTGTGAGGACGCCAGTGGCAGTCACAGCTGCTGGCGAAATGTCAGGAACTACAGTGCCAAGACCAGCACGGCCATACAGCCCGGAAAATCTACAACAAGTAGTTACGTGTAGCTTTGGTTTCTTCACTTAAATTGGTCCTCTTCACTTAAATTGATCCTTGCCGAGAAATCCACTACACCTTTCTGGACTAATCGGTTTATTGAAGGACGGTCCATTCCAATACTTTTTTACGCTGTTTGCTGGGAGCTGGCGGAAGTAACGGGGCAGAGGCGCGCAGTTCCTGAATGAACCGCTGTTTCCGGCAAAATACCGTTCTTGCTAAATTGATAAGATACATTTTCAGCAGCAGAGCCTGCCTATAGTTAGGCTTCTAATTTGATCTCTTCCCATCTTTTCGTAAAAGAAGGTAATTTTTTTCCTTCGACGAATGGATGGCTTTGTGTTTTGTTCATAAGTTTTAAAACGATGGTGGGAACTTGCTGGGTGACTCGCTCAGCCTAACCCGCCTCACCGGGTTGTTGTGAGGATACAATGGAAGTGAGAAGAACCCCCTAAGCTGCTCTGGGTTCCCCTTGGGGAGAAAAGCGAGAATTAAATGAAGCAAAAGAAGGCAATCAGCAGGTTATGAAGTAAATGTTGGAGCTCATATATGCAGCCTAGGGTTTTCACCTCCAGGGTGGGACATTCCTGGAGATTTTGGCGTGGAGTTTGGGGAGGGAGGGTTTTGAAGAGCAGGGTATAATGTCCTAGAGTCCTCCCAAGTAGCCATTTTCTTAAGGGAAGGCAATCTCATTCTCACAACAGCCCTGCAAGGCAGGTTAGGCTGAGTGAAAGTGCCTGGGCCCAGAAAGTTTCAGTGGGGATTTGAATGTGGATCTACCCAGTTCCTCGTCCAACCCTTTAACCATTACACCAAACAGGGGGGTGGGGGCAACTCAGTGGCAGTAATTAAATATCCTTGTATGTTTCCTGTTACTGTAAGCAATGTCTGGTGTACAAAAAGAAGAAAAGACCACCCTGAGGGAACAGCAAAGGAAGAGCTAGTCCAGGGGTGTCAGACATAAGGCCTGGGGGCCAGAACTGGCCTGCCCAGGACATTTATGCACATCTATTGGAAACTAATCTTTTCTCACCCCCTTGCAACGAAAGGTACAAATGTACTCCTCTACAAAATGATTCAAACATTTACTCTGTTTTGCGGGGCAATGTCTTCTTTTATTTTATGTTCTTTTGCATCACTTCAGGGCGCTATCAGCTGGAAATTCCACCATGTTGCTTTTCTGTCCCTCTATAAAGGAGGGGAGAGTGCCCAGAATCGGTGGCAGACGTCAGAGTGGTTCCCAAGAGATTTGTCCTGTCCAGCTCCTGTCACTCCCTTCCACCCACAAGGAACATGAAAGTCTACGCAAGCATCTGTGCAATGGTGCTCCTGTTTCACCTTGCTGTGTGCGTCACTATCACTGGTCCAGGTGAGTTGCTCTCCCTCGTAGTAGGAATGGATGAAAGTGAGATGGAGGAGGTGGTCTCCTGGCCCAAGATGTTTTGGGGCCAGAGGCAGGGAATTCATGTGGCTTCCCTACCCTCTTGTTAATTCATGTGGCTCACTCTCTACTGGGTCTGTCTTCTGCACAAGCCCTGTTGAAATACAACAGAAGCTGCCCCAAAGAAGCTCCTGTACATTTCCATAGGGCTGGAACAGCAGAACGTCCTGGAGAATTTGTGCTGTGTGGGTCAGAACTTCTATAGGTCTTCTTCCCTCCTGCTCTTAATGGCTCCTTGGTTTTACCACCTGAATGAGCTGCCGCTGAGCTCTCCTGTTTCTTTTTACTGCCCATGGGAATGGATGAGGCAGGATCTAGACACACTCAAGGCTTGGAGGCAAACAAGTAATTTCCTGGCAGACCCTTTTTCAAAATGGAGTGCAGTTGGAAAGTTTTGATGCCCATGTAATGTGGATGGTCATCCCAGTTTTGACTTTGGTGAAGAGATTTGCAAGCCTTTTATATTGTTTCTAAACTCTCCAAACCTCTTGGAAAGGGAAACAAGCTCATGCACAAACAAAACCCTCAAGGGAAGTAATTTCATCTGTCTTAAAAGCTATCAGCTGTCTTTAGCCTAAGATTTGAAAGTGGTATGAGCAAAGAACTACTTTCCATTATGCATACATGATGCCTTTTTGTGGGTGTCCTACTGTTGGGAAAAGGTTCGGCAAGTTTTTTGGGGGGATAAGACCTCCTGAACCTCTTTGCCAGAAGTGAGAATAGAATGAGTGAGCCAACGTTGGATCAGGCCAATGGCTCATCCAGTCCAACACTCTGTCACACAGTGGCCAAAAATAGCAGGTGCCATCAGGAGGTCCACCAGTGGGGCCAGGACACTAGAAGCCCTCCACTGTTGCCCCCCCCCCCAGCACCAAGAATACAGAACATCACTTGCCCCAGACTGAGGGATCCTGTCTATACCTAGTGGCTAATAGCCACTGATGGACCTCTGCTCCATATGTTTATCTAATTCCCTCTTGAAGCCGTCCATGCTTGTAGCCGCCACCACCTCCTGTGGCAGTGAATTTCAAAATGTTGAAATTCTGAGATTTCAAATTGTTGCATGAAATTTTAAGCATTTGAAAAGAAAAAAGAGTTATTGTGTGATGATCTCTTCCAATGAAACTCATCTAGCAATAATGTGGGATTTCCTTATTTGTAGATTTTTAAGAGAATAACTTGCCGGCTTGAGAAAAGCCTCCTTTTTCCCCCCGGGTAGGAGCAGGTGCCATAAGAGAGGAAGCCTTACCCTGTAATGGGCACGTGTGTGTGCCCTAACTGTTCATGGACTTTTTGTAATGCTTTTAAAACCTGCAGACTCTTTTTGCCCAGAGCCACCAAGGGAACAATGAAGATTAGCTATATGTCGGAGGCAGTGATGCCGCTGTGATAGCACTGTGATATGAAGCCTCTTCCTATGTGTGCTGTCTCTGAATACATGAACAGATTATATGGAATCAAACCACTAGTCCATCAAAGTCAGTATTGTCAGACTGGGAGCAGCTCTCCAGGGTCTCAGGCAGAGGTCTTTCACATCACCTACCGCCTGGTCCTTGTAACTGGAGATGCTGGGGATTCGACCTGGGACCTTCTGCATGCCAAGCTGAGGCTCTATCACTGAGCCGTGGCTCTACCACTGAGCCACAGAAGGATTCACTGAATTCATGATCAACATCTAACACTGACCCACTGTAGCATCGACAATCTCAAAAGCTGCTGAGAGGTCACAGAATCGAAAATTTGGAAGGGGCCTGAAGACCATCCAGTCCCAACCCCCTGTACCATGCAGGATGACTGAAGGCATCCCTGACAAATAATTGTCCAGCCCAATGTTCCCTCTAAGCTGAGTTGGTGTGAGCTAGCTCACAGGTTTTTTTAGCCTCTGGCTCACACATTTTTGCCTTAGCTCCGGAAGGATGGCTCATGGCTCCAGAGCAAGCTAATTTATGCAGCAGCCAAATCGCCCGCTCACAACTTTAATGCCAGTAGCTCACAAAGTAGAATTTTTGCTCACAAGACTCCATGGCTTAGAGGGACTATTGGTCCAGCCTCCACTTAAATACCTTCAAGGGAGAACTCACAATATCCCATGGCAACCGTTTCCACCACTGAACTGCCCTTATTATTAAAAAGTTCTTCCTAATATCTGCTGGTATCTCCCCACCCATAATTTAAATCCATTATTACGAGTCCTGTCCTCCACTACCCACTAGAACTGCGCCCTACCCTACTGAAAATGGCAGCCTTTCAAATACTTTAAAAAGAATAATCATACTCAATCTATCACATTCCCAACAAAGAAACTACTGTCTGTCTATGAGGTTATCATGCAATTTGAATATGATTTACATTTTTAAAAACCCAGTCATTGCTGTACACTATAAGACGCCTCCATCACAAAGGAGCCCTCCTGGACTGTTCCATTCCAATACAGTTCTAATCCCTTTATTTTTTTAAAGTCCTCTTGAACGTTACTGTTATGCACATTCTATGGAATCATAGAAGTGTGGGTTTTTTTCATAACCTCCTCAAGCAGGCCATTCCACCAGGTGGGAGCCACCACTGAGAATGCACGTGAACAGGCTAATCTGAAGCCAGGACTGTCCCTGCAGGAATATCTTTGTTCCCACTCATTTTGTTTTCCCCATTTCTTCCAGAGGGAGCTGACCCACCAACTTTCTGCTGCTCCAGGTATTTGTCAAGGAAAATCCCATTGAAGTTACTGGCAGACTACTATAGAACCAGTGAAAGGTGTTCTACCCCAGCCATTGTGTAAGTAAAAGCATCATACCTATTTTAGTAAAGGAGAAACAGGGGGAGTCATATATGCTGAAGGTGCCACCTTTGGTTTAGCTAACCCCCCCCGCCCTTTAGGCCCTAACCTGGATGGCCCAGATGAGCACGATCTTGTCAGATCTTGGAAGCTAAGCAAGGCCAGCCCTTGTTAGTTCTTGGATGGGAGACTACCAGGGTTGCTGGACAGAGGCAGGCAATGGCAAACCATCTCTATTCACCTCTTGCCTTAAAACCCCTGAGGAGCCGCTGTAAATCCGCTGCGACTTGATGGCGCTTTAACCAGCTCCAGGTTGGGAAAATTTTGGAGTGGAGTCTGAGGAGGGCAAGATTTGAGGAGGGACTTCAGTGGGTATAATGCCATAAAGTCCACCTTCCAAAGCAGCCATTTTCTCCAGGTGAATTGATCTCTGTCAGCTAAGATCAGTTGTAATCCCAGGAGATCTCTAGCCACCACCTGGAGGTTGGCAACCCTACGCTTTACACACACACACACACACACACACAAACACACCTTTTTAGATGCAACTGCAAGTCTTTATGTGTCTTGACGCACTGAAACTATTTGTTTCTTCTTGGAAAACCTCTTTGGATGTGTTGATCCATCTAGCTGGTGTAGTGGAGACAGAAATGTTTGCGTTCGTGTATGAATGGGTGTTTTTCTTTTAACCTTGGCTGCTTCCCTGCAAGGGGCCCCCTGGCACTGCAGACAGATTAGTCGCCAGCAAAATGCCAGAAGTGGAACACTAACTGGGGTTCCACACGGTTTTTAAAATAATGCCATGCTCTGCTCCCCTTAATGCTGCAATGTCACATTCCCACACCGCCTGCTTTCCTAAGAGCAGCTGTGATATGGAAATGGTTAGATAAATGCCCAGTTACCTGGGGAAAGGGGGTGTTAGTATGACACTGGCAATTTTTAAAATTAGGTATAAAGGAGGCGATTTCTATGTTAAGACTGTGAAACAAGAGTACTTAGAGGAGAAGGCCCAAAATCAGACAATTGCTCTGGCTGTTTTCTGGCAACCCTGGTTCAGCTCACAAGAACAAAGCCCTGCTAGAGTGTGTGATAGAGACAGCTGCAGCCACCTCTGTGTATTGCCTGTTGGATTTCAGAAAGCAACAGTATAAAATACTTACAGCACTCCTCGTTCTGAAGACTGTCGCATCCTGTTCTTAGTTGGGTTTTGTTAGCACATGCTATTAACATCAGTATTTGGGATCTGTGATTTGTAAGGGTTCAGAGAGAAGGACTAAGTTTTTGAGCAGATTGGTGAATGGGGTGTCATTATGCAGTGCTTGGCATTGTACGTTTCTTTCGTGCTTATCACAGCTGGGAGGGTAACACAAGAGGAGGAAAAAGCAGGGAAACGGAGATCTCAGAGGAAGGGGAGGGTGCTAGAAATTCCCTGAAGTACAGCTGGTGTCAAAATAAAATAATATTGCCTTTTGTTGGATTCTTTTGAGGTTTATTACCAAGAAAGGCCGGCAGATTTGTGCCAACCCCGCAGAGAGGTGGGTCCAAGACTATGTCAGTCGCCTGGAGCAGAACTGACCAGAGCAAGGATGGAGCCACTTCCAGCGAGGCCAACGGCTCGCACTGTTTCCTGAGAACAAGTAGTTCCACAATAAACAATGATGTTTCACTGTATTGTCTTTTGAATTTTGACCTTTTTTTCCCGCTCCAAAACCTAGGCAAAAGAAAATTCTGTACATGACACCACATTACAGAAGGGCTACCTCTGGCACACTGAAAGACTTTCACTGTTCCCCTTTTGAGCAACGGACTCTCCTCAATGCCTCTATGGTTGCTCTTGCTGTCATTACCCCTCTTCAGGGTGCCAGGTATGTTCTGCGGTGCAGACTTGGAGGTCCCAGCTCTAAGAAGCTGAGAATTTAAATATGTGGGGCAGGAGTTAGAGGTGGGGAAAAAGGAGGGAAGAACCTACATTCATTCTGTTGTGCCCGCTGACCGCCACTAGGCGCCAGTGCAAAGGGCCCAGAGCTTGGCTCCAAGGACAATAGGAGCCAAGGATCCTGGAGTCCCACTAATCCTCCAATAAGACCTAGGTGGGAAATTCAACCCCCCCCAATAGGATCATAGGTGGGACCTGGGGTGTGTCCTGGGTGTGTATATATGTTGGCCTTGTGGCTGTTTAAGCATGGTGGTTCTCTCTAAATAAACTTGAGCTAATCACTACGCCAACTTCGTCCTCATCAATGCCGCTGAGAACTCAGTACTTTACACATTCACTGACACATACTCGAGCTTAGCTTTAGCTGGGGAGGGGGACTGAGGGTTGGCCCAGTCCATTGTCCGTTTCACCCCATTGCCATGGCAGTTTGCAAGGGTTTGCCAACCCAACCAAGAACAGGCTTCAGGACATCTTGAATCACTTGGAGAAGGGAGTAGGGTTGCCATCTCGAGCTGGGGAAATTCCCAGATATCTGGCAGATGGAGCCTGGGGAGGGGAGGGACCTGAGTGGGGTATCATGCCACAGAGCTCACCCTCCATCGCAGATTTTTTTCCCCAGGAAAACTAGTCTGTCATCTGGAGACCAGCTGTAATTCTGGGAGATCCCCAGGCTCCACCTGGAGGCTGGCAACCATAGAAGCCATACAGGACTCTCCCCCCCCCCCCCGAAAGAGATGTTATTTGATTTCAGT
The DNA here is from genome assembly GCA_029233225.1 of Lepidodactylus listeri. Taxonomy (NCBI): domain Eukaryota; kingdom Metazoa; phylum Chordata; class Lepidosauria; order Squamata; family Gekkonidae; genus Lepidodactylus; species Lepidodactylus listeri. Next base: position 31,077,127 of record JARCFY010000019.1, on the reverse strand, counting down.
GGTTTTCAAGCACTTTCTAAAGAAGTATTGCCCAACATTTCCTGTTAAGAGTTGGGCTTCTGCAGCTCAAATGTTTCCTGCCACCACCAGCAGTGTATAAACAATGACCCTATCTGCTTAATTTTAGATGGTGAATATCTATCTATCTATCTATCTATCTATCTATCTATCTATCTATCTATCTAGTGCAGAGAAATAAAAGTTCCCAAAGTCCCAATGTTGTTATTCCTGTTGTATCATGGTCCAACGACATGCAAAGCCAGTCTCAGTAGTAGTATATACAGAAAGCCATTTGTTCAATCGCAAAGGATCATGGGTCCTTATCCCACCATGTGTTGCACCACAATTTATATCCAAGTGTCAGGTTGGGTCCCATTATAGCCTATTGGCTTTGAAAAAGAATTATTCGAAATGTGGCAGCTTGCATCCGGACTCCGCGTCTCTTTGGCTTAGAGCCAGTTTGGTGTAGTGGTTAGGTGCGTGGACTCTGATCTGGGAGAACCAGGTTTGATTCCCCACTCTTCCACTTGCGCCTGCTGGATGACCTTGGGCAAGCCATAGCTCTGTACCAGCTGTTCTCTCAGGGACAGTTGTCTTAGAGCTCTCTCAGCCCCACCTACCTCACTGGGTGCCTGTCGTGGGGAGGGGAAGGGAAAGGAGTTTGTAAGCTGCTCTGAGACTCCAAGTGAGTGAAGGGTGGGATATAAATCCAATCTCTTCTCTTCTTCTTCTTATGGATTTCAAGACTATATGAATTCTCCAGGAACTATAAGAGTTCATTCTGTGATGAATGCATGTCAAGTTGGGCCATGATACAACAGGAACGAGACACACTGTGACTCTTGGGACTTTTACTTCTCTGCACTATTGTTGATTTTTGTAAGGTTACTTTTGATTTTATCTAGTTATATGGTTATTGTGTCATTCCAGATGGTAGCAAGTTTTCATTTCTTTGGTTTAATGTTTGCTATAATACACCTGCCAAGAAAATTCTGGCATGATAGCAACACTGTTGCAGAGGACGGCCATGGCAAACCGTCACAGCTTCCCACTTCCCTTGGAAGCCCCTTGCTGGAGTCATTATAAGTTGGTTGCGACTTGACAGCGCTTATGTATGTAAATAAAGGGGTCTTGATTGTGACAAGCAGTGTGTGAGGCCAGATTAATGGGAACTGTAGCCACAATGGCCAGAGAGCCATGGCCACATAGGGATGCCACTGGCCCTGCTCCTTTCACGCACATGGAACTCTAAATGTAGATAGAGTCATGGGACAATTTTTACCAGTGAAATTTCTACAATTTCTGGAGTGGTTGTTTCAAAGAAGCCAGAACAAGACTGTTGATGGGGTAAAAAAGACAACAGTGGGCCAGTAAAAAGGGTCCCCAGTGGGATCGGAGAATGGGATCCATCCACCTGGCTGTCATTCCAATCCACTATGGCTCTGTGTCTCTCCACCCAAATTAACCTACTTGTGATCTTAGATCCTTGGCTGGGGGGCTTATCTGTGACAGAAGCCAGCAGCGTGATTTCACCTATGATGCAGCAGCCTCCCTTGGGGTATTAGTTTGGCTTCTTCATCTTCAGAAGTCGGACCATGACATTCCTGTTCCACTATACGTTTGGAGAGGACGCAGTGTTCCCTCTAAGCTGAGTTAGTGTGAGCTTGCTCACAGTTTTTTAGCCTCCAGCTCACACATTTTTGTCTCAGCTCAGGAAGGATGGCTCCAGAGCAAACTAATTCATGCAGCAGCCAAATCACTCACTCACAGTAGCTCACAAAGTAGACTTTTTGCTCACAAGACTCCACAGCTTAGAGGGAGTATTGGAGATGAGTAAGCTGGATATTCTTTCTGATGCTGTTACGTGGACTGCCAGATGGTTGCACTGATCTTCTTCCATGGCTGTCTTGATGCTGCTGTTTTGGGTAGTTTTAATCTGTACGCCTTTCATGCTCATTAATGCGATGCATTTTACTATATTCCTACTGACAGTCTTGGGCTCTGGTTCTTTAGCAGAAAGACTGGAGACAAGGATCCTAGACATAACAGACAATAAAATAAGTGTGGGTTAATGTTATTCCATGCAGGGCCTGTTCCATGTTTTGGGTGGCCCTGAGCAGACAGGGCTCAGAGGTCTCTCCCCATGCCTTCCTCTCCACCCCTACACCTTCATGCCCACAACTACCTGTCCATCCTTCTTCCACTTGCAAGCCCTCTTATCACCCATGCTCGGTTGCCTCCTTCATCACCCTTTCCCTGACAACACTGGCCATTCTATGCAGCTGGAAGTGCTGTTGCCATTACTACTGGGAGTGCTACCACTGGGCCCCACCCACATGCTCTTCCTCGGTGATGCTGGGCAGTTGGGGGCACAGGCGCAGATAGGTGGCATGGAACCTGCATGGTTGGGGGTTGATCGCAGTGAGTGCCACCAGCAGCCCTGGGCCCTGGCAGGTGACCCACTTCAGGGTAGGGTGATGCCAGCCCTGATTCTACAGTTCGAAGGTGAGGCCCACTTTGGTGCCTATTTTTATGGGAGTCAGCGGCTCAGATAGGTGTCAAGCATGCTATGATGGAATATACGCTTTAACATATTCTTCAATATATTCTTATAAGGGGAGTAGACAGAATGATGGACAGGTCTATCAGTGACTATCAAGTGGACTAAAGGGAACCTCCACATTCAGAGGCAGTTGACCTCTGAATACCAGTGCCAGGAGAGGAAGGTCTCAGCTTCTATGCCCTGTTGCTAGACCTCCAGAGGAACTAGTTGGCCAGTGTGCGTGGACTAGATGTACCACTGCTCTAATCCGGCAGGGTTCTTCGTATGTTCTGAACAGGAAGGAACAGGGATGCTGAAAGAGCCACAGAGCAAGCTGAGCGCCAAGCTGCTCCCACGGCACTGGCAGCCCCGCAGGGTCTGCATGGCTTAGATTCGAGTTTTTTGGCAATACTGACACTGGATGTTGGCAAGCCCGCACCCGTTATTGTTATGGCCGTGGGCCGTGTCCAAGCTGCACAGACCCCGAGGCACCACTAGCTCCATAGGGGCAACTGAGCTCCGCTTGTTCCCGGCCCCTAGTGTCCCTCCGGAGCAACAGCCCACCAGGAACTTGCCTGTGCAGTTAAAGGGCCAGTCTGCCCCGTTCTTTGAGCATCAAGAGATTGCACTGAAATCTGAGACGAATATTTAGAGCATCGTTTTCTGTTTGAAGTTCAAACACCAGCTCTCAAACTCCTCCGGGTGGGGAGGGCCCAGAAAGAAGAAAAATACCCGGCCATTTGTTTTGCTCCCTTGAGCGCTGAGAGGCCGCGATGGAAATTGGATTATGATGTATGAAAGCATCAGCTCAGCTTCTGGCGGTCCTTTTCTTTCCCTTTTTTTAACACTCAAACTGTATTAAACAATTTCTCCCCGGATATAACCACAGCATGAACCCAGTGTATAAACAAAACAGTTTACAAAGGATATCTATGAATGTGAAGGGTTGTTATTCTTTTTTTCTGGACTGCTAGCCTCCAACTTTCCCAAGAAAAACACGCCAGTGTGTGTGTGTGGGGGGGGGAACCGGGAAAAAATTAACAACCTCTGCTGCAGTAAATCAATATCCTTGTACCTTTCTGGCTTCGAATGAGTTTGCTTTTCACACTGAAACCAGATTTTGGGGGAGCAGTCCTTTCTGGTCTCTTGCGATCTGTTCAGTTTATTTAACCATAATTGCAATCTTATTTAACCATAATTGCAATCTTTAGGCTCAAGGGGTGAAGGTTAACCATGGTCCGTACAACTATTTATCATGAGCTCTTTGAACGCTGTGCTTTTCTAGCTAAGACTGACATAAGGTGGCAGCAGAGGGTAAAGCTGTGTACTCTCTTTTACACAAGGGCATGCATATACAAATAGACACCCGTAGGCTAGGGTTGCCAGCTCTGGGTTGGGAAACACCGGGAGATGGCAGGGGAGGGGGGTTGGAGCCTGGAGAGGGCTGGCTTTGAGGGAGTTCAGCAGGATACAAAGCCACAGAATCCACCCTCCAAAGCCGCCAGTTTCTCCAGGGGAACTGATCTCTGTTGTCTGGAAATCAGTTATAATTCCCAGAGATCTCTAGCCTCCACCTGGAAGTTGGCAACCCTAGTTGCACACAAACTTACTGCATGTCCCTTCATTTCACTCCTCCCTACTCCTGCAATTAAGTGCATAAAATGTTTCATTTGCCTGGACTGATGCTATATACAGTGAAAAATCTGATCCGACGGAGGGGTTAGAAATGTGAACCTGATCCAGCAGGGAGCCTCCATTTCTAGCAACCCACGGTCCTCTTCCAACAGTACATGCTGCCTTTTCTTAAAAATGTGCGATGAAAAAACCCTGCTTGTCTGCCCTCAGTGATCTTGGCTCAGTGGCAGCACTGGCTATTTTAAACTGGACTGGTGCATTAAAAATGAACTAGCATGCTAGATGCCGGTGGGTGGGACAGATAGCACACACTACAAATCCTACTCAGTTGTTAATGTCATCGGATCACTACAATAGGTATAAATACATGATATGGGGACGAGGAACAGTCAGTGTGGTGTATTGGCTTAAATCAAATCTTTACTCTGCCGTAAAGTCTACTGAGTGACCTTGGGCCAGTCACGCTGAGCCTAACCTACTCACAAGATGGTTGTCAAGTTAAAAGGAGAAGAACCATGTATGCAGCCCAAGCTCTTTGGAGGACTAGTAGGGGGAAATGCGTTGGATAAATGCACCCCCTCAATAGCAGAAGTGCAGGAATATCAATAACTTCATCCCTTTGCATATTTAGGGGCTCTCACCACTACCATATAAACTCAAGACAAGGAAGAAAAAGAAGGAAGAGGAGGAGGAGGTTGGATTTATACCCCACCCTTCACTTGGAGTCCCAGAGCAGTTTACAATCTCCTTTCCCTTCCCCTCCCCACAACAGACACCCTGTGAGGTAGATGGGGCTGAGCGAGCTCTTTCCAGAACTGCTCTCTCCTGAACAGCTCTGAGAGAACTGTGACTGACCCAAGGTCACGCCAGCAGCTGCATGTGGAGGAGTGGGGAGTCAATCCCGGTTCTCCCAGATTCGAGTCTGCACTCCTAACTATTACACCAAAAGAAATGGTGACAGTGCCCATTCTATAACAGAAAATTTAACCACTCTTCTAAAATCAGTGCTCTTGGTCATAGGTTTGATATAATGCACGTTTGGGCATTCAAATAACATTACCGCTTAGGAAGTTGCTTCTCTTTGGACAGAGCCTTTTTCAAGGGGATGCTCACTACATTAGAGTTCAGGTTTCTATAGACAAAACAGTGGATCCTTGACAGCCATGCCCCCACACCGCCCACTGGCGGGTGGGGGGGTGGAATCTGGCAACCCTACACCTTAGCAAGGTCACAGCAATCCATCCTGCCATTCTTTGCATCACCCACTATTATCAAAGTGGGTGTACAGCTCCTAGGCTGCATGCTGGGAACGCCCGATTTTGCTATTGTTGCTTCAAGCCACTTTTACCCTACGCTCTCTTGCAGAGGGACTCAGGTTGAATTATGGCACATATTTTTTTTTAAAAACCCTGTAAACATTGTGAATAAGAAAAAGCTCTGGCATGAAATTTTTAAAACCCCCCACAGCCACACCATTAGCAGCTGGGCAAAAATATTAAAGCAGCAGCAGAGGGATTAAAATACACACACACACAGCATCAGCAGCACTGATAGCCTAAAATCTATTAAAACTAACATAACTCCCGGGTAAATACAAAAAAATGCTGGTGCTGAAAACAACAGGCTTGGTGCCAGACGAACAGCTGTGGGAGAGAGTATTGCCCAACATATTCTCTGTTGTGATTTCATTTTTGCACACAGAGCATACCTCTGCCCCATGGAGTATACAATCTAAAGGCTGGCAAAGGTTTTTTAAAAATTATGACAAAGGGGTGGAGATGAACAAATGCAATTATTCTAGCTGGGGAGAAGGGCAAAAAGGGGTCAGCGGCAAAAGCTTTGCAAAAGAGAGAGGTTTTGAAGAGAGATTTACAGGAAAGGAAAAAGGTGCCCCCCCCCCCACTGGCCCAGCATGCTCTGGCTTTTGGAAGTGACACGTGGCTCTGCCTTCCTTCCTCAGCCTCCCCTCCCACAGCCCTCTGGGGCTTCCAGCATTTCAATTATTAATTGGCTGCTTTGTGCAGGCCCAGCTGTGGCGGCATGAAGTCCATTAGCCCCGTCTGGAATGGGCCCCAAACAAAGGGGGCAGCTTTCCAAGCAGCCCATTCAGAGAACAGAAGACAGACAAGGTGGCGAGATCAGGGGTGGGCAGGAGGTGGACTTGGTGAGCTTGCACAGCCGATAACAGTTTTGACCAGTGGTATACCAATGGCTGGGGTGGAGATGGAGAGAAGAGGCACCTCTCTTTTCTCCTTTACAAAAGCTGCCTTATCTGGTCACCTGGGAAAAGGTGCTTGTTACCCACTGCTTAACCAGGGGGTTAAAGTTGCATACTCATTTTGCTTGTGCTGAAGTTTTTGTTTTTGATCACTGTCACATTTTGGGTTGCCAAGATTCACTCCCAAACCTGTTTTTTAGAACCAGGCCCTCGACCCCAAGAACATGTGAAGTACCAACAGAGAGGGTACACTGCTCACAACAGCCCTGTAAGGTAGGTTAGTCACAGTGTGTGATTAGCCCAGCATCACCCAGCAAGCTCCTGGGCAGAGTGGGGATCTCAGTCTCCAAGAACCCAACACTCTTAAGCACTACATCACGATAGTACTCATCAGAATTGCCATACTGGAGCAAAGGAACACAGCAGGTAAGCCTGCATATAATCAAGGAAAGTCTAATTCAAAAAAGCTTATTCAAGGTATCAGCTTTCATGTGCAAGCTCCCTTCTTCAGATATAGTGAAACAGTTCCTCAACCATTACATATAGGAAAAGAGAGGGTGTATATGAAATGGTTGAGGAAATTCTGTTTCACTGTATCTGAAGAAGTGTGTGTGCTCACGAAAGCTGATACCTTGAATAAAATTTCGTTGGTCTTAAAGGTGCCACTGGACTCAGACTTCTTTCTGCTGCTTCAGACCAACACGGCTACCCACCTGAGTCAAGAAAGTTTATGATGATACAAAATGTTAGCACTGTTAAAGGCAATGTTCCCTCTAAGCTGTGGAGTCTGGTAAGCAAAAATTCTACTTTGTGAGCTACTGGCATTAAAATTGTAAGCAAGCAATTTGGCTCCTCCGTAAATTAGTTTGCTCTGAAGTCATCTTTCCTGAGTTAAGACAAAAATGTGAGAGCCGGAGGCTAAAAAACTAGCTCACACTAACTCAGCTTACAGGGAACACTGGTTAAAGGTTCTACTGCACTCCTGTTTTTGTTTCTTCCTAAACAGGCTGTCCTCGGAAGTGAGTTGCGGCCGCTGTAAATCAAATCCTTCCTCTTTTCCTTCTTGGGGCGTGGCTAGGTTGGGGGCGTGTCTAAAGTTGTTTCTTCCAGATACGAGGACAGGAGGAGAGCAGGAAAGGAGGAGTCATCAGCCTTTGAAACTCCGCCTCACCCAACAGCGACACCGCGTCTGCCCAATAGCCGCGAGCGGTGCCCTGCGCGGACCAATGGGGAAAAAGAACAAGCAGTGCAGCTCATTCGGCGGCGGGGCGAGTCTAAGAGGGACGGGGCCTAAAAAACCTCCTCCTGCAGTCCGTCTGTCCAATAGCAGCCCCGTGAGTGTGAGTGGCAGCCATCGCGGGCCAATGGGCGGAGTGAAGCGTGTGGCCGTCGACTGAGGCGCCTGATCGCCCGTCGTGGATATGGAGCGGCCGGGGGGCTCTGTCAGACACGTCCCCAGTCCGCTGTCCAAGAGTTTACTGAGCTGCCGCGGACTCTCCAGTCCGGCCTCGGTCCCAGCTGGAGGAGGAGTAGTTTCCGCTGCCGGTGGGACGGGTTTGGTGGATGCCGCCGAGAGAGAGGCGTTCGAGAGGGGGCAGGTACAGGAGGGAGCGGCGCCTGAGGAAACTTTTGGAGGGGGGGGAGGGGAGATGTTAGGGGAGTGACGCGTCGTGACGTAAGCGCATTCTCCTCTCGCGGCATCCCCCCCCCCGCTTTCGCGAGGCGGTCCGTTCAGCAACGGAGTTTTGGGGGGGGGGGGGGGGGCTCTGATTAACCCTTTCGGTTCAGGAGCGAATCTCCCATCTCTGTTGAATTTACTGGGTAACCTTGGAGCAGTCACATTCTCTCAGCCTAACCTCCCTTGCAGGGTTGTTGTGTAAGTAAAGTGGAAGAGGCGAGGACCCGGTGTGTTGTCCTGAGCTCCTTCGAGGAAGGGTATGTCATGTGCTGGGTTTCTGGATTTAAAATAGTTAGCGGAGTTAAAACAACAACAATAGCCTGTCCCATTAACTAGAGTCTAGGGCCATGCTCCCTCTAAGCCGTGGAGTCTTGTGAGCAAAAATTCTAACTTTGTGAGCTACTGGCATTAAAGCTGTGAGTGAGTGATTTGGCTACTGCCCAAATTAGTTTGTTCTGGAGCCATCCTTCCTGAGCTAAGACAAAAACGTGTGAGCCGGAGGCTGAAAAACTGTGAGCTAGCTCACACTAACTCAGCTTAGAGGGAACACTGGGAAGTGTAAGCACTTCTTTTACTGACAGTCTGATCACTACATTGCACTTCCACAATATATATTTCTGTCAACACAGAGATCATTTGTGTGGGGGAGATAAAAATAGGTCCAGTGGCACCTTTAATGCCAACGAAGGTTTATTCAAGGTATGAGCTTTTGTGTGCGTGCACACTTTTTCAAATACATTGGAGAGGAAGTGTGCGTGCACACAAAAGCTCATACCTTGAGTAAACCTTTGTTGGTTTTAAAGGTACCACTGGACTCTGAATTTGTTCTACTGCTTCAGACCAACACGGCTGACCACCTGGAACTGGAGCTCAGTCTGTTGTGTTTGGTTAAAAAAGAAAAACTTTACTAGACATAGGAAGGGGAATTTAGGAGAAAAATAAAGAACACACTATCTAAGCATGCTAATGGCTTCATTGCTAAAAACTAGTAATGGCAGGTTCTTCTCCTTGCTCAGGACAAAGAGTGGAAGATCTGCAATAAAACTTGTGAATACAAGATCAAAGCATTTCCTATAAACAGGATGCTTACCGACCAATAGTCACATAATTAGGATTAACAACACCCACAAAAGTGGTGACTGGTTACACCAGGTAATGTCCTGTTTTCTAACAACACCTAACAGTGTCAGTTACCTCTATAATGGCCTGAAATGTATGCAACTTGTAAACCCCAACAGTATGGGATTAAGAGTACATTTAAATACTTACTTTAAATAAATAAATTGATATGGCATTTCTGTCTTGCTGATTCTCTCTACCAAGCAGCTTTCCAAACAAAATCGACAACTGCTGCAATCATCCTTTTAAAATGCACAAAACTAAAAATTGGAAGGCAGTACCACAATTAACACAAATAAGTTCAAATAACTACACCATCAATTGCATAGAAAACGGCTTCACTAAACTATTTATTTGAAATTATGGGAAGTGTAAGCACTTCTTTTACTGACAGTCTGATCACTACATTGCACTTCCACAATATATATTTCTGTCAACACAGACATCATTTGTGTGGGGGAGATAAAAATATCTAGAGAGCCAGTTTGGTGTAGTGGTTAAGTGCGCGGACTCTAATCTGGGAGAACCGGGTTTGATTCCCCACTCCTCCACTTGCACCTGCTGGATGACCTTGGGCAAGCCATAGCTCTGTACCAGCTGTTCTTTCAAGGACAGTTGTCTCAGAGCTCTCTCAGCCCCACCTACCTCACAGGGTGTCTGTTGTGGGGAGGGGAAGGGAAAGGAGTTTGTAAGCCGCTCTGAGACTCCCTTGGGTAGTGAAGGGTGGGGTATAAATCCAATCTCTTCTCTTCTTCTTCTTAAAATATGCACAGGATAATACCATGCATTTTTTAGGAGAATAGTGTGGGTTGTTCTCTGCCCTGACAGTTTCCTTCCTCACCTTCTGCCCCTGTTGCTTGTATAGCTTATGGGTAGATGAATGCAGAGGGAGGCTGCTGGGATGTCTTCAGCAATGAAATTTGTTTGCAGTGTTTTCAATTACCATTTTTATGTCTGTTTTTGCATTTCTCTCTGGAATTGTCATGTGAAGCTCTGAAATCAAATCAGGACTGTTGCTGACCTAAATGAATGGTGTTGACAGTAGTTCTTTCCTGAGCACAATGGTATCTCTTTGTCTTCCCCTCTGGGTGTGGTCTTCCTGTTTATCATAGGATCCTGGACATTTATTCCACCCCAGAATTCAAAATCATTCACATTTCCCCTTACCTTTTAAGTTTCACTTTATGTTAAGATGTTGGGGTTCTATCCTGCCCAGTGAGACACCCTCAAGTGGGAGGCTGAAGTGGACTCCTGTTTTGCAAAGATTCCACCCAGAAGTGGGTTTAGTTTCATCCCACCTGACTGGGGAGCTGTCTGCAAATCTTCTCCCATTGGACCTCCCCTATTCAGGTTATGGGCTCTCCACACCCTTGGAGTCGTGAGGAAAGAGGAAACTGACTGTAAGCAAGGGAAGCCCTTGTACAAGGCCTTGAAGAGGATCTATTCTGGGTTCTACTTCTTGGTCACTCTATTGTGGAAAATTTTTGGAAGATGCCATTTAGATACATAGATGGCATGGTTAATGTACATAGCACATAACAGAATCACATAAGCAGAAAATACAAGTCCCTGTCTGCCTCCTGGAGGTTGGTGTGTGTGTGTGAAAAAGAAGATGAACATGATAAGTATGTACTATCTTAGTAGTATTTTAGTAGATTAATTTTAAAGACATGAGTACACACTTAGGCTGTATTTGGGTTGGGGACTGAGAGATAATGCTAAGAGCTTGGCAAATGATACCTTATGAGAGAACAATAGGGGCTGGTTTCTCACTTGTCACTCTGATTGTCTGGCCAGAAAAGAACTGGTGAAATGTGGTCAAATATTTTTAGCGCATGAAAGAGGGAGACTTGCATCAGTGGGTTTGATACTTAAGCTAATTAAAAACCATAATTAGTTAGGTCTATTGTTGGCAGCTTCTTCTACTTTGATCCAAGGTGTCATTACAAGTTTTTATCCCTTGCATATTTCTTTTTTCTGTTTGCATTCCATCAAGCGCCAAGTATAAAGTTTTGCAAGATGAAAGTTCGGTCTCTGTTGCTGGTCTTGGGATTTGTTGCTTTCTGTAAGAAAAGTGCAGATGCGTATCATAAGGAAGAGAACCCTGTGTTGGTTGTACTTTACCTGGCTTTTTTTCTAATGCTCTGTATGTGAGCAGCAAGTAAATTTTTACAGAGCAAATAGCAGATTCTGCTCTGGGGAGGCAGTAGTCTGAAGCTGTGAGTAAGGGTAGAATTGATATGAAGTAGACCGTGGCCTGGATAGTAGAGATTCTTGCAAAGCTTCATGAGGGGTGGGGTTGGAAAATGCCAGCCTCACACCAGGGACAGTCTTGAGCATGAGGTGACAGCATGATGAGACATTTGGGCAGACTGGATAGCAGTGAACTGAGAAGAAACGGTTAAGTGTGTGTGGGGAGGAGGAACTGACAGAATGTTTAAAAAATCTGGGGAAACTGTAGCATCTTCTGTCCTTAGAAGGTCATGTTTTGTGTAGCAGCCATTTTCCTTCACCTTGAGTCACATTTTTCTCATCCCCCCTCCCAGTGTTCCCCTAAACGCTGATGAGTTTTCTGCAAAATGAAAGCACCTCCTCCAGAAGAGTTGGAAATTGGAATCACTTATGTATTTATGTATTTATTTATTTGACTAATAGGCCGCTCTCCCTGCTACGCAGGCTCAGAGCGGCTTACAAAACTTGGCAACGCCAAGATATATAAATACAGTTAAAATCAGTTAAAACATAGTAAAACATTCTCAGACAAGACAGTAGCAATAGCAATAGCCTCCTCTTTTTTTGTCCTTTACTCAGTTGCGGTTATCCCACTTCTTTGCAGCCACCAAGCAGAGGAAATCAGCAGAAGAGCACCACAAAAAGCTGTTGTCTTCCCAGGGATTGATACAAAACCCTGTGGTTTTGAATAAAAGGCTGCATAAATGGCTGCTTAGCTGCCCCTTATTTCTCGGTTTGGGGTTTGCTTGGTTCCTGTAGCTGAACAGAAATACATTTAAGAATCCAAGCACAATGATGTCTAGGAGGGGAAGTCTGCAAGAAACAAATTCCAGGTATGGTGGTGGATGTGCCATTGTTTGCCATATCTCCCTTAACAGAAATCAGTCCTGATGCCCATGGAACTCTTTCCTTTACCAAGAGGTCTGCTATGATGCAGTGGGCACACGGTGCAGTGGTTGAGGGGGTTGAAAGTCTGAAAGGGGCCTATCGAGTCTTGAATTAGGGATTTATTTATTTTATTTATTTGGTTAGATTTTTATCCTGCCCTCCCGGCCAAGGCATGGCAGCTCAGCTAAGTTTCTTTGTCCTGACTTTGTATACTCCCTTTCCTCATGCGTTCGTCTGTAGCAGGTAAGGATTGAGGAAGGGCATTGAGCAGTTGTATGGTTCATAGTATGGGCTAATGGAATTTCTGCATAGTTTGGCAGGGACCTTGTTTGACGATGAAAACCTTGGGCAAAAGAGAGGATGTAGGAGGACAGAACAGGACCATAAGAGGCATGAGGATGCTGCCTTAATTCTTGTTCCCAGGTGCTGTTTGCAGAAAATGCCAAGTTAGCTTTGTTTGGAGTGAGGAGGTTATCTGAAGGTATTGTACTTCCTTTCTTGTTCTTCTCCCCCTGTAGGTGGGTGAATACCCTCTGGGGACGAAAGATTATTGTAAAAACTGCTTCATTTGTCAGGCTCACAAGACAATGTAGGCGCAAGAATGGTGGCGGCAATTTGTTGTGCTTCTGTCTCACCTTCCTTCCACTGTGGAACTTAATGTGTGGTTGGTATGTTTATTTATGTGCTTCATTCATACCCCCGTTTCTCTCTAGTGGGGACCCAGTGTGGCTTATATAATTCGCCTTTCCTTGATTTAACCTCACAGCAACCCTGTGACATAGGTTAGGCTGAGAGGGTGTGATTGGCCAAAGATACCCAGCACTACACCACTCTGGGTCCACTGAGAGGGGTTGATTGGCTGGGCCAGGTGGCATGTTTCATGGCCACAAACACTATCCAGGTGGTCTTCCATCCAGGCTGTGACCAGATCCGCTTAGCTTCATCAAGGTTGCGGCATCATGTGCCTTCTGTCCCTATGCTGAAAGCCTGGTCTTGTGTCCACATTTCCCCGCTCTGGCTAAAACATATAAAATGTGCAAATAGCCAACAGGGCACAAGTAATTGTTAATTTTGCTTTTAAAGACATGGTTGATGAATCTTGACTCTCAGGAATTCAGTTGGTGAAAGCAAGAGATGAATATGTTTGGCTTGGCTGGGCAGGCAGCGTTTGCTGTTTACGTCTATGCACTTGTGTGGCTGCTGTTTCCCTACAGCTGTATGAATATGAGAGGCAGCTCTCTTAGGGCCAGTCTAGCCAGTAGAACATGCTAAACAAACTGCTTGTAGCTGAAGTTGTTCGTAGGTATCTGTGCATATGCATGCTTGCACGCAGGGGCCTGTCACTAAGCTGTTTGAAGCGAGGGTAAATCACTGGGGACAAACCTACTCCTTAGACTGACTGCTGACTGACTTGTGTGTTGGCTATCTTGGAGTGTCCTTGAAGAAAAGATTTCCTCTTGGCACATTCTTTTTCTGGGTCTTATCTAGTGTGTTTTCTTTGAAAAAAAAATCAGTGCTACAGAGGCCGCAAACCGATTAAGCAACGCTGACTTACTTAAAAGCCTTAAAACCCTCAGCCACCTGTTCTTCATTCTTTGCTGAAACTAGTCTTCCACCGGTTTTGCTGAGAAGCTAAATTTGTACACAGGAAATCAGGTTCTCTCAAAACTGCTGCAGCTATATTTGTTCTGAAACCGCTATTTAAAGAATCATGTTGACACCAGCAGAGACGAAGAAGACAAATAGATTTTGTCACTGGCAAGTGATGACATGGGAAAGTGAGACATTTCAGTTTTCAGTTTAGCTGCTGTCAGATTGGCCACTGTGCCTTACCCTGCGGAGGTGTCTGTCTCAAGAATGAGCTCCTGAATGCCCACAGTCGAGATGGGTGGGGAGATGCTCACCAAGCGAGCTCTGCCTTTCTTGTTTCATTAACAGTTAACAGCAATGGGCTAAGCAAAGCATTTTAATCCTTGAGATGATGAGGTTCAAGCCTGCTTGGTAAATATAAACTGCCTTACTGAGTCAGATCAGTAGTCCATCTGTCTCTGCATTCTGTCTGGAGCAATGACCAGCCAGGTGGCTTAGGGAAGCTCCCAAGAGGATGAGAATACTCTCCTTTTGTTAAGCCCCAGCATCAGGTAACTGGAGGGCTGTGCTTGCTGATGCTTGGACATGCAATCTCTCCCTGAGGTGAAGAACTCGCTGCGTATGCAGGTAACAACAGGCACACATTTTGTTCTGCATCTAGGGCTGCCTCTGGCAACTGGGATGTGAAGAATGCAGTTCCCAAAGATGCAGAAATTACAAGCAGCCTTTTCAGAGAACATTAAAACCCAAAGCATGGTGGAGGATGGGCTACAGGGCCATCAAACACCATGTCCTTTTAACAAGGTGTGTCGAGAAGTAAAATATTTAACTGTAGTTGTACCACTAATCCCCAGCTTATTGTGAACCATTCATTAGTTTAGTCTACCTTGGACCCCAAAGGATTTCTTGTCTAGCATCCAGTTGCTTAATGATTCAAACCGAATGCCAGCTGACAGAACAAAGTGCCTGTAGTGCTCAGCCCGCCTTATCTTGGCACTTGGTATCATTTTAGAACAGTCTTAAATTGATGCAAGATGGGCAAAGAGCCACAGCTCGGTGACAACAAAGGGATGTATGGGGAGGAGGCATGAGAACCAGCGGTGGGGAGTTAAGCCTGAAGCTCTGTTAGCTCCAGAACTGAGAGAGGCAAGGGATAAGCATGGTCTTTGTTCCTGGGCTAGAGCAGGCGGCTTAGATAATGGGCTTCGGCTGCAGGAGAGGGTCTCCTGTTAGGCTCCTCTAAAGAGGAGTTCTGTAGCACCTTAAAGGTTAACATTTTTATTCTTGCATAGGCTTTTCAGGACTAGAATGTAGTTTTCAGATCCTAGGTAGAGGTTTATTTATAGATGAGTTTATGAAGAAAAAAATTGTGAACTGTAGGACCAAAGGGTCATTAGTTGCAGGGAATACAGGGGCAGGTGTAATGATATAAAAATGAAAACCCCGCAAATTACAGACCACTCAACATAGCAGTAAATCTCCCTCTCTGAACTGTAGATATAAAATGATCAACCATGCAAGGAATGGAGTGGGGAGGGGCTGCAGCTCAGTGGCAGAGGACTTGCTTTGCTTGCAGAATCCCCCAGGTTTGGTCCCTGGCACCTTCAGTTACCTTTCGCTAAAGATGCCAGGGACAAAAGCCGGGAAATTCTGAAGTAGCAGGTGCTGGGAGAAACCATTGTGCGCCTGAGACCCTGGAGAGCGGACAACATGGGCTAATGGTGCCGGGCAGAGGTATTAGAAGAGATGGCATCTGCTTGATAACATAGTAGAAAGGCAGCAGCAATGAACTGTTCTCATTTGGGGTCAGCAGTGTCAACCCCATGGCGGTGTCTCATTTTCTGTCCCTAGGGGTGCCTTCCTAATACGTGGATTTCACAGCCTGGCGCTCGCTTTTGCAGGATGACCTAATTCCTTTGTAGCAAGGCTGCAGCTTTGAAAGCCTGATCTGTGAGCTGCTGTGCGAATAGCTCCATTATTCTGGCAGCTGGTGTCGACAGCTATCAATTGTAGCACAGCAGAAGATGGCATATTAAATATTTACCATACAGAAATGAGGCAACTTATAGTAAACAAAAATCGATAGGGTTCGGAGAGCAACTGGTTTTAAAAGTTCTCTTTAATATGGCGCGAGTGACTTAGCTTTGTCTAGAATGTGCATGCCTGGCCTAACTGGCTGGAAAACAAATGAGGAATGTGACTTGTAAAATTACCTGTTCTGAGGGGGGAAAGTAAGTACTGTATCTCAATAGGCAGCTTGTGGATGTTTAGTTTTTGGCCTCTGGAGATTGTCTTCACCTTGAACAGTGCACCTGCTTAAACTGGGTGGTTTCATTGTCTAGAAACTGTGTTGGCCACAGTGAAGAAGTCAGAGTAGCATTGAGGTGACTGGCACGCTGTAGGTTGGTTTTTAATCAGACGGGTTTATAGTATTTGGGATTTAAGCTATCCAGGATTTATTGTCTATGCAGCTGCATCATAAATAGTCTTGTGGTGCCTTAAAGACTCACACGTCTTAATTCTAGCATAATGTTTCATGGACTAGCGTCCATTCATTAGATGTGGGAACAAGATGTATCTTGTTGAACTAGTGATGAGACTTGCTTACAGGCGTTTTTCAGCTGATTGCCTGAGGATACCAGTTCTGAGCTAAACATCTTGTGGTGACTCCGTATTGTAATGCCATTTGTGGTAGGTGATATTGTCTGGAACAAGTGCTGTAATGTCCGAAGTTACAGCTGGACTGGTAATGATGTAGGCAACTCATGGGCCTTGTTTTAAGGTTGCATAAAAGTCAGATCTGTCTCTCTTGCTTGTTTTGTAGTAGCATCCCTTCATGTCTGGTTCCTTAGCAGGAAGCTAGTTGTGGACAGAGAAAGGGTTTGAATGCATCAAAGCAAGCAGCTCAAGACATCTAGGTGCCTGGAGTTTTTATTTCTGGTCCAGAGCCATGGATCCATTTGCTTATTCTTCTTATCTCTCTGTCTCTTCCTCCAAAGACCTCAGGGAGGTGTGCGTTGATGGGATGGTCCTATTCTTTTATTGATCACTGCAACTCTTGAGGTATATTGGGCAGAAAGGATGACGGGACCTAGGTTACCCAGTTTGCTTTGTGGCCAAATTAGGGATTTAAATCTAGATCTCCCTAGTCCAACATTATTATTTCTTTTTAGCAGGAGTGGTTTCAACATGATTCTTAATGATTCAGAGTATAGGAAACCCAAGGGTATTTGGGATTGGTACAAAATTACTTAGCTCTTCTAGGCTGATACTCTCCAGGCGGTGACTAGCAGAAATAATATTCTGATAATATCAGGTTTAATAGTTCCGATAGAACCTGTTTTCTGAGAAGGAAGGTTCTTGAGAGGTCCTTGGCTGAGATGTCATGTCCTCATCTAGGGAAGGTTAGGGTGATTACCTGAAGAAATCAGCATACAATTAATTTGGCTAAAGAGACCATCAGCCTAATATCTATGGCTCTGGTGTGCATGGTGGGGTCTGTTCTAACAGGGGCTTCTGTACCTCCTTCATGGTTGAGGACAGTGGTTGAGTAGGAAACTACACTTGAAACTTTGTGCCAGCAAACTACCTGTGTATGATAGAATTCTGCAAATTCCACAGAGCCCTCACTTTGGTCTTTTGCCCTCAACGCTTCTAGAAGGGTGATACCTACTCATTCCACACTTCTGGCACCTTTGCCCCTGCCAATTCAGCACAGTTGGAATGGTTGAGCATGTGATACTATGTAGTAAACTCTACAAGGACATGTACTCCATACATCTCACCCCTGTTCTGTCTAAGTTCCCAGGCAGGTCGGCCACATTTTACACATCCCTCCTGCTTGCAGACCACTCAAGCGAGACCTCCATCAAAGTAGCTAAGTCCTGTGCTAAGGTTTTATTCATAAGGAAGATGATAACTCAGTCCACCAACGCCTAGGGAGTATAGGAAAGTTTTTAAATTTTAAACTTTTCTTTTTAATGTTTATATATTGTATGTACTATGCAGACTCTGTCGTTATAATGCTGTTTGATCTCTGGATCTAAAGAATGACTGAATGGTTGAGGAGGGCTTCAAATGCCCAGTGTTCAGAGAAATCTTGTGTCCATGTGAAGTTCTGTGTAGAGCTTGGCGTGCTTCAGATCCCAAGAAATGCCTTCTTTTCAATGCGCCGATGACTGTTTCTCATCTTACCAGATATGTGCTTATATTTCTTCCGATGAGGGGGAGATTTTACAAGGGACATTCAGACTCTCCAGCCTTTTTGTCAATTTTCTCAGAGTCTGAAACCCAAGGGCAGCTAAAAGAACTGTTGCATACCGCTAGCCATGACCTTTAGAGGGAGGGGGGCAGAGATAAAACATAGCAAAGCATGATGCCCCCAAGTGCCTTTCTTACAGCTGAAGCCTAACTCTGCTGCTTGAATTGGTGAAATAATCACTGCAGGGCTGTGAAGTAATCGCTGTAGGCCCGGACAAGTTCAGGCTCCATGGAAATGGCATCTGGTGCTGTGGAATCTGAACTACTACTTCATTCTTCGTGGAGGACTGTACTTAAAAATCTGATACTGGTTACTAGTATTTAAGATGGGCACTTGGGAACCTGAAATATTTCTTCTCAAATAGTGCAAGGCTTATCTGTTTCTTCAGTGGCCTATGATTTGAGTGGGTAGTTAGAGATCCTCCTTTAGAGAGTCACCCTGGTCTATTCCAGTCCCAGGAGACTGACAGGCATCCAGTACAACCAGCTCTTAAAATTATGCTTTTTGCAATTTGTTCTGCAGGAGACAGTTGGATCCAAGCTAACCTTATATGTGGTTTAGCTAATGACATCATTTCCTTTCTCATAGGTGGGTTTTCCTAAGAATATTCTTGAGGCTGCTGCAGTGTATTCAGTTTCCCATGGCGCTCGTTTCTGAGCGATTGTCAGTAGGCCATGATGATTTGAGTGAGCCTGTGCTCAGTTCTAGAGGAAAGTCTCTTGGAGTGCAGGTGCTCTCACCATAAGGGTCCCATCCGTGCTGAGACTTCCTGCAGTCTAGCTGTGTGGTTCTGCTTCTCACCAGTAGGAGGCAATAGATGATTGCTACTAATGCCCAGACTGGGGGCCATATTCCAGGTGCCCTAGGATTCTCTGCTGAAGCAGCTGAACATATTGAAAATGAAGTTTGGAACTTCTAATCTAGCAGTTGGTCATGAGGATGCACAGGAAACTCTTAAGTGGCATTGATATAAATCTTGTCCTTTCACAGTCCTGCTTCTCCAAATCTGTGACTGTGATTCTCTGCTGCCCTTATATGTTTGGGTTCCCCTTTCTAGCTGCACAGATTTTTAAGTGTCTCTCTGTCTATGTGGCACCTGTATTTCTGGCAAACATAATAGGCTGCCCAGGGATAGGACCAGTGTTCCCTCTAAGCTGAGTTAGTGTGAGCTAGCTCACAGTTTTTTAACCTCTGGCTTGCATGTTTTTTTCTTAGCTCAGGAAGGATGGCTCCAGAGCAAACTAATTCATGCAGTAGCCAAATTGCCCGCTCACAACTTTAACGCCAGTAGCTCACAAAGTAGAATTCTTGCTCACAAGACTCCACAGCTTAGAGGGAGCATTGGATAGGACTGCATAACTTAAGTGCAAAGGTCCCACTGCTCGGCACAGTGGCTTCTCTTGCTGAACTTGCCCGCCTTCTGTGCAAAGCAGAACAAAGTTGTATGTCCTAGGAACTGATGTTCTGTGTGAATCAAGTAAGTTTGTTTGAGTTCCATGTTCTTTATTGGATTGAGATTCTACATCTGGAATGCCTTTCAAATGAGTGGAATGGGTGAAGACAGTATTGGTTAGAGAAGTGCGGGGGAGTTGAGAGAGCTGGTGGGTGTGGAGTGAAATGTGCCAATTCAAAGGTATCTTTGCTCGGACCAGACTCTCTGGAGGATTCTGAAATTCTCTCAGAAGGGGAGAATGGGCTGTCAGCAGCAAGACTTCATTGGCCAAACAAATTGGACTAGTTTGTCAGAGGATAATGGCAGTGTGAGTCCATGTATTTCCTCAGGTACTGCAGGGTTAGGATCCTGCAGTGTGCAGGCTGGTGAGGAAGAATGATAAACCTCCATCACCAATGAATCCTTGTAAAACAGCCTCAAAGTGAAGCCTGAATTTGTGTTTGGAGTCCTTGAGGGAGTCCAAGGGCTTTGGCTCTATATCCAAGTCTAGCATATCCCCTCCAGACACCCCGGGGAGCACTGTTCTTGAGAACATTCAAAACCACATGGTATATCAGTTGTCACTGTGCTTAGCATTGAGGGACGCAGGTGCTGCTAGACCAACTCAAAACTGTCTGTGCTACTGGAGACGCAACAGCATGGCATGCTTCTGCACGGATGCTTCCTTGTTTGTTTAAAACAGTTGCGTCTCACACTTGTCACAAATAATGCTCCATGTGGTCCATAACATTTAAATAAAACAATATTCATGAAGCAGTCAGTAAAATAAAGCAGAGCTACTAAGACTCATTTCAGAGGGCCCTGAGCACAGAAATGTCACTGGAAGCCCTAAAATAACCAGATCACTGTAAAACACTATCACAACAGAGACGGCACCATAATTTTAAAGGGCAAGCAGCAAGGAGAAGATCAAATGGAAACATACAGGAAGCTCAGGAAAAAAATTACAAGGGGGATAGAAACAGAAATATCAAAATAAAACCATGTGGTAAAGCAACTAACCCCAAGAGAATTATTTTTGGTTGGCACCTACCGCCTCCCATGTACTTGGATGAGATTTTGTCAGCAGTACTTCCGGGGGCAGGCCTTTGTTCCCTGTATTGCTGTGTCAAAATTTCCTGTTTTTTCTTTGCTGCACACTTGTGTACATTTCAGGCTCGAGACACTGAAATGGAGAGAGGGTTAGATGCACGGGACTGAGTGTTGTTACTAAGGCTAAGAGGAGACAGTTTAGACTCTCTGATCCAGTGTCTGGATGCTGCAGAACTACCAGTAGCAGTTGATCAAACAAGCTTTTCTTTATAAAACCGACTTCTTTGCTTTCTCAGATTTTCTAGGGTTGCTTCAGAACAATTCTTTTGCTTTAAGGACGTCTCAGGTCTGTTTTTTCCTGTTCTAAGTAGGAAGGGAGTGTTTTGTGAAAGGAATGTGAAGCAGTGGTTGTAAATGGTTCCCTGCTCTGGCCTCTACCCTCCCTGTTTGTTTGCTGAAAGAAATGATCAGAAACAGTGTGTTCCGCTGAAGTGTTCTGCTACTGGAAAAGGATCACCTTCTGCAGTGAAGATCTTGGCATGTAAGACACACTCCACCTGTGGATAAATGAAACTTAGAGGGGAGCTTTCTATTATGCTCTGTGGGTGCGCATGCACACACTCTGCTCTGTTTGCTATCCTGCAGTTGACTTGAACTCTGGCTGCATGGATCTGCTTGGCAAAGGCTCTTCCTTTTCCATTGTCTTTTCTTAGATTGTTCCCAAGAGAAGGAGGCAGTCAAGAGTGAAATCAATTGGCCTGTTGAAAGAGGTTCAGTAATGACAAACATGGATGGAGAAGGTCAAAGCCCTTGCCGTCTGGCAGCTTTCCAAGTCTCTGTTCATGGCCTTGGAGGAACAGGGAAGCCTGTAGGGCCCTGGATGTTCAAAGCCACAGAGCACTTATCTTCTGTTCATATTGACAGGAATTTTTGGCTTACTGCCGGAAACCTTCTTTCAAAGTCAACAAGGTACATTCTTCTCTTGGAAAGTAATGTTGTGTCTCTTCTTCTCCCTGCTCCCATAACATTTTTTTGCTGTTTCGGGGTGGGGGATGCATTGGAGCCAAGCTCCTCCAGTTTTAAAAGCCAGATGCCTCAAGCCACCCTTGCAACTCTTGAACTGTACTCAGATTTCACTTTTGAGGCAAAAGCCCTTTTGAGCTGATGAATGACTGGGTAATGCTGCTTTAGGTGGAATTAGGGTAAGCCAAACAGCTGATCGATGTGCATCATGTACTGGCCTCGGAGCATTATGTGAATAAAAGTGTTTCTGGAGACCTGCTGGAGTCTGAATCTGGGCTGGAAATTGATTACAGAGCATTAAAGTCGGCAATAAATATATAACACAATCCCTGATGCAGCGCTCCAATAAAATGAGCATGTCTAAACAATGCAGCAATTCAGACTAATCCTCTGAACCTCTTTTAAAAAATGAAAAGCACTTCCTCCTGAAGGCCAAGAAGCCAGCTCCATGGGTAAAGTTTTTCAGAGAGGGGCTGCTTCTAAAAAGGCATTCTCTGTACTTCTACAGAACTGTCTCTGCAAAGAGGGAATCTGTAGGGTGCCTCCCCTAGTTCCGAATAGATGTGAAGACTCATTTGGGGAAGGGTGCTTTCAGAAGTCAAAGTCTTGAATTGGGATCTGAAGCCGGCAGGCAGCCAGTTCTAATCAAGAAAGATCTGCTGGATATTGTCCCATCACCTTATTCCCACTGAGGGACGGACAACAGTGCTCTCTACATTTACATTGGACCAGTCCTGGAGATTTAAGGAGCATTGACAATGGCTGCCAGATCCCTGCATTCTTGGAAAGGATCTGAACTGAGCGAAGCTAATTAAATATGCTCCCCATGTACAGCGTGCGCTTGTGGATGCCTCAGTAGCACCAAGTCTAGGAGACGTCTCGATTACAAACCTTTTATTGCTGGGGAAACATGATTTTCTCACAGCAAAAGAAGCACTTAATCTTGGAACTTAATCTTAATCTGAAAACTGGATTTGGAAAGGGTGGACTGGTCCGACTCAGGACTACACTTGAAACCCTTGTGCTTCTTTCTAGAAATCCCTCTGCTAGCCATGTGTCTGGCTGTCTAGTCTGGTTTTAAAGGACTGCTTGAAATATCCACTTAATTAACTTGAATTAATCCCATTAATCAGGGAGCTCCACCCTGAAATGTGTGGGCAAGCTGAGGAGAGAAGCACTTAAAGGAGAAAGAGGGAGTTATCTTGGCCACAAGGGCTCTTTCTGGCTTGAGGTGCCCCTTGTTAATAAAATGAATCATTTCCTGATTCCAGAGCTGGGACTTCTTTGCCTCTCTGGTATGTGCGTAGTAAAAAGAGCAAGTTCTTGATCACTTACTTACTGTGGAGAGCTGGTTCTCCCCAGCTGCCTTGTCCAATTGAAATCGGCATGAATTGGCTTAAAGTGGAAACTCTCCTGAGGGCCAGAAATATGTCGCTTATTTCCTGGAAATACTGTGCCTGTTTGTTCTAAACACATCATCCTGCTAGCTCCCCTCTTGCTCAGATCTCTCATAGAGGAGCTATAATGTTGGACATGACAACAAATAACACCTTGTTGGCTATTGCTGCTTAGGCTCCTGACACACTTTAATGGGCCACGCTAAGGTGTTGCCAAGAGTTGTCAGTTATTAAACTGGTCTTTGTAGCTGGCTCTTTAATATCAGCATGATCCGCAGGCAGTGTTTAGGTAATTGTATTTAACTTCATGCCACAAAAAGCTTCAAGTGCCCCTTTCTGTGCATTAAACCTCTATTAAAGGAACAGGACACCTGCCCCCATCCAGTTGGCAACCTCCCCGAGTTCTGTTTGCTTCCTGGAGGCAGCTGAGTTCCTTTTCTAAGCCAATACAGTCCATGGCCTCAAAGGCTGCATTTCAGGGACTTTGTGAGGAATTGACACTATTCAATATTTCCTGAATAATTCATTTGCTCTAATCCTATTAGGGAGAGTGCAGAAATAGTGCCAAATTGATTTGAGAGGGAAGGAGTGGGGGATTCTTAGGCCTTCCAGGGCTCAGCTGGAGGGATCATAGAGTCATCCTAGCTGGAGAGATACACCAGCTTAATAAACTTGTGTAGAAGGTATAATGTTGAAATGGAGGCTTTGACTACTTTTGTGAGCGTGCAGCATACTCTCTGAAGAGCACTATGAGAGACTGTAGCTGAAGACCAGTGCAACTGATGACAGAATTCAAAGAGGTTTGCAGTTTGTGTGGATCAGGAATTTCTAATGGTGGAGTGTTCTTGGGACCAGTTCCAAGACTCTCTTTGGCAAAGCATATCTTGCATACCCAAGGGAAGTGGTAATACGTCTTCAAATTTGTAATGCAGATGTGGCCCAAAGTAGTCTGGTTTAACCATTAAAGCTGTTGTGATTGTACTCAAGGGCTAAGATTCTCTAATAGTTCACCCTTCAAAAAACTATGACTCCCCCCATAGTTCTTTGTGTGACTCTCTGCTACATCATTTAGGTTGGTAGTGCAAACATGCCTATAGGCGTCTGATTAAGCCTATGAGTTGTCACATGCTGGGTGTGGCCCATGTCTGAATCCGTCCGGATGTCTTCTGTTCTGCAGAATAGAGATCTTGCAAATGCTTCTAAATACTAAAGTAGCCATGGAAAAATGAGGCATGTTTTGTAATTCTGTACTTATGTGGAAGTGCCCACAAGTGCAAATGTCTAGGGAGGAAAGAAGAAATTTGATAGAGGAAAGAGGGGTATTACTAGATCCTTAAACACATGGTATGTTCTTGCTGATTTGTGCAGTTGGGATGGTAATTTGACATCAGGGCTTGGTACAACATGAATATTTTACACTTTGGTGAGAAAGAATGTTGTGTGATGGTTGAAGTGTTGAACCTGAAGGTAGGAAGGCTTCCCAGATCCCCCCCCCCCCGGGTCATGAAACTTACTGGGTGGCATTAGACGAGTTACTCTCTCTGTTCCTGCCTGATCTACCTCACTGGGTTGTTGAGATGATATAACGGGGGAGAACCATGTACACCATCATGAGCTCCTTAGAAGTAATCATGTATGTGTGTTCAATTTTATCCAATGTACTGGAGATGGAGATCTATGGGTAAGTAGAGAAATAAACTATAGGAAGTGTCAGTTCTGTTGAAACTGTCAAATCTGTGGGTTGGATCCATTTCACAGGGATTTGGGACCCTCTGGAACCCTCCGAGGCAATCATCTTTCTGCTAGTTGGGTAGGGTGAGAATTTCAGAGGAATCCTTGTGGCAACATGAGTCCCTCCCCCAAATGTGTGTGCTTGGTTCTCTCAGTCTGGGGCAAGTGATGCTCTGTATTCTTGGTGCTTGAGGGGGGGCAACAGTGGGAGGGCTTCTAGTGTCCTGGCCCCACTGGTGGCCCTCCTGAGGGCACCTGGTGTTTTTGGCCACTGTGTGACAGAGTGTTGGACTGGGTGGGCCATTGGCTTGATCCAGCGTTGGCTTCTCTTATGTTCTTATGCATCTACCATTCTGGGGGAAGAAATGGATCTCTGCTTGTGAAATAGGAGTGGTGAAATGGAAGAAGAGGAGGCTACCTTTACCTAGGATTTCTTTTCCTTCAGCCCTTCAGTCCCCACACTACTTTATTCTTCCCAGAGAAGTAGCTCAAGCAAATGGTGCCTGAACCAGCAGCCGCTTCCTCTGCATTAACTCTGTGCAAAGCTTAGAATTGTGACCGTCTGGCAAGAAGAACCTGGGCAAAAGGAGGTTAAAAATAGCCGGGGATCAATAATTACAGCATGAGGTCTCTGTTTCTCCTTTACTTAAAAAAAAAAAAAGGCAATATGTGGATTTGACAACACAAGGCAGATTTTTGCAATGTTCTCACAGTCCAAGAATAGGTTCCCTGCCTGCCCTTGCTGGCAGAGAGGGAAGGGCACTCGACACACTTCATCCTTGATCACACAGATTGTTTCCAAGGGCTCTTAGCTTTCTCCTCGTTTCGTCCCTGCGCATTTTGGCAGTTCCGATGGCATCTTAGCTCTCAGAATCCGAGGCTTCTCCGGGTGTCTGTAAAGCAAATGAAACTCCCTACTAAAGGATACAGTTGAGAGCCAGTACAGGTGCACTGGTTAGACTGTTGAACTAGGACTAGGGAGATCTGGGTTCGAATGTCTTGCTCAGCTGTGAAGTTTACTGGGTGGCCTGACACTCTCTTACCTACCTCACAGTGTGGTCATTGTGACGATCAAGTAGAGGAGGGGAGAAGCATGCAGGCCTGCCCGAATTCCTTCGAGGGAGGGTGGGATGAAAATGTATATAACTTAAAAAGGGTTTTCTGTGTCTGATTTCTGTACTGTAATGCCGTTACAAAGGAAAGGCTTCACTTGTGAAAACTCAGACGTACTTTTGTGTGGGAGGAAGAACTGACCCCCCCTCCCCCCAAGTATGGGCCAGTTGACCAGGCAGGCATCTTATTGGAACGGGGAAAAAAATCAATCAACAGCTTGAAGACTGATGGTAATTATTAAGGGAAATTTAATAGTTATGAAACAATGAAATATATAATTTACAAAAAACGTTAAATCTTAACCTTGTTCGGCAAGGCTTCTGGAAATGTGAATAATTCTCTGAATGTTTCTTCCTTTCCTTTTATTTCTTTTTAAATTTTATTTAAAAAAAAACTCAAACTTTATGCTGACCCTGGTGTTCCTGGATAGAAGCCAAACCCACCCACAGCCCACAAGGCAGGTTTTGAAGGTAGTCGTGCTGGATAGGCAGCAGCCTGCTTTTTTCCCTATCCAGAGATGGCTGCAAGGTGACCGGGAAGAGAGATGCTTTGCTACACTCCCGGGTTTGCCCTGAGTGCTACACAACATGGGGGTACATAGCCCCCTCACTCCTTGTTAGCAAACGATACCGGTATTATTCTTGTTAAATGGCGTATGCTACCTATGCAGTGGCATTCCTGATGATATTTTAGCGATCACCTGGTGTGCCAACTCTAGCATCCCTTCCAGATGAGAAAAGATTACTAGTTACTGGAGCTTGGGACAACCCGTACCCAAGCCACATAGTGTTTTGTGCTATTTTCTTCTTTTCTACAGAAGATATCTGACAGTAGAATCCAAGCATGGCCAAGAGGGATGCCAGTGAACAGACAGATAAAAGTAGGAGGTGTGTTTTCTTTGAGAAACTCTAAAAACTTAACAAGCCTCTAGTTCTTTAAAAGAGAGTGCATTCCATGCATGACCCACCACAGACTGTTGTATCAAGGAACCTGGATTTCTGCTGGCAAACTGATCGTGCAGCATAGTTCAGAGGGAGGAATTCAAAGTGAAGTGCACAAGACAGCCAGAAGGAACTCTGGGTATTAAAGCATTTCTAAACAGCTGGGGTTGATTCGCTCCTGCTGGGAAAGTTCCTGGTATGCAGTGGCCTTGGAGGGCTGCTGGAAATCAGGAGCAAGAGTAGCTGAGTCCCAGTGGTGCTGCTTAACTTGCCTGCGGCAGAACCAGAGGAAGCAACAGATGAGCCCACAACTGTTTTCGCCGGCTGTCTCTGAGCCGACTGGCCCCTGGGTTGTTTTAACAGTCCAGTCCATCCTTGGATTGTCTCTCCTTGCATACTGCATTTGATGTAATCTTCCCAGCATTGATGGGAAGAACAAGAGAACGTTAGCGGGACTTGAAAGGTCCAGCATTATGTCTGGAATGAAAATGAGTAAGATGTTGTCAGATTCATCTGGTCACCTAGGTGGCCGTCTGAAATGAAACAAAGTTTCTTCAGTGTGGCACTTAATCCAGGCCATATCCTAAATGCATTTACTGAGAGATAAGATAGTGGAATTCTGTTTCTAATTAGAAGTGCTTATGAGTGGTCTGTAGCTGTACAAAGCCCTGTATAGTTTTTTCTTGTTCATCCTCACAGCCACCCTGGAAGACAGGTATTTAATGTTGCCATTCATCAATTGGAAAACTGAGGCTGAGGGAGATTACTTGGCTAAGGCCACATGATGCCATGTCCAAATGAAACCTGCTGCCTGTGTCCATTTGGGAGGGGTTGTGGCTTGGCAGTGAGCATCTGCTTGGCACACAGGAGGTCCCACATTCAATCAGTGGCATCTCCAGTTAAAAGATCATGTAGTAGGTGATGTGACCAGTCTCTGCCTAAGACCTTGGAAAGACCTTGGAAAGCTGCTGTCAGAGTAGATAGTACTGACCTTGATGGATCAGTGGTTTGATTCCATATAAAGGAAGCGTCGGGTGTTTATTAAGTCGTGCTGAGTCTCGATATAAGCTGGATATAGCAAATGTGTCGAAGATTTAAGGCAGTTGGCAAAAGGCTTCTCTGGATACACTGCCTCTTCTACTGTACCCTTGCCCCTGATGCGGTTGAGCCTTGTATGTCGCACCAGCACAGTGCTACGTGATCATTGCTAGCTTGACCTCAGCTGTAACACCGTTACTTGCTAAGAGGAGGTTGCAGAGTGTAGCTGCTGTGCTTTATGGGGTCTGGGGATCCCAAACTGGTCTTCATCTCTGATGGGCCTTCTAGGAAGCCTTGGTCAGAGAGTGTATCGTCCCCTCTCTCTTTCCTGCATTGGAGGGCTGGTAGCAGCCAAATCTCACTGATCCTCAGGATGCTTAATGCAAAAGACCTTCAGATGGGATGGGGTGGGGAAAAACAGATGTGCAGAGAGAACAGCAGCTGTTTGGAAGTGCTGTGAGGGAGCACTGGCAGCCTGCCACCCTGGAACTGTTCTGCATCTGTTGCTTCTCTTTGTCAGCTCAGCCACGGGTGCAGTTGTGAAAGGGGCAGAGGGTACTTCTTTACCGTTACAGTTGATCCAAGCCTGCTTGCCCATCCAGCTGTACCAAGATCATGTGGCAGGAGAAAACCACGAGGCAGCCACAGTAAGTGGGTCAGTGTGATCCTGGCCAGAGAGCCTTCCCTTCCTC
This sequence comes from Lepidodactylus listeri, assembly GCA_029233225.1. Classification (NCBI taxonomy): domain Eukaryota; kingdom Metazoa; phylum Chordata; class Lepidosauria; order Squamata; family Gekkonidae; genus Lepidodactylus; species Lepidodactylus listeri. The sequence continues at coordinate 31,048,544 of JARCFY010000019.1, read as the reverse complement.
TCTTTCGAGCACTGAAACACGATTGTAGGACACCCTATTTTTTATCTTATACTTTCCCCTCCCTTTTATAGCCTCCTCTGCATTGATACCTTCTAGATAAAACAACCCCTTTTGGCTGACATTATGCACATACAGTGATTGCCTCCTCAACCCTGGCATCTTGTGTCTGGCAGAGTGAAACTGGCATGAAGTTTTTGAAAACTGATAGGACTGTATTGCTATTAGGAAACAAAGGCAGTTGTCAGAAAAGAGGTTTCATGGAGAGGTTGAGGAGGACACCATCGACTCTGCAAATACATCAGATATTCAGGATTGTTCAGCTGTTGTTGTTGGGACAATTGTTGATAAGGCCAAATTCATGGAGCACTGATCATGATATGAATTATGGCCCTTATATATGGATGGAGCATAATTCTCTCTCAATCACACCCCTCCCTGAAGCCTTCTGCAGATAACATACAGACAACTAACTACCTTAAGTGCTGGCACCAAAGTCTACTGTAAGTGAGCTATGAGCTAGAAATGGCCTGCTTGAAGAACAGGTTAGAGAGTAGGATAGATAGATGAGGGAGAAGTTGATGGCCATTTGAAAACCATTACAGTCTATTCAGGCTCTGAAAAGCCTATTCAGTCACACACCTATCCCTCCAAGGACATCACTCTGCCTGCTCACGGTAGAGGCGGAAGGTGCATGGTTGGCTGCTGTCATTTCCCACTTCACCTGGGGGGAATTCCAAGCTGAATGGAGAGGTGGTGATGGTGCCAGAAGGGGTTTGTGTTGTCAGAGGGCTTCACTGCAGCAAGCCCATGCAGCTTGAAGGAGCCTCAGACCAGCAGTTTGAGGCAGCTGCTTTAAGTGACTAGTGGGTTCCTTTGTGAGCGGGCCTTCCAGTTTGCACTGGTGCAGTGGCAATTCAGAAAGCTATCTTTCTGGCAGGAAGACCTCCCCCTCCAAACTTTGCATGCCTAAAGGGGGAGGAGCAGCGCCTTCTCACTCAATTCCTTTACACCCTGGGCACTGGCTCAGCTATAGCAGCTGGACAGCATTCTGTGTACCTTTGAGCTATTTGTTCAGGCTGGTGCCTTGGAAACGGGGAAACTTTACAGGGCTGGCACCTGTGGACCCACATATTTTTCCAGCCCTCATGGCGAGATGTCTGCTGCCGCTGCGAGCTAGTGAGGCTGTTTCTCAGCCCCCTTCATGTGCTGCAGTCAAGCTGTGTGCAAGTTTGTGTGTTCCGTTTGGCAGGTAGCTTGTGCAAAATGTCTCCTTAAATGACCTTCCTCCATAGCAGCTTGGACAAGGCTGTACTGATGTGGGCAAAAGGAGGGGAGTATTTTTCAGCTTCTGTTTAGGGAGGGGCTGGCTCTTGGCTTGCTTGGGATTTCATGGCAAGGGAAACTGCACCAGAACTCCCATTTAGCTCAGCTGACGTGGGCATCCTGGGAGCTTTCTGCTCTCGTTCAGTGCTCCTTGCACAATTTGTTCTCTTTTGCTTCTCATTGTGGCTTCCAGCTTTGATGGCTTCCAGCTATGATTTTTCTTAAGATGCCTATAGAAGGGAGGTGTCAGAGAACACCCCAAGACTTCAGTTGCTGGAATAATGAAGCTGATATTAGCGAATGCGCTCTTACATTTAAAAGCTTGACTCTGTTCCAGAGATGCTCTTTAATCTACAAATAATGGCTTTCAGTTGATGAAACTCTACAATTTCAGTCCATTCTGAGGTAACAGCCATGCCACGTTTGCATTTCCATACCTGTGTGTTTATGTACATAACCTTTGTATATAAGCATACAAACATTATGAAATTTCTCGAATGCTTCTTGAATTGTGTGGAATTTAATAGGCAGGCACCCTCTTTCTGTTAAAGGGATCTGGCCAGGGCTTGATGGACTGTTGCCCAAAAGAGTGCTTGAGTTGGCTTCCTGTCACTCAGGGAAATGTGCCATGTCACCCCTTGTGCAATGAGGGTGTATTCTTGCCACCAGTTGCTCCTTCCCTTGTGTCAAATTTTAGACTGTAAGCTCTTTCAGACAGGGCCCCGTTTTCTTGCTTGTTGCTTTGTGAAATGCCCTTGCATACTGATGGCACTATGTAAATAATTAAGAATAAGTATTAGGACTGATAGAATGGTATGTACCGTGGGCTCAGATGAAACGAACCGGTAAAAAGGTCTTGAATACCTTTCCCCACTTTCCCCTTAAAAAATCCAGCTTTTATAAACTGGGCTGAAGACATCAGCTACTTTGTTCGTGTGGAAGTACATTAAATCCAAGTGGGCTGCAGCTTGGCATGCACAGAGCACGTGGAATTCTTTGTTACATGATGACAACTGTATTTTTATTTCACTTTGATGGAAATGCATGCCCATATGCTCAAAGCAGCTTATGTAATATTAAAGTTACAGTATGAAGAATACTAAAAGATGGGCACAGCCCATCTGTAAACCAACACGGTCACATCTTATACAGAATGAAAAAATGTCTGTGCAATAAATAGTCTTCTTGTTTTCAGTTGCCCCTCTAAAAATAGCCTTGGACCTTGCAAGGGATGGCGCTCTCCAAGCCTCCTCTTTCAGGGCATCACATAGGATCAGAGCCCCTATGGAGAGTGGCTGTAATCTGGCTGAGGAGGCCTTCATCCGGCAAGCAGAAAGGACTGTCAAAAGAAGCTGCTGTGAGGATCAAAAGTTATTTGGCCTTCCACCCCCTTTTCAGGAAAATTACTCAGCGCCCTCCTGGACATCTACCTTCAAGAAGTGGACAAAAAGATGCAGTTTGTGGATCTGCACTTAGATCATTCCAGCCCACCTGGATTGTTCCAATGCCCCCAAGGGGGGCGGTATTGCCCATTTTGGGAACCAGTAAGCTGTGGAGTCTTGTGAGCAAAGATTCTGCTTTGTGAGCTACTGGCATTAAAGTTGTGAGTGAGTGATTTGGCTTCTGCATACATTAGTTCACTCTGGAGCCATGCTTCCTGAGCTAAGACAAAAATATGTGAGCTGGAGGCTAAAACTCAGCTTAGAGGGAACACTGGTGAGGACCTTAAACAGCAGGGCAATTTAATACTGGGGAGGTGCTGTTCCTTTAAGTATGTGAGCCCCAGATCATGAAGGGCTTTGGCATTTAAAGGTAGGACCTTGATTTTGGGCTTGGAAACACGAAGGAAAGTGGTGCAGTTCCTTCAAAATGGATGGCATATGCCAGGGGTGGGCAAATAGTGGCCCGCGGGCCACATGCGGCCCACCACAGAGTTTTTTGCGGCCCACCAAGACAGTCGGCCACGTGGTTTCAGTCAGGCCTCCGTTGGGAATCTCAACAAGCAATCTCCTGATTTCAAAAAAAATTGTAGAAAAGTGTGATAGGGTACATTTGTCTCATTAAACTGGTTCTAAAATTAAATGTGCTTGCAGCTATAGATGATATGAAATTAGCCCAATAAATAAATTGAATAAACTACCACTATTTAATTTAATTTATATTTATTGATTTTTATGATACAATTGATACCTTTTCTGAAATGCAAAGTTAACTAATGGATGCAATCATTTTAAAAGGTGCGGCCCTCTGCTAACCTCCGCTCCCACAAAGTGGCCCCCGAGCCAAAACAATTGCCCACCCCTGGCATATGCAATACAATATACCTAGTAGAATATGAGCTGCTGCATTCTGCTCTAATTTAAATTTCCAGGGTGCCTTCAAGGGCTGCTCCATGTGCAGCGTATTGTGATAGTCTATTGAGTGGCCAGTGAACAGCGTCTGTGTGATTTGCCACAGTACCACAAATGGAGCCCCTGATCAGAATCAGGATATCCCAGCGGTGAGAAGGAAAAGGGCATTGGTCTGCTTACAAGCTTCCATGTCACCTCAGGTTGGTGGTGAAGTGACAGGGTCATGGCCTGAGCAGGTGGACAGAGAAGAGACTGTTGTGCAGTTTTGCAGGGCTCCTGGTTTTGTGGCATCTGTGGCTAATGTTTGCTAATGTCTATGAGGCGGGAATTGGGGTAAGTGTCTGTTTGCGCTGTCATGTTTGTGAGTGCACATCAATGGCTAATCTCAGGCCTTCAGCTGGAGTGCCCAGTTGTCAGGCTGCTGTGGGATTCAGAGGGCAATCCCTGTAATGTTTGGATCCAGCCAGGACTGACCTTATACCAAATATCGTGACCCGGACAAAGCAAAGTCTTTGGTAACCCCCACCTCCATTTTGTTCAGCTTAACGCCTTATTTTTTTAAAAATCATTTGTAACCAGTTTTATGACCTGAAGCTCTATTTTGCATGAATGCTATCAGATAAATCTATAAAATCAGAGCCATAAAATTGTATTGAGTTCTGCACATAAATTGTTTCCTGTAAGCTTTGTAATTTTAGTAAGTTTATTAGCATCAAGAAGTTGAACTGTGTACCCATACTGCATGGGCCAGTATTGGATCAGGTTTCGGAACATTATCATAGAATCACAGTGTTGGAAGGGGCCATACAAGGCCATCTAGTCCAACCCCCTGCTCAATGCAGGATCAGCCTAGAGCATCCCTGATAAGTGTTTGTTTAGCCGCTGCTTAAAGACTGCCAGTGAGGGGGAGCTCACCACCTCCCTAGGCAGCCCATTCCACTGTTGCACAGCTCTTACTGTAGAAATGTTTTTCCTAATATCCAGCCAGTACCTTCCCGCCCTTAAATTAAACCCATTATTGTGAGTCCCATTCCCTGCTGCCAACAGGAACAGCTCCCTGACCTCCTCTAAGTGACAGCCCTTCAAAGACTTAGAGCAATCATGTCCCCCTTCCACCTCCTGTTCTCCAGACTAAACAATCCCAAGTCCCTCTGCCTTTCCTCATAGGGCTTGGTCTCCGGGCCCCTGATCATCCTCTGCACCCACTCCATTCTGCCCACATCCTTTTGAAATGAGGCCTCCAGAACTGCACACAATACTCCAGGTGCGGCCTGACCAATAGTGTACAGCGGAACTATCACATCTTGCGATTGGGATGTTATGCCTTTGTTGATACACCCCAAGATCGCATTAGCCTTTTTTGTTGCCACATTACACTAGCTGCTCATATTTAACTTTCAGTCCACCCTTACCCCCAAGATCTTGTTCACACACACTGCTACCCAGAAGTGTATCCTCCATCTGGTATGCGTGTTCCTCATTTTTGTTACCCAGATGAAGAACTCGGCACTTACCCTTGTTGAATTGCACCTTGTTCACATCTGCCCACTTTTCCAGAGTGTTCAGATCTCATTGAATTCTGTATCTTCTGGTGTGTTCACTGCTCCTCCCAATTTGGTGTTCTCTGCAAATTTAATGAGTAGCCCCTCCACACCCTCATCCAGATCATTTATAAAAATATTAAAAAGTACCAGGCCCAGAACCGAGCCCTGTGGCACCCCACTGGACAGTTCTGTCCATTCAGATGAAATGCCATTGAGTGCAGTTCTCCAACTAGTTCCCTATCCACCTAACTGTCCTAGAGTCCAGTCCATAGTCCTTTAGTTTATCCATCAGAACATCATGGAGAACCCTGTCAAAAGCTTTACTGAGATCCAGGTAAACAACATCGACAGCATTCCCTCGATCAAGGAATCACTATGACATAGCCAGCCTGCTGCTTCTGAAGAGACAAAAAGTAATTTGTACCTTATCTTCTCCATACCCAGAACATAACCAGCATCCGCATAGCAATTGTTTAATCTCAGGGGCATTTTACTGAGTCCTAGTAATGCCTTTGTGGTGTGCCCAGTATTGGTGAGGTAATTCTACACTGTGGTTATCAGGCAGAAGTCAGTACAATTAAACTGATGCCTTGCGGGCACCTTGCCGAACTTCCAAGGAAATACCATAGTTAGAGGAGCTCAGGGGGGCGGCTGCCTCCTACCCATCCCAGATTGGTAGCTGTGTTGTCTGTAGCAGCAGTAGAAAACAGGACTCTTGTGACACCTTAAAAGTCTATTCATTTATTCCAGCATAAGCTTTCCCTCAGAGCTCCCTTCATCCTATGCCTAAATGTAGGAGCCATTAAGCTCCATTTTACATAGGCAACAAAAGAGGGGTGTGTGTGTCTGTTACAAGGAGAGGCTGCTTCAAAGCAAAGATCCAAAGAGCCCTACATTTGGGCCTTTCTAAGAGGATCGCAGCAGGTCTGTGAGCCCAGGGCAAAGGCACAGGCCTCTCCTCTTTAAGATGAGGCTTCCCAATTCCCTAGGTGTTGCTGTTTGGGGTGCTGCTTTGGGGGAAGTTGATGACGGCCAAGTTACTTGACATCCACTTATTTGCAAGGCCTCCGTACCTGATGCTGAGCAATGACCAGACTGTCGGATCAGTTGGGAAGGCGTGCAGGGCGGTCACACACTGTTGTCCCCCGGCCGGCTGCCTTAGCAGCTGCTTTTAATGGCGGAGAGCAGGATTCTGTGCGCGCGCTCTCTCTCTCTCTCCCCGATCTGCCTCGTGCCGACAAAGCCGCGATTCCAGGAGTGAGGCCGGGGGCGGCGAGGCGCGCGTTAAGCCGCGAAGCGCCCTTCCGAGCGCTCCAGGAGCGAGGGCGGAGAGGAAGGAGAATCCCCGCGCGTGGGCGCCGCAGGAACACCCCGCCCCTGTGACGGCTGCCGCGCCCGCCTTTGTGCCGCCCCCTCTCTCTCCCGGCCGGAGGGGCGCATCTGCGCGGGGAGAGCCCTTCCCTCCCCGCCCCCTCCCTCTCCCCTCCCACCCCCCCTGCCCTTCCGGGGAGGGGGAAGCAGCGCAGGAGCCGTCCAGCGCCAGCGGCCCTTTGTCATTCCAAGCACACGCGCGCGCCTGCTCTCTCCCGCTCCCTCCACCGCTCTCCCCTTCGCTGGCGCTGCGCCTGGGCGCGGCGGCGCAATCTAGCCGCCGGGCGAGGGGCGGCCTCGGCTCGCCAGCATCGCCGCTGCCCCTCGGCTCCCTGCAGCCGCTCGGCCCGCCCGCCTCCCCGGCCCGCCCTCGCCCTGGGCGCACGTAGCGAGGAGGGCATTGGCGGGGCCAGCGCCGGTCATGGGCGTCTGGGCGCCGCCACCGCAGTAGCCAGAGGAGGGAGCCGCCCCGCCGCGCGTCCTGGCCAGGGCCGCCGCCTCCGGCCATGGAGGTGGGCAAGATGGTAAGCTGCTGTTGCTGCCGCCCCTCCTCCTCCTCGTTGGCCCTCGGGGCCGGGATGCTCTCTATGGGGCCGAAGGAGGCCAGGTGGACGCCGGGGGCGGGGACCAGCCTCGGGAGTGGGAAAGTAGCGTTTGCCTTCCAGAGGCGGTTCTCTCCCCCCTCCCCCGGTGGACCGTGGAGCTGGAGGCCGGCGCGGGGTCGGGGGGGGGGGGGGGGCAGGGGCGGTAAACAGGCGCATTGTCTGCACCCCGCTGCCCGTTCTCCCGAGGAGCATCTGGGCGGGTGGGCGGTTGGCGCTCTCCGGACGAGCCCAGCTGTCGACTCCGCGGGGGAGCCCCGGGGTTGCCGGGCTCCTTTGTTTCGGTTAATCGGTTCGGGGGGGGGAGGGGGAAATCCCCGGAGGCGATCTTTCCAGACGAGCAGATGGAAGGTGGCAGTCGCTGACACCCGCCTACCCCAGAACCCCGGGAGGAAGCGGGTCTCCTTCTGGCGAGGAGCTGGCGGCGGCTGTTGCTGCCCTTAGCTGCCGCCGCCGATCCCGCTCACTCGCGCCAGTCTAACCCTTCCTCCAGGTTTTGCATCTGGGAGGACCTTTTGTGGTATCGCCCCCCTCCGTCCGCCCCCCCCCCTCCCGGATTAACCTGTGCTGATCTGGGCGATGCGGAAAGACGAGACCTTGCCACCTGCTTGCATGCACCGGGGTGTGTGCGGGAGAGAGAGTTGAGCCCTGATACATGCAGGGCATGACCTCCCTCCTCAGGGGCTTTCTCTGCCCCCTGGAAAGGGATGAATGTTTGCTTTCCAGCTGGTGTCTTCCTTTCAGAGCAGGCTTCCTTTGTTATTCTCCTGGAGGGGGGGGTCTGCTCTTTCCAGCATCCCACACCCCAGGGTGTAAAGGGAGTCAGACTGGCTGTGGCTTGGGACTGGGTCCTGCTGATGCCCAGGAGCTGCAGGTGGGGAGGGGAGGAGCCCAGCGACTGCTGGCATAAGGGCTGGAGGGTGCCTACCTCCTGGCCTCACAGAGGGAGCTTGGGGAATCAAGCAGTCTTTGCAGAGAAGTCAGGCTTGGGGGAATGGGGGGGCTGACTTAGCTTTGTATTGGGGGGGAGTCATAAGCTCTTAATTGGCTGCTGGTGACATCATGCCATATCAGTAATTAAGCCCTAATCAATGCTTTTAGGGTAAAGGAGTCTCCTGGAAAGGGGAGCTGATGTTCCCAGGAGGGCATCTCCTCCTGAGCTTAATGGAAGCATGCGGTTGCTGTAGGCGAGTTTCAGGGAGCTTGTCCTGACAGAAAGATGGGACCCAGCAAGAGGAGGCAGAGCCGGTGAAAGAAGAGGTGACTCCCAACTCCTCCTCCCCTGGAAAAAGGAAGTGTGTGCGTGTTCCGGTGCCTGGGCAAGCGTGGGCACACGCCAAAAAAACTGCCTATGATCTCATCGCTTAACTTCAGCGGTTGAAGATTGTCTGCACGGAGAGGTCCTGGCAACATTTCAGAAAGATGCTGAAGGGGGCAGTGAGTGGCACCTTGAGGAGTGGGGCTTGGGGCTGATGTCAAGAAGACATCTTTGTCGTCAAGAGGCCATCTTTCTGTTGATCCGAGAGACCAGTTGGGCATCAAGGACTTCTTGGGTCAACACAAGTGCCTTGAAGGCTGTGGGGAACAGAGGGTTGGCTCGAGGTGTAATGTGCTCATAGCATCCCGCTCCTGTCCAGAGCCAAGCAGCTGCAAACTAATGGACCTATGGAAATGGCAGGTGTCCATGGGGTGCAGTGAAGCTGCAAAAGTCTGACTGCTTGTAGCCTTTCTCTTGTACCTGAGCAGGTGTCCTTATGGCCCAATGCTGTGATCATGATCTTCAGGACTATGACAGGGAGGCTGGCTTCGGGCACCAGATCCCTGAAGTTTCTGGTCTGGGCTCTTGATATCAATTTGGAATGAATCTTTTTCAACATAGTTGACGGGAAGCATTGAGGTCATTATCCTTTGACCTTGGGTATTGGAGAAGGTGTTTTCTCATTCGAGAGGGAAGGCTCACACTGATTCAGTAATGCTTTGCTTCGTCTAGCAGTCTTAGCTCACGGGCATTCCTTTTCCAGACTCCAAAGGCTTTGGAGTACAGGATAGGAGCAAAAAGCACTGAAGGATTAACTGTTCAGAATGCGGCAGAGAGGCCTCAGCGTGGGGTGCAGGTTAGTTATTCCAGCAACCCCTCAAAGAAGTTGCGGGTGAATTATGGAGCGACGTGGAAGCCAGGACAGGGCTAGAGGGGCCTTCCTTTCCAGTTTGCCTCCTGTTGCTTAGGCAGCACTCTGAGGAAAGAGAAACTGATGACTCTGTTAACCAGTGATGGCAGTGTCATATATCTGGGATGTTGAAGGGGGCTGTCTTCACTTTCCCCAGGTCTGAAAATGGCCTCTTGCGTGGCTGCCTATGGGAAGTGAAACTCTCCTCCAAGGGCCTAGGCAGGGAAGGTCTTCTCTGCCTTCCTCTTTATGATTGAAAAGCTCCTCTGGTTTCATTACTGAAACCTCTCTCTTGCAGTGTGTTTCTTGTGAGCTCATGGTACTTCTCAGAGCTTGTTTGAAATCTGTTTGGGGGAGTGAAGAGCTGTGATGTGCTAGGGGAGAAAAGGGATGCAGAGGATGGTAATGGTTTTTTTGGAGGGGGCAGTCTGTGTCTGTGTTTCTCAGAAATGACCTGGCGCTGATGCAAGATCCCCCTTGGCTTGGCTTTTTTCTGATGAACCCTTGATTCAGCGGCTGAGCGGCAGGAGCGGAGGGTTCCGGACCGGTGGGAAGTTGTGTAATTCAGACATGACGGCGGGTGAGCGAAGTTGGGTGCGGAACTGTGCTATGTGCATAAAAGGGCATATCTTGGTTGTTCACCGCACACACCCCGTGCATCTCTGCGCCTCTTGTGGGAATAGCAGTGTCGCTCTGGTGCCTTGGGAGGTGTTGCCGTGCTGCTGCTGCCTTGTTTGCTTTCTTCCTGTAGAGAATACAGGGGCAGGGGCCCTTTGAACTGGCAGCTGCTGTCTCCCTTCTCTGCTGGGTGGGGCTGAGCCAGGTGGCCTGGGAGGATGGAGGCTTGGGAAGGAATGGGGGGAGGGCAAAGCATGTTTTCAAGGAGGAAGGGTGACTCTAAGGAGGGTTTGCGGGCTGGGTCTGTGGACAGAAAGCCCACCCTCCACGCTTTCAGCAAAACAGAAATCTTTACACTTTTCAAGTAGCCGGATTCAGGCTTTTACTTCATAGGTAAAATGGAGAGTGGGAGGAGATGGTGTTTTTAAAAGAAGCTGGCTGGACTTCAGACTTGCACATAGTTTTTAGTCTGTTGTTTTGTATTCTTTAGATTCGGGGACAGCACCCAAGGCAGGGAGCGCCGGAGCACCTCATCATCCACACAGAGGAAGTCTAGATTTTCCAGTTTCCATAACACTATCATCCACTGCACCCTTCGTTCACCCTCTGGCCCCCAAAATAAATAACTTATTATTGTTAATTTTAGGGACAGGCAGGTGAACGAAAGGTCAGTGGGTGATGCAGTGGCTGTTATCAAAAATCTAGGCTGCCTTGAGGTGGGTGATAGGGCTCTCCGCACTCTTTGCCAGGGACGGGGGGGTGGGGGGGACATACTCTGAAGACAGCTTTGCCGGCTTTCCAAGTGGCTGGGGCCAATACCCCCTCTAAGCTGTGGAGTCCTGTGAGCAAAAATTCTACTTTGTGAGCTACTGGCAGTAAAGCTCTGAGCAAGCGATTTGGCTACTGCATAAATTAGTTTGCTCTGGAGCCATCCTTCCTGAGCTAAGACAAAAATGTGTGAGCCGGAGGCTAAAAAACTGTGAACTAGCTCACACTAACTTAGAGTAGAGGGAACACTGGTTGGGGCATTGCCCACGAAGAGGAAGTGATGTGCAGTGGGCTCCTTGCTACAGGGGAAGCTTGCAATAGCTGTTGTGGGCCTGGGGCACATTTAAGGTTGTTGGACACTTGTGCTCCTCTCCCACCCAGGTATGCCCATGTCTGTTGATTTAGGAAGATGACAGTGACTCAGACCCATTGTGCTGGCCCAGCATTATGCAGGAGGAGAGCCTTTGGGAAGTGGGCTTGTTCTCTGTGTGTATGTAGACGGTCAGTATCCATTTGTCCAGCTCTGTGTCCAGAAGTCGATTGCACTCTTCTCTTATTGACATCCAGTTCGGTGGCCCCTTAAGCGATGTTCCTGAGAATGCGTTACGTATGATTTTCATCTGTGTTTAATTTTGAGTGTAACTGAAAAATAATTATCACTCTATAGGTCGCTCAGGGAAAGAAGGTCTCCCTTGGAAATGTTTCGGGTGTCGAAGAAGCAAGATAAAGGGAGTTTATTTTTTTGAGCTTCTGCAGTCAGACTTAGGTTAGACTAAACATTTTCAAGGTTGTTAACACAGTATTCCTGCAGCATCTGTTAGCAGAGCCTTTCACTGTGTCCCCCCCGCCCCCCAGTCAGCTGTGGCCCAGACAAGAAATGAAGGCTTAAGCTGCAGCCAGAAACACTCAGGTTGGCTGTCTGGGCTGTCTTTTTGGCTGAAAGGGCAGCTGAGGACTAAGACTGGCTGCCAAGGGGGTAGAAGGGCCTTCATCATTGGAGGATCTTAGAAGAACAAGCTGGGAACAATTTGGTTGGTGGCTTGTGCTTCTCTAGTACGGAACTGCTCTTCCATCTCAGAGGCATGTGCTGTTTGTATAAGCTTGGCCATCAAAGAAGCTCACCCCCCCCCCCCCACTGCCCCAGGAGGCTTAGCCAGTCTGACTGTCTCAGCATTTCCTCTGGAACTAAATCTGGTCAAGCAGCTAGAGATCAGGGAATCCCTTGAGCTAGGAATAACGGTTGGGCTCCACTGCTCTTGAGAGATGGCAGTTTTCCTCTTGTGCATCCTGGAGTTGTCACCTGCTTTGTGGTTGAAGTGCACTTGCTCATAATGGGTTGGCAGAAAGGACCAGGTGCTCTTGAGATGAGTCTCAAGATAGGGAGCTTGAACTAGAAATGGGGACTCTCCATTCTCAGGGGGCTTCTTATGCAAGCCTTGTAATAAACCTCCTGTTGTGATCTTGGCCTTGAACTGCAGGTCTTCACCTGATCTGCCAATCCCAAATGCCCTCCGCAGGAGTGCTTAGCCTGCCCAGAACTGCCCATTCCCAGCTGTGGCCAGAATTATCCCTCTTGGATCGCTGTAGCTGCTGGGCCTTCAGCATTTGTATGTGGCCAGCGGTACATGTTCTCCTCCTTGCTGTCCCCAGCTCAACTTTACTGTCTGGTTCATCCATCAGTGAGGCAGGAGTAGGTATAGCAACATCCATTTGCATAACTGAAAACATGCAGCTTTAATTCGTGGGTATCATGTTGATTAATAATCCATAGATTTTTGTTGCCCTAGACCGTTCTGTGTTTGCACAGTTTTTTTCCAGTTCTGTAATGTCCTCTTACTGCATCGTTCATTGGAGGTCTCTGCAGTGTAACTGAACTGTTTTTTGTATTTTGTAATCTGCCTTGAGTCTCAGTGAGAAAGGTGGGCTATGATAATAACAATTTTAAAAATTCTGTGACCCAAACACTGACTGTTACGAGGCCTTTATTAGGAAACAGCACACGCCAGGTCTCACATTAATAAATACACATAGGAGCACCCTACAGAATTGCTTTAGTGCACTGACACAAATCTGTGTCCACTTGGACTTCCTGGCAACAGTTTGCTTCTGTTGTTTTCCTTTTTATAAAGCCTCTCTATGAAGCTCTTTAGTCCCATAATATCTTTTCCTGCCATTCCTTTCACATGCTGGTTATTTTAGCATCCACCTACCCCTCCGGCATGCCTGAAAGATTTCATTCCCCCCCCCCCTTTTTTTTAAAAGAGCCATATTTGGTTACACACTGAGCAACGTTTGGCTCTGGAGCTGTAGATTTTAGACCCTTGCTTGGGGACTCTTCCTGATGCTGGCTTCTTTCTGATTTTGGGTCACCCAAAGCAGGAATGCTTTGCCAGCCTGCCTTGTGCCCTCCTCCCTTTGCCATGACTGCCTGTTGTGTATGTGTGGGAGGTGGTGGTTTGTGTATGCATGTGACTGAGTTGGCTTTTTCCTGTGTGTCGCGGCCGATAATTGCCTCTCCGGAACCTGACTCCGGACAGAGTTGCTGAAGCAGGAAGCGCCGGACAATGCCGCTCTTTCAGCTGAGTACTGACTGCTTCCATCGCTGGTGGCTCCAGGAAACCCTCCATTCTGAGAATGCTGAGTCCTATCGATGAACCTTCCAGAAAAGAGCAGGGCGGCTCTTAAACTTGAGCAGAAGGGAGGAAACTGGGCTCCAGAATTTGGTCCTGTGTGGCATGTCATCTCCCCCCCCCCCCCCGGGCATCTCGTGGCAGCTTAAGCAGAGAGACTTCATTCAGGGCTTGCAGCTGGGCAAAGGCATCCTTGGAGGCACAGGCTTTTCAAAGCGCTCTTGCTGGCTGTCACCACACTTGGACTGTGAGACTTCCGCTTCCTCCCTCTCCCCAGATGAAAATGCTCCTTTGTGGGGACAGCAAAGGGAATTCTCAGTTGGCGTTTGAAACATAAATGCCTTATGGCAAGGCAAAGGGACCTCTGTGGGTTTGGGGGAATGTCCAGACTGGTAATCTTGTTCAGGTGCAAATCTAACGCTCCCACTGTGAGGGCTGGAAAAAGATCACCTGACTCGCTAGGAGGCAGGATCCTGCTTTCGGGGCCAGCGCTGCAACAGGTTCCTAGCATTACAGGTGATCCTGTGCCTGGGAGTTTTTGGGTGGTGGAAAGTGCGGGCAAGTTGCCACTGATTTATGGCGACCCTATAGGGTTTTTGAGGCAGGAGATACACAGAGATGCCTTGACATTTCTAACCTCTCTGTAGCAACCCTGGACTTCCTTGGTTGGTTTCCCATTCAAGTACTAACTGGGGCTGACCCTGCTTAGTTTCTGAGGTCTGATGAGGTTGGGCCATCCAGGTCAGGGAATTTTCTAGCCATGCCAACATGGCATGGACTTCAAGAGGGTTGACTGTGACTTCTGCAGCACAATTCTGCTGAAGAGTTTGGCTTTCCTGCTTAGGCAGAACTGATTTGGGCCACCGAACCACGTTCCTGGCAGGTGAAGGTGTTGGGGGATCATAGCAGGTGGAGATGGTGGTATACATTGTGCCTGTTTTGCTGTGTTGTATGTGAATTTTAACTTGGTTTTAATTGCTTGAGTGATGTGTTTTTGTTTGATTGTGATGGTTTTTAAGATGTGTTTTTATTGTGTTATGTTTTTAATCTATTAGCTGCCTTGGTGGCCTTGATGAGGATGGAAAGGTGGGGTATAAATTCTGGAAATAAGTCAACAGGTTTGTTTGACTGAAGAAGGGATATTTATTTCAATACTTCTTGCTTTCCCCTCGGGCATAGCTTGTTTTGCCTAGTCTCGGGCATAGTTTGCTCTGCTTTTGGTCGTCAGATATTAGAATTCCTTTAGAAAATTTGGTGGAAGAAAAGCCTTCCTTCAGTATCATAGTTGGCCATGATAATCCTAGATGAGCATCATGGTTTAATTCTGGGGGTCGGGGGCAGATCTCCTGTGGCCACTGGTGGGGGGTGGGGAACTTAGGGTTGCCAGCTCCAGGCAGGAAAACTCCTGGAGATTTGGGGGTGGAGCCTAGGGAGGACAGGGACCTTGGTGGGATACAATGCCATAGTGTCCACCCTCCAAAGCATCCATTTTCTCCAGGGGAAATGATCTATGTAGCCCAGAGATGAGCAGTAAGTCCAGAGGATCCCCAGGTCCTACCTGGAGGCTGGCATCTCTGTTTGATTCTGTAATGGGGTGAATGGCGTGTCTGGCTCTCATTTAGCAAGGCAAAATGTTGAGGTGTTCTGTATAGCCTTGAACTAGCCCGCAGTGAAGCTTGGCTCTACTAGGAGTTTGTGTGTGGGAGGAGCCCTTTGGGGTTAGGGTATCTGAAGGGCCATAGTCTCCTGTACTGTCCAGCCTGCCAGTTAAGCTCTGCTTCTCAAGTCCTGCTCTTTGTGCCCCCACTTTCAGAGGTGAGAGGGGTGGCGAAGAGAGACAGGGTATTTTCTGTGGCAGCACTTCACCTTTGGGACTCCTCCCCCTTGAAGCTTATTTGCCACCTATTTTACTTTCTTCGAGATGCCAGGCCAAAACACATGTTTTATCCAGGCTTTTAATTGGGTTTTAAAAAAATCTTATCAGCTTTTGAATGCCCTGCTTCTGTTTGATGGATTGTTATGACGCTGCTTATGTCCAACAGCTTGTTTTTAATATTCTGGTGGTTTTAATTGTAAGCTGCCTGGAGCAGGACTCTGAAGAGGTGGCCTAGGAATATCCTAAAATAAATAATTTGCAGAACTCCATCTCTGCATAATCAAAAAGCATGCCTATTTAACGAGGCCTTGGAATGAAATCTGATGATGAACACTTGAGGTTTTAGCCAGGGTTGCCAACTCCAGGTTTGGAAATACCTGGAGATTTTGGGGATGAAGCCTGAGGAAGATGGGGTTTAGGGAGGGGAGGGACCTCGATAGTGTACAACACCGTGCCGTCCACTTTCCGCAGCAGCCATTTCTCCACGAGAAGCAGACTAAACGTTTTAAATAAATAAGAGGTTCATGTAGTCCAGAAATCACTTGTAATTTCAGGAGCTCTCCCGCCCTCACCTGGAGATTGGCATCTCTAGTTTTTATTTTTAATTATTTTTTAAAACTTTTTTTTTTAATTGTGCCTATTATTGTAAGTGTCTCAGTTGTCTTACTGGTTGCTTTGGATGTGGGTAAGTGGAAAGGCTGCAAAAATGAAATGAATAAATGACACACAGTGTGAGGCGAAGCAATAGAAGTTCAGCGTAGGAAAAGATCAAGGCGGGCAGCCATGTCGGTCTGAAGCAACAGAACCAAGTTAGAGTCCAGTGGTTCTTGAAAAGACTGCCTTCTGGGGGCCCCCTCCCTTCCCCATCCCCAGGCTTTAAAACAAGACCAGCAATTCCGGACGCGGCAAGATTGCAAACACGCGTTTCCTTTAGGATGGCTGCACATGGAGCCTGGCAGCAGATCGTGCTGAGTCATTCCCTTGGGGAGGATGAAAAGTGCTGCTGGTAAAACGTGTGATCTTTTTTTCTGTTTTGGATCCATGGCACTTGTTTGTTTCCTCCAGCGTGGAGATCCGTGAACAGGAAAGCTGCACCTTCAGACTGCTCAAGCAGCTTCGCCCGTCCTTATTAGGAAACGCTCGGCTTTGCGCCCTCCTCCTTCCCCGTGAATAAAACCCCACGGAAGAGGCACTGCAAGGAGCTCTCTTTGGCCTTTCAGCCACCACCTGCCGTTCGTGGAACGGCTGCAGCTGCTGTGCGGCATTGTGTTGCTTCGTTTTTGTAGGGCGTTAGGTGGCTGGTCCGGTCTCAGGCCCATCCTCTTCCAATGTAGACCAGGCAATGAGGGAGCAGGGTGGTGTGGGAATTGTCCTGGATCCCTTGCAGGGAAAACTGAGGGTATCTTAACGGGCTCAGGCACCTAACTGGATTTGTCAGGGCAAGCACATGGAGGAGGCAACATCTCTCTCCTGACCTCTGTGGAAACCAAGACTAGAGCAACCTCTGAACAGGGTGCGCCCTTCCCAGTCACCAGAAGTGGAGCCAGGAAATTTGTGGTTGGCCATTATGTTGTACTGCCAGTTCTGTCAGCGGTGACACCTGACTCCCGCCCCCACTGCCCAAAGGCAGGCAAATTTCACATCACCAAACTTGTCTGCAAGGGCAGGAGACCTGGTTGGTGGGGCTGCTGTCCTTCAGAAGCCTTTTCACTCCCCCTAAGGACTTCTGAACAAACACAGAAAGCTTCCAAGCCCAAATTGCCCAAATTGTGTGAGGATACAAGTGATGGGGAGACAGCAAAGTTGGCACTGAGATGTCCTGGCTGGAGGAGAAGCTTGGAGGCTTGGCAACGAGGCCAGGCGCCTACCCTGTCCACAGGCACAGCTCCCAGGCTCTCCTGGAAGCCCAAGCTTTCTTTCTCCGTCAGGGGGCCTGCTGAGCCAGCCTCCATCCAAACCACGTTGTTTCTTAGGATGACTAGCCTGGCTTGACCTCCCTCAGCTCTAGCCAGTCTCTCTGGTAGTCTTATCTGATAGCTTCACCACTGTGTTGAGTGAGCAGCTCTTGGCAGCTGCTGCTGAGCCCGGCAGCTGCCAGATCCTTCCCAGAAATGGATCCAGGAATTGGCAGAGTGCAGCGGACATGGGAGGCTGCTGCCAGCCATTGACAGGTGCTCAGGGGGTGGCGGTGGCAGCGTGTCTATTGGCCTGTAGCCCCTGCCTTTCCTGCGAATTCTTCCCTTCCCTTCTCTGAGTTTTTTCCCCCTTTTCTCTCTCTCTTTTTCAGACCGTCAGCATCAACAAGGCCATTAATGCTCAGGAAGTCGCCGTCAAGGAGAAGCACGCCAGAAATATCCTCTCAAATTAGCAGCCCTGAAAGGAAGAGGCGGAGGTAGAAACTGCCAGGGGTTGAGCTTGCAACCATCGTGCCAAAGCCTTGGCCAAGTTGAGCTGAGTTACTTGGGTTTGGGGGTAGGGGGACAAGTGCTATAAAACAGGACATCTTGGGACTCCAGGCTGCTGGAGAACTTTCCTTCTGAATCATAGATATGGGGTGATAGTGTGTTCTTGTTGTTCAGCTTTTGGAGGAGGGTTCTTTGGGCTGAGCTGGCCCTCAGGCTGTGGCTTGTTCCCCCACTCCAGTCTGGCGAGCCATCTGCAAGGAATGAGGGAGGCTGGTTCCCAAAGAGCATTAGCAGATGTTTCTAGCGAGTTTGTCCCACCTGCTGGAGGGGATGGCTCCTGCCTTCCAGGTGAGGCTTACAAGCCATGCCACAGGGAGGGTAAAGCAGACCCATCTGCAGGCCAGACTCCCCAATTCCTGTTCAGGCTTCAAGGTGCACATCCTGCTGGTGGGGTAAAGTACCCATAAGTAGATTGGTGGGCAATGAGGGGAGCTTCTTGGTCACTCTAAGTGGTGTCAAGATGGATACTGCAGGCTCTGCTCCTTGGCTGTCCAGGGCTCCTTCTCTGCCCGTGGGTGTCTGCTCCCTATCTTTGTCATCCCTCCCCTGAGGAACCCCTGTGCTCCTTTTCTTCGGCACATCCGACTTTTCCTTAGCTTTCTTCTCACCATGTATCTTGGGGACGCACCACGAGAAAGGAGCCCACACCTTCTGGTCTGTCGTGAACCGCTTGCCTCTCTCCAGCAATGCTGTACTCTGTTGGAAATTCTGCCATGTCTTCCACAAGCTCCTCCGTGATGGACACCCAAACGTAAGGCTGCCCTCCCTCTCTCTCTCTTTCCCAAGCCCCCGCAGTTGAGGTGGGAGTCGAGTGGCCTGTTACTGCAAGTGGGATTCTGGGGATGAGATGGGTGGTGGCGCCTGGTTCCATTCTATTTTCCAAAAGCTCTGTTCTGTAGGCCAGGATAGCTATGTGATGAAGTCCATATCCAACAAGGGCTCAAAACTGGCCCTCGTTTAGAGAAAGTTGCTGGCAGGGTGTTGTTGGCTGAGGGTTGGGAGTGGGGGTACATGTGCTGGGGTTTGAGTGACAGTGTGTGAGAGCAGTGTTCATTTTGGTGTGTATTTGGACCGCAGTTCAAGACCCAAGTGCCGCCTGACGGAGTGAGCTCCTGTCTCTAGCCCCAGCTCCTGCCAACCTAGCAGTTCAAAAGCAAGAAATTGCAAGTAGATCAATAGATACTGCTTTGGTGGGAAGGTAACAGCGTTCCGTGCGCCTCGGCGTCTAGTCATGCTGGCCACATGACCACAGAGACATCTTCGGACAGCGCTGGCTCTTCGGCATGGAAACAGAGATGAGCAGTGCCCCCAAATTTGGATTCGACTAGCTTTCGAGCAAGGGAAACCTTTACCTTTACTTAACCTTCACAAAAACTGTATTTGCTCAAAAAGAAGACTAGGTTTTTATTCCCCAGGTATGTGTCCCCCCAAAAAACCTCATACAAGGTACAGTTATGGCCAGTAATTAAAAAATATATATTTTATAAGATTTTTTAAAAATTCTTTTTATTAGTTTTTCAATAATACAGATTCATAGAACTGAGTAAGTAAAGAGTTGCACATAGTTGTTAACATTGCGGTGTTAGAGATATATCAATAAAAACATAAGATTTTTAATGATGGAGGCGAGGGTCGTCTTCAGTGCTCCCTTTAAACCATGGAGTCTTGTGAGCAAAAATTCTACTTTGTGAGCTACTAGCATTAAAGTTGTGAGTGAGTGATTTGGCTACTTCTTAAATTAGTTTGCTCTGGGACCATCCGTCCTGAGCGAAGACAAAAAATGTGTGAGTCAGAGGTTAAAAAACTGTGAGCTGGCTCACACTGACTCAGCTTAGAGGGAACACTGGTCGTCTTACATTCAGGATTGTCTTCTTTTTGAGTAAATATGGTTCATGAGCACAGCTTTTCTTCCCCTTCATCTAGGCACCATTCCATAGCTTTCTGACCCATAGCTGGACTTCTTGGAAATTTTAACCAATTGTTATGGCCTGAATCATACTGCCTTGGTTGCAACAACAGACTTGCTAATAAAGGTGGCACTATTTGGGCTAACTGCACATGTATGTTTATCTATGCACACACAAGTAAATTATGGCAACACTACTGTTTTAGGATTTGCTGGTATGTTTCACATTGTGTTCCATAATCCTTCTCATGCTATTGAGCATCTTGTGGTGATAGTTACAGTGGCGACAGCCCCGAGTTTCTTTACAAGACTTGGAGACAACTTCTTCACAAGTGCCGGTGGCGTTCCTCAATTTAAAAAGTAGTTAACACAACTCTATGGAACAATATACTCTAGCACAAAAACCAGAACAGCGAAAATTGAAAACAAATCCTGTAGTTAAACTAGGAGTCTTGCCTTTTACAGCTTTCCAAGTTTGTTGCTTCTAATATTTCAAGCCTGAACTCTCCCTAGAAGCTAAAATGACTAAACTGAGGCTATTCTACTTTGGTCACATTATGAGAAGACGGAGGGTGACTAAAATGTGGAATTCACTGCCAGAGGATGTAGTGAGGGCCACAGGAATAAACAGCTTAGTAGCCATGGTGACTGAGGGGAACCTCCACATTCAGAGGCACTAATTCTGTGAATCCCAGAGTCAGGAGGCAAATTCAGGGGAATGCCTCGGCCTCTATGCCCTGTTGTTGGCTGTCTAGAGGAACTGGTTGACCACTGTGTGAGACAGGACGCTGGACTAGATGGACCACTGGTCTGATCCAGCAGGGTTCTTATATCTCCAGGCCTGTAGCAAGGTTTTTTGGTTTGTGGGACAAAAAATTTTCTGGCAGGGCTGCCATAATTTTTATTTCAGCTCCAATACAACCCCAGGCTCGTGCCCACCCTTCCTGCAAGATTTAAAGGGCCCTTCAGCAGGGGGAGCATGTGGCCTGCCAATCACCTGGGGGGCCCTTTAAATCTTGCAGGAGGGAGAGAGGGACATGCACCATCTCCCGCTTCTTCTCAGAAGCATTTAAAGGATCCCTTTAAATGCTTTTGAGAAGAAGTGGGAGTCCTGTGCATGCGCCCCCACCCCCCAGTCTTAAAAAAAACTTCTCTAAAATCTTGTGGGGCTGGCCCTTTAAGGAAGGGGGCAAAGCCCCCAATAGCACCACTGTAGCCACAGGCCATGGGCCAGTATGTCTCTGAAAAAGACCATAACACCAGGACAAGTTGAAGGTGTCAGGAGAATCGGACCAACAGGAGATGGACTGACAACAAAGGAAGCCACAGCCCTCAGTTTGCAAGACCTGAGAAGGGCTGTTGACGACAAGTTGATCTGGAGGCCATTAATTCATAGGGTCACCAGAAGTCAGAAGCAGCTTGATGGCACCTAACACACACACACACAATATTTCAGAGGTTGCAATTGCAGTTGGGCCCAATCTGCTGTACGGTTCTCTTGTGCAAGCCTTGTGGAAATGCACGGGAGCGGTGCAGAGATTCCCACAGGGTTGTGCCCCTTGTTGGTCTCCTTTCTGGTTTGCTGGCTTCAGGCACCCAAATGCCCTGTTGGAAGGCAGCCCAGTTACATGATCTGACCATTGCCTGGCCTTCAGAAGTCTGCTCAGCATTTCCTGCCTCGTGCTTCAGCAAGATACAGAGAACTTTGGAAGAACTCTCGGTTTCATTGATAACCTTTGCAAACTGTGATAAATATCATTTTTTTCCAACTTCCTAGGTCTGCCTTCCAGGGGTTTTTCTGCTGAGTGGTAATTTGTTCTATAGAGTACATTCAGGTTATCCAGTCATTATTCCTGGAAGCAATTTGGGGTTTTAAATTGGTTTATTCCACGCATGCATGATTCCCCCACCCCTTCCTTTTTAATTTATATTGGCATCTTCATATTATGATGATTTCAAAGGCTGGCCCAGTGCAGACATAATACTTAGCCATGGTTCACACTAATCGTATTAACCCTGAACAAGACACCAGTTGCACAACAAGAGCACTGTTGAGCTTGTTGAACCTAAGCTCGGTCCTTCGTGGGAGTGTGCAGGAGACCATGGGAAGACTTGGCCATTGCTTTGTGAACAAAGAAGCTAGAGAGACGCGAAAACAACCTTAAACCATGATTTGTGAATACAGCACTTAACCACGACTAACACTAGCAGTGGTTTGCAAATCCACGTACAGACTTGTTTTTGCATCCAAATCTGTAACCATAGCTAAGGTATTCAGATGTCCTGTTTCGACCATGGCTAGGGGAAACAAACCATGGCTAAGTGTTATGACCACACAGATGGGGCCAGGGCTTCTTTCCAGTGATTTTACTGGGCATCTGAGATTGACACCGGTAGGTCTTCTGCGTATAATGTTATTTTGATTTGCCTACTTACTGAATCAGCACTTCCAATAGTCATATTCTTTCTGCTGATATGGCACGGAGGCCTCCAGTGGCTGTTCTCTCATCTCCCTTCCTCTGGCAGGTCTTGAAGGATTCCGTGAGGTACAAGAGCGAGCTGAACGACATGAGCCGCATGTGGGTGAGTCCCAGGCCGTAGCCATGGTGGGGCATTTGGGGGGCAGGGCCCCACCATAGACGAGCCTTGCCCCACCCTGGAAGGATGCCAGGGCCTGCAGACACCCCTCCCCCCAGTGAGCATCACCCCACACCGGCAGGAGGCTGGGGGAGGAAAGGGAAGCCCCGTGACACTTCTGGTCAGTTTCACACTGGGCAGATCAGCTGTTAGGCATGTCTTTGCTCTCTCTCTTTCCTTTGCTCCCCCACTTAATCTAATTAAGATCCCCGCTTCCCTGCCCCAGCCCCATCAGCCAAAGATTTTTGGCTACAGGGCTGGGGACTGCTTATCTAGCTTGAGGGTAGCTTGAGGGCAAAGATGCATCTTGGGCTTTGCCCAGTACTGAGCCCAGACACCAACTGGATGCCCTTGGTTTCAGTTGCTTATTCATAGAGCGTACTGGCACAAATCCAGTCTGTCCCTGAGAGAAGGTTCTTTGGCCAGGCCTTTATTTATGTATTCCATATATATCCCACCTATGTTGAAACTGGAGGCAATGGGCAGAGGGGGCTGCCAGGAACTCTCCCTTCAGACCTGCTTAGCTTCAGCAAGGGTGCTGCTTCAAGGGCCACTGTGTACTGGGGCCCTTGTGCCAGTGGTCCCCGTGGCACTACCTTCAAGATACTTTCGTGGTGAGAAGTTGTTCAGAGAGCCAGTTTGGTGTAGTGGTTAAGAGCATGGACTCTAATCTGGGAGAACCGGGTTTGATTCCCCACTCCGCCACATGCAGCTGCTGGTGTGACCTTGGGCCAGTCACAAATTCTCTCACAACTGTTCTCTCAAGAGAGAGAGAGCTCTCTCAGCCACAGCATGTCTATTGTGGGAAAAGGAAGGGAAGGAGACTGTAAGCTGCTCTGAGACTCCAAGTGAAGGGCGGGGTATAAATCCAAGTCTTCTTCTTGCTCGTATGGGGGTCAGCGACCGAGTTTGAGGGAAGGAGGTGGGTACCCACGTTCCCTTAGTGCACAGCAATGAGGCATAGTCTTGTAGCTATAGCAGCTGCCACTATAAACAGTTGACAGCAGCAGGAAAAGAGGAAGGCCCAACTTGAGATTAGTTGACTCAATAAACCCTCAGTTTGCAAGACCTGAGCAAGGCAGTTAACAATAGGATGTTTTGGAGGTCATTGATTTGTAGGGTCACCATAGGTCGGAAGTGACTTGGCAGCATTTCACACACAGAGGTGCTGCAGGCTCCTGCAATGCCCAGGGAGGGTCGTCCTGATTCCAGCACAGCCTGCCATGTGTGCGTGATCCGGGCAAGGGTAGGCTGTGGTGACCTATAGCTTGCCAGTGGTGCCTTACCAGGGTTTTTTGGGGGGAGCAGGTTTCAGAAAACCTAGATTATGCTTCTCCCTTAAATCTCACGATCTGGCTTGCAAATTGCAGGCCTGTTGAGTGCCTAGGCAGAGGGGTATGAGCTAGACCAAGGCATCCCAGGGTTCGGGCCCCCTAGACTGTAAAGGACTTTGCCAGAGATGAGCCTCGCCATCTTCCTTCCTCCGCAGGGCCACCTGAGCGAGGGTTATGGGCAGCTGTGCAGCATCTACCTCAAACTCCTGAGAACCAAGATGGAATTCCACACAAAAGTAGGTGGCTTTTCTTTCTCCTTCAAAACCTGGCAGCCCTGACTGCACGGGCGGATGGGGGTGGGGGGCTCCTTGCTACCCTCTGTGCCCTCTGAAAGTCAGACCCATGGAACCCAGGAAAGATCACAAAGCAGTAGCTGAACACCAAAGTCGTAGGGTTGCCAGCCTCCAGGTGGTGGCTGGGAAACTCCCTCTGTTACAACTGATCTCCAGGCGACAGAGATCAGTTTGCCTGGAGAAAATTGCTGCTTTGGAAGATGGACTCTGTTTCATTATACCTCATTGTATGGCATTATACCCCTCATGTCCCCAACTCCGCCCTCCTTGGGCTCCCCCCACCTCCCAAATCTCCAGGTATTTCCCAACCCGGAGCTGGCAGCCCTACATAACTGGGATGCCTCCAGTTAAAGGAAGAGGTGAGAATAGTCTTACTGTGGATTTAGTGCCATGTAGAACCTGGATTTTACAGCTCACTGAATCACAGGATTTTTGAGTCTTGATTTTTCTCATGCCGATGAGAGAGCAGAACAGCCTGGACAGGATTTGGGCAACTTGTGAATCTGGCTGTGTTGTCTTGGAAAGGTAGTCTGTGCCATGCCTCCTCACACTTTAAGAAGCAGTTATCTGGCTCCTTTTTTTAAAAAACAAAAATGTTGGGATTCCGCCACTGACGTCTAGAGTCCAGGAGTGGGGCACGCCAGAGAGAAGGGCTGTCTAGATCTTCTCTCCACTGATTCCAGAGGCACTACAGTCCTTTCAGTGGAGTCTTTCTAGAAGACAGTCACTGATTTGCTGCATCTCATCTGAGTCTGTTTATCCTCTGGGGACTGACCCAGTATGGCATATTTGCCCATTTGGAGTTACCTTCCCATACCCAAGTTTACCTCTGAGCCTGTCTGAGCTGCGGGCCACTCTTTCCTACCACTAAGGTGCTTGATCAGAGCGGGAGGGGAGGGGCTTTTGGCATCACGTCTTCTTACCTCTATTCCACTGAGCCAAAGGATCAGGGAGGGGCTGTGGCTCAGTGGCAGGGCATCTTCTTGGCCTGCTGAAGGTCCCAGGTTCAGTACCTGCTATTACCAGTTAAAAGATCTGGCAGCAGGTGATGTGAAAGACCTTGGAGAGCTGCTGCTAGTCCAAGTAGACAATACTTTCAATGGACCAAGGGTCTGATTCAATATAAGGCAGTTTCATGTGGGTGCCATGGTATCCAGCTGTTGTGTTTCCAGGTGCCTGCTTGCTGCTCTCCCTTTCTGACCCCTCCCTTAATTCTTTTGAAGTTCTCTTCATTTGAAGGTTCTCCATGTCCTCCTCTTCACCCTGTTTGCACTTCCTCCTTTTTAAAACTCTTCCCTCTGTTGTATTCTTTGCACAGTAGTTCCTCCTCCTTTCTCTGCCCTTCTTTTTCTCCTCTGTCCTTCACCCCAGTGTGTTCCCCTCTCCAGCTGGCTTCCCGGTGTTCTCATGATGATGGGATCATGGAGAGGTTGCAGTAGTGGCAACTGCTGGGCTGGGTTGAGGGGGAGCCCCTGCTGCTTTGTCCAGAGCCTGGGCAGTAGCCACAGCTAGCTCAGCTTCGTCTCCATCAAGGGCAATGCGTTTGCCAGAAACTACTTCTCCACAGCAGAGCCACCAACAGCAGAAAGGAAAGGGGGCGGGGGGAAGGATCCTCACAGCAAGAAATAAAATAAAATTTGAGAAGCACTGGAGGAGGATTTCATGACATGAAACCGTGGAGGGGTGGGGTGTGAAATGTCAGCTTTTATGGGGGGTTGGTGAGAAAATGTTCAGGTGATTCCCGAGCTGGCGAATACTTATCCAACTGAAAGAAGCTGTGATGGATGGTCTTCATTACCACCTGCAGTTCTGCAGGATCAGAGAATCTGATAGGGGAACCCACTTGAAGCTAACAATGAGGAGTCTGTAAGCTTGTATAATGGATTTTGTTTGGGGGCAGTGGGGGTGGGTAAACAGGGGGGTTCCCTGGCTGACACCAAGGAAATATAAATCCCCCTGTTTATTTGAAGGGGAGGGGAGGGCTCCCATGGCAGCAATTTTTTTAAAAGATGCTGCCTGCTACCCTTTCTTAGAATTCCAAAAATGCTTATAGTCCCAAGGTTTGCAGCTTTGGTCACATACAGCAGACTCCTGTGGTGTTATAATGGACTGCACTGCTTCATACTAGAGGTAATCACATTTTTTCAGAGCTCTTTTATGTGTAAAAGAAAAAAAAACCCTTCCAAGTAGAAAAGCAGCACATCAGAGAACAGGCTGGGCTCAAACCACTACAGTTCAATTACCTTGTTAAGTAAAGAAGTGTTTCCTTTCATCTGTCCTGTAACTATTGATGGGCAATAGCAATGAAAGTGTGGGATTCATTGCCACTAGTGGTAGCATTTTAAATCATGAGCACAGATGGCTTTACAAGGGGATTAGACAGCTTCGTGGAGGAGAAGTCTGTCACTGACCACTAGCCATGGTGAGCCTCTGTATTCAGAGGCAGTAAATCTCAAAACACAGTGCTAGGAGGCGACATCAGGAACAGGCCACGGCCTCTTTGCCCTGTTTGTTTGGCCCTCCAAGGCAATGGTTGGCCACTGTGTTAAACAGCATTCTGGCCTAGATGGACCACTGGATCCAGCAGGGCTGTTCTTATGGGGGTGTCTAATTTGCTAGGTTTTTTCCCTCCTTTTAAAGGTGATTTTTTTTTTAACACGAGGGAGCGTTTGGGAATGATCTCCCTGCCCCCACACAATCTAAACTGGTACAGTCCATTTTACCACCTCAGGTTCTGTCACTTCATTTTGATGCGTGTGTAGAGACAGCCAACTTGATAGCAGGTTAGGCCTACCAACCTGGAGACGAGGCCTGGAGATCGTCTTAAATTACAACTGATGTCCAGACTACAGAGATCAGTTCCCTTGGAGGAAATGGCTGCTTTGGAGGATGGACCCTTATGGCATTATATTCTGCTAAGGGTCCCTCTTCTCCCCAAATCCTGCCCTTTCCAGGGTCCTCACCCATGACTCCAGGAACGTCCCAACCCAGAGTTGGCAACCTTAGGGTAGGCATTCTGCTTTATCTGCCTGTTTCCTTACTTTCATAACTTGGAAGGGGAATGGAGTCTGGTATCCCTTCATGTCCTTGGTGTAGCAGAGTTAGCAGTCAGAGATCTGTGAGCCCATTTGCAAAAACAAGAGTAGGGCCAGATGACCACAAAAAGGGAGACGGAGAGCTGCTTGTGTGTGTGTGTGTGTGTGTGTGTGTGTGTGTGAGAGAGAGAGAGAGAGAGAGAGAGAGAGAGATGGACGCAGTGTTCCCTCTAAGCTGAGTTAGTGTGAGCTAGCTCACAGTTCTTTAGCCTTCAGCTCACACATTTTTGTCTTGGCTCAGGAAGGATGGCTCCAGAGCAAACTATTTTATGCAGCAGCCAAATCGCTCGCTCACAACTTTAATGCCCGTAGTTCACAAAGTAGAGTTTTTGCTCACAAGACTCCACAGCTTAGAGGGAGCATTGAGAACACATTACTAGGTCAGGGGGTGATGATGCAGCTTTTGGGCTTTCCCTGCCCGTCCATCATCTTCACTGACTTGAAACTGTCTGAAACGCTCCTCCGCAAGCTCCCCTCCCAGACTTTGCGCTGCAGCCCAAGTTGTGATTGGCTTCAGGCCGGCCGGTTCGTCTCGGCTGCATCCTATTCGGGAGTGATTGAGATGGAAACGACAAGTATTTATAGAATGGAATCTGGGCGGCTGGTTGCATGCTCTGGACCGGGAAGCTCAGCTGAGGGCCCTGAGGCAAGGGCTTCGCAGGCCTCTGGTTGGAAGGCCAAAAGTATGTGCCTAATAAACAAACTGGCTGCAGCTTCTGCGAGTGAACGAGAACCAGCGTGAGACTCCTGTGGATGAAGGATGCCTGTGAAGAACAGGGGGGAAAAATACTTCTGTTGACTAATGATAGGGGAACGACTACTTCCGAAGCTGCGGCCAAGCATCGCTGCGCCACTGCCAAGTTTCAGGATTAACTTTAGCCGGTTTCCTGATATCCTGTTTTCTTAAAGCCCACTTTTCCAGGGATAACTTCGTAACCTTCATTCATGTTCTATCTTTTCTGGGTCAGAGGTTTATCGTGCGAGTCCCTGCGAATAACAAATAAATGTTTCCTCCATCTCCCCCCACCCCTTCTTTCCTGGATTTTTAAAATGGGCTGTAGAGGGAGATACCATCCAAATTCAAGGGGGGGGGAGGAGAGGAAGAGGATCCCCCACAATATATGTCTGTCTGCCCAATGAGGTGATGAAGCATTCCTAAGCCTCAGCTGGCATGAGCAATCCCTAGCTGCGGTCCTAGAAACCCACAGCGGCCCGCTTATTATCCTTATCGGGCATCTGTACTCCTGTGATTCTTGGGAGGCAGTTGTGCTTTGTAGGGAGGACATCTCTCCGGATCTGTCTCTAGTTAGGCCACCGTTGTGCTTTCCAGTAATCTCGGTCCACATTTCCTCTCCCCCACCCCCGGCAGAATCCCAGGTTCCCTGGAAACCTCCAGATGTCAGACAGACAACTTGACGAGACGGGCGAGAACGACGTTAATAATTTGTAAGTGTTGCTTGGCAAGTGGCGGCCTTTGCAGAGGGCTCATGGGTCTGGCGTGAGCACTCCTTTTCTCACTGGAATTCTGGCAGCATCTGTGTTACTTATTTATTTGGAAGGGTTTTACAGGGGGGGGATTGAGCTTGCTTTCTACCTACCATGTACAGATCTCAAGGGTTTTTTCCTCACTGAAATGACAGAGTAGCAACATGCACCTACAGGGCCGTTTGACAGATGTCTCAGTGTCTTCTCCCCTGTTTTTGAGGTCTTCCTGCCACCATTCTTCCATTGGTTGTTTTTCCTTCATGGGTAAAAATCCCCTCTCTCCATCCACCAGAAATAGTTTTGCCAGACTTTCTCTTGGCAGCCAGAGCCTGCCAGTCTCTGTGGGGGTGGACTTCTTCCTCCACTCCAGCATGCCGGAAGGGATGCCTGGCTGCTGCCTCCCCCTCCCTTGGATGGTCTCGATGTTTCTGGCCAGCACCTGAAGGGTGGTATACCTGGCCTGACACAAGATAGGAGCAGAGATCAGGTGGATGAAGGGTGTGGGCGGCCCACCTTTCAAGGGGACAAAAAAGAATTTAAAGTAGGAGGGCAGTTAGATCTGTTGCTGGTTTTCCTTCTTGTTAGTGCCATGCTCGGACCCTAAATGAAGCCAAGGGTGCTGTTTGCTTGCGTGCTGGGGACACTGCATCAGTTTAGCGGTGGTCATGCCATCTTGTAGCTTACTCCACGCTTCCTCCTTCTCTTATAGTTTCCAGCTCACTGTGGAGATGTTTGATTACCTGGAGTGTGAACTGAACTTATTCCAGACAGGTAAAGCTCCGTACCAGGAACAGTGGGTGCTTCTGTAACGAATTAGCTGAGGAGGTGTGCCTTATTGTCCCTGCCATTCATACACTCTTGGATGGGGCTGGGCTGCCCCCCCCCCCCCCCCCGAAAACAGATCATTTTCAGGGAAGCCAAAGGAGGGTATCTCCGCATTCTCTCTGCTCTCCTTCTTAGAGACTTTACTGCCACTGTGGGGGACAGGTAGACATTCTGAGTAGAGGCAGAGGTGGCCAGAGCATAAGAAAATCCCTTCATTCGCACTTGGATGAGCAGCTCTTTGCTCCAGATGCAGGGCACAGAATCTGTGTGCCTGCTCCTTTTTAAAGGCTGTGGTGTCAATTTTGACTGTGTGGTTTGGTGAAGGCAACCTAGCCTCAGGCTGCAGGAAGGGAGGGACCAAGGGCAGCTGAGCTCATCTGTTTTCCATCCACTCCTCCATGGCATATGCCCCTGCCAGTGGCTTTCTGAGGCAGACGGGCTGCTTTCAGGCTTGCGGAGGGGCCTCTCCTTTACAGTCTTCCACCTTGCCATGCTGCCTCATGTGACATGGCTTGCCGGGGCAAGGTCTGACGCCACAAGGAGCAGAGCCCATTCCAGCCCAGCCTTGGGTGCCCCTACTGCTTGGTCTTCTGGAACGCTTTCCACCTTGCCTGCCCCAGCTCTTGGAGCCCTCAAGAAAGGTGTTTTCCACAGTGCCTGCTGGGCTTTGGCTGCCAGCCCGGGTGACTTCAGCAGGGAATAAAATCCGTCCTGCAAGTTTTGCCATGACGAGTCCTTGCCTTTCAAATAACTCTCAAAAGGGCTGTTTGCTGATTCCCAGCAGGACTGCTTTTGGGCAGCCTGGGGCGCTTGTGATAGATTGCCTTCCACACGATACGCATGCACACACACCCCTCCCCGTATTGTCCGCTGGTCTAATCTCTCTCCCACTTCCTGACAGTCTCCACCAGCTGTATGGTCTCCTGATACCCAGGTGGCAGGCAAAGGCTTTCCATTACTGGGGGAGATTTTCCTTTGTACATTCAGTGCAGAGTAAAGGGAGAGGGAGGTGTTTGTTCCCTTCTAGAGTGAGGAAATGGGCCTTATGCAGGTGAGGCAGGCAGTGGCAGTCTCTCTCTCTCTCTCTCTCTCTCATGTTTGGGGAGCAAGAAGGAGCTGAGGATTGTCAGGCTCCCGGAAGACATTTCCCTTTGCGGAGAGCTCCAGCTGAGCTTCCAAGGAAACGGCTTGTGTGCGCGTGTCTCGTTAAGGCATGTCACTAGCACAGCTCAGCGCTCCACCCCCCCCTCCCCTTCCCAGTGCACCCAGCCCACCTCAGCATTGAGTCCCTCACCGACTCGGTGCCGATGCCTGCATGTTTCCTTTACATGACATGCTTCCTCCTTCTGGAACTGCCAAGTCAGGGTTTTTTAAAAAGTTTCCGAAGGTACGCTGAAGCTTCTCTATTATGCACAGAAACTTGGCGCAGCGTGCCAAGAAGCAGGGGAGGAGATGAGTGGGCTGTGACAGGGCCAGGTTTAGCTTCTCTTAAAAAGAAATTGGCAGGTGTCTGTGTTGAAGAGGTACAGAGGTGCAGAGGCAAAAATAACAACATTAAAAAAAATGATAAGGGTGGGGGCAGCACAAGGTGACAATCACAGAAAGGTTAGCTCTTCTTGAACAAGATGACCAGAACAGGCAGTGAAGCATAAAGGAACGTTCAGTCTTCTTGGGATGTGGTGCAAAGACCCTTTCTCCATATGGATGCCTGAAATAAACCGTGCCCAAGCTGCCAGAGTAGCGTATCTATACAGTGCTTTGAGTTAGAAGATGTAAAAGGTGATCTTGGTCAAGTACAGGGGGACAAAGCAGTAACTGCCTTGTGATGAAGAGAGCTGGAACTGGGCAGCCCCAGATCATGCTATGGTACCTGAGCTGAGAAGGCCCATTTAATTCAGGCCCCCCACGCAAGGTGTGATTTACCCCCACGCATTACTGTCCTCATGGAGCTTTTCTGGCCGTGCTTCCCTGAGTGGTCTTTTTGTGGTTCCCTCACAGTGTTCAATTCCTTGGACATGTCTCGCTCTGTGTCGGTCACCGCTGCTGGGCAGTGCCGGCTAGCCCCTCTGATCCAGGTCATCCTAGACTGCAGCCACCTCTATGACTACACCGTTAAACTTCTCTTCAAGCTCCATTCTTGTAAGTACCAAGGCTGGCGGTGTCCTTTTGTGGCCTGAATTCCACTGCAGCTGACGGTGAGCTGTGGACCACAGCAGTCCCCCCTCCTTATCTCTACCACTCCATTCCCTGCTGGAAGGCTACAGTGCTGTCTCCTGGGCTCCCAACAGTTTTGCATTTCCTTGGCCACAGAGTGTTTCACAAACACCCTCTGAGTAATCCTGTGTCCGTTAGGCCAATATTGGAGATCAGGGGCTGGAAGTGAGTGGCTTGCCCAGTGGCTGAAGTTAGATCTGAACTGGCATTCCCTGGCATTGGTCAGATACTTAAGCATGGCACCAGTGGCTTGGAATATACAGTTTACCAAAGACAAATTGTACCTCTGAGCATCTGCTGGGTACCTTTCTCTCGCTTCTGAGCAAGGTGTTCTGGCCTCCGTGCCTGGCATTAGGGGGCCGGGGCTTTCAAGGAAAAGATGGTCCCAAGTGCTTCCAATCCCTTGTGGAGTTCAAAAGGCTTTACTCACCCTGACAGAGGCCCCTTCCATGCTAAGAGGTTCTTCTCCCACAATTGCCTGCAAGTGGAATTATAGTTCTGGTTCCAGGGGCCACTTAATATATTGCTGTATTCCCTATTAGCTGCCTGAATAGCCCAGCTGAGCCTGAGCCAATCAGAACTTGGAAGCTAAGCAGGGTTAATCATGGCTAGTACTTGGATGGGAGACCACCAAAGGCAACCAAAGTTGCTGTGTAGAGGAAGGCAACAGCAAGCCACTTCTGCTCCTCTCTTGCCTTGAAAACCCCGTGAGGGGTTGCCAAAGTTGGTTGCGACTTGATGGCACTTAATTGTTGTTATTATTATATTCCCCATTGTGCTCCTCCTGTGCCTGTCTGCACATGGGTAGAATGGCTGATTTCATGTGCCTGCCAAGCACCCGGTTCTCTGCAGGCTACTTAAAAGTCTGCAAGGCAATCAACAGATGCAAGCAAGGAGGGTGTGCGTGAAGAATTCAGCCTCTTTTTCTCATGCCTCCCAGTCCAGCGTTCTCTGTTCAGCTGCTAGGGAAATGCACTTAGAACTGCTGCCTGCTCTGCACTGTGCTGTGGAGATCTGGCCGATGGGCTTCTGCATACCAATCAAAGCCCATCAGTGGGATGCCAGCTTGTTTGCAGGTTGCAAAGTGCAGCCCAGGAGATGAATGTTTCTTTGGCTTGCCAAATGACTGACCTACTAAAAGTTCAGGGAAGTTTCGTGCTTCTTAGCCTGTCTCTCTTCTCAGACACCCAGGCCTTCAGCAACTTTCGTGGCTGTTTTTGAGCCGTAAACTGCCAGTTTGGTGTAGCGGTTAGGATTGCAGACTCTAATCTGGGAGAACTGGGTTTGATTCCCCGCTCCTTCACATGTAGCTGCTGGTGTGATCTTAAGTCAGTCACAAGTTCTTTCAGAGGTGTTCTGTCATGAGCAGTCCTCAAAAGAGCTTTCTCAGCCCCACCTGCCTCACAGGGTATCTGTTGTGGGGAGAGGAGATTGTAAGCTCATAGGGTATCTGTTGTGGGGAGAGGAGATTGTAAGATTGTAAGTGATTCCTTCGGATAGTGAAGGGCTGGATATAAATCCAATCTCTTCTCTTCTTCTAAATAGATCCCAGTAGTCATACCCCAAAATAAGCACTAGGGGTTCCTTTACAATGGCTTTTTCAAGATTATTGGATGTATCTCCCTCCTCCCTGGTTCCCAATGGACTAATTTTATTTGTGCTTCTAAGTCAGTTCTAATTTGATTTTTACTTTATTTCAGTCTGTGTAATTGTGGAAAAGCAGTAGGAACTTTCGAAAAAAGACAAATGTAGCTATTAAAAATTAATGGTAGAAGAGACTGTGTTCAGGGATGTGGACTGGTGAAGGCACAGGAAGCTCTTTTTATTTTTAATTATAATGAGTTTTAAAAGTCCTGTTTACTTAGGAAAACGGAGATGGGGTTTGTGTGAATCTGCTCTCCCACTCCTTCTCCCGGTAGGCAAGATTCTGACCTTTTGCAAAGTCTTTTTTTTTTCTTTCAAGCTCAAGTTTATTGAATGATCTATGGTTACACAGTCGGAAAGCTGCCGACCAGCTGAGTCACAGCACAGATTAAGGAAACAGAAGGAAATAGCAGAAATGTGCCCATTAAACAAGATTCAGCATCTCATCTCTTACAAGATTGCTTGGTTGGTTTGTGTGCCCCCCCCCCCCCCCCAGTATATAATAAATGGAAGCCAAATTTAAATAAAATGACTGGGAAAACCTGCCCCCTTCCCAAAATCTTTTATCAGTGGAAAGTCTCACCGTAAGCATCGTAAACCACACTTTTTAAAGCCATTCTTCTGTATCTGGTACTTTCTCTTGTTAACCTTTTGAAGAGTCTTGATGGATGCAGAGAAGGAATGGCAGTGATGAAAGGCAGGACAACACAACACCCATGTCAATGATTGCCTCTTGGGACCTCTCCTCCCACCTCAGTGATGCTTTGGTAGCCTGTACTGGATAAGCTGTTGTTGCAGTCGTGTCCAAAGTCTTTAAAAAAGATGGGAGGACAAGAGGGGGAACACTGGAACGTAGTGTTTTCTTCAATGCTGACCGCATTTCTTTGTACAAAGTAACTGAATATCGTCAGCTCCAGAGCTAAAGGGCTGACCGTGGAAGTAACTAGAGGCAGGAACTATATTGTTGGATATGGGAAGCAGAAATCTTGGCGTGTTCTATTGCTTGCATGCACACATACATATACCCCCCCCCCCCCCCAGCACACTTTGGATTAAAGCAGCTTGGAGATCTTTCACTCATCTCATTGTCTGCAATCTCTTATCCAGGTCTCCCAGCTGACACACTCCAAGGCCACAGGGACCGTTTCCTAGAGCAGTTCAAGAAGTAAGTGTGCGCTGCTTGGCCCATGTTCACTTTGGAGGATACCTCCTATAAAAGTTGTGTTTTTGTGTATCTGTGCTTAGGACTTGCTGATCAGTTAAGCTCGCCTAAGTTGTCTGCACCGTTCTGTACATCTGTTCAA
Source organism: Lepidodactylus listeri (assembly GCA_029233225.1). Lineage (NCBI taxonomy): Eukaryota > Metazoa > Chordata > Lepidosauria > Squamata > Gekkonidae > Lepidodactylus > Lepidodactylus listeri. The sequence continues at coordinate 31,014,091 of JARCFY010000019.1, read as the reverse complement.
AGCCTTATTGTGTTGGGAAAGTCAGTTTCAGTGGATGCAGAGAAACTCCCATGGCCTGCTTATTTACAAGGGACGGGGATGAGGGGACTCTTCTGGATTCTTTGACACATCGGAAATCTGTGGGAAAGCTGAGACTCTCCCACATTGTGGGAAAGCTTTAAATCCTCATGTCTCTGTGTTACGTTAAAGCAAACGCTGTTCTCCTTGACAAAGATCTCACTGCTATGACGAGTGGAGTTAAATGTCCAACTAGCAGTCTGCATCCAGCTAACTATGGTGTAGTTGTTCAGGCTAGGATCTGGGAGTCCCAGGTTCAAATCCCCATCCTGACATGAAGGCTGCTGGGTGGCTTTGGGCCATTCGCTCTCTCAGAATCCGACCCTAACCCACAGGATGGTTGTTATGAGGATAAAATGAAGGAGGTGAAAATGATGTTGTAAGTTGCTTTGGGTTCCCAGTGGGGAAATATCTAAATAAGAAATGATCGGTTGTGATCTACTGCACTGCATGTGATCCGATGCACTGCATAACCCTTGAGTTATGCTTAACCTTCAGTGTTACAGTGTGATGGTTGCAGCCGGAGATGCCCAGACTAATTGATTGTGGTAGGTGTTTGAGGAAGGGACTCTGGCAGTCCTTTCTCTGGTCTCCTACTCTGAGGACCTAGCCATGGGGGTTATGCAGTGGTGTTCCTAGTCTGGGACTAAACTGCCCCTTCCTACCTTTGCAGTGTACATCCGTGCTCCTGTGGTTATGCCACATGGAATCTAAGAGCCATGGGGGGGGGGGGGTGGCTTGCTAAGTAATTGTTGAAGGACGCACCCCACCTACAGGAGAAATAGTGGCAGCCAGATCTGATGGCCCCTGCTATGCTTGAGGCTCCGATTCTCCCAGCTCCAAGCAGAACTTGTTGGTGCTGCCCCAAAGGACTGCGTTTTGGAGTCTCTTTTGGTTACACGCCAGTCGCTGGCTTCAGATCCAAGACCTGGCAGCAGGAATCAGTAAGATGAATCAAACAATATCAGCTGGGCAGGATTTTGCCCCCTTGGATCTATCTGCATTCTGCTGCCCAGAGCCAAGCGAAGGACGAAACGTTCTCGGACAGATAAAAATAGCACCAGGTTTGCTGATGCAGTTGTGCAGGCCGTCTAGAGATGGCTCTTGCTGGCCAGTCACAGGCTCTGGGGTGCGACAAGGGCACTCCATCTGCCAAAGGACAGGCTTCTCTTATAGTAAAGTCATCTGAATCAGGAGAGCCGGCGCAGTGTAGTCGCTGGTATTGGATTGGAGTCTGGGATGCCTGGGTTTAGATCCGCACTCTGACGTGAAGCTTCGTTGGGTGACCCTGGGACAGTCACCCTCTCTCAGCCTAACCTCCTTTGACAGGGCTGTTGGGAACACACAATAAGGAACAGAAGGGCGGGATTAAAGCATCCTAGGTGGTAGGAAGTGAGGCCTTTCCCCGTGATGACTAATTCGAAGGTTCAAGTGCACTGCACCATTTCCAGTGAAGGTATTCTTGACCAACATGTCAGGTTTTCATCGTAACTAGTTTTGTGAGCCATCTTCTTTATCATTAAGCCTTGAGTCAGAGTGGGCAAAGGGGTACACATCCGATAGGGTAAAATTCCTGTGTCTTGGGCTCCTCTAAGATCACCAGTGACTTCTGGATTACTGGTACTAAAATTTCCTTAGCTGATCTAAGTGTAGGCAAGATGGATGCAACCGCTGGCCCGACTCTGGACCCTCCGTTCAGTTGGCTTCAGTTTTAAGGCCGGCAGACCTTAACTGGAGTAGCCCAGGGTGCGCTTGGACTTGACTCTTGCTCTTGAATTTTGCAGGCTGAAGGATCTGTTCTATCGCTCCAGCAACCTGCAGTATTTCAAGCGACTGATTCAGATCCCTCAGCTGCCCGAGGTGAGACCGTGTGGCCTTGAACACAGATGTATCCCACTTCCAGTTTTCCCACAGCTCTTGGGCTGAAGGCCGCTTGTAGATAGTGGCCCAAGCAAACTGCACCTCTGTCAAAGTTGCCTTCCCCCCCTCCCCATGCCAAGATGGAAGTGTTGCAGGATCGGCTTACAATACGGAACATACCTCACTGCTGCAGTTCTGACTTTGCCAACCGCGCCCCTCTTTCTGTCCTACCAGAATCCCCCTAACTTCCTGCGGGCTTCGGCGCTCTCCGAGCACATCAGCCCTGTCGTTGTTATCCCGGTGGAGGCCTCGTCCCCCGACAGTGAGCCGATCATGGAACTCGTAGACATGGAAACCTCCTCGCAGCAGGTGAGACGAAGAGCCAGGAAGCCACAGTTCTGGCACGAACTGGGAAATCTAGTCTTGGCGCAGGAGAAGGGGCAGCCTAATTTGCAGCGGGTGTTTGGAGAACACCAACCTCTGTCATCCATGGGCCATGTTCTTAAAAACAGCTAGATTTGAGTCCAGTAGCACCTTAAGAGAGACCAGTAAGATTTTGGGGGCGTGAGGTTCCGAGAGTCAAAGCTCCCATTGTCAGAAGGGGAACTTTGACTCTTGAGAGTCTATACCCATAAATCTTGTTGGTCTTTAAGGTGCTACTGGACTCATATCTAGCTGTTCCTGCTGTCACATTGGCCCTGATAAGGCGATTTTACTTGTACTTTTAGTACCTAAACTGGAAGGTACATATTGGTAATATTACTATCTCCAGTATCTACAGTTGCTTCTGACACAAGGCCAGATCCATTTGCGGTCCCACAAACATATTCTCTGTGTGTGTGTCATTCAATTCCAGATTGGAACATTCCATTTTTGGTCCTATATCAATTGTTTACTGCCTTACAAGTGTAACAGGGGCTTTGTTGCATGATGTATTCTGTGCTATTTGACCTCTGAAGAAGGCTCTTGTGAGCCTTAACACGTCAGGTCATATATTGTTCTTCTTTGTGTGCATTTGCCACTTTGAACATTTGATGAGGCTTTATCTGGGCCCCTACTAGGTTTTTATATGTTTTTGAAGTAAACCCGTGTACTTTTGTCTAAACCTGTTGATGTTTTTAACTTTTGACCCTTAACTAGTTTTCTAAACTTCCTTTGGAGGTTTTTGCTTGGTTGGTTTAGTTTTTCTTCCCCCCTCTTTGTGGGCCCGTTGACTCATCCAACAGAACCCGGCAGAGAAAGCATGTCCAGCATTTTGTACCATCTCAGGCTGCAGGCAGGTGGTGGAGGGCATGCTTGTTTATATTACCCCCCCCCCCCCAATAGAACCCTGCAGTCAGAAAACTATCGTGTCAAGGGGGAAGAGTTCAGCGCAGACTTCAGCGCAGGGATCCTCTCTCCACCCTAGCCATGCACAGACTTTCAAATATGCAACCTTTCAGCTGCCGCCTGAAGTAGTACAATTCAGGAAAAGCATTGCCCATCAATCTTGCTGCTTAAAGATGGCCGTTAAAGCATGGAGGAAATAAGGAGCGTGGACTCATATTGGAAGGCTTGAATGTACCTTTTCTCCTGAACTGTTTCCCAGAATATTCTTGTCCACCACAGAGGGCCACTTTCTCCTTAGAAAGCAAAGCTGCAGAGTACGTTGACCTGACTGGTGTTCAAGAAATGGGGAAATGTATTCTTTGTGGCTAGTCCAGAAATAATGCCTGCCTTGTACAAATGCATTTGTTTCTGTGTGTGCAGCTTTAGAGGCAGTGTAACACTACTAGCTTCTCCTTCAGCCTCCTGTCTTAAGGGTAGTTAACCCTCCCTCTTTCTCCTCCTGGCCAATCACTTCATTGAAAGTTGGGATTAGCAAGGTGTCTCCTTAAAACTCTGTGGTTCTGCCTGTAGAAGCAAGAGTTCCCCATCTGAATTTTCATGTGGGATGTCCTAGGACTGTGAGAGGAAACGATTTGCATACATCTTGCCTATTCACAGCAGCGGGCGGTGATTAGTTGAGCACTTTGGGTTTAAGGTATTCTGGACACAGAATTGTGTTGTCTGCTTGCTGCAGAAGGCTTCCCCGTTCCGGATGGAGCCGGAAATGGCGCAGTCTGTTGGGAGCTTGACTTTCATAGGGGCTGGTTCATACACAGGCCTCAGCCAGCCTTTCCCTGCATTCAGACTGGGTTGGCCTCTTTGGGTAAGGAAGGAAATGTCCAGGGTGCATAACTTGATCGTGCCTGTCTGCTCCTGCACCTGCCAGAACTTACCGAAATGCTCACCTGGTCTGGACCTTGAGTGAGCTTTCAGCCACCCCAACCCTGAAACACACACACACACCTACTTGGGACCCAAGGGGAAAAGAAGGTTGTAAAGCGAAGCACCTTCCCAATGACGCTCCACCATTGAGCTGGGAGAGCATGGGCCTTGCTAGGAGCTGACTGCGTCCCGTCTTGTCTTCCAGAGTCTGCCTGAGAATAAGTTTGATGACATCTTTGGCAGTTCGTTCAGCAACGACCCGTTCAACTTTAACAACCAGAACGGAATGAACAAGGATGACAAGTGAGTCCTGATCCCTGCCTTGAGGTTCTTCTCTCCTGTCCGCCACCCTTGCAATTCAAAGCTTGAGTCCAGGAATTCAGGGGCTTTATATGAAACAGTGGATAGAACATGGAAAGGAGGGAAGGTCAGAAGCATGGTTTAGGAGGGACCAGGATTTGAAAGGCTGCTGTGGAAGAAGAAAGTGGAGGGAAAGAGAGCGAGAGAGTGAAAGGCGTCATTTTACTCCCGATAATGTTTGTTTGCCATTTTCTTTCATTCTGTGAAATGCACTTTCCTCTACTTATCAGGACTCATCTTTCTCTCCTTTTTTAGCTGAATAGCTGAATTCCTTGGTATGCAGTTCTTCGTAGCTTTTGCTGTGTCTCTGAGCTATCAAGGTCATTTAATAGGACTGCTCCCAGGATTTTATTTTCACTGTTCGCAGCCAAAACTGTAATAGCTAAACTCAAGCCTCCTCTTGGTAACACAGATTATTTGGGTTCAGTTCTGGGTTCAATGAGACTGTGTTAACGTTTGGAAGGCAGCTTGTCTGGGGGTACTGACGGCTACTAAGAATTTTTCAGTCTTTCCCACTTTACATAAAAAGGGGTTGCCAAAGTCATGAAGGATAAGTCGGTTAATGACTAATAGGGGATGATGGCTAGATGGGCACACTATACCTCTCAATGCCAGTTGCCAGGAGGCAGCAGGAAAGGGAAAAGTTTTGTGCCCTGGCTGTGGCCCATCTAGTTGGCCACTGTGGGAAACAGGACACTAGAAGAGATGGACCGTTGGTCTGATCCAACAGGGCTGTTTTTAAGATCAGCCTGTGGGTTTGGTGAAGGGCAGATGGGGCTCGCCTGCCTGCACCCTGGATTGAAACTGCCTATGTGGCAATGAATGAAGATCCTCTTCCCGCACCAGCTGTGTCCTGTCGAAGGCAATATGCTAATTCCAGTGGATGATGCGGCTGTCTCTCATTGCTTCCAGGGACCAGTTGATTGAGCAGCTGCACAGAGAGATCAGCAACCTCAAGGAGGAGCTGAAAAACTTCAAGGCAGAGGTGAATGAAAACGCACACACCCCCTTCACTGAGTCCCTAGTGGGATGCTGGAGCCTGCTTGGGATGGAGGGAAGTTTGCAGGGGTCAGAGTGGGAGGCCAGAGAGACTCTCAGAGGAGGATTTGGTGGGGAAGGGTGGGGTTTGATCACTACCAGCACCCCAGGACACGAGTCATTTTAATATTCAGGTAAAGGTTATAAAGCCTTTGAGAAACCCAAAGCGCAGCATCGGTATGCACGAGCAAAGGAGTAAGGTTTGCAGCTGTAACAAAGATTAGAGCCCTGACCTGACCTGGATAGCCCCAGAAAGCCCGATCTCATTAGATCTCGGAAGTGAAGCAGGGCCAACCGAGGGAAGTACTCGCAAGGTAGGAGACCAGCAAGGAATACCAGGGCCGGGATGCAGAGCAGGCAGTAGCAAGCTTGAAGTGTCCAAGCCCCACTAGGGGTCGTCAGAAGTTGACTATGACTTACACACACACACACTCACAGACACACAAAATATACCAACCCCCCCCCAAAGATGAGAGGTGAGGCCCAAATTAGCCACTCAGTGCTTGCCTTCAACAGCCTGAATAGTCCATCTTCCCCTTGGGCTCGTCAGAACTTAGAAGCTAAGCAGGGTCGGCCAAAGTCAATACTATAATGGGCATTCACCAAGGAAGACCGGGGGTTGCTGTGTGGAGGGCAAACCACCTTTGCCCGCATCTTGCCTGGAATGCCCCTGGGATGGGGTCACCATGAGTCAGTTGCGACTTGACGGCACTTCTTTTTCTCTTCTTCCTTTTTATTCTTATCTGCCTGTCACTCAGGTGCCTCCCATCTGCCCAGAATTCGGGAGTATCAGCTTAATATCACTGGGGGGGCACAGACAAGCCACGTGAGGTGTGCATCATCAGCAAAGGTTACGCCAGAGGAACCGTGATAGAAAGCAAGGGCAGTTGGAGGGCTCAGACACTCCTCCTCCCAGAGCACTCCCTAAGGATAAAGCGCAGAGATGCTAGTGGGGAAGGGTCAGCAGCAAGTGTTGCATAAAACATTCCGAAGCTTATGATGTCCGACTTCTCCTTCCCTACACAAATGTGCACCGACTGCATCCCGCCTTCATAGCAATTTAGAGCTTGACAGTTCCTGAACATGCTGTTTAGACTACCCCTTTAACGCGGAAGCGTTATCCATTTCCAGTCATCTGGTTGTCTGGTGAAGGCTTAGCGCTGTGACAGATTAGTCAGGGGCTGACCTTCTCAGCCAGAGCAGTGCAGCAGCTTCGGCCACCCCATGTGGCTTGTCAGCATCCTCTTAAAGCTCCGCTCTCCTAACTCCCTCTGGCCTGCAGAGTCACCGTCTGGTGGTGCAGCTGAAGGGGCGGATCAGTGAGCTGGAGGCGGAGCTGGCGGAGCAGCAGCACCTGAAGCAGCAGGCACTGGACGAGAGCGACTTCCTGCGGACTGAGCTGGACGAACTGAAGAAGCGACACGAGGACACGGAGAAAGCTCAGCGCAGCCTGACGGAGATTGAGAGTGAGGGCAGCAACGGGACAGTCCTTGGTCTCTTCCATTAGGGTTTCTAGGGGCAGGGCGTGTAGAAATGTGGGGGTCCGATTGGCCCAGTGGCTTCCCAAGTGAGACTGTCCCATCATGACAACTTGGGGTGGACGACAATTTGCCGGCTTATTACTCACATCAATGCACATAAACTGACTAAAATGTTAGTCGTGTTATGATACTTTTAGCCATAATGAATATACATTAGCCAAACTTATTCACGCACACCTTGGTTCCCCAAACCTTCTTGCAGCTATTTGTATAGAACAGATGGACCAAAAATGTAATGAACAGCCAGTTTGCCCTCTGTCCCTTATTAAACCTAGCCGTAATTTGAAAAGCAAGTCTGGTGTCCTTTTTTGGAGAAGTTTTGATGAACCAGAAGAGAGTTGTGGAGATGGGCCCCAAGATGCCCTTTTCTAGCTATCAAATAATAAATAAAGGGACCACGGTGAAATGTAATAATGTAGCAAACTGAACACTGTGCAAGATTTCTTCGGAAGAACATATTAGAACTTTTGAATAAAATGCTGCAATCGTTCCACAAAAAATACAATAGTTTGGAATAGCAACATACAATATATGATCAACAGTCAATACATGTTACGCTTCAGTGTGAAAAGTCCTTATTACAAGGTTCCAAAAAGGCTTTGCAGAATTTGATTCAAAAGTTCTAATATATATTTTGAAGAAATCTCGCACAGTGTTCATTTTGCTACTTTTCTGGCTGTCAGAATATGGTGTATTGGCAATCCTATGGGGAGTGGCCTCCATCTGTAGATGATTGCCAGAATCACAGCAGGATGCAGGGAATAGGCAAATGCATCAGTTTCATGGGAGTGTTGGCTTGGGGTGCCATGGAGAGAGGAGGACTGAATTCCTACTCCGCCTCTGTCGCGCAATTGGGCGCTATACCGAAAGAAGGGCCAGCTTTGCCAGCTCGTCTTCCAAATGGGACCCCTGCTTGATTGTTCTGTTTTTGTTGCAGGGAAAGCACAAGCGACCGAGCAGCGTTACATGAAGTTGAAGGAAAAGTACAGCGAGCTCGTGCAGAACCATGCGGACCTCCTGCGCAAGGTAGCGCTGTAGTCCTTCACTTTGTCCTGGAAGACAGAATGGTAACCTAGCAATGTTGTCCTTTTTCTTTACGTTTTTGCTTTTGCTTCTTAGAACGCTGAAGTCACTAAGCAGGTAACAGCGGCGAGACAGGTGCAGGGCGACGCGGAACGAGAGAAGAAAGAGCTGGAGGACTCCTTTCAGCAGCTGAGCAAGCAGGCCCAACGAAAGGTAGGGGGGGAAGGGTAAAAAAAAATGGCAGGCTTCAAGGTAGGGTTGCCAGCCTCCAGGTGGGTATTACTACAGCAGAAGGACTACGGTGCAGAAGGCAATATTCAAGTACTAAAGCACCGTGTACAATAAATTATATACTAAGATTGAAATAAACATGTAAATTATGTAAACAATATTTGTATTGTGTCAGTTGTTGTAAAGGTACGATACATTCACAAACTTAAATGATATGAACAAAACTAAGCAGATGAACACTTCAAAGAGTTGTAAACAAATGTCAGATTCCCCGTCGTGAATCTCTGTAGGCTGTCGCCACGTTCTGAAATTCTTCTTGCGCTTCCCTCTTTCAACTATATATCTTCTAAGTCTTGAGAAATACTGAGCTAATTTTGCCCTACTACACTTCCAGAAATTCTGATTCACAAACAACTGAGGCTGTAAGACCTGACGAAGGCACACAGAAACAGGATTCTTCTTACCGGCTCCCTGCAGTCTTGCAAGCTTCATGTTGTGAACCTGACATTTGTTTACAACTCTTTGAAATGTTAATCTCTTGAAATATTGTGCACGTGTTTAGTTTTGTTCATATCATTTAAGAAGAGATTGATTTTATACCCCTCCCTTCACTGGGAGTCTCAGAGTGGCTTACAAACTCCTTTCCCTTCCCCTCCCCACAACAGACACCCTGTGAGGTAGGACTGAGAGAGCTCTTTTGAGAACTGCTCTTTCAAAACAGCTCTGATAGAACTATGGCTTGCCCAAGGTCATCCAGCAGCTGCAAAAGGAAGAGTGAGGAATCGAACCTGATTCTCCCAGATTAGAGTCCGCACACTTAACCACTACACCAAAGCTTGTGAATGTATTGTACCTTTACAACAACTGACACAATACAAATATTGTTTCTACATAATTTAAACGTTTATTTCAGTCTTAATATATAATTTATTGTACACAGTGCTTTAGTATTTGAATATCACCTCCAGGTGGGACCTGGAGATCCCCCAGAATTACAGTTGATCTCCAGATGACTGAGATCTGGAGGACCTGGCTCCTTTGGAAGATGGATTCTATAGCATTGTACCTTGCTGAGTTTGCTCTGCTCCCCAGGCTCCCCCCCTTCCCCCAATCTCTATAAATTTCCCAGCCCAGAGTTGGCAACCCTACTTCAGGGTGACATCAGCGGGGGAGAAGTGGTGAGACAGAACAGCAATGGCTAGGGAGAGGGTGTCAAGATTCTCTGGTGCTCTGCTTGCAGACGCAGGAGCAGGCGGAAGTCCTGGAGACCCTGAAGAGGGAGCTCGTGGCCAGCAGGCAGGAAATTCAGAGCCTCAGAAGTACTGTTGAGTGCAGCACTCAGGTGAGCCCTTCTTGCCCTGCCCTTTCCCCTCAAAAACATTTGTCTGGCTCTTTCTTCACCCTCTCCCTGCACTCCTCTTCATTAATCCCCAATGTGCCTCCACACTGCTTGTTTACCCTTCCCACCCCTCCGCCGTCATTCTTCCTCACGTTCAGTTTTTCTCTCTGACCTCCTCCGTCCCATTCTCGCGCCATCCTTTCCTATCTCTTCCTTCCCCCTTCTCTGCCCTCTTTATCCATCACCCCTGCTCTGTGCCACTCCTTCCCAGCTGGCTTTGAGAGGTGTTTTTGATCGTCATTGAATGTGGCAGTTGGGACCGGCACAGTAGCCGGCGTTGCAAGCGACGGCTAGGAGCACAAGGGCAGTGGTGGTGGAGAGGCCAGGGCGGATGGGTCTAGCCCACGGGGCTCTGCGTGGCGGTCCTCATGCAGCTGAGACACTCTCCCTTGGCTTGTTGGCTAGTCTGAAGCGGAGCAAAGCACCCAGCTGGCAGGCCTGCGGCATGAGAGGGACACCCTTGCGGAGACGGTGGCCCAGCGTGACCAGCAGAGGGCAACCTTGCAAGCTGAAGTGGAGCAGCTCAAGGCTGCACTGGAGAGGGAGAAGGAGAACACCAGCAAGACGTTGGAAGAACTGCAGTGCCGCCTGGGGGAAAAGGTACACTTTGCGGGGGAATGGTTGGAGCTGGGAAGGCGGGGCTAGAGAGAGATGTTGCAAATATCTTACAGGATGCTTATCTCCTTTATCATCCTCCTTTCTCACGGAGAGTCGAGGTGGATTACGCAGTGTAAGTCGGTGCAATCAATAGGGTGTGGCATCTAGTTACCAGGACCTATAGAGGGGTCCCGAGGGCCTGAGTTCCTTGTCCAGACAGGATGTGCGTGCATCTTGAGACATCTGAGCTTGCTTCGGCAAGGAGGGCGGGGTATAAATCAAATAAATAAAATCAAAATAAAATATCGGGCAGACCAAGGCTCGTCCAGATCTCGGGACAGGGTCTGTTTCTTCCCATGTCTGTGTTTTGGAATCTGTTTGACCCCCAAAACCAAGAAGGGAAAAAGAAATGGGCTCCCTTTTGCAAAACAATTTTAGAATATAGTAAGTGTAGCTGCATAATTCTGATCATTTCCATTTATTTATTTATTTACTTACTTACTTACTTACTTTATTTACATCCTGACTTTCTCCCCAAATGGGTGCCTCGAAGCGGTGATCCTGTGAGGTAGGTTAGGCCGACACTGTGTGATTGGCCAAGGGTCACCCTGCAAGCAGAGTGAGGATTTGACCCCAGGTTTCCCAGATCTTAGTCCAACACTACACCATGCTGGTATTGCTAACTAAGTGTGCTGTAGGAGGAAGGGGCAGGGCGTATGGTCTCCAAAGTCCTTTGGCTGCAGGGCCCCAGCACTATTTCATGTTGTGTGTCAGAATAGAGCTGGCATTGCTGGTCAGGCGGGATATAAATCCAAATAAATAAATAAATAAAATAAATAAAGAATGATCCATTGAAAAGAGGTGGTAAAGTGTGCTGAATGGACGCTGCCTGGATCAGTCCCAAGGAGTCACGTTGCACCAAGACTCCATTTCCCAGCATGTCGGTTTTTAGTTCCTCTTCGCCAGACCCTTGAAGCCAAGTTTTTGCTTTGCATGCTGGGAGAGGGCAGGCACGGAAAGGTGCCTTGTTGTACACCAGCAGGCTTAGCTGTCTTTTGTCTTTGCCTGCCTGCAGGAGCGCAATGCACAGGACCTCCAGCAGCAGCTCCTGGACAAGCAGTTTGCTCTCCTACAGTGTGCCATAGGAGAGGCTGAGCAGATGGTCCAGGATGCCTTGAATCGACTCGATGACCCCGTTCACATCAGCTGCACAAGTTCTGCAGGTCAGCATGCGAGCATGAGTGGGAGGAGATTTCTTACTCCTTGGAGCTGTCCATGTGCAGTGCATGCATGTTCTCTAGCCCTCATGTGCCCAAAGGAAAACAAATACCCATTTCATTTTTATATAACAGCCCCAACCCACTGAGACAGCTTCTTTTGAAGTCTATGAAGCCCGGGCTTCAATTGACACAGGGATCAGGCCTCCTCCGGGTCTTACGTACTTACTTACGCCCTTTCACTCTCTCTGGCCCTGTCAGTACTGCAAGTAACAATGTCCCAGGCCCACCAAATAGCAGTAACGATCCAGATGACATTGTATTGTGCATATCAGTTTCAATGGAATGGTCTTTTTTGCAGAACTGGGAAGTGTATTCAATGCATCTTGTGTCTCTTGCTGCAGATTACCTTCTGTCTAGGACAGCGGCTGCACTGAAGTGCACCGAGCAGCTTGAGGAGGCGTGCAGCCAGTACCTTGCCGACCGGTCAGGTGAGAGCAACCAGACCCTCCCTCAGGTGTCCAGGCTCAAGCTTGGCCCTGGCGGCAAGGGTGGAAGGCCAGAAGAATCCCTTGCCCTGCTGGCACGTTCACAAGTAGCTGGGCCCCAGAATTGGGGGCACATGTTTTCTTGTCTGTATCGGTTGAAACGAACATCAGTTGCAACAGAACCAACACACAGCAGTCGTGTTCTCTTGAATGTCAGAGATCTCAGTGTGCTTGAACTGATTCCACACTCGCCCAGACAGCTGGAGGGGGGAGGATTTGTTGGTGCACAGGGTAAGGACTTGGTCAGTGCCCCTAGGTGTTAAGTGCTGTCTTCCATTTGCCCCCTAGATGTGAGCACCCTCTTGTCAAGTGTGGCGCTCTTTGCCCACCTGACTGGAGACACTATCCTGCACGCCAGCGCCACTTCGCACATGGCCCCCATGGAGCCTGCTGACCGTGAGTATTGCATCAGTGAAGGAGGGGGACAAGGAGAGGGAGGGGGTCTTCTGAGGGCCATGTGGCCGAACGGAGCTTTCAGAGTCAGATTCAAGGTGTTGGTATTGACCTTTAAGGCTTTGAACGGTCTGGGACTAGCGTATCTTTGGGACTGTCTCCTCTGGTATGTCCCTGGGAGAGCATTACGCTCTGCTGAGAGTAATCTGCTGGTGATCCCTGGCCCCAAAGACATCCGGCTGTCCTTGGCCTGGCTCTAACCTGGTGGAACTCTCTGCCAATTTCCATTAGGGCCCTGTGGGACTTTGTGCAATTCCACAGGGCCTGTAAGGCAGAGATGTTCCGCCAGGCTTTTGGTTGAGGACAGCGACCGTTTCCATCATAGCTGGCACCTGCCCATGAGATGGGAGAACAGTCCAGAGCAGGCTTCAGATCAAATTATAAATGCCATCGGAAGACTGGGAAACTTTAAAATGAACTGATTGTTGATTTTAAACTGTGTTTTTGTACATTAATTTATTGTAAATCACCCAGAGCTCTGTGTACTCTGGGATGGGGCGATTCAGAAATTAATTAACTAAATAAATCTAAATAAATCAATGTTTGTGCTTCTAGTGCTGTTGGAGGCCTGCAGACAGTGTGGGAGTGAGGCCCTGCACTATCTAGGGACCCTGAAGGACGCAGCCTCGCTGGAGAGTGCTGACTGCACAGCCATCAGGAACGGCCTCAGCCGGATTGCCACGATCGGAGAGGTGAGCCTCTGCCTTGCTTGAGGAAGGGCGGGAGGTTGCGGGGAGGCGGGGAAGTCCCGGATGAAGGCCAGGAGCAGCTGGGTGACACAACCCTGAAGTCTGAAGCGGAGGGGGAAAGAGTCTCTCTCCTTTCATTTGAAGCTGGGACGGGTGGGGTGTGGCAGAAGAAGCAGCTCTGAATGACCTGCACTGTTGCAGGAGCTGCGCCCCAAAGGCCTGGATATCAAGCAGGATGAACTGGGGGACCTGGTGGACAAGGAGATGGCGGCCACAGCAGCGGCCATTGAGACAGCGGCGGCCAGAATTGAGGTGAGATGGGGAACGCGTGGGCCGGCCGGCCTCTCCAGAAAGACACTGGCTGAGGCAGAAAACTTTGGTTCCATCAGAGATCTGTGGAGTGTGTGTGTTGGGGGTGGTCCGTGGATTCGCAGTGTGTGTGCCTGGATGTGTCACCTGCAGTTCTGACGCCTCCCCACCTTTGTCGAAACAGGACATGCTGAGCAAATCGCGGGCTGGGGATACCGGAGTCAAGCTTGAGGTCAATGAGAGGTTGGTATTGAGGGTTGCTTTGTCTGTGCGAGCAGCTCTGGTTTGGGGAGGGAGAGGTTGTCCCCCGCAACAAGCAGGGTGGAAGGGGGCGGAATGCCATGTGCGTTCTACTTGTGTCTGGAAAATGGGATGAGCTTCCTTGTGCTACTCAGCCTTTCCTGCTCTTGTCCCTCCTGTTGACTGCCAAAATCCCCTGGCAGCAAAGCCAACTTCTACAAGGATGGCATGTGTGAACAGAGAGGGCCAGAAAGTGCTGTTGCACACACGCACCCCTCTGACCCCCTTATTTAATTTTGTGTTAATTGTTTCATGGGCTCTATGTAAGCCGCCCTGAGCCTGCCTTGGCAGGGAGTATGGGATATAAAATAAATAAATAAATAAATAAATATCCTTCTGAATCTCCATCCATCAGAAATGAAAAGTTTCATTTTGTAAAAGAGAAAAGGGGGTCTGGCCTCTTAGAGGTGACCATTTTGTCCAAAAGGTCTCCCTTTTTCAGGGTAAAGCTCTTCCCGGGCAATACTGTAGTCCAGTGTGGGTATAGTGGTTAAGAGCGTCAGACTAGAATCTGGAAGACCCAGGTTCAAATCCCTCCTTGTGCCATGGAAGCTCACTGGGTGGCCTTGGGCCAGTCACTTCCTCTAAGCCTAACCTACCTCACAGGGTTGTTGTGTGGATAAAAACGGAGGAAAGGAGAATGATGTAAGCTGCTTTGGGTCCTCACTGGAGTGAAAGGCCAAGGTATAAATAAGTGAATTAAATGGGAAAAAAATAAACCTCTCACTTTACCACGTTCTCCCCCTTGTTCAGTTAACATGCTGGGGGGCGAGGGGAAAGCAAGTCTTTCTCTTGCCTTCACCCTCTCGTGGCCCAACTGCAGTGCTTCTTCTGCCTGCTCTTTCATCCTTCGGTTTGGGCTTAACTATGCCGTGCCTTTGTATCTTGTAGGATTCTAGGCTCCTGCACAGACTTAATGCAGGCGATCCAGGATCTGGTTCTGGCTTCCAAGGACCTCCAACGAGAGATTGTGGAGAGCGGAAGGGTGAGTGCGGTGGCACCTCTGAGAACTTCTTGTCGGGTGCATTCTATCGTCTCTGTTCATTTTCATTCTTATTTTTAAAGCCAACAATCTCTGCTTCTAGCAGTGTTGAGAGGGGAGGTCACTGTAACTTGCAGAAATACCCTATCGCCCTCAGCCCTCATTCCAGCAGGCAAACCAAACCACTGGAATGGATGCTGCCACTGTTTGGAATACATGCGGCCCACACCGAATGAGTAGCAGGCAGGTGGGGTGGTGAAAGGCAGATGCCTCGCTGCGATTCAGCTCCTGTGTGACTTGGAAGGGAGAGCCTATCCTTGTGTTCTGTGCTCCTCCACCTACCTTCGGATTAGGGTTGCCAATCCCCAGTCAGGGGCAGGAGATCCCCTGGTTTAGAGTGGTTAAGTGCGCGGACTCTAAGCTGGGAGAACCGGGTTTGATTCCCCACTCTTCCACTTGCAGCTGCTGGATGACCTTGGGCAAGCCATAGTTCTGTCACAGCTGTTCTCTCAAGGACAGCTCTGGAAAGAGCTCTCTCAGCCCCACCTACCTCACAGGATATCTGTTGTGGGGAGGAGAAGGAGTTTGTAAGCCGCTCTGGGACTCCTTCAGGAAGTGAAGGGCGGGGTATAAATCCAATCTCTTCTTCTCTTCTTCTTCAGGGTGATCAAAAAGTAGGGGGAGGATGTCCACTGGGTACTCCATTATACCCTTTGAAGACTGGTCCCCATAGGATATAATGAAGAATTTATCCATGGGTATCTGAGACTCGGGGGGGGGGGCTGTTTTTTGAACTAGAGGCACCAAATTTTCAGCATAGCATCTGGTGCCTCTCCTCAAAAAACCCAGGGGTCCAATTCTATGAGCCCCAAAAGAAGATACCCCCATCCTTCATTATTTCCAATGGAGGGAAGGCATTTAAAAATAATGTGGTCCCTTTAAATGTGATGGCCAAAACTCCCTTCGGAGTTCAATCTTGCTTCTTTCCTCCCCTCTCCCAGAGGTTCCTGGAAAGTCCCCTGCTGGCTTGTCAGCCTCACCTGGCAACCCTAAATGGTACCAGCTTGGATGGAGAATGAGTTGCAAGCAACCACTGTGTTAGTGGCACAAGCTCCTACCATGGAATCACAGGAATCTTCTGAATGTGGGGGGTGGACCTGGAAGTGAAATCATAGGATGTGACATCACAAAAGTGACATTACATCCTTGCTCCTGGGTCTACCCCCAAAGTCCCCAGATATATCCTGAGTCAGACCTGGTAACCCTACTTCAGGTATCACAGGCTGAGAATTTGCTAGGTGGGTAAGATGTTGAATGCAGAGGGAGCTGCAGGGATTTTGCCCTGGATCTCCCAAGCCGGAAGCTGTTTCTCCTGGTCTGTGGCTCGACTGTGTAGTGCTGGGGAGCCTTTTGTAATCTTCTGCTGTTTGCCACGCTCTGGCCAGAAGTTGCCAGTCACAGTTGCGAACAACGGAGGAAATGAGCGTCTAAATTACTTCCTCAGATGTGTGCCATACTCAGATTTCCTTCTCATCCAGGGAGCAGCATCCCCCAAGGAGTTCTATGCCAGGAATTCCCGGTGGACAGAGGGGCTGATCTCTGCCTCCAAGGCCGTCGGATGGGGAGCGACTGTCATGGTGTAAGTGTCAGAGGAGGCCGACCGCTGTCTGTCCCCCCAGGTTTGCACACAGTCCTCTGCAGACTATGGATAGGCAGCCAGGCAGTATCGTGTGATACTGGAAGGAGCCCAACCAGCCTGTCTTTGTTTCTCCTAGAGATGCTGCTGATCTTGTGGTTCAAGGCAAAGGGAAGTTTGAGGAGCTGATGGTCTGCTCCCATGAAATTGCAGCAAGCACGGCACAGCTCGTGGCTGCCTCAAAGGTAAGTCCTTCCTCTTGATGCTGGCAGAGTGCCAAGCAGACCAGTGGAGCCAAGTCCCAGGGCATGTGGGTAATGGCCAGTAATTTAATAAACAAAGGATCAGGAAAATAGCTACAAAGTGAGGACTGATAGGAGTGTAGTTCTCTAGTAGAAGAATTAAGTCCAGGAGCGCCTTAAAGACCAACCAGATTTCCCAGGTACAAGCTTTCGAGAGTCAAAGCTCCCTTTGTCAGTTTTCTTTGGCTCTTGAGAGCTTATACCATGGAAATGGTGTTTGAGATGCTACTGGACTCGAATCTTACTCTTCTTTAATGTGCTACTGGATTTGAATCTTGCACTTCTACCAACATGGCTACCCACCTGAAACGAATTCTTCCATTGTTTCCAGAACTCGCTTTGTTAGCCACTCTGGAGGCTTTCTAAGGCCAGCAAGGCCACTACCTTTCTTGAATAGGGCTGGTTTATGTTCTGGTCTTTTTCACTACCCTAAAAAATAGTTCTGGCTTATTCCATCTCAAGGGGCCGCAGTGGCTCAGAAGTTAAGACGCTGAGTTACAGACTGGAAGATCAGTAGCTCAGCATTTCGAGACCCTAGTGCTGCGTGATGGAGTGAGCGCCCGTCTCTGGCCCCAGCTCCTGCCAACCTAGCAGTTCGAAAGCAAGACATTGCAAGTAGATAAATAGGTACCACTTTGGTGGGAAGGTAACAGCGTTCCGTGTGCCTCAGTGTTCATACTGGCCACATGACCATGGAGAAGTCTTCAGACAGTGCTGGCTCTTCAGCTTGGAAACGGAGATGAGTACCACCCCTTAGAGTCAGATTCGACTAGCTTTCAAGTAAGGGAAACCTTTACCTTTTACTATTCCATCTTGGGTTAGCTTCATTATTGACAGATTTCTCTAGAAATGTACCTTAAATACTCTGTAGGCTCCAGAAGGATTCTTTTGCCACAGAGTTCCTAGAAGTAGAAAAGAGCAAGAGTCCAGTTGCACCTTAAAGACTAACAAAATATGTGGCAGAGTATGAGCTTTCGTGAGTCACTGCTCACTTCTTCAGATACACTCCTTCAGAGAATTCCTAATAGTTTTATAGAACAAAAATAGCAAAACAGTCGAGACATGGGTTGAGAAAGTGTTTTACGAGCTTTTTTGCTTTTGGGAATTGTATCTCTGAGAGCAATCTAACCCCACCCCCAGTGTGTGATTTGACCAAGCTTGGTCTCTAGTGTGTCACTTGGCTGGAGAGGACCTTTCTATCAGCAGGCAAATCTCTTTTTTGTAAATTTTTATGGTCCTCTATTAAAGGCACGTTTTTGGAGGCTGTTTGCTGCTCATTCTGTCCTTTCATAAGGTGCTGCAGGCAGGTAGCTGACTCGTTTCTTTCCTTTCCATCTGTGGTTCAGTGTGGCCAAGTGCAAAGTGATACACATTGGAGCCAAAAATCCTAACTAGAAATACATGTTGATGGGGTCCGAACTGGCAGAGACTGACCAAGAGAGATCTTGGAGTCGTAGTAGATAACTCAATGAAAATGTCAAGACAGTGTGCGACTTCAATGAAAAAGGCCAACACTATGCTGGGGGTTATTAGGAAGGAAACTGAAAACAAATCAGCCAGTATCATAATGCCCCTGTATAAATCGATGGTCCAACCTCGTTTGGAGTACTGTGTACAGTTCTGGTCGCCACACCTCAGAAAAGATATTATAGCATTGGAAAAAGTGCAAAAAAGGGCAACTAGAATGATAAAAGGGTTGGAACACTTTCCCTATGAAGAAAGGTTAAAGCGCTTAGGGCTCTTTAGCTTGGAGAAACAATGGCTGAGGGGTGACATGATCGAGGTTTATAAGATTATGCATGGGATAGAGCAGGTAGAGAAAGAGGTACTTTCTCCCTTTCTCACAATACAAGAACTCATGGGCACTCAATGAAATTGCTGAGCAGTCAGGTTAGAACAGATAAAAGGAGGTCCTTCTTCACCCAAAGACTGATTAACACATGGAATTCACTGCCACAGGAGGTGGTGGCGGCTACAAGCATGGACGGCTTCAAGAGGGAATTAGATAAATGTATGGAGCAGGAGAAGAGGTCCATCAGTGGTTATTAGCCACAAGGTATAGATAGGAACTCTCAGTCTGGGGCAAGTGATGCACTGTATTCTTGGTGCTTGGGGGGGGGGGGGGGGGCAACAGTTTGAGAGCTGGTGTCCTGGCCCTACTGCTGGACCTCCGGTTGGCACCTTTTGGCCACTGTTTGACAGAGGGTTGGACTGGATGGGCCATTGGCCTGATCCAACATTGGCTTCTCTTCTGTTCTTACGAGCTCAGCATTTGACTCTGTCCTATTTGATCTGGCAGGTGAAAGCAGATAAAGACAGTGCAAACCTCAGCAAACTTCAAGTGGCTTCTCGGGCAGTCAACCAAGCGACAGCAGGGGTGGTGGCCTCCACCAAGTCAGGGAAGTCACAGATTGAGGAGAAAGGTATGTTGTTTCTATGTCGGCTTTGCTGCTGTTCTTTATAGCTCAGTTGTGGTTCTTCTCTTTCTCTGGCTCACTCTAGCTGTCTCCTCCCTTTCTTCTTTTTGTCTCCCCCCCACCCCAGCCTTGGGAATCCCCTGGCTAGGATCCCATGGATGCAACTGTGCTTGTTGCTAGCACTTAGTTTTCACCCGATGGGGGCGGGGGAGTGGATGGCTTCCTATGTAGCCAGCAATCCCCTTTAATTAAAACAATTGAAACTGTGTGATTCTGCAGCTGACAGCATGGACTTCTCTGCCATGACGCTAACGCAAATCAAGCGGCAAGAAATGGACTCCCAGGTATGTGGTGGCAAGGCTGAGGCAGGGCAGGGCAGGGCCAGAATGGCAGCTGGCTGACAGGAGAGCTCTTTTCCTCTCTCGCCAGGTGCGGGTATTAGAGCTGGAGAGCCAGCTGCAGAAGGAACGCCAGCGCCTGGGTGATCTGCGCAAGAAACACTATGAGCTGGCAGGTGTGGCCGAGGGCTGGGATGAGAATGGTAAGTTGGCTGTAACGGGGAGCTCCCGGGTCTCCTTGGCCTGCCAGACTTTAGACCACAGAGATCGGGGGACAAGTTCTAACTCCGCATCGATTCCCAAGTTATAATTGCAGCCTCTATCTCATGGGGGTATTGCAAGGACTGGCAAGATAAGGAGCAGCATTTGCAGGGGGTATCCCTGTCCACTTTTCTCATTACAGATGCAACATTACCATCCACAAAAAAGGACAGATCACGTTTAGGGAGGCTGTCTTCATCTCTGGGATGGGACAGTCTTCAGAGTTTTATGCCAGTGCCCGATGAGCCAACAGAAAGGGTAGAAGGGTACCAATGTGTGGGTAAAAGTAAGCTAGGATTCCTTTCCGGTGTGTGTGGGGGGAAGGTTGTTGGTCTGGCCCAGTGGTTCTAATTTCACATGTCCCATAGAACTTTCCCCCAAGTCAGAGCTTTACAGCCATGCGTTTCAGAAATAGTTCTCCCTCCAAACAAACTGCTTTGACCTTCGTGATTCGACGTGTAATAGAAACAGTCTTTTCAAAATAACCCCCGCCAACTGCAACCTTTGGATAAACCAGAGCTGAGGGGCTAACTGCTTTCTTCCCCAGGTGCAGATTTGGCTCCCTGAGGCTGCCAGAGGAAGAGGCCCCTTCCGTTGACGTGGCTCCTTCCGAAGACGAATGATGAACTGGTTTGGAACATACCGCAAAGCCTGTGCCCACCAAGACATTCCTCTGTCTCTCACACGCTGGTCAGGCTAGGGCACCCTGCTGACCCAGATGGTAGCAGCACAGGCTGGAGAAGAGGAACGGTAGCTCTCTCTCTCCTAAGCAGCGTCAATAGCATTGTCCCTCCATAGCCACAAAACACCAGCTCTGCACTCCGTATGTATTACAGCTGTGCAGCCTTGTTGCAGAGTTGCATTCCCATTTCCTCCCATTTCCTCCTCATTTGCACAGCCTCTGAGCTGCCGGTTGGCCCTTGGTTCTTGACCATACCAGGGACTGCGGTGGTCTCGCTGGTCATGCTTCTGCTGCTCCTTTTGCCTGTCTCTTCTTGGGATTGGAGCCAAGATGTCAGCAGGAGATTCTGATACTATTTGTTTTGAGATGAGGGGAGCGGAGGTGCGCGGCCACCCTTTTCCAGCAAGCAAGAGGCCTGGCGCAAGAATGCCGGGGTTGGAAGGAGCTCTGGGGCAGCCGTATCTGCACAAAGGGACCGGTCTGCGAGGCGCTCAGTCCTTGGTGCAGAAGGCTTATGTGGGCTGAACCATCTCAAGAGTTCCAGTCTGTCTGACCTCTGGCAGGGAGCGCTCCTTGTCTCCAGGATCTTTCTCACTAGCCCAGTGCCTGCTCTCTGATCTCACTTCAGCTGAACGGATCCTTCTCTGCTGCCTCCAAGTAGTTCACTGTGTATTGTGCCAGCCATGAACAGCTGAGAATCCAGGAGCTGGGAAAGCTGATGGTGCTGGGGCGGGGGGAGGATGCCAATGGGGCTGTAGCTGCTTCATTTGTATTTTCAGATTGTAAGGGGCTCCAGCTGCTGGTTGCAGATCATACCGGTTGCCTTTCTTGCCACGTGGACTTCATTGTCGAAGTAGGAGCCACTAGAGCCAGACAAGCCTGAGTGCAGCTGCTCCCTGAGCTGTTTTAGCCCACCAGAGCCAGGGAGAAGCAGGGTGAGGAATCCAGGATGGAGCATGGATTCTAACATAGACTCGGCTTCTCTTTCTCACTGCTACTAGCCATTAGATGCAGTCGGGCTGAGCTGCCTCTGGCCCCTTGTGATCACTGTGACTCCCTTAAGGGAAGGCAATGGCTCACGGCTTTGAGTCTGACTTGTGGAGTGAGCGAAGAATGTCCTTCTACCCAGAAGAGGGGTGTGTGTGCAGGGGTGGGATGTGCCATCTCCTTGTTCACTCCGGGTCCTGGAGGAACAAACTCAGTGCTGGCACCCTAAGTATATGAAATAATATTTTTTCAACCCAGCTCTTGCTGTGCAGAGAGGCCTTGGGAAAGTCTTGGCCACCTGCATCTGGCTGAACTTGCCAGGAGAGTAGACACACAGTAGAAGAAACCCTGAATAAAAAGCATTGCCCGGCAGCCAGTTCCTCAGAGCCGCATCAACGGCTTCCTCCCAGTGTTCCCTTGCTGGGATAGCACCAATAGTGGCCAGAGGACATCTGGGCGGGGAGATTGTACTCTTCCCCCTCCCCCAGCCTAACAGATTCCCCTCCCCCTACCGCCAAAAAACAAATTGGTGCAAACCTTCTAAGGTCAGAATCCTGGGTGGTCTCCTAGATCCCAGATAGGGTAGCATCAGCCTGAAGCTGCACTATGTCCTGCAGCCTTGGACGTAGCGCCTACACCAGATCTGGTTTCTACAGGCCCAGTGGTCTATTTCAGCCATGGGGTGGGAAGAATTCAGGTCAGAAAACCCAGCAGGAGTACACTGAGCAATGTGCCCTTAACCCCCTTCCTCCTAGCAAAGCTACACCTTAGAGCGAGCTGCCTCATCTGAGAAGGTTTGGATGTAGCAAGTGTGGGTCATTTATCCAGAAGCTTTAGAAATGCACACAGGAAGCTGAAAAATGGAGAGTGGGCTAGCTGTGGTTCTGCCTTGCAGTGAGCAGGAAAGGTCTAGTTTGTGGTACTATAACTTGCTGATGGAGTCGTGGCCTTTGACGATGTCAAGTCCGTGCCAGGCTCCCTTGCGCCCTCCTCCCCCAGGTTACTCAGCGAGAAGCCTGCCTGTTGCACACTGCCATCCTGGGGTAGGGGGAAGTGTTTCGCTTTCCTAGTCCTTGAGGATCTGATGACCTGCCTACCCACTCCAGCCTCCACTGCTCAGATCGCCTAACAAACTGGTGCCTGTTATACCCCAGGCCTTCCTGCCGCTTGACTGGCAGACCGAGAACCAAATAGCACTCCTCCCACCGCCAGCTCGAATGAGGTCTCACGGCTGCCCATCCTCTCTGAAGCAATAGGAACCACCCTGTTGCCGTAGCACAGGTAGAGGAGCTGACGTGGTGTCGACCCCTCCCAGCAGCTCAGACTTTTCCAGGGACACCCCAACTCCCCCCCCCCCCATGCCCCTATACTACCTCAGGTTTTCAGGCTGATTTGCCACACATGTTGGGGGCAAAAAGGAAGAGGATGAGGACCAGCTGGAGAAGTCTCCCATGACACTAGCAGAAAGGGGCCATTTTGGCTTGGTACAGAACGATTCTTCCTCAACGCTCGCTCTTTCTCTTCCTTTTACTTTTCTTAAATTCGGGGGGTGGTGGTGAACAAACTTTCATTAGAGCAGTTCCCTGTAAGCGACTAAAACCGCTCACCATGTGCTTTGGGCCCCCACCAATCGGTCCAGGCAGGCAGCTTTCCCCCCCCCCCAACAGAACTTTTAATTATTGTATTAAATACAAGGATTTTTTTTGTATAATACGTTGAATGTGTGTTTTCAATTTTTAAATAAATATTTCAACCCAGTTATTGTCATTCTCGTGTTTGGAAGGGAATGGGCCATTGCGGAGTTACTGCTTCTGTTTCAGGATACATCAGCTGTCTTGCTGTGAGACCGAGAGGAATCTTCTGACAGGATCACACCAGTGGAAGGTGCAGCAGTTACTTTAGCACAGGGCTGAAGCAACCCCCACCAGAGAGGGAGGAATCAGCTTTTTCCCATGCCGGAATGCTCTCCACAGCAATGTGGGAAGCTGGTACACAGAATGACCCTGCCCCCAGCCATGGACTGTCAGTGGGCAACAGTGCTGCCAGAAGGGGGTGTTGCTCTTAGGACAGCACACACACACATGGCCTTATGTTAAATGTCAGAGCCTCTGTTAACAGCAGAGATACTTTGAGAGACTGATGCAAAATCGAGAAATACTACTAGCTCTCCCCATCGCCCTTGAAGGCGTGCCTACCATGACTTTACACACCCTGCTTGGCTCACTGTGGGAAACTGAGTAGTTAGCACAGGCGTGCCGCAACAGAGGGAAAACTGGTGCAAGGAATTACTAGAAATGGACAATCAGAAAAGCATCTTACTCTTTCTTTTAAAAATGGCAGCAGAAGGTTCAGGCCCAATTAAAAGTGTTTCATACCACCCTAGGCTTTGTACCTTTATTGTAGAAGTTAACTGTATTTGAATTTTTTTAAACTGCAGGAAGCAGTACCATGTTAGAGGCATTTCTCTCACGCTTAGGCTTTCCTAGAGGCATCTGGCTGACCACCAAGATGGTAGAAACACTTTGATATGTTTCTGCAGACCTCTTCGATTCTTCAGTCTGAATAAAACAAAAATAGTTTAAGCTGGTTTAAGCTTAGCCCTGGCTTGAATGGCCCAGGCTAGCCTAATCTCGTCAGATTTTGGAAGCTAAGCAGGATCAGCCCTTGGTTAGTAATTGGATGGGAAACCACCAAGGATGTCCAGGGTTGCTACACAGAGACAGACAATGGCCAACCACCTCTGAAAATCTCTTAAAATCCCTGTGGGGTTACCATAAGACACCTGCAGTCACTGTACTTAAAAATAACCAGATGATGTATTTACCAAGTTTGTTAAAAATGTTAAGTTGATGAAGAGGTTTGTATAACTGTCTCAACTAAACTGCATTGAATGCAAGCCTGCAAATAGATATAACTGATTTCCACAAGCTGGCGGGAAGAGTGTCTCAAAAGGATGAGCCAAGCCAGGTTTGGCTGTTCAGCCATAAATGGAGCCTGCCATGGGAAGAAGCCAGAAATAATGGAAAGGGGAAAAACATGAGGATTGGCAAGAGGACACTGAAACAGTATATTCCCACCAGCTCAGTAATGTCTGGATGATTTTGTGTGTGTGTGTAATAGCCAGTCTCGACTGGTATCTTGGCCTGGTGGTGAGGTTTCCTGGCCTCTGGCTTGCTGCTGTTGGGAAGTATGGTATATTCCCAAAAGTCCTGCTGCTGTTCAGCTCTTCTAATCTGTAGAGTCCTACCTACATGATCCCTCCTTCAAGAGCAAAATTAAAGGATTCTGTTTCAGCACAGAAAGGAGGGCCTTAAGAACATATGAAGAGCTCTGCTGGATCAGACCAGTGGTCCATCTAGTCCAGCATCCTGTCTCACACAGTGGCCAAACAGTTCCTCTGGACAGCCAACAGCAGAGCATAGCGGCCAAGGCCTTTCCCTGATGTTGCCTCCTGGCTCTGGGATTCAGAGGATTAGTGTCCACACTGTAGCCAGTGTGCACATTGGTTCAAAACTGTGGCTGTTTTTTCTTTGTGCCCCCCACCCCCAATCTTCTCTCTTTTGCTGCATAAACTAGTATAAACCTCTTGCAAATGTTTCCAGAGGGCTATAAGGATAGCATGGCAATGCTGAAAGTAAATCCTGTTAAGCCAGTCACACTTTTATTTTACCTTTCCTCCAAGGAGCTCAAAGGTGCACACAGATTCCCAGCTGGAACACCCAAAACTGCCTTATGGGCCCCGTCCACACTGTCACTTTTGTCGCTCATTTCTCCCTATTGCTTCAGGTTCTCCCACCCCCCATATGTTTTGCTCTCTCTAGTAGTCTCAGAGGGAGCAAAACACATGTGGAAAAGGGGGGGGACCCAAAGCAATAGGGAGAAATGAGCAACAAAAGTGACAGTGTGGATGGGGCCATAGAGTCAGATCAATGGTCTATCAAAGCCTTAGTGGCTCTTCAAGGTCTCAGGTGGAGGTCTTTGACGTTGCCTCCTACGTGGTCGTTCTAACTGGAGATTTGAACCTCTGACCTTCTGCATGTAAAGCTGATACCCTACCAAAGAAGCTGTCTTCTCTGAACTTTTTTTAAAAAATCTTAACTATCTTGTATGGTGGCAGGTTAGGATAAGAGTGACTGGCCTCAGGTCATTGTCAGGGCTGAAGGGGGATTTGAACCCAGATCTTGCCAATCCCAGGCTGACACTGGTTTAATGGGAGTTAGGCTATCAGAAGTGTATTCAGGGTGAAATTCTCAGAAGATTGGAAAGACTTGAAGGAATATATGGAGCGAGAGTGGAATATGAAATACAATATTTTTACACTTTCTAACTACTGAAATGAGGGATAGAACTATAACATAAAAATGAATTTTTAGTTAGCCGCGAAATTAACCCTTTTTTCTTTTTTTAACTAATATAATTTTTAAATGTATAAAAGTTATAATAGCTCAAAATGTTACCTTAGGAGGCAAATACTTTTAAATACATGTTTACCAGTTGATATATATGAAGGTGCAGGTGGGGTGGGAAGTCATTTAATGATTATATCTTTCTAGCTAACTACGCAATTCTATAGAGAATGGAATATGTATAAAAACCAATTGCATTTGAGAATGGAAAAAAAACTTTTATTGCAAAAAAAAAGAAGTGTATTCAGGGTTGCAGCTTTACTCTTCAAAAAAAGAAAAACTAAGGAGGGCTGCTTAGCGGATTTCTTGAGGTAAAAGCTGCGGCTGAAACCCATTTCAGGTAAGATACAGGAAGCAGAGGCATACATTGGGGGGGGGAGGGGGCATCAGGGCTCAAGCCCCCCAAGGATTTCCCAGATGGAGCAACGACCCCCCCCAGCTGCCAAGTAGCATCATGAAGTTGATTTAGTTCTCAAGTTCAGTCAGTCTGTCCTGCTTGTCTTTGTGGCAACTGAGCAAGTTTCTAGGAGGCACAGGGCTGGTTATGTTTTTGTAATGAGAAGCTGGGGGAGACCTTGAGTGGATGTGAAGAAACGAAAGAGCATGGAAGGTGGATGGGAAAGATCAGTCCTAGCAATCAGGCCTCAGTGGTTGGACTAAAGAATGTATTTCCTGTAGCCTGCAGCACAAACCGATGTATGTACAGCTAGATTAAAGCCAAATAGTACCGTAGAGACCAACAAGATTTTGGAGATATAACCTTTCTAGAGTTTTCAGTACACAGATTGAAAACTTCATTTCCCTATTGAAAGTTCTGGCACCTTAGTCCTAGCTCAGAGTAATGCAATTAAATAATGAATTAATTACTCTCAGCATTCTACAACTAAGGATACCTCAATCTCCAATTTTGACATATATATTCCCTTCACTGTTTTTGCCCCAGAACCGAACCCAAACAAATGGGATACCATATAAACTAAGCTTATCATCCATGTGTGATCCTTGTTATCTGTTAAACGTCTTCATTATGCTGTATGATAATTCCCTGCTCCCCCTTTATGTTTGGACTGGTAATTTCCAATTTTGTTTCTGTCTCTGCCTTGACTCTAATTGGCCCTTCCAGGCAACTAACCCCCCCCCCCCTTCTGTTTCCTTGTATCTGAAGGAGGAGGGTGCTTGCACACGAAAGCTTATGCCTTCAACAAAACGTTGTTGGTCTTAAAGGCGCTGCTGGACTCAAACTTCGTTCTAACAACCGGGCTCCCTCAGCCGGCCTTCCAGCCGTTTATCCCTGTCAATCACTCCCGCCCTTCCCAATCACAGCCCAGGATGCGCCATTCCCGCCCCGCTGCCGTCCCGTAGCGCCAAAAAGCCGTTTGATTCGGTTTGCTGCTCGACCCGCGCGACTCTCGGGTCCTCACTCCTCCGGCCGCCTCCGTGGATGGTTCCCTTTCCCCTCTCCCGGCGGCCTCTCCTTCACAACAGCCTTGCGAGATGGGCTGGAAAGAGAATGACTGAGGCGAGGCCGACGCGTGCGGCCCCCTTTCCCCTCCCTCCGCTTCTTTCCCCCTCACAACAACCCTGTGAGGTGGGCTAAGCGGAAGGCGCGGTCGGCCGGCCACCAGGCTGGCTTCCCCCCTCAGTACGCGCGCCTCCTCCCGCCTCAGCCCTCCCCTTCCCAGTCGTCCTCTTCCCCGAGGCCGCCTGCTGGCCTCGGCCCCGCCCCCTCTCCCCGGGTCCCGCGCGCTCCCGCCTTCCCCTCAGCGGCGAAGGGCCGCCCTCTTTTCCCAGCCCCGTCCCCTCGGCCTCGCGCGGTGCATGCCGGGCAAGGGAAGGGGCCGCGCGCGCGGAGCGGCGGGGGGGCGGGGGTGTTGGCGGCGGCGGCGGAGGCGGCGTCGCGTCAGGCCTGGATGTCTCGGGGCGAGTCGGCCCCCGGCTGGGGCTGGTGGCCTCCGTCGCGCCGGCGGCAGCAGCAGCATGGGAGGCGACGACGAACTGCGGTGGAAGGGGATGGCGCCGACGGGGGTCGGGCCTGGGTGCTCCCGGCAGTGGCGGGCTTGGCCGTGGCGGCCTCGCTCTCGCTCCTGGTCCTCCTGCTGGGCCTCTCCGGGGCAGCGCTGTTCGTGGCGGCGGCGGCGGGAGGGGCCTGGCTGGCGACGGCGGCGGGAGCTGGTAAAGGCAGGAAGCCGCCGCAGCTCCCTGCGCGGCCCGCCCCCACCTCTTCTTACAAGGCCGGCGCCTTGGCTAATGGGGGGCCTGCTATGAGCTACAGCCCGACGGAACGAAGGCGGCTCTGCGGGTAAGGCGCTCTGCACATGCTTGGGCGACGGCTCGAAAGGCCTTCCTGCGAGGGGCTTGGCAGTGAGGAGGGGTGGGGTGGGGACATAGCACTGCCTGATGTTCAGCCCCACACGGGAAGGGGACACTACCTGGGGAAGAAAAAACACTTCACATACGCTCTGGTGTCTTCCCTTTCTTGTAGCTCTGTACAATGTTGACGGACATAGTAGGAGAGCCCATGTGGTGGTTAGCATGTGGGAACTCTTCAAAATCCATGCTTGCCCGGAAATTTATTCAGTTGTTTTAATTTCTCAGCCTGACCTCTTTCACAGGGCGGTTGTGAGGATGAAATGGAGGTGGCCTTAGTTACTTCTACTGCCTTTTTTGTTTGGCCAGTCTATCCCTCCCCCCCCCCATCATTATTTCCAAGGGTTCTACTGCATGCTTTCTTGGACCACTGTGGAGCCCCAGTATTCTGAAGTGAGGAACTGCATTATCAGTGACCCCGTTTCCACTGTTTGCTGGTATAAAAAGGTAACAGGGTTTTCTGCCTGTTAAGGTTTCTATAGAGATGGTAAGTCCAGGAAATGAAGAGAGCCCATAGAGGGTTCTGTTCTTTGGTCCTAAGTATGACAAGAAATTGCTTTATGAAAAACATCTCTGATGCCTTGAGGAGCCCTTGATGCTGATATGTCTGGCTTAAGTGGGAGGGAATGAGTGCTGTCCAGTTGCAACTCTTCTGTAAGCTAGTTGGGGAAGGATCTTTGCTGGTGATGGACAGAAGCAGTTTATCCACCAAATAAGTTTAAAGCAAAAGCAACCAAGACTTCAGTGATGGAGCAAACACTCTGCTGCCATGGGCTGATGGGGGCAGATAAAGAAGAATGGCAATTGGTAAACCTTGGCCCCTTGAACATGTTCCTTTCTGACAGCAGAATGTTTACACTTGCACTGTTGTCCCTGAACCTTTCTTCCAGAAGCTCAGAAAGCTTACACAGAACCTACTGTATGTGAGCATCACAGTAATTCCCTGAAGCTGGTTGGGTTGAGAGATTGTGCATTGGATCCTATTGAAAAAATCTGCACATCCCCTCCTACAGCAACGCTCTGACTCCTCTGTTGAGTTGTGTTGGGGTTCTTCCATCCCCCAAGAGTAGTGTTTCAGGGGGTATTTCTAGCTGCTTTGGAGGTGGGTGGGGAGGCAAGGAAGCATATAGTTTGGATGGGATTTAATGACTTACCTAGGACCTTCCATTGACTGTTGTGGTTGTCCAGGGGTCCTTGCATGCAAACCCAGCTCTAGCCACTAAACTTCACTGGTATCTCAGTTGTCATGACCACAGTACACTAAGTGTTCTATCAGGACTCTGAAAACGTTGGTGAAGGTTTGCCTTGCAAACCCTGTGAGGGTGTCCTTCTGAGGTGAGATGGGTAAGCACTAGAGCGCACTGTGCCTTCCCCATATCAAGTTGCTTGGTGCCTGGGCTGTTGAGTTTTAGGTGAGATGTGTGTTTTTTTCTTTTTTATGAGGCTTTCTCTGGGTTGTGAGGCTGTCTTGGACACCAGTTTGTTGACTGTTTGCCTTGTTTGAGGATGCCCTTTTCTTGTCAATATTGTAATCATATTTTCCATTTGTGCCTGGGTTGAGCAAACCATGCAAGACATTTTAATACATTGATGGGGTTTTTGTGGTGGGTTTTATCTCATTTTATATTCTATTCATATTCTGTGAATCCCATTTATTCATCTGTAGCCTTGGTTGATGGCTGACAAGAGTGTGTGTGAAATCCGTTTAGGAGGCGGATGCCTTCTGCTTTCCTGAGGAATGTCTGTAACGGCTTGCAACCTCTGAGGAGTTGGAAAGACTTTAGAAAGCCTTCATCTTTTGAATACCTTGTTGTGTTTGACATTTTTATCATATCCTTACTCCAAGGAGCTCAGTGTGACATAAATGGCTTCCCCTTCTCTATTTTATCCTTACAAACTTCTTGTGAGTTGGCTAGGCTGAGTTAGCGTCTGGCCCAAAGTTTACCTGTTGAGTTTCATGGGCAAGCAAAGATTTGAACTTGCATATTTTCAGTCCCAGTCCAACACTGTAAACACAGTGCTGTATTGGTTATCTGTTGTGTTCATATAATTCTGGCAAGTAGAGAAAGTTGTTGCAAAAAAAAGCCTGGTTAGGACGGCGATTAGACTGCTCCATTTGAGATGCCCATTACAACCTTCTGGTCTGTGAACTTAGCATGGAACCTTTGCTGATTGGTAGTCTCATCTCTCTTCCCCTTGCCTGATTGTGTGTGCTGTGTGTCTTTTGTCTCTCTAGGGATCACCTAACTCAACCAACTCACTTTGCATTGCGCCGGCGCTACCCAATCAAGAAGGCCCAGTACGCCTCCCTGGGCACCCTGCCTTCCATTTGCTGGGATGGTTATCGGCGGAAACCCAGGTTATCTACTCATAACTCCCCCATGGTCCAGAGCCCAGTGACTGTGAAGATTGCACGGCCAGACAGCTACATTGGCCAGTCCCCACTGTGAGTGTTCTTCTAGATCCCTTGCTTACAAGGCCCTTGCAGACAGCGTACAGGACAGCTATCCAAGAAGAGCTTTCTTGAGAATGAAGCATTCTCTCTAACTGATTCTGCCTTCTAAATCGGTGGCTGGGTGCACTGAAGCTGCTTCTTCTATATAGCAAAGAAAAGGACACAGCCTCCCACTTGTAGGATCTTTCTCAGGGCCATGCCCCATCGGACCAAGACCCGATTAGCCTGTCAGTATGATTGTTCAGCAGTCTTGACAGCTGACGGCTCCAGAGTAGAGGTACTCAACTCTGTTGCTTGCAGAGAGCTACATTTACTGTTACCATCAAGCTTAAGAGCTATGTAACTACTATATGGCACGTCTGTCACCCCGCATACACATGTTATAATAGAACTATTTATATGAACTGTATAACTACAACTTTAAGTGCCAGAGTACCTCTGGGAATGTAGGGCTGTCTGTTCCCACAACAGTTGAACCTTAGCCTGCTCTTGTGTGTCCAGTGTGAAGGGAAGAGCTTCTCTGTCTGCCTTCTTGCTCTTTCCTTAGTATGAAGTACAGCATCTCAGATGAGTGAGATTGCTGAGGCTCCTGGAGGAGAGCAGATAGAGCATTGAGAAAGGGGAGTAAAACCACCTCCGTCCCCCTGTGGACAGCTTGCTCTTTTCCCAGGTGGCTGCCATGGTTGTACTCTCTCTTCCCTGTGGCCAGCATGCTCTCCTCTCAGCTGCCACCCAGGAGCTGGGATGAGAATGTAGAGACTAAGAGAAGGTGGGAGTTGTTGGAGAGGATGGGGCACTGTACTTTCATCCCTAGCATAAGGTTGGCAGCACGGAGACACTTGCACCTCAACCCATTCTCCAGCGGTTGTTTCAAGGCAGGAGCCACCTGCTAACTACAAGCCCCGCAGGGCAATGGCCTTGCTTATTTACCTGAAATGTTGGGTGGGTGCCAAATTGGGGAACAGTGCCTAGAAGAGCCACAGGTGTCTCCTGAGTCACTGAGAAAGTATCACTGCTCTAGAATGACTTTTTAATTTGCATCAGTGTTGCTCTGACAGTGCTTTGTGAGGTCACAAGCCAGCCTCAAAGTTGATCCGGACAGGCTGCCTACGTCCTGGCATTTTGCCAAGAAGCTCTGATTTGGGTGAAGTGGGTGGGAATGAGGGACAGGAATGACTTGGGTCTCAAGGTGCCACATCAAGATGGGGAAGAGCTTTCACGCTCGGTCACTGCCATGTTTTCATCTTTCAGGTTGGAACGGCTGGCTTCTCCTTTGGCTTTCTCTCCAGTGCCCAACAGTACTTTAGACCCATGTGCAAAGGAGACTGTGTTGAGTGCACTTAAGGAGAGTAGAAAGAGGAATGCGGAAGATGGCGATCAAAGCTTCCAAAGAAGCCAGGACAACAAGAGACGGTAAGGGGCCAGTGTGGGGAGTGGCATGGGGCGGGGGACAGACCCTGGGACTGGATGTCCACGAGAAGGTTTTGTTCAGGAATTAAAATAATCAACACTGATTCACTTCAGTGGTAGGAGAACAGGCAGGAATTGTTAACTCTGCCTGTCAAGTTTGTGCCCAGTTCTGGACTGCCCTTTCTGACTGAGGAGCAACTAGTCTGGGTTTCAGGCCTAGAACTTCACAAGAGACAGATAAATAGATGGGACGAAGGAGTGTTCCTTTTGCTAGCAACGAAGTGCCTATAGTAAGCCTAGGAAACTTTGTACCATTCTCCTCCATCGCGAACAAGAAATGATGCACAAGTTGTGACAAAATCTTGAAGTGTTTTTCCAGCTGTGGCAAGAAGCTTTGCTGGGGACAGAACTGTGCAGTCTTGTTGGGTGCACATTCGGGGGGGGCGCTCCTTTTCCAACTGTCTGGCCCAATGGGCGCATTTGTAGCTGCATGCCAATACTTCAGGCTCTATGCCACCTGTTTTCTCAGCAAGAAGGGGCCGGTGACATCGGTTCATCAAGTGTGACATCCTTTATTTACCTCGGTGTAGTGCCTGGGCGTTGTTGGGAAGGGGGAACCATGTGTGGTGGTGTTGATGGGCAGTATGTAAAGTCCCTCCTTCAGTTATTGGAGTGGGGGGAGCCCACATCTACGTTTCTCAAGAGGATCAGGTGTTCCATAGATTAAACTACCTTTTTTTCCTTCCGTGAATCAAGTGGCTTGAGGTGTGTATGGTTGTGATGAATTGGGAAGGGTTCAATGTGTACTCTGCAGCTGCTACTGTTCTGATCAAAGTGGCGGTCTTCTATGACTATATTTCATCTTGGGAAAAGAAACCCCCCAAGTGCTGGGAGAGCTTGATCACAGACAGCTCTGGTAATACGTAGTCAGAGGTGAGAAATGATTACTTGCTCTGTCTGAGGCAAACTCTAAACCGGGAGATTCCCTAGCAACTGGAGAGTAGCATTCGTCTGGCTGTGTTCAGTGATCCATTTGCCCCCTTGGTGTCCGATGCTGAGTTTTTCATCTAGATTTTTTTCCTTTCTGCAGGCGCCATGATAGCAGTGGGAGCGGACAGTCTGCATTTGAGCCTTTGGTGGCCAATGGCGCCCCAGCATCTCTGGTGCCCAAGTGAGTCCTGAGACTTTGTTGTGGGACCCTCCTTCCTGGGGGTACCACTTTGTTAGGCTGAGTGGGAGGAGAAATCAAGATTGGTAGTGCACTGGTAATATTTGACTCTTTCCCTAGGCCTGGTTCCCTGAAGCGGAGCCTTGCCTCCCACAGTTTGGACAATAGCTCCTCCAAGAGGTCACGCACATCCTCCCTCAGTTCCGTGAACAGCCTTTATGTGGGCGGAATTCCCAGTTCCATCCGCAATGCCATCGCCAGCTCCTACAGCTCCACCCGAGGCCTCTCTCAGGTATGCCGTCTGTGGTGCCTGGCAGGGCACATTGCTCTGAGTTGGCAGAGGCTGGTATACTTCTGGGTTGGCCCTTTCAGGGACCCTGGCACTATCAGATAAAGCAGCTCTAGAATTTTCAGCTGCTGAAGCATACTCTTTATTTAACCAGACTTACAGGGTGATATAGAAGCGCGGGTGAGACTAATTCTTCTTGCTTCTCTGTCACGCTCTTCCTTCCCTCAGCTGTGGAAGAGAAGCGGCCCAAGTACCTCTCCACTCTCCAGTCCGGCTTCCTCCCGTTCGCAGACTCCTGAAAGACCTAACAAGAAAGCAAGGTGCCCCGACGCCAGCCTCATGTGAGTGTTGCTTCTCTGCCTCATCCTGACACCAGGCACTGGGAGGTTTTTTGGAGGGGCTAGGTCTCCTGCGTAGACTCTGAATTGTGATTGATCTCTTTGGTTTCTCTTGTTGCATCCCCACTGCATTTACCAGCAACATTAAGCCAAGCTAGCTTTTAGGAGCTGGTGTAGCATAACTGCCAAGGGAGTGATCTGTGGACTGAGAGGTTGCAGGTTCAGAGCTCATCTTGGCCATAAATCCACCAGATTGCCATAGGTAAACCACTGTCCCTGATCCCCTTTCTCTCATCCGGTTAGTTTTAATGGTATTGGCCTGTGTTTTAATGACTTTGCTTTTAGTGGTTTTATTAGCTATAAGCCACCTTGAGCAGATCTCTGAAGAGGCAGCATGTACGTTTTCTAAATAAAATAATAAAATCCGCAGCATGAGAGACAGTAATATTGGCCTGTAGTACAGGGTTGTTATAAGGTAATAGATGTGGTTGACTATATGTGAAATGTTTTGAGGAATGTAGAAAAAAACCCCCCTTTAATATTTATGTGCTAGGTTCTCTGGTAGCATCATTTTTCTGTGTAATAGTGTTTGGGAGGTGGGTTATAATCTATGAAAAGATAGGGTTGGCTCCTGTGATAAGTGCATTTTGGGACTGCTGCTAGGTGAGGTGTGAGTGGGATCTAACCTCAGGGCAGAGCCTGGTGAAAGAAGCGAGTCCTGAAGAATTCTCTTAACTTTTTTCTCCTGTTGCTTCAGAGAGGCGGAGTCTCACCAATCCAGCACGTCAACACCTGTGAAGGCAAACACGGAGAAGCAGGCAGAGAAGAGTGAGTATGAATGCTGAGGGGTTCTGCTAAAAGGGAGGGGGGACATATTGGACAGGAGCATAAGCAAGGCCTTTCTACAGAGGGGGATTGAACCTGGTGTAAGTATTTTCTTTTGTGTAAAACTTCTTCTGACTCACAGGATTGGGGGGGGGGGGGCGCAAACATGTCTGTATAAGTCCACATGAAAAACTACCTGCAGGCTTTTTGCAAAGTTATTTTTGTGTGCCTGTTGTAATGTCTCCTAGCATGATTTTGAAATGTTTGGGGCTCATAGACAAAGGCTGCCAGATGCTAGTGGCGCACAAGCGCAGGTCTCCTTTGGGCTTAGTATTGTCACATCTGTAAACCAGGCTTGCTGACTCTGGCTTCCTTTTCCAGGTGCAGAAACACCTGTGCGGAACAGACACAGCTCTCTAAGTTTGCAGTCCTCGTCAGGCAGCAATGGCAAACGCAAGCGTAAGATCCAACTGCTCTCTGCTCGGCGTGGAGATAATTTCACCTTGGTATGTGTCTTCCACCCTTCAGCAATTCTTTCCATGTCCTGAGATAAGGAGTGACTTATGAGCAGAGTTCGGGCTATCCTGTGTAGCAGACTGGTAATGAGGTGTCCAAGAGGGAATGATGCATGTGCTGTATTCAAGTCCTGCTCCTTCCTCTGTGTCTGTTTGAACAAACGATTGTTGTGGAATAACTCATTTCCTCGTTTCGTTGGTTCACATGATCAGAGAGTGAACCCTGAGGGTGAGCATCTTGGCATGACAGACTGAGGCCACCTTTTCCTCTTGGCGTCTGCTCAGTGGCAAGATATAGTGCCTACTTTGAGACAAGTGCTGAATTTGCATTTCTCTTGGCAGCCTCCTCCACCTCAGCTAGGCTATGCTGTCACTTCTGAGGACTTGGATGCAGAAAAAAAGGCAACTCTGCAATGGTTCAACAAGGTCTTGGAGGACAAAACTGGTAAGAGAGAGACTCCTTTGCTCCAAGTTACTTATGTATGAATTTCTATAAATTATAGAACTGAGTGGGGGGCAGCCCAAAATAGCTAAAGAAATGGAAGACTGGTGGAATAAAAATGGAAAAGGGACATTGGGTCTACTCTTGTTCAGGCCTTGATATCACCAATCCACACAGTCTCTTCAGAACATTCAGTTGGTTTTGTGGCTCTGGAGCTCTGCTGCTTTTCCTGCATGATTTTCTTCTCCAACAGATTCTACCCCAAGTACATCTGCAGAGATTGCCTCCCCACCCAATACCTTGTCCTCACTGATGCCGGCTAAGCCTGCCTCTGTTCCATTGATGGGTATGGGTACAGGAACCAATCCCCTTTTGGAAAGCCTGAAGAAGATGCAAGAAGGACAGAGTAGTGCAGTGCAAGCAGGTCAGTGGACCAAAGACAGTGAACATTTTCCTCTTTTGGATGGCCTTTGGAACTGTTTTGGGGTTTTTTCCCTCCCATGTGTTAGTTTACGGGATGTTATGACAATTGGCCTTGGTTCATATGTTAGAAGAGAAGTCAGAAGTGTATTAGTAGGCCAAGGGTCTCAGATCTTGTCGAAATTTTGAGATTAGGAGGTGGGTGCCACTGCCAAATACTCTAGGGTGGGGGCTGGAGCAAATCACAGAATGGCTGCCATTGGGTCCTGGAGCCCATCACCACATGTTGGGGTGATTGCAAGCCAAGTATCTCCCTACAAGGGAGGCAGCTGTTTCTGAATGGCTGCTGCCTGCAGGCTCAAAGGTGATGCCTCCTGGGTACTTCTGAAGCCTCTCCTGCTCCCATGAGGCAGAGGAAAGCTGGTATTGGCTGTTTGCTTTGGTGAAGGTGATTTGAGGATGAAGCAAGCGGGTGCCATTGTTTCCATGGCCTCCAAATTGGGTATAACTGGGATGGTCCTTTTGGCGACGGAACTTTCATTAAGCAATACCCAAACCCGTTAAAGAGAACACAAAGCATTAGATCAAAAAGAGTCAGCTGCAATAGATCAGTTTGCAGGGATTAAGGGATAAGCTTACTTACATCCTGCGAGAGCACAGTACAGAATTCGGAGGTTTCTGCCAAACATCATAGGTGGGCATATCGTTAACGCACATTCTCCCCCATCATGCTTGATGATAAGCCACTAAATACTCTGCTTCTGTCATACATAAAAATTTGGACATTGCCGACAGATAAATTACACCTTCAGCCTTACTTCTGCCAGGGTGATCCTTGTCCCCCTTTGACGTGCACTAATGATTGTGATCTGCATTCTGGATTCACTAATCAAAAAGAAATGGATGTGACTGCTTTCCCATGGGGTGGGATATTGTGTACCTTCATGGATGTTCTGAACACTGTCATTGTTCATGCAGATACTAGATCTATAAGCTTTTCCTTTTTCAGCTTCAGCTTCCGCCACACAGACTCCAGAAACCACAGTACCTGCAGTTTCTCTGGATTTGGGCTCCCCTGCACCTGCGACCTCAGCTGAGGCCAAGCCCTCACTCACCCTAAGTGTACCTCCTTCCTTGGCTCCTCCTCCTTCCACTGCTGTCCAGCCTGCCAGCAGTATAAGTAGCTTGGTGACAACTCCCTCCGAATTGGGCCAAACCCCATCAAGGCCCTCCTCTGCCCCGAAGCCGAGCATCCTCTTTGGAATTCTCACCAGCCCTCCCGCCAGCCAGCCGGCTGCAGCAGCAACAGCAGCAGCAGTGTCTTCTGTTTCCAGCACAGCGCCTGTATTCAAACCTATCTTTGGCAATGTTACAAAAATGGAGAGCCCTGGTTTCTCCGCAGGCAGCACCTCTTCGGCTGTTGCAACGCCCCCTGGGACTGTGCCCTCCTCTGCACCTCCTTCTGTTACTCCCAGCAGCAGCAGCACGTTCAAGTCCATCTTTGGGAGCGTGCCACCACTTGCGACTGCTGCTCCTCCCGCCACCACAGCATCTTTCTTTGCATTCAAGAACAGCCCCCAGCCAACCCCAGCCCCTGGTCTGCCCACCACCGTCTCGAGCACATCATCCGGGTTTCCTGTCCCCTCCGAGTCTGTTGTGACTACATCGATGTCCCCCTCAACCACCATGAACGTGACGGCTGTCTCCACGAGCACACCGGTGTTCAGCTTCAACCTTGGTATGCCAGCCTCCACCTCTGCACCAAGCACCACAGCGGCTGTCACCACCGCCTCATCCCAGCCCTTCCTGTTTGGGGTCTCCTCCAGTGGCACTGCAGCCTCCACCGCAGCTACAGCACCCCTTTTCCAGTTTGGGAAGCCGGCTACCGCTGCTGGCCCCAGCAATGCCTTGACAGGCTCTGCCTTCAGCCAGGCACCTGCCAGCACTGCAGAGTCTGTTCCAAGCAGCACCACCACCACGGCTGCCACCGTCGGCTTCAGTATCTTCGGCAGCGGGGGCAGCAGTACTGCCACCACTCAGGCCTCATCTGCTGCACCACCTTCGACACAGCCTACACTGACATTTGGGTCAGGTCCCTCTGCTTTTAGCGGGGCCTTTGGCACCCCTTCAAAACCACCTCCTCCGTACACGGGGGATGCCAGCCAGGTGACTTTTGAGCCCAGCGTCCCTGATGGGCAGCAGCTCACCACCAAGCCGGCAGCTGGCCCAGTGAGCTTTGGGACACCTTTCAGCTTCTCCGGCTCAGTTGCTCAGCCGGCCGCACAGCCAGCATTTGGCAGCACCACACAGACGACCTTTGGTGGGACTGGGCCTCTCGCATCCTTTGGCACCAAAAGTACCACCCAGCCGGCATTTGGAGCCACGACATCCATCTTCTCCTTTGGGACGGCCACCACATCGGCCGTGTCAGGTTTTGGATCCAACACCCAGACTACAAACAGCAGCACAAGGGGCTCAGTGTTTGGTAGCTCCACCCCGTCTCCATTCACGTTTGGGGCATCTACTGCACCAGCAGCAGGAAGCAGTACCTTTGGCATTGGCACTCCAGCTGCTGCAAGCTCCAGCACCCCCATGGTGGGCTTCAGCTTCAGCGGACAGAGTGGGACTGTGGGCGCAGCTACACCCTTTGCCTCTCCCTTGGCACAAAACCCGCTGGGTGCCCAGAACCAGAGTACCCCCTTTGCTTTCAGTATCCCCGGCACTCCGGAGAGCAAGCCAGCGTTTGGAGGTGAGGCTTCTTTTGAACAGTTTGACAGCCAGATCTCTTGGGCGAAGTGGCAGCGGGGGAAGCAGAGGGCCTGATGAAGCTGAGTACTGTTTTTGTTGTAATTGTTTAATTAAGGATGTGTGCAGTCTCATTTCCACGGTGGAAGTGAGCCTTTGTTGATAATGATTCTGCGTCCAGAAGATCCACATTGTAAAATTTCAGGAATGAGCATGCAGAGATGCACGTGCTCATTGGTGTGAATTTCTGCTTTCAGAACTTGGGACATCCCTTTTCTTGCACTGCGGAGTATATTCAGTGCTTTGCTTTGTCACAGGACAGGCAGAAGTTGAGTTTGGAGAGGCAGGGTCATTTCTGGGATGTTAGATGGTGATTTTGTCTTGTCTTCTGGGCCTTACTTTGGGAAGAGATGCCACAAAAGAGGGGGAAAGGGGTTAGATAGCGGAGGAGCTGGTGTCCTCACTCCCAACTGAAGAAAGGAGAGAGAGAGCAAAGGACCTGATTGCTGACCTGTTCCCATTTGCTATGATAGAGAGCAGGTCTCAGGATCCTTTACTGTTCGCCTCCTGATTCCCCCCCCCCCCCAATGCTCCTCTAACCTAACCATTGTTTTGTGTTCTAGGTACTCCTGCCCCCGCTTTTGGGCAGAGCTCACCTGCGCCTCGAGGAACTACTGGGGGAAGTAACCTTTCTTTTGGCACCCCCATTACCCCAGCCTTTGGAGGAACAGGGCCTACATTTGGTAAGAATCTTGAGCATCGGAAAGCATTTCACCTTGTCTCCCTGTCCCTCAAGTTTGAAAGGGAAAGGGTAGGGGTAAAAAAACTTGTGCAGCAGTTCCCTTAAGTTTGTGTCATGCTTGTATCTTGTGGGGTGAAAGAGAAATGAAAGGATTTTGAGGCTGCTGCATGTAAACTGTTTTTTTTTGGGGGGGGGGTTGTCTTCTGCCTTGGGAAAAGGCTGAAGAAGGCCTTGCTTCTCTCCTCTTCTTCCAGGGCCATCAGCACCTGCATTCTCCATTGGGGCAGGATCCAAAACACTGAGCCGGCAGCGCTTGCAGGCCCGACGGCAACATCCCCGCAAAAAGTAGCCAGGAGATTCTCACTTGGACTTCAGCTTCTGACTTTACCCATTCAGAGGTCCGGGCCAGGCATACGAATCAAGGGAGGTGTGTTCTGGCCTCTGTCGTTCGTGAGGCTGACCCAACAGTCTCATTCTGTGAAATCCACAGGAAATTACTTTGGATTGCAGCAGTTGTTTCTCCCTACCCACCCACCCACTCAAGTGGGACAGGGGAAACCAAGCCCTTTTTACTTGAACAATCCACGGCTGAGTCTGGATGGAATTTTGTACGTATCTGCTACCTTCCCTCCCCCATGTGGACAGTCTCCCATGGGTCTGTCTTCCCCAAATCCTTGCCTCCTCTGACCTCAGCCCTGACACCCAAGTTGGGCTGCCAAGTGAGGGTGGTGTGTTAAGGAGGGGGGAGGTGCTTGGCTGTTGGCATGTTCCCAGTTGCAACCGACTCCATTTCTGTCATCCCCTCTGTCTCCCTCCCCCATTCCTTATCCCCCTTCATATTTTAAAACTCTGTATATGGTGTCCCCTGGTACTGGCAGAGGCCAGCTTTTAGAAGCCCCTCCCCTAGGATGTAGGATGCCGTCACGCATCTCCAGTCTCAACTCATCTCCAAGGTGAACCCCCTCCAGTTTGTAGATCGTCTCTTCTCCCACAATCCAAGCAAGGAGGGGGAAGCCCATCCTGTCAAGGTTTTTGTGGTTTCACAGGGGCTCTTGGTTGAAACACTAATCACAGTTAACGGTGGCTGCAGGACTGGTCAGAGGTCCCAGTGAATGGAAAAGATGGATCTTCCGGAGCGAGGAGGCACGGAGGGGAGGCCCCCACCCTCTGTGCTGCTTGCGTGAGCCAGTGGCAAGGGAGGCACTGCTGCTCTACTGAAGTACCCTGTTCTTTTTTTCTCCCCTTCCCAAATTCTCTGTGTTTGTTCACTGTATGTTTGTGCTCTAATTCTTTTTTTTTTTCTTTTTAATTTGCTCTGTGAATCGAGTTTGGAGGAAGAACTTAATTGTATGTATGGCGGCATGTTGATAATGCCGGACTTGCTGTAAACATTTTTGGGGGTCGCCTGTCTCCAGCGGAGACGAACCCCACCTAATTGGGTGTGGACGGTAGCGTCACTGTGTGGCTACAAGCGTTGAATGAACTTGATCGTGAAGTGCTGATTGGAAGGCTGGCAGTGGGGAGGGGTGGGTGGGGTCGTCTCTCCAACCACTCAGTGATTCTGGGGCCCTGCTTGGAGGCTGGATGCCTCACTCTCCCAAAGACTGAGAGGGACGCATGTTCTCTTGTGGAAGGGCTTCTTCCAGCTCCCCAGTGGAAGAGAAATCACTGCAAAAGAATTTATCGAATTCTCGGCATAAGCCAAAATACACATCCATCACTCTCTTCCCGGTGGATTTCCTCTTGCATTTGCAGGCATTGCATAAGAGGGACTCAACAAATAGAATTCCTCCCTCTCTCCCAGGGAAGGGGACTGGTATAAGAACCCCCAGTCCCTGCCACCACCTCCTCCCCCGATCTCGGAAGTGCAAATCCCGCTGCCAGCTCTTTTTAATAACATTGGAGACAACAGTGTGAATGTGTGCGTGCGCCTGCCTAACTCTAAATTAAAAAAAATATTTAAACATTTTTTAACAAAATAAAACTTTATTTTTATATTTAAGCTAAA
Source organism: Lepidodactylus listeri (assembly GCA_029233225.1). Lineage (NCBI taxonomy): Eukaryota > Metazoa > Chordata > Lepidosauria > Squamata > Gekkonidae > Lepidodactylus > Lepidodactylus listeri. Next base: position 30,972,484 of record JARCFY010000019.1, on the reverse strand, counting down.
TTGCCTTCGAATTCCTTCAAGCTTGGTTCATAGAGGTGTGAAAGTACAAAGCTGTTTGTTAGGAATTGGCCTGCGCAGTTGTGAGGGGGAGGGGCAGTAGCGGTCATGGCCCAGGCCTCTCTCCTCACCTGATGACTTTGGGGGAGCATCCAGGCTTGCCCTTTCGCTTGCCGCTGCCTCCATGCACAGGCCAGTGTTTCGTATGTTTTTGTGTTTAGAATGTGGACGTGGCTAAGTTTTTGTTTAATGCTTTGAGAGCTCTTGCACGTTTAGATGGTGTCGTTGGGGGGGGGGGGGTGTTCTGTGTGGGCCAAGAAGCATCTCTTGAGTACCGAGGGGAGAGATCTGACAGGCTGCTGGATGCGTTGTAAGGAATGTGCGTCGCTTGCAAAGGTGCTGGCCCTCTTTGAGGTGTCAACAGCTCAGAGAATGTCAGCGTTTAGGATACCAAAGCCAGTGTCTTATCATGGGAATAGTGCTGTCTTCAAGAATCTAGTTTCCGTGGCCAAGGTTTTGTTTTTACCCAGGGCTAGCCCATAATGCATCAGCATACATTATGTGTCAGGAGGGGGCATGTAACTAGCGCTTCTCATATTGTGGAGTTAATGTGACTTTTGTCTCCTCAAATCCGACAGAGGAGATTAAATTCTCACTCCTGCCATTTGGGGGGTGGGGGTGGGGGCATGACTAGCAGTTAGTTATCCAACCTGCCCAGGGAAGCAGGCAGCCCTTTCTCAAAGCTGTGTCCTCTGGTTGCGGAAGGGCCTTTGCTGGGAGATGCTGTGCGAGTGGGGTGCAGTATGTGAATATGGGAAGAATGGGTCTGGCCTTTTTTTTAAAATGTTGCAATGAATACTTGGATCATTCCTGTTGAGGGTTTTAGTGTGAATGTGCAATTTCCCCCCCCTTGCTTACATTGATTTAAAATAAAAACAAAACTGCTTGAGCCCCGGTCTCCCGCTTTTCTGTTCCTTTTTTGGTCATCAGGCTGTTGCCTGTGAATTCAGTGTGCAGCAGTAGTTCAGGGCTGTTCCAAAACGGTCCACTTCCTCATCCACAGAGGCCTTTCTGTTTAGGTTGCTCATGGGAGTTCTGAACTAACCAAGTTGAGCAGCCCCTAGCAATAAGATGCATTTCTGGCTTTGTGTGTCCTTAAAATGGGGCTACAAGTTTGAAGGCAAAGCCTTTTGCTGTTTTTCTCTCGGGTTGAGGTAATAGGATAAACCTCAGAAGCCTTTGTGCTCTGAAACTGAATGGGTTTTCCAGCGCAACTCTTACATTGGAAGTTCAGGCTATGTTGTGACTCCTTCTCACTGAGAGAGCAACAGGTATCTGAAGAACTGAGCAGTGACTCAAGAAAGCTCATACCGTGCAACTGAACTCTTGCTATAGACAAACACAGGTACCCGTCTTGAGGATTTGCCTGCTTCTGGAAGAGAATTTAGTCCTCCTATGATTGCAGCTAATAACAGAGGGAGTCCACACTGGTGTTAACTTTTTTCTTCTGTTTCCATGCTGTGGTTAATGTACACCTATCTTATATGAAGATGAATACAGGTGGCTGAGAGTGCCACCCATATCAGAGTAAAAGGGCACCCTGCATAGTATAACTCCTAGAGGATCTAAGCCTAGCAAAGGAACACAGAAAGCTGCTGGATTTCGTGGATGATATCCTGGATTCCCCAGTAGTTTATGAGTTTAGTGGCTAAGGCAGGCCTGCTTCAACAGGTGGGACCTAGGAAAGCCCTGGTCATACACAGAGCTATTGCCTCATCAACTTCCAGTGCCAGACTGAAACCTGTGGGTGCTTAACAGAATCCTTCTGTTAGTGAGGCAGGTTGTGCTCAGCTTGCCTTAGTCCTCTTTGAGTCTACAAGTGTCTGTTTCCTTCTTGCTCACATCTCCCTGTATGTACCGTCACACTGGATTCAACCAGGGCAGAACAAGCAGTTCCCTGAGCACTGCTGAACTACTGGACTTGTAGGAAAGCAATCTCTGCAGCATGGAGAATGTTATAGATGCTTATTCAGTACTGGGGGATAATACATGTGCACCCAAACATAGTATGGGAGAAGGAATGAGTAAAAAGCACTGACCCCACAGGGGAGAAAAATCTAGGCGATCCATTTTCCTTATTTTATTAATATGGCTACACCATGCTGTAGTCCACACAGGCAGTCTTGGTCTCATCTGGCTCCAGCAACAAGCTCACAAAGCACCTCTTGCCTGTTTCATCCTCTTTTTAGGAACAGGGCAAGAGTCTTCTTCTTCTGCAGTGTTTTCAGCCTCGGAGCTAGAAAAGAAATAACCAGAAGAGCTGAAACAGATGTACCTTACCCGACACACTGGACATAACTAAAATGAAGCTTTTGCACCTTCCTGCAGATAGGCAAGACAGAACAGTTGTCCCCTCTTGGAGGATTTGATTGTTCATTTAAATGCACTGATATTTTAATAAACCCTATGATTTATAATCCCACTTGATGAAATTTTAAAACAATGTCTTTTTGTTCATTTTCTATTTGAAACTTTATACCTGAATAAGGATGCTAAGGGGGACACTTTTGTGACCCACTTTAGTGTCAAGCACAAGTTTTGCACCCTCACCTTTCCTCAGAGGCTCCTCCATGCCACCTTTCCAATACTGCAACAAAGAACCCATTTGTCAGAGTTTCCTTTGGGGACGCGCGGAGGCAGAAGTTGGCCTCAGCAAAGGTGCCTGAACCACGATGGGACCAGGAGGGCAGGACTTTCACCAGCCTGGAAGAGATACAGAAGAGCAAGCCTGGCTTGAGTGGCAGATCACCTCTTGCTTCTTCAGACAGGTGCCTGGAGTCCTGCACCCTTCAGCTGAAAGCTAAGCGTGTGCATTTCTCCAATTCTTTAGTGGTTGATTAGCGGTGTTCCTAAGTACGCTGAAGATGCTGAATAAAGCCATCCTGAAGAGGCACCTGAGATACATACTGTTCAGCTTCGGACTGGACAAGGGGGGTAGCTCAAGACAAACACCTTCCCTGTCCTCCATCCCATGTTGAGCTCAAAGCACACCCTCCTTGCTCCTGCCACCCCAGTACCTGAAGTCTTTTTCCCGCTGCTGCAGCACATCCCACACCACATCTTCATTCTCCTCCTGGTACACTGAGCATGTGGAATAAACCAGGCGTTGGAGTGCAGGAAAGCTCAAGGCGTGAGCCAGCATCTTTTTCTGAAATCCAGCCAGTGCTTGCAGCCGCTCTGGGAGAGAGGTGTTGTCCACTGGCAACTGGCTGGCCATTCCTAAGGACAGAAAGGAGTGCTCATGGAGCAGGGTATGAAACTCAGTACTCCCAACCCTGTGGCATCTAGTTGCTGGCAACCACACTACTTTGTTTCAGTTCCTTGGGATACTAGCAATTCACACCCACAGGAAATAGCTGCCAGTTTGTACCATCCTAGACAGCCCCTAACTAGGCATCCTTCGATCTACAGTCTTACCTGCAGCCAATACCGGGTTACTGTTGTGATCCTAGACAGACGAACACAGCTATCATAGCTAAGACAAACATGAGCCTAGTCACCACCTTAGAGAAGAGTTTACTGCAGTTTAAGTTTTCATGGACTACCTAGCTTTGAAGGTGGAGGAGTCTTTACTAAGAGTTGACAAAATAACCGAAGACTTCCTTGGTGTTAGTGAAACCAGAGAGACTGACGATTACTAGTGTTTCTGCTTTCAGTAATTTTCTCTTGAAATCCACTGTGGTGTAGTGGTTAAGAGTGTCAGACAAGTTTGTGGAAGACCCCAATTCAAATCCCCACTCATGCCATGGAAGGTTGCTGGGTCACCTTGGGCCAGTCACACACACTCAGCCTAATCCACCTTGTTTTGAGGATAAAATGGAGAGGACAAGTGATGTAAGCAGCTTTGAGTCCCCCCTTGGGGGGGGGGGCAGGACCATAAATGAATTATATAGTATTCAGCTTTATCTAGAAAGGGGCTTTCCCTGCACTAGAGCAAACAGGAACTGTTAAAAGAGAAAAAGCTTAAGAGTTCCAACCGATGCTTCCTCTAAGCTGTGGAGTCTTGTGAGCAAAAATTCTACTTTGTGAACCACTGGCATTCAAGTTGTGAGCGAGTGATTTGGCTGCTGCATAAATTACTTGGCTCTGGAGCCGTCCTTCCTGAGCTAAGATGAAAATATGTGAGCTGGAGGCTAAAAAACAGCTCACACTAACTCAGAGAGAACACTGGTTTCAACCCCTCTGCAATACTGCAGCTGTGCTTGTAACCCCACTCACTCACCCAAAGACCAGCAAAGAGAATATTTCCTTTCTTGGTCTTGTGATCTTGTTTTCTTCAGTTTGCTTACAACACTGCATGAAAAAAGGTCCCCGGAGGACCCTATGATGGAAAGCTCCCTCCCTCGGCCCATCGCCCCCATTTACCCGAGCCACTGCATGAAGGGTCCAGAAGGATATATCTCACTTGGCAGTACTTGGGGTCACCAGGGTCTGTGGTTAAGAAGTCTTGATGCACCAGCTGGTAGCAGGTGGCCCCAGCCCGCATCAGCATCGTGCTCATGGTGGCCAGGCGCTTGGCATCTCGGTCGAAGGCGAAGATCCGGCTGCATTTCAAAGACAAAATCAATGGGTACGAATGCTGACAGCAGGAGAGAAGAGATTGGATTTATACCCTGCCCTTCACTATTGGAAGGAGTCCCAGAGTGGCTTACAATCCCTTTCCCTTCCCCTCTCCACAACACCACCCTGTGAGGTAGGTAGGACTGAGAGAGCTCTCTCGAGAACTGCCTGTGAGAGAACAGCTCTGAGAGAACTGGGACTGACCCAAGGTCACACCAGCAACTGCATGTACAGGAGTGGGGACTCAAACCCGGTTCTCCCAGATTAGAGTCCACGCTCTTAGCCACTACACCAAACTGGCTCTCGGGACCACCCTTCTGGACCACCTCTTTCAACTGGACCGTTAGTACCAGGGTGTGAAGAAGCATTTGATGGAAAGGCACAGCATCTCCAGAGGTCAGCAGAGTAAAGAAGTGTTTCCCTGAGTGCCCCAAAGGACAGACCTGCTCTTAAACATCTCCATGTGCTGACCCCTTTGGCAGTGGACTACAGTTGCTGGAAAACAAGCCAGACCACAGGGAAGGTGTGGGGAGAGAATCTATGCTTCAGCATCCAGTAGCGGTTCTTTCTTCCCTTGAATTGGCAGAGAACCTCAGAAACCTCGATTACTGGCAGAATACTCCTTAAATTCCCAGAGTCTCTCTCCTTGCCAGGATACACAGAAGCCACTGTCCTAGCAGGGCCTGTTCCCCTCTCATTCTTGGGACCCCTTGTTCATACTCTCTCACCCCTTGTTCTTCATGACAGCAGCCAGATGACTGGTCTTGTTACCAGGTGCAGCGCAGGCATCGAGCACGTGGGACCCTGGCGGTGGGTTGAGAAGAAAAGCAGGGAGGCAGCTAGCCTGGGAAAGAGACAGAGTCACTTAGGAGGTCTGAACATTCTGGGCCACCTCTTTCAACCAGACCACCAGTAGCAGGGTGTGAAGAAGCATATGACATAGCTGGGGTAGTCCAAATCAGCATCACCCTGTGCAAAGTCTCTCATATCACTCCGTAGCTGGTGTCTGACTTCTGCAGAGAAGCACAACCTTATGGTGGCAGACAAGGGGTTTAAATTGGCAAGGACAAGCTTAAATTCTTGACTGGGAGATGTTATCACAAGGTGAGAAATCCCAGTTCTTAGAAATGTCCTTGTGCTGGGGGGAACGACTCCAGAATCTCTCCTAGAACCTGAACTATATTGTTCTTAGTTAAAGGACACAACATTTCTTCCAGAAACTAGCAGGTGTTACTAAGACGGACAAGACTGCCAGAACTCTTACAGACGGTGCTTCCTGTGATGCCTTGATTGTATAACAGTCATGCTGTGTTCTCAGGGCGAGACCAGCCTTTGAATGCAGATTATTCCACATGGAAAAAACACTAGTAGTTGGGGCAACAGAGAGACTGCTCCCCAGGCCCTCCTGTGTCCACACCAAGCTGCACAGGTTGACATGAAGCATCAGGAGGCCACAGAAAGGATTCTTCCAGTGCTCAGCCAAAAACAGACTCTGGCCTGAAGCAACTGCAGTTGGAAGGTGGCCAAAGGTTAAGCCAGGCAGCACAGCAGAAGGTTAGGAAGAAATTCCTGAAATGCGCTCCACACATCCTCGTCCCTCTGAGAGCCCTACCACACCACAGGCTCTACCTTCCGCCCCAGCCAGGCTCACCTTGTCTTGCAGGATAATATGCCCTGCCACATACAGCTGATTGTCATGGAAGTCCGTTTGTGGGGGGAAGATCAGCAGCTCAGGAAGATGGGGGTCCAGATAGAACTTCCTTCCTGACAAGGAGCTCACTTCCTCCATTCTAAAGAAGAGAGGAGACAGGAATGGTAGTTACCTTGGTCCTCAAGCCCAGAAACCTTTGCATGCCATGGCTTCAGAGCAAGCTGGCCAGAAGAACCTCCCCAGTGCTGGAGAATCTGCCCCACAACTGACAATGCTCTTCTTTTTAAAAAGGACTTTTCAGAGCCAGCTATTTACTAGAGACCACTTGTGAGGCCAGGAGGAAGCGTGCTGGGAGTGGAGTGGCACGAGCAGGAAAGACCACCTGGCACTGCCACAGGGCAAGCACCCACCTCCCCAGGAGTGAGCAGGAGCCAGGAGGGGCCAAACCAACCTGCCAGCCTTGCCCTGGTACGTGTACTGCTGCCGTTTGAAATAATCCACGACGTCATCCAGGTGTGTTTTCAGTGTGTTCACTCGGACATAGCGTGGCACCTGAGGAGCTGGAAGGGCAAGTATGGGGATGTTTCAAAGTCAGGTTGTCACTCGTTAAGCCTTTTCCCTTGTATCCCATCTTGACAGGCTGAGTGCCGCCTCCTGAGTAATCCATATATACCTCTCCTCCAGACTGTCCAGCTGCTTCTTGACACCTCCCTTTTCTGGATCACATTTCCCTGGAGGGTACACATGTAGCTGCCGTATACTGAATCAGACTCTTGGCGCATCAAAGTCAGTACTGTCTACTCAGACTGGCAGCAGCTCACCAGGGTCTTAGGCAGAGGTCTTTCACATCACCTGCTCCCTGATCCTTTCAACTGGAGATATACCGGGTATTGAACCTGGGACCTCCTGCATGCCAAGCACATGCTCGACAACTAAGCCGAGGCCCCTCCCCCCTAAGGTAACTGCAGCCTGAAAATTTTCTCATGACAGACCTGAGAATAAGCCTTTAATTAGCAGCCAGGTTTTGATTTAGTTTTTAAACTGCACCGTTAAGTACACCACAAGCCTCCCTGCACACACACCTTGTTCAGCTCCTCCTGCAGGCGGCAGCAGGTCTTCGTTGCGGCTCACCTTCTTCTGGACTTTCAAGCGAGCAAGCTCGGCCTGTAGCCGAGCTCGGTGCTTCAGCACTAGGATCTTCCCACGCCCTCCACCGCGCAGCCCCTTGCCCAAGAGTAAGTCGTACACCAGCACCTGTGGAAGAAAAGGTGACCTCATGAGCAAGCATGGAAGCAATTGAAGGAGACATAGGTGGTGAGCTAAAAGGAGAGAGGACGCCAGATACAATTGCCCTAACACTAGAGAAACCACATGTTTTGTTATAGCCATTTTATGTCATTGGATTTTTAGGAGTCTCTGTTCCCAAAGCCTCACTGGCTGCAGACCGTGGCCAAGAAGTTAAAACAACAACTGTTAGCAGGTAAATCAGTGGCCTCATATATCCTTCTCATCCACTTTAATTCATGGAAATGCAGTGGTCTGAGTAGCTATCAGGAGAAACAGATAGCCCCAAATGGTCAGCAGCACCAAGAGTGTTCTGATGTGGTTTCTTGTTGGCCAAGGGAGAGTGACCAAGTGATTAACTTCACATCAGCAAGCCAAAGAAGCTGCCGTGGTATATAAGAAACAAGTTCATTTTGGTAGGCATGGAAAATAAGAGGCACCAGAGAATCTACTGCGTTGTGACAAATAAGGAGGGGCAAAAGGGAGATTCCTGTTCACCTTGGCCAGGTGTGGTTGAAGCTTCTTTTCAATGCGGAGCAAACCAGCAGCGCCCAAGATAGAGTCCAGCACATCAGAATAGCGCAGAGTCTCTGAAATAAGAGCATACAGCGGCCGAGGGTTCTGGAAAAGATGAAGACTAGCATTGACTGGGTAGTGCCTAAGCAAGGGACTGTAAGCCCTACCCAAATCACTTCCAAACAAGCAATCCGTTACCAAACCTGGGCCAAGCTCACTAGCACTTCCTCAATCAGTGCTGAAAACTGTAGGTCGGAAATGAAACCGAGTTATTGGGGGCCCAAACAAATAACATTTTCTACATTTCAGTCTGTTTAGACTTTCTCTGGGAGAAAAGGTCTGACCGGATATACATGACTCAGGTACCACTGACCCAGCTGAGGCCTACCTACTGAACTTGGGCTCAACAGAGGATGGGAGTGGCTGGCTGGGCAACTTCAGAAACTAATTGTTGTTCTTTAAGGTGTCTGTTCATATTCCTGTTATTTTTCTCCATAACACCACCTCTGGCTGCTTCTTACATTGTTTGAAATACAGGCTTACTGTATTGGTCTGAAACAGCAGAATGAAGTTTGAGACCAGTGGCACCTTTAGGACCAACGAAGTTTTATTCCAGATATAAGCTTTCATGTGCAAAGCACACCTTTGCACACAAAAGCTTATACCTGGAATAAAACTTTGTTGATCTTAAAGGTTTCACTGGACTCCAACTTTGTTCTTATATTTACTTATGTGATGATCATTCATCTGGCCCTTCAAACACACATATATATGTTCAATGGCAGTGTAATGTACAAGCTAGAGTGTCAAGACTAGAAACTGGGAAGAGTGGGACCACAGACTTCAGTGGGTGGCCTTGCGTCCACCATAATTTACTAGTCCAATCCACATTGCAAGGCTGTTGGTGGGGAGGGAGAAGAACCAAACAGACCATTTGGAAGACGAATGCTTCCATAACTACCCAGTCCACTACTTGCTTATGTAGAAACAAGTCTCACGCGGTGTGGGAGCATTTGCTTCATTACAATTAATACAGTGTCTATAACAGTGCGACCTTGTAGCACAAGACCGAGTAGATCTACTTAGACGTGTCCCCGGCTGAGTTCAGCTAGAGGTACACCCAAGGAAACGTGCTTGTACGATAGCACCTTTCACTTGTTAGTTTTGAAGATATCAACAAAAGCCCTTTTTTTCTTTTCTAAAGTTTCTCAATTATACACCCTAATTTTTGCAAAGACTTGCCTGGAAGCTACTTCCGTACACGAGGTTCTTCAGGGACCCTTCCCCCTTTTCCAGTCCTGCCAACACTGAGGCTGCCGCCTCATAAAGCCCGAGCCCGCTTCGTCCTCCACCGCCACCTCTCCTACGCTCTGCCATCGCAAGCCCACCACTGCTTCAGGAAGACCCGAAATGCTCCAGAGGCACGCGACGAATACCGGAAGAGCCTGCGCGTTCGAACCTGGTAGGCTTCAGAAAGCCTGTTGCGCAGGCGCCAGTTCCTCAACGTGTATTGGCTATTCTCCGATGAAGAAGTTGCTCCTGTGTGACGATTCTTAAAAACGTTTAAAGAAATGCCGGCAAAGATTGCGCATGTGTACAGAGTACATGAAGCCGCGTAGGTGAACGGGAGAGCGTCACACACGCGTCAGTGATTGGCCTTCACGGAGTAAAGCTAGTGGGCGGGGAGAACTAAGTGAGTGGCGGCAAACCAAGCGCTCGGGGGCGGTGCTTAAAGCCTTGAGGTTAGAATTGTTGAGGAAGTATCGCGAGACTTGGGGGGGGGCGTGCCTTCTTTGTTTCTTCAGGGGCTGCGAAGCGTACAAAGGATAGTTTTGTGGCATTTATGTATTTTATATCTATATGTGTCTGTTTAAAATGTATAGCGTAAGGAGCAGCTATGTAGTACTTTACTTTAAAATCTGCTGTATGTAGTATGGCATTTGTGTTTAAAATCTACAGTTTACAGATCTGGGAATTTCCATTTTTAACAGGGTCTCCAATTACGGCTCATTTCTCTAGGTACTTGTTTTAGTTTCCTGATAACCTTATTTCTTGGCTGTTTCAGACTAAGTAGGCTGCATTGGTCACCCTAAGTACTCAGTTGCCTTCTTGGACACAGCAGGAGCATGTAGTTGCCCGATAGAGTAGTAGGGTCGATAGGTCCCCCCTGACCACTGGTGGGGAAACTCCAGGAGATTTGGGGGTGGAGCCAGGGGAGGCCAGGGACCTCAGTTGGGTACAGTGCCATGGAGTCCACCCTCTAAAGCATCCCTTTTCTCCAGAGGAACTGATCTCTGTATCTGGAGATGAGCTGTAGTTCCAGGGGATCCCCAGGTCCCACCTTGAGGCTGGCATCCCTAGTAGATAGCAGCAGCTCAGTACCCACAGAAAGGCAAATAGACATTGTGCAGGGCTTCCAAGACAAATGGAATTTCTTTTTCTGTGGTTCTCATTGGGAGTCCCTGAGGAAGCTTGAGGGCTGGCCACCAGGCAGCTTCCTGTTTGTTTCTTTTCTTCCCTGATATGGAGCCAAACGTGCGCCAGATCTGCCATGGGATTTGCCGTTGGGTCTCAAAATGAATAACTAAGTATCTGAATAACTGTTAATCAGCTCACTGGCTGGCTAATCAGTTACAGGATTCACCAAGAAACCTGTAACCTTAAATGCAAACAAAACTCATTACAGCTCAAATAAGGTTTCCAGCCTCCGGATGGGGCCTGGAGTGCTCACAAAAATACAACTTATCTATAAACTACAGAGATCAGTTCCTCTGGAGGAAATGGCAGCTTCAGCAGGTGGATTCTGTAGCATTACATCTCTGCTGAACTCCTCCCCTCCTCAGACTCCACCCTCTCCAGGCGTTATCTCCAAATCTCCAGGAATTTATCGAGCTAGAGTTGGCACCCCTAAACACAAGCTTTTATAAGCAACAGACATATGAAGGGGACAAAGATTTGTATAGCCATATGTGGGTGTGGAAGTCTGTTTTGCAAAGTGAATTTTAACAATAAGAGCACTTACATGCGTGACCAGTGATTTTCGGTAGGCTGGGACCCAGCAGGCTGGGGAAGAGAGGTGTGGCTATGGGAGTTGCCTCTTAAAAGGTCCAAGGATTGGCGCATGTGAGAAAAGGTTGTACAGGGGTCTGCCCCCAAGGTGAAGGAAAGAAACTAAGAACACACCTTGCTGAGGTTCTCCTTTCGGCCGAGAAAATTTGGGAGGAACTTTTCCAAAGGAGCTGGATTTCAATTGTGGGTTATACTTTCCTGGCATCTGCTGTTTTGAGACCACTAGGCAACCATCAAGCTGAGAACTACTGGAATCTTTTCCTCAAGCATGGCAGACAAGAGAAGGAGGGTGACCAGGGAATAGGCGAGCTGAACACCAGAAGGTGAGATAACCCTTATTCTTTGCTAGAGTTTAGTCTAGAAAGGAGGTGAACAGTACTTAAAGTATGGCTGGACTTGCATGTGCTCACAGAGGAATTCTACCTGACTGGGGGGTAATATGACATTTAATTACTGCTGGTACAATATGGCTGAAATCCTATCTGTTGTGACTTTTAATCCTGTACTCCTAAGGAGCTCTGGGTAGCAGACATGGTTTCCCCCTCCCCTAGTTTATTCTCCCAACAGTACTGTGAGATAGGTCCAACTGAGAGAAAGTGCTACTGGCTCAGCCCTGGAACAAGTAAAGTAAACATAAATGTGGAACAGCCTTTGTAGAGTATGCACAGGAAACGTTTCTCTTCCCAACCAGCTGCCAAATGCATTTTGGATGGGGGATAAAAATCCTTTCAAAGCAGAGAACAAATCTTCAACCCGGGTTTGAACCCCAGCACAATGAATCCATGTTCAGTGCTCCTGAGCCCCAGGACCTCTTTGTGTCAGAATGTCATTAGTGCCAGCTCCGCCAATCCAATCCCCTTTCTGACTGTCTTCTTATGCTTTTCTTACTTTCCTCTTGTGTGATCTTTACCTCTGCCCACCCAGTCTCACATTTGCTTTCATTCTGTACATGTCCACGCTCAAAAGCACTGTCTTCTTACTTTAACGGCTGCATTTCTTCTTTACCCTTGATCTTATCTGCTGTCATTGCAGGGGATCTACCCACTGGACACAACAGGGAAAAGCTGTTCCCAGTCCCCATACTTGGGGTTCTCCAGCTAAGGTCGTCTGACCTCCAGGGCTGCGCTACAGAGAACCTCTAAGTGAAGAAGGCTGCTTCACAATGGCTCGGAAGATGAGCATTAACGAGCTGGAGGACCAGCTGCTGTGTCCCATTTGCCTGGAAATCTTCAAGGAGCCGCTGATGCTCCAGTGCGGGCACTCCTACTGCAAGTCCTGCGTGGTGTCCCTTTCGGGAGACCTGGAGAAGCAGTTCCTGTGCCCGGTGTGCCGAAAAGCTGTGGACTGCAGCAGTTCTCCACCCAACGTGAACCTGGCCCGCATCATCGAGGCGCTGCACACTGTGAGCAACTCAGATCCCAACGAGGAATCCTGTCCTGACCATCGTAACCCCCTCAGTCTCTTCTGTGAGCAAGACCGGGAGGTGATCTGCGGGCTGTGTGGCACCATTGGCACCCACCAGCACCACAAAGTCATGCCCGTCTCCACTGTTTACAGCCGGATGAAGGCAGGTGCTTGGGAGGGGGGACTCGGGCTTGAGTGGGCAGAAGGGGCTCAAGCATGCTGGGATTCTTGCAAAGGATGCTAGACTAGGTGGACCCTGGTCTTAGCCAGCCAGCCATTCTTGAGCAAGAGTGCAGACTCTGGAAAACTGAACATGGATTAGTGGTGCTGTAAAGCGATCCTGACTCTGCAGTCCTGGTGTTGTAAATTTAATACACACAAATGGACATGGAAATTCTAGTAAGAATGCAGTAGAAGTCTGACGTCACTCCTGTCCTGAGTTAGGGAGATTGCTGCAACCTTCTCCCCCCTGTGGCTAAGTGTTAGAGCATTTGCTTGGTGTACAGAAAGTCCCAGGTTCAATCTGTGGCATCTCCAATTAGCAGGACTAGATAGTGAGTGTGAAATGAACAACCTCTGAGTTGACAGTACTGACCAGTGTTCCCTCTAAGCTGAGTTAGCGTGAGCTAGCTCACCATTTTTTAGCCTCCGGCTTACACATTTTTGTCTTCGCTCAGGAAGGATGGCTCCAGAGCAAACTGATTCATGCAGTAGCCAAATCGCTCACTCACAACTTTAATGCCAGTAGCTCTCAGAGTAGAATTTTTGCTCGCAAGACTTAGAGGGAGCATTGGTACTGACCTGGATGGGCCAAGAGTCTGATTCATTATAAGGCAGCTTCATGTGTTCCAAATTCCTGGGTCTGACTAGGGTTCAGGAGCGCCTCATCCTGCCTTTCTGGGGGCCAGACTACACATTCCAGGTTTTAACGAGTTGGGTTTGGGTTCCCCACAGCTGCCCAATACCTGTTTCTCCACATGGACCAGCAAAAATGGGGAAAGAACGCTTCCTCCCCAGCACTGTTTCTGTGCCGGAAAACAACTTGGGGGGAGGGGAGGCAAGAACCCTTCCTGGTCCCGACAGCAGCATTCCAAGCTTGTATGGGATTACCTTTATTTTTTAGAAGTCATGTTTCCATGTTAGCAGCCATGTTTAGAAGTCAGGTGAACCAGGACCCAGCTGTTTAAAAATACTGCCACATAGTTTGTAAAGCATCAAGTGTGCGGCATAATTGCAGCTTTTGGTGTTCAGTGTGCTTCTTGTAGTGATGTCAGGTGAAGCTGCCACAACTTGTCAGTTTTGGCACAACAAACCTTTCCCATTGTTTGATTTTGCACCCCACGTTCTTTAGCAGAGTCCCCAAAAGGGCTTGCAATATTTGTAAAATGAAACATGTGCAAAATCTGTGACTTATTTTTATCTTGCTGCAAAAGATTAACGTGGCTGCCGCTTTAGAATTTATTCTGAGATTCATTTGATAATCCAGCGTCTTTCTGTTACACTGTGTGAGTGTGTACATTTGGGGCAGGTGGGGGGGGGAGTCATGTGAAAGTAAGAAGGAGAAGATAAGGAGCATGGTTGGCTGAATTCCATGATAAAGAGCAGGAGTGGGAAACAATGCAGCACAGAGTTTGTGTGTCAAACAAGAAGGGGCCTTCCAAGGGAATGGAAAAGCAACCCCTGGAGTTCCTGACACCAGGTAGGACAAAGCGATAAAGTTGGAAACATACAAGTCTTTCTGGCCCAGAGAGCTGGCTTTAGAGGACTTGCTCAGAAACAGGGTGTGTTTGAGTCACAGTGGAGCCGAACCACGGAGGGAACCTGAAAATCACAACCCTAACCTTGAACCCTTGCCTCTTCTGCCCTACCCTCAGATGTCTAAGAGCAGGCTGTGGTTGCCAGAAGAAGAGAGGAAAAGACACTTTGCACATGCTCAGAGTGATGTACAACTTTAAAGCATTGTTTTCCTCTGTAGCTCTTTCTAGGCTTCTGTCCTGCCATTTAAAATAGATTGGGGGTAGGATCCTGGCTGAAGTTCAACATGGAGCCTAACTTTACAGACCCTTTCAAGATTGTCGAGTGCTACTTCACGGGTCCCCAAATTGATCTTGTGACATCTTCAAACCCAATTCCCTACTCTTAACTTTCAGAGATGGGTCAGGAAAGGTGGTGTTCAAGGTGAGAGATGGATTGATTGCTCCCCATTGGAGGTTCCCTTAAAGAAGAAAAAAAGGAACGGCTGATAGCTCAGTGGGAGAGCATGAATTTTACATGGGAGAAGAAGTTCCCCAGTTGCATCCCTCCAGTTACAAAGGATCTCAAGTAACAGGACTTCTAGTGTCCTGGCCCCACTGGTGGACCTCCTGATGGCACCTGGTATTTTTGGCCACTGTGTGACAGAGTGTTGGACTAGATGGGCTATTGGCCTGATCCAACATTGACTTCTCTTATGTTCTTACGTTCTAAGCACTGGGAACAGCCTCTCTTTGCCTGAGGTCTTGGCTAGCCAGTTCCACTCTGAGTAGACAAGGCTGAGCTTAGTGGACCTACAATCTGAGGCATTTTTTAATGCTCAGATGTTCTTGTCACCCCTGGACTGTTCTCCCTTTCATACCTGCTAAAAGGCATGAGGGGTGTTTGTAGTAGGTGACAATCTATCTTAAATGAGTAGGGTGGGGTCTCCAACGTTTTTGAGCACATCAGGCATATTCAGAATTTTGACATGGTGAGCACAACAACAAAATGGCTGTCACAAAATGGCCGCTGCAGAAGGCAGAGCCAGCCACAAAATGATTACTACAGTTTAATTTGAGTAACATAATGCAGATCCTTGTACTGTGGTGGCAGCAGCTGCCAAAGCAAGGTTTTTTAAAAATCTGCACAGCCAATCAAAAAGCCTTGTTGGGCAAAAACCCTACCTGGCCCTGTCCACTTCCTAAAAATACCTGGCGGGCATCAGATAAGGTGTCAGTGGGCGCCATGGATCCCACAGGTACCATATTGGGGACCCCTGGAATAGCATCTTTGTGCCCTGGCTATGAACTTCCAAAAGGTATCTGGTATGCCACTATTGGACATAAATGAATTGGACTCATCCACCTTGTGCCCAGTGGTCCAATAATAAGCTAATCCTGATATTCTTCCTCCTCAGGAGGAACTCTCTGTGTTGATAACTGAAGTGCAGCAGCAAAAAAGGAGCCTAGATGAGCACGTCAGCAAGCTGATGAACAACAAAACGCGCATTGCGGTAAGCATTGGGCCCAATTGCCTTTCTGCCCATACCCCTCACCCCCTGCCCAGTGCAGTCACTGCTCACACCTTTCCCTTCTCCATCCCTTTATGTAGCACTGCAAATGATGACAGTGCTGGCTACAATATATACATAAAGCAGGGTTCCCCAACAGGGAGCCCCTGGGTGCTGTGGGACTCACCAGTAGTTCCCCAGGGAGCCCATTGAGCTTTTCAGAAAGTGGGTGTGCCCACTGTACGGCATGGCTTGTTGTTGACTTCCCATTGGAAGCAAATGGGTTTCCATGGCTACAATAGCAACCACAGCCACTGGAGGATCAGCAGGACTGTGAAGCACCCAGCCTTGTGCTCCTATTCCGCTGTCAGGCTTTCTTTTTTATTCCCTCTTCTCTTCCTCCCTCTGGGCTTCCTTTCATTTCATTTGCTTTCTGTGATTCTTTTGCAAAGCAAAACGGGTGAATATTGTGGCTGTGGTCAGATTGGCAGCTTGGCGCAATATGATGCCGCCTCTAATTATGCCAGTTTAAAGTGTTGCGGGGCATATCATCCAGACAGCACACCCTGATGCGAGTTACCCATGTGGACATTCTGTGGTCAAGCATCCACATTACTGTAGCACCTCGGCCACAGAGCACGCTGCCCGATCGTTTTTAATACACATGTGCGCGCATGTGCGTTCGTGTATGCATAGGTGTGCATGTGCATACATGCTCACATAGACAAAAACTCCCAAAAAAACCACCCAGGCAACGGGAGCAGATCTGTTGGTTCAGACCGCCAATCCGCTCTGTTTACGCTCCCCCTAGTTCAGACATCCAGCCATGCACCATGAATGTGTAGGGAATCAAAAGCACCACATGTTATGTAGTGGCTATTTACTCCAGTTCCAACTCATCATACGATCGGGTGAGTACGACTGGGGAATGGCTAACAGCTGTGGCTGTGTAAATAGGTCCATTTAATCCGTTTGTGAACAATGCCTGAATTGGGCCAAATTGCCAGTCTGAACGCAATCTGTGTTTGCCTTTGCCTCTTGAAGCCATTTTGACTTTGCTTCTGCCTCCTGTAGAGGCCATTTTGAGCTGTCACTTGCCACCCCATCTCAAAATCCCACAGGTGCCCACAGGCTCAAAATGTTCAGCGGCTCCTTGCATAAAGCATGAAAGGGAGATTAATTTCCACAAACACTGAGGATGAATTTGTGCCAGAGAGAGAGCCTGTTACAGCTTCCTAATGTTTATCCACAGCACATGCATGTGTGTTTGGAGGTGTTCACACATGTTTTCTGCACAAATGCTGACATGGCCGCCCCGAGTAACTTCATGCCTTTCCATCACCGTATTGCTTAACTGCTCTTCTTCCATGCCTACAAGTTGATGAGAAATTATGTTGTAATTCAAGCAGATGTAATTCATTTGGAACTTCAAATGTGAAACTTTCCAACATTCTCAGACATTTTTAACATTAGATTTTTAAGGGGCGCTTGAGAGAAGGTGACAGTGAACCTTAATTCTTGTTGAGCAACATCAGCATATGACTTAACAGTGCAGGCCTGTGCAGAGTTACTCCAGTCTAATCCCATTCATATATCTCGCATCTGTTTTCTGAAACTCTGGCAGTATCCCAAAGCAAATGCTGAAATGAAAATTCAGCGAGGGGGTAAATTTGAATTTTTGCATAGAAATATAAACCTCAGAAACTTGCTGAAGGTTTCTGTTTGTTCATTTGGTTTCAAATTATTTTGACAGCAAATCTGAAAGCTTGCCAGCTGAGAAAGATGGTCTGGGGTTTTTCTGTCCTGTGGTCTTGATACCAGATTTCTCAGAGGAAGGAAGCAATGGATGTCAGCCAGTGTTCCCTCTAAGCTGAGTTAGTGTGAGCTAGCTCACAGTTTTTTAGCCTCCAGCTCACAGGTTTCTGTCTTAGCTCAGGAACGACAGCTCCAGAGCAAACTCACTTATGCAGTAGCCAAATTGCTCGCTCACAACTTTAATGCCAGTAGCCCACAAAGGAGAATTTTTGCTCACAAGACTCCGCAGCTTAGAGGGAGCATTGGATATAACTGGAAGTACCTGTAAGGAGATTAAAGCGCAGCGCAGCCACATGATTCCAGGGCCATTTGTACCAAAGCACCTGCTGTTGCGCTATCAGTGTTGATTTTGTGGGATTGCTGGCTTTAGCCCAGGTGTTTCTTGTATTGTTTGATCTTGCCGTCAAGGACGAGGAGTCAAAGCAACTCCGAACAGCAGGTGACCTGCCACCCATGGAGCTGTTGCCAAGGAGTGTTTGGGCAGATGGTTCCTTTGGGCAACAGGAAAGCTGATCCCTGTAGGTCAGGAGTCCTCAACACGCAGCGCCCACCACCACCTTACCTGGTGCCCACCAAGTCTTTTCAAAGAGCGGGTGAAGCCAGGTGGACCTACCACCGAAGCACAGCATCTATAGGACACTGGAGAACTGACTGGTTGGGTAAATTAAAACAATGTTGCTTTGGCAGCAGCTGCTACCAGTTTGGTTTCATTCTCTCCTTTTTCCAAGGGTATTTTTAAAATCATTCCTCTTTCCCCTTGTGTTTGGATGCCCTCTGGGCCAGTGGTTGCTCCATCTCCCTCAGCAGCCATTTTGGGGTTGGGCCCACCATTCTGTGCCAGAATTCCAAAAGTGTCCACAGGCTCAAAGAGGCTGGGGACCCCAGCTGTGGGCTAATATCTTTGAACCCCCCACCCCTTCCCCTCCAGCTAAAACTAAACCCAGCGTTTTCCTTACAATCCCACGAATCTCTCAGAACGAGTCAGATGTCTTCAAACGGGTGATCTGGAAGCAGTTCCAGGAGCTGCACAAGTACGTCGATGAAGAGAAGGCCAACTTCCTGGAGCAGATCGAGAGGAAGGCAGCCCACCTCATTGCCTCCATTGAGGTCCAGGTGAAGCAGATGGTGGACGCCCTGCAGAAGCTGAAGGGGCTGGAGAGATCCTTGGAGAAACTCAACAACGAAGGCCATCTGGATTTCATCAGGGTATGCCCGGCTGTCATGGATAATTTCCCCCTTCTCCCCAATATGTGTTGGCTTCAGAGAAGGTAAATGGAAAAGGCAGCACTCCAACTAATTAATACAGGGCATAATTCTTCAGGAAGCACTCCAGAGCAAGCCTCACTGAAACTCGATTCTGTTAATTGGAGTGGGTTTTATACAGCGCAGCAGCAGCAGCAGCACAGTATCCCCTGTGATTGTGCCCTGTGATCAGGGCGGATCGGCCATTCAGTATGCAGGGAAATTGCCCATTGGACTGCTGCCCTAGAACCCTGCCAGTGCCTCCAAGAGCCGCTTGGCTCAGGCGCTTCATTGGTAATCGGTGTCAGCTCACCAACTGTCTCCTCCTGCACTG
Organism: Lepidodactylus listeri; assembly: GCA_029233225.1. Lineage (NCBI taxonomy): Eukaryota > Metazoa > Chordata > Lepidosauria > Squamata > Gekkonidae > Lepidodactylus > Lepidodactylus listeri. Next base: position 30,953,308 of record JARCFY010000019.1, on the reverse strand, counting down.
CTGCCATTTTGTGGGATGAAGGTGAGCCAATATCGGTTCTCCGTGTTACTGAGGTCAGTGGCCCCTGAAGTCCTGGTCGGTCGGGGCTGCCTAGTTGAGCCTCTTCCAGGGCCATTTTCACTTCCCGGTCTGCTCCTGCCTGTGACTGAACACTGCGTTCCGCTCTTGGTGGCCCCGGAATCAGTCGCCTTAACAGGGATGCCATCCTCAAGGCGGGACTTGGGGAATCCCTCGGAGTTACATCTCCAGACCACAGAGATCAGTTCCCCTGGAGAAACTGGATGCTTTGGTGGGTGGGCTCTATGGCATTGCACCCCACTGAGGTCCCTGGCCTCCCCGGGTGGCTCCCTCTAAGCTGTGGAGTCTTATGAGCAATTCTACTTTGTGAGCTACTGGCATTACTGAGCGATTTGGCTACTGCATAAATAGTTTGCTCTGGAGCCATCCTTCCTGAGCCAAGACCAAAATCTGTGAGCTGGAGGCTAAAAAACTGGGAGCTAGCTCACACTAACTCAGCTTAGAGGGAGCACTGGTGGCAATCCTTCCCCCTACCCCCACCCCTCCGGTGGCCAGGTAGGACCTGGCAACCATATGCCTTGACCATGCACCTGATCTTGCCTCATGGCAGGGCTGTCTTTGTGGGTTACACTGTCCTGAGGACCCCTTAAGGAGGGCGGGAGCTTGGTTGCACAGTTTCTGGACCCAGAGGGAAACCTTTGTGGTCATTCATCTCAGTCTCCCTCGGCCCCTTCCACACATGATTCCCGAAAGTAACCTGAGGGTTAGCTCTAATCCTGCCTGTTTCATTTGGAACTGGTTTTAGCTTCCAAACCCATTTCGGGACAGCTAAATAGCCTTTCTTCTGGTAGCTGCATGATTCTGCTGCAGTACACAATACAAAAGGTCAGGGTCACGGGTCCTTTCCCCCCTTTCCATCACAGTGTGATTGCCACTTTGCAAAGAAATGAAAAGGTGTATGTGGTAGGGTGTCCCGTAGTCCCAACAGGACTTGCGCCTTCTGCTTCCCGCCCCTTCCTGAGTCTTACCTGCAGAACTCAAGTTACTGCAGAACAGAATCACTAAGCCTTTCTGCATCTCTTCCTCTCTCTTTGTTTTGTTTTTATAACAGAAATATGGATCTCTACCCTCAAGGTATGTGGAATGAGAGACCGAGATGATGAGTAATGTGGAGCCAGTGGGACAGAAAGCCCGCTGATCTTGAGAGGGGTTGCACAGAATGCATGCGTCTCCATACATGGGGAGGGGCAGTGACATAGAGGGAACTGACCAGGCCTGTTTCAACCATAGCCGTCATCAGCATGTATTTTTTGCACGTGTTACAGATGCCATACTGTGCCTGCCACAAGCAAAGCAAGCAGTGAGCCTCCGTGGCTGCATTCATACCAGGCATATTTCACTTAAGGAACAAATCGTGGTTTGTCGTTGCATCGAAGCCATGAACTTCGGTTTTCTTTCTTGCATGTAAATGAGAATACCAAAGCACAGTTGTTGTATGATAGGAAAATCTCAATATCCAAGCTGCGGCAAAGGGAGAGAGCCTATGTGCCGGAGGATTTCTAAGGCTTTGACTGAAAACTCTGGTTTGCTGTTATGTATGAATGTGACCAACATGCAGCAGCGTATAAACCCTGCTGAAGAAGATCAAATGAAATGTGTCTGGTCAGTCTTACAGGCTAAGCCTAGATTCAGGTGGGGTAGCTGTGCTGGTCTGAAGCAGTAGAACCTTTAAGACCAACAAATTTTTATTCAAGGAATCAGCTTTCTCGTAGAAGCACACTTCTTCAGGTACAGTGGATACATGCCTAAACCTAGGCATGTTTAATCAGGAGTAAGCCCTTTTGTTCAGTGGGTTGTACTCCCAGGTAAGTGTGTGTCAGATTGCAGCTTCCTTCAGTGCTTAGGGTTACACTTCAGATGGTAATTTATCAAGAAATGTGTCTTGAATGCCTTAAGATTTGAACAGATAGGATATGATTTGAGTAGACCGTAGAATGATTTGAGTAGACTGAGTTTTAAGGACAGACACAATGGATATTGTGTGGCTTATAGACAAGATAACAATTGTTGCCTACCCTGTATGGGTCATCGTTGGTTTTGCACCTTTCTGCAAAGAAGAGGGACTACAGCTTTCAGAAGTCCTGAGAACTTTTCTCATTGGCACTTTCAGCCCCAATAGTTAACCAGGGCAGGGGCTGGAACTCAATGAGTGATTAACAGGGCCATCCAAAGCAGAACTATTACCATTCCAAGTCCAGTGAGGTCACCACTTAGGATAGCACTGTCAGACTGTGGATAATTAAGTATTTGTGAATTTCCTGCATTGTGCAGGGGGTTGGACTAGATGACCCTGGAGGTCACTTCCAACTCCATGATTCTGTGTTTGCATCAGGGGTGGATGGGGAGTAAAAACAGCCCTGGCGATGGCTGCCCATCTCCAAAGAAGGGAGGCAGGTACAACTTGCCCAGCTAGCCATGTACTATATGTGGCTCGTTCAGGCATTTCCTTCCCCACTACATATGGGGCAAGGGCCACCCTTCGTTTGGGGCTGGGACAGCCCTCCAGGCCATTGGACCACTGGGACTTTTCTGGGAGGACTTAATGGCCAATCTGCGTCTGACTTGCAGCCATAATTCGGAGCAGATAATAACAATGGTAAACCTACACTAGGTCCGAGCTCCCTCGCCAGCACCCAGCCGATGGCACGTTCAGCCCAGTCTCTTTTAATCCTGGCTTCCACCAAGATGACATCAAGATGACCGTGTGGAAGCACCTGCTACGCAAAGTTCTACCAGGTATGGCTACCGTTTGAGGCATGGCTTTGCCAGCATGACTGCTGTGTGGTGTGCTGACTGCCCTTAGAGCATTTTCATACAAAGATGCTGAAAAGCACATTTGCTGAATTGGTTTCATGCGTTGGTTTCACATTGTTAATTTGTGGGGTGGGGGGACTGGTTTCTAAAGGTGGCCTAAAGTGCTGGCATGACGAAACAAAGCTAGTTCTTGAGACCGTTCTGGCATGTTATGGCCACCGACTCCTTGGTCGCTGTGTTATTTCCAAAGGGTGGTAAGAAGCAGTAGAAAACTGCCACATACTATTCATCTTGGAGCACATTCACTCGAATGTTGCCAGCTTGGCTGCCCCAACAGTTTACCTGACTCTTCCCCAGACCCTCAGGAGCCCTCTTGATTTTCACCCCTTTCTCTTAGTGCCCGAGATGCTGAAACTTGACCCCGTGACTGCGCACCCCATGCTAGAGCTGTCCAAGGGGAACACCGCGGTGCAGTGTGGGAATCTGCTCTACCAGCGGCGAGACAGCACCTCCGACCGCTTCGACTACAGCAACTGCATCCTGGCCAACAAAGGGTTCTCGTGGGGAAAGCACTACTGGGAGATCATCGTGGGCGCTAAGAGCCACTGGCGCCTGGGCATCGTCAAGGGCTCAGTCAGCCGCAAAGGCAAGCTGAACAAAAGCCCGGAGCACGGAGTGTGGCTCATTGGCTTGAAGGAAGGCAAGGTCTATGAGGCCTTCAGCAGCCCCCGGGTGGTGTTACCACTTACAGCTCGCCCCCAGCGTATCGGAGTGTACCTGCACTACGAAAAGGGCGAGCTGACCTTCTACAATGCCGACAGTCCTGACGAGCTAGTGGCCATCTACACTTTCCATGCTGAGTTCCAGGGCAAGCTGTACCCTATCCTGGACTTGTGCTGGCACGATCGAGGCACAAACACCATGCCCATTGTACTACCTACTCCCACCATGCCGCAGGATTCTTGGGGCCAAGACAGTGGCTTTGAACCCCAAGAGCCCACAAAGCTATAGAGCTCATAGCTGGGACATTCCTACCTTTTGCCAAGACAGGCATACCCCAAGTTTGGAGCAGCTTCGTGTTGCCATTGGTGTGACATCCGCATATGGCTCCCTGGCCTCTTGTGACATAGCGAGCTAAGTTTAATAGCTTCTCACTGAAGTGGAACATTTGTTATACACTCAGGAGGGGTGGCTGACAGTTCATGAACACAGCTTGAGGTCTGTTAGAGAATGCATTGCCATTTTTACTTTTAGCAATGGAAGTAGCAGGTTTTTTTTTTGTTTAAGAAGCTAAATCAAGCATTACTAGAGCAAGCAGCAGGGCTGGGAAGGTTTAAGGGGGAAGATTTGACTTCATATAAAGCAGGGGTGGCCAACCTTGCTTAACGTAAGAGCCACATAGAATAAACGTAAGAGCCACATAGAGATGTCTGAGAGCCGCAAGACAGGAACAAATATCACACACACGTTTTTATTTGTAAAAATATGCAAATTTGCTTTTTATTAACGTTAAATGGGACTGCCAAAAATAAAAACAAACAAGGAAAACCAGTTATAAGAAAGAGAGAGAGAGAAACTAGGAAAGCAAATAGATGGGAGGGAAGGAAGGAAGGGAGAAAGAGAGAAAAAGCATGCCTCCCCTTTGCTTCCCCAGCCGCCCTGCCAGGAGCCGCACAATATGTGTGAAAGAGCCGCATGTGGCTCCCGAGCCACAGGTTGGCCACCCCTGATATAAAGGTTCCATAATACTTGTGCATTGAACTGCTTTGTTATTTGTATAGCTCTGTATGTTTTTATTGATGTTTTATACCTGTTTTGAACATTGGAAGTTGCCTTGTACAGAGTCAGAGCATTGGTCCGTCACCCTCAGGGTCGACATCATGCTTGTCAGTAGGATTGCCAACCTACAGGTGAGACCTGGGGATCTCCTGAAATTACAGTTGCTCTCCAGACAATGGAGATCAGTTTTCCTGGAGAAAATGGCTGCTTTGGAGGATAGATTCTAGGGCAGAGATCCCTTCTTACCCTGAATCTTACCCTCCCCATATATTGCTATTATGACTTTGGTGTGCATGGAGAAGGGGCTTCCGCTTCCAGTGAAATGGCCCAGGTGGTCCTGAGGACTTTGTATTTTGTGAATGTGCCTGTGTTGTCTACTCTGATGCCTAACCAGATGTGACATTATCCATGTGTAAACAAATGTTTTCTTACTCCACAAATACCTGTTGTGCATGCAGTGAACATAAGTTCACATTTTTGTATGCGTGCATCCATTATCTGATGCCCCTCTCATTGACAATACCCACTTGCCCCATAATCCCACACTGAACTTGAAAATAAAAATGTCGTCATTGGTACATCTCCTTCAGTGGCCCTTATGAAAAGCAAATAGGTTGGAAAAAAACACAGGTCATCTAGTGGAAGAAGAAGAATGTGGTATCGAGTCACAACAGACTCATGGTGACTCCAGCCACAGGGTGTTCCAGGCCAGAGATGACAGAGGTGGTTTGCCACTTTCTTCCTCCACACAGCATCCCAGTCTTCATGGGTAGTTTCCTATCCAACTGATAGGCCAACCTTACTTAGTTCCCAGGGTCTGGTGAGTCTGGACTAAGCTGGGCTATTCAGGCTTCTCAACTAGTTTAAACCTATGGTCAGTACTGTGTGGTGAACTGGAGATATACCAGCCCTACACACACAGGTGAGCAATCATACTAACAAGGGGAGTGTGAGAACAGAGACTAAACATGGGCAAAGAAAAGGGACAAATATGAAGACATGCTTGCACAGACAAACACAGTAATTACAGGTTGGTGTAAGTATAAATTAGGACAGTGTCATATTTAGTAAGACATCAACTGGCAGTGGTTTTCCAGAGTCTCAGGTACAGAATGGTCCTTTTCAGCTGTGATCCTTTAAGTGAAGGTGGCAGGGGTTGACTCTGGAAGCCCAGAATACAAGTAATGTGTGAATGAATATCTCCGTTGAGAAATAGCATGACTGAGACACTAGAGATGAATGACTGGTGTGTTTGCTGTCCTCTGGTTGGATAAATATCAGCCTAGCAAACATTGCAGGACTGTTTGCTGACCAGAGTCTAAACTGTAAGTGGGGACCGGATATTCTCAAGGATGCCCTCTTGGGAGATTCATGCCCTCCTCATACTCCTACTTGGACTAAGACCTTTTGATTTCCAAAGGCATTTGAACAATTGGTGGCTGAATAAAATGGCTCTTAGGTCCGCTTCTGTCTTTATACTTTGGTAATTGTATCTGTTTTGGTTGTTAATTTCATGGTTCTCAATCTTAAAATAGTTTGTATCATAAACTGCCTTGAAGGGGTGGGGGAGAGTCTAAGGATGTGAAATAAAGCTTAGCACTTCAAAGAAATGGTTGAGTGCTGATTTTTAGTTCAGGCTCTTTTTGCATGCAATTCAGTGTAATAAATTTCATAATGGCCTTAAGCCACAACTTTTTGTAAAACGATGCCTATTTTTCTTCAGATGATTACACAATAATTAAAATAATATCTACTTTTCAGCCATGCAACCAAAGTCTAGGTAACCTAACACTTTAAAAAGCTCCACAGATGTGTGCATGTCTAGCCTAACTGTAAATAATAGTGTTAATTCATATTTTACAAGTATGATATATTGAAATTATGAGCATGTTATGGTACATTCTATATTTGGGGTAAAAAACAGATCAAGTCCTGTGTGAGTTTTCAGATTAATCATAAGTATCATTTCTTTGGAAATGAACAAAACTTGTAAGGAACCCAGATGTGGAAGGGGGAGAAATAGGCATCCGGATTCATGCCTGCCCATCTGTCACAGTAACCCGGCATCTGTTGGGAGGGCGATCAATGGAGACTTTTCTGGTGGTCTACCACACCCTCTTGTACGCCACTTGCTTCCTCTGCATTCTGCACAGAACCTTGTGTTTCTGAGGAAGAGCCTTCTGATCCTGAGGAAACAGTTTTATTGGTCAGAAATGAACTTTCTGATTGGGGGTGAAAAGGAATTTGTTGCTTCTGAGTGACCCCTTGCATTTGAGGCAGAAAGGAGCAAGATTAGTCACTCATTTGTCAAGCCTGTTGTGGGAAATGATCCAGAGACACACGAAACTCTATGGAAGTGATGGTGTTGGTGGATGTATAATGATTTTCATTTATTCATTCTTTGGGGCAAGGTTGCCAACTTCCAGAAGGGGCCAGGAGATCACCCGGAATTACAAAATCTCCAGACCCTTGGAGAAAATGGCTGCTTTGGAAGGTGGGGGGTGGGTGTGTGGGTCCCTGCAATCTCCAACTTCCACCCCCAAACCTCCACAAATTTGCAGTTGGCAGCCCTACTTCAGGGAAAATTTTTACCATAGGGTTTCTGGTGATTCCTAGAGAGGTGCGATATCACACTGTCACTTACAACCAGTTACCCCACCATATGTTCTTCCCCAGTCTCCCGCTGATTTCCAGGCCTGGCAGCCAATGCTCCCTCTAAACTGTGGAATCTTGTGAGCAAAAATTCTACTTCATGAGCTACTGGCATTAAAGTTGTGAGATAGTGATTTGGCTACTGCATAAATTAGTTTACTCTGGAGCCATCCTTCCTGAGCTAAGACAAAAAATATGTGAGCCAGAGGCTAAAAAACTGTGAGTTAACCCACTAACTCAGCTTAGAAGGAACACTGCTGGCAACTCTGGCTGGAGTGTAATATGACACCTGACCCAACCCCAAAAACATCATCAAGAATAATGTGATGCAAGACACACACCACATGAAGATGTTTAGGACTGTCAGTCTCACTGAGGTATCAGTTGTTGTGGCTTTAACAACTAGAACAACTTGGAAAATGACATGTGTCACTTTCTTGTAAGGGCAGGACACAAAAGGTAACTTAAATAGCTGAGGTGTTTCCACACCTTTTATTTATTAGGATATTTAAATACCACTTCTGTGCCACAATTCCTTGAAGCAACACACTACAGTACAGTTTGGTTAAAACAATCCATGATGCGACAAACCAACAAATTATAGAAATGGACCTGACCGGCTAAAACTAAAAGTAATTTTAAACATCAGTAGCACTAAAACAGAGCAGCTAAGAACAAACACCAGTTAAAATAATACAAAAAAACCAAGACAAAAATACCAGAAGGAAAAAGAGGAAAGAAATAAGCACCATGGGTCAATTAGAGCCACCCGCCACTGTAAAAAGGACCTGGTATACTATGTGTTACTTCAGGGTTTGCACTATGCAAAAAGTGGAAATGTGCTTATATTTATTTTCCTTTCCACTCACGCATTGCAGGATCCAAATCAAATAAGTCAGTCAAATAAATAAAAGTGTTGGTGTGATGATAATGTTGCAAACTATTGGTGGGGCAGCAGGGGATTAAAATTTAAGAACCACTGCTCTAAACAAAGGCAAGACGCTCTCTCCCTTCCAATCCAGCTTTTCAGGGCCGTCGTAAAGATTACAGCAAGGATATGTAAAGTGCCAAAGTCAACATAACCATGTTTCTCAGGAGGTGTGCTCCAAGGCTTCCCTCTAAGCTCTGGAGTCTTGTGAGCAAAAATTCTACTTTGTGAGCTACTGGCATTAAAGTTGTGAGCAAGCGATTTGGCTACGGCATCAATTAGTTTGCTCCTTCCTGAGCTAAGGCAAAAATGTGCGAGCCAGAGGCTAAAAAACTGAGCTAGCTAGCTCACACTAACTCAGCTTAGAGGGAACATTGGCGTGCTCAGAAGCTCTTGGTGTGAGGTATTTTTCCCCTGGGGAAAGAAAAATCTTTCCAAATTCTATTCTCTATGAGTGTGACAGTTTATTGGTGTACTTTATTTCTCTCGTTAGTTAAATAACTGAGCTGAGGCCCTTAGTCAACTGAAGGGAAGGCAGCCCAAGGGACTACACGTCCCAGCATTCACAGGGAAGCAACGATTTAGGGGGATGCGGTTTGTTGGTGGAGCGGGCAGGGCTAGCAGCTGCCTTGCCTGCCTATTGGGCAAGTAGCTCAAGGAGGCGGGTTGCGACCAGCGCGTGCTCTTGCAGCGGCGCGGGAAACGGGGCAGGCGGCCTGTGGGAGCGAGAGGGATGGAGGCTGGCGAAGGATGGGGCGGGTGGGGCCGCGAGAAGCGCAACGGGGCTTGTCCGCCGGCGGAAGACGGTGAAGGCGACGTCGTGGTGAGGGGTGATACCGGCGTGGGAAACGAACAGGTTTTGGGAGGGCAGAAATCTTGAGCTGGGCGCCCCAAAGCTCATGCAGAGTGTGTTTCCGGTCCCTCCCCGCCTTCCCCGTGTGGCTGGGCACGTGCAGAGTGTTTTTGCCCAGAGGTCCGGGGGGGGGGGGGCAAAGTTCTCTGCGCGTGCTCAAAGGTAGAGCCTCCCCACAAAATAGAAGGAACTGAGTTTTCAGGTCCATTCCGTAAGAAGGAAGCGTCATCTTGTTGGCAGAGGAGAGGCACTACATTTCCACAAATCAAACCCACTGGTAAAATGAAAGGACTGCCTTTCCCTTGTGACGGTAATCAGTCTCTGGTTTGGAGTGTTTGTGCGTGCAGTGGACCTGCGGCGGAGTTGTCATCGCTTGAGTTGGGAGATCCCTGGACATTCAGCCTTTAACCCTGGGGGATTTGCGGGGGGGGGGGGGGGGGAGCTGAGTAGGGGACAGGGTATAATCATGTCATAGAGTCCCTCCTCCAGAGCAGCCATTTTCTCCAGGGGAAGTGATTTTTGTAATTCGAAAATCGCTTGTATATTCAGGAGATCTGGCTCCACCGGGAGATTGGCAACCTTATAATGTTAATTTCTCTGAGCATATGTAGACTGTCCCTAGGAACAAAAGGAAAGATATATTACAGAGGCACTGCTGTCAGGTTCCATTCTCTTAAAATGTTTTGTTGGTGGGAAAAAGAGCACGTGGAGAGAGTTACTATGCGCACTCAAGAAGGAGTGCTTTCCTGGGGTCACAGCCGTGAAAAGCTAAAGGGTACAATAGCTTTTTTAGTATATGTAGAATGTCTCCTCCCCCATCAATGCATTTTCACAGATAGGACCTTTGTTCTCTGAGGAGAGCAAGGAAAAGATAGACAGAGCTGTTAGTGCTCAGAGATGCTGTAGGTTTAGTTCTGACCTGTAAGAACAGATGTTGATTCCCTTCACAGAGAATAAAGGAACTTTGCACACAACACTGTGCCCTTGATGTTACTGGAAACAGGGCTCCAAGGCAAAACACTTATCTAAGAGTGTTGCTGAGTTAAAAAAATAAATAATTTCAGAGAAAGTAGAGGAATTATAACTCAAAGCACTGAATACCTAAAATACTTTTTGGTTTTACATTTTTCTTTTCTGGCTGTTGTTGAGCAGGATGAAATTCTGCCAGCTAGTGGGGGCGGGGGGTGGGATTGTGGTCTGCTCTGTTCCAGGCCTTTTAACAGCTTGATTTGCAGAAATCCAAAAAGTAAAGCTTTTCATTGCATAGAACTAAAAAGATCAGTGGGAGTGGGTCCAAAAGCTTCCTTGTCTACCTGATCGCTCCACTGGCCCTACTGGTCAGTTTGGTGTAGTGGTTAAGTGCGCGGACTCTAATCTGGGAGAACCGGGTTTGATTCCCCACTCCTCTACTTGCACCTGCTGGATGACCTTGAGCAAGCCATAGTTCGGACACAGCTGTTCTTGAAAAAGAGCAGTTTCTGTCAGAGCCCTCTCAGCCCCACCTACCCTACAGGGTGTCTGTTGTGGGAGAGGAAGGGAAAGGAGTTTGTAAACTGCTCTGAGACTCCTTTGGGTAGTGGGCAGGGTATAAATCCAATCTCTTCTCTTCTTATTCTCAGATATATGAAAGCTGCGTGCAGCTGTTAGTCACCACAGAGAGGGGAAAATCCAGTTTCTAGAAGTTGTATGCCCTTCTCAATCCCAGAGTCTCAGGGTGAATAAGCAAAACAAAAACAAAGATATTGGCTATTTTTATTTGTTTCTATTTGGGCTACCTTGTTGAAGAATACATAATGGTACACAGTAGAAAACTAGGCTGCACCTAAAAATTGAAAAGCTGTGTAAGAAATCTGTGTAAGAATTGCACTCTGGGCATTAAATTAATTTAGCGGGTCTGGGAAGATTGAGTTGTCTCCTGGAAGGGCCTGTGCATAGAAATGCCTTTTGCTTTTCATTGCCTTTTGACCCACCTGTTTACATCTGTATGTACATTTACCTGCCAAGTGAAGGCACACTTTGTGCATTCAATGAAGTGGACACCAGTTCACAAACACTTACACAACAATAGTCCTCCTTCCAGCTACAACAGATGTAGACTGCTCATAATTCCCCTTTCTGTAATGGTTATAGTATATCTTGCCTTGGATCTTTGTCATAGTATTTTCTTCTGTAATCCTAGTTCAGTGGTGGTGGTGTTTTACGCTGTCTGATTGCACTGTTTTGGATTCTGCAATCCGCCGAGTCTCATCCAGAAAGACAGGCTATAAATAAAGTAAATAAACGAATATGGTTCTCGGCAGAGCTCTTGCTACTACAGATATAAAAGCATCCACAGTGACAACAGAGTGTCCCCCTTGCTGTTTTCCCTGCACTTTTCCTCATTCAGCTCCCCTTCCCATGGCCATTCTGTGCCCACCTTGTACCTGCAGAGGTCTCTTTTGAGTTTAATTCTTTTAATCGCTATAGTGTTAAACTACCGAGGTATGTCAATTACTGATTTGTTAAAAGACCCCTGGTGACACGGGGGTCGGAGGCCCTGGGGAAAGGAAAATGGCACTGATGCGGGGGGGGGGGGGGACCTGCAAAAACGTGCACCTTCCTGTCCAAACAGTGCAAATGTGCTTTGATTGTGATTTTTCCACCAAGGGGGGGTGGGGTGGTATGTGGAATGTCACAGCAAGGTAGAAAAATCTGGGTAGTGGGTGATCAGGGGGGAAAGTCATGTGGTGGATGCTCAAAAAACTGAATCCCTGCTCCAGATTGAATCTGCAAGGGACCAGCCTCTTGATGTGGAAGCAACCTGATAGGTTGCCTTTCTGGAATGTGTCATGTTAATTATGTGCTTGGCCTCATTTTGTTTCCTCTGCCACTAGTCGCCTTACCACCGGTTGAGTCAGCGGATGCAGGACGTCACTGGTGACAGAGGGGTGTTGAAGGAGGTTATCCGTGCTGGGGCTGGTGATGTAGCGCCCTCTGAGGCTTCAGTATTAGGTGAAACATATTGTCTTGCTGAAAGATCTTAATCGAACTTTAAAATGCCTTTTGTGCATTTGTCACAGTGGGTGGTCTTGTCTAGTGATGTCCACTAGACAAGCTAGCATGACATAGCAGTTAGGATACTGGACTAGGATTTGGGATGATTGGGTTCATACCCTGCTGTGCCATGGAAACTCACCAGCTGATCCTGGGCCCATCACAGTGTCTCAGCCTAATCTACCTCACAAAGTTGTTGTGAAAGTGAAGTGGAGAAAGGGAGAACAAAGTGAAAAGGCGCTTTGGTCCCAGTCAGGAAGAAAAGCAGGATATAAATTTTGGAAAATTTCATCCATTTCCATACTTGTTTAATCCTTTTAATAAACTATGTCGGTATGCCCTAGGGCTGCCAAGTCCCCCGGTAGGGCGGGGGAAACACCGATTTTAAATACTCACCCCCGCTTTTTCAAAGTTGGCCACCGGGGGGACAAAATGGCTGCCTTAAAAGGGAAATGTCTGCAGAGAGCCTGCCCTGCAGTAAAAAGCCTCACCAGACATTTCCCCTTTAAGAAGTCAGCAAGAGAGCTTCCACAGCAAGAGAGGTCCGCCCAGAGATTAAGGAGGGACTGACGGAGCTGCTTTTGCATGTGGCTGGCAACGTTGCTGTAGTAAGTTTCTCTTCCAGCTCTTTTCCTTCTCTCTCCCTCTTTCTTTTTTCTGTCTGTCTGTCTGTCTCTCTCTGTCCCCATCCAGCAGAGGTCTATCAGTGGCTATTATAGCCACAAGGTCTAAATGGAACCCTTTGTCTGGGGCAGTGAGGCTCTGAATTCTTGGTGCTTGGGGGGCAACAGTGGGAGGGCTTCTGGAGTTCTGGCCCCGCTGCTGGACCTCCTGAGGGCACCTGGTATTTTTGGCCACTGTTGTGACACAGAGTATTGTACTGGATGGGCTGCACTGGATGGGCCGATCCACTGTGGCTTCTCTCCTGTTCTTATGATATGAAAATCATATTTAGCACTTGTGTAGCACTTAGTGCTTCATATTCTGCCGAGATGAGGAAGGATTCAGTAGGGCCGTTGCTCAGTGATAGAGCATCTGCTTGACATGCAGGAGGTATCAGCTTCTTCAGCTAAAAAAGGATCAGGTAATAGGTGACATTAAAGATCTCAGCCTGAGACCCTGGAGAGCCACTACCAGTCTGAGTAGTCAATACTGACCTTGATGGACCAATGGCCTGATTCAGTATTAGGAAACTTCATGAGTTCATGTGTCAGCATGTGGAAGCAACATCACAGGATGTGACATCACAAAATGATGTCACTTCCTTTCTCCTGGCTCCACCCCCAAAGTCTCCTGGCTCCACCCCCAAAGTCCCCAGATATTTCCCAAGTTGGACTTGGCAGCCCTAGTATGCCCCAAAGGAAAAACTTCCTTAGGAATCTATCTGAATCTTCTCTTTCTCTTCCTGATTGCAAACTCCTTAGTGGTAACTACTTCGAGCTGGGCTAAGGAGATAGAATTTCATTTGGCTGACACCAAGAAATTTAGAAACCTGGTTTTTCCAAGGCAAGGATTAACTATTTTATGTATTAACTATGCATTTATTTTATCTTGGTGTGGAGACAAAAGTATCTGTTGAGGAACTCACCTTAAAAAGCACTAGTTCACCCTGCTTTTGCCAGTGGAAAGGGCAGTGAAGGGAGGCTTTTTGCCCCTTTTCTCTGGCTTCACGGGTCCTTCCTGCTGCCCTTTCCGCTGGTGAAAGCAGGGTGGGAGGGAAACTAATCTAGCTTGGCTCTAAGTTCAAGGCCCTTGTGTATTTAGAATGAGCAAAGGACCATTTGTCATGCAGGTTTTCTAAGTATGAGGAGGCTCAAGTTTCTGTTTTCATGTTTGGAAATAAGTGCAGGTTAACATCTACCTCAAGGCCTGAAGTAACATGAACACATCTGACACCATTTTGCTGGTTAGAACAGACGCAGCTGCTGTGTTCTCTCTCATCAAGCACAGCAAAATTTAGCCTGTGGTAAAAAGGAGAGTCAACAGTTGTCTGCTTGGTGTGATAAGTAATAGGTGGGGTGTTCCCACCTTACCTATAAACTGACTTGTTCCCTTCTGATTTTCAACTTCCTCAGTGAAATTTTCGGGATACTTGGAACACATGGACAGGCCCTTTGACACTAACTGCTTCAAAAAAAATCTAAGACTCATGAAACTTGGTGAAGGTGAGTTCAGTTTTGCAAAGTAGCCCTGGACAGTATAGAATAGTATCATGGGGCATGAAAACTATTCATGCTTTGTGCTGGTAAGCATATGCTGCCCACTAACAACAGCTGTGGTCTGAAATTCACTTCCTTTCTTCTTCTCCTGTCCAGGTCCTTTGTATCTTTTCCTGCACTCTTTTATGATCATCCTGCTCTAGTTGCTATCAGTTGTTCCTTCCTTCCTTTCCCATCCTTCGGCCTCTTGCCATGGGAGTTCTGATGCCTGCTGTCATGTCTAGAATATGTGGGGCTCGTATAAGGTTCCCCAGTCCTGGTGAGCTTGTGGGCCCTTTTGGAATTTTGAGAAAGAGCATTGGGCGCCACCACAGAATGGCTCCCACAATTCCCACCAATAGTTTGTGCAGAAAAAGTCTTCTTCCTTGTCTGACACCATATCCAGTTCAGTTAAGTCGCTTTTCTATAGTTGAAATGGTTTACTGTTCATTATCCGAAATACGTTGTTCAGTTGTTTGAGGACTTGTGTTTACAGCATGCCTGTATTGTAGCCTGTGCTACCTAGGAAACAAAAGTTAAAATAAAAAAAACAGAATGACAACATCCTACGATGGAAGCACATGTTTTCAAATGGGGGCTCCCTGTAGATACAAAGGTAATGCATCTGGAGCATCTCTGAAACACCTTCTGTTCTAAATAAGATGGAAGGAAACTACGACTGGCTTTGTTCTTTGGAGAAGGAAGAGGGTGCCGTGTTGGGGATCATTGGAATGGTGGTATGGCATATATATACCAGAGGCATACCAGCATAATAAGGTTGTGGAGGCTTCCCCCAATATATTTTGACTGGTCACCCTATTAATAATTTGGAAAGCTGTTTTGCTGTTATCAATCCTGGAAACTATGACAAGTTTAGAAAGAAGTTTCTTGTCAGCCTCAACTGAGGAAGAATGAACGAAACGAAGTTCTATAATCCGGAGTCTTCATCCTGCTGAAATACTATCGTACTTACCTGTTGGATTGTTTCCCTTAGACTTAGTGTCTGTTGTAGACCTATTTGGTCTTTGTAAACCTACCTGTTGAAATACTTTAGTACTGTATATTTATCTGTTGGATTGTTATACAACTTCTGTACTTGTCAGCTTATAAACTTCTTGTTATTTTGTATGTACTGCTTATGCAGCCGCTGTTTATTGCTGTAGTTACATCTGTACGCCGTGTTGTAGTAAATTGCACTTATAGCATCTTGTTACAGAGTTCTTTTGAGCTTTGTGATGTTCACTGTGTGATCGCTTTCTTTTGCTGATCATTGGAATGGTGACATGGCATATACATTTCAGAAATAAATTATTATCTCCCTTTTTATTTTAACAGATATCACGCTGCAGGGAATGCTGGTTGGGCTCCTGACAATGAAGAGAGGGGAGCTGGCACGGTTTCTCTTCAGGCCACGTTATGCCTTTGGAACGGCTGGCTGCCCACCATTGATCCCTCCTAACGCCACCGTCTTGTTTGAGATTGAACTTTTGGATTTCTTAGACACCGCAGAATCCGACGAATTCTTCGAACTGAGTCCTGTGAGATAATCGGCTAAGTAATGAGTTGTTTGAATCAGTATAGGCCTTATGCACTGCCTAACGTAAAACATCAAAGTCCTAGTCCGCAGTTTAAAAGATCGTGCTTTTCTGCATTCTCATCTGCCCTCAGTTCTGCCATGTCCGCTGTGTGCAGAGACTTCCATTTTGAAACTTAATTTTCAGATGCACGGGAGCCCAATTTGGACTGGTGGAAGGGTATTAAGCCTCCCTCACACACTGTTTTCCAGACCTGAAACAGCCCCTCCAGCAGGCCCATAGTTGGGAATTTTGGGAGGTGGGGGCTCCAGGGTGCTGGGGGGGGCTAATTAAATTAAAATTCTAAGTCAGCCCCATTGAAGGCGGAGGGGCATAGTCTCAAAAAACATGCATAAAGTCATGCTGTCAAATACCCAACCCCCATCCACTGTTTCTTTCTGTCTACTACTCGTATGTCGAGTTATATATTTCTGCCATGAGCATTCCACATTGTTCCCCTGCATCTACTCTTCTGTCTCCTCTTGACTCTGTAAGGATTAACTTCCCAAATGCTACCGCTTGCCTCTCTTATTGCATGAAATTTATTTTAATGCTTAGGCTACGCCCACCCCTAGAAGCTACTCCGGAGAAAGCTCCAGGGGACTTCCTACCAAAAAAAGGAAATTAGGTGCTGGGCCAGGCCATTCTGCCCGGCCTGCCTCCTCCAGGCATCCTCCATCCCTGTTTGCCATCGGAGGTCCAAGGCAGGCAGGGCAGCAGGCCTCGAGCTCATCAACCCCCGCCAAGCACCACAAGGCTAGGTACTTTGGGGGGGGGGGCAGCACCGCACACCTCATGCTCCCTCCCCCCAGCCAACTGACGGAAGGAAGGAAATTGCTCTTATGGTCCAGTGCAGTGACAGCCCAATGTGGCATGGCTTAAACAAGAAGGGGTGTTGCAAATGTGATAGGGGGCGTTGCCCCCAGTGCCCCACGGCTGGCTACATCCCTGCCCTCCAGGAGCCGCTGCTTGCTCCACTGGGGGAACTTGTGCGTGTGAAGTGCTGTCAAGTCACAGACAGCTTATGGCGACCCCAGCTAGGGGCTTTTGGGGCAAGAGAGAAGCAGAGACGGTTTGTCTTTGCCTTCCTCTATAACATCTACCTCGGTGGTCTCCCATGTACCGACCCTGCTTAGCTTCTGATATCTGATGAGGTCAGGCTATATCATGCTGCCTTTCCTCCCACTGGGGAACTTACATTTACCTTATCAATGTGCACGGGTTTTCCCACTCGGGGAAAAAGGCACAGGAAGGAGGTTTAAGCCGCTTCTCACCATACACTGTGGTCCCAATCCATATGTGGGGGGGGGGGGGGGCGGCACACACCTGAGAATTGAGTTTCAAAAATGGCTGCAAGCTCCAGGCACAGAACTGCCAGTGCATGTCTGGTTTTGGCAGACATGGAAATTGCCTAATGTGTAGATAGGCCCTAGGGCCTTTGTGATTCCATTCCAAATTTATTATGCTGTTAGTTCCTGTCATCATAGCCATCTTTCAGTTTATTCTTCCATAACTCTCTCTCCCTGCTCAACATTTCTTCTAATGAAGTTTAATCAGCCGATTCTCTGAAAGCCAGTGTGGTGTAGTGGCTAAGAGCGATGGACAATAATTTGGATTATTTGATTCCCCACTGCTCCACGTGAAGCCTGCTGGGTGACCTTGGGCCAGTCACAGTTCTCTCAGAATTCTCTCAGGCCCACCTACCGCACAAGGAGAGAGGAAGGGAGGGTGATTGTAAGCCACTTTGAGACTCCTTAAGGTAGAGAAAAGCAGGGTATAGAAACCTACTCTTCTATTCTAAAGAACAGAAGTGCACTGTTGATGCTTGATAGTTTATATCTCATTGGCAGATGAGCTCGGGATGTTATACTGGATGTTATTAGGTCTGGTAGTGTTGCCAGAGTGCATTTGGGGTTATCTGGGCTCATTGCAGACTCTGCTTCTTGGATGTGTATGTCTTAAGGGCACTAGTTATTGGTAAGACATTTTAGTTTGGGAGTCTGTATACACAAGGAAAGGACTAGCACCAAGCCGTAAATCACTGATGCATTAAACTTGTCTGAGTTGAGAGCTTTCAGGTGACAACCACAGATACATTTTTTTTAAAAAATCTCATTTGGGCTTTTTTTGTAGTTGACTTCTGGGTACCAGCCAATATAGTCCTTCACTTTGTTGGCTGTGGGTATTGGGCAGTCTTCAGGATCACAATGTAAATCATTCTAGAGTGAGTCCCTGTCCAAGGGACTGGAGCAAATGTGATTGTAATGTATTGCTTGCCTGCAGACAGTGGATTGTGTGGTGTGTTCAGGGTGGTAGCTAGAACCACATAAATATGTATAGGTTCTGGTTTATTTTAAGAGTCCAGTAACACCTTAAAGACTAACACATTTGTGGCAGGGTATGAGCTTTCTAAGTCACTGCTTACTTCTTCAGATATCTAAAAAAGTGAGCAGTGAGTCACGAAAGCTCATACCTTACCACATATGGTCTTAGTCTTTAAGGTGCTACTGGACTCTTGCTCTTTTCTACTGCTACAGACAGACTAACATGGCTACCTTTTTAATACACACACACACACACACACAAGAAGGGGGACCCGCTATACTCATGGGGGGGGAGTATTCCCTACAGCTCCTGGCCTGCAGAAGTGGAAGGAGCTCCACAGGAGGAGGAAGTGGCACCAGGGAAGCCGCCTCCCCCCCCCCCAGTGCCCCCCGCACAGATTTAGATATCTACACAGAGGGGGCCACTTGGCTATTAGATCTATAGATATATGTGCGTGTGTGTGTGCATGCACATCTGGAAGTCATGGCAACCTCTGGTAACTGACCCCTATTGGGGGCCTGGATGATATTCAGGGAGGTGGCTTAATAAAGCTTTCCCTCCACCTCCAGCCTCTGATATTTCATGGAGGTCTCCCATCCAAGTATTTGGCAGAGTTGACCCTGCTTCCGAGATCTGATGAGATAGGGCTTGCTGGGCTACCTATGTCAGGGCACACAGCTACCCATCTTGATCTTGTTCATTTTGGCTGCAACAGGCTCCACACAAAATGGGCCTGTAGAATGATTAGTATGCAAGCTCTCCCTGATGTGTGCTCTGTTTTATATCCTGGCCATCAGTAGTGCTGCCTCTCTTGACTAGCCTGTGTCTTCTTTGCACAGGAACACCAGAAGAGGTTCCCTCTGCAGAAAGTGCTAAAGGTGGCAGAAACAGAGCGAGAGTTTGGCAATTACCTCTTCCAACAGAAGCACTTCATGGATGCCAGAGAAAGATATAAGCGTGTAAGTGGAAAAAGCTGTGAAGGTAGGAGGAATGTGCGTCTCCAGAGTGGTGCATACACAAAGGGCAAGCATCACCTGGGCCTCTGGAATGCTTATGGCTCATAGGAAAGCCCCTATTGCTTTGCATGTAGAAGATCCCTGGTTCCATCTTTGTCTTCTCTAATTAAAGCTAGCAGGTGATAGGAAAGACCTTTCTGGCAGTCAGAGGATACGTATGAAATCTCACAATGATTCTGTTTACAAAATTCAATACTATACTAAAAGTCAACGTAAGAAAGTGGGCATCACCGTAAGAAAGTTCTGCATCATATATCACACCCAACAATTCAGTACCACACAAGCCAACTGAAATTCTTAAATAGAAAGAAATGTCCAGTTTATATCCACAAAATGGTAATAGATGGCAGTAAGACCAAAATAAACCTGGACTGCTCTAATAGATAGTGATGACTTGACAAGCGTTCCGATATACACTGTTTCCAAATAGCTTCCTCAGAAGTCGAAGTCTTCAATCCTCGAAAGGGCTTCTGAAAGGTCTTTATTGTCATCTTCATTTTTTTCTGTAAAATTCCCTGATTGTGGGACAAAGCACCTCCTGGAGATCGTGTCACTGATTGTCCTTGTTATGTACATGTTAAATTTTTAAAAATCAAATTCTTTGTTCCTTTTTCTTTCTGTACCCCTATCTTATTTAAAAATAAAAACATTTTTTTAAAAACTTACGCAGTCCATCAGTTTGCCTGTGAACACGTACAAGGTTCATATGACAATGTTACACCAATGCAAGTTGGTCCAATAAAAGATTTTACATACTTCCACATTTCAAATTTGTTTCTTGAATAATTTAAATAAATAAGTAAATGATTGGTTATTGTACCTGCACAGGCTTCCTCAGTCTTGCATCGTGTGCCTGCCAAAGAGGACGAACAAAGCAAAGTAGATACTGCCAAGCTGCTGGTCCTCTTGAACTTGTCCATTACTTACCTGAAGCTGCAGCATCCTGCTCGGGCACTTTTATATGGAGAAAGGGCCTTGGAATTAGATCAGAAAAATGCCAAAGCCCTCTTCAGGTGCGGCCAGGTAAGGAACTGTTTTGAGTGTGCGGCAGAGGGCTGGGATGTTTTTCAAAAGAGAGGGTTCGGTAGAGAATTGTCAGGGGTTAGTTTTTGCCTTTACGTGGATCACTCAGGCTAACGTAATTTGTCAGATCTCAGAAGCTGGGTGGGGTCAGCCCTGGTTAGTACTTGGATGGGAAACCACCAAGGAAGTCCAGGGTTGCTATGCAGATTCAATTAATGGTAAACCACCTCTTGTTCATCTCTTGTCTGGAAAACCCTGTGGCTTTGCCATAAGTCAGCTGCAAAACAAACAAAAAATGGATGTAAGAAAATTTATTGGGGCTGCAGGTACAGCAGCATGCAATGTGCTTGAGCTGTATTTTAAAGACCCCAGTTGCAATGCCACTGAAGCTCTGAAAGCCAGAATCAGAATGTGGAAGGCCTCCCATGTAGATGTGCTCTGGTGGAGGTCCCGTAGGTTACCTAGTAAATACCGTTTCTTTGGGAGGATAAAGGGGAAAGGAGGCACTTAAGCATTAGTTCTCTGTCAGTGAGTTGGATGTTCGCATCCCTCCTTTCAAGGGAGCTTCCAGACCGTAGGGAAGGTTGTGGCTCAGTGGTGGAGCATCTGGTTGGCATGCAGAAGGTTCTGTGTTCAATCCCAGGCATCTTCAGTTAAAAAGGACCAAGGCAGTAGGTGACGTGAAAGCCCTTTGCCTGAGACCTGGAGAGCTGCTGCCAGTCTGCATAGACAATACTGACTTCGATGGACCAATGGTCGGATGCAGTATAAGGCAGCTTCATGTGTTCGTGTGCTCTTAAGCATCCTTCACAGGTTAGCGGTATTCCTCTGATGTTCTTCTTAATTCCAGGCATGCCTTTCTCTGGCAGAATACGAGAAAGCTCGGGATTTTCTAGTCCGAGCACAAAAAGAACAGCCCTTTAACCATGACATCAACAACGAACTGAAGAAGCTGGCCAGGTGAGGGAGCCCTTTCTTCACTTGTTTCACTGAAATAAAAAAACACAGAGACTGTGGCATCTTTAGGGACCAGATAATTTATTGTGGCAGAAGCTTTTGTGGGTTGGAGCCCACTTTGTCAGAGTGAAATGCTTACTTCATCCGCTTTTGTGGTACAATAAATCTAAATTTATTCCTTGAAGCTTTTTTAAAATTTGTGTATCCTCCTAATGTGGTCCATTAAGCCTCGGCTTCCATGCACAGCAAGTCTTTTGCATTGCTATAAATGCTATTCAAGTGTTAACAGGTTGCTTTGTGTAAAAGAAAATCTCTCAGGGGAAGCTAGACATTAGGAATTCCCATGAGAGCTTGCAGCTATGAGTTCCCCGTGGGAACTGAATCCTAAAAGTGCTGCAGGGATCCAGTTTGGATCAGGATTTTGTGGGTGACTTCAGCCCCTGCCTGGTGCTGCTTTCCTGACCCACTGGGGGACAGATGACACCCCCCAGGGCTATTTGGCTCAGGAGAACAGTGGAGGACGGCAGGTCAAAACCCCTTGTCCTCTCATGCTACAGCCCCAATCAGAATTGGGCCCCTGTGCCGTTGTTGGCATTGTGTTCCGATAGGGAACTTGCAGCTGCGAATCCCTGCGGGAGCCCTGAGTTAGCTGTAATTTCTAGTTTGGCTCTCTGCATCTCACTTCCTTTGGATTAAATGTTCATTTTATAATGCAATTTATGCTCAGTTGATGTTGATACATTTCCTGTCACTCTGAAATTATACCTTTGTTGTCACCTATATGAGGCTTCACTAATTCATTAATAGCCATTTAAATGTCTCCCCGAGTAGGTAAGTGCCATTCTAAGCAAGTCTGCTCAAAATCCCACTTGAGTCTTCCCAGACAGGTGTTCTTAAGATTGCACTATTTGTTCCTTGGAGCCCTGGATTTGATGGTGATCATAGATTAATGGGGGCCTCGTTTCACTTATTCCCAAATGTATGCTGGCTGCTACTCAGTGGTTAGGGAGCATTGAACTGGATTGGGGGATACAACAACTTTTTTGTTTTAAAACTTTAAAATCAGGGTAAGAAATAGCAAGCTGCGGGTGGTCCTTGGTGCTTTTGTGGAGCCGGTGTGGTGTAGTGGTTAAGAGTGTTAGACTACTATCTAGGGAGACCTGGGTTTGAATCCCCCCTGTGCTGTGGAAGCTTGCTGGGTGACCTTGGGTCAGTCATACTCTCTCAGCCTAACCTACCTCACAGGGTTGTTGTGAGGATAAAAGCGAGGACATGGGAATGATGTGAGCCACTTTTGGTCCCCATTGGGGGAGACAGGTGGGGTATAAATTCCACCTGTGTCCGAGCTGTTGTTCCCCTACTCCCACAGGACAGTTATGTGTTCAGGCTTCATTTTCAATTGTGTGCTTTTTAAGCAGAGCTGGCAAGCCTGTGACCCAGGTCTGCTGTCTTTTGCAGCCGTTACAGGGAATTCAAGGACAAGGAGAAGGAGATGTGCACCAGGATGTTCAGCTCCCTTTCAGTGGAAGAAGAATTAAAGGTAATGGAGTTGACGTAGCTGCTGTATCGCTGTAGGATTATAATGTTTTAGCAGTTCGGTGACTACTGATGTAAAAAAAGAAAGCCAGTGAAAAAGCTTGCCCAGTAAGTAGCATTTGAAAGGGATACGGCAGCCGCAAGGGGGTGACTGAAGAAAGTATGGCAGAAAGTCCCTTGTGGACGCTTGTTATCTGCCATGAATGTCTCTGCATTTGCTGTGACAATGAACATACAACAGAGAATCTTCACCTTTGGAAGCAGCCTTAATGGCACTGCTTGGGCCGTCAGCACAGGATCCTGTGACACTTCAAGCCAAGCGGAAAGATAAGACCAGACTGCGGCTTTGTTGATAGCTCCTTTAAAGGGCTTGGCAGAAAGCGGGCAATGTGAAGAAACACCTCTCTCATGCAGATGGAGTCAAATCCTGATAAAGTCATAAGAGATTGCGGCCTGGGTCACAGAGCTTGAATCAGATAGGCCTGATTGACATTTGAGACTGGCTGTTACTGTAGACAAAGCAGTAATTACAGCAAGCTCTGGTGTGTGCGTGTGTGTGTCTGCTCGCATGCCTGGACTTCATGGTGACTTCTGGCGACCCCTAGTGTGGTTTGGATGTTTCAGAGAGGTGTTTGATTGCCTGCCTCTGTGTCCCAGCCCTGGTATTCCTTGGAGGTCTCCCTTCCAATTACTTGTCAGGGTCAGCCCTGCTTAGCTTCTGAGATCTTATGAGGTTGGGCCTGCCTGGGCTATTCAGGTGAGTGCCTTCCAGCAAGCTCTAGTGGTGGTCTGGGAAGACTGTGGGGACCCCCTGTGTCTCTGTGCTGCTTTTGTGTTGGCTGGTTCTGGCCTGAACATTGTCAGAGGATATCTGGCAGGCATATTCCCTTGTGGCCACATCCGAGGTATATCTTTGCTTGGTCAGGCAGCCAAAGCTGCTAATGAATTGTCTCTTGCTCCCTTGGGGTTTCTGGTGCTAGAGAGCAACTGCTTGCTCTCCTAGGTTTGGGTTTATCATCATTGCACGCTGTTGTCAAACCACGTATCATTTCCAGATTTCCAGATGTAAGGCATGTTGGAGGCTCCTTCTTCTGCTGGGAGAAGAAGGGAGTCTTAGGACACGTATTAGCCCCACAGACATGAATTAGTTTTAATCGTAATTCCCCTTGTTCTGAAGTTCTAGAAACTGTGATTCAACTTGCCACCCGTTTCTGTCATCAGTATCTCCTGTTCAACTAATGTTTAAACTTTAAAGCATCCTAGAGAGCCAAGGCTAGGCAGCATTGATGCAAGCAGAATGTTGGAATTTGATTACGTTTTTTAAAAAAAATCTTTTTGCTAGCCTAACCTTTCATCCTTCAAAAGGGGTGGGGGAGTGCAAGTAAGATGGGCCGGTAAGGTGTAATCTCTGAAACAGGCGTGTGCTGCGTGCATAATTTGTTCCCTTGTTTCCGGACTTGTGTTTGCAAGCAGAGGAAGCGTCCTTGTAACAGCATGCTTTTCTAGTAGCTGCAGGAGCAAGCCTTGCTTTGAAGGCCATTGAGCCCACCTCATCTGTACAGTCCCCCCCCCCCCAGCTCTGTTTTTGATTCTGTAGCCAATGGACAGGAATGAAAGAAACGAACAGATCAAATGGTCCTTCGAATAGCTAAAGGGTTTCAGCATGAGTACTGCTTGCTTCCTCCCCCCTCCCTTTTTAATTAGCTGCATGCAAAGACTTGAGACTGGATGCATTCAAAGAGGATGACAGGATATATTTTTAGTTTGAACCCCGTGCTTGTTACTGAGCAAAGGTATCTTTGTAACCCTGGGTGCTGTTTCTTGTCCAAGTCTTAGCAAAAAACAACAACAACCATGTGTGCAAAGAGGAGGTGTGAAATTGGCAGGGTGGAACTGAGGCTTTTTAGTGAGGTACCCAAGTGCTACACGATATGTTTTCACACCTTTAAAAATACAGCCCTTTTCAGGCAGTTCCAGAGGTAGTGGGCTAGACTAGACCAGAGCCGAGCAGGCAAGAGGCGGATTGAGTAGCTGAAGCTTAAGGTCAAGGTACATCCTGTCTCAAAATTAGTGACAACCATGCTGGTGGGTAAAGATTTGTGCCTGGCAGATCCAGCCTATCAAAGTCCTGGAGTGACCACTTGAGCCTCTTCCTTGGTCATTTGCTAGTAGGTAGAGGTTACCCTCCCCCGGACCTGGATAGCCCAGATTGGCTCGATCTTGTTAGATACTGGAAGCTAAGCAGGGTCAGCCTTGGTTAGTACTTGGATGGGAGACTACCAAGAACAGAAGAGAAGCCAATGTTGGATCAGGCCAGTGGCCCATCCCGTCCAACACTCTGTCACACTGTCACACAGTGGCCAAAAACACCAGGTGCCATCAGGAGGTCCAGCAGTGCGGCCAGGACACTAGAAGCCCTCCCACTGTCGCCCTCCCCCCCAGCACCAAGAATCTGCATCACTTGCCCCAGACAAGGAAGTCCAGGGTTGCTGTGCAGAGGCAGGCAGTGACAAACCACCTCTGAATGTCTCTTGCCTTGAAAAGGCTACAGGGTTGCCATAAGTCAGCCATGCCTTGATGGCAAAAAATGTTGCCCTGTGCTATGAATGTGACAACTTTCCTCTGTTAAGCTTTGGAAAATGCTGCTCTTAGTTTAGAGACTTTGAGAGATTGTGATGTTGGTCATTTCAGAGTCCTGCTGTGCAGAAGAAAGGAGCAGACCCATAGCGGGAAGGGAGGCACCGCTTCTAGCATAGTTCGGACAAGCAAGCGAAGGACTGCATCCTTCATTCAAAAGTTGGAACCGAGAAGATGGTGTGGTGGTTTGGTTTTGTTTAAAAAAAACAAATGCTGTGTTTGTCCAGGTGTTGCTCCTGGCTTGTGGTGTTGTGAAACCAAGAGTATTAAAAGCTCCTGTTGAACAGAAGACATTTCCCGTCACCCTTTCCCTGATGGGAAGAGAACCCTCGGATGCTGAGATCTGGTTACTTTATTTGGAGGCTGGCTTGCGTACCTTAGTTTTTTCGCCATAGCAGGGAGTTTCACCGTTCCTCTGAGTCCTTTGTTGATCCGAGAATGTTCTTAGAAACTATGTGTTCCCTGGCTGGAGAAAATAAACTTGCTTCTGAGAGGAAAGTTCTTATAAGGCTGGTGCCAGTTCATTGTGCAAGGATGAGTCTCTGGATGCAGAGAAAGAAACCACTGTCTTGTATTTGCCTTGGCCATGCTGCTGTCTTGGGGGATGTGAAGTGGACACTCTTTTTTTTTGTTGGGGAGTACACCTTACATAATATAGAAGGTTGGATCAACTCCTCCTTTTTCTCCCCCTCGCTGGTGTACTGTGGTGGATTGGGACTTGTAGCTGAGTTGCACGGCAACCACAGTGGGAGTGCCAGTGGCATGACCTGCTTCTGCCTCCCTTAAAATAAAAAGTGAGTGGAGGGGGAAGCAGGACAATGAGAAGGGGAGGAGAAATGGAGCGATATGCAGAGAGGGAAATGGAGGGATATAATAAAAAAAAGTACAGATTTGAGCCAAAGACGAGTCCCAAAGGCAAAAAGGGGGAAGGTTTTGGGTATGAAGTAGCTAAGGCCAAGTCACCTTCCCTCTGAAGTAGTTTGACTGCTGTCTTTTCCTACACTCATTTCACACTGGTTTCAAATTTCACTCCCTGGGTCTGAAGAGCAGTAAACAACAGGATCTGTTTAAAGCAGTAAAATGCTAGTTTGACCACAGGAGGGCAATTAACGAATGTAGACGGTGATTTTTAAACTAGAAAAAGTATGGTTTGAAACTAGAAACAGGTATAGACGGGTTTTTTTGAAACTAGAATGATTCCAGCAGGAAAGTCAGATGTAGATTTGACCTAAGTAGCTATTCCACCTTTGTTGGAATAGGCAACATCTGGCGAACAGAGAATAATAGAAGAAGATCCTGTGGGGGGCAGCAAGAAGACAATTAGATAGGATAGTAAGGTCAGCCCCTTCTCTCCTAATAAGTCTGTCTCCAGATTACTACTTTTAGGGCAATATCCTGCTGCTTCTTGGAAGTTCCACGCTCAGTCTCTCTCAGCTAGTGATGTAGCTAGGACCTATCTGTATCTCTTCTCTTCACTATCATGTGTGTTAGTTCCTAGATAGATCTTTGTCTATATTTTAATCAGGTTGTGAACCTTTGCTGTGTTAATTACTCTGCCAACAACCATCTCCCGTGGGGGTGTGATCAGATGGCACATGATGCACCAAGCCGATGGGAACCCTCCTGGGCAGACTCCTCCCTCCCAGCTTTGAATTCCATGGTGGAAGAAATTTAATAAAATAATCTCCATCTTCAGCACTCAGTCTGCAGTAAAGAGAGGATAACACTTACCCAACTTTATAGGGCTGTGGTTGGGATTACTAGTGCAACAAAAGTGTGTGTGAACACATGGCTGCTGGATCACTGAGCCTAGGGTTGCAAACCTCTAGGTGGGGCCTGGAGATCTCCTGGAATTACAACTGATTTCCAGACTACAGAGGTTATTGCCTCTGCAAAAAACAGCTGCCTCAGAGGGTGGACTATGGCATTGTACCCTGCTGAGGTCCCTCCCCAGGCTCCCCCCCAGGCTCCAGGAATTTTCCAATCCAGAGGTGGCAACCCTACCTAAGCCAAACTGCAGAAAGGCCTTGTCTGTTCCGAAAAACTGGAGGATTGATCAGATGTCAACCTCTGTTTTAACTTCTGGCTGCCTGATTTGTATTTATAGCCAGACTCGGCAGTATGGTTGAGTGGGTAAGCTGAGAAATAATACTCAGGTATACTGTGGGTCTGCCAGCCCTGGCTCGCATTGTTGCCAAGAGTATGATGGCTCTTTCTTTTCCACCAGCTTTCCCTCTCTCCTGTCTACGCACAAGGGATTCTGGGACTGGTAGTTTGTGAGGGAACATATAAAGCGGAGAAGCACAAATCTAAAAATGCAAATCCAATTTAACTGCACCTGATGTGCTCTAGAGCCAAACTACTAGTGACAGACCCAAGCTGTGCCCTCTGACGCTATTTTAGAAGCGCTTGTGGTTCTTTAAAAATTGCTACAAGTCCCCAGTCTGGATCGAACCTGCAGTGGGGTGGCCCTAGGAGCTCCTGTTCCTCTCCCCCAGCATCCTTTCAGGTGCTTGAGTTGGGGCAGTTCAGAATATTGCTTGTTCTGCCCTAATGTTGCTTCTTGCCGGATCAACCAAATCTCACAAGATCTAGACACCCCATAGACAGAGGGAAATAGGTTTCCATAAAGCTTCAGGCATGGTTCTGTTTTTCTTCTTCTGGTAACGGGGAAACCTAGGCTGGCTTGGCCCTCCGGATCCCAGTCCTGAGTTGGGAAATTGCTGGAGAATTGGGGTGGAGTTTGGGGAGAGGAGGGACCTCAGTAGGATACAATGCCATAGAATCCACCCTCCAAAGCAGCCGTTTTCTCCAGGGGAGCTGCTCCTTGGGAGATCCGTTGCAATCCCAGCAGGCCCCACCTGGACGTTGGTAACCCTATTGGGTAGTCATGGTGGAAAGTGCCATCAAGTCTCAGCTGACTTATGGAGACTCTGTAGGTGTTTCAGGGCAAGAAATAGAACAGAGGTGGTTAGCCATTGCCTGCCCTTGAGTCATGGCCCTGGACTTCCTTGGTGGTCTCCCATCCAAATACTAAGCAGGGCCAGCCCTGCTTAGCTTCTCAGGTCGGATAAAAATGGGCTAGCTTGGGCCATCCAGGTCAGGGATCTCTAGGTTCCCGTAAAGTGTATCCTGCCCACCACCTTCACCCATGCTTGGGCCCTGGCATGTGTGCCTGTGCCTGCAAAGAGCTGTGAGCGTGGCATTGGATACGGAGTTTGCAAATCCCCACCCTGAAGTTGTAGCCATCCTGTGCAGGCCACACAGGGCCAAGGCCGGCTGGCAAGAAGCACGGAAGGCAGCAGGTGGCAGCAGATCGCTGGCTAATTCGGGGATGTTAGTTGGTTCTGCCTGAACTGGCCACTTGGGTCACCTGCTTCAACTTCAGTTCAGTGCCTCCGTTCTCCTGTCCAAGCTTTCTCGAGACTGCACTCAGCCCAGAGAGCGCTGCTACGGTTTGAGTGAAGTGTGCAGAGTCAGCATTATCTAAATATATCCACCTTGCATTTGTATGTTTTAGGTCTGATTTAAAGGTGATGACGACGAGGCCAAATAAAACGCTCGTGTGGGCTTTGCGTTCACGCAGGCTTGTTTAAACTGGACTGCCACCCGTGCAAAGCGGCTGTGCTTGTGGGAGAGAGGCTCTTTCGCCTCAACCAGCACCGTGTTTAAATCAGGCCTGGTTCCACTACTGAATGATCTAATTTGTTTTTGAGGAATTCCTTTTGTATTTTGTCAAATGTAGAATGAATTGATTACCAGTGATTGTGCCATCACCTAGGGAAGGAGATTTGGGCTGGTTAAAGGTTTTGGGGAGGGGAGCAGCAGCATAGTGAGGAAGATCAGGCAGGCGAAGCAGTCCTAGTAAGTGAATCTGGTTCTGTATCCCCCTTCCTGACATCTCCTTTGCTTTGAACAGATGTTGCACTATGTCAGATCTCCATAATGAGGACTGGAAGCTTGCTTTTTGAAGTGAAAACTCATATTCCCCAAACTCTGTGGCATCTAGCAAACACATTACTCTCAGACATAGTTCTCTTGAATTTTGTCCCAGTCAGACGTATTTTTCATGTACAAAATCACATTTGGAGGTAGTAAGGTATAGTGATTAGAATGCCAGGCTAGGACCAGTGAGACTCTGGTTCAAATCCTCAGCCGTGAAGCTTACTGGGAAACTTGGACCTATTCTTTCTTATCCTGACAGTTCAAAGTGTGCCTTCTTTACAAGAGGGAAGCCTTTGATGCAACTCCTTGGTCTGCCCTCCAAAAGAAGTAAAGTCAAGTACAGGTAGCAACATCTGTGCTCATCTACCCATCATCCTTGCCTCTGTCAACATGTAGATTGCAAGTTCCTTGGGGCAAGGACCTATTCTTTTAAAAAGTCTGTTATTTTATAAAGACCCAGATACACTGCTATAGAGCCGTGTCAGTGATAGCTTCAAGAGAGCTAGATTCAAGTCCAGTAGCACCTTAGAGACTAGCAAGTTTTTCAGGGCATAAGTTTTCAAGAGTCAGCGCTTCAGTGCAAGTCAGCCAAGTCGCATTATTTATTTATTTATAGCCCTCCTTTCTCACATGGGCTTAAAGCGGATCGTGCAGAGCAAGTCAATGCAATCAATAGATGGGACATTCAGTAAGCAATGCAGTGGGATTAAGGTTGTAGAACCAATCAGAAATCTAAAAGCAGAACTGAAGCATGACATATTAAATGGTGCAGAATTACATAGCAGGATCCTAGTTTCGTGTGGAGGGATGCTGATTGCCTGACTTGACCTGATTGAGAGTAACTTCCTGAAGCCAAAAATGAGCTCGGGAGTTGAAACAAATGAGGTTCATTCAGCTGGGCTGGTGTGGGTGTGCGTGCATGTGTGTCACTTTTCCCAATGGCTTGCTCGTGTGTCTCTTCCATGTTTGCAGTTTTGTGAGCAGAACGGCTCAGTTTGTCACTGCACAAGTTCCTCATGGTTGATGGCCTGTAGCAAAAGCAAGTTCGGAAGTGAGCAGGGGCCGCCTTTTCTGTATAACTCAGCTGCCGCGTCTGGGGCTAAGCGGAGCGGAGACCGTGCTCCATGGCGCCAGCCGAAGTGCTGCCGTGAAGCCCATGACTGGCACCTTCAGGCTTCCTGACTCGGGGTGTGTTTTTTTTTGTTTCACTGGTGGGGGAGATGTTGGTTGAAATGTTCTCTCTGTCCCTGCCCCTTAGTTTGTGTTGGCAATCGCCGGGGAATGGAGCTGATTTAACTGGCAGTTGTATTTTGCGGCCAGGGCACTATGAAAAGCTTTTCTGTCTTCCCTCTCCAAGGTTAGCGCTGAATGTTTTCCTTCTTAATACACTGTTCGCTTCATTATTAGCTAAAAGAGGCTCTCTTGTAACATTAAAAAAAGAAAATCTTTTTTCAAACCCCCCCCCCCCACTTTTCCAAAAAAATGTATATGAAAAGTCCCTTCATGATGTTGCGTTCTGGAGCCAGGAAGTCCCATGGACAGGAAGCGCAGAACCTGTTGGTCGGTGTGATTGATACTGGAATTCCTTTCTTCCCCAGCGAGCTGGAACAGTGGGGCCGATGTGTCAGTTTGCGGCTGGCTGCCTGGCTGCAAACTCCGGCCATTGTTACTCCTTTTGTCCCGCATGGCAAGCGAGCTGCTTTTGTTTAAAAGTGATGAATGAGGTGTTTCTTTGAGCTGGGAATTCAGAGGAGGCTCCCAGAAGTAAGGCTGCCCGGTACAGCCACTTTATCCCCTTTAGAAGTTTCCTGCCCCTTTCTTTGTTCCTGTGGCAGAGGGAGTTCTTTCTCTCCAAAGCAGGAGCAAGAACCTAGGACCGTTGTCGGGTTTGATGCTCCCGTTGCAACCTTAACCCCTTCGGTTCAGCTCTTTTTCTTCACTTCTACTGATCAGGCAGAGCCTCTGGAAATCATGTGTGAGTCTCATCTGAACTTCTTGGAGGCTTTTTCCTGTGTCTGCAGCAGGTTCTTAAATTTTTTTTTTACTGTGCAACCAGACAAACAGTGCAGTTCCAGGAAAAAAATGGGCTGTTCCAAAAGAACACTGGTGCAGTTAAAAAATTCAAGTCATGCAGTATTATGTTAGCTGGTATATATATATTTTAAAAAGATGGAGAACAATGTAGAAAATAAAGTAAGGAGTCCAAGCTCCTCTGCAAACCCAGACCTTGGCTGTTCTATCCAGATAGGATGTAGTATGTGTGTAAGAATTAAGGCCTATAGGCCTGGTGAATTGTGTGATTTTTTCCCCTTCTTGTTCTTACTTTTTTTTAATGAAATCCTTCACTCCAAATAACATTTTTTTTTTGAGTTCATGATGATTCTGGTGTAATATCAGATTCCCACGTTGATATCCGTGTCTGAAGAAGTAAGTAGTGACTCACGGAAGCTCATACTGAAATAAATGTTGTTCGTCTTTGAAGTGTCATGGGACTCTTGGGTTTTTGCTGCGCAGCTACCCCTTCGCAACCCTTGCTTGTTAGATTCCCACTTCTCCCATTCTCAGTAGACTGTGCCTCTTAAGCAAAAAAGCATGTGCTCCTACAGAAGGACAATGCTCAGCTGCTCAGTTTGGTGGAGAGCCAGTTTGGGTGTAGTGGTTACGTGTGTGGACTCTAATCTGGGAGAACCAGGTTTGATTCCCGACTCCTCCACTTGCAGCTGCTGGATGACCTTGGGCAAGCCATAGTTCTCTCAGAGCTGTTCTTTCAAGGACAGTTCTCAGGAGAGCTCTCTCAGCCCCACCTACCTCACAGGGTGTGTGTTGTGGGAAGGGAAAGGGAAAGGAATTTGTAAGCCACTCTGAGTGAAGGGCAGGGTATAAATCCAATCTGTCCTCTTCTTCTTCTTCTTTGTTGTGGGCACTGTGTGCCTGATCTGTGGGATTGAGGAGCACCAAATGTCTTGAAATGTTTTCTGGTGCTCCTCCGATGAGAAGGGTCCTCCTGAGGATGGCCATCCAGCACTCATTTGCATTCCAGTCCCCTTGTTGGAATGCCTAGGACATCATAAAAACCATAGATATGGAATGGGAGAGGGAGACCTTCCTGCCTGAGCGACTACCCCCATAAAAGGGGGAGGGGAAATAGGAGCAGCCTTTTGCAATGCAACTAGCACTCTGGCATAACAAAGATGATTGATTATTCTGACTTGAGGAGTAATTTTCTCAGCCCCAAGAAGAGTGATCAGCTGGCTCATGTGGGTTAGCAGCGCCCATCCAGGGAGTCATCCTAAGGGAACTGCGTTATCTGTCCCCCCTGCTGCTCAAGATCCTATCTCAGGTTGTGTTGGTGCTGGGGGTGGGGGGGGGGAATCATTCCAACCTGTGAATGGGGAAGGCTTTAAAGAAAAACAAGAGTGCTTCTTGATGCTGTTGGGCTACAAGTGAGGCAACAGAAAAGAAACTTCGTCTATCGTGAACATACCCATGGCTGTCCTGAATGCTGTGTCTTGGTTTTGTTTTTTTGCTCCTGCTGCAGTCTAGCAAAATGAGAGGGAGAGCGCAGTCCTTGTAAACTGTAGCCACAACAGAAAATGAAGGCCACCTAGGCCGGTTGGAGCTGGTGTGGTGTGGTAATTAGAGCCCTGGTCTAGAAGTGGAGAGGCCAGGTTCTTCAAATCCCCATTCTGCCATGAAGTCTGCTGGGTGATCTTGGTCCAGCCTCTCTCTCTCTCTCTGGTTATGAAGACACAAAGGGGACGGGAGGACCATCTATGCCACTCTGAACTCCTTGGAGGAAGGATGAGATACCCCAGGTGGTTAAAGCCAGGGCTCACGATTTCTGAGCATTTGAACTGTGTAATAGAAACCTAGTCTGAGTTCTCAACAAAGCACAGGTCCTCTTAAGATCAGAAAAATTCCAGCAACTATGCTTGCTTTGATGAAACTTATTGTAGTTGTATCACAGGCGGACACTGTTCAGACCAGTACCTGTCAAAATCCTGGGCGGCAGCCATAAATGCAGCTTCCTGTAACTAAAGATGTTCTGCTTTGGACGTTCTAGGCAAGCGACAAAGCCAGTGGAATGCTCTGGGTGTGGCCAGAGAGCTCATGGTGCACCCATGAAGCTGAGCAGGGCAGAGCCTGATTGGTTCCTGGATGGGAGACCTGCCTAGGATCCCTCTGTGCACCAACTTGAGCCCCACGATGGGCTACAAATGCAGGAAACAACCCATGTGTGCTGCTTCCTCTGCTTATTTAAAAGGTTCCAGGTAGCTCTAATGTCAGTGCACAAGATCTCTTTTTCCAAGGACTTGGAAGAATGGAAAGGGTATGCTGATGTGGGTGGGACTGTTATGTACCATGGAAGGGGTGTTCGGGGAGGAGGTCCCCACGGAATAGAACAAAACACTGAAGCAGCTCCCACCAATTATGAGATTAATGTAGCAATCATCAGAAGGTGAAGTGCGCCTTTGAGACCCTCCCCATCAGCTTGGCTAGGATGGGTTTCTGCTTGGCTTTCCCCCTCTTGGCCACTGTGTAATGGGGATGGCTTGTGTGCTTTCCCCTCCCCAGCTTCCCATTGTGTTCTCCAGTGGGGATCTACTTGGTGGGACTTGAAAGCTCTTAATAAGTAATGCAAAATAAGCAAGCTAATTTGGGGTCCTGCTATGGTTGAACACATAATACTGAAACAGACTATTGGTCCATCAAGGTCAGTATTGTCTACTCAGAGTGGCAGTGGCTCTCCAGGGTTTCAGGCAGAGGTCTTTCACATCACCGACTACCTGCAGTTTTTACCTGAAGATGCTGGGGACTGAACCTGGGACCTTCTGCATGCCAAGCAGATGTTCCACTACTGATCTGTGCCCCCTCCCAACTTAGGTTTCAGTTAGGTAGAATTTATCTTTGTGGAGTACGTGCCTTGCTTTCCATTACATTCTTTCTTGCAGTTTGCAAAATGGATGCCCTGCTGTTATCACAGGCAACGGAGCTGTGGTAATCTTTGTCGGTGGAGACAAAGTGAAAGGCTTATTTGGCCAGTAGGGTGAAGAGAATTCTCCCTGCATCTCAGAAGAGCTGCCCAGAAGGCCACGTCAAAATGACTGTGGTGCGGGTTGTGTGTGTGTTTGTGTCTTCGTCCTTCAAGGGTGAATTTTGACAGTTCAGACAATATTTCTTGGGAGCAATGGGGCCCATAGGTCTTTTAACAAGCTGAAAGGCATACACAGGTAGTTGGGAGTTTTTTGATGCTTCGGAGAGCTCACCATGTATCCCGTGCATACTTTCAAACTTATTTCTCCCTGTAACCATGAGGGTTAAAATCATGGATATGTATGTTAAGCTGAAGGAATGAACAGCAAAGATCCATTGGATTTCCACTGCACTGGATACCAGGTTCTGTGTTTTTCAGCTAGTCTTGCGGAATGGTGAAAGTCCCACAGCCTTGGAGACTACTACAGCTTAATAAAGGTGCTGCAGGCCCCACAACCCGGCAGTCAAGCCTGGCAACTGTATTTTTTTTCTTCTAATTTAAAAGGAATGTAAACACAGGAGCTCTCCCACTGAGCTTGGCTGAAAAATTCTGGAAGGCAAGACATGCGGCCTTCCCCCCTGTGGTTGGTGCCATCATACTTTGCAGTCCTGCAGAATGCATTAGGGGCTGAGCCGCAAAGCAGCCAGTGATTCAGTTCTCCTTGGTTATTGTTAACAATTAGCATTTGCCCTGGTGGATGTTGGGGTTTTTTGATTTTTTTTTCTCTTTTGCTGCAGCTGTTATACAGGGCAAAGCTGGACTCTTGTGAGACTCTTGCATGTGTGTCCACCTCGTGGCTTCTGTTGTAGTTAAGGCTGGTCTGGCCAGAGAGCAGTAAGGTATTTAGGCCCATTAAGTTGGATGCTGGGGGGCGGGGAGGTTAGGAAAAATGAGTTCTTGCTGTCAGGAAATGCTGAGCAGTGGAATCACTCTGTTCTGTTTCATGAGTCACGAGCCTGGGCGCTCTTGGAGGTGTGTGTTTTTTTTTCCTCACCCAGGAAAAGTCAGTGAGGGGATTTACGAGCAGGTGAGCTATACTTCCCACCTTGAAGGGGAACCTGTTGGATGCATTTCAAAGCATTGTGTTTGAGGTGAGAGATAACAAAGTTCCGCCTCTGGTGTTCTATCTGTGCCAGCCAGCAGGCCTTCAGAGGATGTTTCAGTCCTTAACTAATGAACATTACCAGCCCTGAAGTCATGGAGAGGTTCCTTTGAGGGATCCTCCCCACCCACCGCATGGTGAGAAGAACACTGCTTATTTCCCCTCTCACAGTTATTCTGCCCTTCCTCCAAGGAGCTGTTGGTTCTCTCATCCCTCACTTCCTTTCGTCCTCACAACAATCCAGTGAGGTAAGTTAGAATGAGAAGGAGTGACTGACTCGAGGTCACCCTTGGTGCAGGTGCTCTACCACTGAGCCACAGCACCTCCCCAAGTTTCAGTAACAAGGTGCCTTTTTCTGCCTAATGTGCACTCCCTAGAAAAAGACAAGCAGATGATCTCCAGCAGCCTTTGGAAACTATAAGGGTCCCATCCTATACTGTGCAACTTGGCTCACTTGCTCAGGTCAGCTGGGGCCGTTTTTCTCTGGAGGTCCCCTTCTGCTGTGCACTTGTGCTCTCTTACGACCTACTGCTTTCTGGATCGTCTCTGGAGAGCTGAATGGCCCTGCCTGAGCAGCAGAAGGGGAAAAGGTTGAAAATGCGATCTACACCTGCCCCATTTCAATTCTGCTGTTCCGTCACTCAGGGAGGTTTCCTTGCAGGATCCTTGAACGCCCCCTTCCAGGATTTGTCCTTCA
Source organism: Lepidodactylus listeri (assembly GCA_029233225.1). NCBI lineage: Eukaryota > Metazoa > Chordata > Lepidosauria > Squamata > Gekkonidae > Lepidodactylus > Lepidodactylus listeri. The sequence continues at coordinate 30,917,186 of JARCFY010000019.1, read as the reverse complement.
ACTTCAATCCATCTCCATTCCAACCTCTCCTTCCTCCCTCCCTACCCACACACCTGTGATTGCATCCTGGTTACCTGCATCCCCATCCTGGCAGTGCTCCTCAGCTGAAAGCTTTGAACTTTTTGCAACTGCTCTTGAGTAAACAGCCCTCAGTGGAGAAAGTCACGCTGCCCTTTCATCTTAGGGACACGTGGCTGTTTGACTGCTTGTACTCCACCCCAAATACATCTGTAGGTTGCTCCTTTTCTCCTTTTTCCAGATACTTGTTCTGTTGGGAGGGGGGGCATTTTCGGGGGGGGGGAGGCGAGATTCAGGAAGTTCGTCTTGGCCATGCTGTCTGCAAGCCATTACACCCACCTTCCTGTTTAACTGCAGGAGTGTTGCGGGGGCCAGATTCCTGTCTTTACACACGCACACGCACGCATGCACACAGAATCAGGTGTGTACCAAACAGCAGCATTTTTCTTGGTGAAAAATGCCTTTCTAGCACTTAGTTTCATATTTTGCATCGGGTGTGTTTGTATATCTATTTCTCGCCTACTCTTTAGACAGTCTGGTTCTTTCTCATGAGTGTTATTACATGGCATGAATAGAACCCTTAAAAAAACCCCCACCAAACTGCTGAGTTGTGTTGAATCGACGTTTATTTATCTTAGAAGGGTAAGAGCAGGATTACCAAGCAAAAGGGTAAATAATATTTTGGTTGAGCATACCTGAAGTTTTTCCACGAAGAATTCCCTCATGCCCAGCCAAGGCAGAAGTATTCAGGGGGTGTTGACTGAAAGAAAAATCCTTTTGCATTTGAGGAAAGTGAAGCTGTGAAGGGGGGGGCGGGGCGGTTGAGACTGGCTTCCCCTCAGAGACTAAAAAGAGATGTCACTTGAAGGCATTGCAGAAGGGGTCTGGCTCCTCAGATGATCCCTGGACAGATTTGAGCACAGCATTGTACTAAGAGCGAGGCTCCATAGCGTCTTTTCAGGGAAGCATTTATCTCTTGCAGCAGCTGTTCTCCCCCCTCCCCCCTTTGAGATGCATGAAATTCCAAGGTAGGATAGGATCCTGAGGACTTGGGGCCTTCCTTCCCCTTCCACCAACACCTGGGGAGTTAGATACCCCTAGCATCCTAGCAGAGGGTGGTTGGGGTATTCAACCGCACCTGTACGGGGTGGGGAAAGTAGATAGGAATAGACTTCTCCATTCTTAATATTGTACTAAACTGGAGATACTCAAAGAAGTAGATACTCAGTGGAGAGTAGATTCAGGAAGGAGCAAGAAAGTACCTCGCAACACAATGCAAAGTTAACTTACAGAACTCTCTGACATGGAATGTACTAGGGTTGCTAACTTTTAAGCTGGTCTGTGTCCCTTTAATATTAGCACGGTGTGCCAGCAACTCTCTGGTGTGTTATTTAACTTCATGACATGAAAACAAGGATGGCCCAGGCTAACCTGAACTCATCAGATCTTGAAAGCTAAGCAGGGTTGGCCCTGGTTAGTACTTGGGTGGGAAACTGCCAAGGAAGTCCAGGGTTGCCGCACAGAGGCAGGCAATGGCAAACCACCTCTGAACGTCTCTTGCCTTGAAAATCGTATGGAGTTGCCATAAGTCATCAGCAGCTTGACAGCACTTCCCATCACCAGAGGGAGAGTACTGTTTCTCCCCTGTTCTGCCGGTAAATTAGCATGTAATGATGACTAATCCCTAGTTTAGATGGTTTTAAATTAGGACTGTACACTTCAAGGAGCAGAAGTTTTTGGCTATTAGCTGTGATAGTTCTAAATGTAACCTCGTTATTCCAGCAGCGTACCTTTGAAGACCCATTGTGGTCTGCTTGCTGGCCTTTCGGGGGCATCTACTTGACCACTGCAGGAAACAGGGTGCTTTGTTTTACTGTGTTGTACTATCTTTTCCATGTGTCTGTCACAGTAGGGCTGTCCTTGTCAATGATCGCCTTAGGTTTGGGTATCCGTATTCCATTATCACTGTTGGAGAAAGAGGGAGTGAGGGAAGAGCTGCTGCTTGTCCTGAAAGTTCCCTGTGAGTAGTTCTCGCCAAAGGTCAGTGACGTCCTGTTCTAATGGTAGGGTTGAATTCATGCCTTGGTTACACAGATCCTTGCAGGAGCATGCAGCTCAGCTGTGCAGGAGATTCTTTACATACCCAGTTGCTTTGCAGAGTAGTGGAGCTGAGTTGGGAGTGTAGCAGGTGGATTAGGTTCAGAAGGGAACCCAGATTCAAAACCTCTGCAGAATCCCTGTCTTATAGACCTCTCCCAGAAATCTGAATGAAGGGGGTAAGTGCCAGCAGGAGGTGGATGAAGGGAATTGTGGCTCTGCTTTTTGGAGCTGTGACAGAGCAGAATGCAGGTTAGCTGTTTCTCAGTGGTACTGAAACCCCATTCCAGGAACATCTCCTGTCACAAAGCACTCTTGTAACTTCGCCATGCTCCCTTTGAAGGCTTTCTGGGGCTTAATTGGTGTCTCTTTTTCACCATCTTTGCCCACACACTCACCTCTTCAACTCCCGCTTGACTCGAAGGAGAAGCGAGAGGACTGGGATAGGTGTTTGATTCTTTCCAGCTTATTTGGAGAACCAGCTTAAAATGTTTACTGCCACACACACACACACACACACACACAAACAAACCACTTCAGTGACCAGGCTTCAAGGCTGATCGGCAAGTTTAAGACTTCTGTTTATTTCATGAAAGGCTTTCTTCCTTCTTCAAATCAGAAAGGCTCCCAGTATTTTATTTCTTTAGAAATATATGCCCTGACCTTTCACACACACACACCCTGCAAGGGTTCCCAAGGCAGCTTCCAAAGTAAAAGATAATGCAAATAATAACAATAACACCCATAATAACACAAATAAAAGTAACCACAACTTAGTGCAAGTTCAGATAGATCACATAAAACCGGCCATAAAGAGCAACGAACTGCAGCTAGAGCAGTCATGAAATATATAAAAGCCTGCCAATCCAGCATCAATAAAACAGTAATGTACGTGAGCTGTGGAAAAAAGGAGAGGAAAAGAAAAAAGAGAAAATCTATTAAAAGCCTGGACAAGAACTATTTTCACCTGGTGCCTAAAGCTCTACAGACTAGGCGCCAGGCAAATCTCCAGGGGGATGGAATTCTACCAACCCAAGGGCCACCCACCCTCAGAGAAGATCCCTCCCCTAGCGGCCATTCAACAAAAAACCCATGCCTGATCCTGAGAACCTCAGCTGATGGGCAGGTATATAGGACAGAAGGTGGTCCTTTGTATCCTGCTTCTCAGCTGTTCAGGCTGCTCGTTGGCTTGAGCTGGAAGGAAATAGGCTGCTACTCTGAGGTTAAGATGCTGAGCTGCAGACCGGAAGGTCGGTAGTTCGGCAGTTCGAGACCCTAGTGCCGTGTGATGGAGTGAGCTCCCATCTCTGGCCCCAGTTCCTGCCAACCCAACAGTTTGAAAGCAAGAAATTGCAAGTTGATAAATAGGTACCGCTTTGGTGGGAAGGTAACAGCGTTCCATGCACCTCGGCATTTAGTCACGCCAGCCACATGACCACGGAAACCTCTTCGGACAACGCTGGCCTTTCAGCTTGGAAATGGAGATGAGCACCACCCCCTAGAGTTGGATTTGACTAGCTTTCGAGCAAGGGAAACCTTTACCTTTATCTAAAACTGCTCCAAACTGGCCAAATGTTGTCTGTATATAACCACCCCCAGACAGCAACCTTGCTGCTGTGTTTTGTGCAAACTGCAGCTGCTGAATTGCCCTCAAGTGCCGCCCCATGTTATATGTGTTGCAGTAGTCAATCTGGTCGTAATCAGAGCCTGGATAATGATAACTAGATCCTGACTATTGAGGTGAGCTTAAAACAAAAGGTAGTAAAATCATATTTTTGTATTTATTTTTTTTAAAGTGTAATCAAACAGAGTGGGCTAAAATTCCAGCCCTGTGCAAGTTCACAAGCTTGCCTGAAGGGATAATTTTAAGTTGTCCCCTAAAGGTAAGTGTTGACGAGCTCTTCTAAGGAAGGAGTTTGGAAAAAGAGCCACCCCCATATAGGCCCTGACATCCCTTTCCTTAATTTATGCTACTTTGGGGAGGGGGTGATATCCAAACAGAGTCTTCTCTAGTAATATTAATTATGGCAAGAGGGCTCATAGGTGCTCCTTAAGGTCAGTGCTGGAAAATATTTTATTGCAAGCCTATGAACTCAGATTTAGCAAAGTTCATTTGTAATTCAGCTGCAAAGTAGCTGAGCTCTAATAAAAGCCGGTATTGTGCAGGGGTTAGAGTGTCGGACTAGATCTGGGAGAACCAGGTTCAAATTCACACTCTGCCATGGAAACCTGCCGGGTGACCTTGGGCTAGTTGCACACACTCAGCCTAACCTACCTCACAGGGTTGCTGTGAGGATGCAATGGAGGAGAAGAGAGTAACATAAACCACTTTGGGTCCTCATTGTGGAGAAAAGTGGGGTATAAATACAGAGCTTCTGCTTTGATTTAGCATTGATGTCCTGCAAGGCTTGGTGGGATACAAGAGCTGAGCTTGCTATGTTGGAGCCAAGTACTGTGTGAGTACTATACTCAGCTCCTTTGCCAGCTAGGGTTGCATGGTCAAATACTTCCCTTGCAAGCTCAGCTCATTTACAGAGTCGAGTTGCTAGTAGGTGTTCAGGACCTGGCTAGAGCAAAAGCACAGTGGCCGGGTGCACAGATGGGGGAAGATGAGGGGCCAACAACAGACAGAAGGGTGCAAAATAAAGGAAATTATCAGGGGAGGGTGTCTTGTGACAGCTTTGCCTCCAGGATAGGTACGTTTCCTGGCAGCATCTCCAGTTAAAGGAGCTCAGTGAGCAGTTGTTGCAAGAAAACTTTCTTTGACTGAGAGCTGCTGCCAGTCAGAGCAGACAAAGATAAGCTCAATACATCAGAGGACTTCATCAGATGGTATCTGGGGGTGAGAAGTGCTTTCAGGCTGCAGGCGACTTATGGCAACCCTGTCTAAAGGTTTTCAAGACAATGACGGTTAGAGGTGGTTTGCCATTGCTTGCCTCTGCATAGTGACTCTGGTGTTCCTTGGATGTCTCCCATCCAAATCCTGACCAGGGCTGACCCTGCTAGCTTCTGAGATCTGACACGATGGGGCTAGCCTGGCCCATCCGGATGAGAGCCAGGTGACATTTACTAATAGAGAAATGTAAAAAGAGGAGGAGTTGAAATAGGGGGTGATGGATCCGCAGCAAGGATATTAAAGGGTGGTAGAAGCATAGGGATGGAAAGAAGTAGTGAGTGTGGAAAGAGAGAGGACGGGCTAAAAGGTTGGCTGGAGGAAGGTTTTGCTCATCTCCCCAGGAGAGTGCTGTGGTCTACAGTGTGGCTGGGCTAGGTAGCCCTTGGCGTTTCCTGCCACTCCGCCCCCAAGGGCAGCGGCTGTCCATACACAGAGGCCTACCCGGCCTTTGCAACCTCTCGCCCCACCGTGGGGGCCTATTTCCCAAGGCCAGCCCGGAGCATTCTCCTCCGCTGAAGCTCCAAGACGGCCTTGCCTTTCCCCCCTCCTATTTATTTATTTCTGTTGGGAATGTAATAAAACTCCGTCAGGAAATGGAGCTGGTTCCATGAAATTCTCCGCAGCCCGCTGCCGGGAAGACCGAACAAGGAGCCACTTTGTGCAAGAAGAGGCTTTGCTGCCAGCCAGGGCCGGGGCCGGCCGCTGGGCCGGGGGGAAGAGGGAACGTGGGGGTAGACGAAGAAAGGGGAATCTGTGCCGAACCCTCCCCCCCCCTTCTCCTGCCATGCCTCAGGCCTTGCCACCGCTGCCAGATGAGGACCAAGGTGAGGGGAGAGCGTGAGCCTATTTTTGTGGTCTGCCCCCATGTTGCTGCCATCCCCCCTCCCCAAACAAAACACAGCAGGGAACATTGCAGTGAAAAAGCCTTCTGTGCTGGGCATGGAGAGCTGGAATGTGGAGCAGGAGCTGGAACGTGGAGCAGGAGCAGTCTAGAGCCAGGCCGCTTGCCACTCAGAGAATCTCTTGAGGGCCTGGTGGTTGGCAGAGCGCACAGCTTCCTTGTCCCAAGGGTGAGTGAGGAAGTCATCCAGAGGGCGGAGGAAGAGAGAGTCGAAGTGCAGCCACAGCGGAGAGGCCACTTAAAATGGCCTCCCAGGGCTCAGCTTCTTAACATTATCAAGAATGTGCCTCCATCCCATTGTGAGTCTCTGTGCTTCCGTTCCTTATTAGTGACAACCCTTGAGAGGGCGAGTAACAGAGCACTGATGGAGGCTCTTGATGGGACCCAGTGTGGTGTAGTGGTTAGGGGTCTCTGGTTAGGATGTGAGAGACCCAGGTTCAAATCCCCACTCTGCTGTGGAAGCTCACCAGGGTGACCTTGGGCCAGTCACACACACACACTCCAAGCACAGCCTACCTCAAAGGGTCGTTGCTATAAGAGTAAAATGGTAAAGGGCAAACTGTGCATGCCACACTGAGTTCTTTGGAGGGACGGGCAGGATATATCTGTATTAGATAGACAGATGTGATAGGTAAGGTTGTCACCTTCCAGGGAAATTCCTGGAGAGTTGGGAGTGAAGCTTGGGGGAGGTGGGGTGGACTACAGCAGGGTATGGTGCCATAGAATCCACTATGCAAAGCAGGTGTTTTCTCCAGGGTTACTGATTTCTGCCCTCTGGAGATCCACTGTAATTCTGGGAGATCTCCAGGGCCCATCTGGGAGTTGGGAGGTCGGCCACCCTAGCGGGTGGGACGAATCATGGCCAAAAGTCATCCCAAGAGTGCATGACTTGCAACCAGCCCTCTTCACTGCCAGAGAACTTTTTTTTTCTGCAGAGGGGAAGATGGACTCGGGATAAGGTAGCATCGTAGATATCGAAGGAGCTCATCCCTTTGGTCAACTTTATTGGCACAGCATTAGCTTCAGGGGGGGGGGGTGGATTACCATCATAGAACATGTTGAATAGCGGCCTCTCATCCCTAAGGATCATTGAGTCAGTATACGCGCGCAGTATCTGGTTTTAAGCTCCTGGCTGTGAAACCCAGAGAAGTGAAGGGACTCTGATCCCCTTCACAGAGCTGCCTTTTTCCATCTCCGTTTGGATTGGAATTGGCAGGACAGCGCAAAGCCAGAGTTCCCTCACGACCTTTTTACTGGGCATGCAGCACAATCGGCCTTTCAGGTGAGGCGTGAGCAGCGGGAGAAGAAAAACACCACACTTTCCAGAGAGCCGTGGGAGGGGAAACGAGGGGGCCTGACTGGGCGGGGTGGGGGTGGGGGTGAGCAGAATCTGGAATGGCTGGTGGGGCACAGCCTGCCCCTGTCCTACCCACATGAAGGAATTTTCTGAGGTAAAAATGTGAAGGATGCCACAGCCTTGGCGTAGCTGTGTCCCCTGAGGTTTTTCAGCCCCTCGCTATCCGCCTCAGGGAGGAGGGTTTATGGCGCACACAAAAGTGTGTTGCATTAATGGCTCACGATGACTTTCCTGCCCAATTTAGCTCTTACAGCTGCTAGAATTACCACTGCCGCACACGGGAATACTGAGAGGCCTCTCGGCAAAACCTCTTGGGTTTGGGGGGGGGGGGGGAGAGATGACAGAGCTGACAGAACAGAAGCTTCTCTTTGCAGAGAAGGGTATATTTATCTTTCTGTGTGTGTGAACTCGTGTACATGCCCTGAGTTGGCAACCAGAGTTCCTGTGTATGTGCATGGGCTATAGATCGATTCCTTTTCCTGTCCTTTGAAGTGGTAACAGAAGAAGAGAGCTCACCTTATCATGAAGTGACACAGAAGTAGCTTAAAGGCAGTGGCGTGTTTCCTGACTTCAGGGCTTTTGTATCATTTTATGAGAGCCAATTTGGTGTAGTGGTTGAGCGTGGACTCTAATCTGGAAGAACTGGGTTTGATTCCCCACTCCTCCACATGCTGTTACTGGTGTGACCTGGGGTCAGTCATGAGTTCTCTCAGAGCTGTTCTCTCAAGGGCAGTTCTCAAGAGAGCTCTCTCAGCCCCACCTACCTCACAGGGTGTCTGTTGTGGGCAGGGGAAGGGAAAGGAGGTTGTAGGCAACTCTGAGACTCCTTTGGGTAGTGAAGGATGAGGTATAAATCCAATCTCTTCTTCTTCTAAAGCAAGCTCTGAGCACAGTTTTGACTTTTCGCTTCATGTGTGAAAATATCTGAAAGTCAGTATGGGTGGAAAACTCAGGGGTTTGTGCTTCCCTGTGGCCAGGGTCCAGTGAAACTTCCCTGCACTATAAAAGACTGACCACAGGTAATGCTGGAACAAGACTTATAAATACCTTTAGCATTACCATTTGAACTTCTGTGGGGCCACTTTGAATACATGAAGCTGCCTTATACTGCATCAGACCATCGGTCCATCAAAGACAGTATTATCTGTTCAGACTGGTGGTGGCTCTCCAGGGTCTCAGGCAAGATTTCACGTATCAAGGTCTCTTGATCAGCTAGCAAATGCAGCCGCATAGTAAGATCCGAGATAAGATTCGGTAGACACAGATAAACTGGGGAGATGCAGTGTGAAAATATATGTCTGCTGTGTCTGGCGCAGCTGGAAAGCTGAACTCAGGAAACTCCAACTTGGTCTGTAAGTAAAGCACCAAGGTAACAAAAAGAGTCTACCTGCTTACGTTCACCAAATCCTTGCCCTCCTGCTTCTGCCGCCTCTGGGGTGCCCTCGCTACTTTCTGCTTTCCCTTTGTTCACAGGTGTCGGGGCAGTCACTGTCCCGGTGTTTACCTGCCGTACCACCTGCCCATAGGCAGAGAGCCTAATCTTTGGAGAATAGCATTGCGTGGCCCCCTCCAAAGCGATCCTCCCTGGATCAGGTTCCCTTCCCAATGCCAGGCAGTTGCAGGAAATGCCAGTGAGCTTAACGCAGCCCCTGGCATAAAAATAACGGCAGGTTGGCCTTGGGTTTATAGCCGGCGGGACCGCTAATTCTCTCTGTGCCGGGTCTCTCGTTAAGCTCCGGCAATTAATACCTGTTTGGGATAATGCAGGAAAACATCTGAAGAAGTTTATACCTTGAATAAAACTTTATATAAGCTTATAACTCGAATAAAACTTTGTTGGTCTTAAAGGTGCCACTGGACCCAAACTTTGTTCTACAGGAAAGCACTGTTTTTGTGGTCGTGGAACCCCCTTTGTGACCCTGTTCCCAACCTTCAACAGATCACTTGCTGTATCGGTAACACTTTCAATAGGTATGGAATATGATGTTGAGGGTGAGAAGGAAGGGCCTGGTTCGAATTATGCTGTGCTGATGAACTTACTGGCCTTGGGCAAGCTATTATTCTCTGAGCCTCAGTCTCTACTCTGCCACCCCCCACCCATCAACAGTATGGGAATAATAATACCAACACAGCTGTGGTGTGGATGGGTGAGGCTTTGAGCTTTCATGAAGAGCAATATAAATTATGTTAACTCCATCCTTGATGCATGTACACTGCCCCTGTATCTATATTGCTTTCAGCGTTAGAATGCAGAAACACAGAATGAAGACTGTGTTTTTGTTTCTCTAGAAACTGCATATGATGATGCCTCTCTGGAGACCTGTTCCAGCCCGGTGCCAACTAAAACAGTACAACAAAACAAGCCATTAAAAACAAGCCAGAGCATAAAAACAACATAAACCAACCAATGCTCCCTCTGAGCTGTGGAGTCTTGTGAGCAAAAATTCTACTTTGTGAGCTACTGGCATTAAAGTTGTGGGCGAGCGATTTGGCCACTGCATACATTAGTTTAATCTGGAGCCATCCTTCTTGAGCTAAGGTAAAAATGTGTCAGCCAGAGGTTAAAAAACTGAGCTAGCTCACACTAACTCAGCTTAGAGAGAACATTGAAAACAACCTACAATGATATTTTAGAAGCCGACCATCTCATCAGATCTGGGAAGCTAAGGCCTTGGGTTTATAGCCAGCTATAACAGGGCTGGCCTTGGTTAGTACTTGGATGGGAGACTAAAGAAGCCCAGAATTGCTATGCAGAGGCAGGCAAGGGCAAACCAACTCTTGTTTGTCTCTTGTCTTGAAAACTCTACAGGGTCACAATAAGTTAACTTTGGCTTGATGGAACTAGATTGGAGCTACCCATATCCCAATAAATACATTGTTTCCAGCTCTGGCAGCATTCATAATTTTTTGGGGCAGTACAAGTTTAGCTGACTGTAAGGCTAGAAGACCGTAATGTGCAAGATTATTCCTGTTGCTGCATGCAAGCCTCCCTGGCTTGATGGACCTTTCCGCCAACACCTTGGTTAAAAGCTCAAGTGGTTAAGACGCTAAATTGCAGACCGGAAGGTCGGTAGTTCAGCAGTTCGAGACCTGAGTGCTGCATGACGGAGTGAGCTCCCGTCTCTGGTCCCAGCTCCTGCCAACCTAGCAGTTTGAAAGCAAGAAATTGCAAGTAGATTATTTATTTATTTATTTATTTATTTAGATTTATATCCTTCCTAGCCAGCACAAATAAATAGGTACCGCTTCGATGGGAAGGTAATAGCATTCCATGCGCCTTGGCATTTAGTCATGCTGGCCACATGACCACAGGAAAAGATGGTGCTGACTCTTCGGCTTGGAAATGGAGATGACTACCGCATCCCTAGAATCGTATTCTACTGGCTTACGAGTAAGGGAAACCTTTATTTTTACCTGAAATGTTTTGCCCTGGTGCCTAACAGAGGGTGAGGTAGGCACCTGGTGAGCCTCAAGGGGGAAGATTTTCCAAAAGCCGAGGTGCCAACTCAAAGAGCCCTGTCTCTGATGGTCACCCACATCCCCTCTGCAGGTGGGGCACAAAGAACGGGGGCTTGAAAAGAGGATCTGAACTGGTGGGCTGAACAATATGGGATGTGCTTGAGTATGGGAAGAGTGCATCCAGTCACTCTGGAAGAGTGACCTCCAGTCAGCTGTCTAGGACTGGCTGTTGGGAAGGGCAGGAACTGCCAGGGTATAGGGCCTCCTACTGTCCTGATGGGTCTGCTGAAATGATTCAAAGCTGCCAAGAAAGCTTAGTTTCTTCCATTGTTAGACACGCTCATAGGCTCAGTAGGGCAGCCTCAGCCTGGTGGGGAAAAGATCAAGGATTCCAGCTCCATCCTGGAATACCTGGGGTTGAACAGCATCTGCACATTCCATAGCAAAGGAGAATGCAGGACAGCCGGCCTGTGCTGTGGCAGAAAGGATTCAACCAGACAGGAAAAGCTTTGCCTGTTGATTTCTGTCTCTGTAGCTGTTCCAAGATACAGAGCAGGATGAATCTGGTGGCCCAGAAGATCTGAAACATGATTCAGTTACGTAGGGTTGTCCTGATAATTAGGGGAGGGCATCACATATTTGGGGATAGTGTCCACTCCCCCTCCCTCCCTCCCGAAGCCTGCTGGCTCCACACTCAGCGTTGCCTCTGATAGCCCTTTGAAACCCGAACCCACAGCCCTTTCGCTCCATCTATTTCTGTAAAATTCCAGAGGAAGATAATTTTATCTCTCAAGGATCAATCTGAATGAGTTCGTTAGCTTCAGCTAGAATGCCCTCCCCCATGAGGGTGGGGTGGACCAGTGGGAGGGCTTCCCCCAGGCTGATGGCTAAACCAGCAACTGATTACTCCTAGAGAAGCACGGCTCCTATGGGTCTCTTGGCCTCTGGCCAAGGTCTTGGATGCTTACTATTTGGCTGGCGGGAGCTGGTGTGACCAAAAATGCCCCCTTCCTAAGAAGCAAGTTGGGTCAGCAAGAGCCTCAAGGGATGAATGGCTGATGACTGTCCCACAGTGGTGGAAGTTCCTCCTTTCCCATGAGAAGTTACAGTATTTATTTATATCCCGCTTTTCTTCCCATTGGGAGGGAAGGCAGTATGGTGACTCCATGGTTAAAAGAGGTGGACTCAAATCTGGAGACCTGGGTTTGATTCCCCACTCCTCCTCCACATGAAGCCTGCTGGGTGACCTTGGGCCAGTCACAGTTCTCTCAGAACTCTCTCAGCCCCACCTACCTCACTAGATGCCTGTTGTGGGGAAAAGAAGGGAAGGCAATTGTAAGCTGCTTTGAGACGCCTTGGTGTAGAGAACAGTGGGGTATAAAAACCAACTCTTCCTCTTTTTCATCTCGGAAGCTACGCAGGGCTGGTACTTGGAAGGGAGACCACCAAGGAAGGCTCTGCAGGGGAAGGCAATGACATAACCACCTCTGCTTTGTACTTGCCTTGAAAGCCCCTTGCCTTAAGTCGGTTGCAGCTTGATAGCACTCACGTAGGTACGTTTCTTCCCAATGGTGACCCAAGGCAGTGTACAACACTGTTCTTCCCACCTCCATTTTATCTCCTCAGTGGCAATCCGGTTAGGCAGGGTAGGCTAAGAGACGCTGGCCCAAGGTCACCCGACAAGCTCCCATGGCAGTTTTTGGAATCCAAATTGGATCTCCCAGATCCTGGCCTAACCGCTGCATCACACCGGCGTCCTCTCCTTTAGAGCAATGAAATACCTGTTTACTTCGCCACCCTTTGATGGTCGAGTTTTAAGAACGGGTAGGGAATTTGGTTTCTTTTATCCGTTTTAATCTGCTTTAAGACGGTTATTCTCTCTATACAAAGGACTTGCCGTTGCTGTAGACAAAGCTTTTGTTGGTTCAGTCGAAAGAACCTGTGAAGCGCAGGTTCCCTCTGATTTATTTAATAGAATTCTATACTGCACTCTCCTCCCAAAACTGCCCAAGGCCATTTCCAGAATAAAAAGAACCTGCAAAAAATAAAACAAAAATAAAACAAATAAGCCAATAAAAAACAGCATATAATAGAAAGTATAAAAATGGGAGAGAGTGAGAAGGCATAGCAGATGTTTTAAAAACATGCTGTGCAAATTAAAAGTAGACTTGCGGCATAGTTCAAATAAAAACGCATATAAAAAGAATTAAATAGTGTAATCCTAAGGCCAGTGTGTAAACTACTTAGGATGGCATTTAAATCTTTTGCCACTGCAATGTACATGCAGGCTCCTTGATGGAGAAGGGGAAATGGAGAACAAGGGTTTCTGAGGAGGAGAGCAGCAGACAGCAGATGTTAACCTTATGAATCCAGTGGCAGGATGGCCACATGGGATAGTGCAAAGCAAAACAATTTGTACCTGGGACACCCATTCAGCATGACTCGGTGATGGGGCTGTGATGGAGCAAAATCTCAGTTATTCATGGGACTCATTCATCGACTGTCTGGTAGCTGTACGTAAGGCTTGAACTAAAGATCCCATACATTTTTAAAGGATGCTGTTTCACAGCCCCGCCGTCTTTTCTACTCTGCCATACATGGCCATTTTCTACAGCAGCACCAGTGGAGAATTCCCGGTACCCCACAATGTGTCTTTTTACTCTCTGTGCCCAGTTGGGTGCAGAAGAAGGGGATTGGATTTATACCCCGCTCTTCATTCAGAGTCTCAGAGTGGTTTACTATCTTCTTTCCCTTCTGCTCCCCAGACACCCTGTGAGGTAGGTGGGTCTGAGAGAGCTCTTGAGAGAACTGTCCTTGAGAGAACAGCTCTGACAGAACTATGGCTTGCTCAAGGTCATCCAGGAAGTGCAAGTGGAGGAGTGGGGAGTCAAACCCGGTTCTCCCAGATTAGAGTCCGCGCACTTAACCACTACAACCAAATTATAGGAATACTCTTCACTGTATGAGGTATGAGTTCTAGTCCTGCCTCCTCTTTCTGGCATGCTATCAATCAAAAGGTGGCTTATTCCCAGGTTCTCCCTTCATACAATCCTGCATTCCTGTTCCCTACATGAGTATGTAGTATGGAGGTGACGAAAATGCCTTCGGTTGTGTGCTCTCTTGTTGCTGTCCTGGATTCTTTGTCCCCTCCCCCTTACCCTGCAAAACAAATCTGCTGCTTGGTACACTGAATCCTGGTGTGGGCTTTCCACTGGGGTTCTTTCCACTATCAAGACAGCTGTGGCAATATCTGGATAATATGGAGTAGAGTGGCCCAGGTGTGAATCCCCGCTCTGCTATGGAAGCTCCCTGGATGACCCTGGGCCAGTCACGCACACACAGTCAGCCTAACCTACCTCACAAGGTTGATGTGAGGATAAAATGGAGGTGAGGAGAACAACGTGAGCTGCTGTGGGTGCCCACTGTTTATCGGAGGTCCCGTCTTGTTGATTTTATTGATTCGCTCAGTGTAATGTGCCTTGAGTCCGAAAAAGAACGAACTATGATAAATAACATAAAATATAAATAAATAAATAGCTTTTTCTTCCTGGTCTCTCCTTTCCTCAGTTCCTTCCCACCATCTGACCTCCTTCATCTGGTCTCTGCTACCCCCTCTGGCTGTCCCATCCCCGTGCTGTCTCGGCTTTTGCCTGGCAGCCTGCTTGCCTTCCTTACACTGAGCCCTCTCCGAATGCCTCAGGGAGGTGCCTGCCTTTGCGCAGGGCAAAGCAGACTGGACAGACTCACTCAGCCCCCTGCAAGCATTTATAGACTTGCTAAAGTCAGACGGCTCCTTCAGCCTCCTGGTTTTAGTGCGCCAGGGCACGGATTTGTCAGAATGCTTTCCCAGCCCTCTGTTCCCTCCCTCCTTCCCTCCATCACGCAGTTTCCGAGCTTCATCTGGTGGGAAGAAAAGGAGAAAGTGGAGAGCTGCGAGGGTGCCAGGAACCACAGTCTCCCAGCTTCCTGAGATACAACTTTGCCTTCGTCTGCCCCTTCCATCCTGAACGGGTTCTGGGCACGCTCCCCATCCGAGTTCTATGTCTCCTTTCTTCTGGCTATTGATATTGGATCTCCTTCCAGAGCCATAAAGAAAGGTGATCTATCCATCGAGAGCATTTGGCCGTCCCCCTGAAAGTCTTCCAGTCCTGGCGGGACAGGGGCTGATGTGCAAGGACCATTTCCAGCATGCGAGAGACCAGGCTGTTGTTACTGTGCTTTGCAAGCAGAGAGCAGCCATCTTGTATACACATCCCAGAGTTCAGCGCCCGTTATTGTCCCAGGGAGAACATCTGTCTACACCAAAAGGAATTTCAGGTTGTTTCAGCCACATGCCTTGCCTCATTGGCAAGCCAGCTGCATTTCTCTAGAGCAGAAGCTTTTGAGCTCTCTGTCTGTATTGATGTCTGCCATGGAATCCTGGCACGTTGCAAAGGATTCTGGGACACATTGAACCGAGGCACTGCTTGAACTGAGCGCATGCCCTGTAGGACAGGGGTGGCCAGCAGGTGGTCAGTTGGACCAAGGCCCAGAAGACCTTTCCAGATTTCAGTGACGGTGCAGTTTAAAAGTTTTCTCACAGCTTCACACACAAGAAAAAAGAAAAATGTTTCCAAATGGTAAGAAACTGAGATATACCATAAATGCAAAGACCATTCTTTGGGAGCCTGTATGGAAACATCTATCTGACATATTTTTGTTCTACCCTTCCTTCAAGAAGCAAGCATCTTGGCCTAGGACAAACTTGTTGAGCTTGCAGACGTTTTTGGAATTTGGGATTGGGCAGTGGGCATCACCAACCGAAATATCTGCCATTAGGGTCAGGATCAGCATTGTGCTTTGCTTTCTAGTTTTGGGGTGGATTCGCTCCCCGCATGGCTACCCAGAGAGGTTTGCCAAGCTCAGAGGGAAAGGAAAGTCTCTGCCTATGGATGAGCCGTGAAGCACTTACCCAGGATTTCAGATGCTTGCCAGCCAGTCAGCTTGTAGGGGGTAACTTGAACCTTCTTGGTTTGTTTGTCAAGACACTTTCTTTGACTCCCAAAGCACCAGGAAACACAGCAGTGACCGCCATGGCACCCATGGGCTCCACGTTGGGGATTGCTGCCCTAGGAGGTCCCTGCTACTGTTGAACAACAGGATACTTCCACGCAAGCCGGAGGCGCATACAGGTAGCAACAGGAGCCAATTCAGAAGGCTGCTCTCCACATTTCCTCCACCGCTTCCTTCTGAGATACCTCTTCCCCAGGTGCATCAGCCAGGAAATACAATTAACACCTGGAGACTGATCAGAGGGTCTAGCAGCCTGACAGCAGAGGTAGGGTTGGCCAGGCGTCCTCCCTCTTCCCCCAGGCTTCCTTGTTGTGCATTTGGGGAGCAGCTTCTTTGAAGGAGGTCCAAGGGAAGGTGTTTCGAATCCACGACGGAGCCTTTGCACCGGAGGGCCTTTCCCAATAGCCCGGCTTGTGTCTGCTTAAAAAATACCCCTTGACTTCAAAAACCACATACTGCTCTTGGTGCCTCTGGCCAAGAGCAACAGTTTTACATATTAAACCTAAATTAAATTAAAAGGCGTGTTTCTATAGTTTCCCCCAACTTCACGACCCCCCCTCCCCATTTGCTGTTAACTCTTCCCTCTCTGTTCTGTCTCGGAAGAGTCTGGATAGAGTTGCAGCAGACACTGGGGAAAGCAGGGCAGTTTTGGGGAGGGGGCACCGGTGGGGGAAAGAAGTAGGGGGCACTGTCTCCCCCCCCCCCAGCACCACGGTCTTGATCCAAATTGAAATGCACAGTATTCTTTGCCATTGAGAAGGAAGCTTGTGACAAACTAGGTTTTATTTCTGTCCTTATGGCCAAGAAAGTCTGTCTCATGACAACCAGGCAGGGAGATCTCTGTCAGAGGGATACTTTCTGAGGCTGTTAAGAGATGCCAGTATTTGTAGGGAGGCAAGCTGTGGTCCATTTGTGTAAGCTAAACTATCAGATCAGGGAAGCTAAGCAGGGTCAGTGCTTGGATGGGCTACTGCTAAGGAAGACTCTGCAGAGGAAGGCGGTGGCAAACCACTTCTGCTTCTCGCTTACCTTAAAAAGCCCCTTGCTGGGATCTCCATAAGTTGGCTGTGACTTGACGGCACTTCACCCCCCCAAAACTATATGGACTTGCTTACAAAGGTGGACTGATTAGTGAGCAATCGAGGGAACAAGTTCCTTGGCCATTTGGATGCCCAGCTGACACTTCCCCCTGCGAGTGGTGAAGAGGCTGTGAAACTGGTTTGCAGGTCAAGAGGCCTGAGTCTGAGGAAGCTCGGAATTAGACCAGAGAGAGAAGGAAAAAACTATTTAACGATTCAAGAACTGCTTGGCGGAAGCTTCAAGTATCCTGATGCAGCTTTAAGACAAGCACTGCTTAGGTGTTTGCATGTTTGCTACCGCTTTTCAACCTGTATAATTTCCACCTCAGCCTGCATAATTTCCTTACAAAAGGCAGCATCCATTCCCAGTGCTTTTTCCTTGCAAGGAACTGGAGTCTATAAATCTCTCTGGAGCTTTCTCCTGCTGGGAAAAGCAACAGGTTTGAAAAAACAGACTCTTAAAAGGGTGATCTAATTGTGCTTTGGATATCTAGATGCACAAACTGATCTTTGCTTATTGCCAACTGGATCAGCCAGCGTGGTGCAGTGGTTAAAGCGTTGGCCTAGGATCTGGGAGACCCAGGTTCAAATCCCACTCTGCCATGGAAGTTTACTGGGTAACCCTGGGCCAGTTGTTCACTCTCGGGCTAGCCCACCTTGCAGGGTTGTTTTGAGGATAAATGATGTAAGCCACTTTGAGGAGAGAGGCAGGATACGGATGATGAAGTGAATTGATAAAGAAAGAAACACATCTCCGTGTAAGCAGGCCATTGTTTTCTCTGGGAGCATCTTAACAGGCAGCTGTTGTTGCCGGTGACCTTCACCCCCCACAACAAGGCATTCTCTAAAGCACCACAGTGTGCGACTGTAGCAGATCGTGAGCTAGCAAATGGCAAGACTGCCTTTTTTCCCCCCTAGCGGAATATTTGTTTAGTTCCACGGTGCTGATTGAAATGAAAGGTAGGACCAAAGGAACAGTGGGGCACAGTCACGTTAGTGCGAACAGATGTCTCTCGGGCAGTGGGAATTTTGCAAGCTGCTGGCGATTGGCAGGAGAGCCCACAAGACACTGGAGAGACTCAGACATGGGGACCGCTCTAATAGCTAACCGAAACCTTGAGATTAGGACCAGCAGGGAAGGACGCGAGGATACATCGGAGGCCACTTCTGGGGTGGATCTGTGGAAGCCCCTGGAAGTCAGCAGTGCCCTTGCATGGTTGACAGTTGCTTTTGTTAAAAAACAACCAATTCAACATCTGTAATGGTGAATGTCATTGAAAAAAGTTTCATAGGAAGAGAATTTGCTTCCGGCTATAATGATGGGCAATTGGGGGGGGGGCTTTTCCCACCAGGTCTTCGGCAAGGATGCTTATCGGAGGTCTTCCCCTTCCTATGGAGCAGTTTTGGAAGCATCTGACAAGACCCAGCAGTCTCAAAGCAGTAGTTTCTACAGTGTGTGACACAAGGGCTAACGTTTGATTTCAGAAACCTTTCCAGGGTGGTTTCTGGTGGGAAGCTGTTGTTGGTCTGTTGTAGAAGAGGAAGGTTCAAGTCCAGTGGCACCTTAAAAGACCAACAAATCTGGGAAGACCTGGAAATCTTCTTGGTCTTTAAGGTGCTACTGGGCTTGAGTCTTTCCAAGGTAGGTTGTCATTGTCCATGGGGACCTCGGGACCTCTTTGCACAAGCACAAAGGCATTCTGCACAAGCTCAGAGATAAGCTCTTGCTCTCTTTAGTTCCTCCTGCCTATAACATTTCTACACCACCTTTTCTCCAAAGAACTCAGGGCAATGTACATGGGGTTCCCTCCTCCCTCTCTTTATCCCCAAAGTGAGATTTAAGCTTGGTGTAGTGGTTAGGAGTGCGGACTCTAATCTTGGAGAACTGGGTTTGATTTTCCACTCCTCCACATGCAGCCAGCTGGTGTGACCTTGGGTGAAAGTTCTCTCAGAGCTGTTCTCTCAAGGGCAGTTCTCGAGAGAGAGCTCTCGCAGCCCTACCTACCTCACAGGGTGTCTGTTGTGGGGAGGGAAGGGGAAAGGGATTGTAAGCTGCTCTGAGACTCTTTCGGGTAGGGAAGGGCGGGGTATAAATCCAATCTCCTCCTCCTCCTCCTCCTCCTTATCATTATCAGCATCTTGTTTTTGAGTATGGTGTGGCTGAGAGAGAGAAGGAGAGCAATTGGCCCAAGGTCATCCAGTGAACTTCATGGCTGATGGGGGATTTGAATCTGTATCTTCCCCAAGTCCTGTATCCTAACCTCTCTGCCCCACTGGCTCTCCATTTCTGTGGCTTCACACTTTGTAGAACCAGGCCTGGGATGTAGAACCAGGCTCTAGAGCTGAGAAGGTTCCCATTAAGCCCTGCTTCCCAGCCTGCACAAGACAGGGTAGATACTCATGTAGGAACTGAGAAAGCAAAGGCAGACCTCGTCTGATGTGCTCTTTGCAGGATATTAACAACAGAGGCTGCAGGTGGGGGAATCAAATGGAATGCTCCAGCATGTAAAAGAAAACTTGAGAAAACTAGGCCAGTCTCTTCTCGCTGGCACGGACCTTCTGTAATGTTTTTTTGGGGGGGATGCATTCAAATATGCAACCCCCCCACCACCTACAATCCAGTTCAGAAGAGCCTCCTAGGCAGCTGATCATGCAAGTCGGCCTGAAAGGAGAGGATATGAGGCTCTCTTCCTTTGTCTCACAAGGTCTTTGCAAAATAAACATAACATTTGTTTCATACATAGCCTATCTTGCGATATTCATCCCCCTCCCCCCAAGTATGATTTCCAGCTTCTTTTGACGGCAGCAGTGAACCTGGTTGCCTGCTTGACCTTTTTATACTTTTGAAATTGTCTCTTGTTATTTTGATATCGCTGCTTGCGGGAGTTCTGTGCCTTTTGCCATGTTTCTCCAGGGAGCGGGGAGCAGGTTTCTGTTCCCACTACTCAGTAGGAACAGTCAGGTGAGGAAAGGCTCCTCCGGCAGCTGTGCAGGATTTCCCTTTGGCCTCCGTTTGTAAATCGCTGCCTGCATGGAGAGCCGAGCCCTTGATTTGGATCCGGACTGAATTGTCCGCTCACAGAAGGGGAGGTGTGCTTTTTGGCCGTTCTCCCCGTTCCTGCTGCAGACTCCCGTTTGCCCCCTTGCCATTCCTGAGGGTCCCTTATTCCCCAGGGCCAGCCTTTCGGGGAGATCCATGGGCTGGGAGAGGCAGGACTGGGGGAGGCAGGGAAGTTCTGTTCCACGGACTGAAGGGCCTTCAAATCACAGAAAGTTTAGTCTGGATCCAGCTGTATCAGTTCTTCCTCAGGAGATAAAATTAAGAGAGACCCGTCCTGTGCAATAAGGGTTTGTGACCTGCCAAGAAAGAGAGAGAGACTTTGAGAAGTACTAAATCCAACTGAGCCCTCACCTGGATGGGCCAGGCTAGCCTGATCTCGTCAGATCTCAGAAGCTAAGCGGGGTCGCCATGCACCAAGGAAGACCAGGCCGCTATGCAGAGGCAGGCAGTGGCAAACCACCTCTAAACAGCTCTTGCTTCAAAGACCCTACGGGGTCGCCATAAGTCAGCAGTGACCTGACAGCACTTTCCACCACCACCAATCAAACTGAACAGCCTCCCTTCGCAGCATCCTTCACCCTCAAACCTTTCAGGCTCGTTGCCATTCGCAACCACCTTTGGCAGTGAATCCCACAGGCCAGGGAGGCTCTATGCAGAGGAGCTGTTGCCCTTCAGCCAGCTGCCCCTCTCCAGGTCACCAGAGACTGAGGAGGACCCACCTGCTTCCCTGGCCAGAAGTTTTCAACGGGGCAGGCAATCTGAATCCCTGGAATGTCTCTTTGGACAGTCTGGCTGCAGAAGAGCCACAATGAAACTCCCACCTCCTTTGGCACCCCTGGGGGAGGCCTGGCAGCACAAAAAAAGGGCCAGGTGGTCGTGGCTGCCAGCTGTTGGCAGCTGTCTTTCCAGACCAGGAGGGACGGGGCTCTGAAGCCGCAAAGGGATCCTGGAAAGCGCTGCCTGGCCCCATCAGCCATCTCAGCTCTCCTTCGCCACTCAGAGACAAACCAATTAGGGGGGCTCGAAGCCCCTTCTCACCTCTCCAGCTGCACAGGGTGAGTGGGTGGGGAAGCCGCCCATTTTCACAGGGATATTTGTGCCCATTAGCAGCAGGCTGGTGATTAAATATTCTGTTTATTACGTGCTTTTGCAGAGCAGATCCCCGCATCTCCCTGGTATGTGCCTACGTGTGGCACATACATAATAATCCCTTCACTTAACAGAGAGCGTTTCATCTTCAAAGCCCTTTCCAAAGATTCCCTAATGCATTAAAGATGCTGGCTCCCTCCCAGCGAGGGGGGGGGGGGAAGATGTGTGTAGGATTTCTAGCTCCCCTTCAGGTGTCATCTCTTGCACGCTGATTGTAATGAGTTTTGGGAGGGGGGGTAATTAATTTTGAAAGGGGAGGGGTTACAGGGGAAGTGTCTTTGGCTGCTACATAGTGCAAGAGAGCGGCAACACTTCCCGGAGGGATCTTAGGTCACCGGAAGCCTGGGAGAGACTGCATCCCTGTATGATTGTGTGCAAAGACTTGACTAGAAAAGGGTGTGTGCGCGGGAGAATACTTCCCAGTTCCACTTAAGAATTCTTTTCCAAAGCAAAGGCCGTTTTCAGAGTACATGGAATGACCTTCCCCCAGTACACATACATCGTTCTCATGGCTTAACGTAGGGCACCCTTGTAGCTGGAAATTGGCTTGTGCAAGCCCCAATGCAATTATGGGGATCTGCACGGAGAGCCAGGTGGTGCGCATGAATACTGTGCACCATTTGAAGATAATGCTGCTTTAATGCACCATCAGAGCATGGAATGCGCAGTGCTAGGTGTGCCAGGTTTGCCCAGTACCTGACCACCCCTGCAACTGTGTTGCGGGCTCCTTCCCCCCCCCCCCTTACTCCAGTCCTTGGACACCTCCAGACCTCAAGCCTAGGATTTCAGGTCCCTTCCCTAAAACTTCCTAATTTCCTCCCATTTTCTTTTTATAAGTGCACCCTTTTGCTGGCGTGTGTGTGTGAGAGAGAGAGATTGCTTAGGGAATTAGTTCTCAGGTGCTCAGTGTAGGTTCTTCATATTTTTATTTTGCATACAATAAAATTGAATTTATTTTTTAAAAAAACACGCTGTGCTTGCAGCGCGGAATCCGATGAGTTTAGGAGTCGCATGCCACGCTTGCCGAAAAAAGTAAATCGAACACCCCAGATCCCTCAAAGGACTGAGCCAGCGCGCATCGCACAAAGAAGACCCTTTGCCAGAAGGAAGACCTTCAATCAGGCAGAAAGGGAATCACTGGTCTGGCTACATGATCGGCCCCCACCGAAGAACTGTTTGCATTAGCCTTCCTATCAGAAATCACCAAACTCGGATTCTGCGGGATCTCAGACCCTTCGCGGGGAGGGGGGGGGGGCGAATTGATCGTCGAGGCTACGAATGTCGCCCTCGCCTTTGCACCGGAGGCACTGAAAGCGGCGCATGGATCGAAGAGGGACGCCTGCTTGATAACTACAAGCCGTCCCTGGCAGCCTGAGCCTCGGGAGCTGTTTGGCACGCTCCGCTGCGGCCTCCAGCGCCTGTCCCTTTCGGCGCCGAGGCCCTGCGCGCAGCCGGGGGGGGGGGGGGAAGCGCCGGCGTCCTCCCGCCACGCCCCGCGGTGGGTGTGTCCCTCCGGCGCCCGGCCCGCCTCCCGGGGGTGTAGCTGAGCCGCAGCAGAGGCAGCCACGAGCGGAGAGCCGGCCTCGGCTGGGGCGCATGGCGGGTAAGCGAGCGGCTGTGCGCCATGGCGCGGCGGCGCAGCTAGCGGCGGGACGTGGGCGGCGGCGAGAGGCAGGTGCGATGTGGTGAGACGGGCAGGCAGGCAGGCATGGCCGCGCCTCCTCCTCCTCGTCTCGGTCCGGCTCGGCTGCTGCGGGCGGCGGCGGCGCTGCTGTGCCAGCTCGTGGTAGCCGGCTCCACTCTGGAGATGCTGGGCGGCAGCGCGTACGAGGCGGAGCGCGGCCGGGGCGGCGGCCGCTGCCAGCCCATTGAGATCCCCATGTGCCAGGGCATCGGCTACAACCTGACCCGGATGCCCAACCTGCTGGGCCACGAGCACCAGGCCGAGGCGGCGCTCAAGCTGCAGGAGTTCGCGCCGCTGGTGGCCTACGGCTGCCACGGCCACCTGCGCTTCTTCCTCTGCTCGCTCTACGCGCCCATGTGCACCGACCAAGTGTCCAGCAGCATCCCCGCCTGCCGGCCCATGTGCGAGCAGGCGCGCCAGCGCTGCGCCCCCATCATGGAGCACTTCCACTTTGGCTGGCCCGACTCCCTGGACTGCTCCCGCTTGCCCACCAAGAACGACCCGCACGCCCTCTGCATGGAGGCGCCGGAGAATGCCACCACGGCAGAGCCCCACCGGGGCCAGGGCATGTTGCCTGTGGCACCCCGGGCCCGGCCTGCTGCCGGTGAAGGCCGTCCGGGTCCCAGCGCCGTAGGCACCTGCAGCAATGCTGACAAGTTCCAGTATGTGGAGAAGAGCCTCTCATGCGCTCCCCGCTGCTCCCCGGGCGTGGACGTGTACTGGTCACGGCAGGATAAGGACTTTGCCTTCATCTGGATGGCCGTGTGGGCCACCCTCTGCTTCATCTCCACCGCCTTCACTGTGCTCACCTTCCTGCTGGACCCTCACCGTTTCCAGTACCCCGAGCGGCCCATCATCTTCCTCTCCATGTGCTACAACGTGTACTCGGTGGCCTTCATCATCCGCTCGGTGGCTGGGGCAGAGAACATTGCCTGCGACAGGGAGAACGGCGAGCTGTACATCATCCAGGAAGGGCTGGAGAGCACCGGCTGCACCATTGTCTTCCTCATCCTCTACTACTTTGGCATGGCCAGCTCCCTTTGGTGGGTCATCTTGACCCTGACGTGGTTCTTGGCTGCCGGCAAGAAATGGGGCCACGAAGCCATCGAAGCCCATAGCAGCTACTTCCACATGGCTGCCTGGGGCGTCCCTGCCATGAAGACCATCGTCATCCTCACCATGAGGAAGGTGGCAGGCGATGAGCTTACGGGGCTGTGCTATGTGGGGAGCATGGACGTCAACGCCCTGACAGGCTTCGTTCTCATCCCACTCTCTTGCTACCTTGTCATCGGGACATCCTTCATCTTGACAGGCTTCGTCGCCCTCTTCCACATCCGGAAGATCATGAAGACCGGGGGCACCAACACAGAGAAACTGGAAAAGCTCATGGTGAAGATTGGGGTCTTCTCCATCCTGTACACCGTCCCGGCCACCTGCGTCATCGTCTGCTACTTCTACGAGCGGCTAAACATGGATTACTGGCACCTTCGGGCCTTGGAGCATGAATGCTTAGCCTTCCCGGGCCGGCGCGGCGTAGACTGCTCCTTGGATTCTTCGGTGCCTACTGTGGCCATCTTCATGCTCAAGATCCTCATGTCCTTGGTGGTGGGCATCACTAGCGGGGTCTGGGTGTGGAGTTCCAAGACACTTCAGACCTGGCAGAGCTTGTGCAATAGGAAACTGGGGGTGAGGACTAGGGGGAAGCCGTGCAGCGGGGTGACCTGCCCTGGGGCACACTGCCGTTACAAAGCTCCAACAGTCATGCTGCATATGACCAAGACAGACCCTTACCTGGACAACCCGACACATGTCTGAAAGCAGGACAGAACCCTACAGGATTGTCTCTTGGGGCACCAGGGAACGTCTCGGCTTCCAGGGATCTGCTTATTCTAGCAGGTTGAAACAAAAGCAAGTGAGGGGATACTGGGAACAGAGGACAGGAGGTGACAGAAAGGTTTCATGTGCTGCTGCATGTGGGCACGGGGTGGGGGGGAGCGGCTTTACTGTGACTTTGTCTAGGGAACCCCAAAGAGGACACTTGGCAGAGAGGCACCCCCTTTCTGCCCTTGCCCTACCTCCTCTTCGCCTGTCAGATGTAGCTGTTCTCCTAACATCATCCGTTGTCATTTTGGGTGTCCCTGTTGCCAAAATCCAGTAACTTTTCTAATGTTTTATGGTGGAGGTGAGACCGGGGGAGAGGATTTGTCCAAGTTTATTTAATTCTGTAATTTATTTTAGATTTTTTTTAAAAAAAAGAAAGAAAGAAAATCATTAGCTGAAAGAAATGGAAAAGGAACCAAAAATATCCCAATAAATCCTGGCTGTGTTATTTCAATGGAGGTTGATGCTGTTTGGAGGAATTCAGGAGGCTTTGGAAACAGCTGTTCCAAAAGAACGGGGAAACGGGGAGGAGGGGGGGGTGTCGTAAGGCAAGAGGGCAGTCGTAAAGATCGGGCAGGGGTAGGTGGGTGTTAAAGCCTCTTTGCTCTGGTGCTGGCAGTGGTGTTTGGGGGTGGGTGGGTGGGCAGCAGGTTAGCCCTTTGGCCGGGCGGGGGCACCGCTTTCTGTCCGGGATGGTGTGAGCGATTGCACAAGTCGTTACGAGCAGCTGAGGCCAAGGGCAGAGGGCTCTCGACATATTTTTAGCCCCGCTGGAGTGTGACAAAGTAGAGCTGGCTGTGCCAAGGCTGCCGGAGCCATCCCACACACGCCCAGCCATACACATGCCCCCCCTCCCCCAGCGGCTGCCAGCACTCTGACCTTCAGCCTAGTATGCTGCTGGGGGCCGTTCGTCCGTCCGTCTGGAGGAGCAGCTGTCTCGGGGGCTTTGCCAGGCCTGGCCCTCGGGGTGCTGACCAAGAGAGCTGGTGTCCCGGGGCGGCTCGCTTTGCCCTCTGGAGACCCGAGCATACGCCCCGGGACTTGGGGGGGGGGGGAGCAAGATCTTCAACACATTGTTGAAGGATGAGCCAAAGCAGTTTGGGAGGGAGGGTATGGGCATGTTTGGAGTGGCCAAGCCGTTGCTTCCAGCACACCTGGGTTACCCCCGCACACTGCAGAGTAAGTAAGTGGCGAGTTCAGACACAGCGAGCGAGGCGGACATTTGAACAACTTCCCAGCGTGTGTCACCCCTTGGCGTGTTGGCCGTGGGACCAGAAGTGGGAGGCGAGGGCCAAGACCCGCTTCCCATCCCCTGCGGCTCGTGGCCAAGGAGGAGCCAGGCACCATCCCGGCCCCCAAAGCTCTTGGGCTGCTCTTAGCAACAGGTGGGGGAGGGATTCTTGCATCTGTCCTTTGGGTCTCTGGTTGCTGCTTAAGAACTAATATCTGCCCCCCCCCCTTTTCCCTAGAGAGTCCCTGGCCCATTGCCAAGAAGGAGCCAGCTGCCGAGTGTGTATTTGTGTGTACCAGAGTGTGTGTGTGTGTGTGTGTGTGTTGGGGAGCCGCAAGGGCCAGGCCTGGCTTCCACCTTTGCCTGCCTGCTCTCCTTGGCTGGGTCAGTTGTTCATCTAGTGCTGATTTTGGCACTCTCCTCCCTGGCCCCCAAGCCTGCCAGGAACCAGGCCTTCCCGCAGGCCAGGGGGATGAATAATCCTTTCCATTCTCACCCTCTCCCTCCTTCCCTTCCAGGTGATTTGCTTTGGTGCCTCATGCCACTGGGGTTTCAGCAGGCGCTGTGAGCCCCTAGGAAGGCTTGAGAGAGAGACCCTGGAGTGTTTGAGGCATCCCCAGCCCAGCAGGGAGGGAGCGGCGGTGGAGGAGGGGAGGGGAGGGGAGGGGGGGCTCTGGAACCCTTTGGTGACAGAAGCACGGAGAATGTAAGCTTTTCTTTTACTATCGGCTACTCTCAGACACGGGTCAGTCCCCCGTGGTCCAATCAAAGGGGAGAGGAGAGAGTCGGAGAGCGGAGGCCTCCAAGAACTTACAAGTCTTTAGAATCACAGGGTTGAAATAGACACAGCTATTGTCTTTGGGTGTGCGGGAAGGGAGTGTCAGGGCCTCCAAACTGGATTGGAGTAATCCACAGCATAAGTCCTGTTCACAAGTTACAGTGAATGCAAGTATGGTCGATGTACACTGTACACTTCGTTGTTCTTCATCTGTGCGTTGAGTTAAGTTTCCAGGGGAAGGCCTCGGCCTCTGTGCCCTGTTGTTGGCTGTCTTGTTGGCCACTGTGTGAGGCAGGATGCTGGGCAAGAAGGACCCTCACTGGTCTGACCCAGCAGGGCTCTTCTGATGTCCTTACAGTCAATGTAAGTACAGGTGAATGTGTGATACCAGCCCCATGTTTATCCAGGTACTGGTCCCAGTTTCTTCCATAAAGCGAATGCTCAGTGTTTTTTTCTTACAAACAGATGCACGCATGTACAAGCAGGATGTATACATGTTAACATATGACCCGGGCTACAGTCTTCCTCTGCATTTCTGCCAGGGGATTGACAAGATTTCCTAGAGTGCCCTGAGCGAGCAAAATACTTGGGCGTGTTCTGTCCATTCATTGCCCCAGCAAACAAAAAAGAAAGCTGCAGAGCATTTTCAGAGCAGGCTAGCTTCAGTGCTTCGCTAATGGCACTTGGCCACCTTCACCATGCTCAGCCACGGGTCTCCTTCTGCCAGTAGGAAAGGGAGGCTGAGAGCACGTGGCTCGCCCAAAGCCAGTTTGTGGCAGGGGGGACTTGGACCCACCTCACCTCAGTGAAGCATCCAGCTTGTTAGTGGTTACCCAGCTTGGAGGAAGAGGTAATTCTGTGAAGACTCCAGGTTCCACCTGTATGTAAGTACAATTGCTGGGCAGGAACAAGAGGATGCCTGTGACGCAGGGCCAAGTCCTGGCAGGTGTCCAGGAGCATTCTGCTGCTGAGCTGACCCCCCCCCCCTTTACATCCATGCATCTAATGACATTGGCTGTTGCCTGTGAAACATTGCTGCGATGTAGGCTTGCTAAGTCTCCCATGGCCACCAGTGAGAAATGAGGGGTGTAGGGTTGCCAGGGTGGGAAACCCCTGGAGATTTGGGAGTGGAGCCTGGGGAAGACAGGTGCCTCAGTGGAGTACAATGCCACAGAGTCCACCCTCCAAAGCATCCATTTTCTCCGGGGGAACTGATCTCTGTAGTCTGGAGATAAGCTGTAATTCTAGGGGATCCCCAGGTCCCACCTGGAGGCTGTTATTCAATGCTTTTGTGGAACTGTGTCTTAACAGGGAGAGAGAGCTCTCTCTCGGCCTGAGGCTTCAGATCAGTCCCAGAGCTGGGAGCGGTGGTGAGGTGTCCATCAAAGTCTCAGAAGGTAGCTCAGCTGCTCTGGAGTCCGCCACACGATACCCAGCTGGCCTCGCATTTGGAGCTTTGGCTTTGCCAACCAGCTGTGCCTTTGACACGGGGCAATCAGACAGTGGGGAAAGGCAATTAAAGGCAAGCCGCGGCTGGGGTTTCCCCTTCTAGCCCCATGCAGGGAAGATCTGAGGGTAAGTCTTTCTGGAGCGGCGCCAGCGACACCTGCGAAAGGTGGCATTGCCGGGAACCACCAGGAAGAGGTCCCCAGGTGGTGCCATTTGCAAGATGGCTTATTGCTACTTGCTGACCTGCAGGGGGGGGGGGGAGCTTGTTTCTGGCATCAGTCTGTCCACAGGACTTTTTTGATTTGCCAGATGGTTTCTTCTCTCCCGCCTGGCAACTTCTCTCCCGCGCACATCAATCTGAGCGCCTCTGTTTGCATCTTCTTCGGCTCTTCCCCAGTTCGCATCTGCTGCTATAAAACTGATAAAACTGGAGTGAGAAGCCTCGGAGGGCAAGACTCCTCCCTGCCCTAGGGGCTCCAGGGGGGATCACTGGCAATGGGGAGTTCCCTGTCCTGACCTGGCCAAAGGGATTCCAGTCCTGAAGGCAAAGGCCTTTGGCTTTCAGATGTGGCCTGGCCAGTCAGGTCATGCGGGCGGCCCAGTGGAGAGCAAATGCATAAGAAATTGTTTCTGTCCAGTGGGGAGGTGTTGTGTGCAAATTGTCCTTGTGGCATTCTACCCGGCCCTGAAGTGGAAATGGAAACGGGGTGGGGGGGGGGAGATCCCTGCAACTTGAAGGCTTGGACACACCTTGTCCCATTCCCCCCCCCCCCCAGGGATATTTCCACCAAAGGTAGCTCACACAGCCAAACCCAGTCCTCAGCTTAATTTGAGCCAATGTTTAGCACAACTCCTGCCATCTCAGTCCCAGAACTTGTCTCTAAGTGCTGTAGCTCAGCCCTGAGCATGTGCAGAGTGACCTAACCTCACTGCTAAGAAATTACAGCTAGCCTCCCCCCCCCTGAAACTTCCAGACAGGCTTCCCCTCCCTGCAGGAAACTGTCGCCACCCCTGTCTCCCTTGGTGGTGGAAAGTGCCCTCAAGTCCCAGCTGACTTATGGGGACCCCGGACAGTTTTCAAGGCAAGAGACATTTCCAGAGGTGATTTGTCATTGCCTGCCTCTCCATTCGTGTCCCAGATCTGACGAGGTCAGGCTAGCCTGGGCTATCCAGGTCAGGGGCCAGGGCTCTGGCCAGCCTTATGCTGGTTTTTTGCATCCGGAACCGTTCATTTGCCTTCCACTCTCTCCTGGAAGTTTGACTGAGCAGCTTCCTTGCTTGTCTTTAGGGCTCTTTCAGTCCGAAGCAGTTACAGCTTGGAAATGGCAGTAAGGGGCATCAGCTTGGAATTCCTGCATCCCCCAGGCAAGTCACAGGCTGAGCTTCCCTTTGAAAAATTGGTGTGTGCCCCCCCCCCAGCCCAGCTCAGCTGTCCCTGAGCTCATCTCAGAGCGGCAAGTCCTTCCCTCCCCATCTTCTTTGCTGGGCCCCCCTCTTGCCTGATGCTTTTCTGGGAACTGCAGGGCTCCCCCGCATGGGTTGCGGGGCCTTTCCCAGCGTGTACCAACGGCCTTATCCAGACCTTGTATCCCTCAGCAACCGGTTAGTGATGTTCATTGGTGTTGTTTTACTTTTGGGCAACATCTGCAGGTTGCAGAGAAACAGGAAAGCACGGTTGCAGCTCTGGGGCCTCCTTCCCATCCTGGCCGTTCTTTGTAGTAGGGTTCCCAACCTCCAGCTGGTGGCTGGAGAGCTCCTGGGATTAAAACTGAGCTCCAGGAGACAGAGATCAGTTCACCTTTAATAATTATCTTATGGCAGTGTGTGAAGTATAGTCAGGAGATCCTAATATTGTCTGGCAGCCAGAAGTTCTAGTGCTTTTCAGCATTATGTACCACTAGGTGGCGAGCTAGACTTGTTTTTAAGGGAAGTTTTCAGAGGTGGTTTGCCATTGCTTGCCTTTGTGTCACGTCCGTGATATTCCTTGGAGGTCGCCCTTCCAAACAGTAGCCAGGACTGACCCTGCTTAGCCTCCGAGCTCTGATGAGATTGGGTTAGCTTGGGCTTTCCAGGTCAGGGCGCGCTTGGAGAAAATGACTGCATAGGAAGGTGGACTCTATGCCAGTATACTCCATTCAAGTCCTTCCCCTCCCCAAAATCTCCAGCTATTTCCCAACACAGAGCTGGCAGTTCTACTTTGTAGACGCCAGCTGGCTTTTCCTGTCCTTCCTGCAGAGCTTTTGGTCTCCTTTCCACCAGAGCTCAAGTCTAGCAACAGTGGCAGTGTGGTGGTTCGAGAGCTGAACTAAGATGTGGAAGACCCAGGTTCAAATCGCCATTCTGCTGGGGAAGTTTACTGGGTGATCTTGGGCCAGTTACACTGAGCCTAAATGGAAAAGGGAATAATAGTGTTGTAAGCCACTTCGGGTCCTCATTAGGGAGAAAAGCGGGGTATGAATTATCTGAATTAACAACAACCATCTCTTTCTGCTTTGTGTTCTACTCACTTCCTAGCTAGTGTGGTTTTACCCCCGTCCTTTCCTCCACAGAGCTCAGAGACCATAGTTCTCCCTTCCCTGGTTTATCAGCACAACAACCCTGTGAGGTAGATTAGGCTGAAAGAGAGTGCCTTGCAGAGGGCCCCCTGGGGAGTCTCATAGCTGGGGGGGGGGGGTGACAGTTTGAGCCCAGATCTCTTCGATGCTCGTTTGAGTCTATGCTACCCTTGGTCACCAGCCCCTACAAATTTGTGCAAGCGAGCTTTGCAGGACCTGCGTTGCCCAGTGGGAACATCACTCTGCATGATTTTAGGTCAGTTGGGAGCTCACTTTTGCTACCCCAGTCTGCAAACTGTCCACTGCCTTTCTGAGACTCCCTTGGCATTCAGTTTCATGAACACCTGAAGCTGCCTTACACTGCACCCGACTCTTGGCCCACTCAAGTCAGTATTGTCTACTCAGGCTGGCAGCTGTTCTCCAGGGTTTCAGGCAGAGGTCTTTCACAGCACCTACTGCTGCTGGGTCCTTTTAACTGGAAATCCCAGGGACCTTCTACATGCCAAACAGATGCTGTGCCCCTGAGCTGTGGCCCTTCCCTGTCACGGATCAGGTCAAGTGGGGACGGTTTCAAGGTTGAGAGCCGCCTCTGCATTTTCCAAAAACTTGCAGACATTCACCTCTGCAATGGGGCTGGAGCCACTGGGAAGGAAAAGCCCCCAATGGAGAAGCCCCAGGCTATGTGAGGAGGTGGGCAGAGTGGCTGCCGACCACTATGCACAACTTCACAAGTGTGCCTTCAAATTTCCTTTGCACTGTCCAGGGTCTAGCCCTGCCTCAGGAAACTGACACGACTGTGGAGGTGCAGGCGGTCCTCTCAGTGCTCAGCCGGAAGGGGTAGAACCCCACACCACCCCAATCTGTCCTTGGACACCCAAACTGGCAGTTTCTGGGCCAGCTCCAGCAGCTGGTGGGTGAGTCTTGCTGCTCTTCTGGCTGAAAGCACAGAGCAGCTGCCTTTGCACGTTCAACCTGAGCAGGTGTGATTGATGTTAGGAGCTGCTTTAATCTGCCACTCCTTGGGGGTCTTGTGCTGTGTCTTCGGGAGAAGTTAGGAGGGGGCCTCAGAGAGAACATCTGTCTGCTGCCTCCTGCGGGAGCTGGCGTATTCAATCCTGTGCGCCAGTGAGATCTTCATCACAGAGCCCCCCTCCCCACACTGCTGTGCTATGGGGCTCTGCTTTGAAGGTACGGAGGATAACCAGGCAGCTACACTGGGTGAGCTCCACGCATCTTCCCATTATATGTAAACCTTTGGTAGTGGGATAGGAATGGGGGAGGGGTGAATTACAGAGTAGGAAGGTACTAGTAGGGGCCATTGTAGCCGTCTGCATGCACTGAACCTTCCCAGCTGCCAAGGGTTTGCATGCATTCACAACTGCATAGCAGCCAGCACTGCTGGTACGTGTGGGGAATTGCCAGGCGGCTTCTGACATGGACCTCTGAAGAGCAAGTTTTGACTCCACTTTCAAAAAAGGATGCCTAGCAATTGGGCAGAATGATGTGAAGGTACTTCACATTGTCTTCCTGTCTTCCTGTGATCTTTAAACCAGCCCTGCAAGGTAGGCCAGCATCTTTACCTCCATATTCAGCACAGGAGCAGGTTTGAACCTGAGCAGCTTGGGGTTTTCTCTTCCTTGTTGCCATCTGAGGTCTGCCAAGGAGGCCACATACAACACGCTCCCAAGGCTCAGCCAGCAGCTACAAGAAGCCTGGCTTTTTCTGCCGTAGGTCTGCTGCTCTACACAGTGGGAGTATCATGGGGCTCCATAGCGGAAGTAGGCTAAGCCCTTTCCCCATTGTCTGTTATGCCGGCAGAAGCTGAATTGCAAAATCCTTTTTCTTCCTGCTCTGCTGCCCATTTGCTTTGTTGGCTTAGTTTTGGTTTGTATTACTTTGGTGTTCATTGCTTAAGCTCCCGCCCCCACTTTGGTTTTTTTAGGCTTGATATACAGCTTTTAGACATTTTATGTAAGATGGCATTTAAAAGAAACTTTTAAATAAGTAACACCATAATTCTGCCATGAAGAAAGTCAGATCTTCTGGCTTGAATAAATCATGCAAATTCATGTATTTGCACCAGTTGGAAGAACTTTACACAAAGTTGTTGTGGGGGGGGGGGGGGACAGGAGGTCAAGCTCCCTCTCTACTACTGAGATTTCTCCATGCACAACCCGGCTGTCTTGAAACACTTAGTCTTGAGGGCTAGAAACTTGCAGTCATCAGCTACCCTATTGAGCTCTTGTACCCTCGGACTGGCCCTGCGGAGTACGGGAGCAGGAGCATCAAGGCTGCTCCTGTGTTTGATTCGGTTTTTGAAAGCCAAGCCCACACTGAGCTAGGCCCTCTGCGCCTAAAGGGTCATCGCTCCCTTTGTGTCCAGCAAGAACCTCCAATGTCAGCCTCTGGCCTGCCCTCATAACCAAGAGAGTGGGAGGAGGAGAGGACCAAGAGGAGCCTTCTTGGGTTGCTGCCCCCACAGTCACGCCCAGATTCCTTTCCACTCAAGGTCTGCCAGAGCGTGAGTAGCGCCCTGCATTCATGTACAGGACTTTTTCCTGAGTATGAAGGAAGCAGTACAGACTTAAAATCACAAAAAAACCCACTACACATGTAAACATATCCTGAAACCTCTATCCCCCTAATTGCAGATGGAACAGGAAAGGCACGCTGCAAGGGGGTTGCAGACAGTACCCTTTGTTGCTTTGCCTGGCCCCTGCGGTAGGGATGGGGGGGGGGGGCTATTCTTGACCCTGTGTCTGGGAAGTACCGCCTGATGCTTGCAAATGGCCCCCAGGTGCACACTGTGGAAGAGAGCAAGGCCCAGGGTGACAGTTTTCCCACAACTGGAGCCTAGGCCCTCAGAAGGTGGCAAGGACCAGCTCAGCACCCTGCTGCTTCTAACAGAGCCATTGCAACACCCCCCCCCCCCCCCGCATATGAAAATGCATCCCAGGGGTTTTTGCCGCCTCCCGCAGCTCTTCCTTCCAGGAAGAGGGGGCAGCAGTCTGTTCTCTTCCCCTTAGGAAGCAAGGCTGCTGCCTGGCTCCTCCTCCCCCTTACACAGAAGCCACACCAAGTAGCTCTGGATGGCCAGCTGCCCCCCACCCCCAAGTGCAAGGTGCTATATTAGGTGATAGAGTGACACCTCCCTATTCCTACCTTACAAGGGGGAGGAGCCCAATAAATAAGGTAGGCTGCAGCAGCATGAAGGGGAGGAGAGGCACAGAAATACTTCCCCACAATATTTGGCCCTGTGGTCTCCCAACTGTGCGTCCAGAGAGATGCCCACAAAACGTCACCTTCATCCAAGTACCAGGTAGTGGCCCCTCTCATCTTGACACAGTGTGTTTCAGAATCCAAGACCTCCACCTGCACCAGAGGCCCAGGATCATATCTTCTTCTCACTCACTTAACTGTACAAGCCAGGTACTTGGTAGGAACATAACCTGGTTCACTTTCCCTTTGTGAGACTTCGCATCGTACCGCTGAGCTTACGAACCCAAGCCTCGGTCAAACTGATTTGAAAAGGAGCCAGACCTCTTACAGAGCTGAAAGGGTTTGCATATAATGTAATAGTTAAAGTGTTTCGTACCACGACAAAGGAACAAGGATGTGACACAGAAGCAGGCAGAGAGAATCTGCACCTTCAAGCTCCTACTGATGACAGCATAGCTGTACTTGGCAGCATTAGCAGGCACGAGCGCTGGGTGCTGGCCACACCACGTGCCTCACTCAGTCATGCATTCTTCAGAAGTGACCGTGTCTTAGGGCTAATTCACCCATTGTAAAGGCAACACTGTGCCGGGAACTGGTGCCCTGGGAGAGGGGGCTTTGAGCCTTTGCCCTCATGGTGTTTCCCGACTTGAAATGTAGCTAACCAATTGCAAGAGGGCAGAAGAATAGATCTGAGGCCATTTTAGGCCAAGAAAACTACCTGTGTTAATGCGTAAACCCCACCCTACCTCTGTTTCCTCAAGCTCAGGGGCGGGCAAACTGTGGCTTGGGAGCAGCTCTTTCACATATATTATGTGGCTCCCGGCAGGGCGGCTGGGGAAGCTAAATATCATTTATAACAGAAGGGCTCAGGCCCTGGCCTCGCTGCATCAGAATCCTAGGTAGCAGATCCTAGGACTCCATGCCTGAGAGCTGCTTGAGGACAGCAAGTCGGACTAAGTGTGGCAACTGTATACGGCCATTCCACACAGCCAGAGGGCAACATGCTTGTACCTGTAGAGGACCCTGGAATCCACCCCTTCTTTCTCTTCCCAAAGAACCCTTTGGCCTGTGTTGCCCCCTGCTGGCAGCTCTTCCAGGAAGTTGTTCTGATAGAAAAAACATCAACAGAAAGAGCAAAGGGGTTTAAGCAGCTGTTCATCTAACAAGGGAGAGGACAGCTCAGAGTGAGCCCATGGGTTTTGCTGCAGCTTGTGGGCTCGGCCCCACCTTTATGACTACAGCTGGTCACTGGCACTACTTTCATACTGTAAAAAAACCCCATCTCTAAGGCAGAAGGGGGACTGAGCAACTCCTGGCTACTTGCAAATGAGCTGACCCCCCCCCCCCCCCCAAGCAAAGTATGGATGAACAGGACACTACGTTAGAAGTGCTCTACAAGGAATATGGCTTTTTTGTCATCTCTGACTTTCAGGCTGGAGCCAGGCCCAAAGGCAGGATTTTTTTTCATCAGGGGACATTTAAGTTTCTTAGGGGGCAGTTAATTTAATTGCCTTTAATTTAATTAATGGCTGTCCACACTGCACACAAACAAATGGCTAATCAGAAAGGCGCGGGCTGCTGCCTGCTGGAGACCCTAAGGTCCATTGATTCCTTTGCCCTTTTGATTCTGCCCGCCAGAGACCCCATCCCAGATCCCAGCAACGTCACCCCCGCTGGAGCAAAGGCTACGCCGATCTAATTGCCTCATCTCCAGCAGCAGGTGAGTGAGTGGCTGGCTCTCTATGGGTGGGCGGCTGCTGTGCTAATCAGGAAGGCGCAGGGGCTGCCTCTCTGTGGTGCGTGTGCCAGGGAAGGAGTCATATGACCCGTGGTGGGAGACCATTATCTTTGCACATAGGCGCAAAAGGCTGCAGGGGATCACCACCTCCTTCTGTGGAGACTCTGGTGCGTCTTTGGAGGAGTCTGGTCTGGTTTGTTTCACCCTCCTAGATTCCTCCACAGCAGCGTTTCAGATCCGATGGTGTTTGGCTGGCAGGTAGAGAGCTGGGTGCTCACTCGCCTGCTGCCCTGGTGCCTGGCTAGACAGTGCAACTTAATAAAAAAAATTAAACTGCTTTCTGGCAGCAGGACTTGTGAGGTATGGCTTTCAATTAAGGGGTGTGGCCTCAAAATGCCCTGCCAGAGCTGTATTGACAAATGTAACTGACGCAGTTGTTTCTGTCCCATTTTCAAATCATCACAAACCAAAGAGAATGAACAAGGAGAACACAGAGCTGCTGGAGCAGAGATTCCGGCCTGCTTACCAAATTGTTTCACTGTCTTACAGAGAACCTTGGTTTTGTATCCTGGTGACAAACTCAAACTCCAGTCAGGAGCAATGATTCCAAGCTCCCGGGGGGGGGGGGGGGGGGGGAGAGAAGGACAACCAGCAAGGCAACCAGGCAGGCAAATGAATCCGCTTCACTTTTATACTTCCAATTTATTACAAGTACAGCCCTTGGCAGTATCCCCACCCCCCCTCCCCACCAAACAACAACCTTTTAAAAAAAATGTAGTCCAAAAGTTAAACTGTGTAGGAGTCGCCTAAAACATTTGACAAAACAAAAATAAGGGAGGTGGCAGAAAAAAAGGCCCGTTGCTGTTTAGGAACATCAGTGCTAGACCCCACCCCCACCCATAGTGGCCGCGAAGGGAAACTGGGAGCAGGCTGTTCTCACCACAGGAAGGAGCCAGAGAAGAGACTCAAAAGGAAAGAACCAAATGTTAAAACTGGACCAATCAGCAGCACGGCACTGTTTGTGCTCCAGTCACAGAAGCGGAACTGGCAGGGGCCTTCTGACCTGGAGAGACGGTGGGCTTCTTTCCCTGTCTCCCAGCCTCGTATTTTTTTTAAAAAAGGAATTCTTGAAATGGAGAAGGCCCAACAGAAAAACTACAATTAAAGTGGGGAAAAGAAAAAGAAATTCTCATTTAGGAGGCCCAGCCTGCCAGGAGACCACTCCAAGAGGTCCCAGAAACATCCCTTCTCCAACCAGGTGGTTACTGTGATCCTTCAAGCCCTCCCTTGACCAAGATGGGGTGCACGGGGGGGGGGGGGGCGAGAGAGAGAGGTGGGCTAGAAGGGGAGTTACTAGAAAAGGAGACAAGAGCAAGTCTACAAAGTGTACAAAGCGGATGGCTTCCCTGGGTCAGCTCCAGCTACTCTAAGGGAAAAAAGTGGTTTAGAGAGGGGACCAAATATAAAGCAAACATCCTCATATAAACTGTACAGTACATGTCAAAGCCAAGACGACTGTATCTTACAAGGCATTTGTACAAGGTCACTGCCAGAAACAAGAGTCTTTTAACTACAAAAAAAGGATTATAAAGTTACAGAGGGCCAGTTTTTGTCTTCCTCCGAACGCTGCGGGGTGGGTGCCACGATCCTTGCTGTGTGTCTGGGCCAGTAGGAGGGGGTGGGAGAAGGAAGGAAAGTCCCCTTGATGTCCGAGAGATAGACAAGCCCCCGCAAATGCTGGTCTCTAACATGATGCTGGTGAAAGGTGATTGCCCTAGACAGGTAAGTGCTTGCCCGTTCAAGGAGGCGGCTTCCTCTCCGAGGGTGGGGGGGGCCCATGAAGTCAGACAATCGAGTAGACTGCTCTTCTTCCACATCACAAAGAGCAGGAGAAGCGGGGGCAGGATGGAGGCAGCTCTGGTGCAAAGGACACCCTCACCTTCTGACACACCAGAGCTGGCTCTGCCTGCCCACAGCCCCCTCTTGAGCTGCTAGAAAGGTGTGCACAGCTGAGGAAGAACAAAGCCACCCCTTTATCTTGAGGGCTTCAGGAAGTTGCGGAAAAGGTAAGAAACTAGAGCTAGCCAGGAAGGAAGGAAAAGGGGGCCAGGCTGAGGCTGGACAGCTCCCCACCTGCCTCCTCCCTTTGGGCCGCTGATCCCGCTGCAGCCTGGATGGGCCGGCTCCAACTGCGTCCCGTTGCCTTGGCCCCTCATTTCTTCCTCTTCCGTCCCCTTGAGTATTCCGTTGCCTCCAGCTCGCTGTCCCCTTCGGCTTCGTCTAGTCCCTGGCTGGACTGGGCTGAGGGCCGCTTGCGTTTCCGGCGTGAATACATGTGGCCGGGCAGATGCTTGTGCAACATGTCTATCAAGCACTGTTCTGTCTTCTCGAGGCAGGAGAGGATGTGGCTGCCATTCTGGTTGTATTGCTCGGCGTTGGCAAAGACCTGTTTGATGTCAGAGAGGAAATCTTGCACAGACCTGTAGCTGCCGCACGAACATTTGCTCTGCATTGTCTGGAAGTCCATGGGGCTGCTGATCACCTCAAAGTAATCTTCCGCCTCTTCTGTGGTCACCGGCTCCCTGTCAAGCAATGCCACTTTGTTAGTAAGACAAACAAACAGGAAAGAAAGCTGCAAAAAGAACTTTGTCCGTCAAGGAAGCTGGGCATGGCCCATGTTGGCTGAACTGACAGCCTTCTGTCCTTGCCCTCCAGAACTGACACTCCCCCCCCCGCCCCCCGCCCCCCAAAAAAAACCCTGAGCCACAGAGGAGCCTGAGAAGTACAGGGCCAGCAAATAATCTGCTGGTGACTGTTTCTACCCAGAAAACTGGGACTTCAGCCATGTACTGGTGGGCACTTGAACACTGACTGAGTGGGTAGTAATCACTTACAGTCTCCAGCTAGAAGTGGCTGGAGGAGGGTTAGTCATGTGGTAAGAATCAGGATGCATCAGATTTAGCCATGTGACGTTCACTTTGTGGTTACCTGCAGTTTTTGTTCTTTTGACACAGAATTGGCAACTGTATCCAAAGCTGGCCACTGAAGTAAAGTGTGAATCACTAACCCAGAATAAATTTCATGCCACCTTAAGACAGCTTCTCCCCCCCCCCCCCGCCCCCAAGAGCAGCCCGTCCCCTCCAACTGCTTGGTAACACGCTGAGAGATGTGTGAAGAGTAAGGAGACTGAAGGGTACCCCCTCCTTATGTTTCCTCCAAGCCAGGTGGCAGCGTTAGGAAGGGAGGAGAGGGTGGGATTCCGTGCCAGTGTCCCTTGAAGCCTCACCTGAAAGGCCAGCTGAAGCGATACTTGATAAGTTTGGTGAGGATTTCTTCACACTTCTGCAGCTCCAGGGTCTGCCGGCGTGACAACTTTTTTGTCTGAAGCACCTGGGAGGAAGAACTCGTGTCAGAAGAAATGGGAGAGGGACCTGCCAGCCCACACCCCTCTGCAATCAATGGGGGGCCCTGATCAGCACATGCCAGACGCACGCCATGCAGCTTCTGAGCGGGAAATAGCAGGTGTATCTGGGAGGGGGGGGGATTACTTTTGGAAGTCTCCCGTTCAGGAGCAGGTGGGGCAGGGAGACATGATACCATTGTACAAAGTGGGGCTTAGGACTTCCAAGGCCCGCCACTCTCCCAGCAATCAGTGTAAAACAAAACGAGCGCTGCAGGAGCTTTGATGGGGCAGCCAAGGAACGCCCCGGCAGCTTGGATTTCAGGCCAGGAGCCACCGGCATAACTTTTACAGGCAGCCCAGCCCCTCTCCAGGGCGCAGCAGGATTCTTCAAAGAGCTTCAAAAGCGGCCAAGGGATCAACGATGGCAAAAGAGACAGGGAAACTGCAGCACGCCCACCAGCAGACGGCGCGTGGCAGGAGAGGGAAGCAGCCTGCTCCATTCAAGGGACTGGGGCAGGGAAGGCAGGGAATGTTTCTAATGCTGTCATGCTGGAGGACTGCGAACAGGGCCCACAGCCTGCAATCCCCTGTGTGCACCAATGGATTGGTACAGAGCAGGATCCCTCTGGTGTTTCTCCTGGGCATGCTCAGGTCCGTACTGAGGATAGGAAGCGACAGGCAGACAAGAGCCCAAGGCCAGTGCAAGAATACAAAGACTTTCCAACGCCTCTTGATCAGTTAAAAAGGTCACATTTCTAGTCTTCAGGCTTAAAGCAAGG
The DNA here is from genome assembly GCA_029233225.1 of Lepidodactylus listeri. NCBI lineage: Eukaryota > Metazoa > Chordata > Lepidosauria > Squamata > Gekkonidae > Lepidodactylus > Lepidodactylus listeri. Next base: position 30,877,400 of record JARCFY010000019.1, on the reverse strand, counting down.
AAAAGTAGCAGGCACAACCCAGGATCAAGTCCATAACTGTGCTACAACCCACGAGACAAGGGCATGTACAAGCATTCTGTGGATTGTTTTTGCAGTGCCCATTTGACCCGTGATGGGGGGGGGGGGGAGTGTGACCACACAGATCTCCATTGCCTCAAACACCTAAGTGCCATGAATCAAGGATTGGCATGTAGCCAAGGAAGAATTTCTCAACATGTAAACCCCCCCCCCCCCACACACACACCAGTCTTCTGGCTGGCTGGCACATCTGCCCCAAGAGTTCCCCTCCTCTGCAGCATGACTGGCAGGGAGAAGCCGTCTCCAACCCAGGCTGCTAGTCCCTTCAGCTCTCCAAGACACTGCTCCAGAGGAAGGGGAGCAATTTCTGAATTGAAAGCCGAATGCTTTTATTTTTAAGATGACATGCAAAATGCAAACCAGTTGAATTATGTCCTGGATGCTGGGGAGGGACCACATGGGCAACAAGTATCCAGGGAGGCTACCTTGGAAGGTTTGTGGCGCTTTGCATTGCTGGCATGCCAACACCCCACCATGCCCCGCCTCCTGCCACGGACACATGGCTGCTATTTAAAAGCTTTTAACAAGTTTCAGGCGGCCTCCTAATGGGAGGTGGGGGGGGGGGGGAGGAGAGCAGAACTCTGCTCGAGAGGGATGCCTGGCATATTTGTGCTACACAGCTCAGCACAATACACAGGGAGCTTCTTTGCGCGGGGGTGGGAGGGAAGCAGAGAGACACCTGTTCTGCTTGGAACTCCTGGAAATACTATCTTGGGGCCTTGCAGCTCTTACCAGCTCGTCAATGTCTACTTCGCCAACAGGTGCGGCCCGCTGCCGGGATCCTCGGGTGGCATGCAGTGCCCGCCTCTTCCCTTGATGTCGGCCTCGCCTTAAAGGGTCTGCTGCTGTGCCACCCTGCCTCCCCTTGGCTGCTTTCCGGGGTCTTACTGCAAGGCCAAGAAAGCATTCCATAAGAATTTATACTGAAGGAAAAGGATGAGGAGACATCTGGGAGACCCCCATCCCCATGCTCTTCGAGATGGTCTCCAAGTCACTCACTAACCCAAAGATGCAGCTGCTCAAAGTCCTCTGCGCAGGGGAGTCATTGAAGGCCGTGCATACCACGACTCAGGCTTCATCTCTCGCATCAGGATGTTACAGTATCACATTCTTTTTAATTAACTGCCAATTACCAAAACCCCTTTTACACCAAACACCTTTTTACACGACACACCAGTCTTGCAGGACTGTTCCTTTCCCCCTTTGTGTCTGCAAATCCTGATTCAGCTAGGATGGCTCATTTAGTAAGACGGGATTCCTCCCGGCTCTTCCACTGCATGGCAGAAAAGCCGCCAAAGCAGGCTACAGTTTTGTATGCCCCTCTGAGCATGGCCACGTCCAAGACACCAACTTCCCCACTTCTTGTGGGGTGTGCCAAGACCACGGCACGTGCCAAATGACCGGCACTCCAACATTCTTGACAAGAGCCCTCAGGATCAGCAGAACATGAGGACTAGATGCGACTCCATCAAAGGGAAGATTTCTCCACAATGACCTTCCCCTGATTAAATGCCTCATAAAGCTGGGACTTGGGTTAAGGTCTTATTTTTAGTGACGGGGGCCCTCCCGGCCTTGGGGCCTGGCCAGGCCAGCAGGAAGGAGCCTGAACAAACTTCAAAAGCAGACATAAATACCCTACAATACAAGCTCCCTTCTGAGATTGGAAAGGGCTCCACATCAATCTCGACAGCAGATATAAACAGGATCATAAACACTGACAGATTCTGAATTGCAGCCAACGTGCTGTTAAATGGAACAGTGTTGACCTTGAACAGAAGAGGCCCTGGATTCAAATCCTGCTACCATAATGACTGTGCATCTTTGGGCAAATGTCTTCACTGAACTGGGAAATAACTAAGCTACCTGCACAGCTGTCACAAAGGAATAAGGGCTCTAAAATGTACTACTGCGGAACTTTGGCGTTTAGAACCAAATGCAACAAATAAACTCAGAACTGGCTGGGAAAAAGTCATGGTCAAAAGCTGTGGCATTTAAAGCAGCAAAAAAGATGTATCTGGGATACATCTGGAGGTACCTGGTCAGCCTATTGCACTGCCACCTCGATGCCAACACTGTTTTTGGGAGACGAGGCAATCACAACTGCAGACAATCTGGCAGAGCTCAAAACAGCACACGCACCCAGATTTTTCTCGTGAAGAAGCATTCCAGCCAGAAAAAAATCAACATGCCCAGGGGGGGGGAGACGACAACACAGCAGGAATGGATAAAGGTTAACTAGCTGTGCTCTCCAACTGAAGAGCACCACAACTGTCAAACAAAAGGAGAATCCATGATGACCACAACCTGTGAAACTCAGTGAACACGTTACACATGTGTAAAGCTTCCTCATACCAAGCCAGCACCTTAGCCAATCTAGCTCAGTACCGTCCAAACTAACTGGCAGTGGCTCTTCCAGGTCTCAGCAGAGTCTTTCCCATCACCTGCTACCTGAAATCCTTTAACTGGAGATTCCCAGAGAATGAACCTGGAAGCTTCTGCATCTAAAGCATCTGCTCCACGACTGAGACACAGTGCCTGTCCTAGCACCAAAGTCTGCTCAATACAGATTAGGGGCTTTTACAACTGAACTGGATGAATACCCCCAGTAGAAGTAGGGGGGGAGAGAAGGAAGTGCTGAATGAGAAGGCATCATAAAATGAGAGAGATCAGACTTAACAGCAAGAATTACGACTGCCAGATTTAGCTTAGGGATCCTGCAGAACAATGTTAGCAACTGAACCCTCAGTTGCAAGGGAAGGGGGGAAAAGGGAGGATTCTGTTTCACTGTTAAAGGACTGCGGTAGCTCTAAAGGACAACATGTGCTCCCATAAAGTGATCTACTCAGGTACACTGCTTTAGTTTCCACCCCCACCCATCAGCTCTTTTGTTGTTTGTCAGTTGTTCCAAAAGATTTTGGTCAGCTGTGTTAATACCCAAGCCTTGGGGGGTTAGGACGATGGCTCCCTTCTTGTTTTCACAGATAGACAACAACGACAAACATCACTGATCCTCTTGGGCTCGTCCAACATCACAGCAATCTGGCAGATGCAAACTTATCAGCGGGTGGATTTAGGAGGCTCTCTCAGAAGCATGTGGGTGCCAGTCACAGAATGCTTATTCCAGCCACAGACAGGGCAGTCTGCAAGAATGGATGGCACAGTGGGGACATCTCATTTACAGAAAAATCCCTCAATCTGAGAACAATTTGAGGCGCATTCTCTGTTTGCCCATGCTCTTAAGCACTTTCTCCCCCACGGCTACTCCAATTCTCTTTTTAAAAGCCCAGTTAGCAGTGTACATTTTAAAGTGGCAATAGAGCAAGCTTCCCCCCCCCCCCCAGTCACAAGCACAACAACATCAACACTTAGCCTTGCTGCTAAAGCGAAGTGATCCAAGGGCAAGAGAGCTCGATTCAGCTGTGGTGAGCATCCAGGTACATGAGAAGGCAGGGCTCTACGCTTGAAAGGCTAGGAAAGGGCTGGAGGAGGATACTGAGCCCAGTACTGACCAAATCCCACCAAACAGACCCACTTGCCCTTCTTCCAGAGGAGGGCAATGCCTGATTCACAATCTGCCATGTACTCAAAAACATGGCTACCGACTAAGGAAAGACCCACCAGGGGGCAGTGGATACCAAGCAGCAGCCCCACTCACACATGGGGGGGGGGGGGGGGCACGTCCTAGTTTGCTCTTAAGGAATACCACAGTTGGGCCACAGTTCACTGATCACGGCCAAGGACTTACACTTTGGCCCAACGACTTCATAGTCTTCCTCTTCTTCCTCCTCCCCTTCGTCATCATCCTCTTCCTCAGTTTCTTCTTCGCCAGCTTCGCTCTCCTCTTCTACGGAGTCTTCTGCATAGTTTCTACAGTAAGGTTCAACAACAGTCAGTCTGTGTGTGTCTCTCTCTGCCTTCCAGGATTTCAGACTCCTAGACAGGCTTCCCCTCTCCTCTCTGTATTGCATTAGTGTGGATGTGGACTGGCTAATATGTTCAATTGTGAGGTGCTGCTTTGAAGCACATGCTTGCTGTGTGAATAGAAGCCCAGTATGACTTAATGGTGTCAGACGAACACCAGGGAGACCCAGGGGTCAAATCGTTACTCTGCCATAAAGCTCACTGAATGACCTTTGCCAGTCACTCTCTTAACTTATTTCAAAGACTTATTGTGAGACTAAAGGAAACGGAAGGAGAACTATGTGTACCCGAAAAGCTCTGAGCTCCCTGAAGGAAAGCTGGGATAAATATATATTTGACCCTTGATCTCTGTATTCTAGCTAGAGCCCATCATCGGAACTGCACATAGAAACCCTGGCTGGCAGAAATGCCATGCAACCAGGGTTTTATGCACACACAAGTCCCCCACCTCTTCAATTTTCCTCCTTCTGAGGACCCCACTCATGGGACAGCTTGTACCGGCAGTCTGTAAAGCACAGATTGTGTGCTTGTTAAGCCTGCTGCAAAGGACAGAGCTATTGAGGACACAGGCAAAAAAGTAACTCCCAAGCGAAAAGGCATGACCCGCCTCACCTGCCCCTGGAACTGCGCCTGGCAGCAGAAGGCTGGCAAGCAGGGCACTGCCACTCGCCTTCCGGGATCTCATATAGGGCTGGCCTCAGGCAGAAGAGATGGAAGGCTTTGTTGCACTCATCACACAAAATGAGCTTGTCATCCTCACCTGGAAGAGCGGGAGAGAGGCAGAGGAAATAAAGGAGTGTTGCAACACAATGAGAAGCAGGTAACTAAAACTTAGCCAGCAGGAGAAGAGGGGCCCTGGCCAGGAGTGCCCTGAGTCACAATACAAAGAGAAACCCTCTCCAAACAGCCAAGGACCACTTTGGAAGAACTCAGGAGGGGAGACGAAGGAGAGAGAGTGTGAGCGCACTTGCAACAGGAAGTCGCTGCCATGTCAGATGCTTCATCATGCCTGCTCCAAAAATCAAAGCCTGGCTGGGTCCCAAGTAATTGAGAAGCAGGACTGGAGGAAGAAATAAATTTTGAGCCTAGCACCTTAGGACACATTTTCACCTCAAGCAGAACAAAGGACACTGAAGACTTGGCTCTTGCTGCCTGTTTTCTCGTGCTTTTATCCTGCCTGTCTAGCTGACCTCGCCCTGAAATTCTACCTTCTTCACAAGGCCTTGTTAATAGGACCACGCAGCCCTCCTGCTCTTTTTCCTGTCTGTTTTATACCATAAGCCAACCGGGCATTGCCAGGGACAGGAGCTGCACTCACCCAATACCAAATACAGGAGAGTTATATCCAAAGGAGGCATGGAGCACTGCTTTTATTCTTTACTGTGCATTTTGAATGGCAAACCCTTTCAAGAGAGAGTACAAGTACACAGGGAGAAAAGCTTAAGCTAACCAAAGGAAGGGAAAAGATGCTCCAGGGGTTATTTGCAGACTGTTCTGAGGACCCTAATATTTATGAAAATGTACATTTAACAAGACTGAATGCAGCCAAGTGAGACTCTCTACAGCCTCTCCAAGAATGGCAGCGCAAAACCAATCTGGAGGTGAGCAAAACCTCAACCATATGCATCAGACTCTACCCACCTGGGCAAGACAGGCATTCAAAAGTTCACTTTTAAAAAGTGCTGCTGTCGCCAGCATCTTGTTTGCCTCGCACTCTGTGTGAAGACAGTACTGCGGTACCCAACTGCCATGTCTTTGGGGGATAACTGTGAGAGTTGCAGGGTATCCTGCAGGCCCCCAACTTAGAGCTGCGGCTTCCTCAGAAAGCAGAGGGTGGGCCATCTGGTTTGTCGTCAGTGGCCATTCTCCCCCAATCCCCCACAATACATACCCTTCTTTCGACACACTTTGCATCGGGCATTCTCCGCCGACATGTCCCACTTGATGCAGGCATCCAGCATGCCAAGTAACACGTGCATCCGCGAGAAGGTCTGTGCCTCACGGATTGCAATCTTCCACTTCTCCACAGCTGAAGCAACCTGGGGGCAGAACAAGCAGCTTAGGCCAAGATTCTGAAGGACTTGGGAGGCATTTGGCACCCCTTCCCCCAGGGCTCTCGACAGCTGTAGCTCCGGCGACAGCAAAAATTTCTTTCCCCTCCAGCCTCTGAGGCCCAGAGCTCTTGCTCAATGTACTCTGAACGGCCAAGCCTGAAACAGCTACATTCTTGACTTTGAAATCCAAACCGAATACCGAATGCTTGTCCGTCAAGGAAAACAAACAGCAGAACTTTAGCTCTGTTAATTGTAGGGACAGCTGGGGAGGCAAAGTTCAGGTCACAAAATCCTGGAACAGCCCAAGCTGCCCTCTAGTGGCAGCTTGGAAGAACTAGCCTTGATTGTGCAGCCAGGCAGGAATCAGCTGACCCCAGGCCCAGCCCCCCCCCCCCCCCCAAAGGGGCTCAGCATCAACATAAAAGAGGTTCTCCAACCAGCTGTACTGATGACTTACATGTAGCTTTGGCAGTTCTAGGCACAAAAACCACACTAACAAACGGGATCAGCTTTTTGCTTACAAAATGCATAATCTAAACTCTGGCTAAAATGGGAGGGGGAAGAGAGTAGAGAAACCCTATCTACAGCCGCAGTGGGTTCATTGCACAGACACCTTCTACTGTACCAACAAGGAAACGATGGTGCTCAGTTGAATTCCTCCTACCCAAGGCAAGGCAAGCTTTAGAGGGAACGGACTAACTCTGCTGCTAACAGCAGTTCAGGAGCCAAACTAAACCCTGGATTTCTGCAGAGTTGCACATTCCCCTCCCACTGATTCTGAGGAAGTGCAATGTAAACGGGACGCCTAGGAAAACAAGCCTTCACACCAATCTACAATTCCCTCCTGGTGGTTTGCTGGTGCAGTACCTGAAAGCAAAAGGCAGCCAAGGCAGTGGAAAATTGTGGTAGCTCACCGGCACTCTGCTTTCTGCTGAATGCTCAGAGTGTTTCCTCAGACATACCAATTTTCCAAGGAGCTGCTTGTGGAGGTTTGCTCTTAACATATTTGGGCCAAGATAAACCTGCAGAAGCTGTTGGCAGGTTTTGTTCCCCTATATTGGGGGAAAGCATCCGGCTTCCCAAGCACTACAAAGAAAGCATTAGCTTCCCTTCAGCTTCTCCTATAAAGATGGAAAGAAAAGAGCAAGGCCCAGCTAAAAATGCCAGCAAGATGCCTGCTCAGTATGCCAGGGAGTTTGGAAACGGGGCCATTTCACAGGGTGTTCCCAACGGCTCAGCAAATACAGCAGCTGAACCCTCCCCCCGCCTCACCCTGGTCTTTGGTCACCACAGGAAGGCCCAACAGCTGCACACAAACAGCCAAAGGAGCTTCCAGGAAGGAGGAAAGTAACAAGCAACTTCATACAGTGAGTCAGTACTGTGTTTTTATTCCCAGCAAAAGCTTGTCAGATTTTGCCTTTTTTTTTAAAAAAAAGAAGTGTCATCTTTTCAGAAGACTCGGCTGCTGGTAGCTGGTTTTGCAGGAGGGAAGGGAATGCCTCTAATGCTTCCTCTAAGCTGTGGAATCCTGTGAGCAAAAATTCTACTTTGTGAACTACTGGCATTAAAGTTGTGAACAGGTGATTTGGCTACTGCATAAGTTGGTCTGCTCTGGAGCCATCCTTCCTGACCTAAGACAAAAATGTGTGAGCTAGAGGCTAAAAAACTGTGAGCTAGCTCACATTAACTCAGCTTAGAGGGAACACTGAATGCCTCCTATCCTCTCTCCCAGGCAAGCACTACCAGCCACTGCTCACTCTCCCCCATCCCAAAATGTACAGAAAGCTTAATACCAGTTATACACCACCCCCCCGGGAAAAAAATCCAGCCTGCAGTTTATCATCACTGATCAAGACCTTGGCTTCTTCCGCCACTTTCTTCTCCTCATCAACCTCCTCAGCCTTGGAAACGGAGTCTTCTCCTTGATGCTTCCTCCTCTTCTGTTTGGGTGCCATAAAGCCTTGCAAGAACTTCTTAATGACGCTGGCCTGGAGGTCGATCACACACTCCCCAAAGTCCTTCAGATTGTCCAACGAACAAACCTGATCAAAAAGCATAAATACACTCTTTTCTCTTTCCACCATGTTGAAGGACTCACAATTCTCAACAGGCCCTACACAAAATAGCTCCATTTCATTTTGCGGCTGGTAGAAAGGAAGACTCTACCTACAACTTAGGGAAGTCAGGGCTACGGTCTTCCAGTTCTGAGTCCATGTATCATGCCCTCTATTATTAAAGAGGACTTCAAAAATCCCAGCCCTCCATCAGCTCATCAGTGTTTCAGTTCAACTCAACTGCAGGATAGGAATCTGCTGTTAAGGCTCTCTACCCCATGGCCAGCAGCTCTTCCTGCCCATCTGCTTGGCTGCCAGAAGCTCCCTGGGAGCATTCTGCAGCTCTTTGAGGGGTATTTGCTACTAGAAGCACCAGGGCCCACAGCTTTTAGGCCCACAAGAAAATGCAGCAAGAGCCTTCCGGACTCAAACACTTGATCAGACAGATGTTAGGAGCCCTCTGTTTTTAAAGATCAAGAATAATGCTAGTCAGAGTATAAGGAATTACTTGAAACACACCAAGATGCCAGTGACTGAGGCATTCAGGATCCAAAGTACAGTCCAAGCAACACTTTCCCTGCCCCAGCTCCCCAGCGAAATAGTGCAGCTGCTTTCACTTCATAGGGTAGAGAACACATGAAGCCTTATATAGAGTCAGGCCACTGGACTATCTAGCTCAGCACTGTCTGACCAGCACTGGTTACTGATTTACTTCATTTATATCCTACTTTCCTCCCCAGTGGGGACACAGAATAGTTTATATTGTTTGCCCCTTCCTCCACTTTATCCTCATAACAGCTGTGAGGTGATCAAGGAGACACATATGAATGTTTGTGCGATTCCCCCCCCCCCACACACACACACACACTGCTTGTTTGTTTTTACCCTGGCTTCGAACTCAGCTTCAGTGACGTATCCCAGGCCCCCCTTCTGCAGTCGTGTAGCAACCTCGATGAGGTCACTGCGCAGGAAATTCAACAATTCCTGGTTGCCGTCACAGGACTTCAAGCCAAGGTTCTGTTTCCGAGCCAAGTGCATTGAATGCGTGAGGTCTTGATACCTGAGAGGATGAGACAGATCGGAGATCCTGATTGGGTCTCATGAACCAAGAGATACCTTTTGAATATTATTAAAACCCAAGCGCTCTAGTTCATTAGTCAGCCTTTCAGAATATGGATCTTTTGAATGGAACGTTTACATTTTGATAGCTGGCGGTTACAGAGAGTCAGTGAATCATTCCCACATGAGTGGAGCGAATACAGCACTGGAAGGCATTACATGTTGTCCAGGCTTTGAAAAATTTAATGGCAGTGCTCAGAAATCCTAGATGTTTTTCCAGTGGTAATATCCAGAAGTATTTAGGGTCTTTTTTAAAAAAAATGCAACTATATATGTCCATAAAAAGAATGGGTTTTTTGACAATTGTGAGGCTACTGCAAGGCTGTCAATAATCTTACCCCATTCACAAATATTTGGCCAAAGTATCAAAGATAAGACCACCTATTTTCTTATCGAAAATGCACACTGAAGTGGTATTGGCAAAGCCACACAGGCAGGACTAGAAATAAGACCCCCCACACCCACACACAAAAAAAACCCTAGAAAAAATTGGGCATGGGGGAACATGCAAGGTTGTCCCTGTGATCACTGAGGACATTTTTCCAAAAAGGGTAATTCCTACGTATACTGTGCACATATACTTATTTCCAAGAATATCTAATGTACATAATTCTGGCAATAATACGCTATAATGTATGAAAATGTATTAGAGCTTCAATGTTTTCAACATTATAAAGTTAAACTTGATAGCCTAATACAGTGCTAAAGCTACACACTGTGACTGTAGGAAACTGTTTGTATGCAAATAATACTCTATTACAAAATTTGGCCTCTAATTTCAGCTTTTATTTTTTTCTACTTCTCAGATTACTAAGATTGAGTGTTATCACATGCAGCTTAAAGTGCAGCAATTTGCAATTCTCTCTTGTATTGGGCATATTTGCAGCTTTCGCTGTAAAAAAAACCCCTAAGGCATTAATATTTTTAAATTCTGTAAATATTTTAGTTAGCACAATTTCATTTGTTAAATCATAAATGATGCATTTTATGTTGTTAAAGCAGTAAAATAAAGCAGTATGTTGTTAAGAGGAAAGTATTGCATACATTTCAATCCCCCCCAATTCATTTTTCCTTTGAGAAAACAAAAATTTGTTTTGTCTCCATGGCTTCAACATTTCCAGAAAGTTTACATCTCTGCACAACACACACAAATATACTTGACCGCCTAGGAATAATACTCTTCCCACCCCTGCAAAGAGTACGTGCAAGTGCCACATCATCCAAGAAGCTCTTGCCTCTTAAATGTTAAGGAAAGCTCAATGTGGGTGATTTCCTACAATGGGCTACACAAAAGCAGACAATATCCCCACCTTTTCTGCAGCCGTTCTTTCAACTGGCTTTCTCTGATACCCTGTGGATGCAAGCAATCAAGGAGCTCATCCAGTTCTTTCTGGGTGTCGCAGAGAAACCTGGAGATAAAATCAATGCCAGTGTCAGAAGCAATAAAAACTCATGTACAAAGAGGCAGGCAAGCTGGCATTAGAACTAAGCTACAGGTAGCCATGACAAGTCTTATGAACTCTACTAGAAGAATGCTTGCATATGGACACATGCAAACAAAAGATCACAGAACTGCCACCTTATGTCTCAGCATATAGCGCATGCCTAGCAGACCAACAAATTTGCAACGTGCCAAATTGCTCTTTTGTTTAGGCATACTTAAAACCATATGAATCATTTTAATCGACTAAGTTGGGGGTAGGGGGGAGCAAAGCTGTTGTTCTGGATCCAACACCTGGGGCATAACTTCTCATGAAAACAGTATTGCTGGTAGCTGCCCCCTGCTGGTGGAGAAGTATACGAGCACTGCAATCTAAAACTGGAACCGCTCAGATGGAGAGGAAAAAAAGATTACAGCTGAAGAGAGAGAATGACTTATGCCCTTCAGGGGAAGGGTTCCACATTAAAAAAAAGGCCTGAAGTTTGGTAGAAATGTTATATTTAATCAGAGTACAAGAGTTCAGCTAGATAAAGCAGTTCACCCAGAACATGATTAGATGTAGCTAGGAAATCTCAATCGTTCATAGCCTAGCAGTAACTTGCTCAAACCAAGCCAAGTGAGAGATTAAACAGCCCAAAATATACTATTAAGAGTCACATGCACAAAAAATTAACACCTCCACAAACAGTACCAGTGGCACCAGTTTGTCTATTTCATCAGATGATAGAGGAGACACAGGATGCATACAGGAAAGGATCAGTGCAACTCTCAAGCCGCCAATGACAACAGTGTCTTGAAAAGGTAAACCCCACTCTAAGCCACTGATTTAGCAGCACTGGCATGCCAGAGGCATGAACTGGGGAAGATGGGGGGGGGGGACGCAACACACCACAGACAACATAAGCAGAAGGATGCACTCAAAGATTTGCCATTTCAACAGCTGAGAACTGTTTCTGAAAGCAGTTGGAAGGTGACTTCAGAAGCATGGTAGTCCAATTCCCCCCAACAGGCAGCATATACAAAAACAAAGCATCTCCCAAACCTACGTGGGCTGCTCTTCAGACTTGCTTCGCTTGTGTGCACGAGAGCTTTCTAATATTATGCCCCGAAAGGAATTCAAACATCTCCCCGCTTGTACGTTTGTCGTACCATGTCCAGACATCAGTGTCACAAATACAACTGCAACCAGTTCAAGATAATAGCATTCCCTGTGTCAAACAATTCTGCCAACAGTCACATGAGCTTACCATAGATTCTGTCCTTGTTTGGGGATGGTGGTCTCAGTGGGAACTTCCGGGATATGCAAGGTCCCCTGTGGAACGTTCAGTACAATGCCTTCTACCAGGGACTCCTGCATCTCTGTAAACACCAAACACAAAAAGCTAAGAGGCAGCCCCATCCAGAGAACCTCTACTATGTGCTACCATTTCAGAACCAAGTCAAAACCCAACTATAGCGGCCTGAAAAATTCAAGGCAGTCTGTGATTAGCAAGCCAGGAGTCTGCCATATAGTTTGATCCCATCTCCCAAAGAAAGGGAAGAGCCGGATTCACTATTTCACTACAGACAGTTTTGGAATGGAGTCTTACATACAAGACACATCATTGTTCCACGCTGCCACAGTATCAGTGAAGATTTACACAGAGGAAACTGTCAAATGCAGAAATATGATTCCCTTATGTTTATTTGGATGAAACACAACCTAAAATCCAGGCTATGACCAAATGTTGTTCGCTCTGGGAAAGGTAGGCAAAATCTTGAACTTCACAGGACAGTGACTGTAGCAGACTTCCATGAAACATATCCCTAGGCAGTTACAATTTTTGAGTTTTAACATTCCACTTTATTTTTGTTGCTAATAGATTCTGTCACTGGCATTCAAAATACAATGCTGATGCTTCACTACCTGCCCAAAACAGCAAGAAACATGCGCCAACTTACCTTGTTGGTAATCGTCATCTTCCTCATCTTCATCCCCCTCTTCTTGTTCCTCCTCCTCCACAGAGGGAGGTGTGAAACTATAGTCTATACCATCATGTACCCAACCCTTCTCTACGAATAAACCAGGAACCTCATCAGAGAAGAGCCAGTACCTAGAGAAACCACACATCAGGTATGAGAGACGCTAAAACCAATCCTCCTCCTCCCCCGATGAATGCCAAATTGCTATGATGACAATTTCTGGGGAAAGATGCAGATGGCTGTAGATGGATCAAGGGACCTTGTTGTTACCCTAGAGCAGGCTCCCTAGACCAGAGAGAAATCCAATGGCCTAAACAGTCCTCCAAAGGACAGTGCCCTCAGGTATAGCCAGAAAGGACCTGCTAACAGCCACGATACTCAGCAATTCACATGGCAGATCTAGTCGCCACCCATCTTTGAAAGCATGGAGCCCCCCTCACAGCCACTCTCCTCTTTTGTACCTGTTGTGGTTACGGTCTGTGCCTATTGGCGTCCTGCGCATGACCAGCTTGGCTTTGGCAATGCCATCTTGAAAAGCCTTCTCAGCTGCAGCTTTGTGCTTGCGGATTCTCTCTTCTTCTGCTTCTTTTTCAAGTTTTACTGAAGGGGAGGGGGGGGGAAAGTTGTTAGCTTCCCTTTCCTGTAGGTAAGATCAGTATTTTTGTAGCTTAAAGCTAACGGTTAGCTGACAGGCTACTACACAGCAGGATTCTCTCTCATTTCAGAGAGCTCTCTCATTATGTTTAGTTTTTATATTAGTAATTTTATTATTTTTATTGTATCATTTTTATTTTGCAAGCCACCTCAAGGGTTTATATGGTGCCTCTTCAGAGTTCTGCTAGAGGCAGCTCACAAAATAAAGACAACATAATAATATCACAGAAGCAATACAACACCCACATTCATTTCAGAGGAGGATGCTGACCACATAAGTTAGGGCTGGTTTGCACATGCATGTTTCACATTGGTAAAAAAGCATCCATCCCCAATCACAAAAGGAATCTGAATTCTGTTCAAACAATCCTTTTCAACAGAATCCATCCATACATTCACCTGCTGAATAGCGAGCAATGTACCAACATGTGTGAAGCAGGCTTAGATTGGTGTTTTCTTTATGCCCATTTGCACTCCTATGCAAAGCAGACAAAGGCATAGCTCCCTCTAAACTGCACTAGGGGGTGTTGGTGCACAACATTTTAACAGGTAGTTCAGGGATTTCTCTTTCAGCTCACAAGGCATTCCCCCCCTCCTTTAAAAAAATGGAAGATGGAGACCCCCTCCTTCTGTGGCCCACAGAATTGGACCCCCGGTCCAATCTTTTCAAAACTTGGGGGGAGTAGAGGGTTGAGGACAGGCACCAGCAACTATGCTGCAAATCTGGTGCCTCTGCTTCAAAAAACAGCCCACCCCTGTCCCGTATACTCCTGGACCAATTCTCCATTATAGCCTATGGGGCCTATTGACTATAATGGTCCCCACAGGCTACAAGGGAGCCCGCCGAAAATTATTGTTTTTTGTACACCCCTATTATGCATTTCAGTATGATTTGTAAGCTGCCTTGAATCACAAGGAAAAGTGGGATATAAATATTTGAATAAATAAATAGTTTGAGCAGGTTGATAACAATTAAGCAACTTCTTGTTTGTTAGGTTAGACAGGGTTCTGACAATGATTGTTCCTTCTCTGTTATATTTGACCTGTAATGCTGGTTGTCATATTTCACTAAAAAAAAAAAAGTAGGCTCCCCCCCACAAGCAATTACCACTGGGACAAACTCTACCCTCCCACCCCGTTTTCCTCTAAAGCACTGCAGAGCCTGACAATCTAGGCCTGGTGGTAATGGAGCATGTGCCTCAGCTGCCAACCCTCTTTCTGCTGCAGCTCTTCTAGATCTTACACGCCCCACTTAACTACCTCTCATCTGAATCTCCTGCTGCTCCTTCTCTTTCTTGGCCTGGATGGCCTGCAGCCTCCTGCTCTTGACAGCACTGATCATGTCCTCAGCTTCCATCTCCGCCTGTTGCTCCGCCTTGACTGTTTTCTCCACCTCCACTTTCTTCTTCTCCCCCTTGCCCAGGCCATTCTCCTCCTTGCCATTCTCCTTGTTCTTGGCCACCATCTCTTTCCGCTTCTGCTTTTCCGCCCTCTTCTTGTCGTTCTCCTCCTTCAGCATCGCCAGCCGCTCTTTCCACAGCTCGGCCGACATCTGCTGTTTTGCTTCCACGTGATCCTGCACGGAGTAGGTCATTAGGATCCGGTGGCAGAGCGCAGCCAGGATCTGCAGCTTCTCCTCAGAGGTCAGGTCAAAAAATTCTGAGGTCTCCAGTTTTTCCAAGAACTCATCCTGCACTTCGTTGTCCTCAAAGGCCGCTAGGTCTTTGTTCTCCTCCGCAAGCTCTGAAGCAACGCTTTCCTCCTGCACATCTGACTTACGGAGACAAAGACGGACCAGCTCGGAAACTGAATGCAAAGTCAGGGGGATCTCTGACAGCTTCATCCCCAGTTCGCGGTAGTCTTCTGCAATCTCGTCTTGCAGAAGGGTCTGCAATAGGATGACCAGAATTCTGTTCAAGTACAGAAATCCTCCCTTCTCTGCACAAAGAGCTTCCATAAGAGAGACTGCAGTAATAGGGTACTGAGCATCTGGCAGCAGGAGCCCTGAATAGCAGCTGAGGAATTCCACTACCATGGCCACATCCCCAAAGAGGGTATTGGGGAGACCTTCTGGCGTATCCACCAGTTTAAAGGTAGGAAGGTTCTTCCCTTTGAGGTCTTGGTCTTCGTATCGCTTCTGCTTCTCCAGCTTCTCCATCATCTCCTTCTCCCGCCGCTCTCTGGCTCGCTCCTTCAGCTTCTCCTTCAGTTTCTCCCGCTTCTTCTTCATGTATTCCTTCCGCTGCTCCTCAGTCATGGAGGCCCACTTTTTCCTGTGCTCCAGCAGTTCGTAGCGCTTTTGCACGATACCCCGCAGCTCCTCGGGAAGTCGGGCACGATCCTCACTGGAGAGCAGCCGGGCAGTCTTGGAAATGATGCAGGAAAGGGCACTTTTCTTGTCTTCACGGTCTTTGTTCTCCTTGTAGTAGGCAATGAGGTGGAGTGCTGCCGGCGGGAGGTGCTTTGTGGGTTTACTGGAGGACCTGGGAACTCCCCCCGAACTCCTTGGTGCTCTTGATACTTTGGGGGTGCCCTTTGTCATGTCCAACAATGTCATCTGCTTCATTTTCATCTTGGGGTCCTTCTTGGGGGATCTGGACTTCCCTGAAGACTTCTGCCCATTTAATAGCTTTTTGTTTCTCTGCTTTGGGTCCAAGGACTTCCCCAGCCGCTTCCTGCTGAAGTTACCAGATGACATCATTTGCATCACCTCCTCTAACTCCTCTGCAGGGGATTTGGAGTTCTTGACGTTCAGCAGGGAGCACATGTCAGACTTCTTTAAGTGCACGCTACACCACAGGGAAGGGTTCAGTCCCTGGCCTGGAGAAGAGCCATCTGATTTGGATTTTTTGGATGCCTTCTGATCACCTGACGCAGTGCTCTTCCTCTTGGTTGCAGGATTGAGAGTTAGGTACTGGAATGGAAAAAGAGGAAGGAGGTCAGCACTTGCATTTTGGGAAAAAGGAAAAAAATGCTGATAAGGAGCAGTCTTTACAGAGCTGGTATTTGTATTGGGGAAATTAACACAACAATTGCTTTTCCGAGTTGCTAAAGTGTTACCAAATGCCAGCCTTGGGTCAACAGGCAAGAAACCAATGGTATACAAAATTACACCAATTCAGGATGCTGCCTGCCCAAAAGCACTGAAGCCATTCCTAACTGGGAACTTAATGAAATACAGTGAAGACATTCGGGCCACACTATAAACATGTAGCTGCAGTAGCAACACAAACTCACTCACCTAACCACGTGCTTGTCCTGGGTGGCTGACACATCCAGGTTATAAAAGAGTAAGCACCATATAAAGTAACATAATGCACAAGGTACAAGGCATTTATATTTTATTTGCTTGTAACCATTTGACTGCAATCCCTGAACAGGAGTAAAAAGTGTGACACCTTCCAGACTTTGCCATGCTTTGCTTGTTACTAATTTCCCTTGTCACAAAACTTCTGATGCTGATATAGGCCAATTAGGGTAAGACCACCCCCACCCCCCCACTGCAGCAGCCTGCTAGACGTTAAACGACTCACTCAGTCGTCCCTGCAGAGATCTGATTGAAGCGTTCAGGATCACCCAGAGCAGCCTCTATTATTAACATGGCAAAACAGGAGTACAGAAGACGAAGGCACTAATTATCACAGCAGACAATAGCTTATACACAGGGGGGGAAGTTCAAGAAATAATCTGCCCAGGCAGAATACCAGGCAAAGGAAAAGAGCCATATGCAAACAGTCAAGAAGATACAGCACCTTTTTTCACCCCTCTGGAAGAAGAATTTTGGACACTGCAGCATCAGGATGACCTGATGCACAACATATTCCGTTCTGAGCCAGAATCCGGGAGACCTAGGTTTGAATGCCCACTCTGCCACAGGAACTCACTGAGTTAGTTTGGGCCAGTCATACACTCTCAGCAAAACCTACCTCAGAGGTTGTTGTGAGGATAAAAATAGAGAATAGCAGAATGTAAGCTATTTTGGGTCCAAACTGGCAAGGAAGATGGGGCATGAGTGAAATAATGAAATAAATAATCAGAGGCCACTTTAAACTGTCTCCACAACATCTCCAAAGCATGGACTGCCTGGCACTACTTGGATGGGTCTCCAAGCCATTTTCAAGTTATCCTCTCAGCTATCTGAATGAATCAGCCCTACCTATGCTGCACTGTGCAGAGCACCCAACCAAAGAGCATTGCTTCAAACACAGGCCCACTTGCTGCATGGCAGGCACTTAGTCTTCACCCCTGCTTCCCACTTTGAGGCTGGCATTTTTAAAGAATCTACAGCAGAATCAGAGTTAAGAACGCCCACGTAGAGCCATTTGTTGAGCATTTTTAATGCTCTCAAGTCACAGCTGACGCTTGGCAGCCCCTCATGGGGTTTTCAAGGCAAGAGATGAACAGAGGTTGTTTGTCATTGCCTGCCTCTGTATAGCCCCCCCTAGTATTCCTTAGTGATCTCCCATCCAAACACCGTCCAGGCCGACCCTGGTTAGCTTCTGAGACTGGGCTAGCTTGGGCTATCTAGGTCAGGGCTAACCTTAGCACCATTAAACACAGTTGTGGAAAAAACATTTTAAGAAATGGCTTCTTGGGACAAACATCTACATAAAAAATCTCTGGCAATATTTTGGCCTCAGTGTAACAAGACATGACAATTTGATTTAGCAGACAGCAGGCAGTTCTCAGAGGAAAGGCTGACGAACAAGAGAATGGAGAAATATTTCAGCTCTATGGTGGAAATTGCTAGATCTTCCCCGCCTCTGAAGGAATCCCCCATGCTAGGCTGAAAACCACTAAAGAAAAGGAAAGGAGACCTGCAGGGCAACCTATGCCGAGTTACTCCTATCTAAGAACAAGGAAATCAATAAGTAATTCTGCAGAGTTGGACTGCCACAGACTCATGCAGGCTTCCCTGAGCTCTCTAAGTGGAGACCAACAGTGTAGAACATAACGAAGGCTCAACACTCAGCCATCCCAATGATTGGCTTTTAGGGATCTTCAAGGGCCTGCTTTTCAGAAAGGGAAAGGCATCATAAAATGCAGGTGTCAGATCCCACTTAGCAGAAGACCAGGATTCACCACTCTTTTGTTCCTTCTCCACCCCACAACCCATATGGCTCTTACCTTATGTGGGTCAAGCAAGAAGTCACTAAACTTGCTGGGAAGGGAGTATTTCTTCACCAATTCATCCTCAACCACCCAGGGGGCATTCTCGCCCATCCCAGCCCGAAGTGCATTGTGGCGGATGAAATAACGCAGAATCTCCTTGTTTGGTGGCCGCTCAGTACGAATTAAGCTTTCCACTGGTACACTGCTGATGATCTTGAAGGACAAAGAAAGAAAGTCTTTAGGTATCTGTCCTTTTGCCAGTAGCTCCCAGGAGGACAGCATGCTTTTAGCCAGCCACTGGCCTTAGGCCTCGCTGTTTAAAATAGACAGTTACTTTTAAGCACTCCTTGGCCTGGGAGCAGCATCACAGACTTAGGTGGCGTTATCATTAATACGAGCTGCTTTGAACTCTCCTTGCCAACTCAGTAAGCCTTCTTAATTCTCCATCTGAACTTGACACAGGAGAAACAATATGAACAACTTCCTCACCTTGTCTTCGCTTTGCAGCTTGACATCATATTTGTGAGGCAAGAACTTAGGAGGGACCCATTTCTTCTCGTCTTTCTTCAGAGATGTGGGCAGTTTCCGTGGAGATCTGCGTGCGCGGTCACCTGATTGGATACAAAAGGAACAGAGTTAGCACTGCAACGGATCTGGGATTAACTAATGCTTGAGAAGCATTAACAGAAGCACTACCAAAGCACACATCACCCAAAAATGGACAGAGGCTCACTTTAATACCAGAGGGATCTGCAGTCTTGTCTGTCTACTCAAAAGAGTTTCTGAAGGGGAGTTTAGGCAAGGACCTGACAATCATTTCGGTAAAAAGAGTTAATAAAGTTTAGCAGCTTGTTCAAGTGCCATTGGTGAGTGTGGTACACTGCTTGCCCGCATATTTGAGAAGCATGTTCAATCAATAGACTGATCCAGGTGGGTAGCCATGTTGGTCCTCTTCAAAGAAAAAGATGCTGCAAGGTCGCCTTCACACTTGAGAGGAGACACTCTTGCTATTCCTCAATTAAGGATACATCTGTCTCCAATTCTGACATATTTATTACCTATGCTACGTTTGTCCCACCCCCCATATGAACCCAAACAGATGATAGTCATATATATACTAAGCTTATTATGATTTTAAATCTGTTAAAAACACCTTCGTTATTCTGTATGTTAATTTACCGCCCACCCTTTATAGGTATAACTGTTATTTCTATTTCCATTTCATTGTATCTGAAGAAGTGAGCGTGCACATGAAAGCTCATACCTTGAATAAAACTTTGCTGCCACTGGACTCAAACTCTGTTCAATCAATAGACTGTTACCATTTACTCAGCAAGAAACCAGAACTGCCAGGGACAGTGATTCACCCAATGAGAAGTTCACATCCATGAACTTCCAAGCATGCCCCAACAACTACAATGCCTACTAAGAGAAATACACCATCTTCATTGTTCGACTATAGAAGTCCCCCAACACAAGTTCTATATGTGTATTCCTCCAACATTGCTGCCTAAGTACCTATACATGAAGCTGCAGCAAAAATTGCACATAGAAAAGAACCTTCCCCTAGAAACTAAGTGGGAAGGAAACCGTTTGCACACAGTATTTATACTGCATCCAAAACAAAATCCTTTTGGTTTTAGCGAATGCTTCACGGCTTGTGGGTCCATTGCGAATGGACCAGTCTACTACTGAAGCCACAAGATGACTGGCAGCATCCTGGATCAACAAGAGAACCTAACAAGTACCCATTAGATCAGGCTGTGGCTTGATACTCACTCAGACTCTCTCTCCTGTTCTCATCTTCCTTCAAGGCCAGCTCCTTCTGGTTGTCCTGGACTACCTGGCTAGAATTCTCTTTGTCACTGGAGGGTGAATCGCAAGCTCCATTGGCTTTCTTCTCGGCAGCTTCCTCTTCTGTCACCTTTTCCAGAGGATGTATTTTCACCACCTTCACCCGCAGAACCTTGTCCTTCCCAACCTGAATGGAAAAGGTGAGCAAACTGGAACTAGACAGAAACATTAAGGCAGAGGACCTACTCACACTAAGGACACTATTGGCTCATTTGCTCATCCCACCAACTATCTTGCCCTGCAAAGCATAAAGCATTCCCTCTTCTTTTTTCCCAGCCCAGAGACTGACCCTAATAATTACTAAAATGTCTCTGGAATCCAGTTTTATTTTTTCCCCTTCCCCTTTCTATGAGCAACTTATCTGCTACCTGTAGCTCCACAAACCATATATGCTTGCTCAGTTTTTTCAACTTGAGACCTTACCTCAAAGTCACACTCTTCTCCTACAGCAAACTTGGTCATGATCTCCAGCCAGGCAGTGTCTACCAACTTTTCTAAGGAGATTGTGTTATGGTGGACCATTTCCAAGACAAGTTTCTCGTACCAAACTGGGAATTCCTCCTTCAAGCTGGTAGATATACGAAGAATACAAGAATGAACAGAGAGCACAGTCAGGTAAAACAGCATGCTGTCAGGAACAATGGTATTTGTTCAATAGAATAAGTAACTCCCAAAGCCCCAATCATCTCTCAACCAAGGATATACCAGTTATTATATAAACAATTACATGGGAATTTCCTTGGGTCTAGATAAAGAAATTTAGTCAAACTGCTAGCAGTTCTCATTTTATATAGAAGGAACCCTTTAAAATATTTCATTATGGGAATTATCCAGACCCGAACCCGTTACTGCATTATGTAACTATAAAACCTGAACAGTAAAATTCAGTCTCTCCCACATGACAAGTGGAAATCTGCAGCCTAATTCTCATTAACAGCAATCATGTTCACTACATATGCATCATCCTGCAATCCTCTGCATCCCAGATTTTCTTTTACAGCTTGCAACTGTGATTTCAGTGAGGCAGAGGTTGGATTTATCTTTTCTGTATCATACGGTTGCATCCTCAGAGGGGACTGTGAGCCCTAACCCCACATAATTTCCTTGGCTTAAAAAATAGCATATTGGAACAGAAAGTTATGGGTAGGAATCTTTCCTGGTGAGTGAAAATTTCACCACATCAGCTGTAAACTCACAGTTCGATGTATATAGGTTTACTAAACATGCACCAACAATAAAAGACGGACATCCTGTTAGGAAACTCTAGCAGTCTTCAAAGGGATATTCTTGTCCCAGGCAGTTAAAAGGGATTCTCATTCCTTCTGAAGCTTTACTCAACCGTGACTCATCCCACCTTGTCACAGAAGATTGTTCCTGGCCACACACACACCACCACCCCTATATGGAGGACCAAACTCTAAAACAGATAACTCGGTCTCCACTACTTACAGCTCTGCAACTTCCTGCTCTTCCTCCCAAGCTTCTTTGTGCGTCAGCTGACTGCTTCCTGTGCTTTTGCAGGTCCATATTCGCTGGTTATACTTCTCCAGTCGTGCTTCATACTCTCTGAAGGAGCAACAGCTCAGGAAAACAAGGCACACGAACTGGAAACCAAAGACCCTCCCCACATATGAAAATAAAAACCCACTGATAGCCAAATGCAACATTGATACCCAGAGATACAAAAACCCAGATGCTATAAACTCTGCATGAACACAGATCTAACCAAGTGCACATGGAATTCAAATTCCAGTTCAAGAAGGAACCACTGAAATTGCAAGTGCCAAGAGTACACAGAAGCTTCACGCTTGGGATAATTTTTAATCTATTATAAACTTCTGTTGCCCCCAGTTAAGTTGCTTCAAGGGTATATGCTGCACTTGATACCGTTGTGTGTATAACGGTCACAACAGGATCACTCCTATTCTAAGCTTACCAAATGTCTTCGGTAAACAGAAATCTCCAAAATGAGCTGCTGCAAAAAAAGCAGCGCCCAAAGCAAAGCACAATTAAAGGATGCTCACAAAGTATGGCTAAGAAGGTGAAAGGTTCTGTGGCAACTTAAAAACCAATTCATTTCTTGCAGCACAAGCTTCCACAACTGCCTATCTAATTTCCAGTGAACTGTATAAAATTAGACAGTTTGGTGAGCAAGGAGAAGATGGAGGACAGCAAAAGGGGAAAACATGGATAACAGCTATCATGCACCATAGAAGATAGCCTATGACACTTCAAATTATGGACCACTGGGCAAAAGCAAGTAGTACTCAGGCAGAAGCAGCATGCTAGTGCAAAGACAACAGCTATTCAGCAGAATATATTAACAGTGACTTCACTGAAGAAGAGTCACATTTGCTTCCTAGCTGGGTGAGGAAACCCCAGAATCTGCATTTTCTAAACCACAGCCATGATAGTCAAAGAAACCACAACAATTACTTCGCTCTGCACAGACACTTGCTTTGTTTTCAAATGGAAAAAATATGGCAGTGAAGGGACAAGTAGCCATATGCAATAACATGATCAGTAAAAGAAAGCCAGCAGTGAAAGCCAGCCAGTAAAAAAAGCCCACCTCTATATGCATGATAAACACATACCACATTGAGTGGCTTTCATAGGAGTGATAGTTATTTTATGCCACATGACTACCTTCCCTATATGGCAATAGAAAGCCTACCACTTCCGCACACTTAAGACAGATCAAAGTAGGAGATCCTAGCCAAACATTTGGGCTCCACTGCAAGCCTCACCATTTATATGTGGGTATAGGGACGGAGTAACCCAAGGCAGGTCTCTGCATGATCCGCTTTGGAAAATTTATTTTTTACATTTTCATTTTACTTCATACTGTAAAGCACCTTGAGTAATTTCGGAAAACGTAGGGTAAACCTTTTTTTAAAAAAACAAATACATTTTGAATAAACCTGCAATTTCTAAGAGCAGTGCTGGCAAACTGAAAGCCAGAAGTTTCAACCCAATAGCTACACCCTCCATGCCTGAATCTAAACAGTAGCTCCTGGTCAAAAAATACAGAGTATGTGTCCCTCAGACACAATGATTACCACGACTTCTTTCCCACCAGAATCCAAGCCTCTTTCAGAAGGGCTACTAAAACCCTTCTATTTGAACTGGCCACTAGCAGCCAAGGTTAAGGCTTTAATTGAGCATTCTGTAAATGGGAAATGAGAGACATAAGGGGCCAGCAAAAAGATGAGAGAGAAAGGACCTGGAGTCCAGTTTTGTTCTGAGGCACTGGCCCCATCTCCCAAGTCAGTTCCCTGAAAGGGCGTTGAATCCAGGGCTGTGTGCTGAATTTTACAGCCTTGTATACATTTGCTTATCTGTCTAATTTGTTTTGTTCCTGCAAGTCATACAAAAGAGGAAGAAGTGCCTCCCCCGCAATCTTACTGAACTTCTCTAAGTTTCAAAGGTTTCCTCAAGAATTGCTCTCACATTACCCAAATCTCTCTCTACAGGCCTGAGGCCTATATACTTGCCTTTTTTCCCTACACGTTTTCAGGATTCCAGTATACACATAAGCTTTTCCATATGTATTCTTGATCAACGTAAGGACATGAAACCCTACATTCTTAAACCATTCACTGAGCACACATACCTCTTTGTTGGACTTCTACTTTCTAGAGAGTTACATAAGACCTTAAACATGGCTCATAAATATATATACTCCTCCAAAGCCTCTACCACAGCCATTTTCAGAGTTAAAGCCCATGGATGCATGTATACCTGCTACAGACTCACAAAGACATTTCCCAGCTAATCACATATCTTCTTTTATACTACTGACATATCTATGACTTCACTGTGTAGTTGTGCAGTATTGCAAAAATCCCAAGGAACTTTCAGAATAGTGGACTTAGTCAGTGTCTATTACACTTTTTAATGCTTCCCTTTATGCAAAGTGTCATCACAACAAACATACTCTCCACAGATGATCAGCTTATCCATTAAACATTTCTTAGTCAAGATCACTGTTCTATTAAGACATTTTAGCTTCCTTAACACACACACAAACACAGAGAGAAAGGGAGCTACCTGATTCAGGGCAGCCAGCCCTCCCCAATCTAGTCTGTGAACTACTAGCTTCTATTGAAGGCATGTGTGACTTCTCCCTACCTTGTTGTGATGGTTAGAATTTCATTGCTGCTAATACTAATACTAAAACACAGCCAGTACGTTTACTGTGAATAGATTTGCAGTTTTCTGCATATTGTCTTGAATCAGAGGGCTCCAATTTCACAGAATGGGTTTTGGACATACAATGATAAACACACTAAACATGAAAATCAGTAAATGCACTATTCTATTAGGTAGTCAGTCTTTCTGCATCACAAACCTTGCTACAGATCTGCAACAACAACAAAAAAGCCTTTTCTTGCACCTGTCACCCCCACAAAAATATGGTCACTGAGGAATAGCCAAGGATGACCCGACAGATGAGGACTGGTGGGGGGCGACAGAGGGTTGAGTCATGGGAAAGGGACTCTCTTAGGTACAAGACAAAGAATGGAGAACGAAGACGAGAACACAAAGCTTTTTCCCCCATGCACCTACTAAATTAAACAGATAGGCCTATGTAGCTCATTATGATACTGAGTAGCACCAGCAGAACTGCAACATATCTGCATGCTGAAGATTACAGAACTTAATACAGCAACAAAAAGTAGTTGCTGTTACAGTGATCATTTCTTAAATCACAGCCTTCCTTCCTTGAAGATCATACCAATATGATGTGAGGGGTTCAGATGGATATTACAGCCAAATTTCAACTGAACATCAAAACTCATTGATGGAGTAGGCCTTTTTCATTCCAGGCCCAACCATGCATAAAGTCTGGGGCAAATGTTTGCTAAATTCACTATAATTAGTGTGCATCCCTTGGTAAAGCATCAAGAGTGGCTGTTAACCATAATACATATGACAACAGTGGCCAAGTGTTTCCTAGAACTACATCTCAACAAAAAACAAGCAGAAAAAGAAAACATAGAAAGGACTCACCAGTGGTTGAAGGGGTACATATGGTATGTGGTAACAAATCTGCCACCATCCCAATATCCACTAAAGCATGAACAGTGGCTGAGACACTGAAGAACAAACTTTCCAACACTAACAAAAAGTTTAAGCCAACCACAGGCCCATCTAGTCCAGCATTCTGGGAGTGGAGAGCCAGATTCCTCCAAGAAACTCACAAACAGAGCAAGGGAGATGACGTCATCCTGTTGCTTGTCCCCGGAATCTCAGTCTCTGATCTGCTGAACATGGAAACCACATTCAGGCACCCTGACTAACAGCAGCTGAGAAACTGACTCCCTCCTGAAACTGTTCTAATCCCTTTTTAAAGGCATCACCACATCTTACAACAGCAGATTCCTTTCAGTTAAACTATGGACAGAATTCAATATTGCAAGCAATGGCAAAGGTCACTATCAGGTGCCCTAAGATGTATCTCCTGAATATTCTTCCAATCAATTTCACACAACAACCAAGTTTTAGTACTGGAAGGAAAAGAAATTTCTCTAGGGAACCTCACAGGAAGGGCATGGAGCCATCAGCAAGGATGTAAGAACTGCCTCACTGATTTAGGCCAAGGATTGTTCTCCAGCAGTGGCCAGATAGATGAGCAATGTAAATGTTGTTTTAAAAAGCAACTGATATTTTAACATAACTCCCTCACTCACCAACATCCCTGTTTACCCCAAGAGCTAGTGCCTCTACTGCCTCTCCAGCTCTCCCCATTTCCCGCTCTGCCTTTTATACCTCCTGCTTCCTTCATCCACACTGCCTTCTTCCAGCCAGTTCCTCTACTGCTCCTGGAGATGTGCCCCTGAGCTAGGTCTCACTTCAGCCTCCTCTGGTTGTGTTCCATGGGCACCCCTCAGCAGAAGGTGATTCCCAGCTGGAAAGCTTGATATCAGCAGCCACACACCCAAGCCTTGCCAGCCACCCAGTCATCAGCCAGGGCTTGTCAGCACCTCTCAGTAGCTCTTTGTTTTCCTCGGCAGCTGAAGTACAGTATTCCAAAGCTTCCTCCTCTACTGGCAAGCCCTAAGATCTAGTAGTCAAAGCCAGATCACGTCTGAATTGGGGGGGGGGGGCATGTTTATTAAGATCATAAGAGCAGTTCCCCTTGATATTCTCAGGTGGGTCCATCCAAGTCAGTAGCCTGTTCACACCAGTAGCCAGCCAAATGCCCTAATGTAGTTTGCTCAAGCACTTGATTCAGAGGTACCCTGAATCTCAGATATTTCATTAACCTATTGTAAACTAATTTGGTTTCTCCATATATGTATCTAATCCCCTTTTAATAAGAATCTCAGAGCAGCCACTCCGGATCTAGCCCAACATCCTGTTTCCTACAATGCCCAGTCAGATGCTTTCAGGAAAGCAAGGTGACCACTGAGTGGTGCCTGCTCCTTGAATGCCTCTTCTTTCAGATACCAGAGCCATTTGTTTGGAATTTTAGTTTTCCAATTGTTTTATTGTATCTTCCTCAAAAAAAACTGGGTGCAGTAAGATACCAGCAACATTTGAAATAGCCCTTAATTTAACATCCAAGACAGACCTGAAGCATTTTCCTTTCCCAATGGCTTTTATTTTATTTTGTAACATACAGCCTAAAGAACAGTTCTGGAAGATTCAAAAAGCTCCTATTCTATTATACCATTGGTTGGTCCTGATAAAAAGACATTATGTGGACTATATTCTGATTTTTCAGATTTTACTTTGGGAACAACACAGTTAAGCTAACAACTTCATCCCATATCTGAAACATATGTGTGAGGTGCCATCACCACCGCTGGATATGCAGCATGGTGACTAAGAGACTTGCTTCAAATCAGGAAGTCCTGGGTTGAAATCCACTCACCAGCAATGTTCCCTCTCAGCTGAGTTAGTGTGAGCTAGCTCACAGTTTTTTAGCCTCCAGCTCACACATTTTTGTCTTAGCTCAGGAAGGATGTCTCCAGAGCAAACTACCTTATGCAGTAGCTAAATCGCTTGCAAGACTCCACAGCTTAGAGGGAGCATTGCTCACCAGCTGCCCTTCTGCAAATCATGCTCCCTCAGCATTACTTCTTCATCTAACATAGTCTTTACATTTGGGTCCCACCCTTCCTCTAAAGAACCTACGGCAGTACATATGGTTCTTCTCCATTTCACCATCACAGGAACCCTGAGAAGTAGACTATGCTGAAAGGACACAACTGGTCCAATATTACCCAATTACACTTCAACCACCACACAGGCTGGCTTTTACTAAATTTAATGCTGGCCTACCTTGCAGGCCTCTTTTGAGAATTACTATATTTATTAATGGATTTGTAACCCACTATTCCTATATTTTAACTGGTTATGTGCAAAAAGTACTTCAAACACTGATAGCAAAAGTTCCTCCTCTGTACCAATATACTGTAATAATACTTAGTACTTATCACAATATATTGGTAGAGAGAAGGAACTAAAAGAATGAGCTGTGACTGGGGACATCCTGGCTCAAGTTTCATTTTCGCAAAAGCTACTAGGCTGCTGTTGGCAAACTACTCAGCTTTTGCCCCATCTCATCTGCCATAACAGAGATAACACTAGCCTACTTTACAGTACTTTGTAAGGATTACAATAAATGGCTGACTCAAAGCACCCTGAACGCTGGAAAAGAAGCACAGAATTTTTAAAAGTGTGGCATGGGGTAGTGTTTAGCATGCTGAACTGAGATCAGAGACCTGGGTTCAAGCCCCCACCTGGCCATTAAACTCACTGGCTGACTTTGAGTCAGCCATTCTTGCCAAATCAGGCCTACTTCACACAAGGCTGTTGTAAAGAAAAGACAAAGGAAAGAAGAACAAGTTATGCCACCCTAAGCTCCAGCAAAAACACAGGAGGAAATGTGGAACAGAAGAGGGGATCAGAAACACTCAACTAAATATTATTATGAGCATCATGACTTGAGTGACTGAACAGCCCCCCCCCCCCATTAAAACCTGCCACAAAATTACTAGGCGGCTGAAGGCGAACCGTTCTCCTCGCCCCCATCCTCAGCCCTTGCCTACGTGCGACATGGGACAACAACTGTGCCCCACTTTGCGTGGCTACTATGAAGATTACAACTTTACGCTCTTCACTGGGCTCCCGTCCAGCAAAGTTTACGATGAAGGCCCCCAAAGCGTCCCCCCACCCTGGATCGGATGTATCCAACTTCGGGGCCAAACAGACAAACGACAGACAGCCAGGCACCGGTCACGAAGCACCGAAGGCGCGACGGAGAAAGGGGCCTGGCAAATGTCATCCGGTCGCCGGCGGCGCCTTCTGGGCAGCCCACATGCCAGGAGCGGCGAAGGAGACCCGGGAGGAGACGAAGAACAAAGAGCCCGAGAGCGAGGGAGGGAGGGGCTGGCCGGGCCTCGCTTGCCTCCCCCTCCCCCGCACTCCCCCGATCGGGTCAGGATGGGGGAGGGGAGGCGGCGATCCAAATACGAGGCCCCTCCCCTCCCCCCCCCCTCTCGGCTCTGAGGTAAACAAGAGGCGGCGGCGGAGGAGGAAGAGAAGGGGGGGGGAGGAGATTCCCCCCTCCCCCAACCACGCACATCCTTCCCTCCCGCTCCCCCCATGGTCCAAAATCCATCGCCGGTCGCAGGATACTCGCTGGTGCGGAAGACCTCCTGCGTGTGGGGGATGACGAAGCGCGGCTCCGGCTGCCTCTCCTCCTCAGTCGTCGTCGCCGTCTCCTGTCCCTCAGTTTTCTCTCCCCCCGCAGGCGGCAGCGGTTTGGCCAACGGAAAGGGCTTTCGGCCCAGCAGAGGCGCCATCGCCTCGCAAGAAAAATGGCGGGAAGGCGGGCGGGCGGCGCCCCTCCCCCACCGGCAGAGCAGGCGAGAGAGCGAAGCCGGCAGGCGAAACCTCAGACCTTCTTTCCCCCCCACCTTCTCCTCCTCCTCCTCCCGCCGCTCCTCGCACACGCGCTTACTCGCGCGCCTCCTCCTTTTTGCGCGTGCGCAAACAGCGGGATGTGTTGAGGAGGGGGGAAACAAAAATAAATAAGACGGATGTTCAACCCTGCTCGTCTAGGCGTTCCGCCCTCTCCGGTGCGGTCAGCTTCTCTCCCTGCACCACGATTGGACGAGCTCGAATCCGCTCTGCCGCGAGATTGGAGAACGTGGACGTCACTCCCCCGGAAAGTAAAAGGGGCGGGAGGTAGATTAGGTTGAGAGGGCGCGCGCGACAGGCGCGGGGAGGAGAGAAGGTCGCGTTATGTAAGCGCAAGAAAGGAGCGCGGCGGCGGCGGCGCCATTTTGTGCGTCGCTGCTGATTATGTCCCGCCCTCTGTGGCCAATGGTAACGGGCTACTATATCCGGGACTTTGTGGAAGGGGAAAAAAGCCCGCTGAGGCGGCTTTTGTCTGGGCGAACGGCGCGCGGCCTCGCCTTAAAGGGGCAGCGTCCTTACAGAGGGCGGTCCGGAGCATCATGGGAAATAAAGATAGGCCTGGTTCTCTATGGAGCCGCTGTCCGCTACGCCAAAGCTCAGTAAAAAGCTAATGCTCGTAGCCTGAGTATAGCGTACTGAAATCCAGACCTGGAATATGTTAACTCCCAATGGAGTGTCTCTGAGCACATACAGAATATCCTACGAGCAGAATCCGGTATTTGACATTTTTAACCCACCGAAAGGGTGGGTTAAAACCTACATGGTTCTCCTCACCCTCACAACATTCTTAGAAGAAGAAGAGATTGGATTTATATCCCGCCCTTCACTCACTTGGGAGTCTCAGAGCGGCTTACAAACTCCTTTCCCCTTCCCCTCCCCACAACAGACACCCTGTGAGGTAGGTGGGGCTGAGAGAACTCTTTCCCAAGCTGTCCTTGAGGGAACAGCTGGTCCAGAGCTATGGCTTGCCCAGGGTCATCCAGCCAGGTGCAAGTGGAGGAGTGGGGAATCAAACCCGGTTCTCCCAGATTAGAGTCCGCGCACTTAACCACTACACCAGACTGGCTCTCTTATGAGGTGGTTAGGCTGAAACCAAGTGTGGAAGGTTATCTAGTGCACTCCATTACTGAGGAACGATTTAAACTTGTCTCCCTCTTCCATGTACACACAGAATGATTCCACACACACACCCCAAGTGGGCAGCTTTTTTACACCCTTCAGGAAGACAACGCCTATAGGTGGAGTGTACACAGAGTTGCCAACCTCCAAGTGGGGCCTGGAGATTGTCAAGACTTACAACTGATCACCAGACTACAGAGATTAATTTCTCCAAAGAACATGTTTGTTTTGTAGGGTGGCCTTTGTAGCATTATGCCATGTGGATGGCCCTCCCCAAATGACACCCCAGGATTGCCTCCCAAATCTCCAGGAATTTCCCAGCCAGACATGGCAACCCTGCTAGCTGGGAGTTCACCCAATTGTTGCTTCCACATGGGCTTAAATCCCTTCTTGTCTTAGAAGCCACTGATTACCACCCTGATATCTTTAAGGACTAGTTTGCATAGTTTTCAACTCCCCTCCTACTTTTTAATAATTCAGCAGGGGTCTACCTCTTCAGATTTTCCCACTAATTAGTAGCAGACCTCTGGGAAACTCAAAGAAATGGGGTTAAGCACTTTAAGCACCTTTAATTACTCCACATTTCAGCTAACAGCAGTGTCCTGGTGGCCCCATACAATGTACCAGCTATATTTGATGGCCCACCAGTAGATTCTCCCCTCCATTTTTGATCACAAGTTGTGCAGGATAGAAGTAAACCTCAGCACAAATTGTGGGCAGGGCCATTTCAAATGGGGTCAATAAAACAAAAAATTGCCACATCTACAATACAGCTTTTACAGAGGCTACTCAGAAGTAATCTTAGTCTTGAAGTATCAGGAATGGCCAAGTAATTTAATAGCCATTTTATAAGAAATCTCTCTGTAGCTGTTGCATACTTTGGGTAGTAGAAAAAGGTACGGGACAGTGAATCAACTGCTGCCATAGGGCAGTCACAAAAACACTGATCTGAAGATGTCTTAGGGAAATAGCCCTTCATCTGGGCAAATTGACAGAGCATTGCAATGTATAATCAAGATGTTCATGTCTTGTTTGTTCATGGCTTCCATTTCTGGGTTTCTGAATCCACAAATCTGGCCATGTTGAAAATTAAAAATATTGATAGAAGTCAAGTCACAAATAGGGGTCTGGTAGGAAAACTTCCAGGCCTGCCATTTAGTGCTGGAAACAGGCTGGACCAGAAGATCTATTAGGTACTATATTTCTTGGACCAAGGGGTCTGCAGTTGAGAGACCACAATTAACCACAGAGGATACGACTTCAAGGGTAGAAGTCTGTGGTCTTTTGCTGCCTGTGGTCAATTGCTGTCTCTCAGCCATAATTTATTAACTCAGAAGTATGGGACTGTCTTCTGTAAGACCCATAACAAGCCTTTTCTACTTCCTCTGAAAATTAGCCTGTTGAGAACGTCACCACAGCTAAAAGAGCAGGTGATAGCTTACTGTTATTCAGAAAACCGTGCATGGGGGGGGGGTGCAATATTGAGAGCATTTAGGACACAGGGGTGGTGCAGTAAGTGATCTAAAGTCAGCATCCACACAGTGGAGGCTTTTGCAAAGAAAGATTACAAATTCTTCCCCAGTAGAGGGTGCTAGAATAGCTGAACCAGCTTGATATGATAATAACATAACACACAGAGAGAGAAGGTGCTGTGCTGTTGGTTTATTTTGAAGGACAGCTGAAATCCAGTCCAGATGAATTCAGGCTCTGGAGAGAGAAAAGCAAACCACAACCATCAGGTCGACAAGACTTTTCTTTAAGCACCTGCACATTCAGAACTATGAAAGCATACACATTACAATGTTCTCCAGTAACATTCTAGAACAGGGTTCCCCAACGTGATGCCCATGGTTGTCATCCAAGTGTTCATGCCTACCAAGTAGGGTGGCCAGGTCTGGGTTGGAAAATACCTGGAGACTTTGGGGGTGAATCCGGGCGAGGGCAGGGTTTGGGGAGGGGAGGGGCATCAGCATTGTACAATGCCATAGAGTCCACCCTTCAAAGCTGCCATTTTCTCCAGGGGAGCTCTCTCTCTCAGCTGGAGATCAGTTGTAAAAGTGGGAGATCTCCAGGCCCCACCTGGAGGCTGGCAACCCTACTACCAAGTGTTTTAGAAAGTCAGCGGCATCAGCTGGGGCTTTTGATGTTTCTGATGGGCCCCTGGAGATCTGTTTGGCTGGTGTGTTTTTTTAAAATGTTGCTTTAGGAACAGCTGCTACCATAGCACAAGGATCTTTGCCACGTGACTAAAGGTATGTGCTGTGTGTATTTAAGAAAACATGTTTAAACAATATGTTCATTTTAAAAGGCATCCTATTAAACAGAACTTCTGCCTGAAATGTTGAAGAGTTATGCACAACCTCACTCCCTGATTTTGTAGTTGGCTCGGCCTCCTGTGGTGGCCATTATGTGCTTATGCCCACCATCCTGGGTCAGAATTCCAAAGGTGCCCACAGGCTCAAAAAGTCTGGGGACTCCCATTCTAGAGAAAAGATACTTGACAACTAGAGAACTATTTTAGCAAAATGTCTCACGTACACCTTCTCAGCGGTTCTTACACCTCCCCTGCAAAGTGGTGGCGGAAAGTGCCAACGTCACAGCTGACTCATGGCGACCCCATTGGGTTTTCAAGGGAAGAGATGTGCAGAGGTGGTGCACTTTTGCCTGCCTCCGTGTCATGACCAGTGTTCCCTCTAAGCTGAGTTAGTGTGAGCTAGATCACTGTTTTTTAGCCTCTAGCTCACACATTTTTGTCTTAGCTCAGGAAGGATGGCTGAGCAAACTAATTCATGCAGTAGCCCAATCACTCGCTCACAACTTTAATACCAGTAGCTCACATAATAGAATTTTTGCTCACAAGACTCCACAGCTTAGAGGGAGCATCGTTCATGACCTTGGCATTTCTTGGAGGTCTCCTATGCAAATACTAGCCAGAGCTCACCCTGTTAGCTTCTGAGATCTGATGAGATCAGGCTAGCCTGGGCCTCCTGCAAAGGAGGCCCAAGTTATTCACAACTTTACAGAAGCCAAGAGATTGTCAGTCACTTATTCCTGTGAGTGCCATAACTAATCTGAGAGGCAGCAAGAGGGGGAGCTGAGGTGGAAAGGACACCGTGATTTATGTAAGCATTCCTCTGTGCATTTCTGCAACTCTTTGTTTTCTCTTTAGGCACAGAGTTCACCATCTTAACATCCAGACACAAGGAGAGGGCTATCTGTAAACCTGCAACAGGACAAACCCATTGCATCAAATTAACTTACAGTGCAGCCCGAAGTAGAGTTACACTCTTCTAAGCCCACTGATTTAAGTGGACTCAGAAGAATGTAAATCTGTTTAGGATTGCATTGTTAACCTTATAGACTTCCAACAGAGCACAGAGATGGCTAAAGTCACCATTAGTGACTGGGATAGGGCAGGCTATCCAGAGAGAAAGAATTAAGTGTAGTGAAATGGATAGTAAAGAGTTAACTGGAACCTGATTATGGGTTGGAGGGAAACCCCACCCCACTGCTCTCTTTTTCTTAGTTTCAGTTTCTGTGTTAGTCTGAAGTTAGTTGCAATAAAGAAGTTGTGTTACATTCAGCTACTCATGTGAATACAGCAATTTATTTAATAATCACCATGAGATCAGAAAATTGGTGATGAGGGTACAAAGCATGGCCTCTTATGGCAAAATTTAATCAGAAAGAGGATTGGCAGCAATATGTTGAAAGACTGGGCCACTGTTTTCTGGCTAATGAGATCACAGATGCAGCTAAACAGAAAGCAATATTTCTCAGTGGCTGTGGCAGCAAACCTATGCCCTCTTGTGAGGCCTAGTGCATCCTGAGAAGCCTGGAGATAAAAGTATCAGGTTTGCAAAAGGCTTTGACTGAACATTACACTCCTAAACCTAATGTCATTGTGGAATGTTTTAAATTCCATAATTAATTGAAGAAAGAAGGACAATCTATATTAGACTATATAGCAGAGCTCAGAAAACATACAGAACACTGCTGCTTTGGAAATGTGTTGGAGGATATGTTAAGAGAGAGATTTGTGTGTGGAGTGCAAGATGAGAAAATTCAAAGGCGGTTATTGTCAGAAGGGAAACTGACATGTGCCAAAACTAGCACTGGCGCCAATCATGGAGGCAGCAAGGAAAAACATTATGGATTTACACCTAGACAACAAGGACATTCAGGTGAATCCCTTAAATTTGCAGAACGTTTTCTGGGGAAGATGTTCTTGATTATCATAGATGCCCACTTTAAGTGGATGGAAGTCCACCCAATGAACTACACAACCTCAGCTCTAACATGTGACAAACTTTGGCAGACCTTTGCTTGTCATGAACTTCCAGTAATACTGGTTTCGGATAACGGACCAAGTTTTACCAGCCAGGAATTTAAGGTCATGTGGAAGAATGGAATTAAACACATTCAAACATCTCCCTATCATCCAGCTTCAAATGGCTTAACTGAGAGAGTCATCAGAACCTTCAAAGAAGGAATGAAAAATATGACATCTGGGACTTTGGAGACCAGGTTGGCTCAACATCTATTGAAATATAGAATCACCCTGCAGACCACCACAGGGGTGAGTCCAGCCCAGTTGTTGACGGGAAGGATGTTACAGACCCACCTGGATTTAATGTGTTCCAAAATAGAAGAGGAAGTACAAAGGAAACAGACTCTTCAAAAAGAGAACCATGATTACCATGCTCAAGAATGAGACTTGGGAGTACAGGATCACATCTACACCAAGAGTTTTAGTACCTCCCAACCTATCAGGATCCCAGGAAGGATTCAAGCACAGATGGGGCCTCTATCTTTTGAGATTGGTTTACCTGATGGCCAAGTTATCAGGCGTCATCAAGGCCACATTCACAGGAGAACTGATGTGCAAATGGGAGAGGAACAGGAATGCTCAGAAAACCAAAGTCCCTGTAACATTTCAGAGGCAAATGCCCACTGTAATTTGATGCCCCATTCCAGGTCACCAAGTAGGGAAGATTCTGAAAATACTGACCCGAGATAATGAGGCAGCAGAAGTCCACTGCTATCCAGTGAGAGCAAAAAAACTTCCTGGTTATTTCAAAGGCAATATTTGGGTAATTACTCAAGAAGGAGAAAAAAAGACTTAAAGGAAGAGGGATGTAATAAAATGGATAGAAGAGTTAACTGGAATCTGATTATGGGTTGGAGGAAAACTTTACCCTCCTTGATTTTTCTCTTTTTTAGTTTCAGTTTCTGTGTTACTCTGAAGTTGGCTGCAGTAGAGCAGTTGTGTTACATTCAGTCACTCGGGTGAGTACAGCAATTTATTTCGTAATCACCTTGAGATCACAAAATTAAGTAACAGAGATACCTGCTGAGATCATATGGCCAAGGACCACAGAAATCTCATTTGGCCATTGTCATCCTGTCCCTCTTCCAAAGAGCAGTCCCCAAATCTGTGCTCTCAAGTCTTATGAATTATATCTTGAGTCTGATAGGGGTTTTGGGGGCACGGGGTTTGCATCATTTCTAGTTTTTGTGATCCTGGTCCTATGGCATTTTGGTAGGTTGTCTCATACTCTCTGATTGCATTGTTTTACACTGTGTAATCCACCCTGAATTTCAGCAAGAAAGACAGGCTGTCAGTCAGTCAGGGAGGGGCTGTGGCTCGGTGGCAGTGCTTTGCATGGAGAAGGTGCCCTGGTTCAGTCTCCAGTTAACTGAATTAGCTAGGAGATGAAGCGAAAGACCTCTGCCTGAGACCCTGGAGAGCTGCCACTGCCATTGATGGACCAATACTGGGATTCAGTATAAGGCAGCTTCATGCATCCAACTAAACAAATAATTGCATCAATAGAAAGTCTTTCAAGTGGTCTGTGTGCTTCACAGAGTGTACTGGGGGTGGCATTTTTACCCTGAAGTTGCTTTCTGCACCTAGTACTCAGAAGCCCCTTGCCTCTGAATATTGCAAGCTGCCCTGTTTAATCATAGGCCTCTCTTCCTCCATGAATCTACCAGACCCCTTTTTCAAAGCCATCTAATCTAGCAACTGGCCTTCCATCTGATGCTAGCAAGTCCAGTCTCATTCAGTATACGTTGTGTGGGAAGGAAAGCTGTTCTTTCCCCTGCCCAGAATCTCTTTACCAACCAGTTTTGTTGGGTGACATCCCAAGTTCAGATATCTGGGGTTGGAGCTAAGAAGTTCTCTGGCTCAGTCACATGCTGGTTTGTAACAAGGCTTTGGGCTGCGAGACAAAACACACCCACCTCAAGCAAAAGGGAACAGGGTCGATGGAATCAAGTTTGATGGGATCATGCCTTGATTGTAGAAATACCACCCCGCAGAGGCAAGGCCAGCCACGAACACAGTCCCCATTAAGCCTTTGACAGCTACTGACCTCCAAGAAGAACCTGCAAGTAAAGATTAGCAAACACTCAGACACCTATCAGCTTTTGTGCGTGCAGTATTGTTAGTCCCCCACTAGGATCAGGGCCTTTTCAGTAGTGACCCCCCAATCCTGGGGTGCCCTTCCTTTAGGAGATACCTGCTGCACTCCTGTCCTTTCAGACGCCTCCATGTTTTTATTTTCATTCCGCTGGGCCTTCCAGAGAAGATCCCTTTTCTGATGGTAACTTATTTTGGTTCTCTTCAAGGTGTGAGCTTTTGTGTGCATGCACACTCCGTCAGACAATGAAATGGAATTACATATCATAGTTTGTTGTACATATAGTTAGTTAGTTTATTCGACTTATATCCTGCCCTCCCCGCCGAAGCAGGCCCAGGGTGGCTTACACAATGTTATAGCAGATAAAACAATTAATTTGATAAAATTACAATAAATAGATCTAAAAACAATACATAAAGTGCTAGTACAATGTAACGATGGCGGGGCTCCAGCAGTCAATTAACAATATGGTCTGGGTCATATCAGCTGAATACAGGCTATTCAGTTAGTATCAGTTAATTTCCAGTTCTGGCAAATTTATTACCTATGTTGTTCCCCTCCCCAGTTGAACCCAAACAGATGATAACCAGAAACCAAGCTTGTCATTCTTTTGATCTGTTAAAAAAATATCTTCACTATTTTGCATGCTAATTTAACAAGCCACCCCTATATATACCATTTCATTGTCTGACAGAGTGTGCGTGCACACGAAAGCTCACACCTTGAATAAAACTTTGTGGGTCTTAAAGGTGCTGTTGGACTCTACCTTTGTTCTGTTGCTTCAGACCAACATGGCTGCCCACCTTGATCTTATTTTGGTTCTGTCAGAGCTTGCTTTTGACAGTTTTCTTCAGTTCTGTTTTTGTTTTGATTTCATTTATCAGTTTTTCTACTTCTTTGTCGCAAGCTGACTCAGAAGATACAGTACAATATACCAGCCTTACAAATACAGAAATGCAGACAAATTAACCTGCATAGCAATTTCCCAAGTAAATGGGTTGGTCTGTCTTTCATATTCCCATCCCTGTTTCTCAGTGTCAAATCAGACACAAGGAGATGGTCCAGATGTCTTTTGTGTGTCCTCTGGTTCGTGTGTGAAACATGAGCGGGAGAGGTGGAGTTTCTAGTTTTATCTAGGAATGCTCCAAATTTCACAGCGAATATACTATGAATAACACAGTCAGAATGTAAACTGAACCCAGATACATCCAGATTGAGCCAAACAATGTGAACAGCTGCCAAAAAAGGTTTGTGCAGAAGCCGACTCTTAGCTGACCGGGGAATCAGCTGGGAGTCAACTTCTGGTCCCCAGCACCCCCATACCAGTTCATGCAAAACAGGCACAAACACGTTGCGAACACCCAGTTGAGAAATCATCTGTCCGTTCACAGCCGTCAGTCAAGTCAGGAACCAAGCTAGTGGGTGTTCAAGTATCTTTGTTTTTAATGGAGCATGCAGGAGCACAAAGGAGCAAGCCCCTCCTCCTTCCTCCCTTCTAACTGGCTTTAAGAATTTTTCTCTACATCTGGCTACCATATCACAAGTACATTGGGGCTGAAAGGAAAAAAAAACCCTGAAAGCAATGGACCACTACAAGGTAGACAGACTTTAGCTCCTCTCACACAGAAACTTCATTGTCAGCTAAAAATAACAGCCCCCCCCCAAATTACACATAGATGTGAATAAAGAAATGCTCATGGATCTTGCCACATAGATCTTGTCACATCTAGTTTGGCCCTTAAAACTGGTGAGAAAAGAACTGGGTGGCGGGGTGAGGGTGAACTATAGTCTTTGTGAAAGCAGAGAAGTCAGGCACCAGTCAATTGTGGAAGGGGGAGAGGTTCTTAACCCTTTCCCCTCTGGAGGTGTTTCTGCTTTTCCCTCTGCACATAAATCTTCCACCACCTATTAAAACTTGTTACTTTTTAAGAAAGCCAGTTTGGTCTAGTGGTTAGGAGTGTGGACTCTAATCTGGGAGAACCGGGTTTGATTCCCCACTCCTCCACATGCAGCTGCTAGTGTGACCTTGGGCCAGTCATACGTTCTTTCAGAGCTGTTCTCTCAAGGGCAGTTCTCAAGAGAGCTCTCTCAGCCCCACCTACCTCACAGGGTGTCTGTTGTGGGGAGGGGAAGGGATTGTAAGCCGCTCTGAGACTCCTTCAGGTAGTGAAGGGTGGGGTATAAACCCAGTCTCTTCTTCTTAAAAATGGATCAGGGGAAAGCGATAGATGACTTGTCCCGTATAGTTTGGCCTTTTGATTTCATTTCAGTTGACACAGTGCCTTCTGGTTTGACCAATGGGTTTCCGAGAGAGAGCAGAGGCCCCATGTAGGTGTTTAGGAAGGGAGTAGCTGGTATATACAAGGGAGAATGGGCAGCATTTTTTAAGGGAGCGGTCATCTATCTTTTCGATTTCCCCCCTCCTGCCTTACCCCTGCCAGGGTCCACTCCCTTGCCCTGCTCGATAGCCCTCCCATCGTCTGTCGCACCTCCGCATTTGGACAGGGCTTCTGACGCGCGGCAGGCAGCCCTCATGATGGCCAGCTTCCCCGTCGGCTGACCGGGGAAGTAGATCTCCACTTCCACCTGGACGTCCTGCAGCTCCAGCTCCTTGCCCTGTTCCCCCTTGCCGACGGGTTTTTGCCCCCATTTCTTCGGCATCTTCGGGAAGACACCCCGCATCAGTCTCTCCAGCTGGCAACGGGCCTTTGCCTCTTCTCCTTTCTGCGGCTCCATGACGATGCCCACCAAGGCGCAGGGAGCCTTTTGGACAATATGCTTCACGTCCTTCAGGACCTTCTCCAGCTCTGCCTGCTTGCCGCTCACGCTAGAGGCTCGGCACAGGAAGAAGATGAGCCGGCATGGCTTGCCTCCTGGAGGGCACAAGGCGTTACATTGGTCCTTCAGGACTTCCCCGGCGGGAATAGCTTGGTAGGTGGTGGGGAACAGGTCCTTGGCGAAAGAGCCCATGAGCGCGTGGATATCCTTGCCCCCTACGGTCTCCCCAATGAGAAGCACCTCTGGCCGCCCCCCAATCTGCTGCGCCAGGACCTGGAAGTCCTGCAGCGCCTTCTCCCCAGGGCATGGTGTGTTGGGAGGCTGCCCTGGGCCCTGCCCCTTCTTGCTCATGTCCTGCTGGCATGGACTCCACTGCCTTCTGTCCTATGCTGATACTGCAGGGTTTTCAGCTCCCCTCCGTCCAGTGATGTCACAATACACATGCCTGGGAAGACACACAAAGCTCAGCCAAGGCCCCTACTTGTAAGCCAAGTCAGAGGGGCAGGCCCTAGCTATGGTGGGGCTTTGGGGGGTTCCGCCCCTTCTTAAAGGCACAGCCTCACAAGAATTTCTCCTGTAAATGCTTTTTTCCCAATCATTTTAGAACATTTTTAAAAAGGCATGTGCTCCTTTAAGCAGAGTGCTGTAGTTGTCTAATTCCTGCACTGAACAAGGGGGTTGGAGTAGGTGACCTCTGCTGGACTAGATGGACTACTGGTCTAATCCAGCAAGGTTCTTCTTACATTCTTGGGGGGGGGGGGAATTGTGAATACTTGGCATGACTGTGGGACCCATCCGGACCCCAGTATGCTGAAACCGAGGCAGTGGGTCTGAGATTAGATACCTTCTCGAGACTAGGAATAGCACAGCAAGACAAAGTGGCCATGATCCATGGATCCCTTTGTGCGCTGTAAGCTCCAATGGCCCTTTCTGGTTTTAAGCACATTCACACATCTCTGAAGAAGCTATAGACTCTTCCAGACTCTCTTTTGTCAAAACCTCCTTGTGGGAAGTGCTTTTCTACTCGCTTTCCACCAGAAACTAGAGAACTCTACAAGGCCATTAGGCTGATAAGGATATCCACACTGGTCCACCTAGCTCTGAATTCAGCCGCAGAGGAGTTTATACAAGCAGGACATGAAACATCCTTTGTTTTAATCCTCAGGACTTGATGGTCCAAGCTTACCTGTCACTGAAAGCTGGCTTCACCTGTCCCTTATTGAGGCTAGCCTACTTAACAGAGAAACAAACCTCCCCAAAATAACAGAGAGTCTTATGAAAGACTGCCAAGCTAACTGTGGCATACGGGTTCATGACTGAGAGTCCACTGGGATGTCTGCACGAATGTTAGAGAGGTGATCTCTGACTCAAAAAAGTTTATACCACAATAAATGTGTTTATTTTCACGGTGCTGCAAGACTTTGTTATTGTAGTGATCCCAGCAAGGGGCTTCCGAAGCTGAACATTAGCATTTCCTAACAGTTAGAGCCCACTTCCTTGGGAGGTGGTGGGCTCTCCTTCTTTGGAGGTTTTCAAGCAGAGGCTGGATGGCCATATGCCAGCCAGTGTTCCTTCTAAGCTGAGTTAGTGTGAACTAGCTCTCAGTTTTTTAACCTCTGGCTTAGCTCAGGAAGGATGGCTCCAGTAGTCAAATCGCTCACTCACAACTTTAATGCCAGTAGCTCACGAAGTAGAATTTTTGCTCACAAGACTCCATGGCTTAGAGGGAGCATTGATGCCAGTGATGCTGATTTTGTGAACTTAGGCAAATCACGAAAGGGAGGGCAGAAAAGACGAGTCAGTGCTCAGCTTTTGTGGCCCTTTCTTACGTGTCCAGGGTAATGTGGATTGGATTACCACTTTGGGGCCAGGAAGGAATTTTCTTCCAGGCAAGACTGGCCAGGGATTCTGGAGGTTTTTTGCTTTCATCTGGGCATAGAACAGGGGTGGGGTGGTAGTAGTGAATTTCCTGTGTAGTGCAGTGAGTTGGACTCAGTGACTCTTGATGTCCATTCCAGCTCTGTTTCTAAGGCAAGTGGTTTTCCATTGCCAGCAGTCACCAACCCTGATTAGTTCCCTGAGATCTGATGATGTACCCTGCCATCTTCTCTCCACCAGGCAAAAAGAGACCTCGGGAATCAGGGGTCTCCCAATGATCTTCCTTCCGTATTTACTTTCTGGGGTTGATAGAGCAGGTCTTCTTTTTAAGGCCTTTTCAATACTGACTGCAGCAGTGGTGACCACAAGT
Organism: Lepidodactylus listeri; assembly: GCA_029233225.1. Classification (NCBI taxonomy): domain Eukaryota; kingdom Metazoa; phylum Chordata; class Lepidosauria; order Squamata; family Gekkonidae; genus Lepidodactylus; species Lepidodactylus listeri. The sequence goes on along the minus strand of JARCFY010000019.1, from coordinate 30,835,647 downwards.
TATGTAGGGCAGGGTCGGCACCGCCAGGAAAAATTCTATCAAAAACTGTATGGAAATCCAAGAGCGCTGGGACCGGACAGGCTCCAGTGCGCCCTGGGCGCAAGGCTTGGAGAGGGGCCCACGGGCTAGCCAAAAGTAGCCTTTCCTGAGCCCAGCGCGCAGCCCCTTGCGTGGGGTGCGCAGCGGTAAGGGGGCTATTGTGACACGCCGCGGGGAGGCCAAGGCGGAGGAGTCCAGCGCCGTCCGCAGGCGCCAAGCCAGGCGGGATGGAGCGCAAAGAGCAGCGGAGCGGGAGCCCGGGGCGGAAGAGCGGGCGCGGCGGCGGCGGGGGGCCGTGCGAGCCCGACGCGGTGGTGCAGCGCACGCAGGTGGTGCTGCTGGCCGGCGAGTCGTGGGAACCCAACAGCGCCCAGGCCGTGCTCAGCTCCTTCGCGCACCACGTGCTGCCCCCGACCACCAGCCCCGGCAGCGCGGACCGGTGCGCTGTCGTGCCCACCACCACCGGCGAGCCCAGCCTGGCCCGGCCGCCCTCAGCCGCGCCCCCTCCGCCGAGCCAGGCCAGCGGGCAGCTCATCTTCTTCCTCTGCCGGCCGTCGTCGCTGCGGGAGCGGCTGTCGCGCCTGCGAGAGGTGCTGCGGGGCGTGCAGGAGCAGAGCCGCGGCGCCCCGGCCGCCCTGGTCGGCGTGATAGTGCAGCCGCGGGAGGACGAGGAGGCGGAGGCCCGTCAGCGCCTCGAGGATCTGCTCCGTGAGGTCTTTCAGGCCGAAGGCGCCGCGGCCGTCGAGGTGCACACGGCCATCTTCAAGCCCGGCCGCCCCCAGGGCGCCCTCGAGATCAAGCGCGTCGCCGGCGGGGTGCCGAGACTCCGGAGCTCGGGTGAGGCGTGGTCCGGACGAAGCTGCGATTGGCTTGCATTGGCCGGAGCCTGACTCGCCCGAGCTGAAAGCCCGGCTGGCTGGGGAGTGTGTGACTGGTTAGCGGGGAGGGGGGGGGACGTGCTCTACACAGCCCCCTTCCCCCGTGTCCTTGTGGGGACCAGTTTGAAGAGGTTCCTGTTGGCGCCTTTGTAAGGGCCTGTCAAATTAAAATGGGTTACTCAGCTAAGTAGCGCCAACCGTAAGGTTGCCACTTCCGGCACGGGAAGTTCCTGGAGATTCGGGGATGGACCTCAGCAGGATACCATGCTAAGGCCCCTCCCCTCCCCAAACTCCACCTTCTCCTGGCTCCACCCCCAAAGTCCCCAAGTATTTTTCAATCCAGACCTGGGAACCCTAATGGTACAATGCCATAGAGTCCACCCTTCAAAGCAGCCATTTTCTCCAGGGGAGCTGATCTGTCAGCTGGGAATCAGTTGTAAAAGCGGGAGATCCCCAGGCCCCACCTGGAGGCTGGCAACCCAAAAGCAACCATTTTCTCCAGGGGATCTGATCGCTCTAGTCTGGGAACACCAGTTGCAATTCCGGGTGATCTCCAGGGCCCACCTGGAGGATGGCAGCAGCCCTAGCTGAGCACTGCTTTCCCCTGCAAAATGACAGCGCTGCAGGAGGGGGCAATTGGTGAGCTGACATCAGTTACCATTGCTGCTGAAGGCTCTAAGCCAAGCAGGCCCTGAGGATGTTGGGACATGGCTCTGTTTCCTTCTAGCCGCCAGTGGCCCCATAGGTTGGCAGCTCCACCAGGAAATTTCCTAGTAAGTTAAATAGGCTGGTCTGCCCCCACCCCCTTCAAGCCTGCTGCATACCCAACTGAAGCATGTTTTTTCAGATGTAAATGTGCCCAGGACTGCAGCTGAGGTCATCCTAAGGAACAGGGAAGAGCTTTGTGGATGTGCAGCCCCCAGAACTCCAGCTTTGTCCTGTGCCATGCACATCCTATATTTGTTTTCTTTTAAACCGTCTTCAATTATAACATCATTTTACTACTATCCATCATCTTGCCAGAAGAAACGTTTCTTTAAAATCTCGCACCCCCATGTTCAAGCCCTGGCTTTCAGATAGGGTTGCTAGCTCTGGGGTGGGAAATAGCACCTGGAGATTTGGGGGTGGAGCCTGGAGAGGGGGGGGAGGGACCTTAACAGGGTGTAATGCTATCCAGTCCATCCTCCATAGCAGCCATTTTCTCTAGGGGAACACGTATCATTCCAGATCTCCAGTCCCACCTGGAAGTTAGTAACCCCACAGGCAGACATTTCATGTCACGCTGAACACCAGATACTTTTCAAGGGAGACAGTTCATATATTTAAGCTGCCAACTGCCAAGCGTAGAGGAATCGTGGTAGGGGTATAATGCCATAGAGCCGACCCTTCCAAAATAGCCATTTTCTCCAGGGGAACTGATCTTGAGTGTCTGGAGATCAATTGTAATAGGGGGAGATCTCCAGGTGCCACCTGGAGGCTGGCAGCCCTACTTTCAGAGTATGTTGGGGGGAATAAACCCTGGCCACTCATATTTCTCCGCACAGTGCATTGGACTGGTCCCCCAGAGAATTGGGAAGGTCCCTCTCCGCTTGGCCTCCTCACTCCTTAACAAAACTCCCTAAATGGGATTACTCACGATTCTCAAGCTGTCATTTGCTTTTTCCTCCCCAAAGCCAGCGCCATGTGGTTGGACAAATCAAAACTGATGCAGATTTTAGGAGCCATGCTATCCGTCGGGACCGTGGCATACGGAAGCTATTACTTCTACTACAAGCCTCCTGCGTGAAGCGCCCAAACCCGCCAACATGTCTCCCTTTCTGCTTGGTTAAGGTGAGTCGGGGTGGTGTGGGTTCTGTTTTTGGAGATGCTGTGGTGAAAATCCGACATCTGCTCGGTTCTGTATTGAGGAAGGAGGATCAGGGGGACCGATGGGATGAATCACGTATCAGGAGGATTGGTGCTCCTTTCTGTTCTACCATCCGCTGTTGTGAACTGTTTGTGGATCGTGCATATGGCATCCTGGCATCCATTAAAGGGCGGGAGGGGATGAGGAAGTAGCCAGCTGCTGAGGCTCCTTGAAAGCTTATTTTATTCTGGAGGGGGACATTCTGGCAGATTTATTTAATGTAGGTGCACTGCTGTGCTGTTTTTCTCCCTGAAGTGGCGTATTGAAAATTCCAAATTACAGAACAGTTCCAACAAATTAAAAGCAAACAAAGAAAATGCAAGCCTATATAAGCTGGTCCGGGTCTACTGAGCTGCCTACCATAGGCCTCAGGCTGTGAGCCATGGGCCAAGAGCCCTTTACAACATAAGAGAAGCTGTGTTGTATCAGGCCAGTGGCCCATCCAGTCCAACACTCTGTGTCACGCAGTGGCCAAAACCCAGGTGCCATCAGGAGGTCCACCAGCAGGGCCAGAACTCCAGAAGCCCTCCCTTGCTGAAAGCCAGTTTGGTGGTGTGGTTAGGAACACAGACTCTAATCTGGGAGAACCGGGTTTGATTCCCCACTCCTTCACATGCAGCTGCTGGCATGACCGTGGGTCAGTCACAAGTTATTTCAGAGCTGTTCTCTCAAGAGCAGTTCTCGATAGAATTCCATCAGCCCCATCTACCTCACAGGGTGTCTGTTGTGGGGATAGGAAGGGAAAGGAGACTGCAAGCCACTCTGAGACTGCTTTGAGTAGAGAAGGGCAGGGTATAAATCCAATCTCCTCCTCCTTCTCCTTCTTCCCAAGAACACAGAGCATCACTGCCCCAGACATAGTGTTCCATCTATACCTTGCGGGTAATAGCTACTGATGGACCCCTGCTCCATCTGTTTCTCCAGTCCCCTCTTGAAGCTGTTGATGCTTGTAGCTGCTACCACTTCCAGCAGCAATGAATTTCATGTGTTAATTACTCTTTGGGTGAAGAAGTACTTCCTTTTATCTGTTCTGCGCCTACTGCTCATTGATTTCATTGAGTGCCCATGAGTTCTTGGTTCACTCCCAAGGGCTCCTACCTCGGGCGCAGTCGGGCCAGGTACCTGCAAGGGGAGGAGAACAAACCTAGGCAAGATGGGGTGAAGGATGTAATTCCCAAGGACTTATTCCTCCAGTAGTTCCTCATAGACTTCTAATGCATTTGGTGGGGAGGGGATTCATTTAAGAGTCTGGGGGCATTCTGGATCTGGCCTTGTTGACAGAGAAGCTGGTCCGTGTTGCTGGGAAAAAGAGCGACATTGAGCCTCAAACACATGGCCGATCCAGCACGTTGATCCATGGTACTGTAATTGTGAGGCTAGACTACTGTAATGGGCTATATGTGGGACTGCCTTTGACCTATACATGATGCAGGTGTCCAGCTGCTGATGGGAGCTAGTGAATTTGGCCATATCATTGAGATCTTGAAGCATCTATATTGGCCAATTTGTTTCCGAAATCAATTCAAAGTGCTGGTTTTAAGCAATTAAAGCTCGTAATGGCTTGAGAGCTACATACCTCCGGACCATTCTCACAGTGAACTTAGGCAGATGGTGAGAGGGAAGACAGGAAGGGACAGGGCAGAGCTTGGTTTTCATGGCCCTCTCTTATATGCCCAAGGTAATGCCAATCTCCACTTTGGGGTCAGGAAAGAATTTTCTTCCAGGCCAGATTGGCCCAGAGATCCTGGAGGTTTCTTGCCTTCCTCTAGGCATTGAGTACGGGTCACTGGGTGTGTGTATGTGTGTGCGTGCAGGGGAAGGTAGCTGTGAATTTCCTGCATTGTGCAGGGGGTTGGACTAGATGACCCTTAGAGTACCTTCTAACTTTATGTTTCTGTGTTTCTCAGTCTGAGTCCTCAAGAACGTTGTGTTTGTCACAACCAGGGCTGCTTACAGTCCCAATGCTGAGGAAGGTCAGGACGGTTTCAGTTCCTATTCATGCTTTTCCAGTGGCAGCCCCAGTCCTTTGAAAGGGGCTCCCTCCAGAAGTGTGATCTCTATCCATTTTAAGCAAAAAAAAAATGCAGGCCAAACTTTCTGAAAGCATCTTTGGAAATTAACCTCCTGTTGTGCTGTTTTAATCTAATGTTGCTTTTCATATTTATGATGTTATCCATATATTTGGACTCTGCTTTGAGGTATGAAAGAAGAGCAGTCTACCTGTATTTTAAGTGAAAGTGGCATTGGCATCCTAAGCAGAGTCAAGCCTTCTAAACCCATTGACTTCCAGGGTGTAACTCTTTAGGATGGCACTGTAAACTGGTTGATACCAATTTTTCATGTACACATAATCGTTTATTTATTAATATGTCTACTTATATCTAATGTGCTGTCTGCATTTCTTTTCCAGTTCTTGTGCCCATCTGGATTTTCAGCCATCACCGAAAATAAAATGTTACAAAAATCCAAAAAGCATTCTCCTGCCAATAGTGCACAACAGACCGAGACCATACCTGTTCTTGTACAGGCCCCCATCTGGGCATAGCACAGGTTGTGTACATCTGTTGAACTCCGCGATCAGTGTTGGAGCACATTTCCAGCTTCTGCCTTCCCTCCGAAGGGGGAAAAGGATCCAAGAATCTTTGTCCATTCTTAGCTTAGAATCAAAAGCATGTGGGAGCCCCCTCTGGCCACATCTGTGCTTCAGCCACAGGGGAGAGGTGTTTATCTCACTTTTTGGTTCCATTTAAGGCCTAAGGTCACAGCTGTGGCCTACCTTATTGGGTTTGTGTGGGGAAGTCTTAAATGTGATTTGGTCAGTTGGTCATAGCAGGCAAATAAGTTTGGTTGGTTAAGGGGGAGCGGAGAAACAAAATGCTAGGGAAAGCATGCTGAAACAAGCAGAACTCTCTTGAATGCCCCCTTTTCCCTCTGTGGCATCTAGAGCAGGGATCCCCAGGTTTGTTGAGCCCATGGGCTTTTTTGGAAGTTTGAGAAAGGCGCCACCACAAAATGGCCACCATGGAGGACAGTTGGAGGACAGTTACAAGCAGCTGGGACTCTGCTCCCTCTAAGCGGTGGAGTCTTGTGAGCAAGAATTCTACTTAGTGAGCCTGTGATTTAGTGGAGGCGTGCTTAGCAAAAGTGCAAGATTTTGTTGCAACCAAAGCAGGACCCCAGTTTGGTTCCCATATGCAGAACCCAAACATTTTAACCATTGCAGATGTTGTCTCTACTGCTGACCAAAGTGTCAAGACGGTATCTGCAACTGTTACCGTCTCCCAGAAACGATCCTCCCGTTTTGAGAAAGTCTTCAAAGCTCTTTCTCAAGTGTTTTCAGGAACATCACCCCACAAATGGAACAAGCCTGTGATGGATCGACAGAAACCTGCCAAAAAACAGGCCTGAGAAGAACAGAACTAGTGTTTCGTGTGTAGGAGAGAATAAACGTTTTCCTCAGAAGCGGGGAGGCTCCAATCCTTTTTCATGGATTCAGATAAGAGATTGAGCTGGCGATGAAGCCACAAAGGGGTGTGAAAGCACAGCCAACTGCTGAGAACCTTCACTCCTTGATGACTCCATCTCTTTAGCCATTTCTCTAAATCCACCTTCCTTAGGGACACATCACATAAGCTGATTTTTTCCCTATGTGAAAAATCCTCATAAGACTGCTTCAGATGGGTAGCCATGTTGGTCTGCTTAACAAGAGCTAGATTTAAGTCTAATAGCACCTTAAAGGCCAACAAGATTGATGGCAGAATCTTATGAGAGTCAGAGATCCCTTTGTCAGGTGTGGGGCATGCCTCGTCCTTTTTGTTTCCCACAGAAAAACAGACCAGTGAGTTTTGCCATGACAGTATACATGAAATTTCCTGAAAAGAAGTGGCTCCCATGTAGGAATGTTGTCCCAAGCAGGGAAGGCCTCTGTCTCTTTGCTTCCCACAGAAAAACGGAACCAGCCCCACAGGGTCTTGACTTTCTTCATGGCGTGTCTCACCAAGCAGGGACGAGCCTCCCTGGAGAACAGACAGGGGAATCGGCTCACAGCACCCTTGAGATGGAGAGCAGAGAAAGGGTTGCTGGGGAAGTGGTGGGGCATGTAGCTGCACACCGCAACTCTGCAGTGCTAAAAAAATCACTGTGGGGTACAGCCCAGTTGTGATACTAGTGGCAATGGGACCACAAAGAGGCGTGCCCGTCCACATGAGTGTCCTGCATTACCCTTTGAATACCCTTGAACTGCTAGCATCTTTTCACACAAGAGGTTTTCTCAAGGTTTCCTTTTACATTTGTTGCCTCTGTCCACTTCTTTGGTCCCAGTGGGGACCCAAAGCAGCTTACTGTTCTCCACATCTCCATTTTAGCCTCGCAACCACCGCCGTGTGATGTAGGAGAGGCTAAAGGAAGAGAGAGAGAGATTGGCCCAAGGTCACCTAATGAGCTTCCATGGAGAGCGGGGATTTGAACCTGGGTCTCCCAGCTCCTAGTCTGACGCTTTATCCACTACACCCCACTGACTGTTTGCCCTCTTCTGTGCAATATTCCCTCAGGTATTGGAAGAATGTGGCCATGTTTCCTCACACCACCACTATAGGGCCTAAATATAGGATATACGTCTCTGGTATACCTCACTGGATTTGGTGGACAGATGTAGTCTGGGAGCATTCTGCTTCTCAGGTACATACAGTCCCCCAATTTAGATCACAATGGACATGAAGAGGAGGCTTAAATCCCCCCCCCCCCCGCACCATCTTTCTTACCTGTCCAGGGGTAATTTTGTAGAAAAAGAGGTGTAGGAGCTCATTAGCATAACATATTAGCATAGCTTATTTGCATATGCCACATCCCCTGACATCACCGGAAGTATGTCAGAAGGCAACACCCATTGCTCAGGCTCCACCCCAAAAATCTCCAGATATTTCCCAACTCAGAGCTGGTGAGGCAGTTTTACACTTTGACTAAAGACCCTTTAGGTTTCCTTTGCTCTTGCAGGGAAGCCACCCTACAACAAGCATGGAAATACAGATCACGTTAGTATGCTTTTGCTTTTTTGCACAACGCATCACCATATGTGCCTGCTCCTGGGCTTGCTACTCCCGGAATGGCGTTCCTGCTCAAAATGACCCTGTTAAATCCCAAGGATCTGCTGCTTGCCCTACTGGAGAAACTCAACAGCAAGATGATTAAAATGTAGAATTCGCTGCCAGAGGATGCAGTGATGGCCACAGGAATAGACAGCTTTAAAAGAGGATTAGATGGATTCATGGAGAAGAGGTCTATCAGTGGCTACTAGCCATGGTGACTGAGGGGAACCCCTGAATCCCAGTGCCAGGAGGCTGCATCAGAGGAAGGTCTTGGCCTCAGTGCCTTGATGTTGGCCACTGTGTGAGACAGGATGCTGGACTGGTTGGACCATTGGACTGACCCAGCAGGGCTCCTCTTATGTTCTACTGCCAAGCCAGGTATTTTCCCCTTCCCCCACCCTCTACCAATGTATTTGACTCTTTCTGTATAAATTCATTCGTCTCTGGTGAAATTTATTTTGTTTGTCTCTGCCCAGTTTCTGCGTTATCAAGGCCATTTTGAATTGCATTTCTGTCTACTGAAATGTTGCTGTCCCTCCCAAATTCATGCTGCCTGCCGGATTCCTTTCTTCTGAGTCTCTGATAAAAATGATAAAGGATAGTTTTCCTTCTCCCATCATCACTAATGGTTGCTTCTTTTAAATATCTGTAATCTGTTCCAACAAACCATCATCTAGGTTTGGTGGTCTGTGAGAGACCCCAAGGAAAATATCATTTTGATGTCTTCATTTTTTTAATCCAGATGTTCTCCATCAGGCTACCCAGATGTCCTCCCTGCTGGAATTTCTGCATAAATGTACACATTTTTGACCCACGGTATGAATCCTCCTTTTCTATTGTACCTTTTTGAACAAATGATATCCTTCGACAGCTCCATTCCAATTACAGGAGTCATCCCGCCAAATCTCAGTAATGCCAGTTGAGTCCTACTTACCTTTCTGTACAAGATGTTCAAGTTTGTCTTGTTTATTTGTCATACTCTGGGTGTGAATAATGTCCAGGCATCAAGAGCCATGGGGATTATGCTCTCCAAAAGCGTGCTCTTGCTGTCTCCCTAACTGGTTAAGCTGACAAGAAGCACACACCCATCGGCCCCCACCACATCCAAAGGACAGCAGACCAGTGTGTGTCAGCAGTACAAGAGGCCACATTTCTTCTCTAGAGGTCCCTATTTTCTGCTTCTCCTCATGGAGGCCAGGTTCCCGTAGTCCCAAGGGTCCCCATTTTGTTGTCAACAGAAGAACCAGCCAGAAAGCGAGGGCCTCCTTCGGTGTCCACCGGCCAAGCTTCCCGGCCTCACCTGCTGTCCTGTCACTTGCCATTTCTGCCCAATGGTGTCGATGGCTTCCTTGGCAGTGACCTCAATGGAAGCGGTGCAGTGGTCACCACACAAGGAGTGTAGATCTGTGGAAACAGAAGAGACCTGGAAGGATGCAGCAAAAGCTGAGCGGTTCCTGCTGATGGGCTCTGGGGTACTCTGGGCCACCTATTGCCACCGGTGGAACTATCCTCCACTTGATGCAGGCCTTGATCATAAGCAGCAGAGATTTTTCCACATCTTTTAACTGGAGATGCCGGGGATTGAACCTGGGAACTTCTGCATGCCCAGTAGACACTCTACCACTGAGACACGGCCCCTATCCATCAAATCACTAGTCCATCAAGGTCACTATTGTCTATTCAGACTGGCAGTGGCTCTCCAGGGATCTTAGGCAGCGGTCTTCTACTTTACCTGCTATCTTGATCCTTTAACTAGAGAAGTGGGGGATGGAGCTTGGGACATTCTGCATGCCAAGCAGATGCCCTACCACGGAGCCACCACCCACCCTGACTGTAGCCGAAGAACTTCCTTGAGATCCTCTCTACCCTTCCACAGCCCTCGTTCCCTCCCCCCACCGCGTGATCAGGGAGTTTCACATGCGACACTCACCTTGCAATAGTGGCCTCAGATCCAGCCGCCTGAGCTGCCGCGCCTCCATGTTCTCTGCCAGGATTCCTTGCATGAAGAAGGGAAAAATCCAGGACCCATTTCAAGTCTGGGGTCACCAATACAAGGCTTTCTGTGCATGGGTCGCCCCAACAAGGGCTCTCTTTGGGGGGGGGGGGAATCTGGACCCCTTACTCTGTGACTCCCATCTTCCTCCTACTACCCAAACTTACACAATACTGACCTGCCAGTTGGCATGCTGCGATCTGGATCCCTTCCCAGGGACAGTGCATAAACTTGGGCACCTCTGCAGTCAGAACTTTCAGGAGTGCCGGGTCTGTCTGGGCCTGAGAGTGACCAAAGATAAGACTGTCCCCCCTGCGCAGGAAGTCACTAACCCCTCTGTTTCGATCTCCCGCCCACATACAAGACAACTGCGGCACCTCCATATCTTTACACAAATGCAACCTGCTGAGAATCAATTTTTTAAGTTTTGGGGTTTGTTCAAAAAACAAGTTTCTAGAGCTGAGTGCTGCAGATATACAGGGGTTTGGTTTCAGCACCCTGTCCCCTCCCCCTAGCTTAACGGGGAGCAGAACAAAAAGGCAGAATTGTCCAAAGTAAGGAAACCTGATGCTTTATTTGGCTTAGATGACCTGGTTTGACCCTGGACATAGAACACAAACACAGAGGGAAGGTAAAGATGTGTGTGTGTGTGTAAGTAGATCGATACCAACCCCCCCCCCCCCCCCATTGCTTGCCAGCAGCAACCCAGACTTGTGCTGCCTAAGAAGGGCAGGTACCACATTCCCATGTCAGCCACTCACTCACCAGCTGCCGGCAAACTCCGCCCATCAGTTGAGAGTGCTGTGTTCCAGACATGTCCATCAACGATGCAGGATCCATATCCAAAGTGAGCTCTCGGAGGCTCAGGAATGGGGCGCACAAGACGAAGGCCGTGTAGCAGGCCTGGCAGGAGAGACGGGCAAAGTCACAGCAGAGCTGCCATCTAGCTTGGCCCTCAGTACTCTTGGCATAAAAGAGAGCCACTTTCCTCGCCCACAGAGTCTTGCCCTTCTCTGCCCCATTTACACAAATGGAAGTTGTTTCATTGGGGGAGTTTAAAGTCTCGGGACTGATCTCAAATCACGAGAGCTACAAAGGATGCATCTGAGATGCATTTGTTTTGACTCTGCAGAACTCAGCAGCCAGAAGGAGCCAGGGACTGGACTTTTCCCTCTAGGAAATAGTCACGCCTCCTGTTTCAGGAATTTGACAGACAGAAGTCCTGTGGTCTGTGGCCCAATCCAATTGCAGGAAGCCCCACCCCCTCACAGGTCTAGGCAGCTGTAGAGAGGAGAGTGCATCTTCTATGAGGAGCCCTGCTATGAGGAGTCAAGGGTCCGGTGTGTATTTGATCCTTGCTCTTTGCTGGTCTCTTTGAAAGATTATGCCAAAGGAAACCTACATCCCTCCCCCCTCTTGTGGCTTCTTCTTTGAAAGTGCCTAATGTCAAGAGAACGGCCAAGCAGGGTTTGCTCAGGCTGTTTTCAGGGTGCCTAGAGATTGCTCCAGCCTGGGATACAAGGAGCCCTGCCCTAGAGGTGTGCACTGCATCCCCATTACTAACCTTGCCCACAGCAGGGCTTGGATCCCGGAAGTGCAACAGGAGGGCAGCGGAAGCATCTCTCACTTCCTTGGCAAAGCCCCTGATGTGCTTTTCTTGAGCTACCTGGGCCAGGTGGCCAAACAGCTCAAAGGCTGCAGCCCGCAGGGCATCGTCTGCCTGAGAAACAGAAGCTGCTGTTAGAGGGAACAAAGCAGGGAAGGAAGGGGCTGTGGCTCAGTGGAAGAGCACCTGCTTGGCGTGCAGAAGGCCCCAGGTTCAATCCCCAGCATCTCCAGGGAACAGGATGACAAAGGAGGAGATGTGAAAGACCTGGAGAGCAGCTACCAGTCTGAGTAGACCATACTGATCTTAATGGATGGATGGTCTGATTCAGTCTAAGGCAGCTTTGTGTGTGTGTATCCAGTTCCAGGGGTGGGCTGGGGGTACTGCCCAACAACAGGGCCAGCCCTGACTGTGTACAAATTATTATTATTGTATGGCCTTGTGTGTAGTGTAGTATAGCCAGGAGATCCTAAGATTGTCTGGCAGCCAGATGTTCTAGCTCTTTTGGTGTTATGGACCACTAGGTGGTGAGCTAAACTTGGGGTTTTTTTTAAAGTCAAGAGTCGTTTCAGAGGTGGTTTCCCATTGCCAGCTTCTGCATCACACCCCTGGTATTCCTTGGAGGTCGCCCTTTCAAATACTAGCCAGGACCGACTCTGCTTAGCTTCTGAGATTTGATGGGATTGGGCTAGCCTGGGCTACCCAGTTCAGGGCACTGTGTTCAAAGACTCAGGAGAGCAAGAGAAGAGTTCTGCTAGAGAACACCAATGATCCATCTAGTCCAGTTTCTTGTTTGCTGCAGTGGCCAACAAGATACATTCAGAAGGTATAGAAGCAAGATGCAGAAGCCCGAAGCTTCTCCTTTTTGCTGCTGCCCACCAGCTGGCATTCAGAGGCACACTGCCTCTGAACGTGGAGGTTCCATTCGGCCCTCCCGAAAACATGAAGCGGCTTTCTACTGAATCAGACTTTATTTCATCAAAGTCAGTATTATCTATTCCAAATGGCAACCGGTCTCCAGATTCTCAGGCCAAGGTCTTCCAGCATCACCTACAGCCTGATCCTTACTGAAGATGCTGGGGACTGAACCTGGGGCCTTCTGCATGCCAAGCAGAGGCTCTACCCACTGAGCCACAACTCCTCCCAAAACCTGTTACTCATGATCAGTGGTTGTTGACAGATCTCTCCTCCATGAATGCTATGGTCCTCTTTTTTGAAAAGGGAGGGGGCAGCCTTTAGCCCTTGTATTTACATGCTGATTTGCTGCCATTCATTGATCTTACTGGCCGCCTGATCCAATTGCAGCCCTGCTTGTACATCTTGGTTGTGACTGGCCCTCCCACCCTATTTTCCCCTGTAAGTGGGGCTTGTGGAGATTTCATTTCATTGTGTCTGCTGAAGTGTGCTTGCACATGAAAGCTTACACTATGAATAAAACTTTGTTGGTCTTAAAGGTGCCACTGGACTCAAGCTTTGTTCTTGTAAGCATGTCTGCCATTCTCAGACTGCTATTTGCAGCATGGGAGATGGAAGCTGGACTATGCTGGGGTGTTTGCACATGAGACAGAAGCCTCCATTGAGAGCCAGGAAGGAGCCACTGAGTCCCATTGCAGGGCCAGCAATAGGCTCCCGGCTGAGCTGAGACCCTCTCAGTTTGGGGTGCGGGAGCAGGAAATGCCCTGCTGGGGCCCAGAGATAACTCACCTGTTGGAGATGGGCACAGGCCTGGTGGGCCACAGCCTGGAGAACACGACCCAGCTGGCGTCCCCCAAGGCAGCCCAACACCTTGCTCAACGCATGCAGGCCCTCACTGGCCATGTCAAGGCTGGCTGCTTCACCGGCAGCGTCCAGCAGGGATGCCAGTAGAGCCTTCTGCTGCTTCTTGGCCTGTGGAGCGGCGCTTGTGTCAGTCAGTGTCTAGGTTGGTCCCTAGACCACAAGCCTGTAGCCAGGATGTTGTGGCTTGTGGGGCAAATTTGTTTTCTGGTGGGGCTGAAAGTTCTCAGCGCAGAAAGAAGAGCCATTTAGCCAATAGACAGCTGTTACCAGGACAGATCTCTAAACTGCAAGCTGTCAGCCACTTCAGATGACAGTTCTCAGCTGCTGCAAGTTAATCACTTCTGCCAGCTTAAGCAACAGTTCTGATAACAAGCTGGCAGGTGGCGGGATGACTTCTACAGTCAAGAAAGCTAACAGGCAGAAAAACTCTCTTAAGGGAGACCAGATTCTTGACACAGAGTTAGAAGGGATCCTAGAGGTCACCTACTCCAACCCCCTTGCTCAGTGTGGGAAGTAGTCAACTGCAGCACCCCACTCTGCTTAAAGGAGTGCACGCTTTTAAAGAAATTTTTTAAAATGATTGAAAAAAAGAATTTACAGGAGAAATTCTTGTGGGTCTGTGCCTTTAAGAAAGGGGCGGAGCCCCAAAAGCCCCACTGTAGCTATGGGCCTGCCAGACCAGATCCTCGGAAGCTCCCATTGTCTACTCCTGATAGTAAGGCTGACCGCCTGAGGATTTGAGGGCAGGACACAAGCAGAAGCCTTGGATCCCATGCACCCTCTCCTCTCTTGCCCTTTCTCCTTCTGACCTGTTCTTCCTTGCTTGGGACCAAGTTCAGGTTACCAAACCCAGGTGGGGCTTGAAGATCTCCCAGAATTACAGCTGAATTCCAGGCTACAGAGATCAGTTCCCTTGGAGGAAATGGCAGCTTTGGAGGCGGAATTTATGGCATTGCATCCCCAGTGAGCTTCCTCCCCAAGCATCACCCACAATCCTGCAGGAATTTCCTTAGCTGGAGTTGGCAACTCTAGACCAAGTAGTCCTGCGTCCCTCGTTTCCCATCATCTATGAGCTTCTTCCACCTTTTTGACCAAGCATCTGGCTTCTTCTTTTCTCCCTGCCCTGCCCTTTCTCTACTTTCTGCCCGTCCAACTCTCTATGACAGTAGAGCAAACCAACCAATCACAGCCAGACACATCATCAATACCCCTGCCTGGGCAATTCCTTTGTGAAACGTGATCTGTAGTTTCTGCTCTCTGTCTTTCCAAGTCAAAATCTCTGAACTTGGCTATAACCCAGTTTAATTCCCCCCCTGGTTTCTCCACCTGTGTTCAAGGGCAACTCAGAGGTTCAAGGGCTGAGCTGGCTATGTCAGAGCAAATGTGCTTGCCAGGCAAACAACTCCCTCTCCCCACAAAGCCTTGGAATACCCAAAGCTCCAGGACCAAAGCAGAAGCTCTCCGGACCTTTCCAAGATACATTCTGTAAAACCAGAGATGCCAAATAGCTAAGAGTTAGGGTCGAGGATACATGCACCCTTACTCCACCCTCTGCTCCCTGGCCTACCTCTTCTGGAGCACACTTTGCCACAGTCCCCAGTCCTCGCACCGCCAAGAGACGCATGGTGCAATCCCCATCATGAGACTTGCTCAGCAACTGTTGCAGGAGGAGATGGAGCATCTGTGGTTTCTGCAGCAAGGGGTGACCTGTTAACTGCAGCAGACAAAGAACTTTTACTAAGTGGGCATTTGGAATGACAACCCCTGGAGTGGGCGGAGGTGGGGAAACTGCCCACATCAAACAATGGCAGAGAAACTAAGCTTGGGAAAGGGGGGGGGAAGCCTGTGTCTAAGGTTGTGTCCATCTCTTCCTCCCACCCACATACAACCTGTTTCTCTTCTTGGAGGCTTCCCTCCTCTCCCTGCAACACCTGAGAGCATATCTCACCTCTGCACAGAAGACCAGGCTGAGGTCCCTGCTGGCTGAGCTGGAAGAACTCAGAGATGGCAGGAGGAGGTGGAGGAGCCCATCAAGGAGAGGGTGTCCTGAGCACTCCAAGGTCCTGGGGTGGAAAGCAACAGAGAGCTCAGCCCTCAACCCACTTCCTACATGCAGGGGTCTATAGGTCATCCAGCCAACCCATCCATAAAACACCCTTTGCTTTGTGTTGGAAACATTAGTGGGGCTCTGGCTAATATTGGAGGTTAGCTGGTGTGGTTGGTCCAGTTACCACTGGTTAGCAGAGTGTTTGAATAAAGCTGCAAATGCAGGAGAGTCGTTTACCAGGTTACTCAGCTTACAAAACTACACAGAGCCACGTTGCAAGTTTAGAAGAGAAATACTTCTCTCTTTATTTGGGAAGTACACTTTTGGATAGGGAAGAGTAGGGACAGGATAGAGTATTAACTTACTAGCTAAGGATGGAAGCAGATGGCAAGAGGGTGCCAAGAGAGTACAGCATGTCATCCCTCTTTGTGTGTGCAGGGAGAGAGTTCGGAAGGAAGGAAATGGTCCCTGAGAACACAATCTGCATTTCAAAGGGGACAGTGGCAGAAGAGTAAAGATGGGAAGAAAGGTCAGTGTGCCTATCTAGCTATCTAGTCTCTCTCGCCACAAAGTCTGGAGGTCTGAGACAGGGACATCACACCTGGAACTTCCAACAGCTAAGGCTAAAGCCATAAAATCTAGCAATGCAGTCAGCTGGCCGGGAAACACAGATTACTACAACCCCTCAACGGAATAACTGGTCGACATTGCTTATTTATTTGGGATGGTTCACTTTATAACAGTTGAGAGGTACAGAGTGGGAAAATTACACCAATGAGAAGCAGAGAAAATATACCAGTGAACTAACATGGGGTTAATATTAGGGGGGAAAGTGATAAACAGCAAAGTCCATCATTACTTTGGTGCTTTTCTTTGTTTCCAAAGGGCAGCCCCGGGTGCTGTGCCTTTAGTTCCAAGCTAAAGTTAGGACCCCAGAGGGAAATTCCAGAACTAGGGAGCTGTAAGGAGTCAGATGACTGTTTAATTGGGAATTGCATTTTGGGTAATATTAGCATAAAATGACTTTGTCCCTCCTTTAGATGTAGTTGACCCAATCCCTCTTCCTTTTCTTCTCTTTCTTTAGCACCTGAAGAAAAAAAAATCCTAACACTGATCCCGACAAAGCTAAAATTTAAATGACTAATTTAAAATACCTGACTGGCAACTTGGCGATTGGTTACATTTTAGTGTACACTGAGTTCACACCAGGGGAAGGCAGTGGATCATTTGATGGAGTCACCATAAAACGGCCATAAATCTATGCAGACAGTTCCATAAACCCGAGATATCACATGAAGTGAAAGCGGCATGCAGTCTGGACACAGCCATAAAATCTGACAATCAAAGAAAGTGAAAGTGGCATGCAATGCAGAGGGGAATTTCTGTTCCAACATGGGTTTGGTAAAACAGCGGAGCAAATGTTAGATGCAGATTGGGCCACTGATCCACACCCAAGAGATGTGTGCACACATCTAGAGCTCCGCCAACCTACCCAAGAGACTCCTAATTCTAACTCCAACCTTCCATCCCATCCTTTAAGTGGGTCTTCCAATGTTCCATAAGGGTTTTGAAGCAAAAGTCATTGGCAAGTTAAGGGAGGCTTCCGCAAAAGCCTTGCAGGACCCCGGCTCTTCTTCAAATATGTCAGGTACACTTTACAAAACCAGAGTTGCTATTTAGCTCAGCAGGCAGATTGTGCCTTGCTTTGCCAGTGACCTAAGCCCAAGATGCCAGCCTGGATCAGAACAGAAGGCAAAACACTTTAAAAATTGTCCCAGTTTCCTTGTTTCCTGTTGTCAAGGGTCAAACCGGGAACCGAGGTCACGGAAAGGAGCTTGAATCTCCGTGGGACTTTTCGAAGTTAGTAGAAATGCTCTCCTCACCTGGCCAACTGGGCAACACCTCTGAGGAAGCTGCATGGCTCTGCCAGGAAGTGCCAGGCGTCTCCTATGTCCAGTTCCCTCACAGCCTCTGGCAGGGCTTTGTTGAGTACTGCCTGCAACACGCCGACAGCCAGCCTGGAAAGCAGAAGTGCTTGGCATTGAGCAGAGGAGGAGAAAGAAGAGGCCTAGCAAAAAAAACCCTCTTGAAGCCAAGTCAGAGGTTCAAAAAGGGACTGTGGAAGGGGGGGACAGTGTTCATGGCCAGGGTTGGGACTGATTAACCTTGGAGCAGAAATGGGAACAACAGGATTTATGTGTGTGGGGGAAAGACAAGGAAATTTGGAAGGAATTGCACCTGCTCTTGCGTATACCTGATACTGAATTAACTACAAGAAAATGTGGTGACTGTTGCTAAATTAATAATGCCTTTAAAATGATTTAAATGATGTAATAGATTCATGGATGGAATCTATCAATGTCTTATCAATCAAAGAACCTCCATATTCTGAAGCACTATACCTCCTCACAGTGGATGACAGCAAAATGGGAGGGCCCTTCACACCAAGCCTGTCGGTTTCCTGGGAGGGAATCTGTCTGGCTGTTGTTGGAAATAGGATGCTGGACTAGATGTGGACCTTGCAAAGGAAGCCTTGTGTTGTTGTTGTTGTTTTTTATAACTTTATTTTCTAGTTTTCAATTACATCACAAATAGGTAGCTTATTCCATGTACTTGGCTTCAAGGTATGATTATAAAACTTTGGTAACGGCTTTAAGAGCAAATGAAATAACCTACAGATGGTTGTATCCAGAGGGAATCTCCTTTTACTATAAGGGTACCAAATATAACCTGACCTCGACTTTTAAATTGGAGGAATTTTTGAAGAAACATGGGAAAAACCTGGGGGTTCAAGAGGAAGAGCTTAGTGAGTCAGAAGAAGAAGCTCACCTAACCCTGGAAAATGGGCAAGAACAGTTTAGAGAGGAGAAAAAAACTAAAAAAAAAAAATTAAGAGATACATATCATCAAATGTGGAAGCCTTGTGTTTTTATAGGAGATGTAGGGAACCCCAAAGGATGACCCAGCCCTCACCAGCTGAGCCCCCATCCCCAGAGCCACACAACACAAATTCACAAAGAGGTGCCATTTGGCATGAAGAAAACCACACAGCCAATCGTTTCTTTGGAATTTTATATGTGTGTGTGTGTGTGTGTGTGTGAGTGTGTGAGTGAGTGTATGTGCACTGGAAGTCATGGTGATCCCTGGTGACTGACCCCTCCTGCGGGCCTGGAGGATGTTCAGAGAGGTGGCTGAATAAAGCCTGCTCCCGCCTCCCGACTGCTGGTATTCCAAGGAGGTCTCCCATCCAAGTACTTGTCAGAGTCGGCCCTGCTTGGCTTCCGACATCTGACAAGATCGGGCTTGCCTCGGCTGTCTAGGTGAGGGCAGAGCCAATCTCATTGAATGACTGAGAATCACATCCCACCATGGGATCACTAGACAATTTGAGAGCCCAGAGAAAACCCTTTAACATATGTGCTCTGGGCAAAACTGAAGAGCCATGAAGCTGTTGCAAAGGGAAAAGCCTTCTGCTTCTGATGATATTGTCAAAGGCCTGGAATATCTCTTGATGCAACAGGGGGAACTGGGAGTGAAAAAGTCGAAGGTTCCCTAGGTTGGCAGACCAGGTTGGGGGGCGGGGTCCTGGGGCAGAGGGACCAGGGCTCTTGTTTGTCCTGAGCATGGTAGGGTTGTGGAAGGAGTTAGCCACACAAGGAATTATGCAATTCCACAGGGCCTGTAAGGCAGAGATGTCCCACCAGGCTTTTGGTGGTTGAGGACAGTGACGGTTACCATCTTGGCTGGCACCGTCTTCTGCTCTCTGCACTCTCCCTATCCTCCCTCGCCCACCTGTGAGGCGGTCGACAGTCTGAAACTGGAAATAACTGAAATCCGCTGTCTGAATCTTTTAGATTGTTGTTTTAATGCTATTTAAATACTTTATTGTACGGTTGATGTTTTATTATGATTGTACATCGTCCAGAGCCCTGCACCAGCTGGGATTGGGTGATCCATATGGCAATAATAATAATAATAATAACAACAACAACAACAATAAGTGCAACAGAGGGATGGAACATCACCTGTGGGATGTCACCATGTCCTCGTTCCTTTCCAGAAGAGGAGCAGAAATCAGCATCTCTGCATCTGGGTCTCTGCTGAGTCGGCACAAGAGAAAGTAGCACAGCTCCGGCAGCAGCGGGAGAAGCTTCTCACAGTCTTTCAGACCCACAATCACTTCCTGGAGGGCAGCGAGCACCTGGAAAAGAGGCCACAGGATGGAGGGGGGGGGGTCGCAGCACCTGGTTGACTGGGCCTTCACAAAGAACACACATCCTCCATGTGCAAACTTATGACTTGGGTTACAGGGCAACTTCACAAGTGGGAAGGCCACAGGGAGGGGCTGTGGCTAAGTGGCAGAACATCGACTTGGCACGCAAGAGGTCAGATTTAAGCCCTCACATCTCCAGTCGAAAGGATCAGGTGGTGTGAAAGACCTCGGACCTGAGACCCTGGAGAGCAGCTGCCGGTGTGAATCGACAACACTGACCTTAATGGACCAATGGCCTGATTCAGTACAAGGCAGCTTCATGTGTTCGTGTGTGTGCATGCCAAGCTACATCTGTTGATACAGAATGCAGGAGGAACCTCCTCCTTTCCCACCTAGAAGCAGGTGGGGTTGAGCAACAGAGGTTGAGCAGAACATATGAACTATATAGATTCAGGTGGGCAGTCGTGTTGGTCTGAGGAAACAGAACAAAGTTGCTAAAGAAGTGTGCTGGCACATGAAAGCTTATACCCAGTGTTAAACTTTGTTGGTCTTAAAGGTGCCACTGGACTCAACCTTTGTTCCATATGAACAGTATGGAGGAGGGGCTGTGGCTCAGCAGTAGAACAACCACGCTGCATACAGAAGGACCCAGGCTCAAGCTCCCTGGCACCTCCAGTTAAAAGGATTCCTGGTAGCAAGTGTTGGGGAAGATCCCGGGCCACCTGAGATCCCAGAGAGCCACTGCCGGTCAGAATAGAATGCTCAGAAATAGAAGGATCAACCCTAAGGGACCCAGCTTCAATTCCCAGCATCTTCCTAAATTGTGCCCAATATTGCCCCTAAATTGTAGTTTAGTCTTCACTTTGCATATCTTGAACATCATCATGTTACATGTTAATTTGCTATTCATTCTCTAGCTATGAGTTTGAACCTTTCCTGCCATTCCAGTGTATTTGAAAAAGTGCGCATGCACACGGAATCTCATAACCTGAATAAAGCTTTGTTGCTCTTAAAGGTGCCACTGGACTCTAAATTTGTTCTGCTGCTTCACACCAACATGGCTGACCAACAGGATCCAGTATCTTCAGTTTGACATTTGAGATCCAGTGTGGTACAGAGATTAGAGTGTTGGGAAATCCAGGTAGGAACCACAATCTACCATAGAAACTCATTGGGGGACCCTGGGCCACTCATTCTCCCTATTTCAGGGTCCCCTTCGTTGCTGTGTTATTGTTTCAAATTCAAAACTAGAAAGTACCAAAACCAAAACTAAAAGATAACCAAATCCCCAAGTGGCCAGTGGGGCGCAAGAAGCAAGTATGAACTCTACACAGAGCAACAACTTGTTGTCTGCAGGGTAATTTCAGAAATAAGCACCCTGTTCACTCTCCCTTTCCACCCCTAAATGGCTGAAGCCACCCCAGGATGTCTCCCTGCCTTGGAAATCTTGGTACAGAAGGGCTCTGCCCCCCCCCCCCCCCAGAAGCCAGAGCTCTCACCAGTCCTTGGCTGTTGCCACCGCCACCTGCATCCCTGGTCCCTCCTCCTGCTTTCAGCCGTCTCAGCAAATACCGCAGGATGGGAATGCAGCTCTCCGTGCGAGTCACAAGTGCTGCCCAGAGCTCCTTCCTTGCCCTGGGGATGGCACAGATGGTGGCAGTCCACTTAGAGAGGATAGGGTTATGACACATCCTTATGGTCAGGATATAACGGCAGCAAATGAACCTGGGTGGTGGTGCTTTTACACAATATCAGTACCCTGACCTGGACAGCCCAAGCTAGCCAAGTCTCGTCAGATCTCAGCTGCTAAGCAGGGTCTGCCCTGGTTAGTATTTGGATGGGAGACCACCAAGGGAGTCCAGGATTGCCACACAGAGGCAGGCAATGGCAAACAACTTTTGAATGCCTCTTGCCTTGAAAACCCTGTGGGGTCTCTGCAAGTCAGCAGCGACTTAAGGGCAAAAAAATAATAATACAAAAAGAGGTATAAGGTCCTACCCCAACGTAAATTAAAAGGAGAAGAAAACCAGACTAGCTTCCCCACTGGAATTACTAGTCAATGGTACAAAATATCCACAAATATCCTTTAAGAGATCTCCTTGACCGATGGCCGTTCTCACTGGTGTGACATGTGGAGGCAAGGGATGGCTGCCATGGTTTTGGAAACAGGTGGCCACAGAATCACATCTGTTTCTCTGTGTACAGCACAACTCAGTATCTTGAGGAGCTGTGGCTCAGTGGTAGAACATCTGCTTCGCATGCAGAAGGTCCCAGGTTCAATCCCCGGGCTCTCTCATTAAAAGGACCAGGGTGATGTGAAAGATTTCTACCTGAGACCTTGGAGAACCTGAATAGTCTGAGTGGACAATACTGACTCCAGACCTTGGAGGACTGATGGTGTGATTCAGTATAAGGCAGATTTTGTGCTTTTGGGGAGCAGAACTCTCGGTCTTCCACTCTTGGGAGTTCCTGTGAGCTGGAGAGGTGGGCATCCATGTCCCCAATGAACCCTCTGATCCAAGATGATCTGGCTAGCACTGACCTGTCCTGGAGTAAGGGCTGTTCCAAGAGGGAGGCACAGACCATCTTGAGGTGGTACTTGGACAGTGTGGCCACAGCCCGGGCCAGAGACAGGCGCTGAGCAGGGTCCTCAGAGTGCTGAAGGCTGGAGCAGATGAAGGCCACCAGGTCGCAGACCTAGAAAAGAGAGGTAGGAGCTGGCTGCCATCACTGAGGTCACACAAACTAAGCTGGGGCAGAGGGATGTGCCCCAATTTCACTGCATACTGGGATTCACTTACATGAAGGCGAACCATAATGCATTGCAAACACGGGCTCAGAAGGCTCTGAGTCTGCCACAAGATGAATGTAGAAGCTCACAGGCAGCTTTCAACTTTCCCAATGTTAATTTTCCAGCCCAGGGATCCCCAGCCTTTTTGATCCTGGGGGCATCTTTGGAATTCTGATACAGGGTGGTGAGTGGGGCTGCCATCCCCCCAGTGGGGGAGGGCCCCCAATCTGCTGCTGGGCAGCTGGCCAACGAGGGGAGTCCCACCTCTGAAGAGCCCCGCCATGCCTGATGTGCCCAGCACAATGACCATAGAGTTTTTGTTCAAATGCTAGAGCGTCCCCCACACAACGTGCCTAGCACAATGACTTCACTCCTGGGAGACCTCATTGCACCAGGCATGACAGGTGCATGCCAGAAGATCCCGGGCAGCAGGATGGAGGCAGACGGTAGGTACCTGGCAACCCTAGTGGTGAGTACAACCACAAAATGGCTGCCACGGGGGAATCAGACAATCACAAAATGGCTGCCATGTAGGGTAGCCAAACTCCATGTGGCAGCTGGAGGTCTCCTGGGACTACAATTGATTTCCAGGTGACAGAGATCACCTGGAGAAAATGGCCACTTTGGAAAGTGGACTCTATGGCATTATACCCCATTGAAATCTCTTCCCTCTCCAAACCCTGCCCTTCTCATGCTCCACCCCCAAAATCTCCAGGTATTTCCCAACCCAGAGCTGGCAACCCTCCTAACACAGGCTGTGGAGCCAGCCAGACATACACCCAGAGGAAGGGAGCCCAAGTGCAGGGAATAAAATTTTTTAAAAAATACACTGGGAAAGAAAAACGAGACAGAATAAAACCAACAATTGTGGTAACTGCCGCCAAAATAGCACTGTTTTAATCTGCATGACCTATCAGATCTCCAGTGGCCAATCAGAAGCCCTACTGGGCAGGAACTCCATCTGCCCCCCTCCTTTTTAAAAAGACCTGCCAAGTGCCGGGAAAGGTGCCAGTGGGTGCCATGTTGGGACCCCATTCTAGCCCTTCTGCCCCTGCAGAGAGAAGCCCAAACAGCCATTCACAAGCTCAGAGTTAATTCCACAGGTGCTTTGGAGACTCTCGCAGCCAATGACACAGCAGGAGCACACCTTTCCAAGGCCCAGCCAGCTATCAACAGCCCACTTTGGTTTGTTTGCAGCCTAGCCTCACCTTGCCTCTCAGGTCCGGGCCCCGTTCCCTCAGCATCACTTCAAACCACAGGAGGACAGCCCGGTCACAAGCAGCGCTCACAATTCCCAGCTGTTCCAGCAAGGAGCACAGGAAGGCCATGATCTCTTGGGAGGGAATGGTAGAGCTGACGATCTGCGGGAGGGAGAATGTTAGAAGGTACCCCCATCCGCCACCCTTGACTCTCCTGGGTGCAGATCACGAAAATGGGTCCTCCCGTGTGCCGTGGGGATTTATGGGAGGGTCCCCTTTTGGAGGAGGAGAAGGAGATTGGATTTATACCCCGCCCTTCATTTGGAGTCTCAGAGCAGCTTACAAACTCCTTTCCCTTCCCCTCCCCACAACAAACACCCTGTGAGGTGGGTGGGGCTGAGAGAGCTCTTTCGAGGACTGCTCCTGAGAGCTCTGACAGAACTATGGGTTGTCCAAGGTCATCCAGCTGCTGCAAGTGGAGGACTGGTGAATCAAACCCAGTTCTCCCAGATTAGAGTCTGTGCACTTAACCACTACACCAAACTGTTTGAGGAAAACAGGGTGGTTAAGCTGGGCACTAATCTATGCAACCATATGCTCACAGAGGATAGTTATTCATCAGGTGCAACTTTCTTCCAGCAAACAGATGCAGCGATTCCACCGATAAAGAAGGGGGTGAAAGATGTATATACAAGTATTTAACCTGACAGCTTCGCAAAAACAGCACAATGAGGGGAGGGGCTGTGGCTCAGTGGCAGAGTCTCTGCTTGGCATGCAGAAGGTCCCAGGTTCAATCCCTGGCATCTCCAGGTAAAAGATCTGGCAGTAGGTGCTGTGGAAGACCTCAGCCTGAGATCCTGGAGAGCTGCTGCTGTTCTGAGTAGACAATACTGCCTTTGATGGACCGATGGTCTGATTTATAGAATCATAGAGTTGGAAGGGACCTCCAGGGTCATCTAGTCCAATATAAGTCCAGTATAGTCCAATATAATTCAATATGGCAGCTTCATCTGGGTACATATCTTTTTGGGAAGGGGCCGTGGTTCAGTGGCACAGCATCTGCTTGGTATGCAGAAGGTCCCACATTCAGTCTTCAGCATCTCCACTTAAAGGACCAGGGAATAGGTGATGGGAAAGACCTCTGCCCAAGACCCTGGAGAGCTGCAGCAGTCAGTACTGACTGACTTTGATAGACCGATGGTCTGATTCAATATAAGGCAGCTTCATCTGGGTTCATATCTCTTTAGGGAGGGGCTGTGGTTTCATAGCAGGGCATCTGCTCTGCATGCAGAAGGTCCCAGGTTGAACCCTCAGCATCTCCAGTCAAAGGACCAGGCAGCAGGTGATGAGAAAAACCTCTGCCTGAGACCCTGGAGAGCAGCTGCCAGTCTGAGTAGACAATACTGACTTTGATGGACCCATGTGTTCATTTAAGAATGCAGGAGGCATGGCAGGGAAGAGCTCTATGAAGAATGCTCTCTGAGGAAATACTATGGGATATATTTTGGCAATCTTAGTCAATGCTCCCTCTAAGCTGTAGAGTCCTGTGAGTAAAAATTCTACTTTGTGAGCTACTGGCATTAAAATTGTGAGTGAGTGATTTGGTTACTGCATAGATTAGTTTGCTCTGGAGCCATCCTTCCTGAGCCAAGGCAAAAATGTGTGAGCCGGAGGCTAAAAAACTGTAAAGTAGCTAACACCAACTCAGTTGAAAGGGAACACTGATCTTAATAACAGAAATCTTTGCCTATATTTAATGGTATGGATAGATCTGCTTGATATTAATATATCTTTAAAAGGTGCAGCAATGGGAGAAGTCTGTGGTATTGCTGCATCACTTTGCTTGGGTGCAAGCTGTACCTGTTGAACTTCTGCCCCTTTGTGCTGTTAGGGAACAGGCACTCTGTTAAGAAGAGAAAGCAGCAACCATGCACTCCGTTCATTTGACACTACACTGCTTTGCCTGGGTTAACGCACTCCTACAAGCCCCCTTGCTGTTTCCCACGCCAGGAGACCTGACATATTGGGGTGAGGATCAGGGCCCTGGTCATGAGAGCCCATCTTTGGGCCTGCGTCTTCCCCAGTATCGCCCTCCAGAGACTTTCAGCTGCCCCTTACTTTGGCCAGCCGGAAAGAGGCTACATGAGCCTCTCGCGAGCACTCGCTCTGGAGATCTTGTTGGATGCGCTGCAGGTTCCAGTCCTCCCAACGACCCTTTGGTGTCTGGGGTGTGCCCACACCTGGAAAAGATGCCCACAAGGCCAATGACGGGGCTGGCATCAGGGCTCCAGCCCCACAAGGTCACAACAGTATTTACGTTACTGGATTTACAGCTGGCAGGGCACGTCCGCACCCTGAAGTTAATCCGGTTTAATTCACCTTTGGACGTGGGAAGAAACATCAGGAACTATCAGGAACACTATGATTCCCAAGACTTTGTAGGGGGAGGCAGGGAGAGAAAACTAGTCTGAAACCAATATATCTTGTAGTGCAGACAGGCAGGTGGCACTATAAAGAAGTCAGGGAGTGTGCCGAACAGTATTGTTAAGTTAACATGAAGCACGGCTTCTGCAAGCATTTATCAATGATGTTAATGGAATGTTAGCATGCTGGGCATACCTCCCCACCACCACCACCACCAAAAGGGTTCTGAGCAAAGTTTTAGTCCTGGCCAGTCATGGAAAGGCTGCTCTTGCCCCACTAAGCAGTGAACTTAAGGGAGAGTGTGGCCCGCAGGGGATCTTGGCAGTGGGTTGAGAAAGAACGAGAATGGGAGAAAAGAGCAAGCGTCCAGTAGCACCATAAGACGAACAAAATTTGTGGCAGGGTATGAGCTTTCATGAGTCTCTCCCAGGGGTCCTTTGGGGCCGGACTGAGGTGGAGTGGAGCTCCACCAGCTCAGGAGTGGGCACTAGGGCAGTCACGGGCTGAATCAGATTCTCTGATCTGATTTGGCCTGCCACCGAATTGCTGCCAAAATTCAGTGGCGGCTTTAAAAGCAGCTGTAGGGGAGGGGGTTAGAGGGAGAGGCTCCAAACTTGCAGGGTAGCTTCTGGGACCTCTCCCCCAAATACCCACCAAGTTTCAAGAAGATTGGACCAGGGGGTCCAATTCTACGGGCCTCCAAACAGGTTGCCCCCATTCCCAATGGAGGGGATGGTGCAATCTGTTTGGGGGGGCGTAGAATTGGACCCCGTGGTCCAATCTTCTTGAAACATGGTGGGTATTTCAGGGAGAGGTCCCAGAAGCTACCCTGCAAGTTTGGAGCCTCTCCCTCAAACCCCCTCTCCTCCAGCCCCTCATATACCCTATGAGTTTTTGCCATTGACTTCAATGGCCCATAGGGTATAATAGGGCTGAAACTGACATTCGGCCGGTTATGCTAATGAGTTATGCTAATAGGTATGCTAATGAGCTCCTGCACCTCTTTTTCTACGAAATGACCCCTGGTCTCTCCTCATTTCTTCAGATACAGCTAGAATGAGAGTCCATCAGTCCTATATACTGGAAAGTGGAGTGATTTCAGATGTCAAATGACATTAGCAGGCAAATGACAATACCAGGTGAATAACAAAAGCAGGCGTGATTGGATTTAGGTGAGATATGCAGAGGGGTAATAGGCATGGAGAAATCAGCATTGGTAATGAGACAGGAAACCTAGGTCTTGATTCAGCCTAGGTGGATGCATTGTCTTGAGCTTCATTATCAATTGCAGTTCAGCAGTCTCTCTTTCTAATCTCCCTTTGAAATTCCTTTGTAAGAGAACTGCTACTTTTAGGTCAGCAACTGAATGTCCTGGAAGGGAATGGGAGACTGAGATGGTCTAGAGTGGCGGTGGAGATAGAATGGGCAGGGCAAGGGTTCAGCTCATGCTTTGAGTTACAAAAAAATCAATCTCACACCACTGCTGATTGTAGCTTTATCCTAACGACCAAAAGTACCCCTCTTCTCCCCACTTAATCTGCACAGTCTGTGCTGCTTCTCAGGGCCAAACTAGACATTATGGCTTTGGGCAGCCTGGGTCTGGGTTCCTCTGACTCTCACAGCCGCAGCAAAAAACGTCATTTTAAATATCTGCAGGGAGGGCTTTTTTGCTTGAAATTACGGTGTGAGAGGAAGAGGAGTTCCTGCCTCCCCACCATGTGATTTCAGAAGCTGAAATGGCCCAGCAGGAGTTATTTACATCACTGTGGCTCAGTATACTCCACGTACTGCTTCAAAGTTATGTACGTAACTCCTTGCCCAGGCTGTTTCAGCTTAAGAAAACTGGGGGGAAGGGGAGCCTCGTCTCCTAAAAAATACCATTCCGAGGTGAAAAGGGCTCCCTCTGATTGACATTCCCTGCAGCCACTTTGCAACTGCCGGGAAAGCAAATTGGGTTGGGGGAAACCCAGGTTCAGCCTACCAAAAAACACAACATCCAGTTTGGCCCTAAGTGCCACTTGACATGTTAGTTGGAGGCAGATGAACCAGCTGGCCGTGTGTTCGTCTGATCGCCCTCACTAGGCCCCCTCACCTTGGATGCTCAGCAAGGTCCTGATGCAGTCACCAGCAGCCTGGCGGGTGGTACCCAGTGTGTCGTAAGTGAAAGGCCCCAGTGCCCCAACCAGATGGCTGTATTGCCCGAAGGAGATCCTGGGCTGAGTGGGAGAGGAAGAAGAGCAACACAGCTTCTAATGCATTATGGAGAAAACCAAGGATGTTCTTACAGGTGTGCAACTTCCCTCTTTGCTTGTCTCCCCTCCCTTGTCCCAATTAATACACCTTGTCCTGGCTTCTGAACCAACATGACTGAGCAGTAACTGGCTTTGTGACAGTTTCCTTCTTTAAAGCTGAAGAATGTTAAGCAGAGCATCTAATTCTTTGGAACATTTTTAGCCTGTCTTTCTCTGAGACCAGACACAAGGAGGCTTACAATAATAACAAAACCAATATACAATTAAGAATCCATAAAAACCACACACACTAGTAATTAAGAATTGGGCAGGCGGTATTAGAAGCCCTCCTGGATAATTCCACCTGGCATAATCCGTGGGAATTCAAGAAAGTGGAAGCCTTCTGACCAACTACTGTAAGGAGATTCCATACAATAGAATAGTTCTGCACTAGCTGCTTAGTCTGGAATTCCCATGAGGTGATGGCACCAGAAACCAATAGCATTCAAATGTTTTCCTTACTGTATTTCTGCCTTTTTCCAGACATGATTTGTGGCCATCCCCCCGCCCCCAAATCTGAAACACACTGATGTTTCTCAAGGCTACGGTGTCTTTAAAACTTTCTCCCTCCCTCCTCCTTCCACCTTACTTAATTGCTTTCTGTTTTCTTGCCATTCTCCAGCCCTGTCACCCCAAATCTAGATAAGCAGTTCCAATTCACGTAGGTAAGCACTGCATATCAGTGTTCCCTCTAAGCTGAGTTAGTGTGAGCTGGCTCACAGTTTTTAAGCCTCCGGCTCAGACATTTTTGTCTTTGCTCAGGAAGGATGGCTCCAGAGCAAACTAATTGATGCAACAGCCAAATCACTCGCTCACAACTTTAATGCCAGTAGCTCACAAAATAAATGTTTTGCTCACCAGACTCCACAGCTTAGAGGGAGCATTATGCTAGCCTCATTTTTCAAAAGGCACTGTGGTGCAGACGGGCATTCTAAATAGGGATTGTCCTTCGTAAATAGAGACAATTGTAGTGTATGTATATATAGCAGAGGAAAGACAGCAGCGGGTCACACTAGTGCATACAGCTGGCTCTGTGCCACGAAGGACAGCATGGCCAAGAATGGTGATCTCCCCACCCACCTATGTGGGAATCTCCTTTTCGGTCTGTGGATGTGTATTATTGAATTAGGGCTGAGGGAAGCTGAGACATGCTCACCGAAGCCGTGGTCCTCCGGTGGTATTCTTTCAGCAGGCGGGCACCGAGCTGCATGGCGCAGGCACGTTCCCATTCTTGCTCGGACACCAGCCAGTACAGTAAAAGCTGTGGGTAAATGGGGGCGTCACCAACCCCTCGTTGGAACTTTGCATCCCAGCCCCTATGCATGCTTCCTAAGCCCCACTTTCCTCCAAAAAACCCTGTGAACTCCACAGATAAATGAAAAGGAGAGGCTGGCCTGCACCGATGGAGGAATCTGGAAGCAGGGTTGCCAAGTCTGGGTTGAGTTGGGAAACTCCTGGGGGCGGACCTTGGGGAAGGCAGAGTTTGGGGAGGGGAGAGACCTCAGTGGGGTATAATGCCATACAGTCCACCCTCCAGACCAGCCATTTTTGTTGGAAAAGGCAATGTCTGGTGTACATAGAAGAAGAGAAGAACACCTTGAAGCGGGCAGCAAGAGGACAATTTGAGAGGACAGCGAAGTCAGCACCTTCCCTCCTTTTAAGTGTCATTCCTTGTTTGTCTCCAGATTGCTATTCTTAGGGCAATTTCCCCCTTCTTCTCGGGAGATCCACACTCTGTCTCTCCCTCTCTCTCAGCTAGAGATGTAGTTAGGAACCTATCTCTGTCTCTCCTCTTTCCTATCCGCTATATTAGTTCCTAAGTAAACCCTTATCTACTCTTTAATTAGGTTGTGCACCGTTAGTTACTGTGTTGATTTGGTGTAGTGATTAAGTATGTGGACTCCAATCTGGGAGAACCAGGTTTGATTCCCCACGCCTCCACTTGCAGCAGCTGGATGACCTTGGGCAAGCCATAGTTCTGTCAGAGCTGGTCTCTCAAGACCAGTTCTCCCAGAGCTCTCTCAGCCCCACCTACCTCACAGGGTGTCGGTTATGGGGAGGGGAAGGGAAAGGAATTTGTAAGCCACTCTGAGTGAAGGGTGGGGGTATAAATCCAATCTCCTCCTCCTCTCTGCCAACAATTTTCTCCAGGAGAACAGATCTATTTAGTTTGGACAGCAGTTGTAAATCTGGGAGATCACCAGGCCCCACCTGGAGGCTGGCAACTCTATTAGGCAGCAGGACCAGATTGGGGGGGACAAAAGTTCACCAGTGGGACCCCTTGATTAACTGAATGTAGTGGAAGGAAATGGAACACATTAAGCCCTCCTGATCAGGTTAGGCAAGCAAACCAAACTGCACAGCAATTCCTTTTCAAAATTGTCCCCTACAGCTATCTGTACTTTGCTAGTCTCCATAATGATAGTTCCCAGAAAGAGTGCAGCTCCTCTGTTTCTCAGTCTGGGCAACCCTAAAGAAGAACACACTCTACTGGTATCACAGCCACAGCACTCCTGCCCACAAGCCCGGGGCCTCTCCATGGAGCTAACTGTGCCTTGCAAGAGGGCCTGAGAATAGCAGACAAACTTGTGCAGAATGGGCAAGAGCAAGAAGAGGTCAGGAGAGGAGAGAGAGCTTTAACAGCAGGGACTAGAAGCTTGATGCTGGCTGACCTTCTACTTTGCTCACCTGGAAGACTTCCTGGACCCACTTTGAATCGGCATCTCCCCCCTCCTCCTCTTCTTCCAGCAGGGTCTCCACCAGCTCTGCCAGGGAAGCCATCGCACCGGTATAAAGTGCCTGCAAGGCAGATCACAACAGAATCCAGGAATGGAGAAGGGACTGGATGCTCACCCAACTGGCAGCTCTCCCTCTTTACCTAGCACCCTGGCATCCCACCCATTCACATCTACCATGGTGCATCTGCCACACCTGGCTTGCATTGTCCGTGAGCTCCAGGGGAGGCAAGGCAAAGACGCAGCTCAGGCACAGCTCTGCCAGCTCCCGGTTCTCCTCATAGCTCAGGGCTTCCGGTACTTTGCTGAGAAAGACAGAAATGGGGTCCATATATTTCAGAACGGTGACTGCAGATGGTGACTGCAGCAATGAAATTAAAAGATGCCTACTCCTTGGGAGGAAAGCGATGGCCAACCCAGACAGCATAATAAAAAGTAGAGACATCACCCTGCCAACAAGAGTGCATACGGTCAAAGCAATGGTATTCCCAGTAGTAATGCATGGGTGTGAGAGCTGGACCATAAGGAAGGCTGAGCACCGAAGAAGAGATGCTTTCAAATTATGGTGCTGGAGAAGACTCTTGAGAGCCCCTTGGACTGCAAGGAGATCAAATCAGTCAATCCTAAAGGAAATCAACCCTGACTGTTCCCTGGAAGGCCAGATACTGAAGCTGAAGCTCAAATACTTTGGCCACCAAATGAGAAGGGAGCACTCACTGGAGAAGACCCTGACGCTGGGAAAGACTGAAGACAGAAGAAGAAGAAGGGGATGGCAAAGGATGTGATGGTTAGACAGTGTCATCGATGCAACGAACATGAAGTTAAGCAAACTCCAGAGCATGACAGAAGACAGGAGGGCCGGGTGTGATGTGGACCATGGGGTCGTGAAGAGTCGGACTCGACTGTGCGACTGAACAACAACAAATATTTCAGGAGTCCCCAACCTGATGCCAGTGGGCACCACTGCTCCCACTGATACTTTTTCTGGAGCCTCCCATGTGTTTTCAGGAAGTGGGTCAGGCCAGGTAGGGCTTTTGCCCAGTGAGGCTTCTGATTGGCTGTGCAGATTTTTTTTTTAAAATGCTGTTTTGGCAGCAGCTGCCCCCACAGCCCAAGAATCTGAATTGTTTTACTGAAGTTAAACTGTGGCAGTTGTTCAGTGGCGGGCTCCAACCTCCTGCAGCGGCCATTTTGCTGCTGTGCCCACCGTGCCGCATCAGAATTCCAAATGTGCCCGCAGACTCAAAAACGTTGGGGACCCCCTGGTATATTTCATGTAATGCATGCGTGTCAATAGACTTCTCAGTTAAGTCCCGTTAGTGAACTGCAGAAGATACGAACAAACCAAATTCAGCAACAACAAGAACTGACAAAAAGGACAGGGACCACAGAGCAGTCGTCATTAACTGCTAACCCCAAAAGAGGTGACTAACGCAGCACAGGCGAATGATACTTTGGAAAATCCCTGGAGATTTAGGGGTTGCGCCTGGGGAGGGCAGGGTTTGGAGAGGGGAGGGAACCCAGCTGGGTATAATGCCACAGAACCCATCCTCCACGGCAGCAATTTCCTCCAGCGGAACAGATGTAATCCCAGGAGATCTCCAGGGGCAGCCCTGCCTGGTGGTCAGCAACTGTACTGTCGCCACAGGCAGAAATTTTGCATCACTCCGGACATAAAATGCTTTTTGAGAGAGAGAGATATTTAAGCTGTTGGATATATTTAAGCTGCTGGCCACCAAGCATAGAGAAATCACAATGAGCCCAATTTCCTCTTCACAATTACCGAATGGAGCAGGGTTGGTTCTCAAGTCTGGCCGGAGAAATTCACTCCTCACCTCTGGAATATCACAGTTATTTGACGAAGAGAGATGGACACCCTGGGCTTTGAAACTGGGTTCCATGGCCTAGGTCCTGGGGAGCCTGACCTCTTCTTTTAGAATGAGCTAGGGTGGCCAGGTCTGGGATGGAAAGTACCTGGAGACTCTGGGGGTTGCCAGGTCCAACTTCATCCCCAGTGGGCGACTTTGGGGGGCGTTCCCGGAGGGGGTGGGGCGTCCCCAGCGTGATGACATCACGTTGGGGACATCCCAGCTCCAAGCCCTGCCCCTGCAGGGACGGTCCCGCTGGCTGCCTGCACTTAAAGGGGGTCCCTTTAAGTGTACGCAGCCGGAAGGCCTCGCATGCCTGATCGCTGCTTGGAGATTGGGCGCATGGGGCCCTTTCATGAGAGAAAGGAAAGGAGTGGCTGTGGGTGTTGGGGCTTGAGGGGTGGGGCTTCCCCCGCTGGCCAGCTAGCCGGCAGCAGGTTGAGCCCCCCCAAAAGCAGGCAACCCCCACCAAACCAGGGGGTCTGGCAGCCCTGGATCCAGGAGAGGGCCCGCCTGGGGAGGGGAGGGGCCTCGGCATGGTACAGTGCCATAGAGCCCACCCTCCAAAGCAGCCATTTTCTCTGGGGGATCTCCAGGCCCCACCGGGAGAGCCTGGCAACCCTAGAATGAGCCAATGTTTAGGTCGGGCTCCCCAGGGCTGGGCCACAGAGCCCAGTTTCACAGCCCAGGGAGTGGAGGAGAAAGAGGGACATACCTCAGGTGCCGGAGGGCCACCATGGCCTGCTGGCGAACAGGAGACATGAGGGCGTCCAGGGGCTCGGCTTTGATGATATCCTGAAACGAACACCGTGGGAAGGGGCCCCGTAAGCCACAGACCACAACGCGGAGGTACTTGGCTGCTCTCCCCCCCTGCGGCTACACATTATAAGGCCCTCTCCGACCCCTTCCAGTCTCCCCACCCTCATGGTGGTGGCCACAGCAGCATCCCTCCCCCTCCTGTCTGAAGCTCACAACCACCCCATCTCCATTACTCACCATGAGATGGTCGACAAGAGCCCTTTTGTGGGGCCGCTGGATGGCTGCGGCCTCCCCTCCGCCTTGGAGGGAAAGGCAGACATCAGACACACACCGGGTAAAGCTCAGGATCAGCTCAGGATCTTTGGAAACCTGGGCCAAGAGATGGAGAAGAGCGGAAGAGAGAGGAAGCGGGTGAAGCCTGCTGGGGAGAGGGGGAGAGGGAGTTCTGTGGGGCAGGTATGCCCTGCTACTTCTACTTTACAGAAGGGGCCACGGTGGCTCAGAGGTTCAGATGCTGAGCTGCAGACTGGAAGGTTGGTAGTTTGAGACCCGAGTGCCGTGTGACAGAGTGAGCTCCCGTCTCTGGCCCCAGCTCCTGCCAACCTAGCAGTTTGAAAGCAAGAAATTGCAAGTAGATAAGTAGGTACCGCTTTGGTGGGAAGGTAACAGCGTTCTGTGTGCCTTGGTGTTCAGTCATGCTGGCCACATGACCATGGAAATGTCTTCAGACAGCACTGGCTCTTTGGCTTGGAAACAGAGATGAGCACTGCCCCCTAGAGTCGGATTCGACTGGCTTTCGAGCAAGGGAAACCTTTACCTTTAACTTGCCCTGAGCTTCCCCCTGAAGTTTCACGAGCAGAGTGGAACTTGGGGCTCACTGACAAAAGTTTATGACCACCTTGTCACACTGGCCAATCTATGTAGGGCTGCCAGATCCAGAATGGGATACTCCTGGCGATTTGGGGACGGAGTCTGAGGACTTCAAGCGGGGGTACAAGACAGGGACCTCAGTGGGGTACACTGCCATAGGGTCCGCCCTCCAAAGCCTCCATTTTCTCCAGGAAAACTGAGCTCTGCAGCCTGGAAATGAGCTGGGATTCCGGGGGATCCCCAGGTCCCTCTTGGAGGCTGGCACCCCTATTTCTATGTTAGGGTTGCCAGCTCTGGGTTGGGAAATTCCTGGAGAATTTGGGGGTGGAGCCTGGGAGGGTGGGGTTTGGAGAGGGAAGGGACATCAGCGGTGCCATAAAGCCCACCTTCCAAAGCAGCCATTTTCTCAGGGGAACTGATCTCTATAACCTGGAGTCCAGTTGTAATTCCGGGAGATCTCCACCCACCACCTGGAGATTGGTAACTTTATTCTACATGCTCTTGTTCACCTGCGTACCCTTTCCTCCCCTGCGCTCCTAGTCATCCCTTCTCTCTCCTTCCATTCACCCAGACGCTTTCTCTGAAGTCTGTGATCACTCTTCTCGTTTGACCCAGTATCGATTCAAACACGATGCCGGCAAACATTCAAAGTGGGCCCGCACCTGCTAAATGTGCAACATTAATGCCCCAGGGATCCACAGGCTGTGTGGGCATGCATTAGTGTGCCAGTGTTGAACATGTAACAGTAGGAAGCCCAGTTTAAACGAGATGCTGGAGGCGTGCATTGTCACATGAACATAAGAACATAGGAAGAGAAGAGAAGCCAATGTTGGATCAGGCCAGTGGCCCATCCAGTCCACCACCCTGTCACACAGTGGCCAAAAACACCAGGTGCCCTCAGGAGGTCCACCAGTGGGGCCAGGACACTAGAAGCCCTCCCACTGTTGCCCCCCCCCAGCACCAAGAATACAGAGCATCACTTGCCCCAGACTGAGAGTTCCTATGGGCAAGTTCTTTCTGCCCACTAGTGTCCCGTCGGAATCAGGCCGTGTTCATCCCTCCTCGCAGGGAAACCTGACTCCAGCGGTGGAGGCAGTCGCCTAACAAACTCACCTCCGGGCTGCTTGTGGTGCAGTGGTGCAGGACCTTGGGCATGACGTCGGCCGCCAGGTGGAGCAGCCACTGCTGCTGGGGGGCACGGGTCACAGCACTGCTGTACAGGAGGAGGAAAGCGCTCTTCACTGTGCCCCGCTCTGGCTGTGGCAAGCCCTGTGGTTGGCAGGGAAAGACCAACTATCACAGAGGAGCATGCTCTCTGGGGAGTCCAATAGGGAGGGGGCCACGACGCAGCGGCAGAGCATTGGCTTTGCATGCAGAAGGTCAACAGGTTCAGTTCCCGGCGTCTCCAGTTAAAAGGACCAGGTGGTAGGTGATGTGAAAGACCTCCATCTGAGACCCTGGAGAGCCACTCCCAGCTTCAGGCGACAGTACTGATCTGGATGGACTAAGGCTCTGATTCAGTACAGGTGGGGATTCAACTGTCCCCCCAAAGGATATGGGAAAGATGGGACAGAAGACTCTCCCCTGCTGGCCTGGCTCACTTACTTGAGTCACCCAGAGTTAGTTTGCTCTGCAGCTGCCATTCCCTTGGGCTTGAACCTGAGCCAGGGATGAACTGCCATATTTCCACAGCAGATGGTGCTGGTTTTTATTTTAAATTGTGCCTCTTCAGAGACCTGCTCGAGGCAGCTCGCAAAATAAATCCAAGACCGAATCGTAAAAACAAAATCATGGTGTGTGTGGGGGAAATCACAGCCACCCAAACCCCAGAAGCACTAACAAAAGCATAAAACCCCAGACAGCTCCTTCGAACATGATTAAGGTGAGTTCAATCACAGCCAGCTTCCACCGATCGGAAAAGAAGGAAGCATGTGGCCTGTTTGACTTTTGGCAGGCTATTCCAGCTGCAGAGGATGGAATCGGGAAATGGAAGGGGCCGGGGAGGGGTGGGGTGGGGTGGATCTGAACCTGGCCAAAGTGAAGGTCGGACGAATCTTCCCCCTCGGAAATTTCCTCCTCAAAGCGGCTCAGGGCCTTCAGTGTGGCAGGGAACTGCCCCTCGCCACAATAGGCCAGGCACTGGCAAAGACCCTGCAGGAAGAGAGGACTACCGGTATCTGGACTCACCCCCTCCCCCTCCACACACCAGTTGCCTGGGATCAGTCACTCCATTGGGTCAGGCAGAAGGCTAATCTAATCCAGCACCCTCTTGTCGAATGGGGGGGTCAAAACAGGTATCATGGAAGGTCCCAAGCAAGGCACAGGGGCTAAAGCTTTGCACAGTTGTTGCGGTCCCCATACAACTAACCTGTCTTCAAAAAACCTAGCAGAGATTGTCTCCTCCCCCTGCCTTTGCATCTCGACCACTCTCCCCCTGTTAAAACCCGCCAGGCACAGCAAGGCTCTGGGGTTGACAGGGTCGTGCCGTCAACACAGGGCACATGGGGGAACCTGACTGCAGCACTCACCTCTCGCTGGTCTTCATCTGCATAAACTGCATGCAACAGTAGCTCCTGGAGATGCAGCGTCACGCCAGCCACGTCCCCTGCAGTGGACAGAGCTGTGCCCAGGGCCTTGTAGAGGAATGCCTGAAAGAGAAAGAGGCCCACCAGGCATAAGCTGAGCTCCACAAGACCTGGATGCCCCAGAAGTTATATACAAGCCCAGCAAAAACAAGTTGATGCAGTCACATCTGTGCAATCGTGACTATTATGTATATAGGTAAAGGTTTCCCTTGCTCGAAAGCTAGTCAAATCTGACTCGAGGGGGCGGTGCTCATCTCCATTTCCAAGCCAAAAAGCCAATGCTGTCCGAAGACTTCTTCCGTGGTCATGTGGCTGGCACGACTAAATGCTGAGGTGCACGGAACGCTGTTACCTTCCCACCAAAGCGGTACCTATTTATCTACTTGCAATTTCTTGCTTTCGAACTGCTAGGTTGGCAGGAGCTGGGACCAGAGACAGGCGCTCGCTCCGTCACGCGGCACTCGGGTCTCAAACTGCCGAGCTACCGACCTTCTGGTCTGCAGCTCTGCATTTTAACCTCTGAGCCACCGTGGCCCACTATTATTATGTATGCCCCCCCTCCAAAAAAACCAGTATAATTGGAATTACTTATGCAGATTACATCTATTTGCATACCCTTATTTTGTTTCACTCAGCTGATTTTTACCCCACTGCCCTTCTTTAGGTTTTAAAATAATTTGGATCCCCTTCTCCCGACAGCAGTGCCAGTATACTATCAGTCGTGGGTTCATCTGGTTGTGATATTGATAGCTGGAAAAAAGGACTAACATTTCTTGATTGAAAGAACAGGTTTGCCAGGTCAGTCCAAAGTTTCACTGAGACCATTTCCACAGCAGTGAAATTCCCCATATTGACATTTTAAAAACTATGTGTTATGTGAAATTTTCCATGGTAGATTTTTTCTTCACCAGGCACAAACCCAAAGTTTTCTCCTGCTTACCCCATGCTTTTAGAATCCCCCATTTTAGCGAGTTCTGAAAACGCAGGGTAAGGAGGAGAAAACTTCAGGTTTGTGCCTGGTGAGGAAAAACATGCTGCGGAAAATTTCACCTAATGCACAGTTTTAAAAATATCAATGCAGGGAATTTTACTACTGCAGAAATGGTCTGAGTCCCACATTCTTTCATATGTAATAAAGAGAAGACGAAGAAGAAGACGAAGAAGAAGAAGAGATTGGATTTATATCCCGCCCTTCACTCACTTGGAGTCTCAAAGCGGCTCACAAACTCCTTTCCCTTCCCCTCCCCACAACAGACACGCTGTGAGGCAGGTGGGGCTGAGAGAGCACTCTTTAGAACTGCTCGTGAGAGAACAGCTCTGACAGAGCTATGGCTTGCCCAAAGTCATCCAGCAGGTGCAAGTGGAGGAGTGGGGAATCAAACCCGGTTCTCCCAGATTAGAGTCTGCGCACTTAACCACTACACCAAACTGGAGGGGGTAGTCTGGCCATTCCTGCTAGGAAGGAATTGGGTGTAAACTATGAGTAGCTGGGAAGAGAGGTGCTGTAGATCAAAGGAAAACAACCAACCCCTATTCCGCACTGACCTTCTCTGTAGAGGAGCTGGGGTAATTGTTCATTTGCTTGGCCAGTTCACGTCCCAGGGCCAGGTTCCAGCCTCCCTCCTTGTTCCTCTGCAAGGACTTCTTTAGGAACTGTGGAGGCACCAGGAGCACAGGCTTTACCACACACGGTCAGTTTTCCAGGGGCCACACAGGACAGGTCATGCCTTCGGCCTTACCTCCAGTAGCCTCTGCTCCCACGCAGCCTGCTTCAGTGTATACTTGCTGTGTCCTTCCGGGGAGAGCACAGAAGGTCCAGCATTAGCCACTGCACTGAAAGGAGACGCCCTGCCATATATGGACCACCTGGCTACAGGTGAGCTGGGAAGGCCCAGGCTGGAGGCGTGCTAGAGCCAGTGCTCCCTCTAAGCGGTGGAGTCTCGTGAGCAAAAATTCTACTTTTGTGAGCTACTGGCATTAAAGTTGTGAGCGAGCGATTTGGCTACGGCATAACTTAGTTTGCCCTGGAGCCATCCTTCCTGAGTGAAGACAGAAACGTGTAAGGCGGAGGCTAAAAAACTGTGAGCTAGCTCACACTAACTCAGCTTAGAGGGAACACTGACCACAAAGCTGTGGGTTTGGGCCCCTAGACAGCCTCACTTGCTAGGCAGGGCTTCACGCTTCAAGGTGGAGCATCAGAGAAAAGAACAGGAAATTCATTATTTCCCAATCCCCAACAGGAAATCCTATAACCCAGTGACTTATAATCACTGGTGATGGAAGCAGGAGACCGACACTGAGGTGGTGCTGGAGCTGTGCAACCATTCGGTCTGCTTTGAAAAGCTGCTCTCAACTTGCTGCTGGGTTCGGTTCAAGGTGGCAGGACCCACATGCCTGAAGGACCACCTCTACCCCTTTGCACCTGCTTACCAAATAGGACCAACCCAACTGCCCCTTCCAGCTTCACCCTCTGCCCGTGAAGTTGATGCCGCATCAACCAGATCCCACATTTTCTTGTAGCTGCTCATCTTCTAGAGAGCGGAGGCCCGCTTGGCAATTTCCCTTGCTAGTCTTCTGCACGGGCAGGCTTTGAACCCAGGTCTGCCTTGATCGGGGCTAATGGAGAAATTGTGCCGCTGCTGCGGTGCAACTCTAGAGAAGGGATTTAAAATTTAAACCCCCTCTCTGCTCAGCTGGGGGGGGGGAAGAGAGGGGAGGCACATTTAAACCCTCATGGGGTTTACATTTCTATTTTAAATGTATAGGATTTAAATGTAACGGATAAAAAATCCTGGCTGCGGGCCTGCTGCCAGGAGGCCTTTAGAGTGCAAAAATTGAGACTAAAACCGTACGAACAAATATGCATATATATATATACACCCAAAATAATCTATTGATTCACAGATGTTCCAGATCCAGCTCTCCGAAAGGGAGAACAGACCTAGTTGCTCTGAACTCAAAGGACCAGCAGGCTGTGTTCCGCCTCACCTTCCAGAAGATGGACCATGGCTGGGACCTCCACCCACCACTGCTCGGCGACATCCTTGTAGATCTGTGGGCGCAACACCTGAAGCAGCAGCAGCACTGCTACCCCACGGCCCGGTCCTTCGAAGGGGGAAACCGCCAGGCTCTGCCAGTGAGCAACAGTGACGTGAGTGTGGCACATTTCACAAGACAGAGAGTATCACACGGCCAGTTGTCACGAGGAAGAGTTGGGCGGCAGTCAAAGAGGTCTGAGCTTGGTCTTGCAAGCAAGAACTCTGATGGCAACAACCCTTCTGGAGCCGCCAAAAAGACGAGTTCCCTCTCCAAATGCACCCTCTTTGCACTTACCAGGAGGCGGGCCAGCAACTCTTGGGGAGTTGGTGAATTAACTGGGTGGAATGAAGGGGGAGAGAAAGGGAAAGCCATTAAACCAGTACTGAAGGTAGTTTCCTAGTTTGCACACCAAAATGTCCCGACTACACCCATCCAAGGATCCCTCCGGCCGACAGGGAGCCTAAGCAAGGAGTGTATCATTTCCAGGATGTGTGCAGCACCTAGCACACTGCTTGGTCTTTATATCTATGATAGACGAACAGCTTAATAGCCACAAAGGAAACTGAGCTGGTACCTAGGTGGCTGCAGGGTGTGGCCCGAGAGATACATCCCAGAATCTCCTGTAAAACTAGGAAGCATCCTCCTGGGACGGATAGCCCCCTTTTTCAATGGCACCTCCAAGACTAGTGTCACTTGCCAAGTGAACCTGATGGGAAAGCATCAGGCCCGATGGTACCCACCTGCCTCCAAGCCGTCCTGAAGTGCCCTCCGCCTCCGCTGCTCAGCCAGCACCTTCAAGATGTGGCACAGAGACGCAGCAGAGCCAGTAAAATGTGGCTGCATCAGGTAGGTAAGCAACTTGGCCCATAATTCCTGTAAGGGAGACACAGGGAGTCAAGGGCTCGGAGTCCGCTCGCTTCCTGTCTGCCCCAGCACAGCTCTTTTTCCCACCCTGGTCTAAGCCTGGTGGATTCTTGGCCCCCAAACCTGCTCGGCCACCTGACCCAGAAGTTCATTCCAACAAAGAGATGTGCCATTCCACGGCAAAAGCAAGATACGCCTGGCAAATGGAATGTCATCTTCCTCTCTCTCTCTCTCTCTGTCCTTTTAACTGGACCTCTCTATGCTTTTAACTGCCATTTTAATGATTTCGCTATGGTTTTTCAAAGGAGCGCTGTTTACACCGATTTCCCCCCACTGCCCCTAAAACTGCTGTTACTTCAATAATTTTGCTGCTGTTCCCAGGACTAATTAGTCTCAGGACTAGGTTTTTGTTTTTTTACGCCACTATCTTAGTCTTACTATTGATTTCCATTTGCTGAATTTTATCATAGCTGGAAACCGACTAGGAAATATCTATTAAGATTGTGGTGTGTATGAACATTCAAAACACACCCCTCCCCCGAAATGAGGTGTGAGGGAAATGTGCCCTCTATATGTGGAGGGGCACATTCCATATCCCAAGCTTCTTTACCAGCAAAATAATAATAATAATAATTCCAGGAAACAACAGCCTGGTTAGAATTCTGCCCCGCTGTGATGAAAGGAATCATGCCGACTCTGTTCCCAGAGAGGATCAGCTCTCCTTCCTCCTTCTTAGCTAGGGGGAGGTATTCCTTTTCATACTCCTGGTACTCCTTGCCTTTTCGCTGGCCCCATGTGGCCCCACCACAACAGCAGGATCTGTGTGGCATGCAGAAAGTTCCATGTTCGATCTCCGGAATCTTCAGTGAGGTAGGGAAAGGCTGTGGCTCAGTGGCAGAGCA
Organism: Lepidodactylus listeri; assembly: GCA_029233225.1. Taxonomy (NCBI): domain Eukaryota; kingdom Metazoa; phylum Chordata; class Lepidosauria; order Squamata; family Gekkonidae; genus Lepidodactylus; species Lepidodactylus listeri. Next base: position 30,793,775 of record JARCFY010000019.1, on the reverse strand, counting down.
TCTGCTTGGCACACAGAAGGTCCTAAGTTCAGTTCCTGGCATCTCCAGTTTAAAAGATCAGGTAGCAGGTGATTGAAACCCTGGAGAGCCGCTGCCCATCTGAGCAGGCACTACTGACACTGACGGACTGATGGTCTGATTCTGTATACGGTGGCTTCATGTGACATGGAAGACCTCAGCCTGAGACTCTGGAGGGCCCCCACCAATGGGAGCGGACGAAACTGACCTGATACAGGCCAACAGCCCAATTTGGCAGAAGAAACTGTCATCTGTGTGCCTCCACCCACCTCCTCCCCAGGAGCCACTAATTCAGCGACAACTTTCCCAAGAGATCTCCCCCCACTCCATCCTACCCGGCCCCCGAGCATGAGATTCCTCCTTCCACCTTGCTCGAACTCCCTGTCCCATCCTGCCTTTGCCATCTGCTATAGGCTGAGCCTGAGCACGGAACGACTCGAAGAAAGAGCACAAGATCGGAAAACGTGGAGAGAGCCGGCCCACAGAATCACCAAGAGTCGGACACGACTGAATGGCTAACAACAACAACATAGGTTGTGAGATTCCAGGGGAGGGACCCCGTGCTGCATCCTGCGCCGTAAGTACACTAACCCTAACCCTGCCTGTCACTGAACTATTGTCCATTCATTGTACTAAAAACGTTACTTGCCTTCTGCGGAATTGCTCCCATTGGTGGAGGACAGCCTTTTGGGCAATGCCGCTACACCTCCTCCATCTTTTTAAAAAAAATATTTACAAAACTGGGCTGGACATAAAGACGGTCTCTCACCTGGCTGGTGCCCCTCCCCGAAGCAACAGCCGCCTGGAGGGCATCCATGCTGGCTCTCTGGATCGCCTTCTCTTCCAGCCCACCCAAAAGGAGGCTCAGCCTGGAGTGGTCCTGGAAGAGATAAGCCGAGCAGCGGAGTGAATGCTGCGGCACAAAACCCGGCAGTTGCTGGGTGGTGGCCGTGTTGGAGAAAGCTTGTTTTGTCTAGAGACAAACTACTGTAAACCCAACATTCACTGCAAAGAACGTTTCTTTCTCTTTTTTTGCCATCAAGCCGCGGCTGACTTATGGTGAACCTGTAGGGTTTTCAAAGCAAGAGACTTTCAGGGCTCCTTTGCCTGCCTCTGTGTAGCAGCCCTGGACTCCCTTGATTGTTTCCCACCCAAGTACTGACCAGGGCCAACCCTGCTTAGCTTCTGAGATCTGATGACATCAGGGTAGACTGGGCTATGCAAGTCAGGATAGAGCCTATGGATATGTAAACTGCATCTCCTCGTATCCTTCCTTTGTCCCCTGCACCAGTTTGGTGTAGTGGTTTGGAGCGCGGACTCTAATCTGGGAGAAGAGGGTTTGATTCCCCACGCCTCCACATGCAGCTGCTGGTGTGACCTTGGGTCAGTCACAAGTTCTCTCAGAGCTGTTCTCTCAAGGGCAGTTCTCGGGAGAGCTCTCACCTACCTCACAGGCAGTGTGTCCCTCTAAGCTGAGTTAGTGTGAGTGAGCTAGCTCACCGTTTTTTTAGCCTTCAGCTCACACATTTTTGTCCTAGCTCAGGAAGGATGGCTCCAGAGCAAACTAACTTATGCCGTAGCCAAATCGCTCACTCACAGCTTTAACGCCAGTAGCTCACAAAGTTGAATTTTTGCTCACAAGATTCCACAGCTTAGAGGGAGCGTTGCTCACAGGGTGTCTGTTGTGGGGAGGGGGAGGGAAAGATTGTAAGCCACTCTGAGACTCCTTCAAGTAGTGGAAGACAGGGTATAAATCCAATCTCTTCTTTCTTCTCCTTTTCCATCCCCCCCCCCCCTTGCATCTACTGTGCCACTGAAATCTAGCCTGTAAGCTACTCAGGGCAGAGACTTGCCTTGCATTGCTTTGTTCATATCACCCTACAAAGCAGTGACTGTATGATAAGGGAGAAGAAGCAAGACCTTGCCCCCACTGAATTAGGATGGCTGGAGCATTCAAACGGGATTGCGTGTACAAATAGCGTGGCTTCTCCCCCACCCAAGGACTCAGCCTGCCCTTACCAGTTGGTGAGCAGAGATGGCCAGCTGCAGGGAGATATAGTTCAGGGGCCAGCCCTCCACTTTCTCCAAGTAGCCAGCCTCCAGCAGCTTGCTGAGGACCTGGAGCACTGCAAAACGGACCTACGAGGAACAGGGGAACAAAAGGCAAAGCTGGTGTGAGGCTGTGGTGAGTGTCAGACTGGGATCTGGGAGACCAGAATTCCTGTTCCCGCTCTGCCACGAAGCTCAGTGGGTGACTGTGGGCTCTCCATTCTCTTTGTTGTCGAGCAGAACAGCTACAGGGGCCTCTTAAGGTATTCCTTCCAGCCTCGGAAAGGAGCCCACCCATTGTTCCTAAGCTGACTGCTTTGGCTGGCCCCTCCATATTTCTTGATGGTTTTCATCTGGGGGAGCACGGATGGTCTGAACCATCCACTTCCAGGTTTGATTCCCCACTCCTCCACATGCAGCTGCTGGTGTGACCTTGGGTCAGCCATGTTCTTTTAGAGCTGTTCTCTCAAGGGCAGTTCTCAGAAGAGCTCTCTCAGCCCCACCTACCTCACAGGGTGTCTGTTGTGTGGAGGGGAAGGGAAAGGGACTGTAAGATGCCCTTCAGATAGTAAAGGGTGGGGTATAAATCCAATCTCCTCCTCTTCTTTTATCCAATATATGGAAGCTCGTTCAAGCTGATTGCCTGGACAAGATTCTTCATTGGCCCAGGTGAGCAGGTGAGTTTGCAACTCCATGTTTAGGCCAAGGTCATGAGTGTGCATAGTAGAACAGCTACTCTGGGTCTGCGCAGAATTTGGGGAGCTAAGGAGGGGGGGGGGGTGCCTCCAAGGTCAGGCGAGAGCTCTCCACTGATCGCTTCTGGGTGCTCCAAAAGCCGTGTTGTGTCTAGGGCTTCTAGAGAGAGCAAGTGGCAGCCAGCAGGAGAAACCTACCTGGTGGTCTGCACACTTGATTTGGGGTATTTGAGTCCCTAATTCAGACTAGATCTTTGAACTGATTAAGGAAACAGGAACTGCATGTTAGAAACGGGCCTAGAATACAACGACAGCCTCTGAGTGTGTGGGTCTTCAGTCTTTTCCATTGCTCAAACCAAACTTGAGAACTGAACTGGACCAAGGAAACTAATGTCAGCTACTGCCAAGATGTGTAAAGCTTTTTACTGCAATTTTCTGTTTTGTAGTGCCTCCACTCTTTATGGGCCACGGTGGCTCAGAGGTTAAGACGCTGAGCTGCAGACCAGAAGGTTGGTAGTTCAGCAGTTCGAGACCCGAGTACCGCGTGATGGAGTGAGCTCCCGCCTCTGGCCCCAGCTCTTGCCGGCCACATGACCACGGAGATGTCTTTGGACAGTGCTGGCTCTTTGGCTGGGAAACGGAGATGAGAACCGCCCCTAGAGTCGGATTCGACTGGCTTTCGAGCAAGGGAAACCTTTACCCCCCTTTAGAGCTGGCTTCTAAAGCAGACCATTGTTGCCAGCATCCAAGACTTGGGCCCGCTTTCCCCAGCCTTCCCCTCAGCCCCTCCTGACTCTTACCCTGATGCTGTCGTCACCCAGCACCACCTTGATGGCCTTGATACACAGCTGCCTCCTGCTCCAGAGCTCAGGCACTGAAAGACACAAGGCACAGCCTGTTGGAGAACATCTGGTCGGCCATAGGATCACCTACCACTTGGAAGACAGCTGCGATTTTATGTAAAAGGTTCCAGGCCAGGATCAAAACTGACACCCTTTCCGCAGTAGTGAAATTCCTCACATTGACGTTTTTTAAAACTGCACGTTATGTGACATTTTCCGCAGTAGATTTTTCCTCAGCAAGCGCAAACCCAAAGTCTTCTCCTTCTTACCCCACGTTTTCGGGTTTGTGCCTGGCGAGGAAAAATCTGCTGCGGAAAATGCTACATAATTGCTGTGGAAATGGTCCTAGTACCTTCCTGGCATCACTGAAACACATTAAAAAAAACACAAATAAATATGAAAAATACCTTAGGCTTTACAAAGTGCATCTGGAGTATTTAAGCAACTTGCCATGTAAAGGCAGTTCAGTATTATTATCCTGGGTCCTTACACTGGGCACCGATGATTTTGGAGAGCAATACCAGCAATGCTACACGGACTTCCTCTTGGCTTTCTTCCAGCTTCACCTGGAAAAATCCCAGCAGCTCAGAGGGGTGGGAACGGGCTGTGGGAAGGGAAAGACACCGAAGTTTCAATTAATATCGGTACAATCAGAGCTGGATTCATGCGCAAACTATAGCTTAGGGCCTCAGATTTTAAGAAGCCTCAAAATATTTTTTTTTAATTGCTAGATTTATATGATAAAATAAGCAGAGTTTTTTGGTAATGCTACGGGGCTTCTTAAGGGGCTGCAGTGGCTCAAGTGGTTAAGATGCTGAGCTGCAGACCAGAAGGTCGGTAGTTCAGCAGTTCGAGACCCGAGTTCTGCATGACGGAGTGAGCTCCCATCTCTGGTCCCAGCTCCTGCCAACCTAGCAGTTCGAAAGCAAGAAATTGCAAGTAGATAAATAGGTACCGCTTCGGTGGGAAGGTAACAGCATTCTGTGTGCCTCGGTGTCTAGTCCTACCAGCCACATGACCATGGAAATGTCTTTGGACAGCGCTGGCTCTTCGGCTTGGAAACACAGATGACCACCACATCCCTAGAGTCGTATTCGACTGGCTTTCGAGCAAGGGAAACCTTTACCTTTAACTATGGGGCCTCTTAAACTTGACATAGCTTAGGGCCTCAGCATGTCTTCATCTGCCCCACATGCCATTTACAGTTGCCAACCTCCAGGTGGCACCTGGATATCTCCTGCTGTTACCGTTGCTCTCCAGACAACCAAGATCAGTTCCCCTGGAGAAAATGGCTGCTCTGAAGGGTGGACTCTGTAGCATTATACGCCACTGAAGTCCCTCCCCTCCCCAAACTCCACCCTCCTCAGGCTCCACCCCCGAAATCTCCAGGTATTTCCCAACCCAGAGCTGGCAACCCAAGTGCCATTTCCTGTTCTTTTCTCAAAGTGCAAGGAAGTCTAGGCCCAACTAGGCTCTCATTCTCCTCATACCCAGTCGCAAGAAGATATGAGTGATTTCAGCTTGGTTCTCTCTTCCACGTTGACCAGGATACTGCATCTGTCCCCTGGTACAGATCTAAGCAAAGAAGGGGATGCCAAAAGTGGGCCTTTTTGCACCCAAAGATCTGGCAGGGAGGGTCTGGTCCACTGAAGCGAATATGCTGCAGTGTTCCCTTCAGGTACAAAGCCATTAAATGTATCCCCAAACGGGTTTTTGCCCATCGTTTTTTGAATCTTCTGCAGATTTTGCAAACTTCATTGTGCCTAACTAGAGCAGGGGGAAGACTGAAGGATTAAGCCTTGACGGGGGATTTTGTGCCTTGGAATGCAAACTGGGAAGCTGGATTGGGCCCCAGTGAGACAGGCACCCACATAGCCGGCAGCATTCGGGGCGCTGGCCTTTATGCCCTGTCTGGTGGCTCTCCAGGGCAACTGCTTGGCTGCTATATAAGACAGGATGCTAGACTAGATGGAACACCGGCCTGATCCAGCATGGCACCTCTTATATCCTTATGTCCAGGCTTACCTGGTGGGTTAGAACGCGAGCCAGGGGCTCCACATGCCTCCTGGGAATCTGGCTGTCATTCACAAGAGAAGCCTCCAAAATCTGGCTCAGAATCTGCAGCAAGCACCAGAGAATTATTTTTTTCTTATGGGATGGCTAGAGAGGCAATCTTGGGGGGGGGGGGGGAGTTGGAGCAGGGAGGTGCCAGTGTGGGCTTTGGCAGGAAGACTGCAAAGACCAAAGTCATGGGAACCTAAAAGATGAACAAGCTGGCTGTAGCATGCAGGAATGAGCCCTCAGTGAATAAGGTCTCGATGGATCCTCAACTGAAGGATCTTCTCCTTCCATATGTCCCTGTGTGCCAGCTACGGTCATCAGGTAGCTATCTGTAGGCTACCCCACCGCTTAGGGTGGCCCATCTGGCATCGACCACAGCCTGGGCCTTTTCTGGGCTCTGTGGAAGGGGCTCCAGTTTGGTGTAGTGGTTAAGAGCGCGGACTCTAAGCTGGGAGTAGTGGGTTTGATTCCCCCCCTCCTCCATGTACAGCTCCTGGTGTGACCTTGAGTCAGTCATAAATTGTTTCAGAGCTATTCTCTCAAGGGCAGTTCTTCAGAGAGCTCTCTCAGCCCCACCTACCTTACTGGGTTTCTGTTGTGGGGAGGGGAAGGGAAGGGAAGGGAAAGAAGATTGTAAAATGTTCTGAGGCTCTTTTGGGGAGTGAAGGGTGGGGTATAAATCCAATCTCTTCTCTTCTTCCCTGAAGAGGTGAGAGGGGCCCCCTCCTTGGAGATCTTCAGGTGACACTGCAAAGCCAGCCTGTTTGGCAGGGCTTTTGGGGGGAGGGCGGTTTTGAACAGCAGGCATCTTTCAAGAGCGGGAGGGGGGAGGGATTTGGGGTTTGTTATTTTACCTTTGGTTTTAGCTGGGGGTGGCTTTAATTATCATTGTAAGCCACCTTGAACCAAGAGGAAAGGCAGGACAGAGGCATTTTAATCAGTCAATCAAACGATCAATGCAGCATGTTGCACTGGGGGAAGCAAGGCGGGGGGGATTCATTGGCTGATCGAAACTGGTGATTGGTTGTAAACAGGGAGAGGCTTGCCTTCCACTGGATAGGCTGCGAGTTTATACTGTTTCTCCACAATTTGACAGCAATGAATATTTGTTGGAGAAAAGGAGACAAATCTTGCCAACTAAATAAATGTAAGTAAAAAGAGTAACTGAGCGGTGGCGGGGGGGAGAGGAAAGGCACTGCCCCTGACACTTCTGCAGAATTTGTGCAGTGGGCCACAGCAGCTCTCCCACCTGCTCACCTTTGTGACATGCACGGCCTCAACGCCACTCTCATACTGTGCCATGAGCAGAGAGATGTCACCATGAATCTGAGCCTGGAACTCCTTCTGGGTCAGCAGGATGCTCAGCATGGGGCCCAGCACCTTCAGAATAGCCAGCTTGACCTGCCAGGAAGGGCAAAAATGGGTGCCGGAGGGGAAGGGAGACATTATTGCTTTATAGCCCAAGACCTTGCCAACTTAAAAAAGTGTTTCTTTCACTCTCTCCTTTCAGCGATCACCAGCACGAGCCCTGGGCAGACAGCATGGCCACTCCACACATCCCCTGCAGGAAGTACCAGTCCTAGCTGGTTGGCATCTTACCTGGGCATTGCTCCCTGAAAGCCAGATGCGGGTGATGCAGGCGTAGAGTGGGAGAAAGTAGGTGGCAAACTGCTGGACACTGAGGCGAGGGTGTGAGCTCCTCTCCCAGGTTCGCAGGTAGATCCGAATCGCCCCACATATCTGCTCCAGGGCTTGGGGGGCAAGGGGGAGGGAAGAGACAGAGGACAGACCACATTAGTACCAGGCCAGAATTCTGCTTCTGCGGGAGAGATGATAGTTGGGACAGTTATCGTCTCTGACAAGTATTGCGGTGCCCTTGAATAGTAGGAGAGACAATCCCACAGTTGACCTTCCTCTGTATTGCTTTGAAACAGAATCTCCTGACTTTCTCTTCTGACCAGTGTTCCCTCTAAGCTGAGTTGGTGTGAGCTAGCTCACATTTTTTTCAGCCTCCAGCTCCCAGATTCTTGTCTTAGCTCAGGAAGGACAGCTCTAGAGCAAACTGATTTATGCAGCAGCCAAATCACTTGCTCACAACTTTAACGCCAGCAGCTCACAAAGCAGAATTTTTGCTCACAAGACTCCACAGCTTAGAGGGAGCATTGCTTCTGGACCAGAGTTTTCACTGGTTGTTAATGCCACCTTTCTAAGAGAGTCAAGAACCTGCTCAGTGGCACTCCAACTGCTCTGCATACAAATGGTCCCTGGTCCGATGTCTGGCATCTCCCAGTTAAAGGATGAGAAAGGCCCTTCCCGACACTTTCTACTGGCGATCCTTTAACTGGGAGTCACAGTCAATAAACACAATTCTGGCTAACAGACCAGCTACAACTGTCTGTACTAACTGAGGGCTGGGCACGAGACGTTTTGCTCAAACCTCAGTTAGTACAGCCGGTCTGATGGGCTGATCGTAGCTGGCTTGTTATCCAGAACTGTTGTGCAGCAACTTCATGTGTTCATGTTCAGAAACAGACCACTCGTCCATCCATCCTGTGAAAGGATTGTCAGAAGCCAGCACAGGGCAGAGAAAGGCCTTTGACGATACCTGCTGCTACATCCCTCACCAAAGAAAATATCCTTGAAAGACTGCAAATGAAGACAGAATTTGATCTGCAGGGTCATTCTTGTACGAACTGACAAGAGCAAGAGACAATATCATCTTGGGGGTGGGTGGGTTGCTTTTTGTCTACAGAAGTCAGAAGCGAGGGGCTTCCAAGCACCATGCAGGGTGGTGGGGTGCTGTGTACTTCCAGCCTGCGCTCTGATACTCAGACCTCTCCTAGGCACCACAAGAGGAGCATTCGCCATTTCGCCTCCAGACAGCAAGACTTGTCAAGCGGTTAGGCAGGGGCTTGGGGGAACTGCTCCATCTAAGGCTTGGGCCTGGCAAAACTCACCCAGGCAGAGGGCCCTGCGCCGCCTGCCATCTTCCATCCAGCGCATGGTGGTTTGCAGGGTAGTAAGGGTGATGCCCAGGAAAGGGACACAGCCGTACACTGGAAAAAGAGAGAACCAGGCAGGCAACTGATGCAGGACAGAGAGTGGCCAGTTAGGTATGGGGAATGGGACGCTTTTTCCTGGCCCTAGCAAAGGCGAGAGCCTTGTACCCTCTGCAAACCTTATACAAAAGCAAATAGAGTGCTCCCCCATCTTAATTTAGGAAGGAGTCTCAGAGCGGCTTACAAACTCCTTTCCCTTCCCCTCCCCACAACAGACACCCTGTGAGGTAGGTGGAGCTGAGAGAGCTCTTTCGAGGACTGCTCTTGAGACAACAGCTCTGAAAGAACTTGTGACTGACCCAAGGTCACACAAGCAGCTGCAATGTGGAGGAATGGGGCATCAAACCCGGTTCTCCCAGCTTAGAGTCCACACTCCTAACCACTACACCCAACCGGCTCCCACTTTGGTTCTCAGACGCTGCAGCAGCTCTTTGTATTCTGGTGCTGGAAAGTGCCGTCAAGTTGCAGCTGATTTACAGCGACCCTGTAGGGTTTTCGAGGCAAGAGACGTCCAGGGGTAGTTTGTCATTGCCTGCCTCTGTGTGGCAACTCTTGACTTCCTTGGTGGTCTCCCCTCCAAATGCTAACATACTTAGCTTCCAGGATCTGATGAGATCGGGCTAGCCTGGGCCACCCAGGTCCGAGCCTTTGTACTTTGGCCCTTCGTATTTGGGACTGCTTTTCTACATGCCAGTGGACAGACCACAAGGAGAACGAGGAATGCCCTGTGTCCGCATTGCTAGGTGAGTTGGGGAGGGGTAGGAAAAGAGGGGCATCTTGCCATTCCCTCCCCCTGCTTCCTGCCCTTCTACCGTTGTTGGCCGCCATCTTGCCCAGGGTGAGGAGGAGGAACTCGTCGGGTTGCACAAAGGGCTTGAGCTGCTTCTGAAGCTCCATCATGATGGGGTTGAAGTGACGGCGGGCAAAGGTGGCCAAGGTACTGCTGGCGGCCACCTGGAGCTCACGGGGGACCCCTTGCTGGAAAAGAAGGCAGGGGTCACTACCAGCAACAGGGCGTGGGATGCCAGGAAGAGGGGGAAAGAGACAGGGGCAACAAGGCAGCAGGGAGTGACAGCCCCAGAACTAGGGTTGCCAGCTCCAGGTTGGGAATTACCTGGAGATTTTGGGGGTGGAGCCTGAGGAGGGCGGGGTTTGGGGAGAGGAGGGACCTCAGCAGAGTATAATGTCACTGAGTCCATGCTCCAAAGCAGGCAGTTTCTCCAGGGGAACTGATCTCGGTTGTCTGGAGATCAATTATAATAGTGGGAGATCTCCAGGTGCCTCAGGGAGGTTGGCAACCCTCCCCAGAACCTGTCTGCAACAGTTCTTGCTCGGTACGGGGTCAGGTGAAATGCTGAAACCGTTGAGAGAGCCTTTCCCTTTTCTAAAGGGCAGCTTCAACCAGTTCTCAGATGTTTTGGATGACAGGAAAGGGCTTGCAAGGAAGATTCACTGCATTCTTCTTGGGGGGGGGGGTGTTAGGAAAAGAGAATCCCTCCTGCTAGACATAGGCTGCCACACCGTTTGTTTGCTTTGGACAAAAGTCTGTGTCTGAGAACCACGGGAAAACTCTCCATGGGAAAGCTCTCCATTGAGACTGGACCTGCACCTCCCCATGTCCCTCCCTCTAGGGTCCAAAAACAGAAAGATCCTCCAGGGCTCGTAATTGCAGAAAGATTTGTATTTGAGGTGTGCGTAGAAGTGAAGGGCCTCTACAGTGATGGCACCATGACGGTGTACACTCAGTGAGTTTCAGTCCAGCTTTTGGAAACTGTTTTACTTTGCCCTGGTGCCGGTCTGCACTTTTTTGTTTGTACTGATTTATACTCTTTTTGGTTTAGATAATTTGCATCATGTGGTTATGAGCATGTATGTCAGAAACATCATACAAGGGTGCAGGAATTAGGGGAAAGCTGGCCAATTGCCCCAGGGCCCCAAAGGTCAAGGGGCCCCAACTTATTGGTTCATATTGCTTTTGCATAATGTTGTGCCTCGTTGACTTTCAGGGCAGTAACTTCTAGAGACAATCAGCATTCCTCCTTATTAACCAATATTGTCAGTAAACAATACACACTAAACGACGTAATGAACGTATTGTGTTCTCTGTACTTCATTGGGCAGGCTTAAGTCCGGCTATTCCAGAGAGGTAGCTGTGGTCGACTATTGCAGCAAAACAGAACAAAAATCCGGTGGCACCTTAAAGACTGATGGAAAGTGCCGTCGAGTCACAGCTGACTTATGGCAGCCCTGTAGAGTATTCAAGGCAAGAGACATTCGGAGGTGATTTGCCATTGTCTGCCTCCGTGTCACAGCCCTGGCATTCCTTGGAGGTCTCCCATCCAAACACAAGCCAGGGTTGACCCTGCTCAGCTTCCCAGATTTGACGAGATTGGGTCAACCTGGGCTATCCAGGTTAGGGCACCTTAAAAGATTAGCAGCACTTATCCCAGTGTGGGCTTAGTGAGCTCTGACTTGTGAAAGTTCACACCGGAATAAAGGTTAGTCTTTAAGGTGCCACCGGACTTGTAAGACAGGCCACGTCTTGAAAAAACAAAACAGCAGCAAGCAGGGAATGCTTCCGGCCGCTGCCCCCTCACCTCTGGAGATGCTCTCAGCTGCTTGGAGGCCACAAGGATGAAATCCTGCAAGGGCTCCACCTCCAGGCCATGCTCCAGCATGGCCCTGAGGCTGCGGTACACAGCCACCTTCTGCCAGGCCGACACCTGCGGAGAAGGGCAGACTCCTGAACGGTGCCCCTGGTTTCCGGCCAGCCTCATGCACGAGGCCACGATGGGGCAATGGCAGCTGCTGCACCTGCCACCTTCTAAGGAGGGTCCATGGAGTGGTAGAGCACCAGCTTTGCATTATGAAGGCCCCAACTTCAGCCTGTGCTAGCTGGCAGCCAGGAGCGGGAGGGGAGAGGAGTTGGGTGAGGGCTAACAGGGCAGGGGTAGGAGAGAAGCAAGGTTCTTTACTTCATCTTGCCGGAGCGTCACCATGAGGACTGGCATCACAGCCGCTGGCCGGACGCGAGCTGCTCGCAAGATATGAAGGACCGCCTCCTTCTGGTCTGCGGGTTCCGGTAGCTGCAGGAGGTGGTTGATGGAGCAGAAGACGCCTGGATGGAAGATGGAGGCAACAGCCTGCTAAGGTGATAAGGATAAGGCATGACCGTAGTTGCACAGGAAAGCTCTCAAGCTCTCATGCACTTCAGAGTTGAAAGGTGGAACTCCCTCAAGCTTCTAGTCCTCATGGACTGTAGGGACAGGCTTGAAAGTCTCTGAGCAACATCTGCTGAAACTGCAGCATTGGACACACATTGCTCAGAAGGGACTTTAGCTATCTTATCCTGGGAAGGGTGTTTGTGTGTGTTAAGCTATACAGCTCCCTGATTCACACCCTCCCTCCCTGGTAGTTTCCCAGCCTTACTTCCACTGGATGGTGTTTCTTCATCAGCCATGCTCTCATGTTGCTTCTGTTGCGCGCCCTCTGTCCAGTTGCCAGGCGGTCAACAGTGGCCCTGGAGGAGAAATTTACACCAGGCATTCACCCTCCCTAGCTCCACCACCACCACGTTGCAGATTTTTTTTTAATTAATCTCGGGAGTTGGAGGGGTCTGCCAGGCTCAGCTAGTCCAGCCCCCTGCCAATGCAGGAACTATAGTTATAACATCCCTGACAAGTAGATATCCAATCCATACTTTAAAACTGTAAGGGTTTTTATAAAATGTACTTCCTTTTGCTTCCCTTTCTGACACACTTCCGGTGATGTCAGGGGGTGTGGCATATGCTAATGAGTTATGCTAATAGGTATGCTAATAAGCTCCTGCACCTCTTTTTCTACAAAATGACCCCTGACCATCGTCGAAGGGTTAAATTTAGAGTTTTAATCTTGATTTTTATTGTGTTATGTTAATGTTGTACCCTGCCTGAGCCCGCTTGCAGGAAGGGCGGGATAGAAACTGAATCAAATAAATAAGTAAAACAGCAAAATTCGGCTTTAAAAAAATCCTGCCAACTTTTGCCAAATGTCAGTTTAGCTTCAGAGTCTGGAGAATTGATTATCAGGGTCATCCCGGAACAAGGACCGGGTTTCCCTGACATCCTGCAAAGAGGCTGTAGGGTCCCCCGTTAATTAACAACAAGGTAACTTGGAGCACACCCTGCTGGTTGAGTGAGGCCTCAGATCTCACCTCAATTAGGCCCCAAGGATGATATCACTGGAGAGAGAGGCAGGATGTGAAGTTTGCCAGCAGCACTGTGCCCAGAAGACAAAGGCAGGGAGACCTTGGCCAGTGGAACAGCAGCACTGAGAATGCTTTGTGACATCACTGGGAAGCAGAAGGCCAAGCTGTACTAAGTCACCTTCTTGAACAGTGGGCAACATTCAAATGGGGTGGACACAGGAATGCGTGGTGCATCCCAGAAGAAAACAAGAGAGCTTTTCTCTGAACACCCCCAGAGAGCAAGCTGTACAGACTGCAGGGAGTGAAAGCACCAATCCCCCAGATCTCAGAAATGAGACCTATCAGGGTAGTGATTCTGGCACCCTTTTTGCACCTGTGCTGAGATCTAGTGTCCAAACTAATCGGAAAAGATCAAGAAAGACAGTGACAGTTGTGAGACTGCTGACAGTGGCCTTGGAGGAGAAATGTATACCTCTGCTTATTGAATGCAACGTTTTCTGATTATGTACAGACATGTATTATTTCTTTGATATTAAATAATAAATTTAGAATGTTCTTTTTTAACAAAGCCACGATACTTGGAATGGCTGAATGGACTCCGCTTGCAGGCAGGAAGCAGCGTATTATGAGAACGCAGGGGGTGGCAACTTCTCACGATTTCAACCTATTTTTTTTACCATGAACAAACTCTTCTAGAGATCCATTTAGTTAGAAAATGTTATTTTAAAGTATTCCTTGTCCTGTGCTATAAACTCTTCCACTTCACAATAATAACAAAAGACACCTAACTCGCAAAACATAAAACATAAACCCTCTTTTCCAAACATTAGACCCAGTCCCGCTGCTAAGCCATCAGCCTAAAGGCTAGTCCAGGTAAGAACATCCCGATTCCACCTCCAAGACAAGCTCAGACGTGGCAGAACTCCAGGGATGTCCAGCACCCCTCGGTAAGAAGTTGGCTTTGATGTCAAGACAGCTAACCCAAAGAGAGGAAGCCTAACAAAAAGAACTCAAGACTGAAGTCCAACAAAAAAGTGATCTGGGACGGGAGGACAAGGAAGAGGCTGGTGAGGGTCCCCCTTGTCAGACGCGAGAAGGTCCACAGTCTCACACAGGCTTCATGGCAGCTGTCGATTTGGGCTGCTAAATGCTGCTGCTGCTGCCAAGCTAGAAGTCACCTTCCCGACGGCTGCTGTGGCCCAGATGGAATTTTAGAAGATTTTTTGAGGCTCGTTCATAGCATGCAGCTTTACCCAAGTGCTCTACTGGCATTTTATTCTTTGGTTCTGCAGAGCTGCAGCCAAAGTTTAAGAGGCAGGGCGGCTGATGCCACAGGCTGAGGGAGGGGGGAGCAGGAGAAAGACTCGTATCCATCCTGTGAAGAATGAATTCTTGCTGCTTTTTGCCATGTCGGGCCCTGGATAAAGACTGGTTGTTTCTCTGGGATGCTGGGATGCATTCTGTGCTCAGGCTCCTCTGCGCCATCAACAAGGAAGGAACACACTATGCAGCCAATTGACAAGTGCGCCCTCCAGAGGCAGAGGTCTGTTCCAGCACAGAGGTCTGTTAATCTTGTCGATAAGGAGGAGGAGCGCCTGACAAACTTCTCCTCCCAGACTGAGGAGCTGCAAAGAGGCTGGTACAGGTGGAGTTCACAGCTGGGCGGTGGAAGTACTGATCAAGTCCTGGGGAAGACTCTCTCGGGCCTCCTGCATCCGTCGCCGAGCCCGCTGGAATGCCTCTGCAACCAAGCAAATTTTTTGCAGGCGTCAAGCAAGAGATTCAGCCGGAGTCACTCCTCCCCACCTGAGATTTAGGGTAAGGGAAAATGCCCCAGTCTGTGGCAGGTAAGAAACAGCCTCCACATAGGGCTCTATATGATCTGCATTTGGTAGCCCGACTCCTATACCGTCAAAGATTCAAACTGAACAAGTTATCTGAATACAATTTATATCTAATTTCCAAATTGTCTGGGCTTCTGTTAGCCAAGGTAGAAGGTGACAAAGGAGACAAGGAGCACCAAACCCTCGCTATTACTTTGACTTCTGAAAATCCTGCTCAGCCACTCCTACCTACCTGCCCCCCCCCCCCCCGGTCTCCATTCAGTATGACCCCAAGGCTTCTGAGCTTCTCTGTACAAACACAAAGGACTACAACTTTTTTTAAAGTGTGTATCAAATTCTTCCCCTAAGCAGCATATACAGTTCTCTTCAAATGTCTTTCACATCTAAGAGCATTTAAATATGTAATTGCTTTAACCAGAAGAAGGGTAGTTGCTCAGTCTATGGGATGGAACTACGGATGCCAGCCTCCAGGTGGGAGCTGTGGGTCCCCTAGAATTACAGCTCATCTCCAGACCACAGAGGTCAGTTCCTCTGGAGGAAACTGATGCTTTGGAGGATGGACCCTATGACACTGAACCCCACTGAGGTCCCTGTCCTCTCCAGTTTCCACCTCCAAATCTCCAGGAGTTTCCAGACCTGGAGCTGGCAACTCTAGCTGAAACCTAGGGAAAAGGGAGTGGTCTTATGGTGGCCACATGTTCCCTAACCTTTTCTTTTAAAGAAGATTAACATTCAGACATATGCCCATAAATGGCCCATAACAATTTCCTTAACCATCTGTGACATTTGTACATGGCCCTTCTTCCAAAGAGCTCAGGATGGCATACCTTGTTCTCTCCGTTTGGCCTTCATAACACCCCTGTGATGCGGGTTTGGCTGAGGTGAAGGTCACCCAGTTGAGCGTTATGGCTCAATGAGCCAGTGTGGTGTAGCGGTTAAGAGTGGTGGACTATAATCTGGAGAACTGGCTTTGATTCCCCGCTCCTCCACATGAAGCCAGCTGGGTGACCTTGGGCCAGTCACAGTTCTCTCAGAGCTCCCTCAGCCCCACCTACCTCACAGGGTGTCTGTTGTGGGGAGGGGAACGGAAGGAGGTTGCAAGCCACTCTGAGACTCCGAGTGATGGGTGGGGTACAAATCCAACTCTTCTTCTTTTTCTTCAGGAGGGTTCTGAGCCCCAGTCTTCCCATTCTTAGTCCAATATTAACTATTGGGCATTCGGACTTTTTGGGCAGAGAAACTGGAGGGTGTTCTCAGTGCAAAGCATCCCTGGCAGCAAACACCTTTACCTAGGACACTGTAGAGGGAGCCCTGCTGGCTGAAGCCGCCCAGCCGGTCCAGGACACTCTGCATGCGCTTCTTCATAGAGCTGGACTCCAGGAAAGCCCTACCAAGAGAGAAGCCCCAGATCAGAGTTCAGAACTGGCACCTCGATGCTTTCCGTAACGACGACAGAACCATTCTCCCTGGGAAGGCGAGGGGCGCCACCTTTAGACGATGTTACAGAGGTGCTGTCAGGCCATTTTGTCTTCTAGGGCTTTGCAGGGGCTGCAGGCACCTTCTTGGGTGGAGGCTTATTGTACTTAAGTGTGTTTTAAAACTTTGGAACCAGTAAGCCGACTTGAGTCACAAGGGAAATGTGGAGCATAGCATCATAAAATAACCAAGCTTGGGCTTGAAAGTCAAGTAAATACGACTGGCATTCAGGCGTTTCATCCCTCCCACCTCCTTGAACGTGAACCCAGAGAGGAAGTGGACCCCCCTGTTCTGACTTCTTCCCTCTCTGGCTGAGGTCATCACTTACTTGGACTGCTGCAGGCAGTTCAGCCTGAAAGTGACGCTGCCTGTCGTCTCCGTGCGGAAGCCGAACCGGCTCAGGCGGTCACCCTGCCAGAGGAGCACCAGGTCGTTACAGTGACCCTCAGAACTTCCCCTCTCCTGCCCACACTTCCCCTACAGCTTGCCCAAGTTCTTCCTCCTCCAGTTGTGCAGTGGGACATCCTGCAAGCCAAGCCTCCAGACAGAGGGAGAGAAAGAGACCCCATCACCCTACCGTTGCACAGACTCACCTGGAAGGTGCTGGGCACCCTGGTGTAGGTCAAGTCTTCAAGTTCCGGAGATCCCCCGATGAAAAATCTCCGCAGTTCTGAGACGGTGCCAAGTTCCACTGGACGCCAAGTGGAAACAGTCAAGGTATGAGTCCCTAAGCCACATATATGGAAGAGACCACCAGGTTCAGCTGCCTGCCTGACCAAGCCGAGAACTGATGCTGCTTAGCACCCCACCCATCTGCTGCCCAACACGGCACAAAAATCACCACTAGAAAACGCCTGTGGAACAAGAACAGGCGACTCACGGAATGGAGCCAAGACACATGCTGTGAGCAAAGGAAAGCCAAAGCAACTCAGGTTGACAAACCCTACTGGACCTGGGGGGGGGGGGGGGGGACACTTGGCTCCACCTTGTTTATATATGTTGCCTTTCTTTCAAGGAGCTCAGAGGATGATACCCTCTCATTTTTGCCTCTCAAGAACTCCAGGAGGGAGATCAGGCAGGGAGAGTGCCACCCGCAAGGGCTTTGGTGCTGAACGGGAAGGGCACTGTGGGTCTCCCACAGCCCAGGCTCAATGCTCTCAGTGCTGGAAGTAGGAGTTGCCACCAGTGCTTTTAAAAAACTTTTCACTAGCCCTGTTCCTGCGCCCAAAAGCTCAGCCAGTAAACCTCGTCCCTTCAGGTGAGGGAGAGTTTCCTGGCCAGGCTTCCACCACCTGACAGGAGAATAGCCAGCAAAGGAAAAAAGGAGGTGGCCACATTTTAGACCGGTGAGTTATCACAGGAGACTCTGCTGGATGCGATTCTGCAAGTGACAACTTCTGTCTCTGGTTGCAGGATTCTTTGGTGGCTCACAGAGCCATGGGAATGAAACCAGAGAGAATCGACGTGACATAGACAGTAGAGTCAGACTGGGCTGGAGAAGCCAGTTTAGTGTAGTGCTTAGGAGCACTGACTCTAATCTGGGAGAACCAGGTTTGATTCCACTTTCCCCCCACATGCAGCTGCTGGTGTGACCTTGGGTCAGCCACAAGTCCTCTCAGAGCTGTTGTCTCAAGAGCAGTCCTTGAAAGAGTTCTCTTAGCCCTACCTACCTCACAGGGTGTCTGTTGTGGGGAGGGGAAGGGAAAGGGAAAAGAGATGGTAAGCTGCTCTGAGACTCTGAGTTAAGGGTGGGGTATAAATCCAATCTCTTCTTTTCTTCTTCAAATTGTGGCTCAGCCATTAAGCTCCTAGGCTGACTTGGTGCCAGTCACACTTTCTCTTAACCTAAATCATGGGGTCGTTGCGAGGCGCAAGGGAGACAGCCGTGGACACAACACAGAGCTCCTTGCAGAAAGGAAGGGATAAAACCAGAATGAATGTGTGTGGGGGGGAATACCCTCACCAATTACAGCAGAAAGGGGGACCCATCAAAATCTGCTTTAAAAGGTATCTGCCATAACTCTATCCACCTCTGTGTTGAACCCAATATAGTGTTTTTAATCCCAAACGAGTTGCAGCGTATAAAGTGGAGGCTATGCAAATTGAGGGACCGCACCCCCCATCTCCCCATGCCAATACCGGGCTGTGAATGTGCCACAGAGGCACAGTCCAGCTTTTTACCTGGTGTTGCTGGCAGCATCACAAACCCATAACCTTCAACACGATACCTCTGCCAGAAATCCAAGGAGAGGACCTCGAAGTAAAGCACGGGCCACTGGGGGAGAGAGCCTGCCAGGGAGAGAGAGAGGAAGTCATGGAGATCGCAGCCTATTGTCACCCCTTGTCTTGGCCCTTCCTTTGGTGAAGACAGATTCATGGAGGGTGATGCTGGGGCATGGCCCTCCATCACACCGGCCTGAAAATTTTTGGTGTTGGAGGTGAAAACCCTACATCGCAGGGGGCGCCCCCTCCCCCCAAGAAATTCTCCTGCATATGCCTCACTGGAATGAATGAGAGCTGTGCATGACTGCCTCCTATTGATTCAATTGGCCTGTGCAGAACGTCCCCGGGGATTGGACCCTGTGCCTCAGAGCCATCCTCCTCTCATGCTGATGCCCATCATCTGTTGCCCGACTCAGCTGCCTCGTCCCCCATGACAGCCCCCCTCATCGGCACGCACTGCAGGGTTGCCCGATGACTCACCTTCCAACTCATCCTCCTGGGTAAAGAACACCTCCAGAGTGAAAGGGAAGGAGAAGAAGGCCACCCTGTCCTGGGAGTGAAAGAGCCAAAGTCAGCCTCCAGACAGGGCAGGAGGAAACAGAGCGACCTGGCGTCTGCTACAGTGGTGGTAGCGGGAACCTTCGGCCTTGCAGGCAAGGAGCTCCGGCACTGAGCCCGAGCCCCAGTCCCGCCCCAACGGATAAGGGAGAGGTCCACCAGTTGATATTTACCACGACAGCTAAAGGTAACCCTGCGCATTCAGGAACAGTCTGCTACCCCTTTTTAATTAATTAATTAATTCATTCATTTTATTGATTTGATTTGTATCCCGCCCTCCCCACACAGCAGACTCAGGGCGGGTTTTCTCATCCATAAATATACAAAATAACAGGTAAAACCAATTAAAACACATCAGAGTAAAAATAAAGATTATAATTTCAAAACTTCTAACCAGAGCCTCAACAGATGAAGTCTGCCACAAATTGGGTTCCAGGGAGTTACTCAGATCTGGGTCACTGGAGGGGAGCCCCAATAATGGGGGGACACCCGCTGAGAAAGCCCTGGCCCTAGTTGTAGCAGGATGGACATCTCTGGGGACAGGGACCACCAGGAGATGCTGGCTCACAGAACGTAGTGCCCTACGGGCTCAAAGGGGGAGAGGCGGTCTCGAAAATATGCCGGCCCCGGTCCGTATAGGGCTCTGAAGGTCAGCACCGGCACCTTGAAATGGATCCAGTACTGAGCAGGCAGCCAGTGCAGTTGACTGCTCTTTTCATAACTACTGTTGTTTTCATCGAGACTTTTGGTCTTTCCCCCCAATTGCTTATTTCTGTGTTCAGCTGCTGGTTGTAAGCGGCTTTGAACTTGCAGAGATACGTATTTATATTTTAATCAAATGTATTTAGTTGGTAGATTGGTGAAATTGAGCTGCTCTGCGATGTGAAGTGCAACAGACTTCTCCCAACCACTGGCCTCAACCATCTTGACTGCAGTCAGTACGATTACTATTAGCCTCTAAGTCAGTTCATTTGACTTCCGTTTTTAGACACAATAAAAGATCTTCAGTGGCCTCGTGTCCCGTTATTTGCTCAACGCAGAATAAAACCACCTTGCAAATCGTTTTCACCACACCAGTATCTACCACTCGTTAGCAAGATTACAAATAATTTTCATGGTGTAAGATGTTGAGTGCCATGGATACTGCATTTAAAAAAAAAATTCAGTCATTTTGATGGCCATTAAATAATTGGAAGTATTATTCCAGGTTCATTTCAGGCATCTGGTGGAACTGAGAACTGTAAATATTTGTTCCAGTTCCCAGGGGAAATGCAAGTGAAAAATAGAAAACCCTGCGCAGACATACATGCCTCTTACCTTGCCAATGACCCTGGTGGCACAGGTCTGTGTCACCCCAGACAGCTGTTGGGATGGGGGGCATGACCAGCCTACAAGAGGGAATCAGAAGAGTTAGCTCTGCAGGGAAGGAGAACAGGAAGCAGGAGGTGATGCTGGGCTAAAAAGGGGAGGAGCCCCATACCCCTCCCCCCCCCCCGCTGTATGCTGAGTGCTTGGCATTAGATTGGAGCCAATACAGGCAGCCCACACTTATTGAACAAACAAGTATTTCAGTCTCTAACAACATGGACCCTGGTGAGAATGGAAGCCCAAACAGGAGGAGTGAGTAGTGCCACATTTTCCAGTAAAAAAGAAATGGCATATTAACCGCATCCCCGGACCACACCCCCAGTTGACGGTGCACCAACAGATACTCAACGAAAGCAGCTGCAGAAACTGGATGAATTATGGAAGTGTGCTAGGTGTAGCGTTTGTAACATCGGACAAATTCCTGGTGGTGGGGGGGGATCATATCAGCATTGCTCCCAGGCAGCCTCTACTTCAAAGGCCAGATCTTGAAGGGGATGTGACACCAGGTAAACTGTGCCTCCAAGCACAAAGCCAGAACCCAGAAACAAGTAGAAGGAAGCATTCTTACGGGTTACCTAAGTTGAGAGCTCCAAAGCCCAGCTGTGCAGGCACAAGTAGCCACGGTTCCCCGCTGCAGTTTGTCAGGGTGGCTTCACAACAACGCAACATCACACCACAGAGTACGCCGAAGATCCCCATAACATTTGCTGAGGAACCCCTCTGTGTGGTATGCATCACGCCACTTTCACCCGGCTTCCCAGAATTCCACTTTTTGTTTACTCACGGCTGGGCAGCTCCAGGAAAAAGTGGATGTAGAGATTGTTGTACTCGTAGCCCTGGGCTGAGACTAAGAGAAAGAGGCAACAATAGATCACATCCACTCTAGCCTTCCCTGGCAAGAAGTGCAGAGACCTAGCTCTCAAGCAAAGCCTGCCCCACCCACTTCCACCAGGGCAGAGCAGCACTCGGCATGCGCAGCTGCTGAAAAGTTGACTGCATGCACCCCTCTCTAGGAAAAAGAGCACGGAATCACGTGTGGGCAGCAACTAGTTTTCTCTCAGCCTAGAAGCTGCAACTTTCTCAAGCAGCTACAATGAACCCCACTTAAAGGGGGTAAGACCAGACCAGAAGCAAAGAAAGGCCAAATTAAGAGAGTGCCCCCCAAAACAGCTACAAGAGACAGGAGACAGAAAGGAGGAACCCATGCCTTAAGCCCCTGCACTTGCTCTAGCCAGAGCACCCCTCATTTCTGGGCTCAGGCTTCCTCCACTCTCAGTCCAATCCCCAGAAGCAGCCCACTTTGCCCAGTTTAGAGAGCACTTTAACATCCCTGGGACTTCTCTAGCAGTGTGTGCGCATGCGTGCGGGGGGGGGGGGGGATCACCAAGGGAGGCAGCAGGGCAGGCACTTCAAAGAGCCTCTTACCTATTTCACCGTTAATGAAGAGTCGCAGTGACCCAGGAAGAGTCTGTAAGAGCGAGCAGAGAGATGTCAGAGATGGGTCCCTCATGTGCAAAGGCAGCCCTCCTCTGCTGTCAGAACCTTTCCATAAAATGGCACACACATTCCCTGCTTGTGAGTCTGAATGCCTGGACTTGCCGTCCCTTAATTTTGAAGTGTATTTTGAGGTTTAACCTTTTGGCCTCCGGCACCATCCTGCTGTTCATTTCTAATTTGCCACATTCTGACTAAAGCTCATTTGACAACCCAAGAAAAAAACAGCCGTCCCTCACACCTTACAACCCCTTCTTGCCTTCTTCTGCTCTTAGCAAATAATCACCTCTTTGAACAAACAGCACGGAATTCCATTAATTTGCACAACACACAGGAGTCTCATTCTTAAGATAGCTTTTAACAGAGACACATGCACAGTACCAAATTCAGCTGGCCAATGTGATGCTCTCTGCTGGGAACTGAACCAGCTTCTGGGCCTGGCAGCACAAGCAGGAGGTGCCGGCTCATGACCTCTGCCCTCATCCAGGAAATGGCTACCTTCAACACGCACACACGAGTTACTCACCATCTCAAAGTCAGAGCCAACGAGTCCTTGGAGGTACTCCTTGTGCCGACTGTACAACTAAAGAAAAAGGCACAAAGTAAGGAGTAGCTCCGTCAAGCATCTGAGGACACAGAAATCAAAACATCTCACATGTCCCCTCCAAACACACATTTTTTCTCTAGGACAGCTACGAAAGCAGCCAGGTATCAGCGGAGCAAAACGCTTCTTTTGGGAAACTTCCTTTCTGGCTGGATTTTGGGCAGATCGCAGGGTTGGTAATCAGATCTGTGGTGGTAAGGATGTGTGTGGCTGGTGAAAAGGGGGGTAGAGGGTTGTCGCCTCTCGAGGAGGTGCCCCACTGGTAACTCCAGAGGCAAAAACATGGTTCTGTACCACAGGATGAGTCACGCTGCCTGCAGCTCCATCTTCACCAAAGTTTCGATGGGCCTCTGACACCTGGCAAGGCAGCCTGGCCCTGTCTTCCCCTCCACAGTGCCTGGGCTGCAATGGCAGCCTGCCCACACCCTAAACTCCATCTATGCACTCACGAGCAACAGGAGGGGACCCTTACATCCTTGAAGACGCGCTGCTCTCGCTCCTCCTCCTCCCGCTGCACCATGGCTGAGGCGTTCTCCAGAGTGTACTTCCACAGCTCCCGCTTTTCACCTTCCAGCTCAATCCTTCGCAGCCGCAAACACCAAACATAAGACTCTGAGAACATGACAAGGCTAAAGGGCCTGTAAGCGGCCTCCTCACTCTCCCCTATGGAGGAGGGCAGCAACTGGGCTCTTCAGCACCTGCAATCGGTCTCGATCCCCACCCATCCCAAGGACTAACTAGCTTGGGATTCAGGGCTCACTCTACTCACCGGTAAGCCCCTTTTGTGCCTGTGAAATCCGGCTTGACTGTGATGACTCCATTGCTGTCCACCCTGATTGTGCAGAGGACGTGCTCACAGTCCCCATGGCCGGGTCTGTGGAAGTATCAGTATGAAAACGGGCCTGCGCTCCCAAAGCCCAAAGAGCCTGGCAGCACAGGACTCTCTGCCGAGTGTAGCTCATGGGGATCCTTTCTTATGAAACTTGGGACCCAAACCCAGGATCTCTGGTGAAAAAGGCAGACACCTCAGCCAGCAACAGGTGGTCTCAGTAAGCAGGAGAGTCTTCTCTTCCCAGTCTGGGGAGATCTCTCAGGTCCTCATTGGCTGGAAACCCTTCTGGGTTACATCCGGGTCACCTGCAGCCATCAGCCTTGCAATACCCACCTGCATCTGGCCTCCCTCCTCTCAACTGATATAGTACAATGGTGAGTTTTTTGTCAGTTTCTAAGCTGATGTCTAGATATGATTTGCCAGCCTCTACTGAACGACAGTATTTACAACGGCAACATCTGTTGGTATCTAACTGCAGCCCTGAAGCACTAAGTGTTTCAGAATCTCCTGTACTCCTGGAATCAATGCAGAAAACGAAACCTACAGTATCGGTTTATGGATATTTGATGTTGATCAACGAATCTGGTATCCAGAGTCTGAGGAAGGAATGGGATAAGGAGCTAGATCACCCTACTTTTACCAAAGCACTGAAATATGGCGCTAAACTCCATACTTGCTATTTCCATGAATCTTGAGCTGTTACTTATTCAGCAAAAAAAATTATGTTTAGGATAATATTGGACACCCCAGTGCTATTTTAGTAAGGACTAAGTAAAACCATCACAACAGACTTGCTTCGCCCTCCTGGCTCTGGCTTCCCTCTTCCCTCGACAGGTCCTTATGCAAGGGACAGATTCCCCAAATGCTGGATTGGGCTTACACCTACACAACCACAGGAGCTAGCAAACCCCAGAAACAGAAGCCAAATTACTGCACTGGTCAAGTCCAGTGGAGCAATTGACACTGACCAACCTCCAGACATGTGGAAGGGAGAGTGGTGAACATGTGCATGCAAAAGAGAGCTTCTATCTATCAGCAGGTTATTTTGAGTACCGACTTACTTGTCCTGGGGTCCCAGGTCTGCCATTATGTACATGGTCTGCACAGGGGTGTTGATGACGTGATTGTTCTTGATGAACTCTTCAGAGGGCTTCCAGGTGACGATGCGGGACTTGAAGACGCCGCCTTCCCTGCGGGAGAGCATTGCTCACAATTCAGTTGGAAGAGCGAGGTGATGGACGGGACAGAGGATGGATGGATAGATGAATAGATTATAGGTAGATAAATGATACAGTTCCCCCAAGGTGGACCCAAAACCACAGGAGCCAACAAATTGACAAAAGCATTCTTGACAATTCTGCTCACATTGGCTTGCGCTCCTGCCTTCTCCTTCTCACGTTGGCCATCCTCTCTGCCAAGTACGAAGGCGCTTCCTGGGCAGACGTGGTCATCCGCTTGCAGTGCTGGAACACAGGGAGATGGGCTGTTAGTTTCCTGCTGCATGTGTGCAAGTAAAACAGACCCCATGCTGACCTCTAATCTGTCCTCCACAGCAAAACCACCAGGAGAAGAAGAGATTGGATTTATAGCCCACCCTTCAGTTGGAGTCTCAGAATGGCCTACAATCTCCTTCCCTTCAGCTCCCCACAACAGGCACCCTGTGAGTTAGGTAGGGCTGAGAGAGCTCTGACTGAGAACTGCACTTGAGAGAACAGCTCTGAGAGAACTGTGACTTGCCCAGGGTCACCCAGCAGCTGCATGTGGAGGAGTGGGGAATCAAACCCAGTTCTCCAGATTAGAGTCCGCCACTCTTAACCACTACACCAAACTGGCTCTCCAGCTCCTCCAGCCATCAATAAGCTCTTGGAAAAATGATGAAGTTACCACGGCCTGTGTGTGTGTGTGTGTGTGTGTAAAAATGATGAAGTTACCACGGCCTCTGTGTGTGTGTGTGTGTGTGTGGGGCAAAGGTTCCTCTCCCTACCGCATCCTACCAAAAACAGAGGAGCCTGTAATATTGACTTGCATAAGAGTATTGGACCTCTTGCAAGTATGGTCCCCCAATCAGAGTTAAACTCAGCCACTGACTTTCCAACAGCTTTAACTTTCCTTGCTCCATCTGGAAAACGGGAACAGTGGCCCAACTCATGTGCTTGTTACGCAAAC
Organism: Lepidodactylus listeri; assembly: GCA_029233225.1. NCBI lineage: Eukaryota > Metazoa > Chordata > Lepidosauria > Squamata > Gekkonidae > Lepidodactylus > Lepidodactylus listeri. The sequence goes on along the minus strand of JARCFY010000019.1, from coordinate 30,768,300 downwards.
GGCAAATATCAAAATGTGTTCACAGAGTTCAGTCTTAGAGAGGTCAGTTCTCAGTTAATTTCCTGCTCCACTGTTCCTCACCTGTCTGAAGTGGGCAGATCCTTACCCTCCTCCCCCCACCCAGCCTCAGCAAAGGGAGTCAGTGGAGTTCCCTCCAGGCACCTCTTCCATGTTGGTGAAGCGGTCGTGGTCTGTGTATGAGAAGATCCGGCAGTTCTTCCGTCCCCCAGACTTCTCCAGCTTCAGGATGTCCTGGTGGTACTGCCGGTCCAGTGGGCTCTGGCAAGCAGACTCATTCTGGTATAGGTCCACCTCAAACTGAGCACAGAACACCCTGGATGCAGCAAAGAATGCTGAGAGCCGAGCTGGAATGATCCTAGGCTTCTAACAAGGGTCAGACTGATCAAACGTGAATGGTATCAACTGAGCTAAAATTACACAACAGAAAAACAACAGCTCAGAGAGGAGATGGTTTTCAGCAAGGAACTTCCCTTCCAGGTAAATTTTACCTGTTTAAATTAAACCAAGCTTGAAAGGGGAGGGATGCCAAATCACTTTTTGATCTCTGTATTCATGCGCTCTCTTGAATGATGTGGAACTGCAGAGCATCCAAATGGCTGATTACACTGGGGTGGGGAGAACAAGTGCCAACTGCAGCATGCAGCTCATGATGCCTGCAGCTGGCGACAATGGGCAAAGTAAGTGCCCTTGCGAAGCACCAGTCCAGTATGAACAGGGCTGGAAGACTCTCCACAGTCCCTTGCTCCAAGGGAAGTGGCAGAGAGGCAGAAGGAACAAGGAGCAGCAGGAAGAACCGAGAGGCAGAACAGGATTCATACAGAGACCGTGCCACAAGCTCAGAGATTAAAAATTCTGCCTCCAGTGGCACCTTAAAGACTAACAAAATTTGTGGTAGGGTATGAGCTTTCATGAGTCAGGGATGCTCTAGGCCAGGGGTGGGCAAATTGCGGCCCGGGGGCCACATGCGGCCCGCCACAGAGTTTTTTGCGGCCCGCCAAGAAGATTTCAGGACTTCAAGAAAATTGAGCCTAAATTCAATTTGCTCTCTTATCCCATCACTGCTGATATTGATACAGCGCCTGAGGAGCTGCAGCTTGAACTTGTTGACATGCAGTCAGATCACACTGTGAAAGAAATGTTTAATGCTGTGACATTAGTTGACTTTTACCAATCTTTGTCTGCTGAAAAAATTTCCATGTATGAAGAAATTTGCTGGGAAAATGTTCTCTATATTTGGGTCTACATATATTTGTGAGCAAAGTTTTTCTTGCATGAAGAACAACAATAGTAAATATAGATGCTCTTTGACAGACATTAACTTGCAGGCTGTGATGAGCATCTCAACAAGCAATCTCACTCCTGATTTCAAAAAAAATGTAGAAAAGTGTGATAGGGTACATTTGTCTCATTAAACTGATTCTAAAATTAAATGTGCTTGCAGCTAGAGATGATATGAAATTAGCACAATAAATCAATTGAATAAAACTACCACTATTTTATTTAATTTATATTTATTGATTTTTATGATACAATTTATACCTTTTCTGAAATGCAAAGTTAACTAATGAATGCAATCATTTTAAAAGGTGCGGCCCTCCGCTAACCTCCGCTCCCACAAAGTGGCCCCCGAGCCAAAACAATTGCCCACCCCTGCTCTAGGCTCATCCTGCACTGAGCTGCAGAGTTGGACTAGATGGCCTGTATGGCCCAACTCTGTGATTCTATGATTCTATGAGTCACTGCTCCCTTCTTTCGATACTTCTTCTGAAGAAGTGAGCAGTGACTCACAAAAGACCCTGCCCTACCCCAAATTTTGTTGGTCTTTAAGATACTCCTGGACTTTTACTCTTTTCTACTGCTACAGACAAACACAGCTATCCATCTTGATCTGCCTTCAGTGGAATGGTGCTATGATCCAGCTGAATACTGGCAGCTGTGTCACCTCAGCTGATAACTCTAGAGAATGATGATCCTTCCTGCAGTGGGACTATGGCTCTAGGAGTTCTGGTTCCTTCCCAGAAAGGGCTAGGCCTTATTCAGCTGGATGTTTTCAAACCTACGAGTTCCAAAATAAAGGCAGCTCTGCTGGATAGGGATGGATGGATCAGCCTATTGTTTTCCATGACAGAAGTGTTTGTGGAATAAAGCATACATATGGGAAATTACCCTGCATACAATAACATGCCTGGATTATGCAACAACAGTGCTGTGCCAAAGGCCAGGGTGGAAGAGTGGCCAGTGTGCTGAGTTTGGGTGGAGACTGAGGTTCAAGTAATCATTATCACGGTAAACTCATGGGCTAGTCACTCAGCCTGGTCTATCACAGGACTATCTTGAGGATAACTGAAAGAAGATTCCCAAGGTGCTCTGGAAAGTGCTTATTCACAGCAAGGAAGGCATCGCTGTCAACTCACCTGGCTGAAGAGTTTCTCTTGCCAGCCAATCACGGCCTCCTCTTCCTCCTCTTCTGGACGGTACCCACCTGAAATACATGCAGACAGGCACCATTTCCCACAGATCTATATGCAACAGTCTGGACAGCCCATCAACCTTCCAGAGAGCTGTCCTTCCTGAACTTGTTTGTAATTATACGAGAAGCTGAAGAAGGAAGGGAATCCAAGGGAGGCCCAAGGATGAAGGAGCCAGGGAGGATCTCTTGCCCGTTGTGGCAACTTCCCATGATTCCCTAAGAAAACCTCCTTGACAACTGGAGCACCCTGGTCCTAGTTTATTTCTGGCGTCAAGAGATCCAGGACGTCCTGGACGCCAGGCAAGACCACCCATTCTTGATACTAGACCCCAATGAGCACAGTAGGAGCCTGTTAGTGAATATATAGCAGGAGTGAACACCTCATTGTGCTGGGACCCTGTAATGGGTACTGCTTCTCTGTCCCTAGCTGAATGCTAACAAGGGCATAGATAGAGTAGTTGTTTTGGTAGCAATGGGGAAGCTTTTCCCACCTTTTCTTTTCTAATAGCTGGCACATGAACATTTAAATTTTAGAAAATGAGATTGGTAAGAAGAACTTCATTGGGCACCTTATTAATTTCCTGCACAGAACTGCACCAAAAGGTGCTGAGTCCCGCCAACACCAACACCCCCGTGCCATACAATGGCTAGAGTTCAGTTGAATGCTATCCAGGGAGCACTCTCCCTGTGCTGTTCTGGCTGTACAGCCAGAAAATGGTTGGCTTAGCTGAACTACCTTCATCAAGAGATGCCACAAAATGCTCATCATGTTTTCCTGCTGTACTGGGCAAGCTTCACCCACATCCATCCATCTGGCTGACTAAGAGCTATCACCTCAGCCAAATACCTCTCTAGCAAAAGTAGCTGCTGACCAGAGATATTCTGTGGCCTGCTTAGACCTCTTAAGGATACAGAACTTTTAGACTGGCTGGTGTTCCTGGACTGCCTCTGGGCAGATACACTTTGATAGGCTTGCCCTTGAATTAAGCATTGCCTGTTCATTAACTAAATTTGTGGGGGGGGAAGGTTCCATGCAGAACCAGTTTGGAGAACACTGAAGTGCTACAAGGTGAGGTCTTCCCACTGCTGCAGGGCTGATCACTCTGGATGGTTTTCTGGCCACAAGTTAGCAAACCAAGAGTTGAACCCAACCATCCAAGATCATTATTTTTCAGGAGGAAACTAAGAAAGCAGTCGAGAACCCACTTGCTGTGTTGTGAGAGCCAAGAGTGGCCAAGCTGATGAGCTGCTGGCCTGGCTGGCAGGAGGGCTGCTGGAGCTGCTGTAGCAGGAGGCTGGTGGAAGTCACTCTCTGGAGGCAAACCCTGTAGGGGAGAAACAAAGGAAGCAGAACTGATAGAAGGAGAAGAAGAGTTGGTTTTATATCCTGCTCTTCAGTAACTGAAGGAGTCTCAGAGCAGCTTATAATCGCCTTCCCTTCCTCTCCCCACAACAGACACCCTGTGAGGTAGGTGGGGCTGAGAGAGTTCTGAGAGAACTGTGACTGACCCAAGGTCACCCACCTGGCTTCATGTGGAGGAGTGGGGAATCAAATATGGTTCTCCAGATTAGAGTCCACCACTCTTAACCACTACACCAAAATAGCACCTTAGAAACCAACAAGATTTTCGGGGTATAAGCTTTCGAGACTCAAAGCTCTCCTCGTCAGATATAAGTTGGAATGGAACTCTCTGAGGCCTTATATCCCAGTCAGAAGGTGGGAGGGGTGTTACAGAGAAGGGACACAAGACAGAAAGGTACAATGCACAGGGGAGAAATGCTTAGGGGCCGAAAATTAGCATCTCTAGTGAGATAAGAATACTATGTCCCTATTCAGCTGGGGGGGTCTATTGTTCTGAATTAGTGAATGAGTTTGCTGTAAGCAGTCTCAAAAACTGGAATAGTAAAAAACCCCAAGGTATAAAAACAGTAACAAATATTTTAATGTTGGTTGTGGTATTCTATTTTACATTGTGTTGACCTGTTTTAAACATATATCATACATAAGTGATGTATGTTTGCAGTTTGTTTTTACAAGATAAAACTGAGTATCTGTGTAATACACGAAGTACCTAAACAATCTAAAATAAGAATGAATAACCAAAAAAAACAACAATCCCCCTAATTTTAAACTTATTTTGTGACATTCATTGAGCATATACTAATCACATTCCTCTGATTCTCATTAGTGAGCTAAATTTGGGATATCCTGTTCTTGAAAAAATGAAGATTTATATCAGCCAAAGAAATCTAAGTGTCACTTGATTTCTATTGATGGATCATAGCAATTTGTCCCTTTGAGGAAACCTATGTGGGTACATGTAAATTTTCCCAACAGTGCAAACAGTGGCACTCTGAGGCTGCTGTTTCAGGTTGGAAAACAGCACAGGGACTAGGATGATACCCTTTCTCCTCACAGCAGTTCCAGTTCAAATTGCCTGCCACCCCCAATTAATCTCTGGGAGGGAGGGATGCACATGAACACATGTTGACCATAACACATAGTTCATAAGTGTACATAAATGTACAATGTACCTTTGATTTTTCTTTACACATTCTTTGAATAATCATCATGTTATGTTCAGTGCATGAACAGCTGAACATCACTTAAGCTCCACATTTATCCAGATGCTGGTCCCCACTTTTGGTTGCAAAGCGAACGCACTTTGGCTCAGTCTTACATATATTACACACACATGCAAGATGTAAATGTGCTTTCACTGTAACACACGAACTGTGCTACTACATACAATCTTACTACTACATCTTGCATTTCCACATTCTATAGCTGCTGAGGCATATTTTCAACCACTGATCACCTCTCGTTCGGTTACTGACGTTTTATTAGCACTTCTTTAACCTGAAGAACGAACAGATCCTTGGCTAGGGAGGGAAACCTTCAGTGATGCAGAATAGGGTGCATTTGAGGATCCTCAGTGTGAAAACCGGGGTGTTTCCAAACTCCTCTTCATTTTTGCTTGTAGAATTTGGAAAGGGAAGTAGAATTCGTGGAGAAGTTTTTTTAAAAAGGAACCAGCTTCTTTGTTACCATAATGCAAATTTAGAGATTTCCCCCATGCTTGTTTCTCCCCCTACCTAAGGCTCCTTGAGGGCCTCGTATTGCAATGAAATCAAATAAACGAAATGACACTAATAAATCGAACCAGTAAGTAAGCAGCCACGAACTGGAGGAGGAAAGTAAAGGGGGCGGGGGTGGATGAAGAAGCTGAGGAGAGAAACATGAGAAAACACCGATGGGCGGGGAATGCCCTGACCTGATCCGGAGGTTGCAGATGGGGTCCCGGGAACGATAGACCGCCCCACCCGTGTCTTCATTCCAGGCGGGGTGCGCCATTCCGGAGCTGGGGAGAACCTGCGACTGGCGCGGCGTCTGAGGTAGGCCGCGTTTCCATGGACACGGGAGATGGCGCCCGTCCTAGGCTCTGCCACGTGACCAAAAATAAGCCTCGCCTCCTTGTCTCGTTCGAAGAGGGAGGCTTCCCTGCCCTTCGAGTCTTGGAAGGTGCAGCCGGCGGGGCGGGGAAGAAGAGCGCGTGTGACAAGGTGCAAATACCCCCCCCCCCCCCACCCCGCGCCTCCCGTGCAAACTTCTTTCCCATGCTCGGCTGCAGCCACGTATGAATACGCGCAGAGTTTCTCCATTGACAGCTGGAGCAGCCGTCCGCTTGTCAGGGAATCGGGGGAAAGCCCCGGGGCCTGTACAGAGTTCTTCCTGCCTTCTCTGCATTTAGGCTTCAGGCAGACCCGCATGGGAAGGGAACCAGACCTCGCTGGCGGCTTTAGAGGTTTGCTTTAGTTGCTTGGTGGAAAAATGAGAGGCTGGAGTGCGCCCCCCCCCCCCCCCCCGCCCTGGGGCTCAACCCAATAAGTAGGGTTGCCAAGTCCGGGTTGGAAAATACCTGGGGACTTTGGGGGTGGAGCTGGGAGAGGGTGGCGTTTGGGGAGGGGAGGGGCCTCAGCATTGTACAATGCCATAGAGTCCACCCTTCAAAGCAGCCATTTTCTCCAGGGGAGCTGGAGATCAGTTGTAAAAGTGGGAGATCCCCAGGCCCCACCTGGAGGCTGGCAACCCTAGTACTGAGCCAGTCAGTAAAAAAAGCAAGAGAGCCTCTGGGCATGTACAGAGGGTTTTTTCCTTCCCGTACACGAAGTAACTGCCCCAGAGTTTCCATGGACTGGATGGTTTTATTATTAGATTGTTTTATGTGATCCTTTCTCCATATGGGACCTTGCAGTGCTCAGGCTCCGGAAGCGGGGATGGCCAGTTGACCAGTGGAAGATGAGTCAAGATGGACTGCTGGCCAAGCCTAGCATGGCAGTGCTGCTGCTCAAGCTTGCCCCACCAAGGATTGTTTCTCCTGTTTCCATGTTTAAAAGCTGTGCCTTGTGGCCCAGTGAAAAAAAATTACATATTCCAGCCCAGACATGATTGCTGTTGGGGATCTGTCTTATTCAAATGAGAACCTTCCCCCTCCCCTACACACATGCCTCCCAGAATTCACCTTTAAGCCATTGTTCAGGGAGGTAGGAATCCAAACCCTTGTGCAAATCAAAATTAGATTCCTAATACTGGGAGCCCAGTTGAATTTAGGAACCAACGTGAGGGGCTGACTTTTCCTCTGCAGTTGCATCAGGAACAAGACTATGAATCACCTCCTGCCTTCATGCCTCCTTGCTGTCTGTGCCCAGGAAGTCATGCCGGGTGGGCAGTGCTCTAAAGCACAATCTAGTAACACTTCAGAACACTCCGTCAAGCTAAAGGTGCCCCAAACGTGCAATTCCACCCCTTCTCCATGAGCTTGCTTCTCCTTCTCCTTCATATCTTGCACCATACTGGTCCACGTTGGAACATCCAAAAGACACCAGTTACTAATGAAGCCGTCAACACTGCTTTTACAAACCCAGGAAGCTGCCTTTTACTAAATCAGACCATCAGGATCACTCTTGTCTACTCAGTGATAGCAGATCTCTTTTTTAAGCAGGGCTCTTTCGCATCACTTTCTGCCTGATCCTTTTAAACTGGAGATGCCAGGGATTAGAACCTGGCAACTTCTGCATGCAAAGCAGAGGCTCTACCACTGAGCCACGGCCCCTCCCCATGCAACTCCATTTCCAGAAGTGTGCAGAATGCCACAGTGGATTGCATCCCATGAATTTGAGCTAACATAGGAGACCCCAACATGGTGCCTACCAACTCCTCCGCTGGCACTCGCCAAGTGTTTTTAGGAAGTGGGCAGGGCCAGGTGGGTCTTTTACCCAGCAAGGCTTCTGACTGGCCGTGAAGACGTCAGCGGCCACCACAGAACAAGGTTTTTTTGCTATGTGACTGAAAGTAAGTGGTGGCAGCCATTTTGTGGCTGCGCCCACCAGTGTTTCTTAATTCCAAAGGTGCTTGCAGGCTCAAAAAGGCTGAGGACCCCTTGGTTTACCAGCATTCATACTTAAAGCTGGTACTGAGGCTGTCACTTCACTGGCCTACTGGCAAACTTGTTTTCCGTGACTTGTCTCCCCACTACCACCCCCCCCACCATACCCACACAGGGCCTCTCTCCTCCCCCAGTTCCTTCCTGACCTCCTCTACCTACTTCCTGTCCCATGTAAGTATGCAAACAGCTCCAGACGGAGCATCTTGTTTTTGAGTTCTTTGCAGCACCAGGTATGCTATTAGTATCATGTAACCCGTTATCAGGGATCGCACCTTCCCACCCAGATAGCTCTTTCCAGGACCTCCTCCTCCCTTACCTCCCCCCTCCATTAATAATGGTCATGACGCCTGGCCTATTTCAAATATTTTAATTTTAAAAATATTCTCTTCAGTGCTAAAATATCTCTTTGCTTCCCTGCACGGCCAGCACTTCTTGCCGCAGCAGGGCCTCAATCACAGACTCAATTCCACGTGCAGATTGCGACGGGTCAGGTTTGCAGGGGCCAGAGGGGGCTGGGTGGTTTGGGGGCAATGGCTCTAGCTGGGAAGCCCCCCCTCAAAAAGAAGGGGACTGCTTAGAGACAGGCCCCCACTGGCTCGAGGCATGCAGCTCCCTTGTTGCCTGAAGGAGGGGGAACCGGTCTAGCTCCACTTGCGCCAGTCGACAAGGACTGCTTGCAGATCCTAGCAGGGGGATCCTTTCTTGGCAGCCAAGCCTACGAACTCCAGACCAGCAGCACAGATACAGCATCCCCCCCCCCCAGGTGCAAATCTCTGGCTCCCACTTCTCCTAATGGCTTAAAACTCAACAACTATTGCACAACATCCCAGCTGGGCTCCCCTCAGGTTCCACGCTTCCACCCGGGGAGAACATTTTGCTCCCAAGAGGAAGAGGGCCCTCGGGGTTGTCCAATCAAGTGCTGAAAACTCCTCAGTCCTTGAGGAATCTCCTAAACCACAATCTCCCTCCCAGAGTCCACAGAGGATTGAGAAAAATAAAAATAAGAAGAGAGGCTGCAGAACCTCATCTCTTAGGCGTGCAAATGAGGGGGTAAAAGGGGGAAGGGAATGTTGCATTGGGGGAGACAGGACAACTCTTGGCAGTAGTGGGTGAAGGCAAGCTGGCGTCGGGCGGGAGCACGGTCCCAAGGAACAGCAGGATGAGGATTGTTGGAGGGGCAGCAGACGGATATCCCAGTTTTCAAAAGGATGAGCATCTCGTGGGCAAGGGGGGCAGACGGACTCTTAAGGAAGGACCATATTGCAGGGGAGAAGCCGGCTAGCTAGCTCTCGGAGGCCGTATGGCATGCAGAATTCTGGTCAGGACAAAATTTCTTGAGTGGAGGTGCTCCGGAATCCTCCTCCCCTCCGGCTGCCTGCAGCAGAGAAAGAAAAGGAGGCCGGTGAAAGAGAGGCAGAACGCAGCCTGGGCCTGATCCTGAAGCAAATTCTAACCATAGCCAGCCACGCAGAGCTGCCAGGAATACAAGGCGAGAAGCATATGATCATTGTCAGCGTAAATGAGAAGAACGCAATTTCTCTGCAACGTGAGATAATTTATAGCATTAAGAGATGACAATCCCTCTTCACTTTTAGAAGGTTCACCTTTCAAAACCTCTTTTGTGTCGACAATTGGAAATCTGGAGTGTTCCTTTTGTGGCAGTACCACAGAACCAAAAGAATCCAGGTGGGAGAGATGCAGACACCCCAGCTTTAACCTCTGTTGCCTGGGGTACTTTTTTAAACCAGAGGAACACCACAGTGGTTTCTCTTTGAAATACAAAACACCCTTGAGCTTTGGACATGACCCAAATGGAGAAGCTGTCTTTGTGGGTATGCTTCTCCTACTGAATTTGGCTGGGACACTGGTCATCCCGAATGGAAGGGTGCCACTTAATCTCTGCCCCACCAATGCAGTGGCAAGTGACTTTCAGCCTGCGATTAAAGCCGCAGTCTGTTTACCTATCAAGTGAAGCTAATGCTCAACTGCGAACACTTCCACTGTGAAGGCTTGATGGGAAAGCACCATAACAATACTGCCCCCTCCCTGGGTCAAGGTTCAGGAGCGCAGTTCTGGAAGAGTCCCACGTTTTCAGGGGCAGAAGGCATTTCCCTCAGCCCATCTAACCTCCCCAAGCTTCTAAGCTCTACCGGCACCATTACCTGAGCCTCCAGAGGGCCTGGCTCTTCCTTCGTGAGAGTTGGGGGCTCATCAGCTACTTCGGAGGGAGGCAGGGCAGGTTCTGGAAATGACCCATGGGAAAGGGATGTTAGGGACCTAGTGAGAATTCTGCTGAACTGCCAGTGGCTGTTCAGTGATTGCTCCTGCTACCTAGGAGCCTGGAACAGCCAATGTACACAGGGCTGACCCCCACCCAATATATCTGGCTGCACCCGACACTGGTGCCCCTTTATTCTGGAGCAACTGACACAGTGAAATTCTTTGTTCAGCAAAAGCCTGCCCTTCCACCCCAAATCTTGTGCTACAAGCCAAGGTCAGGCACCAGACGAGGGTCGTCACTGCCACTGGCTTGCTATCAGTACTCCCTCTCACCCTCCAGCGGCTCCTGTCCCAGTGTGGGCGGCTGCGAGTCATCAGTGCGGAAGTCGGAGTTGTGCGTGGGGCTCATCGACTCGCTCTGCTGGGGGCTGGGGCTGGAGGCAGGGCTGCTGTCTGCCTTGAGTTGATAGGCATCCGACAAGGAGCTCAGGTTGCTGTTTTCATCTGGAAGAAGAGGATCAGACTTATGTTCATCTGTCATAAATGCCGAGGGGCTCGGGTGGGGTGGCAGACATAGCTTGTCCCCCTCCTCCCTGTTCATCCTTGCAACCACCGTGTGAAGTAGGTGCAGCTGAGGCAGCACTAATGGCCCCAGATCACACTGTCAGCTTCATGGCAGAGCAGGGATTTGAACCTGTGCTTCCCCAGTCTTGGACTCTAACCCTCAGACTGGCTTGTTATGTTCTCACTGCCCGCCATGTGTGCCGCTGTCTTGCTGTTATCTCTGGTCAAGGAGGGTGCACCCTGCAAGAAGGATGTTTCTTTCATATCTCTTAATTCTCTGGAGAAGGGGAACTATTGTCTTTTACTAGCTTCAGATCCATTCTCCTTTAATATGTAAATGATATGATTCTCCTCCCTTACAGAGTTGTAAAAATACTGTGTTTGTGAGTGTATGGAGCTTCGACATAAAAAAATAAACCAGACAAATCTTTGTCTGCAATTAATACTGCCACTATGACAAATTTAAAGTTTGTTACATCTCAGGATCATCAGTTGCCCTCGGACTGAACACATGAAGCTGCCATATTACTAATTCAGATGGTCAGTCTATCTAACCCTGAGAAGCCTATTCTGCCTGACAGTGGCTTCTTCAAACTGTTCGAAGCGGAGGTGCTGGGGAGTGATCCTGCAGAGCTCGTTTGTCGGGTCAGCCCATCTATCCATCTAGACCAGCAATCTCTCCCCTAACTGGCAGCAGCTCTCCAAATTCTCCAGTAGGAGGCCTTTCTCAGCCCAAAGAGACCTTTCCCAGCTGTGATCTTTTTAATCAGAGATGCCAGGGGTTGAATCTGAGACCTCTGCGTGCAAAGCTGATGCTCTGTTGCTGAGACTCATTCCTTCCCCTGTGCCTCTTCTAGAGAGAATGTAGCCCTGGTTGTTGAAGGTCTTTCTGGGCACAGGGAGGCACAACCCCCACCCCACCCCCCAGCAAGGAAAGCGCAGGGCCTACTCACCCTGGAACTCCAGGAGGAGCGACGAGTTGGCCGCAGCTTCAGCTGGAAAGCCATTGGGCTCCCGGACAGCAGCACTACTGGATTTAGACTTCTCTTTCTGGGAGGGAGAGAAAAAAAAGGAAGGGCAGACCATGTTGCTGCAGGTGTGCCACGTGGGGCAACCCACCCGCAGGAATCTCCACCCTCTTTACAGCCATCAGAATTGGGCTGTGGAAGCTGCCAGAGCAATAAAAGGACATTTTGCCAGTCTTTGGGGAAACTTTCCACCTGACTTGGGGTGGAGCTCATGTTCCTTGGAAGAACAAAGTACAAAGAGAAAGGTTTACAGCACCCTGAGGAATCTTGGGAGACTCCTACCAAGTTTGCCACTTTGGACTCTGCTTTGGACTTCTAGGACCTAGTTATCCCGCCACATGCATAGAAAACAAAAATGGACATCGATGCTCTCTCCACTTTTTGGTCAGGTAGGGAAGCTCCACCCTTGGAGAGCTTATTCCGTCAAGTGTGCTCCCATCCCAGAGGGAAGGATGAGCCACTCCTACCCCTTGCAGTGCTCAGCCCTGCTGAAGGCCAGCCTGAGGTCCCTCTTCCCAGTGGGGTCTGTTCCTTTAGCTGCCTCTTACCTCTTTGCTGTCAACTACAGGCACCCACTTGAATATCCGAAGGGATGTGTCTCCTACGGTCACCCACTTCTTCTCCCTGGCTCAGGGAACAAAAGAGGCTAAATGCAATGCAAGCATGATAAGCACAAGTCATAGATGGGTTTCGAAAGGATAGAGGAAATCATCCCTGTCTGCCCCCACCTGCATTGGTTATTCAAAGATTTCCAGCATCAGGACAGGCAGGTTCCTTAAAGTTAGCTTTAGATCAGGGGTGTCGAACTCATTTGTTATATGAGGGCCAGATCTGACATAAATGAGACCTTGTTGGGCCGGGCCATGCGTGTCATAAAATGTAATGCCAGGTAGCAAAGATATAAACTTTATAAAGAGACAAACACATAGGTTTTCTTTTTACTTAAAATAAAAACATGCTTAAAACATTAGCACTCTTGCAATATTTTGTTTATTTAACATTGTCTGATAACTGGCACCTCTTGCTCTGAATTATTACATCAAAATGTCTGTGCTGTTGCAATTGTGAGTATGCTGTTCAGGTGTGTATAGGGTTGTCAGGTCTGCGTTGGAAAATACCTGGAGACTTTGGGGGTGGATCCGGGAGAGGGTGGGGTTTGGGGAGGGAAGCAGCCTCAGCATGGTACCATGCCATAGAGTCCACCCCTCAAAGCAGCTGTTTTCTCCAGGGGAGCTGATCTCTGTCAGCTGGAGATCAGTTGTAAAAGCAGGAGTTCTCCAGGCCCCACCTGGGGGTTGGCAACCCTAGGTGTGTATCTGTAAGCTGCAAACCTAAATGATGCAGCAGCAGCAGAACTGGAAGAAGCAGCAGAAGCCAGCCAGTTCCACAAAGGGCCTGACAGAAGCCCTTCAGGGGCCTGATTCGGCCCCCGGGCCGCATGTTTGACACCCCTGCTTTAGATGGCTCTCCGTAAATTCCTATGGTTTTTACATGTATCACAGATACATAGACACAAATTTTATGTTAAACTGAAACTCTTCAGAGAACAGTTTGAGAGGGGAAGCATTTCCCCACCCCCCAGGAAACACTGTTGCTGATCTATAAGTTACCATTCTCTAGCAAAAGAACTATAAAGAGAAACTGCAGAATAGCACTGCTGAATTACAATTAATTAAGAAGTCTGACCTGACCTGGATAGCTCAGGTTAGCTGATCTTGTCAGATCTCAGAAGTTAAGCAGGGTCGGCCCTGGCTAGTATTTGGATGCGAGACCTCCAAGGAATACCAGGGTCCCAACATGGAGACAGGCAATGGCTAACCACCTCTAAATGTCTCTTGCCTTGAAAACCCCACAGGGTTGTCATAAGTCAGCTGTGACCTGATGGCACATTCAGCCACCAGGAAATCGGATACCATCTCCTGAGAACTTAATACAGACTTGAGTTTCTTCAGTCAACAGGATAGTTTTAGGTGGTTAGCCATGTGAGTATGTAGTGGTAGAGCAAAATTTGAGTCCAGTAGCATTTTAAAGACCAGCAACATTGTCTAGGGTATAAGCTTTCATGAATGATCAAAGCTCATTCTGTTAGATACCAATCTGATGAGTACCTGGTAAAGAACTTTGACTCACAAACGCTTATACCCTGGAAAATCTTGTTTGTATTTAAAATATTACTGGGCTTGTATTTGGTTCAGTCACCACTGACTCACCAGGTGTGTTAATTGGCTTAGAAAACCTAGAAAGATTTCAGATTGTGAATGATCTCTACATCTTCCCTTGATTTAATTTTTTCCAAATTACATCTCACCTAGTACTTCCTGCATTAAATGACCCCTTAGTCCTGCTGTTTAAATTTGCTTTTCATACTCCTGTATATTTTTCTGTAGTGAGAACTACCATATGGATTTGACTAAAAGTGGTGTGCAATCCACAAAGATTTATGCTAGAATAAAAACTTGAAAGGCTTTAAAGTGCCACAAGATCCATCCAACTTAAAGCGAAGAGAAGAGGGCAAAGATGATACTGGCCTACCCTATAGTAGTGTTGCTGAAGATACCCAGATAATGGCCTCAGAATCCCTGAGACGCAACATCTGTGTTCTCCAACCAATTCATTTGAACTTTTACAGGATTTTTTTTTTCAAATTGATCATCCCAGAAGTAAAATTCAGATGAAATGAATGGAACCCACGAAACCTGTTGGCAATTTCCATGCCTCTCTATTTCCACTCGGTGACATATGCAAATGACCCCTAGTTCCTCTTGTCTCCATCCAGTAGCAAACTGGGTCACCAAGGGGCAGATCCATCAGTCTCCATGGCAACCCAAGCACTAAACAAATCCACACCATAGGACCTGCCCTGTTCCCCGAACCTGCCAACCGGACAACGCGCAGCAACCCCGCCTCTTCAAGCAGCGGAAAGAGATTGGACCTTTACGAATAAGCCCGCCCTCTAAATCTAAGGATTACAGGCGATTGGCTGTTCCGCTATCACCACGACTGCGTTTAGCTGGGATTGGCTGATAGGACCCTAAGCCCCTCCCTCCCGCGGCCCCTCCCTCCATCCTCTCACCATTTTCGAACGCGCTCGATGGCCGCCATCACTTTTTTGATGTCATCCTTGGCGCGGCTGCGGGTCTCGGCCCGCACCGAGCGGCCCGACATGGCGCCCGTGGCCCCGGCAGCCCCTGTCCCCGCACCAGCTGCCGCCGCTTCCTGCCCGCCGCGCATGCGCGCCCCACCCAAAAGCGTGCGTTATGCGTCAGCGCGCCCGTCCACCCGCGGGGAGAGCAACTGTCCTCAGTTCGCATGCGCAAACCGCCTTAACTCTTCTCCCGCCCTGTGCGCGTGGAGGAGGTACGAAGGCGGAGGCTGCCTTGCACCACGTGATGCGCGTGGTGTACTGACTCTGTGCCTAACTGCCAGTACGATGGGTTACTTATGCTGCTGTACTATATAGGTAAAATATGTACCGTAAAATGTAAGGTTATGTATTATCTATTATGGCATCATTATTAAATATCATGATTTATTCCTAAAGACTGTATATAGCCCCTTCCGTAATCCAGGCACTTTTGTACATAGCATCACAGTAATTTTTACGTGCCCATAAAGTAGGCCAGTGCTGTCATACCTGTGTTGTGGATAACGAAGCAAAGCACCAGAAACTGAGTGAAACCTGTTTGCCTAAGGCCATCCAGTGAGAACAGAGAGCTTTACTGCAGCTCCTATGATTATAGGTTAACACAGTTAATCAAGACCTGAGCCCTAACACTAGGCCTCCGAAGCCCCACTCCCACCCACTGCAGCAGGAACATCTTATTGGAAATGTAACCTGGAAAACAGGAAGAAATTTATGCTCCAGTGAAGATTTACAGTTCGGAGGCTCCTCTGCCATCTGGAAGGCTAAACCCCTTCCTTCCACAAAAACACTAAATCAAGAGTTGCAAAAAAAAAAAAAAAACCCAACCCCCGCCCCCCCACTAGAACTGACATAGCATTGTTTTAATATGTTGAGAAGCAAGGTATATATCTTTAAAGGAACAACCAAGAAACACAAATCTTTAGCTACAGCATTTCTGAACGGCATACATCAAGGGGCGCTTGTACAGGCAAAGACATGAACCAGAAACCAGAAAGGAGCCTTTTACACTAAGGCAAATCCTGCTACAGAGCAGCTGCCCTTCAAGGAACGTACTTCCAGTTCTGCAGACTGACCCTGTGCTTGGTTACTTAGCAATAAGCACCCACCTCCATTGAATGGGTAGTATGCCCAACTACACATTTAGTTGTAGCTAAAAGGTAAGAGCAGCCCTAGCGCCTTTAGCTTGAGTGACGAGCTATAAGTCCACTAACTAAATAAGCAATCAAGCCCACTTCACTTAACTGTATTTATTTAGAAAAATAATTCTTAATTGTATAGAACTGAATGGGACAGTCATTACCAAAACATATCTAAGCACCAGTTGGTAGCTCTGGCTTTGGGAGCTGGAAAAGAGTGTAGCAATACTTGATTGTATCTTCTCCACCTTACTCTACAGTGGCACTCCCTCACAAGGGCAGCAAACATGAAAGTTGCTGTGTAGTAAAATGATAAGACTGAGTTTACTAGAATATGGTGGGGAGCAGGGGAGCATGCACCATTCAGCTAGAGAATAAACCTTTATACCATAAAAAGTACTGGTTCAGCAGACCTGACCAGGACCTTCAGAATGAGCCTCATAAGCAGAAGGCTTGTCCATTGCCCTAAGAATTTTAGGGAAGAATAATATAGAAGTTAAAACACAAAACTGTACAAGGAGAATGTTGGAGGCAGCAAAGTAGGATTACTTGGGCCAGGGGTGGATACTGGATTTTTGCCGAGGAGGGTCAGATCAAGCATCTATAAGCTATGCTTCTAGACCAGGGGTCCTCAGCGTAGTACCCACCTACACCGTGGTGCCCACCAACATCTTTTCTGGCACTCGCCAAGTGTAGGGCTTTTGCCCAGCAAGGCTTCTGATTGGCTGTGCAGATTTTTTAAAATGTTGCTTTGGCAGCAGCTGCCGCCACTGTACAAGGATCTACACTGTGTTGCTGAAGTTAAGCTGCAGCAATCATTCTGTGGCTGGCTCCACCTCCTATGGCAGCCATTTTGTTGCTGCGCCCACCGTGCTGTGTCAGAATTTCAAATGTGCCCGCAGGCTCAAAAAGGTTGGGGGCCCCTGCTTTAGACTGTCAAGAGATTTCTTGGTTTTGTAAATTCAGCCCATGTTGGGAGTCCTGCATAGGAACCCTCCTAAAAAACGATAAGAACACACAAGACCAATGAGCCTGTCTCAGCCTAAAAAGAAACAAACTGATCCACCATCACTGAACATTTTATGTGAATACAGGATCTAAATATAAGTTCTGCAGCAAAATTCCTAATTTTTACAGAAGGAATTCTGCAGATTGCATATATGCAGTCAATATGTATGCATTGTTAGCCCAGAGGGAGAAGAGTAAGATCCAGGAAATGGATGCAAAATCTTGTTCAGCCACCTGATATTTCACCATTTGTTGGCCCTGGCAGTCCAGACTCTGCTGGTCAACCATAAGAGCTGCCAATGTACTTTTTCCTCTTAAAAATAAGCAAGCTTGGTATGCTCAGGCTACTGTGGTCCATGCCTAATTCTGCATCCAAATGGCAGAAGTCATCAATGCATAAGGAAATGCTGTTGCTAATCAGTTCCACACATGGCTGGAAACAATCCAGGGTACCATTTCTAGGAGCCCTAGACTTTCAGGAAAATTTGCAAAAAGACGGAATTTTACGAATCCTGGGCTGGAGGCCTAGTTTGGAAGCATGCAAAGTTTTGTTCGCCACTAGCCCCCACAGACTCCTAATACGTTTCCTACCAACTCTGAAACTAGGCAGTTAAGAGGAAATCCCAGGAAGCCAGACTTGTCCAAAAATTCTTTTATTAGCATGTATCCTGCGTTAAAATCCTGACCCTAAGTCTGCATGGGAGCACTGCACATGGAAAAGGGTCAATTACCCTTGCCATAGATACTCTCCAGTGAGTTCTGGGCATTTGTGATCTGCTGTTGCAGTCTCTGCCTAGTGGACTCATTGGTGGCCTTCTTCAGCAGAACCTTCATTTCTTCCACCACTGCCCGGTAGCCAGCTGTGTTATGGAAGACCCGGATGGCCCGGTCCCCACAGGAGACCAGGAAGCGGCTGTTCACGTCGAAGGCCAAGTCTGTGATGTGCTCCCCATGGACGTTCTCAAAGCGCTCTTCCTCCTTGCCTTCCCTGGTGTTGTAGACAAAGATGCTGGTGCTGCAGGAGATGGCTACCACTCGGGCATCAGGGGACAGGGCAATGCGGCAGGGTTCTGCCACCACACATTTACCCGTCAGCAGCAGGTAGGGATCCTGCTGTTTCTTGTATTCAACATCTGTGTCCCACAGTTTCCACGTGCCGTCCTTTGAGACTGTTGCCATCCTGTGGGTGGGAAGGAGAAATACCATATGCTTTGTAAATAAAAATAAAGTGGCGACTGGTGACTTCCAACTCGGAACGTAGGAACAGAAAGGTTGGTAGTAATGTACGACATGATGGGAGGCAAATGAACCTCCGTAATGTCTCTTTTGAGACAATCTATCTTGAAGAATGGCTCAGGGTGGGAAAATACTGGTGATAAACACTTGGGTTGGTGAAAGGAATTGGAAAGTGTCTCCTCTTTCCAAGTGCGCTGCTGTAGTAGAACCTGGCCACCACCTCTTCTGTCTCTTGTCTGCCCCAAACAGTTACCTCCCTCAGCCCCACCTCCTTTTCAGTGGGGATTAGTTTATAGTGTCTCTGGAATCTTCTCGAGCTCTCAGAATAGTCACTGCTATCCAGCTACCTATAACTGTCTTTTAGAACAAATGGCAATGGAGAGGGAATGGGAAGGAGAGAAAACTGTCAGGCAATGCAGGCCTAGACAAGTTCTTCAAAATTCTCCTCTTTCTCTGGTCGCTTTTATAAGGCATAAGATTGTAACCTATTGCAATGTTTATTGTATGTACTTATTTTCCTCTTACTGCACTGTTTTCTACCTTTGTAACCCACTGTCTGCTTTGTGGTATGTTAAATCTTGCAGAGCTTTTATTGCTTTGGACGATTTGTTTCTGTTGTTTCTCAGTTCTGTATTCTTAGTCTTAACTACATTGTTTTAATGGAGGTCTCTGTTGTCCATTTGAATAGATTTTTATACTTCGTAATCTGCCTTGCCTCAGTGACAAAGGTGAACTATATAAAATAAACATTACTGTTTGATTGCTGGCCATCTGGCACATTCTATATTTTATTTATTTAAAACATTTGTCAGCCGCCTTTCTCTCTTCTGGAATGCAAGGCGGTTTACAATGTAAATAAAAATTATGAAAGTCCCAATTCAAAAACTTCAATTAGAACTGCCAATAATAATAGCTAGATCCATCAAAATGGGGTCCTCCTAAATGAAAGAGTCTTCAACTTCCTCCTAAAGACCAACAATGAGGGGGCCAGGCAAACCACCCTGGGGAGGTTGTTCCATAATTGTAGAACTTCCATGGAAAGGTCCTCTCTTCTGTACCCACCAAACCAGCATTTTTAATTGGTGGGACGCTCAAGAGGGCATTCCCCCAAGATCTTAATTCCTGGTCAGGAATATACATGGACTCCCAGCATTTGTGTAGTCTTTTGGGTACAGCTAAAGGTGTCAACAGTACCCTAGAACAATGTCCTCAAAGGTTTGGGCCCTACACAGGGACCACCACCTTGCTTGTGTTCTTTGGTGGTCTCCAAAGTCAACCAGGAGGAAGAAGAAGAAGAAGAAAAGATTGGATTTATACCTCGCCCTTCACTCACTTGGAGTCACAGAGCGGCTTACAAACTCCTTTCCCTTCCCCTCCCCACAACAGACACCCTGTGAGGTAGGTGGGGCTGAGAGAGCTCTTTCCCAAGCTGTCCTTGAGAGAACAAGTGATACAGAGCTATGGCTTGCGCAAGGTCATCCAGCCAGGTGCAAGTGGAGGAGTGGGGAATCAAACCCAGTTCTCCCAGATTAGAGTCCGCGCACTTAACCACTACACCAAACTGGCTCTCCACCAAGGGGGTTCCTCCATCTGTGGTTGCTCCAGAACTTCCATTCCTTGGAGACTTGCCAAGGTTCTGGCATCCTTTACTTTAAAACTCTTCTCCTTTGCGGGCCTGGGCCTAGCCAGAAGAGCTTAGAATGTTTCAACACCTTAGGTTACAGTGCATCAGGCATGGCTTCGGCCCTAAATCTGATCCTATAAACCAATCAGAACTTGAGCACACACTGGCAAACCTTCAAAGGACACACCTTCAACCTGTTATCTAGCGAGAAAAAAAGCCACGCGAAAGGAAGAGCATATCCGCTTGGCACAGAGCTGAATTCTACCCTACACTAGCGCAGAAGATCTCATCAGGGATGGCCAAGGCTGGCTATTCCGGGAAGCTGATACAGTGCCTTACCGCCTGGAATCATTGGAGAAAGCGAAAGAATACACGCCTGCTGTGTGGCCCTTCAGCTCAAAGGCCCTGGCCACCTCCCGGAAGTCTCCGCTCTTACTGAAGCACACCTCCCACACCTTCACATCCGGAGTGAAGCCACAGGATGCAACAAACCTGAAGGGAGGAAAGGCCACAGATGAGGCATTTGATTCCCAAACTAGACCGCAGCCAGACAACACACCTAAACGTGTGAGTGCCCCCTCTGCTGCAGAGACAAGCCTGGGCACGCAGCTGACACTGTCCTTACCTCCCACACGGCGACACAGCTGCAAAGGCGTTGTTCATCTGGTTTGTGTTGATGCTGGCCAGGACTTCCCCCTTCAGGTCCCAGATGAGGATGGTGGTGTCACTGGATGCCGTCATGATGAACTTCCCTTGTGCAGAGAGAAAGAGGTGTGTGGGGGGTTTCTTGGAGCTGGCCCAATGAAGGTAGGGGCGCTTAAGAGGACCAAGCAATAGGGCACCTTTCAAAGAAAGGCATCACAGAGTGGTTGAGCCCCTCCATCTCCAGCAGCGGGGGAACATAAAGGCCCCAGTGGGATACCTGTGTCAGCGACCCCAATGCTGATGACGGGGGCTTTGTGCTGTTTGGGGAAGTCTTCCGGGGTGGCGACATAAGCAAAGCTGCCATCTTCTTTCTTGGTCATTCTAAAGACTCTGATGGTGTCGCCGTTAGCCAGCCAGGCAATGAAGGCTCTGAGTGAAGGAAGGAGAGTCACTGCCTGGAAGCAACACAAGGAACAAGCTGTGGCAACCTCCACCTCCCTGCGTTGCTTGGCCACGGCTTCTGGCATTGAAGTTGGCTGGGACAGGCTTGGGGAACCAATCCAGCTTCGTGCCCTGCCCTATAAACCTCTACTTGTGTTACAGAGGAGTGGAAGGGAAGCAAGAGCTGCCGCAGGCAAACTTTAATCCTCAGCAAGCCAAGTGGCCTTGTAAAGAACCAATGCCAGAGGCTCAGCTGGGAGAGTCCCTAGCCTTTCCTCTCCTCTCCCTTTCCCCCACCTTTGTGAGTTGCTCATGGTTCCTTACGGCATGTATTAAAAAAAGAAACACAACAGCCAGGCTAAGCATGGATGCATGAAACTAGCAAAGCCCCTGGGAGGGAAGGTCCGGAGGGGCTCGTTGCATCCTGCCCCAGAATTTCCCTACCACAACATGTACGCCCTCTGTACCTGGAGTCTGGGTAGAAGCAGACCAAGGTAGCGTGATCCAGCTCCACATTGGCCCGCAAGCAGCGGTGCTCCCGCTCCAAGAAATCCTTGGTGCTCCAGATGCGGACTGTGCGGTCATCAGAGCAGGATGCCAAGTACTTGCCATTGCTGCTGAAGTCCAAGCAGCTTATGCTCCCACTGTGACCCTGCAGAGCACCAAAAAGGTTCACTTTTGCATTCTCAATGAACAATACTCTGGAGTTGTTCTAATACCCCAAGGATCTGGCCACGCCACAGGAGCATGAAGGGCAATCAAACCGTCAGTGGAGTTCCCACTTCCCTCATTAAATAAGCAGAGGTCAAAATGCCTCTATATTTACTTGATTTATACCCCAGCTCTAATCCCCAGGGGGACCCAAAGAGGTTTATGTCACTCTCCTCTCCTCTGTCCTCGCAGCAACCTTGTGAGGCAGGTTAGCCTGAGAGCACATGACCAGCCCAAGCCCATCCATGGAACTTCCATGGTAGAGCGCACGTTCACAAGGTCTTCCAGATCCTAGGCCAACACTCTACCCACTACATCACAGTGGCTGTCATTGCCAACCCCAGAGTGGGAGGAGTAAAGACTGCTCCATAGCTGAGTAAAAGAGTCATGGTGGGGGATGCCAAGGAGGGGGTGGACCCCAACATTCGGTACTGTGACACTGGCAGCATTCCTTACATTCACAGCTGGCCAGGCCGGGCATGCAGACACACCTGCCCCCCTGAAGCTGAATACCCTGTCATGCCTCATGTTCACTGAGCGGCAGAAGTGTTTTCTGGGTTCTTTTTGCACTTAGCCAGGGACATCCTGTCACTCCAGACAAGGTTACTGGCAGAAACTAGGCTAAAGCAGCTTTCACAAGGTAAACTGTGCGGGAAGGGGTACTGTAACAGAAGGTTAGACCTTCTCGAGGGCCTAATGACAGAACAACAAGTTGCCCTCCAAAAAGCTAACATACTCTAGTCATGCCTTGGTCCAGATGAAAAGTTTTGGGGACTAAAGGCTGAAAATTCTGCAGTGCCATTGAACAGAAAAGGATCTCTAAATCTTCTTGTACCCAAAAGACCGGAAGGGAAATGAGGCAAGGAAAAGCCAGTCACATCCTGTAACTTTCTATACCCTCTCAGGTGATAGGGTGCTAACTCTTTTTCAAGTCATTCTTCAAGCTCCTCTCCCCCCTTCCTGTCCTTCCCCAGTCTTCTCCCCCAATCCGCCTTGAGTCTCAACAAGGCAGACTGTATATGAAGTAAATAGAACCACAACAGTACACGTTTGCTCACATTCACTCCTCCTAACCTGGATCCCCAGCTCCAGCATAAGTCATATGACGTGGCCAAGATGGTGGTGAATAAACAGCTTCAATCAGCCGCTCACCTGTTTAAATTTTTAAATTGTATTTTAACAGTCCAGGTTATCCTCTGCACTGGACTATTTGGTTTCTTTGGACAAACTGGACTATTCTATCTATATACATCAAACTGCTGGTCAGACTGCTTAGCTATTTCAGAAAAAAAGCTGCAAAATTGCAATTGTTGATATGAGACTGGGAACCTCCTCCTTCCAAAGGAAATTACAGAGTCCCTGCATGAGGAAGAAAAAGGGACCGAGAAAAAGCCCAGATCCCCAATCTCCATTCAGACTGGCCAAGGAGTTACGCATTGGTGATCTGCTAACAAAAAGAATTAATTAGTGATATTTCTGCTTTCTCCTCCTCCAGTAAGCACAAGTTATATGCAGTGGGGATTTTCCAGTGCTCATGGAAAGCTAACTGAGGAATTGCTGGTGTGTGTGAGAGAGACAGCACGTGTGTGTGCTCAAGCTGTTTCTTGCTCCCGTTTTGTAAAACCTGCAGCTACGACCTTGAATCGTTTCTGCAGGAGAAAGACTGGCTGTTGACCAAGGATAACACTGCAGAAGGTTGAGCAGTGTCAGAAGTACAGACCCCGTTTTTCTTGACCCATGGAGGGCAACATATTGGAATTGCTGGCCTCTAGAATGCATCCCAGAGCAACAGCACTCACCTTGAGGGCCGCGGCCAGGAGTGGGTGTGTGAAATTGTGCTGCTGAGGCTTCTCTTTTCGACTTCGCTGGTGCTGCTTCTGTTTCTTCTGGATGGAAGTTTTGCCAGTCGTTTCACCATTCACGTTGTGATCTAGAGAATACAAGATTTTTCAATACGCCACGAGTCAAGCCTTGTGGACTCCATACCCAATGCTCCACCATCGAGGCTGGGTGGAAGTGCACGGCAGGAAGCAATCACCAGCTGTCAAGGCAGCTGCTACCATGTGAAAGAATACCTATCTTGTAAGAGACTGTTCACCTTGACCTGAATGGCCCAGGCTAGCCCAATCTCATTAGAACTCAAAAGATAAGCAGGGTCGGCCCTGGTTACTACTTGGATGGGAGACCACCAAGAGATGTCCAGGGTTGCTATGCAGAAGAAGGCAATGACAAACCACCTCTGTTCACCTCTTGCCTTGAAAACCTTACGGGGTCACCAAAAACTGGCTACCACTTGACAGTGCTTCCCACTAAGAGCCACCCAAGTCTGCGATCTAAGTTTGCTAACAGCAACTTGCAATTCGCCATTTAAGGCAGGTTTGGAATTGCCTCCAGGCTGTAACATTTTCCATAAATCTGCTGTCTTTCCTTGGAGGCCACAAGTAACTAGCAACATTTCTTCTTACTAGCTTGCAAGGCTCCCGTAACTTACACCTCAGCAAAAGCCCTTGGTTCAATCTCCTGTAGTCAACCCCAGATACTGAAATTTATGTCTCCCCTGGAGGGGCCTTTTCCCATTGACACCCTGTCCATGTTTATCTCCACATATAAAAGGCTTTTCAAGCCTCCCCCCTAAAAAAAAAATCTGAAGCAGCCCAGCATGGCAGGAGCTGGTGTACCCTGTAGTTCTCCAGACTGCATGTCCTGGCTCTGGGCCTGTACAAGCAAAGGAGCTGCATAGGTTGCCAGGTCAGAATGCATGCCTGTGCTAATTCACATCTGCTGGGGGCAGCAGCATGTACAGACTTCAGTTTCCTGAGCATGTTGCGAGGCAGTTTTGGCACAGGAACGGTTCTGTGTGAGGTTTCCTTATACTGAGCCAGAGGCTGGGCCCATCAAGTTCACCATTGCTCTTTCTATGCCTGGCTGCATTTCTCCTGCATCTTCAGTAAAGAAAGGGGACCTTCTGTTTGCAATGATACTAAGTTAAGAGCCTGTTTGGAAAAATGCTGGCTTCTACCAAGTCAGACCATTGGTCCATTTAGCTGAATTTTCAGCTGTACAGAATCTCAAGCAGAGCAAAGTCCTTCTGAACGACAGTTACCCAAATGAAGACAGAACCTGAACTCTTCTGCAGGCAAAGCAAGAGGCTCCTCTGCTAAGCCTCTCCGAGGCGCGCGATCGCAAACAACTCCAACATTATAAGGATGCCTTGCCAAGCAATATGATAAAGTAAAAAATAAATACCATGTGATTTAAGGAATTAATACCCCCCCCCCCGTCCCATTAGGTAACTAAACAAAACTTTTTTTTAAAGAAACAAGAGAGGTTCTTTCAGAGCTCTGCCTCCAGCTCAGCTCTTGCGCCCATTTCCCAGACAGGACCAGCAAGTCCGGCCTAAGCCCCGCCCACAGGCCGGTCGAGGAACGTGGACTGAAGGCCCCGCCCACCACGCTCCCCTTACCGTCCGCCGGCCTGTGGGCTTCCTTCTCTGCCCGCAGCGGCTCTTTTCCGCCCGGCGTCTTCCGTCTCAGCAGCAACACGAGAACGAGCGCTCCGAGCAAAAGCGACACGGCGACCAGCACCCCAGACGCTCCGTCCATTTCCTCCGCCCCGTGGCCGCCTCAGCTCGCTGAGGGTAACGGAAAGGGGGTGATGGCGCATGCGTCGCCTCTTCCCCCCTTCATGATTGACGTGGCAAGTCAAGCCGAAGTGCGCGTGCGCCTTTCCTTCGGCGCACCCCCGCCTCTTCTACCCCATCCCCGTCTCCGTGGTTAAGGGGCGACTTTCCCCTGGAGAATCCAAAGTCCAGCGCACGGTCGAAGGCGTCATTGAAACTCAAGCAGGCAATGCAAGAGTTGCTTGCGGTAATCGGAGATGCTGGACTCTGCGACCTATCAGAGACTTATTTAAAATTTATTTAAAGTGTTATATGCCCGCCTTTCTCCCAGACATCCCAGGACCAATGCTCCCTCTGAGCTGAGGAGTCTTGTGAGCAAAAATTCTATCTTGTGAGCTGCTGGCATTAAAGCTGTGAGCGAGCGCTTTGACTACTGCATAAAGTAGTTCGCTCTGGAGCCATCCTTCCTGAGCTAAGACAAAAATGTCTGAACTGGAGGCTGAAAAACTGAGCCAGCTAACTCAGCTTAGAGGGAACACTGCCCAGAACCCGAGTCGGGTAATTCTGCTTGAGTACTTTCAGAGGGTCGGGCGTGTTAAGTCTGCTGCAGCGCAATAAAGCAGGAGGGTGGCGACACCTTAAAGACTAACGAAAGTTCATTCCAGCTCGAGTTTGATCTGAGTCAGGGCTCCCATTTTTTTTCAGACGCATGGACAGAATAATCTTTTGCCGTTTCTTTTTTTAAATAACCAAGATCGCAGAAAGGGGGAAAGAAACAGGAAGTTGCGGAGCCTGTTATAAAATTCCTGTTCATTCAGGAATGAGTGAATGAAATGAAGGAATGTGTGAATGAACTCACAATCATTCAGGTGTGGGAGCCACGCGGTTTAAAACACTGCACTGGAGGAGTGGCTGTTTCTCTGTGCGGCTGGCGCCCAAAATGGCCCCAAAGAAGCCCGTGGTGACGGGGAAGGATGGGATCCCCCGACGGAGGAACTGCTCAAGCCTGACTGCAGTAAGAAGCCGTAGTCTGAGTGAATGAAGGCACGGCAGCCTTCAAAAGGGACAAAACTCTCCCGTCCACCATCAGCACCTTGTCTAAACCAGTTCTACCCCCAACTTCTCCCTTTTCCTCTTCCTCTTCTGAAATTCTCGTTATTAAAATATGGTAAATGATTTTCTGAACATCTGAAGAAGCGAGCTCTGGCTCACGGAAACTGACGCTGGAGCGCGCGCCGATAGGCTTTCCTTAAGGCGCCACTGGACATCGGTTTCGTATTGCACAAGTCTTAACCATCAACGCGATCAGTCTTCAAGCCAGCCCCGTCCTTTAGGTGGAAACCCTGCAATTGCTAAAAGGCAACTAGACCTGCCTGATATGTTTCGCACGCCCATGGGAACGTTTGGCCCTTGGTCCCTCTGCACTTAGTAGCGCCATCATAGCTGCTTACTCAGGGAAGGGCGGAGAGCCCAAGACTGCTCTTGCGCACGCGCGAAATGCGAGCGGTTCATACTGCAGCGACCCCTCCTGGAAGGTAGTTAGTGTTGCAGCTCCGACGTTTTAACGTAGTTGTTCGGGCTACCGCTTGTGCGCTCTGGCCTGCGGACCGGTTGCGGTTTAGTTTGCAAAGCTCGTGGGTGCAGCCAGGAGGCGTTGGCCTTTTAAAGCTTAGGTGCTTAGAAAGAGGTTAGCCGAATCAGTGGGCGCGACGAGGTGCCTCGATGGCGATTACCAATGCTGGGTACTTCGAACCTCCATATTCTGGGGTAGTATACCTCCGGCGAGGAAACAGGATGGAATCCTGGTTGCCTTCGTGCCTTGTTTTGCAGCAGTTGGCTAGCCAGGGCCAGTGTGGGGAGGGGTCCATTTGGCTGGACCTCAAGCACACAGAGGGCTTCAAATCTAGATGCTTGTTAGTTTTTTTTGGCATTTGATAAGTTTCGCCACTTGTTAATTTTATGTAGTGTCATTTTTTATTCTGGCTAGGGAGCCTCAACAGCGGGAAGTGACTTGGGCCTCTGGGCCGCTGAGAGGCTTGTAGCTGGCTAATGTGAGGACTGGACTAGATGGACCTTTGGACTGATGCAGCAGGGCTTTTCTTATGTTCTTATATAATGTAAGTACTTGGGTGCATACTAATACGTCCCCAACTACTGTCATTAAACTGTCCCCTCCCTCCGGTTTCCTCTGTATTCAT
Organism: Lepidodactylus listeri; assembly: GCA_029233225.1. NCBI lineage: Eukaryota > Metazoa > Chordata > Lepidosauria > Squamata > Gekkonidae > Lepidodactylus > Lepidodactylus listeri. The sequence continues at coordinate 30,740,787 of JARCFY010000019.1, read as the reverse complement.
GAGCTGCCTAGAGAGGGGAGCGTCCAGAAGTATGTACAGAGCCCTCTATATGCATTCTGTGTATGATCATAAACACCCCCCGCCCCGGGTTTCTTCCACATTACTGAGATGCCTGGAGAGGTGAGCATCCATGTGCACAGTGTTGCCTAGGTACCCTCAGTGCTCCCTTCCCCCAGTTTCCTCCTTCAGGGGAGTTCAGTTGCTACACTCATCACTGCGGTGTTTTGCACAGACCCTGGGGGCTGGAATCCTAAATGAATCTACTGGATAATTGTTTTAAATCCCATTGAAGAGTGTGATTTTGGTAAACGTCCATAATGCAAGGATGCATGTTAAAAGGTGGATTTAATTGGCAGTGCATCTGTTGGTGGGGGATGGGGAGAATCGTTTTCCAGCACCATTGCCTTTAGTTTCTAACCCACCCCAAAGGTGCCTGATGTAATTTCGTCCCTGAAGAAGCTCCTCTGTGCCTGTTCAGTAGCAGGATGCCCTGTGATCTTGTGGCAAGGGCCGGCACAGTTGGGACACATCCCATGGGGAGCTAGGCCTTTCTGGGCTCGTGCAAAAGGCAGTACAGTAACACGTAGGGCAGGGCTGTGGCTCAGTGGTAGAGTATCTGCTTGGCATGCAAAAGGTCCCAGGTTCAGTTCATGGCATCTCCAGTTAAAATGATCTGGTAGTTGATGTGAAAGACCTCTCTGCCTGAGACCCTGGACAGCTGCTGCCACTCTGAGTAGATAACACTGCCTCTGATGGACCAAGGGTCTGAGTATAAGGCAGCTACATATGTACCTGCACGCCACACAGACAGAAGAGACATCCAGTCCTAAGGCAACCAAATGCCAGAAAACCACAGAGAAAACATCAGAATGCGTAGATTGCAGCTGCTGAAACAAAAAAAAATCTTGGCATTTTCAGATGGGAGGCTGACACTGGGCTTATGGTATAAAATCGACACCAGCAAGCAGAACGGATCTTATGTTTTAAAATGTACCCTAATACTAGCAATATCCACATGTGCAATTGATGTGAGAGGTCCAGTGGCACCGTTTGGTGGCACTTGTAGAAAAAAACCAGCACAACTCACAAGGCAATTAGCAAACCAATGGCCTCAAAGAAGACGACACGCTTTTGCAACCACTGTGTATTTGTTTGCAGTTCTGCACTGTCTGGCTGCAAACATGCTCTTGAGTTATGCAAAATGCAATTTCTCTTCATTTCTGGCACAGTTTGGCAGATGGTGGCAGATAAAGAGGACGGATTGCCTTTGATGCGGGAGAGGCAGCCTACCGGGATGTGCTTTGCACCCCATCTGCTTGAATGGGGGACTGAAAAGTTTTGAAAAGTGGGTGGAAAAGACAGTTAAGAACCGGTTGGAAAAAAGTTTACTGAGGAGCATCGTCTGGTGTTGCTCCAAGACTCGCTCTTCCAGGGCATGTGCGTATTTATTTCCCAGCTGCTTGGCCAGTACATTCGTAAACAGTTTATTACAAAGCTTGTAAAATCAGCTCCTGGAATTTCCTGCTGCTCAGAGAAGTAGAAAGAGCAAAACAGTATTCTGGGCTGTTTGTCTTCCTCCCTATGCTAGATAGAGGCATCCCAGAAAGTCTAGAGGGACATGCTGCGCTGGCAGTCTTCCAGCTAGACAAACCCTGCAGGAGTAAGACTACGTACCCCGTGGACTCCCCCTCCTCAGACTTCAGTCCTTCTCCCAGGTTAATTGCTGTGACAGTTCTAATATGATGACAGGGCAAAGCCAGCACACAGAATGGTGGTTGTTGTTTTTTTAGCAGAGGAGCTGGCTTTGCCTCCTGTAACACTTTCGAAATGTGGGTTAAAAGCACAAGCAGCGGCAATCTTGGCACAGCTCCGGCTGAAGGCAGGCGAGGTTATCTGGTGAACAACAGCCACCGGCACCACCCCATTCCTAGAAAACAGGGCGCACGCAAAGGGAGCCCCAGGCAAGCATACCCCCCTCCATTGTAGGCACTCTGGACCCTTTGGCAAGTCACAGGAAAGGTTATGTAAAAGACGTCAGCGAGAGAAGGGGCCAGCAGTGGGGTTGGGTCCTCCCGTCCCCTCCCCAGCCAAGCACAGTGATTTCCAGGAAGTCAGGAACAAGGCAGCTCAAAAGAAATCTGGACGAAGAAGCCGCTGTGAAGGTCCCTTCCAGGCCAATGCCTGGCCCCAGCCAGCAGGGGGCAACGCTTCCAGGCATCCACTCCGTACAAACAGTTCTTCAGCAGGCGCAAAGGCTCTGCCCCGCTGTAGCCATTGCGCTGCCGCCACCCCCACCCCCCCATTCAAGTTGGGAGTTTGAAGTTAGGAGGAGCTGTGGTTGGGGACTGTGCCCGTCACTGCCTGGGCGGCCTGTTCAGGGATGCCTGCCGGGTTGCTCAGGATCGAAGTGGAAACGCTCAGCTGGCGGAGAGAGCTCAGGACGGCTGGGAAAGGAAGAGGGGGGGGGGAAGCATTTAGTGAAACCATCCCTACGGTTCAGCTCCCTTTCCAGGGGCTGGAATTAACTAGCCAGTTTGGGAAATGTGCCACCCCCTATGGTGCAGGATGCTCACAGGACCTGTGCATTGGGGCCCTAGTTAAAAAGCTGTTTATACATCACTAAAATCCCTAAGATTCAATGCCTGCCTGACTTACAGCCTGATCCTGCGCACATTTACTTGGAAGTAAGACCCACTGAGTCCAATGCAACGCCCTTCCCCCCAGTTCTGATGCATTATCAGAAACTGCAAACATACTATAGAAGTATGTTGTCAAAGGCTTTCATGGCCAGAGTTCATTGGTTGTTGTAGATTTCCCAGGCTGTTTGGCTGTGGTCTTGGCACTGTAGTACCTGACATTTCACCAGCAGCTGTGACTGGCATCCTCAGAGGTATAACACAGAAAGATGGAGTTCTCTCTGTGTCAATGTGAGAAGAAAATAGTTTATTATACATTGTCTCACATTGACACAGAGAGAACTCCATCTTTCTGTGTTATACCTCTGAGGGTGCCAGTCACAGCTGCTGGCGAAACGCCAGGTACTACAATGCCAAGTCCATGGCCATACAGCCCGGGAAATCTACCAACAACTAACACTGTAAAATATTCCATTCTTGCATCAGGCCTACAGTTGGAGGGCAGCAGTAAAAAGCTGTAATTCAGCCAAATCTGCGTAATTCATTCTGCAACATGGACTCCTTTTCATAATATAGTCTGGTTTTGCTAGATGTGTATTTCTGCAATCAGGAGGCCCAGAAACCCACTCTGCTTTCTGTTTTAAACAAAAGGTGAGGCTATCCAGCAGGAGGATCTGGCTTTCAGGATCGTCTTTTCCACACTTTCCCTGCGATTCTGTGGTACCACGGCACTCACAAAACCCTGACTGTACCAACTGTATGCTGTCCCCACTAGATAGGAATGGTATCCTTGGGGGATGTCCGGTTTTCCCGGCTCCTGCAGACCCACCAGAATCTGCGCCTGCCCTTTATTCAGAAGCACTATAAAACATTTTGGAGCGGGCTACATGTGAGAATGGCTTGTACGTTGGTGAAGCTTGTACGCTGGAAGTCCATAGAAGGCAGGCTCTCCTGTGCTTATTCAAGCCCTTCCAGACTGCAGCATGGCTTTGTGTGAATGAGTCTAATGGTGGTGGAAAGTGCCATTAAGTCACAGTCGACTTATGGTGACCCTGTAGGGCTTCCAGACAAGAGACATTTAGAGGTGGTTTGCCACTGCCTGCCTCTGCGTCATGGCCTTAGAATTCCTTGGCGGTCTCCCATCCTAATATTGGCCAAGGCCAGCCCTGCTTAGCTTCTGAGATCTGACGAGATTGGGCTAGCCTTAGCTGTCTGTAGATCAAAACTTCCAAGCAGAGTTTTCAGAGAAGAGGAGCGTCCTCAGCAGCTTTCCTACAGTCGCTTGTACCCAGAGAACCTCCGGATTGCAGATTCAGTGGCAGAGCATTTGCTTTGCACGGACAAGGCTCCCGAATCAGTTCCCACCCAGTTCAAAGGCTCAGATTACTGGATGATGCAAAAGACCCTGACCTGTGACCTGGAGAGCCGCTACCAGGCCCAGTAGACAATATTGGCCAATGGTCCAACACTCTATAAGGCAGCTTAATGCACTCAAATTAATGTTAGTTCGCATTTGCCTTTGTGGGTTTGTTGGGCCTGTCCCTCCTCCTCCCCAGAAAGGTGAAGCAGGTGGCAACCAGAGATGGGGCTTTTTCCAGGGCAACACCTTGCCTTTGGAATGTGCTCTGCCTTGAGGTTCACTCAGTGCCTTCCCCTTCTGTATTTCAGGCACCTGGCCACAACATTTTAACAAAACCGGCTTTTAACTGAGGGGGTTCCATTTTTGTGAGCTGTTCTTTCTGGTCTGCTTCAAGCCAGAGGACGGCTTTACCAATTTCATTTTAGACAGCAGAAGGTTGCATTACGCCCCTGGCTTGTTTTCACATCAATAATTCTTCTGCTGTTCTTTTTTGACTTTACTGTGTCAATTTTTTTTTTTTTTTTTACTTTGTGAGCCTCAAACAGGTCTCTAGCGAGGCAGCACGTATGAAATAAGGAAGCGTTCAGGAACTGAGTGCGTGCACGGACCATCTCACAGCTGGATATGTTGTTAACATGTTTCCCAGCGCTATTAGATTGCTGTTCTCCACCTGAGGCTCTGCGTGTGTCTGACCTCAGCACCCGCTTTGGAAAGCAAGGAAGGGCCCAGCTGCCTGCAGCAGCAGTGAAGAGTGGCAGGGAAGCTACTCACTTGGCCGGAGAGCTGGGAGAGAGCAGTACTGGTCCAGCCAGGCGAAGGATGTCTGACTGAGACTCTCCATGCTGCTGGTGGAAACCATCCCATTGAAGGACTCAAAGAGGGGTCTCATGATGATGCTGAACTGATACGGGGTGAGCAGTTAAGGGCAATGCATTTTGGGTAAGGGGGGTTGATTGACTCCCAGACTGCCCCAGTGAACACCCTCCCCTCTCCCATTGGGGTTGCCAAATTCCAGGGGGTGACTGGAGATCTCCTGGGATGACAACCGCTCCCTGGACAAAGGAGATCAGCGCACCTGGAGAAAATGGATGCTTTGGAAGGTGGACTCTATGGCATCGTACCCCACTGAAGTCTCTCCCCTCTCCAAACCCTGCCGTCCACAGGCTCCACCCCCCCAAACCTCAGGTGTTTCCCACCCCGGAGCTGGCACCCCTGTTCCCCCATCCAGTCCCCATTGGCTTTTCCAGGAAACTTTTAACCGGCTGCCTGGTGGTCCCGCAGTTAACCGCTGCTATTGGCAGACTCCTCATCCAGGTAAATCCCTCCTCTCCAAAAGGATACAACCCAGAACTTCCAGTTCTGCAGGGTGCACGAACGCACGTACTGGTCAAACATGTCTCGCATCTGGTCAAAGCGCTGGCGGGTGATGGGCACCCCTGTGGCGGGCAGCTGCTGCTGGCACAGGCTGGAAGGACACAAGAAGGAAGTTCAAGGGGCGGGGGAAGCCAAGGCTCAGCAGGAAGGCTGGGCACCCACAGTGCTCCGTGGTCTGCAAGGTTTGCACTGAGTGATGCTGCTCATCGCTCCGTCTGTACGGTCTTTGACAGCCCATTTCTAAGTCCCATGCATTTCAGAAAGCCTCCCCCACTCCTCAGAAGCCCCCACATTCCCTTTCCCGCCAGCCTACTTGATGGTGGTGTTTAGCTCTTCAATCTGATCCCGCAGGCGCTGCGCCTCTTCCTGCAGGGTGACTCTCTCCTGTTGCAGCTTGCTGATGTATTCCGCCGTCTTCTGCAAGGTGGTGGCTTTGCTGACCTGCAGGACATTGGGGGGGGGGCGTGGGGAAGAGAGTGAGGAGGGGCGATTCTGCCTCCCAAGGGCTCAGCCTGGGAGTGGTTAGGGCAGGGCTCCCCAACGTGGTGCAAGTGGGTGCCGTGGTGCCCACCCACACCTTTCTTGGCACTCCTCAAGTGTTTTAAGAAAATGGATGGGGCCCGGGTGGGGGGCTCTGCGGCCTCAGACCAACCCCCCCCCCACTCACCTTGAGACTGGGCTGAGAACTCAAGGTGCTGACCAGGCTGTGCAGCGTATCAAAGCCAACCTTAATGTTGAAACGGCGCTTCTGCTCAGCAGAGATGTGGGTGATCCGGCGGCTCTCTGTCTGCGGGAGAGGAAGGGCATTTTCATACACTGCCTCCTCCTCTAAAGGAACCTACCCAAACTGGAAGGTCATCCACAGAGGCTTAACTCCCGGTTCCTCCCCCCCACTGTTTGCTAGAAGTTAGATCTGAACGATGAAAGCTGATGCTGGAATAAACTTGGCTAGTTTTACAGGGTTTTCTGTTTTACTTTGTCTGGTAGGCAGTGGGTATGTATGTAAGACAGGGCCTTCTTAATGGTGCCCCCCTGGGCATACAGCAACTTCCCAGGGCCGTTTTCAGTCAGAAAAACTGCAGCAAGGAGGAGAGGCTTAACCTCGCAATGCCCTCGTGCCACAGTCCCAATCTGAATTGGGCCCCTGCGGACATGGAACTCCTAGCATTTTGTCTGGTTTAGACCCAGGAGTGGAAAGGAAATTGATGACTTGGGCAGTTCATTCCTAAAATAGTTGAATTATGGGGGCCAAGATCAGATGATCAGGAACCGGGGGCCAAGACCTCCTGGGTACTGGGAGGACGCAGGCAACTGAGATAAAAGTGGGAAGCAAGGCCTCACTGGATGTGGTTGTGAGTGAGCGTGAGAAGTCACTGGGGGTGGGGGCAGTGTTCCCTCTAAACCGAGTTAGTGTGAGCTAGTGCACAGTTTTTTAGCCTCTGGCTCACAGATTTTCGTCTTAGCTCAGGAAGGATGGCTCCGGAGCAAACTAAGTTGTGCAGTGGCCAAATCGCTCACTCACAGCTTTAATGCCAGTAGCTCACAAAGTGGAATTTTTACTCACAAGACTCCACAACTTGGAGGGAGCACTGGGTGGGGGAGAATGCTAGAGGGTTGTGCCAGCGACTAGGCTGGAGAAGACTATTCCCCCCCCCCCCCGAAATGGAAAGCATCACAAGAGGGGCATCGCTCTTTCATCGTTCATCGTCACACTATTATCTGTGGTCTAACAAACTGTGCAGTTTTTCCTTGTGCTCCAAAACCTGCTTGATCCAGTGATAGCAGGCAGGACGCCTCCTTCAGACCAACGACAGGTTTTGTGTGGGGGGGATTATTTCCTTAGGTGGCTACAGTGGAGCACAGGGAGGATTTAAATTCTGGCTGAGGACTGGTGATAGCTGACGTATCAGGATGGAGGAGCAGGAGAGTGAGATACGGGGGACAAAGAGGAGACCTTTCACCTGGGCTTCGCCCACCACTTGGCTTCCCCTACTGCTTTGGAATCGTCCGTCTTGACCTGAGATCCATCCTGACCTCTGAACCCTTTCCATCTCTTTGGGAGAGAAAGCAGTTGGTCAGGTCCAAGGCAGAAGAGACTGACCTTGCTTTGTTCTGGCCTGTTCCGGCTGGATGAGTAATGAGGGGGAGAAATCCTGACACTCAGTCCCTCAGCGGTCACTGGGGAACCCTGCCCCGACATCTTCCGATTATTGCCTGGGGGAGGGGAGAGAAGAAATGCCTGTTATTACTTGGCTTTGAGCATGCACAGGGTGCATCTGAGCACACTCAGAGTGCTTTCCCTGTCTGACTCAGCCCCTCCCCCCACATTCAGCATAACTGTGGCATAAGCAGCCTTCTAGAGTTGGTCCCCCCCCTCTCCAGAGACTGATTCTGAGGGGCTCACCACACACTGGTGTAGGGGAGAGCCTCTCTGTCTTGGGGACCACCAGGGGCCCCAGTGGCGGTGGCGTGATCGGAGTGGGCTGCGAGGGGTTGGAGACAGGCGAGAGTTGGGGGCTGATCTGGGTCATTCTGGGCAGGTAGGCAGCGGATTCTTCGCAAACACTGCTTTGCTGCAGAAGCAAAAAAGAGAGAAAAGATTAGCGTTTAGGGCATCACTGTACTTCATGACATGGATGTCTGTGGAACTCATAGCCACAAGATGCAGCAATGACCATGAATGTAGGCGACTTTTGAGTGAGAAGGGATGATAGAGGCATCTATCCATCTTAGTTGTGACATCTAATAAGAAGGGAGCTTCAGCGTTTACAGCCAGTCTCCCTCTAAATGCCGACAACCAACAGGGAAGGGTTGTCCTGCTTTGAGGATTTCCCAGGTGTATCTGGCTGACCACGCTTGGAATCCAGATTAGAGGGAACTTGGTCTTTCCAACTGTGGGGATTGTTATAAAAGGTATTACATGGTTTTTGGATTTTGCCATGCACCAACACTGCCATTCCAACTGTGATTTCTCTTCCAAGAAAAGCTATATTTCTGCTGTTCAAATAGATGACATGTTAAAATATTCTTGTATGCCTCTGCCTGCGCTGACCTGAATGACCCAGGCTAGCCTGATTTCATCAGATCTTGGAAGCTAAGCAGGTTCAGCCTTTGTTAGTACTTGGACAGGAGACCGCCAAGGAAGTCCAGGTTTGCTACACAGAGGCAGGCAGTGGCAAACCACCTCTGTCCATCTCTTGCCTTGGAAACCCTATGAGGATCCGTGGAAGAAGGCTGCAATGTGACAGCATTTTCCACCACCACATGTCTGCTTAGTTGCGTGCCAATGATCCTTTGTGTGTTTACTGCAACTTTTCCCCTCCCATTGCCTCCAACTTGGGGGGGGGGGTGCGTGCGTCCTTTTCCCATCTCCACTTCTTGAGATTCCTGAAGTTCCAAGCACAGATGCCTCCGACACGACCACATCCCTTCCAGCTCCTTAAATCCTGTTTGGAACCCAGAGGGAGAAAGAGGCCCCCTACTTCCCACCGGAGCTCCCATAACCTAACATCACCCCAGCTGACTCTTACCATGGATTCTGGCTCTGTGGGGATGAAGGCAGGATGAGGGGTAGGCAGAGTTTCCATGTTTGGCTCTGGTTTAGCTGCAACAAGGGAAAGGAAGGAGCGGGGGGAAAAGATATGCCAATGTTCACGCCAGCAGTGGCTTCTGTTCCCACAAACCCAGAAGGTATGTAAATGCCTGCCCTTAAAGTGAGCCCTTTAAAGCACAGTGGTGCACATGGTCCCATCCTGCTAGCTTCTTCAAACACTTGTGCACGCAGAGCCTGTTCTGTTCCTTCCTGGGGTGCCTCTGTGTCTGCCACAGAGAAGACGTTGGCTTTGTCCTTAGAGAACAGAGCAGAATTATGGAACATTCTCCCAAAAAGCCTCCATGGGCCATTCTTTCCTGAGATTTACTCCTGAGCACAATTAAGTCTGTGTGAACACTAGAGGGTGCACCCCAAATAATCCCAGCTTGTTCACTTTCTTCACATGAATTTTAAATTTTTTAATCTCGTTGGTGGCACCCAAAGCAGCTTACAGCATCATTTCCCCGCCTCCGTTTTATCCTCACAGTGATCCCGTGAGGCAGGCTACGCTGAGGAAGAGAGAGGGACCAGCCCATGGTTATCCAGCAAGCTTCCATGAAAGGGGGGATTCAAACAAGGCTCTCCCAGGTCAAAGTGCAATCACTATACCACGCTGACTCTCACTGAGGTGGAACTAAGTGTACCCTTTTCCCCCTTTTCCCTGCTGCTTCGAAAACAGCCACACATCTGGTCACCTTTGGCGAGGCAACATCACCTCCAGGCGACAGGAGGGTTCTACAAAAACAGTGTTTTTCTCGTTAGGCCACAGGTGACTATATTAGTATGTGGGGGGCAAATAAAACTGTGATTATTAGGACGGTCTGCCAGTTAAAAGTTTTTTTCCTAGTTAGTCATTTGTCTGTCAGCCAGTGAATTGATAAAGGTACCATAAACTCAGGTCAGGTACCTTTTTGAGATGCTGAAAGCTAAGGCATCTTAATTTTCAGTACATAGGAAGTTACCACTTGATTAAAACTGGCCCCTCAGTCAACCATTTCGGCAGATTCAAGTGGGCAGTTCTAAGGAAAATGCCTGATTGGGCTGGCCTATCACCCAGCCCCTCCTGCTTTGCAGAACAAGTCCCTCACAAGGAAATCGGGTGCTGTGAGGTAATTTTAGACTCTGGATTTATCTTCTCTCAGTCTAAATTTCAAATGCGAAGTACTGCCCATTACTGTGCTTCGGTTGTAAAAGTTAGCAAATGAAGAAAGCTGACAGGAAAAAAGTTGACTCATTTGAAATGTGTTGGAGGCAAGTTTTGTGGATGTCATGGACTGCCAAAAAAGACAAATGGCTCAACTGAGGCTGTCCTACTTTGGTCACATTGTAAGAAGACAAGACTCAGCGGAAAAGATAATATTGCTAGGAAAAGGTGACGGTAGCAGAGGAAGACTCAGCATGAGATTCAGTCAATATAGGAAGAAGAGTTGGTTTTATACCCTGCTCTTCACTACCCAAAGGAGTCTTGGAGCAGCTTACGATCGCCTTCCCTTCCTCTCCCCACAACTGACATCCTGTGAGGTAGGTGGGGCTGAGAGAGCTCTGAGAGAACTTTTGTGATTGGCCCAAGGCCACCCAGCTGGCTTCATGTGGAGGAATGGGGGACTGAACCCCAGATTAGAGCCCACTGTTCTTAACCACTACACCAAAATGGCTCTCTGCAAGACCTGAGCAAGGCTTGTGGCAGGGTAGGAGCTTTTGTGAGCCACAGCTGATCTGAAGAAGCGAGCAGTGACTCAGGAAAGCTCCTCCCCTGCCACAAATTGTGTTAGTCTTTTGAGATGCTGCTGGATTCTTGCTCTTTTCTACTGCTACAGACAGACTAACACGGCTACCCATCTTGATCTGAGCGAGGCTGTTAACAAGAGGATGTTTTGGAGGTCCTTAATTCACAGGGTCGCCATAAGTCGGAAGCGACTCGACGGCACTTAACACAAGACAGACGTGAAGCTACATCCTGCTTTTGGTAACCCCTGCTCAGTTACGAGACGGGACTCGGACATCCATCCTGAAGTCTGGCCTGGAAAGCCTGTGGCTGGCTGCCTGAGACATCTCCCCGCTCACATCCCCACTCTGGCACCCATGAAGAGCCCCCCGCCCCTTTCCTCGGCGCCCCTTTGGCCCCACCTACCTGTGGTCAGCAGCTGTGTCAGACAAGGATTTGGTGCAGCTGGAGGTGTTGGGAGCCCTGTGGGTCTCTTGCTCTTGGAGTTGGTGACCTTCGTCTTGGGCCTGTTGCTCCCAGGCTGTGGCTGCCCTCTGACGGTGCCAAACATGGGGCTGCTAGCCATGCCAGCCTGCACATGCAGGCCTCCAAAAGAAGAGTGGTACGCTGAAGGCAGATCCACGCTGTAGCCTGGCACCGGCATGTTTTGGGGAAAACACGGCGTGGAATGCAATGTGGAGGGTGGATAGTGGAATCTGGAACAGGGTGCTGAGGGAGTTGGGCACGCCAGGTCCTGGCCCAGTATCGGGGTATTTGGCAGGGTTAGGCAGAAAGACCCATAAGGTTCTGGGCTCAGCCACTTTCCAGGAAAGGCATAGGGCAGGACAGGCTTCTGTTTCAGGTCAGGGCCGAGGCCACTGGGAGGGGCTGAAGGTGGAGGATTTGGGGGGAGGTCAGGGCTGAGGAAGGGGCCGGGCAAATCCAGCTGGGCTGAGCAGGCACCTGAAGGCTGAAAAAGAAAGAAGTCAGTGCAAAAGAACCCAGCCTACTTCCTATTGGGCTGAATGCCAAAGAAAGCAACTCGAAAAGTAAAGAACAGACGGGCAGAATCAGCTGAGGCAGAGATGGCCCCAGATATACCCCTAAGCCCTTACGATAAACATATTAACAAATCATTTACTGTTAACTACCCAGATCTGAAATGAGCCTCCAAAGCACACCACTGGATGGTGAGGTGGGACTGGGAATATGGTTACCAACCTTCAGTTGGGTCCTGGAGAGCATCCAGAATTGTAGCTGATCTCCAGATGACGTGTTTCCCTGGATAAAACGGCTGCTTTGGAAGGCAGACTTAATGGCATTATACCCTACAAAGGTCCAGCTCACTCTCAGATCCCATCTTCTCCATGGTCCACCCCCAAATATCCAGGAATTTCCCAACCTGAAGCTGGCGAGCTCTATGAGGGTCATGGCCCACAAATGGCACACCCCCTTTCTTAAGCTCTGCCATCATTGCCACTCGGAGAGGTGGAAGGAAGCATAGAAGAAAAAGAAGTCAATCAAAACTGGCACCCTCTTTTCTTCCATTCTGCCCACTGGCCTCCTCTTTACCTGCCCATGAGATAGAAGAACATCCTAGAGTAGGTTTTGGATTAAATTATGGATGCCATCTGGAGACTCTTAAATTAAGAATAACCGATTGTTGATTTTAATCTGTAATTTTGTATTGTTTTAACCTGTTGTAAATCACCCAGAGCCTTGTGTACTCAGGGATTGGGGAATCCAGGAAGAAGAAGAGGAGGAGGAGAAGAAGAAAAAAGCAAAGCAGGTTCAAGTTGCAGGGCAGGGTTCAAGTGAAAGGCTGGAAAAGAAAAAGGTTGAGGGTCAGTTCTGGGCCAATAACCTGAGGCGGGAGAGAGCCAGCCTGCCAAATGGAGGGAGGGAGGGAGGGTGTTCCAGGGGAAATGGGCAGTGCTAAATATAGCTTTGACCCAAAAGAACAAACTTTTAAAGAAGGAGTAGAGGTATTATGACAGAGCCAATGAATGCAGCGAGGGTTGTGAAACCTTCAGCCATGTACAATGGGGGAGGCCTGGGCAGAAATCCCTGTGTGAGAGAGGAGGCATTCAAGAACCTGCCTTGCAGGATCTGACCAAAGGTCCATGCAGCCCAGCATTCTGTCTCTGACAGAGACCAGCCAGGTGTATTTGGGGAAGCTCAGAAGAGGATGTATGGAGAGGGTAACCATTCCCTTTTGTGGGTTCCCCAGCAACCAGCACTCCAAGGTATAGTACCTATGAATAAGGAGGTTCCATTGTGCACACCTAGGTAATATCTGTTGCTGGAGCCATCCTCTAGGAATCTGATCAAGTCTCTGGATGAGAAGCCGAGAGTCCATCATCCCATATTTCTCTTGTGCTATCCACACACATTACATAAACCCTGTGTGTGTGTGTGGGGGGGGGGGGGACTGTGGACTGTACAAGTGGACTGGCCAAGCCAATATCTACAGGGGGTTCTTGCTAATGAGCCAGTCAGCACAATCCCCTGCCCCCCGCCTATGTATTAGGTTCCTTTGAAACAAAATATGCTCTGAAAGGCACAGTTCTTCAACTGGAAGTTCTGACTTAGACCCCAGGGATGTGGGGATGCTGTGGGAACACGGAGGAGACAGGCACATTCTGCTAATGTCCAAAGTTGCTCCCCACAGCCTGCCAATGAAAGAACATGTCCACAGCTAATTTGCAACAGTCTCCAAACAATGCCCTAGGTACCTCTGGCATAAGAACATAAGAGAAGCCATGCTGGATCAGGCCAATGGTCCATCCTGTCCAAAACTCTGTGTCACACAGTGGCCAAAACCCAGGTGCCATCAGGAGGTCCACCAGCAGGGCCAGAACTCCAGAAGCCCTCCCACTGTTGGCATCCCCCAAGCACCAAGAATACAGAGCACCACTGGGGCAGACCAATCCAAAAGCAATCTTGGGGTTGGAGGTCAGGAGGGAGGTACAGAGGTCAGTAAAAGTTGACAGCAAGTCGCTTCCAATCCAGAGAGGCCACAACAGCTGGAAAAACAAACACCAGAAAGACTTTACACACCTGGAGGCGGGTGCTGGGCAGGATCGACAAATTGGCAGTGCCCTGGGTGAGCAGGTTTTCAGCTCGACTGGGCAGCAGGTCACTACTACCGCTGTACAGGGGCTCCGGCACAGGCACAAAGCAGGACTGCTCCTGGTAGCTCAGGGACGGATGTGCCGACAGCGGCCGTGGACTGGTGAAGAAATCTAGGCAGGCAAAGAGACGGAGCGTCTGTGGTCAGAGCAGTTTGAGGAGGTTGTGTGCCAAAACATTCCCAGTTTTGCAACGTGGATCCATGATGCGACATTAATCCACATGTGTGCATTTGCATGTCTTATTTTGCTTCTGTGAATGCACAGGAGTGGAGCCAGAAAAAAGCTGAGGGGGGCAAACGTTCACCTTTGGACCACTGCAACTATTCCTGCTTGGTCCCATTGCCCAACTGTTTCCAAATTCATGGCTGCAATACTGAGGGTTAGAACCTCGCTTTTAAAAGAAAAAAAGTAGGGTTATGATAGGGAAGAGCGCATTGAAACCAAGGGGCTTAGGCAGGAATAAGTCCACATAGGACGATGCCATCAGGATACTGAATTCTGTGACATGCCTCAGTTTGCCAGGGACCTGCAAAGCCCTGCCTGAGGAATGCTGACAGAAGTCACCCTTGCTATCCGCCTCCTCCCCTCTCTACAAACACATACACACAAACACACACACACACAGCCCCTCTCATGATCTGCCTAAGTTCACAGAATCAGCATTGTTGTCAGATGGCAATCTAGCCTCTGTTGAAAAACCTCCAAAGAAGAAGAGCCCACCACCTCCCGAGGAAGCCTATTCCACTGAGGAACCACTCTAACGGTCAGGAAGTTCTTCCTAATGTTTAGCCGGAAACTCGTGATTTAATTTCAACCCGTTGGTTCTGGTCCGACCTTCTGGGGCAACAGAAAACAACTCCGCCCCATCCTCTATATGGCAGCACTTCAACTACTCAAAGATGGTTATTATATCAACTCTCAGTCATCTCCTCTCCAGGCTAAACAGACCCAGCTCCTTCAACCTTTCCTCATAGGACAGGGGTCTCCAGACCCCTCCCCATCTCTGTTGCCCTCCTCTGGATATGTTTCAGCTTGTCTATATCCTTCTTAAATGGCGGTGTGGTCCCTTCCCCATCTTTTTGCAGTGGTGTTATGCATGAACTACAATTAAGGGAGGGCTATGGCTCAGTGGCTGAGCATCTGCTCAACATGCAGAAGGTCCCAGCTTCAATCCCCAGCATAGGGTTGCCAGCCTCCAGGTGGGGCCTGGGGATCCCCCGCTTTTACAACAGATCTCCAGCTGACAGAGGTCAGCTCCCCTGGAGAAAATGGCTGCTTTGGAGGGTGGACTCTATGGCACTGTACCATGTGGAGGCCCCTCCCCTCCTCTCCCCAAACCCAACCCTCTCCTGGCTCCACCCCCAAGGTCTCCAGGTATTTTCCATCCCAGACCTGGTAACCCTACCCCAGCAACTCCACTTAAGGATCAGGTTGTCAGTAATGTGACAGACTTCAGCCTGAGACACCTGGGAAGCTGCTGCCAGCCTTAGTAGACAATACTGACTTTGTTGGACCAAGGGTCTGACTCAGTATAATAAGTCAGCTTCATACGTTCACACACTCTTCTCTCTGTATGGAATCCCACCACTCTTTACAATCCCAGAATATTTGTTTAGCTGTACAGTTCCAAGATACAGGCAAGCAATTATGCTAGCAAAATCAAATGCGCTGCCATCTGCAATGAAGGCCGTATAGTGGGTACACCATTTTCAGGTACATATTGCAGTTGTGGCTTATGGTTTGTAGAAACAGTGAAGCATGTTTTCTTTGAATGCCCATGATATAATGAGGCTAGAGAGAAATGGACCTTATGCCCCAACAAAACAAGCCTTTTCCAGACAGTTTAGTTACTAAATTTTTAATGGATCCCAGGCCAGCAAATACAAATTTTACTGGATCCCAGGCCAGCAAAGCTTTTTAAAGCTAAATTCCTTGTTCTGGCAGCTTGTGACAAGACACCTTTTCTAACATAGCATAGCCTGTCCTCTCTGGCTTGAATTCTTCCTTCTTAACTGGGATAGATCAATACTTTTCAAGACCTGTAGGTCAGAGGAGCAGAGAAAGAAGGACGGAAAGAAGGAAGGAAGGAAAGAGTTATGTCCGCTGACTGGCACCGGCGTCTATAAGTCAGAGCTTGGCCCCAGAGAACAATAGGGGCCAAGGATCCTGAGCTACCCGCAGCCAGCCAATAAGACCTCTGGCAGGAAATTCAAACCCTCCAATTGGACTGTGGGTGTGTCTTGGGAAGGTGTATATAGTTGGTCTTCAGCTGATTATTTTTGTCTTGTGTTGTGTACCAATAAAGTATGAGTTGATCATCACGCTGTTGTCCTGCTTCTCCATGTGTCAAACCCAGTAAGCAACAGAAAGAAAGAAGGAAAGAAGGAATCATATACTGTCATGCAGTTCCAAATCTCCCCTTTAAAAAGCCCAGAATTGCTTGGATCACCCACGGTCGTCACTGCAAAATGCACAACTCAACCTTTCCCAGAGGCTGTGGACAGGTCATCAGAGAACACTGTCTCGTTTTAGCCGCCTAGCTACTTGCGAGCCACATTAAATTGAAGCTGAGAGGCAGCAACATCCACAAGGTGACCAAAAGCTTTGGTCAGGAGCTGGGCAAGGGTTTCAGTCCAGGTCTCCTGCATCCAATGCTCATCCATTTTACCACTAGGTCTTCTATTGCTCCTCTCAGGCAGTTTTGAGCCCTGAAAAGAGTCCTGGCTCAGCCTTTGGTTTCCTGAGCATGCTAATTTAACAAGTGTTAAATTTAACCAGTGTTCCCTCTAAGCTGAGTTAGTGTGAGCTAGCTCACAGTTTTTTAGCCTCCGGCTCACACATTTTAGCTCAAGGAGGATGGCTCCAGAGCAAACTAATCTATGCAGCAGCCAAATCGCTCGCTCACAACTTTCATGTCAGTAGCTCACAGAGTAGAATTTTTTGCTCACAAGACTCCACAGCTTAGAGGGAGCATTGCAAGACACCCCTATATATACAACTATGATCTGTAATTCCATTTCAGCATCTGACGAAGTGTGCGTGCACACAAAAGCTCACACCTTAAATAAAACTTTGTTGGTCTTAAAGATGCCATTGGACTCTAACTGTATTCAAGTGTTTGTCCAGCTGCTGCTTAAAGACTGCCAGGGAGGTGGAGCTCGCCACCTCCTTAGGCAGCTGATTCCACACTGTTGCACAACTCTTACTGTAAAAAAGTCATTCCTAATATCCAGCCAGTACCTCCCTGCACTTAATATAAACCCACTGTTGCGAGTCCTAACCTTTGCTGTCAACAGGAACAGCCCCCTGCCCTTCTTTAAGTGACAGCCCTTCAAATACCTAGAGAGCAATCATGTCCTGCCTCAACCTCCTCTTCTCCAGACTGAACATTCCCAAGTCCTGGGCAGCCAGAAATTTATAGGATTTTTCATTTTAGACATGACATAACAATAAATCTGGCAGAAAACGAGGAAGAAGGCCTGGCTCAAGGGTGGTTTTCGGTTTGTTTTTTTGCTGCCCTACAAGAAAATTAAATGTTGCCTCCACTCCCCCTGCAATTGTGCAACCACTTTACTCTGTGATTGGGCGTAGGTACACGAAAAAGACTGGGCCACAAAAAGACTTGCTGTCAACATTGTGGGGCCCTGACCACAGCAGGGTGGGGTGCATCAGATGGGGGGGGGGATCATTACCACATTCAGGATCAGCCCACCCAGAATTTACAACATAATCTTCCTGTGTTTCAATGTAGCTTCTTCAAGCTGGTCACAGACCTATCAGAACTTGGAGGAGAGTTTAATGGTCTGAGGAAAGGTACTGGGGCTCGCCCTTGAAGTTGCACTTGAAGCTCTGGAAGCTCTGTTCATTGAAGAGGTGCCAGGGTTCAGATGTCCAGGAACTGAAAAGAGTGTGTTCCTGAGCATGTGCAGGATACACCCTAGTCTTCAGTTTAGCTATTATAGTGATGGGCACAAACCAGGAAAACGAAGTTCATGACAGTTAGTGGTTCATGGTGTGCCCAGTTCGCAAACTACGAACCATCACAAACTTTTAAGGGCTAAACGAACTGGTTTAGTTTGTGACATTCATGATGCAGTAGAAGCCTCCCCCCGTCCCGGGCAAGCTAGAGACACTAAATTCTCAGGGGATCTCCGGCTGACTGTCCTCTATCTGTCCTCCAAGTCTGGTGAGGATTGGATTAACAGGATCTGAGTTGAGGCCCCTCAAAGAAGGTGCCCCCATCCTCCATTGTTTCCAATGAAGGGAGGGGGAGAACAACAAAAAAAGTGAGGGCAATAGAAGCTCAGCAAAACAGAATCAAAGTCCCAGAGAATCTCTGCAATAGAAACTGAAGGGGAGACATTTTTGCAAGCCGGGCAGAACCAGTGCAATGTACTGAGTGCCCAGCATTACCACTGCAATCAAAAAATGCCCAGCAGAATCCAGTGCCATTGTGGCAATGCCAGCTCAACAGGACTGACGTGAACCACAGAATCACTCTCCAAGCGGGGGGGGGGTGTGTGCAAGCCCAGCAGAACCAGTGCGATGAACTAGGGCTCAGCAGAACCCAGCGCCATTGTGGCAATGCCAGCTCTTCAGGACTGATGTGAAGTACAGCATCACATTTTGTTTGAGGGGAGACAGTCTGTCTGGAAATGTATCCATTCATGAAGCCTCACAAACCTCCACGAACTGCTTGAAAGTTCGTGCTGGTTGACCTGCCAAGAGCTTCAGTTTGCAAACCACAAACTGGCCAAAATCTGTCACAAACTTTCGTTTGTGTGCTGGTTCGTGCCCATCCCTAGCTAACCAGCTTCTTGTTTGGCCTTCAGACCTTCTTCACATTTTATGAGTACGCCTAAGATGTTTTAAGTGCATCTTTAAATACGGGCCAAGTTTATTTATTTTATTTATTTATACCCGAAGTGACTTACCACATTCTCCCTTACTGCACCCTATCATAACAACAACCCTGTGAGGTTGGTTGGACTGAGAGAGTATGATAGGCCCAAGAGCATCCATGACAGAGTAAGGATTCGAACCCAGTTCTCCCATATCCTAGTCTGACACTCTAACCACTACTCCATACTGGCTCTCTGACTAGGCACAAGAGATACTGATTCACAAGAAAGCCGAGACTGATGGTGGCTTTCAGCGGCGTGTATTCCTTTTGGCCAACCTGGCAACTGGCAATTCAGTGTGAAACAGATGCACCAGTGTCTCCACTGTTCAACTACCAAACTTAGTGATGACAGTACCTCTGAACATGTGCCAGGTGCCTTCTCTCACTGTCACAACTACTTTTTTCTGCACCCAGAGTTAGAGAGTAATTCTTCAGCCACTTCCACCTATTCCCCCCCCAAAACTAACTTGTGGCTGAGTTAGGGTTGCCAGCCTCCAGGTGGGGCCTGGAGATCTCCCGAAATTACTACTGATCTCCAGGCTACACAGATCCTTTCTCTTGGGGAAAAATGACTGCTTTGAAGGGAAGACTCTATGGGGTTATAACTCACTGAGGTCCTTCCCCTCCCCAAACCCCACCCTTCTCAGGATCCGCCCACAAATCTCCAGGAATTTCCCAACCCAAGGCGACCCTATTGATACTGCTAGACCTAGAGAATCAGCCAAGTTTCCTCCTCTCTTAGCAGCATACTCCCCATCTCCTCCCACCCTAGCATGTGCTTTCTTTCTTTTTGCTGCCCCCCCTTCTCGCCTTGCGTGCAGCCTGTGGCTAACCACATCCCATGGCCTTCCCGAAGCTGAGCCCCGTGACCCAGCCATAACGCACTCTCCCTTCCTGTCCCTCCAGCACAACCCTCTTGCTTCCGCAAGATCAGACAGCACAAACCGCTGTCTTGGCATTTTTGGGGCTCGGAAAGGACACATTCATTATTAGCCTGTTTGCTTCCTCACTCGAGTGGAAACTTTGTAAACCGCAACCTCTCTGAAGCTTCCCCTCCCATCCAAAATTTGTACTATCCCTTGACTCATTTTGTTGACATTCAGAGAGATCCCTTTTAAACCCCTTAAAGCTCGCTGTTGGCAAGAAAACAATCGAAGCGGCAGTTTTCCATTTGCATGGATAAAACAACTGTTTTCCAAGGAGAGGGGGAGAGCACATTTTCTGTTCCCTTTCAATAATGCTGCCTTCTGAGAAGAGGCATTCCCTGCTGTGAGAATGGGAATGCCTCTCCTCAGATGGTGCCCACTGCCTGCATCTCTAGCAGAGGATGGACGAAGGCCTCTCCTCCCCCAAATGATGGTGTCTACATTTTTAATGCCTTCTGTGAAAACAGTTAATTTACCCACCCTGATTCACTGGGTCTAAAACTTTTTTTTGCAATTCATCAAACAGTTCATCAAAATTCATCGAAGAGATCCATCAACTACCCCGACTTTGCAGACCTTCTTCCAAGAAGCTGAAGGCAACACAAGAGATATTCCCTGTTCCCTTCAGTTTGTCCTCATAACAACCCTACAAGATGGATCAGGTGGAGGCTTGAAACCCTTTTTTAATTAAAAATAATTTTGTAATATAGCTTCATAAGAGTTGGAAGAGACCACCAGGGTCATCTAGTTCAACCCCCTGCACAATGCAGGAAATTCACAAATACACCCCCAGTGACCCCTGTTCCATGCCCAGAAGTCAGCCAAAAACCTCCAGGATCCCTGGCCAAATTGGCCTGGAGAAAAATTGCTTCCTGACCCCAAAGTGGCGATCAGCATTTCCCTGGGTGTGTTAAGAAAGGGCCACGAGAACTAGGCACTGAGGCAACCCTTCCTGCCCTCCCTCTCATGATCCGCCTAAGTTCACAGAATCAGCATTGCTGTCAGATGGCCATCTAGCCTCTGTTTTAAAAACTTCCAGAGAGCCCACCGCCTCCTGAGGAAGCCTGTTTCACCGAAGAACCTCTCTGTCAGGAAGCTCATCCTAATGTTTAGCTGAAAACACTTTTGAATTAATTTCAACCTGTTGATTCTGGTCCGACCTTCTGGGGCAACAGAAAACAACTCCTTACCATCCTCTATATGACAGCCCTTCAAGTACTTGAAGATGGTTATCATGTCATCTCTCAGTCCTCTCTTCTCAAGGCTAAACATACATATGTTTGCAGAGTCTGCTTTCTGAGGCATGGTTCCATCCAAAAATGCCTCATTCCCCAGCTGTTTGATCTGCAGTAACAACAATCTTACCCTGACAAGGATGGCTCAGGCTAGCCCAACCTTGTCAGATTTTGGAAGCTAAACAGGGTTGGTCTTGGTTAGTAGTTGGATGGGAGACCACCAAGGATGCCCAGGGTTACAGTGCAGAGGCTAAACCCCCCCTGAACATCTCATGCCTTAAAACCTTTAGGGTCACTATAAGTCTGCAACTTGATGGCACTTTACACACACAGCAACAACCATCTCATATTTATTTCTCTTTTGATTTTTCAGAACAGTTTCCATCTGGTCTTCCACCTGGAGAGATGATCTGTTTGGCTTTAGCAATACATCTGTGACATGTGCCTTCAGAGCAGGCTTACATGTTGCCTAATCGCCTGTGGCGAGTAAAAATTGCCTCCAAGTGACCAGCTATGGAAGCAATAACACTAGACAGTTCTTCGGAGTCTCTGGAGGCCTAAAAATGAAGGATTGGCTCATGCAGGCAGGTGCAACTCCTGAACCTTTTTGATCAGCTAGTAAGTTGTTGAAAAGGATGTACTGGGCCATCCACACGATCATAACAAGAGAGAGAATGGCTCCAAGGAAAATGAAGGCCTGTACATGACAGTTCACTGAAAAGCTAGAAAGCACGCTTCAGGGTGGCCATGCAGTGTTGCCTGTAACTGTACAAATTATTCACACACACTTCAGTGCACCTGACGAAGTGTGTTCACCAAAGCTTGTGCTGGAATAAGTTTTGTTAACCTGTAAAATGTCACTGGATTCCTGTTTAATTTTGCTGCAACTCGTGGGACACAGATATCCCTCTAGAATTATTAGAATAACACCTGTCTGTCACAGGGGCCGCTTGGAAAAGAGACCCTTCTTAAAATACTGCCTCCTTCTCTGAAGTCTTTATTTGCACTCACACACACCCCATTATGCAATATGCCACATACACCCCCCCCCCCATTTCCTACTCCACCTCCAGGTCCACAAAAAGACCCTGAATCCCTCATCATTCCCCCCTCCCTGACAACTTCACAATACGCTACACCATTCTCCACACACAGCCTGATCACTTCCCCCTTCTGGCTTCCCACCAAACACACGATAGCCCTCTTCCTCAACGTTGCCCCAACCCTGCCCCCCATGCCACTTACTCAAATCTGCTGCCACAGCTCCTTTACACACACACCATCCCCCCCACACAACCTATTCCCTTCTCTATGCCAGTTCCCCTGGAGAAAATGGTAGTGGGTGGGGGGGCAGAGACTGTGGCATCCCGTCCCTGCTGAGTTCTCTCCCTTCAGATCCACCCTCAAATCTTGGGAAATTTCCCAATCCAGTGTCACCAACCCTACTCCGTACACACCAAAATCGTAGGCAAGGTGCCCCTCACACCTCCCAGGAAACTCTCTCCATAGGAATACACAGCATCAGTGGTATTCCAACATCCCATCAAAGCTTTAGCGAGCAAAATGCACTTTCTTTTCTTCTACTGAATCCCACAATTGCCCTAGAAGGCGGGTTACTTGGTACCTCTGCAGTAGGGAAGCCAAGCTCCAGGTGATGGCTGGAGATCCCTTGGGATTACAACTGATCTCCAGGTGCCAGAGATCAGCTCTCCTTGAGAAAACGGCTGCTTTGGAAAGTGGATTCTTTGGCAATATGCCCTCCCTTCCCCAGGCTCCACCCTCAAAATCTCCAGGTATCTCCCAAACCAGAGCTGGCAACCCTGGGGCCTACGTTTCCCCTAAAACCCTGGTTCACTCGGTCTCTACCTGAGATCACTCCCACACAGAGGTTTTTCTCGGCCTTGGCCCCAAAACCAGAGCACTTTCTTTTTGGAGCTTCAACATGATCTTGTGCTGTCATCATCCTGTTTCCAGCCCTCCCACCCCCATCTTCTTTCCCAAACCTGCTTTACTACAAGAGAGCCAGTTTGGTGTAGTGGTTAAGTGCACGGACTCTAATCTGGGAGAACCGGGTTTGTTTCCCCACTCCTCCACTTGCACCTGCTGGATGACCTTGGGCAAGCCGTAGCTCTGTACCAGCTGTTCTCTCAGTTGTCTCAGAGCTCTCTCAGCTCCACCTACCTCAAAGAGTGTCTGTTGTGGGGAGGGGAAGGGAAAGGAGTTTGTGAGCCGCTCTGAGACTCCAAGAGAGTGAAGTGCTGGATATAAATCCAATCTCTTCTTCTTCTACAATCTTCGGGGGGGGGGGGGGGAGGCTATCTCAGTGCATTAGCACACCGTCTGGCAGGAACGGTGTGCATTTTCTTCCCTGCAAAGGTTCTCTGCCAGCACCATCTTCCCGTTCTCCACTCCACGTGGGTGCCATTTCCCCAGCCTTTCTCCCTGCTAGCACATTTGATACAGCACTAGAACAGGGGTGCTCACTCTGTAGAGAGCTGCATTTGCCATTACCGTCTATCAAAAAGCAACATTTCCTTCCATCCCAGGCATGAGGCCTGCACCACTCTCTCAGTTCACCTGTTCCTAGTGGGGTCTCTCCCAGAATGACAGCTGGTCTCCAGACTACAGAGATCAGTTTCCCCGGAGGAACCGGCAGCGTCAAGGGGTGAAGTCTAAGGCATCATATCTCTGCTGAGCTCTCTCTGCTCCCCAAATCCCATCCTCCCCAAACCTCCAGGCTTGTCCCAAGCCAGAGTTGGCAACCCCGCCCATTCCTCTGGCAGCAGCTGTTTTAGGACCCAGCTACCAACCACAATCCCCACTGGATCCTGACCTTGCCCACGTTCTTGAAACGTGGGCCAAGTGCCACAGGTGGCAGCCATAGGTGGCCCATCGTCCTGAGATGCTATATCACTGCACTAGAACCATCTATTGCCGCTTATCTGTTTCAGGCTATGATAGGATCTATAGCTCTAAAGCGTATGTGTGAGAGAAGAGCAAACTGCAAGAGGGTCAAGTGAGGTACCACAGCAGCCATGACAACCACATCCTGAGAACCCCACCCCAAGCAGGGTGCAGGCAGATGTGGACGGAACAGCTTGAGGGGGAAAGGGAGGAAAGTGTGCAGAAAGGTCCCACGTGGGGAAGTGCCATCCCCTCTGCATTTGCAGCAGCCACACTGAGAATGCTCACTGTGCAGAAGCAGCCTAAGATGCATTTGGCACCAAAACAGTAAAGCGCATGGAAGTTAGGCTTGATCTATCTAGTACACTTTGATCTCAACCTTCCTTCAAGGAGCTTAGGGTGAGCTATGTGGGCCAGTTTGGTGTAGTGGTTAAGTGTGTGGGAGAACCAGGTTTGATTCCCCACTCCTCCACTTGCAGCTGCTGGATGACCTTGGGCAAGCCATAGTTCTGTCAGAGCTGTTCTCTCGAGGACAGTTCTGGAAAGAGCTCTCTCAGCCCCACCTACCCCACAGGGCGTCTGTTGTGGGAAAGGGAAGGGAAAGGGATTGTAAGCCACCCTGAGACTCCATCGGGTAGTGAAGAGCGGGGTATAAATCCAATCTCCTCCTCCTCCTCCTTCCCACCTTCATTATTTTCCCCAAAAAACTGTGTGGTTGTGAAAATGAGAGCAACTGGCCCAAGCAAGCTTCAGGATGGAGTGGGGATTTGAACCCAATATCAGTTTTTAGTTTAACTGTAACCACTACGCGACACTGGCTCTTGTGCAACTGTAAGGAACAGTTAGGAACAGATGAAGACGGTATCTAAAGAAGCGAGCAGTGACTCATGAAAGCTCATACCCTGCTACAAATTTTTGTTAAGTGTTTAAGGTGCTACTGGACTCTTACTGTTTTTTACAGTTAGGGATGCTTCTAAAACACCCCTGATCTGGAATCCTCATCATCTGAACTTCTCCCCCAATTCTGGGGAGTTCTAAAACTATCCAGTCTTGTTTCAGAAGTGGAACTGTTGCATCAGGAATCTTCAGTGGCACAAAATTCAGAAATAGATGGTGCACTGTCTCTGTCCGTGTGTATCTGCCCCTCATCTGTTCCTGATGCACAAAATAATGAAACACAACAGAACAGCAATCTTTCTGCAGCGACATAGACAGACATGTCAGAATTCTTTTTTGCAGTTTTTTTACCACTGCACACACAGAGAAAAAAACCCATATACATTGCTGCATCAAAGTTGCTTTTTTGCAGTGTTTTAGCAATGCATCTGTGTGCACTGGAAACGTAGGGGAAGAGGGGGAAAGATGCTCCAGTTCCAGAATTAATTTTATACGTTCCTCAGTTACATCAGAACGAAGGCATGTCCTCACAGAGCAATAAAGGAACAGATGCAGAGAAACCTGTCCAGCTCTATAATCCATTCAGAAACCCAATATTTAAACAGTTTCTCCAATTTTAGCAGCCCAGATCAACAATGAGACAAGGGCAGAAGAGACTTTTAAGAGGCGGGTGCAAATTTGGTCTTTGGGTGACTGTGCTCACTCTCTCGGTTACAACATGGGTCTCTCCCAGCCCTTTCTGTTTCCCACATTATCAGACTTTAGACTGGAAGTTCTTCAGAGGCAGACACTCATCTCTGTTATGCGTATGCTATAAAAATATCAGGCACATGGATGGCACAGTGTATAAACAGTCCACATCGCTGCACTGTTTGCATTTTGCAGATAGCGAGTGGGGGCTGTGGTAGGGCACGCAGTTGCTACACTGCAGAGTTCAGAGCCTATTTGAACTGTCAATGAAAAAGAAGAAAAGTTGGTTTTATACCCCTCTCTTCACTGCTCAAAGGAGTCTCGGAGGAGCTTACAATTGCCTTCTGTTCTCCCCACAACAGACACCCTGTGAGCAATGCTCCCTCTAAGCTGTGGAGTCTTGTGAGCAAAAATTCTACTTTGTGACCCACTGGCATTAAAGCTGTGAGCAAGCAATTTGGCTACTGCAAAAATTAGTTTGCTCTGAAGCCAATCTTCCTGAGCTAAAACAAAAATCTGTGAGCTGGAGGCTAAAAAACTGTGAGCTAGCTCACACTAACTCAGCTTAGAGGGAACACTGCCTGTGAGGTAGGTGGGGCTGAGAGAGCTCTGAGATAACTGCTCTTGAGAGAACAGCTCTGAGAGAACTTTGACTGACCCAAGGTCACCCAGCTGGCTGCATATGGAGGAGTGGGGAACCAAATCCGGTTCTCCAGATTAGAGTCTGCCATTCTTAACCACTACACCAAGCTGGCTCTCACAGGGACTATAGGAAATGCTGCTCCATAAGGATCCCAAACATTCCAGGCCCTCTTGCCGATCGGCCATCTCTGTCCGCTCTCTCCCACTAGGAAAGCCACAACAACAGAGCCTTCATGAAACAGATTTACAAATAAAACCACGAAACTTTCTGGTGCAAAATGCAGCAGCCAAAGCAGTAACTGATCGGCTCTCTTCATTCAGAGGGGCTGTGGCTCAGTGCCAGAACATCTTTTTAGAACGCAGAAGGGGCCAGGGTTCAATGCCCAGCGAGCATCTCCAGTTAAAAGAATCAAGTAGGAGGGGATGTGAAAGACTAAAAATGCCTAAGACCCTGGAGGGCTGCTACTAGTCCGAGTAGACAATATTGACCTTGTTGGACCAAGTATAAGGCGGCTTCATGTGCCACCCATGAATCAACACCCTGTAACCCTTATTGCCAAGAAACAGTCGAAACATCCAGTTGAAACAGTGTATAGCTGTAGCTGGTGGCTTGTGTTGTCAGTGGAGTAGGCACTGGGTTCAAAGCCCCACTCTGCCGTAAATTGTGCAAGGGGACCTCTCTCACAGCCTAGCCTACCTCACAGGGTTATTGTGAGAAGCGGAGAACCGTGAGTGCCATTCTGAGAGCGCTGCCCTTGGCCAGCAGCCCCTATCACACATCCAGACTTAGAGAGAAGGACGTCCAGGCAGGGGGCCAAACAAGGAGATACAGCTTCCGTCTCGCCCCTGTTGAGTGTTTCCTCTAAGCTGAGTCAGTGTGAGCTAGCTCACATTTTTTTAGCCTCCGGCACACACATTTTTGTCTTAGCTCCCGGATGGCTCCAGAGCAAGGCTCCAGAGCAAACTAACTTATGCAGTAGCCAAATCGCTCGCTCACAACTTTAATGCCAGGAGCTCACAAAGTAGAATTGTTGCTCAGAAGACTCCACAGCTTAGAGAGAGCATTGCATCTCCTACCTGCTGCGGTGGGCCAGCGGCACTCAGTCACCATCCCTTTGGGCTGCCGTGCTCCTGCCATCAGGCCTCCTCCATATGCCTGACGTTCCCTTCCTCTCTGGCCTGTCAGGGTTGGTTCCTCATTTGCCCGGGGCTCTGCTCTGTGACTGACAGACAGCCAGGCCTGCAGTCTCGCTGAGGACAGAGGCGCTGACCTTCCCAGCACTACCTAGGAGTTACGGCCGCCTCCATGGGGCTGACCTCACTCCAGACCTCCTTCCCCTGCCCTGTCAGCAAACTCTCAGAGGGCCAAAGAAACACCCAGAAGAAAAAAACTGAGGGGGGTGGGGGCATTTCTGAGACATTTGTAGCCTCCCTCAACACAGCAGATGGGAAAGAGAGGCACGTGGGGGGCGTGACCTCTAAGACAAAGCTTCACTTCTCAGAAGGAGAAAAGATCTCCCTGGAAGGGGCAAAGACATGCCCAAGATTGTGAGGTGATTTTGAAATTCTGATCTCTGCAATTTCAGCTAGTGTTGCCAACTCTGGGTTGGGAAATTCCTGGAGATTTGAGGGGTAGAGCATGGGGAAGACATGGTTTGGGGAGGGAAGTGACCTCAGAAGGCAGAGGGTCCACCTTCCGAAGCAGCCATTTTCTCCAGGGGAACTGATCTCAGTGGTCTGGATATCAGTTTTAACACCAGGAGATCTCCAGGGCCCACCTGCAGGTTGGCAATCCTGGTTTCAGCTTCCAAATCCCCATTTTATGTCTTTATGTCTATGATTAGTTTATGTTGCTGGTTTTTAACAGCTGACAGTTTTAACGTGTGGTCTTATCATTAGAGAGAGGTTTTATTGTCAAGGGCTTCAAAGTGGTCATTCTTTTGTTTGCAGCAACCAGGACTCTATCATTAGAGAGAGGTTTTATTGTCAAGGGCTTCAAAGTGGTCATTCTTTTGTTTGCAGCAACCAGGACTCTTCTGTCAGCAATCAGGCAGCTGTGTTCTGTGGACCACTTGCGGTTTCCAAAGCATCTTCAAAGTTTCGGGAGGGGTGGGGTAGAACTGAGATGATAATAAAATAAAACGTATGCCTTTTCCAACATTATTTGAGTGCCATTAAAATCAGCATCATTTGCTATATATAAATGAAATGAATTAATTATGTCCATGGTGCATACAAATACCATATGCATTATATAGATAGGATGGGTACCTAAAAGGAATCCGCAAAACAAACCACAAAAAAGGGGAGAAAGGAAACCACAAAGACAAAATATTAACAAATACAAACAGAAACAAAAATAGAGAGCATTTGGTCAGCCCTACCAGAAGCCAGACTCCTTAGCCTCAGCTACATATGAATTAGTTGTTGTTACCTGGGCACTCTGCACATGCCCAGAGGCAGCCTCTTTCTGCATTTGAGAATACAGTCCTGGGAGCAAGGGTCAGAGGCAAACCCAACACTGCAGTCATAATCTTTTTATACTGACCCTCAAGGTTCCTGTTTAGCTGTGCCAGGCTGCGCACTGATTTCCCCTGCCCAGCGTGGCAAATTTTAAATCGGCACAGTGGCGGGAAGTTCCTTTCCCAGTGGTTATGCAGAAGGGATCCGTTTGATCAGGCAGCAGAGAAACACAGCAGTATGATTTGTGTTTCATAATCTGGCCCCGCCTTTCCT
Source organism: Lepidodactylus listeri (assembly GCA_029233225.1). NCBI lineage: Eukaryota > Metazoa > Chordata > Lepidosauria > Squamata > Gekkonidae > Lepidodactylus > Lepidodactylus listeri. The sequence goes on along the minus strand of JARCFY010000019.1, from coordinate 30,712,053 downwards.
CCGCTGGGGTTTCCTTACCCAGGAAAGGGGGTGCTGCTGCCCTGCCCGGCAGTCCTCTGCCTCATGCTGCTGGAGATACCCTGGCCCAGGAGGAGGACTGCTCTGTTGCTTAGTTTCTGCCCTTCCTGAGGTGAGTTGCCTGCTTGTTTTGTCTTGGGGTGTATGTTTGCTGGGCAGCCGTGCGTCCTCCCTTCCAGCCTGGCGCCGTTTTTCTTCCTTTTGGGTGTGGTGTGTGTGGAGGGGAGTTGGGCTGGAGCACCTAGGCTGCGCCTGCCATCCGTGCAGGACCGCAGGCCATGCACAAGTTTCTCCCTCCTCCAAGTCAAGCTTTAGGAAAACACAGTAATGAACCTTAAATTTTTCATAATTTTTTTTGAAGTTCTTTAATCTGCTATAAATGCTCCTGCAAAATTTTAGTTCAGAATAGTTCTGTAAATTCCAGGATTCTCAGATGAAATCTCCTTCTCCAGACCTGTATGCTTTCCCTGTATGCTATTCTTTTTGCCACTGGTATTTAGCCTTCTTAGTACCTCACCACAGAACGCATTTTCATGTTCTCTCTTTCTCGATAATGCAGCAATCTCACGGTTAAGAGGGCATTTCCCCAGTCTGAACAGAGTTGGCTAATGATTTTCAAATACCATTCTCAGTATTGGCTCTTAATTGACATAAAATACCATGGCTGATCACTTTGGAGTTGGCAGGCAGACGGTGTCAGTGTTCCCTCTAAGCTGAGTAGTGTGAGCTAGCTCACAGTTTTTTAGCCTCTGGCTCACACATTGTTGTCTTAGGTCAGGAAGGAGGACGCCAGAGCAAACTAATTTATGCAGCAGCCAAATCGCTTGCTCACAACTTTAATGCCAGTAACTCACAAAGGAGAATTTTTGCTCACAAGACTCCACAGCTTAGAGGGTGCATTGGTGTGTATGCTTTATTATTAGACTGGGAGGGGGGAGATAAGGCTGAGGCATGAGGCTAGGATGACTTAGCCAACAAAAAACAGAAACACACATGAGCATACACACATGAGCAAACACACATGAGCTGAACACAATGGAACTATAAACCTGCAGGGGGGGCCTGGAGATCTCCCAGACTGAAAGAGTCATATAAGTAATACAAATATGTTCCATACAAATATATGGCTTTTAATAAAAATGATAATTGTTTATATGTTATGTTTGTATGTCTTGTGTTTGTACACTGAAATAATTTTGTTTTTTTAATGTCGGCCCACTCACAGTTTTAAAGTTAGCACCATTTTTGGCTCACAGGGTAAAATTTCTGCTCACGAGACTGCACGCCTTAGAGGGAACATTGCCGACCCTGTTCCGGCAGCTTTTAGCTGCATCCAGTCTACAGACCTTAATAAGGCAGGTGACATTACCCTTCCCCCTGTACGCACTGCTTGTGGATGCATTTGAGAAGAGGCATTCCCATTCTCTTCTACAAAGGAGGGAAAGCCTCAAAAGGACACCATCCACACCTGTTGGCACTATGCGATGATGCAATCGTATGTCACAACAGGCGCCACTGGTAGAGGCATTCCCCTCACTCACAAAGGGAGGAAAGCCTCTTCTAAGACGGTGTTGGCAACAATGTATGCAGGTATCACTCACATGCAACTGTAAACACTCAAAATGCATTTACACTCCTATGATTAACTGGCTCAGATTTCTTCGGCTGGGTGCTGGCTCCACGTGTATACACAAGACACACCTTCTTTCGTCATGCCAATTCAACCCTGACAACAGCCATTCCCTGTTCTGCACTCAGTGGCACCTTGAAGACCAACAAAGGTCTTAAAGGTGCTACCAGACTCAAAGCTTGTTCTACTACTTCACAGCCGCCCACCTGGATCTATCATTACAGAGTAGATGACAAATAGAATCCTGCCCTTACCCATTTTCTCTTACAAGCTTCTCTTACACCACGTTAGCTGCAAGTTAGGGCCAGGATGGTTCAAAGATAACTAGTCCATATGAAGCCGTTTTCAATACAAGCCAGGAATCTGCTCCTTTCCCCTCTTCTGTTCTATAGAGCAGGGGCCAAATACTGTCACGTTTGGCTGAGAGATGAGAGAGGCTGGCCACACTGTGGCCTCCTCACCCCCTTGCCCTTTTCCCAGCCAACCCTCCCCCCAAATTTCCCCTTTCTTGAGCTGAGTTTTCCTTCCTCTCTGTCTAGCACTGCAGTTCAGTTTCACATTCCTGTAACACCAGCTAGATTTGGGGAACTACAGCAAAGGGGGTGGACCCCACTTTGCCTAGGGTTGCCAACAGGCCTGGAGAAAAATGTTCTGCCCCTTTATTAGAGGTTTATTGTGTAGAAACGGGAAGGTTTTCATGGCATGGAAGCAAATAACATCACCAGGTACATAATATTCCATTATGCCCAAGGGAAGGGGATTTATTTTTAACCAAGCTGTTGGCAACACTTAACTTTGCCCACCTCCAAATCTTTACAGTCCTGTTTCTTCCTCTGCTTTGTGTGTGTGTGTGTGTGTGTGTGTGTGTATGTCTCTCTGTGTGGGGGTGGGGGTGGTGACACAATGTTCAGCCCTCCCTGTCTTGCCCTTCTGGACTCAGACAATAATTTGCATCTCTCTCTGTTGTCGTACTGTCCGGTAGTGCAACATTTCAAGTAGCAAGCTACTGCTTGGAATACTGTGTGCAGTTCTGGTTGCCATATCTCAAAAAGGACATTGCAGAACTGGAAAAAGTACAGAGGAGAGCCACCAAGGTGATTAAGAGGTTGGAGCAGCTTTCCTATGAAGAAAGGCTAAAGAGGCTGGGGGTTTTCGGTTTAGAAAGGTGACTGAGGAGGGACGAGGTAGAGGTTTCTAAAATTACGCACAGAGTAGAAAGAGAGGACAGAGAAAAAATTTTCTCCTTCGCCCAGCATACTAGAATTTAAGGGCATCCAGTAAAGTTGATGGGCAGCAGATTTAGGACAAACAGAAGGAAATATTTCTTTACACAATGAGTGTAAATGTGGAATTCCTTGCCAGGGAATGTAACTATGGCCACAGGCACAGGTGGCTTTAAGAAGAGATTGGACAGATTCTTGGCGGATAGGTCTATCAGTGGCTACTAGCTATAGTGATTAAATGGAACCTCCACATTCAGCACCAATGAAAAGTCTGAATAGCAGTGCCAGGAGGTAACATCGGGGGAAGCCCTTGGTCCCTATGCTATATTGTTGATACTCTAGAGTAACTGGCTGGCCAATGTGTGGGAAAGGATGCTGGACTAGATGGAACCCAGGTCTGATCCAGCAAGGCACTTGTTTGGAATCTGGACTTTTAGGCCCAATTTACACCTCCCCGCTGAAGTAGTTTGATTGCTGTCTTTTCCTACAATCATTTCATGCTGGTTTCAAATTTCACACCCTGGGTCTGAAGAGTACTAAGCAACAGGATCTGTTTAAAGGAGTAAAATGCTAGCTTGACCACAGGAGGGCAATTAACGAATGTAAACAGTAATTTTTAAACTAGAACAAGTATGGTTTGAAACTAGAAACAGGTATAGATGGGGGTTTTTTTAAACTAGAATGATTCCAGCGGGAAAGTCAGATGTAGATTTGACCTTAGAGGGCATATCTATATTACGAACTGAAACCAGTGGCACATCTATATTACGAATTGAAACCAGTTTGATTTTCACAGCTCCCCTCCACCATGACAAAGAGCCATGTAAACTGGAATTCTGCAAGGGTGTCTTCTGCGAGACATCCTTGGTCTTTTCCACATCTACGTTTTCTAGGAATCCTGGACTGAGAGCCATAACATTTAAAGCAGATTTGAAACTGGTTTCAATTTGTTGTGTAGACATGCTGGAAATCGGATTGTGGGCTAAGGTTATCAAGACTTCACCTCCACTATGGATCGTCCAATTATTCTCTTTTTCAAAAAAGTCCCAAACAAAGTACATTTCCTGCCATCACTCTTCAAGCCACATTTAGATCAGCTGAGGTCAGCCTGGAAAAACTGTGGCTTCTGTTTGCGAAAGGAAGGAATGAGGAGGGCTAGACTGAAGGCAGAAGCTCAGACGCTCCGTCCTTCGGCATTTCCTGCTTTCTCTCCTGCCAGGACTGATCTGGACAGAACAGGCTGCAAGATACTTTGACAACTCAAACCCAGGAGGACGGCTGCACCATTCTGCATAGAGGAAGAGGTTGGATTGAAGAGTGTCTGATCTTGCTGTGAGACTAATGCTTGTTTTGGCTTGCTCAACCTGTATATGTATAAAGGTGTAGATTTTGTTTTTAGACACCTGAAGACAGGCTATCCCCCAACGTCATCCTCACAACAGCCCTGTGAGGTAGGTTAGGCCAAGAGAGGACAATTTCTCCATCCAGCAAGCTTCAGTCGTGCAGAGATTTAAACTCAGATCTGACGCTTTAACCACAACACCATACTGGCTTATCTGGCCCCTTCCTCTCTCTCTCTGCATGCAATTATTGCATTTCTTTCTCCCTTCCGTGACCGCCGATCACAGCAATTCCTACCAGATATCTCCATGAAATCATCAAGATTTGGCTGCAGCGGGGCCAGGTACGGCTGGATCATGTCGGCATTGCCAGTATATGCTGAAGAAAGAGAAAAGAATTAAGAGAGGAAGGGTTGCCTCAGTGCTTAGCTCTTGTAGCCCTTTCTTACACACCCAGGGAAATGCTGATTGCTGCTTTGGAGTCAGGATAGAATTTTTCTCCAGGCGGGTTTGGCCAGGGATCCTGGAGGTTTTTTGTCATCTTCTGGGTGAATAACAGTGGTCACTGCGAGTGTGGAGTGGGAGGTATTTGTGCATTTCCTGCATTGTGCAGGGGGTTGGACTAGATGACCCTGGAGATCCCTTCCAACTCTATGATTCTGTGATTTTGGGGGAAGTTCTATTTAGCCATCGTAGTTATAGCCATTTTAAGAATGGCATTGCTGAGGCCTGTAGGCTGACGTCTGTTTCTAGCTACAGCCTTTGGATGACCCCAGCACCTAGTTGCCCATATATTTTGCCCACACAACTGGAATAAAACCAACTGGAAAGACACCAGCCTTCCCTGCTCAGTGCAATCAACCTGCTAATTTGCCTCCTCTGTCACAGGTTGCCTATGCTATACCAACCTGGCACTAGAACCAGCTGACTCTGTTTTCTTGGACAGAAATGTGCCCCCTCCCAAAATTGTTGCACTGTAGTTAGAATGGTTAAGCCACCATCCGATATTTTAACTGATCTATTTTAGATGAATTGGTTTTGTTTTTATGAATTATTATTTATTGTTTCACTATATGTTGTGAGCTGCCCTGAGCCTGCTTGCAGGGTAGGGCGGGATACAAATAAAATAATAATTTTTTTTTTTTAAAAGCCATGTAACCTTTTATGGGTCAAGCCCCAGACATCTGCAGCTAGATGTCTCCCAAAGGTCATCTCGTCCACTGCCTTGAACAAAGAGGACCATTTAACTGCCATAAATCCATGTATGGCTCTCAAGGGAGGTTCTACTGGACAAATGTTGCTTTCTTGTACTGAGGGGCAGAAGCAGAGGGACCTGTCTTCTCATTTCCCTGTGGGACTCATTGCCACTGGATGTTGTAACCTCCTTTGTACACACAGCATCCCTCTTTGAGGGCAAGGTGTTGGACGCATCTCACCTTGATGCCATCAGCTTCCCAGAGGCACCTGGGTTGCCACAGAGAGTCAAGTTAAACAGAGCTCCTAGCCTGGCCCTGAATGGGAGGAGGTCCCCCACAGGATGAACCACAGCTGCCTGCCCCAGGTGACTGTCTCAGGACCTACCTTCTTCTGCCAGCGGCTGAGGAAGACAGGGAGGCTGAGTCATGGTGAAGAGGGTGTCAGAGTTGTCCATGAGGAAGCTGTCCAGATCAAAGTGCTGTCTCCCTTCAGGCTCCTCCTCCTTGTCTCTCAACAGCATGGGGACCACGTTGGAGAAGAACTGGTCGCACCAATTTTCTAGCGGCATCCAGATCTCATCATCCTGAATGGGAAAGACAGCGGGTTGCTCAGAGACCCTTTGGCAAGGTGTGGCCCAGTGGATCCCACCCTTGTTTGGGAGGTGGACCCCTCTCCTGCCAAGGCCAGATCCTGCCAACCTGAGAGCTACCATCCCCTTTTGCCGCTTCCAAACCCCACTCACCTGCTTTGGGCTGGGAGCCTCCCAATCTCGGCTGGATTTGCGGAGCTGCAAGAGGGAACAACACAGGAAGGTTGCGTTGGCAGAAAACCAGGGTAGGTGGATGGTGGTGCAAAGACCAGGGCTGGAGAACTTTGGTAAAAAATGGCTCTCTTGACCAATGGCTCTCAAGGCAATTTGTCCAAACAATTAAACTAAGACACAAAAAAGGCAGTATTTTTTTAATTTAAAAAAAAATAGATGAAGAAGCCTGATTTAAACTTCTTAAAAACAGTCAAAGTGGGAGGGGGAATTAACCAAGTTCCTGGATAAAGAGAGATCTATGGGTTGGATCTTAGATTACATTTTCCAATGGCAGAAAGGAATTGTTCCCTACTATCCCCCCTCCCACTGATCTCCATGAAACGCTGCTCCTGGGGGACAGGGGATCCTGAGGAATGATACAAGAGGGTCTGCTCCAGAAAGAGGGGAACCAGTGGAGATTGCCAGTTTAGCCTGGATCCAACCCTTTGCCAGCTCCGGATTTAGGGTTGGAACCAATCAGCTTTTCTGGTGGTGATGGCTCCACTCTGACAACCCAAAAAGGCTATGCTGAGAATCACGGGACTTATATGTACAAAAGCCCTGTGGGATGGGGGCTGTAGTACAGAAGGAAATCTGGGAAGACTCAGTGAAAAAGCCAGCTGGATCCAACCCTTACAGGGGAGGGTACAAGAGGCAGATTCAGCCATGATGGGCTCAAGAGGTCCTTAAGCTGTGGTCAGGAAGGCCACCAGCAGTCCCCAAGACCTGATGTTCTGAACACTGGAAACTGGGCAGCCCACAGAGACTGCATTGGCCATTAAGTGGAACTGCTGCTCATCTCAGGCTTTGGCTATGGCTTATGGCTCTCTGTGGTTCTTTTGCATTACCTGCCTCTGCATATGCAAACCAAATTTTGAACGTTGAGCACTGAAGGCGTTTGGCTGATCAGGGATTCTGGATCACAGTATCTGGCTTCACATCTCAAGGGCTGGCTAATCAGGGATCCTGGATCAGGGATATCTGGCTTCACACCTCAGGGGCTGGCTAATCAGGGATCCTGGATCAGGGATATCTGGCTTCACACCTCAGGAGCTGGCTAATCAGGGATCCTAGATCAGAGATATCTGGCTGGCTAATCAGGGATCCTAGATCAGAGATATCTGACTTCACATCTCAGGAGCTGGCTAATCAGGGATCTTGAGATTCACATCTCAGGAGCTGGCTAATCAGGGATTCTCTTGGGATTCACAACTCAGAGGTCGGATTGGATGAGGGTGTGGGGGTATAAGGGCAAAACCTGACCCTCTTCTTGTAGTAGATTCGCCACTTATGATACTCCTTCATCACCACCTCGATCCGCCTCTTCCAGTATTTCCCCTCGAGCACAACAGCCTGTAAAACGAAGAACAACCAGTTAGGAAGAATTCCAAACAGGAACAAGCCCCACCCCCCATACCTTGATACGGTTCACTCAAAACTCACCACATACGTATTGCAAGCTTTCACGTTGCAAAGAGATTTTTCTCAAGAAGGGTGCTAAATAACCCTGACCTGGATAGCCCAGGCAAGCCTGATCTTGTCAGATCTCAGGAGCTAAGCAGGGTTGACTCTGGCAAGTACTTGGATGGGAGACCTCCTTGGAATACCAGCAGTCGGGAGGAGGGGGCAGGCTTTATTCAGCCACCTCTCTGAATATCCTCCAGGCCCCCAGTAGGGGTCAGTCACCAGAGGTCGCTATGACTTTCAGGTGGACACACACTCACACACATATGCACATATGAAAAATACAACAACAACAACAAGAAAGATGCTAAATAACGAAAAAAACAATTTTCCCCCAAAGGAGGGGAAAGAAGGACAGTCAAAAGGAAAAGACCTGGCAAGATGACCTGTTAAGTAGTTAAGATGGGTACAGATGGCTTTGGAAGCCTGAAAAAGATCACTGATTGCACAGGAGCACATTGGGATAGGAAAGCAGTGCCGGGGCTCAGTGGCAGAGCATCTGCTTGGCATGCAAAGGTCCCAGCTTCAACCCCTGGCACCTCCAGTAAAAAGGATAAGGGAACAGGAGTCGTCTGGGACCCTGGAGAGCATCGACCAGTCAGACTAGCCAATACTGATCTTAGTAGGCCACACATCTAACATATAAATCAGCTTCGTACATGTTTAGTATGCAAAAGGCTCCAGACACCTGAATCTGAACTTCTGCAGTTCCTTTTTAAAGACAGAGAGAAGACACTGACTAGCAAAGTTTCCAGAGTAGGGCTAATAGATGCTGACAGACCATCCTTCGTAAGGCTAATGGCCAGCTAATAGTGGGAGCCAGAGGGAGGATGTGTCCTCCTAATTGCTGGGCAGCTCTCTTCAGCTTTTGGAATGTAAATCCAAAAGAGTTTAGGCTGGTGGGAAAGGACAGAAAAACAGTTTGGAGCCAGTCTGCAAATCTGTATTTGGAGCAGATCAGAAGAGACAGAGGCCAAAACCACAGGAAGGCTGAAATACTGTTGGATATCAGCGCTCCAGAATCCACAGTTTCCCCTACACTTGGCTTTCGTCAGGTGTCTATGGCTGCCTTTTCTTCCCCTGCCGCAGGAGGGCTTTAAAAAGAAATCAGAAACAGCTAGATTGTTCTAAACGTTATAACACTATAACAATACATGGCAATGATATACAAGTTCCTAGCTTTCATTTAAAAAATAAGCTAGTAGCCCCTTTTCACCGCGGATATGCAAGAGAAAATGTGCAGCCTGCTCCTTGCTACACGGGACTCCAGAAGCGGCTTCAAAAGCAGCTCTTGTTGAAAGAATCAGATGCCCATTTCAGTGCACCCAATTCCAACAAGAGCTATCTCTTTGTGTGTGTGAGGATGAGAGAGAACCAGCCCATGCTAGACTGGGTCATTCCATACAGCAGGACTAGAATGGGTGTGTATTTTCCAACACCTCTCATCTGAGAACACTGGCTTATGGGAGATATGGAAATATGGACCGCGTGGGAGATATGGACTGTTGTTTCCATAACCCTTCTTGTGTTTTGCTTTGGGCACCCCAGCACCAAGCCAGAGGTGAGTGCTTGGACACATCTCAGATTAAGGTACATCTTCACAACCAAAATCAGTGTGGCAGACATGGCAGAGGAAACACATGAAAGTTTCCTGGTGGTGTATGCCCACTGCTACTTCCACGTTGGCTTTCAGCATGGGTCAGGAAACACCCCACCATCCACCAGAAAGTCCTGTGGCGTACAGAACCTGCCCTGTGATAAAGACAATAAGCATCCTTTCCAGAGGTCAAGGAAAGGAAACAGACAGGCCGCTAAGTCTCCCTCCTGGGTTCCATGAGGGATGTGAATGATCTTGGAGTACTCACTTCTGGTTTCCTATGCTCATCTGAGCCGTCCAGAGGGGTGACAAATCCACACACGGGACTCCTCCGGCGTTCCACATCTGCGAACAAGAATCCAACATTGTTCATTTTGAATGCCCAGTAAATAAAATATTCATTCTACAGCTCAATTTTCTCTCAGTCGAATGGGGAAGGAGGACATCAAAGCCAGCACAGTGTAGTGGTTAAGAGTGGTGGTCTCTAATCTGGAGAACTGGGTTTGATTCCCCTCTCCTCCTCCACATGAAGCCTGCTGGGTGACCTTGGGCCAGTCACAGTTCTCTCAGAACTCTCTCAGCCCCACCTTACTGCACAAGGCACCTGTTGTGAGGAGAGGAAGGGAAGGTGACTGTAAGCTGCTTCAAGACTCCTTAGGGTAGAGAAAAGTGGGGTATAAAAACCCAGACCAATTTCCCACAAGCCACTGCTCTGCCCTCGCTCTTTCCTTTTCCTTTTCCTCGATTGTATGTGTCAATTTCCCGCTGTTTGCTGTGTGGCTGCATTTCGACCCGCAGCTTCGCCCAATTTTCCCCGCATCTTCTCAATCTTGTCATAATTTGCCTGGGGGGGGGGGGGGAACTTGGGCCAACCCTGAATTTCCCCCCTCTCACAGCAGAATCAGTTTCACAGCTGCCTTTTCCTCCAGAAGATCAGTCCCCATTGACAATCCTCATCTATAAAATCCTTTCTCTGCTTTCCCCATGACCTCTGCATCCCAATCATTACTATATTCTTCCCATATGCAACAAAACAAGCTGGAACTTTCCTTGCTTGCAAAGAGATGAATTCACGGTTTCCATTTTTTAACCAATTAGGTTCAGGGCTTTTGGGTGGTAGGAGTAATCAGTCCAGAAAGATTATTTTTATAAATTGCTTTAAAAATTATCACAAGGCTTAAGATTTAGCATGCAATTTTCTGGAAAGGTCTCTTGCACAAACTTTAATTAAACCAAATATTCTTCTAGGGGAAGGGTTAGTGACCGTTCATAATTAAAAAGCCAAATGACATCAACATTCTGAGAGAGCTCTGCAAAGAGGCGGAATAAGGATGCCTATTTCCATAACTGAAAATATATAGCTTAATATTACTGATAATGGATGTGCTGGTTAATAATCCATGACGTTTCAGCAGCCCAAACACTGGCTCTTGTGAGTCCTTTATTAGGAAGAGGCACACACAGAGTAAGTCATAAATACACACAGGAGCACCCCATGGAATTGTTTTAGTGTCCTGGCATAGATCTATGTGTGGTTCACACTTGGATTACTGGTAATGTTCCCCTCTATCCCTTCCCTTTCTGAAAAGCATCTCTAAAAAGTCCTTTGACAGTTGAAAGCGCTGTCAAATCACAGCTGACTTATGGCAACGCCGTAGGCTTTTCAAGGCAAGAGATGTTCGTGAGTGGTTTGCCGCTGCCTGCCTCTGCATCACGCCCCTGGTATTCCTTGGACATCTCCCATCCAAATGCCAGCCAACTCTGCTTAACTTCCAAGATCTGACAAAATCGGGCTAGCCTGAGCTATCCAGGTCAGGGTTAAGAAGTCCATACATCCCATAAAAATCTGTGCCTTCCACCCATTCATATATGGCTTATTCCAGCATCCCACCAACCCCTCCAAAATACCTGAACTTTTAAAAATAAAAAACATAGGGCCTGAATATCAGGCTACTTTAATAATAATCAAGAATAAGCTTTACATAAGGTGTTATAATTTCCTATGCAAACCTGATGAAAATATTAAATGACCAACACAATACTATGCGTGTTTCGGCCACAAAGGCCTTCCTTAGTGGTCAATAGTACACAACGTAGTTTTTAGAAACACATCTGGAAAATAAACAATATAAATCAATTCTGGCCAGGTGATGATATCTTATATATTTTGTGGTTTGATGTTAGCTTGCACTGCAGACCATGGATCCTTTCCCATGGTCACTGTAAGGTAAAGGTAAAGGTTTCCCTTGCTCAAAAGCGAGTCAAGTACAACTCTAGGGATGCAGTGCTCATCTCCGTTTCCAAGCCGAAGAGCCAGCGCTGTCCAAAGACTTTTCCGTAGTCATGTAGCCAGCATGACTAGATGCCAAGGAGCATGGAATGCTGTTACCTTCCCACCAAATTGGTACCTATTTATCTACCTGCAATTGCTTGCTTTCAAACTGCTAGGTTGGCAGGAGCTGGTGCCAGAGACTGGAGCTCACTCGTGTGGCACTCGGGTCTTGAACTGCTGAGCTACCAACCTTCTGGTCTGCAGTTCAGCGACTTAACCACTTGAGCCATTGCAGCTGTACTCCCACATAAATCATTTATTGATTATATAACCTGGTATAAATTTTCAAATATTTCCAGTGTTTCCATTCATTGCACTGGAGAACGCGTTTCCTCGTGGATTGGATCCTTGGGTGTTTCCCAGATTTCAGGACCAAAACATGAAAAGGAGAAACTCTGAACTTTGGGATTCAAATGCTGAAAATGCTACTAGTTTCTAATTCTACATGCAAATGAAAGTCTGACTGGCTCTGATTGCAAAAGCTGCCAGGAAATGGAATTTAACCCCTAACCCGCCCCCGCCGGCCCCGGAACTCACACTGGGTGTACCAGGCTCTCCAAATGGCATTGTTGAGGCGGATTTTGTCCCGGCAGAGCAGACGCAGCCCCTTGAAATTCTTCCATTTGGGTGACACCAGGTTGTCGCTGCAAAAACAAAACCAAGAGGTGGGAATGAGGAGGGTGGGGCGGCTGTGGAAGTAGGCTTGCAAGAAGTGGAAAAACGAGTGGCCATCTTTTTTTTCTTCCTGGAAAGGTTCCTGTGTGCCTTTCAACAGCTGCAGAACTAGAAACAAAAAAGAGATCTTTCCCTGCAACTAAATTCTCAGTGCTGGTGGATGGGAGAAGAGGTCTATCGGCAGTTGTCAGCTAGGATAGCTGCACAGAACCTCCAGCTTCCTAGGCAGTATACCTCTGGGTGCCAGATACAAACAGAGCAATCCTAAAACACTTTCCTGGGCATAAGCCCCAGTGAGTAGACCTAAGACGATGAGCAGCCCTGCTTAGAATGGCACTGTAAGAGACAAACAACAGAGGGAGCCATCCATCCATCCATCCATCCATATATTTACACCCTGCACACTTTGGGGAGGGGAGGGACCTCAGCAGAGATGTGACGCCAGAGAATCCATCCTCCAGAACTGCCATTTCCTCCAGGGGGACTGATCTTGGTCATCTGGAGCTCAGCTGTAATTCCAGGAGATCTCCAGGCCCCACCTGGAGGCTGTCGATGCTAATAACAGCATTGCTTAGAGAATCGATATTTCCCTGTTCTGGATCCCAGCCCCTGTTAAAGTAGAAAATAATCCCTACATCCCTGCGAGGTAGGTCTTCCTTAGAGCATAGTGTGGGTTGTAAACTCGGAAGTCTCTAGCTTAAATCCCACCTCCAAGATCATAAGGAGGTCTTAGACAAGGCACTTTTTGCTCTGCCTTAGCCTCCCATTACCCAGCTAGCAACAATAATACTGGCCTACTTTATAGGGTTGTTGTGAGGAATGGATATTCATGAATAAAATGCTTCAACACCCCCCTAGGGAAAGGGGAAGGTTTCCCTTGCTCGAAAGCCAGTCGAATCCGACTCTAGGGGGCGGTGCTCATCTCCATTTCCACGCTGAAGAGCCCGCGCTGTCCAAAGACTTCTCCATGGTCATGTGGCCAACATGACTAGACCCCAAGGCCCATGGAACGCTGTTACCTTCCCACCGAAGCGGTACCTATTTATCTACTTGCAATTTCTTGCTTTCGAACTGCTGGGTTGGCAGGAGCTGGGGCCAGAGATAGGAGCTACAGCACTAGATAAATACCGAGCAGTTCAAAGCTGGTCCTGGGTTGCCAAACTCAGGTTGGGAAATTCCTGGAGATCTGGAAGTGGCGCCTGGGGTGGATGGAGCCTGGGGAGGGGCGAAAGCTCTGCAGGGATGTAACGCTATGGAGCACCCCCTCCAAAGAAGCTGTTTTCTCCAGGGGAACCGATCTCTGCAGCCTGGAGATCTGCTGTTATTCTGGGAGAACCCCCGCCTGACCTCGTGCCTGGCAATCCTAAAAGCCACACGTAAAAGAATCTATTGCCAATTTAAAATCTCAAACCAGATCTCCCAGATCTCCATTTAGTGACTCCCTCAATAATAATAAAAAAGTCCCTTAAAACAGCTGTCCAAAGGAGCGTATTAATTCCGGGCACCATTAACCAGCTCAGGGGCTTCTTTCCCTCTCCGTAACCAGGGAGCCAGGGAGAGCTGACCGGCTATTTGCTCTGTGTCGCTGCAGCAGCAGCGTGATCAGAGCTGTGCTCATTTCACTAATCTATGTGTACAGACCCGCACTCAGACCTGTCCCCCTCGTCTTCTGGACAGGAAAGCAAGTAAACACCAGCTGGGTGGAAAGTCCTAGAAAACAGAGCCAAAGCTCTTAAAAATCCTGGTCAGATGAAAATGGTACATAAGGATATAAGAGAAGCCGTGTTGGATCAGGCCAATGGCCAGTGGCCCATCTAGTCCAACTCTCTTGTGTCATAAAGTGGCCATCAGAAGGTCCACCAGTGGGGCCAGAACTCCAGAAGCTCTCCCACTGTTGCCCCCCAGGCACCAAGAATACAGAGCATCACTGCCCCATCTATACACTGTGACTAATAGCCACTGATGGACCTCTGCTCCTATTTGGTTCCCTCCGCAGAGTCGCTAGTAAACAAATATGAAACACTACATCTTGAGTAGCACTCATGTGCAGGTGAACACATGAACAATGAGGTAGCATATGGTGCATAGCCTGTTTCACATCCAACTAGAGCCTAGACTGAACTGAGACTAAGGTCGTTTTTTTAGAGTCCAGCGGCACCTTTAAGACTAATCAAGTTTTATTGAAGGTATGAGCTTTCGTGTGCATGCACACTTCTTCAATATGTTTGCACTGTTATTTGAAGAAGTGTGCTTGCACACAAATGCTTATACCTCGAATAAAACTTTGTTGGTCTTAAAGGCGCCGCTGGACTCGTAAATTTGTTCTTCTGCTTCAGACCAACATGGCTGCCCACCTGAATCTGAACCGAGGACTGCTAGCAGAGGTCTATTTTTCTAGTGGGTTTCTAACCAACAAAGAAGCAACCCCCTCTTGGTATTTAAATCCATGCAGAACAGACTATTGCCGTTATTAAATTCAGCCTTCAGCTGGAGGGTCAGGAGATGGGAAGACAGGCAAGGTGCCTTGTTAGGAAAATGGAATGCGTTACAAAGCATGTCTTTCTCTTCCCCTGTGAAATGGGTGTGTGTGTGTGCGCTTTTTAGTGGAACAGCATCTATACTCCATGGGGATGCCAACCTCCAGGTGTCACCTGGAGAGCTCTCGCTGTTAACAATTAATCTCCAGTTCCCCTGGAGGTGGTGGCTGCTTTGGAGGGCGGACTTTATGACACTGTGCCCTGCTGAGGTCCTTCCCCTCCCCATACCCTGCCCTCCTCCACCCCCAAAATATCCCAAGTATTTCCCTGCCCAGAGATGGCAATCCAAATTCCACCCCCACCCCCTGTCCAGCACACTGGGCAGGGAAATACTGTAAAAAAGCCCAGCAAACAAACACACACACAGCCGCACAAACCCAGGCGCGGGACATAGCAGAGATAAAAGAGGTGCCAAAGCGAATACAGCAGAGAATATTATCGACCAACAAAAGGAGGGCAGAACAGGACAGTTTTAACACCATGCCTAGCACAGAGCAGAGATGAAGGGTGACTGGCAAAAGGGTCTAGGAGCTCAGAATGAGACTGGGGTGTTTCAGCCTCAGACGGCTCGACATGCACAACAACATAAGAGGGGCAAGGCCCCTTCTTGGCTGTCTTCAAGGAATTTGGACTCGTCTGTCGGACCCAGAGCAAACACTCCACCGGTGCCAAGTGGGCGAGCCTGGGGGGGGGGGGGCGGGCCTTGCCTTCCCAGGCATCTCGCCAGCCTCGCTGCAGGCCAAGATTACTCAGCTACTGCTTCCTGGGGCCAGAGATTCACTCCGTTTTACAAAACATAGCGCACCGAGCTGATGTCACTTCAGGATACCCTCTGAGGGAAGCGTGGGCCGAGGCACACAACCAATAAGAGCCCGCCTTGGATGTGGGAGACCTCGGCTCATCCCATCGCTCCCGGGGACTCGTTGTGTGTGGCCTTGGCTTACGCTGCTGATAGCTGCAGCACCCTTTACTTTCTGAAGGGAGAGGAAGAGTTACTTGTGGAAGGAGAACAAGCTGCCCGCAACCCC
Source organism: Lepidodactylus listeri (assembly GCA_029233225.1). NCBI lineage: Eukaryota > Metazoa > Chordata > Lepidosauria > Squamata > Gekkonidae > Lepidodactylus > Lepidodactylus listeri. The sequence goes on along the minus strand of JARCFY010000019.1, from coordinate 30,696,210 downwards.
CTTTCTGCACAAGTCGCAGTGCGGTGGGAAGGGCCAGTTTGGAAGGAGGCATGCCTCATAGGGATGCCAGCCTCCAGGTGGGACCCCAGGGTTGCCAGCTCCAGGCTGGGAAATGCCTGGAGATTTTGGGGGTGGAGCCTGAGGAAGGCAGGGTTGGGGCATAACGCCACAGAGTCCACCTTCCAAAGTAGCCATTTTTCTCCAGCTGAACTGATCTCTGTCACCTGGGGATCAGTTGGAATAGCAGATCTCCAGCCACCACCTGGAGGTTGGCAAAACCCTCGGTGGGACCTGGAATTACACCTCATCTCCAGACTGAAGAGATCAGTTCCCCTGCAGAAAATGGATATTTTGGAAGGTGGGCTGTATGGTTTTGTACCCCACTAGGGATGCCAGCCTCCAGGAGGGACCTGGGGATCCCCTGGAATTGCAGCTCCAGACTACAGAGGTCAGTTCCCCCTGAGAACATGGCAGCTTTGGAGGGTGGCTCTATGGCATTGTGACCCACTGAGGTCCCTGTCCTCCCCAGGTTCGATCCCCAACGTGCCAGGAGTTTCCCATCCTGGATCTGGTAGCCCCACTCCGCCATCCCTCCCCCCACTGAGGTCCCTGTCATCTCCAGGCTCCACTTTCAAATCTCCGGGTGTTCCCAAACCTGAATGTGGCAACCCTAATCCTTCACCACCACCTCCAGTGGCCGTGGGGGACCTGGCAGCTCTACACACCCAGATTTGTGACTTACAAAAAAATGCAACAGGCAGCCTCCTCCGATTCCAGTGTCTCTCTGTATGATGCTATGGGGATTTTCTAAGCTTAAAAATTATCTGTGGGGAGGAGTTTAAACCGAGACTGTTTGTGGCCCAGGTAGTGGGGGGCTATGCAGTCATAAAACCAGCCACAGCGACACTTCCCTGGGAGGGAGCCCTGCTGACCAGACCAGAGTAGAATTCCGCATAGGATTGCTTTCTCAAATGCCCTTGCTCTGTGAGAATGGATGGGTGGGAAATATCCAGATACGCAGACTGATTTCTCTTCCTCAAAATATCTGTATCCAACTTTCTCTCCGAGAATAATTTCATAGAATCAGAGAGTTGGAAGGGACCTCCAGGGTCAACTCACCTGTCCCCCAAGATCCTTCAAGTGGAGATGCTGTAACTTAGGGGCCTTCTGCCAGCAAAGCGGGCACTCTGCCATGAAGCCAGCCAGGACCTTTCCCTGGAGAGCAACATCTATGAGAACAGTGGCTTTGAACACTACGCTCCAGGAGACGTTGAGTTTCCTTGACAGCTTATCTGGGCTCAATATTAACCTCAGTAACAGCAGATAAGCCTCCCTGGGAGATAGGGTAGCCTCTGCTACTGATTTTCAGCAGGAGTGTGCAGATAACGGGGTGAATGCTGGGCTTGTCCTTGATCGCTGCACTTCCCGCGCTACGCTGATAAGACGGCTCAGAGCAAGGTGGGTCCATCTCAGCTCACCTCTGGAGATTTCCCACCATTACAACTGATCTCCCAATGACAGAGCTCGGTTCCCTTGAGAAAACGGCTGCTTTGGAGGAGGGACTCATATTCTGCTGAGCGTCCTGCCCTCCCCAACCCTGCCCACCCTAGGCTTCACCCTTATCATCTCCAGGTATTTCCTAAACCAGAGCTGGCAGCCCTATGGCCCACCTCATCTGGGGCTTAGGCAGCCAGGCTTGCACTGGCTTTGTCTTGAAAGATTTTCCCCGAGTGTCAGCGCAGGTGTTCAGGATGGAGTCGCTCTCCTTGGGAGGTTAAAAACCGAGATAACTGGGTTTCTTTTTGGGAAAGAAGATAGCTCTGCCGAGGGTCTTCTGGCACTCTGCGCTTCTTCGTGTTCAGCGACCAGAACCCTCCACCTGAGGTTTAATTTAGCTGTCATGGCTTAATAGCTGTTCACAGCCCCAGCCTCCTCCAGGAATTTGCCTAGTCCCCAATCAAAGCCATCGAAACAAGTGGTCGTCGCCAATGCTCCCTCTAAGCTGTGGAGTCTTGTGAGCAAACATTCTACTTTGTGAGCTACTGGCATTAAAGTTGTGAGCAAGCAATATGGCTACTGCATAAATTAGTTTGCTCTGGAGCCCATCCTTCCTGAGCGGAGACAAAAAGGTGTGAGCCAGAGGCTAAAAAACTGTGAGCTAGCTCACACTAACTCAGCTTAGAGGGAACACTGCATCATGTGCCAGTGAGTTCTACAGATTCTACAGGTTACTTATGCATTCTACATGAAGAAGCTTTTGCTTCTGCCCATCCTGAAACCCATCCCCATGAATTCCATTAGGTGCCCCTAAGTTCCAGTGCCCTGACCTGGATAGCCCAGGCTAGCCTGATCTCGTCAGATCTTGGAAGCGAAGCAGCATCAGTCCTGGCTGGTATTTGGATAGGAGACTGCCAAGGCAGATCAGGGTCATGACATGGAGACAGGCAGTGGCAAACCACCTCTGTTTATCTCTTGCTTTGAAAAGCCTATGGCAGGGGTGGGCAATTGTTTTGGCTTGGGGGCCATTTTGTGGGACCGGAGGTTAGTGGAGGGCCACACCTTTTAAAATGATTGCATTCATTAGTTAACTGCATTTCAGAAAAGGTATAAATTGTATCATAAAAATCAATAAATATAAATTAAATAAAATAGTGGTAGTTTTATTCAATTTATTTATTGTGCTAATTTCATATCAGGGTTGCTGGGAGCAGGAGGTGGGGCTTGGTAATGTGCCTGCCCCCTGGACACTTCACTCCCGGAGCGCTGCTTCTCTGCGCTCCGGGCCCAATGGAGGCCTGACTGAAACCACGTGGCCGACTGTCTTGGCGCGCTACAAAAAACTCTGTGGCGGGCCGCATGTGGCCCATGGGCCACAATTTGCCCACCCCTGGCCTATGGGGTTGCCTTAAGTCAGCTGTGACTTGATGGCACTTTCCATCACCACGTTCCAGTTCTCTGGCAGATGATGAAAAAAAGTTCTCTTTATCTCCTTCCTTCATCCTGTGCATAATTTTGTGAACTTCTGGCACATATGCCTGTCTTTTCCCCTAAAGTGAGAAGCCTCTAAACTCTGAAAGTTTTCATGGCCTACACCTTCAGCACCATTTAAAGACAGCCCCCTTCCATCAATAAGCACTTGAAAAAAACGGAACTGTCACTAGGAAAAGAATAGTCAGGTTTGAACACTGACTCCCTGGATTCTCTGGAATTCCTGAGGCAGTGTCAATTCTGGAGTAAACAGCTAGTGTGGAAGCACCCTGGGATGGCAGATGTTCAAAAACTGCTGTGCAAAGTACCAGTCTTGCAAAGGCTTCAGCACAGCAGTTTTTGAACATCTGCCATCCCAGGGTGCTTCCACACTAGCTGTTTGGTGCAAAGTACCAAAATATATTCTTTTTTTTTAATGGATTATGGTATAGAATCTCACTGGATGTGTCCTTTATTGGGCATTGGAACGCCAGGTAATGAGCCCATTTGGCTAACAATTGCCTGCATCTATTTTTAAACCCTGACTCCGAAAATATCTTCCTCCTCCAATATTTCCAGGGCAGGGAGTTGGCCAGTAGAGGTATCCCTCACTCCGGATGCGTCCCCAAAACAGGGGCTGTATTTGAGGGCCTGCAACAGAAGATGTACGGCCTGCAACCAAGATGTACGGGAACTAGAACTGAGAGAGGGGAAAGCACTCTGCACATGCTCAGAAGCACTGCTGATCACTCCCAAGGAAGAGCCCACAAAAACAAAGCAGGCCAGACCCCACATGGAAAAAGGGCAGCATGCTTGAAAGAGCAAAAAGTGTATTTACTGAACATCCAGACTGTTCAGGGCTGCCCTTTGCTCCCAGCCAATGCTGCTGGGAGGGCCAAACTCCTCCCTCGGAGATCTTGCCAGAGGGAGGGTCATACTCCAGGCTCTACTATACACAAGGCAAGTTGTAAGGCTCTGTGCATCAGGGAGGAAGCGGGGCGGGGTGGGGGGAAGGAAATTAGTTCTACGCTACCTCCTTCCAACCGGCACATAACTGACATTTGAAACATGTATCTCCTGTGCGAGAAATGTCCGATGCGGCTAACAAACTTTTAAAAAAAAGAGCGAGATCACTCACACAAGCCAGCTGTAATGCAGTCCGTCCAAGAAACAGCAATCCAAACAGCACAACAGCAAAACGCAATCGGTTAAATGTTAATCGACCTGCTCCCCTCGTGACAATCAGGGTCCCTTTCTTCCTGATCCAGCGGCTGATTCACAGGGCTTCTCGGTTCCACTGCCAAAGTGAAACCCTCCCTGAGCCTTGCAGACAAGTCTAGCTCAAGACAGGTGCCCAGAGAAAGAACACCTGAACGGAATATCCCTTGTTTGAATGAAAGCAAGGTTCTCATCGTTACAAGAGCAAGGGTATGCTTGGAAGAGGAACACCCAATGAAATCTCAGAAGCACGAGGGATGGCTGAAGAAGATTGCCGGGGTTTGTGGGAGGCAGTGCCCTCCGTAGCCACCTCTTAGAACTACCAATCCTGGAATAAATTAAGCAAAATAACAATGGCCAAACAGATGTTCCCACAAGCCCACAAACAGGGTGTAAATGTGAGGATCATTCCCAATTTGTCTCAGTCACCCGGTAGTCACTAGTCAGAAACATATTGGCCTTGAACATGGAGGTTTCTGTTTATCGGCAGACCCATCTGCCATCATTGTAGTCAGTCAATTTTTTTTCCAGAGGCCATCACATAATCCTGAGGCAATGAATTCCGCAGGTTAATTATGCACATGGCAAAGGAGTGCTCCCTTGAAGTCCTGAATTTCCTGCCCAGTTTTCCTTTTTTTTTTTGGTGAGTATCTGTATGTGCCAGTGCTTCCTCTAAGCTGCGGAGTCTTGTGAGTAAAAATTCCACTTTGTGAGCTACTGGCATTAAAGCTGTGAGCAAGCGATTTGGCTACTACATAGATTAATTTGTTCTGGAGCCATCCTCCCAGAGCTAAGACAAAAATGTGTGATCCGGAGGCTAAAAAAACTGTGAGCTAGCTCACACTAACTCAGCTTAGAGGGGACAGCTTAGTGTATGTGCGTGCGCGCTTTGAGAGCCTATAAGTCATAGTGACTTCTGGCAACTCCTAGTGGGCCTTGGACATTTCCAAGAGGTGGCAAGATATTACCTGCCTCTGCCTCCCAGCCCTGGTATTCCTTGGAGATCTCCCTTCCAAGTACTTGCCAGGATTGGCCCTGTTGAGCTTCCGAGATCTGACAAGACCAGGACTGCCTCCAAATTCAGTGGCCTTCACAGAAAGAGAAACACTGTCCCCTCCTGCACGTTCTGCTGATGCCATTTCTTAAGGAGAAGACAGAAGGGCAGGGACGGGAGCATGGGCCCTTGCGTCAAAACAGCAACCAATGAATCTGTTCTGGCAGGCCTCTCAAAATGGCAGGCGGTCCCTCTCAAGGTTTCTGCCTCTGCCTTTGCCTGTGCCAGGGCTGGTCACACTTGTCAGAGTAAACAGGACTTCAGAACTATGTTCTGAAATCAGTGGCCAAGGAGGGGAAAAAAACCCTGCATTGTTTTGTTCCTGATCCAACAACAGATGCATCTTCTGCAGGCCAGCTTCCCCCCCCCCCCCCCCCCATCACGAGGGAAAAGTCGGCACTTCCAAAAATCCCATCTTGACAAGGGCCTTCCTAGCTGAAGATTATGGGGTGAGTTTGGTCTCTGAAATTCCATTGCCGTGAGCTCACCCTGCAAAAAGAAGTTACCCTTTCACTGGCCTTATTGCAAAGTGATACCATTAAGAGGAGGCCTGCTGGGTCAGACCCAAATGGAGCATCCTTTTCCCAGCAGTGGCCAGCCGGACACTCACAGGAAGCTCATAATGAACAGGCTTTCCCCTGTTGTTTGTCTCCAGCATCTGCTACTCAGATCTGCTGCTACAGGACATGGAGGTTCTATTTAACTATCATGGGTAGAATAAGTTGATAGTTCTGTACCCAAAAGGTGCCTCACTGCATAAGGTCTAGGATCCGCTGGTCAGCAACCCCCAGGAAGCCCATAAGGAGGGCAGGAACGCTTGCTTGCCTCTAAAACACCACTGCCCACAAACTAGAGCTCCTTGAGCTGGAAACAGGAAAAAAGTTTCTTTTTAAAGAGAAGGAGACTTGACTTGCTGTTCTTCTCCTGCACCCTCATCCTACTTCCATCTTCTTTGTTAATCAGCTCTGGTAGGGTTCCATATTGTCTCAAAAGGCCAGCATTATTTGTAACCCCTTCCTGCCCTCTCTCTGACACACAGAACATTCAGGGAAGGGTGTGTGTGTGTGATACAGTCAAAATGTACACACCTCCAGAAATCGCAAGGGGTGGCTGCTTAAGAGGAACTCTCTATGCATGGCGTAGAACTCCCACCCCCACCCCACCTTTCAGGTTCCATCCCTGATCAGTTTGGGACCACTCCACGTGTGTCGCTGGCCAGCTCACGATCGGGCCCCCCCCTCTCCTTCCCTCTTCACTGCATGGTCTACTCATCTCACCAGACAGGTAACGTATCACCCATCAATGATGCTCCTGCTAATGCGAAAGTCGCTGTCTTTTCCTGCCTAATTCTTCCTAGATCCGTACTGAGTGTGTATGTGTGTTAATTATTTTTGTATGGTGTATAATGAAGTAAAAGACCAAGTATCGCATTAAAAAAAGAAACTGCAAGGGAGGGATCCTTACAGCTACGGAGGCTGGCCAAGCCTGGGGTGAAGTGAAAATCTCCCCGATGGGAGAAACTGAGAAGGATCTGCCCCTTCACATCTGGACGGCGCAAGCGGTCTCCAGGATTCACGGATGCTGAATGCAGTTGTGGAACCCAAAGGGTGGCATGCACACCACAGTGAGCAATGCATTCTGGAACACAGTGCTAAAACGGATGGTCTAGCTTTGGGTCGTTGTCGGGCAAGGCCACCTCGACCCATCGCAACCAAGCCTCACGTGGCTGGCCTTCAGTCCAGATCTTTGCTACTGCTCACGGGCCCGTCTGAGGTCTCCTTGCTGTTCCTCCTTATCCATGCTGATCAGCCTCCTTTAGCATTTTGGTGGGAGCGGGAAAGTTAGCCCACACAGGCTGGTCCAGATTTCCAGTGAGACGTGACAGAACAGAACCTGCCATCTTCTGCTTCAAGCCTCTTGAGAAAGATGGCACTGGTGAGAAATTTAAATATCTTTCATCCCACTTTGATGGTATGGATGAAACCTAGCGCCCACTGTGGCTCCAAGACTGGAGGGTCTACTACAGTGGACTCGGGGGGAGGGGGCTTCCTGGGTACTGCCTTCTTTGTATGGGCAGCAAGGATGACACCAATCAGTGCTTCCTCTAAGCTGAGTCAGTGTGAGCCAGCTCACAGTTTTTTAGCCTCCGGCTCACCCATTTTGGTCTTCGCTCAGGCAGGATGGCTCCAGAGCAAACTAATCGATGCAGCAGCCAAACCGCTCGCTCACAACTTTAATGCCAGTAGCTCACAGAGTAGAATTTTCGCTCACAAGACCCCACAGCTTAGAGGGAGCATTGATACCCCCCTCCCCCTGGAAGCTGACCTAGAGATTGGTAAAGAGACAGTATGACTGTGCTTGGCTATGGAGGGTCTCTGGAGTACTCAGGGGACATTCCCTTCCCCCCCCCAGGAACAGATTTTGCCATCTGTACCCTGCTTTACCATCTGCTGCTGGTGGAAAGCACCATCAAATTGCAGCTATGGGGTTTTCAAGGTAAGGAGCAGTCAGAGGTGGTTTGCCATTGCCTGCCTCTATGCACTGATGCTGAACGTCTTCGGTGGTCTCTCATCCCAGTACTAACCAGGGCCGACCCTGGTTGGGTTCCAAGATCTGACCGGATTAGGCTAGCCTGGGCCAGCCAGGTCAGGGATGCCACTTTCTACGTGCTTCAAAATGGCTTTGCAAATTACAGTTAAATCCCAAAGGAGCATTTAAGAGCTTCTGCTGATATTCTATTGATGTTTTTAATACTTTTGGACAATGCTGCAAAGGGATTTGCATCTTTGGCATGCACATTCGGGACTCAGGCCAAGGAGAGGGGTGGCATATGGTTACCAACCTCTAGGTGGAACCTGGAGACCTCCCACTATTACAATTGAGCTCCATATGACCAAGATCAGTTAGTTCCCCCAGAGATAGTGGCTGCTTTGGAGCGTGGACTCTCTGGCATTATAACCGACTGAGGTTCTTCCCTGTCCAAACCCAGGCTCCACCCCAAAATCTCCAGGTCTTTTCCAACCCAGACCTGGCAACCCTAGGTGACCACCTCCTGCCTCTCCCGAACAGCTGTATTAATTACCCTAAAGGATATGCAATAAGCTATCCATGTGGATTAGCACGATCAGTATCTGGGCCACTGGCCCACCATGCGGTCCAAAAGGTCCAAAAGGCAAACGCTGGTAGGTCTGTCTTCAGTCAACAAAGGTTTCCAAAATGACCAGTTCAAAAACCAGGGAGGGTCCAGGTGTGCAATACAGCCCAGTGGCTCTGAATCCCTGCAAGATTTCTTTCGCTCAGCAACTGAGGCAAAAAGGCAGTTCCATTTGGTGAGCTTGGGGAATCCTCAGCAGTGGGAGGGAACTGGGTGCAGTAGGGGAGCAGTCAGTGGGGACTTAATCTGCCCTCCCCCCGCGCATCTGAGCTAACACACCTGAAAGACTGGTGGGGGGGGGTGACTGGCGAATCAGAGGGAGGATGAGGTGTAAGGCCAGAGTCTGGCTATCCTACATGTGTGCTGGTTGCAACACCATGGGGTCAAATCCAGCCACTGGCCTCAAATGTTGTGAAAGCAAAGTTCCCGCACCTATGATCCCCGGAGTCTGGCACTGGTGGAGAATGGCCATCACCTTTGCACCCTACTTGTGGACTACCTGGAGGAGCATTTGGCTGGCCGCTGCTGGACAAGCGAGAGCCAGATTGGGCCAATCCAGCAGAGATTTCCTCATAAGGACGGGCTCCAGACGTCATTGCGAGCTGGGAGCATAAAAGCGTCCAGGGAACACGGAAAAGGCCAGCTTAAGGACAGACACCACGAGTAACCCTGGTGAGTTTCTTATTTTGCGGGGGGTGGGGGTGGAACTCACTTGGGAACCTGCCCTCCCCTGCCTCCGTCAAACCAAGCCATCTTTGGCACTTCCAGACAGTATTCTGGATCTCATTCTGTCTTTACATTCCAACCTTTCCCCTACTTTGGACTTTGCAAGTTGCAAAGAATCATACAGAAAAGCCAGAGCCAAAAGGGAGGCAACGAAAGCAGAAACTTGGTTAAAGAGTACAAGGGGCAGGATAGAGGCGGTGTCCACACTGGAACAGACCAGCTAAATCAGTCACTGCAGAAGCTTCGCTTTCTCTGGACCCTGCCTCTGTGATCAACCAAACCCTGGGTCCCTGTCTCACAGCTTTCCCTCTCCCGGAGAGAGCGGCCTCCAAGCTTTCTAAGAGAAAGGTATGCTGGACTGGGGGAGCCCTTCAATCCCAGGGTGAGAAGGATCGGCCGCAGCTGGAGCGAGGGAGATGGTCCCAGACTCACCTGTACGCCAAGGTCATACACTCAAAGAGCCGTGTGATGGTGGGGTCGATGTTCCGGGGATCAGGGACCTCTGGCTCAGTCCCATGGTGGCGCCGACGGGGCACCGAGTCACTGTGCGGGGAGGACACCATGAAGTGCCCACTGTGGATCACTTGGCATCCGGCTTCAGAGCCAGCATAGGGCCTGGGGTCGCTGGAGACTGGGCTGTCGGAATCCGAATCTGAGTCAGAGACTGGGGACGGCCCCAACTGTGGTTCCAGGTAAGCTCCCGGCAAGCCAGGCTGGGTGGCAGTCATGGTGGGCAGAAGCAGACACAGCAATGGGTTGTCCTTGCAATTCCTCTGTCAGCGCCTCCACAGGATAGTAGTTGATTTCAACATCTGTGTACCTTGCTGCACCACACCTTAGTTAACAAGGCATGGCTAAACCACACCTTCTGTTCTCAGCCAGTCATCTGCTCCTTCTAATAGCTCCCGGCAGCTGCATTTATAGAGCAACTGGATGTGACCCCGCCTCCGAGGGAGGGCACAAGTTTTGGGGGGGGGGGAGTTAACCTGTTGTCATCCGAGGTATAACAGGACAGACAAGAGGCCGCAGGTTAAAGGGCAAGCCCTGCTGAGCAAGGTTGCTAGCTTCCAAAATAGCTCCTGTAGCTGTGCCCCATAAAAGTGAGATGGACGCTGCAGTTTGCAGGTGATCGTGTTTATGTCCTGGCTGTGGAAAAAAGACAAAATCACCTGCTGATGATCTGCAACTTGAGAAACCACTGCCAAAGACCACCAAGCAAGCCAGACCTGTTTTTAGACTGGGAGCTCGGGGCTCTGCCCCATCTGTCTCCCCCTTATCCTTGCAGACCCCCTCTCCCTGAGCTGGCCAAACAGGCTTTGTTTGCCTTGACCAGGGCAGCTGGGAGTGTGTGCAGGATGGAGAATTATACTCTGTGTTTACCCAACGCTAATGTAACCCCCCCTCCACAGCATTTCCAAGCAAGCAAACAAAGATTAAGAGACAAAAATAAGCAAGATTATAGCAACGCTGCATTAGCCGAGAAAGAAAGCATCTGGCTGGCCTTTGGGGGTGAAAAACACAACAGAAGGAACAGACAGGGATCCTTCCTTCCGGCCTTCACCAGTATGAAGTAAGGCCACGGAGAGTGAGTATCCCTGGAGAGATTTGCCAGGCAGAATCAGAGGTGTCTTCTGAAATAGGAATTGCAACAGCCCACCTCGAAGGGGAGTTGTGAGGATAAAATGGACTAGAGGAGAATCATGTGAGCTGCTTTGGGGTGTGGGGAGAAGGCAAGGTATCACAAATTAAATAAAAACGTAAAATATTAACTTTATAGCTTTCTTTGCTACTATTCAAAGCAGCTAACAAGCAGAAATCATCACATAGTCCATTAAAATAAATGACCATCGGTGGTGGTGGAAAGTGCTGTCATTCACAGCTGATTTATAGTGACTGTGTAGGATTTTCCAGGCAAGAGACGTTCAGAGATGGTTTGCCATTGCCTCCCTCTGCGTCATGACCCTGGTATTCCTTGGAGGCCTCCCATCCAAATACTGGCCAGGGTCAACCCTGCTTAGCTTCTGAGACTGGAAGAGACTGAGCTAGCCTGGGCTATTCAGTTCAGGGCTATATAACTATTACATAGATTAAAAGCTGCAGCAGTTAAAATATAAATGATATTGCTACAAAAATCCATTACTTATCATTACTACAGGCAAGGTCTCACTAGATGCCGACTTAGTTGCTGCTGCCAGCAGGCCTTTTCATTTTCCTCCCTCCATCTTTGGCCCATTATGCACACACATCTTACTGCAGATTTTCAGAGCTGTAAGCCTTTAATCTTGACTTCCGATTCTGTGCCCACCTTATGCACCATTCTTTCCCCTCCGGTGTATTTATTCTGCAGCTACAATTTTTAAAACGCACTTTTCTAAATTGGGGTGGAACATCATTTGTGACATGCAGGGGTCATTTCAAGCAGGAGCTCGGGGGAGCGCAGTTCCGGGAGTTGGTGCCAGCCCCCCCCTCCCCCCGCAGGGGAATGCCTGCTTGTGTCATGGCTGCAGCAAAATGACTCCATTCCCTGGAAAGGTCCTTGTTCCTCCGACCAGCCTTCTGAAGGCTTCAGCCACCACTGAAGCTATCCTCCTAGAATAGTGGTATTTCTGAGGCTTGGATTGGTAGCTGTCCCCTCTCTGCCAGCTTTCTTTCTTTCTTTCTTTCTTTCTTTCTTTCTTTCTTTCTTTCTTCCTTTCTTTCTTTCTTTCTTTCTTTCTCTCTTTCTCTCTTTCTCTCTCTCTCTCTCTCTCTCTCTCTCTCTCTTTCTTTCTTTCTCTCTCTCTCTTTCTCTCTCTCTTTCTTTCTTTCTCTCTCTCTCTCTCTCCCCCCCCCCCTTTTCATTCTTGCCTTCTGACATACTACCAGTGATGTCAGGTGGTGTAGCATACGCAAATGTTATGCTAATGAGCTCCTGCACCTCTTTTTTTATGAAATGACCCCTGGTGACATGTGGGGGGTGGCATCCAAAGGTTTGGTTTTTTTAAAAAAATTAAGCAATTGCCCTATAACAGCTGCACAGTAGCGTCCAGCAAGTACCTTCCATTTAAATCCTTGTGGTTCAGGTTTTATGCAGGTATTTTAGTGTTTGTTCCTTGAATGAAAGGGAACAGCAAGGAATGCAGGCAAAGTGGGGAAAACTGGTGTTGAAACTGACCAGATTTTTCTGAAACTGACAAGCAGCTGTGAAGCCCTGTTTTCCACATTGTTGAGCACTAGGAGATTCTCTGCTGTGTTACTGGCCACTGTGAAAAAATGGGAAAGAGACACATGTTCTCATTGTATGGGGGAACATGTTGAGTGTGCAGAATGCACTGTAGAACCTACTGACACCAGCACTGCAAGCTGTGATCATTGGCACTGTGTGTGTATGTGCACATATGCACCTGTGTAAAATCGGCGGCAGCTCCACCATGCTTTGCACAGGGCTGCAATTTGTATGGGGCAGGAGTTCTCTGACAGAAGGTCTGGAGAGCTTTTTTAGTCTTGTTCCTCTATATTGGGGGAAAAATGGGGCCCGGCACTTTCACCGATGCCCTGATGCAGCTGCACAGTAATGCTAATTTCCTGCCCTTCTTTGCAACTTTGCATGATTTTTTCTTTGTGATGTTCTAATTTGATCCTGCACACTGGTTGTGATTCTGGCAGTTTTTTAGAGCCTGTCCTGTACAGACTGCACTCTGTCCTCCAAACAGATCGATCCCAAGTACTCTGGCAAGTACTTGGATGGGAGACCTTGGAATACCAGCAGTTGGGAGATGGGGGCCACCTCTCTGAATATCCTCCAGGCTCCCAGTAGATGTCAGTCACCAGAGGTTGCCATGACTTCCAGATGCACACACAGTCAGTCACCAGAGGTCGCCATGACTTCCAGGTGCATACACACTCACACACGCATATGGAAAAAAACAAGGGGGAAATGGAGCTTGTGCACCGATGAAGGTGAGAGGATGGTAGAAGGTGCAGAGTAGGTGAAATGACCTTGATATGGGCAGGGAGTGATCTTCAAGGGGTGGCAAAAGGAGGGTGATCCGAAGGAATCCGTATGCTTTTGGATTACCTTCAGCTTGAACGCGAAACAAGGGGAAAGTTGCCACAAAAGCATTCTCAGGAAACCTGAGGAAACAGCAACCAGAATGCAAACTGAGTGCTAAAGGCAGGAAAAACAATGCAGAATGACAAAGAAAACCCAGTGGACATAGGGTTGCCAGGCCTTACCTGGCTCTCGGGGGGGGGGGGCTCCAGCCCAGGTTCCTGGATCTTCTGGCATGTGCTTTTTGCCACCCACCGTGATGACTGGAAGTGATGTCATCATGCCGGGCAAGTCATGCGGGGGGACGCTCTAGCATCTGGCCAAAAACTCTATGGTCACCACAGGGTTTTTAGCCAAAGGCTAGAGCAGCCCCCACATGATGTGCCCAGTGCGATGATGTCATCTCTGTGTGCCGTCATTGTGCCAGGCACTTCGGGCTCAATGGGCCTCTTTGGGAGTGGAGCTTCCCCTGCTGGCCAGCTGGCTGTTGGCGGATTGAAAGCCCCCAAAGCAGGGGGAAACCCGCCCCCATCAGGGGATGGCAACCCTAAATGGACATACACAGTGAAAGTGAGGGGAAACATCTGTGCATAATAGGCCTTTGTCTTTTTAAAGCTGATTAAGTAGGTGTTTCCTATTCACTTGTTAATTTGAGTCCATCCTTCATCAGTTCTTGTTGAGAAGAGCTGGGGTGGGTCGGGGGCTGGCGCAGAGGCTTTAATTACTTCATTTCTGTTTGCGGCCCAAGTTACTGCTCATTCTTTTTTAATTTCATTTTTCTTAGTCATGGTTTTAATGAGTTCAGGAAAAGGCAAGCCACTACATCAGCTACAAAGAGAAAGTCAGTGATTGCAGCCTGTCCCGGCATAGGAAATGCATAAGAACCGTTCCTGGAATACTGTGGCCACCAAGAGTAAACAGAAAATAAGTAACTAAACAGAGAAGCAGAAACACCTTTAATATGGCCACAAATAAGAGGGGAAGAATGGAAAAGAGCAGTAGCCTAAGGAAGCCTCAGTGGTGTTTTCTAAAAGATCGCCGCAAATCAAGTCCGAGAAAAAAAGAAGTCATGGTTATAGAAAGAAATCACAGCATAGAAAATATTGGAATGTAATGGGCTGGCAATGCATCGCCTGGATTCTCTAACTGACTGAATAATATCAGCTGCAGACTAAAAGTCGAGTGTGGAAATAATCTCAGCCATTGGCTGGCCTGCTCTGGTCTCATGAAAACAACTAGTGAGGGGAAGGGTCACGTACAGAATGTTGATGATTGGAGCCAAGGCTGAGAAGGAAAGTAGCCATCTGTTTCATTGTGGCAAAACTTCAGACAGCAAGAAAAGCCCTGACCTGGGTAGTCCAGGCTAGCCTGACCTCGTCAGGCCTCAGAAGCTAAGTAGGGTTAGCCCTGGCTAGTATTTGGATGGGAGACCTCCAAGGAATTCCAGAGTCATGATGAGGAGGCAGGCAATGGCAAACTGCCTCTGAATGTCTCTTGCCTTGGAAATCCTACCGAGTCACCACAAGTCAGCTGTAACTTGACAGCAAAAAGGTGGTGGGGGGGGGTACATGAAAAACATGGGAAGGCAGAATGGTATAGCTCGATCTCATTGGATCCAGGAAGCTAAGCAGGGTTGGTATTTGGCAGGGAGACCGCCAAGGAAGACTCTGCAGAGGAAGACTTCTGCTCATCACTTGCCTTGAAAGCCCCTGGCTGGGGTCACCCATATGTCTGCTGCAACTTGACAGCTCTTTACACACACAAAGTTGGGTGAGAGAAAATTATGAGAAATAAATTAAACAAAATATCTGTATGTATTACAAAGCACAGTAAAAACGCTACTTTAAAAATATAGGCACATTCCACCCTTTATTCCACCCGAGAGCCAGTTTGGTGTAGTGGTTAAGTGCGTGGACTACAATCTGGGAGAACCAGGTTTGATTCCCCACTCCTCCACATGCAGCTGCTGGATGACCTTGGTCAAGCCATAGCTCTGGCACAGCTGTTCTCTCAAGGACAGTTGTCTCTGAGCTCTCTCAGCCCCACCTACCTCACAGGGTGTCTGTTGTGGGGAGGGGAAGGGAAAGGAGTTTGTAAGCCGCTCTGAGACTCCAAGTGAGTGAAGGGCGGGGTATAAATCCAATCTCTTCTTCTTCTTTATCTGTCAGTTAAAGGCTGATACAGATATGCACACTCCAAGGGTTTTGGCAGCCATGGTCAGAAGGAGTTATGGAATCTGCATTCCCTGGATGTGTGTGCTTTAAAGTTTAAGAAAACTTTTCATAAAACCTAAACCTCTTGCAATTTGGGAATGCTGGGTTCGATTCCCCACCCCTCTGCATGAAGCCTGCTGGGTGACCTTGGGCAAGTCATGGTTCTCTCAGAACTTCCCCACTTACCTCACAAGGTTTCTGTTGCTGGGAGAGAAAGGGAAGGCGATTGTAAGCCTCTTTGAGATTCCCTTAGGTAGAGAAAAGTGGGGTATAATAACCAACTCCTCCTCCTCCTCCTCTTCTTTCAGGAAGAAAGCACTGAAATAATCAACCTTATGCTCCACCCCACCCCGCCATAGGATCTGGCCTGCAACCCACCCTTTAGTGGCTTCTACAACAACGTCTCAGAGAGAGAGGATCTCCCCTACTTCTTTGAAAGCATCTCTCCTAATGCTTCCAAGAAGGTTTACAAAAGCCGTGGAACTCATCAGCAAATATGACAGTAAGAAAATCCATAATAAATTAAACCCACAAACACTTTGCCGTTTAAAACCAGACATAGGCAGACAAAAAGATCTCTTTCTCAGCCCCACACCTGATTTATCATTCAGCCCAGCAAAACAGCAGCACTCGAAAGATGTCACCCCCCCCCTCCCGCCACTGTTGGTGTCAAGCTGGCTGTGTTGCTGGGGAGGCAGAGGGGGCACCCATGGCAGAAGCAGCCAGATGGCAGGCAGAGGCACAAAGGATCGAGGGGCGGGCCAGCCCTCCAGAGCAGCTGTGGGTGTGATGTCAAAGGGAGCTGCCGCAGCTCTGTCAGGAAAGCACAATGGCCCTGTCACCCTGGCGAGGGCAAGCGCCAATGAGGCCTTCCCCAGCAGGGCACGCACCAGGCTCCGCAGCTATCATTATAGGCTTGGTTGCTATGGCAGCCCACGTAGTGAGGCCCCGGTGAGGCCTGGGGTGCGTCAGCAGATGCTGGAGGGCTGACTTGGCAAATAGCAGGCCCCCAAAGTCAACCTCGTGTGCCCCCTGCCTAGTGTCGTCCCCCCAAGCATGGAGGTTTCAGACATAAAGTGGGGCAACGCAATTCAGTGCCTCAGGTCAGCCGTTTCTGTGGGGAATCCGTACACCCCCTCTCCAGCCCTGCCTGAGAGGGACTCGAAACGAAAACAGTGAAACGCTTTCAAGCAAACAAGGGGATAAAACCGAGTCTGGAAGGACAAATCGTGCCGTTGAAAACAAATCAATAAAAACCAGCCGAGTCAATAAAATAAATAATTAAGACCAAGTCAATAAAAACACGCCAATAAAAATGACAAATGCTCTCAAGCGGCCTCTAAGGCTGTGGCGGCGAGGCAGGCTTCCGTTCTGAGGTACTGTCTGAAGGAGCAAATTGTGGAGTTCATTTATTATGATTTTTCTCTCAAAAGGGAAGGGGCACTGGCCATATTTTCTGCCTCATGCATCAAAGTGGGCAGGGCTGTCTCTGGGCCATACCACATATAATGTGGGAATTCCAGACATGGAGCTCCCCAGATGTGGCATTTGGCCTTAAAATACAAATGTGGGGGGGGGGGGGGGGGAGGATGTGCTGTGGCCCTGGGGTTCAGATTTCCTCTTTGTCCAGATTTTTTGTAAAGCCCCTTTTCTGCTGCTTTAAGCCCTGGTAGGGACCACAATAATATAACTTTAAATATGGCAGCAGAGTGTGAGTTTCAGATCGAAATAGTTCTGATCCAGGGCAGTTAGAACAACTAGAGAGAGATATAACAGGCATCCTGTATACAGGTAGATATTGTAATATTTTTATATAAATAAAGCCTTAATTAATTGCCTGTTGTGATAATATAGTGATGTAGCAGTTAGAGTGCAGGACTAAGATCTCGGAGACCCAGGTTCGAATCCACACTCTGACATGGAAGCTCCCTGGAGGACCTTGGCCCAGTTGCTCTGTCTCAGCCTAGACTATCTCCCATAGTTTATGTTGTAAGGATAAAATGGAGGAAAGGAGAATGATGCTGTAAGCCACTGGTGGAGCCCCCATTAGAAAGAAAAGTGGGGTATAACTCTTGCTATAAATATAATATAAAACGATGAAAGATAACACAGTAGGAGGGACAGGTACAGTAAGCACAAAGCAGGCCCTGTCTGCTTACTCTACTGGGCTGAAAAACAAACAGGGAGGGCATTGTTGATCAGAGGAAATGTGTACAATCTCACACTCTCTTAGATTCAAAGACAAGTTTAGAGTTCTAAACTGCAGTGTCATCTGCCACTGGGCCTGGATACAAACCATAGGAAAAGGCCTCCAAGTGAGCACAGGCCTCTTGTTGCAAGGAAGGGATATTTTGGAAATTAAATAACCTGCTGTTTTCTTGGTGCAAATGCAGAGACATCAGGTGAAGAAGAGACCCATTTCAAGACAGACATTTTTATAATTATGCCGCACCCATCATGATGGCATCCAGTGCCCTACCAGGCAGGACAGTCATTTTTAGCAGCACTTATAACTATTGTTGTTGGTTTTTTTACACAATCTTGTTTTACGCCACCAATGGAAAGGGAAGAGCACCCTCTTTAGGGTGCCATCTTCTGCTGCCTATAGTATAGGCTGCTAAAACTGAGTCAGTGGGAACGACAGAAGCCTCCCTTGCAGAGCTGATTCAAGGACAGAAGAAAGAAGGGCTGCAGACCTCTTTGTAGGGGGGTGTTTGTATGTGTGTAAGATGTGTTAACATTAATAAAGGAAAGATTTATCCAAGTCAGCCTGGCTTGTCTGCTACCCTTCCTATAGCCAGCAGGTGGCGGAATCTCTTCCTAATAACCCTTCCCAAGTCTGCTTTCTAAAAGAAGAGGGGTGCCCCGGTTAGTATTTGGATGGGAGACCACTACCAAGGAAGTCCAGGGTCACTGTTCAGGGGAAGGCAATGGCAAACCACCTCAGTTAGTCTCTTGCCTTGAAACCCTTATGGAGTCGCCACAAGTCGGCTGGGATTTGATGGTTCTTTACGCACACCCATATAGCCCTTATGGTGTGTGACAGCAAAACAAAACAGAAGTCCAGCCGCCCGCAACTTAGGCTAACAGCATTTATTCTAGCATGAATTTTTGTCAATCAGAGCTTATTTCTTCAGACTGGATTCGAAATGTGGCCATTTGTTGGGTTGTCAGCTTTTCAAGAAGCCGCCGCAGCTGTGCTTTTAACAGCCGCCTGAGAGGCAGGCCGTAGCAACTGATCAGGCTTATTTGGGGGGGGGGGGGGGAGAAAGATCCGCAGGCTGATTTCTGCACCTAACACTGTGGTTAAAGGCACAATAGCAGGACAAAATGAGGCACACACCCACCCCCACTGGTCAGTTGGCAATCCCACCTTATCAAATGGGAACTGATTTTTCCCACCAGCAAACTCCCTTCTATGGGGGGAGGGGGGGCTCCACATGACCAGTCTCCCAATTTGTTGTGTCTTACTCAAGAAAGCCTCCCTTCCTAGCTTAAGGTAAAAGTAAAGCTAAAAGTTTCCCTTGCTTGAAAGTCAGTCGAATTCAACTCTAGGAGGCGGTGCTCATCTCCGTTTCCAAGCTGAAGAGCCAGCGCTGTCTGAAGATGTTTCCGTGGTCATGTGGCTGGCATGACTAAACACCAAGGCACATGGAACACTGTTACCTTCCCACGGAAGTGGTACCTATTTATCTACTTGCAATTTCTTGCTTTCAAACTGCTAGGCTGGCAGGGGCCAGAGACAGGAGTTCACTCCGTCATGCAGCACTCGGGTCTCGAACTGCTGAACTAACAATCTTCCAGTCTGCAGTTCAGTTTAAGTTAACACCTCCCTACATCTGCTTGCTCTCCCTGCGTCCTACAGCCTGGGTTATATTTGCCTCCTTCCCCAGCAACAAGTTATCTTACAGCAGGAGTCCCCCAGCCTTCTTGAGCCTGAGGGCACCATTGGAATTATGACACAGGGTGGTGGGCACAACCACAAATGGCCACCCTGGGAGGCAGCGCTTACCACAATCACAGAGGAAGCTTCCCTGCAGAGGGCAAGAGGAGTAAATATTAAAAATAAGCTGGGGGAGTCAGAGGCAGAATAAAACCGACACTGTAGAGGAAGCTGTCTGCTGCAGGCCAATCAGATCGCCAATGGACAATCAGAAGCCCTATTGGGCAAATGCCTACTTGTCCCCATCCACTTTCTAAAAACACTTGGTGGGCAGCAGGAAAGGTGCTGGGTGGAGGGTGCCATGGTGCTCCTGGGGCACCACTTTGGGGACTCCCGTCTTACAGCATCACACCTAACGCCACAATCGTTAGCTTTGGGTGTCAGAAATTCCAGCACCCTGGACAGAGTTTTCCTGAGCAAGCACAGAGTTCCTTTCACTTGAAGGATTTTTTTAAAAAAACAAGACTTATGGCCTGTAAATATCCCGTGAGAATGACCACGACCGGCACACCATTTGTTTTCAAACAACTACCGGCCTCGCCCCAGAGATCACTCCATAGAACCCAATCCTTTAAATGTTGGGAAAACCCCACCGATGTCCATGAGCTCTGCTATTGCTTGTCGCCTTCCGCAGTGGGTCTCAGCACCCAGGATAAGCGCGCCGGGAAGCGTCCTAACAGACGGGTGCCTCTGAGCGTGCCACGAGTGCAAACGGCCAGGTCCGGCCGAGCGATTACCGCCTGGCTGGGCCAAGGCAGCGAATGTGGAGCCCCAGAAGAGGCTTCCCTCTTCGCCTGGCGAACGGCGCGGCCACGCAGCAGCCTGCCTGGGGCTCCTCCGGGACCGTCGGGCGGGTGAGGCGGAGGCCTCGGATTGCCTGGGCTCCCGCCCTCCCTCCGGCTCCAGCGCATGTGCCACCGCCGCCGCCCGCCTCCTAGTCCTCGCAGCTCCTCCCTTGATCGCGGCCGCCGGAGAGGCAGGAAGGGGAGCCAGCCGCGGCAGCAGCAGCAGCAGCAGCGATGAAGGACCGGACGCAGGAGCTGCGCACGGTGAGTCCGGGACCGACGGGAGAGTGGACGGGCGCCCCGTCTGGGCCAGGAGGTCGAGGCGTCACCGGCTTCTTCTTCTTCTTTTTTTTTTGGGGGGGGGGAGACTTAAGGGCGGAGGGAAGACCAGAGGAGGTTTCCTCCCTTGCAAGAAGAGGAGGAGGGCCCCCCAGGGTGGTGGCCCCCCAGGGTGGTGCCCCCCCCCCCCAACTGCGGGGCGGACGCGCCGTCGATGGGAGCAGGAGTCTTTCGAGTGGGTGCAAGGGGGAATCACACGGGGGGAGCCAACTGGCTCGGGCTGACCACCAGCCCCTTAGGGTCATTGATCTGGGGAGGCGGGGGGGGGGGGCGCCTGCCCTCCCCGTCCATCCTTGGGGCGGTTGTGGGAACGGAAAGAGGTGGTGTGAAGTCTTGTGGAAGAAGAACCGACGGTTGGGTAGGGTATGTGAGTAGAAAGATTATAGCGCCCCCCTTGTGCTTTCTCGGTGTGCCCTGTTGATTGAGGGGTGTGGGGGTGTGAAGCGTTTGCTCCTGGAGAAGAAATGTTGGGGGGAAGAGAGCGGCTGTCCTCCTCACCTCACTTTGGAACTGTAGGTGGACGCTTCCCTCCTCTGTCTTCTGTCTGAATATTGGGGGGGGGGGGGGCGCTACCACCCCAAACGACGGGAAGGACTGAAAGGAGGCAAATGATTATACAGACATGGAGTTGGTGGAAATCCTTCATCCCAAGAGGCGAAGAAGACAGAACTCTTTCCCCCTCTCCCTGCTTCGGAGAGACGCCTGAGGGAACCAAAGAGACTGCATTATAAATCTGGTGGGTGATAGAGAGAAGGTACTGGATTCCTCCAAATAACCACACTCCAGTTAAAGGGGTGAATTGGTTGCGCGGGGCAGAGAGTGTTCACAGACTGGTGTAGGGCTAGGATGGGGGGGGGGGGCAGATGGGCTGTGTCCGGCCCCCTTGCATGGGTGGGCGACATCCTTTGGTGTGAGGTGATTTCTGTGAGAAGCCTTGAAGTGAACCAAGTGGCGGCCTCTGCCCCGAAGCCTGTATTCCACCCCCCAGAGGTTAGCACTAGAACAGAAGGGAGGGATGTGCCTCTAGGCATGCGCAGAGTGTGCCCCTTATGAACCTGGGGATTGGGTGTTAGGCAGCATTTTGATGCTCAGGGGCACCGGAGAGCCTGAGGCTGAAGGATAGCTTCGTTTCACTTACATTCAGATCAAGTGTCATTCGGGACGTGGGGTGATTTTTGTTATCTTTCAAAGAGCCGTACAAACACCTGACTCTCAAAGAGATTGAAATATTGCTCTGACTTGGCTACGACTGAACACAGAACTTCCTCTGCATTTGGGCTGGGCCTGGGACCTGTCTGGAATTTTAGAAACTTCCCTGAGCATATGCAGAGTGTGTTTCCTTCATCTACTGAATCACCCTAGCTACCCACCCACCATGCAGCTGGTCTCAGGTAGCAATTGTATTCATCTTAGAAACTTTCCCCCCGGTCTGGTGTAGTGGTTAAGAGCGCAGACTCTAATCTGGGAGAACCGGGTTTGATTCCCCACTCCTCCATATGCAGCTGCTTGTGTGACCTTGGGTCAGTCACAAGTTCTCTCAGAGCTGTTCTCTCAAGGGCAGTTCTCGCAAGAGCTCTCTCAGCCCCACCTACCTCACAGGGTGTCTGTTTTGGGGAGGGGGAGGGAAAAGAGATTGTAAACTGCTCTGAGACTGAATAAAGGGTGGGGTATAAATCCAATCTCTTCTTCTTCTCCACCCTCCTTTGAATTCAAGGGGGCTTGTGTGTGCATATAAAGGGCCATCAAGTTGCAGCTGACTTATAGCGACTCCAGCAAGGGGCTTTCAAGGCAAGTGAGAAGCAGAGGTGGCTTGCCATTGCCTTCCTCTGCAGAGTCTTCCTTGGAGATCTCCCTTCCAAGTACTACTGACCCTGATTAGCTTCTGAGGTCTGACGATCTATACCATGCCACCTTCTCTCTCCAAGCTGGCATACATAGCTAACATTTCATACAAACAAACCACCAAGTACCAATCCACAATATTCCATCACAAACCAGGCCTTCTAGAAGCAGAGGAGGATCACAGAATAAATAAAGTAATGGATGAAGCTTTGCTCAGCAACCTGGCCAGCCCAGTTAGAACAGCTCACCGTATTTAGTTGGCTTTAAGAAGCTCACTCGAAAGCCCAACTTTACAGAGTCTCTAAATTACCAAAAGGGTTAGAACATGTCTGGCTTATTTTTCCATAAAGATGGGGCAGCCCCCCCCCTCCCCAGGCCTAAGACTGAGTATAAACTGACCGAATTGCACAAAAAAGGATTTCTAGGAAGAGTCCACACAGATATACATAAGGAGAGAGAATCCTTCAGGTTTGTAGCCCTGACTCATGAAGGGCTTTACAGGTTATAACTAGCTTGTTAAATTGAATCTGGAAATGAAGGGATAATCAGTGTAAAGTCTCTAGAATTACCATTTATGGCCATAGTGATTTGCCCCAGTGAAAACATGGGCTGCTGCATTTTGGTCCAGCTGGAAGTTCCGGGTGGCCTACAAGGGCAGCCCTACATACAGCACATTGCAGTAGTCTAGCTCCAAGGTTATGGTAGCATGGATCAGCAGGGTGGTGATACTCAATGCTAAATGTTACTGGGTGATACTCAATGCTAAATGTTACATAAATATGCTTAGCTTGTTTTGTGGCAAAAGAATTGGGTCCAACAGGCCCCCTAAACTCTTACACAAGCCAATCCGAGAAAGATTTGCCCCATCTAGAACAGGCAGAATTCCTCCCCCCAGGGTCTCATCCTTCCCAGTCAGCATCCTCTCCATCTTATCTGGTCTTATTTTTCTGGCATCCTGACCCCACTGTGAACCATTCTATCTCACTGCACATTGCGTGTCTTAAATAGGGGGAGAGAGAGAAGCAGTGGTTGTAACTTTGGATCGCTCGTGACAGCTTATTCCAGTTTTTGGCTCACCATTCCTGCAGCAGGCTAGGACCACGAGAGAGGTGGTGTTTGCCCGTGGGCTTTGGAACTCCCCTCTCTGGGAGACTCGTCTGAGCATGTGCATTGTCCAGCAGTGTTGCGAGATGTTTTGCATTCACTCAGTAGGCAAGTGAGAAGGTAATGTGGAGAGGTTATGAATCAGCAATAGCACAATGCTTTTATATACATATACCAGAGGCCCACGATCTCCAGTTAAGTGTTTTTTGGTTTGGGGAAAGACCTTTCTCTTCCTGGGACAACGGGGAACATAAGAACATAAGAAGAGCCCTGCTGGATCAGACCATCTGGTCCAGCATTCTGTCTCACACAGTGGCCAACTAGTTACTCTGGAGGGCCAACAAAAGGGCACAGAGGTTGAGGCCTTCCCCTGATACTGCCTCCTGGCACTGGGCTTCAGAGCTTTAATGCCTCTGAATGTGGAGTTTCCTTTTGAACACGGTGGCTAGTAGCCGCTGATAAACCTATCCTCCATGAACTGCTGCCAGCACTGGACTGTTTCTTTATTTATATTATTTCTAGCCCACCGTTCTTACTGAGACTCAGGGCAGATTACAAAGTGAAAGTCAATGCAGTCAATAGGATGGGACATCCAATAAGCAGTGTTAGTAGGATTAGGAGGCAGAAATTAGAACCAAGTGAAAACCTTGCAACGAAGCATAAGTATTAACACGGTTTCTTAAGCACTGCAGAAATTATGTAATAAGACAATGCATGCAGCGACTGATAGTATACACTGCACACTGTCGTACAGACCACAGTCGCTGTCCCTTTACTAAAGCAGTTTTTCTGAATAAATTCCATTGAAATAAAACCCTGCACAAACTTTGGTCACATGATGAGAAGACAAGGCACACTGGAAAAGACAATAACTCTAGGAAAAGGTGAAGGCAGCAATGAAACAGGAAGACTGTTTCCATCACGGGGTATGGATTGACTCAGTAAAGGAAGCGGCGGCCTTCAGTTGGCAAGACCTGAGCAAGCCTGTTGGTGACTGGATGATTTGTAGGTCATTCATTCCTAGGGTCGCCATAAATTGGAAGCAACTTGATAGCATGTAACACACATAATAAAACTCTATTGCTTTTGTAAAAATGCCCTCCTGAATAATTCAGTTTCCCATAGTTTGCAGAAAGTAATTTTTATAAAGCACTTTCAAATGTCCAGGGCTGTTTTTAGAGTGACTGTGGCTCAGGGACAGAGCACATCTTCCGTATGTAGAAGGTCCCAGGTTCAGTTCTTAGCATTTCCAGTTAAAGGTCTTTCTCTGCCTGATCCTGAAGAGCTGCCACTAGAGTAGATGATGGGCAAGAGGTACCAGTAGTCTGACTCTCCATAGAGCAACTTAGGTGTTAGTGTAACTTGGGGTGGGGGGAGTATGATTTCAACTCGTCGTTTCCTGTTTCATGTCCTTTGGGTGGGGTGTGCTATGAATGAAGCCAAGGCAACCAGATAAATCAAGCACAGAATTCTTGTCCTTCCTCTCTTCTGTTTTGCCTTCCTGGTGGGACTTCTCGGAAGTGCGGGCAAAATCGTAGACAGGAATGGAGAGATGCGTGTGCTCAGAGATGCCCCCGTGGATTTCAGTCAGGCTGGCGGCTGTGTGGAAATATGCTGGATGTCGCCCTGCCAGGTTTTACTTCTTTGTTCAGTGTTGTTTGCACATTCGGCTTTTTGCTTAGGATGACCAAGGAATGAAGCTCTTTGACAGGGACGGGCATGTTGACAAGCATTTCTGCTGGGGTTTAATTTTTATCCCAGGCTTGGCTGCATCTCACCTGTGGGCCAGGTGCAATGACTGTGAGTGTCAAAGGTGGTTTGAAAGATTATTCATGGTGGTATGCCTTCTCCTCCCATTTTCCTTCTGGGTAAACAGGCTTAGCTGGCTTTTTTTTGGTGTTCCAAAAACCTGTGCAATCTGTTTGGCCAAAAGCAACAGTGCAAGTAGAGAAATATGTACGCCCATGATAGGAAGCAATGCCTTTTCCAGCTTCTCTCTAGCAGATGGAGGGGAATTAGTTTACTTTATTGGTGACTGGGAAGCCACACAGGTCTGGCCCAGGCTGCAAGAACATCGACATGATAGGGCCCATTTAGGTTATTTCAGAAAGAAAATGGCATGGTTTCTTTTGTGGTTGATGAGACTGTATGTGTTGAATAGGATTGGAGGGGAGGGAGAGGCGTGGTACAAGGCTGCACCATGCCAAGGAGAGGATGCTCAGGCCCTGCTCTGAAACGCCAGTTGGATGATAATTCTTTAGAACAGCTGAGGACTATTTAGCAGAAACACCGATGCCTTTGGATGAGAGGCACTTCCGAACTTCTTTGGCCCTGCTGTTCCTTCTGAGTAAACAGGATCTGCAGGTTTCAGAATGGTTAACAATATTTACCATCCTGGGCTCCATGCACAGCTGTTCTTCCTCTTTCAAACTGACTTCTGTTCTTAGGACTTGGGAGAGGGGGTGAGCAGCAACTTTAAAAAACAACCATGATGCATCTTGCGCTTCGTGCCCTGATCTGGATAGCCCAGGCTAGCCCAGTCTCATCAGATCTCAGAAGCCAAGCAAGGTTGGCCCTAGTTAGTACTTGGATGGGAGACTACCAAGAAACTCCAGGATCACTCCTATTGCATTGTTTAGTGAATGCCCCATTTGTTGATTGTATTGCTCAGCCTGTGTAATCCGCCTTGAGTCCAAGTGAGAAAGGAGGACTAAACTGTGCAGGATCAGGCAATGGCAAGCCACCTCTGTTCAGGTCTTGCCTTGAAAACCCTATGGGTTTATGCAATTTGATGGCACTTTCTGCACACACACTGTGCTTTCCCTAGCTCCCAAAGGGGTTTACAAAGCTATCGAAAGTGAGTATTACCAAACACATGCAAAATATTAATTAGAATAGTTGAATTACAATAGTAGCAGTTGGGGGGAAACAGCCAGCTTTGAGCCAAGAAAGGACAGCCGCGATTTTCAAGACTGAAAACCAGCCACGAGAAACCAAACCGCCAGAAAGCTGGGGGGGGGGGGGGGAGTTAGCAACACCAGTCTGAAACCACAGCACAAAACCCAGACAAATGCAGAACAAAACCTGGCACCTAAACACTGGTCAGATTGGCAACAGGTAAACATCAAGGGGCAGAGAGTTCCACAGGCATGGGGCCACAACAAAGAAGGCTTTACCTCAGAAGACTAGGGCACCTGGAGAAGTGTTTGCCAGGTGATTGCAGTTTAGTAGCCTCTGGATTTGAGCAACTAGCAGAAGTCTCCCTGTGGGAACTGCCTTCCTTTCTCCCTGTGGTGCATGAAGGTTTTGGAAGACACCCTTGCAGGTGAGCACTGGGCAGCACTGGCTGACCTTTTCTGCAAAGTGAAGCTTGGAGAACATGGCATCCCTTCTCTCTAGGGGAGCAGACTCTGGTCCTTTCTCATCCTTTGTGAGCCAGCAAAGTCAAAGCGCGGCTCCTCGAGTGCCTGCAAGGCCTGCCTTTGGATATTCCCTGCCTTTAGAGATTGGCCACCAAATCTGTGTTGGCACACACAATTTATGCACACCGATGGTTGCTCTTGGGTGCTGATGTGCTCATCGTGGGGGGTGCCTTGTAAACAGCTATGTTGTTTGCTACCATTTTGACTGTAAGCTCCTTGGGGGCAGGGACCCGATCTTGATGTGTGGATCGGCAGGAATTCCCAATCTTAAGCAGGCAACCCTAGGCTTGGTAGAAGGCAATATCATGTACTTGGTCACTTTCTCCCCTCCCTCCACTTCCAGATACGTAGAATGTCCAGTGGCCAGTTGGTATTAAGAGAGGTTCCTATATATTAAGCCATCTGACTTCTGGTGAGGCCTGGTGGGGTTTCTAAGGCAAGAGACATTCAGAGATGGTTTGCTATTGTTTGCCTCCATGTTAACAACCCTGGTATTCCTCAGTGGTCTCCCATCCAAACACCGACCAAGGCCAAGCCTCCTTAGCTTTTGAGATCTGACAAGACTGGGCTAGCCTGGGCCAGACCAGCCAGGTCAGGGCATATGTATGGTATGAAGAAAACAGAGCCAGTTTGGTGTAGTGGTTAAGAGCGCAGACGGTAATCTGGGAGAGCCAGGTTTGATTCCCCACTCCTCCACATGCAGCTGCTGGTGTGACCTTGGGTCAGTCACACATTCTCTCGGAGCTGTTCTCTCAAGAGCAGTCCTCGAAAGAGCTCTCTCAGCCCCACCTACCTCACAGTGTGTCTGTTGTTGGAAGGGAAAGGAGATTATTAGTCGTTCTGAGACTCTGAGTGAAGGGTGGGGTATAAATCCAATCTCTTTTTCTTTTTCTTTCCCACATACAAAGCATCATTAACTGGTGGAACTCCTTGCCACAAGGTGGCTTTAAGGTGGCAGATTCACAGGGGTCGTCAATCACTAATTTCCAGCCATAACAGTTAAAAAGAAACTTCCATGTTTGGAGAAGGGCATACCTCTGAACACCAGCCGCAGGGAGGGACCGGTAACATGACTATTACCTTTGAACTTTGCATGTTGGGTTTCTCAAAGGCATCTGCTGGGACCAGGATGGCTGACTGGGCATGGATCTTGCTCCAGTCCCTTGTGGACTCTTCATTGCTTTTAACAGTGAGCAGCATATACGTTAGGGGTGCTACATGAATCGATAAAGACCACGTTCTTTTCTTAGCAGAGAAAATGCGGCTGCCACAGTCTCCACGAAGCTCAGCAGACGAGCATGTTAGTGTAATGGTTGTTTGTTTAAAGGAATGGCAAAGGAAGAGAGACAGGGACTCTGCCTCCTTCGCTTGCGGCTCCTCCCTCTCTCAGCCTGGCTCAGTTTCCCTGCTCTTCTCAAGGGCTCGCTTTCGCAGCAACCTTGACAGCAATCCTTCTCGGGTTTTAATATTCCACTGTGCTCAGCCAAGGGGGAGAGAGAGAAAGAGAGGCAAAGCTGGCACAGATTGGAGCTGGAAGCGCGCAGCCCAACCACGTCTTAATGGACACTCAAGGTTTACAATTTAAACAGCTAATCCCCCAGCTCCTTGGAAATGTCGGATGTGCGGTGAAGTTGTTCTTTTCTGTGGCTTCCACATCAGCTTTTTGCCCTAACTGGGTTGTCAGAGAACGCTTGAATCTGGTGATGCTCGGTTTTGTGGTTTGATAGGTGGCATATGAGGGCGTGACATGTTTGAAAGTGGGTGAGGATGTCCAAAAAATCCAGACCCATAGAAGGTGCCAAGAAGTCCAAAGCAGAGGGCTTCCAAGGGTACGATATTCATATTTGACAGTTTACCTTTGATGTTTTGTTCCTCTTCTTGTTATGCCTCTTGGGAGAACTACCTGTGAAATGGCAGGCCTGTGTGTGACATCCCCTTTACTACATTGTTTTGGCACCTGACGTGACCATACAGTAGAGACCTGCTCTGGAAATTATTCTGCTAGACTTGCAAGAGACTTACACTAAGACAAAGGTGCAAATAGATCTCTTGCACTTCTCCTTTCCTCAAAACGTGATATCAGGGCACAGAGTTTTGTTTTGTTTTTCTGTATTAAAATTCCGAAAGGGATGTATTCATTTTCCTCCGTCATCTCCTAGGGCAGTGGGGGTGGGGGGAGAAGTGCCATCAGTTGCTGCCGACTTATGACCTACGGTAACCCCAGCAAGGATCTTTCAAAACAAGTGAGAAGCAGAGGTGTTTGGCCATTTCTCCCAGGGCAACTGGAAGCTGCTTGAGAGCCAGTTTGGCATAGTGGTTAAGAGCAGCAGACTCTAATCTGGAGAACTGGGTTTGATTTCCCACTCCTCCACATGAAGCCTGCTGGTTGACCTTGGGTCAGTCATAAGTTCTTTCAGAGCTTACAGGGTCTCTGTTATGGGGAGGGGAAGGGAAAGGAGATTGTAAGCCGGCTCTGAGACTCTGAATGATGGGCGGGACATAACGCCAGTTCTCCTCCTCCTCTTCCTCCTCCATCACAACTGCAGGACAGCCCAGTTAATACTGCTTCTTGGTATCCCACCCAGCCCTTGACCCAGTTGGTCCTGGTCCTTAAGAACATAAGAACATTCCTGCTGGATCGGACCAAGCTGGTTCCCTCTAGTTGACTATCTTCTTTCCCACAGTGGCCTGCCAGAAGCCCTCACTGGGGCCACAAGCAGGGACCAAAGCCCCCCCCAGCAACTAGCATTCAGAGGTACACTGCCTCTGAACATGGAGGTTCCATTTAGACATCAAGGCTCATAACTATCGGAGGGGCTGTCCTCCATGGATTTAGCTAATTGAAGCCATTGAAGCTGCACTGCTTCTTCCAGTGGAAGTAAGTTCCACAAGTTCAGTGATGGGTCTGTGTATCCTGGGTGGGTGTTTCTGGAATTTCTCTGCATCTGTATAGTTGGGGCTTCCGGAGGCAATCCCACTGCATCCTTAATCCCTCCCATGGGATGATGTCACTGCTTCTGTATTGGTAGGGAATGAGCTACGAATTCATTGGCTGGTTGGCTTAAGTCTTGTTAAGTCATGCAGCGACCTCTGCACTCAGAATGACAGTTTTCGGTAGCACTTGAATCCAATTCTTTGTTTCTGGCTGAAGGATTCTCTTCCGCACCTGCTGCTTTTATTGCTAGCCTTTTTGGGTCCTCACTGGGGGAGGACAAATGAAGTAAATACATTTTAAAATATGATTGAGGGGAATTCTCTAGGAAAATGTCCCCTTTACATTGCAGCCCCTGGGGCAGCGGTTTTTATTAATTAATCCACCTCTCTTTAACGTGCTGTTCCACCCTGAAAGGCCTTGGAAAGTCTACCAGCCATGAATTTCAAGAACTTAGCACAGCGTTTTGTGAGTGATCCACATCTTCTAGTGTGGGAATCTTTTCAACAACCTTTTTAAAAAATTTGCCATCAAGTCCCAGCCAATGCTGCCTCTAAGCTTTGGAGTCTTGTGAGCAAAAATTCTACTTGGTGAGCTACTGGCATTAAAGCGGTGAGCAAGCGATTGGGCTGCTGCATCTGTTAGCTTGCTCTGGAGCCATCCTTTCTGAGCTAAGACAAAAAATGTGTGAGCCGGAGGCTAAAAAACTGTGAGCTAGCTAACATTAACTCAGCTTAGAGGGAACACTGGTCCCAGCTGATTTATGGCAACCCTGTGGAGTTTTCAAGGCAAGAGACGTTCAGAGGTGGTTCATCGATGTCTGGCTCTGCGTCACGACTCTGGTCTTCCTTGGAGGTTTCCCATCCAACTACTAACTAGGGCTGACCCTGCTTAGCTTCCAAGATCAGGTGAGATCAGGCTAGCCTGGGCCATCCAGGTCAGGGATTCAACAACTTTGCAAGTTTAGAAAGTATAATGATCTCCCCGTTGATGCTAGAGGGGGGAAGGTATTTTCTGCCAAGGCCGGCTTTGCGAGATTGTTGAACTGGGGTGTTCCAATTCACGCCTACTTCTCTTAAACTGTCACACAGAACCTGCTGAGAACCTTATTGCTTTGCCTTCCTTTCCGCTTTTGGACATCTTAAACCCGCCTTCAATAGTGAGTGGCCATTGCCGTGCCTTATGGCAGTGAATTCCATAAATACCTTCTGCACTGCGCTTCTTTTAAACTGTCCTGAATTTACTGCCTGTCAGCTACATGGATGGACCTCAGGTTCCTGTACTGAGGGGTGTAGGAGGGGACTGGGAAATACCTGGGGTTTTTGGGGGTGGAGCCTGAGGAGGGCTGGGTTTGGGGAGGGGAGGGACCTTGCCAGGGAGGTGATGCCATAGAGTCCATCCTCCAAAGCAGCCATTTTCTCCAGGTAAAGTAGAGATCTGCTGAGATTCTGGGAGTTCTCCATGCCCCACCTGAGGGCTGCCAGCTTTGGGTTGGGCAATACCTGGAGATTTTGGAGGTGGAGCCTGAGAAGGGCAGGATTTGGAGGGGAGGGATCTCAGCAGGGTATAATGCCATAGAGTCCACCCTTCAAAGCAGCCATGTTCTCCCGAGGAACTGCTCTTGGTCATCTGAAGATCAGTTGACTCTGATGACTCTGGATGGGCAGCTCTGTTGGTCAGTAGCAACAAAACAGCACATGAGCAAAATATCTGCCTCGTGGCTGACCACTCCTGGGCATCTGATGAAGTAAGCGTCGGCTCATGGAGAGCTCATGCTGAAATGTGCGTTCTTAGTCTTGAAAGAGCTGCTGGGCTCTCGCTTTATTTTCTCACTGCATTTCTCCACCGTACCTCGTTTTATAAGCCTTCATCAAGGCCGTGCTCTCTAGCTGCCTCCCCAACTCCCATCAGCTTTCTTCCAACTGAGAAGTTCGTGGTTTGCAGTCAGATATTCAAAATAGGTCAAGTTGCTTGTGAATTTTTCCCTCCTGTGATTTCCAACATGCAGCAAGCTTGCGGCGTCTTTTCAGTTTGCTCCTGATGGCTTGGAGTCTGCCTCCAGCCGCCTTCCTCCTACATCTCCTCTCTTTCTCTCTCTCTCTTCCCCTCCCCTTTGTTTTTTAAGATGCAGCTTCAGCATCAGTCCTCATCTCTGCAGGGACTGCCCTTTTCTGCCTGAGTGTCAAAGGAAGGGGTTTCCATTGTACATTCAAAGGGGCAGCCAGCGTTTCCCTTGTCACACAGAATAGATTTCGTTCCTTGGGTTGGCCGTCTGAAGCGCAGGAGGCAGGCAAATGGCCTGGAAGCAGGCAAATGGGCATGTCAGCCACAAAGCTGTGCACGCTTGAGGAGCCATCAGCATCTCTCTCCCTGTCTCACCTTGCTTCAGGTGACGGATGTGACCTGGGTCAGGGAGGAAGCCAGGGAGACCCAATCGCATTTTCCCTGCATGGGTAATTTCCCCATTCTGTGTTAAGTTCTGCGAATGTGTGACCCGGTGCCAGCAGAGGAAGGACTGGCAATGCCTCTGTTGGCATCCGCTTTCCAAGTCATACCCCCAGTGGTATACAGCTGGAAGCAGGGGTGCTTTCTTTGCTTGCTGAATCCTTCGCTTACTGACTTCTGAATTCTGAAATCTCCTGGGAAACTGACGCAAAGATTCAACTATAGAGGCTAATTTACCGTAGAAATTAAAGTATCATAGGGTGAACAGAGGACTGGGACTCAATCCAGGCCCTGATTCTGCGACCAGAGTCAAGACTGACTATTTGCTTTAGGAAAGAAGAAAATGGATGGAGAAGACCCACCAGCAGACTCCGGGGGGGGGGGGGGCTCACATAAGCCATACTGGCATACCTGGAGAGTCCCCTTAGACCCCTGCCTCGTTTAGGTCAGTCCCCGCTGGAAGGAGCCAGCAATACCATCCGCGTCTCTAACAAATGCGAGAAAGAAGAAAGGGGAGCAGAGAGGCAAAGGGGAGCAAGAGATGACAACATCCATTCATGAGAAAGGATTACTCAACAATTTACAGTAATGTCAGGCAGAGGAAAGGAGGGAAAAGCCTAGCCCGCCGGAATATTTTAAAACAACAACGGTCGAGGAGGGCCACCTTGGCTTCCAAGACCTCCGATTTCATCTCGAAAACAAAAGTGCCAGTGGCATTTTCCTGCTGGGAAGAGCAGGAAAGAACCAGGCTGCATGTCCAGAGGACCTGGCAGAGACACGGCCCGTGGCCTGTCTTTCCCATTCAGCAGATTGCAGAGCGGCTCCGGCCCAGCCCATCTGTTGTTGCTTTCGGGCTGGCTGTGTTCCGCCCCCCCTCCCAACTGAGCTCATAAGAGCAGGCCGAATCCTGGAGGACAGGCTACATTCGGGTCGGGAAGGGCTGAGGGGACCAATCCGGCAGTGCTCCTGTCCTCCCCTCAGTCAGGGCCTCGCCCGAGCAGCCCAGCCTTCAGTTGCCAGATTATGCCCCCCCCCCCCCGCTTTCATCCCAGCTCTATTTAATCACATTTTTATCCCGTCCTTCCTCCAAGGAGTTCAGAGCTGTATAAGAAGATTTCCTTTCCCTCAGATGAGCCTTGCGACAACCCTGTGAGGTAAGTTAGGCCGAGAGGGGGGTCTTGCCTGAGATTATCCGAGCGAGCTTCGTGCTATATCCAGGCTCCCCAACCTTGTTGAGCCTGACACGGCATGGGGGGCACATTCACAAAATGGCTGCCGGAAACAGCTGCCACAGGAGGTGGAGCCGGCCACAAAATAACAGCCACGGCTTGCCTTTGGTCACACAGTGAAGATCCTTGTGCCGGAGTGGCCGTTGCTGACAAAAGCGACATTTCTTAAAAATCTGCACAGCCAATCAAATCTCCCATGGCCCATCGGAAATCTTACTGGGCAACGCCCCTCCCCTCCGGCCCCCCACTTTCTGAAAATACTTGGCGGGCTCCAGGAAAGGTGTTGGCTGGCACTGTGGTTGGGCACCCTGGGCGATGTGCTACATTTTTCCAGGGTCTGTCCCCAGCTTGGCAGATGTGTTCTGGGAGTCCAGGGCTCCCAGACAAACATAGGCCTGGTTTGGATTAAGACAGATGGGACTTCCACCTCCCCCCTCACCCCATTTTCCTGATTTTGAAACCAATCTGGGAGGTGACATTTGCCCTGTTGTGGGCTCCCAATAAGTTTCCGAACAGGCTGAATTGCATCTGGGAGGCACAGAACACATGCAACAACCCAACCCAGACATACCAGGAAAAATGCATGGACTGGATTTTAAACCCAGGTCTCACCTGGTCAGAACCCAACACTAACCACTACCCTGCACTGTCTTTCAAGAGCCGTGATAATCTCCGTGAAGATCCTGTAATGCGAGAGCTTACCAAGTGTGGAATCGCAATTCTTGGGCAAGAAGTGGCACCCTATTATAAAGTACTGAGTTCAGAGACGCGTTGCAGTGAAATTAGCTCATAAGTTTATTGATGGTACAATTCCAGGCTACTGAACGGGGCTTGGAGTTCTGCTTAAATGCATATCTAAACTGCACCCCCGGCCTTACCCAAACTCCCTGATAGGATTACTCCTTGATAGGATTAGTCATGAGCTACCTTAAACCATAGGTCCCCTGCTGGAACCTGGGTGGCTGCTTGGTCTAATTTACAATCCAGCTGGGCCATTGTCTCCCAAAGCGGAGCTCCGGTACCCAGCCCGGCCACGTGCGTTTCTCTGACCACGTGTGCGGTTGCCATTAGGACATAACACCCGGAAAAGAGAGCAGACATATGTTGACCCCCCCCCCCCCCCTTCTGACCTGGGATCCATTCGGCTTTTTCCGGATAGGCAATTGTGATTTCCTAACTCCGTTAGAGTAGCATCTTGTTCTCCGTAGCAACTGGCTGATTTTTGTTTGGAGAGGGGAAGCTCACAGAAAGAGCCTGATGGAGGGATGGTAGCAGCTTCCTCCTGTAGTTCGTTCCCAACACACACTATTCAGAGGCAGACTGCCTTTGTACATGGAGGTGCTGCTCTTAGCTACTCCTTTATGTTTGGGTGCTGGCTGTGGCTGTGGAGTGGTGAGGGATGGCCGCTGTGCACAGATGCTTGCTTGGGTGTGCTGATATTTTGCAAAGAAGCCCTTGGAACCCCTGTTGACAACTGAAGTCCAAGCAAGGGCTTTGCCGTGGGGCAGCCAGGGCTTAGCGATAGGGATGACTCCTCAGGAGAAGAGGAGCCTTGTGTAGCCAGCCTTGACTTAACAGGAGAAGCTGACTAGCAGGACAATGAGCTGCAGGTTTGTCAGGATTCACAGCCAGCAGCTGGTGCGGAGCCACTGACCCCCTCCAGCCTTGATGCAGCAGGTGAACCTCAGTTGGCCATTCCCAGCTCACCAGTATCACCCACACAGTGTTCCCTCTAGACTGAGTCAGTGTGAGCTAGCTCACGGTTCTTTAGACTCTGGCTCACACATTTTTGTCTTAGCTCAGGAAGGATGGCTCCAGAGCAAACTTATTTATGCAGTAGCCAAATTGCTCACTCACAACCGTAATGCCAGTAGCTCACAAAGCAGAACTTTTGCTCACAAGACTCCACAGCTTAGAGGGAGCATTGCACCCACATCCTTAGAGCACTGCAGATGGAGGCTGAGAACAGAGCTACAGACAAGATGGCAAAGTGCACACCTCCTGGCCCGATGCCAGCTGCTTGCTGATAACAAAGATGAGTAGTTGCAGGATTGCTTCTGAGCAGCTGGCTGTAAGCATGACCCTTAGGCATGGGGCTACAAAAACCAGCCAAGAGAGGTTGTTAGGCTTGGATGCAACATGTACAGTAGATGTTAAGCCACTGCCTCTGCTTTGCCTGACTTCTGGATGCGTAACCTTGGACTGAATGGCCATGCCTTGCCTGACGTCCGGCATCTGATACTCGGAGCCTGCAAGCCAGTACAGGCTGCAGAAATGTTCTCTTGTGGCTTGCTGGGCACCTCTTCTGGATAAACAGAGGCAACAAGGTCAGCTGCTCCTGCCACGACTTATACTAACAAAAGCACTTTGTACTGGACTCATTCTTTTGGCTTACAAAGCACTTTCACACCCATCATCTTGTTGGAATGCTGACAACAGCCCTGCAAAGCAGACCAAAATTATTATCCTCCAGGTTTCAGATATGCAGGGGGGGGGGTGAGGCTGAGAGAGAGCAGCTTGCCTCAGACCACCAATCAGTTTGTATCAGAGGTAAAATCTGAACTGGAGTCACATTTTCTTGTAGCCACACCACCAGTCCCCCACACTGTCTTTTATGTCTTGTGAGTTTGGGGGGGGGGGGCTTGGTTGGAAGTCTGTGAGGGTCTGCCTTCCTTTCAGCTTGCTGTTCTTTAGCTGGCTTGAAAGGGAGATGGATGCTCCTTTTCTGGCTGCCAGCACGGCTGTGCCATGCACCCCCCCCCCATTAGTGCCTGGGATGCATATGGTATGTAAAATGAGATCAATTAGCCAAAGAAATCCTTTGCCTTTTTTTCTTTTTTTTCACAGTGCCTTCATTTTGCCTGTTCTAGTTTGGAAGCTGATAATTCCAGTGTTTCGGGTTGCTTATCAGTGTGTTAAAAACAACCATTAAGGTGTACACGCTTGAAAAGATAAGGGTAATCGTCCTACTTGTGTCTTTTGCAGAAATCGCTTGTAGCCAAGTCTGGAGTGGGTGGGAAGAGCATCCTCTTTCAAAGGAGGCTCAAAATAAAGCGATGCCGGGGACCTCCGAGGCTTGAAGGCTCTCCGTTTCCTCTGCTGGTGCCAGGCAAAGGCAAAGAAGTACTTTTCTCCCTTTCTCACAATACAAGAACTCATGGGCACTCCATGAAATTGCTGATCAGTTAGGTTAGAACAGATAAAAGGAAATATTTCTTCACCCAAAGAGTGATTAACACGTGGAATTCACCACCACAGGAGGTGGTGGCTACAAGCATGGACATCTTCAAGAGGGAATTAGATAAACAGATGGAGCAGAGGTCCATTAGTGGCTATTAGCCACAAAGTATAGATAGGAACTCTCCGTCTGGGGAAAGTGATGCTCTGTATTCTTGGTGCTTGGGGGGGGGGGGGCAACAGTGGGAGGGCTTCTAGTGTCCTGGCCCCACTGCTGGACCTCCTGAGGGCACCTGGTGTTTTTGACCACTGTGGGACAGAGTGTTGGACTGGATGGACCATTGGCCTGATACAACATGGGCTTCTCTTATGTCCTTATGTTTTTGGTGTTGTCCTCCACTAGTTGAACTTGCACGGAGAGAGAGGCGTTCTTGGGGGGCTTCTCCTCAGAGTTGCGATCCTAGGGTCGGCACCCTGGCTTCAAAGTTCTGCTCAAAGACTGACTCGTGGGTGGGGGGTGTAACATGCCATCAAGTCACGGTCGATCTCTGGTGACCCGACAGGGTTTTCAAGGCAAGGGATTATGCAGAGGTGGTTTGCCAAGGCCTCCCTCTGAAAAGTGTTCCTTGGTTGTCTCCCTTCCAAGTTCCAACCCTGCTTACCTTCTGAGATCTGATGAAACTGGGCTGTACGATACCGTTCCACATCCCCCCAGACTGGCTTGCACCCATGCCTATTTGCCAACAGATGGCATCCATGAGTGACTGGCATGTGTGAATGAGAGCCAGCCCTGACATTTTAGTACCTACCAGCAATGCTCCCTCTGAGCTATGGAGTCTTGTGAGCAAAAATTCTAGTCTGTGAGTGACTGGCATTAAAGTTGTGAGTGAGCAATTTGGCTACCGCATGGGGAACTGGGAAGCCTGACAGGGTGTGGGTCGCCTTGCCCCCCCCCCCCCCACACACACACTTGGCCTACCACCTTTGCCAGAGCTGACCCAGTTGTGCTGAACCAGAGTTGACCCAGGATACATTTAGGGGCATCGGGGGGATGCCCATGTGTTCATTGGAGGGTTAGGGAGTTTTTGCCATGCTGGAGTTGGGTACCAAAGGCATGCTGCAGAACAACGCTCCCTCTAAGCGGTGGAGTCCTGTGGGCAAAAATTCTACTTTGTGAGCTGCTGGTATTAAAGTTGTGAGCGAGTGATTTGGCGACTGCATCAATTAGTTTGCTCTGGAGCCATCCTCCCTGAGCTAAGACAAAAACGTGTGAGCCAGAGGCTAAAAAACTGAGCTAGCTCACACTAACTCAGCTTAGAGGGAACTGCCTCCCAGCAGAGTCAGTTTAAACTGCTGCCAGCTGTTGGAGAGAGGGCTGGATTCACCCAGGCATGAAGACCTCTTGTGGTTCCCTACCCTGGATCCTTGATGCGGCTAGTGGGCAGCAGACTGTATGACCCACCTCTGTTAGCCTTTAAGGTTCTATTGGACTTCTGAGTTTGTCTGTTTGTTTCACTTCAGTAGACTAAAGGGCTACCCTTTTGGAACCAGCTCTGTTATGGAAGTGCCACTTGTGGAAATCGATCTGGGTCAATCCATTCACACATGCAAATGCACGCACTGGCACAGCCATTCGGTGGTGCCTTTCCACATGATTAGCCAGCTCCGAGCACTCCAATAACCGAACACGAGTGTACATCCATAGATGGATCAGCCCGTGTCTTTCAGCATGCCTCCCTTGCAGGGTGTTTGTGCATATAACTTGGGATTGCCCCATCTACACCACCCTCTGTCCCTGAGAGACAGGGTGGAATGCAAATATCGGGTCCCAGAGTGCGGCGTACGGATGCTCTTCTCTCCTTTGCGAGATTGTCCGAGGACAGCACCCCGCTGCCTAACTCGGATGTCTCCTGGGCTGCAGTCGCCAGCAACTAGCTGATGGGTTGGGGGTGTTTCTGACTGCTGTCTCCCACTCTGCGTCTGTGCTAGCGAGTGGGGGGGGGGGGGAGGAAGCAATCCGAGGCTATGAGTTAGTTAAATCCTCCTTATCGTTAGAAGTTTCAGACTCCTGTGTCCATAAGGTGGGGGAAGAGTGCATGCTGCATGCTCTGGCTGTCCACAGCATGCATGGAGATGGATTCTGCTCCAGGTCCTGATTTGGTGTCCCCTGATGTGATTTTGCAGGAGCACCTTGTATCTTTGTCTTCCCCCACCCCCAGGCGAGATCGGTGCTATTTCCTCTTAGCAGAGATCCAAGGAAGGCCTTGGGCTCTTTCTGTTGTGTGCCACAGGAGTATTAGTCACAGGCGCAGAGAATTCTGATTATCCCTGGCTGCAGACCAGAACGACTGTTGCAGCTCAAGGCAGGGTAACTCGGAGCCGCCTAGCCATCACCCTCTCTCTCCTTAGCCATGGCCAAGTTTCTCCATTAGACTGTTCTGTGTTCAGGGGATTGTTTTCCCTCTTTGAGCGCTTCCTTGGCTCAGATAATTCCCCGCCGAGTCGCCTTGGTTTTAGAACGTTTCACTTCTGTTCAGCAGTCCCCGATACTTCTAGGAATCCTTCTGTGACCATCGAAGAGCAAAGGCCCCCGGGTGCAGCCGGGTGGGTCAGACTGCGTGCTGTTCTTTTGCTGCAGTTATCGGCTGGCGGGAGCCCAGCACTGGTGCCTCTTGGCAAGGAGGTTCTCCCACCCATGGACTTGTTTTCCCGGGTGTCTGACGGAGGCCCTGGCAGCTGCAGGCAGCGAAAACAATAGCTGATCGAATGGGCACAAAGAGAAGGGAGTAACCAACGTGGGGGGAGGAAGGAGGCGAGCAGAGGTCAGGTGGCGGCAGCAGTGGCTAAAAGCAGAGCCCCTCGCTCACGCACACACCTCCAGGTGTCAGAGGGCTGCTTGGTTGAGACCAAAGCCCTCTTTTGTGACCTTCCTTTTTTCCATGGGATGCTCCCATTTCGTTTGTTGCTTCTTTTCTTCCCGGCATGCAATTGGATACCAGCCAGCCACGCCCTGAGCCCAATGAGGACAGCTAAATGTCATACAGACTACCCTATGGCAAACAGGCAAAGGGGCCTTAACACTGGTGGTTGCCAATCTCCAGGTGCCGCCTGGATATGACCAAGATCAGTCACCCTGGATGAAACGGCTGCTTTGGAGGATGGGCACACTGGCATTAAAGCTCTGCTGAGGTCCCTCCCCTCCCTGGACCCTGCCCTCCCTGGGCTCCACCCCCCAAATCTCAAGGTGCTTTCCAACTCAGAGCTGGCAGCCCTATTAACACTACAGCCTGAAAGAGGCATTTCCCCCCTTCTCCTCTCTCTATTATTTTTGTTTTAACATCTAGCCTAATGAAGAGTCCTGGAGAACTCGAAAGATGGCACACTGTTTCCTGTCATTCTGGTGGGGTTAACATGGCTATTTTTTAATTTGTGGGGAGGGGCTGTGGCTCAGCAGTAGAGCATCTACTTGACATGCAGAAGGTCCCCGGTTCAATCCCTGGCATCTCCAGTTAAAGGACCTGGCAGTAGGTGGTGTCAGCTGCCTCCACCTGAGACCTCAGTGAGCTGTAGCCAGTCTGAGTAGACTCAGGGGTGGCCAGACTTGCTCAACATAAGAGCCACATAGAATAAACGTCAGAAGTTTGAGAGCCGCAAGACATGAACAAGTATTACATGCACGTTTTTATTTGAAGATATGCAGATTTGCTTTTTATTAGCATTAAACAAGACTGCCAAAATATAAAAGCAAAAGGGATAAAAACAGATATTGATAATTATATTTGTCCAATGATATTTGTTTGCTTATGATATTTATTTGTCTAAGAGAGAGAGAAAGAGAGAGAGAGAGAGAGAGAGGTGGAAAGAAAGAATGAAAGAGGTGGAAGGTTGGGAAGGGAGGGGGGAGGGAGGGGGAGAGAGAGAAAAAGCATGTCTCTCCTTTGCTTCCCCAGCTGCCCTCCCGGGAGCCGCACAATATGTGTGAAAGAGCCACATGTGGCTCCCGAGCCGCAGTTTGGTCACTCCTGTAGTAGACGATACCGACCTTGCTAGATCAAGGGTCAGTATAAGGTAGCTTCGTGTGTTCATGTGTTTAGTTTTGCTTTGAACCGAAGTGGGCCAGACCCAATCTTTGTACTTCATAATGAGTAAAGAATCCTGAACTCCTGTTATGGCTCTGTGGCAAGGATCTCTAAGATGATACCCAAAGTGCTTTGACATTCAATAAGTAAATAAACATCAAGCATGGTTGCTCCATCTCGTTGACACAGTTAGAAAGGCATCCTGACCTCTGGTTCAGCAGCCAAATCGCAACATCTCTGGGGGTTCCACTTCTGCGCCTCCCCCTTCCCGTGTGAGCATTTTCCTTTGGTGCAGACGGGTTGCTCATTTCCACCTGTGGCCTTGACCAGACTGACCCACGAACATCCATCCTGGGTGCAGGAGGTGGCCTTCTTTGCTTGCTGACCGCATCAGCCCTTCCAAAGCAAGCAACGGTCCATGGTACCTGTCAGCTATGATCCAGAGTTGTTGTGATGCGAGGTGGCTTGCCCTGGGATGATCCCTTTTCGCGGGGACAAAGAAAGCCAGTGAGAATCACGGACAAGAAGGGCATGCAAGCGAGGAGGCAGCGCCCTGTGCTGTCTTGTGTTCTTCCTTGAGCTACGTGACTGCATGGAGATGTGAGCACATATCTCGCCGGCTGCCACGCCGCACAGGCCTGTGGGAGTCACAAGCCCGTTCCGTCTCACAAGAAGCGACAGGCCGGACCCATGTCTCCCTTGGCTGTGCTGGGCTCCCTTCAGTCCCCGAAGCTTCTAGGTGTACCCACGCATCGAGTCAGCTTTTAATGCTGCGTTTTCAAGGCGGGACTGGATGACTGGCCCCTGAGCCTGCTTGCTGGCTAGCTGAGCTGCACTCCACCAACCCCGACTGAATTAAAATTGAAGGCCTTTTTTAATCCCTGCATGTCAAAAAAAAAAGTTTACCTTTAAAAACCAAAGTGGACTGTGGTAAGGATCTTTGCAACATAAGAAAGAGAGACAGAGAGGCAGGGAAACTCATACTGGGGCAGCAGTGTGAAGGGATGTTGGTTTTAACTTTGCCCTTGTGCCGTTTTTCCATTACAAATCACCCCATTCCTTCCACTCAGCCAATCAAAAGTGGAAAACACAGAGGTCTCTGTATATGTCCCCTCTCTGGGGCAACAAGCAATTCTAGGGTCTGTGTATATATCACTGAGGCTGGGGGAGGGGGAATGGCGTGGGTTTGATTCCCCACTCCTGCACTTGCAGTTGCTGGATGACCTTGGGCAAGCCATAGTCCTGTCAGAGCTGTTCTCTCAAGGACAGCTCTGGAAAGAGCTCTCTCAGCCCCACCTACCTCACAGGGTGTCTGTTGTGGGGAGGGGAAGGGAACGGTGTTTGTAAGCCACTCTGAGACTTGAGTGAAGGGTGGGGTATAAATCCAATCTCCTCCTCCTCCTCTTCCTGCATTGGCATCTGCTTTTAGCCCTTTTTTAAAAATCCAAGGGCCTAAACACAGATCTCCCAGGTCATGCCTAGTCTGGACCTTAAAATGCACAAGAATAAACCCTGCCTGTCCCCAGAGGAGCCTACCCTGAGTATATTTGCATGAGTCACTGTTCTGCCACATCTCTGTCTATACTGGGTTGCTGCAGGGTTCATTTGCTCCTGTGGCAGAATGACCTGCCCCCAGTAGAAGGTGTTTGAAAGAAGCCAGGCCAGAGCAGTGGTTCACGCAGGGATGCAGCAGGCACCCTCATCTATGGATGGAGACTTTGGCCTTGCAGGAGCCTTGAATTCCTTCTCCTGAGGTTCTGCAAAGCTTACTCCAACCCACCCCCTCCCTCCCTATGCCTGTGCCTCCTGCAAGCCCATCGTAGTGTGGCACCTTCAATTCATCTTGCTGGAATGAGTTAATGGATGAAAGCTGGCACCTGGCTTGGTCAGGAAGACTGTCTGCAAGCCCAAGAAATCCCTCTAGAGTCCGTTTTGCTTTGGATGGGGAGCCAGAGGAGTCAGGCAGGCGGCATGTCTTGCAACTAGATTTGGCCCAGGAGGCCACCAGTTGCTAACCTCTAATTTACCATTTGTGGGAGGGATCTTTTACTGGACAGCTTTGTCAGTTTCATGGGAGGAGGTGAAATTGACAAGCTAGGCAAGCTGAAATTGACAAGATACCTTTCCAAACAGTGAGTGAGGCTCAGGAGGGGGGAGAGCACTAGGTGGCTTGGGAGACGAGGGTTCAAGTCCATAGACAGCCATGAAGCTCAAAGGGTGAGAACTAGGGTCTGTCATTCGCTCTGCCTCCCAAGCTAGCCTACTTGCAGGATTGTTGTGGGGATAAAATGGAGGCGGGGAGAGCCATGTACCTGTGAGAATAACAGCTCCTTGGTGGTAGGGTGAGATAAAAATGTCATTGCAAAATAAGATGTTTTTAAGTCTGTGTTCTCCCTAAGAAAAAGATCAGTAAACTGGTTCAGGTGTAACGTCTGGGACTGGGGGGTTTGCAGGAAGATTCTGATGCAGCAAAGAAGGAAGG
Source organism: Lepidodactylus listeri (assembly GCA_029233225.1). Taxonomy (NCBI): domain Eukaryota; kingdom Metazoa; phylum Chordata; class Lepidosauria; order Squamata; family Gekkonidae; genus Lepidodactylus; species Lepidodactylus listeri. Next base: position 30,653,069 of record JARCFY010000019.1, on the reverse strand, counting down.
AATGAAAGTAAGAGAGAATTTTTAAAAGGCAACTAATGAAGTTCAGGTGTTGTGTGTGTGTGTGTGTGTGTGTTTAGGCAAATAACCAATGTTGGCTTCCAGTCGTAAAGACAAACCATAATCTACCTGCACAACAACAACAATGCATGATGAACTAAATCCATTTTTAAAAACCCCTAACAACTAGTAAACCCTCCTTTAAAAAGAAGTAAAACAAAGTTAACCTTGGAACTATCATATAATTCAATACAATTTTTTTTAAAAGTAACATCAAAGTTATGGTGATGCAATCAGCACCCACTAGGACACTGTAGAACTTTTCCCCCTCCCAGGATATCCTTTTGGTTTCCTTTCCATCAGTATTCTCCTTAGATGCCTTCAGATGTCTGAGCATGGTTTTATAAATGGTGCCGCTTGTGTTGCAGGCCAAGGACAGTGATGACGATGATGAAGTTGCTGTTGGAGTGGATCGGGACCGCTTCATGGACCATTTTTTCGAACAGGTGAGTGATCCCATTTTCAACTGTAAGGTGCATTTGAGAGCAAGGCTTCCTCTCTTACTAATACCCTAAGAGTTGGCTGCCTATTGCATTTGAGTTGGCAGCCTTGTGATTGGCTGATCTGGTGTGTTCATGATGCCCAACTGCTCAGCCTAGAACTGCCTCCATTAGAATGCTGGCAAGCAATGAAGGCCTGTGACATGGCCTTGTAGGTCAAATCTCCATCTGACTTTCCCGCTGGAATCATTCGGGTTTCAAAAAACCCCATCTATACCTGTTTCTAGTTTCAAACCATATTTGTTCTACTTTTAAAATTACTGTTTACAATCGTTAATTGCCCTCCTGTGGTCAAACTAGCATTTTACTGCTTTAAACAGATCCTGTTGATTTGTACTCTTCAGACCCAGGGAGTGAAATTTGAAACCAGCATGAAATGAGCGTAGGAAAAGACAGCAGTCAAACTACTTCAGAGGGGAGGAAATTGGGCCATAGTCAGACCATTGATTTGTTAAGGTCAATATTGTCTACTCTGACAGGCAGCAGCTATCCAGGGTCTCAGGTAGTGGTTTTCATATCACCTACAACCTGATCTTTTAAAAAAATTGGCGATACATGGAATTGACCCTGGGGCCTAGTCCAACACTTTAACCACTACACTACACCATACTGGCTCTCATAAACAGGGCACAAAGGCCAAAGGCCCTCTCCCTGTTGCTGTCTCCAGAACAGCTGGCATTATGAGGTACACTGCCTGTAAACATGGAGGTTCTATTTAATCACCATGCAAAGCAGTTGCTTCTGCCAATGAGCCATGGCTACACCATTTTGACTAGAAAGAATTACCAGTGGGTGTGGTCTTGAAGGAAAAAGGTTAATGAAATTGTGCACAGAAATACATAAGACATGATACAGGTTTATACAATTAAGGATTGGCTGGAGAAAGGAAGCAGAGAGAAGCTCAAATCCTTCTCCGATAATACTAGAACTTGGGTGTTAAGAGGCTGTAGATTCAGAAGAGAGAGAAAAAGGAAGCTGTCCTTCACCCAATGTACAATTAAGTTGTGGAACTCACTACCACAAGATGTGGTGGTGGCTACTGATTTAGATACACCTTTAGAAGGAAATTGATAGCAGGTAGATTCATCGATAGCTATCAGAGGAAACTGAAACAGATATCCATGTCTACCAGTCAGGCCGCTGGGTTATTTGTGGATGGATTTTGATTATCATACAGCTGAGATGTGTTGAAGTATTATATCTCAGAATTTACCGTTAGTGAGAATTTATTCTCAAGACTATTGTGTTCAGTTGAACAGAGAGAAACTACAGAATACTGGATTGTAAAGATACCCCATAAATACCGTTTTACAATTTATTATGGTGAAGAATTTCAGTTAGGAAATAAGTTATAGGCTTGCAAGATTCTCAAATATATGGTGAAAACCCAGAAATTGGAATTGTGAACTTAGTGTAATGTATGCATTGGATACACATATACTTTTGGTAGAATCGATTAAGGTTTTATTCATTGCAGTGAGTGTGGTTCTTTTACAGTTTAATCCATCGCGAACCCAGTTTTCTTAATTTCACTAGAGAAGTGGCAGGACTTCTCCTCACCCCAGCCTTTTTGGTTTCCCCAGGTGGAAGAGATCCGGGGGTACATCGACAAGATCGCTGAAAACGTCGAAGAGGTGAAGCGAAAGCACAGCGCCATCCTGGCAGCCCCCAATCCTGATGAGAGTGAGTAAAGCTGCCTCGCCTCTCCGACACATCTGGCGGGGGAAGGCGCCTCGACTTGGCAGGGTTCACCAGGGGTGGTGGGGAGGAACCCTGGGTTGTGGCTCACGCTCGGAGAAAACCAACTCGCTGCAGGGGAAACGTGGGAGAGTGGCGGGATGTAGCAAGCCAGTTGGTGGAGAGGCAGTGGGTATGTTATGTAAGCTGGTAACCCAGAATCCCCCTGCCAGGCACGAGGGTTGCCCATGTGGTGCTTCAGTGATGCCACCAAGGTGGGAGTAGGAGGCAGCTGACAAGCGGCTTCTGGCCTACGCGCGGCCTCCTAAGTTTTCTGTCTGTCTCGGCCAAAAGACCCATTCTGCTCTCTGCCTGCTCCTGAGCGGGGCTTCCTTTTCTCTGGCATTCCCCCCCCCCCCCCCCCCCGCAACGGTTTAACCTCCATTGTGGCTGCCTCCTGACTTCCTCCGCTCCCCTTCCAAACAATAGAGCATTCCCTCCAGCGGCAAGAGCAGGCGTAGGGTAAATATCAATTAGCTCCCTCGCCTGATTCACACAAACAGGCTTAAAAGCAAACGGCTCTGCAATTATCTGTGCCTTAATTTAGACAGGAGGGTTGGGGGGGGGGGGCTCCTGTCCATCTGGAAGCGTCAAGGCGACAGAGCTAATCAGCAGGGGGAACTGGGAAGCCTGACAGGGTGTGGGTTGCCTGCCCCCCCCCACTTGGCCTACCACCTTTGCCAGAGCTGACCCAGTTGTGCTGAAACAGAGTTGACCCAGGATACAGGGATGCCCATGTGTTCATTGGAGGGTTAGGGAGTTCTTGCCATGCTGGAGTTGGGTACCGAAGGCATGCTGCAGAGCAACGCTCCCTCTAAGCGATGGAGTCTTGTGGGCAAAAATTCTACTTTGTGAGCTACTGGCATTAAAGTTGTGAGTGAGCGATTTGGCGACTGCATCAATTAGTTTGCTCTGGAGACATCCTCCCTGAGCTAAGACAAAAATGTGTGCGCCAGAGGCTAAAAAACTGTGAGCTAGCTCACACTAACTCAGCCGAGAGGGAATACTGCTGCAGAGTGTAGGATGCTTTGGAATTGATAATGCCTTGACTGCCCCTGAAGCGGCTGTGTGGATGCAAAAAGGATTGAAGCTACACTGGGGATTTCGGGGGCTCTGCCCCCTTTCTTAAAGACACAGCCCTACAAGAATTTCTCCTGTAAATGCTTCCCCCCCCCCAGTCATTTTTAAACATTTCAGCCCCACCAGAAAAGAATTTGCCCCACAAGACCCAAAACCCTGGCTACGGGCCTGTAGCAAAGGGAAGGTTTGGCTGCCATTTTGAACAACAGGTGTGTGAATGCAATTCAGGGTCTCCCCAGCGTCTGTGCCATGCTGAGACTTGGAGCACCCAGAGCTAGATATGGAACAAGGGTTGACCTCTCCATGGGCCTCTTGGTTGGTGGCAGGGAGATGGAGCAGGACTGGGCCAGGGAGGCTAGAATCGCATAGGCAGAAGCAACTGCTCCATTCCCCAGGAAAGCTAATTTCATTTGAGCTGCATTGTCTTTGAATGTTCAAGAGGGCACTTTAATAACGGGAATGGGGTTGTAGTAAACAGAACTGGGCTGGAGGGCCCTTTCATAAAGGGAACGCGGTTGTAGCTTATTGCCTAATTTATCGTATGGATTGCCTTGTTTGTACGGCGCCAGTTTTGGAATCCGCTTGCTGCACTGCTTACAACGTATTTTACGCCATTCCCTTTACTGCATTGGGTTCCTGACTCTGTGATCCGCTTGGAGTCTTGGCAAGGAAGGACAGCAAAATAAAACAGATAAATAAGGGCCAGGCTCCCGACTCCTAACCAAGCAAATTTTTACTGCCCGTTTACTCAGCTGGCTCCCACTTGCAGACAGCGGTGAGGCTGCCGGTTCATCCCCCTCATTCTTTCTCTTGCTTTGCCTCTGTTTTTTTGGCACTTTGGGGTCTGACTTGTCTGGGGTGATGAGCTGGGGCTTAGCGAATGGCTGTCTTGTCTCCATGGGGGGGGGGGCGCTGGCAGGCTGGGTGCTCTGGCTCCGGTGCCTGGCCCGCTGCCCTCATCTTCGATGCCCACAGTCCTGCTGGAGTCTTGTATGGATGCCAGCAGTTCCTGCGCCGGCTGCCCACTTTGCAGCTTGCTGGCTGGCTGCCTCCTTCCCTCCCTCTCTCCTTCCCTTTCTCCTTTTCCAAGCATGTCCTCCCACAGAGTTTTCTCCCAGGCTTCCTGCTCCCCAGTCACCAGCAGGGTCTGTTTTCTCCCCCTTCCTTGCCACAATGAAGTCCTAAGCCCTGAGACTCATTTGGTGGGGCCTTGTGACATCACAGGATGGGGTCTGGTCAGGTTGCCAGCTCTGGGCTGGAAAATTCCTGGAGATTTATGGGGCGGAGCTTGGGGAGAGGAGGGATCTCAGTGGGGCATAATGTCGTAAAGTCCACCCTCCACAGCAGCCATTTTCTCCAAGGGGACTGATCTCGGTTGTCTGGAGAGCAATTGTAATCGCGGGAGATCTCCAGGAACCATCTGGAGGCTGGCAACGTTAGGGCCTGGTGATGTCACAGCTTTATTAACGATGCTGCTTCCACACACCACTAGGGATGTGCCGCACGGTATCTGTGTGTAGTTGCAATTGCGAGCCTTTGAAGAGACGGGCTGTTGACCAGACTGAAAGATTAAAAACACCCTGAACATTAGCTTTGAGCTTCAACATAAAAGTGTTTTCGAGCTTTAAGTGGCAATTTATAGCCTCCCCTTTCCAATTATATGTGCAGTAGTTGCCACAAGCGGGCACACATAGAACAAGCCATCGATCTGCAGTCAAAGGATACCACCAGCATCACACTATCCAATAGGAATGCCAGCCTCCAGGTGGGATCTGGGGATCCCCTGGAATAGAAGAGGAGGAGGAGATTGGATTTATACTCCGCCCTTCACTACCTGAAGGAGTCTCAGAGTGGCTCCCTTCCCCCCCACAACAGACACCCTGTGAGGTAGGTGGGGCTGAGAGAGCTCTTTCAAGAACTGCTCTTTCAAGAACAGCTCTGACAGAACTATGGCTTGCCCGAGGTCATCCAGCAGCTACAAGTGGAGGAGTGGGGAATCAAACCCGGTTCTCCCAGATCAGAGTCCACGCACTTAACCACTATACCAAACTGGCTCTAAAACTCATCTCAGCCTACAGAGATCAGTTCCTAGGGATGGCAGCCTCCAGGTGGGACCCAGGGACCCCCCCAGAATTACAGCTCATCTCCAGACTACAGAGATCAGTTCCCCTGGAGAAAATGGATGCTTTGGAGGGTGGACTCTATGGCATTGTACCCCACTAAGGTCCCTGTCCTCACCAGGCTCCATTCCCAAATCTCCAGGAGTTTCCCAGCCTGGAGCTGGCAACTGTGCCTCCACATCCCCCACTGGTGGCTGGGGAGACCTGGCACCCGAATCAGTTTCCCTGGAGAAAATGGATGCACTGAAGGGGGGACTTAATGGCACTGTACCCCACTGTGGTCCCTGTCTGCCCAGGCTCCATCCCCAAATCTCCAGGAGTTTCTCAACCTGGATCTGGCAACCCTACCCCCCCCCCCATCGCCTGCCAATGGCCAGGGGGGACCTGGCAGCTCTACTATCCAAAATGAAGAAAAAGAAACAAAATGGTGCAGAGGGAATGGAATATTTAATAGTTATGCAACCCCTACGCATTACGCATACAGTTTCGTCGGGGGAAATCTTTCAGATCCTTTTTCATACTGTTCCCATACGTACCGTTTTGTTTCTTTTTCTTGGCTTTGCCTTGGTGCCCCCCCCCCTTCTTCAACACTACTCCCCAAGCAAAAGAGACATTCTTATGATGATAGTCAGAGTCCATTGTCGATTACAGTGCAGTCCTAAACAGAGTCACACCCTTCGAAGTCCACTGACTTCTGTGAACTTGTTAGGGTTTAACTCTGTTTAGGATTGCACTGCTAGCGCACCTACATCCTTTTCTTAACAGATGTTGCAGGGCAGAAGGCTGTGGGGTGGGGCTCACAACTGGAGTGGGAAAACTGGAGACAGACATTAATCAGTGCCTCAAAGGGGAGATTCCTAGATAACATCTGCCTGCAAATGTCTCCCTCCACCCTAGAAATTATCCATCACCAGGTAGGTAGGTGGGTTGTGGCTACTCTGTAGTAAAAGGGGGGGGGGGGAACCCCGTGTGCATGGAAAAGATTTGCAATCTCAACACTGAGAGAAGGGATTATTCTTGGCTCAGATTTATTTAGCTCTTCCCAGAGACCTTGCTCTTTGTGTTGAGGGAGAGAGATGGTGGGGATTAAGAGGGTCCGGGTATTATGCCCCTTGAGCCCTTTGGCCCTCTGCAGTGGAGAATTTCTTTTTCTGCAGAGAGAGGCAGGCTGGCATTCAGGCTGGCCTGAGGAGTTTGCCTCTTCAGCCCTTATGCCAGTTTTTATGGAGAGGGCGAGAACAAGAGTTTGACAGTAGTCGTCCATTTGTGAGTAAGAGGTATTCTGCACACGTTCAGAGGCACGCATGCCTTCATTCACACAGGCAAGCTGGTTTGCAACTAATGATTAAAACCATTTAGCAGGCCAAGTGAAACTGGGCATTCACTTTTCTGCTGCTGCCCCCTGCTATTACTGAGGCAAACCCCCCCCCCCGTGCAAACAGAGGAGGCAACCCCCAAAGAGTATGAATCTCTCTCTAGTTTTCAACGCAATATTCTCAGAACATTGCAGGCATTAAAAGAGGACAGAAATGGTCATATAACGCCACAACAAAAACCCAGCTTCTTCTAACTCAGTAGTTCCATTTTAGCAATACTGTAAAATTCAGTGCAGGCAACTTGAAGTGGGGGGTGGGGTTTGATACTTAACTGAGATTTTTGTGGTTCCTGTCCACCTAAGCCCACAATTGTCCTGGTCTGGGTTTGAAGAACTTATGTAGATGACCACTCAAACCTTGGCTGCAAAATGAAGCTGTTTTTCCTTCCATTCTCACTTTACAAGGCCTGCTTACATCGAGGCCTTATGGGCTGCTGTTGGGTATTTAAATACAGCAGAGTAAAAGAAAAGTGCAGCACATGTGCGAATGAGCTCTAAAAGATAAGAACATAAGAGAAGCCAATGTTGGATCAGGCCAGTGGCCCATCCAGTCCAGCACTCTCTGTCACATAGTGGCCAAAATCACCAGGTGCCCTCAGGAGGTCCACCAGTGGGGCCAGGACACTAGAAGCCCTCCTACTGTTGCCCCTCCCCCCAAGCACCAAGAATACAGAGCATCACTTGCCCCAGACCGTGAGTTCCTATCTATACCTTGTGGCTAATAGCCACTGATGGACCAATCCCCTCTTGAAGCCGTCCATGCTTGTAGCTGCTAATTACTTAGTGAAAAATTACTAATTACTTAGGGGAAAAGGGAACTGGAGTTCAAAACAAGAAACATCCTGCCTAGCTCTCTAATCTACATGTTGTCTCTGTAAAGGCTAAACCTCGGTTGTCTGTGCCCTGGGCAAGAGTTAGAACAAATGCCTCCACCCTTGGGACATCCTCAGACCTTTTAGCCAACTCGGTATGCATATTATCACCTACACTCTGGATCCTAAACTCACTAACTAGGAATTAGCATACACAACAACAGCTCATATCCCAACAGCTGCCCTATTAAGAAGGCAATGGAACCAAACAAGACAGGAACAAAGGAGAAAAAGAAATGTGAATAAATTTGACTGGGACGGAGTTAACTGACTCAGCTTCAATTAGCCTGCAGCTTCCTGCCTGCATTTCCCTCTAAGAAACCAGGATGAAAACTGCTTGCACATTTCCCCTTATATTTCTGCACTGGAAAGGGCTGGAGTCTTATATGAAAGCTAGGGCTTTGTTGATGAGGCATTTCGGTGGGGCATTGCTCTGCCCTGCAGCTATGGGGATGTTAGTCACATTCGAACAAGAAACTTCCTGGCTTATTCTCTCAATGGCAAGCCAACATTTATCTTCATTAACTTCGAAAGTTCCTAGTAGTGCCAAGAAATGAATATGAATAAAAGGGAGAAAGGGAACTTGGCCCCTCCTCCCTGTTCCCCTAAATTGATTCAGGAACTAATATAGGTGCCAACCACAGCCCTAAGCCTGGAGTTCCCAACATTTCTAACAATACCATTATCTGAGACTGGGACCACTTCACAAAGGGAGTGGGCTTATGCCTTCCCTCCCTGCCACTTTCCTGATCTGAAACAGCTCCTGGGGAGCTGCTGCTTTCCCTGCTGGGGAAACAGAAGGTGCTAATACGGGTACCCATATGCTTACCCGGGCTATCTGAGCTGAGCTGAGCACCTGCACTTCTGAAGACTGAATGTTAATAAATGCTGGGAACTGCAGACACCAACCAGCCACCTTCTTGTCTGACTTGGTCCTATAGTGTGAATGGACTGTTCCCCCTCTACCTGAGCAACATGAGCCAGTTGATCCCTAAGGGTTGGTTCACACATGCATGTAGACTATAGGATGGATTTGATTTTAGAGGCAAATTTCCTCCATTCAGGGGTGCCAGCTCTGGGTTGGGAAAAACCTGGAGATTTTGGGGGTGGAGTCTGGGGAGGGAGGGGTTTGGGGAGGGGAGGGGAGGGACCTCCACAGGGTATAATGTCATAGAGTCTGCCCTCCAAAGCAGCCATTTTCTCCTGATCTTGGTCGTCTGGATGTCCACTGTAACAGCAGGAGATCTCCAGGTGCCACCTGGAGGATGGCAACACTGTCCATCAAGGAGTGTTGTCGTGCAGAAGTGGACTGAATCTGTGACAGTGCATCCACACTTCATGCTGTGGGTGAAGGAGCACTGGGTGTTTGTGTGGGAGCGGAGGCCTTGGGAGGGGCTGCGTTGCAGAGGCCTTGGGAGGGGCTGGGAGGGGCTGCGTTGCAGATGATGGATGGTATTGTTAGCATTTAAGGAAGAGAAGGAGCGGGGCTGGATCCAGCTCAAGCCACTGGAGAGAGCAAGAACGCCAGCTGCCTGCCTGTAAATTAAAACCCACAAAGGGGGAAATGAAATAGCAGTAGAGGTGCTGCGGTGTGTGTGTAATGGGGGGGACAGGGACAGGTTTTCAAAGACTTATGGGCCAGAAACCTCATCCTCTAGATGTAGTGGTTTCAGAATTCAAGAAGGACCACAGAGAGCAGAGTCTAAATCCCTATACCGTCATCAAGGGTATTGGGTCATGTTGCCAATCTCCAGGTGGCACCTGGAGATCTCCTGGTATTACAGTTGATCTCCAGATGACCAGGATCGGTTCCCCCTGGAGAAAATGGCTGCCTTGGAGAGTGGACACCTTTGACATTGTATCCCATGGAACTCCCTCCCTTCCCCAAACTCTGTCCTCCCCAGGCTCCACCCCCAAAATCTCCAGGTATTTCCCATCCCAGACTTGAGTGACCTTAGGACAATCAATCACTTTCTTACCCTGATATACCTCACAGGGTTGTTGTGAGGAAGGAAATGTGGGGACCCTCTCTTCCATGTAAGCATACTGAGTTTCCTGGAGAAAGAATTGGATAAGAGTGTAACAGATCAAGGATAACTAATTAAATCATCCGGTTTATTTTTCCAAATCGTGTGGGAGTGTTTATATTTCTTTTTCTTCCCTTCTTCTTCTTTTAACACTTCTGTCCCACAAATGCCACACGGAGGCTGCTCCTATGGTGGAGAGAGAAACCTACGCACAGATTCCAAACATAACACAATGTGGTTAACAAATGGAAATACTCAACGAAGTATTTAGATTTTTTAAAAAAAAATAAAAATAAAACATTGATAAGGGTGGTAGATGATTCAAAAACCTTCTTTTGAAAAGTAAGGTTTTGGCTTTGCACACACTTGAAAAGAGAATTAGTCATCTGGGCATGGGGAGTCACCAAGAAGGCCCTGCAATCTCTCTGCTCGCATTTGACCAGTTCGTGCTGTTTTGGAGCACAACCCTCAACATTTTAGTGTGAGAAGGACTGCCTCAGTTTGCATAAAAGAACCACCCCCCCAGGTCACCTTCAGTTGCTCCTTCTGGTATCATGAGCGACCATCCAATACCACCCTTTCCAAGCCTGTTCCTGGCATATTAGCAAATTGGCCATCTTGCCTTTGTCCTGGTAGCCTTTGGCAAGCATGCAGGAGTCCAGAGGGCGAAAGCAATGAACAGGGCAGCCAAGTGCTGCAGGTGTAGCACAGCCAACAAGCAGAGAATCACTGGCATGCCTGAATCAGTGGCTATAATTAGGGCTGTGAGTTTCACTCAGGGCTGTGCATTTCCTTCCACTGAGTAACCAATGGAAACTTTAGTTAATTAAGGAGGAGGGCGGGGTACGGGACTTAAGGAACCACCTTTTTGGAGGTCCAGGGGCAACGGTGGTGTTTCTGCCAGGCTGCTCCGATAAAGACTAGACAAAGTGTATGTATGCTTGTAAATATTTTTAAGGCCTTTTTGTTTGCTGCATTGGGGATCCTATTTGGGTGGAAAGGCTGTGTGTGCGTGTGCGTGCGCGAAGCATTATCAAACCGCTTCCGACTATGGTGACCCTATGAATTAACGATCCCCAAAATGTCCTAACGTTAACGGCCTTCCTCAGGTCTTGCGTAGAAAGAAATGAAATGTTTAACAAGAACAATAAAAACATATGAGCATAACACAACAAAGGAGGAGGGGCCATAACAGTTTACCGTGGGCGGGGAGATGGGAGTATGCCCAAGGAAACAGAAAAGCCTTCACCTGCAGGGGAAAGGCAGTGGCTGAGGGAGAGAGATGACTCTCCCTGGGGAAGGAGTTCCAAAGTTTTGGCTTCAGAACAGAGAACGGCCTTTGTTTTGTTGCCTCTGACAACAAATACCCTCTGTACATCACCATGCATGCTACTTTGCACGTATATGGGCCTCTTTGGTGTTTGATGTAGTGGTTAAGAGTGGTGTAGTGGTTAAGACTGGTAGGACTCTAATCTGGAGAACCGAGTTTGATTCCCCACTCCTCCACATGCAGCCAGCTGGGTGACCTTGGGCCAGTCACAGCTCTCTCAGAGCTCTCTCAGCCTCACCTACCTCACAGGGCCTCTGTTGTGGAGAGAGGAAGGGAAGGTGATTGTAAGCCGCTCTGAGACTCCTTCGGGTAGTGAAGGCATAAACCAGTTCCTCCTCCTACTCCTTCCTGGATTCTACACCATAAAAATTCATGCCACAAAAAAAGTGGTGTGAAGTTGTTTAAGGAATAGGTCATTTGACTGAGAGACTGACTTCCAGAATGGCCAGGGACCCCGGAGGTTATTTTGCCTTCCTCTGGGCATAGAGCAAGGGTCACTGGGGGGAGTGGGGTTTTTAATGTGTGAATTTCTTGCGTTGTGTAGGGAGTTGGACTAGATGGCCCTTGAGGTCTCTTCCAGCTCTATGCCCCCCCCCCCCCAGCCATATCTTCCCTCTGACGAATCACACCCTGATGTGTTTGCATCTGTTGCAAGGGATGCTTCAGCCCTCCTGATTGGAGCTCCCATCAATCTTGAGCTCTCCGAGTCCTGCCACCCACCTGCTGATTAGATTTCTGGCGTTTCCGGGACTTGGGTTGTTATTAATGAGCAAGACAGGCCAAGCACAGCAAGGCTGATTCCCCCAAATTGGGTTGGGGCCTTATTAGCCCAACAATGACAGCTGCCTCCCCGCTCCCTGTGCGTGCAAGACAAATTGGCCGCTGGAGAGGTTTTTGTGTTCGAAAACCTAAGGATTTATTATTATTATTATTATTAGGCCAGGGATGGTGATGTCAAACATGGAAAGGAAGTGCCTTCAGAGTGCTGCTTTCTCTGCAGCAGTCCTATGCAAAGTTACACCCTTCTTGGACTTAGAGCCAGTTTACTGTAGTGGTTAGGAGCGCGGACAACAATCCGGGAGAACCGGGTTTGATTCCTCACTTCTCCACATGAAGCTGCTGGCATGACCTTGGGTCACTCACAAGTTCTTTCAGAGCTGTTCTCTCAGGAGCAGTCCTTGAAAGAGCTCTCTCAGCCCCACCTAGCTCACGGGGAGTCTGTTGTGGGGAGGGGAAGGAGATTGTAAGCCACTCTGAGACTTCGAGTAAAGGGCGGGGTATAGATCCAATCTCCTCCTCCTCCTGTTTAGGATTGCACGGTAAAATGGGATTGTCCTTTCCAGCACTGTTGGCTGAGGGACAACAGCCTGCCTAATTTACGCACCATTCTCTTCTCCAAGAGAAGGTAGTTTGCAATTAAGAACGGATTTGATCTAGAAAAAATTATAATCCCCACCAATGAAATGCAAGAAAGAAATTGGAAAAGTGAGCAAATGGTCTTTTGTAGTAGGGAAATGCAACCTATCAGGAGTATTGTGTGAAAAAGTGGATGGATGTGTTCTGTCTCTCTGCAATTGCATGACTTGCTGTTTGCTTTATGAGCATTGAGTGCTGGTGGGTACAAGCTATAGAACACACGGGAAACTTGAGATGGATTGACTCCGTCAAGGAAGCTATAGCAGGCCCGTAGCCAGCATATTTTATTTGGTGGGGCATATTTTTTTTTCTTGTAGGGTAACCATTATGAGGGAGTGAAGGGCTTTGTAAAGATAATATGTTATATCTATGGATTTATGTACTGGTACCAATGCTGCATGTGATCCATATGCCAGAAGTAGCTAGGTTATTATACATAAATAATGTGCAAGTATGCAAGCCTGTATATTGGTGCAGCGTTCAGAAGAAATCTGAATTTCTGTTTCATCCCCCCCCATCCACCCAGCTTGGCACCCTCCCCCTCCCAGCCCTTCCCAAGGTTGATTCACTAGTCTGTTACTTAAGAATCAAAACCCTGTGAATCCTCCCTACCCTCCAAGCAACCAAGCCATCTGTTTCCTTCCCCATACCAATCCCCCACCCATGCCTTTTGTGGGGCGTGGCTGTAAATTTAAGGGGGTGGGGGCCCAAGTTGCCCCAGTGTAGCTACGGGCCTCAGTTTGCAAGACCTGAGCAAGGCTGTTAATAGGGCTGCCAGCCTCCAGGCGGTGGCTGGAGATCTCCTGGTATTACAACTGATCTCCAGGTGACAGAGATCAGTTAAATCTGGAGAAAAGGGCCTCTTTGGAAGGTGGACTCTATGGCATTGTAACCCATTTAAGACCCACCCCTCCCCAAACCCCGCCTTCCTCAGCCTTCACCCCCAAAATCTCCATGTATTTCCCAACCCAGAACTGGCAACCCAAGCTATTAACGATAGGATGTTTTGGAGGTCATTAATATGTAGGGTCGCCATAAGTCAACTGGACGGCACTTGGCACACACACAAGCCAAAAACAAAACAAAACCCCTGCAGATTCAAGTCTTTCCTGTATCCCGTAATTTCCCCCCTAAAACCCTCTGTGTTCCTTCCATACCTGTTTGGCTTTTTAAATGTTCTGCTGAGCCTTCTGTGCATTTAGAATTGCATTAATATTTTAGGACCTTCCTTTAAGGTGCTCCTGGCTGCTGGCCTGGTTATGCTGAAGGATTTAAAAGTCCTTGAGGCTTAATTTCCACTTCAAACAGATCATTAATCTGTCTGGTGCAAAGGAAAACCGAGGGGGCTTGGCTGTGGGAAGTGACCCCCAGCAAGTACTGGAGAGCAGCTTCCACCCAGCTGTTTGCAGAGGATGGAGACGAGAGGACTTTTCTTGGAGTGAACCAGGGTCTGGATCCCTGCATCTTCACACCGCCCCCCCCCCCCCCAAGCCTCTATTTTGGAATGCAGAAACAGAGATCCCAAGGGCAAGCACTGAAGCGCCATGTTAGGCCTTAACTTTGGGATAGAGGGTAGAATGAAAAAAGACTGCTTCTGAACCAATGCTCCCTCTAGGCTGTGGAGTCTTTGTAAGCAAAAATTCTATTTTGTGAACTGCTGGCCTTAAAGTTGTGAGCGAGCTATCTGGCTACGGCATAAATTAGTTTGCTCTGGAGCCAGTCTTCCTGAGCTAAGACAAAAACGTGTGAGCCGGAAGCTAAAAAACTGTGAGCTAGCTCACACTAACTCAGCTTAGAGGAAACACTGCTCTGAACTTAAGCATTTCCCGTACTAACCCAAAATCATGGGTAGCATTATGTCACTATGCGGGATTCCAAGTCAGGCTTTGTTTTTGCTTTACTATTTTTTATGAGTATTGTGTCTGTGTGTCTGTGTGTATGTGCTTGCACTCCTGGAAGTCATGGTGGCTTCTGGCGACCCCTGGTGGGGCTAGGATGTTTCAGAGAGGTGGCTTGATTTTGCCTGCCTCTGCGTCCCGGCCCTGGTATTCCTTGGAGGTCTCCCTTCCAAGTACTTGCCAGGGTCAGCCCTGCTTAGCTTCCGAGATCTGACGAGATCAGGCTTGCCTGGGCTGTCCAGGTCACGGCACCCGGTTGGGCCTTGTCGAGCCCTTGCCCGCAAAAGCTTGGATGTCTCTGTCTTGGCAAGAGGCATCTCATGGCCATCTTGGGGCCTGAACTGAAAAAAAGCCGGGCTGTGGCTATAATTGCCAACCTCCAGGTGGGGCCTTGAGTTTTCCTGTGTGTCTAGACTGCAGAGATCAGTTCCTGTGGGGGAAATGGCAGCTTCAGAGGGGGGACTCTATAGCACTGCATCTCCACTGAGCTCCCTCAGTGGCTCCTGCACCGACTGAGGCCGTGTCCTCATCGCATCCTTGGTGCTGCCCAAGACTCTGTCACTCTGCCAGCGTTGCCTGGTTACGTTGGCAACATTTAGCGTTCCCGTGCAGGTGATGGCGATTATCTCCTCTCAAGAGGGCAGGGAAGAGAGCAATCCTACCTGCTGCATCTGTGCCCGGGGAAGAGGAGTGCTAAGAATCCATGGACAAGGGACTGGGAAGGGCAGCTCAAACCAGCCCTATCCTTTGCCCTTCCAACATTTTTTCCTAGGGTCACCAGCCTCCAGGTGGGGCCTGGGGATCTCCTGCTTTTACAGCTGATCCCCAGCTGACAGGGATCAGCTCCCCTTGGGAAAATGGCTGCTTTGAAAAGTGGACTCCCATGGCATTGCGGCATGCTGAGGCCCCTCCCCTCCCCAAACCCCACCCTCTCCCGGATCCACCCTCAAAGTCTCCAGGTATTTTCCAACCCAGACCTTGCAACCCTATTTTATCCTTACAACAACCTTATGAAGTCGGTTAAGTTGAGAGAGTGTGACCAGCCTAGGGTTATCCAGGGAGATTCCATGGGGAGTGGGGATTCGAACCAAGGTCTTCCAGATGCTAGTCCAGTGCTCTCACTAGTACACCACACTGTGCTTCCAGAGAAGAAATCCTGCCTCCGGTTGCACCTTATCTTGCTTCAGAATATGGAAGCACATGACAGGCCTCTGATGTCACTCTTAATCAGTGGGGAAGGTTCAAAGTGGGGGGGAGGGGGCAGACAAATGCTGATAATAATAAATGATTGATAGTGGAACAAATAGTTTGTGAGCCATTAGGTGGATAGCTTATTGTGTTTGTGTCAGTTGCCAAGAAGCTGCTTCCGACTTATGACAACCCTATAGAACAATGTCCTCCAAAACATCCTATTATTAACAGCCTTGCAAACTTGGTCTGATAGTTGCTGCAGTCTTTGACATCTCCTTTTTTTGGAACTGGAATACAGATTGAGCATTTCTATTATGTGGGGCATTGTTTTGTCTTCTGTGTTTGTTGGCACATTCTTGTTAAGATTTTGATGGACACCATTTCTGTCGCTTGGAATAGCTCTGTTGATATCCCATCTGGCTGAATACCATCTCTTATTTGACTGTCTGCCTAGGAGTTGAGAGCTGTGTTGGGCAGCCTAGCATAAAATACTATTGAGTTTCCCAAAAAGCTTTGGCACACACAGTGGGGGGGGGGGCGCTTTCCCATTTGTGACCCAGTGTTGAACAATTCTTCTGATCTTCTCCCCTCCAGAAACCAAAGAAGAGTTGGAGGAGTTAATGTCCGACATCAAAAAGACGGCTAACAAAGTCCGCTCCAAACTCAAGAGTGAGTATCTGCCAGGGGAGGGGGGGATGGATTGTGCCAAAGCCCCCTCATGGGGCCCAGTTTGCTTCTGCCCAACTTATGAAAATGTAGAAGCAGCTTCTCTGTCTAGAGCTATCCAGCAAGAGAACAGGTATGCTGGCAAGAAAGCTGCCCTTGGTTTGAGAAAGCATGATTAGCCTGAGGGCATCTAGTGAGCTTCCATGGGGAGTCAGGAATTGAACCTGGGTCTCCCAGTAGCACCAGTAATACACAAGGCAGAGCCTAGAGGTCAAAAGAACCATAAATTCCAGCAGGGGGGTCAGTGTGGGAAGGGTGGTGTCTTAGTGGCAAAGCACCATCTTATCAAGTAGAAACTCCTAGTTCCAATCCCTGGCATCACCTCCAATTCACAGATCTCAGGCCAAGTCCTGTCTCTGTCCGAGACCCCAGAAGGACTGTTGCCAGGCGCTCTCAACAACATTCAACTTCTTTTTGCCCCCAAATCAATGTCGTTTTGTATATTTGGTGCCTCTGAAATCGAGCTACGAGTAACAGGGACGCCATCCAGCCTTCTGGAATTGACAGCAATCGTTATTTGATTATTTTTCAAATGTTGCTTTATTATTTGATCCTTTTGTAAGCCGCCCCAGTTTTGGTTGATGGGCAGGGTAGGCATATTTGAATAAATAAGCACGTTCTAGGCACTCTGAGTTTAATTTTTTAAAGAAAAGATTCTAGTGCTTGGGCTTGCGAACAGGTTGCGCGGCAGGAAAACTGCTGAGTCCAGACTGGCAAAGAGTGGGACTTAACCCCCCCCCTTTGTGTAATGATGCAAATAAGGTGCCAATCTGCATAATTTATTCAGGTCACAGAGTTCACCATTGGGTGGCCCAGATTTTGATTGCTGAATATTTTTAGCACTTGCATGTCTTTTTAGGCCTTTAGGTGATGCTTGCCAGATGCAACGGTGCGTTTAATACGTTAGCATTAAAAGCATCCCTTTTGAAAAAAATGGGGGCATTTGTGGCTGGTGCCTTCTGGAGAGATATTTTTAGCCCCCTCTGCAATGGGCGTTTGGCAGGCAAAGAAGACCGTCGCGAGTGAGACCCATCTGTTTCGCAGTTTGCCCTCCCCCCCTCTTCCCTTGTCTCTGAAAATAGGCTGTTTTTTTTCCTTCTTGCACCCTCCCAGGTATTGAACAGAATATTGAACAGGAGGAAGGACTGAACCGATCGGCAGCCAACTTGAGAATAAGGAAGACTCAAGTGAGTCCTTCTGCAGGGGTCCCAGAGAGACCAAGAGGGTGTCTTTGTGTGCTGAAATCGTGTGCGTTCTTTGTTAAAAGCTTGGCCACTGTCAAAAGTGGTCCCTCCCCTTCTGTAATATCTAGGGTAACTTGATCCATTTGAATGTAAAAACCATCCCGCTGCGTCAGACTGAGCGGAGGGCCTCTCACCCAACGTTGTGCTTCCAACAGATACTTCTGTGCAGCACACAAGGAAGGCATGAAGGCGCTCCTGTCGCTTGCATCTCCAGGGTTTGTTATTTAGAGGTATACTGCCTATGAACATGAAGGTTCCATTTGGCCAACCTAGCTAATGGCCACTGATGGACCTGTCCTCCACGAATTGATCCAGTACCCTTTTAGAGGCACCTACTCTAGACGAGGTGGCCGTGGTGGTTCAGAGGTTAAGCTGCTGAGCTGCAGACCGGAAGTTCGATAGCTTGGCAGTTCAAGACCCGAGTGCCGCTTGACAGAATGAGCTCCCATCTCTGGCCCCAGCTCCTGCCAACCTAGCAGTTTGAAAGCAAGAAATTGCAAGTAGATAAATAGGTACCACTTCGGTGGGAAGGTAACAGCGTTTTGTGCACCTCGGCATTTAGTCATGCTGGCCACATGACCACGGAAAAAGTCTTTGGGTAGTGCTGGCTCTTCGGCTTGGAAACGGAGATGAGCACCGCCCCCTAGAGTCAGATTCAACTGGCTTTCAAGCAAGGGAAACCTTTACCTTTACACTAGGGGAGGGGAGGGATGGAAGCATGGTATAGCCTAATCTCATCCAATCCCAGAAACTAAGCAGGGTCAGTATTTGAATGGGAGACCACCAAGGAAGGCTCTGCAGAGGAAGGCGATGGCAAATCACCTCTGCTTCTCACTTCCCTTGAAAGTGCCTTGCTGGGGTTGCACTGACTCTCAAAAGCTTATACCCTGGAAATCTTGTTGGTTGGTGCTGCTGGACTCGAATCTAGCTCTTCTAACCTCCCTAAAACCCAACTTGGTTTTGGATCCTAATCTTGGGCTCTATAAATAAATTGCGCCTCCCCGACTCTCCAACTCCTTGAAATAGAACAGATGGGTGATGCGTCGAAGAGAAGAAATTATAGACATTCAGCAACACCATTCTTTAATCAAAGGAGAGGAGTCAAAACGCGTGAGCCGAAAGGAAGATTTTGGGGGGGGGGGGGGGGGAGACTACAGAATTCAGCCTTTTCTTTGTTGTTCTAATTTGGGACTGGAGCCTGGGTTAATGCAGAAATCCTTGGTGGGCCTTACACTGCTACCCCTCTTTCTGCCTTCCAGCATTCCACTCTGTCGCGGAAGTTTGTGGAAGTGATGTCTGAGTACAACGCAACCCAGTCGGACTACCGGGAGCGCTGCAAGGGACGGATCCAGAGGCAGCTGGAAATCAGTGAGTTGTGCCAGGATGAGGCCCAGCTCCATGTGCCCACGTTTTGCACCCAAATGACTTCATTTGTCCCAGTTCTTATCTTGTATTCCTTTACAGGACTTCCTGCAAAACACTTTTTGGGGTGGATTTGAAATCTAACATTTGGATGTAGCACAAAATGAACAACAGACTTGGGCGGGTGGGTGGGAGGGTCAACTTGGGTTAGTTTTTTTTAATGGAAGAAGAGGAGGAGGAGGAGAAGGAGATTGGATTTATACTCTGCTCTTCACTTGGAGTCTTTTCCTTCCCCTCCCCACAACAGATACCCGTGAGGTAGGTGGGGCTGAGAGAGCTCTCTCAAGAACGGCTCCTGAGAGAACAGCTCTGAAAGGACTTTTAGCTGACCCAAGGCCACACCAGGAGCTGCATGTGGAGGAGTGGAGAATCAAACTCGGTTCTCCCGGATTAGAGTCCGTGCTCCTAACCACTACACCAAACTGACTCTCGAAAGTTAGAACAACACCGCTGAAGCCAACCTGAAAGACTCAGGACCTGGATCACTCACAACAGCCATCATTTAAAGTAACAGATATTTGGGCCGTATTGACCCCTATAGATTTATATTGGCATTGTATCAGTTTCATCATCGTGGCTCACCCCAATTCTGGGAAATGTCATTTGGAGCAGGAGCTGAGAATCCTCTATGGGAGAGCCCTTGGCTCTCACACAAAACTCCCTAGAATTTCCTGAGAAGAAGAAATGACTGCTGCTGACCCAGTTTAAAGTGAGCCAGTTTGTCCGGCAAGGCGGGATATAAATTGAAAATAATAAAGAAATAAAGAAATAAATAATACTGTTGGTATGTCCTTAGAGGCTAATCTGGTCTCACAAAAGAAGAAACCGTCAGAGTCCTTTCCCAGGCGACTGTTTTAGTCACTGTGTCTCCTCTACTAAACATGGACAATCTTAACAGTTTTCCCCCAGCAATCTTTTGGGGCTGGGAAAACACATTCTTTCCTCTCCACTGAGTGTAGTGGGTGCTTTCCAGGAGTGAGATTGCCCTGCCTGGCACCTGTGACAATATCAGCAAGAGAGAAAATCCCACTATCACCTTCACCAGGTTGTGACCCACCCCCTTTTTTCTTTTTGAACTTCTGAACTTTAAAAAAAAATAGTTTGGATGCCTGCTCATCTGCACTCATCCATACAAGGTGAAGCCACCAACTCTTTAAGTTTCTCCTTGGGCCCTAAGTCCTGCTGGAAAGTGAAACTGACCAGGTCATGTAGGTTTTCAGCTGGATTTAAGCCATAGAGTGGAATCTCATGTCAATACTTGTCAGTTTCTGCTTTCTGGCCCTCTTGGTCATTGGGGCAGTCTCCAGTTTGGGAAGCGTTGCTAACTCAAGCTGTACCAGGAAGACCAAAAAAAATATTTTGTTCGTTTTGCCGCCAAGTTCTTGATCAAGAGTGTGACGTTGGCACAACTCCCTCCAAGGCAGGAAGCGAAAGAAAAGAACCTCTTCTCTGGAGCTGAACTTTAGGCATGCACACCTTCTTCCTCTTCGTTTTTGGAGGTGCGTATAGTAAACTGTCATCCCCCTTAAACTAGATATTCTGTCCCCATTCCTGCATCCCAGGTACACCACAAGGAACAAAAGGGTGCAGCTTGGGGATGGTGCATTTCTGGAAATGCCGCTTGCACTTGCAGATTAATTTTGGATCGTGTTGAGCACAAGTCTTCCATGTTGCCCTGCACGAAGGTACTTTGGGGGGCAGCTGGCCAAAGTAGAAGTTGCAAGCGTGACATAATTGAGAAGTGGAAAAACAGGGACCCCCACAGGAGCAGTCGAACAGGGCCTCTGAGCCAAGCGGGTGGTGTAGCCTGCCTTTTGATTGGGGCTGGCAAATTGTGCATTCCAATGCAGGGAACCACAGAGAGGCTTGCTGTATCTGTCCGCGAGTGTGGCTTTTTCAGGCAGCCAGCATGAAAGGGTGGGAGTGGCTGAATTAACAGGTAGCGGTGCGGAGGTGCAGATGAAAGAGACTAGAATAGAAGGGCTGAGTGGGAGATGCGGGGGACTGGAGAAGAGAATGCTGCGAATGCCATATGCAGGGCGGAAGTGTCGAGTGGAGGCATCCCGCCTTCCCATTTTATGGGGCAGGGCAGCAAATCTAGCTGGGAGGAGAAGGGAAGCAAAAGGCTGATTCTGCACTGGCTTTCCCCTCCGTGGTTCTACGAAACCCACCATGGAACAGAAATCCCCCCTCTGCATTGCATGTTGCTGTCACTTTCTTGGATCATCAGGTTTTATGGTGCCTTCTGCATAGATTTACAGCCGTTCAGGGGTGAATTTGCAGTCAGTACGGTGTCGGCCCGGGATATTTGAGTGGGGTGTTTGACCTGCACCTTTTCTGTTCCAACACGGGTTTGGTAAAACAACGGAGGGGAAAGCCAATGCAGAATCAGCCAAAGCCAGTCTTGGATTTGGTCCGTGGTTGGCAAGTAGGGCAGAGAGCAAAGCCCCCTTTCACTTCTTCCCACGCGACTTGCTCGGCAGTCTGGTATGTTACTTGTCCCAGGAAGGACACTGGCATAATCCTGGTTGACCACTAGGACACCCTTGTTGGTGGGGAGGGACCAAATTGTTCAGAGCTGGTTAAGGCCCCCAATCTGCCAGCTGACAGAGGCAGGCAAGATGGATCGCCCCCCCCCCCCCCCGTGAGCATGCTACACCAGGGGTGCACTGAGGCCAAGAAAGACGGTGTCTAGTGAACAAGTGACCAAGGCCAACTATAATCCCAAATCGGACCTGGGAACCTCTCTCAGCCTGCTGGCCTACTTCTGCTGGTGTTAATAATAAATAAAAACAAGAGGGGACCTGCAAGGACTTTGCGAGGGGCGGGGGAGATGGGATCCCTTCCCCACCCACGCTGCCAGCCCTTCTCCTGGCTGTAGTATTTTCATCTGGCATTTTGCAGATGGTGCTGTTAACTTCGGGGGAAGGCGCAACCTCCAAATTAGTGGTTTTGTTAAAACAAAGGTTTCCTCTAAACTTGGGGATTCCCTGGCACGTTGAGCCAGTCTGGTGCAGTGGTTAGGAGTGCGGACTCTAATCTGGGAGAACTGGGTTTGATGGCCCACTCCTCCACATGCAGCTGCTGGTGTGACCTTGGGTCAGTCATAAGTTTTCTCAGAGCTGTTCTCTCAAGGGCAGTTCTCGAGAGAGTTCTCTCAGCCCCACCTACCTCACAGGGCGTCTGTTGTGGTATAAATCCAATCTCCTCCTCCTCCCCCTCCTCTTCTTCATTATTATTATCATCATCATCACCAGTAGCCCCACTGGCCCCATTGCACAGGTTTACTTATCTGCATGTGGGTCAGCCTTTAGCTATAGCGATGACTATGAGGTCCATTCTGATACAGCAGACAGGGAAAGGGGTCGTGGCCTCCAGCCTTAAAAGGAGACAATGTGCTGGGTGCTTCCGCTTTCTTGAGCTTTCTTTTTCCATACCTTCAGTTGTTCCGTGTCTCCCGATCCCTGATGTTTGCTTCTGGGCACGCCTTCTGTGCGTGTGCTCTCTCTCTCTCTGTGCCATGTTCTGAGAATCCAGCCAGCGAGCCCCTCTTTCCCCCGCCATCCCCCTGGAGAGAGGCCACTTCCTCAGAGCCATTTGAGCCTCCCAGCAGCCTCATTAGCCGCTCTTCCGTGCGACTGCTCCAGTTCTGTCAGCAAAGCCATTTGCCAAAAGCGCAATTAAAAGTTACCTGTAGGGTCCCACGCTGGGCTTCGCTCTTTCAAGAAACCCCCGAAGAGGAGAGCTCAAAACAGCAAAGTTTCCAGGATGCAGAAATGCATGCACATCGTAGAGAGGCAATCATCCGCTCACCTTGTCTGACATTGTCCCAGGCAACTTAAGAGTATGAGGAGTGTAGCTCAAAAGAGCTTCTCAAAGAGGGCTATTCATGGCCGACCTGGACTCTGTAATCATCCCTGCCAGCCGTACAGACAGGTAGAGGTCGGATGAAGAGGAGTGTGGGAGGAGTTCAGCTAAAAATATCCCTTAAATGGTTGGATATTGTAACTCTGCATGCAAGAGGATCTGGGAGGGAAAGGGTTAAGAGGATTCTCTCACTCAGGTACACTTGGCAGTTGGCCCCGCCCTCTTTCTTTTGAAAATTTTCCAAATTAAATTTAACAATAACTTTAACAATTGCATTTGGAATACATGTTGTCTTATGTTATCCAATCTTGCAAAACTGTACAGTTTTTCTGATTACCCCCTCCTTCCTTCACCCCCGCCCTTTTTGAATACACCATGTGCAAAGCAAAGACACAGCATTAAAGAACCAAAAAAGAGCTTTACAAGTAAGTATAATAATTGACTTACTCAAATGAGATAATACAGGCTCCGCCCTCTCATTGGTTAGATGTTGAGTCTCTTTGGCCTTTGCTTGACTCCTGTTTCATCTTATATAGGACCTCTCTTCTTCTCTCGCTTACCTGGGCTTAGAGCTCTTTTGAAGTTAATCTATTCACAATAAGTTAAATGTACCTACATGAATATGTCATGTAAGATGTGCTTCTGCTTTTGTAAGTAAAATTTCTTTCTCCTGTTACCATTGGAGTCAGATCATCTTTGTAATTTCTATGAACAGCATTTTTTCCTTAACTAGGAAATGTGGAGGATTGGGGATACTGCATAAAGCTTCTGTGCTTCCAAGGCAATTGGTTTTTACATTTAACCCAATGTGTGCATGTTGTAGATAGGCCGTCATCTGTTCACCTTGTCTGACATTGTCCTACACAACATAGAGTATGAGGAGTGTAGCTAAAAAGAGCTTCTCAAAGAGGGTGAATTCACAGCTAACCTGGACCCTGTCATCATCCCTGCCAGCCATTCAGACAGGTGGAGGACCGAGGGAGGATTTCAGCTAAAAACATCCCTTAAATAAGGAGAAGGTGACAGTTCTCCAATGGTCAGGGAGTTAGCCAGACAGATGGAATCCTTCCTTCTCTAGTTCCCATTGTCCTCCTGTTAACTCTTGGCCTTTGTCCACTGCAGCTGGCCGAACCACCACCAGCGAGGAACTGGAGGACATGCTTGAGAGCGGGAACCCAGCTATTTTCTCCTCTGGGGTAGGTCATCTCCTATGCCCTTGAAACTTATTAGATCCAGGTGGGCAGCCGTGTTGGTCTGAAGTAGTAGAACAAATTTTGAGTCCAGCTGCACCTTTAAGACCAACAAAGGTTTATTTAAGGTAAGAGCTTTCGTTAAAATGGAAGTTAACAGTTCATATTAGTTAGATGCCTCTACATAGGTGAACAGTAAATTAGCATACATTTAGTTTAGTCTTTGCATATGTCAAAACATCTTTAAGTTGTATGCTAATTTACTGTTCACCTATGTAGAGAAATCTGCCTGTATATTTGAACTGTTAGCTTCCATTTCAATATATCTGAAGAAGTGTGCATGCACACGAAAGCTCATACCCTGAATAAACCTTTGTTGGTCTTAAAGGTGCCGCTGGACTCAACATTTATTCTTGAAACATGTGGTCATGAGGATGGCGGGTCGGGCGTGGTAGGTTATGCCGGAGGCCATCCTCTGAGTGTACATGTGCATTTCGAGATTCACCTTTCTTAATTGGGCTGTGTGGCTGCCCTGCCCCTTTGTCCACCTGCCCTCCACTTAGAGTTGCCAGCTCAGGGTTGGGAAATACCTAGACAATTGGGGGACAGAGCCCGTGGAGAATGGAGTCTGAGTAGGCTTGCCAGCCTCCAGGTGGGGCCTGGGGATCTCCCGCTTTTACACCTGATCTCCAGCTGACAGAGATCAGCTCCCCTGGAGAAAATGGCTGCTTCGAAGGGTGGACTCTATGGCATTGTACCGTGCTGAGGCTCCTCCCCTCCCCAAACCCCGCCTTCTCCTGGCTCCACCCCCAAAGTCCCCAGGTATTACCCAACCTGGACTTGGCAACCCTAAGTTTGAGAGGGGAGGGACCTCAGCAGGGCCCACCCTCTGAATCAGCCATTTTCTCTGAATCTGCTATTTTTCTCCAGGGGAACTGATCTCTGTAATCTGGAGATCAGTTGTAATTCTGGGAGATTTCTAGGCCCCACCTGAAGGCTGGCACCCCTCCACTAGACACTGGCCTTTCTTTCTTGTTCAGTCACCAGCCCAGAGCAGCCCTTCAATGTCCGAGCGGCAAGAACTACCCTTAACGACTTTCAGAAGGGCTTGAAAGACTATTTCCCCCAAGGGCTTTTTGATTAATAATAATTAATAATAAAATCAATAATTTGTTTTGTTTAGCTATTTAACAATGTATCTTTCTTTCCTTCCCCCCAAAGGAGAAATGTTTTGGGTGGGGATTTGTAGCTTGGATTTTAAATTCTCTTTTGATATCTGAATGCGTTCTGTTTGAATTCAGTTAATACGTTTTAATTGCACTACTCTTCCAAGGGCCCTGAGCAGGCTAGCCCGATTTGACAGATCTCAGAAGCCAAATAGGGTCAGTCCTGGTTAGTCCTCGGATGGAAGACCTCCAAGGAAGTCCAGGATTGCAATGGCACCCCACCCCCCGTTCCTCTCTGGCCTTGAAAACCAGCTTCACATTGGGAAATACCTGGGGATTTTGGGTGTGGAGCCTGAATAGGGCAGGGTTTGTGCAGGAGAGGGACTTTGATGGGGTATAATGCCATAGAATCCACCTTCCAAAGCAGCCATTTTCTCCAGGAAAAGGGATCTTTGTCATCTGGAGATCAGTTGTAATAGCAGGAGATCTCCAGCTATTGCCTGGAGGTCCACAATCCTAAAGGGGTCACCACGAGTCAGTTGTGACTTGATGGCACTTTCCACCTCCATTCCTCCAAAAAGCTTAGGGTGGTATACATTGGTCTCCAAACTGCCATCCTATAGTTGCCAGTCCCCAGGTCCAAGTGGGGGATCCACTGCTTTCGGGGGCTTCTCCCTCCTGCGGACCAGCTGGCCAGTGGGGGACACCCTGCCCCTAAACAGGGACATTCCTGATGTGGTGACATCACCTGGAAGTGACATTATCACATTGGGGACGTCATGCGTGGACACTCTGGTTTTGGGGTGAAACTCTATGGTTCGAGGGTGATTTTTACCATAGAGTTTCGCCCAAAAACTAGAGTGTTGCCCCCAGCGTCGCTGAGATGATGATGTCACTTCTGGTTGACGTCCCCACCCATCCCCGGAACGCTCCCCAAATCCCCCTACCGGATCGACGAGGGGTCCTGGCAACCCTACTCCATCCACAAGTCAGGGCATCATAGGGGGGCTCACCACCAGGCTGAACAGATGTGGCATCTCTTCTCGGACCACCCACCACCACATTCAGTTCACTCTCTACCTCCCGTTGTCAGATCATCATGGACTCCAACATCACGAAGCAGGCCTTGAATGAGATCGAGACGCGGCACAGCGAGATCATTAAGCTGGAGACCAGCATCCGGGAGCTCCACGACATGTTCATGGATATGGCTATGCTGGTGGAAAGCCAGGTGAGTCCCTCTGTTGGGAGGGGGGAGGCCAAGCAGCAGGTTACCCAGCCACGGGCAAGAGAGCAGAAGGGGGATCCTGGCCCAAAATCTGGTCTTGTCTTCTCGAGATTAGGCCTCTGCTATACTATGTGAGAATTCCAGAAATGGACTTGCACACAAACTAAATAAGCTACCATTTAGGGCCTCTCATCATGTCTCAAGCCCTGCAGGACTCCCCAGCATGGAATCAACCATTCTCCTACAGCTCGGTAAGAGAGCAGCTGTTTTGCTTACCGAAGGTCCCAGGTTCAGTCCCTAAATCTCAGGTGGCAGGAGTTGAGTCTTTGCTACTGTTAGGAAGTTTCTCCTGATGTTCAACTGAAAGCTGCCGTCCTGTACTCTGAAGCCTATTAGCTCCAGTCTAACTTTCTGCAGCTGCAGAGAACCGGACTTTGCCCTCTTCTGTGTGACCACCCGTTGGGTATATGAAGAGTACAATCACATCTTTCTTCTCTAGGCTAAATACGCGCAGGGTTTCCTCCTGGCCAGATGCAACATAAAGCCGTGGGGGACAGAAGAGGAGGATATATGGCGCTCCCTTTGCAAACTCTAAAGACCCTCAATGATTCCAAGTGTGCAGGAAGCTGATGTTTCCTTAGCGGAAGGCCTAGTACTTAGCACTGCAAACACCGCATTGTGCAGTAGTTTTGTCTCTCTGACTACTTGCTTTGCACACAGGAAGGCCTGGAGTGACCCTCCAGTCACAAGACCAGCCCAAGACCTTGAAGAGCCACATCCTGTAACTTAGACACCACAGGGTTGGGGGGGGGGTGTCATTTAGACCCAAGTTCCAGAAGGCAGCTCCTTTCAGGCAGAATTGGAACCTGGGGCCCATGTTATGCCTCTGAGACCTGTCACACACACTGGCTCCAACTGGTTGTTTCCAAAACAGAATCGGCTGTCGCCACCAGAAGAGCCATCAGCTTAAAAAGGCCATTAGGCCCATTCATGGCCGAGGAAGGGGCTATTGACAGTTAAATAGAACCTCCAGGTTCAGAGGCAGCGTAGCTCTAAATACTAGTTGCTCCAAGTGCCGCAGAGAAGGAAGCCTGTTGCTTTCATGTTCGCCCCATGGACTCCTGGTGGCGTCGTGGCCATCCCCTGTTGGAAGCAGGATGCTAGATAAGCAGAACCAGGGCTTTTCTCACCTTCTGTTTTAAATGCTGGATTTTATAGGAAGTGTTGGGAGGGTTGTCTTTGCGGGCCAGAACTGCTTTATCATGGGTGGGCGGGGCTGCTGGAGTCACTCACGAATACGCTGAGGATTGTCTTGAGTCAGACAAGTAGAACGTTACTCAGAACAAGCAAACGAAGTAATCCAGGGCCTACCAGAGTCCTTCAAAGCAGACTGTCTGGCCAGCTTACCCAGAGCCATAAGTAAGACTTGGGCTGCAGCTCCTCCAGCCTCTGGTACCCTGGAACCAATGCTCCCTCTAAGCTGCGGAGTCTTGTGAGCAAAAATTCTACTTTGTGAGCTACTGGCATTAAAGTTGTGAGCGAGCGATGTGGCTACTGCATAAATGAGTTTGCTCTGGAGCCAGCCTTCCTGAGCTGAGACAAAAATATGAGCTGGAGGCTAAAAAACTGTGAGCTAGCTCACACTAACTCAGCTTAGAGGGAACACTGGTTGCAGGCAATGCTCCCTCTAAGCTGTGGGATCTTGTGGGCAAGAATTCTACTTTGTGAGTTACTGGCATTAAAGCTGTGAGCAAGCGATTTGCATAAATTGGCTCTGGAGCCATCCTTCCTGAGCTAAGGCAAAAATGTGTGAGCCGGAGGCTAAAAAACTGTGAGCTAGGTCACACTTACTCAGCTTAGAGGGAACACTGCCTGGAACGGAACTAATACAAAACACGAAACAGACTTCTGAATATTACAGAGCGCCACTGCCAGAAGCATTTCTTCGTCCTGGGTAGCACTTAGCCGGGTCAAATCCGAGAGGTGATATTGCAAATTTCCCTTCCCCCGTGCAAACAGCAACCCAAAAAAAGCAAGGGGCTCTCGGAGCACTGCAATGCCACAGACTCTGTTTCACAAAGGGCAGATGGGAGGGGAAGGAAAGATGCAGTCCTTTGGAGAGGGCTTGCCTGGCGGGTGTGGTCTGGTCTCTGGGTATACCTCTCCGGGGACCCCTCCTGAACCCTGTTTCTACCCCCCTCTCATGCTACCGTGTGCACCCGGATAAGGGCGTTCAGGCACTGGCAGGTAATGCCCAATTCTTGGTGTGTTGGGGGCAATTGCATGTCTGTGGTGCATGGCTGCTGTTTCCCCGCATGTTCCTGAAGTGGTGGTGGTGGTGGTGAGGGAGGCCTGCTGGCCGTGTACAGCGGGGCCACATCTAGGCTCACATGTAGCTAATTTCCTCTTGGCTTTTGCCAGCCAAATGGCGGGCTTGGGATGGATGGAGGGCTTGTTCCAATGCTGGCGACTGTGTTTTGCAAAAGGCAAGGTTTTGGGGACAAACTGCTTCTAGGCTGCGTGCCGGCGAGAGCTGGAAGCAGGCATGGAGTCGTTCAAAACCAACATTTGGCTTTCCCCCTGTCCTGCTGTAGTCTCCGGTCCAATAAGGATTTGCAAGATTTTTAGCATTCACAAAGACCCAGACAAGTGGTTGTAGCCAGAACATGGCTCTTGTAAGCAGCACTTCACGCCATCCCCTGGAGTGAGCCAAAATTGCCCGCTGGTTATCCTAGCTAGCTATCATTGGTCAAGGCAGATGTGCATGAGCTGGTGAAACAAACAACGGCGTGGGCTGGTAGCTTTTTGAGGACTTGTTTTCAAGGCAGTCAGAAGTGTGAAATGTAGATGCCAGCCTCCAGGTGAGACCTGGGGATCCCCTGGAATTACAACTTGTCTCCAGACTATACAGATCAGTTTCCCTGGAGAAAACGGATGCTTGGGAGGGTGGACTCTATGACACAACCCCACTGACGTCCCCGACTGCCTCAGGTCCATTCCCAAATCTTCAGGAGTTTCCCAACCTGGATCTGGCAACGCAACCCTGCCCCCCATCCCCTGCTAGTGGCCATGGGGGGAGAAGAAGATACTAAATATTACAGGCAGTGGATGAGTCTGGTGTTATCACACAGTTGGGTT
The DNA here is from genome assembly GCA_029233225.1 of Lepidodactylus listeri. Classification (NCBI taxonomy): domain Eukaryota; kingdom Metazoa; phylum Chordata; class Lepidosauria; order Squamata; family Gekkonidae; genus Lepidodactylus; species Lepidodactylus listeri. The sequence continues at coordinate 30,623,485 of JARCFY010000019.1, read as the reverse complement.
TCTGGGAAGCTGGTCGGCAGACAAAGAGAATCTCGAGATTAGGTTTGAAATGGGGGAGGGGACACGGTTCACCATATCCTCATTTTTGTCACACAGAGAGCTCAACCCGTGAGGGCATTTGTGAGTCAGAGGGCAGGCTGCTAGAAACATTTCTCCATCTGCACGAAAGACAAAACCCCAATCCGTATGCGGCCGCCGACCTAAAACGACGTCGCTTTTTGCAGCTGAACTTTTCTCCGCTGCCATTTTCTCGCTGGGAAAAGCCACCCCTGGGCTGCTTTTTAGGAAGGGGGGGGGGGGAAGCCTACTTATAGGTCTTCTTTCCAGGCAGGGTGGCGGTGGTGTTAAAATCAGCTCCAGGGTGGCTTTTCCCAGCCAGAAAACAGCAATGGAGGAGGATGTTTAAAAAACTCCCTGTTCACCCCATTGGTTTTTGCCTCCTTGATAAAGCAGTCCTTGCAGTTAAAGTTGCAACAGAAACAAATGCTCTTGGAGTACACACTCGTGTGTAGCTGAGCTGGAAAAGGCAGGGGCCTCACCAGGGTAATGTTCTCTCCAGACCAGGAGGGGGAAAGCCATGGGTCCAAGCAGGATGGCTCACAAAGGGATTCTCCCCCAGCCTGTACATCCAGATTAGACTACTGTGCTTTCCCTCAAGAATCAGTGGCAGTGTGCACTCCATGGCTGCCCCTGGGGCTCTCATCCCCCACCCTCCCCCCAAAAATACCTTCTCCCACCCATTCCTGATCCATTCGGCCAGCTTGCATGCCAAGTTCAACACTGGTACATTTTGTAAGCGTCATGCATGCATTTCAGGATATGCGGCACACACCACCCCAGACAGACCCCTGGTCTTTGCAAAAAATCCTTTTGCTTCCTTGGAAATCCTTTGGGTCCTAAGGAGAACCTTGACATTTGCCTAGGAATTTTGCTCCAGGCAAAATTTGTTGGCAATCCAGTGCACAGGCGCCTGAGCATTAAGGGTAGAGCCATGTGGAGTTACAGGAGGCTGAAAGGACGTGCCAGGCCATGCAGTTGGTAGCTCATGTGCATGAGTGCACAGCTAGCCGAGGAGCTTTAGCTAGCCATGCAAAGAAAGGAAAAAGTGTCTAGGCACCCCCAGTCAGAGGGCTTTTCTGCATGGGTTTTTCTTGGTGGTTCTGGCCCCAGAACTGATTCAGTCTGTCCCAATTTCTGCACACATTTTTGTGTCTTAATTTTCTTTCCTTTTTTGTTTTCTTTCCGGTTCTTTTGAGACTGCTTTTACCCCAATCCTTTTCTGGATGCTGATTTTGTGTTGATTTTTTCCCTCATGCATAATGTTTCTGTTGCTTTTCTTTGTTCCACCCACAACCACCCACCCACCTCCAGCTCACTTTTCAATGATTGGACTGTGGTGGTCAAATCACTCCCTCTCCCCTCCCTGGAAGACAAGAGAGCCAGTTTAGTGTAGTGGTTAAGAGGTCGGACTCTAATCTGGGAGAACCGGGTTTGATTCCCCACTCCTCCATATGCAGCTGCTGGTGTGACCTTGGGTCAGTCACAAGTTATTCCAGAGCTGTTCTCTCCAGGGCAGTTCTCAAAAAGCTCTCTCAGCCCCACCTACCTTACAGACAATGCTCCCTCTAAGCTGTGGAGTCTTGTGAGCAAAAATTCTACTTTGTGAGCTACTGGTATTAAAGTCGTGAGTGAGCGGTTTGGCTACTGCATAAATGAGTTTGCTCTGGAGCCATCCTTCCTGAGCTGAGACAAAAATGTGTGAGCCAGAGGCTAAAAAGCTGTGAGCTAGCTCACACTAAATCAGCTTAGGGGGAACACTGCTCAAAGGGTGTCTGTTGTAGGAAAGGGAAGGGAAAGGAGATTGAAGCTGCTCTGAGACTCCTTCGGGTAGTGGAGGATGGGGTAGATATCCAATCTCTTCTTCTTTTGTTTTCTTTTTTCCCAACAACACTAAAATATTGAAGTATCACTAGAGCATGAGGACAGTGTGCTTAGCAAGTTGTCTAAATTCCCAGCTTTCATTTATTTTAAAAAAGGGAGTCTCTAACCCCTCCCTTCTGGAGACATAAGGAAAAAAGCAGATCTCTCTGTGAGGAAAGGAACTAGAAACTTACTTTTAAAAAAATGAAAGCTAGGAATGCAGTGAACCTGCTAAGCCTGTCATTACAATGCTCTAGTGACCTATCGCTATTTTAGAACCATTTTTTTAAAAGGGGTGGGGTGGGGTGAGGTGCTTTGATGCCACCAATGATGACCGCACCTTCCCTTGAAAATCGTCATTATGGAAGGAAGGTGCGGAAGAAAATAAACTGGCTCCACGACTGTGAAAATGCAGTGGGAGGGCGGTTGTGCAGAAGAACCATGCCCAAAGTGAATCCTGTGCTTGTGGATTGACTCCCAAGAAAATCAGGAGTAAGTCGAGCGTGCAGAAAAGGTCCGAGTAAAGAGTCCACTTGCCTGTGCCGAAGCGTGGAAGAGGGGGGAGAAATAATGTGGGGCAGAATGAGGAGGTCACCTTTTGGGTGACCGATGCCCTTAAGCCTACACTGTGTGTGTGTATTCAGATAACAGTCCTTCAAATGTTGATGTCCCAGTAGCCCCAATTCTGTCACGAGAAATGCTGGATTCTGCAGCCTTGTACCCACTGTGCCGATCTGCAGTCTGTGCTGCTGCATCCTGTGTCCTGGCTTTGCAAGTACGGGGAGGGATTCAGTGTTCTGCAGGACACTGGAACTCTCCCCAGCTACCCGTCTGGTCTCTGAGATTGCACATGGCCTCAGCTGTGCACCTCCAAGTAAACTTTCGAAAGCATGACGGCTACAAACGTGCTGAAAAGAAAAGGAAACTTTTCCCTCCGAGGACACCGAACTCTGGGTCCTGAACAGCATCCTGCATCTTTGCTGTGGGCTTCCTTGCAACTGCAGCATGCATGCAGTCCTGCCTTCAAATGGAGCTCAGAGCAGTGAATGCAGAAGTGCCCAATAGCTGAAGAGCTCAGGATGGAGACACTGCACACTTCTGGAGAGCGAGCAAAGAAGCTGATGTGGCTCCCAAGGGAGGCTGGCTGCCGTCTGGGTGCTTCCCTGGACCTGCTCCATCCTTCCCCTCCCAAATCCTTCTTGCTTTGACCTCCGTCCTATGGGCATTTGCTATCTGCAAGGAGGAGGGGGGGGTGTCTGCCTGTTCCAGGCCTGGGTTGGCAGGAGACACTCAGGGAGATGATGAGCCGCCTGTCGGCTCGGCTGCGGGTTTGCCTCTCCTTTTACAGAATGTCACGCCATCAGAAGCTCAGCTATGGCTGGACCCAAACCACCAGGGCAAAGCGGTAAGTAAGGCTCACCCAGGGAAACAGTGATTTCTGCACTGAAAGCTCCAGGCTTTCTCTGAGGGTTCTGTGCCAAGAGGGGTCCAGGCCCAGTTTGCCCTTGTAGCTGCAGAGACCAGGATCCCAGCTCGTCAAGCTGCTTCCGGCCCCATGTTCTGAGCAGGACAGCTCAAAGAAATGGAGGCAACAGCCGGGCAAGAGGCACACGCAGCACCAAGGCCGTTTTGCAGGGCGAAGGGCAAGCGGTCTTGAACGGGGACTGAGGAGCAAAGGCTGGAGCTCTGCCCCGCCATACCCAGGATGCACAGAACCAAAACAGGACCCACGGTAGGACAGAGAAACCAAAAATCAAAAACTACTGTGCTAAAGACCATTAACAAAATATCATAAAATATTTTTTAAATTTTTTATATATATATATATATATATATATTTCTTTTTATAAATAATTTACTCTTTTTAAATAATTCACTATCACATTAATTATCACACTCAAAAAGTATAAATCCCAAAATACCATCCAAAATATAACATATAACAGCAGATACTGCACAACCCCTCTATAAATTCCAGTTCTCCTAAATAGTACAAAGGTGTTTTTGACGGAAGACTCCTTTAAGTCCAAAAATGTAGGAGGAGGAAGAATAACAAATACATTTTTGGACTTAGAGTGATAATTAATGTAATAGTGAATTATTTAAAAAAAGGAAATAATTTATAAAAAGAATATATATATATATATAAATTTTTAAAAAAAAATTATGATATTTTGTTAATGGTCTTTAGCACGGTAGTTTTTGATTTTTGGTACCCAGGATGCAGGCAGAGCCAGGAAAGGCATTCTGCACATGCTCAGTGTTTCCTAAATTTGCATAATCTAAATCACTCAGCCTCTGGATGACATGCATCCAGTTCCTCATCGTTACCCCTTTGTCTACCCAGACGGCAGACAACCATGAGGGACCAGTGCAGGCGATTTAGCTGGTCTGGTAGGTTTCCCCCTCTCTGTGGCAAAAAAAGCCACATCATGCAGTTGCACCAAAGGAGCCTAGACAGGTGGCTCAGCATCCTCCTAGTCCCTGCTGAGGATAGCTGTAACATCTCTCTGGAAAGCAGGATGCGCACGTGCGTCGGTGGTGAGCAACTGATATCCCACCTCACGATGACCGCGGGCAGCGTACGCTAACCTGCAAGTCCCCTACTGCGATCGTGTGACTCAGGGTTGGGATGGGAGTCGAGTCCTTCTCCCTGCATGCACTTGTAGTCCTTTGTCACTGCCCTCCTGGTGTGGTACCCCCTCCCCCTTTTGCTGGGTGGCGTCTGTGCCTCTGTAACGTCCGGTGGCTTTTCCTGGAGTGGTTGGGTCTCGTTTTCTTTGTACGTTTTTTGTGCAAGTGTCCTGTCACAGGCGCCTTGGCCCACCCTTTCTACCAGGATAGTCCCCCCCCTCTCTCTCAAGCAAACCCAAGGCACTGCCCTATGACATACATAGCCAGTGTGGTGTCGTGGTTAGAGGGTCACACTAGGATCCGGGAGACCCAGGTTTGAATCCCCACTTTCCCCTAGAAGTCCTCCGGGGAATCTTGGGCCATCAATCACTCTCTCTCGCCAGAGAGCCCACTTAACAGGCTTATTGTTATGACATGGAGAATGTTGTCAGTGGCTTTGCATCCCTAGTGGGGAGAGAAGCAGGGGGCAGCTATTGAAATAAATGGCCACACTTAGCAAACCTGCCCCATAGAGATCTCGAGCTCACCCTGCAAGGCAGCATGGCCCAGGGATGGAATACGGGACTTGGGAGCCCCAGGCTTAAATCCCTCAACAGCCACAAAAGCTGTCACATTTTTCTCCCAGCTTTATCCCTCCCCATATATAAAAGCGGGGTTTTTTCTGGCCATCAAGTCACAGCTGACTTATGGTGACCCCGTAGGGTTTTTGAGGCAAGAGACGAACAGAGGTGGTTTGCCCTTGCCTGCCTCTACATAGCAACCCTGGACTTCTTTGGTGGTTTCCCATCCAAGCATTGACCAGGGCTGACCCTGCTTAGCTAGCCATAAAGGGCCCAAGCAGCAGAGGACGTGGGGGTAGGTTCAGGGGCGTAGACTTTTTTAATCCCCGGGGAGGGCGGGGGCCCTCTTGTGCACGCGCGCTTGGGACCATGTCCCCGCCGCTCTCCCCCCCGCCCCAGGGAGCCGCCGCCGCCGCTTCCCTCCCCTGGGCTGTGCCCGCCCGGCCGCCCGCCGCGCTCCCCTCCCTCCCTCACCCCGCTCACCTCAGGCGGCGGCGTAGGATTGCTGCTGCTGCTGCCTGCAGCCGGGGGCCGGCGCGTCGCCCTTGCGGGCCCCCGGCTCCCGCTCCGCCTTGCGTGCCGAAATTTCCCGGGGGGGCTCAGCCACCCCCGGCAAAATGGAGCGCCCGCCGGTGGCCAGTCAGCCGGCCGTCGCCGCCTCTCCTTCTCCCCTCCCCCGCCCCAGGGAGGCAGGAGGGCAGGCCAGGGGTGGGGGAGAAGGAGAGGCGGCGACAGCCGGCTGACTGGCCACCGGCGGGCGCTCCATTTTGCCGGGGGTGGCTGAGCCCCCCCCTGGGAAATTTCGTGGGGGGGCTTGAGCCCTCGAGCCCCCCCCCCGTAGTTGACGCCCATGGGTAGGGGGGCAAATAAGCAGCTCCTCTTACCCCCTGGATATCCACTCAGGCCAACCAGTTTATGGGTGACAGAAGTGATTGACGAAAAAAAACCCTGATGCCGTTTTCCCCTCCCTTTCTGGCGACAGGTCTTGCGGAGATCTCAGTGGAACAGGGCGCAGGATGTACTTGGGCTAGCCGATGCCAGAGGAGTCGCCCGCAAGGATGCAGGTAACATGAGAACGCTTGGAAGGGCCTGCCGGCACCTTGAGAGGAAAACCGCTCTGTGCCTCCTCCCTTGTGCAGGGTGAGATGATTGACCGCATCGAATACAACGTGGAGCACGCGGTGGACTACGTGGAGCGGGCCGTGTCAGATACCAAAAAAGCTGTCAAGTACCAGAGCAAAGCCAGGCGGGTGAGCACTGCTGAGTCCTGACCTCTTTAGGTTGTCTGACTGCTCCCGTGTTAGGGTTGGTCTGCCCAGGTTAAAACGTGTGATTAAAATGTGGATGTAGTGGGGGCCACAGGAACAGACAGCTTTAAAGGAGGATTAGATAAGATTCATGGAGGGGGCGGTCGAGCCAGTAGTCTACTAGCCATGGTGATTGAGGGGACTCTCCACCATTTAGAGGCACTAACCCACTGAATCCCAAAGCCAGGAGGCAACATCAGGGGAAGGCCTCAGCCTCTATGCCGTATTGCTGGCTGTCCAGCGGAATTGGTTGGCCACTGTGTGAGACAGGATGCTGGACTAGATGGACCACTGGTCTGATCCAGCAGGGCTCTTCTTCTGTCCAGATCCCTGACACCAGTTAAGAGAGGCTGTGGCATGCGGTTAGAAAAGACAAATTAAAGAAGGTGTAAGGAAGTTGGATGTTACGAGTACATCTATTAGGGCACGCAGGATATGTTCAACATTCCATTTGGGAATTGCCTTCCCGATGCAACTGCTGAAATATTTTTATCAATTGACAGCCTCAAACTAAGAGGAGCTTTTACTTTGGCAAGAACGAACATTCTTCCCTTGGTCCAACAGAACATGCAGACGCTCATACAATAAAATCGAAACCATCGAACAGGATTACGGAGTGCCCTATAGTCAACAAGTCGAGGGCTAATTTAGTCACCTCTTTAGTTTAAAGATACAGAACTGCTAAATGTGTGAGCCCTGGTGTCATGGCTACCGTGTGATATAAATGATCTTGTCACCCTCTCAGTGGCAAAGTTGGTAGGCGTAATAATCTAATAAAAGAGGAATAATACCGAGTAAGGTCTTTAAAAATATTTTTTTGGGTCCCAATTTCTGCTTAAGGTGATAGCTGTATAAGCAGTACTAGACATAGAAAATATAGCTTGTAGTTGCTAAACGGACAACCCTTGGGATTACTTCAGACGTGCTCCTGAGCGTGTAAGATTTTCAGAACTGATACAGGGTTCCAAATTAAAGTTGCCAGACTCCAGGTGAGGCCTGGAGATTGTCCACGATTACAACCAGTTTCCAGAAGACAGAGAGCAGTTCCCCTGGGGAAAATGGCCACTTTGCTGGGTAGACTCTGTGGCATTATATCCTGCCAAGGTCTCGCTCCAACCCGTCCAGATCACCACTATTTCCCAACCCAGAGCTCTTCCACATTCATCCTGTCCTGGCCTGAAGTGTTCCTGCCCACTCTTCTCTAAAGGACTTCCTGCTTCCTCGCCTACAGAGGATTCCACACTGTGCCCCTTCCCTCTCCTGAACTGGTTGGAGCGACTTGTTCTTGAGAAGCATCCCACCTATTTCTCAGTATTAGAGGAGGGTCTTTGATTTTCATCCCTTCAGGCTAGGGTTGCCATTCTCCCGACGGGGCTGGGGGTTTACCTACTTTTGAGGGCCCCAATCCATCGCTGCCTGCTGGCTAGTGGAGGAGCCCCACCCCCAAACAGTCCCATCCACACTAATGTGCTCGGTGCAATAACGTCACCCAGAGATGACATCATTGTACAGGGCACATTGCGGCGGGGGGGGGGGCTACTCTAGCATTTGAGAAAAAACTCTATGGTTACCATAGAGTTTCCCCCTCAAATGCTAGCACATCCTCCCCCTGCACAATGACATCACTTCCAGGTGATGTCATTGCAGCATGTGCATGAAAGATCCCACCCCCACGCCCGCGCTCTGGTAGCCAGGTAAGTCCTGGCAACCCTACTTCAGTCTCAGCCTCCATTTATAAAAGGAAAGGAAGGTTCAAGCAGCCAGCAATAGTGACCTCATCCAGGGCCATCCAAGTGCCTGTCTCAGGTTCTTGTAGCATTCTTGAGGTGCCCCATGCTGACCACTGAGCAGCCATTTTGTGTGTGTCCCCCGAGCAGAAGAAGATCATGATCATCGTCTGCTGCGTCGTGCTGGGGATCGTCATTGCCTCCACCTTCGGCGGGATCTTTGGCTAGCAGGAGGCTGCCGCCCGGACTCTCGTCTTTGGGAAAGCGGAGGTGAAGAGACGCGGCCGAGCTGCCAGCCTGCGGGGGATGATCCTTCCTGTCCTGCCTGACCCACAAGGCCATCGCGGGAAAGTCTTGCCGACCAGCACTTCTGTTTTTAATGCATGATCGTCTGTGTTAACGCTGCGTGTCCGGTACAGTGTACGTGGGGAGAGCTGGTGCTGTGGCATGCTGGGAAGTGGCGGGAGGGGGTGTCCCCGTGTTGTTCGCCCTCGCCGGGCTTCTCTGGCTTCATTGCAGAGGTCCTTTGCTCCTGCCTTTTTTGCCTTGAATTCAAGACCCCTCCCCTTGGAGTCAGAGGACCCCCTCCCCCTCCCTCTTTTCCAGAGTGCAACTTCCAGTTGTGACAGCCCTGAGTGATGAGTTGCCGCCCTCCCAGGCCTAAAGGCTAATCTAGTAGTTTCCTATCAGGGCACTGAATGGCCTTTGGCCTCCGGGGGAAACCAAGGAGGGAGGCGAGACTCCCTCCCTTTGCCTAGGCTGGGCTGCTATTCCTGCTTTGAGCTGCCGTGGTCACCTTTTGGCATTCTCTCCTGTGTGTGCTCTGAGGGCAGTTTGGGTTTTCCCCGTTCTGTGGCTGCGAGTGAGATCTGCCGCCGCCGGAGGGAGAGCTGGGTAGCCTTTCCGATGCACATCCGCCTTCCCTGGTTTTCCGCTCTTCTCCATCGTTTACGTCGGATGCTCTCTCTTCATTCATTTTTTCTGGATATTTCTATCTTGAGTTTTCTCCCCCGTGGGGACCCAAAGTGGCGGACATCCTTCTTCTGCCCTTCTTTTATCCTCGCAACCGCCATCCGGTGAGAGGTTCCACAGAGAGCGTGGCTGGACCCAGCAAGCTTCCATGGCAGAGCAGGGATTCAAACCTTGGTCTTGCGTAGCCTGCTCTGGTGCTCTAAGCCGAACTGGATTCTGTTTTTCATCTGCACTCGTCTTGCCCTTTGTGGGGAGAGGCCGCAGGACCACCACCACCCCCCGCAACACACACACACACTTCAGCAGGAGAGACACCTTTCACTCAGCGTGGGAGGACTGTTCACTTCTGTGCCTCCCCGTGTAAAAATATGAACAGGGCAGATGTTTACAGTTGTGTCTTGTACCCCCTGTACTGATGCTTATGGCCCTTTCCCGCTGCATAATGTACGAAAAGACTCTGGGGCTCTGCTGAGTCGTGTCGACCTCCCGTGTCCCATTTCTGTCCCAGGTGTTGTAACTAGAAGAAATTATGCAACGCATGTTTGCAACCTGAGCTATGCATGGCAGCCAAAGCCCACCCTCCCCCAATGCTTTCCCGGGATCAGGCTAGCAACAACTGCATTTCTGAAGCCTTTTGTCCCATCTGCAGAAACTGTGTGCAGCAGCGCCTAGTGGTTACGTGCACCTTGGTGAGACCGGTGCCCTGCCTGCCAACTTTTGTCCGCGGCATTGCTCAGCACAGCCATTAAACAGCCCTTAACCCCCCTTGGCTGTGCCTGCTGGGAATGGGAGCTTGCCAAGGCAGCTGTGGAAAGTGTGACACCCCCCACCCCCCCAGGGGAAGTGTAAAAGTGTGCCAAGATTCTCCCCCCCCCTTGATCTGTCCTTGCCTGCTTTTTCTGGGTGTGACAGAAGGGAGGCCTTTCTGGGCCCGCCCCCAAAGATGATGCCGCAGGCTCCCCCGCTTCATTAAATATGCAACCCAGCAAGTGCCAAATCGCCCAGTCTCTGCCACATCCTGATGGCCTTGTCTTTCACCCAACAGCGTGGCCCGGCCAGCACTGGGCCTCCTTCCAGCAGTTTCACATCACCAGCAATCTTTTCAAAAAACCCAACACACCTCTCCTCCAGTGTTCCCTCTAAGCTGAGTGTGAGCTAGCTCACTGTTTTTTAGCTTCCAGCTGGCACATTTCTGTCTTTGCTCAGGAAGGAGGGCTCCAGAGCAAACTGATTTATGCAGTAGCCAAATCTCTCGCTCACAACTTTAATGCCAGTAGCTCACAAAGTAGAATTGTTGCTCACAAGACTCCACAGCTTAGAGGGAGCACTGCCGGGGGCAGGTGAATGAACCCAGCAGGCCCTTGCAGAGCTTGCTGAACGGGAACACCCTCTCCTATTCCACCCCAGTAGCACCAGGGGTGACGCCACTGTCAGTGAGGGGTTTCTCTCAGATGCAGGAGGCCCAGAAGGTGCCTTGTGTCTCCAGCACTACTTGCCCCCTATACAGAGAGTGTGTCAGGGGGAAAGGGGGGGGGGGTCTGCTCCAGGGCACTCTCCTCGCCCAGGGCGGGTGGGTGGGTGGCCGACTCCCCTAAAAGCCCATCTCAAAAACATACCGAGCCACGAGGCTAAACCCCAGTTAGCTGTGATATCCAAATGCATCACAGGGCTGATCCCAAACCAGTGCTTCGGGCTACAGTTTGTGGAAGGCTTGTTAACCAGCCCCTGGGAGAGGCAACCTTCGAGCCGCCCGGTTTCAGATTGATGATGTTGTCCTTGCCGGGAAGAGACAGAGAAGGCAAGCCAACAAACTGTGGTGGTGGCAGTAGAAGTACAGATCGGGACTTGTTTCCATCTGGTGGACTATGCTGCAGACTCGTTCCCCACTTCGGCTTCTGAAGAGGCTGATGGCGCAGGGGAAGAGGAGACCCGAGAAGCCCCCTGCTGTTTGTTAGGGGAGACAGCCTCCCTGCCCACTCCTGCACTGGCCGTAGAGGTGAGAGCCAAGTATTAAAAGCAGCCTGTAACGCAGATGGGAGATCCAACTCGCCCCTAGCCTTTGTCCCCGCCTCCCCTCCCCCAGCAGAGAGAGGCTGATGCTCCTGCCTACCCCCACCCCGCTCAGAGAAGCTCCCACCCATGTCCTTCCCCTCTAAACAGTGGAGCCTCCCAGGGGCTGCTCCCTCCCTGCCGCCCCCCGGGGGGCCTGCGTTCTCCTTCGACTGAGTACTCTTGCCTCTGCATGTAGAAACTGAGCCGTCAGTGGCGTGTTTGTGCTTCGGGAAGCTCTTTCACTCTCCGGTCCTTAAGCCTTTTTAAGAGGTGGCTGCAGCGCTGTCCCTTCTGCTGCCAGTATTCAGCACCTCGCTGGTGGTGAGGTGCTGAGAATCTGAACGTTTTTGCCATGTCTTTTTCGGAGGCCGTCCCTGGAGCCATCCTGGTGCTGTGAGCCAAGTGCCCCCGTTTCTCCCCCCCCCACCCCCCATGTGGGACTGCGACCTCACCTCCTAGTCTGTCCGGGTGCAAATTGAAACTGTCTGTCTGTTGCCTTCTCTTTCCATTCAGTCCTACTTTTCTTCCTGTTGACTCAAACCTCACCCCTCCCCGCCCCCCCCCCCCGGAAAAAAAACAAAACACTTCAGGTGGAAAAACAAAGCTTCCTTTCTGGATGGAGATTTATGTAGAATAAAGAGTATTTCTATCTGTGAAGCTGCTTTTGACTCTTCCTGGCACTACCGTAGAGGGGATTGATCTGACTTGTGCGAGGGATAGGCCAGGGGCAGGCTCCAGACTTAAAGCAGTCTTCACACACACACCCCTCCCCCACTTTGGACAGATTTTGGTAGGGCCAGGAGGCTCAAGCATCCTGCCTGCCTGCTGAGACTCTTACTCCACCCACATCTGCGGCTTCTCACCTGCATGTCATCATAGTACAACAAAGGCTACAATATTGTAGGTTTGTTTACAGGTTTCCCTTGCTTGAAAGCCAGTAGAATCCGACTGGTGCTCATCTCCGTTTCCAAGTCAAAGAGCCAGCGCTGTCCGAAGACGTTTCCATGGTCATAGTGCCAGCATGACTGAACGTCGAGGCGCACGGAACGCTGTTACCTTCCCACCGAAGCGGTACCTATTGATCTACTTGCAATTTCTTGCTTTTGAACTGCTAGGCTGGCAAGAACTGGGGCCAGAGACGGGGAGCTCACTCCATCATGCGACACTTGGGTCTTGAACTGCCGAACTACTGTCCTTCCTGTCTACTGCTCAGCATTGTAACCTCTGAGCCGCTGTAGGTTTCTTAAAAAAAAAAAGCAAACAGCCACCAGTGCATAATCTTCTTGACAATGAATGTTCTGCCCGTTTCCTTCCTATCCCAGAACAGAAAAAACTCACAACATGGCTGGGGGCAGAGGGAAAGAACTAACATCTGTGCTCAAGACGCTCTCAAGATCACGACAACCGCAGGAGAGATTTGGTAACGAGTAGGATTAAGATGAGGAAGGCAAGCCCCCAAGTGGGCAGAATTCTACCATAAGCAGCCCGTGGGTAAATCGTGAGCTGCACAGGGATTCCTCAGTGGAGGACGAGGGACAGCCGGGCCCAGAGATTTGCAAGGTGACAGCCATTGAGTCATCAGTTTTAATTTTTGTACAGCCCCCTTTCGGGACTTCTTTACTATCTGGTTCTCCGAAGCTTTTTAAGGTCTCCCCCTGACCCCTGCAGCGCACGGAGCAAACCAGCAGGACTGCAATTATTGCTGCTGTGGCTCAACCGCTGAGTTTGGGCGAGGGGACCCAAGCTGGAGCTTCTCAGCCTGGCTGGAGAAAGACTTAGGAAAGCAGGCCTGCAGCAGGCCAAGACGGAATGCTGGGCAAAGCCGACGGGCACCAGCCTGTCTCCCCAAACAGCTTCTGCTCGCTGTGGCTTCAGGAGACTAGAACCAGTCAGGACGTGGGCCCAGGCGGAAGTTCAGATGCAGGGCGTCGGCCGGCATCTTCCCATCTAAGAAGCCACAGTGACAGGTGCTGTACTCCATAGAACAGAAGCAGACCCAGCTGTACTCCATAGAACAGAAGCAGACCCAAAGGTGGGGTGGGGAGTCTCAGAAGTGAGGCCGCCGCTTTCGGCCTGTGTATTTCGTGTCTGCCCGCACTTCCCTGCAGGGAAAGCGTAAGAGACATGTTTTCAGAAAGGAAGAGAGAGGGACCAAATGCAGAACTTAGTAAAAAGGGGGGGGGGGTTTGCAACAGGATGTTCCCCAGAGCAGGAGACGGTACTCACTTGCCCTGCCGCCGCCGCCGCTCCTTCTTCTCCAGCACCCAATCCCGGCTTTTCTTCACCGACCGTCCTTTGGCGTTCTTAAACCGTATTCTGGGGGCAGAGGGGGACATTCTAAGGAGGCAGACCCCACCCGATCTGGTCCAGCCCTGACCTCACCGGGTAGCCTTACCCAAGCCACTCCCTTCAACCTGCAATCTGCAATAGGGGGACAAGCGGCTGACCTAACTGGGTTGTTTGTGAGAACTGTCAACCCATTTCTAGAAGCTGCTACGGGGCCTTTCCTCTACCGGAGTGTACGAGGCAGGAAAACATGACAACCCGGAGCTGCCGGTTGCCACGACGACAATCCTCTGGCTGTTGCTGTCAGTCTCTCGCTCAAGCAGCGCAGGGTGTGCGGGGTGCCCTTGGCTGCTTCAGGGGAGGAGACGTGCCCGATTGGTGGAGGTGGATGCAGTGCAGGCATGTTGCCCTCGTGGCTGACCCGGGGGGGGGGGGGGCATCATCCTTCCAGTTTCGTGAGGGAGGGGCACAGAGGACAAGGGCACATGACTTGGCCCAAATCAAACAACAGCCCACTGCCAAAGGTGTGAATCGTACCCAGTCCTCGAGAGGAAGAACTAAACCCCAGCCACAAGGTCATTCTGTTGCCTCTTGCGCCAGTTATGAAGGCCACTGGAACTTCTGCGTGTCCAGTGCGTGAAACTGGAACTGGACGGACAGCTTCCAGTCTTTGCTCGCCCCCCCGGCAAAACGCACAGTAGCCTGACTGAAGGCTTTGCTTGCTGAAATGAAGTCGCTTGGAACTCTCGGCTCCCCTGTCCCGCGCTTAAAGCCCCACCCCCAACCCCGTCAGTGTGTCTCCTGCCTCCCCAGTACTCAGTACCTTTCGCAGGTGAATTTTGCCTGTGCCGGTTCTTCATCACTGCACTCCGTCCCGAGACCCTGAAAAGGCATAATGTTAATTTGTCTGCTGTAGGAGAAGCGGCTCCCGGTCCCACTGCAGCACAGGAGGGTGACCCACAGAGGATGACAGACCCACGAGGGCTTTCACCAAGCGGCTGAGGCTGTGGATATTCCAGTTCCACAGGGGGTGCCTGTAACCCTTTACGAACGGGACTGGAAATAAAGCAGTGCTGGCCAAATTGAAACCGTCCTACTCTGGAAGGAAGGGTCACAGCCTCTTGACCGCAAACCCTACAGAATATGCTTTATCAGGCTGACAGTGGCCACAAGCCCCATGGTGGAAAAGATCCAAGCCTCAGTGTTGGCAAAGCACTGGGAAAAGGGCACCCATAGTCAACTGCTAACTGGTCAGAAGGGCATAATGGGGAGGTTCTCCCTGGCACAAGGGGAGTGTCTTAGCTCTCCCCTCCCCAGATCCTTTCAATAAGGCACCAGCATACCCCAGAGTGTACCAAAGCCAGCCCCAACCAACCTTGTGCCCTGGTAACTTCCCCACGGCCCCAGTCCCCCCAGATTCCATTACCTTTGGCAAAACAGCACTCAGGCCAACAAACAGGCAGAGGAAAAACCTGGAGGAGAAAGTGAAAGCTCAAACTGAGGACTTTCTAAGGACAGAAGGGCCAAACCTCAAAAAGACAATAGGGGGAAACTGATACTTCCTAACTTGAAGGATTCCAAGCCCCGGAGCACTTTAATAAAGAAATATCCGCCACCATGACCTTTTTGAGTTTGGCCTCTTTTTTCTGGTTTGCAGGTGAGTGTTCACGCTCAGGGGCTGTAGTGGCTCAAGCGGTTAACACGCTGAACTGCAGACCAGAAGGTCTGCAGTTCAGCAGTTCAAGACCCGAGTGCCGCATGATGGAGTGAGCTCCCGTCTCTGGCCCCAGCTCCAGCCAACCTAGCAGTTTGAAAGCAAGAAATTGCAAGTAGACAAATAGGTACTGCTTCGGTGGGAAGGTAACAGCATTCTGAGCACCTCTGCATCTAGTCATGCCAGCCACATGACCACGGAAACGTCTTTGGACAGCGCTGGCTCTTCGGCTTGGAAACGGAGATGAGCACTGCATCCCTAGAGTCGTATTCGACTGGCTTTCGAGCAAGGGAAACCTTTACCTTTACCTATTCACCCTCAACTCCTTTCTTCAGCCTGTATAACCCACACCTGGCTGAGAATGAGCTGCCTCCGCTAACCCCAAGGAATTGTCAGGCTGCTGGTTCATTCTGCTGCATACTGTCTGTTCAGATGAACGGCAGCTCCCCACGGTCTCAGGCAGACCTCTCCCAGCGCTGCTGCAAGAAAGGCTCCAATGGGGGATCACACAGGGGCCTTCCACATGCTCTCCGTCACCAGCCTATCCCTGTAGTCAGAAGCAGCAGGAAGGCTAAAGGCCCTTCTGTGAGAGGGCTCGGCCGAGGTCCAAGGGATCCATATGCTGAGAAGAACTGGACAAGATGACCCTGAAAGAACCCCTTGTGCCCTCAGAGCTCTAGAGCTCACAAGGGGTATGACTCTTCACCACACATGGAAGCTAGCTGGTGGGGGCTTTCTCATGCCATCCAACAACTCGCTACCAGGGCCTATAAGTCTGGCTGCACATTTCAAAGGGCTCAGGGCTACCTCTCTTAGAAACAAGGAGCCCAGGCACCAATACCCCAAAAGGACTTACTTCTTGGCTTTGGCACTGTTGGGATAATCCACTACCATGCCGCCAGTGAAGCCTGCTTTCATGGCTTGGGTGGTGATGAGTTCCAGCTAGCGGGGGAAAAGAAGGATAATCCGGTGAGTCAAAGCACTAAGCTGCCTCCAGTCTGTTAGCTCAGTATTGTCAACTCCCCATGATCTTGGGCAGTGAAATGACATTCCCTGAAATCTGCTACCTACAGAGTAACTGGAGATACTAAGGACTAAACCTAGGACCTGCTGCATGTGAAGCCAGGTGTGCTGCCACTGAGCCGTTGCCCTTCCTTTGCAGTTCAGCAGCACAGTTGCACCATTTAGGATTAAACTAGACTTCCTCCCATAACCAGACCACTTCCAGCTCAGGCACGCAACTTCCCTTGCTGTCTGCCCTTTGAGCATCTTTGGCATTCCTGCTGTGGATCAGCAGGACACTCATTCAGTGATTGCCAAACACAATCAAGCGCTAATTCATACACTGCTAAGCAGAAGCAGGAAAGTTTTAGCACCGACAGCTCAGGATTGTTTCCCAATCTGCCTCCCCACCCCTGGCCATTTTGGAGATTGTTTCAGTCATGCTTCCTGGAGAGCCCCCCTCCCTAGGAAAGCAAAGGTTGAACCTTACTTCCATGAAGGTAACATACCTGGTAGGAAGATACAGCCTTCTTAGGCAGAGGGAATGTGTAACAGTGTTAAGGCTTGCTATTCTCCTAATCACGCTCTGAAGGACAATTGCAGTGCTATTCGCTCATGTGAACGAAGCCTGACTTGACTTCTTAAGAGTAAAGGATTTCCAGCCACAGAAAGGACCCAAAGGCAGCCTTCATCTAGAAAGCAGGAGAGAACAGCAGCACCTGCCTCTGCTTGCCCTAGCTAAAACTGGCTCCATCACAACCAAGAAAGAAGGCTTCACCTAGGATCATGCCCCACCCACAATGGGACACACCTGCTGAGCGTTTTCTGGATAAAGCTGCAGAACAGCTCGGGCTCCTCGGGCCTAGAAACAGAAAGGTCAGTTACAATCTGAAAGCATTCTGGCTATGGAGCACAAACTTATACACAACACTACCAAACTAGAGGAGAAAACACACTGGCAAGACACTGTCTTGCCCTCCACGGGACTAAGCGTGGTTCAGAAGGTGCAGGCCATGTTTGGCCCACTAGTCCCAGACTGACTTGCCAGGGAAAGCAGCAGCACAATAATTACAATGGACAATCTGCCCTGGGTCCCAACTTTCTCCTCTGTGTCCATCCTCAGTTCTGCATGATCCACCACTGTGCTAATCTACAGTGTTTTTTTCTTACTCATGCTTTCAAGGAAAGCCGCGGGGTGATAGAACGCCACACTTACCAGCGCAGTATAAAGAGTAGAGAAGAATCGATACAATCGCTTGGGAGGGCTGTGTGTCTTCTTGTCAGCGTTGCAGAGCCATTGCACTGCAGAAATGCTACCAGAGGAGACAGAAGAGTCAAGCAGCCTTCTCCCTGAGGTTTCTCAAGCCAAGAACCTCACAAACTTATATATAACAGCCAAGCTGCTGGCTCTTGCAAGCAAGCACACAGCGCGCTCCTACCTGATGCAGCCATCGAAGGTCCCAGGCCTGAAGGGAATCCCCTGGCCCATGTCTGCCAGCATCAGGTCTCCCTCCACTTCTCTCTCAGTAGCCACATCTGTTCAGAGGAAGGAAGGAAGGAAAGAGGCTTGCAATTGCTTTCCTTGCCATAACCCCAGCCCAGTTCAAAGCAAGAAGGTTCAAGTCTGATGGATGAATGGAACAGGAGGCACTCACCCAGCATAGCGGGGCTGATGTCCATGCCCACCCAGCAATGTCCCTCCTCAGAGATGTAATCCCCACTCAAACCAGAGCCACAGCTGATAAGGACAAAAATGAGAAATAAGCAGGATACCAATTTTTTCATCTCTGATCAGCAGTCAAACAAGCAGATCACACAAGACGACAGGGATACAAGGCACCTTAGTCAGCAGGTTGTTAATTTACAGTGCTTCTGTATCACTCCTTCCACACAAAAAAGACAAAAACCTCAAAACAATACACAAAACCAGACCCACAAAATCAACTTTCTAGCAAAAATTAAGCCCAACAGAGATGCCAGCTCAGTTCTTTTCCTCAGTTAGGCACAACACAAAGCAGATGTGTGTTTCCCAAAATTAACTTATGTGACATCCCCAAAAGCAATTTACACCGCAGCTCTCAAAAAGGCAAAACTACAGTCATAAGGAGTCCAGGCTATAGCTTTGTCAGCTCTCAAGAAAGAGAACATCCCAGAAAATGAAAAAAATTGCAGTCCTATGAAAAGAAAGAGTGAACACCTTTGCGGTCCTAAGCAGCTAGCTTACCCCACATCCAGCAAGAAACATGGACGGCCCTCTGGGAGACCCAACAGCTCCACAGCTCGTTCAGACATCTGTGACTGGATCTCAATCATCCGAGAGCTAAAGGGTAGAAGAAGGCGGGGGATGATCACATCAAGGTTCAAGGGACACTTTGGCTTAGATGCTGGGACACAGATACAGGAAACTTGCCTCCTCTCATTAGCCTAGAAATCCCAATCTGCTCTAGAGCTCCAACAGCAGGAAAGCACATTCAACAATTTTAGCTGTAACTTACAAATATTTCCTTTTACCCATCACCTGCAGCAAGCAACAAGCACCTTATCTGGTATGCCGCAAGTGATTACAAAAGGACAGGAGGAGCCCACGAGGTCCACCATTGGGTAGCTTGACTTGTCAGCCTGAATTGTGGGGTCTCCACAGAACACAATTCCTGAGTACTCTCCCAAGAAGGCTCCAGAACAACCCACATCTCCTCTTTTAACACCATCCCCCCCTCCCCCAACACAGGGTATACCATCCTTCTCTCAAACACGCTTCCACCACATCATGCTGAGGCATGCCAAGATGCTGCAGATGCTAAATTTAAAAAGAGAGGCAGCCTGAGGAACTTTATCAGGCACCAATGTTTACAACTGTCCTCTCTGCACATTTACAATCAATGTACAGTAAAGTTGCCTAGGTTTAACTGAGCCCCTCCCCCACACATGCAATCCAAGCTACTGTTAAAAAGTTAAACGAGGAAACGCAGTGCCCCTCCAATCACCAAATCACAATCTTACTTGTGTGTATACTTCCGGGCTTCAGCCTCATCGTAGAACTGGAGAAGGAAACAGAATGGGAGAAAGGAGTTGCTGGAATAGAAGAACTGTCTAACTAAGCCAGGACGGGTGGCCGTGTTAGTCTGTCTGTAGCAGTAGAAAAGAGCAAGAGTCGAAGGGCCACTGAAGGGTCCTCCGGGGCTGTCCATGGCCTTGACGCGAATGGGAGCACCTTAAAGACTAACACAGTTTGTGGCAGGGGAAGAGCTTTCTTGAGTCACTGCTCACTTCTTCAGAGACAGGATCTGAAGAAGTGAGCAGTGACTCACGAAAGTTCCTCCCCTGCCACATATTTTGTAAGTCTTAAAGGTGCTCCTGGACTCCGGCTCTTTTTTATAGCTGTCAGTCCACGCAGTCCCGCAGCCCGTTTCCAGCGACAGACTGCAAAACGACACACGTGGGAGGTCATGAAGTCAACATTCTCGCCTGTTTTGTGCTTCCAAAGGCTCGCATTCGGATGTAAACTGCCTCTGAACATGGAGGCTCCTTCTAGCTACCACGCGTGAGCCCGCCCAGCCTCTCTCCTTTTACCCACCAACTCCGGGGGCCCCCGGTGCTCCGGCCGCTTCCCGCTGACCGCCATCTTCGCCCACTTTACGTCATCCACCCGCGCAGACCGCGGCTACAGATGTCATCTCTGCGCGCCGCCTGGCGGCTCACGGTGGCCCGCTGGGCTTCATTGCCATTGGCTTAGTCTGACGTCCGTCTGGCCTTGGACCAATGCTTGCTCTGGTTCCGCCTTACCCGACCAGGAAGCGCCTCCTATTGGTTGCCTGCCTGATAGTTGTCGCCGGCCGGCGGGCCTGAGACATCATGGCGGAGGTCAGGGCCGCAGGGGGTCGTTGAAGGGCCCTCCGGGGCCGCCCATGGCCTTGACCCGAACGGGCCTGAGGGCTCCCGCCTTCTCCTGGGCCCTCCGGAGCTCGGCTGCCCGCGGGCATTCTGGGGGTGGCTCGGAAGCGTGGCTGCGCCGGCAGGACTCCCCTTCGGGCCTATATGAGCTGCTGGAGGTGGCGCCGACGGCCACGCAAGCCCAAATTAAGACGGCCTACTACAAGCAGTCGTTCCTCTACCACCCGGACCGCAACGCCGGCAGCGAGGAGGCGGCCGAGCGGTTCACCCGCGTCAACGAGGCCTACCTGGTGCTGGGCAGCGTCGCCCTGCGGAAGAAGTACGACCGTGGCATCCTCAGCCGCCAGGACCTCCGCACGGCCGGGAAGCCCTCGGGCAAGGAGGCTGCCTCGAGCCCGCCGCCCAGGAGGACTCAGACCTTCGCGGCCGGCTCCCGTCCGGCCCACAATCCCAACAAGCCCGTCTTTGACTTCGATAAATTCTACCGGGAGCACTACGGCGAGCAGCTGGAGCGGGAGCAGTTCATCCGTGAGATGCGGCAGGAACTGAAGAAACGCAGGCAGCAGGACAAGTGGTGGGGCCCGGACGCTCTGAAGGACATGGCGGTTGTTCTGGTCTTCGTCGCTGCTCTGGCCTTTGTCTTGGGCTCCAAATGAGCAAGGGGCAGGAGAAATGGGTGCCTGTCATGGAAGAAGACAGACTTCCTGAGGAACACACAAAGCCACCTCCGGGACTAAAACAAACAAACGAAACAAATAAAAGAGCATCTTCCCCTGACCCAAAGTGCCTGGCACTGGCAGTTGCCGCATTGTGGAAAACATCTCTTTAAGTGCAGCATCCAGTTAAGCCTGTCCTGGGTGGGAGGTTCCTCTCATGTTTGGACTGTGGCCATAGATCACCCACAAGGCAAACAACAGGCATGTCAAAACGATTTTGACTGCTGCTAGCAGCCCCGAATGTGGCAGAAAACAAGTCTTCAAACACTAGTTCTGATTTTAAAAAATCAGTTTATTGTACAAGCTGATAATGGTTGGTTTGGATTTGGTTTTGTCAATCAGCTGTTGTGTCTGGATCAAGAGCCTGAGTGGGTTTAATCTCCCACCTCTAAATGCACTTTGATAAGGTATTAATTGTATTTTAAGTGTCAAAATTGAGCATGGTGCTTTGGTTATCAGGTGTCATCTCTAGTGTTCAGCAATCCCACGGGGTGAGGAATTTAAGGCTATTCACTTCTTCGCCTAATAAGAGGTGAATTTTGCTGGCTTTGTCCATGGTTGCTCTAGTCTGTTGGTGGGAGTACACCTAAACTTGGTCCCTAAAGTTTCTGAGGAGCCATGCCTAACAGCATTGTCAGCAAGTCTCCGGTTTGTGTTAAGGAATGTCCTTCTTGGCCTCTGAGGAAGGGAAGAATTCCCATTTGCACAGTTAATAGTGACTTCTGGTAATAATTGCTTGAAAGAGGTAAACTACTTCAGACTTTGTCCTGACCGTTTGCAGTGCAGTGACACAGGAACCATGTTTTAATGTGTAGATCACAAGAGATGAGATTCAAACAATGTATATTAATTTTATTTTAATATATAAAGACACCGAGAATGAGCCAAGAACTGTATTCTGTATCCTTACAGGTGATGTTAAATCTGCAGTCTTAATTGTGAGAATGCTTCTGAGTGTCAAATAGGCTTACTCTTTTTTTCCTGCTTTATCAGGGTTGACCGCCATGTCACAAGGCTGAAAACAAACCGCAGATAACCCTGGAGAGGCTGTTTTGGAGGACAGGCAATGCAAAAGCATCAAGGGATGAGTGTGGACCATCACAGTGGACTTACATATAGTTTCAGTTGTAGATGAAGGAAGTGGGAGGGCTTGGGCCAGAGCTTTTAGGAAAAGATGGGTTTTTGAAGAGAGAATGGAAGGGAAGGGATAAAAGTGAAGTAGCACCATGTAAAAGCCAGAACCTTCTCTCAGCCCTGTTCCTTGCTCCAGGTTCTGTCTTTTTACTACTCTTTGCCATGATTTCCTGGAAAGCTGATAATAGGGAGGGAGCAAGTAACACTGGAAGCCCTCATTCTAGCACAGCAACTCCTAAAATGTCAAAATTCCTCTTTGTTTTCAAGTGATGGGGTGCTGTTCCTGAGTTAGGCTGCAGAGGGAGTCTTTGTGCCACAGCTTGCTCTTTTTGCTTTTAGCGTTTGGGAAGGACACCACACCACAGCTTGGCCTTGTTAAATAAGCCAGGGCATGGTGCCTACCTTCCTGGACCTAGCTGGATGCAGAGAAAATGAGCTTGCCACACACCTGTAAAGGGGAAAATAAAAATCTCATACCACAGTTAGGGTGGGCAACAGAGAAGCAGCAGTGAGAAATCAGGCAAGGGGGTGGAAATACCATCAAATGACAACAGCATACAAGGAGCACTGAAGGAAGTCCAGAAAAAGAAAGTGGAATGCACTGATGGTCCTGTAAGACAGCCCGCCCACCACACTTCCAGTTTTGAATTAAATTTTTTAATGGCTTCCTGCAGGCCCCGCATGGTAATTCAGACTGGATTTCCTCTGTTCTTCCTTTTCAGCTATGGAACTCCATATTCTCCTTGTTTAATTTTCATCCAGCCTTTTGGCCACATATTGGCACTGAAAGGCATAAAGCCCCAGTTTGGTGTAGTGGTTAAGTGCGCGGACTCTAATCTGGGAAAACTGGGTTTGATTCCCCACTCGTCCACTTGCACCTGCTGGATGACTTTCGGCAAGCCATAGTTCTGGCACAGCTGTTCTTGAAAAATAGCAGTTTCTGTCAGAGCTCTCTCAGCCCCACCTACCTCACAGGGTGTCTGGGGAGGGGAGAGGAAGGGAAAGGAGATTGTAAGCCGCTCAGACTTCTTTCGGTAGTGATGGGCAGGGTATAAATCCAATCTCCTCTTCTTCTTAAAATGGAATACAAAATGCTGCTTGGCAAGGGAATTCTCATACGAGTTAGATCCAGGTATGATGTGTGTGCCCAGCTACTTTTTGCTCTCCCTCTAGGGATGCCAGTCTCCAAGTGAGACCTGGGGATCCCTTGGAATTACAGCTCATCTACAGACTACAGAGATCAGTTCCCCTGGAGAAAATGGATGACTTGGAGGGTGGACTCGATGGCTTTGTACCCCACTGAGGTCCTTGTACTTCCCAGGCTCCATCCCCAAATCTCCAGGTGTTTCTCAACCTGGATCTGGCAACCCTACCCATCCCCCATTGGTAGCTAGGGGGAACATGGCAAACCTAACTCCCTCTAATGACCCTATCAATGACAGTTGTAAGCTGAGAGGTGTGTGTGTGTGGTTATGTAGGAGTGGGGGTTCAGCTGCAGCTGTGTCTAGGTACGATGGGGGATGCCTAGAATCATAGAGTTGGAAGGGACCTCCAGGGTCATCTAGTCCAACCCCCTGCACAATGCAGGAAATTCACAAACATCCCTTCCCCCCCACACACCCCAGTGACCCCTGTTCCATGCCCAGAAGATGACAAAAAAACCTCCAGGATCCCCAGCCAAACTGGCCTGGAGAAAAATTGCTTCCTGAACCCAAAGTGGCAATTAGAACTAAGCAGAGTTCTTTTACCTAACACATTCATGGAGTACCTACCTTCGCGGGCAAAAGCTCTTCTCGGATGAAGTATCTGAGAATGAGATGCCTATCCTTTTCCATGGGGGGGATGGGGAAAAGACACCCAGGGAGGCAGATGGGCCTGGCAGCCTTACCCAGTCTGCAGCTCTTTCAGTCCTTCACTCTGCCGTAGAAGATAATGATTTTTAGTTTCTGTTTGGTTGTATAAATCACCGATTGCACATAGATCTGGCGCTTGAGTGGGTTCAACCTCTCACACATGATTCCACTTTGAGAAGGCATTAATTGTATTTTAACGTACTCTGTTAACTGGGCTGGTTGGTTATCCCCATGCCAGCATGAATTGCTCCATCCAAATGCAGGGTCTACCATTTACCTGTCCCATACTTGTTTTGTCCCCCATCTGGGGCTTAGCTTCTTGGAGAGCCCCCCAGAGCACCAAACCTGGCTTGCACTAAACTCTAGGAGGCAGTGCAGATGATATTTGTCCTCAGTTTGGGTTCACTGAAAGTCACATCTGCTTCTCTGCACCCAAGCGTGTCTGCCGGCACAGAATCTCTTTCAGCGCTGCCTTTGCGTTCAAAGCAACCCCTCTGCAAATTCCCCACCTTGCTTGACTGTCAGTGGAACCAAAGCGGAAAAGAACCAGATTCTTTCAATTAGGTAAAGAGTTTTGCTCTTCATCTTACAAAATTTTGAATCCGGTACTTGAATTTATTTATTTGTTTAGGGCATAATCACAATGCTTCTAACCTCTTCCCCCTCCTATAACGGGACCTAAAGCAGCTCTCAGGAAGTTAAAAGCAAATACGTAACAATTCAGAAATTAGGAAAAAAATACACACCCCAAACAAAACTGGAATAAAAGTCAAACAGAGCAGCTGATCTGCACACACTGCTCCTGTTCATCCTCCAAAGCCCTGTTTTCACAATACTTTCTGAATTCTGAATACTTTCTGAAGTTTCAACTTGTTCTCCTTCAGTGAAGGTCCTCTGTGGGGACCCCTTCCTATCAGACTTGGAAAGGTCCTTCCACAGTACAGGTGATGCCACAGAAAAGCCTGACAATGGGAGCAGTACCCTTCCCCAGCTTTCTTAAGGGGATGGACCAAGAGACCGCTGGGATGACCAGAACTGCCACGTGGTCCTTCAAATTTATGGTAGCTGGGCTATGATCAGCTCTATAGGCAGTGACCAGCACCATGTACTTGAAAACAGACAGGCAACAATGTACCAAGACTTGCATAATATCCAGGAAGTAGCTAATTTCACTTAACTGCGTAACTGCTGTTTGAACCAACTGGAGCTTTTGAATTTTCATGGACAGCCCCCTTACAGAGCATTACAGTCATGAAGCTTTGAGGTTCCCATCATATGAATAAAAATAGCTAGACTGGCTGAATCTGAGAGCAGAGATCGGATCTGTATTAAATGCAGTGGGGGGAAGGAAGCTAACATACAAGCCTACTTCTCCAAAAGAGTCAACAAGATTCCCAAGTTTTAGCGGAGTCCGTCATAGGGAAGCTCACCCCACCCATGGTGGGAAACCCAATCCTCTCCAAGGTCTCAGATTTCCCAGCTACCATCAACTCCATCTTGTAGTGATTTAGTTTTAACTTGTTCTCCTTCAGTGACTTAAACATGGCAGCCAGACAGTAGTTTGGGATATAGCAGTTTCTGAGGGCTTTTGAAAGGAGAAAAGTAACTGGTTTACATCAGCATATTGAGGAAATCTAACTAACACCAAACCTTTGTGCAAGGTGGCAATACAGGGCCTTGAACAACCATGTAGGTTAAATCTCAAGCTGCAGATTCTGAGTTCTCAATGAAGACCTTCCGGGCACAATGAGACTGAAAAAATATATACTAGCCATTTACGTGCCAGTCTGGGAAGCCCACTTCAGATTCAACAGATGTTAAACAGCCCTGACTGATCAACAGTATTGAAGGCAGCCAGCAGATCAGACAAAAATAATAGGAACACTTTCCCTTTATCCAGCTGTAGATGAATATCATTTAGCGGTGCTACCAGCCCGATTTTTGTCACATAATTGGGCCTGAAACCAGACTGAAAAGAGTCAAGGGCAGATGAATCATCCTGGAAATTCTGGAGTTGCTCTGCCGCCACTCAGCCTTTTTCCCTAAAAAAAACCAAAACCCAACCAGCAAGTTGGAAACTGGTCTATAAGTGGACACAATCTCCTTATCAAGTGCAGTTTCCTTCAGCGTTAGTCACTAGCCCCTTTCAGAGGCTGTGGAAAGACCCTTCTGGTAGAGATGAATTGGTGGTCTTCTTCCATTGGACCTTTGCCTTGTAATTTTGCTATGACTTGGATGTCCCAGGCTAGCCTGATCACATCAGATCTCAGAAGCTAAGCAGGGCCGGCCCTGTTAGTGTTTGGATGAGAGACCACCAAAAAAGTCCAGTGTTGCTACGCAGAGGCAGGCAACGGCAAACCACTTCTGAACATTGCTTGCCTTGGGAATCCTGACAGGGTCACCATAAATCAGCTGTGACTTGATGGCACTTTATATACACCCACAACATGTCCAGGCACAGGTCCAGACAACATGTCACTTTTATAACACCTGTGGGGTAGCAAGACTGTCCACAGAAAAAGGCCCAGACAGTGCTATGGAATGTCTTCTGCTTAAATATCCAAGGCAGAGTGGATCTGATAGATTTTTCTTAGCAAAGAACAGTGCAGAACATTCACTGCTAATGGCCAAATTATTACAGTTTGGGGTTCAAACCTTGAAATTGTTAGCTGAAGTACCTTTTGCCCAGCGCCCTTCATCAAAATCAATTTACAAAACAACAAGTCTGCCAAAATCAGCAAAACTATCAATAAAACAGCAAAGCACTGCAAGTTCAAAATCACTCCTGTAGTATCAAACAACCTTAGCAGTCAAAGCAGAAAAAGGAAAGATTACCAAAAAAAGAACAAAATAAAAGTATGATAAACATAACAGCAAAACAATGAGCAGAAAAGGAATCGGAAAGTGAAGGTGAAGTTTGACTGTAGTCTTGTAGGCTGCTTTTTGGGCTTGCAAACAGAGCCAGGAAATTTACTAGTCCACAAAGAAACTGTACTAGCCCATGAAATGACTCTGTGGCATACTCTCTGTGGTATTCACAAGGAAATATATAGCATTTCTATAGCATATTCACTGTTGAAGATACTTCTCTCACATTCTCCCCTCAGTTTGGGGCAGTTTTCCTCCAGACCAGACTGGTCCGGGGATCCTGGAGGTTTTTTGCATTTCTTTGGGCATAGAGCAGGGGTCACTGGGGAGAGGTAGCTGTGAATTTCCTGCATTGTGCAGGGGCCCCCCAGTGTTCTCTCTAAGCTGAGTTAGTGTGAGCTAGCTCACAGTTTTTCAGTCTCCGGCTCACCCGTTTTTGTCTTAGCTCAGGAAGGATGTCTCTTAGGGTTGCCGGGTCTGGGTTGTAAAATACCTGGAGACTTTGGGGGTGGATCCAGAAGCAGGTGGGGGGAGGGGAGGGGAGGGACCTCAGCATGATACAATGCCATAGAGTCCACCATTCAAAGCAGCCATTTTCTCCAGGGGAGCTGATCTCTATCAGCTAGAGATCAGCTGTAAAAGTGGAAGATCTCCAGGCCCCACCAGGAGGCTGGCAACCTATTGGTTCCAGAGCAAACTAATTTATGCAGTAGCCAAAGCGCTCGCTCACAACTTTAATGCTGGTAGCTCACAAAGTAGAATTTTTGCTCACAAGACTCCACAGCCTAGAGGGAGCATTGGCAGGGGGTTGGACTGGAGGATCCTTGGGCTCCCTTCCTCCCTCTCTGTTTCTATTATCACAGTAATCGTAACAGCAGCTTTGCAAAATAGGCCAGTTTTGTCCCTCAAGATTGCAGGCAGCCAGAGGTGGGGAGAGAGCACAGCTGGCTTAAAGCCACGTGCTTATAGTGGATGCAAGTTCAAGCAGTGGCATCCCAAATCACAGCTCATTCTCTCTTATTTATACCCCACCTTTCCCTTGTGGCTCCAGGTGGCTAGAAATTCCAAGATTAAAAACCACACCATATAGAATAAAACCCCATTAACCTCCTCTTCACTGAGAAAGTGCCTGCAGCTCAAAGACCATCAAAAGCCCTGGCAAATATAACAGCCCCACAGCAACACCAAGTTAACTCTGCTCTCGAAAAGTACAGAATTAAGCTGTCTATGAACTGACAAGAGTTTTCCTTCCAGGTTTGCCTGGAGGAGATTCTTAATCCCCACGAGTCCTTACGAGTCTGGCCTGGGTAGATCATTTGGATTTTTGACTGCCATCGTGTGCGAAATTTCACTTAAGCTGTTCGCTGTCAAATATGAGACGTTACCGGTCAATGCCCCCTGTCAAATACTGAATATGTGCCCGCAATCAAATACCAAGTAACGCCTCTGCACATGCAGGGAGAAAACAATGTTCGATGTTGACCGCCACATACACATATTGAAGAACATTAAACGTTACCGAAGAGTTGGAATCAGAATTTACAGAGAAAAACTTGTGGGAGAAAATTCATTCAGACTCAGAGTAGTAGAGAAACCCTGAAATACAGGCAGGGTAGCCATCTAGACATGCCAGTCTCCAGGTGGTACCTGGGGATCTCCTGGAATGGCAGCTCATCTCCGGACTACAGAGATCTGTCTTCCTGGAGAAAACAGATGCTTTGGAGGGTGGGCTCTATAGCACTGTACCCCACTGAAGTCCCTATCCTCCCCAAATCTCCAGGACTTTTCCAACTTGGAGTTGGCAACCCTACCCCCACTTCCCCACCAGCGACTGGGGGGACGGGGACCTGGCAACCCTATAGTCATCTCTGGATGGAGCCCTGAAGTATTGCTCCAGCTAGGGCCAAGATGTAATTTTTGAAATATTTCTGAAAACAATTGTATCCTTTTGGGGGCAAAAGAACCCTTCGGCATTGCTGTTGACTCTTCCCTTTCCCATCTGCTTTTGCTTTTTTGGTCTGCGGGTACCCCAGCCCCTTATGGTTAGGCCCAGCCTTGAGCTCTTCCTTCCACCACCTTAGCAGTCGCTGCCCTTATTTGTTTCGGGAATCTTTGCGCTGCCTCTCCAGAATCCTGCTCCAGGCAGCGTACCAGTAAAAACAATAGCAGAAAAACCTTCATAATTATCAGCACAAGAACAAAGGGAGCCACACCCCAGAATCCCAGATGCTGTGTTAGCTGGAGAAAAGCACTTTACACGTGCTCAGGAGCCCTCTCACATTCGTCCTGCATATGCTTACGACTGAGGTTTGTCTAAAACAAGAGGAAAGCGGTCAAACAAAGGTTTTTAGAAGGGGGTGACAATTTCCCAGCCCTCCCCCCCCCCAAGCTATAGCTGCGCCGCCAGCCCCTCAAAGGGCCCCTGTAATGTCACAGATCACGCTGAAGGGCAATTGGAGGGGTCCACACGGCCAGTGGTGCCTCCCCGGCATTGTCTACACATTGCAAGGGTCACGTCGTTTGGGATCGCCCAGCCTTTTGTTTGCTCCAGACCCTCCCCACTCCAAGCAAGGCTTGGGCTCTTCCGAGGAGGGCCGCAGGACTGCGAAACCTCTCCTTGCCTTTCACAGGAGGATCTGGATGCTGCTGTTGCCAAGGCGACCGGGCAGCCCATCAGCATGCTGGAGAACCTGGCTGGTCCTCCCGGCCAATGGGAGAGCCAGGCTGGCATCCAAGAGACAGCTGCTGCCTGTAACCAAGGGCTACCCACTGGCAAATGGGAAGTGCTTCTCTCTCCGGGAAAAGGGTTTGGTTTCCTATTAGCCTACAGCGGGGAGCAACTGGAAACAACCAGGGAGCTAAGGAGACTCAATCTTCCTCCCCCCCTCCCCCAAGAAGATATTTGAGCAGCCAGTTCAAGCCTCTCTTTAACCTCAGCATCCGCTGTATCTGGGGGCTGCCAGTGGCAGGGAGCCAACCAAACCCACTCGCAACGAGGAAGTTGCCCTTGATGTGGGTCTCACAAGGAAAGAGAGGGGGAGGTTGCCTCTGAGAGTGAGCAGAGCGCATGGGGGGGGGGGTCCGCTACTAAGCAAATGTAGGGCAGGAGGACCTGGACCACTTTGGGGGTGGTGACCTCACAAAGGAGCATCAGTGCTGCAAAGGGCTGGCCAGCCCCCAATGTGCTCCGTCATTAATCCAGTCCGCACCTTCCAGTGCGTGATGTACTTCCCTGTGACTTCCCTGTAACTTCAAGACTGAGCTGACAGCAAGATGGGCCCCCTATTGGGGTTAGCTGGTGTGGTTAATCCAGTTACCACCACTAGTTAGCAGAGAGCTTAAATAAAGCTGCAAATGCAGGAGAGTCGTTTTACCAGGTTACTCAGTTTACAAAGTTACACAGAGCCACGCTGCAAGTTGAGAGGAGACAGACCTCTCTCTCCTTATTTGAGAAGTACACTTGGGATAGGGAAGAGCAGAGACAGGATAGAGTACTAACTTGCTAGCTAAAGGATGGAAGCAGATGGAGGGAGGCCCATCTGCCTCATGGTGCCAAGCAATGCTCCCTCTAAGCCGTAGAGTCTTGTGAGCCAAAATTCTACTTTGTGAGCTACTGGTATTAAAGTCGTGAGCGAGCGGTTTGGCTACTGCATAAATCAGTTTGCTCTGGAGCCATCCTTCCTGAGCTGAGACAAAAATGTGAGCTGGAGGCTAAAATACTGTGAGCCAGCTCACACTAACTCAGCTTAGAGGGAACACTAGCGCCAAGAGAGGACCGCATATCTCTCCCTTGGTACATGCAGGGATAGAGCTCATCTTCAAGAGAGTGAGAGAGCAGAAGGAAGAGGAAATTGGTCCCTGAGAACACAATCTGCATTTCAAAGGGGACAGTGACAGAAGAGTAAAGACAGGAAGAAAGGTCAGTGTGCCTATCTAGCTATCTAGCCTCTCTTGCCACAAAGTCTGGAGGTCTGAGACAGGGGACACCCCATCTCGAACTTCCAACACCCCATGTTCTAATCTCCCCTTCTGCTATACATTCAAGCCAGTCTTAGTCACTCCTGTTGCCACAGAGAGATGATAATCTAGATCTACCAAAGAGGAATCTTGAGAAAGTGCATGAGAAACATTCCGAACCTTCCAAATGTTACATTTAGTGGCATTATAGCTGCAGCCACTAGTGCTGTAAAGTTCGAGCAGGTCTCTAGAGAGACGGCATATACGTTTTCTAAATAAATCATGGCGATTTGTCGCTGCTGCAAGACGCTTGGGTTTCCAATGAGGAGGAATGAGGAAAAGAAGAGAAATCCAATGTGGCACACGGGTAGGGTTGCCAGTTGCCAGGTGGTGGCTGCTGGAGATCTCCCAGGATTACAACTGGTCTCCAGCAGAACAATGTTTGAGTCCAGTGGCACCTTCAAGATTGACAACGTTTTAGTGTAAGCTTTTGTGTCTAAGGCCCAATTTACACCTCCTCTCTGAAGTAATTTGACTGCTGTCTTTTCCTACGATCATTTCACACTGGTTTCAAATTTCACTCCCCGGGTCTGAAGAGTACAAAGCAACAGGATCTGTTTAAAGCAGTAAAATGCTAGCTTGACCACAGGAGGGCAATTAACGAATGTAAACAGTAATTTTTAAACTAGAACAAGTATGGTTTGAAACTAGAAACAGGTATAGATGGGGTTTTTTGAAACTAGAATGATTCCAGCGGGAAAGTCAGATGTAGATTTTTTTTTGTCAGATGTAGATTTGACCATAAAAGGCACCACTGGACTCAAACTTTGTTCTGCTGCTTCAGACCTGAACTGGTTGCAGAGATCAGTTCCCCTAGAGAAAATGGCTGCTTTGGAAGGCGGCTTCTGCAGCATTATACCCTGCTGAGGTCCCTCCCCTCCCCAAACCCCACCCTCTTCAGGCTCCACCCCCCCCAAATATCCAGGTATTTCTCAACCCAGAGCTGGCAACCATATACATGGGCCAAATTCTAATGCCTACTTGCTGGGTGACCCTTGGGGCGCTTCCACCTAACCTACTATGTTGATGGGAGACCCATAGAAGTCCCCTGTGTTTCTTGGGCAAGATAAAGACTTGGGAGTTTCAGATCTCAGGGTGGGCCAACAACGGGGCCCCTGTCCTTGGAACTGCCATGAAAAGAGAGAATCGGTTTGTGGCACACAGAGCCGAAAGGAAGTCCCATGAGCTCTCCAATTAGCAGGGCAGGCATCTGTGACTTGGGGCCCAAGATTTTACGGCTCCCTGTTGCATCAGTTCGTGCCATCACTCTTCATGCCATTGCCAATTTAGTTTATAAACTCCTTCGTGGGGGAGGGAGGATTCCTTTTTTCCTCCTTATGAAACTCTGGTTAAAGGCTATGTATGCTGCAGTCAACCTATAATGACAAATAATCCACACAAGGGTGAGTCTGGGCACTCTGCAGCTGCAGAGAAGGTGTGCAGGCCCAGGGAGGTCCAGAAACACCAATGCCTTTTTGGCATCTGCCCCAGCGGATGTCGGGGTCCCACTCAATGCCAGCTGCTTGAACTTAGGAAGATGCTCGAGGTGCGTGCTGGGAAGTGAATTTTGCATGATCTGCGAAATCCTCCCCTGGCTTTGAAACCGCTGAATATTTGGAGTTGAAATCAGCAGTTGCAGTGTTGGTTCCGTGGATGTCCAAAACAGAACAACCCCCAGTGATAAAAGGTTGCTAAACTGTATCTAAAATATTGTAAATTTCATAGGTGTAGCACACAGCAAGCAAGCTGACAAACGGGGAGAGCCTAGGTTCCAGCGAGTTGTTGCGTGATGCAAGCTGGAACTGTACTAGGTGACTTTAAGGTGGACTTCACCATTCGATTTTCAGGCTTGGTACAAGCAGGAATGTATTAGAGCTACAAGTTTACTTTTGCTGTGTTCTTGCACAAGCGGTCGCTTGGTGATTATTAGAACATGTTATAAAGTATTTAAACCTATTAAATGTACAATATTTTATATTCAGTTTAGCAGCCATTTATCACGGTGGGGTTTTTTTTGTTTGCAATTATATGCAGTATGATCCTGCTGTATATTTTGTGTATGTCCAAAAGGCAGGTAGAGGGGCCAGCGTGGTGTAGTGGTTAAGAGTGTTGGACTGGTATCTGGAAGACCCTGGGTTCGAATCCCCACTTGTGCCATGGAAGCACGTTGGGTGACCTTGGGCCAGTCACACTCTCTCAGCCTAACCTACCTCACAGGGTTGTTGTGAAGATAAAGTGAAGGAGAGGAGAATGATAGAAGAAGAAGAAGAGATTGGATTTATATCCCACCCGTCACTCACTTGGAGACTCAGAGCGGCTTATAAACTCCTTTCCCTTCCCCTCCCCACAAGAGACACCCTGTGAGGTAGGTGGGGCTGAGAGAACTCTTTCCCAAGCTGTCCTTGAGAGAACAGCTGGTACAGAGCTATGGCTTGCCCAAGGTCATCCAGCAGGTGCAAGTGGAGGAGTGGGGAATCAAACCCGGATCTCCCAGATTAGAATCCACACACTTAACCGCTACACCAAACTGGCTCTCACCTTGGGTTGCTATTGGGGAGAAAGGCAAGGCCAGGGATCCACATACCTTTGGAACCGCCTCTCTTAGTATGCCCCTAGAAGAGCGTTATGCTCGGGAAGTAAGAAACTCCTGGTGGTCCCTGTCCCAAGAGAGATCCAGCTGTCCTTGGCCAGGGCTTTTTCAGTCCTGGCCCCTATCTGGTGGAACTCTCTGCCGGAGAACATCCGTGCCCTGTACGATTTGAAGAAAAAGAGACTGGATTTCTATCCCGCCTTTTGCTACCCAAAGGAGTCTCAGAGCTGCTTACAATCCCTTTCCCTTCCCCTCCTCACAACAGACACCCTGTGAGGTAGGTGGGGCTGAGAGAGCTCTGAGAGGACTGTGCCTGAGAGAACAGCTCTGAAAGAACTTGTGACTGACCCCAGGTCACACCAGCAGCTGCATGTGGAGGAGTGGGGAATCAAACCCGGTTCTCCCAGATTAGAGTCTGCACTGCTAACCACTGCACCAAACAGGGCATGTAAGGCAGATATGTTCTACCAGGCATTCGGCTGAGGACAGCAACGGTGCAGCATGCAGTCTGGCACTCTCCTAACCTCCATTCTCCGCAAGGCTTGTGAAATCTGAACTTTTCTCGCCATCTTGGAATGAACTGAATTTTGCTGCCATATGCTCTGTATATTTTACTGTCAGTTTTTAACTCTTAGTTATGAATCGTATGTTCCTTTCTGTTGTAAGCCACCCTGAGCCCAGCTTGCAGGGAAGGTTGGCCTAATAATTTAATCAATCGAAGAAACAAATGAATAATACCTGGATTAAATAAACACGCAAGAGTCAGAACCCCTGTTTGTTGTGGTGCAACCAGTCATAGAGCAACTGATGAGCATGGGAGTCTATGGTTCGTGGCAGCCTGGGGCTGCTGCTAGAGTTGTCAGTTCCTGGATATTTGTGGAATTCCTGGATATTTGGGGGCAATGCCTGTGGATGGGGACAGTTCGGGGAGTGACTTCACCTAAAATCTACACCATTTCATTGAATCTGCCTTCCAAAGCTGCTGCTTTCTCCAGGGGAACTGATCTCTCTAGCCTAGGAGATCAGTTGTTCTTCCATGAGAACTCCAGGCACAGCCTGGAAGCTGGCAACCCTAGCTGTAGTGCACCTGAGGCATCAAACCACCACAAGCAGGGTTGCACCCTGGCCGTTTCCCGTCGGTGCTGATGGCTGCAAAACCAGGACAGATCGTTGCCCGCACAGGGAAGGCTCTAGGGCTGTGGTGGGCAAGAAGGTGCCTGCCTTTGTCTTGGAACATGAAGTATGTGAAGCAGCTCCATGTGCTGCTAACATTCATCTGTTATTGTGGAGAAAACAAGGGAAGCTCAAGGCCACCCGCAAAGGAAACGGAGCACAAAACCGGATGGGTTGAGAATAGGAAAAAAACCAAGCCAATCAGTTCCTGAATACAATCCCGTTGCTCTGCACGGGTTCATCTCAATGGCTGTCAGCAGCTGAGGCCCCTGCTCCAGTTCGCAGTGTCTTCTCTTTTACTGGTATCCCTCAGCCTTCTTCCCAAGCGCTGAAGGATTTCCCTGAACAATGCTTGGAGACTTGCATAAAGCAGGTTCCTGAACTTGGGTCTCTTCCGCTCAGGTCCGTCTCTCCCCTCCCACCACATTAACTTTGTGGCACCCCTTCCCCAGGCCCAAGAAAAAGGGACCATCTCAGAGGGGCTTCATCATACAATGACAGCATACATCATACCATGATCTTTGTAAAACATCCTGGGACTCAGCTTGCACTCAGATGGGCAGCAGGGCAGCAGCATCCATGGAACGGATTGTTTCCGGTTGTCCCCAAGAGACAAAGAGCTACTGCAAGGCTACCTGGGACGCCAGGAGTACCTGCCCCCCGGGCACAGCTTGGACTGAGTCACAGAAGAGGCCTCCATGATCAGAAGACGAATGCACAACCGTCTCTTGCACAGAGGCTCAGAGAGGGCAGCAGGCCAGGCACAGCAGCCGTGTGGCTGCTTCTCATTGTTGTCTCAGGCTGTTTCATCTGTTCAATACGACTGGTGATGGCGAATGAAAAGAATCAAAGGCACGCGACCCTGATGGGACAGCAGGAGTTGGCAGAACTTTTGCAGTTTCTGAGCAAGTGCAGGATCTTGGAAACCCAGTGGCAGGATCCTTAAGGGTTCACAACCATTCTGGATTTGCTCCTCTGCCAGTTTGGTGGGGAGGAAGGATGCAGCATTATGGAGCTTGGCCCAAGATTAGACCTGACCAGTTATGGAACTGAAAACTCTTATTCCGCTTCCTGACACGTGCCAGCATCCAGCACGCTTGTTTTATTTAGGCAAGGTAGTATCTTGCACAAGTGGATCCCCTCCACATGTAGGGTTAACCAGCTTCGGGTTGGGAAATATCTGGAGATTTGGGGGCCGGAGCCTGGGAAGGGGAGGGGCCTCAGCAAGGTGTAATGCCACAGAGCCCACCCTCCAAACAGCCATTTGCTCCAGGGGAACTGATCTGGGTCGCCTGGAGATCAGTAGTCATAGTGGGAGATCATTAGGTGCCACCTGGAGGTTGGCAACCCTCTTTGCACACGCAAGAGTGCCTGATCCCGCCAGGCTTCCTTTCTCCAAGGAGCAGCCGCTGTTTGCTTGACTCGGAGCTGCAGCACCAACATTTGGTCGGCTGCCTCCCCCAAACAGCACAGGCACCCGTGCCAAGGGAACCCTCTGCCAACTGCTCCTGTTCCATTTGCATGAGTGATGCAAGCCGGTGATGGAACTGGTTGGGGGTGGGGGGTTGCTCTCCAAAGACAGTAACAAAAGTCCATCTTATTGGCTGGAGCTTGAGTGTAGGCTGCAGGCAAGGTTGCCAACCTCCAGGTGGCATTTTGCCAATCAAATTTAAAATTGAAGGTTTCCAGCTGGGTAGGAAAAAAGAGGACTGGTTTGCTACTACTATAAATATTTTTTACAGTGTTCATGGAGAGCATGGAAGCCAGCATAATATAGAAGGCTTTTGCACCTAGTTAAAGAAGACAAGACTGGCTTGCTCCGAATACAAACACTTGAAATGGAACCAGAAGATAATTTACAGAAAATAAAGAAGTTGCTAAGCATTAGTTTACTCCCAACAGACATTGCGCTGTATCAAGAGGCTGACACACTTCAACACAATAGGATTACTCCTGAGGAAGATTGGGATGAAATGAGCTTATATCCGGGTGCTCACTGAGTATTTTGGACTTTTCCTTGTGATTTTGTAAAGCTTCACTTATAGTATAATGAGTATGATGGGCTTTTCCTTGTAATTTTGTACAGTTTTATTTGTTGTTATTTCCTGTATGGAAATCTGTGATCCCCTCTTGGTTTTTTCAACCTCCAGGTGGTAGCTGGAGATCTCCTGCTCTTACAGCTCATCTCCAGACTACAGAGATCAGTTCCCCTGGAGAAAATGGATGCTGTGGAAGGTGAACTCTATGGCATTCTACCCCACTAAAGTCCCTCTCTTCTCCAAACCCCTCCCTCTTCAGGCTCCACTCCAAAGTCTCCAGGTATTTCCCAGCCGAAAGCTGGCAACCCTTCCTGCGCTGCTTCTGAAACAACCCGGCCTTTCCCCTTTAAAACTCTTGCTGTTTTCCTG
Organism: Lepidodactylus listeri; assembly: GCA_029233225.1. NCBI lineage: Eukaryota > Metazoa > Chordata > Lepidosauria > Squamata > Gekkonidae > Lepidodactylus > Lepidodactylus listeri. The sequence continues at coordinate 30,586,661 of JARCFY010000019.1, read as the reverse complement.
ATTGTATGGTTTAGATATTTTGTTCCCTTTTACCTTGCACATCGCCTTGAATTCAGTTTCAAAGAAAAGGTGGCTCCTAAATTTCTCTCAGCAATAATAAGAAGAAAAAGAACATGGGGAACAGCCCCCCAACTAACCAGGGATTCAGTCCTCTGGGTTCCCACACTTCCCCTTTCAGAATACACACCTGGACCGCCACAGTCCGTTGTTTCATTTCATTTGTACCCTGCCCTTTTCCCCAATGGGCCCCCAACGCAGCTCACATAATTCTCCTCTCCTCCATTTTATCCTCACAACCAAACCCGTCAGATAAGCCAGGCTGAGAAAGTGTGACTGGCCAAAGGTCACCCAGCAAGCTTCCGTGGCACAAGTGGAAATTTGAAACCTGGACCTCTCAGATAGTAGCTCAACACTCTTAACCACTACGCCACACTGGGCCCTTACCCCCATCTGACAAACACTTCCAGCTGGAGCCATGTTTTCTCCACTGAGGACATAGAATTCTTGTGTTCAGCTTGGTTGTAGCAACCAATGTCCCTTCAGCTCTGGCGACTAACAATATGGAGGCTTCGGTGTTCTCCGCAGAAGAGGGCAGACATATGCTGGTTTGAAGGAGTGGGGGATACACGAGGGGATGTACTCCAACCATCCATAGTTCAGCTTCCACGTAGCCACTGTTTGGGTATACTGCTGAAGAACCCAGTGGAAGGAGGTGCCCCTTTTCAGAGCACCTACCCTCCCCATAGACAGAACCAGGGCTTGGTTAGGAACAAGAAAAACATGGCTGATCTCCTGCCAAAAGGAAAGCCTCAGTTGCACCTGGACCAGAATCATGTCTACTCAGAAGTAAGAGAAGATTAGCTAGACCTGAATTCAGTGGCAATCTCGAGACCTTTGGTCTCTGCAGACCAACATGGCTACTTGCTGAAACCATCTTCACAGAAGAAAATATTGTTTCTGATCGCCACCTTATGTTTGACCATTTGTTTCCGGGGCACACAAATATCCTACTTTGGGGGAATTTTTTGAACAGTCCATGTTTATTAATCGCAAGATGTTTGTATCGGATTTGGTGCCAGCCAGGTGGTTATGGGGAGGATATTCCTTGGGGAAGAAAAAGACCCTGTTGACATTTTCCAGTAAGTCTTAAGAATTTTTTTAGGAGGCCAGTGAGAAACGTCACAGAATTCTGACATTTGCCAGCAAATCTCAAGGCCAACCAGGGACCTCCAGTAGAGTTCATCTTTATTTACCAGGAGTGGATCATAATACTATTTACCCTGGTGATCATCTGGGGTTAGATTTCAAATGGGGACCGCAGTTTGGGCACTGCCAGATTTTTTTACTCACAAGGAAGTCCCACTGAGTTTAATGGGGGCTTCCTCTTAAACAAGGAGGAAACAGCAGCTGAAAGTCCGGCCATTCCCTCCCGCTTGAGCTCCCTTCCTATTCCGCCTCAGAGTACACTCTAGGCGGGCCTCACCTTGCAGCAACGCCCGAAGCTGCCATAGGCTGAGCCTCCAGAAGCTCCGATCCACCGCCCGAGCTTTCCTGCCTTGGGACTGGCCCCCGATCCACGACACCTCTTGTTGCTGCCACAGCACACAATTCACCAGGCGCCGGCGGAACTCTCGCCTGGATCTTCACCTGAGCCTGCAGCGCCAGCTCCGATCGCTAGAGGGCGGGCTCTTAAAGGGGCCGCGCTCCTCCTACCCGTGGCCTCAGGAGCAGAGCGGAGGCGAAACTCTTTCGCTCTGAGCAGGGGCAGATACGAAGTTTGCTTTAAAAAATGTCGCCATCTCGGGCTGGTTGTGAGCATGAACAGAGTGAGGGGGAGGAAAGGATTAAAAACAAACACCAGACGTAAAGTCAGAAAGTTTCCGAGTATGAGTGATATGTCTCCCCCCCAAAAGTAGCTTCTAAAAAGAGGGGGGCTCTGAGCATATGCAGAGTGCAAAACGCATTTTATTGAAAGCGGTAGAAGTGTAACCCAAACACACACCCAGTTTTTCCGCTCCTGGGCTGACACCGTGTTCTCCTGGTAGCTGGTCAAGAAAATAATATTCAATTCAGGACAAAGCCAGCTCCAGTCGAGAGCTCCTGGCCTCCAGCTTCTGCAGATGGCACGTGTACCTCCGTCTTTCATGTTCCCACCGAAGACTCTCCCCCAAGAACATTTTTAGTAAATGTAATGTCATTTGTATAGGGATTTTATTCTGGCAGCCAACTTTGGACTGAAGAGAGGAATTAATAATAAAAATAATAATAATAAAACCTGTAAATGCTAAGGGACACTTGTCGCAAACTATCTTAAGTTTCACCTGGCTTCACGTGAAAGAAGGCCTTATTCACCTGTACTTTTAGAGAGTCGATGCTTTTCAAGTCTATCTTTGTGCTCTTTTGTATTTCTGCAGATTTATGGCTATTACACATATACACCTGTTTCTGTCAAACCCCCCCCCCCCCCCCCGGGAAAGCTCAGAATGTTTAAACAACTACTTCCCTTTTCTTTATTAGGACAAGGGGATTTGCACGTTTGAAATGCACACTAACGTTTGGGCACCGCATGCGCGACTTGCGTTTTTGGGCTGTATGAAACCGCCCCTGGCTGCAAAGAGCGTTTAGGTTGGGGCTTTCTTTATTTCCCTAATCTGAAGTGCTTTCCTGCATCACCCACCGGCCCAATATAGAGACATTATTCCCCTACCATTGATATAACAACAGCTTGGCAAAACGTCTGAACTGCTTTGCTGCTGTAAATTGGCAGGGCCCCAGCAGTCTTCGTGGCATCAGCAACGATTAGTCCCCATCCCTGTCTCAGATCTATTTGCATGTCTAGAAACCCAAAACAGCTTGTGCTAAAGAAAGCAGCAAAGACCGTCAAAGAAGCCAAGGGCCAAGAGTGCAGGCAGATCCACAAAGATGAGCAAGTAACAGCTCGGCTGCCTTTTGATGACATTAGCAGACGACTTTGGAAAAACAAAGGTATGTTCTCTAAAGTCTGAGTGTGCAAAATAATAATGATAGGGGGTCATTTTGTAGAAAAAAAGAGGTGCAGGAGCTCATTAGCATAACTCATTTGCATATGCCACACCCCCTGACATCAGCAGAAGTGTGTCAGAAGGCAACACCCACCACTCAGGCTCCACCCCAAAAATCTCCAGGTATTTCCCAACTTAGAGCTGGCAAGGCAGCTTGACACTTTGACTAAAGACACTTTAGGTTTCCTTTGCTCTGGCAGGGAAGTGACCCTACAACAAGCATGGAAATGCAGATCAACTTAGTATGCTTTTGCTTTTTTCCACAGCGCATCACCATATGTGCCGGCTCCTGGGCTTGTTACCCCCGGAACGGCTTTCCTGCTTGAAATGACCCCTGGTAATAACCTACAGCAAGGATGCCAGCCTCTTTCGGCCACCGCTCTATACACACCACGGCAGTAATAACCACAACATTGAAGCCCGCTTTTGAAAATGCTGCATACAGAAATGTATTACTTAAATTTATTCCAAAGAATATATATATTATATATATACTGTTTCCACACTTATGTTTCCAAAAACATTACATGAAAAAAAACGTTTACGAAGACAGCATGAGGTCTACCTTGAAGCTGCCGGAATCAGATTACCCTGGGGGAGAGTCCCACGAGTGACGTTTTGCGGTGAGTCCCCAAAGAGAAAAGTTCTGGCTTGTGCATGAAGTAACAAGGGGGTCCAGTTGACGTTTCGGAGGTAGGGAGACCATCTGGAAATCCCGCCCCTTCAAGTCCCTTGAAACTTGTCGTAAAATTTACATTCCAAGTCTGAGGCCTCTGGGGTTAGGAGGGATCTTGGCATATTAAGTGGGTTTTTTTTGGGGGGGGGGGAGTTGACTTCTGGATGGCTGGAGACCCCCCCCCCCCGCCCCAACTTTCATTCCCAAAGAATACCCTGATTGGGGTCACCTGGTGAAGTTTGAAACCAGGTGATTTTTCATGGCTGGTTTAAAAAAAACACGAATCCGTGTCAGGAAATTAGCAACCTTCAATTTGCATGCATTTAAATGAATCAAAGTATGACAGCAGCAAGAGCCTTCTTCCTTCCTTCAGAACCCTAGAACCAAAACCGGGGTGAAAGTTTTCAGGCAGATGTTGCTAATGCAACCGATTCCACTGCAAACATTTGTCGTCCTCCTTCCTCAACACCACCAACCCCATGCTTCAAATCAAAAGCTGGTCTCTCTGCAGTTATTAGCCGTGATGGCTAAATGGAACCTCCACATTCAGAGGCAGTGTACCTCAGAATGTCAGTTGTTTGGAGCCAGGACGCTTGTTGCCTTCATGCCGTGCCTGTGGCCTTCCTGGAGGCATCTGTGGAAAACGGGATGCTGGACTAGAAGGATCAACCTGGGCCTCATCCAACAGGGTACAAAACACTCAACTTGGCAAATGAATGCTTAACGTATTAATTTTCTCTGGGTTTTTTTTTTAAAGCAACATTCATATTCCTTTTTAAAAAAAATTGAAACTTTTCTTAAAAAAAAATTAAATGTGAAGATTCTGGAAAGTTCAGATTCAAAACGATGGGAGACAAATGTTACAACTGTCACTAAACTGGGGAGGGGGTGCACAACACCTCCCCACTACAACACCTTGCTCTGGGGACGACTCAGGAGCCAAATTCTTTGTCCCACCCTACATTCACCTCAGCATCTGGAGTGCTGCCCCGCTGGGTCTTACAAGAAAAAAAAAAGGGAGGGGGAGAGGCCTTGTAATGGGCCAATAAGCAGAGAATGCCATAAAGCACACTGAAGAAACAAAAGTCCAGCTGACGGGTTGGAGAGATGTGAGTTCACCCAGATCTTCGCTCGCGCCAGAGAAATTCAGTGGGGCTTAACCTCCGAATCTGTACCCAGCTCTGGGACGCGTGTCTGTCCCTTTCCCACAAGGACCACTCTGATAGGCTCCGCCTCACTGCTCGGATTCTTTCACAGTTGTGGCCAAAGGGTCTATCAAAAACCATTTTGTGGTCTGCGATGGCCATGAAAATGGCGGAATCTGGGCGGGGGAATGGTTCTCCGCGGGAAGTGGAGCGGCCGTGGCAACATCTCAATGAATCTGTGAGGGCAGGCCTCCTGTCCAGAAAATCTAGAGCATTGTTTGGTGTTGAACAAGTGGAGATTCAGCTAAAAGGGGTCGTTCAGGGCCTCTAGACTGGCCAAACGGAGGGGCTTCTGCTTATTGGGATTCCCGCCACTACACCCCACCTCACCCAGTCCTTGCCTCACAGATGCCTCTCATTGGAAGCTGGTTCTGCAGCCCTGGACTCCATCCTACCCGGTTATCTCCCATGGCTGACCGAAGAGGCCCTCAAACGGCTGTTCTTTCCTCCAGTGGGCTCAGTTGTTGGAATGTCATAACCCACTACAGAAACCTTCCCTTCCTTGGGAAGACCAGCTCTGGCCATCCTCCCTCATATTCCTGGCTTTCCCATCCTGCTCTGCAGTTACAGTTTGCCCCAGAGGCCGTGACCGTATCAGGAACAACACAGCCAGAAGATAGATCCAGGTGGGTAGCCGTGTTGTCGGAGGAAGTGTGCATGCACACAAAAGCTCGTACCTCAAATAAAACTTCGTTGGTCTTAAAGATGCCACTGGACTCAGACTTTGTTCTAACAGAGCAAGCAGTCAAGCCTAGCACTCTCCCTTTAGCCTTGCCAAAACCTTCCGCCAAGACCAACGCAACCAAACAAAATGCATATTAGAACAGAAGAACATATGAAACAGGGTGGGGCGAGCTGTGTGGAGAAAGGTGGATGCAAAATTTCAAGGCCTGAAATCTAGATTTTAAAATTAAATTCGCAGGGACCTCGTTAGATACTCTAAAACACGATGCCTTCAAAACTTTTGATAAATTTACGAAAACACAACACAGGTACCTTGTTTGCCTTAAGCAGCCTTTCTTAAAAAACCCTTTCTAAAAAAATTTCTGAAGTGAAATCTGAGGCTGTCTTGATTTGTACGCCACAAGATTTACTTTTCTAGGGTGCCAGCGCAAGAGTTATGACTTTCAGAAGGGTATTCCCCCTATGCCTCTCTGTGAGTCACTGTTCTGGCTTTGCCCCCAGCTGATTCTATTGCTTCTGCTTTGAAAGAGATTGAATGACCCAATTATGCCTCATACAGAGATGAAGCAGAATTATATGCTGGACGTGGGCTGGAAAGGGAAGAAGCCGAAGCAGTGAGTCATGCAGAGATAAAGTAGGCAGCCTCCTCTCTGGGTGAGCTCACCAAACCTTTAAGTTTAGGATGGATTTGTTTCTCATGGGATGCTAGCTTGGTCTACTGTGACCCAGCACATGGACTGAGAATGACTAGTTAAAGGCTTTGGAACATGATCCAACAACAGTTAGGACCAGATCACATGAGACACCGGAAATCTCTGAGTGTACTGTAGCTGCAAAAAGCAGCGGCAGGGAAAAACTGTGGATCAGGTCAGACTTGCTGGGGAAAGGGTGTGTGGTTAACTTCCTCCTCATGCTTTTTCCCCACTGGGAATGCATCCCCCTCCCCCAGGCAGTTCTAGTGCAGAACGGGCATAATCAGGTCTTTTAAAAAAAAAACCATCCTGGGCTTGTTGAAGCAACACCAAGAAGCAAGGAGGGGAGGGATTTCCAAACGACGAAATGGCATGGAGGCAAGAGTTAAGCTTCTGTTTCCCCAGAGCCACAGCCCCGCTCTGTAACACTCCTCTTACAGAATAGCTGACCACTGGGTCAGACCAGTGGTCCATCCAGTCTAGCAGCCCGTTTCACCCAATGGCCAACCAACTGCCCTTAACAGGCCATCAAAAACAGGCTATTCCCCTCTTGTTGCCCCCTAGCTAGCACTGGTGTCCAGAGGTTTACTGCCTCTGAACATGGAGATTCCCTTCAGTTACCATAGCTAGTAGCCATTGATGGACCACTCCTCCACGAACTTGTTGTATCCCGCTTTAAATCAGTCTACGCTTCTGGCCATCACAACGTCCACCGCCAGGGAATCCCACCTTTCACTGACTCACCAAGTGAAGAGGTACCTCTCTATCTCTGTCCCGAATCTATTCCCCACCAATTTCATCGGGTGCCCCTGAGTTCAAGTACCCTCACAGCTGCTTTTGTTTGTTTTTAACAGCTAAAATGCACACCTTAGGGGGATCCGATGACGGATTCGCAGAGTCAGATCTGATTTGGCCCTAGTCACAACAACGAAGCCCCTGTCAGTTCCTATGCAGCTAACCTGCCTCACTGCGGCCTCCAAATCAAATGGGAAACGTGGGAGGAAACACTAGGATGCCATTCGGGATTGCTGGTGCGCCAAGCGAGTTTCAGAAGATTAAGAGAACGTAATCCTGCAGTTCTGTTCCAAAAAACCTTCTCCTTTTAAGGGTTTAGCCAATCAAATAGCTGCATAAACATTCAAGTCAGAGGAAGGTTTGCTTGAAAATGGACCCCCCCCCCCCGCACTGCCAAGTATATATATATTTTTTGCCTCTACCAGAAATGTGAACTCTCCCTCATCCACTGTTGCAGCTGCAGCATCGGCTCCTCTTCTGCATACCCTGTCAATACCTTGTGCCTGCTTCTGGTACAAATCTGGTCTCGAGCCGTGGCGCAACTTTTGGGCCAAATGTCCCCATACCCTGTGCTTTACAACTTCAGTTCCCCACCCCCACCCCCTCCACTCCCCTTGCCGCAGTCATGGAAGCCCTCTTCCACTTCGACAGATGAACCGAACGATGGAGGCAAAGGACGAGTCCACTCCAAAACGTGCCCCCTCCCTCCAAATCACATCCTCCCCCACCGGCCCTCCCTTCCCCCACCCCTCACAATGTGCGACGCGGAATTCCCGAACACTGTTTCCCTGTGGCGCCTCTGCTCACGAACAAAATGGAGTTGCTTGTGCTAAGGAAAGCTCAGCTTGCCTGCTACAGCAGGACGATGCCCAAGGGTTTCGCCATCCTACAACCGTGTTTAAAAATCAGAGATGAAGTGGCCAGCAGCCTGCATATTTTTTCCCCCTCTCTCTCTACAGGACATTGGATGGGTGCATGGTGGTTGCAGGCTCCCCTAAAGATGGGGTGGGTGGGGGGATGAAGCTAAGAATACCTCCCTTAATTGTAAGACTGGAGGCGGGGGGGATCCTACCCCCGTCTCTGCTGCCTATACTTATAATAATGTGTTATACCCCCGGCCAGCCAGGCTGCCTAAGGGGGTGGGGGACAGGAGGGGGATTAAAACCACATGACACTCAGCAGCCAGAGAGAAGAGGGAGCCAGCTCGTTCCCCCCAGCCGAGCCCACCCCCAACCCCCAGCTCCTGGCAAGTCTGGGAGAACTGAGTCCTTGGTGGGCTGGCCATCACACCTCGGACCCTGGCACATCGTAGCTCGTGTCAGAGGCTCCGGTAGAAATGTCCCGTCGGTGCCAGCCTCTACCGGTGCGGAGGCTCCTTTTTCTTCTGGTGAGGCAAGTGGGCCTGTGGCAAGTGGATGTGTCCAATCAGGCTCAAGGGGGAGCCCACAAAGGGAGCCTTGGGATGCGAGGTGGCCAGGGTCGGCAGGCAGCACTTCTGGGGAGCGGCTGCCACGGGGATGGGGAGCACGGCTTCCGAAGGGATCAAGAAAGCTGGTGCCAAGCGGAGCTGGAAGACCTTGGGGGCTGGCCCATTCTGCACCGGCACGGCTTGGGCTACGGTCGGAGGAGCTGGAAGAGCTGGGGAGGTCGCCGGCTGTTCTTCACAGCTGGGGCTGGGCTGCTCCGGTGTCTTTTCTTTTTCCAGCTTCAAGATCTCCTGCAGTTTCTCCAGCTGGGTGCGGCGGAGGTGGGAGAGCATGCGGCTGTGCTGGAACGACTCCACAAAGGTCTCGATGGGAAGGTCCCAGCATAGGAATTGCTCCATCTGCTCCTGTGGACAGAGGGAGGAAATGTCAAGGAACCGTTCGGGATTGCTGATGCGCCGGGCAAGTTTCAGCGATTGCCTTGGTCTGCTCTCAGCCATCTGCAAGGGGAAAAAAACCTAACTCCTGCCTCTACTAGACCTCACGCCTCACAAGCTATTGTTTAACCCTTTCCTCTCCGGCCATTTCCTTGTAGGAAAAACACTCTTGTGATCTCCCTTGGGGGCCTGCTCCGTAGTTAGACTTTAGCTCGAACAACAGTTAAACACAGTAAAAAATACTAATAGTTGCCAGGCGCCCATCAAGAACAAGCAATCAACGTAGCCGGGAGAATAACACAGCCGGTGGGACCAAAACTGCTCTCCTGATGGACAAGGGAGAAAAACATAGAAACCCTGCCCCCTTTGCCTTCATTGGCCAGTGCAGTGCACTGCGGGGAAAGGAGGCAGGATCTCACTGCTTCCATTACGTGTCAGTTTTACCACTGGCTTTACACTCATTGGCTGGAACACTGGGAGGCGGGAGCAATTTGACTACTCACCGTGGTATTGGATAAAATACCACCCGCATCCACCACCACTTATATTTCTGTGAACTTATGGGCTAGAAACTTACTGTAGAGAACCGAAAAGCGGAAATTCAGGGAAGGGGGTCTGGAATAGCCCTGAGAGAGCCAGTTCCATAGTTAGGGCCCTGACGCACCTCAACTTTGGCCTCCACGCCATCCAGCTCAGACTGCAGCCTGCTGACAGCATTCTGCGGGGTCCACTTTTCCATACACGCCCCTGGAAGGGAAAGAAGAGCCTTAGCCTTTGCACAGCAGCTTCACCCCCCCCCCCTCCTCACAGGCAAGCGTGGTCCAGGGTGGGAGTAAGTTTGGTTTTCCGCACCAGCCACCACCCAACATGGGCCAAATCTAAGGTTTCTGGGTCCCACCAATCCAGACAGGACAACAGTGGCTTCAACCTCTGGAAAAGCCAGTAGGATGGTTGCCTGGTGCTTGGATTCTGTCGCTCCGACATGCAAGTGGGGACTGCCATAATGGAGGACTTCTCCATATTAGAGAATTCTTTGCACACAGCAGCGTTTATTCTAATGGGTAGCCCAGGCTAGCCTGATCGCATCAGATCTTGGAAGCTAAGCACGGTCAGCCTTGGTCAGTAGTTGGATGGGAGATCGCCAAGGAATACCAGGGAGGTGATGCAGAGGCAGGCAATGGCAAACCATCTCTGAATGTCTCTTGCCTTGGAAACCGCGCCAGAAAACAGCTGGACACATGTTGTGCAGCAGAGGAAAGAAATGTGCGGGGGACACTCCATGTGATTGGGCATTCCGGGTTCGTAGTGAGAAGCTACGTTGTCGTTTACAAATAAATGAGGGGGGGGGGGGGAAATAAAAGAAATGGAAAATGAAGATCAATCTTCTTTCCTTCTTGCCTGTTAGAAAACGGTCTTCACGCCAGTGGCTCGAATATTACCTTGCCAATGAGAAGGGAATGGGCTTAATCTTCTCCTTGCCATACTAGATGGCTATGTTCAGGGATGGGTTTGTTATCCTGAAGTATACAATCCAGACACAAGTTTACAGGCTTGGCCTGGGAAGGAACCTGTTTGAGCCCAGAACAGCTTTAGGCTTAACAAAAACACCTGCAAACTCTGAGAAAAGTTTTAACATCCGGCTTCAGCTCTTCAAATTAACTTCCTGCTGGTACTACACCCCCAAACAGCTAAATAAGACAAGACTCTCCCACAGCCCCTTATGTTGGAAAAATTGTGGCCTCACAGGCTCATGTTATCATTGCTGGTGGGAATGTCCCAAGATATATCCTTTTCGGTGTGAGGGTATCAGTCAAATTAATGAAATACCTCTACTCGGTCTGCCTGTTAGTCCTGAATTGGGTCTTCTTAATCTGATGACTCCAATGGTAGGAACAGCAGCTCTCAAAGAACTAATCTAGATTTTACTAGCTGCAGCAAGAATAACAATAGCAGCAGTTTGGAAATCGATCACGTCCCCATCACTGCAGGCTTGGCACAATAAAATTTGGGACCAATTCATTCTAGCGAAAATTACAACTATCACCCAACTTTCAGATAGGGATCCATCCTGTGCATCCTTGTGCTTTGAATCCACTTGGTTCTGGTTAATTCAGTATATGACGGAAAAGAATATACTTCCAGCTAACTCAGAAGCTTGGATACGCTTCTGAACTAAATCTGGGTTACAGGGTTGTTAGGGTCTCTTATAGTGAACAGGCTTAACTGCAGTTATAAATACCTTTTTACTGTATTTAGTATGTCTGCATGATTGTTTCGGAGGGCAGAAATTTAGTTGTAGTAAAAAAAAAAGTGCTCTTTAATGTCTTGGTTGTTTTTTACCCTTTCTGTAGCTCAAATGTTGGTTACACAATATACTGTGTTATTGTTATTTGTTGATATCTTTTAATAAAACAATTTTTATTAAACAATAACCAAGTTCCCTTCAAGGCCAAAGAAGAGCAGGAAACAGAGACCCAGGGACTAGGGGGAAAGCCGTAGGCAGAAATACACTGGGGTAGAAGTTGAATTCCAAGGCTTAGGTCTGGTGCAGATGAACGAGTGATCCTGTGCATGTCCAGTGTGTCTTTTCCTTTCATTTTTGAGCACCCACCGTTGGGTAGTACATCTATGGAATCTGGAGGCAGGAATGTCCACATTGCAGGACTGGAGTAAGGGCTACAATCAGAGTTTACCATGGCTTGGCCTACACATTATGTGCTGCGTGCAATATGCTCTTTGCTGTGGTGTGTGTAAAGTGCCATCAAGTGGCAGCCATCTTATGGAGATCCCGACAAGGGACTTTCAAGCCAAGTGAGAAGGAGAGGTGGTTGGTCATCGCCTTCCTCTGCAGAGTCTCCCTTGGTGGCCTCCCATCCAAGTACTGACCCTGCTTAGCTTCCGAGATATGACAAGTTGGGGCTATACCTTGCCACCTTCCTCCCTCCCCCTTGCAGTGGTAACCAGTGTTAAATGAAACGGAGATGCAAAATTCATATAGGGGACATGGGGTGGGGAGCTGCAACTGGTCATAGATCCTGGCACGTGTCTCTTATGTTCTGATAGACACATCTTATTGTTTCATACCTTGTGGGGTACACAGGCGCGCACGCATGGCAAACTCATCTGCCAAATAATGTATGACATGAACCTCTAGAAATAAGGGGGTGCTGTTGCTTAGAAAGGCGGATGCAGCTTGGAATGTTTAGAGTCTCTGGGTGGAAGTGGGTGATGTGGCCATCACAAGGCTGCTGCTGAAATCAGTGGCCTTGCGTCAGTCTTGCTCTAACACCCCCCCCCCCCTCCCCAACATCTAGGGATGCTCCATACACCACGGGATAACACTGCGTCCTTGCTCCAGTTCCACCTTATTAGATGCCAGTTATGGAAGGCTGGGCAACATGCAAGTGTTTCGAGATATTACATCACAGAGGAGAAAAGAGACGCAGGGCTGCCATTTTCAGCAGCAGCCCTGCTTTTGCCACAGTGTCTGTTTCCAGCATCAGCACTGTTCCTTCGTGCAGTAGTCTTTGCCCTATATGTAGCTACACCAGCGTTACACCCCCACTCCTACATACAGACATTCAGGAGCCACACCCTAATTGGAAACCCCCCTGGCATGTGCCATAAGGCATGTGTCTTCCATTCACACATTACAGGCTTCCTGCCGGAAACAATGGTGTGCCCACAGTAAACACAACAGCCACGAAAAACATTCATATTTCTGACACCCTTCCACTTTTTGGCACAGTGGACAGGACAGGAGGGAGGCTCTGCCTGCAGAGACTTGGTATCCTAGGTGTCAGCAAGGATCACAACATAGGATCCATTGGTAATGCTCCATGGCTTAAGCCTGGAATGGATCGGATCACCCTAGAGCTCAGCTCCCGGGTATGTGCAATACAAAATATATACCGCTGCACATGCACAGAATTCCTTTTCCTTGCTGTTGCCGCAGCCAGTTGCATGCATCTGGAATTAGAGGACAGAGTTCCCAGGTTAGGGGCCATTGCTTTCCACAGGGTTAGCACCCAAGCAAAGCACCTCTTTAAAAAACCCACAATGCTTCCCTTGGCTGGTGGGGAGTATGAAGGAGGGGTTGGGAGGGGACCCCCCTCCTGTTCACTCACCCAGGCGCTGCTGCTTCTCCCGACACGTCTCTCGAAGTTCCCGCAGTTCCTGGTATTTGATGGCCAAGGAGGCCTTGCCGTTCTCCAGGCGCGGCTGCAGGGCCAGGTTCTGCTTGGCCAGGGCGTAGTTGGAAGCCAGGCGCATCTCCCGCTCCAGCTGCAGGTTCTGGAACTGCAAAGAGATCAATGAGATCCTTGGTTTGGGCCTACTTGGGGGTCTCAGCCGAGAGTCCCCGAACTTACTGTCCTTCACTACCATCCTGAAGAGCCGCTGTGCAGGCAGGAGATGGCTCACCTTTTGCAAGGGAATCTAGTTTGAAAACATTCCCACCACCCAGATCACCCGGATGGACAGGAAAGCCTCTTGCCATTTAAAGCCAGACTTGTCTCTTCAGCCATGTGGTCAGTGGTAGGAGGGGCGGAAGTCCAACATACTTTTGTCTGTGCATTTGGTCTGCCCTTGCCCAGGGGCTAGGGGTGTTTGAGAATATGCTGAAGGAAGTAGACTGGATCCCACGCCCAAGCTGCCTGCCAGTCTGTTTTCTGTAGGCCAGTTCTTGTGGCCTGCTCCGTCATCTACATTGTATGCGTACAGTATGATTGTTTTGGAAACGCATTTGGCTCCACAGAAACATCGAGCTAGAAGGGACCTCAAGGGTCATCTAGTCCGATCACCTGCACAATGCAGGAATTCACAACTACCTCCCACCAATGCTCCCTCTAAGCTGTGGAGTCGTGTGAGAAAAAATTCTACTTTGTGAGCTACTGGCATTAAAATTGTGAGTGAGTGATTTGGCTACTGCATGAATTAGTTGGCTCTGGAGCCATCCTTCCTGAGCTAAGACAAAAATCTGTGAGCCAAAGGCTAAAAAACTGTGAGGTAGCTCACACTAACTCATCTTAGAGGGAACACTGCCTCCCACCCACCCCCCATTTCTCCCAGTGACCCCTGCTCTATGCCCAGAGAAAGGCAAAATACCTCCAGGATCCCTGGCCAATCTGGCCTGGAGGAAGATTCCTTTCTGATCCCATAGTGTTGATCAGCGTTACACTGAGCAAGTAATAAAGAGCCATGAGTACCAAACATCCCTTCCTGCTCTCCCTCTCATGATCTGCCTAAATTCACAGAATCAGCATTCAGTGTTGCTGTCAGATGGCCATCTAGCCTCTGCTTAAAATCTTCCAAAGGAGAGCTCCCCACCACAATTTCCTGAGGAACTGTTCCGCTGAAGGAACTGCTCTACCTGTCAGGAAGTTCCTCCTAATGTTTCACCAAAAACTCTTCTGATTTAATTTCAGTCCACTGGTTCTTGCCCAACCTTCTGGGGCAACAGAAAACAACAACAATTCTATGCAACAGCCTGTCAAATACTTGGAAGATGGCTATCCTGTCACCTCTCAAGTCGTCTCCTCTCCAGGCTAAACATACTCAGCTCCTTCAGCCTTTCCTCGACTCTATCCCCTACAAAAAGAACCTCTCCAAAGCTGCATAACAATATAATCTGTAATGAAAAGCAGCGATCCAAAGCCACGGAAGAGAAGAGAGCCCTGAAACAGAAAAGGTTTGGTAGTTGACTTCAGAGAAGAAGTTTTTCCAGGGCTGTGGCACCACCACTAAGAAGTTCCTGCATCTACAGAAACATACAGGATTGTCTTAGCTTGTCCTGTGGATTTCAGGGTGGAGTAGGGATGAGTGGGAAGCCAGGACAGTTAAGAAGATGCCTGCTCAAGCTGCTGCTGGGATTTAGATTGGAAGCTCCTCTGGGCAGGGATCTGAGTTTTTGCATCGCTTGACTCTGCTAAGCAGCACGCACACAGACGGTTGTGTAACAAACACAAATCCTCTGCAACGTGTCTAATCAGAATGCTGCCTGCTTTTGAACACAAAAGAATTTCAGCATCCAAACTGTAAATCTTCAGGATTCAGGGTGAGGCTTGGGGCCCAGAAATGCAAGCCAGAGAAAAGGAGTCCTGTTGAAATAAATGAGGACGGTGCAGGACAGTTTTCCACCAGGTCATGCCACCCCAGCTTGATCCTGGGTAGGTCTTTGGGCCCCTCTCCAACACAGCTCTCCCAGTTTTACGGGACAACACCCATTTCATCAGCAAACAAAGATGAGTGGGGGGGAAATCACCCTGAGTACCCTGGTGAAATCCTTTTTTTAAAAAAAGTTAGACCCCCAAACACCACCTCCTTAACCTTTTATTTGGAGGTGGAGAGATCTTGGTTATAGGGATGCCAACCTCCAGGTGGGACCTGGGGATCACCTGGAATTACAGCCCCTCTCCAGGCTACAGAGATTTGTTCCCCTGGAGAAAATGGGTGCTTTGGCGGGCATTGTACCCCACTGAGGTTCCTGTCCTCCTAGGGTTGCCAAGTAGGATCTACTTACCGGCGGGGGGGAGTTGTTCTCCCCCCGGGGGCTCTTCTGGTGTGTGCGCTTTGCGCGCACGCCACAGCGACATGATGACGTCACTCGGAGGTGACGTCATCACGTTGGGGGCGTTGCCAGGGCAACGCTCTGGCAATCACCCCAAAACCATAGAGTTTTGGGGCGACTGCCAGAGCGTCGCCCTGGCAACGCCCCCAATGTAATGATGTCACCTCCGGGTGACGTCATGTCGTCCTCACCGGACGACTTCTGGGGCAGGGTTCCCCCCACCAGCCGAATGCCGGCCGGCGGATCGGGAACCCCTATAGCGGGGGATCCCCTGCCCCCCGGCCTGACTTGGCAGCCCTATGTCCTCCCCAGGCCCCACCCCCAAATCTCCAGGAGTTTTCCAACCTGGAGCTGGCAGCTCTCCCCACCCCCGTCCAGTGTTCCCTCTAAGCTGAGTTAGCATGAGCTAGCTCACGGTTTTTTAGCCTCCAGCTCACACATTTTCATCTTCGCTCAGGAAGGATGGCTCCAGAACAAACTAATGCATGCAGGAGCCAAATCGCTCACTCACAACTTTAATGCCAGCAACTCGCCAAGCAGAATTTTCACTCACAAAACTCCACAGCTTACAAGGAGCATTGCCTCCACCCCCCCGCTAGTGGCCAGAGAGGACCTAGCAAACTTATCTTGGTGCCACGGGCCTATTGCTGACTGACTGGGGCATACATGTTCTCAGGCCTACTCCACCCAATTCCACCAAGGAAATAATTGGAAGTTAGCAAGGCCTGTTTTTGTATAAGAACGTAAGAAGAGCCTTACTGGATCAGATCACTCGTCCTTCTAGGCCAGCATCCTGTCTCGCACAGCGGCCAGTCAGTTGCCCCGGAAGGCCAACAGACAGGGCAGAGAGGCCGAGGCCTTTCTGTATTAAGGGTTCCCACCTCTGGACATTTAAATTGCCATGGCTAATAGCCACTGCCAGTCCCCTCCTCTGTGACTCGGTCAAATCCCCCTTTCAAGCCATCAATGTAGCGGCCATCGCTATGCCCACTAGCAGCAAATATACCACAATTTAATTGCTCTTTAAATAAAGAAAAATATTCCCCATTGTCTGTCCTGAATCTTTGCCCATTAACTTCACTGGGTGATCCCTGAGGTCTAGAATTACGGAAGAGGGGGAGAAGTCTCCTCTGTCTACATCCCTCCACCTCACAATAACTATCACAAAGCCAGCCCTTGCCTTCAGCACAGAAGTTTTGTATGAATCATGGCTGAGTCAGACCTCGGCCCACCTAGCTCTGTATTGTCTGCTCGGACCGGCAGCGGCTCTCAGGCAAAAAATTCATTCCCAACCCTTGCTGGAGGAGAGATTATTATCCGGACACGCTGGGGGTGGGATTTGGGACCTTCCGCATGCAAGACCTGTTTTTGCTGTGCCTACAGCCCCTCCCCACAAATCTGGGCAGATACCACCTTCTACAAAGCCGGCCTAGGTCTGCCAAGATCCAGGTGAGGCCTGGAGATTTCCTGGAATTATAGCTCATCTCCAGACCACAGAGATCAGTTCCCCTGGAGAGAACAGCTGCTTTGGAAGGTGGACTATGGCATTGTACCCTGTTGAGGTCCTTACCCTCCCCAAACCTTGCCCTCCCCAGGATCCACCCCCAAATCTCCAGGAATTGATCAATGCAGAGTTGGCAGCCCTAAGCCAGCCCTCTGGCCCATTTAGCTCAGAACTGACTACTCAGGCAGACAGCAGCGCTCCGGGGTCTCAGGCACCAAGAGAAGTCTTTCTCCGTCCTGCTGACCAGTACTCCTGTAACTGGAGGCGCAGGCAGGGGATCGAACCTGGATCCTTCAGCCTGCAAAGCAGGTGCTCTGCTACCCATACCCTCGGCGGGACCGCTTAATTCACAGCAACAAGAGGGATTCAGAACAAGAAGAAGAGGTGTTTAGTGTTTGGAACCAGCAAGTTGGGAAAATACTAGCCTCCCGAGGGATAATGCCAAATGGTCTGAAACATGGGAGGCGATCCCCAGCATCGTGGCCACTCAATGGCCCCCTTTCTGATGGGGTGTCATGGCTGCAAACCCCCAAATCCTCGAAGCCATGGACAGGTTTGGTGGCCTCCAGTATCAGCAAGTGATCTCTTCCAGCCTCAGCTCCCATCCATCCTCAGTACAGCCAGCCCCATGGCACAAGTCTAGGAAAGGGGATGCGGCTCAGTGGTGGGGAATCTGCTTGGCGTGCAGAAGGTTGCAGGTTCAATCCCTGGCTCCTCCACTTAAGAGGATCAGATAGCAGGTGACCGGAAAGAGACTCTGTCAGTTAGAGCAGACAGTGCTCCTTAATGGACTATTGCTCTGATTGACTGTAAGATAAGCTTTAAGCGTTCAGGTGAGCTCAAGGCTGTGTTATTCATTGCCAAGAGCTAATGGACGTGAAATATTTAGACACTTGAAATGCTCCACCTTAATGTGAAGGATCCCGATGGATGTCACAGAAAATGCCTGAATACAATCTTTGGGGCCATATTTAATTGCCAGGGCTCAAAGGAAAACCTGTTTGTCTCCAAACAACACTCTTTTTTTTTTTTTTGAAATTTATACCCCACTTTTCTCCCCTAGGGGCCTAAAGCAGCTTACAACATCATTATCTCTGCCTCCCTTTTATCTTCACAACATCAACACAATGGGGAAGGTCAGGCTACAAGCATATATGACTGGCCCAAGGTCACCTAGTCATAGGGTTGCCAAGTCTGGGTTGGGAAATACCTGGAGACTTTGGGGGTGGATCCAGGAGAGGGCAGGGTTTGCGGAGGAGAGAAGCCTCAGCATGGTACAATGCCATAGAGTCCACCCTTCAAAGCAGCCATTTTCTCCAGGGGAGCTAATCTCTCTCAGCTGGAGATCAGTTGTAAAAGTGGGGGATCCCCAGGCCCCACCTGGAGGCTGGCAACCCTACCTAGTCAGCTTCTGTGATGGTGTGGGGACGGAAAACCTGATTTCTCCAAATTCCAGTGTGATGCTCTAACCACCACGCCATGCTAGCTGCCACTCATTCAGTGGCTGAATGTGTTCCACTCTGTTAAGCAGGAGGCACAGGGCCAATGAGACACTGTTCTCTGCCTGGTCTGCTGCCCTGACTAAGCCTCCAAGCAAACCACTATCCGACTTTTCCAGCTACCATCTTGATAAACCTGTCTCATTTCATATAAAGCGTGGTACAATTTAATATTGTTGTGATAATATTCAGTGGGCTTTCTCTGACCTCAAAAGGGCTGTGCCCCCCCTGGACTCAGGCCCTTTTGCCCCCTCTGATAATTCTGGAGGACACACCTAATAAAGGAAGACCATGGCCGGGTCTCTCTTTATTATGGAATTGGGGTGCAATCCGGGTGCATAGCTGAAATTGGGGTGCAATCCGGCAAAGTGCTTTATCCTGGTCTTCAGAATCCTAACTAGCACGTGAGAATGCTGTACTAGGAAGTAGCAGTTATCCCGATTTAACTGACAATGGGCGAAAAGCCGGGGTCTCGTATATGGGGCCTGGTCAACAGTGAGGTCTGAAGAAGCCAGAGAAAGCGTCTTTCCAAGATAAACAGACTAGACGGATGGTGGCAAGACAGAATCAAGTGGGCCCGCAAATGTTTGGGGGCCAGGGAAGGGGTTGGGGAATGCCTTGGGGGGGGGCAGCCCCCACCGGAGGCAAAACCCTCTTTGCTTTGTTTCCCTGCCTGTGGCTCCGGCTGTCGAAAAGGCGAAAAGAAAATCATACGCCATTTATGAAGATGTATGAGGAGCCCAGTGAGGGAAACGGCAGCCGGGCAATTATGAGGCAATGTCTACTCCCCCCTCCCCCCCACACAAAGCACAGTAATACATTTTGCTTGCCTGACCAGACCCCCCTTTTATGGGGGAATCAGTGGGGTTCTGTCGGGGTCCCTTGCAGCAAAACAGAGGAAGCAGGTGGGGGGGGGGCAGGCGGAGGGGAAGGGGGGAGGCGGAAGGCGAGCATTTCCCTGTTGATGGCTTCACCCAAGGAAGGGGGAGCAGGGAGCCTTGTTTCAGGATGCACCCCCCCCCTCCCGACAAGGCAAGACATCCAGGCCTGGCGACAATCACACCCCGCTGCCCAAATCATCCTCCCCCACACCAAATACCTCCCTCCCCAGTGACTGGCGCTGTCTTTCTCCTACAGGGCCATGAAGGTGAAAAACAGGGCCCGTTAAAAAGGCTGCCGTGAGGGGGTGGGGTGGGTTTGGGGGAATACAATGGGAAAAGGATGGCAACCTCTCTGGGTGATTTAGGAACTGGGGAGCCAGGGGGAGGGCAAGAATGGGGCACCCTGCTTTCGAGGGAGAGAGTGGGTAGGTGGGTGGGTGAGTGGGTAGGTGGGTGGGGAGCCCTGGCATCCTCCATGCCAGGTCGGAGAGAAAGAGGCAGGTGGGTTGGGCTCTTGTTCCAGAGGGTCCTACAGGCAGCCAAAGGGGGGGGGGGCTGCCTTGCCCAGGGAATGCCCAGGGTGGCTTGTTTTGTTTTGCTTTGTTTCCTCGCCTCGGGCCGCTGAAAGCAAAGCCGGGTTCCTGCAGAAAAAGGCCAGCATCGACTCCAGCAGCACCCAGTGCAGGCCCTGCCGGATTGGCACAGCCCCCCCCCCCCCCATGCCATGTTCCCACCCAATGGGCCTCGCAGCAACTACTGAGGCCCCCCGGGAGTGTCCACAATGCAGAGCCCCAAAGGTGGCTCTGGCAAGCATTGGTGTCCCTTAGTTTTTCCGGGGTGGGTGTGCGTGGATGGGGAGAGAGGGGGCTTGGATGATTTGGGGGGGGGGGGTCGCTTGGGGGCAAACGGGCGCCATCCAAAGCGAGCGAGCGTGCGATCGAAGAGAGCCTGCTCGGGAGAGACAATGCCCCTCGTGGGCCCGATCCCCTCTCCTCCCTCCCCCCGGGTCCCGATCCTGGCGGCAATTACCTTCCTGCTCAGCTTGACGATGCGCTCCAGCCACGTCTCGTCCCGCATCAGGGCGCGGAGCTGCGCGGTGCTCAGCGCCCCGAAGCCCAGGTCCACGGCCGAGCTCCGCGGGCCCCGGTCGCGGTCCATGATGCGGACGGAGCAGACGGGCGGCCGCACCTGGACGGCGATCTCGCACCTGCACCTGCGCCGCCGCCTTGGGCCGCCAGAGGGCGCTGGCGCAGCTCTTAAAGGGGCCGCCGCGTTCTGTTGTCTTCCGTCGGGGGCGGGAGGGGGAGCCGTTGGAGCGCCGTGGGGGGCGGGCGGAGAGAGGGAAGGGGCGGGGAGGGCGGCACAGCTACGCGGGGGCGGAAGCGGGATTTAGGCCGGCCGTGGGAGTCCCTTTCCTGCCCAGACAGGTGTTGATGCTCCTGCTTTGGGATTGTGAAATGAATTTGGGTGCTCCCGGCCATGTGCAGAGGGCCCTCTCTCTCACATCGTCACCGGGGTGACCTTCAGGCAGGCTGGAATGTTGCGGGAAAGGGCAAATGATCCAGGTATTGCAGCATCTTCCCTAATGGGAAAGCCTAAAAACATTGGGGGATTTTGACTTTAGACAAAAAGATGACTCTTTAGACAAAAAGATGACTCTTTAGACAAAGAGATGGGGTGGAAGATGACGAAATGATGCAAGAGGCGGAAAGAGAGAGAGAGGAAACTTTTTCTTCTTCTCTCAAATCAGTGTTTCAGGGTCACCTAAGGAAGTTGATGGCCAAAAGACGCAAGACAAAGAGGACAGATGCATGATTAACATGTGGAACTCACTGTCACTAGTGAGGGCCACTAGTTTGGGTGGCTTGAAAAGGGGATGAGAGGGCTTCTCGGAGGAGAAGTTACTCAATGGCTAGATGTGAAACCTCCATATTCAGAGGCAGTATATCTCTGAGTGCATATTGGGCAGGCCCTCTTGGAAGGCATCCGTTTGGTCACTGTGGGAAACTGGATGCTGGGGTAGATGGGATCTTTGGTCTTATTTCGACTTGGATACATCCTTCAAAGACTCATGTTGTGAGGCAATATGTTTATCTCTGTATCACTATTGCTGAGGAGTACCTTGTTGGCCACTATGGGAAAAGGTGGCCGACTGGTCTGATCCAGCAGGGCTGTTCTGATGTTCTTATGATCTGAGAAAGGAGGGATTTTCTCCTTCCTTTTCTGAACACTGCAATGAGTTAGAGTTGTAATGTGGTAGCTTAGCAGCATGTGGAAACCTTTGTGACAAATGTAAGAATGTGAGATAGAGGAGAATGCCCCAGAGCATGCGCAGAATGCCTCCACCTTCGACTGCCTTTGGGAGTACCCATGCGGGAGGTGAATTATGAAAGGTAGTAGTAAAGAGAGTGTCAGTGGTTGAATCCCTGGTTCAAGACTCACTGCAACTGTCAATGAATGGTGCCAACCTCAAGGTGCTGCCTGGAGTTCTCCTGAAATTACTGCTGCTCCCTTGACTACAGAGATCAATGCCTGTGCCCTCAGGAGGAGATGGTAGCTTCAGTGGGCGGACTGTGTGGCACCATAGAGTCTAGAAGAAATGGCAGTCCCAGAAAATAATATCACATCTCTGCTGAGCTCTATTCTCTCCCCAAACTCCACCCTTCTTAGGAAGTGCCCTCAGATCTCTGGGAACTTCCCAAGCCAGGATTTCCACCTGCACTGCGAATTTACCAGGTGTTTTTAGGCATGCTTTCCTCAACCCTCAGTCTCCCTTCCAATAACAGAAAACTGTTCTGGCCAGCTGACAGGGTTGTTGTAAATGGCTATTGATGCATTTGAAGGTATAATCTTTAAAAACAGCACACTTCTTGTGTTCAGCTGTTGATGATGGATGGGTTTGCATAGTGCAAAATGATGAAGCAGAGCCAGAGTTGGTTGCAAACAAATCTTGGAGGCGTTGATTCAAAGTCTTCCCACTGTTGTGGACGCAGGCTCTGGCCCAGTTACCTTCTACGCAGCTCCGGTCTGGTTCACACTAGTATGCGTCTCTCCTGTCTCCGTCACTCAGTAGCTGTCAGCCAAGGTTAGGGGAGCCAGCATGGCACAGTGGTTAGAAAGCTGAAGTCGGGCGTGGGAGACTTGGTTTTGAATCCCCACTCTGCTGCGGAAGTGTCGTAATGTATACAAGCATCTTCTTGGGCAAGTTTCTGCTTTGCATGTCTTTCAGTTTTGACCCTGCCGGGCTCCTGTATGGCAGTCAGTGGCTGAGCAAGCTAATGGAAGGCTGACTGAAATAAGGCCCAACTAGAGAGAGAATGGGCCAGAGAGCGAAATAAAATCCATTCTTAAGTTGAAGCAAAGCTGACGTGTCCTGCTGTTCACGATTAGGGTTGCCAGGTCTGGGTTGGAAAATACCTGGAGACTTTGGGGGTGGATCCGGGAGAGGGTGGGGTTTCTGGAGGGGAGGGGCCTCAGCATGGTGCAATGCCATAGAGTCCACCCTCCAATGCAGCCATTTTCTCCAGGGGAGCTGATCTCTGTCAGCTGGAGATCAGTTGTAAAAACGGGAGATCCCCAGGCCCCACCTGGAGGCTGGCAACCCACGATACTACAGGCAGTTTGCTGGGTGACCTGGGGCAGTCCCATGCTTTCAGCCTCCCCTACCTCGCAGGGTTGTGGTGAAAATAAAATGGAGACGAGAAGGTTGTGAGCCACTTTTGAGTCGTAGCTTTGGAACTCTCTGGATTTTTCTGCCGTCTATTGGAGACACCAAGGCATTTCCTTTAAAATGTACCCCTAAGCTTGCTAGGTGTGCACCATTGTTTTAATTATTTTTATTGATTTTGTTCAAAAGATTTCATCTCTTTTGAGTGCCATTCCTTAAGCTCTCTCTGCTTTTTAAGTCTTGAAAACTTACAGATTCTTTGGAGTACCTGAGGTATTTAAAGACGGAAATCAATCTAGGGCTTTGCACATTCGGGAATCAGCTGACCTGCTGCTTCTGGCCAGACATGCGTGCAGTGGTTTGTTTTGATTGATGTCACAGTCTAATAGAGTGACATCACAGCTTTGTGATCAGGAGCCAGCTGACCTAGGCCAAAGCAGAGCACAGAAACCACTGCTATGCTCTTGGGAAAACATAGCTCTTTATGAAGGGCAAAGATCACCTGCTCTTAAAACTGGTTGTTCTGGCTCAATCTTGCGGGAGAACTCCAGTGAAATGTTCAGCTCCTGGGCTCTAATGAGAAAGGCTCTGCAGGAAGAATGGGCCAACCAGTAAGTCAGCTATCCCAGAGCAACCTATCCCAACGAAGCTATGAGACAAGCTTATCGCTCCGGAGATACAGTGATCCTCCCCAAAGCAACCCATCTCCCACTGGCACTCAACACCATCGAATGACCATGCAGCCCACCTCACCCCCAAGAGTAAGTGAGGTCTTGAGAACCACCTCACCCCCGAGAGGAAACGACAGTAGCCAAGGAGGTTCACTTCTAAGAGGAAATGACACTGCCCAAAGAGGCTCATCCCTGAGGGGAAATGAGGGTGTTCAAAGTGCCTCACCCCTGAGAGGAAATGAGGTCAGGCAAAGCACCTCTTCCCGAAGAGGAAGTGAGTTCTCTCAAGGTGCTTCTTCCGTGAGGCAAGCCAGTGATCTTTCCCAGAATGCTTCTCCTCAGAAAAGAAGTGAAGCTGCCCGAAGAGATTCTTCTCCACGAGGGGCCAACCTCCCTCAGGATACCTCTTTGTGGAGAGGGAGTGACTTTCCACAGCCATTGTGCCAAAGGCAACCAAGCAAGCTTTCATGGAACACTTCTCCACTGAGAAGAAGCGATGTCCCTTCAAGGGCTTCGTCCCACCGAGAAAGTGACCCCTTGTGGCAAGAGAGTGGACTCTCCCACAGTGCTCAAGGGTGCGACAGTCCCCAACGAGGATGGCTAATGGACCGAAACATCTCACCCCCAGGGATTCTGGTCTACCGGAGTGGAAGATGTTCCCTCCAGCCAGGGCAGCTTTCCATGACCCCCAGTCGGATGTTGTTGGCAATGCAGCGAGCCCTCAATTCCCAGAGGGAAGAAGTGTCCTACTCACCACAGTGTGATGCCCCTCAGCCATCTGCAAAACGCTTCACAAGACCCATTGCCAACCCAAAGGATGAATCGACCCAAACGACTGATCTGAGGAAACTGGTGACTGAATCAGTACAGCGCGATTTAACTCAGCCAACCCAAAAACTCATCCGCAAATATGTTCTGAAAGATGCGTGCACTCAACTGGAGTCTGTCCATAGGCTGTCCTTTACAAAAAGTGAACCTCCTCAGGCAGAGTTGCTAACAACTGCCAAGGCGCCTCTTCAGTCAGACACCAGGGGGCCTGTTGAGACTTCCCTCCTGCCTGCAACCACCATCAAGGTTTCTCCTCAGCCAGAGATCAAACTGAGATATGGACCTTTCCACCCACAAAGCAAGTCTGAGTCCAGACGTGCACTCCATGAGGCGATGGAAGCAACCCGTAAGGATTCACTTTCTCCAGGAGCGGCACTACCTCACAGGGGGTCTCTGTCTACTGATAAGGACCCGAGAAAGAATTCCCTCCAAGCAGGGTCTGATCCAGCGCACAGGGGCTCCCTTCTAGCAGAGCCTGAGCTGAGGAGGAGCTCCCTCCAGGCAGGGCCTCCTTGTAACCAGAGGGGTTCTCTTCAGAAAGAGAACTGGTCAGCCTACAAGCCTGCTTTTCACCCAGAAAGTGAATCTGAGTTCAGATGCCCTCTCCCTATAGAGATGGAGGACACCTGCCCGCACACCCTCTCTTTAGGGTCTGAACTTCCCCACAGAGGCTCACTCTCCAGGGAAACCGAAACGTCTCTCGGGATTTCTCCGGGGCTGAATCAGGAATGTTTCCGCAGACTGTGCCCTTCCTCAAAGAACATGTCAACCCAAACGGAGCAGTTCTCCTCTGTGTCACCTTGCATGGAAGTCAAGCCAGTTGCCAGGCCCTGTCTTTATCCAAACACAGACGCAAGTCTCTGGGCCTCACCACGCACAGAGGTGGCCTTGCCCCCTGATACCATGCCTCCTCGGCCATTAGCTAAGTTTGGGCCACAGTCCCCTTGGTGGTCCTTACTACAGGCGGATACCTATCCTCCAGCTCCACAAGAGATAAGCAGAAGGATCTCTAACCCACTGGTTCTAGAGCAAAACACCAGCCCTCCACCTGCAGAATGGATGTGGCAGAAGCCCAGCAGCCCGAGAGGTCCGGAATGGATGCACAGCCAATTGAGCAGCTTGCTACCTCAGGAAATCATGGG
Source organism: Lepidodactylus listeri (assembly GCA_029233225.1). NCBI lineage: Eukaryota > Metazoa > Chordata > Lepidosauria > Squamata > Gekkonidae > Lepidodactylus > Lepidodactylus listeri. The sequence goes on along the minus strand of JARCFY010000019.1, from coordinate 30,560,947 downwards.
CCACAGGTCCAGCAACCCATCACTTCTGGACATGACAGAGTGCACATCTACCCGCCCACCACAGCCTCCAGGAGAGACACAAGAAAGGCTGGATTCTCCTGCAGAGTCAAAGATTGCCGGGGATTCTTTGAGGATGGATATCCCATATCAAGATGTGCCAAAGTCAGAAGAACCTCCAGAACAAATGTCCACAGCTGCAGACCCAGGGCAAGGTGGCCAGTGGCTGGAACGTGCTGGTCCCTCCCAAGAGACAGCAGACCTCATCAAATTATGGCGAGGGAAGTCAATTCTGAGGTTTAGGGCTTCTTTCATGGGTATGTGTTGTCTCTCCCAGCTATAGGCTGGGCATTTCCCTGAGCAGTGGCAAGGCTCCCTAATGAGGAGGCAGACTGGTAGCGCTTGTTTCAAACCAAATTCTCCGGGCACAGACTTTGTCGCCATCCCTGTGTTTGCAACTGTCCGGTCCCTGTTCAGCATAGAGCAAAGTGAGGCCAAAAGGGCGCAAAGACAGCATTTGCAATAGAGATTTGTTTCCGAAATAATGTAACTAGTGAACTGAAAGCCCCTCTTGTTAAATCCATGGGGATGATGAAAATGAATGGGAGTAATGTTGAATGAGAGGGGCCCACGGTGGCCCAGAGGTTAAAATGCTGAGTTGCAGATTTGGTAGCTCGGCAGTTCGAGACCCAACTGCCGCGTGATGGAGTGAGCTCCCGTCTCTGGCCTTAGCTCCTGCCAACCTAGCAGTTCAAAAGCAAGAAATTGCAAGTAGATAAATAGGTACCGCTTTGGTGAGAAGGTAACAGCGTTCTGTGTGCCTTGGCATTTAGTCATGCCGGCCACATGACCACGGAGAAGTCTTTGGACAGCGCTGGCTCTTCGGCTTGGAAACGGAGATGAGCACTGCCCCCTGGAGTCAGATTCAATTGGCTTTCGAGCAAGGGAAACCTTTACCTTAGTGTTGAATGAACAAGTTGCATTTCTTCCATGGTGTCTGATAGGATAAAAATCTCAAGAGATTGTAGATAAGGGAAGAGGAGCCTCCAGACGTGTTTCTATTAGATGTGTGCTGGGGAATTCCCTGTTGGAAACTTGCTGTTCTGGTGGGCTGGGTGGGGGCAGCAAGTTTGGATTGGGACTACAGTGGGTGGGTAGGAGGAGGGGGCTTTTTTCCTCTGGGCTGTTTTCCTTACCTGAAATGACTGTGGGAGCAGCGATTTGCCCCGTTAGGAAACAGCATGTAAAGAAGGCTGCAGCATCGTGGTCCTGATCTGAATCCCCCTCTCTTGTGGCTGATAATTGTGTTCCTAGTGGGGATCTTCAGGCACATGTCTGATAGAATGTCCTTCTGTCAGCCACAAGGAGATTATAGTGCATGAATCAGCCCTCGTGACACCACGGAAAAAATTAGTAGGCACATTGCTGAACAAAATCTATTGAGGAAGACTCAGCATGGGTTCTGTAAGGGAAGATCTTGTTTCACTAACCTGTTAGTGTTCTTTGAGGGAGTAAACAAACATGTGGACAAGGGGGATCCAATAGATGTTGTTTACCTTGACTTCCAGAAAGCTTTTGATAAACTTCCTCATCAAAGGCTCCCAAGTAAGTTCAATAGTCATGGGATAAAAGGACAAGTCCTTTTGTGGATCAAAAACTGGCTAATTAAAAGGAAACAGAGAGTGAGTATTAATGGGCAATTTTCTCAGTGGAGGGAGGTAAGCAGTGGGGTACCGCAGGGATCAGTACTCAGTCCGATGCTTTTAAACTTGTTTATTAATAATTTGGAGTTGGGAGTAAGCAGTGAAGTGGCTAAATTTGCAGATGACACGAAGTTGTTCAGGGTGGTGAGAACCAGGGAGGATTGTGAGGCACTCCAAAGGGATCTGTCGAGGTTGGGCAAGTGGGCCTCAACATGGCAAATGGGGTTTAATGTAGCCAAGTGCAAAGTGATGTACATTGGAGCCAAAAATCCTAACTATAAATACACATTGATGGGGTCCGAACTGGCGGAGACTGACCAAGAGAGAGATCTTGGAGTCGTAGTAGTAGTAGATAATTCAATGAAAGTGTCAAGACAGTGTGTGACTGCAATGAAAAAGGCCAGGGCTATGCTGGGGGTTATTAGGAAGGGAATAGAAACCAAATCAGCCAGTATCATAATGCCCCTGTATAAATTGATGGTGCGACCTCATTTGGAGTACTGTGTACAGTTCTGGTCGCCACACCTCAGAAAAGATATTATAGCATTGGAAAAAGTGCAGAAAAGGGCAACTAAAATGATAAAATGGTTGGAACACTTTTCCTATGAAGAAAGGTTGAAGCGCTTGGGGCTCTTTAGCTTGGAGAAATGACAGCTGAGCGGTGACATGATCGAGGTTTATAAGATTATGCATGGGATAAAGCAGGTAGAGAAAGATGTCCTTTTCTCCCTTTCTCACAATACAAGAACTCGTGGGCACTCCATGAGATTGCTGAGCAGTCAGGTTAGAACAGATAAAAGGAAGTACTTCTTCACCCAAAGAGTGATTAACACGTGAAATTCACTGCCACAGGAGCTGGCGGGTACAATCATGGACGGCTTCAAGAGGGAATTAGATAAACCTATGGAACAGAAGTCATCAGTGGCTATTAGCCACAAAGTATAGATAGGAACTCTCAGTCTGGGGCAAGTGATGCTCTGTAATCTTGGTGTTTGGGGGGGTGCAACAGTGGGAGGGCTTCCTGCCCCCACTGCTGGACCTTCTGAGGGCACTGGGTGTTTTTGGCCACTATGTGACAGAGTGTTGGACTGGATGGACCATTGGCCTGATCCAACATTGGCTTCTCTTATGTTCTTATGTTCCTAAACGAGGCTGAGCAGCTGAAAATGTTTCTTGCTCTTAATTCTCTTTAAAACGGGCCCCTTTCTCCCACACGCTTGAAAGAAATTGGGAAGGGGAGGTTCCTTGGGAGATGGCCATAATGCTTGATCATTTCATCCAAGGTGGTGACTGTGGAAAGTGCCGGCAAGTTGCCACTAACTTCTAGTGACCTGGTAGTTTCGTGTAATGGTTAGGAGCGCGGACTCTAATCTGGGAGAACCAGGTTTGATTCCCCACTCCTTCACATGCAGCTGCTGGTGTGACCTTGGGTCAGTCACAAGGTCTCTAAGAGTTGTTCTCTCAGGAGCAGTCCTTGAAAGAGCTCTCTCAGGCCCACCTACCTCACAGGGCGTCTGTTGTGGGGAGGGGAAGGGAAAGGAGATTGTAAGCCACTCTGAGACCCTTTTGGGTAGTGAAAGGTGGGATATAAATCCAATTTTCTCCTCCTACTACTTGGGGTTTCAAGGCAAGAGTCCAACAGTGGTGGTTTTGCCCTTCCCTACCTCTGCGAAGTGACGCAGGACTTTCTTGGCAGTCTCCCATCCAAGTACCACCCAGGGCCAACCCTGCTAAGCTTCCTAGGTTTGATGAGATGGGGCTAGCAATAGAAAGAATCAACCTATCTATTTCCTCAGTAGGACAAATAGCTCCTGGGAGGCATTTGAGATCGGGACAATGATGCAGGGGGAATTGGTGTACCCCTGCTCTAATCTGAATAACTAGCCCTTCTCCGGCTGCTTTGAGGATCTTTTGGCCTGCCATCCTGTCTTTTGAAAGCCTTAGGAGAAAAATCCTAGCCATGATAGTCCAATGAAACTTCCATGTCCAGAGGCGTTCTGCCACCCAATACCCAACGCTGTCAGTTTTGCCTCCTTTGTGGGCTTCCAGAATGGGCGACTGGCTGGAAACTGGACAGATTCACAGCAGACAAATGGGCTCAGTTCCCGCCTAGGAGGTGTGAAGGACTGCAGAGCACAAAGCATGCTGGGACGTCTGACCTGACCAGGATTGATCCGAAATCTAAACGGCACTCCTCCCTTTTGCCCTTATTAAACCCTCCCCCAATTAATTCAACAGCTGACCCCAGTGGTCTTTTACCAGCCTCCTAATATTTTGGGTAGCCTCTACCTTCTAGGAGGGCCAAGTTTGGGCTAGGCTACAGCCAACAAGGAAGGGCCCCTGGAGCTAAGCTGCTGGGTCATCACGGTGTTGTTTTAGGATCCAGATTTTTTTGGGGGGGAGATGAAAGCCCAGAGGGAGGCTAAGTCCCCTCCATTTTCTAGCCAGGGTCCCTGCCAGGGTAGTCCCAGATACAGAATCTGGGCAGTGCCAGTAGCCTGCCTGCCTTCTGATCTGAGAATCCTGGCCAATACCTTGTGCAGACAACAGTGGTCTGGCTTCGCTCCTGCTCCCGCAGTGCTGCACTGCAGTTTCTCATGGGTCTCTCTCTCTGTTCCAGAATTCTCCGACGAGATGTACACAAATGTTCTCTGGTGCCTTAAAGGTGGGTGTTTTTTGTAGCAAGTGCACTTCCATCTACGGAAAGACCAGCAGGGGAAATTAAAAAGCAGGGGAGAAATCCTGTTTGAGCTTTGCTCATGGCACCGTTCCCCAGACCTTGTCTTTAAATTCTCCTTGGCTGATGGCTTGTCCGGAAGATCTCTTCTTGAGATTCTTTCTTGCACTTAGAAAACGTTTCATGCTGTGGAGTGGCCGGGGATGGGTGTGGGGTTGGAGAGACAGGATGGATGACTTTGAAGTCCAGCCAACCCGTGAGATACATTTATGCAATAGACGAGCCAAATGTTGTTATTATTTACTCCTGGATTGAGATATAAACCAGGTAAGACATTGAGGGTTATGGAGACTTTTTAATTATCCCATTGTGGTTTGATTGACTGTCCTTATGTCTGTTGTGCTTCTCCAAGTAAACTTTGGAGGAGGAGGAAGAGGGAATTATCTTAACTGTTTGTTGGCTAGATAACTTTGTGGAGGATAAATATTTGAAGTGTCTGCAAACAGGGAAGAGGTTAGTCCAGATGTGCTTCCCAAGCAGCTAGGAACTTAGTCATAGGTCACATATTAACGAGCCCTCAACAGATTACACTGTGCTTTTATTTTAATTAGAGTTTGTTGAGTCATCATTTGTTGCCTTCTTGTTTTACCTTGTTAGCTGGATGGGGGCCCCACAAGGAAATAATTTTTGCCCCCCCCTTAAAATCACAGACACAAAAACAGTTTCACTGCTTGGAGGCTTGTCAAGAGATAAAAGGTGGTTTTATTGATTAATTATCTGGCATCTAACTGAGGGGTAAATTAATTGACCAACACTTTGTGACCTGGCAGACTGACCTCACTGTTTCTGTGTGCACAAATGTTCACTGTATTCAGATGCGTACAACCATCCTAAAATCTGTATCTCTAGTTATTTATGTCTTCTCAAACCTGCACATCTCCCAGGCAACTAGGACCCAAACATATACATCACAAAAAAAGTTTAAAGCAGCCACCTATTAAAGCTGCCATCAGAAACCTTATAAATGATATCCATGAAAGACCCCTGCTTCTAAAAAACCACCAGCCTGCAGAAGCATGGTTCAAGGGAGGAATTTCAGTTTTGCATTTGTAGGCCCTGACTTGGATGGCCCAGGCTAGCCGGATCTTAGAAAACTAAGCAGGGTCAACACTGGTTAGTACTTGGGCTGGAGACCACCAAAGAAGTCTAGTGTTGCTGTGCAGAGGCAGGCAAGAGCAAACCACCTCTGCTCATCTCTTGCCTTTAAAAACCTATGGGGCACCATAATCTGACTGTGACTTGATGGCACCTTACACACACAAAGCAGGAAGCTTCCGTTAACAGTACAGAGGAAGGCTTCTTGTTTGGGGTGTGACTCTTAACTGGTTTCCATCTCTTTCTGATTTTTGCCTTCTATCTGCTGTTCCCTCCAGCTTCATCCCCTCTGGGAATGGCTCCTCCCCTGGACCTGCCCCCTCCAGATGAAGAGGTAAGAGAAGCCCTCTGTGCAATGTGATCTGTAGCATTTTTATAGTCGAGTGACATCCAAAGTGTGCTGGACTGGTTTTTCCCTTGCCTCCACTCCCAAGGAGGTAAGGCCTATTCTCATGTCGGGATTCAAGACGCATTGCCTAATTTAAGTGAGAATATATTCTGGCTCCATTTGTAATTCATGTTGTAGTTTTCAGACTAGCTGACCTGTTAGGGAGGTACAGCTTTTGTTTTTGACTCAAGTGGTTTTCTCACTTTTGTTCTTTTTGTGATTATTCCCGTTATTATGGATGTAACACTTTGTTTTTCTTCCTCCATTTGGAAACCGTGCACGCTCTTAATCCCTCTTGTTGCATGCTCTGCTTGACTTTGATGATTGGAAAGCTCCAGTGGCTGTGAGATGCTTGGAGAGCAGGATGGACCAGTAGCCGGACTCTGCATAAGGCAGTTTTGTGTGGTCCTGTGACAATCCTATAGGTAAAGCATGATAATCTGAGCTCATCCTGTAGGTGGCAGTGTTGAGTTAGCTTTCACTCAGTCGGAATTCTGCAGCCTGATGATCGTTTGTCTGACTGGGTATTTCTAGCCCAGTACAGCTGGTCCCTGAAAATGTCCTGTCCTGTTTGAGGTAATAATAATAATAATACCCTTAAATCCGAGCAGGCTTCAGATTTTTGGGGCCCTGGGCAAGATGACTTCCAATGCCTTCTCATTTATTTGCCTGTGCATGCATACAGCCATGTATTTATTTACTTCATCTATACCCTTCCTTTCTCCCCTTTGGAGACCCAAAGCAGCTTACATTGCTCTCCTCTCCTCCATTTTATCCTTATAACATTGCTGTGAGGTAGGTTAGGCTGAGAGTGCACGACTGGCCCGAGATCACCCAGCATGGTAAGAGTGGAAATTTGGACCTGGGCAGCGGCTGGACCAACACTTGTCAGGGATGCTTGAGGCTGATCCTGTACTGAGCAGGGGGTTGAACTAGGTGGCCTGTATGTATGGCCCCTTCCATCTACATTTCTACATTTCACGCAAAATTACTGGCGCATGGCCAGTGAAACCTAGGGTTCAAAGAAAAGACCAGAAGGGACAATCCCCAGCCACCCAGAGTGGTGGGTAAGAAATCTTCCGCCCTGCAATCTGCATTACAGCTGGGGCAGGGTACCCCATCCCGATTTAGACTTTGATGGGAAAAAACAGTCTTGGGAATTGGGCCAGACCCCTCCCAAAATAAACGTGGCCTCCAAGGATAATTATAGCTCTCTGTTGGTAGCTTCTGGCCACAGCCTTCCCCTTCCCAGGAAGCTTCGCTTGAGAATCGCCCTGCCTGAGTCCTCTCAGCCCATCCTAACCTTTAAGATGCAGAGTCTGCCAAAACTCTCTTGTGTGGGCAAGCTACGAAGAGAAAGGGAATCCCCTTCTGTGGGCCAGAATGATCTGATGCTGGCTGACATGGGCTCCCCAAACATGGGCTCTTCCTTGCAAATTAACCCCCCCCTCCAATTTTTGCATTTCTGTAATTTTGCAAAATTACAGAAATGCAAAAATTGGAGGGGGGGATTAATTTGCAAGGAAGAAGCAACAGGGAAGAGTGGGTGCTTTAACACTTCCCTAGCTGCTCCCCCCCCCCCCCAAGACCTTTTCCCAGCCAGGCCATTCCCCCTCCCAGCTGGGCTTCTTTCTGGCATCCTGTACTGCTTCTGGAAAAGGCTAAGGTGGAGGCTGGGGAGGGAAAAGGCAAGGAAAAGGACATTCTGCCACTCTTGGAATTAAGTGCATGATGGCCGCTGGTACAGATGGTTTAGAAAGATAAATTTGTGGAGGAATTAGTCTTGTGCAGCTAATAGCTCAATGGAACATCCATGGCCAGAGGCAGTCTACCTTTGAGAGGTACCAGCTGCTGGAAACAGAGAGCCGCCATCTTCTTCATGCTCTTCCTCGGAGCTCCTAGAATTCCATCTGGCTGGCCCCTGTTGGGAACAGGATGCTGGGCTGTAGATCTGATCCAGGAGGGCTATTCCTCTGCCCCTAAGTCTTATATATTTATATAGCCCCAGCAGTACGGAACTGCCTCCCCAGGGAGGTGTGCCTGGCCCCTGTTTTCAGTTGAAGACAGTTTTATTTGGGACTGCACGCCACTGATTCAGTTTGCAGCCCTATTTGAGATTTTAAAGCATGGTTTTTTATGTATTGTTATAATTGTTGTTTTATTTACATTTTAAGCTGCCTTGAGTCCCGTATGGTAGAATGGCTGCTAATAAATGTTTTTTTAAATTAGTACATTAATTAATTCACAATGATGATTCTACAAAGCAGCATTTTGTTGTTGTTGTTGTTTGGTAGAAAGCTGGGCACTGTCTTCCCACCTCTTTCCTTGGCCATTTGCTGCTCTGATCCTACATGGGCTTCTGATGTTTTCTTGACAACATCTCCAATTGTTGCCTTCTGTGACAGCCCCACATACCTCACAGGGTCTCTGTGGTAGGGTAAGCCGCTCTGAGACTCCGAGTGAAGGGTGGGGTATAAATCCAATCTCTTCTCTCTCTTCTTTGTCTTCTTCTTCTGTTTCTTCTCCTCCTCTTACAAGGAAATTGGCCCTGCTTCGCCTCCGGGATTTCTATGCGGTGGGAGACACACAAGTTCGAATGCCATCTCTCAGGCCTGCCTTTCCAATCTCCCTGTTTCGTCCCTTGCGCTGGCCTTTTCTGTTTCCCTCGCAGTTCACGGGAGATGAGTCTGCAGAACAGCTCAGGTTATTCAGCAAGCTTTGCAAGACCCCAGTCTGTTTGCGGGCCATGATAATTTGCTAGACTTGAAGCGCCAGGTGGCCAAGATCTTGTAAAACAGACTACAGCAGCTCAGTTATAGGGATGTTTCTTGTCTGGCTCCGAAGTTGCTCCTTTAATTATTGGCTTTGCCTGCGAGACATATACCAAATGCTTTGTTTAGGATACACAGAGAGAGTAAGATGCAAATTACTTCAATCTCCTGTTAGGACGCTCTGACCTGGATGGCCCAGGCTAGCCCAATCTGTTCAGATCTCGGGTGCTAAGCAGGATCGGTCCTGGTTAGTACTTGGATGGGAGACCACCAAGGAAGATGGTTGCTAGCATTCGAAGGCGATGGAAAGCCACCTCTGGTCATCTCTGGCCTTGGAAACACCATGAGAGGTTGCCACAAGTTGAATGTGACTTGATAGCATCTCACACACACACACACACACACACATACAGAGTGTTAGAATGGATAATTGTATATATAAATAAAATAAATAATATATAAAATAAATATAATAATAACAATAGTAATAATAGCAACTGTAGGATTCCTGGGTACATATAAAAACGATCCATTAAGAATTCCTGCTGGCACTGCCCACAACCAGTCACCCCACCCCCTTTTTACCCCTTTGTTTATGAGCTGTTACAGCTCAGCGGCTCGGGGATTGATCCACGCCTTAGGAAGTCCGTGATTTAAATCTTGCCTCTGCCACTACATACCCTAACCACTGAGACCCAGCCCCCTACATATCTGCAATTCAAGAGAAATAATAGTAGCTTGCCTTCCAGGGCTGTTGTAAGGAGGACTACAAGATAATGCCTGTGAAATTCATGAACACATGAAACTGCCTTATACTGAATCAGACCCTTGGTCCATCAAAGTCAGGACTGTTTGTCTGCTTGGACTGGCAGCGGCTGTTCGGGGTCTTTCGTGTCACCTACTGCTAGATCTTTTAACTGGAGATACTGGGGATTGAACCTGAGACCTTGTACATGCCAAGCAGATGCTCTACCACTGAGCCGCAGCCCCACCCCCCAAATATGTGTAAGAAACGATGCAAAGTGCTAAGGATTATTAGTAAACAATAGCACTGCACCCACCACTGCACTGCTAAAACCGAATGGTTGTGTATCTAGCCCTGAGTTCAGATTTAAGGGCAGTCTTTTGCATATACCTAGGAGAGCATTTGCTTCCTTCCACACTATTCATCATACTTCTGAAACAAGGGACTGGTTTAAAGGAAGCACCACACTCTGTACATGCCTAGAGGCACCCAGTTGGGGAGATTTCTGGATCTGGGGGACTGTGCAGAGGCCAAAGGCTCTTCCTCCTTCCGTACAGTTTAACATTTCCCGAAGTTAGGGGCCACCTCAGAGGTGCTTTTTGCTGATGATTTCTGAAGTTGATTCCTGGTTTATATTCTACACTGTGTTCCATATATTCTGTGCATGCTTTGGGGCACTAACTGCTTACTTCTGAACCTTAACTTGGCTCAGAGGATGCAGTATGCACTTTGCACATGCCCAAGAACACTTGTAGTTACAGATTTGTAAAGCCAGGGGCCCATTCATAAGCCTGCACTTCTGCCCTCTGCACATGCCCGTCCGGGGAGCCCTGAGCGTAATTGTCTCAGTCAGGAGGCGCTCCGCACTTTGCACATGCCCCACTGCGCGCTACCGACGCTGCTCTCCGTCCCGGGTTGCGGTGCCGGCTGCTCCCCCGCCCTTCCTTCCTTCCTTCTTTCCTTCCGCCGATCACATGAGCGCCCTACCCGCCTGTCTGTCCGCAGCCTTCGTCGGCTGCCCTATTCCGGCGGCGCCGGCCTGGCAGGGGCTGAGCGAGCGAAGGAACCTCGCCGGCGGCGGAGGAAGCAGCGGCCAGGAGCTCCGCCAAGCCGAGGGTGATGGTAAGGGGATGGGCAGGAGGAACCGGAGTGACTGGCGCTCCGCGGGGGTCGCACGCCCTTCGAAGGGCGGGCGGAGTAGTTGGGAGGGCGGCGGGGGTCTGGGGCGCCGCTTCGCTGCGGCTCCGATGCCCCTGCCGAGCCTCCCGCCGGCACCACCTGGTACTCCAGCCCCCGGTACGGCCAGGCCCTTGCCCTGGTTGGCCCGCAGAGGCCGCGCTGGGGCGGGAGGGAGTTGGCGGGGTGGGAGAGGGCGCAAAGCCCTTAGAAACCCTCTCGCCCTTAGAAACTCACTTCGACCCTGAACCGGTCTTGCAACGCGGGCGCTGGCAGACGGCAAAAATAGTCATTGGAAAGGAAAGAGACCCGGAGCATGTGCGGAGTGCCTTTTTTTGTCATGGTCGTGCCAATGAGGTCTGGTCTCCTCCCCCTGCATAAAGAAAGCAAGAGGGGCTTCGAAGCCAGAAACTGTTATCTGGGGGCGGTGGGGGGGGGGGGTTGCTGCTGTAAGAGCTGGAAGCAGCAAAAAACCCTAAATATGTCAAGATTACTTGATAAATAAATTACTTATTTAAAATTGAATTGGATTCTGTGCCAGGTGCTTGAGAAGGATCTGGGGTGACCCTGGCCTGGTATTTCATTCATATCTGAGTGCTTACATCTTTGGGCACAATGGGATGAAACCATGTTCTGCAAGTTGGGAACATAAAACCACAACCTCATTAGCATCAGTAACAATCCAGAGATTGGCTGTGTACTGAAGCTGCAGTCTGATACACATTTAATTGGGCCTAAGTCTCTTTGAGTCCTACCCTGAAAGGTCCAGGCAAGCCTGATCTTGCCTGACCTTGGAAGCTAAGCAGGGTTGACCTTGCTTAGTACTTGGATGGGAAACCTGTCCAGTGCTCCCTCTAACCCCCCCCCCCTACTGAGCAGAATATAATTGCTGTACTCTTAAAATGGGCAATGGGCAGTGCAAGACCCTGCGAGGCTCCAGACTGCTGCTGAGAGGGGCTTCCTGTGTTAATGAGCGGCCACTCATATGTGTAGTTTAGAGGGAACAATGGAGACCGCCAAGGAAGCCAGGGACGCTATGCAGAAGCAGGCAATGGCAAACCATCTCTAAACAGTCTCCTGCCTTGAAAACCGTATAGGGTCATTGTCACTCGGCTGGGACTTGACAGCACTTGCCACTACCACCACATCTCTTTGAACACTGTGTGGCTTACATCTAAGTAAATGTGCGCAAGATGGAACACAGGCAATGCAATCCTGCACACAGAGTTGCTTCAGTTGAAACCCGTTCAGGTCAGTGGGCTAAGACTGGAGTAAAACTCTGCATAGGATTGTGCTGGGAGAGTCCTCCAAACAGCAGCAGAAGTGACAGTCTAGAAATGGAAATACCTCCTTCTGCTAAACCTGAGTGCAGACTTTCAGTTAGATGGATGATAGATTGCCGTGTTGATCTGAAGCAGCAGAACAAAGTTGGAGTCCAGTGGCACATTTAAGACTGACAAAATTTTATTCGGTGTATAAACTTTTGTGTGCAAGCACCCTTCTGCAGATACAATGAAATGGAAACTATCAGTCCATGCATGTAGGTAGAAGGTGAGCCATAAATTAGCGTAAGCATAATAAAAGGTGTTTAACAGATGCAAGGACCAAACAGGAATAATTTGTTTGGGTTTAATTCTGGGGGGAAGCATACTGAAGGAAATAAATATGTCTGAATTGGACATTAGTGTATCCTTAATAGTGGGATGCTGAGAGTGATTAACTGAGACCCTGCCAGTTTGATGTAGTGGTTAAGTGTGCGGACTCTAATCTGGGAGAACCAGGTTTGATTCCCCACTCCTCCACTTGCAGCTGCTGCATGACCTTGGGCAAGCCATAGGTCTGTCACAGCTGTCCTTGAAAGAGCAGTTTCTGTCAGAGCTCTCTCAGCCCCACCTACCTCACAGGGTGTCTGTTGTGGGGAGGGGAAGGGAAAGGGGTTTGTAAGCTGCTCTGAGACTCCGAGTGAAGGGCAGGGTATAAATCCAATCTCTTCTTCATTACGCTCCATCCGTCTCCTCTCAAGCATGGAGGCGGCCTTACAGCATCATCTGCTTGATGTGGGGTGATTGGCTGTGTAGAGTTATCTCCCGTCCCCAGACCCTGTCCCCAGACCCTGTCCAATCTACCATTCTAAATTACTTGAATTCTACTATTCAAAGTTTGTGTCCAGTGGCACCTTTAAGACCAATGAGGTTTTATTCAAGGTATAAGCTTTCATGTGCATGTACACCAGTGATACAAATCAACTTTGAGGTCATCAAAACGTAGAAAATAGGGGGGGAGACTCCTATCCTTTATGGGTATTATTTGCCTCCATGCCATGAAAAGCTTCAGCTGTCCGTTTTTATAGATTAAGTCTTCATTGAAGGACAGGACTCTCTCCAGGCCTGCTGGCAACCTTAAAAGGACATCACAGCTAGGACTGAATTAAAATCGGTAGGCCATTGGCAGGAAGCGTGGTTTAACAGCGGAAGAGGATGATTACCCCACATGTATATACTGGCACTGGTTCTTCTCTCCTTCTTCTCTTTACCCTGCTGTCTGCCATTACTTTTTTCCTTCTCAGATAAAGCGTTTTCTGAAGTACGAGTTGGCTCCCTTCCTCAAGGATTACGCTCCCAAGGAGTATTTCCGCTTTGTGCCATCGGAAGGGATCCAGAAGGCCGAAGATGTGGGAAACACGGAGCCCAAGATGTTCTCCAGCATGGTAAGGACCATCCCTGATGACACCTTGGTTGAAAAAGAGCAGAAGGCCTTCCATCGCCCGCAGCCCCTCGACTTGCAACAGCAGCACATGGCTGCCCTGACCCCGGCAAGCTCTTCCCGACCCAGAAGCCCCTGGGGCAGGCTTGACCCCTATGACTCGGCTGAGGTAAGGTATTCCCCCCGTGGCTCTCATTTCTACCCCATGCTGGGCTCCCTGTTGGTGACCACTTCTGGAATGTGGGTATGGAGTTGGCAACTATCCTTGAAATGTTTTGGTGCTTCTTTTTGTTACTCAAATGGAACCTTACTTCATTTAGGAGGTGAGAGAAATATAGAGGATTGGAAGCCTTCCTGGCATCAGACTCGTGCCGAATCAAATGTAGAATGACGCAGAGGTCATTTGAAAACCCACAAGTTGGTAGTGATAGTTTCTTTGCTACCACTGTGTCTGCTGAACCTCCTCCAGCAAAGCTGTTTAGGATAGCGTGTAGTTAGATTCCCAGCATGGAGTCAGACATGGATAGTGATTCGTTTGTAAACTGATGTTTTTGGAAGATTCTTTGCAGATAAATCAGATGCAGTTTGAAGTGGACTCCAGTTTGGCTGCACATTTCAGTAGCGATGTTGGGAGCACTATGTGGGGTTTAGGAGTAGTAACACCACATTGGGGACCTCTGGCCTAGCCCATTAGATGGTTCTGCCCAAGCCCCACGAACACACCTTTCCCCCATGAAAAGCCAGGGTCGTACAGCCTCTCTCTGAATGTTATGATTTCTGTAACAGGAGCATTTCTTCTTTCCCTTCCTCCTGGTCTCCCTCTTTCTGCTGTCCTTTAGGATGACAGGGAGTATGTGGGGTTTGCGACGCTCCCCAATCAAGTCCACCGGAAGTCTGTGAAAAAAGGCTTTGATTTCACACTCATGGTTGCAGGTATGGGGGTGTGGGGGGCATATGTGTGTGTGTGTATGGGTGGGATTTTCCTTTCCTTTGATGCCCTTGAATGTTGCAGGCTGCACTTTCTTTTGTTATACTTTGAGGACAATTTCACGGAAGGTCAACAGCAGCTGGCCAAATGGAACCTCCTTGTTCAGAGGCAATATATCTCTGAAAACCTGTAGCTGTGGAGGCAGCAAAGAGCAGGAGAAAGCTGTTATCAGATGCTAATTTGCGATGATATTTATGACGAGGAAACTTTATGTTTTTCAGTGTCCAGGTTGATTAGCCTGTCTGTTTTATTGTGATTTTCTGTGTTTTACTGGAAGCTGCCTTGACTGAATCTGGAGAGCTGGATTTAAGTAAAGCAAAGAAATAGTGTCCATGAGGATAAAGGCTCCATCGACCTGACCTAGCAGGTGCTAGCTAACACATGACAATTGATGCCACAGTCAAGCAGTCTTTCTTGATGGCCACAAAACTCTTTGTTGTGCTGTGAAGATCCTGGGAATCAGCTGCGCCATCGACACAGCCCGTGTTCTACCTGCATTGAAAATGATGGACTCTCCCCAGAGCATGACCTGCCACTTTGGCACCAGCCCTGGCTTCCAGTATGACTGTTTCTCCGAAAGCCAAGTTCTTAGTTCGGTCTTCCTTACTTTCTCCTTTCTATGCCCAGTGACATAAGAACTTAGGAGAAGCCATGTTGGATCAGGCCAGTGGCCCACCCAGTCCAACACTCTGTGTCACACAGTGGCCAAAACTCAGGTGCCATCAGGAAGTCCACCAGCGCGGCCAGAACTCCAGAACCCCTCCCATTCCCCCCCCCCAAAAAACACCAAGAATACAAAGCATCTCTTCCCCAGACATAGTGTTCTTTCTATACCTTCTGGCTAATAGGCACTGATGTCCATCTGCTCCATATGTTTATCAAGCCCCCTCTTGAAGCTGCCTATGCTAGTAGCCTCACCACTTCCTGTGGCAGTGAATTCTATGTGTTAATGACTCTTTGTCTGAAGAAGTACTTCCTTTTGTCTGAAGAAATTTACAGTGGCACCTTTAAGATCGACAAAGTTTTATTCAAGATATGAGCTTTCGTGTGTGTTATATATTGGGACTGAATTATCCCTGATTGAATCACCCTAGAGACTGGCTGAGCTTGGAGTACAAGAACAATAGCTGATCAGGACTCTGGAGTAAACCAGTCAAGTAGTAATGTTTTGTAAATAGCTTATCATGGGGAGCGGGTGTGTGTGTGGTGGAGTGTTTTGCATACATATAAGCAGAGTTTCTTTTCTTGTTCTGGCTTAACTCACTTAATAAACTATGAGCTAATCACTCTACACGTCTGAACCCAGTATATTTCAGTGTGCATGTGCACAAAAGCTCATACCTTGAATAAAATTTTGTTGGTCTTAAAGGTGCCACTGGATTCTAAATCTGTTCCACTGCTTCAGACCAACGTGGCTGACCAACTGGATCTGTCTTCCTTTTATCTGGTTTAAGCCTGCTGCTCAATTCCATTCAGTGCCCACGAGTTCTTATATTATGAGAATGGGAGAAAAGTACTGCTTTATCTTCTCTATCCCATGCATAATTTTGTAAACCTCTATCATGTCACCCCTCAGTTGTCATTTCTACATACTAAAGAGCCCTAACCTCTTGAACCTTTCTTCATAGGGAAGGTATTCCATCTCCTTAATTACTTTAGTTGCCCCTTTCTGTAATTTTTCCAATGCTGTAAAATCTTTTTTGTGTTGCATTGACCAGAACTGTACATAGTATTCCAAATGACACCGCCCGCACCATAGGTTTATACAGGGGCACTGGATCCCATTTTACTGCGTGGCAGTGATTTGTCATCAGAGAGCTTTCGTCTTGAGAGTTTTATGTTCCTTAGTGTTCTTTTTTGTTGTTGTGTATACCCTAAAGAGATGATGGTAGAGAGGCAGAAACTCTACAGCTAGTTTTAACTGTCATTCTTTGTAGTACACAGTGCCAGCTGTAACGTTTAGTTCCCAGGATAAAAGTACCGTTTGAAAGATGTTTGCCTGTCTTCTGTCTTTTGTTCTGTCTGCTGAATTCTGTTTGCTGCTGTGTTTCTCCCAGGAGAGGCCGGGCTGGGGAAGTCCACGCTTGTAAACAGTCTCTTTCTCACTGACCTGTACAAGGATTGCAAACTCCTAAATGCAGAAGGTAAGCTGGCTTCTCTGAACAGTCCTTTTACAAGAGAAAGCTGAAGGAGGAGGGAAAGCTGAAGGAGGAGGGAGGTAGTCTGATGCAGATGACAAGTGCCAGAGGGCCCTGCCCTGGCCCAGCCTTCTAGTCCAGTTCTATTCCCCCCTCCCTTCCAAAAGTGCAATTTTGAAATTCCTTCCTTGATGTTTATAGATTGGTTGTGAGCCTGCACAATTATAAATTGTCTGGGGAGAGTGGAAAGAGAGAGATTAGACAAAATTGGATCAGAAAAGGATTAGACAAAAATCGCAGCGGATGAGTCTGTCAACAGCTGTCAGCCATGATAGTTAAATGGAGCCTCCAGGTATAGGAGCAGTTATACTGGATGCTAGATTGTGGAGGACAAACATCAAGGGAGAGCTGTTGATGTCATGCCTTACTTTCAAGTTTACTTTCAAGCTGACCTCTGCTGGAAACAGGATATTGGTCTACATAGCCTTGCCTTGGTCTGATACAGCAAGGCAGTTGTGATATCCTTGTTAAAAAGAAATTAAATATCCTTTTTAACAGCTAAATGGAGCCTCCATGTACAGAAGCAGTGTACCTCTCAATATGGGTTGCTGGGAGGAGCCAAGGCAAGGAGTCCTTTAGGCAAAGGGTCTTGGGCTTGCCACACTGGCGCTTGAGAAGATTTGGCTGCGAGCCTCCGTCTTCAGTTTTCAGATGCTGGGGTCCAAAAAGAGGGGAAGTCTGCTAGAAGAACCTGGCTGTCCCCTGTCAGAAACAGGATGCTGGAGTAAGACACTGCCTGGATTTTTGGCCTTTTGGGATGTATGTCGGGGTGTTTGTGCAGCCATTGCACCTGCCTCTTTGTGGGCTGCTTCCCTGCCCCGTTTCTGTCCTTTTCTCCCTGTGGCTAGAACGGATCCTGCAGACGGTAGAAATCACGAAGCATGTGGTGGACATTGAGGAGAAAGGCGTGAAGCTCCGCCTTACCATCGTGGACACGCCGGGCTTTGGGGACGCCATCGACAACACAGAGTGGTACGTCCCCCCCCTCGGAGAGAGGAGTGGAATTAGCCCTGGCAGCTGGAAGGCAGAGCCCTGGGCAGGGAATCCCATTAGGCCTTGCCTGGAGAGCCAATTTGACTTCTAGACAGAAGCCAGAGTTGGGATAAAAATAATCTGCTAGAGACAAAAGCCAGCTGGCTGCCGGGCAGGTAAATCCTCGTGAGAGGAGACATGAGACTGGCCCCAGCAGAGTTTATTGTGTCCCCCAGTTTCTCATGATGTTGAAGGGGGGCGTATGTTCCTCAGCCCAGCCGTAGCTCTAATCTCACTGCCCTGGTTATGGTCACCTTCCCACACCCATCACAGCTCCCTTCTCCATGCAAGTGTGGCTACACTGTGGGAGGGAAATTGTGTTTTTCTTGCACTCTTTTTAGCCCCATCACTGCTGGTTGGTCAAAAAGGAATAAGAAAAAGCCACTGTGTGGTTGGGAGGGTCTCTGGGTTAGGAGGAGGACCTGGGGAAGGCAGCAGGGGCTAATTCTCTTCCATTCTGCTTCTTCCACCGCCTTCATATGTAGCTCTCATTTGGGAAATGGGAGATCAAGGGCCCTGGGTCACTGGAGGGGGAGGTAGACCCTCTGCCAGCCCACAGGCCCCTTCCACCGGCCCTGAGTTGGCACCCCAGCACCTCGTTTTGTGGAACTTCAGCACAGCCTGTGTGGTGGAACAGGCTTGCTCCAGCCTGCAGCCCATGTTCCACCCTGCCCTCTAAGGTTCTCCCAACATCTGGAGAGGCTTTTCTCCCACTCTGGTAACTCGCCTGCCCCCCCCCCCCCGACCTTTGTAAGAACTTCCAGCTTCCCTTCCAAGTTCTGAGGCCTTGCCTCTGTGTCTCCCGTTGCCCAGCACCTGGTCACCTCGGGGACCATATACCGCCTAGTGCGCCCCTGGAGGAATTGCCACTTGCCAACTGACTGCCTTCCCCCTGGCGCTCCTTTTAAAATAGCGTGTCAAAGATGGTGGAGGTCTATGTAGCACAGAGAAACATTAGGGACAAAAAAGAGGGGGGGACTTAACCCTAAAACCTGGGATCAAGAACCTAAAAAGGTAAGTCTAACAGAATAGAGGGCCAACAATTAAAACTTACTGTGTATAGTATAAAAAGATACATGTATTTATTAACAAACAAATTGTGTGCTAAATTCTGGTATTTTTACATGATGTGTTTGGGTCCTTATATGTTCTTTAATTCTTTGTTAATAAATACATGTATCTTTTTATACTGTGTACAGAGAAACACTACCAGCATCAAAAGTTATAAAATATTTATTAAAAAGAAAATGTTCACAAGCATACTTTTAACATAACACCAGATTGAGCAAGGGATTCAAAAGAAATTGGTAAAACCCAGTTCCTCTGTCCCTCTCTTTATACATGCCCTATCAGGTGTTAAAATACTAAAATACAGGATAGGCTCCTTAGCTTAGGAAGTTACAGCTCTCTACAGAGTAACCTTTACCTTGAAGCTTTCTCCAGCTCTTTCAGGCCAGCACATGGTTAAATGGCTGCCTCCTCCAGCCCTCAGATAAGAGTTCTGTTTGCTCTGATGGACTCAGCACCAAAGAGACCTCCTCCTTGCTGCAAGGAGTTTTTAAAATTATATCTGTTTCTCCACATACTGACCAGGTCAGGCTAGTCAGAGAAGCTTTTTCTGAAGATTCTAAAAATATCCTTCCTGAAGTGTCTCTAGTATTTAATTCCTCCAAATCTCTGTTCCCTGCTTGGAGAAGGGGGACAGCTTGGCCCACCCATTATTTCTCCTGCTCAAGGCCGGCCTTAGGGCCTTTCCCCACCCCCCCACCACAGAGCTGCCCTCTCCACTGCTGGAGACCTGCCCACAAGGGACACCCCCCGGCCCCAGTGCCCGCCCACCTGCCCGGGCTCACAAGCTCTCCAGCCCCACCAGCAGCTACCTGCACCAGCTGGCCGCAGCGCCTACAAGTCTATCTGCATTGGCCCAAGGCTAAGTTTAGTTATTAGCCTGAATGGAAAGCTGCATTCAGACATAATGGTAAATCATGGTTTGCATAAAGCACACTGTCTCCTGGTTTGAGTCTCTCTCAGTCTCTTCACCGCCCCGTTTGCCAGCTGTGCCCCTAGGCAGCCGCCTAGTTGGCCTAGTGATAGAGCCGACCCTGCTCCTGCTAGATCTATTAGCATTTGTATGAAAATGGGCTGAGGTGCATCTGGAAAGCAATTGAACTGACTTCCTTCCACCCCTGCCTGTTCTCTGCCTAGAGCGCGGGGGGGGGGGGGGGGGCTTTTAAAATTCAGAGTGAACCTCCAAAGGGGAAAAAAAGCATTTCTTTACAGCCTCCTCCTTCCTTTTCTGGTTCCCTCCCCAGCTGGAAACCTGTGGCTAATTACATAGATCAGCAGTTCAAGCAGTACTTCCGGGATGAATGTGGCCTGAACCGGAAGGACATCCAGGACAACTGCGTCCACTGCTGCCTCTACTTCATTTCACCCTTTGGACATGGGTATGGGGAGTAGAGGGGACTGAAGCCCAACCAGGCCAGCCTTTCCTTTTGGAGCAGGGCAAGCAAGCCTTGGCTGCAGTAAGGCATCCTAATGAGTTTCTAGCCGATAGGGGCCCCATCTGCACTACAGCACTGTATCCCTTGCATACTGCTGTAACTGCCTTGGCTTTGCTCAAAGAATACAGAGGTTTGTAATTTGGGGGGAAAATGTCTCTGTTAGCGATCCTCCCTCCATTTCCTCACAATTTCCACAGTTCCAGGGGAAGAAGGCATGGCTGTTCCTCGTATTTCAGCCTGTGGTATGGTTTTGCAGGTCAGGCTTGGAGGCAGAACTCATGCACTTGGGAGATCACGGGGAAGGTTATCATGAGCTAATGCAAAACAGAATAAACAACTTGCATTTACATGTCCATTAATATGTGACCTTGGGGATCTGCTATTGAAGGCCCTGATATTTAAAAAGTAGTTGTACATGTATCTGATACAATTTGGTGCCTGTGGTGTGGGGGATCAAGGATTTAATACCCCCTATGCTGTTTTCCCAGTTGAAATATCACGATGGGTAGCCATGTTGTCACAGTAGAAAAAAGTCCAGTAGCACCTTAAAGACTAATAAAATTTGTGGTAGGGTATGAGTTTCATAAGTCACTGCTCACTTCTTCAAATACAGCTGTATCTGAAGGAGTGAGCAGTGACTCAAGGTGGTACTGGACAATTGAAACATGACATTTTCAATTGGAGTTAGAGTTAAGGTAAGGACTTCTCCCTCTTTAGAACCACAACACTAGTCCACATGCTTGCCCTACCCTGGGGCTACTTTTTGCAGCTAAATTACACACCGGGAATCCCCAGTGTCTATGTAGCTTGTCTTGAAGTGCCTAAATAAACACTGCATTATCTTAGTGTCCTCTCTGGATTCACCACGAGGATTTTCAGTCAGACGTGTTGAATGTGTTCTGTGATCGAAACTCAAATTCTAGGCATGTAGAGGCCTAGTTCAGATTGGGACCAGTTTGAATGGAGAGAGGTAGTGTCAGCCTTCACTGCCAGCCATTTTCCCAACCAGAAACAGACTCAGGGAGTTGCTTTTCTGGGGAAACCCATATGTAACCATCAGTACTGTACAAGTAGGTTTCCCCAGCAGGCCCTGATCCAAATTGGGCTTCCCCACCTGCTTGGGAATAGGGTCTGAGCGCTGAACATTTAAGGTACGTCAGAATGAAAGTCCTTATGTTGGACTCAGGATCATGTAATTTATAGTTAGCCCCTAACACGTGCCTAATAAACTTACGGAATATATTTGATAACTTACTAAAATACAGTCCCAGTGCAAATGAAAAATGATCACCAGGCATCAAGTTCTTGCCTGTCCTCCCATGGCCTTTATGTTTCTTGACTGGAATAACAGAACAAGGCTGTCTTGAACAACCTGATTTTTAGTCTGTGTGTGTGTGTATGGGGAGGCCCAGTTTGTGATTTGTGCAGAGTGCTTCACTGCGTCTCTTGGCAGGCTGCGGCCCCTGGATGTCGAATTCATGAAAGCTCTCCATCACCGTGTGAACATCATTCCAATCCTGGCCAAAGCTGATGTCCTGACACCCCATGAGGTGGAGCGGATGAAAAGCAAGGTGAGGGGAGGCCATGAGAACAAATGTGGATACCTTCTCCCAAGACGAGGCAAATTAGACACATTGCTGCTGCTTTTGGTCTGGACCCTTTGTAGTCATGTTCCATTGAGCCCTCAGCCTGCAGCAAATGTGGAGCTAAGTCATGATTGAGCTTTGTCAGTTACAGGCATCATTTTCCCCTTCCAGATCCGTGAAGAAATCGAGCAATTTGGCATCCGGATCTACCAGTTCCCAGACTGTGATTCAGATGAAGATGATAGTTTTAAGACGCAGGATCAGGCCCTTAAGGTGAGGGGGGAGCCAGGACTCCTGGTTTTGCAGTTAAACTGTAAAAAATGGCCGAAAGCTTGATCTAAAAAATCAGGAAAGACAACCAGGAAAACAGTGGAAGGCAAAAGGTTGCCAATGGTGGTGTCTGGATCCTCTGTAAAATGGAGTGAGCAAGTAAGGACAATTCCAGACAAAATGGTGAATATGGAAGCAATTGGTGGAATAGCATGTTTGAATGGTGGAGGTCTACGTGGTACAGAGAACAATGACAAACATTAAAAATTAAAAGATGTTTATTAAAAAGAAAATGCCCATACACATACTCTCAAGCACAGTAACAGATTGAGCAAAGGATCCAAAAGAAAAGTGTAAATATGCCATTCCACTGTCCCTCACTCTATACATGCCCTAGCTGATGTTATTCGAAGGCAAGCTCCTTAATTTAGAAGTTACAGAGATTCTAAGGTTTCCGCTACTTTGGAGGCTTTGTTTGCCCACATTGCAATGGCTGCCTTCAGCAGGAGTCCAAGTGAGAGCTTCATCTGTCTGGATGGAATCAGCAAAAAAGAGACCTTCCTCTCTGTGCCAAAGGGTTTATTATCTCTCTTTCCACACTGTCTTTGTGGATCAAAAAAGCCTTCCCTGTAGTCAGCAGGAAGATACGTTCTAGCCTTTAATCCCCCACAACTTCTTTCCTGCTAGGTGCAATTGTCTTCTAGCTGAGGGTATGACTTGACCATCTCATTGTATCCAGCCAGGGAGCAACTAGTATTTCTAAACCCTGGCTGGGTGGAGCTGGAGAGCAATTGACCCCCCCCCCCCCACGCACACAGCCTGTTCTGCTAAGAGAGTGGAAAACTTCTAAAAACTCAAGGTGAAGGTTTTGTACTGTCCAAAGACTCCAAAGTAAAACACATCTCCACATGGGCTATCAGTGCTCAGGGAAAAAATGTTAGGCAAGCATTGCCAGTTGACTCCAGAAACTAACGGACCATCCACCTTTGAAAGTGGACTTCCACTGTTCTATACAGTTCCTTGGATTCTGTGGACAGTAAAAATATATCTGCACTGATTTACCTGTTTGTTTCCAGGCACAATGCAAAGTTCTTACCCTGAAGGCTCTAAATAGCTTGGGGCCAGGGGACTTGAAGGACCGTCTCTTCCCATACTCTTCAGCCTGCCACTTAATATCCTCCTCCCAAGCCCACCTCTTAGTGCCCCTGCCTGCAAAGGTGTGGTGGATACTGTGACGAGGATGGGATGTTTTCATTGGTGGCACCTCACCTTTGGAATGCCCTCCCCATTGAGGCTAACCTCACTGTCCTTTTCGTCAGGTCACACAGGCCATATCATTTCTGTTCACCCAGGCCTTTCAGTGAAGGGGGTCAACCTTTGTTAGCTGTCTTATGATCTACTTATAGCCCCTGGGCTGTTTTATGGGTATCATTTTTGTCTTTATGCCCCTAGCAGGCTCTTCCCTTGTTTTTTTTTGGAGGGGGGCTGGCTTTACTGTTGATCATGTTTATGCTGGAGTATGATCTAGTTGTTGTATTGCTTTTGCAGCAGGGTCTGCCTTGAGCAGGTTCCTGGGCTGTTGGCCTGTAGATTTTCTTAAGAAAATAAGTAACTGTAAAAAGTAGACTTCTAAATTAACCACAGGAGATGCTGCTACCCGGCAGGTATGCCTCTGACATTGCTGTTCTCTTCCAGGAGAGCATCCCTTTTGCTGTGATTGGCAGCAACACAGTGGTGGAGGCCAAAGGCAGACGGGTTCGCGGGAGGCTTTACCCGTGGGGCATCGTGGAAGGTAACTGAGAGCTCATTCCCATATTCCCGGCTTGTGGCTTGCTGTAGATGCCTTGCAGTAGAAATATGGGCCATGCCCACCATTTGCAGGAAGCAGCAGTTTGGACTGCATTTTGTTCACAAGATTCTTAGGACCCTCCGAGAGGATTTTGAAAGCACACTATAGGCTGCCTGGGGACAGGAAGGTCGGGAGAGAATGGCTCCATTTGCCACTTTCATTTTGTATTCCACTGGAGAGGAAAGATGCTGAATTTGGCAAGGATTGTGCTGTATTTACTAGCTCTGACCCAGTGGAGCATTCACAAATAGCATGGCCAACGTCCCCAGTGTCAAGGGAGGGGCTGTGGCTCAATTGTAGAGCATCTTGCTTGGCCTGCAGAAACTCCCAGATTCAATCCCCAGTATCCCCAGTAATAACAGACAGTAGGTGATATGAAAGTCCTCTGCCTGAGACCCTGGAGAGCTGCTGCTAGTCTGAGTAGACAATACTGACCTTGATGGACTAATGGTGTGATTCAGTTTAAGGCAGCTTTGTGTGTGTTCACGAGTGATCACCCCACTGACCATTGGTATCTATTCCCATCCTGAAGAACCAGCTAGCTTTAGAGCTATGATAATGCAGTTCTGCTTGCTTGGTGGGAGAGGAGAGCCATGCGCTCAGGACCTGTTTTGCCCATGCAGCTTCTCATCTGGCTAAGAACCTGCATACAAAAGCCCTTTGGTGTGCAGACAGCACCTAGCAGGATGAGTGCCTTCAACTGCAATAGATGGCTACAGATAAGTAGTCTCAATTTATTTGTAAATTAAAGTGAATTAAGTATTGCCCCAAGAGCCTGTATATGAAGCTGGAGAAATGATTTTCTGTAGAATTTGGAGAGAGGCGGGAGGGGAAAGCAGTCAATTGTGCCTTTTGTGGGCTTTTCTGTAAACCCAACACAGGAAATTTGACTTGCACGAAGACAGCCTGTTGGTCCATCTGGCTCAGTAGTCTCCTCTTTCTGGCAGTGGCTATATGGAGGGCCTCCCCCCATTATTTCCAGTCCACTATCCGAAGGTTGAAACTGGGACTATCTGCTTAGGTGTTCTGCCACTGAGTTGATGTCATTCCCAGTAAGGAGGTGCTGGAGTCAGCTTTTGTAGGTTTGTCGAAGCTCAGTCTTGACTCCTCTGACTGCCAGCAGCCCTCCACAGTTTCAGGCAGAGAAAAGTCCTTCCCAGCATTTGCTGCCACAACTCCTTTAGGGGGAGTTGATCGAAACCAAGCCTGGGACCTGCTGCATATGGTATTGCAGGTGCTCTGCCCTAGCATCCGCATCCCTGATGACCCTACTGAACCTCTGTCTTCCCCCGGCCAGTGGAGAACCCCGCACACTGCGATTTTGTTAAACTACGCACTATGCTTGTGAGGACTCGCATGCAGGACCTGAAGGATGTGACTCGGGAAATGCATTACGAAAACTACCGGGCGCAATGCATCCTGTGGATGACCCGCGTGGTGGTGAAAGAGTGGAACCGCAAGTATGTCATGTGACAGGTCAGGGATGGGGAGGCGGGGGAGTTTTTTGGGCGCTGGCTGAAGAGGGAGGGGTGGCAGAGGCATGGCAGTTGGAAATGCAACTTGGGATGGCATCCCCCCCTTCCCCATAACAACGTTATCAACTCCCCACCAAGAGGCATAAGGAGGAGAGGTGGTCAGTGTTATTTTAAGAGTCCTCATATGACGTCCCCCTTCCACTTCCTTCCCTTAGAGGCTGGGTTGTCCCTCTGTTTTTATTTTCCCTCCACTGACTGAGCAGCCCTGGTAACATGTTGTCTTCTCTTTAAAAGAAACTTTTGTGGTCCCACCCTGTGTCAGTGATATATGTTAGCTATTTGCTCAGCCCAGAAACCAGAAGGAAGTGCCGTTTATCTGAAAACTACTGAAAATGGCACTTGAAATGCTTTTAAAATTCAAAAATAACAGAAGGTTTTATTTAACATCAAGGAGAAAAGCCAAGTGAAATCAGGGGTTGAAAATACTGAGGTAAAAGTTAGTACAAGCACAGACTTTTGGTGTGTGTATCAAGCTAATAAGAGGTTCTTAAACTATTCACAGTTACTTTATTTATTTATTCAATTTATGCCCCGCCCTCCCTCCCAAAATAGGCTCAGGGGGGTTTACTGCAATGCTATTGTTCCTGTGTTTTCCCAAACACTCCTACACGCTTTATTTGTATAATTGCTGACTCTTTTGATGCCCAGAAGGCTGGTACCCTTATATTTACCAGAAAGTTTACATTTGAAACCTTGTTTACGATTCTGAATGATCCTTCCAAGCTGTGCTTTCTCTGAGGCTTCAACATGAGGACTTGATCTCTTGGCTTGAAGACTCTCTCTTAGGCTTTGGCATTGTACCAGCTCTTCTGTTTCTGCTGGGCTCTTTACATGTTGTCTGCAGCAGCTGCTCTCAGCTTTTGCAGGTTCGCCTGTAGCTCCTGAAGATAGGTGACTACATCTTGGCCTCTAATGTTCTCTCATCCTGTCCACACTTATTTCAGGATGCCCATAGGCCCTCTTGCCTGATGTCCGAACAGCAGCTCGAAGGACTAAAACCGGAACTCTCCTGTGGCACTTCAGAATACCCAAACAGCAGGTGTTGAAGTTGCTGATCCCGGTTGTTAGGCTGTTTTTCTGTGTAGGTTTTCAGCATGTGGTTCAAGTTGCCACTGAACCTTTCATTTAGCCCATTCATGTGTGGGTGGTAAGCAGTGGTGGTGAGATGCTTGCTTCCACAAGCCTGCAACAGTTCCTTCATCACTTGGGACATGAATGTGGTTCCCAAATATGTGACCATCTCTTGAGGAAAACCTAGCCTGGTGAACATAGTAAGGCTTCTGCTACGGCTTTCGCTTCACTTCAGTGTCCCTTAAAGGTATTGCTTATGGGAACTTTGTTGCACAGTCCACTATGGTCAAGATATATGCATTCCTGCCCTGACCTGGATAGCCCACGCAAGTCTGATCTTGGAAGCTAAGCAGGGTCCACTCTGGCAAGTACTTGGATGGGAGATCTCTTTGAAATATCAGAGGTGGGGGGCAGGCTTTATTCAGCCACCTCTATGAATATCCTCCAGGCCCGCAGTAGGGGTCAGTCACCAGAGGTCACCATGACTTCCAGGTGCACACTCACAAATGCACACACATACTTTAAAAATACCAAAAAGAGAGAGATTTATTCCCATGTGGTGTTGCTCTGTAGATTGGCCCTACTAGTGTCCATTCCGATTTTAGAGAAAGCTTCTGTCACAAGCGGAATTGGTTGTAAGAGTCCTCTTGTGCCTTGTCCACTAGCTGACATGCCTGGCAAGACTTTCAGATGCCCGGATGTCGTTTCCCATAATGGGCCAACAGAGCCTTGCTTGCAGCCTATCTCTGGTCTCGTTGATCCCTAGAAGTCCAGACATAGGTGACTCATGGGCCAGCAGTAAAACTTACAGTCTGTATTTTGTGGCAGTCACTAGCTGTTTGCTCTTCTCCCAGATAGCAGCACATTTACACCTCAAAAACACCCTAAACAGTCTCTGGTCCAGGATCTTAAATTGTCACTTCCTGAGAAGTTTTAGCCCTCTGCCACAAGTCTTTCATCTTGCCTTTGCTCACTGGGGAATTCTGCAGTGTAGATTCCCTGAAACCAGCTGCCTGTGTCTATCATGTCAGGCTCTGTTTGTAAATCCTCTGCTAGGTGGCTACAGTTGGTTTCCATAGCAACCACTGGAGTTGTGGGCCTAGTCTGCTGCCCCGAAGCCTGACTTTGCGGCCTACTCCTGGTTACTACTTTAACTCCTTTATCTTGTGAGGCTAGGTCATTCGCCAACAAAACTGAAAAGTCCAATTCACCTCATACTCCCATTATCCATTTGCCTTGGAAGCCTTTATATTTTATGGAGAGTTCTGCCCAGTTTACTTCAAACTCTGGGCCACTGATTCCCTTAATTCTGTATGTTCTTCCTGGTAAATATTGTTCTTTCTTTACTAAGCTAGGCTTCATTAAGGTGACTTCTGCCCCTGTGTCCCTCCAGCCTATTACTTCCTCATCGTTTGTGTCTACAGACTCCAAATATTCCGTCTAAATCTTCCTGCACTTTCCAAACCTTTAAGACTCTAGCTGGTCTATCTGTTTGGGCTTCTTCTTCTGGCATAGGGTCTGATGGGAATTCTGTCTTTTTAACTGTTTTGACAGTTTTGGCTGAAATGTGCTCTTTTCTTTTTTCTAACTTTGGACAACAGGCTTTCACGTGTCCTTCTTTCTGGCAGTTAAAGCATATTATCCCTCCCTTTTTATTTGGCTTGGGAGTGTTCTGCCTTGCAGGGTTGGTTTTAGATGGCTCAGTTTTCCTCCCAAGTCCACCTCTGTCTCATCCAATAAAGTGGCGGCTTCATCTACTGTTTTTTAACTTTTTTATCCCTCAGAAACCATCTAAATGGTGTGCAAACTTGTCTGTAAAACTGTTCTAAATCTATTAATTGCTTCAGTTCTTCAAATGTCTGTACTTTACTTCCCTCAACCCATTTGTTTAAGGCTCTGTCCAAACGACAACCGAGCTGTGTGCATATTTTGCCTTGCTTTCTTTTAACTTCCCTGAAAGCTTTTCTATTTTGTTCGGTGGTTAGTTCAAATCTAATCCTGACTCTCACCTTAAAAAGCAAATAATCTAAGGTTTCGTCATCCCTCATCTTTGAGTAAATTTCATTCAGTCCTCCACAAAACTTCAGCTTGAGGTTCTTGGTTTTTTTTCTTCTTAACCACCACACCCTGCTAACATTAAGGTCCCAAGAGCCGGATTCTTCATGGCCATATACCAATAGACTCACAATGCATGTCAATGACAGAGAAACCATCATGCTGTCATGAATCAACCAGGGTTCAGGGATAGTGAGGACTCATCAGGAGGAGCCCTGTGTAGCCAGCTCTGAGTTAACAGAAGCCAGTCAGCAGGGAAATGAACAATAGGCTTGTTGGATTCACAGGCAACAGCTGGGGCAGAGCCACTGACACCCTCCAGCCCTGACTCAGCAGGTGAAAGTCCGCAGGCTGTTCCCAGCCCTCCAGTATCACTTATACCCTTAAAGTGCCACAGATGGAGGCTGAGTGTAGAGCTACAGGCAAGGAGGAAAATTGCACATCTCCTGGCCTGGTGCCAGCTGACTGCTAATAGAGACGATGAGTAGTTGCAGGATTGTTTCCATGCAGCTGGCTACAAGCACAACCAGTCAAGAGAGGCTGTTACGTGTGGATGCAATGTGTATTATTGTTGCTGAGCCACTGACCCTGCATTGATGGATTCTTGAAACTCAACCTTTGGACTGCACAACATTGCTTTACCTGCCTCCTGAAACCTGACCTTTGGACTCCAGAATCTTGCTGTGCCTGACTTCAGGAACCTATCACTTGAAGCCCACAGAGCCTGTACAGTTTGTGTCAACCACAACAAACTTCCATGGCATGGACAGGGCGGCAGCTGCACCAGAGAGCCTTGCAGCGCGGCAGGACCAGGTACTGCAACTTACACATGCTCTGGCAGTGTTATGGCAACAAGACTGCCACTTCCCATACTGCACCTGCTGTACCTCTGCCTGAAAAATGCCCAATCAGTCCCCTGGAAAAATTTAAGAGCAACGTGGAAGAATTTCCAGCTTTCCTCACACAGTGCCAACTCTACATGGAACTTCAGGCTCGAGATTTTCCCACTGTTAAGCTAAAAGCCTGTTTCATTCTCAACCTCTTATAGGAGCAGGTGGATAAGTGGGCTACACCTCTGTTGCTCTCCAAGTCTTCATTGCTGGAAGATTTCCTGAAGTTCATGTCTCATATTACCGCTGCCTTTGCAAACACTCTAAAAGCCATAAAATGCCAATAGAATACATGCCCTAAAACAAGGGAAAGGCACCATGGCACAATACACCACTGAATTCGAACTACTGGCCCAGAATTTGGGGTGGAATGAGGCAGTTCTTGTAGATCAGTATTTAGAGGAGCTATTGGATGAAATCCTGGACAAAGTCACTCAGGTTGAATGCCCTGCTAACCTACAGGCTCTGATATTGTTATGCCTATGAATTGATGGGTGGCTGGAGAGTTGAAAACAAGCCCAGATTAGAACCTGCCTTCACCAGGAAATAGGGAAAATGGTGCCTGCTTTATCCAACCACCTGCCACCTGGAGGTAAAAGAGAAAGATGAACCAATGCAATTGGGTGCCATATGTCCTTGCTTGATTCCTGAAGTGAAGAATCAGTGCCGCTTGAACAACCTTTGCTTATATTGTGGAGAGGCACATCATTATGCTAGTGGGTGCCCCATGAAACCACAGATTAGAACCAGCCCCTAGTCAGTGTGGGCCAGATGGCTTGGGGCAGTTATTTGGGTCCACAGATGCCCTATGTGACAACCGAGGCCTGTTCCTAGTACCCATGAAGTTTCGGTTAGCTGACACACGCTGGCTGTTAGTCTATGCTGTGGTGGACTCCGGAGCTTCCTCATGTTTCACATAGGTCAAGTTTGCTGCACAGTATTGGGTACTGCTCCATCCCAAGCAAACACCATCCCTACTTAAGGCAATTGATGGCCGCCTGCTACGTTCAGGACTGGTGGTCCAAGAAGCTCAACCACTTACTCTTCAGATCCAACAGCATCAAGAGCAGCTCTGCTTTAATGTAGTGGGCATACCTCAGTTTCCCATAGTACTTGGGTTGTCCTGGCTAACGTAACATGCTCTCATTGTCAGGTGGGCTCGATGATCACTCCAGTTTCAAGATCCATGCCCACGCCAGTCCACAGTCATTGCTGTTGCCGCATTGGCACTTCCTTAGCTCCCAGAAAAATATGCAGATTTTCAGGATGCCTTTGAGGAGAAGGGGGAAGATCAGCTACTGCCTCATTGACCATACAACTGTGCTATTGACCTGGTTCTGGGAGTGCCTCTTCCAGTTGGTGTCTGTACTCCTTGTTGGAACCAAAGTTGGCTGCTCTTTGGGACTTCCTAGCTAAAAACCTGCAGCGAGTGTTCATCTGTCCCTCAACCTCTCCTACTTCAGCTCCTGTACTTTTTGTGAAAAAGAAGAGGGGAACTCCAGCTCTGCAATGATTACTGAGCCTTGAATAAAATTACCATCCGGGATTGGTACCTGCAACCCTGAATCTCAAAACTTCTGGAACACTTAAAGGAAGCCCAGGTATACACTACACTGGACATCCGGGATGCTTACAATCTGGTGCGTATCTGTGAGCGTGACAAATAGAAGACTGGTTTTCGGTACAGGCAATTTGAATACCTTGGTCATGCTGTTTGGTCTGACCAGTGCTCCAGTGGTGTTACAGAGGCTGATGAATGTTATTTTTGAGACCTCCTGGACCAGTTCATTATTATTTATCTTGATATTTTGATTTACTCCTGCAAACCCAGTGAAACACCCTAAGCATATGGGTACTGCCCTGCAAAGACTACAGCAACATGGTCTGTTTGCAAAATTAGAAAAATGCACTTTTGACCTCCAGGCAGTAGAATTCCTTGGGCATGTGATTTCGCTGCAGGGGATGAAAATGGATCTGAATAAAGTTGAAGCTGTCCTGACCTGGCGAGCCCCACGCTCCTGAAAAGATGTACAGTGCTTTTTGGGCTTTGGAAATTACTACCAGCAATTTATTCTGGGCTATGCATCCATCACTGTCCATTTGACCCAACTCTTGCAACCTCTGGAGTCTTTTCAGTGGACCCCTGATGAGCTAACGAGGCATTTCAAATCCTAAAGACCCAGTTCGCCTCTGAACCCCTGCTTCGGTACCCTGACCCACCACTGCCCTTCATTGTGGAGACTGACACTTCTAGCAAAGCAACTGGAGCTTTGCTGTCATAGCAAGGAGATTCCACAGGAAGCCTACAACTCTATGCCTATTACTCCTGCCAGCTCACCCCAGTGGAGAAAAACTATACGATCTTGGAATGGGAGCTACTTGCAATCAAGGCAGCCTTCAAAGTTTGGTGTCACCATCTGGAAGGGGTTTGGCATCCAGTTCAAGTCCACACCCACCACAGAAGTCTGGAGCACCTTCAGATGGCCTGTTGTGTAAATCAGAGGCAGCTTTGCTGATCTCTAGTCTTTTCACATTTTAATTTTGAGATCATCTATGTGCCCGGCTCTCAGAATAAACAAGTGGATGTGCTTTCTTGGAAGCTGGAGTATGCCTCTTCACCGAACGAGGAGCAGTCTTTGGCTACCATTCTACCTCCCAAAACTTTTGCTGCCACACAACCACCCCCAGGGCTCTCAGATAAAATGAGGGACTAGCAAGCACAAGACCCATTTGCCCAGGAGCACCTCTGGAATCTCCAAGACCCCCATCAGCCAAAACCAGAGGGGTTCACAGAAGAACACGGTCTGCTCACCTACCAGGCCATGTATATATATCCCCAGGACTATTGCAGACAGAAGGGCTGTAGCTGTTACATGATTCCAGACCTGCTGGGTGCTTTGGTTGCCACAAAACAACACATTTAGTAACCCAGGAGTTCTTGTGGCCCTGGGTTCAGTTGGATGTGGCCTGATACGTTGACTCCTGCAAGGTCTGCAGCGGGTGAAAGACCACCCTGGCAAACCTTCCGGTCTACTGCAACCATTACCCATCCTCACCAGACTCTGGATATCCATCTCCATGGACTTCATTACAAATGTGCTGCATTCCAAGCACCACACAGGTATTCTAGTCACGGTGGACTTGTTCACAAAACTAGCCCACATGGTTCCCTGCTTTGGTCTCCTCACAGCTTGGGAAACTGCACAGCTGTGTATCCAACATATTTTCAAACAGCACAGGGTACCAGAACACCTAATCACCAACCGTGGCACCAAACTCACCTCTAGATTCTGGTGAGCCGTGCATTCTCTTCTCGGCACTCAACTCCTCTCATCCTCTGCCTATCATTCTCAGTTCGACAGCCAGACCAAATGCCCCAATGCTACCTTAGAACAGTACCTTTGATGCTACGCCAACCACCAGCAGGACAACTGGGTAGTACTATTTCCCCATGCCGAGTTTGCTTACAATAATGCTATGCGCTCATCTACTCAGCAAACCCCGTTACCACCCTTGGTTCTTCCCTCCCACTACACCTTCCAGTGTCCCTGCAGCAGATGACAACATGCAGGAACTCCAGTCCATTCAGAAACTCCTGCAAGAATAACTGCTACAAGCCAAAGGAGCTTACAAGGAGGCTGCAGATTGCAAACCCCAACCAGGCAAAACATTGAAAGTAGGAAACCATGTATGGTTATCAACCAGCCACATGCGCAGCCAGAGACCATCTTGCAAGCTAGGTGCCCATTTTATCAGGCCTTTCCACATCACTGACCAGATCAATCCAGTGGCCTATCAACTGCAAATGCCACTGATGCTCCAGATTCACTCCATGTTTCACCGCTCCTTCTTAGTTCCAGTCTCACCCCCAGATCTGTTCTGACCTCAGAAACCTCCTCCTCCAGCAGTGATCGTTGATGGACACAAGGGATATGAAGTTGCCCAGGTCCTTGATTGTTGTGGATCAACCAGGACTCAGTGAGGTCACCTCAGGAGAAGAGGACTCCTCAGGAGGAGAGAAGCCACATGTAGCCAGCTCTGAGTCAGCAGAAGCCAGCAGGAAGACAAACTGCAGGCTGGTCAGGATTCACAGCCAGCAGCTGGTGCAGAGCCACTGACAGTCTCCAATCCTGAACCAACAGGTGAAACTAAGTTGACCGTTCTCAGCCCTCCAGTATCACCCTTTGAGCACTGCAGCCAGAGGCTAAGAGCAGAACTACAGGGCAGTGCTCACCTCCTGGATCGATGTCAGCTGCTTGAATAGTGGCAGAATTACTGTCAAGCAAGGCTGCAAATTTTACCCTTAGGGACTTGTCTATAAAAACCAGCCAAGGGAGGCTGTTAGGCATGGAAGCAACAAGTCATTCTACCACTAACTTTGCAACAACAGCCTTGGAACCTGCCTCACTCATGTGACCCTTGGACTGGCTTCTGATTCTGGCTTTCAGCTCTGCTTAACTCCTGCTTGTGAGTAACCCTTGGACTACTTGACTATGCTTCTTGGATGACTCCTTGGTAAACAGCCCTCTTGGCTCTGAACTCTTGGACTGGATTCTTGACTCTGCCTCCATTGCTCAGACTCTGACTGCCCTCCAAGAACCCACCTTCAGTGTTACCTGACCTGCAACATTGATTCTTGTCAATGTCGAGGTCAACTGCAATACCTTGTTGACTGGATTGGGTATGACCCAGAAGACCACTCCTGGGAACCTGCCAGCAACCTTCATGCTCCAGACCCCATTCACCAGTTCCACCAGGCATATGCCCAGAAACTGGGTCCATTGGCTGGGGGGGCTGAAGGGGGATAGTGTCATAGGCAGCCAGGGTTCCAGGATACTGAGAACTCCTCAGGAGAAGAGGAGCCCTGT
Organism: Lepidodactylus listeri; assembly: GCA_029233225.1. Taxonomy (NCBI): domain Eukaryota; kingdom Metazoa; phylum Chordata; class Lepidosauria; order Squamata; family Gekkonidae; genus Lepidodactylus; species Lepidodactylus listeri. Next base: position 30,526,786 of record JARCFY010000019.1, on the reverse strand, counting down.
GTAGCCACCTTTGAGTTAACAGAAGCTGGCCAACAGGAAAACAAACAACAGGCTTGTCAAGATTCATAGCCAACAGCTGGTGCAGAGCCACAGACACCCTCCAGCCCTGACTCAGCAGGTGAAAGTCAGTTGGCTGTTCCCAGCCCTCCAGTATCACCTACACCCTTAGAGCACTGAAGACAGAGACTGAGAACAGAGCTACAGGCAAGGAGGTAAAGTGCATGTCTCCTGGCCTGCCGCCAGCTGACTGCTAATAGTGACAAGGAGTAGTTGAGGATTGCTTCTGAACAGCTGGCTGCAAGCATGACCCTTAGGTGTGTGGCTCAAAAGAGGCTGTTAGGTGCAGATGCAACATGTACGATCGTTGCTGAGCCACTGACTCTGCCTTCCCAGATTCTTGGAATTCTGACCTTTGGACTGCATGATCTTGCTTTTCCTGCCTTATGGAACTCTGACCTTTGGACTGCACGGCCTTGGTTTGCTTGCCTCCTGAAACCCTGACCCTTTGACTCCACAAGCTTGCTGTGCCCGACTTCAGGAATCCATCACTTGAAGCCTGCAGAGCCAATACACATGCAATCCAAATAAATGATCCATCATTGAAATCTGTTTAGATTTCTGTAGGGACTAGTGCACAGCAGGGGGTGGGCTTCACCTTGATTCCTTGGGGAAATGGGGACTCTCAACTTTCTAGAAATGTTACAAAATAAAAAATAAGGGAAATAAGCTGGAGATACAGCAATGTAGTATTGAAGTGATCACTAGAGGGAGCAAAACATGTATGGAAAAGAAAAAAAAACCCTGATGCAATAGGGCACAAAAATGACAAAAATAAAGAGTCCAGAAAAGCCCCTAGTCAAAAAGTGTGCCTTCAGCTATAAAAAGCAACCAGAGGTGTGGGTTTGTGAATGATAAGAATGTGCTGGAAAGGGGACACAGGGCATGAGAGCTTAACTTTCTGTCTTTGCCTTCTGGGTTTCCATTTCAAATGCCCTCCAAGGTTCTAGTCCTCTTTAAATAAAGGCAGGCTGTTTCATGGGGGAGATCCATAGAATGACAGCATAACATGAATTTTGTGGCACCTTCGCTTCTACTAAATATTCCAAACACCCTTAGAACACATTTGGCTTTTCAACAAGAACCTGATGGGGTGGACAATTCTCTCTCCTGGAATGGGATTAAGGCTGCTGTCATAGACATTGGCTAATGCATTTTCAATGCACTTTAACAGTGGTTTGGAACTGGATTTTCCTGTGTGGGATAGGAAAATGCACTTGCAAATAGTTGATTAAAGTGCACTGAAAGTGCATTAACCGACATCTGTGAAAGCAGCTTAAAAAAAGGAACTGGCTTGAAGGGGCAGAGAAAATGAGCAGCTGGCCCATACTGAAATACCAAGCCTTGTGGGAAGCAGGACTGAACTGAGGCCAAACTTCCTGGCTACTCACTGACGTTAGGTGAGGATTTGGTCTAGGATCGGAGCCAATCATGGGAGCTAACCTCGAGTAAGGGAGATGGGATAGGGGAGAGGCCCAGGGAGGCATCCCTGGGGACATCCCTCTTTCCAAGTGGCTTTTTCTAAGCTTGGTATTTCATTCTCTTGTTCCGCTGCCGCCCTCTTGGGAACAGGAGAGACTCCTCCACCCTGAGACTTTGCTGCAGTGACTGCTCTACGAAGTGAGCCAACGAGGGCCCCTCCCATTCTTGGGCACTAGGACCACACTGGGCTCAGAGCCTCTGAGGATTCTCGTCAGCCCCCGCCCTATCCCCAGTGCCAAGCTGGGGCACTTCCAAACTCCTTCCTCCCAGAGCTATGTCTGTCTGGCTTCTGCCTGTTTACATAAAGTCTTTATTTCCAACACGCAACTGACTCGGGTCCATTACATTTAGCCTGTGGGAAGGAGATGTCTTGGGGGAGGTGTGGATTAAGGCTGACCAAGATCTTAGTTTCAGCACCATCAGGTCCCTTGGCAAACCTAGACAGGAGGCTGGTCTTGTGATACATAGCTGGCAAAACAGTGAACATGCATGAACAGATGAAGCTGCCTTAAACCAAGTCAGTATCATGGCAGAGCTAGATTGGAGTCCAGGAGCATCTTAAAAACCAGCAAGATTTTCAGGGGATAGGCTTTTGAGGGTCAAAGCTCCCTTCATCAGATATAATTAAGATCCCCTAGCCCAGGGGTCCTCAAACTTTTTAAAGAGAGGGCCAGTTCACTGTCCCTCAGACCGTTGGAGGGCCGGACTATAGTTTAAAAAAAAACCTTTGAAGATGGGCTTTTTCTTTGATTATTTTGTGGGTAGGGAAGGCGCACGGGGGGGGAGGTGCACAAAAAGGTACCGTTTACGGGGCTGTTGTCTTTCCCTCTCCGAAGAAACAAAGAACTCGGCATCCTCACAAACTTTTTAAGGCAGCAAGCCCCCAGCTGCTTCTCCCTGAAACTCCACTACTGCAGGCATCATGATGGGAAAGAGAAACCTCTCTCTCTCTCTCTCCCCCTCTGATTCCCAGCAGCACAAAAAGCCTCGAAAAAGACCCCCGCCCGGCTCTTGGGACTGGCGCAGGTCTCCTAGCCGGCTGAGAGGCCTCTCGGCCGGCTAGGAGACTTGGGGCCAGTTGGAGCGCCTGCCACCTCACACTTACCCTCTTCCAGTCTTCCTTTTGCCTCCTCCTGGATGACTAGAAGCAGGGGGCGGGGCTTTGTCATGTGGCCCAGGACGAGTCGGCTGCAATTTTTCCGCTGCTTTTGTGGGCTGCTGGGAATTGGAGGACAGGCAGCAGCACATCCGGCGGGCCAGAAAAATGCCCTCGGTGGGCCGCATGTGGCCCGCGGGCCGTAGTTTGAGGACCCCTGCCCTAGCACTTGTATCCCAGTCAGAAGAATTTTCCACATTCTCATTTTCCTTGCTTGTAAGTTCCTGTTTTGGGGTGGGTTTTGTTTTTCTGTTCCACACGTTTTGCTCCCTCTAGTGGACGATTACATTGGTTTACGTCTGGCATAAAAACCTGCAGTTTAACTCTACAGGGAGGTATGCCTGATAACGTTGTGTAATATCAAATCCATCACTAGAAGAAGCAAAACACGTGCAGAACAGAAACATCACCCCCCAAAGAAACCAGCATATACAAGTGAGGAAAATGAGAATGTGGAAGCCCCAGCAGGTGGGAGGGGTGTTGCAAAAATGGGTGGGGTCTTGCAAAAAAGATAATTAGGATGCAAACATACAACGCAAAGTGTTATCAGTTTGATTAGAGTAGGGGAGAAATGCCTAGGAGCAGTATTCTGGCAGCAGCTCTTCAGGATCTCATGCAGAGAAAAGTGAGAACCTTCAATGGAACACAGCAGGGAAGGGAATATGGAACCTTCTGCCACTGAGCTATAGTCCCTCCTAGTCATGAGCTGCCTTGTGCAGAGTCAGACTTTTCCTCATTGCTGATTGTTAGTTTCTAGGGTGTCACATGGAGACAAGTCTGTCCTAACATTGGCTGCCTGACATCCTATAACTGGAGTTGGGAGAAAACTGAACCCAGGACTTTTTGCACGCAGAACAAGTGCTCACCCGCTGAGCTGCAGTCTTTCCCAGTTTGTAGAACTATGACAGTTCCCACACAGAAATAGTGAGCTGGGGAGTGTCAGACTAGGGGTGTGTGATTTTCTTTTTAACTCATAATTTTCGGTTTGGGTCTACTGGACCCGGAAACAAAATCCAGATTTTACGGAAATCCTGAATTTTTTCGGGTCTGATAGTCTTGAGAAGAAAAATGCTGATTGCAAAAAAAAAAAAAAAACCCAGGACAAGCCAGCACAAAGCTGAGCTGGTGGGGAACAATCTCCTCCCCATGGGCACAGCCGATCCTGGCTGGGCTTGCTTCTCCTGCAGTCTGGTTTAAACTAGGCTGCGGGAGAAATGAGCCCAGCCAGAATCTCCTGTGCTGCATGGAGCACACTGAATTGAAAACAAGCCAGCCAGTATCATAATGCCCCAGTATAAATTGATGGTGCAGGCTTGTTCGGAATACTGCATACAATTCTGGCCATCACACCTCAAAACAGATAATTATAGCATTGGAAAAAGTGCAGAAAAGGGCAACTGAAATGGTTAAGGGGATGGAACACTTTCCCTATGAAGAAAAGTTAAAGAGGTTAGAGCTCTTTTGCTTGGAGAAATAGTGAATGAGGGGGTTACATCATGGAGGTTTACAAAATTATGCATGGGATGGAGAAGACAGACGAAGAAGTACTTTTCTCCCTTTCTCACAGTACAAGAACTCGTGGGCACTCAATGGAATTGATGAGCAGTAGCTTTAGAGCTGATAAAAGGAAGTACTTCTTCACCCAAAGAGTAATTAACACGTGGAATTCACCGCCACAGGCAGTGGTGGTGGCTACAAGCATAAACAGCTTCAAGAGGGGATTGGATAAACATGGAGTAGAGATTCATCAGTGACTATTAGACATAAGGTATAGATGGAACACTCCATCTGGGACAGTGATGCTCGGTATTCTTGATGCTTGGGGGGCAACAGTGGGAGGGCTTCTGGATTTCTGGCCCTGCTGGTGGACCTCCTGATGGCACCTGGGTTTTGGCCACTGTGTGACACAGAGTGTTGGACTGGATGGGCCACTGGCCTGATCCAACATGGCTTCTCTTATATTCTTATCCTGGCTGGTTTAAACCAGGCTGCAGGAGAAGCCAGCCCCAAGCTGAGCTGGCAGGAACAGTCTGCTCCCCACCGGCATAGCTGATCCTCGGGCTGTCTTCTGCAGTCCCTTTAAACTGCAGCAGAAGCCTGACAATCTGCTCCCGCCCCTCTGCTGTTTTTGGATCTGCCTGGTAATTTCCAAATATATCTGAGATTTTTCCTGGGATTCTCTCCCAGTTTTCCCAAGACAACCCGAATACATTTGGGATGCCGAAATCTAGACCCTTCACAGGGCTTCCCTTGAATCTGACCCGGAAACTCCAGCTAGTGCAGAATGTGGGTGGCTCACTTGCTGATGGCGTCTGTTGGGTGCACGTTCTGCCACTGTTATGCCAACTGCACTAGCTACCAGTTAAGTATCAGATCCATTTCAAGGTTAGGGTGTTGACCTTTAAAGCCCTATGTGGCCTGGGACCAGCATACCTTCAGAACTGTCTCTCCCCATATATGTCCCAGAGAGCCTTGCACTCCACTGAACAACATCTACTGGTAGTCCCTGGCCTGAAGGACGTCTGCTTAGCCTCAGTCTCTGCCCTGGCCCCTGCCTGGTGGAACATGCTCCCATTTGAGATCAGGGACCCTGCGGGACTTGCTACAACTCCGCAAGGCCTGTAAAGTGGAGCTGTTCTGCCAGGCCTTTGGTTGAGGTCTTACCATCTCGGCTTCCTCTGCCCATTGTAGGGCTACAAATGCCTACTATCCTACTAACTGTCCTACTAACACCTAACAGGAAGCATATTAGGCTGTTCTGGACTAATGTTATTTTTTGCTGCCCTCCTGTTTTTATTTGATTGGTTTTTAATCATATATTTATTGTTTTATCTCTGTTGTGAGCTGCCCTGAGCCCACCATGGAATAGGGCGGGATATAAATGCAATAAATGAATAAATTTTGTGTAGCTGAGGAAAGAAATGTGTGGGGGACACTGTGCAGTTGGACATTCCAGGTTCGTACTGAGGAGCTATGTTGCTGCTTACAAATAAATGAGAAAAAGAAAGAAATGGAAAATGAAGATCAATATTCTTTCGTTTCTGTCTGTTAGGAAAAGGTCTTCAAACCTGCAGCTACAATATTACCATGCCAATGAGAAGGGAACTGGCTTAATCTTCTAATTGACACACTAGATGTCTATGTTCAGGGATGGGTTTGTTGTAGGGGAGGATCCTGTTCCATAAGCCACATGTGCCCTGAAGTATACAATCCAGATGAAAGTTGGCAGGCTTGGCCTGGGAAGGAACCTGTTTCTGGTCAGATCAAATTTAGGCTTAACAAAAGCACCCAAGTTCCCTTCAAGGCCAAAGAAGAGTAGGAAATACAGACCCAGGGACTAGGGGGAAAAGCTGTAGGCAGAAACACATAAAGGCAGAAGTTGAATACCAAGGCTTAGGCCTGGGCCATATGAACGAGTGATCCTGTGCATGTGCAGAGTGCCTTTTCCTTTCATTCTTGAGCACCCACCATTAAGTAGTACATCTATGGAATCTGGAGGCAGGAATGTCCACATTGCAGGATTGGAGTAGGGGGCACAATTGGAGTTTACCATGGCTTGGTCCACAGGTTAAGTGCATGCTGTATGCTCTTTGCTGTGGTGTGTGTGTGTGTAAAGTGCCATCAAGTAACAGCCATCTTATGGAGACCCCGGCAAGAGGCTTTCAAGCCAAGTGAGAAGCAGAGGTGATTTGCCATCGCCTTTCTCTGCAGAGTCTCCCTTGGGGGCCTCCCATCCAAGTACTGACCCTGTTTAGATGAGTTGGGGCTATACCCTGCTGCCTTCCCTCCCTCTTTGCAGTGGTAACCAGTGTTAAATGGAGAGATGCCCCGTTCATATGGGGGGACATGGGCTGGGGAGTGGCTTGCTGGCACGTGTCTCTTATGTTCTGATAGACATATCTTACTGTTTCACACCTCATGGGATACATAGGTGCGCACGCATGGCAAACTCATCTGCCAAATAATGTGTGAAATGAATGTCTAAAAATAAGGGGTGCTGTTGCTTAGAAAGGCTGACACAATTGGGAAAGTTTAGAGTCTCTGGGTGGAACTGGGTGTTGTGGCCATCACAAGTCTGCTGCTGAAATCAGTGGCCTTGCGTCTGTCTCATTCTATCCCCCCAACATCTTGGGATGCTCCACACACCATGGGATAACACTGTGTCCTTGCTCCAGTTTCCCCTCAATGGATGCCAGTTTTGGAGGGTAATGCAATATGCGTGGGGTTTTTTAGATATTACAGAGGAGAAAGAGACGCAGCAGCAGCAGCAGCCCTGCCTTTGCCTCTGTTTCCAGCATCAGCACTGTTCCTTTGTGCAGCAGTCTTTGCCCTATATGTAACAACACCAGCGTTACACCCCACCTCCTACATACAGACATTCAGGAGCCACAGCCTTACTGCAGCCCCCTGGAACGTGCCATAAGACACGGGTCTTACATTCATACATTATAGGTTTCCTGCTGGAAACAACAGTGTACCCACAGTAAACACAACAGCCACGAAAAACATTCATATTTCTGACATCCTTCCACTTTTTGGCACAGTGGGCAGGACAGGAGGGAGGCTCTGCCTGCGAAGACTTCATATTCTAGTTGTCAACAAGGCTCACAATATGGGATCCATTGGTAATGTTCCATGGCTTAAGCCTAGAATGGATTTGAATGCCCTAGAGCTCAGCTCTGGGGTATGTGCAATATAAAATATATACTGCTTGCATATGGACAGAATTCCTTTTCCTTACTGTTGCCACAGCCAGCTGTATGCATCTGGAATCAGAGGAGAGAGTTTCCAGGTTATAAGCCATTGCTCTAATAAAGCACCTCTTTTAAAAAAACCACAATGCTTCCCTTGGCTGGTGGGGAGTACAAGGGAGGGGTTGAGAGGGGCCCCCTCCTGTTCACTCATCCAGATGCTGCTGCTTCTCCCGACACGTCTCTCAAAGTTCCCGCAGTTCCTGGTGTTTGATGGCCAGGGAGGCCTTGCTGTTCTCCAGGCGTGGCTGCAGAGCCAGGTTCTGCTTGGCCAGGGCATAGCTGGAATCCAGGCGCATCTCCCGCTCCAGCTGCAGGTTCTGGAACTACAAGAAGACCAATCAGTTCCTTGGTTTGTTCCTGCTTGGGGGTCTCAGCAGAGAGTCCCTGAACTTACTGTCCTTCACTACCATCCTAAAGAGCTGCTGTGCAGGCAGGAGATGGTTCACCTTTTGCAAGAGAATCTAGTTTGAAAACATTCCCACCACCCAGATCACCTGGATGGACAGGAAAGCCTTTTGCCCATTAAAACCAGCTTGTCTCTTCAGTGGCTGAATGTGTTTTACTCTGTTAAGCAGGAGGCACAGGGCTAATGAGACACTCCTCTGCCAGGTCTGCTGCCCTGACTAAGCCTCCAAGCAAACCATATCTGACTTTTCCAGCTACCTTCTTGATAAAGCTGTCTCATTCCTCATTAAGCACAGCACAATTTAACATTATTTTAATAATATTCAGTGCTCTTTCTCTGACCTCAAAAGAGTTGCACCCACTGGATTCAGGCACTGCTGCCCCCACCCCCAATGATTCTGGAGGACACACATAATAAAGGAAGATCACGGCGGAGAGGGTTCTAGCTGGAACTGGGGTACAATCTGGCAAAGTGCTTTATCCTGTTCTCCAGAATCCTGAGTAGCACGTGTGAATGCTGGACTAGGAAGTAACTGCTATCCCGATTTAACTGACAATGAGTGAAAAGCAGCAGTCTCTTATATGGGGCCTGGCCAACAGTGAGGTCTGAAGAAGCCAGAGAAAGAGTCTTTCCAAGATAAACAGACTGGACGAATGGTGGCAAGACAGAACCAAGTGGGCCCGCAAACCTTTGGAAGGGGTCGTATCGGGGAATACCTTGGTGGGGGGCAGTCCTCATGGGAGGCAAACCCCCCTGCTTTGTTTCCCTGCTTGTGGCTCCAGCTGTCAAAAGGGCAAACAGAAAATCATACGCCGTTTACCAAGATGTACGAAGAGCCCAGTGAGGGAAACAAGCAGCCAGGCAATTATGAGGCAATGTCTACTCCCCCCCCGTTCCCCCCCCCCCACAAAGCACAGTAATACATTTTGCTCGCCTGACCAGCCCCTCCCCTTTTATGGGGGAATCAGTGGGGTTCTGTTGGTGTCCCCTGCAGCAAAACAGAGGAAACGGCGGGGGGGGGGGGGGGGGAGGCGGAAGGTGAGCATTCCATGTTGATGGCTTCACCCAAGGAAGGGGGAGGAGGGAGTCTTGTTTCAGGATGCCCCCCCCCCCACCACGGCAAGGCATCCAGGCTGGGCAACGATCACACTCTGCTGCCCAAATAATTTTCCCCTCCCACCAAATACCTCCTCCCCACACCCTGCGAGTGGTGCTCCTACAGGACTTCCTCCCACAGGGCCATGAAGGTGAAAAACAGAGCCCTGTTAAAAAGGCTGTCCTGAGGGGGTGGGGTGGGGGGCAATGGAAAACGGATGGAAACCTCTCTGGGTGATTCAGGAACTGGGGAGCCAGGGGGAGGGAAGACTGGGGACCCTGCTTTCAGGGGAGTGAGGGAGGGAGTGGGCAGGTGGGGAGCCCTGGCATCCTCCATGCCAGGTCGGAGAGAAAGAGGGAGGTGGGTTGGGCTCTTATTCCAGAGGGTCCTACAGGCAGCCAAAAGGGGGGTGGGGCGGCTGCCTTGCCAGGGAATGCCCAGGGTGGCTTGTTTCGTTTTGCTTTGTTTCCTCGCCTCGGGCCGCTGAAAGCAAAGCCGGGTTCCTGCAGAAAAAGGCCAGCATCGACTCCAGCAGCACCCAGCGCAGGCCCTGCAGGATTGGCACGCCCCCCCCCCCCCTTCTCCAATGCCATGTTCCCACCCAATGGGCACCGCAGCATCCACTGAGTGCCCACAACGCACAGCCCTTATGCAAGCCTGGAGAGCACCTGTGCCCCTTAGCTTTTCCGCGGTGGGTATGCGGGGAAAGGGAGAGAGGGGGCTTGGATGATTTTTTTTGGGGGGGGGGGGTCGCTTGGGGACAGACGGGCGCCACGATCCAAAGCGAGCGTGCGATCGAAGAGAGCCTGCTCGGCAGAGACAATGCCCCTCGTGGGCCCGACCCAATCTCCTCCCTCCCCCCGGGTCCCGATCCCGGCGGCAATTACCTTCATGTTCATCTTGACGATGCGCTCCAGCCACGTCTCGTCCCGCATCAGGGCGCGGAGCTGCGCGGTACTCAGCGCGAGCGGACAGGCGGCCGCACCGGGACGGCGATTCCCCCACCTGCGCCTGCGCCGCCGCCTTGGGCCACCAGAGGGCGCAGGCGCAGCTCTTAAAGGGACCGCCGCGCTCTGTTGTCTTCCGTCAGGGAGAGGGAGCCGTTGGAGCGTCGGGAAGGGGGTGGGGAGCTGGAGTTAGGCCAGCCGCGGGAGCCCCTTTTCTGCCCAGACAGGTGCTGATGCTCCTGTTTTGGAATTGTGAAGTGAATTTGGGTGCTCCCGGCCATGTGCAGAGGGCCCTCTCTCTCACATCGTCACCGGGGTGACCTTCAGGCAGGCTGGAATGTTGCGGGAAATGGCCGGGCCCGACCCCTGCTTTGGCTTCACTGTGTGAGGCGGATTTTCCCGCCAAAACGTTGTCCCTCACCCTGACTGAGCCAGCCTCTTAGGAGCCTATTTAAATAACAGAATTATAACTTTCGGTGTGTCCCGCCCTGTGATGGAGAAATTATTTGGCTTTTGCCCTGGCCAGAGATTTATTGTCGCCAAGCAGGCGCCCTCTTGTAAAATCCCTTTGGAAATGGCACTTGTCTGGAAGTAAAGTTCAAACAGAAAGTTTGGTGTTATTGAACAGGCACGGTTGTGTTAGGAATACGGCAGGGAATGAGAAACTGAGGTAAATATTTGTTGTGTGTATGAATTATAATATTTTTGAGCAGGCCACAGAGTATAGTTGAAGCTTAGATTCTTAAGAGACTCAGTTCTTAACTGTGAGAGGTTTGTTTGCCTTGGCGGTTTCTGTCAGCACCAATGGGTCTTCATGGTTTCATATAACTGTATGAGTTTTCCTGGAAGTTAGTGCTTTCTTTCTGTGTTTAAATACTTCCCTTGTGAGATTACCACTTCCCCTTTTTTTTACTCTTGAGGAGTCTAAGACTGTTTCCCTTTTCATAAAAACCAGGGGTCCCTTCTGAGCTGAACCCGCTGAATAACTGGGTAAGAAGTATCTTCCTCTTTCCAGGAGCGATAATCCTGTTCTGTTTGGCTAGACTGGCAGTTTCAACCTACTGTTTAGTCTCTTCTGTCAAACCTAAACCCCAGTTCTGGAGACTGTGAATAAACAGAATTCAGCTAGGACTGACTCTTAGACTTTAAGTTCTTATTTCTGAACTTTTCCTCAAATGTGCTGATACACAGTAAGGGCTAGGAGTTTTGTCCCTTGTCTGTTTCCCTCAGACCGACCCACACACTCTTCCTGACTGGCAAGTCCAAATGACTAACTCCTCTGACAAGACTTTTGAAAGCTTGCCTCAGCTGACGCTGACCAATCAGAGAGAAGGGAGGGTGCACGCAGGCAGCATCCTGTCCATCAAACTGTGCTTTACAATGAGGCATTAACCCCTTTAATCTCCCAGCTCTCTGAATTTGATCCTGCTTTTAGAGGTCAGTTCGTCTCAAGGGCAAATGATCAAGGTGTTGCAACATCTTCCCTAATGGGGAAGACTAAAGAATTCAGGGTTTTTTGACTTTAGACGAAAAGATGACTACAGGGAGACATGTTGGAAGATTATGAAATGATGCAAGATGTAGAGAGAGAGAGGAATCTTCTCTCAAATCATTGCTCAGGGTCACCTAAAGAAGTTGATGGCCAAAAGATGCAAGACAGACAAAGAGGACATTAACATGTAGAACTCACTGGCACTAGACATGTAGAACTCACTGGCACTAGTGATGGCCACTAGTCTGGATGGCTTGAAATGGGGATTAGAGGGCTTCTTGGAGGAGAAGTTATTCAATGGCTAGATGAAACCTTCATATTCAGAGGCAGTATATCTCTGAGTGCATATTGGGCGGGCCCTCTTGGAAGGCATCTGTTTGGCCACTGTGGGAAACTGGATGCTGGGATAGATGGAATTGTTGGTCTTTTTTCAACTTGGATACATTCTTCAACAGTTATATGTCAGAATGGCTCATGTTGTGAGGCAGTATGTATATCTCTGTATCCCAGTTGCTGAGAGGTACCTGGTTGGCCACTATGGAAACAGGAGGTGGAAAAGATGGCCAACTGATCAAGCTAATTGAGAGGCTGACTGAAAGAAGGCCCAGCCAGAGAGAGAAAGGGCTAAAGAGCAAGATAAAATCCACTCTTAAATTGAAGCAAAGCATCATTGTTTTAATTATTTTTTATTGATTTCATTAAAAAGATTTCATCTCTTTCAAGTATTATTCTATAAGTTCACTCTGCTTTTTATTGAAAACTGACAGATTCTTTGGAGTATTTGAGGTATTTAAAGATGGAAATCAGTTTAGTGCTTTGTGCATTTGGGAGCCAGCTGACCTGCTGCCTTTGGGCAGACATGCATGCAATGGTTTGTTCTGATGATGTCACAGTCTAATAGAGTGACATCACAGCTTTGTTACTGGGAGCCAGCAGACCTAGGCCAGTGCAGAGCACAGAGAATCAAGAAAGGCCACTGCTATGCTTTTGGGAAAATGTAGCCCTTAAGAATGGCAAAGATCTCCTGCTCTTAAAACTGGTTGTTCTAGTGCAGTCTTGCAGAACTCCAGTGAAATGTTCGGCTCATGGGCCAACCAGCAAGTCAGCTGTCCCAGAGCCATCCATCCCAACGGGGCTATGATAGAAGCTCGTCGCTCCGGAGAAGCAGTGATCTTCCCAAAAACAACCCATTTCCCGCTGGCACTCAACACTATCGAATCAACATGCAGCCCACCTCACTCCCAAGAGTAAGTGAGGTCCCGAGAACCACCTCAGCCCTGAGAGGAAATGACAGTAGCCGTGGAGGTTCAGCTCCACGAGTAAATGACAGTGCCCAAAGAGGCTTATCCCTGAGGGGAAATGAAGGTTCTCGAAGAAGCAGTGATCCTTACAATAGTAACCCATCTCCTGCTGGCACTCAGCACCATCGAATGAGCTTGCAGCCCACCTCACCTCCAAGAGTAAACGAGGTCTTGAGAACCACCCCACCCCCAAGAGGAAATGACAGTAGCCAAGGAGGTTCAGCTCCAGGAGTAAATGACAGTGCACAAAGAGGCTCATCCCTGAGGGGAAATGAAGGTTCTCGAAGAAGCAGTGATCCTTACAATAGCAACCCATCTCCTGCTGGCACTCAGCACCATCGAATGACCATACAGCCCACCTCACACCCAAGAGTAAGCGAGGTCCCAAGAGTCACTCCACCCCCGAGAGGAAATGACAGTAGCCAAGGAGGTTCACCTCCAAGAGGAAATAGTGCCCAAAGAGGCTCATTCCTGAGGGGAAATGAGGGTGTTCGAAGTGCCTCACCCATGAGAGGAAATGAGGTCAGGCAAAGCACCTCTTCCCGAAGAGGAAGTGAGCTCTCTCAAGGTGCTTCTTCCCAGAGGCAAGCCAGTGATCTTTCCCAGAATCCTTCTCCTCAGAAAAGAAGTGAAGCTGCCCGAAGAGATTCTTCTCCACAAGGGGCCAACCTCCTTCAGGATACCTCTTTGCGGAGAGGGAGTGACTTTTCACAGACACAGTACCAAAGGCAACCAAGCAACTTTTCACGGAATGCATCTCCACTGAGAAGAAGCGATGTCCCTTCAAGTGCTTCATCCCGCCGAGAAAGTGATGCCTTGAGGCAAGAGAGTGGACTCTCCCACAGTGCTCGAGAGCGCGACAGTCCCCAACAAGGACGGCTAACAGACAGAAACATCTCACCCCCGGGGATTCTGGTCTACCGGAGTGTAAGATATTCCCTGCAGCCAGGGCAGCTTTCAGTACCCCCCAGCCAGACGTTGTTGGCAATGCAGCAAGGCCTCAATTCGCAGAGGGAAGAAGTGTGCCAGAAACACCACACAGGACCAGAAATGGTACCAAGACCAGGAAAATCCCAAATGGAGAACAAATTAATTTTGACATCCCCACCGCAGCGTGATGCCCCTCAGCCATCCGCAAAACGCTTCACAAGACCCATTGCCAACCCAAAGGATGAATCGACCCAAACAACTGATCTGAGGAAAGAGTTCCTGCAAGCTCCCAAGACTTCTCTTATGCCAGTGACTATATCAGTACGGCATGATTTACCTCAGCCAACCCAAAAACTCATCCGCAAATATGTTCTGAAAGATGCATGCACTCAAACGGAGCCTATCTATAGGCTGTCCTTTGCAAAAAGTGAACGTCCTCGGACAGAATTGCTAACAACTGCCAAGACACCTCTTCAGTCAGAAGCCAGGGGGCCTGCTAAGACTTCCCTCCTGCCTGCAACTGCCATCGAGGTTTCTCCTCAGCCAGAGATCACACTGAGATATAGACCTGTTTTCCACCCAGAAAGTGAGTCTGAGTACAGATGTGCACTCCATGAGGCGATGGAAGTGACCCGTAAGAATTCACTTTCTCCAGGAGTTGCACTACTTCACAGGGGGTCACTGTCTACTGATAATGAGCTGAGAAGGAGTTCCCTCCAAACAGGGTCTGATCCAGCTCACAGGGGCTCCCTTCTCACAGAGCCTGAGCTGAGGAGGAGATCCCTCCAAGCAGGGCCTCCTCTTAACCAGAGGGGTTCTCTTCAGAAAGAGAACTGGTCAGCCTACAAGCCTGCTTTTCACCCAGAAAGTGAATCTGAGTACAGATGCCCTCTCCATCTAGAAATGGAGGACACCTACCCGCACACTCTCTCTTTAGGGTCTGAACTTCCCCACAGAGGCTCGCTGTCCAGGAAAACTGAAACATCTCTTGGGATTTCACCAGGGCTGAATCAGGAATACTTCCACAGACCTTGTCCTTCTTCAAAGAATAGATCAACCCAAATGGAGCAGTTCTCCTCTGTGTCACCTTGCATGGAAGTCAAGCCAGTTGTCAGGCCCTGTCTTTATCCAAACACAGACGCAAGCCTCTGGGCCTCACCATGCACAGAGGTGGCCTTGCCCCCTGGTATCATGCCTCCTCGGCCATTAGCTAAGTTTGGGCCACAGTCCCCTTGGTGGTCCTTACTACAGGCAGATACCCATCCTCCATCTCCACAAGAGATAAGCAGAAGGATCTCTTGCCCATTGGTTCTAGAGCAAAACACCAGCCCTCTACCTGCAGAATGGATGTGGCAAAAGCCCAGCAGCCCAAGAGATCCGGAATGGATGCACAGCCAGTTGAGCAGCTTGCCACCGCAGGAAATCATGGGCCATAAGTCCAGCAACCCACCAGTTATCTACATGATGGGGCGCATGTCTACCAGCCCACCGCAGCATCCAGGAGAAAGAGAAGAAAGGCTGGATTCTCCTGCAGAATCAAAGATTGCCTGGAATTCTTTGAGGATGGATATCCCATGTCAAAATGTGTCAGAGCTGGAAGCACCTCCAGAACAGATGCCCACAGCTGCAGACCCAGGGCAAGGTGGACAGTGGCTAGAACATGCTGGTCCCTCCCATGAGACAGAAGACTTGATCAAGTCAGGGCGAGGGAAGTTTAGTGCTTTTTTTGTGGGTATGTTATGAGAATCTGTGTTGTTTGTCCCAGCTACAGGCTGGGTGTTTCCCTGAGCAGTGGCAAGGGTCCTTATTCATTGTGTTTGCGACTGCCCAATTCCTGTTCAGTGTACAGCAAGGTGAGGCAAAAAGGGCGCAAAGACAGCATTTGCAATAGAAATTTGTTTCTGAAATAATGTAAATTATGAACCGAAAGCCCCACTCATTATGTCTATGAGGATGATGAAAATTAATGGGGGAATGACGTTGCATGAACAAATTCCATTTCTTCCATGGTATCTGACAGTCAGATTAAAAATCCCAAAGATTGTAGGTAAGTGAAGAGGAGCCTCCAGACGTATCTCTATTAGATGTGTGCTGGGGATGCCCTGCTGGAAACTTGCTGTCCTGGTGGGCTGGGTGGGGATAGCTTGGATCTCAGTTTGGATTGGGACCACAGTATGTAGGAGGACTCCCCAACTCCTTGTGGGCTGTTTTCCTTACCTGAAATGACTGTGGGGAGCAGTGATATACCCCGTTAGGAAACAGCACGTAAAGAAGGTTGCAGCATCATGGTCCTGATCTGAATTCCCCTCTCATGTGGCTGATAATTGTGTTCCTAGTGAGGAACTTTAGGCACATGTCTGATAGAAAGTCCTTGTATCAGCCACAAGGAGATTATAGTGTATTAATCAGCCCTCGTGACACCAAAGCTTTTCAGTCATGAAAATGAGGCTGAGCAGCTGGAAATGTTTCTTGCTCTTAATTGCCTTTAAAACAGGCCCCTTTCTCCCACATGCCTGAAAGAAATTGAGAAGGGGAGGTTCCTTAGAAGAGGGCCATAATGCTTGATCATTTCATCCATGGTGGTGGTGGTGGTGGTGGTGGTAAGTGCCGGCAAGTTGCTGCTGACTTCTAAGGACCTGGTAGGGGTTTCAAAGCAAGAGACCAACAGAGATGGTTCTGCCCTTGCCTACCTCTGCATAGTGACCCAGGACTTTCTTGGTGGTCTCCCATTCAAGTATCACCCAGGGCCAATCCTGCTTAAATGCCTAGGTTTGATGAGATAGGGCTAGCTGGAGTTATCCAGGTAAGGGTTTTCATCCATACTACCTGGAAATCAAAGAAGGAAATATTTTCCATTGGTATCACTGAATTCAACGGCTAATTCACATGTTGTGGGGTTGTTCTGGGTTTGCATGTTTCCAGGGCTGCCATGTTACCATAATGAGGAAAATAGTGGCTCTCCAGGAGTGTTTCTGGTGAAGAAAATGACATTGGAACATAAGTTCCCACTCCTGGCACTCTCTGGTTGGAATCTGAATTGGGCCCTCATGTACTCATTGAGTTCCAAGCATGGAAGTCCCAGAACTCGTCTTATTGGAAGTCCTCCTGTTGGTCTCAGACAGAGTGTGAGGGCTTTGTAACCTGTACTTGGGCCATCAGAGATGGGCCTGTGTTAAGGCTTAGCTGAGAGGGATAAGTGTGGAGTGCTTTTAAAGAGAGTGCTCAATCTGGCCTGCAGAATTGACTTCACCAAGACAAAATCAATTGACTGGGACCCATGAAGCTGCTTTATCAAGTTACTGGTCTATCAAGGTCAGTATTGCCTGCTCTGACTGGCAGCACCTCTCTGGGGATCTTTCACACCATTTCCTACCTGATCCTTTTATCTGGAGATGGCAGGGATTGAACCTGGGTCCTTTCGCATGCAAGGCAGGTGCACCCCTGCCCTAATCTGAATAATTGACCTGTCTCCGTCTGCTTTGAAGATCTTTTGGCCTGCCATCCTGTCTGGTCTTTTGAAAGCCTTAGGGAAAAGATCTGTGGAGTGGGTGTGTCGATGACTCCTAGCCACAGCCCTGAAGCTAGACGATTTTTGGTGGGGGGCACTGTGGGGGGGCATGATCTCACAACTGACATAACAATAAATAAATAATAAAGAAATAAGAGAGTGCCCTCCTAGCCCCCCCCATCTGGGTGTCTGCAGAGTGCATTCCCTCCCTACTGAACAACTGCTGCTGTCCCCTACCTCATCTTCCAGTGCTTCCCTCTATGTGCAGCATGCTCCTATACCTAATGCTGTCGGTTTCACCTCTGTGGGCTTCCGGAATGGGCGAGTGGCTGGAAACTGAACAGATTTGCAGCAGACAAATGGGCTCAGTTCCCGCCTGTGAGGTGCGAAGGACTGCAGAGCGCAAAGCATGTTGGGACTTCTGACATGACCAGGATTGATCCGAAATCCAAACGGCACACCTCCCTTTTGCTCTTATAAAAAAATCTCCCAGTTAATTCAACAACTGACCCCACTGATCATTTAGCCAGCCTCCTGATATCTTGCTAAATCTCTGAAGTCCTCCTAGAAGGGGTCCACGTGTGGGCTGGGCCACAGCCAACAAGGAAGGGCCCTGGAGTTAAGCTGCCAGGTTATCACTGTGCTGTTTTAGGATCTGGGTGGTTTTTTGGAGATGAAAGCCCAGAGGGATGCTAAGTTCCCCTTCATTTTCAAGTTGGGGTCCGCTCCATGGCTGTTTCGGCCCCTGCCAGGGTAGTTCCAAATATGGAAGCTGTGCAGTGCCTGCCTTCTGATCTGAGAATCCTGGCCAATACCTCGTGCAGACAACAGTGGTCTGGCTCTGCTCCTGCTCCCGCAGTGCTGCACTGCAGTGTCTCATAGGTCTCTCTCTCTCTCTCTCTCCTCCATTCCAGGTGTCTCCGATGAGATGTACAACAATGTTCTCTGGTGCCTTAAAGGTGGGTGTTTCTTGTAGCAAGCACAGTTCCATCTACAGAAAGACCAGCAGGGGAGAAATCCTGTTGGAGCTTTGCTCATGGCATCATTCCCCAGACCTTGTCTTTAAATTCTCCTTGGCTGATGGCTTGTCTGGAAGATCTCTTCCTGAGATTCTTTCTTGCACTTAGAAAACGTTTCATGCTGTGGAGTGGTGGTTGGGGGTGGGGGGAAGGATGGAGAGACAGGATGGATGACTTTGAAGTCTAGCCAACCCGTGAGATGCATTTATGCAATAGACGAGCCAAACGTTGTTATTTACTCCTGGATTGAGATATAAACCAGGTAAGACACTGAGGGTTATGGAGACTTCTTATTTATCCCATTGTGGCTTGATTGTCTGTCCTTTTGCCTGTTGTGCTTCTTCTCCAAGTAAGCTTAGGAGGAGGAGGGAATTATCTTAACTGTTTGTTGGCTAGATAACTTTGTGGAGGATAAATATCTGAAGTGTTGGCTAACAGGAAAGACTTAGTGCTTAGTCAAGAGAGTGCTTCCCAAGCAGCTGGGAACTTAGTCATAAGTCACATATTAAAGAGCCCTCAACAACTTACTCTGTGCTTTTATTTTAATTAGAGTTTGTCGAGTCATTATTTGTTGCCTTCTTGTTTTATCTTGTTAGCTGGATAGGTGCCCCACAAGAAAATGATTTTAACACCCCCCCCCCCCCCCCAAATCACAGTTTCACTGCTTGGAGGCTTGTCAAGAGATAAAAGGTGGTTTTATTGATTAATTATCTGGCATCTGACTGAGGGATTAATTATTTGACCAAAACCTTGTGACCTAGCCGACTGACCTCACTGTTTCTGTGTGCACAAATGTTAATTACACTCAGATGCGTACAACCATCTTATTTATGTATATCAATTTATTTAAGCCATCTCAAGCCTGACTTTCTCCTAGGCAACTAAGCCTAGGGTTGTCAGCTCCAGGCTGGAAAATACCTGGAGTTTTGGGGGTGGAGCCTGAGGAAGGCGGGGTTTGGGGCACAATGCCATAGAATCCAACTTCCAAAGGGGCCATTTTCTCTAGGTTAACTGATCTCTGTCACCTGGAGATCAGCTGTAATAGTAGGAGATCTCCAGCCACCACCTAGAGGCTGGCAACCCTACTCAAGGGAGGTAACAGATTAAAAAACAAATATATACATCACAAACAAAGTTTAAAGCAAACCACCTATTAAAGCTGCCATCAGAAACCTTATAAATGACATCCATGAAAGACCCCTGCTTCTAAAAAACCACCAGCCTGCAGAAGCATGGTTCAAGGGAGGAATTTCAGTTTTGCATTTGTAGGCCCTGACTTGGATGGCCCAGGCTAGCCGGATCTTAGAAAATTAAGCAGGGTCAGCACTGGTTAGTACTTGGACTGGAGACCACCAAAGAAGTCTAGTGTTGCTGTGCAGAGGCAGGCAAGAGAAAACCACCTCTGCTCATCTCTTGCCTTTAAAAACCTATGGGGCACCATAATCTGACTGTGACTTGATGGCACCTTACACACACAAAGCATGGAGCTTCCATTACAGTACAGAGGAAGGCTTCGTAGGGGCTCTGCAGTTCTCTGCATGCATTGGAAGCCCCCCCTTCAATGGATTAGGATGCATGTGTTTGGAGTCCAAGTGGAGCTTGGTAGTGGAATGTTCTGGTGGGTACAACAGGACCTCCAAGAACAGCCATGGTGATTGGAGCTTTGGAGAGTCGATTGAGCCCTCCCTGATAGCAATTGCTTGTTTGGGATGTGACTCTAAATGGTTTCCATCTCTTTCTGATTTTTGCCTTCTATCTGCTCCTCTCTCTGACTTCATCCCCTCTGGGAATGGCTCCTCCCCTGGACCTGCCACCTCCAGATGAAGAGGTAAGAGAAGACCTCCGTGCAATGTGATCTGTAGCATTTTTATAGTCGAGTGACATCCAAGGTGTGCTGGATTGGTTTTTCCCCTGCCTCCACTCCCAAAGAGGTAAGAGCTGTTCTCATCTCAGGGGATGCAATTTAAGCGAGAATATATTCTGGCTCCATTTGTAATTCATGTTGTGGTTTTAAGACTGGCTGACCTGTTAGGGAGTTACAGCTTTTGTTTTTGGCTCAAGTGGTTGACTCATTTTTGTTATTTTTGTGATTATTCCCATTTATATGGAAGTAACACACAGGGCTTCATCCATTCAGAAACAATGCATGCTCTTAATCCCTTCTGTGGCATGCTCCAGTTGACTTTGATGATTGGAAAGCTCCAGTGTCAGTTGCATATCTCTTGTGTTCAAAGCTAGACTGAAAATGGATGGTGTTCAGTCATTTTCATTCATTTTTATTGTTATCCTAACATGTAACAGGTAGGCCTTTAGTGGCTACTTTTCCCCACCATTTGTTTCTAAAGGAATGCATATTTCAGTTACCTGGTCCCTTCCCCACAATGTCATATTGCTAAATAGCACGCCTTGGGAAAGAAAGACAACTCTTACAAAAATCTCCATTCTCCAACCTATGGTTGGAAGGATCTGTTTTATTGTATTTGATTTTATTCTGGGTTTTGGGGTTGTGTGTATACATGTCAGAATTCCAGCAGGGCATTAGGCCAGGTTTGGAAATTGCTCCTCTTGCTTGTCTATGTGTAGTGAATAAAGTTGTTATTTCCCTCTTGGGTTGCAGATTCTTAACAAGGGTGGGCAGGTGAGCTAGAATGTTGGTCCAGCTGAGCCATAGAAGGCATGAAACCTTTCTCTTCATGCATGTTCTGTTGGGAAGAACTTTTCCCGGCTCCAGGTGAGACGCTTCCAGTCAGAGGAGAGCAGGATGGACCCAATAGCCCGACTCTTCATAAGGCAATTTTGTGTGGTCATGTGACAATATATTAGTCAAGCATGATAATCTGAGCTCATACTGTAGGTGGCAGTGTTGAGTTAGCTATCACTCAGTTAAGAGTCTGCAGACTGATGGTTTGCCTGACTGGTATTTCTAGCACAATACAGCTGTTTCCCCAAAATGTACAGGCCATAACCTCTCCTGTCCTGTTTGAGGCAGTAATAATAACAACAATAATAACAACAACAACAACAAGTTCCCCAAAGATGACTTCCAGTGCCTTCTCATTTATTTGCCTGTGCATGCATACAGCCAGGTATTTATTTACTTCATCTATACCCTTCCTTTCTCCCCTTTGGAGACCCAAAGCAGCTTACATTGCTCTCCTCTCCTCCATTTTATCTTTACAACATTGCTGTGAGGTAGGTTAGGCTGACAGTGCATGATTGGCCCAAGATCACCCAGCATGGCAGAGTGGAAATTTGAACCTGGGTCTCCGCCTAGTCCATTACTCTAACTACTACACCATGCTGGCTTTCTTTCCTCTTGGAAGAAGGAGTGGTGACAAGTTTACCAACTCTTAGAAGGCATAAATCTAGAAAAGCTCACCCAAGGGTAAGATTGGTAGGGTTAAGGGGAGGGGTCCATGTGCCTCTGGGCAGAGCAAAAGGCTCAAAGGGCACAGCCCAGATAAACTATTGATTAATCTACAGTGCACACTGCTCTCTTGCACTTTCTCTCTGTCTCTCTGGAAAAGGGAAAGGGAAGCAGAAAAGGCAGCCAAAGATAGCCACAGTGTTTAGAGAAGCTGTTTTTGAGGCACAGAAAAGCCTGAACTGAAACTGCAAGTTAAAATGGGCTGCAAGTTTCACGTGTCCAAAGTCTTAATGGCTTAGTGTGGCAAATTCCTTTATCCTTAAAGGCACTAAACAGTTAAAAACTCTCTCATTTCCCCCATTATATGAAAAAGAACATCCTAGTCTGACATCTAGTGAAAAAATAGTCTTGATTGTGAAAAACCAGCCAACTGGCAACACCTAAGTGGTTTTATTGTCACCAGTAGGACTAACAGATCAGGAAAGAGCTATACTTTGCTGCTTCCCTGGGGATCCATTTTGGGACTTTCCCTTCCTACTGAGCTGGAGCAGAATGCAGTTAGTTACCCCTGAGTTCATCAATGGAGTTTCAAGTAGATCAAGATGGGTAGCCATGTTAATCTGTCTGTAGCAGTAGAGTCCAGTAGCACCTGAAAGCCTAAATTGTGGCAGGGTATGAGCTTTTGTGAGTCACTGCTCACTTCTTCAAGTAGCCATTCTCAGTTGCCCCCTCCTCCTTTGGCACATGCCATCATCCTTTCTTGGGCATGCCACAGTTCTGATCTGAATTGGGCCTGTATGTGCCTGGGAATTAAGTTTCAAGCATGAAACCCATGGCAACTGTAATGTGTGAATTCAGTTGCTTGGGTGGTGAACAAGCTCTGGTGTGCCAAACAAAGTACTTTGGTGTGCTATTTTCTGGGACAACTGCCAGGGATTGCCTACCCTGATTTACAGGAATTTGTCTTTTCTTTATTTACAGAATTTATATATATATATATAAAGTCAGAGTAGTTCAGCAGTGGAATGGACTGCCTAGGGAGGTGGTGAGCACCCCCTCACAGACAGTCTTCAAGCAGCTGCTGGACCAACACTTGTCAGGGATGCTTGAGGCTGATCCTGCACTGAGCAGGGGGTTGAACTAGGTGGCCTGTATGTATGGCCCCTTCCATCTACATTTCTACATTTCACACAAAATTACTGGTGCACGGCCAGTGAAATCTAGGGTTCAAAGAAAAGACCAGAAGGGGCAATCCCCAGCCACCCAGAGTGGTGGGTAAGAAATCTTCTGCCCTGCAATCTGTACTACAGTTAGGGCCAGGCTATCCCATCTTGATTTAGACTTTGAGGGGAAGAAACAACCTTGGGAATTGGGCCAGACCATTCCCAAAATAAATGTGGCCGCCAAGGATAATTATAGCTCTCTGTTGGTAGCTTCTGGCCACAGCCTCCCCCTTCCCAGGAAGCTGCGCTTGAGAATCCTCCTGCCTGAGTCCTCCCAGCCCTTTGTAATCTTTAAAATGTGGAGTCTGCCTGTGGATTCCAAGACAGTCCTCCCCCCCTCGCCCTTCAGCACAGCGATGGGAGGAAAAACTCTCTTGTATGGGCAAGCTACAAAGAGAAAGGGAAGCCCCATCTGACACGGGCTCACATGGGCTCCCCAAACTTATTTTTGCAAAATTACAGAAATGCAAAAATTGGAGGGGGGATTAATTTGCAAGGAAGAAGCAACAGGGAAGAGTGGGTGCTTTAACACTTCCCTAGCTGCTCCCCCCCCCCCCCAAGACCTTTTCCCAGCCAGGCCATTCCCCCTCCCAGCTGGGCTTCTTTCTGGCATCCTGTACTGCTTCTGGAAAAGGCTGAAGTGGAGGCTGGGGAGGGAAAAGGCAAGGAAAAGGACATTCTGCCACTCTTGGAATTAAGTGCATGATGGCCGCTGGTACAGATGGTTTAGAAAGATAAATTTGTGGAGGAATTAGTCTTGTGCAGCTAATAGCTCAATGGAACATCCATGGCCAGAGGCAGTCTACCTCTGAGAGGTACCAGCTGCTGGAAACAGAGAGCCGCCGTCTTCTTCATGCTCTTCCTCGGAGCTCCTAGAATTCCATCTGGCTGGCCCCTGTTGGGAACAGGATGCTGGGCTGTAGATCTGATCCAGGAGGGCTATTCTTCTGCCCCTAAATCTTATATTCTTATATAGCCCCAGCAGTACGGAACTGCCTCCCCAGAGAGGTGCGCCTGGCCCCTGTTTTCAGTTTCCAAGAGGCAGTTGAAGACAGTTTTATTCGAGACTGCACATCACCAATTCAGTTTGTATTGATTAGCAATCCTAATTGAGATTCTAAAGTGTGGTCTTTTATGTACTTTTATAATTGTTGTTTTATTTACGTTTTAAGCTGCCTTGAGTCCCGTATGGTAGAATGGCTGCTAATACACAATGAGGATTCTACAAAGCAGCTTTTTTTTTTTTGCTTGGCAGAAAGCTGGGTACCATCTTTCTTGGCCATTTGCTGCTTTGATCCTATGCAGGCTTCTGATGTTTTCTTGACAACATCCCCAGTTGCCTGCCCCTCACACCACCTTGCTAGCAGAGGCATTTCTTGCAAGCATCCTGGGCCAGGCTGTGTACCACCCAGAGGCCTCTGCCAGTTCTGCAACTTCTTAGGAGCAAGCCACCAACCCAACTCCCACTTGGGCACATTCAGCAAGGCCCAGCTATCCAGCCACCCCTCTCAAGCTTGGGGCAGCCCTTTGAGGAGGGGGCACATCAGCACCATGAGACTGGGCCCCCTCTATTGTCCCTAGACTAGATTTTTAATGTTTATTTGTTTTTGGTCCAGTGGGGACTCCAAAGCTGCTCACAACATCATTCTCATCCTCCTCTGTTTTACCGCCATAACAACCCCACTATGAGGTCGGTTAGGCTGAGAAAGAATGATGGGGTCACCCAGTCATCTTCCAGGGCAGAGTGGGGATTCAAACCTGGATCCCCCAGATCCTAGTCTGACACTCTAACCACTACCCTACACTGGCTTTGCAATCAAGCCGAGCCCTTATGGCGACACTCCAGGGATGATGGCTGGGATGTGGCTGGTGGTAGTGCGGGAGGGGGAGGGGGTGGCAGTGTACCTTGCGCACAGCAACTGAACACCATGAACTGGCCATGGTTTCGAGGCAGGATGCATCCACAGCAGACGTCAACTCGCTCTGCCTCTTCTTCACACAGCCAATGTGTGGGCTCCTAGGCCTTGCTTGGGAGGGCAGCATGAAGCTGATCCTTTCAGTGCGGGGTCTGGACAGGATACTCTTCTGGGGAGCCTGTGTTCATTCACCAGGGGTGCTGATCCTAGGGTTTTCTGCTTCGGCTCCCAAAAGGTTCTTGGACTGACCATGCCAAGCAAGGGCATCTCTCTCCTTTGTCACATCTCCGGAGTCAGCATGCATTAACAGCGCAAAACTGTGGTCACCTTGCCCTTCCCCCACCCTAGCGCTTGCCTCCTCTCTTCTCTTGATCCTGGGGTTTTCCTTGGTACGCCAGAGAGGATGCATGCTTGTGTACTGTTGCCACAGGGCACAGAAAAACACTATCTCCTGGAAGGTCTCTGAGGCTAATCCTCAGTAATCCTGAGATTCACTGGACACAGTACAGATTTAGACATCCACAGTCCCCCCCCTCCCCTCCCGGAAGTCTTCCCTGCTCCTCCTCTGGGATTTCTATGGGTGGGAGACACACAAGTTCGAATGCCATCTCCTGCCTGCTTTTCCAGTCTCCCTGTTTTGCCCCTTGCGCTGGCCTTTTCTGTTTCCCTCGCAGTTCAAGGGAGAAAGACAAAACACGATCCACTGGACTGGAGAAGGAAAGGGCAACCCACTCCAGTATCTTTGCCAAGAAAACTCCATGGACCCACCAGCTTGATGCACTGCTAAAATGTTTGTGTATCCAGTCGTGAGTTCAGATTTAAGGGCAGTCTTTTGCATATACCTAGGAGTTTGTTTGCTTCCTTCACTATTCATCACACTTCTGAAACAAGGGACTGGTTTAAAGGAAGCACCACACTCTGTACATGCCTAGAGGCACCCAGTTGGGGAGATTTCTGGATTTGGGGAACTGTGCAGAGGCCAAAGGCTCTTCCTCCTTCCTTACAGTTTAACATTTCCCGAAGTTAGGGGCCACCTCAGAGGTGCTTTTTGCTGATGATTTCTGAAGTTGATTCCTGGTTTATATTCTACACTGTGTTCCATATATTCTGTGCATGCTTTGGGGCACTAACTGCTTACTTCTGAACCTTAACTTGGCTCAGAGGATGCAGTATGCACTTTGCACATGCCCAAGAACACTTGTAGTTACAGATTTGTAAAGCCAGGGGCCCATTCATAAGCCTGCACTTCTGCCCTCTGCACATGCCCGTCGGGGGAGCCCTGAGCGTAATTGTCTCAGTCAGGAGGCGCTCCGCACTTTGCACATGCCCCACTGCGCGCTACCGACGCTGCTCTCCGTCCCGGGTTGCGGTGCCGGCTGCTCCCCCGCCCGCCCTTTCTTCCTTCTTTCCTTCCGCCGATCACATGAGCGCCCTACCCGCCTGTCTGTCCGCAGCCTTCGTCGGCTGCCCTATTCCGGCGGCGCCGGCCTGGCAGGGGCTGAGCGAGCGAAGGAACCTCGCCGGCGGCGGAGGAAGCAGCGGCCAGGAGCTCCGCCAAGCCGAGGGTGATGGTAAGGGGATGGGCAGGAGGAACCGGAGTGACTGGCGCTCCGCGGGGGTCGCGCGCCCTTCGGAGGGCGGCGGGGGTCTGGGGCGCCGCTTCCCCGCTCGCTGCCTCGCTGCGGCTCCGATGCCCCTGCCGAGCCTCCCGCCGGCACCTCCTGGTACTCCAGCCCCCGGTACGGCCAGGCCCTTGCCCTGGTTGGCCCGCAGAGGCCGCGCTGGGGCGGGAGGGAGCTGGCGGTGTGGGAGAGGGCGCAAAGCCCTTAGAAACCCTCTCGCCCTTAGAAACTCACTTCGACCCTGAACCGGTCTTGCAACGCGGGCTCTGGCAGACGGCAAAAATAGTCATTGGAAAGGAAAGAGACCCGGAGCATGTGCGGAGTGCCTTTTTTTGTCATGGTCGTGCCAATGAGGTCTGGTCTCCTCCCCCTGCATAAAGAAAGCAAGAGGGGCTTCCAAGCCAGAAACTGTTATCTGAGGGGGGGCGGGTGTTTGCTGCTGTAAGAGCTGGAAGCAGCAAAAAAACCTAAATATGTCAAGACATGCTCAAAATTACTTATTTAAAATTGAATTGGATTCTGTGCTAGGTGCTTGAGAAGGATCTGGGGTGACCCTGGCCTGGTATTTCATTCATATCTGAGTGCTTACATCTTTGGGCACAATGGGATGAAACCATGTTCTGCACGTCGGGAACATAAAACCACAACCTCATTAGCATCAGTAACAATCCAGAGATTGGCTGTGTACTGAAGCTGCAGTCTGATACACATTTAATTGAGTTTAAGTCTCTTTGAGCCCTACCCTGAAAGGTCCAGGCAAGCCTGATCTCGTCAGATCTTGGAAACTAAGCAGGGTTGGTCCTGCTTAGTACCTGGATGGGAGACCAGACCACCAAGGAGGTCCAGGGCTGCTATATGGAGGCAGGCAATGACAAACCACCTCTGAATGTCTCTTGCCTTAAAAACTCTATAGGATCACCATCAGTCAGCTGTGACTTGACAGCAGTTTCCTCCACCACCACCAAGTCTCTTTGAACACTGTGGCTTACATCTGAGTAAACGTGCACCGGATGGAGCATGGACAATGTAATCCTGTGCAGAATTATTTCAGTCTAAACCCATTCATGTCATTCATGGGCCAAGACTGGAGTAAAACTCTGCATAGGATTGCACTGGGAGTGTCCTCCAAACAGCGGCAGAACTGACAGTCCAGAAATGGAAGTACATCCTTCTGCAAAACCTGAGTTCAGACTTTCAGTGAGATGGATGGAGAGAGAGGACAGGGCAGAGAGGAATATAATCTCACTATTGTGTGTTTATGCTTCCTTTGGTTTGAGGAGTTCAGGGTGGCACATATGGCTCTCCTTTCTCCCATTATCTCTCTCGGTGTTTCCCAACCTGTGGGTCCCGACCAACCCCAAACTGGGTCATGAAGCCTGTGAATTCCAGGTTTTAGCAATTTTATTGATTTGTGCATGCTCTTTTTAAAAAGTGGGTCACCATACCAAGCAACTTTGGACTTGTGTGTCACCGTACCAAAATGTTGGGAACCATTAATCTACCTCACAGGGTTGTTGTGATGATAGCATGGGGAGTGGAGAACCAGATATACTGCCCTGAGCTCCTGCAAACTACTACAGGCCTGCTTCTTTTAGAAAGGCGTTGTGAGGAGGACAGAGATAGTGGATGTGAAGCACTTTGAACACTCCAGAAGCACTATAAACATGCTAAGCATTATTATGGGTTGTTTAGAGGTCAGCTGTGCTGGCTGTCTCCTGGGCCCTTGCAAAGAGCTGCTCCTGAAGAGAACATAAGAACATAAGAGAAGCCAATGTTGGATCAGGCCAGTGGCCCATCCAGTCCAACACTCTGTCACACAGTGGCTAATTTATTTATTCATTATTTATATTTATATCCCGCCTAGCCGGGCAAGCTGGCTCAAGGTGGCTAAAAACACCAGGTGCCCTCAGGAGGTCCAGCAGTATGGCCAGGACACTAGAAGCCCTCCCACTCTTGCCCCCCTCTCAAGCACCAAGAATACAGAGCATCACTTGCTCTGAGAGTGAGACTGAGAGTTCCTATCTATACTTTGTGGCTAATAGCCACTGATGGGCCTCTGCTCCATATGTTTATCTAATTCTCTCTTGAAGCCATCCATGCTTGTAGCTGCTACCACCTCCTGTGGCAGTGAATTCCACGTGTTAATCACTCTTTGGGTGAAGAAGTACTTCCTTTTATCTGTTCTAACCTGGCTGCTCAGCAATTTCATGGAGTGCCCACGAGTTCTTATATTGTGAGAAAGGGAGAAAAGGACTTCTTTCTCTACCTGCTCTATCCCATGCATAATCTTATAAACCTCAATCATGTCACCCCTCAGCCGTCATTTCTCCAAGCTAAGGAGCCCCAAGCGCTTCAACCTTTCTTCACAGGGAAAGTGTTCCAACCCTTTTATCATTCTCTCATATCCCTGCAGAGTCAGAGGGGCAAGCCCCCCTCATGTCTATCCTTCTTGGGGGGTGGAAAGTGCCATCAAGTAGGGTTTTCAAGGAAAGAGACATTTCAGAGGCGGTTTGCCATTACCTGCCTTTGCATAAGGACACCGGACTTGGTGGTGTCTCATCCAAATACTAACCAGGACTGACCCTGCTTAGCTTCTGAGATCTGAGGAGATCGTACTAGCCTTGGCCATCCAGATTAGGGCTCTATCAGTCTAGATCCCTGATTTCATCTCGCCCTTCTTCCAAGGACCTCAAAGTGGCACTTGTGGTTATCTTGTCTTCTGTTTTCTCCTCACAACAATCTTGTGAGGTAGAGCAGGGTGAGAATCACAGCCCAGACTCACCCGACTACCAAAGATGAGGATTTGAACTTCGGTTTCCGTAGGCTGACACTAACCATCTGGCCATGCTGTGTGGGCTGGGCGTGGTCAGTGCAGGCAGACAGACCTTCCTCCTATGCCTAGATTTGTAGGGGGGGGGAGGTTTACCATCCCAACTGTTTGAATTACCCAAGTGTTGTCTTTTAGGTGCTCTTCCAATGATGCAGGTGATCCATACTAGCCCTTTTGGCAGCCTGGCTCATAAGCCTCTCCCTGTGTTCTGTTGCCAGTCCACCCTAAAACCTTGGGGGGCGGGGGATTATATTTGAAGTTACCCTGACCTGCATGGTCCAGGCTAGCCTGATCTCACCAGATCTCGGAAGCTAAGCAAGGTCAGTCCTGGCTAGTATTTGGATGGGAGAACTCCA
The DNA here is from genome assembly GCA_029233225.1 of Lepidodactylus listeri. Lineage (NCBI taxonomy): Eukaryota > Metazoa > Chordata > Lepidosauria > Squamata > Gekkonidae > Lepidodactylus > Lepidodactylus listeri. Next base: position 30,497,324 of record JARCFY010000019.1, on the reverse strand, counting down.
AGGAATACCAGAGTCATGATGCGGAGGCAGGCAACAGCAAACCACCACTGAATGTCTCTTGCCTTGAAAATCCTACAGGGTCACCATAAGTCAGCTTTGACTTGACAGCAATATATATATGTATCTCTCTCTCTCTCTCTCTCTCTATATATATATATATAGAAACCAGGCAGTCTGATAGACCAGGAATCTCAGGGTATCTTCTCTTCTTGTGATTGGATGAAGCAGATCTTTGGAAGCGTTGGAGAGTTTTGCTGCCTCTATGGACAGCGATTCAGTCACTTCCCCTGCATAATATCTTCCTTTTTTTCTTCAGATGAACTGTATGTTTTTAACCAGCTGCTTCTTCCCTCCCTGGTAAAATTAACAAACCTGTCTGATAGATATCATGCAGAAGCCCCTGCTAGATCGTCACATTTTTCTAATTCTCGTTATGACGGGTCAGGCATTCCAAGGGAATGGCTAGAATGTTGAACTTCTGAGCAGAGGTGATGAGCCAGGCTTGGCTTAACTAAAATTTCCTGCAAAAATATTGATTCCCTCCCCTCCCCAACTACGATCTTGATGTGATTGCTCTTTCTGGGAAACCCGGCTTCCCCAGCAACATCCAACAGTTGACAACTTCATCCTTAATATTATTTATTGCCATAAAGAGCTGCTAGTGAGGTTTAAAGAAACCTTCCAAGGTAAATTGAGAGAATGAAAACTGAGAATTTTGCAATCAGACATTTCAGGCTAAAATAATTATAATACCATCACACTTTTTTAAAAAAGCATATTGCTGGATAAATGAGTCTATGGGTTAAAAAAAACTGGGCTGTGCTAAGTTCTGTTTTGTGCCCACTTGACCACATAGGCAATCCACTTGTGGCAAGCTGGCCATAAATGCCCCATTCCCCTCTCAATTTGGTTTTAGGCATGCATTGGAAAGAATTGAGATTGACTGGAGAAGACATCCTTGGTATTGGACAGTGCTATCAAGTCACAGTTGACCTGCAGAGATCCCATAGGGTTTTCAAGGCAAGAGACGTACAGAGGTGGTTTGCTGCTGTCTTTCTCTGCGTAGCAGCCCAGGACTGAATCTTCTTAGCTTCTGAGATCTGATGAGATTGTGCTAGCCTGGGCCATCTAGGTTAGGGCAAGACATCCTTAGTCTCTTTCATTGTTTCCCAGACTTCTGATAGCTGATGCATCTTTTTGGGGGGGGGGATGATTAACTTATATCTGCAGAGCTTTACTGAGAGGATGCTTAAGAATGACCCTCCTTCTGAGGAGTCTATCAGTTGTGTTTCTGTATAAGCCCCTGTTCTGCTCAAGAGGGCATGTCGTCCTGCTGAATCTCTGCACTGCCAACCATTTCCGAGGGGATGACAGAATTATTCACCTCCAACAGAGGCTGGTTGGCAAGAGGCAAGACCAAAGTGACAACAACTCAGGCAGAGATGCATCAGTCGGCCTCAGACAGGAACTTTGGTCTCTCTTTTTATCAATTTATAATAATTTATTCTTGCATGCTAGCAGTTTTCTTGTGGGCCACAGTTTGGGAATTATTGCTTCATTGGCTGTTGGTTGTGTCCTGCTCTTTAAGTGGCAGTGGCCAACAAGGAAAGGTGTGGTTTCTGGGGTCGCATCTTTGAAAGGTCTGCCATGTCTATGTAATTCGTAGGCTTTGTATCCCTGGTGCAGTGCAAACAAATTAGAGCTGGAAAAAGGAATATTTTTCTGCCTGAAGTTGCTGCACTGTGGATTGTATGAACTGGGAGGATTCAAATTCTGAAAGGTGATAACTTGATCTAGACTTAGGTGTGTGATATATGTTAAGGATTGTGATGTCAAAGTTGGCATTTGGCTTGTTTTCATTAATGCTGATTAGAAGCATGATTGGGGAACGTAGGATATGTTGCAAGACACACCAAGAGAGGCTGCTTGTAAAGAAACTACTGCTCAGTGATGGCAGAAGTTTTTGTGGGCTTCATTAGATGCAGACAGTATGTCCTCCCTTAGCAGAGTTACGGGAAGTGCGAAATAGTGGGTTTAAAAGTCAATGAAATGCAAGAGATAGCATCTAAGCAAAGCTCAAACGTATGCCCAGAGTGGCAATTTCACATCGGTGCTAATTGGCGGTAACGCAATCTCGCTAGACTTGCTGAGCTAATTCATAATAACACCTGCAGTGTGTGACTGGAATCCATTGTATTTATCAAGGCTTAATGAGAGAGTGAAAAGCTTCCTGATGAATTGTAACTGGGTGGAGAGTTTACATGGAGTCCCCCTTTGAAGTTTGTTTGTTGAATAATGATGACTGTCAGGTTGTCAGCAGAGGCAACATAATATAGCAGCTGGGCTTTAGATTGGGAAAATGGATTGTAATAAGTCCAGAAGGGAGGAGGGTCCAGAACTGGGGAGCAGTTCTTCATGGCTCAAGCAGTGCATGAGGATATTATTTAAATGGCATGCTGTTGGTGGATCTTAGAGATGATGATGGGACATAATTGGGGGAAGTGGCTGTCTCTAAAGCAAGCAGGGCCCAAGATGTTTCAGGCTTTTTTTCAGAGACCAAAACTGACGCCTTGAAGGGTCTGTATCTGGAAGACTGCAGAAAGTCTAGGAGACCCATCACAAGATACAGAGATAGCTGCTACCTTTGATGGCTTTAAAGAACAATTAGACAGATCTATAGAGGACTGGCCAAAGGCCATGATGGCTAAATGGTACCTCCATGTTCAGAGGTAGTATACCTCTGAATACCGGTTGCTTGGCAACAACAGGGGAAGGCTGTGGCATCTGTGCCCTGCTTGTGGACCTTCCAGGTGGAGAGGGACTGGTTGGCTTGGGTGAGGAACAGGAGACTGGACCAATGGACCTTTAGTCTGATGAAGTAGGGTTTTTCTTGTTTTTCCCAAAATCAGGGCAGATGCTGGCTGTTTGAGACCATCATGTGGCTGGGAGGGGACCATGCATTCTCCAAAGGCCAGATGTTGATTGGTTCCCCTTACTTCTTGACACATTTCTTTTCCAGCAACAGGAAGTACCATGCATGAGCCAGCTTGCTTTAGTTCTGGTCCCTAATGCAGCTGGATTACACATCTGGGCACCCACCACATGTGAATGTCCAGCATCCTCCGTGGCACTGGAAACATGTGAGGGTTTGATGCTCAGAGCAGCTTTGTCCCTTTGCCACCAGAGTATGCAGTTCTGACCAAATTACAAATATCTGCCACTTTTGGATATGTGTAATTTATCCAGCTTTCTCCCAAAGTGTGTATGTGCAAAACTCGAGATCTAAACTGCCCAGCAGTTAAGGCTTCAAGCATGAATCTGAGGACTGGTTAGATTAATCATCCATAGCAGTACACATACACACTTGATCTTAGCCAAAAGGCCAAGAAGTGATAGCAGTAACTGATTAATCAGTCAGTTATAAACCATGTGTGAAAATATTAATTGGTGGAATTGATTATTAAGTAGGTTTCATCTTTTGAGACTCTTGGCTTCTTTTCTTTACATTTTAACTTGTACGCCCTCCGGGGCCACAAGATATTGCGTTGGTTGCTCACTTAGATGTGTGTGTGTTAAGTGCCGTCAAGTCCCTTTTGACTTATGGCGACCCTGTGAATTTATGTTTTCAACGCATCCTGTTGTAACAGCCATTCTCAGGTCTTGCAAACTGAGGGCTATGGCTTCCTTGACTGAGTCAGTCCATCTCATATTGCGTTTTCCTCTTTTACCGCTGCCTTCAACGTTTCCTGGCATTGTTGTCTTTTCCAGTGACTTGTCTTCTCATAATATGACCAAAGCTGGTTGATAATGGGACCAAGGAATAGAAAATCTTGGAACAATTTCAGTTTCTTCACTGTCAACCTTAAAGTTGTGTAATTCCCCAGTAGTCATTACTTTTGTAGTCTTGATATTCAGCTGTAATCCCGCTCTGACACTTTCTGATTTAACCTCCAGCAGTAGTTGTTTGACGTCTTCATTATTTTCTGCTAGTAATGTGGTGTTATCTGCATATCACAATGTTCCTTCCACCAGTTTTCACTCCACCTTCAATCTAATCTAGTTTTCCTTATGATATGTTCTGCATATAGATTGAAGAGATACGGTGATAAAATACATCCTCATCTGACACTTTTGCCACTAGGAAACCTGTTGTCTGGAGTACAGGTTGTGCATCAAAACAATCGGATGCTGTGGCACACCCATTTCTTTTCAAACCAACCATAGCATTTCATGAGCCACAGAGTGAAAAGCTTTGCTGTCATCTGTGAAACACAAGTTGGTTTTCTTCTGAAATACTATGGATTGTTGATTCAGATGTTTGTTGAGTCAAAGCTTACTGTTGTAAAGAGAGCTTCCCTTTTCAAAGTCCTTTGAAGACCCATGCTGGGACAAACAATAGGGGATTGTCATCACCTTCATGCCTGATTTGTGGGCTTCCCAAAAGATGTTGGGCTGGATGGACCCACTTGGTCTGATCTAGCAGGGAAGCGTTTGTGTAGGAGAGAACCATGACATCACCAATGATAATCCTTAAATGCAGCCTCTATTCTCAGAGGTACTATACTGCTGAATGCCAGATCCTGTGGACTAGTAATGGAGGAGGACTGTTGCCTTCACAGAATCATGGAGTGGGATGGCATCCATAGTGGTACTCATAAAGGTCATCTAGTCCCACAAGTCCATGCATGAAATCCAAACTAGAGCATTTCTTAGGGATGGTCCCCCCTGAGTATTGTCTTTTCCAGGTTAAAGATGCTCAGTTCTTTCAACCTTTCCTCCTAAGACTTGTTTTCCAGACTTCTGCCCATTTCAGTTGCCCTTTTCAGAATCTGTTCCAATTTGTCCACTTTGTTCTTATGGTGTGGCTCTCAGAACTGGACATAGTACTTCATGTGAGGTCTGACTAAGGGTAGAGTGGAACTATTACCAGTCATGACTTAGGTACTTTGCTTCTTTTAATGCAGTCTTGGCCTTTTTAAAAAGTGGCATCCTTAAAAAGTGGCATCCTAACATTGGCCTTTTTAAAAAGTGGCATCCGCTGCGGGCTCATGTTTGGCTTGGGATCGACTGCAGTCCCCAAATCCTTTTCACAGGTACTGCTGCCAAGCCAGGTGTCACCCTTCCCATACCTATTTATTTAATTATTTTTGTCTAAATGCATAACTTGGCATGGATCACTGCTGAGTTTCATTTTCTTTGTTTCAGCCCATCTTTCCAGTATATCAAGGTCATTTGGAATTTGATTTCCGTCTTCTGAAGTGTTAGGTATCTCTCCACCTTTTATGTCACCTGTAAATTTGATGATTGCCTCTACCCCTTCATGCAGATTACCTCCACCCCTTCATTCACGTCATTGAGAAAAGGGCTGAAGAGTACAAGGCCAAGGACTGAATTTTGCCACTTCAGGCTGTTAAAGTGTCACTTCTTAAGTTAGCTCCCACTTTTCTTTCTTGTTGGTATTGTTTACAGCTGTCCTTTTATTAATTCCTTTTTTGGCAGGTCCCACCTGTAATAAATCCCCTCCTTGGATTCTTTTCTCTGATTGATCATCTGGTATTTCTTGGTGTCTCTTAAAACCCCTTTCCTGAAGCTCAAGGTACTTGTTGGTTTACCTTTTGATTTATTTATTTATTTGTTCAATTTATACCCCGCCCTCCCTGCTGAGACAGGCTCAGGGTGGCTTACATGAGAGATAAAACACATAAGTAACAATTGTGGCAATCATAAAATCATCTAAAAACTATTCAGTATATAAAACAATTCGACATCATAAAGTGCTTGCAGTATCTGTATTAATACAAATGCTTAACAATGGTGGTAGCAGTCTCATGAATGCATTCGGTGATCTGTTTAGATAGTCAGCTCAATGATCCTTCCCTGATACATGCAGCAGGCACAGGCTGTAGGTGGCAAAACTGGGGGACAGTTGTCTTCCAGTTGTTGTTGGCGGTGGCTCCTTAACTGAAGGCCTGGTGGAAGAGCTCTGTCTTACAGGCCCTGCGGAACTGTAGAAGGTCCCTCAGGGCCCCAATCTCTTCTGGGAGCTCTTTCCACCAGTATGGAGCCGCCATCGAGAAGGCCCTGGCACTGGTTGTGGCCAGCCTGGCATCCTTGGGACCTGGGAGGGCCAGTTGATTTTGGGACCCTGACTGTTGTGCTCTCTGGGGAACGTATGGGGAAAGGTGGTCCCTCAAGTATGTTGGTCCCTGACCATAAAAAGGTAAAAGGTAAAGGTTTCCCTTGCTCGAAAGCCAGTCGAATCCAACTCTAGGGGGCGGTGCTCATTTCTGTTTCCAAGCCAAAGAGCCAGCATTGTCCGAAGACGTTTCCGTGTTCATGTGGCCGGCATGACTTGATGCTGAGGCTCATGGAACACTGTTACCTTCCCACCGCAGCAGTGCCTATTTATCTACTTGCAATTTCTTGCTTTCAAACTGCTAAGTTCGCAGAAGCTGGGACCAGGGACTGGCGCTCACTCCGTCACGCAGCACTAAAGGTGAGAACCAGCACCTTGAAGCAAATTCGTTATGTTATCGGCAGCCAGTGCAATGCCTCCATTACCTTCCCCTTGAGTTTTCCATAAGACCAAGAATCCCAATATTAGGAGGTCAGTCTCCCCTCCACAAAGTTTTCACCACATTGACCTCATCAGCCAAGTTTTTCCTGTTGGCTAGGATCAAAGGCAAAGTGTCAGTTCCCTTGTTCCTTCCTCCATCTTCTGAAAACAGAAGTTGTCAGAAAGGCAAGTCCGGAATTTATTGCAATTCCATACTTAGTGGGAGTTTACTTCACTGGTTTACAAGGAGATAATTATGCTTAGGTTGGGATACAGATTAAATTTTCTGTTAATAGAAGTGGTGGGGTAATTTCCACCAATCTCCTTTTCCTACTGCAGTCTGCTCTGATCTGGCTCTTATGCTCTTCCTAAGGGTCCCCTCTTCCCCAGGAGCAGCATTTTGGGGAGGTCAGTAGGCTGCAGTATGTGTGTGTGTGTGGGGGGAAACATTCTGTTCCACTGACAAAAGTGCCTTGGTTGAGTGGAAAAATTAATCTAGATTCAACCCGGAGTCTTCCAACAACTATCAGGGAATTGAAGTCTCTCATGATTACTGATTGTCACTTCTTTGAAATGTCTGTAGTGTGTTTCAGCAAAGCTTGGAGGTCTGTTGGATTCACTAACAGCAATGTTATTTTGAATTCTTTCTCTGTTTCTTTAAACCCTGATGCTCTTCATGAAGCTACCTGTTCACCCGCTAGGATTTCTGTGCAAGTGTACACATTTTTGCCACTGAGTGCGAATCCTCCTCTCTTTCTGTTGCATCCCTTTGAGCCAAGGGTTTAGACTTTCCAATTTCCGGGGGGGGGTGGGGGCTGGGGCTGGGCTGTCAGCTCCCTCCCTCTCCCTCCTCCCCTGCTGGCAGGGCAGCTGTTGGGCACTGTGCAAGCTGTGGCTGTTATGCTCTGGGGCGAGTGGCCCGCCTGCTGCTGGGACTGAGCCACAGGAAGCCTGCGACAGGTCCCTGGGCAGTGCTGGAGCTGGCGGCGGCGGCACTGAGCGCCCAAGTGTGGTCGGCAACACCTTCCTTCCAACTACTTTACACCTCCTTCCTCAGCCACACCGTCCAAAACCTCCCCCCCACGTGCCCCCCACTACTAACAGGTTGTTCAGGAACACACACACACACCGTGGCACAAACACATCGCCCTCCTCCTCCGAGCATCCCTATGACAGTATTTCCCCAACCCCTCCAGGAGAGGAAGGAGTCCCGGGCAGGGACCCACAGCCCACACTGGTGACGAAGCAGGCGGGTCACTTGTCCTCCTCCTCATCCCTGCAAAAACCTCCCTTTTGCGCCTTATGCCTTCGCACGCCCTCCACGCCCCCAATCCCACCCACCCTGATGAGGCTGATCTTGAGGCACAAGTAAAAGAAGCGTGCGCAGTAGCGAATCTGCTCCGAGTCTCTCGTCGCCATCATCCTCCACCAACCAATGCTGTTAACAACCACGGCCCCACCACCTCTTCTCAGCCATTGCTTCTGCTCCTCCAGCCACCTGTTGTTAACCCGTGCAAGGCCACAGGTGGTGGTTCGACTTCTGGAAACAGCGGGCCTACACTACAGTAGGCAGGCGGGGCCTGAGAGAAAAAAGATGCGCGGCCCTGCCAGAGTCTCTGGCCAGGCTGGAAGGAGGGTGCTTCCTGCACCACCCAGGCCTGGCGGGCCAGCACTGGTTGCCCTGGAGGGGGGGCTTGGAAAATTTTGGGAGAGGCGCAAGCTCCCAAGCCCCCCCCTCCCCGTAGCTGACACCTATGCTTTGAGCAAGTGATATCCTTCAGTGCTGCATTCCAGTTCTGCCTTCTTGTGGACTTCTCAGAATCATGCGGTTAGGTACTCTTGGAAGGAAGATGCTGGAATAGATGGTTCTTTGGCTGGATCTGGTAGAGCTGGTGTATATACTTATCTCAGAAAGGTATCTATATTAAGGTTTTGGTCATATGGAAAATCAGTTGATTAACTAGTACATGATGAATCAACTCTGGGGCCTTTAACTGGTTGATGTTCCTTCTAGCCATTCTGGTCAAACAAGTTTTGCAATGCCATTTGTTTCTTTATTTATTTGCCAGTTGGCTATGCCAAGGGAGCACAAAATTAGAGTTTATGGGGAGAGAGAACATCTACATCCATAGCAGGAAGCTGCGTATTGCTTGGGGTATACAATTAACATCTCCATGCTGTGGTAAATAACTAGGTTACCCTTTATGGCTTAGTACTTTGTGCTGAGAACTTTGCAAGACCTCAGCTTCTTCACAAGTGAATTCAAGGCATATATGAAACATCACCAGTTCAGGGAATGGGTCCATAGATATTAAGCATGTTCCCCAATCTGGACCTTCAGCATTTATTGCTTTAGAAATTTTCTACTTCCTGACACCTGCTCAGAGACATTCTGCTTTAGCTGTTGGAGAACCCTGTTTTGCAAATTGGGTTGGTTTCAGAGATCTAGCTGAAATTAAAACTCACTCCAGAGATATTGGAGCTGGCAAAGCTGAATGAATGGATCTGTCTTGGGGGCAGCAAGAGCCCTTTCCTGACAGCTCAGTCTGTGTCAAAACACCAGCCTGAGCAAATGCAGAAATGGCTGAGGGAGTGGTTATGCAAAAATCAGTGGTTGTGTTCTCCCCCCCCCCCCACCCTTTCCGTCCTACCTCCCTTTAATTTACAAGCCCTGTAGCAAAATATTCCATTTGCAGCTTAGTTCAGAGTGGAAAATGGCTTCGTACATCTCTGAGCTAGAGAACAAGGCAAAGGTACTGTATCAAAACTGGGGGTCAGGGTGGATGGGTAGAGGTAGAGGAAGCCTGGTTTCTGGGGCAGCAGGTGGCATTACCAGACCCAAAGGTAGCTCCGGCATTAGCAGGGGCTCCCTCCTTCTGTAGATGGGGGTCAACCCATTCCCTGTTCCAAAATCTTTTAAAAAGACAGAAATGGTAGCACAGCAACTTCATTGTCAGCTTTGCCTGGAGTCCGGCTGCAAAAAGGGGGTGGTTGTTGGCTAGAGTTTACTGGTGGGGGTAGGTGTTGCTTCTAGTCATCTTTCATAAATGAATGATCTGCTGAAAAGGGGGTCAGCCAGGCTCTCCTCTACCTTCGGATAGAGGAGGCTATTTGTGGCAGGTGTGCTTTTCTCCCCACTGCCTGCTGGGCTGCTCCTTTTGAAGTTCCTTCCTTTGCCTTCTCCTTAGGAGCTGGTTAAGAACCAATCTCTGTGCAGGGGAAGCTCTCCAAAGGGAGTGCAACACAAAGAGGCCTGTTGAACGATGATGAGATAAATTTATTCCACAAAAGCCCAATATATTTTGGGCCACAGACGGCTGCTTTGACACACAGCGCGACACATCCCTTGGCCAGTCTCCTATGCTGGCTGTGCAATCCTAAGCAGAGTTATACCCTTCTGAGTCCATTGAATGGAGGGGCTGTGGCTCAGTGGAAGAACCTCTGCTTTGCATGCAGAAGGTCCCAGGTTCAATCCCCAGCATTTCTAGTTAAAAAGGACCAAGCAGTAGGTGATGCGAAAGATCTGAGAACCGGGAGAGCTGCTGCCAGTCTGAGTAGACAATATTGGCTGATGGGCTGATTCAGTGTAAAGAAGCTTCATGTGAGTTCAAGTGTGCTTAGGCAGGTTTCTGACTAAACTGGGCTGTGATCTGTGGTAGGTGATGGTGGAATAAAATGCTTAGTTTTGGAAGTGCCCAGGGAATTATTTTTGCTGCAAATTAATGTACCTCTCGGTGAAATTTTTAAAATCTGTTCTTATCCTGGGCGGCCCAAAAGGTCTCTGTAATAAGGGATGAAACTCCCCTGATTATAAATGCCGTGGGAGAATGCAGATCTCTTGAGGACGGCATTTTTGGCACTGTGACCCATGCTTATGTATTGATGCCTGCAAAGATGTCTAGAATGATCTTTGTATCTTCAGAAGCATCCTCGCTGTTGGCAGATGCAGACGTGGAACAGATGCGGGCATGTCCAAAATTTGTCAAATGCTGACATGCGAATCTCAGATAGATTTCATGAATATCCCAAACCAGATATCTTCCCCCCCCCTTTGGACATCCGTCACTAGAGGCTGAAAAGGACATTTTGGAGTATTGCAGACATCGATCAATGTCTTGGAGTTTTCAGACACTAATCGTTTTTGTCTGGGAGTGTCCACATATGCACAGCACAGTCTCCACATTACGCTTTACCGTTCTCTGTATTTAACAGCCCTCGTTTACTTCGTTAACTTGTCCCCCCTCCTCCACTCACACACCTCCTCAGTACCATCTTATCCTGCAAGCAACTGAGAAAAGCAAGCCACGGCCATGGGTATTTATTCCAACAACCAAATCAGCCTGTGAGGTTTTGTTCACACGCATGCACTTTTGAAAATTCTGGACTGGTAAAGCTGCAGTGGGATTGTTCGACAGTGTTCTTTCGCAGCCATTAACCCAGCTGAGAAACCTGATGCAAGTGTATTTAGAGCCGTTTTTCTGGTTTTCACATGGTGCATAAGCACGATTAAAGCTGCGTTTCTGGTTTTCACATGTGCTTTAAGTGTATTTAAAGCTGATGCTTTTTTCATAAGTGCATTTAAAAGTTGCCTTTCTGCTTTTCACATGTGCAGAACCACATGTAAAGCTGCTTTGTCTCATACACTCACATGCATGTGCATGCAAACACACACACACACACACATACAGAGAGTGGGACCAAAAAGCATTTTCAGTGACCCATCTGAAGTCATCTTTGTGACTTTTTGAACATCCTTTTTGGAAAAAGAGGTGTAAGACCCTTCTTTAATCTAAGAAGGGGTCACGCTTCCTTTGCTTTGAGCAATGGCTGCAGCTTGGTCAGCATCCAAATCACTGGCCCAGATGCCTGGGAATCTCCCATGTGCCGATCCCCTGGAGCGGACAAAGACGTTTTTATTTTCCGTTATCGAGACTGGGGCTTTTGCTGCCCACCTAAATTGCCTTTGGCTGAGCCTGCTTCCATAGGAGCCTAATAGTGCCATCCTGAGAACACTTTCCTGGGAGTAAGCCCCACTGAGTAAACTGGAGTAGGATTCTGAGTAGATTTCAATTGGCATAGGCTAGGGTAACTGCATACTGTTAGTGAGGGCAGAGTACGGAGGAGACAGACACGAGTTCAGATGTCATGTGGGGGCTGCACCAGGTCATTTTCTCTTGGCTTCAGTTCCCCATCTGTGAAATGGGACTAATGAGTTGCTGCTGTTAATTCACACATCTTTAATTTTTTTAAAAAATTATTTACGCCATTTATAGTCTGCCTTTCTCACTTGGACTCAAGGCTGATTATGCAGAGTGAGTCAATACAATATACAGGATGGGGGTATTCAGTAACAATGCAATAGGATTAGAGTTGTAGAACCCATCAGAAATATAAAAATAGAACTGAAGCAAAGCAACTCTGTGGCTCACTGGCAGAGCATCTGCTTGGCGTGCAGAAGGTCCCAGGTTCAATCCCTGGAATCTCCAGTTACAAGGACCTGGCAGCAGGTGCTGTGGAAGACCTCAGCCTGAGACCCTGGAGAGCTGCTGCTGGTCTGAGTAGACAATACTGACTTTGATGAACCACGGGTCTGATTCAGTGGCAGGGAGCTTCATGTATTCATACGTTTTAACATGAGACATTAAATGATACAAAAATTACCTTGACCTAACTTGCCCGTGTGGCGTGTTTGATAAGAGTGTCAGATTAGGGCTAAGGAGACACGGATAGAAATCATTGCTCAGTCATGACGTTTATTTAGGCAAGTCTTTTTATCTCTTGGTATGACCTACTTTGCAGGTCTGTTGTCAAATACATTGGGGAGGGACAACTGTGCCTGTGGCACTAAGCACCTTGGAGGCAGGGCAGGTTCTGAGCACACGGAGGGCAATCACCTGTTTTCTAGGTGGTGACTAGGGTTGCCAGTCTCCAGGTGGTGGCTGGAGCTCCCAGAATTATAACTAGTTCTCAGGTTACAGAAATCAGTTCCCCTGGAGAAAATGGCTGCTTTGGAAGTTGGACTGTATGGTAATCTCCCCACTGAGGTTTCCCTTCCCAAACCCGTCCTCCCCAGGCTCCACCCCCCAAATCTCCAGGAATTTCCCAGCCCAGAGCTGGCAACCCCACCTGGAGAAAATGGCTGCTTTGGAGCGTGGACTTTAGGGTGATATATACCCCAGTGAAGTCTCTCCCCTCTCCAAACCATGCCTTCCACAGGCCCCACTCCCAAAATGTCCAGGAATTTCCCAGACCAGAACTGACAACCCTAATGGTGGCCCAGTGTGTGTGTATTCGTGAATGCATGTGCAGGGAATGAGATAGTGATTATTGACACAAGCATATGTTTCTAATAAAATGTATCACTGGAGAATCAAGGTTGATTCCTTTTTTTGGTAGCCCAAAAGGGGTGGCTATTTGTGGTTTACTGCCCATATGATGTACAGGATGGAGAAGGGCAGCTTGAGACATGGGAGGGGAAATAGTCTGCTGCAAAGTGATGGAGAATTTATAACATGGACTAGAAACACAGTCGGGAGCCCACAAAATAACTTTAGGAGAAAGGGCAAACAGTGTCGCCTTCAGAGGGGCAGAGGAGTTTAGGGTTGCCAGCTCTGGGTTGGTAAATACCTGGAGATTTTGGGGGTGGAGCCTGAGGGAGGTGGGGTTGGGGGAGGGACTTCAATGGGGTATACTGTCATAGAGTTCACCTTCCAGCACAGTTATTTTCTCCAGGTAAACTGGTCTCTGTCACCTGAAGATCAGTTGTAATAGCGGGAGATCTCCAGCTATCACCTGGAAGTTGGCAATTGTAGAGGAATTGTCTGAATTCCCAGAAAGTAGAGATGGGGCAGGAGGGAAGGACAGTGAAGAGGAAGAGACAGATACTGGGAATAAATGCTTTGTACAAACAGAAAATGCTACAGGAATTGTGGATAATCACAGGTGATTGAACACTTTTAAACTCAGTGACATTCACTTCGGTAGTTATGTGTGCATTGTTGTTGTTATTTGTTTTTGTTGTTGTTTTCTCCTGGTGCTCCTCAGGGGAACTCTAGCATAGGGACTGGAAGTTTAGCCACATGGCCTGGAATGGCTGAGCAAATGGCCATTTGTTCAACCCGCAGGCTAACAAGATTAGTCTAGAGAGGATTAGAGATGGGCTGATCCCTCCTGGGAACAAGAGTCATAGCAATCAGTTTGTGAGTTGCAATGGCACTGCAGCATCAGAGAGCAGTGGGGTATACAGCAGTGTCCTAAGTGCTGAATTCGAGAGCGCATACCTTCTTGCTCCAATTTGACTCACATTTGTACCTTGCCTTTCTGGGTCTGTTTCTTGCCCGTTTCTTGCTCCTGGTGCTCAAAGTGGAAGGTGCAGCTGGTGGTGGGAAAGCATAGAAGCAGACTGATGGGCACAGCACATTTTTGAGCTGTGTAACCCTGTGCTCTGTCTCCACCAGTGGTCAGTCAGATGCCCAGGGAGACATTCAGAAGCATCAGCCTCCCCTGTTGCTTGCCCCTGTGGTATACTGCCTCTGAACTTAGATGTTCCATTTAACTATCATTGAAAATAAACATAGGTAGACTTGACCTGGATGGTTCAGGCTAGCCCAGTCTCATCAGATCCTGGAAGCTAAGCAGGGTCGGACGTGGTTAGCACTTGGATGGGAGACCGCCAAGGATGTTCAGGGTTGCTTCACAGAGGCAGGCAATGGCAAACCACTTCTGTTCGTCTCTTGCCTCAAAAATTCTGTGGGTTGCTAGAAGTTGGCTGTGACTTGATGGCATTTTCCGCCACCAGACCTGACTCCCTTTCACCTGACTGGTAATTCTCTCCATTGGGCAAGGCTGGATTTCAGAGGTCTCCTGTCTCTGAATGTGGAGGTTGTATCCAGAGGGAAAGTATCTGGGAAGAGGCAGCAACTTGGCTTTTCACAAGGGGCAAAAGAGGAAAGCAAGGGAGGAGGAGGACTAAATCAGGGGCAGGGAGATGGACTCTAAAAGCAAGGGTGAGGGGCTTGATGGTATCGCAGAGGGCAAGCTAAGCAATGCCCCCAGCAGAGGAGCGAACTTTGGGATCTGTGGGATGTTTGACTTTCTAAAGCTGTTAATTGCTCAGTGATCTCTTCAAGGTCGGAGTTGCGAAAAGTGGCAAAGCACATGGATGTGGGATACGCCAATTACACAAACATAACGAGCCGTATTGATTAGGATGGAAAAGCAAAGCCTTGCTCCAGATGGTACACAGTGGCTGGGGGAGGGGGAGCCTCCATGACCCCATTTTGGCCCTGCCCAGCCTGCGGCCATGGCTGCCACTCTTCCCTAAGCCAGCATTGAAACAAGAGCAGTGCCCAACTGCAGAATGCAAAAAAAAAAAAAAAGTTCCCATATTCAAATTTGGGGCCTGGGAGGAACATATGAACCAATGGGAAACTGCCTCCAAGCATGTGCAGATGAAAAACCATGCTCTTATGGACTGATGCATTTGCCTTATACTGAATCTGGCCATTGGTTCATCATGCTTGGTATTGTCTGCCCCAACTGGCACTGGCTTTCTGGGGTCTTCTCAGGCAGAGGACATTTTCTGAACAATGGCTACCTAAGATCCTTTAGCTGGATGTACTGCCAGGGACTGAACCCAGGGCCATCTTCTTGAAAAGCTCACGCCCTTCCCCTGAGTCACAGCCCATTTCCTGTCACTGACTTGCTTACTTAATGTGCTTCATTTGTAGCTTGCCTTTCTTGCTGAAACTCAAGGCAAATTACACAGTTGAAAACAATGCGATAAGAGCCGTATACGAATACAACCCACAGTGCTACGAAACTGGATTACAAAATGAGACAAGCACACTCTCAAAATAGTATAATGCATAACAATAGAGCAGTGTAACAAACAACAAAACAAAACTGGATCGCAAAATACAATACAAACAGTATAATATATTCAGTGAAGAAACAAGAAAATAAGTTCCTTCTAGGGATGGGCACAAACTGGTTCACAAGCCAGAATTTCAGCATAAACTTGGCCCAGTTTGGAGCTCTGAGCCGATGTTTGGGGAGGATGCCTTCATCCAACATTTACTGGACTTTTGTCTGTTTTGGGTTGAATGTTTGATCCATTTAAACCTAACAGATGGGTGGGGTGGGTCTGCAGCTCGCCTGTTAAATGTAACAGCGGGGTGGGTCCTCCCATCAGCTGTTAGGTTTAAATGGCTGCAAGCCATTAAATCCGTCATTTTCACTCCCCCCTGCTTTGAAGTGGGAGAAGCGAAACTAGCGAGTTAAATGGCTGCCAGCCATTTAATTCCTCCCAGGCAAACCCCCCCCCCCCCCTTCCTGGTCTTGGCTTTCTGTGGCCAGGAGAAAGGGGGATCCGAACTGGCCAGTTCGGTTCAGGGCATTTTTGGCTCAGTTCAGTTCGGGGTGTGGTTCAGGAACCAGGATTTTTAGGATCGTGCCCATCTGTTTATAAAAAAATATGCTTCTGAACTGTTCTGTTTTCCTTGGAATGACAAGCTTTCCTAACTTCATCAGACCGGCCATTCCACCAGGTGGGAGCTACACCAGAGTGAGTGCTTCAATATGGGCAGCAATTGATCTTACATCTTTGCAGGGTGGCACCTTCAGAAGCCTTTGCTAAGAACAGCACAGCTTTTTGGGATTGGTGCTCTTACAGTTATGTGGGTGTGCTTTCATGATCCCAAAAGGATTCCAGGACATGCCTTGGTAGATATCATCTGCTCTTGAATGTTTCCATTTGTATTGGTGCTTTTGCCTTATCTCTGTCTTTCGGTTTCTGTCTTTTTGTTCCATCCTCCCAATTCCTTCTCTCTTTTCCCCAACACACACCCTGGCTTGCTCCATGTTCTGGTCTCAGGCAACAGAGGCAGAAGGGACAGCCCCAGAAGACTCCACAGAGACCCAGCCCTGTGCTGCAGAGGTGCCCTTAGCAGGTGCCCAGACAGAGGGTGGCAATCCCTGCCCCCTGGGGGAGACTGAAGAGCATGCCAGAATCCCAAATGAATACACAGTAAGAACTTTGGCAAATGAAGATGAGGCTTCATCTGTACTTTCCTTTGTGGCTCCCAACCCATAATCCTCTGGACTCAAGGCTGAGTGCTCTCTCCTTCTGCTCTCCTTTATGTTCCCAAAGTTCTTAAGCTGCACATGCAACTGAGCATCACAAAAAGTCTGACAAATATCCATGATCTTTGTTCACCAAATGAAAGATGGTTCGGGTGTGGTTGAAATGGGAGGATGACTGACAGTCAGGGTTGGACTGTCATAGACACATTTTAGGCAGCTGCCTAGAGCGGTCTCTTAAGAGGAGATGCCACGCTGGCCTGTTGCCCCCCCCCTCCCTCACGGAGGGGCTGGACTGAGCTGAGCCACCTCCTCTCCCTTCCCTGCCATCACCACGCCCCCCCTTTTTAGGGAGTGAGCATGGCGCAGGAAGCCGCCTAGGCTGTTTGTGACACCAATGGGGCGGCCGGCTCTCTGGCCTCCAAGCTGGCCTTCCTGCACAAGCTGCTGGCTGAGGAGCACGCCGAGCAGTGCAGTCTAAGAACACAACAGACCTGAGTAAGATCTATTTAGGATTGCTCTCTTAAGTGGGGAAAGCTGGTGTTGCTTCAGCCCTGTCAATAAAGATTGTGACTGCATGTGAGTAACCTGCCTTATGGGGAGGGTGGGGATTTATTGAAAAGACCACCAAAACATTAAGTTCTGATGAAAAAGAAGGAAATAAAAAAGACCCTCAAATTATAGTATGTTTTAACAGCCACTGGAATTAGCCAGCAGTGAAACAAGGAACATTTTTCTGTTAGACTGTTTAATTTTGAATTCCATTTTGACCTTGTTCAATCTTTTAAGCCAAAATGTTGTGCAGCAAAAGCAAGATGTACCTTAAACAGCTTACTTTAGGAGCAGTGATATTAGTCATTGATTTGTCTTTATAACCTCTGTACTTTTTCAGTTTAAAATTTATATCAAAGTGATCATGACAGTGGCTTTGTGTATGTGCTGTGTGGGGGTGAGGTAGGGGGGAAGCCAACCCACCATGGTCACCTGAGAACACAAAGCCAGCATGGGGTCATGGTTAGAATATTGGATGAGGAGGTGGGAAACACAGCTTTGAATCCTCATTACCTCACTAGGTAGTTGTTGTGAGAATAAAATGGAGGAAGGGCAAATGATGCTATAAGCCACTTTGGGTCCTCATCGAGGAGACAAGCAGGGTATAAATATCTAAATAAATATCTGTAACCATGGGATACAGAATCTCGGACTGCCACTGGAGCCTACTCGTAACTTAAAAATCAGTAAATTCACAGCATAGCCCAGATTGGAGCATTTGTGACAGTTATCATGGAAAAGGCTTAACAAGAAAGATCCCTCAGCGTTGTCAGTCTCACCCATCTCATCCAGCAGCACTGAAGTAGTTCTTCACCCAAAGAGTAATTAACACGTGGCATTCACTGCCGCAAAAAGTGGTGGCAGCTACAATCATAGACAGCTTCAAGAGGGGATTAGATAAGCATATAGAGCAGAGGTCCGTCTGTGACTATTAGCCACAAGATGTAGATGGGGTAGTGATGCTCTGTATTCTTGGTGCTTGCAGGGCAACAGTGGGAGGGCTTCTGGAGTTCTGGCCCCACTGGTGGACTTCTTGATGGCACCTGGATACTGGCCACTGTGTGACAGAGTGTTGGATTGGAAGGGCCATTGGCCTGATCCAACATGGATTCTCTTTATGTTCTTATGAATGTGGTGATACAAATCAACTCTGAGGGCTTCAAAATATGTAGAAAATAGGGCTGGGAAAAAACCCTCCGTGCCATGAAAAGTTTCAACTGCCTGTTTTTATATATTAAACCTTCATTGAAGGGACAGGACTCTCTCCAGGCCTGTTGGCAATCTCGGACTGAACCAACTTGGACTGAACCAAAATAGGTAGGCTGTTGGCAGGAAGCCTGGTTTAACAGCATCCAGTGTCCAGAAGAGGATGGTTATCTCACACGCATATATTGGCACCAGTTTTATTTTCTTCCCATTTCTTTTTCTCTCCTTTGCTTCACCCTGCTCTCTGTCACTACCTTTTTCCTTCTCAGATAAAGCGTTTTCTGAAGGACGACTCAGAAGAGCCCGAGTTGGTTCACTTCCTCAAGGATTACCCTTCCAAGGAGTACTTCCGCTTTGTGTCATCAGAAGGGATCCAGAAGGCTGAAGGTGTGGGCCACACGGAGCCCAAGATGTTCTCCAGCGTGGTCAGGACCATCCCTGATGACACCTTGGTTGAAAAAGAGCAGAGGGCCTTCCATCGCCCACAGCCCCTCGACTTGCAACAGCAGCACATGGCTGCCCCGACTCCAGTGAGCCCTTCCCGGCCCAGAAGCCCCTGGGGCAGGCTTGACCCCTATGACTCGGATGAGGTAAGGTATTCCCCCCGTGGCTCTCGTTTCTACCCCTGGGCTTCTGGAATGTGGGTATGGAGTTGGCAACAATCCTTGAAACATTTTGGTGCTTCTTTTTGTTTCTCAAATGGAATCTGGCTTTATTTAGGAACTGAGGGAAATAAAGAGGGCTGGAAGCCTTGCTGGCAGCAGACTCATGCTGCATCAGATGACACAGAGGTCATCTGAAAACCTGTGAGGTGGTGGTGATAATATGCTACCATTGTGTCTGTTGAATCGCATCCAGCAAAGCTGTTTAGGATAACTTGCGGTTAGATTCCCAGCATGTAGTCAGATATGAACAATGATTCATTTGTAAACTGTGATGTTTTTTGGAAGATTCTTTGCTGATAAAATCAGATGCAGTTTGAAGTACACACCAGTTTGGCTGCAGTTAAGAGTACTGGCTAATCAGGTTATTATAGATAAACTTGGATGGATCCTCTTGACAGATTTTGGCAGAGTACTTGGAGCTGCGAAGGCCACCACTTGCCCCACCTGTCTTAGGGTCCCCCCTTGGCAAAATAGTAAATGAGTTCCTAGCATAAGTAAATTTCCGTGGGCTTTTAAAGAAGGCTGTAGTTAGGGTTGTGATAAGAAAGTCTTCCATATTAAAAAGAAGATCTGGAGAATGATAGGCTGTAACCGAACACCCCAGCAATAAAATTCAGCTAATTGCCTGCTTGCATCTCACAGAAAATACACACAAGATCAAATCTTAACATCATGGCCTGACAGTTCTGCTTTCCACTCTTCTGCCATTTTAAATTTTGTAACATCCAGACTGATGAAGAGTTCTGGTGAGCCTGAAAGCTTATACAATGTTTTGCGTCAGTTTAGCTGTTCCTAATAATAAAGGCAATTGACCAATTTCATTCTTGTTTTTGGACTTTGTATGAAGTATTATGGCCATACAACTTGTTCAATATCACATTTTATCCTGTTAGCAGGAACGTTTTGAGCAGGTGGTAGCAGAACTGTCCCAAGTTTTCTGGATGACGTCTCTGTCTTTGACCAATTTCAATCTGACCAGACAAAGCATGAGAATGTAACTTCACAACTTGCCTGAAGCACATCAAGTCACAGGTGTGAGACCGGACTTGCAGCAAGACATATATGGGGGGGGACCTTGTGTTAAAAGTGCTTGTTCACTCAGCACTTCAAGGGAGTGCTGGGAGGGGGAGGAACTTCTTTTCCCTCCCACTCCACTTTTGCCAGTGGAAAGGGTGGCATGTGGAGCCAGAAAGAAGGTGTGAAAAGCCCCTCCACTGTGCTTTCCCATGGCAAAAATGGAGTGGGAGGGAAACTGGAAGCTCCTTCTCCCCCCACTTGCAGTACACATGAATTTATTTATTTATTTATTAGTTTCGATTTATATCCCGCCTTGCCAGAAACCGGCTCTAGGCGGCTAACAACATATTTATAAATACAAAGTTAAAACATCATTATAAATACAAAGTTAAAACACATAAAATTTCATTGAATCACATTAAAAGCTAAGCAATCAGTTACAGATGGTAGCAAATACAAAACCCCACTTCAAGCACCAGTTGCCTATGTTATTTCCCGCCAGGAGACTCCCACCTCAGGTGTTCTGGTGGCAATTTCACCTTGCCACCTACTAAGGGCCATTCCCTCCGGTGGCAGCCCCAAAGGCCTGGCGGAAGAGCTCCGCTTTGCAGGCCCTGCGGAACTGCAAAAGATCCCGCAGGGCCCTGATGTTCTCCGGGAGCTCGTTCCACCACTAGGGGGCCGCCACCAAGAAGGCCCTGCTCCTTGTAGTTGTCAACCTGGCCTCCCTCAGGCCCGGGAGGGTCAGGCGATTTTGAGTGCCTGACCGCAGTGCTCTCTTGGGTATATACGGGGAAAGGCGGTCCCTTAGGTAGGCAGGCCCCAAGCCATATAGGGCTTTGAAAGTTAAAACAAGCACCTTGAACCGGATCCGGTACGCTATAGGCAGCCAGTGCAGCGCCCTCAACACAGGCCGGACGTGGTCCCTCACCGAGAGATCCATCAGCAGCCTGGCCACGGCATTCTGCACTAGCTGCAGCCTCCGGAGCTGGGTCAAGGGCAGCCCCATGTAGAGAGCGTTGCAGTAGTCTAGCCTCGAGGTGACCATGGCATGGATCACTGTCGCCAGGTCGTTGCGTTCGAGGAAGGGAACCAGCTGCCTAATCAGCCGTAGATGGTAAAAGGCTGCTCTGGCAGTGGCTGCTACCTGGGCCTCCATAGTTAAGGAGGCATCCAGGAGCACTCCCAAGCTCCGGACCCTCGGCGCTGGCACCAGTGGCGCCCCCCCGAAGGCCGGTAGTGGGATCCCTACCCCCGGTCCACTCCGACTCAGGCACAGGACCTCCGTCTTCGTTGGATTCAGTTTCAGTCGACTCAGCCTGAGCCAGTCCGCAGCTTCATGAATGCATGAAGCTGCCTTATACTGAATCAGACCATTGGTCTATCAGTGTCAGTGTTGTCTGCTCAGACTGGCAGCAGCTCTCAAGGAACTCAGGCAAAGGTCTTTCATATTGCCTACTGCCAGGAATTGAACCCAGGACCTTTTGCATGCAAAGTAGAGGCTCTACCACTGAGCCACAGTCCTTCCCCTGAGTGAACAAGCTCTTTTTAAGGTGATTTCCTCCACTGCATGTTTGACTACAGGCAGGGGTCATTTTGTAGAAAAAGAGGTGCAGGAGCTCATTAGCATAACTCATTAGCATAACTTATTTGCATATGCTACACCACCTGACATCACCGGGAGTATGTCAGAAAGCAAGAAAGAAAGAAGAGGGAGAGGGAGGGAGGGAAGAAAGGAAGAGCTGGCAGAGAGGGGACAGCTACTAATCCAAGCCTCAGAAATACCACTATTCTGGGAGGATAGCTTCAGTGGTAGCTGAAGCCTTCAGAAGTCTGGTCGGAGGAACAAGGACCTTTCCAGGGGACGGGGTCATTTTGCTGCAGCCATGACACAAGCAGGCATTCCCCCACTGGGGGGGGGGGGCTGGCACCAACTCCCGGAGCTGCGCTCCCCCGAGCTCCTGCTTGAAGTGACCCCTGACGACAGGTTCTGTGGCACACCCGTGACATGATACATGTTGGACATATCACATAGTTTGGCCCTTTGTTCTCTGGTTGGATAGAGTCAATGCCTTTCTGCTGGTTCTGTTAAGATTGTCATCTGCTTTTGTCAGTGCGGACCACATTGTTATGCTAAACGATTTAGAGAAGGAAAATAAAGATGAGGGGAGTGGCGCTCCCATGGTTTTGGTCATTTCTGTCCCATTAGACTCAAAGGTTTGCAGATTTCCAAAGCAGCATCCTGGTAACTGACATGTGGTGGGCCCTGGGGTTCAGCCTTCTCACCTGCCTTGTTTAATATCTATGTTAAACCACTAAATGAGATTGTAGGTTTTGGGTTTGATGCTATCTATATGCTGATGACAACCAGAACTGTCTTTCATTACTAGGACTCCAGAGTAGCCCTCTCTGCCCTGGGCTTTTGCCTCTTTACCGTTGTCTGCTGGCAAAGGGGAGAAACAAGCTGAAGCCATGCAAGATAGTGAAGTTGGTTGGAGAACTTACTGGCTGGGAGGCAGATGAGTCGCTAACTTTGGAGGAAGTAATGCTGTCGTTGGCAGAATATGCAGAAAGCTTGGGGGAACTCTGCTGATGGATTGGCAGACTGGGTGTTATTGCTAGAAATGCTTTCTACCAATGCCTCCTGGTATGCAGATTGGCTCCCTTCCACGCCACTCTAACCTCAAGGCTAGATTACTTCAACAGTTTTACATAGAGCTGCAGTGAAAGCCTAGAAACTCAAGTTGGTTCAGAACTTTGAACTAAGACACATTTCCTCGGTTATATCAGTTGTATTACACAGTTTTGAAAACAGAGCCTAGAAATGTATTGGCAGGTGATCTACCCCGCTGTTCTCTCCAGTGGGGATCCAAAGTGGCTTACGTCATTCTCCTGTCCTCCATTTTATCCTTACAGTAACCCAGTGGGGTAGGTTATGGTGAAAGAGAGTGACTGGCCCTAGATCTTCCAGCAAATTTCCATGGTAGAATGAGGATTCGAACCTGGGTCTCCCAGATCTTAGTTTGCCACTCCAGCATCTACAGTATGCTAGCTCTCTTTGAAAGCCCTTCATGGTCTAGGACCAACAAAATGAAGGACCATCCCTCCCTACATGCCAGCTCCTCTTACTGAGCCAGTCTGACCTTTCCATCCCTTCCCATAGGAAAGACTGTTCTAGAGCTTTTATGGTAGGTGCCCCAATGCTTGGAAACTGGGTAACTCTGGAGGTAAGAATGGCCTCATCCTAGAATCAACTCTGTATGATTTGTGAGGAGGTACATTCAGAAAAGGAGGGCATCCTCTTCTGCTGGGCTTTACGTTCAAGTTCTGCAATTTTATTGTTTAGGCCACCATTGCGAGATAGAGATTTGACTGGTAAGTTATTCTTAACTAGGGTAGGATTCTCAGTTTTTCTGGTATGCATTCTATGCTTTGTAAAGTATTTTGAGGAGGGAAGTTGGCATGGTATAGCTCCTGATCTTGTCAGATCTTGGAAGCTCAGCAGGGGCGGTGCTTAGATGGGAGACCACGATGGAAGGCTCTGCAGAGGAAGGCAGTGGCAAAGCACTTCTGCTTCTCACTTGCCTTGAAAGGCCCTTGCTGGGGTTACTGTAAGTTAACTGTGACTTGATGGCAGTTTTGTGGAGAAAGGCAGCCTAAAAAGGGTTACAGAAATAAATGTTTTCACTGATTTTGACTGAAAACAAAAGCAATTAAGAGAAAGGTTAGAGTTAATAAAAAAGACTGAAGCAAAGAGGCTGGAATACATTAATAAACAGCGTTCATTGTATAATAGTGTTAAATATGACAGTAAAGAGCCATGCTACTGAATACGAAATGCAAGATAATTGTAGAAAGGAGTTGCATAATCAACAAGATCTGTGTCAGAATCCCAAGACACTGTTTTCTCTATAGAACTAACTTGCTGGGTGGTGTGAGTCACGGATGAGCCTCCACAGCTAATCTATTCCACATCTCCCCCACAACCAATTTTTTATATGGAACTATACATTGCAACCATCAGCCTAGCCCAGAGGTCCCCAACCTTTTTGAGCCTGAGGGCACCTTTGGAATTCTGACACAGTATGGTGGGCATGACCACATAATGGCTGCCACAGGAGGCGGAGCCAGCCGTGCAATGGCTGCTGCAGTTTATCTTCAGTCCCACTGTGAAAATTTTGAGCAGTGGTAACAGCTGCTGCCAAATCAGGGCTTTTGAAAGTCTGCATAGCCAATCAAATGTCCAGTAGCCAATCAGAAGCCTTGTTGGACAAACGCCGCACCTGGCTTAGCCCATTTTCTAAAAACACTAGGTGGGCACTGGAAGTAGTAACACCATGTTGGGGACCCCTGGCCTAGTCCATTTGATGGTTCTGCCCAAGCCCCACTGACACACCTTTCCCCCATGAAAAAGCCGGGGTTGTACAGCCTCTCTCTGAATGTTATGATTTCTGTAACAGGAGCATTTCTTCTTTCCCTTCCTCCTGGTCTCCCTCTTTCTGCTGTCCTTTAGGATGACAGGGAGTATGTGGGGTTTGCGACGCTCCCCAATCAAGTCCACCGGAAGTCTGTGAAAAAAGGCTTTGATTTCACGCTCATGGTTGCAGGTATGGGTGTGTGTGGGGCGTGTGTGTGTGTGTATGGGTGGGATTTTCCTTTCCTTTGATGCCCTTGAATGTTGTGAGCTGTACCTTCTTCCTTATACTTTGAGGATGATTTCATTTAAGATCAACAGCAGCTGGCCATCATAAGCAAATGGAATCTCTGTGTTCAAAGGCAATGTCCAGCACTGTGTCACACAGTGTCCAAAACCCAGGTGCCATCAGGAAGTCCACCAGCGGGGCGAGAACTCCAGAAGCCCTCCCACTGTTGCCCCTCAAACCCCAAGAATACAGAGCATCACTTCCCCAGGCTAATAGCCACTGATTGACCTCTACTCCATATGTTTATCCAGTTCCCCCTTGAAGCTGTCTATGCTGGTAGCAGTCACCACTTCCTGTGGCAGTGAATTCCACATGTGAATTACTCTTTGGGTGAAGAAATACTCCCTTTTATCTGTTCTAAACCTACTGCTCATAAATTCCATTGAATGCCCACAAATTCTTATATTGTGAAAAAGGGAGGAAAGAACTTCTTCCTCTATCCTATCTATCCCATGCATAATTTTGTAAACCTCTATCATGTCACTCCTCAGTTGTCATTTCTCCATGCTAAAGAGCCCTAACCTCTTCAGCCTTTCTTTATAGGAAAGGTGTTCCATCCCCTTAATTACTTTAGTTGCCCTTTTCTGTACTTTCTCCAATGCTATAATATCTTTTTTGAGGTGCGGTGACTAGAACTGTTCCAAATGAAGCTGCACCATAGATTTATACTGGGGCACTGGATCCCTTTTTACTGCCTAGCAGTAATTTGTCATCAGAGAGCTTTCATCTTGAGTGTTTTATGCTCCTTAGTAGTCTTTAGGTTTTGCTCTATATCCTAAACAGATGATGGTAGAGAGGTAGAAACTCTACAGCTAACTTTAACTGTCATTCTTTGTAGTACACAGTGCCAGCTGTAACGTTTAGTTCCCAGGATAAAAGTACCGTTTGAAAGATGTTTGCCTGTCTTCTGTTCTTTCTGCTGAATTCTGTTTGCTGCTGCTTTTCTCCCAGGAGAGGCCGGGCTGGGGAAGTCCACCCTTGTAAACAGTCTCTTTCTCACTGACCTGTACAAGGATCGCAAACTCCTAAATGCGGAAGGTAAGGCAGCTTCTCTGAGCAGTCCTTTCCTTCTGTCCTTTTACAGGAGAAAGCTGAAGGAGGAGGGATACCCCCTCACTTCCAAAAGGAAGGTAGTTTGATGCAGAAGACCCATGCCAGAAAGCCTTGCCCTGTCCCAGCCTTCTAGTGCACGGCACTTCCTCCAGTTCCAGTTCCACCCCCCTTACAAAAGTGCATTTTTGAAATTCGTTCCTTGATGGTTATAGATTGGTTGTGACACACAATTATAAATGGTCTGGGAGAGTGGAGAGAGATTAGGCAAAATTAGATTTAAAAAGGATTAGACAAAATCACAGAGGATGAGTCTATTAACAGCTGTTAGTCATGATTGTTAAATGGAGCCCCCACGTATAGAAGCAGTTATACTGAATTCTAGATCCTGGAGGACAAACATCAAGGGAGGCTTACTTTCAAGCTTCCTGGAGGTATTAAGCTGGATACTGATCTGATAGAGCAAGGCAGCTATGATATCCTCACCACAGTTGCCAGGTCAGCCTTTTATCATCTTCGGCAGATCAGGCAACTGGTTCCCTATCTCTCCTACCAGGACTTGGCTACAGTGACCTATGCAATGGTCTCTTCCAGGCTTGATTACTGTAAGTCGTTTTACCAGGCTTACCCCTGAAGCTGATCTGGAAACTCCAGCTAGTGCAAAATACGGTGGCGCGCCTGCTAACTGCAATGTCTGTGTGGGCGCACACTCAGCTGTTGCTCTGCCAATTGCACTGGCTACCAATTGAGTACCAGATCCATTTCAGGGTGTTGGTATTAACCTTTAAAGCTCTGTGTGGCCTGGGGCCACCATATCGAAGGGACTGCCTTTCCCCATATGTGCCCTGGAGACCCTTGTGCTCAGTGGACCATCATCTACTGGTTCTTCCCGGCCCAAAGTATGTCCGCTTAGCCTTGACCAGCCTGGTGGAACATGCATCCGCCTGAGATCAGGGCCCTGTGAGACCTATTACAGTTTCGCAGGGCCGGCAAAATGGAGCTGTTCCACCAGGCCTTCAGTTGTGGTGGCGTGCGCCCAATTATTTGGCCTCCCTTGCTGTAGCTTTCCAACTGTATGCTGCCCATATGTATAAGATCTTTACTGTTCCTAGCTCATGGCCTAGTTGCTTCCAGCTATTTAAGATTGTTTAGCCTTATTTATTTATTTATTTCATAAGAATATAAGAGAAGCCAATGTTGGATCAGGCCAATGGCCCATCCAGTCCAACACTCTGTCACACAGTGGCCAAAAATACCAGGAGGGCCACCAGTGGGGCCAGGACACTAGAAGCCCGCCCACTGTTGCCCCCTCCCCAAGCACCAAGAATACAGAGCATCACTTGCCCCATACCGAGAGTTCCTATCTATTTCGATTTTTATCCTGCCTTGCCCACAAGCAGTGTAGTTCCTGCCTTTTTTAGTGTAGTTCCTGCCTTTTTAACTGTTTTAATTATTTATTTGTTACACTTGCTTTTAATGGTTTTGTAACTTATCTGTTGTGAACCGCCCTGAGCCCGCTTGTGGGGAGGGCAGGCTATATTAATTAATTAATTGATTAATTAATTAATTAAAAAGAGATTAAATACCCTTTTTAATGGTCATTAGCTATGATAGCTAAATGGAGCCTCCACATACAGAAGCAATGTACCTCTCAATATGGGCTCCTGGAAGGAGTCAAGAGATTTCTTTGTCCTTTATGAGAATGCCTTGTTCTCAGATGCTGGGGTCCAAAAAGAGGGGAAGGCTGCTAGAAGCATCTGGCTGTCCACTGTCAGAAACAGGATGTTGGAGTAAGACACTGCCTGGATTTTTGGCCTTTTGTGATGTATGTCAGGGTGTTTGTGTAGCCATTGCACCTGCCTCTTAGCATGTTGCTTCCCTGTAAACCCCATTTTTGTCTTTTTCTCTCTGTGGCTAGAACGGATCCTGCAGACAATAGAAATCACGAAGCATGTGGTGGACATTGAGGAGAAAGGCGTGAAGCTCCGCCTTACCATCGTAGACACGCCGGGCTTTGGGGATGCCGTCAACAACACAGAGTGGTACGTCTTCCCCCTTGGAGAGAGGAGGGGAATTAGCCCTGGCAGCTGGAAGGCAGAGCCCTGGGCAGGGAATCCCATTAGGCCTTGCCTGGAGAGCCTGCTTGACTTCTGGACAGAAGCCAGAGTTGGGATAAAAATAATCTGCTAGAG
The DNA here is from genome assembly GCA_029233225.1 of Lepidodactylus listeri. Classification (NCBI taxonomy): domain Eukaryota; kingdom Metazoa; phylum Chordata; class Lepidosauria; order Squamata; family Gekkonidae; genus Lepidodactylus; species Lepidodactylus listeri. Next base: position 30,469,303 of record JARCFY010000019.1, on the reverse strand, counting down.
ACAAAAGCCAGCTGGCTGCTGGGCAGGTAAATCCTCGTGAGAGGAGACATGAGACTGACCCCTGTGTCCTCCAGGTTCTGGTGATACTGAAGGAAGGGGTGTGTGTTCTCCTGGCATTGCCCGGCCCAGTAGGCATTTGGTGGATCCACTGTGTCTCTCCAGCCAGCCCCTCAAAGTGCTCAAAGTTCTATCTTTGGTGCTGTGCTCCCTTGTTCCTCTAGTGGCAAGAAGTTCCAGGGGCAGCACTATCAGGATGTGGTTTCCTTTAGGTGAGAGGACACTGTAGCCCTACAGCATCTTTGTAGTACAGTGTTAAGTGGAGTCCAAGTGGGATTTCTACGGGGCAGCTGACCTCCTGCCCTGCAACAGATGCCCAGAGAGCAAAAGATCCTGTAGTCTAAGGTGCAGCTGTCACTGACCTATTATGCATGGGTGTTTTCCCTCGCTTTCTCTGTGCATGTCTGTTGGGTTTTCTTTGTCATTCTGCATTGATTTTCCTCCCTTCAGTGCTTAGTTTGCTTTCTGGTTGCTGTTTTCCTGGGTTTTCTGAGCATGCTTTTGTACCAATGTCCCCCTTGTTTCACTTCCAAGCTGAAGGTAATTCAAAAGCATACAGATTCCCTCAGATTTCCCCTCTCCCCACCCTTTTGCCACCCCTTGAAAGTCACTCCCCTGCCCACATCGAGGGTATTCTGCCAATTCTGAATCTTGCTGCCATCCATGGCACAGAAAGGACTTGAACCCAGGTTTTTGACATGCAACTTTGGGTTGCATTGGCTGTCCCTTCTGTACTAGTCCCGAGCAGAACGGCCCTTCCCGCTTCCCCAGATGCACCTTTAATAGGTGCACAACTGGAAGAAATTTATGGTCTGGCTTCCTAGTGGTTGCACGTTTTTACAGACCCTTCTGCTATGGCTCCATTCTCCATTGTCCTCCTTTCTCAGACCAGCTGTGGCTCTAATCTCACAGCCCTGGTCGTGGTCACCTTCCCACACCCATCACAGCTCCCTTCTCCATCCAAGTGTGGCTACACTGTGGGAGGGAAATTGTGTTTTTCTTGTACTCCTTTTAGCCCCATCACTGCTGGTTGGTCAAAAAAGAGTAAGAAAAAGTCACAGTGTGATCAAAATGGCCTCCGGGCTACTTAGAGGAGGAGGACCTGGGGAAGGCAGCAGGGTCTGATTTTCTTGTATTCTGCTTCGTCCACTGCTTCCAGCTGTAGTTCTCATTTGGGAAATGGAGGATCAAGGGCCTCCAGTCCCGGGGTGGGAGGGGAGGTAGGCCTTTTGCCAGCCCACAGGCTTTGGCAGGTGCCTGACCCTACCAACCCCTGCACCAGGCCTGGAGTTGGCACCCCAGCACCTTGTTTTGTGGAACTTCAGCACAGCCTCCTTCTCCCCTGTCCTGTTCTCTCCCCAGCTGGAAACATGTGACCGACTACATAGATGAGCAGTTTGAACAGTACTTCCGGGACGAAAGTGGCCTGAACCGGAAGAACATCCAGGACAACCGCGTCCACTGCTGCCTCTACTTCATTTCTCCCTTCGGACACGGGTACGGGGAGTGGAAGGGACCGAAGCCCAGCCAAGCAAGCCTTTACTTTTGGAGCAGGGCATCACAGTGTTGGTCCCAAAAGCCCTGGGCTACGTGAGCAGGCAAGCAAGCCTTGCTGCTGTATGACATCCTAGTGAGTTGCTGGCCAATAGGGGCACCGTCTGCACTACACCACTATATCCCTCGTATACCATTGTAACTGCCTTGGCTTCGCCCAAAGAATCCTGAGGTTTGTAGTTTGGGGAAGAAGAGTCTCCCTCCCTCCATTTCCTCGCAATTTCCAGGGTTCCCTAGGAAGAAGGCATGGCTGTTCCCCTCGTTTCAGCTTGTGGTATGGTTATGCCAGGTCAGGCTTGGAGGCAGAACTCATGCGCTTGGGAGATAACCGGGGAAGGTTATCATGAGCTAATGCAAAACAGAATAAACAACTTGAAATTTACATGTCAAGCAATATGGGACCTTGGGGACCTGCTATTGAAACCTCTGATATTTAAAAAGCAGTTGTGTGTGTGTTCATAGGGGGGGGGTGACTGATACAATTTGGGTCTGCGGCATTGGGGATCAAGGATTTTAACACCCCCTGTGCTGTTTCTCCCACTGAAACATGATATTTTCAATTGGATTTAGAGTTAATGTTAGGATTCCCCCGTCTTTATTTACTTATTTAATTCAATTTACTAGGCCGCCCATCCCTACAAGTAGGGCTCAGGGTGGCTTACAACAGAATAGAATACAATAAATAATTGAAATTAAAGCCAAAATGAAGACTACCCAAGAACAAATCAATTAATAAAATAATATGCAGTCCAAGATGGTGGGGAAAATTCAGCTCCCCAGCCTTCAGAGTGTGTGTGTGTGTTGTGTGTGTTGTGAGTGTGTGTGTGTTGTGAGAGTGCCAGATGTCGTACTGTCCCGTTTCTGTCCTCAACTAAGTGCCTGGTGGATCATCTCTGCCTTACATGCCCTGCGGAAAGGTAATTCCTGCACCACACCAGTCCACATTCCTGCGCTACTCCAGGGCTACTTTTTGCAGCTAAATTACACACTGGGAATCCCCAGCATCCGTGTAGCTTGTCTTGAAGTGCCTAAATATGCATTGCATTATCTTAGTGTCCTCTCCAGATCCACTGCAAGGATTTTCAGCCAGACATGCTGAGTGTGTTCTGTGCTTGAAATTCAAATTCTAGGCATGTAGAGGCTCAGTTCAGCCTGGGACCAGTTTGAATTGAGAGAAGTGGTGTTAGCCTTCACTGCCCACCATTTTCCCAACTGGAAACAGACCCAGGGAGTTGTTTGTTGCTTTTCTGGGGAAACCCAAAGGTAACCATCAGTACAGTACAAGTAGGTTTTCCCAGTGGGGCAAAAAGCAGTTCTCCAGGGCCACTTCAGGTCAAGAAAACAGTGCATAGGAAATGGCTTAAGTTCCCTCTCCCTGTACATCATGGCCCTGATCCAAATTGGGTTTCCCCACCTGCTTGGGAATAGGGTCTGTGCGCTGAACATTCAAGGTATGACAGATTGGAAGTCCTTGTGTTGGACTCAGGATCATGTAATGTATAGTTAGTCCCTAACATGTGCCTTGTAAACTTACTGAACATATTTGATAACTTACTAAAATACAGTACCAGTGCAAATGAAAAATGATTGCCAGGTATCAAGTTCTTACCTGTCCTCCCATGACCTTTATGTTTCTTGAGTGGAGCAACAGAACAAGGCTGTCTTGAACATCATAACTTTTAGGCTCTGTGTGTGTATGGGGAGGCCCAGTTTGTGATATGCACAGAGTGCTTCACTGCATCTCTTGGCAGGCTGCGGCCCCTGGACATCGAATCCATGAAAGCTCTCCATCAGCGTGTGAACATCGTTCCAGTCCTGGCCAAAGCTGACACCCTGACACCCTGTGAGGTGGAGCGGATGAAAAGCAAGGTGAGGGGAGGCCATGAGAACAAATGTGGAATTCCTTCTCCCAAGACGAGTCAAATTAGACACATTGCTGCTGCTTTTGGTCTGGACCCTTTGTAGTCATGTTCCATTGAGCCCTCAGCCTGCAGCAAATGTGGAGCTAAGTCATGACTGAGCTTTGTCAAGTACAAGCATCATTTTCCCCTTCCAGATCCGTGAAGAAATCGAGCAATTTGGCATCCGGATCTACCAGTTCCCAGACTGTGATTCAGATGAAGATGATGATTTTAAGATGCAGGATCAGGCCCTTAAGGTGAGGGGGGAGCCTGGACTCCTGGTTTTGCAATTAAACCGTAAAAAATGGCCGAAAGCCTGATCTAAAAAGCCAGGAAAGACAACCAGAAAAACAGTGGAAGGCAAAAGGTTGCCAGCGCTGGTGACTGGATTCTCTGTAAAATCAAGTGAGCAAATCAGGGCAATTCCAGACAAAATGGTGAATATGGAAGCAACTGGTGGCTGTTCCAAATAGCTTGTTTGAATGGTGGAGGTCTATGTGGTACAGAGAATGACAAACATTAAAAATGATAAAACATTCATTAAAAAGAAAATGCCCATACACATACTCTCAGGCATAGTAACAGATTGAGCAACGGATCCAAAAGAAAAGTGTAACCATGCCATTCCACTGTCCCTCACTCTATACATGCTCTAGCTGATGTTATTCTAAGGCAAGCTCCTTCATTCAGAAGTTACGGAGGTTCTAAAGTTTCTGCTACCTTGGTGTCATTGTCTTCTAGCTGAGGGTATGACTTAACAATCTCATTGTATCCAGCTAGAGAGCAATTAGCATTTTTAAAGCCTGGCTGGGTGAAGCTGGAGAGCAATTGACTACCCCCCCCCCCCACTGCCCACTCTGCTAAGAGACAGGAAAACTTTTAAAAACTCAAGGTGAAGGTTTTGTACTCTCCAAGGCTCCAAAGTAAAACACATTTCTCCACATGGGCTATCAGTGTTCGGGGAAGATATATCGGGCAAGCATTGCCAGTTGTCTCCAGAAACTGCAACGGACCATCTAGCTTTGCGAGTAGACAAGTGGTACCCCAGATGATTTCCCTTCCAGTATTCTATACAGTTCCTTGGACTCTGTGGGCAGTAAAAATAGATCTGCACTGATTTACCTGTTTGTTTCCAGGCACAATGCAAAGTTCTTACCCTGAAGGCTCTAAATAGCTTGGGGCCAGGGGACTTGAAGGACCGTCTCTTCCCATACTCTTCAGCCTGCCACTTAATATCCTCCTCCCAAGCCCACCTCTTAGTGCCCCTGCCTGCAAAGGTGTGGTGGATACTGTGACGAGGGATGGGACATTTCCATTGGTGGCATCTCACCTTTCGAATGCCCTCCCCATTGAGGATAACCTGGCACCTGTTTCGCTGTCCTTTTCATCAGGTCACAGGCTATATCATTTCTGTTTACCCAGGCCTTTCAGTGAAGGGGGTCCACCCTTGTTAGCTGTCTTATGATCTACTTATAGCCCCTGGGCTATTTTATGGGCATCATTTTTTTCTTTATGCCCCTAGCAGGTTCTTTCCTTGGGTTTTTTTGGAGGGGGGCTGGCTTTACTGTTGATTGTGTTTATGTTGGAGTATGACTTAGTTGTTGTATTGCTTTTGCAGCATGGTCTGCCTTGAGCAGGTTCCTGGACTGGTGGCCTGTAGATTTTCTTAAGACAAGTAACTGTAAAGAGTAGACCTATAAAGTAACCACAGGAGATGCTGCTACCTGGCAGGTGTGCCTCTGACATTGCTGTTCTCTTCCAGGAGAGCATCCCTTTTGCTGTGATTGGCAGCAACACAGTGGTGGAGGCCAAAGGCAGACGGGTTCGCGGGAGGCTTTACCCGTGGGGCATCGTGGAAGGTAACTGAGAGCTCATTCCCATATCCCCAGCTTGCGGCTTGGTGCAGTAGAAATGTGGGCCTTGCCCACGGGTTGCAGGGGGGGCAACAGTGTGGACTGCATTTTGTATGTTATGTTTTGTCTTTTGTTCAGAACTGGTCTGAATTTATGAAAAAATACTTCTCCAAGAATACTATGCTCTGTTAAGCTTTGGAAAAATTAATAAAAATTAATTTTTAAAAACACACACACACAAAAACCTAAATAGCATGGCCAATTTCTCCAATGTCAGGGGAGGAGCCATGGCTCAGTAGTAGAGCAGCTCCTTGGCAGAAACTCCCAGATTCAATCCCCAGTATTTCCAGTAATAACCAGACAGTAGGTGATTTGAAAGACCTCTGTAGAGTCCCAGGTCACTAATGTTGTGAGTTCAGAAGCTTCAGCAGATAAAAAATGCTGCAGCGCACCTGCTGATTGGGACGTCTGCACAGGCACACGTTCAGCCATTGTTGCGCCAGTTGCACTGGTTGTCAGTTAATTACCAATCACATTCCAGATTATGTTTTTATGACCAGCACTGTTTAGTAATCTCCGGCCTGAAAGACATCTGTCTTGCCTTGACCAGGGCAAGGGCCTTTTCAGCCCTGGCCCCGGTTTGCTGGAACATGCTCCCAACTGAGATCAGGGCCCTGTGGGATTTATTGCAATACTGCAGGGTCTGCAAAATGGAGCTGTTCTGCCAGGCCTTTGGTTGAGGCAGTGGATGTCAGAGAACATCGACCTCCCCTGCCTCAGTTGCCTCAACTGCCTGAATTACTCTATGGCACTATCTACATCTGTTGGCCCCAGGAGTGATTGAGTTTCTCCATCAGAATGATCTACCGCCTTTCCCTGGCCTGAACTCAGTGTGTACTGAAATGTAACTAACCACTGAGCTGCCAGTTAGTCATTTAAATTTTAACCTGTTGGAATTAATGTATTCATTGATTTTATGTTTTATGGAATTGTTTGATATGATGTGAGCCACTCTGAGCCCATTCACGAGGTAGGGTGGGATATAAATCTCAATCAATAAATAAATACCTGAGACCCTGGAGAGCTGCTGCCAGTCTGAGTAGACAGTACTGACCTTGATGGGCTAACAGTGTGATTCGGTATAAGGCAGCTTTGTGTGTGTTCATGTTTTCACAAGAGATCACCCAACTGATCACTGGAATCTATTCCCATCCTGGAAAACCAGCTAGCTCTAAAAAAATACAAATATGATAATGTAGTTCTGCTTGCTTGGCAGGAGAAGAGAGCCACGCACTCAGGACCTGTTTGCCCTTGCAGCTTCTCATCTGGCTCAGAACATGCATAAAAAAAGCCCTTCAGTGTGCAGACAGCACCTAGCAGGATGAGTGCCTTCATCTGCAATAGGCTACAGATTAGTAGTCTCAATTTATTTGTATTGCCCCCAAGAGCCTGTACATGAAGCTGGGGAAATGATTTTCTGTAGAATTTGGAGAGAAAAGGGAGGGGAAAGCAGTCAACTGTGTGCCTTTTGTGGGCTTTTCTGTAAACCCAACACAGGAAATTTGACTTGCACGAAAACAGCCTGTTGGTCCATCTGACTCAGTAGTCTCCTCTTTCTGGCAGTGGCTCTATGGAGGGTCTCTCCCACACCCTGTTATCTCCAGTCTGCTATCCGGAGGCTGAAAATGGGACTATCTGCTTAGGTGTTCTACCACTGAGTTGATATTGTTCCCAGTAAGAAGGTTCTGGAGTCAGCTTTTCTGGGTTTGTCTAAGTTCAGTCTTGACTCCTCTGACTGCCAGCAGCCCTCCACAGCATTTGCTGCCACAACTCCTTTAGGGGGAGTTGACTGAAACCAAGCCTGGGACCTGCTGTATGTGGCAGTGCAGGTGCTCTGCCCTAGTGTCCTTGCAATCCTGTCCCTAATGACCCTGCTGAACCTCTGTCTTCCCCTGGCCAGTGGAGAACCCCGCACACTGCGACTTCATCAAGCTACGCACCATGTTGGTGAGGACCCACATGCAGGACCTGAAGGATGTGACTCGGGAAACGCATTACGAAAACTACCGGGCGCAGTGCATCCAGAGCATGACCCGCATGGTGGTGAAAGAACGGAACCGCAAGTATGTCGTGTGGGCCATGATGGTGACAGGTCAGGGATGGGGAGGCGGGGGGGGGGGTTCGATGCTGGCTGAAGAGGGAGGGTGACAGAGGCATGGCAGTTGGAAGTGCAACCTGGGATGGCATCCCCCCTTGCCCATAACAGTGTTATCAACTCCCCACTAAGAGGCATGAGGAGGAGAGGCGGTCAGTGTTATCTTAAGAGTCCTCATATGATGTCCCCCTTCCACTTCCCTCCCTCAGAGGCTAGATTGTCCCTCCGTTTTTATTTTCCCTTCACTGACTGAGCAACCCTGGTAAAGTGTTGCTTTCTCCTTAAAAGAAACTTTTGCGGTCCCACCCTGTGTCAGTAATATATATTGGCTATTTGCTCAGCCCAGGAACCCAAGGGAAGGGCTAGGATCACCCTTTAGCTGAAAACCATTGAAAATGGCACTTGATATGCCTTTAAAATGCAAAAATAACAAAAGGTTTTATTGAACATAGAGGAGAAAAGTCAAGTGAAATCAGGGGTTGAAAATACTGAGGTAAAAGATATAGATCAGCCTAATAAAGGTTCTTAAATTATCAACAGTTTAGATCTTTATATTGAGATGCTATTGTTTCTGTGTTTTCCCAAACACTCCTGCACACTTTATTTGTAGAATTGCTGACTCTTTTGGTGCCCAGAAGGCTGGTAACCCTCTTCTCAGTACCCAAACCCCTAACAGCCAGTTTGGTGTAGTGGTTAAGTGTGTGGACTCTAATCTGGGAGAACTCGGTTTGATTCCCCACTCCTCCACTTGCACCTGCTGGATGACCTTGGGCAAGTCATAGCTCTGTACCAGCTGTTCTCTCAAGGACAGCTGTCTTAGAGCTCTTTCAGCCCCACCTACCTCACAGGGTGTCTGTTGTGGGGAGGGGAAGGGAAAGGAGATTGTAAGCCGCTCTGAGACTCCAAGTGAGTGAAGGGCGGGATATAAATCCAATCTCTTCTTCTTCTTCTTCTCTTGGAACACCAGTGCTCTTCTTGAGTTCTTTACTGACTTTTACGATCTCTACTGGCAGTTTCTAATCACACCAGACCAGGGATTTCTACTCCTCAGAGATAAGTCTCCCTGTTGTTGTTTTTATAGGTTTTTTATTTTGGTTAAGAAACTGTCATAAAACTTGGACTACAATCGTACTTTCATCTAAATCATACGTAACTTCAATTGTCTACAGTCATCTAAGGCACACATAAAAGTCATAAATATAATATAGGCAGAATCTAAATTATACATAAAAGACATAAAACAAAAACTACAGTCATTTAAATCATATAGTTATCAATCAGATCATATATCTATATCGAACTTGTTTATATATATTTTCATTCTGTCTTTTCTATCTTCATATCTAATGGGTTTTTTTAGAAACATATATTGCCAATCTTTTTTATATATATCATTTTCTGTTTTAATTTAAATTAAAATTTATTCTTAATTTTCAGTTAAATATTTGAAAAATGCTTACTCCATATAATTTGTTCTTCCGTTCCTTGAGATCTGGACATCTTTCTGCCGTTCATTTTGCTGCAAATATTACTCTTGCCGCCATCATCATGTACCTACCTCACAGGGTGTCTGTTGTGGGGAGGGGAAGGGAAAAGGAGTTTGTAAGCCGCTCTGAGACTCCCTTGGGGAGTGGAGGGCAGGGTATAAATCCAATCTCTTCTCTTCTTCTTCTTCTTCTACTTAAAAATTCGCTATGTGTTTTTGTAATATTGCTTGGTAAGATATATTTAGTAACATATTTTTGGGGTTCATCACAAACTTGAATTTTAATATCTTTTGCATTTCTTCATGTTCTTCTTTTCAATATTTTCTTGCTTTTCTTACATGTCCACCACTTGTATGGTAAAATGTTGCATTTGTATTCTGATATTTCCAGCACTTTCCACTATACTCTTTTATTAGTTTTTGCAGTGTCTTTGGTAGTAATATACCATCTAAAAACATTTTTTACCAATTCTCCCTTAATATTTGACATTCAGTGAATTTGATTTCTTTAGTCCGCAGGTTTTCCCACTGGCTCACGTATATATTTTCTCCAAAATTTTGCATCATGATCTTTAAGCATACATTTTTTTACTTGCTCTGCTTCTGCATGATATTGCAATATTGTAAATTTTTCCTCATAAGTGCTTTGAGTCTCCAATGATTAATTGTTCAAAAGCGGTTTTCTCTCTTAACTGGCCCCCTTCTTTGACTATTTATTTTTGAATTTAGAGACCATTTGATAATACAACAACCATGGAATGTTTTTTCCTTCATCTTGAATTTCTTGCCAAGATTTTATTTTTCCTTGTTTATCCATCATTTGCTCATAATTTATGTAGACAATTTTATTTCTTATACTATGTCACAGTAGGCATCAATTGGAGATGTCAATGACGAGGTTGGCAAACTTATTCTATTTCTACACTGGAACCATATTCTTAATAGTCCCTCAAACTATGACTGCCATTTGTCTTTGAATAATTTTAAATTATTTCTTAGTCCATAAATAATTGTGGATTCCTTTTTTAGTGTCAATTGTCTCCAGTTTAATGTTCCTTCTATTTGGATTTATAATCCAGTCTGATATTTGATATAATACAGTTTGATATTTGATATGGCTAAACCATCTCTTTTTTCATCCTATAATCTTTTGAATCTTATTCTTGGCTTCTCCCCACTCCATATAAAATTTATTTTTTTCCCTGCCATTTTTTAAGCTCTTTTATCTATATGGATTGGTAGCATTTGAAACTAAAAATTCAGCTTTGGTAATATATTCATTTTTAACCATAGAAATTCTTCTTAACCACAAAATTTTCAATCTTTCCCATCTTTGTAAATTTTCAGTAGTGTTTAACTAGACTTTTTGATAATTATCTTTATATAAATTATCATTTTTCCCTGTTACATATATACCCAAGTATTTTATTGGTTTTTTTGGCAACAGTGCATTCTGTTACTTTTTCTATCTCTTCTTGTTCTGCTTTAGTTGCTGCTAATAACATTATCTTGCTTTTCTTTGTATTCAGTTTATATCCAGAATAAATTCCAAATCTAATTATTTGTTCTGTTGAATATTTCAAAGAAATGTTTGTTTTATTAGTGATATAACATCATAATTCATGTAGCTTTTCATCTTATATTTTTTATTTTCTTTTATTCCATCAATTCTGGTGTCTTGTCTGACTTTTATAGCCATATATTTCCATTGCCAGAATAAGTAATAGTGGTGACATTGGACAACCCTGTCTAGTTCTTTATGCTATTTTAATTTTCCCCATTAAGGACCCATTTATTAAAATTCTAGCTTCCTGGTCTGTATACGTAGTTTTCATCCAATTTAAAAATTCAGTTCCACAATTCATATTTATGTTTCTGGATGCAGAAAAAGCTTTTGATAATGTGTCTTGGTTATTTTTAATGAAAGTACTATGACAATCCTATTTGACTGGGTAGGGAATTAATTCTCTCCCTAGAAGATATATCTCCTTTCCTTTGTCCTGAGTGGAAGTCCTCTTCTCTTTACCAAAGTCTCCTCCCAGTTCTCTGTCTGTGTTCAGTCTGCTGTCAGCTAATGCTGAATTCAGACTATATTCAGTCACAGCTGACATATGAAATATATCAGCTCTAAGTCCTTGTCTGACAGGGCTAGTCTCAGACAGTTCTCAATAAACGTCTTCTCTCAGTTAAGGCAGAAATCTCTCGGATCTCCTCAGCATCCAGCTCTGAAGTCTTTCTCAGCTCAGCTGATGCTAACCAATCCAATCTCTTAGAACAGCCTGTCACTCAAGGCTCTCTGGCTCTGTGAAGAATTAGCCCTTCACAGTCCTGTAGTTCTATGTACAGCATATCGTGGCTCTGCCAGGGCTCAGCGATAGTGAGGACTCCTCAGGAGAAGAGAAGCCCCGTGTAGCCAGCTCTGAGTCAACAGAAGCCACCAAGCTGGAAGATGAGCTGTAGGGTTGTCAAGATTCACAGCCAACAGCAAATGCAGAGCCACCGACACCCTCCAGTCCTAATTCAACAGGTGAAACTCAGTTGATTGTTTCTAGCCCTCCAGTATCACCCATGAGCTTAGAACAGCTGCAGATGGAGGCTAAGAGCAGAACTATAGGAGAGACAACAAAGTGCACGCTTCCTGGCCTGACACCAGCTGCTTGCTGGTAGCAAGGATGAGTAGTTGCAGGATTACTTCTGAGCAGCTGGCTGCAAGCATGACCTTTAAGCATGTAGCTATAAAAATCAGCCAAGGGAGGCTGTTAGCTGTGGAAGCAACAAGTCGAAATCTGTCTGATTCTGTGACCACTGCTTTGGATCCTGCCACAACCCTGTGACTCTTTGGACCCTTTCCTGACTCTGCCTTCATCTCACTTCTGAACCTGCTTGTAACTCTTGGATTCTCAGACCTTGCTATACAGACTGACCCTCAGACTAGACTCCTGATGGCCCTTAACTCGGTACATAACCATGGACTAGACCTTGACCACGTTACTCGAGTTGGTGCCTTTGCCTTTCTTGCTCCGTACTCTGACAGCATGCCCTACACCATTCCTGGCCCAGTTTCTCACAGTTTACTTCTACCACAAACAAACTTTCACATGCTCCGTTAGCACTACAGCAACAGACTTCTGCTCTCCATGCTGTGCCTGCTGTACCTTCACCTGAAAGTTGCCCAGTTAACCCCCTGGAAAAAATTGAGGCCAGCGTGGAAGAATTTCCAGCTTTCCTTGCCCAGTGACAATTCTACATGGAGCTTTGGGCTCGGGACTTCCCACTGGTAAGGTAAAAGTTTGTTTTGTCATTAGCCTCTTAAAGGTGCAGGTGGCTAAGTGGGCTCCACCTCTGCTGCTCCTCAAGTCTTCGTTGCTGGAAAACTTCCTGAATTTTGTGTCTCATATGACTGCTGCTAAACTCTGAAGGCGGAAAATGCCAGTAGGAGAATCTGTGCCCTAAAACAGGGGAAAGGTACCATGGCTCAATACACCACTGAATTCCAACTCTTGGCCCAGGATTTCGGGTAGAATAAGGCAGCCCTCATAGATCAATATTTAGAAGGGCTATCCAACGAAATCCTGCATGAAGTTGCTCGGGTAGAACGCCCTGCTAACCTGCAGGCTCTGATATTACTTTGACTACGGACTGATGGGTGGCTGGAGAGTTGAAAACAAGCCTGCATTAGAACATGCCCACACTGTGGCTTAGGGAAGCCTGTGCCTGCTTCACCTCACCGCCCTCCACCTGGGGTTCAAACAGGAGAAGAAAGCGAACTAGTGCAATTAGGTGTTGCACATCCCCACTTGACTCCTGAAAAGAAGAATTGGTGACACGCTAACTACCTTTGCTTATACTGTGTGGAATCTGGTCATTATGCCAGTGGGTGTTCCACCAAATGGAGGCTGCAGACATTAGCATTAAAAGGCCAGTCCCAAGTCAGTGCGGGCCAGACAGTTCATGGCAATTTGTCAGGTCCACGGGCTCCCTGTGACAACCCTGGCCTGTTCCTAGTGCCTGTGAAGTTTCTCTTGCCTGATGCACACTGGTTGTTCATGTATCCCATGGTGGATTCAGGGGCCTCCTTCTGTTTCATGGATGTCAGGTTTGCCATGCAGCACAAAATCCCTCTTTTGTCTAAGGATACACCTTCCTTAGTCGAGGCAATAGATGGATGTCTGCTGTGCTCCAGCCGAGCGGTTCAAGAGACTCAACCACTCAGTTTACAAATCCAACAGCACTGGGAGCAGCTTTGCTTCAGTGCCATGAGCATGTCCTGGTTTCCTCTCATACTAGGGTTATCCTGTCTAGCCATCCACAGCTCCATCATTGGGTGGGCTCAGCTAGACCTCCAGTTCTGGGAGCCATGCCCACACCTGAATCAGTTCACAGTCCTTGTTGATGCTGCCACCCCAGTACCTCTCGTGTTACCCGACAAGTATGTGGATTTCAAGGACATTTTCGAGGAAAGGAGAGCTGATTAACTACCACCCCATCAGGCGTATGACTGTACCATAGGCCTGGTCCCCAGTACACCTCTGCTGGTAGAGTGCCTGTACTCCTTATCAGAACCCAAATTGGCCACACTTCGGGACTTCCTCGCCAAATTACTACAGCGAGAATTTATCTGTCCTTCAACCTCGCCCATCTCTGCTTCCGTACTTTTTGTGAATAAGAACAGCGGAGGGCTCCGGCTTTGCAACGAATACTGGGCCATGAATAAAATCACCATCTGGAATCGGTACTCGCTTCCTCTTATTTCTGTTTTATTGGAATGCCTAAAGGGAGCCCTGGTCTACACCAAACTAGACCTTGGTGCTGCTTGCCACCTGGTGAGAACTGGGAAGGTGATGAATGGAAAACTGCCTTTGGTACTAGGTATGGTCAATTCAAGTACCTGGGAATACCGTTTGGGCTGACCAGTGCACCCGTGGTGTTTCAGAGGTTCATGAATGAAATTTTTTGGGACCTCCTGGACCAGTTTGTTATTATTTATTTAGATGACATCTTAATTTACTCATTAAACCCGGCAAAACACTCCAAGCATGTACGCACTGTGTTACAAAGACTGCAGCAGCACAGCCCATTTGCCAAGTTGGAGAAATGTGCTTTCAATCTGCAGGCCATGGAATTCCTTGGGCACATGATTTTGCCACATGGGGTCAAAATGGATCCAAAGAAAGTTGAAGCTGCACAGACTTGGCAGGGCTTCATCACCAATCTGCTGTGCTCAAAAGGCCACACAAGTATCCTTGTGGTGGACCTATTCATGAAAATGGGCTACTTCATTCCCTGTTCCAGACTCCCCACATCTCAGGAAACTGCACAGTTATACATCTAGCACATCTTCAGACTCCATGGATACTGGATCACTTAATCACTCATCGATGGGTCTAGTTCACCTCTTGCTTTTGGCAGATCTTGCATTCCCTTCTCAGCACCCAGGTCCACTTATCCTCTGCCTACCATCCCCAATCCAACAGACAAACTACCCTGGAGTAGTACCTTAGGTGCTATACCAACCATCAGTAAGACAAATGGATAGTGCTACTTCCCCTGGCCAAGTTCACCTAAACCATGTGGTGCACTCATCCACTGGCAGACACACTTCATGGCAAACTATCGCTATTCATAGACATTGGCATGTAGTAGAGGCAATCCCAGGTTGTGAACTGAAACCACTTATAGGTTTCAGACATACTCAGAGTTTCAAAGAGAAATTAATACACTCAGACATGTTATCTTTGAAATCACCATTAAGAAGAACCAAAGGCCACTTTTCATGTGGCAGATGCAGTGTGTGTTCTCAAGCATGGATAACAGACACAGTTAACATTAGAGGAATGGAAGTTAAACTTAACAACTACACAGATTGCTCCTTGCGAAGGGTAATATATTTGTTACAGTGTGTTTGTTCCCAAAATTATGTGGGGGCTACCATGAGATCACTGCGCACTAGAATTATAGAGCATAAGTCACGAATTAGATTGCTTAGAGCAGATTCTCCCCTTGTTCCCCACTTTACTGAGGCGGGCCACTCATGTAATGACTTCAAGTTTGTGGCATTAGAAATGATTTGCCCACGCAAGTTCGCAGGGAGGGGGGGATAAAATTTGAAAAAAATAAAATAAATAAATAATGTGGATTTACAAAAATTTTTGTATCAATGGGAAACCTTTTGGATACACAAACTGAAAACTGCATCCTGAAGGATTAAATAAATCCCTTTCTTGCTCTGCACTCTGACAGCATGCCCTATGCAATTCCCAGCCCAGCTTCTGACACAGCACTTTTAAGCCTCTTTAAAAAGTGTAGTCCTTTACACCTCACCTGGGGTATGGGGGGGCACAAGAGTGTGCAGCTGTGTGCAACGGAGATAGTTCTGGAGAAAAGTTAGCATTGTCTTAAGTTTCCTAGTTCTTTCCTTCTTAACCACCCCACCCTAATCACATTAGGGCCCCAAGAGCAGGACTCTTCATGGCCATATACCAATTGACTCAACCTATGTCAGTGACAAGGGGAACCATCATGCAATCCAAATAAAATGATTCACCATTGAAATCTGCTTGCTCAGATTTGTGTAGGGACCAGTGCACAGTAGGGGGCGGGCTTCACCTTGATGCCTTGGGGAAAAGAGGACTCTCAACTTTTTAGGGATATTACAAAATAAAAAATAAGGGAAATAAGCTGGAGATACAGCAATGTAATATCGAAGTGATCGCTAGAGGGAGCAAAACATATATGGAAAAGAAAAAAAACCCTGATGCAGTAGGGGCACAAAAGTGGCAAAAACAAGAGTCCAGAAAAGCCCCTAGACAAAAGGTGTGCCATCAGCTGTAAAAAGCAAACAAGAAGGATGGGTTTGTGACTGACAAGAATGTGCTGGAAAGGGGACACGGCATGAGAGCTTAACTCTCTGTCTTTGCTTTCTGGGTTTCCATTCCAAGTGCCCTCCAAGGTTCTAGTCCTCTTTAAATAAAGGTAGGCTGTTTTTTTGGGGGGGGGGGGGGGGTTCCATAGAATGACAGCAATTTTTGTGGCACCTTTGCTTCTGCTAAACATCCCAAACACCCTTATTACACATTTGGCTTCTTAGCGAGAACCTAATGAGGCAGGCAGTTCCCTTTCCCCGCATGCGATTAAGGCTGCTTTCACAGATGTTGCATAATGCATTTTCAGTTCACTTTAACAGTAGTTTGGAACTGGATTTTCCTGTGTGGAATAGGAAAATGCACTTGCAAATGGTTGATTAAAGTGCATTGAAAGTGCAATAGCTGACATCTGTGAAAGCAGCTAAAGAAAGGAACTGGCTTGAAGGGGCAGAAAAAGCGAGAGGCTGGCCCATACTGAAATACCAAGCCTTGTGGGAAGCAGGACTGAACTGAGGCCAAACTTCTTGGCTGCTCACTGGCATCAAGTGAGGATTTGGTCCAGGATCAGAGCTAATCATGGGAGCTAATCTCGAGTAAGGGAGATGGGAGAGGGGAAAGGCACAGGGAGGCATCCTTGGGGGCATCCCTCTTCCCGAGTGGCTTGTTCTAAGCTTGGTATCTCATTCTCTTGTTCTGCTGCCCTCCTCTTGGGAACAGGAGAGACTCCTCCACCCTGAGACTTTGCTGCAGTGACTGCTCTACGGAGTGAGCCAACGAGGGCCCCTCCCAGGTGCTAGGACCGCACTGGGCTCAGAACCTCTGAGGATTCTCGTCAGCCCCCACCCCATCCCCATTGCCAAGCTGGGGCACTTCCAAACTCCTTCCTCCCAGAGCTACATCTGCCTGTTTACATAAAGTGCTTATTTCCAACAGACAACTGTCTCAGGTCCATTGCATTTCGCCTGCGGGAAGGAGGTGTCTTGGGGGAGGTGTGGATTAAGGTTGGCTAGGATCTTAGTTTCAGCGCCATCGGGGTCCCTTGGCAAACCTGGGCAGGAGGCTTGTTACCTGAAATGCTATGTGCCGCCTAAAAAGGGCTGTCTCCTGTTTTTGTAGGGGGAATTAGCAAGGAGACAGAGGTGTGCAAGAAGGGGGCAACTAGCGAGATTGGCTTTCGGTGTTTACGGGGACCTTTCCCCATTTGCCAATGGATTCCTAATTAAACTAATAAAAATACTGCTTGATGACCCTCCTTTTGTGTTGGATGGGAAACCTGTCTGTGTTTGGGGTAGCTTTTGTGAAGGAAATGTGGGTAGGGGAAGATGATGTAAGACTGATAGGCTTAACGATCGACATAGTGTTAGCTCTTGGGTGAGGCAGGTCTATTGTTTCAGCTTTACACAAGCCTTAGGGTGAAGGGAGGGTATAGCACCATGGTCAGACCTTCCAGAATCACTGCCCAGCCATGTCTGTGAGGCCTGCCAGCCTGGCATCCATCTCATGTACATTTTGATTAAGCTATCTGGATATGGACTCCGGGGTGCTATTAAATGAAGGGTGTTCACTTCCAATTTATCCCTTAGCAAAGAGAGAGTGTCTGCTTACTTACAGGCTGGTCTTTTGATACCTTGCTGGCAAAACAGTGAACATGCATGAACAATATTCTGGCAGAGCTGTATTTGAGTCCAATAGCATCTTGAAGACCAACAAGATTTTCAGGGTATAAGGTTTCGAGAGTGAAAGCTCCATTCATCAGATACAAGTAGGATCTCTGAGCCCTTATATCCCAGTGAGAAGACTTTTCCATATTCTCATTTTCCTCACTTGTAAGTTCCTGTTTTGGGGTGTTTTTTGTTTTTCTGTTCCACACGTTTTGCTCTCTGTAGTGGCCGATTACATTGGTTTATGTCCGGCATAAAAACCTGCAGTTTAAATCTGCAGGGAGACATGCCTGATAACCATGCGTAATATCCAATTGACCCCTAGAGGGAGCAAAACACATGCAGAACAGAAATCCCCCCCCCCCCCCCCCAAAACCGGCACTTACAAGTGAGGAAAATAAGAATGTGGAAGCTCCAGCAGGTGGGAGGGGTGTTGCAAAAAAGAGACTCAGGGTACAAACATACAGCGCAAAGTGTTATCAGCTTGATTAGAGCAAGGGACAAATGCCTAGGAGCAGTATTTTGGCAGCAGCTCTTCAGGATCTCATGCAGAGAAAAGTGAGAACCTTCAATGGAACACAGCAGGGACGGGAACATGGAACCTTCCGCCACTGAGCTATAGTCCCTCTTGGGCATGAGCTGCCTTGTGCAGAGTCAGACCGTTCCTCCATTGCTGACCGCAGGTTTCCAGAGTCTTAGGTAGAGACAGGCCTGTCCTAACATTGGCTTCCTGATGTCCTATAACCGGAGATGGAAGAAAATTGAACCCAGAACTTTTTGCATGCAGAACAAGTCCTCACAGGTTGTAGAACTATGACAGTTCCCACCCAGAAATAGTGAGCAGGGGAGAGTGGTGCTGCAAAGGCAGGGAGTGGTTGAGAGGGGGTCAGACACATAGAATCTGGTTCTGGGCCAGCCTGATTGAAAGGGCTGCAGCAGCAGATGCAGGGTGAAATTGCATGAGGATATGGAGCAGGCATGGGAAACATACCATCGAGACAGGATGCATGGGGAGCTAAGGAGGGAGCCAGCTTCCTCCAGACTTTGCAACTGAGAGGTGTACACACCAGTGAATCAAATGCCATCACAGATGTTAAGCTTACCCATTTCCCCATAGTTTCAGGTAGACCATTTTCTTCATGGTTAGAAAACCCCTGCATGTATATTTGAAGCCAAATGACATGTAATACAGGAGCAAAGAGATACGTTTTGGATCAAGTGCAGTAGGGCTGCTGCCGGAGCAGCCTCTCTGTTCTAATGTTATTTCTGTCTTCGCCTTCTAAAAGCATTGCTTCTGTTTTCACCCACTGAAAAGAGTGCATCTCTCTTCATCCTTTACAGCTCATTCCCCTTTCCCCCAATATAGCACAAAGCATCCCATGAGAAAAAATTGGATGGGATGGGGGGGGAGTATGGCTAGGAGTTTATAGCAAGATATGGAATGGTCTTTGCAATAACACTTTTAGAGTTGGGATAAATAGGCAAAAGCAGTAGGAGGAAAGGTAGGGAGGAAAGGGTGGTCCAGCTGAGCCAACACTTAGCTACCAACTCTGCTATCCATCTGCCTTCACACTGTTTTCCCCCTTTGAGATGAAGACAGAAATAATATTTTAAATGCAGTGGACATAGCTTAAAAGCACAATGCAGCGGGACTGAGAGAAGGTCCAGTATTTAACTCTTGTATGGGTCTAGGGCAATTTAGAACGTCAGGTTGATATCACAGGGTAAAGAGCCTGCAGTGTTTGGCAGCCAAGAATGTTAAATCTGTCTTTGGCCGCTTGTAACCATGAAAGAGAGAGGGAGAGAGATTTGGAAGCTCTAGTTCCAGGCTGGAGAGACGCTTCAGCATTGGTACAGGAAATTTACAGAGTGTTTCTGGCCACAAAGACACCTAGTGGGCAACAAGGGAGATAGTAAATGACACATGTCTTCTATCAACCTCAGCACGCAGAAATATTACTTTCCCCACAAAGCTATGTCACATGAACAAATGTGAATCTTGTTTGGAGAGACATGACCTTTCTTGAGTGACAGTATAAGCGTGCTCTCTCTCGAATTTTTCTGAAATTCTTCCATTTGGAGTCAGTCCCTCGAGAGCAGCCAATCCCGCTTTTTTTCAGTGGTCCTTCAGAAAAATCATTAGATTCCTACGTCCTTTGGAAGGAATCAGCGCACCTCTCTATTCATTCTTTGACATTCCTTTTAGCATCATCCCTTTCCCAGACCTAAAAACAGATGCACTTTAAGTCAGGTTCTGGTGGGTAGCTCTGTTGGTCGTAAACAACAGTTTTAGTTCAGTGGCACCTTTAATTCTGGGTATCAGCTTTCATGTGCATGCACACTTCTCTGATGAAGTGTGCATGCACACGAAAGCTGATACCCAGAATTAAACTTTGTTGGTCTTAAAGCGTGAGTCCAGTGGCACCTTTAAGCAGGGGTCATTTCGTAGAAAAAGAGGTGCAGGAGCTCATTTGCATAACTCATTTGCATATGCCACACCCCCTAACATACCGGGAGTGTGTCAGAAAGTAACACCCACCCCTCAGGCTCCACTCCACAGGTGAGTGAAACTGACCTGCTCTTCCTCCATTCCCTTCCCCATCCAATACTTTGTGCAATAAAAAGAAGCGTAAAGAACACACCCTCATTCTCTTCCTGCTCCCTTGAAACCACCAGGTTTCAAATAGACTTGAGATACCCAGGACATGTGCACCACCCATCCCTTTCCCTTCCCCTCCCCACAACAAGACACCCTGTGAGGCAGGCGGGGCTGAGAGAGGTCTTTTGAGAACTGCTCATGAGAGAACAGCTCTGAGAGAACTTGTGAATGGCCCAAGGTCACACCAGCAGCCGCATGTGAAGGAGTGGGGAATCAAACCCGGTTCTCCCAGATTTGAGTCCAACTCCTGACCACTACACCAAACTGATGGGGTGGAAGCTGCTGAAGGGTTGGTGAAATGTGCCATGTACCCAGATAAAAAATGGTATACTTAGAAAATGTATATGCTACTTTGAGCAAGTCTCTGGAAAAGCAGCACACAGTCATAAAAGGAACAATGATAAAATTATCAATATTAAAACATTAAAAACAATAAAGACCCTAGCAGGGCTTTCCCCGGGGCGCTGCGCCTCTGCACTGCTCGGGAAAGCCGAGGAGGGGGCGGGGCTTGGTCATGTGCCCGCCCCCTGGGCTCCTCACTCCCGGAGCTACGCTCCTGTGCGCTCCCACTCCAACGGACCCCTGCCTTTAAGTCAGTGATCCCTGGCATGACACCCAGGGTCACAGTGGTTCCCACTGATGTGTTTCCCGGTGCCCACTTGCTTCTTGGGGGACATAATCCATGGTGTCCTTAATGGAACAGAAAACAACAGGCAGCTTTGGATCTCTCCTTGCCAGCTGATTGACGAACAAAGTGCTGAGCTTACCTCGAACAGGCACTCTATAGCCAGGTGACCGTGGCTTGGTCAGAGGCGCACTTTCTTATGTCTCTGGTCTTGGCACTATCTTCCTGTGGTCCTGCAGGAAGGCTTCTCTTTCTTTTAAACTTAGTAAAGAGGTGGACTTGCCCTCTTTGGCAGTCACTTTGTGAATGCCCCCACACTCCATTTTTTTGGGCGATGCTGTCTACCCTTCAGAATTCACGAAGTGCTCACAGACTCAACAAGGCTTGGGTCCTCACGCATGCTCAAAGCTATGCTCTAAGATAGGGGTCCCCAGTATTTTTGAGCCTCTGGGTACATTTGGAATTTTGACACAGCGTGGTGGGCACAGCCATTAAAATGGCTGCCACAGAATGGCTGCTGCAGGAGACAGAGCCAGCCACAAAATGGCTGCCACAGCTTACCTTCAGCCACACAGTAGCGATCCTTGTTTTGTTCTGGCAGCTGCTGCCAAAGCAATGTTTTTCTAAAAAACTGCACAGCCAATCAAATTTCTAATGGCCAATCAGAAGCCTTGCTGGGCTAAAGCCCCACTTGCCCCAGTCACTTTCTAGGTACGCTTGGTGGGCACAAGGAAAGGTGTTGATGGCGCCCCTAGGCACCACATTGGGGGATCCCTGCTGTAAGGTGCTCTAAGCTAAGGCTGCATGCAACACCACCAAAGGCCTGTGGAGGGAGCTGCTCTGAAATAACTCAGTAATCAGCCAGTGCCCATTCTAGGAATACACACTGCACTGAAGAAGGTCATCCTCCTGGGGACATAAATACACACAGTTTGGAGACTCCCTGGAGTCTGGGGATTGGTGGGGGAAAGAACATAAGAAATTGCTCATGGGAGTGGAACAGAAGAAGAGAACACCGCAACTCTGAAGTAAAGTCAGAGACCTTACACATCCACACCATAAGAAAGACAACCATCTGGACATATAACCCTCGGCTGCTATTTAAACAGAAGAGGCAACATCTGTGCCATGTACTCTTTGAGTCAGAGTTGGCTTTTTTTGTCTGGAACCCTTCCCCCAAGTGGATGGAGACTAGGCCTGTCTGGAGTTGGGATACTTCCAATACAATCTTCCTCTGAATTTCTCCCTAGAGCAGTGGTACTGCTCTACAGCACATGGAGAGCCACATTCGCCATTACCCTTGACCAACAAAGCCACAATTTTCTGCCCTCGCTGGTGTGAGGCCTGCTTCATGGAGGCTTGCAGCTTACCTGTTCCTCCAGCAGGTGCTGTTTCAAGGTGGGAACCAACTACCACCCACAAGTCCTATCGAGCAAGAGCATTGCCAACTTTCCTGAAGCACGGGGCAGGTGCCATATTGGGGAAGAGTGCTCAGAAGAGCCACGGTGGCATGGCAAAGAGCCACATGTGGCTCCTGAGACTCTGAGCAAGAATGACTGCCATAGAGTTTTGCAGTTCCAAATGACCCAGACTTGTTTCTGAAAAGCAAGTGATGAAATGGGAATTCTCCAGGGTTCCAAATTTTGACGGAGCCCTGTGCACGAAAGGCTGTTTTGCAGTGGCTCTCTGTTCCTTAGATCCCCGTGCATCTTCCTGCCTCTGTGTTCTAGACGTGATCACATACATTGATAAAACACTGCAAACTGAGATTGTGCATTGGATTCCATGTGCAGGTATATTATACTTTTATTCAGTTGTGCATCCTGTCATATCCAAGTTGCTTTTTCATCAACACGCACAGGAGGACTGGTAAGCATGCAGGCAAAAAAGTTGTCAGAGGAACTGTAAATCCATGGCCAAATGAATACAACTGAAATCTGGACTTAACTTTTAGAAAATCTTCTAGTTTAATTGTCTCAGTGGAGGGGAGGAATGCCCTGCCCTTCTTTTAGCAGCCACCCTTCTCTCCTTGCCTTCTTTGAGAAAGGATTGGGTGTCTGGCAGTTCACACTCCTCTCTGTTCCCACTTTACAGAGGACTTTATGCATGGCAGCCATTTTGTGAACTGCAGGAGTCCAAGCAAGTCTCCTGACGTGAGTTGCCGCCATTTTGTCCGGCGGCCATTTTTGTCAAGTCCCGAAGGCAGCTCATCGTCTCCAAGGAAACGTTCAAGCCAGCAGGTCGCAGTGAGCCACAGTTGCACCAAATGATACAAAATCAATAATAAATTCAACGATTTAATGCCCTGTCCTTTAGCTTGCTAATTAAAATGGGTAGACTGAAAGAGTTGTATATTTGAAGGAAAGGGGAAATAACTCTTAATAGTGATAATGATGGGAAGAAAGGCCTTTTGAAGTAATGCCGTTTCATACTCCAACCAAGAGTACTGAGGTTGGAACTAGGGTTACCAGCCCTCCAGATGGGAAATGGAGATGTCCTGGAATCACAGCTCATTTCCAGACTACATAAATTGCTCATTTATTATTTATTTGTTTAAAACATTTATTCCTCTTCTCCTGGGGGCAGTGTCTGCTGTGAAAGGTGGACTATGTGGCATTATACCCCACCAAGGTCCCGCACTTCCCTAAACCTCACTCTCCCAGACTCCACCCTCAGTCTCCAGGTATTTCTGAATCTGGAGTTGACAACCCTAGTTGGAACTAATACCACCTGCAAAAATTAATAAATCTAACCATAACTCTGAGCTCCACTTTGATTGATGGATACACATGTTGACTTAATAGTACTTATACCATGTTTTAAGTGCTCAAAGTGCTCAGCAGATATGTCAGTCCTTTACAGCAACCTTGTTAGGGAAGCCTGTGTTATGGTCATAATACAGATGGAGCATGGAGCCGTGAGACAGACAGCTGACGGCTTGCTTAAGGTCACCTCATGGATTCATGGCTGAGTCAGGAAGGGACACAAGGGCTCCTAGATCAGAACACCTGCTCTTTGCCATCCAGTACCCAAATCGGGTTGGCTAATTTGCAGTGATACCACCATGGCACACCAGTGTCAACGACAGGCTGACCCTTGCAGCTTTGAACCTCGGAATGCAGGGCTTCCAGAGCGGCATTAGGATGCATCCTAAAAGCATTGGCATTGCTTTGATGGATCAGACCTTTGTCCTTGCAAGAGGTCTACAGCAGCAGGTTCATCCATCCTGATCCCTTGTCAAGACTTGGGAAGATCTCAGACCTTCATATTTAGGTAAGCCAATGTGGGGCTTTTCAGTTGTTTTGGAAGGATTCTTTTCTGGAGAAGCCAGACATCTGTCTGAAAGATCTTCTGCAAGCTGCCTGGATGAGACAATGAGTCTAATTTGCCCTTTGGTAATGATTTCTCTTTGTTATTTTAAAACAGTAAACTCACTCGGGAAAGTGGGACTGATTTCCCCATCCCTGCCATCCCTCCGGTGCTGGACTCGGAGACAGAGAAGCTGATCCGGGAGAAGGATGAAGAGGTCAGGGCAGCGGAGGCAACACGGAACACAATGGGGGAGGGTGCCAAGATTCTGGGCTCGAGGGACTAGCACCTGGATTCTGTGCAAAGCGGCTGTTTGAGGACCATGCCATTGGTTTACTCAACTCAGTCTGCCTTGGGGTCTCTGGCAGAGAAGGGTCTTTCCCAGCTATTCCCTAAGGTCCATTAAGTGGGGATGCTGGAGATTCCACCTGGGACCTTCTGCTTGAAAAGCAGGTGCTCCACACCTAAGCCTGACTCTTAAAGGCACTACTTAGATCAACTTCCCCAATCCCCAGTTGTGGTGCCTTTTCAGTGGTGGCCCCAGCCCTGTGGAATAGTCTGCCTGAAAATACTAAGAAAGTTCTGACCTTTAACAAGCCATGTAGCATACAAGGGCCTTGGGAGGCCATTGAGATTGGAATGTACTCTTTTTTGGGGTTTTTTGGGGGGGAGGATTGACTTTCCTCTTTCTCTTTGGTGGGTTATGGCCCTTTATGAATGTTCGACTGTATTTATCATGGTGGAGTTTTCTCCCGAGGCATGGGTACCCTCATTTTGTAACCTGCCTTGAATCCTCTTGGAAAAGTTTTAAAAAAACCCACCTTAAAAGTAAATAACCTGTTCCAGGCTTAGAGGCCAAATGTATTTGACTGTGAAGACTGAAGCTTGTAACCACCTTCAGATGTGCTTTTTTTTTGTCCCTTCCAGCTGCGGCAAATGCAGGAAATGTTGCAGAAGATTCAGCAGCAGATGACGGACTCCCATTAGCCCCACATCCCATCCGGCAACATCCCCTCTGTTCCTGACTCCCCTCAGAGACCACAAACTGTTTACATCTCATCCATCCATCTGCGCATGTGCTGCCATTCAGTCCTAACCATACACCTCCCACCTTAAGCTAAATAAGCCTTCGCTGCAACGATCGCCTTATAACCAAACCTCGCTGTGCTTGCCCATCAGAGAGACAAAAAGCTCTCAAAGCCCCCGGGATTCTGCCTTTGAGCATCTGGGCGCCTGTGGCCTGCCCTCTCCACAGCTCTGAGCTGCCTGACGGTCATTGCTGTGAAGAGCTCCCATAGCATGCACATCGGAGCTCTCTCCTGTGAGGATACAAAAAGATCCTGCAGTGCCAGGCCCTAAGAAAAGATGTTTGGTTCTCGGCTGCCTCCCAGTGACTCACCCCAATGTTTGTGACAGATCTTATGTGATCACTCTGCCTAGCTGATGAGGTATGGAAATAACTCGAGAGTAGGAAGGGCTGCTGAGACCTATAACAGAACTGCAGAATTTAAGACATGCCCATTAGAGGTGAATGGCAGCAGTCACAACTTGGTGAATTTCCAAAGAAAAATCTGAAGTTCCACCTTTTGACATGTTGGTTTTAAGTCTCGATTGGAGTGGGAACTGGGCAAGCCCATTTCAGAGGTTAACTTTGGTTGGTCTCCCTTCCCAGGCAGCCCTGCTGCCCACAAATCTTTCGAAAAGATCTTGCCCAGGAGAAATTGCTTGTGATGATATCGCAGACTTCCTGAATACCTTGCTTTATGCCCTGGAAAGGACACATCCAGAAAGAGAGAAGCAGAAGAGGAAATGGTTTTTTTAAAATTACTTTTGCTCCCCCTGTCTCCTATGCAAACCCATGGCTGCTTATGATAAAATTTTAAACAAATTTTAAACAACACCAACAAAAACCAGTGAGAAACAGCCCAGCTGACCAAATCAATTTGAGCGGATGACAACTGGCACAAGAAATTTTCCCAGCCCTGCAATTCATGCCAACTGTAATGCCCACACAGAATGTCCAAAATGCTATTTGGAGGCCAGAATCCCATCAGGAGCAGTGTTCCTTGCACAGCTAAGAAGAGTCTCCTTGCGTGCATGCACACATTTTCCTCTTTGTCCTAGGACAATACAAGTGGGACCAGTTGCTAAGCAAACTTCTGCTTTGACAAAGAGAAAACTTTCTGTTGGGCAAATGCCATCAAGTCACAGTTAAGATGTCCCCACTGGATTTTTCAAGGCAAGAGATGATCAGCGGCGGTTTGCCATCGCCTGCCTCTGCGTAGTGATCCTGAACTTCCTTGGTGATTGCCCAATCCAAGAACTATCCAAGAACTAATCCAAGAACTAACCAACCTTGCTTAGCTTCTGAGATCTGCTGAGATCGGGCTAGCCTGGATCATCCAGGTTGGAAAGCTTCCTAGAGGCCCAGAAATGTGTATAGCACCCGGTTCCCTCTTGAGGTCACTTCCAGCCGTGCATGCCGCTGCCTTCTCTTGGGCTCACACTGCGGAAGCTTCCTCAAACTCCACTGCCAGTTCCCCCACCACCAAAGCTCAGCCAGTAAAAACCACAGACTGTTTATGAACCTGTCACTCGTGAGATCATCCGGTACCAGTGGCAGAGAACGACACCACTTTTCTGGGGCTGCCAGGAGGGGGCAGCAGAACCCTGAGAGAATCCTAGGCCAGGCTTGTTCCTCTTGGAAGGGTACTCAACCTCCAACAATAAGCAGTGAGGGGCCTGCTGATGCAACTCCATCTCTAGCCATGTCTGCCCTTTTGACATGATAGGAGTCATCTAGTACCTGTGCACGTCCTTCACCAGTCATGGGAACTTGCTTGCACTGACCATTGCACTGATGTTTGTCTCAGAGCTGTCCACATAAGCTACAGATCTAATAAGGGGGCTGACTGAGCAGGAGCCTCAAGCATGTGTCGGCAGCATGGATTGGGTGCCAACTATGACCAAAGGTTTGCTTCCTGGTAGACAGTTGAACTCCAGTCTAACCACAGAATGTCAATATCCACATACTGGATCAGATCAGAACTTTCCCAACCTTACCAGCCAGATGCTCCAAGGGAGCTCTCGGGCAGGCCGTCTTGTATTTGCAAGCATCTGGTCATCAATGGTATCCTGTCTCTGAACATGGAGGCTCCATTTTCCTAGTTACCATCACTAATAGCTCTTCGTAGGTACCTGCTAGCTTCTATTAGTGTGTCTGACCCCTTTTCGAAAGCTGTCAGAGCCGGTGCCCTTTGAAACCAATGTCATTCCAGCAGACAGTGCTGGGTTCCTTTGCTGGAGTACTTGGAACCCGCTGAGCATCCTTTGGAGCAACTGTTGTGAAGTTACATGCCGAAGCTCCTGCAAAATGAATGTTAGCAAGTTTGTGCATTTGGGCTTCCAATTGCATTAGTATTCAGCATTTTGGTATCAGACCCCCCAAATTCATTAAAGTAGGTTGCCAACTGACCCAAAAGAAAACCAGGTTGGCTTGCTCCTTTGCTTCGAACAGGAGCTTGATGCGCAAGTGAAGCTTTGGATGGGTTTGCAAGGAGGAAAACATTGCCTCCCACTAAATGTCTGCAGAGGAAATGGCGGTTAAAGGTACAGGAGCACAGGCAAGTTGAAAAGTTGGCAACTCTAGCATAGAGGACTGGCTTAAAATACTCCCCTCTGCCTCTTCTTTTCTAAGTTTATTGCCATTCTGTTTTATATATATATATATATATATATATATATATATATATATATATATATGTTCATATTGTTATTAATTCTTATTAGTATTATTCTATTGCTACTGTACCTTTGGGCACTCAAGATTTGCATGTCCAGACACTTCCCTGTGGACAACTGTGAGCGATGCATCTGCTTTTCTAAATGACTCAGTCTATGGTTGGGGGAGAGGCCGCAGTTTGAGCTGTGGGTCACTGAAAACCAAATGTTTGCTTTGGAGATGGGTGCACCACTGTCATGTGAACAGAGACTGGCTGGATTTGATCACGGGGTGCCCTCCCTCTCAGAGTCTTTCCCATTGTTTTGTTCTGTAGTGGTGTGTAAAACCACTGAAGCCAAGTTCAACTTGTTAATCCTTAGGTTTTTTTGGAGATGAACGGGCCAACAGTTGTGTGTACGGGAGTTTGTGAGACCGGGGGGCGGGGGGGGGGGGGAGAGATAGAAGCCTTGGTGGGACATAAACAGGCTGGGCCCCTAACAGGCAGCCCAGGTGCCAGCTGAAATTTGGGGGCATTTAGCCAGTAGCCTGAGACTCTGTTCATATTTTTGAAATTTTGATAAGAGTCCTTTAATGACTTGAGCTCAGGGTATACCTTAGCAAGACTGATTGTAGATGGGACGATGCTGGCTGACGGAAGAGGTGTGAGGTATTCTGGGGTGTGCAGCCATCTTGCATTCCTGAGTAGGCCAAAGATGTAGTGTTCACTCCTCACAGCTGCCTCACCTCTCCAGCTGTGAGGAGCAGTGAAGATGTGGGGACAGGTGGAGGAGAAGAACTTTAAAAGAATGTTATTTTCATTGACTGTTTCTTTTCCCCCCCAGATCTTGCTATTTTCTTACCAAAAAACCCCTATCTTTGCACATTGGTTGGGGGGAGAGATAGTATTTATTGAAAGGCTGTAAAATTCTAGGTTTGTACATTCAGATTGCTCTAGCGGAAATATTTTTTAATCCTGCTGAATAAATGTAGCTACTTTCAAAGACGTGGCAAGGTATTGTAGAGCTCTTTCTCCTGAAGCAGCAAAGGTCTGGCATGTAAAACTCTTGTGTCTGTTTCATGGAAGGGTAACTGTTTGTATAAGTGCTTGGAGACAGAGTTGGTCCACAGAAACGTTCCCTTCCCAATGTTGTAGATGAAGGAGGAGGAGATTGGATCTATACCCCACCCTTTACTCGAAGTCTCAGAGCACTTTACAATCTCCTTTCCCTTCCCCTCCCCACATCAGACACCCTGTGAGGTAGGTGGGGCTGAAAGATCTCTCTCGAGAACTGCTCTTGAGAGAACAGCTCTGAGAGAACTTGTAACTGACCCAAGGTCACACCAGCAGCTGCAGTGTGGAGGAGTGGGGAATCAAACCCGGTTCTCCCAGATTAGTCTGCACTCCTAACCACTACGCCAAACTGGCTCTCTCTTTATGCAAGAGATTGCCTCACACAGGTCTCTGTTGTGCTTCCACAAATCCCATTAACAGAAAACAGGCAAATGGCAGTTTAAACTGGTGCTGAGAAGCTAAATAGTTTGGACTCAAGATAGGGTTGGCAAACCTCCAGGTGGTGGCTGGAGATCTGGGATTACAAATGATGTCCAGGTGACAGAGGTCCATTCACCTGGAGAAAATGGCTGCTTCATAAGTTGGACTCTATGGTATTGTACCCCACTGAGGCCCCTCCCCAAACACCGCCCTCCTCAGGCTCCCCTCCAAAAAATTTTCAGGCATTTTCCGGCCCAGAGCTGGCAACCCAGCTTTGAGGGAAGGTGGGCTGTATCTACAGCCAAAGTCTACCCAGGCTGAGAATCTGTAGACGCTGGCCTGGCCAGGTCTCTGGCTTCAGGACCCATCGGCCAGAGGTTCAGTCCATCATATGAACCAAAATGCAATCAGCCATGTGGCCCTTCGTAAGCCTGCTTCTGAGATGGGTGCAGCACTTTCATGTGAACCAACACAGGCTGGGCTTGGTCACGTGGTACCCTCCCTCTTGGATTCTTTTCTACTGTTAATTTGTACTGGCCTAACCTGATTTCCCCCTCCCCTGAGGGTCAGTTATTAGAGGACGCAAAGCCGGGAGAGAGAAGAGAACTCAGCAGTTCCAAACCTCATGCTTGTACATCAAGGCATCACGCAGGACGTTCGTAATGTAGTGGAAACGTTTGTGCTGCAAAGGCTAAGCGTTGCCAGAACAAAGGCAGGCACCTCAGGACCACAGTTGTGGAGGTTGCTGGCACAATTTGGGAAGGTGCATTTGCTGACCTTGCCAGCTGCTGTGCCAGCTTGCCCAGTGGAATCTGAGCTTCTCCTCTCCGGGTGGGCAACTCCCTGTCATCCCATCCCAGGCAGTACAACATCAGCAACAGTGGCTCTGGCTGAATGGGCGAGCATCTGCTTGGCATGCAGAAGGTCCCAGGTTCAATTCCCGGCACCTCTAGCTAAAAGGACCGGGCAGGAGGTGAGGAGAAAGACCCTGTCTAAGACCCTGGAGAGCTGCTGCCAATCTGAGTAGACAGTACTCGCCTTGACGGACCAAGGGTCTGATTCAGTATAAAGCAGCTTCATTTCTTAGGCCAGCACTGATCTTGGCAAACAGATCAAGGAGTAGAGACAGCACACCAGATCCCGCAGCACACCCAGATGGGAGAGGTAGAATTTTTTTTCCAGAAAGGCATTCTGATGTATGTGTATGGGGGGAGGTACTTTGCCCTTTAATTCTTTTAAAGATGATCTTCCTCCTAGAAAAAAAGAACTCTGTGTATGTTCAGAGGCTGGAAGGATTTTTGTAAAGGTGATAATGCTAGACTAGGAGCAACAGGGTCCAGGGAAACAGACGAGATAGAGACCAGGGCAGGTAGGCAGAGTCAGAAGGTAAAGCCCCAATTAGATGGCTGTGCCAGCTACAAAGATGTTGGTCTTTAAGTAATCTGTTTACAGGCTTCAGACTTTCCCTTTCTGGAGCCAGATTCCACTACAGACTTGTAATAAAGCAACCAATGTGTCCATTAAGATCCAGTTTTATCTAAAAATTGTAATGGCCAATGGCCATGTACAATAAACCTTATTCTACCTTCTAATAAAGCAACTAGCATAAATTTTATAGACTAAAATCACAGGTTGGGCACAAAACGTAATAGAGTGGTCCCTCAGGAAGAGAGAGAAAGAAAAAGAGAGAAGGGAAGGCAATGACATTGGGAACCAGAGAGGAGCCTTCCTGTCCTAAACGTTCAAAGCACAGCTGCCTTGGAACAGACTAATCTGAGCGGCTGTTCGTTGAGAAATCCATCTCTGTTCTGAAATTTCCCTCTTCCTTTCCATAAAGATTCCCCTCCCTCTATGGATGCTGCTGCTGCCACTGCCAGTGTCAAGAGAGAAAGAGGCCTGCCCCTAGAAGCATTTATAGCCTAACCAGGCCGGGAAGAACCAGTGGCCTTTCAGGGACGGAGCCTGAAGACAAGAGAGTTCAGGAAAAGGGCTAGAGTGGCACAAGCTGGATAACCAGTTTTAAATTTCAAACCAGCAGCTTTCTAAATTGTAGTTCAGCCCCTTTGCAGTATTTCCCACCATTTGGACACCCGTTCCTTCCACCATTAAAAAAAAACTGCAGGGACACTCATCTGTCAGTCGCTGGGTTGCCAGCTTTTTAATCTGCCTTCGCTGCTGTGCCTTTAGCATGCTCAGGAACATCACCAGTTGCTCGTTACTGCAGATCCTGTAGCTGGTTGAAAGGTATTACTAGTTGAAAGGTATCACTGGTTGAAAAGTTGGCAACCCTAGGTATATTGATTCAGGAGCCTGTTGGCCCAGATCAGTCTGTAAAAATGAACACAGCACTTTCTTTTCTGTCATGGTCAGCTCTGTGAAGAAGCGCAGTGAAGTGGTGACCTCCAGTGACGGAACTTGGGGGCACTGCCACATTGCTTCCATGACCTCACCCTATCACTATCAATATTCCTTTACACAACCAGTAATGGACTGGAAATCACTGCTAGTGGATGTGGCGATGGTGTGAGCATGTTGTTGTTGTTCAGTCGCACAGTCAAGTCCGACTCTCCGCAACCCCATGGACCACACAGGCCCTTCTGTCTTCTGTCATGCTCCAGAGTTTAATTTCATGTTCATTGCATCAGTAACACCGTCTAGCCATCTCATCCTTTGCCGTCCCCTTCTTCTTTTACCTTCAGTCTTTCCCAGCATCAGGGTCTTCTCCAGTGAGTGCTCCCTTCTCATCTGGTGGCCAAGGTATTTGAGCTTCAGCTTCAGGATCTGTCCTTCCAGGGAACAGTCAGGGTTGATTTCCTTTAGGATTGACTGATTTAATCTCCTTGCAGTCCAAGGGACTCTCTAGTGTCTTCTCCAGCACCATAATTCAAAAGAATCTATTCTTTGGCGCTCGGCCTTCCTTATTAACTCTCGCAGCCATACATTACTACTGGGAATACCATCACTTTGACCATATGGACTTTTGTTGGCAGGGTGATGTCTCCACTTTTTATTATGCTGTCTAGGTTTGCCATAGCTCCTGAGGGCGGTGGAGGACAGGAGGGCCTGGCGTTGTGTGGTCCATGGGGTTGCGAAGAGATAGACTCAACTGTGCGACTGACCAACTACGTGGTTTCCAAGGAAAGGGAGGTTGGCCTCAGGTGGGCAGGGAGAAAGGTGGTGGAGGCACATCTCAGCTGCCTGTTAATGGGCAGCTGTCAGGTGTCACCAGTGCTGGGGGGGGGGGTGCAAATGGTTGACTTTGAAAGAGACATTGCATGGCTCACTCGGCTTTTCTTACAATCGGCTTCCCCCTCTTCTTAGGATTTCTGTTCCTGTCTCCCACCAGCAGTTAACAGGTGCAGCTGTAGGGCCCTCCTTTGGATCTCTCTCCCCCACCCTGTCATCTGCCCCTTGCAGCCCTTTTAACTCTTTAAATGATCTCCCTCCGCCTGTTACAGGACTGTATCTAGCTACGCAGTTTCTTGGACAGAATGGCATTTCTGTTTGCAGAAGAGGGGGCAATGATTTCTGCAGATTCCCTCTCCCTTCTGCAGTCCCTCACTTTGCTCTGTCTGTTGTTCCCGACCTCCACTGTCCCTAGGGCTGCCAACTCGGGGTTGGTAATAATTCCTGGAGATTTATGGGTGGAGCTTGGGAATAGTGGGGTTTTGGAGAGGGGAGTGACTTTAAGAGGGGAGATGCCACAGAGTCCACCCTCCAAAGCAGCCATTTTCTCTAGGGGGACTGACCTCCATCATCTGGAGATGAATTGTAATTCCAGATCTCCAGCCACCATTTGGAGCTTGGCAACCCTAACTGACCCCCACCCCCCCCAAGAACAAAATTGGGAGGGGGAAATCTCAGTGAGCTGCAGTAGGAAGGGGAAGAAGGAAAGTCCCACTCTGATGTCTACAGATGGTCGCATACAAATTGTGTAACTGATTCAAAATAGCATGAAATTGCTTTTGGGGGATGTTGGTCTAGGGCAGGGGTGGGCAAACTTGCTCAATGTAAGAGCCACCTAGAACAGGGGTGGCCAAACTTGCTTAACGTAAGAGCCGCATAGAATAAACATCAGATGTTTGAGAGCCACAAGACATGAACAAATATTACCTGCTTTTATTGGAAAATAAGCAAATTTGCTTTTTATTAACATTAAATGAGACTGCCAAAAATAATAACAAAAGGGGTAAAAGCAGATATTGATAATGATATTAATTTGTCCAATGATATTTGTTTGCTAATGATATTTAGCTTCCCCAGCCGCCCTGCCGGGAGCCACATAATATATGTGAAAGAGCCGCATGCGGCTCCCGAGCCACAGTTTGCCCACCCCTGGTCTAGGTTACCGGAGGGCTGTCCCAAGAGAACCAGCCCATTGCCCACCCGCCCCAAAGAAACCACTGGGAACTGGAGTGTGGGGTGGAAAGACTTTTATTGATTCCACATGATTTTGTTTTACATCACAGTCATGAGAAAATCCTCCTTCACACCCCCAGAAACGGCATCACCTTTCACTTCCAGGTCAAAGTGCATGAAGATGCTTCACAGTTTTAAAATCCCCCCTCCCCTCTTCCCTTCCCCGCACTTAATACTTCCCGTAAGCAGAACTGAGGCAGAGTGATTAGCGTGGTAAACTCCAAAAATCGCCGTGGCTGGCTGTATGAAAAAATAATACAATCTCTTCTCTCTAAATATGTTACAGAAAATCAACCTGAACACGTAGGAGCATGAGATGCTCCGCGCACCCCCAAGGAGGTGTGCAGATGATCTGCATTACTTGGGACAAAATAAAACCCCTCCTTGGATGCTGGAATCACCGGCAGCATCTTTGGAATTAGAAAAGCACCTAGAGGGATGGAATGGACAAGGGGAAAGAAACGTGGGACGGAGGAAGCTGTGGGCCTCGGGGTGGAACCCCCCACAAGAGGGGGGCTGCATGTGAAGAAGAGCCCACAATCCTCGGCACACAACACCAGGATGCACATGAACAAAAGTGGTATAGGCTGAAGACAGCAGGCACAAATGCAGAAGCCGGTGGGGCCTGGGAGCTTCGGTGGGGAAAGCCGAACGGGTTTTGGACACAAACACAAGAGAGGGGTTGGGTCCAGAGTAAATTTTCTGCTAGCAAAGGGCTCAGCCATCAACCATAAAGAGCTTGTGTCTTCCTCCCGTTGTTCTCTACTGATCCGTCTACTGATCCCCCACCCCATGCCTAGGGTTGCCAGGTCTGGGCTGGAAAATACCTGGAGACTTTGGAGCCAAGAGAGAGCGGGGTTTGGGGAGGGGAGGGACCTCAGCAGGGTACAATGCCATAGAGTCCACCTTCCAAAGCAGCCATTTTCTCCAGGGGAACTGATCTCTGTCAGCTGGAGATCTGTTGTAAAAGCGGGAGATCTCCAGGCCCCACCTGGATGCTGGCAACCCTACCCACCCCCCCAAATGCCGTCCCAAGGGGATAGGGGACCTTCAGGAATGGGAAGAGGGGTAAAGTAGAGGACTGCAGCAGGAAGAGGGAATGGCAGAACTTACACTTCTGTTAGTGAAAATTTAGTCTGGCTCCAACCCGGCTCCATTGAAATTAATGGAAAATATGCATCTCCTCTTCATTTCAATGGGGTAGGTGCAGAACTTACCAGCAAAGCATGACCCAAATAGGGATGGGTCCATCTCCCCCTCATTTTGCTGCCCTCACTGGTGCTGCCCACCTCAGCCAGAGGCCTACATGTAAGAAGGTGGGCATCTCATTCAGAGATACTGCAGGTATGATGTCACACAAACTGAGGAACAGGAGTCCTGGACTCATGGCCCAGACAGAGAAGACACACACATGCACTCCTGATGCTTGTGGCTGGTGTGTGGTCCGAAGTTTTGCACACCATGCTTTGCACACCATGCTTCAAGAATAAATGTTAAACCTCCAGGGAGACACACGCACATAGAGGCACAGACTGCACAACTGCAGTGGGACGGTGGTGTTGGCCTACACCGCCCTCTGCAGGCTGAACATGAACAATGCAACATCCACATTAGACCAGAGCTGACACAAATTTTTGCACATGTTCGGCCACCTGTTTTGAAACCCAAATGTGCTTGCTAAAGTTGATTTCAAAAACAGTCATGCTGCATAAGGCCAAAGATCCATCTAACCTAGCATGCAGTTTCCAACATGGCCAGTCAGAAGATACCAGAAGCCCAAAAGCACGGCATGAAGGTAACAGCCCTTTTCTGTCGTTTGCTCCTAGCACACAGATGGCAGATGTATACTGCCTTTAAACATGGAAGTTCATCTTGGACACCACAGTGAAAGTTTGAGTTCAAAGGGTGCCAAGCACACCCCAGCTTTTGCTGATAAAAGGCAGGGACGCTAATAACGTCGCACATTCAGAAACTTTGTGGGATGTCTTTGAAAGCCCACCAATTCAGCACCATCCTCAACTGTAAAAAAAAAACTATCACTTTCATAAGCAAGCTGCAGAAAGGAAAATTTGGTTTGGGAATCGTTTTCCAAATGTAAGTTTGAT
Organism: Lepidodactylus listeri; assembly: GCA_029233225.1. Lineage (NCBI taxonomy): Eukaryota > Metazoa > Chordata > Lepidosauria > Squamata > Gekkonidae > Lepidodactylus > Lepidodactylus listeri. The sequence continues at coordinate 30,433,443 of JARCFY010000019.1, read as the reverse complement.
GTTCCAAATTAGCTTCAGCCCACATACAGAATGGGTTTCTTACGGTGGTCTCGGCCAGGCAACTGGCGTTTCCCTCTTGTTCCACTGCAGAATAACAGGCCAAACCATCCACCTATCTGCTGCCTTCCTTCTCAGAGTTTTTTCACACGTGTCATTATTGTCACTTGTGTGCCTGTACTGCCTCGGGTTTTAAACTGCTCATGAATAAATTGATTGATAGTGATGAAATATCGAATCGACCACTAGAGGGAGCAAAACACATGCAGAAAAGATAAAAACCAGCAATGGGGCACACAAGCAATGAAATAACAGGTGCGGAAAAACCTTTCGTTCAATAACGTGGACTAGAAACCTATATCGCTACATGTGTACCATGGTTTAAGGAATACAATGCCCACCGTGCAAGCCAGCAGTTCCCTTTAGAGCTCCAGGACTGCTTCTCATTCTGGTTTTCTAATGGCTTTAAGGTACTTTAAGCAGCAGCAAGAGAATGGCAAGCCTCTGTAGTCAGAATGGTTGGGTCCTTGGCATAAAGCATGGGGGGAATGCTACCATAGTTTTCACATCTCTTCTGCTTGTAAAGATTTGTTTCTTCCTCTTTTCAAGCCCCTCAATCCAAGATATTTTTTTTTAAACCACATGAGAACTGGATAGTATTTGAAGAGCCTTTCCTTTTTCTTGTATCTCACTATGTTCACCTTTTATCCGTACTGGGTGCCTGTCTAAGAGGCTGCACAAAAGAAATAATTGTGCAATCATTTAATAAGAATGCCGACAGAAGCCTGATAACAAACCCGTTTCGCTCTCTACTTTTTCCAATCCAACCCTGTCTAAAGGGAGATCACACTAAGTGTGATTGTCTCAAATCCATGTGGTCTCCATTTTGTGTGAATAGGGCAACATGTATTCTCCAGATTCAGTACATGTGATTGGAAACCCAGATTACTTGTGGGCATGGGCTTGTGAGTACCAAAGCTGGAAAATACATGCATTGCCATCTTCACTGAAAGGAAGCTCATAGGGGGGTGTTCATATGGGGTAGTAGCATGCTATCCTATTAAGCAAAGTTGGAATGCTGCATTTGTAATTAGAAGGAGCTGTTATCTCCCACAGAGGACAGTAAGGCACCCCTGAGTGGCTCAGAATAGCCCTGAAGATAACCAGCAACTGCCTTGTCCTCTCTGCATTTAGATCACCCCTTATCACAGAGTTTCCTTTCCTAGGCATCAAAGCTACTATCAACAGCGCTGTACATCTTAACCTCTAAAGAAAGGAAGCATTTCTCATGTTTCTGGGCTGCAGGGCTTACCTGACCATACAAGTGGCAGTGGCCATGGGATGGACCATTTTAGAAGCACTTGTAGTTCTTGTGGATTCAAATTGGGCACCTGGCACAGCAGTCCCAGAGGCTGTTGTCCACCCCCCCCCCAGCCCCTTTCAAACCCACAAACAGCTTCCCGTGGCTGTTTCAGCACTTGAAAAGGTGTGCAGCAAGACAAGGGTTTCTGGAGCCACCACGCATCCGATCCAGACAGAGCCTTGATGCAATTTTTTTAAAAAAATCTACAAATGCTTCTAACATGGCGGTGGCCACTGGATGGACCCATGGCCTCTGTTGCTTGTAGTCTGGACCTGAGGATCTTGAATCTGCACACCAAATTTCCCCCATGCATCTCCACTTCACTGACTCCAATGCTGCAAGGTTCAGGGCAAACGAAGATGCTTTTACTGTCAACGCAGAGCTCTCTCTGAGGGATTTGCTATCTTGAAATTGCTCCAGGGTTCAGGTTTTCACAAACGCATTCAGTCGGGTGGCACAGCCCTGGATTTCTTCCTTGCTTTGAAAAATAAAAATGAACAATAGCTCTACCCCCCCCCCCCTTGCTCTTTCTTTACCGCTCCAGAACTGCTCTCTGCCCTCTATTCAGATCCTTCTATCTCTCTGGAATGGCCTTAACTTGCCCACCCTTCCTGCAAAGAATGCACAGTGGTTTAGCTGGTTCTCCTTCATTTTATCCTCACAACTACCCCATGAACTAGGATCCGGGCTCAGCTTGTTAGCCACTGCACTGCTGGGTCTCACGTTTTATCCTTACTGGGTGCACGGCTCAATCACTGCACAAAAGCAATGACGACAATCATTATTTTCAAAGTACTCTTTGTGTGTGATGTCTTTGCCCATGCACACGGCTGTTCAGAACTGCAATATCACTCTAAACACAGTTCTGTCATGATGGCTTTTGCAGCAGTGTTCTATCTATGCACGCAGTAATGGAGGGAGGTGTAAGTGAGACAAAGGCTATGGTAATCCACACACATGGAAAAATTTACAAATAATAGAAGAGGAGGAGATTGGAATTAAACCCTGTCCTTCACTACCTGAAGGAGCCTCAGAGCGGCTTGCAATCTCCTTTCCCTTCCCCTCCCCACAAAAGACACCCTGTGAGGTAGGTGGGGCTGAGAGAGTTCTCTTGAGAACTGCTCCTGAGAGAACAGCTCTGAGAGAACTTATGTCTGACCCCAGGTCACACCAGAGGCTACATGTGGAGGAGTGGAGAATGAAACCCAGTTCTCCTGGATTAGAGTCCGCGCTCCTAACCACTACACCAAACTGTGGGAGGGAGGGAGGGAGGGAGGGAGGGAGGACAGCTACTGTGTTAGCTCCAGTTCAGAAACAGGGCTAGGTGATGTGAATCTTCATAATCCCGGAAAGAAGTCAGATGAAGAGACTTTTGGAAATGTCCTTCTTTAGAGCCGATATGCATAGTGGGGAATCCAGTGATGCAGAGTTCAGGGGACCGGAACAACTCAGTCTGCAGGCCAGATTTTAGAATGTCTCATTTCCAACCCTGTGAAAAACCAGCGTTATGAGGGCGAGGATTCTCCATCGCCTTCTTCAGTCAGGACAGGCCCCCTACTTGTCAGGAAGTGTTCTTTTTTTAACACAGGAAACGTTTTAGATGTATAATCTGCCATCCTAAATGACACCGCCCAAGGAAATTTGTACCACTGGATTGACCCACGTGCAAAAACTGGCCTTGAGTCTGTGCTTTCTAACCCTAATCGGAGAAGCGTTTCCAGGATTTGAAACCGTCACTGGAGCTCTCTGCAGCAGAGCTCTTGCTGTGCTTCATCCAGAAAACATCCTTAAGCTAAGCACTCTCCTCCAATGCTCCCTCTAAGCTGTGGAGTCTTGTGAGCAAAAATTCTACTTGGTGAGCTACTGGCGTTAAAGTTGTGAGCAGGCGATGTGCCTGCCACATAAATTAGTTTGCTCTGGAGCCAATCCTTCCTGAGCTAAGACAAAAATGTGTGAGTGGGAGGCTAAAAAACTGTGAGCTAGCTCACATTAATTCAGAGGGTACCCTGCTCTCCTCCCCATACCAGCTGTGTCTCTACTCCAGAGTGCTCCTTCCAAAGCGGTTCTTCTGTAGGTTTTTATTACATTTGTGCGCAATGCACGGTTCCCACAATGGCTAGAACACAAAGACGGGTTAGCGTGGCTGGAAAGATGAGTGTGCACACACACACAAACACACACACACAAATTGGCAGACAGAAGAACACAGGCCAGGCATGGATACACTTGCATTTTCACAGACACGACCGACACGGAGGACGATGACATGGGGGCCCCCAGAGAACCCTGGTGTACAGCAATGCGAGTTCACATGAAACCCAAGGCACCACTTTGTCAAATGAGGGTCAGTCATGGGGCAGAGAGGAGTGTGACGGGAAGGAGCCCCCAGGGCTGCCCCCCGCCAGGTTGCGAGCAGCAGCCAGCCGGTGGCAAGAAACGTGCGAGCTCAGTGGAGTGTGCAAAGGCTTTTTTTCTTTTTGCGACCACAAAGCGTGCAAGGAGAACATTGGGGGGGGGGTCTCCGTCAGGACCCGCAGCTGTGAGCTGCACAGGATGAGGGGTAGCCCCTTTCCTCTGCTGCGGGATTTGCATGGGAGAGTCAGATTTATTCACAGGAATATTTACAAGCACCCCGGACACCCCCCACACGGTCTGTGCATGCCAGGCACAGGACCCCACCCCACCTCACCTTCCCGACCCCCCCCCCCCCGGAAGGAAGTAGGGAGAGCCAGCTCCCAGTGACCCAGTCCCCACACGCCTCTTCAGGCTCGGAGACCAGCTCCGGCAGGTGACCCATGCGCCGCTCGCAGAGGTCACTCGGCACGAGGGTGCTCCGCCACACATACAGGGACGTGGGGGCTCAGCGCTGCATGTCAATCTCTGGCCCACTCATTCGGATACTTCAGTGTGGACAGGCAGCCCCCCATCAGCCCGGCGGTGGATCTCCCAGAAGGCCCGGTCCAGCTGCTCCAGCTGCGAACTCAGCGGGAGCTGCATGGCCAGATGTATGCGGAGCGCCTCCAGCCACTGTTCCAACCGAGCAAAGGAGGGCCTGGTGGAGCAAAAGTGAAAGGTGAGATCGACTGTGTGGGATCGTGCCCAGCTCCCATCAAATGCAGCATCCTTTCTCCAATGGCAGTCAGAGACAGTCCTGTATTTCCTGTTTCTTGCAATAAACAGATATTCATCTAACTTGCTGGACTCTGACTGTGTATTTCTAATTCAGCCCTGGGGGCACATGGGGCACAAATTTGTGCATCGGGGGGACCACCACCCTTCTTGTGGCCAAAGGAATGCTTGGAAATTGATCCCAGTGGACCTCTGGCTGCGGGGCCCCACTTATAGCCCCTCTCCCTCTTCCCCCCATCTAGGGGGTGGCATCCCCGCTCATTTCCTGCTTCCACCTCTGATCGCTCACCGTTTCTCGGCATCCAAGTCACAGCAGCAGACAGCGATAGGGAAGAAGCTGGTGGGACAGGTGGGGGGGCAATAGCGGTCCAGGAAGCCCCGCACATTAAGGCCAAAGTCCAGGGTTCGGGGCAGGTAGTCGGGATCTGCACTGACCCTGCCAATGATCTGTGGAAAAGAGTGGGGAAGCAGTCAGAAACACCCCCTCCCGGGGGCGGCTCATTTTGAATTTGAATCACAGAATCCTAGAATCACAGAGTTGGAAGGGGCTAGACAGGCCATCAGGTCCAACCCCCTGCTCAGTGCAGGATCAGTATAGAGCATCCCTGACAAGTGTTTGTCCAGCCACTGCTTAAAGACCGCCAGTCTTTAAACATTTGCTATGAAGCTAGAACACAGCATCTAAGAAGACCACTGGGGTTTGACTCTTGACCCATCCTGCCCATCAAGAAGATGCCAAAACCTCATCCCTGCAACCTGCAAGAGAAGCAGTGCCGCAGTTCTTTCCCAGTGACAAGGGAAACTTGTCCAGGGGCCTTTCTGGGTACTTGCCTCGCACAGGATGATGCCGAAAGAGAAGACGTCCACCTTCTCGTCATAGCTCCTGCCTGCGAGAAAGAAGGAGAGTTGTCAGCTGTCAGGTGGGGCTACTCAGAGCTTTTCTCCTCTCTACAGTTCTTTACCCTTTCTTTCCCAACATTCCTGTTCTGCTACAGGCCCTGATTGGCTGGCATCTCTATAAAGATACACTTCCTGGGTCAGACCTTCCCATATATTGGGATGCTGATCCCCTAACCTTTCCTTCCTTCCTTCCTTCCTTCCTCCCTCCCTCCCTCCCTCCCTCTCTGTCTCTCTTTCTCTTTCTTTCTCTTTCTTCCTTTCCTTTCCTTCAATTTATAACCCACCCTTCCCGCCAAAGCAGGCTCAGAGCATAGAATTAAGACACATAATACAAAAAATACAAAACACCAACAAAAAATACATACCAGCATTACATACCCACATTATAACTAGGCCCACCTCTGCTCTCCCCCCCGCCCCATTTCTCTTGTTTTTGACCTATGGTTGTCAATTCTGGGTAGGGAAATTCTTGGGAATTTGGGGATGGAGTCTGGGGAGGGGATAGTTTGGGGAGAGAGCTCAGCAAGGGTGTGATGCCACAGAGCTAAGTCAACCCTCCACACCCGCCATTTTCTCCAAGGGAATTGATTTCTGTCGCCTGGAGACCAGTCATAATTCGAGAACTGCAGGCCCCACCTGGAGGTTGGCAGCCCCACGACTTACCGTTGATCATCTCGGGAGCCATCCAGTAGGGATTCCCCACCACCGTGTACCGCTTCCTACGGTCAGGCTTTTTCAAGCTGGCCAGCTGGTTCTTCTCATCCACCATGAGCCGAGCCAAGCCGAAATCTGCCACAACCACGCTCTTGTTCTGGGTAGGGAGGGGTGATACGGAATAGCCTTTACCCAACACTAGCAAGGCCAGAGACAATGTCAAAGAAGGTCAACAGTGCTTTGAGGTTGCCCCCAAATCCCGGCATTACCCACCTCTCGCACAAGACAGTTGTGGGTGTTGAGGTCTCTGTGGATGATGTTCATGGAGTGAAGATAAGCCTGCGGGGGGTGGGGGGGTGGAATAAGATGATTAGAAGTGCTCATTATGGCTCCTCTTTTATGACCCTATCACTCAATAGTCCCCCAAAGTGGTGCCCATGAGCGGCTTGGCATCCACCGACACCTTTCCTGGTGCCCACCGAAGATTTTTAGAAAGTGGGTGGGGCCAGGCTTTTGAGTGGCCATGCAGATTTTTAAAAACATTGCTTTGGCTTCACTGTCTTCACTGTGTGACTGAAGTACACCACAGCAGCCATTTTGTGGCTGGTTCTACCTCCTGCAGCAGCCATTTTGTGGCTGGTTCTACCTCCTGCAGCAGCTATTTTTGTGGCAGCCATTTTGTGGCTGTGTCCACCAGGCTGCGTCAGAGACCCAAAGGTCTTTACAGGCTTGAAAGGTGGGGACCCCTGCAATGGCCCCCAAACCCTCCATTTTACAGGCAGTTTAAGCTTTGATTTCTCAAACAAAAGCCAGCCAGACTGAAGCCTACTTGTAACTTGTATCTTTGACCCCTTCATTCTTGATTTGAGGGGGATGGTGGTTACTGTTCAGAGGAGAGGGAGATGCCCTCTGCCCTTCCTCGGAAGTTCTCATCTTAAATTTGTCATTTTGCAAATTCTGGAGATAAGATTAGGCACTGGACACCAGTTCTGCCCTTAAGCCTTGGCTTCGAACTAGCTCTGCTATTGGGATATTTTCTTTGTTTTTGTATTATTAAAATCACTGAAATCCACCCAGAATTACAGGACCATAAGCTTTGTCTGACTGGATCAGACCAAGGTGCATGCAGTTATTTGTACCCACAGGTACATTGCCTCACTACATGGAGGCTTTACTTGGCTATCAAGCCAACATCTGACCTGTCTTTCATCAACTAGTCCAAAGTGTTTTTAAAAACAAATGAAACAGAACAAGGACAGCCTCTTGAAGACTTGGGCTTGGTCCCTGGCACACTCACCATTCCTGAAGCAATGTCCTTAGCAAAGCTGACCCTCTGGCTCCAGGGATACTGACTGTCCTGCAACGAGAGATGTTGGTGTGAACGAGGATGAATCCAGGAAACATGAAGAGCTGGCACTTGTGCAGGGGTAGGGTATTTCTACCCAGAGCCAGTTTGGAGTAGTGATTAAGTGCGCGGACTCTAATCTGGGAGAACCGGGTTTGATTCCCCACTTCTCCACTTGCACCTGCTGGAGACCTTGGGCAAGCCATAGTTCTGGCACAGCTGTTCTTGATAAAGAACAGTTTCTGTCAGAGCTCTCTCAGCCCCACCTACCTCACAGGGTGTCTGTTATGGGGAGGGGAAGGGAAAGGAGATTGTAAGCCACTCTGAGACTCCTTTGGGTAGTGAAGGGTGGGGTATAAATACAATCTCTTCTTCTTACACTTTTATCCCTCCAGGGAATTCAAAGTGAGATACATGGCTCCTCCATTTTAGACTCAAAACAACCCTTCAAGACAGATTAAACTGAGTTGGGGGCAGAGAGGGGCAGAAATGCTTCCACAATCTTCTCTGGGTAGCTCCATTTTAGGAATCAGCCACCCAGAGCAAGCTTTTGAGACAAGGTATTTTTAAAATTTTTAAAAACCTTTATCCCACTCCTTTCCATTCAGAAAAAAAAATTCCAACACGGCAGCGAACACAAAAGAAAATTACGCATACCAAACATAACAACGTTTAGAAACTTGGGTAGATGGTACAGTCCTTGCAAGGAGATTTTTAACGTACGGTAGTTTGATGTGGCAAAAATTCCATTTGCGGGCAACCCCTCTCGGGAAGCCAATGCAAAGCCAACTAAACTTTTGTCACTGGTTCCCCCCTCCCATGGGAAGTGCTAGCTCTCGCCACTAGGGGGCATGCACCCTGCAAAAGATCACTCGGTGGTGGGGGCGTGTCTTGAAAACCAAAATGCATCAGAGTCCACACACAGCACTGAGCTGACCCTTGAGGGTCGGCATGAGGCTGTGAGAAAGGATCCAGGCAGGAAAATTTGAAATGTTTCTTCAATTTCAGACAGGGCTGGCCTTTTTAAAAAAGGACACTGTGAAGATAGGTTTGAGAGGGTAGCTGGGTCAGTCTGAAGAAGGGAGCTTTGCCTCTTGAAAGCCTGTTCCCAGACAATAAGTCTGCAAAGAACACGCTGTACTCAACCATCTGCATGCATTGCAGAGAAGGATTTTTTTTGCTTCCTGCTCCTGATGCAGCCCACCAACCCCCCCCCCCCCCAGTTTTATGCAGGGGGTCAGGAACATTCTAGGCAGAGAAACGGGGTTCTGTAGCAGGAGGAAGGAATGGCAGAAATCGCTACCCCCCCCCCCTTCTGTAAACAGGAATGCCATTCCGTCAGTTGGATTACATTACCCTTTTCTCCAAAGGGTCAGAACGGACAACACTGGGCTGGCGATTTCATTGCTCCGAGTCAGCACATGAGCAGATCCTATTTCTGCAAGGTGGCTGAGCGCACCCCCCTTCCCGGCCAGGCTGACTTGCTGCCAGTGGTGAATGCCGTCTCCACTCTCACCATGTTCTTGATGATTCCACGCAGCGTTCCCCCTTTGATGTACTCCGTGATGAAGTTCAGCCTTTTGTCCTTGTAGAGGACCCCGATAAACCTCAGCACGTTGGGGTGCTCCAGGCACCGCATCACCTTCACCTGGGGGACAAGAGCACCATAGTGTCAGCTACCTTATGGCGGCCACAAAGGACTGGCTGAGCTTACACAAAAACTATCAGTGGCCAGCAGGGCAAAGAGCCCTTGGGGAGAAATCAGGCAGAAGTTTATATACCACACTATGGTGTATCTGCCAGCCCCCCTCCCACCCCCAATATCCTGAGCAGGAGGAAGGAGTGCTGTGATGTCATGGAAGGTAAGCCCTCAAATATGGTTAGGCTAGTCACGGACTGCTAAGAAACAGCACAGGTTCCGTGAGGGAAGTGAGAGGTCAAAAGGCTTGCACATAGGAACCATAGGTGCTTTCAGTAGGGATGTGAAACTGGCTGGCTTTAAGAAGCACAGAGAACCGAAAGGATAGCTTGCAGGGAGTTGACAAGGCTGGGAGAGTGGCCATCGCAGCACGGTCGTGGTGCCCTCACCTCCTTGAGGAACGTCCTCTGGGTTTCTTCATCAAAACGGATCAACTCCTTCATAACCATCACCTCTCCAGTCTCCCGGTGAGTCACCTGTCAAAGGAAGTGGATGCCGTTGATTGGCAGAGAGAGGAGAAACAAGCTAAAGAGCCTTATCAATATTCTCATATTCATAGGAGATATGTTCCTGCCTGCCACTGGAAATCCGACCCCTCCCCAGGACTGATTCATGTGAAGGGGGAAGAAAACTTACACAGCTTACTCTGTCCTGGCTATCAGTCTCTTTTGTGTCCAACATTCCCTCTAAGCTGAGTTAGTGTGAGCTAGCTCACTGTTTTTTAGCCTCCGGGTCACAGATTTTTGCCTTTGCTTAGGAAGGATGGCTCCAGAGCAAACTAATTTATGCAGTAGCCAAATCGCTCACTCACCACTTTAATGCCGGCAGCTCACAAAGTAGAATTTTTGCTCACAAGACTCCACAGCTTAGAGGGAGCATCGGTTGTGTCAATGTCCCCCGTTTCCCCTGTCCCACATCAAATGTCCTCTTTTCAGACTTTTCTACACACGTACCAAATTCCAACTTTCTAGCTGGCATGGATGTATTTCAACCATTGGGGGGGGGGGCTATTCCATATCCCCTTTCCCCATTTCAAAGAGGAAATGGCTCGTTTACAGACTCGAGACCAGAGAGACTTGGGCTGAGAACATCCCAGTTGCCAGGTTTCCAGCTGCAGTGGGGCCGAGGAGTACCTTGATGGCCTGTCCGAAGCAGCCTTTGCCCAGCACTTCGCCGTGGATGAGGTCCGAGGGACGGAAGATGCGGTGGAGGCGCGACACGACACGCAGCGATTCGGAGCGGCCGATGTCCTTTCGTTGGGAGGCAGGAGAGCTCAGGGAGCTGGAACATGGAGACTTGTCAATGCTGCAGCTGCGCCTGTGTGGGAAAGCGGGTTGACAACATGTGTCTCGCTCGAGTCCGGTAGCACCTTAGCGACCAATAAGGCTTTTGGGGTATAAGCTTGTACCCTGATAATCTCGTTGCTCTTTAAGGGGCTACTGCAGTTGGATCTAGCTGTACCAAATTGGAAATTACCCCTTTGGCTTCCTGCCCACACTTACTAAAAAAAAAAATGACTTATTCTTGGCCCACCTCACCCTCCCAAGAGAAAATAAAGCCAGTGGGGAGAGACCGAGATCCCCACAGATTTCTCCTTGCCTGTCCCTCCCATGACACCCGGCAGAGAAGCCTTACATGACGGAGCGCTGGCGAATAGCTGCCGGTTCCGGGCAAGGCGTGCGGCTGGGCGAGTGGAGGGGGCTGTGCAACTCCGAGAGGGGGCTGCTCTCCAGGGCCTCGTGGGGGTCATGCTCAATGGTCAGCTGCAGCAAGCGGCTGGTCTCCTGGATCAGCAGATCAATCTGCAGGGAACAGAGAGGGCAGGCCTGGATTACCAGGCTAGCGTGCTCCCACTGGGTGCTGGTCTAAGCATGAAATGCTACGAGGAGCGGATGGAGCGACTGATCAGGACAGAATGGAAAGATCACCTCGTCCAGGGGGACGTGTCGGATGGGCGTGCCGTTGATCTCCAGGATGCGGTCGCCGACGTGGATGGCGTTCTTCATATCCGGGCTCATGCAGTCTGGGTCCAATCTGTTGTAGGGAGAGAGGTGGGGGGTGGTTATTCCACTCGCCTTACGGGAATATTCCCGAAACTCAGTCCTGGAAGACCAATTGATGTTTTATAGCTCCTGGTGCAAGGCACGGGGAAGACCAAGAGGCTGATATGATGTGGTTGCTAGAATGTCAGATTAGATCTGGAAGACCAATGCTCAAATCCCTACTCTACCAAGGAAACCAGCTGGATGACTTTGTGCCAGTCGCTCTCTCTCTCGCTCTGCCTAATCTACCTCACAGGGTTGTTGTGAGGGTAAAACAGGCACAGGAAAACTATGTGTGCCACCCTGAGTGCCTTGGAGGAAGGAGCGGATAAAACTGCAACAAAGAAATAGCTTTGACCATATGGTGTCACCTAACTGAAAATAGGTTTGCTCCCACAAATCCCCCTCTGCTATCAATCTGAGGCTGAATGTCCCGAGAACATTTGTTCTATTTCATTTGAATTTATTTATAACATTTCAAGCCTGCCTTATCCACTCAGACTTTAGATGGCACTTATTTGTTTATTCCACAAATATTCATCAGATATTTGCCAAAATAACATCAGATGCTATTTGATTTTAATATGAGGTATTTGATGACAGCTGAGAGTTCATGTGCCACTGTATGCACTTTGGATTTAACTGCTGACATGTAACAGTGGACTTCTTCTAGTATTTGACTGATATACAATGAGTGGTTAGTATTTGACAGCGGACAAGAGGTTCTGTTCGAAGCAGATCAAAACAGTCAACAGGTGCCAGAAAGCGGGGTGTGAATTGCTAATTGTTCCCACCTGATATCATACACAAAACTCCAGATTTAAAATTTCGGCCCATGAAACTGGATGATCGGGTGAAATGTGGAAAAACTGAAGATATTGGCTTCCGCTCACATCACCGCAAAAAATATCCTTCTCTGCTCAGTTTCACAAAATGGCCTGTTTTCGTGGGTTCTGATTAGACGATCCTTGCCGCCTAGCATGGGAGATGAACGAGTGCGTCCCACTTCTTCGGAATAAGAACAAGACCAACTGCAGCCCAGCAACTTGGTATACTTACTCTCGGACACGGACGGTGTGGGGGTGTTCTGAGCCGCCGTGCTGGTCAATGGACACCGAGAAGCCACGCCTGCCTTCAGAACAGGCTGGGATGGAAACAAGAGTGACCGTGTGCGGGATCCGGGTTCCTGGTGACTCTGGAAGCAGCTGATCCATCACCGGTGTGACCACCATCTGGTAGTAACAGTGCCCACTACAGGAGGAAATGGCAAGAAGTTATGATGGTCACTTTCAAACACGGCTGGGATGCCTAATTGCATTTTGAAAGTTCTCTGCGCATAATGCAAGAAACGACATTGGTGTGATCATTAAAAGCCTGAAGCATGTCCCCTCTGAGAGCAGGGAACCTGGCTGCACCTCTGCATTGCCAGTAACAGGAGTCTCAGAGCAGAAAATTGCCTGTGTCTCTGTATGACTCCCTGTACTGGGAGTGTTGTGTTTAATGTCTTTCCAATGGTAATCAAGAGCAAAACATCAGGCAAACTGACAGAAAGAGTCAGTGTTCATTGACAAAATTAGATGGGGTTGTCAGCTGCACTTGTCCGTTGCAGTGGACGCACGTGGAACTTAAGGAAAGTCCATTTCTTACCCCTATTGTAGGACTGTTACTGGACGGGCTGTCCCGGAGGGGATGATTACCTGTGTCGCTGCATGAGTCGCTGCTCTGGGAGTGTTGCATTTAATGTCATTCCAGTTGTAATTGAGAGAGAAACAGTACAACAACTGACAGAAAGTGGTGTGAGCCATGCTTGCCTGATGCAATTAAGGCATTTGGGACTTAAGGCATCCTAGGACTCATACTGGACAAGCTGATGCCGAGTTCTTCCTTCTAGGACCTTTGACTCTCACTTGTCTTTACATAAAAAGATACTGAGTGATCGATGTTGCTGGCATAATATGCAAACATCTGGTTCACATTCCACCATGCAATAAGCATAGATTGGTGGAAAGAAGAACCTGATTCCCCTGTTCCATAAAGACCGCAAGGTCTGCCTGGAGGTTGGCGCTGAGCATCTCTGATTCCCTTCAGAGCCCCTGTTTGGACTCACACCTGGTGAAGGTCGGATGCATCGCCTCTCACAGGGCAACTAAGCAGCCCACAGTAGCTGATCCGACAAAACATCTGATGATCCCCTTAATGGGTCATGGGACTTTCTTTTGCAATTGCTCCACCCGACCCACCCGACTGGAGTTTGTCCCCTGGGAAGAAAGTGTCATGAGATACAGGAAGAAGCCACCGGTCCCTCGAGAACAGGCCATACGTCAGGTGGGAGACTCATCACTGCTATGCTCTGAGGTCGTTTTTAAGGTTAAAAAACAGTGGTGTCTGTGTTTGTGTGTGAGATGGGGATCAGCACTACAGAGAGTTAATTCTTCCGCCCTGCACTATTTCGCCAGTCGAAACCGGCACAGCCAGCTCCTATGAGCTCTTGTAGGGCAGAAGACAGAGTACAAGAAGTACAAGAAGGAAACAGTACAAGAGGAAGGATTCACCCCCCTTCCCTGACTCAGAGCCATGGCCCCAACCCAAATCCATGCACCTGCTTTTGCATGTGTGTGCACTTGGAAGTCATGATTGACTTCTGGTGACTCCTAGTGGGGCCCGGACGTTTCCGAGAGGTGGTTTACTATTGCCTGCCTCAGCGTCCCAGCCCTTGGAGGTCTCCCTTCCAAGTATTTGCCAGGGTCGGCCCTGCTTAGCTTCTGAGATCTGACAAGGGCACAATCTGATCCTTACATCAGCCCCCCCCATCACTTAAAAAAAAAACTTTTACTCTCCTGTCACGCCTGACACAGTGCCCCCTGACTTATTTAAATGCCCCCCAAAGTCAAAAATCCTGGCTCCGGCCCTGCACTCCCCCCTTACCAGTAGAGCTTGGAGCGTTCCACCAGGGCGTACGTATCTCCATCGCCGATGAATGTCTGGCAGTTCAGGCAGCTGAAACACTCGGGGTGGTACTTCTGGTCTCCAGCCACCTGGAAAGGAGACAGACGGGTGTGAACTGGGTACCTGTGTCTGCTCCAGGGCTCACTTCAGTTGACATGGGCCCTGTGGTCTGCTTCTGTGGGCAGGCAGTAGGAAGAGCCGGCAGCTCACCCCAGAGCTGAAACATATGGCCAGCAGAGTCACGTGATGGAGCTCTTGCTAGACTGTACCAATGCAGTGGTAGGGAGGGGTGGGGAATCACACGTTTAAATGCTCTCCCATGCAAAAATACCTCCAGTCATGCAGAACCAGTGTGCCAGGGAAAGGCAGCATGGTCTAGCACAGCGGTGGCCAAACTGTGGCTCAGGAGCCACATGCGGCTCTTTCACACATATTGTGTGGCTCCTGGCAGGGCAGCTGGGGAAGCGAAAGGGAGGCATGCCTCCCCAGTCGGTCTTCCCTTCCCCAGCAAATGTTCCCCTCCCTGGGTAGGGTTGAGGTGGGGCGGAGCAGAGAAAGAAAGCAACTTTAAATGCGTTCTCAAAGCCCCTCACCCAAAAGCCTACAAATATCATTGGACAAATAAATATCATTATCAATATCTATTTTTAACCCTTTTGTTTTTATTTTTGGGAGCCTCATTTAATGTCAAGAAAAAGCAAATTTGCATATTTTCCGATTAAAAACATGTCTGTAATATCTGTTCATGTCATGTGGCTCTCCAACATCTGGCATTTATTCTATGTGGCTCTTACGTTAAGCAGTGTTAGCCACCCCTGGTCTAGCTTTTCTCCATTCATTTGCAGGGAGTTAATGTGAAACATGGGGGAGGGGGTGGGTAGCGGATTTCAAGCTTTCAGTCCCCCCACCTTCAGCCTCAAGGGTTCCAGTCCTGCAAGAGTCACCACTTCTGATTCTCTTGACCATATGCTCGAGCCACAGTCCCACGCAGCAACTCTCTACCCCCAACCGCCACACAGATCGGCACAGGAGACCACGACTCTCTAGGCAGCTGGACCCAAAAGCTCTTGGGAAACTTGGGCAAGAGAACCAAGGCACATGACTTGGTGCACTTCGAGAGGAAGCTCTCCTGCCCCCTTCCGAACAAGCATAGCGTGACTACCCTTGATCGCAGTCAAAAGGCCGAGAAGCAATACAAACGTACCATGATGAGTCCTTTGGCAATCTGTTCTGAGCAGCCATGGCACAGCTCTCCAAAGAGGGCCCAGTAGTCCTTCTTGCAGTAGAGACGGCTGTCCTTCTCGTAGTACTGATGCGAGAGTGAGGCTCCGCATTCGCAGCACCTGCGGGTGCACAGAGAGAGAGAGAGAGAGAGAGAGAGCGCAGTCTTCAGAACTCGGATGGAATGGGTGGCGCTCCGCATCATGGGCTAGAGTGACAGGTTACGCTACCTCAGACCAATCTAGCACGTTTTGCTGACCCTGATAGTCATGTGATGCTTCTTCACTTCCTGTACACTATTCCCAACTCGATAAACCAGCATATACTCCCTCTCTTTAAGAGCCAGTTTGGCGTCGTGGATCAGAGCGGTGGAGTCTAATCTGGAGAACTGGGTTTGATTCCGTACTCCTCCACATGCAGCCAGCTGGGTGACCTTGGGTCAGTCACAGTTATCTCAGAGCTCTTTCAGCCCCACCTACCTCACAGGGTGTCTGTCGTGGGGAGAAAGGGAAGGAGATTATAAGCCACTCTGAGACTCCGAGTGAAGGGCGGGTGTAAATCCAACTCTTCTTCTTCTTCTTCTCCTCCTCTCTCTCTCTCTCTCTCTCTCTCTCTCTCTCTCACACACACACACACACACACACACACCTGTCTTTAGGGGTGGCGTTACCTTTGAGACAACACTGTGGATACACCAATGGTGCTTGCCTTGTGAGTGAGGTGGGAAGGCATATTGCCAAATGCTCAGGGAATATGTGGCAGACATACACTTGGAAGCTGGGTATTTAGAGAAACACATTTCACCATCACATTTTATGCAGGAGATGGTGACTGGGAAAATGTGGTTTGATTTGGTTCATGGCGTGCCTAGTTCGTGAGCCACAACCCGTCATGAACTTTCAGGAGCTAAACCAGCTCGGCTTGTGATTTGGTAGAATAGGCCCACAAGCTAGAGACGCCAAACTCACAGAAGATCTCTGACTGACTCTCCTCTACCTGCCCTCCAAGTTTGGTGAGGATTGGATATATGGGGACCAAGTTACTGTCCCCCAAGGAAGGTGTCCCCAGGAAAGTGCTTTCTGGGGTAATAACTGTGTCAGGTAGTCATTTTGACAGGTGCAGGTTCAGGAGTTTACAGAACGAATCTTGTGCAAGCTACAGACAACAAAGGCCTAGGGAACCTCCCCCAGATGCTCCTCTACATGCCCTCCAAGTTCCACCCCCCCTTGTCGAGTTGAAATTTTGTAAACATTTAGTTTGAGCAAAGACAGTCTGTCTGGAAATGTATCCATTTACGAACCGCCACAAATCACTGAACAGCTGGAAAGTTCGTGGAAAGTTTGTGCCAGTTGACCTGCCACGAACTTCACTTTGCGAACCACTACCTGCCCAAAATTCATCACGAACTTTAGTCTGTGAGCCAGTTCGTTGCCATCCCTAGGTGCAGCACAGTGACCAACAGTGCCATTCAGTGGACTGAGAAGGGTGTAACTCTGCTAAGGATGGCACTGTGCTGGAATAAGCCAGGATCTAGGAAGTCCCCAATTCAATTTGGCCTCTGCCACAAGCTCACTAAGTGGCCTTAGTCCAGCCAGTCAGACTGCACAATACAGGTATAATAACACTAGTCTACCTCACAGTGTGGGGTGGGTTTTTTGGGGGGGGGGGGGTATTTTTGCATTTTTGTGTATGTGTGCGTGTGTCCATGCGCGTGTGTTTGCTTGTGCTTGGAAGTCATGGCACTTTCTGGCGACTCCTACTGGAGCACAGAGGACATTAAGAGAAATCGATAGCCTGCCTCTGGCCCTCCAGCCTTGGTATTCTCCAGAGGTCTCCCATCCAAATACTAGCCAGGGCTGACCCTGCTTAGCTTCTGAGAACTGATGAGATCAGGCTGTCCTGGGCTGTCCAGGGAAGGGCTCTGCCTCACAGCGCTGTTGTAAAGACGGCAGTAAGATAATGAAGGTGAAGAACTTTGAGCCATAAAAGTGTTACGTTCATGCTAGGTATTACCAATTAGCTATTATTATTGTCATTATTGCCATGATTACATATTCATGAATATAAGAAGGCCCCTGCTGGGTCAGACCAAGCGTCCATCTAGTTCAGCATGTTGTTTCTGATAGCGGCTAGCCAGACCAGATGCCCCTGTAGGTCTTCAAGCAGGACACAGTGGCCAAACCCCCCCCCCCATTGTTGCCCCTGCAGCAACCGGTGTTCAGAGGTACATTGCCTGTGAACATGGAGGTTCCATTTAGTCATCAGCATAGGCATCAACTTCAGGGGGGCTGAAGCCCCCCCCCCCAACTTTTCCAGGAAGTGCTGAGCCTCCCCCAGAAACAATGGCCTGTGATGTCTCTGGCCCAGCCCCAGCCCCCCCCACTGGGAAATTGGAAAGTCTACGCCCTTGGTCATCAGACCTGATAGCTGCCAGTAAATATTTTTATGGGTGATAGCTTTTTTTTTTTAAAGAGTTGAATTAGACCTATCTAACTGGGGGCCACCACTACATCTTGTGGTCATGAGTTCCACAAATTAATGATGCCTTAAGTGAGGAGTCTCTTTTGTCCTTCCGGGATCTTCTGCCTTTCAGATTCATTGGATGGCCCTGAGTTCTGCTATGACAAAGCAAAACAAAAAGATCTCTTGCCCCACTTTCTCCACCCCATTCATAATTTCCTAACCCTCTCTCATTTCACTCCTTAATCATCGTTCTTCCTAAACTGAAAAGCCCCACCTCTTTATACCGTCACCGAAAGGAAAGTGTCCCAATTTCTTGCAGCAACGAAGAGGGGAAAGTGGTGACATAAGGGCGTGGGACTCAGCATCCGTTCGTCACATCTGGCTGCCACCAGCACGGAGAGGTGGGGGAAACCACGGCATGGCTTCCCTGTAGCCCTGCCTCAAGAACATTTCCTAGCTTGCAAAAGGTTGGAGATTCCTCCGGGTGATCACCGTTGTATCCTCTTGATTTCTAAGCAGAGGAAAGCAGAAACCCCCTTCCCCCTGGATCACATGCCAGTCAGACTTGCGGGAAAGTCCTCACCCCCCTCCAAAACAATGTGGCTCCAAGGACAGCGTCAAAAACTGCTTTTCTCCGAAAAAGGGGCGATTGTTATCGGATGCCCACAGGCACTACACGTGGCTTTCGGGAATTCAGTGTTTTGAGAAACTCCTGCCCAAATGCCTTTCTGAGATGTAGGTTTAAGAACACAGAACACAAGAGAAGCCAATGTTGGATCCGGCCAGTGGCCCATTCAGTCCAACACGCTGTCACACAGTGGCCAAAAACACCAGGTGCCATCAGGAGGTCCAGCAGTGGGGCCAGGACACTAGAAGCCCTCCCAATTCTACTTGCCAGCTCTGGGTAGGGAAACATGTGGATATTTTGGGAGTGGACCCTGGGGAAGGCAGGGACCTCAGCAAAGTACAGTGCCATAGAGTCCACCCTCCAAAGCAGCCATTTTCTCCAGGGGAACTGACCTCTATTGTCTAGAAATCTAGCTAGCGGGCATACTCCAGGCTCCACCTGGAGATCAGCTACCTTAGATACACGGAAGGACATCAGAAGAGTACTTGCTGGGTCAGACCAAGGTCTGTCCAAGGACAGCATCCTGTTTCTGACAGTGGATAGCCAAAGGCCCCAAAAGGAAACCCACAAGCCGGACAAGAAGACAACAGTCTTCCCCTGATAGCTGCTCCCAGCATCTGGCCTTTCAGAGGAACCACTGCCTGCGGGCAGGCCAGTAGATGAAAACGGAAGCCCTTCTTCACTCAGATCTATAAATAACCGGTGGGACTCATTGCCTCAGGATGTGGTGATGGCCACTGTCTCCAAGGGTTTTGAAAAGGTTGTTTCAGCCACATTGACTGGGGACAAGTGAGATTTCCAGCCTCCCAGTCTGGGCAGGGGTTCCCCTGCTTTTGCAGGCTCCCCCATGCTGCCAGCCAGCTGGCTGGCAGGGGGGGGGGAACCCCACCCACAAATGCCCCGAATGTGGCGCAATGATGTCACCCAGAAGTGACATTGTCACACCACCAACATCACACAGCAGTTCTCTAGTTTTGGGGCAAACTCTGTGGTAAAGTCAGGCACAAGCCATAGAGTCTTGCCGAAAAATGAGAGTGTCGCCACGCAACGGCAGCAGCATGACGACATCACTTCTGGGTGATATCACGGCACCGTAGAAGCTCTTGGGAAGGACCATTGATCCCCCCTCTGGCAGACAGGTTTTACCTGCTAGGGAACATATGGAAAAGATACACTGGTTCTATAAATTTCCCATAACACTTTTTTCATGAAATCATAGAACCATGAGATTGTGCTTGTGACTCAGCTCTGTACCACGTAGCAAGGCTCATCAACGTTGTAAATAATATCTGCCATTTTAAAAAGGGTGTTTCCCGCCCACAAGCCACAATCTGCATTAATCTGTGTCTACATTTAGTTTTTTAAGAATTCCAATCCTGCCCTTTGGTCAGGGCTCCCAAAGCACGCTAGAAATTAAATTAAAAATTAAAAAGCAGTTGAAACGTAAAGAATGATAAAAGCAGAACTAAAGAAGAAAAAGAAACAAAAGCCATTGATCTGTTAATCCACTTGACTGTACCTGGGGGAGAGTGAGAATGGAAGGCCCCTGCTAGAGACAAGCCTAGGAGGGCTAAGTGGAGCCTCCATGTTTAGGGGCAGTGCTTGCCTGAAAACCAGAAGCTGGGCACAAGCAACTAAGGTGAGGTGTGGCCCTTCTGCCCTGTTCACGAGGAAGGCTGCATGGGAGGAAGCAGAAATATCTTGGCTAACCACTGGCGGGGGTTTCTCCGAAGGAAAAACAAAATGACGCGACAGATTCAGTTCCTGTTTGGAGATGGCCTGTTGCGAAGACACTGTTTAACCTCCCACACCACGTGTTCCAGCGTCAGAGTCACACCGATGAACTCGGGCCCCTGGGTCACTTCCCAATGGGAAGCTTTAACTCACCAGAATGCAAAAGGCCATGGGGGACAGAGACTGACATAAACAAAAATCCACGCTTTATTTCAGAAGAGGAGAAGCAGTGTCTACACTACAAATGTAAACTGGTTTAACCACTCCAGCTACCAACACAGAACTGTAGCTTTGGAACTGTAGCTCTTCGAGATGGTTATTGGAGAAGCCCTTTGGGGTGGGGCTGTGGCTTAGTGGTAGGGTATCTGCTTCACGTGCAGAAGGTCTCAGGTTCAATCCCCAGTATCTCCAGATAAAAGGATCAGGTAAGGAGGAGACATGAAAAGTCTTGACCTGAGACCCTCGAGAGCTGCTGCCAGTCAGAGCAGGAAATACTGACCTTGACTGATCAACGATCCGACTTGGGACAAACTAGTTTAATGCATAGATGTGTTCAGCCAGAGTAAAAAAAATACTTAATTGTGGCAAGGAACTCTGGGTGACGTCACACCACAGTAGCTTTGTTTTTGGAAAATAATTTTGGGAACGGAACCCTGCAGCTCTATCAAACTTGCCCTTCCTTCAAGGAGCTCAGGGTGGTGCATGCAGTTCTCCCCCCTCCCGGTTAATCTTCACAACATCCCTGTGAGGGAGGTTAAGCTGAGTGCATGTGACTGGCCCAGGGTCCCCCAGTCAGCTTTATCACAGCATGGGGATTTGAACTTTGGTCCCCCCAGTCCTAGTTTGATGCTCTACCCACTACAGCACATTGCCTCATCCGTATAAGCTAAGAATGATGTACCAAGTCAGGGAGAGTTAAAGAATTTTAAATATGCATGTTTATCTCTGACATGCATCTACTCCCCCCCCCCCCCCCCCCACACACACACATACACACACACTGCTCTCCCTCATCAGCGCCTTTCCTCCCCAGGCCGAGAGGAGAAGTTATCCGATCATTACCGGTTCTCTGGAGCACTGTGAATTCTGCTGGGTTTGTTACTTACAAATCACTGGATATCCCCACCCCCTTTAGAGCCCTCCTGACTCATCTACTACTTTTAAAGTGCGACACAAGCTAATATTTTCAGTTATGTTTTACAACCAGATACTGTGCTGACGTCATCTGCTTTGGGCTTAGCGCTGTTAACCGACTGAAGATTATTTCATACCAAAAAGGAGAGGGCAGAATATTTTAATTAACAGATAGAGCGTACAGATGTACCCTGAGCTTCCTCTGGCTGTGAGCCTCACTCTCCCAAGGGGGGTTGGGATGGAAGGGTCTAGATCACATTCAGCTTCACAAAGCATAACAGAATGCGGGAAAGGGATGCCAGCCTCCAGGTGGGACCTGGAGATCCCCTGGAATTACAGCTCATTTCCAGACTACAGAGATCAGCTCCCCTGGAGAAAAAGGCTGCTTTGGAGGGTGGACTCTATGGCACTGTACCCCACTGAGGTCCCTATTCACCCCAGGCTCCATTCCCAAATCTCCAGGAGTTTCCCAACCTGGATTTAACACTCCCCCATCCCCCACTGGCATCCAGGGGGGACCGGCAACCCTAGAATGCGATTGCACGAGGGCATAAAGCTACTGAGAATCTCTTACCACTATCCTGGAGAGACAGTGTGTGGTGTAGTGGTTAGAGTCCCCACTCTGCCAGGGAAGCTTGCTGGGTGACATTAGGCCAGTCACACACTCTCAACCTAACCTCCCTCACAGGGTTGTTGTGAGGATCAAACGGAGGAGAGAGAGAATGATGTAAGCTGCTTTGGGTCCCCCACTGGGGAGAAAGGTGGGACGATAAATCAACAAAAATGGTATCGGCGGTGAGCCACTCTGCACACGCTTTTGGCTCTGCGTTTCACACATTCCCTGATGCAACAGTAACACTTGTGGGACCTTTGTTCAAATTAGGCTCCCCTGCTAAGGATATATCAAAACTTTAAATACATTCCTCTCTGCCCCAGCCACTCCAGATCAATCCTCAAATCCTCTCGTTTCTCGGGGACTCACGTCCAGAGCTGCCAACCACTTAAAGATATTTTTTTTTAGTCGATTAATCCTCCGCCTTTTAATCTCCAGTCAATCTATTACATTCAACTGACTGTTCATATTACCAAAAACCTCAGTTCAGGAGCCTTTTGAAAGATATCGACGGAACTGGGGAGTGACTTAGGATTTAATAAACCAAAGTTCCTCGTGAGCAGGAAAGACTGCCTGGAATATCTTCCCTGTCTGTTTCACATTGCAGCAACTCATCGGAACCAAAATCGCCTGAAAAGTTAAGCAAGATCGTCCCTTCCCTCGCAAGCCCACCGATTCAGGTCTGCCACCGCAGATCAATCAGCTCAAGCTCAAGTTGATTAATCTGTCTGTGCGAACCCATTCCAGCTCACAGCCCCACCTGCTCAGGGCAGGGCCCTTCAGAAACTGGAGGCAGCCCCGGTTCCACAGCTCTGCAACCCTGGCGCTTCAGAATCTCCAAGTGCAAAACACCATTTTGTCTTGGGCTGCCTCATGATCCTGCCAAAATATTGGCGGTTTCGCTCCAAAATATCAGCTGTGTTTTGCTCCAAAACTTAGCGTGGGCTCCGATCGCAGCTCCGGAAGAGGATAGCCCTAGCTTGAGTGTCTCTCTGCTCAAGAAAAGAGGGCCACATGCAAAGATGTGCTTCTTCGCAGCATTTCTTCTTTGTCCTCGAATGCTCCGCTTACATCCCGGTGTCAAATAGCACATCCCAAAACACCCCAGGCTTCCAGCTTCCAAGAGGCTTCCGGTGCCTAGTAGATAGCATAGGGCTCAAACTCTCTCTAGGAAAGCGAGGGATGAACCAGGCGATGGCCGTGGGGGGCACCATCTAACCCCGAAGCATAAAGCCAGCACAGCATCTGTCCTGCCATATGGAACGGCGAGGTGTGGGGAGACAGACAGCCGGCATTAGATGCCAAAGAGAAGCAGCCTGACATGCTCAGATCTTCAAGGACTCTGGGGCCTGCGCTGGCATAGGCTTTGCCATTAGCAGCCACGACTGTGTTTTCTCCCAGCTTCCAATTTGAGAGGAGCAGGGCCTTGGCTTAGTGGCAGAGCATCCGCTTGGCATGCAGGAGGTCCCAGGTTCGGTCCTCGGCATCTCCATTTAAATGGACCAGGCGGGAGGTGATGAGAAGGAGCATTCAGAGCTGACAACTCTGCCCTTGATACTGATCCATCAAGCTTGACATTGTCTGTGCTGACCGGCATTAGACCCTCAAGGAGCACGAGCAGCCTGAATAGACCAGGCCAGCTGCAGCTTGACGGAGCTTAGAAGCTAAGCAGGGTCGGCCATGGTTAATATTTGGATGGGAGACTACCAAGGAAGACTGGGGCTGCCTACCTCTACCCATCTCTTTGGAGAGGGCTGTGCTCTGGTGGAAGAGCATTTGCTTGGCATGCGGAAGGTCCTAGGTTCAATCCCTGGCATCTCCAGCTAAAAGGACCTGGCAGTAGGTGAAGTAAAAAACCTCTACCAGAGACCCTGGACAGCTACTGTCTGTGTGAGTAGACAAGACTAACTTTGATGGATCCAGGGTCTGATTCAGTGTGAAGCGGTTTCCCATGTTCCTGTATGAGAGATCTTTCCCAACACCTTTGGAGATGCCTGAGACTCAGACAGAGACCATCTGCACACATTCCTAAATGCCTACAAATAGCCTTGCCCATGGGTTTGGACCTACAGTACAATGGGGTCATTCAAAGGTACAAGGAGCTGCCTTAAATCAAGCCAGACCTGTGGTCTGCCTCACCCAGCATGGTCTCCTCCGGCCGGCCGGTGGCAGCTCTCCAAGATCTCAGGTGGAGAAAGGTCTTTCCCAAGCATCCTCTCCTTACCCTTTAAGTAGACATGCTGGGTTCTGAACCTCGGACTTCCACTAGCCACTCACCCCGCTACAGGTCAGGGTTTGTGCATCAATTAAGAGCACGGACTCTAATCTGGGAGAACCAGGTTTGATTCCCCACTCCTCCACATGCAGCTGCTGGTGTGACCTTGGGCCAGTCACAAGTTCTCTCAGAGCTGTTCTCTCAAGAGCAGTCCTCGAAAGAGCTCTCTCAGTCTCACCTACTTCACAGAGTTTTTGTTGTGGGGAGGGGAAGGGAAAGGAGGTTGTAAGCCACTCTGAGACCCCGCGTGAAGGGTGGGGTATAAATCCAACCCCTTCTCTCTCTCTTCTTCATCAGCTATAGATACACAAAATGCTAGGTTCATTACCTGGAGCCCATCTAAGACTGCTTTCTTTTTAGCCAGGGGTAGTGCCAACAGCTGTCCAAGAAAAAAAAGAAAAAGATTTGGATTTATACCCCGACCTTCACTCTGAGTCTCAGAGCGGCTTACAAACTCCTTTCCCTCCCCCTCCCCACAACAGACACCCTGTGAGGTAGGTGGGGTTGAGAGAGCTCTTTCCAGAACTGCCCTTGAGAGAACAGCTCTGAGAGAACTATGGCTTGCCCAAGGTCATCCAGCAGCTGCAAGTGGAGGAGTGGGGAATCAAACCAGGTTCTCCCAGATTAGAGTCCCCACACTTAACCACTACACCAAGCCAGTCCTGTCCATCAAACTCCCAACCACCTCTTCTGATCAGCATGTTTCTTTACAGATCCTTCCCAGCCCCGCCACAGGAGGTCATTCTTACTGGTGATGCCAGTGACTGAATGTTGGACTTTCCATGCCATGGTTGTATATATGGCCTGGGACCTATCTATCTGAGGTAACGCCTCTCCCCATATGTTCCCCAGCGAGTGCTGTGATCTAAATCCCAGAACCGCCTGGTTCTCCCAGGGCCGAGGGAGGCCTGGCTGGCGGTTACAAGGGCCAGGGCCTTCTCAGTAGCGGCCCCACACTGGTGGAATGAGCTCCCGGAGAACATCAGGGCCCTGCAGGACTTGTTACAGTTCCGCAGGGCCTGTAAGATGGAGCTCTTCCACCAGGCCTTTAGGTAGGGGCCACCTAACAGTGACATCTTCGGCCCTGGCCTGATTGGGAATCTGCCAGCCTGAATGGCTCCCACCGTCTGGATTGATTGGGCATCTAAGACGCCATTCTGATAAAGTTGCCGTCTTGAAACAGGGCGTGTTTGATGTGTATTTTAAATGTTTTAATGTTATGTATATTTTATGGTATGCTGGTAGCTGCCCTGAGCCCGCCGAGAGATGGGGAGGGCGTGATATAAATCAATTAAATAAATAAATATATGTGGGTGGGTGTCAAATGTTACCGTGGCGGGTTTGTTCCTTGGAAAAAATGTATTCATTTACACATTTTTGGAAAGAGCGTGGTGGGCCTCTTTCAACACAGTAAAAAAAAGAAATAACACATTTGGGTGAAGTGAGAAAACAGTTCAGGAAACACTGAGAAAGCTACGGGTAACCACCTACATTTCCAAGCCAGAATTGGGGGGAACCCCCTCCCCCAGCCTTAGCACCTAAAAACCAGCTCGACCCCCCTCATTTCCTCAGGAAAACTTTGTCAGAAATTCTGCAGAGGAAGGAGGAGGCAGCGCGGTCTTTCGAAACAGCTGGCAGAGCCTCTGATTCGCCACAATGCGGCTTCGCTGATTTCCATTTCCTTCAGTCATGCAGGTTCTTGCGGGGGTGGGGGGAGGAAGAATCAGCCTGGCTTCCCATTGTCTGGAGCCTGCCTTCTTGCATGCCGGCTGGCCAAGTGAGAAGGAACCCCAGAAGAAGGGAAGGAGTCAGCCCGCCCGCAGCTGCTCTGCATGCAGGTATCCGATATGACTCAGCCTGCACCACTGGCTCCCTCGGCCTCTCGTGCTGCAAAGGATTTGCCTCACCGGAACCCTGGCTGGGACCTGCACAAAGGGCTCTCCCCCTCCCCTCCGAACCTACCGCGCCGTGCCGGGCAGAGGCTGCCTTGGCTTTGGCTGCCACAGGAATGCACCGACACCCCAGCTTGTGCAAAAGGAGATCTTATGCCTTAGGGGAGGAGGGGGATTTTGCAATTCACTCACATGCTTTATCAGTATTTAAAGACAGCTGGGAGTCGCCTCGGGCAGTTTTGAAGACAGAGTGCGGGTAATAAATATTTTAAAGGGTATTAAAGGATGGGAGCCGGCTGCAGGCACCCAAGCTGACCTCGGGACCGTCCTGCTTTGTTGTGCGCGCAACGTGCTTTGAGAGTGGCAAACCATCGCTGCGGCCTGAGAGAAAATCCTGCGGGCTCTTGCCTGCCCTCCCCCAACTTGCAAGGGGGCCCCACTCGTCCTTCCCACCACAGAGAGAGAGGGGGGGGGGGGGGAGAAAGAAGCAGGCTGTGCTGGGAGTGAAGCTGTGCGCCAGATGTGCAGGAGATGTTCAGCCCAGCCCCTCAGCATTTCGATTACACTGTATCCCCCCCCCCTTTGGAGCTGGGAGGGGAATACCAAGTGGCGATGACATCATCCAGGGGCCACCCCATTACATCACCCTTGCGGAACTTCCCTGCTCAAACTCTAGCGGGAGGGAAGTAGCCAATCAGGGAGCAGCCTGCGTTAACCCTTGGGCTGCTGCTTCCCCTCTGCCGGGCTCCTGCTTTAGGCGCACTCAAAGACAGAAGCAGTGACCAAGCGCGGCTGCAGACCTGGGCACAATAGCTGCGGCTGGGGCAATTAAGGACTCGGAAATACTGGGCAGGCTAGCAGGCACCGTTCCCCCACAGAGAACGTAGAAACAGCTGCTTTATCGTGAGACTAATATGGTCTCCCCATATTGGCAGCGGGGCAAAGCCTGCCCCAGCATGGGTGTGTGTGTGTGGTTACATGGGTTCAGCAAGGACAGATCAGCAAACTGGGATGAGATCCCCACAGCTTCTCGGGCAATATTTACAGATGGTGCAGCCAAATGTCTGCAGCAGTGTACAAGCTGGGCATAGGGTTGCCAGGCCTGGGTTGGGAAATACCCAGAAACTTTGGGGGTGGAGCCAGGAGAGGGTGGGGTTCAGGGAGGGGAGGGGCCTCAGCATGGTGCAATGCCATAGAGTCCACCCTCCAAAGCAGCCGTTTTCTCCAGGGGAGCTGATCTCTGTCAGCTGGGGATCAGTTGTAAAAGCGGGAGATCCCCAGGCCCCACCTGGAGGCTGGCAACCCTAGCAGGGCAGCCCACCCTGTTAATTGCCCCCAGAGCTATGCTGCCTTGGAACATGGAGGTTCGTGCACAGGAAGTCCTGACTTGGGAAAGGTTCTGGGATTGGAGCTGTCAGCCTGGTGGGAGCTCACTTCCCTCTCTGGTGTCACCCCGAATGTGCTCAACCATCTTCATCTTGGTGGGTGCAGCTCCCTCTCTCTCATATGTGAGTGAGCATCAGCGATCAAAACATGGCATTTAGCTGACAGCTCCAACATGCTCCGTTTACAGTCAGCTCCTCTGCATTCACTCAGCAGGGCTACCAAAACAATGAGCAACAAGACTCCAGAAACACCATTCAGGGTCCAAACAACACCTGGCTAAGCAAGCTGTCTGTCTGTCTGTCCGTCCGTCCGTCCGTCCGTCCGTCCGTCCGTCCTTCCTTCCTTCCTTCAAACATTTATCCCCTGCCTTTCCTTTTAGTTCAAGTCATTTGACAGTACCAAACCTGGCATCCTGCAGGAATTTTTAAAAATTATTTTTATGTACCTATTTCATTTATACTCCTCTTTCCGCCCCCCAATGGCGACCCAAAGCATTTGAAATCGTTGTCCTCACTGACATTTTATCCTCACAACAACCCTCTGAGGTAGGTTAGGGCTCAGAGTGTGTGGCTGGGCCAAAGGTCCGCCAGCAAGATTCCATAGCAGAGTGGGGAATTTGAACCTGGGTTTCCCAGCTATTCGTCCAGTATGCTAAGCACTACAGCAAGCTGGCCAGGTCCTATTAATTTCCATCCCTGGTAGATAAAAGAATCCGTTCTCCAGATGTGGAGGCTGTGAGGTCTACAGCATGTGCCAAGATACCATGTTGTTTGTCATCACAACATCCTGTGGTGGTGAGTTCCACTGATTAGTCGCAGTAGAAAAGAGCAAAAAGTCCAATAGCCCCTTAAAGACAAACACAATTTGTGGCAGGGTTATGAGCTTTTGTGAGTCACTGCTCACTTCTTCAGGTAACAGATAAGAAAGATATCTAAAGAAAGGAGCAGTGACTCACGGAAGCTCATCCCCTGCCACAAATTTTGTCAGCTTTCAAGGTGCTACTGGACTCCTGCTCTTTTCTGCTGCTACAAACAGACTAACTTGGCTAACCGTCTTGGTTAGTCACAGTGTGAAGGGGCAGGAATTCAGCAGTTCCCAAATACTCTACAGAGGCACAGGCAACTTACGAAACAAGTTTGCTTCAAAGCCTTTCTCCTTAACACCTTCCTTTCCCGAAGCCTGTGGAAGAAACTCTTTGTCCTGTCCACAGAAATAGAGCCGAAACCAGTGAAATGAGAGTAATTTGCTCTGTGCTACCCTTTCCGCCTTCCCTTCCTCTCCCCCACCTCCCTTCCTCTGTCCCATGGCTGAAACACAACTTGTAATGACTCTGGGGCAGGGACCTGTCATTTCTTTTGCTGAAGTTCCTCTTTCAAAAGAATCATCGACAGCATAACTACCCTACAAGACAGTCCAAGCCACAGCACTCCACCAAACATTTTAAATAGCAAATCTGGCACGGGCAAGAAAGGACAGCGAAGGGTGAACTAGACTTGCATACGTAAGCGGGTCTCTGCTGTCGGGGTTGGCAAGGTAATCATAAATTGAAGAACACCAGATTCTCTGCCAAAAAAAAGCCTCCACGGAGCGCAAGGCCAGAAGCTCTCTGCGGCTTGGGAGAGGGAAGAGTTTTAGAAGGGAACTGAAAAGGGTTTCGCTTCCCACCCCTGACTTTTTGCCACGCTTTCCCTTTGAGTCAAGAGGTGCTGCAGGTTTTCAAAACTACAAATACCTGCCAAACCTATTCCGAGACAAAGTGGAACACACCCCTTTGACTGTGATTTTTTTTTTTAACAGTCCCAAAGTCCGGAGATTCTTAAAGAGCTATCAGTAGGGTTTGGGGCTGCAAAGAAGATGATTTGATAGAGGCTTGACTGCCTAGCATGTGTATTTTCACTTTCTAATTATCTCTGGTCAAACAGGTTTTGTAGGGTTTTTTGTGCCCCCCCCCCCCCCCGTTTTTGCAAAACCCACAAAACCTGTTGAGGGCAGAGGAAAGAGAGAGACAAGTGCCTACGTCCCAAGCAATGTGTCTCTCTTGGAACACTTCAGTTTTGTTACCATGCAACTCAAGCCTGCCCTGCCCTGGATAGCCTAGGCTAGTTCGATCTCATCAGATCTCGGAAGCTAAGCAGGGTCAGCCCCAGTTAGTATTTGGATGGGAGCCCTCCAAGGAATACCAGGGTTGCAACGCAGAGGCAGGCAATGGCAAACCACCTCTGAACATCGCTTGCCTTGGAAACCCTAGGGGGGTCACCATAAGTTGGCTGCGACTTAACAGCAAAAAATAAAATAAAATTCGCGCTTAAGATAATAGACTTGGGCTGTGCATGGGATTGAGACAGTACTGGGGGGGGGGGGGGGGCTGGAAATGGGATGCTGAACCCACCGAGGGCTGATCCTGTGGTGCGCTTCTCGTGCTTAACCCCATACTCCGTGGACAATCAGGGAGCTCAATTTCTCCCAGACTGGACAAACACTGCCAGAGACTTACTTGACTCCTGCAAACTGGAAAGGGCTACTCCGGAGTGTCGAGGTCAGCTTCTTGGCCGGGATCTCCTCCTTGCCACCCGCCCGCTGGGCGCCCCGAATGCAGGGCCTACGGCACAGCCTCCTTGGCCTCGCCAAGGCAGGCTTGGGCCCGGCGCACACCTCCAAGGACTCCAGCTCTTTCCCCTAACTTCACAGCACCAAGAGAGGAATTGCCTGAGCGAGGACCAGTCCGACTGTTTCCTGTCTGCTGCTCGCTCCGCTCTGACTCTCAGGCCTCCCCCAGCCTCCCCATCCCCCGGGCAGGAAGCTGCTTTGTAATCACAACGGGACACACACGCGGCACTTCCTCTGTGACTGCCCGCCCCTGCAAGCCATTGGCCCTTGCTAATTTGTCCCCTGGGAGTCATGCATGCAGCTAGCTTTGTGCTCTGGGTCTGTGCAGATGTCAGCAGGAGCCGCTCTTACAACAGCAAAGCCGGAGAGCGCATCCTTCCATTGCTAGAGCATGAACACCTTCCTCAAGGTGGAATGTGCTCCCTGAGGTTTCCCCACCCCACCCCACCCCACCCCAGAGCAAGCATGCAATTTCAGCCTCTGGACACAGAAGCGCGATGCTTCCATTGTAGGACCCTGTGGCATCACAGGCGCACAACAGCAGCATGCTCAGGATGCTCGCCACGGCACTGCAGACGCACCAGCGCGCCTCTGCTGTCACTCAAGCCAGCCCCTTCTCCGTCCGCTTAGTGTGGGCGAGAGAAAGCAGAGACTCGGTTCCCTGCATAAACAGAGAGGAAGCTTGCGGTCCAAACAATCAGGGTTGGGCCTTCAGAGCCAGCGCTGTGCCGGACGTGCAGGGACAGCCTGGCTACGAGGGGGCTGGATCTCCCTGCTCGACAAATTAGCTCAACCATTGTTTATAATCCCAGCGCCAAAGTGCGGAGGGAGGTGGGGGAACACAGCATTATCAAAGAGCGGAGGTGCTGCAGCCTGCATCCCCAGCACATCTGGAGCAGGCCTCCGCTCCCCAGCTGAGCAGCAAGGTCCAGGTGGCCTGGGCAATTGAGCCATGCCTGATGCTTTCCAACACCCCCAGGAGCTTTTGGCTTGGCTTGCTGGCACGAGTCACCCGTAATTGCTGCATGTTACTGTGAAATTGACAAGACCGGGTTCGCGGTGGATTAAACTGCAAAAGAACAACACTCACCACGATGTATGTATTGGACCCATGTATACTTTTGGCAGAATATATTAAGGTTTTACTCACTGCAGTGAGTGTTGTTCTTTTGTGCGTTACAGTGAACAGTTCCCTATCACCAGCAGCCCTCAATCTATTGGTCCTGTTATGAGACATTCAAGGAAGTGCAAGTCACAGACCACATTTCATTTGAGATTCGACGGCTCCCCACTGGCTTTCTCCAAGTGCGGGAACAAACTAGAACCAAATTAACAAGTCACCACCACTTAGTTGAATGGATTACCCTACAAAGCAGCCCATTCACTTGGAAGGGCACAACTCTGCTTCGGACCACATGGTAGGGTTTACCTGCGACCGGATCCCATTCTGACCTTTGGGAGCAGTGTGGTTTCAGTTCCTCACCGGAAGCTGGAGACATGCAAAAGTGACACTTAAGAAATTTCTTTCAAATGGAAGCTTTATGGGGCACAAGCACAGCTGCCAACTCAGGGTTGAGAAATTCCTGGAGATTTGGGGGCACCGCCAGGAGAAGGTGGAATCCGGGGAAGGGAGAAAGCTCATCAAAGATGCGATGCTTTATGTGATGCTATAAAGTCCGCCTTCCAAAGCTCCAGTTTCCTCTCTGTAGTCTCTGGAGCAGCTGTAATTTTGGGGTTATGCCGGGTCCTATCAGGTGCAAGCCACATGGGCATTGTGATGACCTCCCCACACACACACTAGTATGATTCACAGACTTGAGTTCTGGTAAGATCTTAGCAAGTGCCACAGGCCAAAGCCACAACACAACACAAAGCCACAGCCCACTGGTGCTTTGCACTTTCCCTCTCTACTTCCAGGTTAATGTTAAATCAGCTGTGCTATGAATATGTCAAAGAACCTCAGGTGGTCAGCAGTACCCATGAGGGTAGTCTGAAAGAGCCTATACTGCTTTCAGTAGCAATGTACTTTTTCCCCCATCTCCCAGTTTAAAGCAAGCTCTGAAATCTGCTGGTGTAGTTAGAATAATTGGGGGGGGGGGGGAGAGGACACCAGCTGTAAAAACAGCACCTATTGGCTCATTCCAGTGATGTCACCAATACAATTTCCTCCACCGAAGTGTAGACAAGGTTTCCCACAATTCTTTAAAAAGACAGAATCCTTTCAAAAACAGGCGAAATTAGAGAGGCCTCTGAATGCAAAGATGCACATGTGATCCTTTAAAAGGTTTGTTTTCTTTAAAGGTGGACAGCTGACCTGATGTACAAAGAGTGTGCGCATATGTGTCTGCTATCCAGTGCTCGATTAGCTAGAATGTATGTCCGCAGCATGAGTTACAAACCCTTAAGACTATACTGCACCAGGGGTACAGAACCCACTGTGCCGGCTTTTAAAACATTTCATCCGTCTTCACACGAGCAGGACGCAGAGACAATCACATTAGAAGACCTTTATTCTAAATAAAAAAGGGCTAAACAAATGCACGGTAGAAGATAGATTTCTTGGCAACTAGGAAACATGTTCGCTCAATGGAACCTCCACGTTCAGGGACAGTATATCTCTGACTACCCAGTGCCGGGAAGGCAACAAAAGGGCTTTGTATCCCACTGATATCCTTTACTAGAGGTGTCTGGCTGACCACTGTTGGAAACAGGATACTGAGCTAGATGGATCTTTGGTCTGATCCAAGCAGCCTCTTCGGATGTTCTTATGTCAGACTGCTCGGATATTTCTAACTTCAGGCTAGAGATGTGGGCACTGCCCTGTCGAGCTCAATACACCAGCCAGGCCCCCAGCCCGCCCCCGGCCATCTCAGACAGCCCCTACCTGAAACAATCGGCGTGCCAGTCGGCATTCAAGGCCTGCAGGTATTGACCGTCGTAAATGCTGTTGCTGCAGCTGGCGCATATTGGCAGGTCACTTCCTGGGGGGCACAAAAAGGACCCAGGGGGGAGGTCAACACCAGCTCTGCTTGGGCAACCGAGTCAGCAAGGTCTACATGGCCACAGACCTGGGCACAAATCCCCAGGAACATACTGGGCAAGCAAGACTTTGAGGGGTGCTCCTGTCTGCCCCGCACACTGCTCCACCCCTCCAGGGCTGCCCTTTCTTTGAACTAGTGTTCAGAAGCTTCCAAACGGGACGGAAGAAGGAACGCCTTTGCAAATGTGTGGGGCAATTTCTGCCTCCCTTGTTAATAATCTCAGTTGTTGCTCGTGCAAAGCCATCCTGCTTCCAGTCGCGGGGAAAGAGCAACGGGGGTGGGGGGTGACCTCTCCTCTGCAGGGTGGAAATCAGAACGCCCACCCTTCCAGAGGGAACAGCAAACCCAGCCAGTCATGGGTGCCCCCAGGGCAGGAATGCCAAGCTCTTTTGCCCTCTTTTCCCCTGGCTGCTGGTAATGGATCAATTCCGGCTTTATATAATAAACGGCGCTGTCCCTTGATTTCACTGCCGGATCCGGGGAAACAGGGCATGGAAACAGGGGGAAGAGCAGAGGATTAGAGATATGGAGGGCTTCTAGTGTCCTGGCCCCACTGCTGGACCTCCTGATGGCACCTTTTGGCCACTGTGTGACAGAGTGTTGGACTGGACGGGCCACTGGCCTGATCCCACATTGGCTTCTCTTATGTTCTTAGGACCCTGGAGTGTTGATTGTGATAGAGACAGGGGGCCTCAAAGAATGTCATCAATTAACCACAGCAAGCCTTGCCTTTGTTGCTTCCAGCCCAAAAGGACTTGAATCAAACAGGACTAGAAGCCCGATAGGATGGGGCCGAAGAGCAACTTTGAAAAACTCCCCCCCCCCCCCCCCCGGATTTATTTCTACTGCTGGCATTCTCATGCAGCTCCGTCAATAAGGGCTAAAGTTGTGCAGAGCTAGAGCTCCCAAATTCTTATCTCATGTTTTGCTTTATTGTAATTTTCATACTGATTCGAGGAACTCTTTCATTAGCCCTCTTTTGCACCAAGTTTAAAGGCCGTGCAGATAAGCGGCTAGTTCTGTATCTTTTATCTGACCAGAACACTCATATGGCTATTCAGAGGGCTTCGGTATCTCCTGGCTGCCACGAGGAGGCTCTGGGAACTGACTGCCAATCATTCTGGGTAATTTCCTTTCTTCCTCCTTTCTTTAAAGTCGAGGCTGGTCCACTGGTGTTCTTTCTATACGTTGTCCGATCCCAGTTATATAACTTGTCATAAATGCCTAATGAAGGTTTCTGAGACTAGAAGGGCTAAAGTGTGCAAAAGGAACACTGGAGTCTGAAGGCTAGGGCAGAAGGGGGGTTTTAAAGGGGGGGGGGGGCAGAGCTTCTCTGACCTCCCACCCCTTCCAGGTTTGATCCTCCTTTTCCGGGCCTTCCTCGTGCCCAGAAAGAGCAGGGGGAGGGGGAGGAGAAGGGGCAGCACCCTGGACAGCTCCCAGTGGGCTTCCCCCACACTGGCGTTGGCAGGCCAGGCGCTGCCAGCGAGGAAGTGGGGAAGAAACCCTGACCAATCGCCCCAGCCGCCCCGTGGCTAGTCCGCGGTGAAGAAAGGCACACTCTGCACGTGCTCAGGGGAGACGCGCTGCCTCCCCGGTTAGGGCGCTGACAACGGAGCCGGGCGAGCCTGGACGTCAGCCGAGGCCCCTGAGAAGGGCAAGGGAGACGGGGCGGGGGCGAAGGCTCTTGCAGCCAGAACGGGGGCGGGGGGAGAACAACTCGCCGGGCGCCAAGGGCACCGCTCCACCGGTGGGACGGGAAGGTCTCTCTCTCCCCCCCCCCCCCCGAAGTCCCCGGCGCGCCCGCGTGGGCCAGGCGTGCATTGCAGCAGTTGCCGGCCGGCTCGGCTCCCCGCGGGGCTCAAGGTCACGCGCGGGCGGGGGTCGAGCGGGGGGGGGGGGGGGGAGCGTGGCGGAGGCAGGACGGAAGCAGCCCGGGGGGGGGGCGAGGGGGGTGCAGTGCAGGCGGCGGGGCGGGGGGCGGGCGCAGGCTGCCGGCTCAGTCCGGACCCACCTTCGTCCTCTCCCATGGGCTCGTCCCTCCAGGTGCAGCAGAGCAGCATCAACCTCATGCAGCCGCCCCGCCTGGCCCCCGCGTCGGGCAGCAGCAGCGGCTTCTGCGGCGTCTCCTCCTCCTCCTCCTCTTCTCGGGCTCGGCGGCGGCGCAAGGGGCAGGGCTGTGCCGGCTGCGGACTCGCCCAGGCCGACTGCGCGGCAGCCCTGGGAAAATGGGGCGGGGGGAGAGGGGGCGGGCCCAGAGCGAGACCCCTGCCCCGCCTCCCGCGTGCGACGCCGGGCCCAGCCAAGGAGGAGAGGAGAGGAGAGGAGCGGCGCGGCGCGGCTGGGGCGGCGCTGAGCCCAGGCACGTCGCCCGCCACGCCAGCCCGGGCCCGGGGCGCCCCCCAGCGCTCAGCCGCGGGATCTCGCTGCAAAGGGAGCAGGGCCATCGCCCCCCTGCCCAGCACGTGCGGAAAGCCTTGCTTTAATCCCAGGAAGCCTTGATGACAGTGGTGGTCCATTGGATCTGGTCCAGCTCGCTTTCTCTCCGCCTGCCACTTGGCTGTCAGGATACCGATCCCCTGGCGGCCCTTGTCTCTCTTGCAGTTGCTACGCTCATGATGAACTCCTGCGTGGTGCTGTCCACGCACGTCCCGCTTGATGCTCACGGCTCACAACGACCCTGCGAGGCAGGTGCGAGGAAGAGAGAGAGAGAGACGTCCCCAGAGTCGCCCGGTGAGCTTCCTGGCAGAGCGGTGGAGAGCCAGTGTGCTGTCGTGGTTAAGAAGTCTGGGAGAGGAGACCCAGGTTCAAATCTCACCTTGGGCTATGAAAGCTTGCTGGCTGACCTTGGGCCAGTTAGGCTCTCTCTCAGCCTCACAGGGCTGTTGTGAGGGTGGGGGAGAGGAGAAGGATGGAGGCTGCTTTGGCTCCCCATTGGGGAGGCAGGGTTACGGTATAAATGGACTAAAAAAATGAAACAGGGGTAAAAGGGATTCAAACCCAGCTCTCCAAAGACAGCATATGCGCCACCACCGCAGATCTGGCACTCTCCATAAGAATGTCCTTATGAATCCATGCAACAGCTCTGCAAAGGGAGGCCACTGTGATGGGTGGCTAGCTGAACCTCCGGCAGCTGCAAATTTGGCAGCTCAGTCTTGCAGTGTTCACTCTACAGTAGCTCCCTTGGACCCAACTGGGATAATTCCACCTCCCCCCCCCCCCCAGCTGCTCAATGGGGCATGGATGTAGCCATCTTCTCTGTTTCTGCAAGGGCTGCCAACTTCCTAGGTGGGGCTTCCAAGAAACGCCTGGTGCCGGAGTAGTGTGGTGCCCTCTTACTCAAAGAGAACCTTTTCTATCCTTGTGGCTGCAAACTCATCCCTTTCCCTTTGGAGGAAATGAGTGGGACATGAATGCCTTAAATAAAATGTTTCAAATAAAACGAAAGGGAATATTCACTATCAGCGTCAGAAAGGTGCCTGTCCGATGGGAATCACTTTGAAGTTCAGCAGCTATAACCTCCTTGGAGATCAATAGCACCGTCCCTTAAGCTCCCTTGTCGCTTTTTAAACTGCTCTAGTAGCGGGAAAGGGATTTTTTATGAACGGGATCACAGGCATGAGAAGGGCAGAGGTATGTGGGGGGGGGGGGGGGTCAGGATGGGGGTGACCTGGAGTGTTTCCGCAGGGAGGCGGAGGCGTTTTTAAAACTAGAAACATTCCTGTTCTAAAATCTTCTCTTTCTTTAAACAACAGGCATCACGTCAACAACTGAAACACTGTTTTGGGGGGGACGGAATCTTAGGCGAGGCGTGGCCGTGTGCCAGGCGGGTTGGTGGTGCATCCATCAGCCCCACCCTGGCCATGACCGAGTGGTCTTTTGCCGCTTCCCCCCTCCCACCAGCAGATGCTCAAACCAGCACTTTGGGAGGTCTTCAGGGAAAAGGGCATTTGGAGAACCTGTCTGGCTTTTGCACTCTGACCTGAAGCCTAAACAGCAGCATTTGGGTGGATTCTCTGGGTGCCCGCCACCTGCCTCCAGTTGCAGTGATCAGGCAGTAAAAGGAGGGGCTTCCAGGACTGGGAAGAAGGCCAGATGTCAAGATCTGAAGGGCTTCTTTTAGTCCTGTCCTGCCTTCCTCCTGCGGATGACAGCTGAGCGCTGATGAACATGCGCAAAGTGCTTTTCCTCCCACCACAAGTACCCAAAGTCTGTCCCACCCTTATATCTGGGGGTCTAGGAGCAGGCCTTCTAGACAGGCTGGAATGCCGCATCTCTGGGGCGAGGGATTAGACGGGGAGTTGGTCCTTCTTCTCTCACTTGTATTAAGGAGAGGTAAGCCCACAACCTATTTCATCTGATCAGCCATCAGTGAATGTGCACAAGGTTGCAGATATTTATCCGAGAATTAAAAAATGAAGTGTTCCCCGAACCCATGCAACAGAAAGTCTGGTTTTTGCTTGGGCCCGCCCTCGTTACATGGTGCGGGTTGCAGAGAATCGCTTCTGGCAGTCAGTAGCATTTGCCTTTGGTTACAGTTGCAGTAGCTGTACCAGCTTGTGGTTCTCCTCTGTACATTTGCATTTATTCTTGGCCTTTTTCTGCCGGGTCTGCTCAAATTCTTTGTCTGTTCATGCAGTTGGTTGCTAAGCAAGCAAATAGGCTTGAGATGAATGCGGGGACTGGTGGCTGCTGATGTCACAGAGGCACTGGGGGCTCTATATAGGAGGTGAAGAAGTGCTATACAATTCGGCGGGATGGCTTAGAGTTTATTGTGCATGGTTTTTGCTTTCAGCTTGTAAACGACACCTCTTGCATTCATACGTGCAAAGTGGTTCAGAAAGAGGAAGAGAACAGGAAGACTCTCAGAAGTGATCTGATTTTAACCTAGACGATTCACAGCCAACAAGGTTTCCCTCTTTCACACCATTCTCAAACTCTTTACCTGCAGAAATACACATCCCCCACTTTGATCTCCTGTCCAAAAAGGGCCGGAGCAGATTCTCCTCTGCTCTGATTTCTAGAGATGAAGCTCAGTGGACTTTTGTGCAGGGTCTCTTCCCTCGCTTATTTTCCAGTGAGCCAGTTCACTGGAAAGGCGGGATAGAAATGCAAAATAAATAAATAAAATAAATAAAAATATTTTTCTGTTCTTGTTCCCTGTAATAGCCCTGCCTGCGACCAAAGCACTGTCAGCTACCCCAAAGGCTCTGCCCACTCTCCCTTACTGCCCTGAATCCCCTGCCAGGTGTGTTTTGCGGTGCCGCCTCTGCCCCCCCCTCTCTGTGCTCTTCCTCCAAGCAGAAAAGGGCAACTAGCATGATAAAAGGGTTGGAACACTGTCCCTATGAAGAAAAGTTGAAGCGCTTGGGGCTCTTTAGCTTGGAGAAACGATGGCTGAGGGGTGACATGATCGAGGTTTACAAGATTGTGCATGGGATAGAGCGGGTAGAGAAGGAGGTACTTTTCTCCCTTTCTCACAATACAAGAACTCGTGGGCACTCCATGAAATTGCTGAGCAGTCAGGTGAGAATGGATAAAAAGAAGTACTTCTTCATCCATAGAGTGATTAACACATGGAATTCACTGCCACAGGAGGTGGTGGCAGCTACAAGCATGGACAGCTTCAAGAGGGAATTGGATAAACATATGGAGGAGAGGTCCATCAGTGGCTATGCACCACAAGGTATAGATAGAGCTCTCGGTCTAGGGCAAGTGATGCTCTGTATTCTTGGTGCTTGGGGGGGGGGGGGGACAGTGGGAGGGCTTCTAGTGTCTGGCCCCACTGGTGGACCTCCTGGGGGCACCTGGTATTTTTGGCCACTGTGTGACAGAGGGTTGGACTGGATGGGCCACGGGCCTGTACCAACATTGGCTTCTCTTCTGTTCTTATGTTGTGGATGACTAAGGGCTTAACTCCATTCATCCTCATCCTCAACTGAAGCACATCCTTTGAGTGTAGAGGTGTAACCCTGCCACTTCATGGTAGCCAGATTAAGCAGGAGTTTGGTAGCACCTAAAAGAAGGCATAGCCACAGGTACTGACGGGCCCTGTTAATTTGGGGCTGTCAGCCTCCAGGTGGGGCCTGGAGATCTCCCAGAATTCTAACGGATCTCCAGATAAGAGAGATCAGTTCCCCTGGAGAAAGTGGCTGCTTTGGAAGGTAGACTCTGGTGTTATACCCTGTTGAGTTCCCTCCCCAAATGCCACCCTTCCCAAGTGCCACCCCCAAACCTGCAGATATTTCCCAACCTGGAGTTGGCAACCCTACCCACTATGCTTAACTTGCCCACCCTCTTCTCTGTACTCTTATTTAATGCCCTTTTCTTAGTTGTCCCCTCTCACTGTTGACCTGTAAACTGTTCAGCTGTTTAGGGTGGGGGCCAGTCCCCCCCCCAAAAAAATCCAAGGAGCTCACAAGAGCATACATCATTTCCCTTTCCTCATGTTAGCCTCACAACAACCCTGTAAAGTAGGCTGAGAGAGAGGGATTGTCCTATGGTCACCCAACAAGCTTTCATGAGAGTGTGAGTCTCCCGGATTCTAGTCTAACATACCTGTGTGTGTGTTTCGAAAGTTCCATGTGCACTGATGGGGTAAAAATATCAGTGCCCAGAGGAGAACTCTGCCATGTTCAGAGGACTCTGTCTCTCTCCTGCAGGAGATGTGGAAGTGGTCACCAAGGGCCATGTGTGATAGGTGCATGATTATGCAGGCAATCCAAAATGAAGGAGCAGCTGTGTCATAAGACATGTGCAATCGCTCAGCTCCACCTGAGACTCTAGATCAGGAGTGTCAAACATACCAGCCCATCCAGAGCTCTTATCCAGCCCGCAACTGGCCATTGTTACCCTTATTGCCAGATGACCAAGGCTGTGCATTATGTCCCTGTATCCTGTCCCAGTGCTAATGCTCTTTGAGACGGCTGCAGCTGTGTTGTAAATGCAAGACAACCTTTGCTAAACCCAAGGTGCTAGAGATCACAGGATGGTGTTCTTGTAAGTGGACCATACAGTCGTTCAGTTACATAAGAACATAAGAGAAGCCAATGTTGGATCAGGCCAACGGCCCATCCAGTCCAACATTCTGTGTCACACAGTGGGAGGGCTTCTAGTGTCCTGGCCCCACTGAGCTGCGAATTGGGAAGCCCCAGGTTCGAATCTCCCCTCTGCCGCAGACTCACAAAATGGAAGAGGGAGGAGGAGAATGGATTTATACCCTGCCCTTTACTTGGCATCTCAGAGCAGCTTACCATCTCTTTTCCCTCCCCCTCCCCACAACAGACTACCCGGGGGGGGGGGGGGCTGAGAGAGCTCTGAGAGAACTGCTCTTGAGAGAACAGCTCTGAGAGAACTGTGACTGACCCAAGGTCACCCAGCTGGCTGCATGTGGAGGAGTGGGGAATCAAACCCAGTTCTCCCAGATCAGAGTCTGCTGCTACACCACACCGACCCTCTAAACCACTCTGCCTCCTCTCCCCTGCTATGAAGGGATAATAATATTGGTCTCCCTTCGAGGACTGTTGTCAGGACTGGAAGTCCTCATGGACAGTCTTCGAGCAGCGGCTGAACAAACACTTGTCAGGGATGCTCTAGGCTGATCCTGCATTGAGCGAGGGGTTGGACTAGATGGCCCGCGTGGCCCCTTCCAGCTCTGCGGTTCTGTGATTCTAAGATAGGTGACTGGCTTTGAACACTCACAAGCACTACATAAACCCCAAGTCTTATTAAAATGCTGAATTACAACTTAGCTGTTTCTACGTATCAGTGCAGCTGTACTGAGTGTACAGAATGAAACTGTTGTGAGAGCTCACTGGGCCTGTGTTGCATCCTGTCTCAAAGGGTGCTCTGAGTCCAGTCATCACCTTTCCAGGCTGATTCAAACCTCAAATAGGGTATAGTGGTGATAGAGTGTGCCTAAGATCTGAGGGACTCAGGTTCTAATCACCAGTCTGCCGTGGAAGCTTGCTGGGTGACCTTGGTGCCGCTCCAGACTCAACGGAGTTGTGAGGTTAAAATGGAGGAGAGGAGAATGATGTAAACCGCTTTGGGTGCCCCTTTTGGAGGAAAAGTAGGGTGTAAATGAAGTAAATAAATATTTGGGAGCAGTTCTTGGGCATTAAAATGATACTGCATGGCTAACAGGGGCAGAGGTTAACTTCAGTAAGAACCCAAACTGGAAATATACTCTGCACAAGCTTAGAGGCATTTCAGCGTATGATTGCTTCACATGCCTTAGGGCATCCGAGCCAGGCTGTGGGTGAGACTGGAATTTACGTACCCATAAGCCTTTGCGTGAGTCAGCGCCCAAGAAAACAGAAGGACGTTTCCTTTAAAAAGTTATTTATTAGTTGGTTTTATTTTTGAGGGGGGAAAGCAGTTATGGTTCTTCTTTATAAAAAGTGTCCCATCCAAGTTACATCGAGGTGAGTAGCATGAAGATGTGGAGCAGGCCGGCCGTTCGTGGACGGGGGATCCGGGACAGGCGCGGGGCACCCCGCTCGCTCGGATCTAGACGACGTGACGCTGCCCGCATTAGATATGCTGGATGCAGATCGGCAGGGCTAATCCGCCAAGGGTTTGGCAGCCGGCAGCCACGGCAGGATTGAGGTTAATCCCACTGGCACTGCCGGCCTGACCCGAGTTGCTCCCCATGTAAGCAGGCAGCATACCGGGGTAGGAGAAAAGGGCTCCAGTTAAAGGGCCCTGGGTTAAGTAGTGGCAAACCCCCCCCCCTTATATCCAAAGAGGAGCCTGCAGAGATGGACTCGACAGGGGGCAGGGCCGACTGGCCAGGGGCTACTGACCCCCGCGCGTGTGGTCACGGGGCTCAGGAGCAGGTTAAAGTGCTGGGGCAGCCCCCTCCGAAAGCAGCCCCTCCTTGGCTGCAGCACCAAAGAGCCCCGGGGGGAGTGGGAGGTGGGGGAGGTGTTCCCCACAGGATGGTCGTAGCACCAGTGAGAGGGACGAAGGAAGGGGGGCTGGCTGGGGGAA
Source organism: Lepidodactylus listeri (assembly GCA_029233225.1). Taxonomy (NCBI): domain Eukaryota; kingdom Metazoa; phylum Chordata; class Lepidosauria; order Squamata; family Gekkonidae; genus Lepidodactylus; species Lepidodactylus listeri. The sequence continues at coordinate 30,391,380 of JARCFY010000019.1, read as the reverse complement.
GTGGGGCGAGGCACGAGGTGGCGGAGGTGGCGGAGTCTCTGCTGTACTCGGGGTGGGGAGGTACATTGGAAACCAGGCAGTAGCACCAAAGTTCATGAGGTGAATGGTGTGAAGTCCAGCGGGGCTACTTTCTCTTGCGGCCGACTCCACCTGCGGGAGAGAGAAGATTGTCACCATGGGGTGGGGGATGAGAAGGCAAATCTCCCCTGCTGGCCTACGGCTGGAGCAAAGCCTAGATCTGGGGTAAGACCAAGGTGATGCAACTTAGGGGCATGGTTTAGGCAGAGGTCCCCAACATCATTAGGGTTGCCGGTTCCCCGCCAGGGGCAGGGAGACCCCTGCTTTTGTGGGGTGCTTCCTTGCCCCCAGCCAGCTGGCCAGCAGGGGTAAATCCCACCCCCAACTCGCCCGAAAGGTGATGTGATGACATCATCTGGAAGTGACGTCACCACATTGCTGCTGTCACATGGTGACACTCTAGTTTTTGGGCAAAACTCTATAGTAAAATGACCTACAAACCATACAGTTTTGCCCAAAAACTAGAGCATCACCCTCCCAATGGTGGCAATGTGATGATGTCACTTCCTGATGAAGTCATCGCACCGCACGCACAAAGCACGTGCCATAGAAGATCCCAAGAAGATGCCTGGATTCGCACCTTATCTTATCTCCATGTTATTAGTATATAAGTTATAATTAAGGTACATGTTTGTTGATGATTCTGATTTTGAATTCTGATCTTGGATCGTAATAAATCAACTGACTGTGCCTGGATCCCCCTGCCAGCTGGCAGGTGGGATCTGGCAACCCTAAACCTCGTTGAGCCTGTGGGCACTTTTGGACTCTTGAGAACACTGAGCAGGTGCCCCACAAAAGGGCTGCCATGGTTGAAGGGCACAGCTCACCACAAACTGGCGTTAAGGAGGGAAGGGCCCAGAGAACCCCAAAATGGGTATCAGGGGCCTGGGGCCAGTCATAAAACATGGAGACGTGCCAAGCCAAGCATTCCCCTACAGCAAAGCCAGCTGTTTCTGAATGAGTGCTCCCTGCAAACCCTGAAGCCCCGCCGACTCCACTGAGGAAAGCAAGGATCCATGCTTTGCTTTGGGGGAGAGACACTCTAGGGAAGGAGGAAATGGGCATCGGAAAGCAACACTGGCAGGCACCGTGCTGCTCATGGGTACCATGCCGGTGATTCACTGTTCTGGGGCATGCTCCGACCGACTCCAGGTGAGCCCTGCTGGGTCAAGGGTAAAGGTGCATCTAGTCCAGCTTCCTTGCTTCCCACCACAGCTGTGAATCACTCCCATCTCTACTTGAGGCCACCCCTGCCTCCTTCGACAGCAAATCTGTTTGTCAACCATGCATGGAGCTAGGGTTGCCAGTTTCCAGGTGGGGCCTGGAGATCTCCCAGCATTACAACTGATACTCCAGACTACAGAGATCCACCCCCCTGGAGAAAATGGCTGCTTCGAAGGCTCCCTTGCCAAGATCTGCACCGAAAGCTCGAGGATTTTTCCAATCCAGAGCTGGATACCCTGCATGGAACAGTCAAGGGCCGCAGCTAGGTGCTGCCAGAAGGGCTTCCTGAGTCTCCTTCTGATGTGAACTGTATGTCCCTTCCTCTGTTGGCGGCTTGTACCCAGCAAGCTGGCACTTCACGAGACATGTGAAAGAGCTACCTAAGTCAGGCGCAACAACACCCACCTCTGTAGCCCAGTGCGCCCAGGACTCCGTAGGGCTTGGGGGGTTTGCCTGTGGGAAGGGAAGAAAGCAGCAGTGAGGCGAGCAGCCTGCCCCTTCTGGTCTTCCTCCCACCGCCCCGAGCAAGGACTGACACTTACCGCCATAGCCCAATTGGCCTGCCAACCAAAGACAAACAAGAGAATCTGGTTAATGCAGCGACATCTCCGTGTGAATGGCTCTCCCCTCCCCCACGCCATACACAAAGAACCATGTCAGGCATCCCAGGGTGGGAAAACCAGGGGAAAAAGTCCCACAAATATTTCTCCATGTGCTTCCTCCAATTCGGATTCCTGCTGTGTACCCCACTGAGTGCCTTTTCATCCTGCTCTTCCTTCGAGGTGCTCAAGGGGACATACTTACTGACTTGCGTGCACTTATACCCCACTTTTTTCTTTGACAGGGACCCAGAGTGGCTCACACCATTCTCCTCTCCCCTGTTTTATCCTCACAACAACCATGCGAGGTAGATGAGGCTGCGAGTGGGCGCCAGGCCTGGGGTTATCTAGCAAGCTTCCGCGGAAGAGGGGATTTGAGCCAGGGTCCCCCTGATATTCATCCAGCCACTACACCATGCTTCCTCTCAATTTATGATCGATATCTAACCTTCCCCCCTATCTTTTCTGCCCAGTGTAACACTGTCGGCCCTTTGAGGCAGAGTCTGCATTGCTCCCATAAGCTGAACACTCTGCATTACTCAGTTGCTTAAGGAAGGGAGACAAACGGTATTGCACGTGGTGCAGCCTGACCCCGGGGAGACTTTTTGTATCCCTTGCCTCCCCCCAGCACAGCCATCACCTCATTTGAACCCATTCCATGAACACTTCCAGTGGCCATCGCTGGCCCTTCCCATTCCCTCCAGCACCCAGATCCAACGGAAGCAAATCCAGAGAACATACCTGGAGCAATTGGAGATAACCCATATGGGAGAACACCCCCTGCAATGAAAAGAAGGGGGGGGTCAAAAAGAGGTCTGAGGATCATACAGCAGGTCATACATCTGGTTCACACATAAAGTTTCATCTTGATAACTGCAGTGCCCAACTGCTGCACGTGTGAATGCACTGTCACAGGTCGCATGCTTAAGAGTTGCCATGCTGGATTGGGAAACACCTTACCTGGTCCAGCACCCTGTTCACAATGGTGGTCAATCAGATATTACAAGCAGGCCTCAGCTGCAGACTGCGGCACAGCATCTGACAGCCAGAGGCACTGTGCCTCTGAATCCCAGAGCTCCCATTCAGGTCCCTCGGCTAACAGGAGCAGACCTGGGCTCCGTTTGTCTGGCTCCCGTTTCAATTCATCTAAGCCAGTGGCCGATGCTACATCTTCTGGCAGCGAGTTCTGCAAGGCTGTTGTACAAAATACCACTTCTTTCTGATAGTCTTGAATCTGCTGCCAAGCAGTTTCATAGAGCGGCCTCATGTCCTGGTATCATGGGAGGCGGAGAAATATTTCTCTCTGTTTCCACCACACCTAATTTTGCAGACATCTACTGTGTCATCCCTCAGTTGCCTGAAAAGGCCTCTGATGCTAAAGACTTGGCCTTGGAGTCTCTCCTTGCATCACATCAGTAGAGGGTTAGTCAAAGGTCTACATGTTCAGCCGCCAGCCCTCCGGGGTCTAGCGATGTGTTAGAATGGTTGAACTGGCGACTGAGTCTACGAACCAGAGGGCCACTCAGTGAAAACATCATCCATGACAAATTAGAGCATCCACCTGGGAAACTCTTTCCAAATACTGCAGAACAGGGGTGGCCAAACTGTGGCTCAGGAGCCACATGTGGCTCTTTCACACATATCGTGTGGCTCTCAGCCAGTGTTCCCCTTCCTGGGTGGGCTTGGGGGGGGGAGAGCAGAGAAAGAAAACAACTTTAACTTTAAATGCATTCTCAAAGCCCCCCCCCCCGACTACAAATATAATTAGATAAATAAATATCATTATCAATATCTGTTTTTACCCCTTTTGTTTTTATTTTTGGCAGTCTCATTTAATGTTAATAAAAAGCAAGTCTGCCTATTTTTAAATAAAAGCGTGTGTAATATTTGTTTGTGTCTTGCGGCTCTCAAACATCTGACGTTTATTCTGTGTGGCCCTTACTTTAAGCAAGTTTGGCCACCCCTGCTGCAGAAGATGTGAAAAAATGGTACAGAAGGGCTGGCGTGTGTCCTTCACCACTCAGGCGCTCTAGGCAACCTCTTAGTGGTTTCCCGGTGTTGCCATGGCTTCCCCTACCTGGTCTCACTCCAGTCCTCTCACTCCCTGCCTTGTGAAGTCTACTTGAAAACCAGCAAGTGAAGGGGAGTGGAAGACGGGACACAAAACGAGACAGAGGCTGCCTTCTCTGGCAGCAGCAGGATATCAAAAGGTATGTGACTGGTGTCTAGGCTGTGAGGTGGTACCTGAGGCAGTGTGGGAGAAGAAGAGGGGATTGGATTTATACCCTGCTATTCACTACCCAAAGGAGTCTCAGAGTGGCTTACGATCTCCTTTCCCTTCCCTTCCCCTCAAGAGACACCCTGTGAAGTAGGTGGGACTCAGAGAGCTCTTTTGAGGACTGCCCTTGAGAGAAGAGCTCTGAAAGAACTTGTGACTGACCCAAGGTCACACCAGCAGCTGCATGTGGAGGCGTGGGGAACCAAACCCAGTTCTCCCAGACTAGAGTCCACACTCCTAACCACTACACCAAATTGGCTACACCCCTACACCAGTCAGCTCTCTGTATTTCAGAACACGCATGCCAACTCCTCAAGAGCAGCTATATCTTTTCCTCTGTACATCAAGAGGGTGTGTCTCAAGTACAGGTTTTCATTGGTTCAATGGTCGTTCCTTCTTCTCTGGGAATCTGGGGAAATGTTAAGCTGGTGAGGAAGAGCTAAGACTCCTAACAGCACCCTTACCAGGACTACAGTCCCCAAGATCCTTTGGGGCAAGCCGTGAGAGTTATAACGGTATAAAACGATAGTCACGGAGATGTCAGGAGAATCTATTGTTAGGCCCCCAACTGAACCACCAGAACTCAACCCAAATATACACAAATCTGGGAACTTCACAAAAACCTGGTATTTAGGGAAATACCCTTGAATAGCTCTGTCAGTCTGGAGCACTTGAATCTATGGGATGAGAGGCCAAAGATAATTTGAGATCTCCTTCTCTTGCCATCACTCTGCATAGATTTCCTCCCCCCCCCACTTGGGGCTGCCAGCTCCGGACTGGGAAATGACTGGAGATTTGGGGGGTGGAGCCTGAGGGAGGGAGGCTTTGGGGAGGGGTAGAGACTTCAATGGGGTATAATGCCACGGCACCGAGTCCACCTTCCACAGCGGCCATTTTCTCCTGGTGAACTGATCTCTGTCGCCTGGAGAGCAGTTGTGATCCCAGGAGATCTCCAGCCATCACCAGGAGGTTGGCAACCCTGCCCCCACCCCTTCCTGGAAGCCCCAATTTCATATTACCTGTTTTGGGTGGTTTAACGCCAGCTCCTGGATACTGTAACCCTGTAAAACGTAAGAAGAGAAAGTCATAATTTCGTCATGAAAGGAAACAGCCAGCAGGTCAGGGCTCTGGGCACTAAATGGGAGAGGCAGTGGGAAAAGGGTTGCCACTTTGGCTGGGGAAATTCCTGGAAATTTGGGGGTGGTGCCGGGGGTGGGTGGAGTTTGGGGAGGCAGCTCAGCAGGGATGTGATGCTACAGAGCCCTCCCCTCCAAAGCTGCTGTTTCCTCCTTGGTGGAAACTGATCTCTTTAGTCTACAGATCAGTTGTAATTCAAGAACTCCAGGCAGCAAATTGGAAACTGGCAAGCCTAGCAGGGGGGTCTTATCTGAGCTCTAGGAAGCTGAGAAGGACCTTCTCATTTACTTAGGTTAACTGATGTTAACTGTAGAGACCCTTGAAAGCTGACTTGGAGGAAAGGTGGATGCTGACATTTCAAAAGAAAAGCAGAAGGAAAAAGACTCAAGATAAAGAAGAAGAAGAAGAAGAAGAGATTGAATTTATACCCCGCCCTTCACTCACTTGGAGTCTTAGAGCGGCTTACAAACTCCTTTCCCTTCCCCTCCCCACAACAGACACCCTGTGAGGTAGGTGGGGCTGAGAGAGCTTTTTCCCAAGCTGTCCTTGAGAGAACAGCTGGTACAGAGCTATGGCTTGCCCAAGGTCATCCAGCCAGGTGCAAGTGGAGGAGTGGGGAATCAAACCCGGTTCTCCCAGATTAGAGTCCGCACACTTAACCACTACACCAAACTGGCTACACCAAAAGGCGTGTAAGACAGAGAATTATGGGATGTGTGAGAGACAGAGGGGCGGGCACGTAGGCAGAAGTTGCACTGCTGCTGCTGATAACTGCATGCCATCAAGTTGTAGCCAACTTATGGTGACCTCCTCATGGGGTTTTCAAGGCAGGAGACATTCAGAGGCAGCCTGCCATCTCCCTGCCTCTGCATATAGATCCTGGCTGTCCTCGGTGGTCTCCCATCCAAACACTAACCATGGCCAGCCCTGCTTAGCTTCTAAGCTCTGAAGGGAGTGGGCTAGTCTGGGCTCTTGGCTACAGCAGCCGTCCTAAGATGACCCCAGAGTCCTAGTGAAAGAGACTGGCAACAGTGGTCAGCCACGGCAGCTAAACAGAATGTCACTGTTCAGAATTCCAGAGGGGTAAGTCCAGGAGCTCAGTGGCACCATAAAGACAAACAAGATTCCATCCAGCATAAACTTTCGTGGGCTAGAGTTCTGGGTTTCAAGATGCCACTAGACTCCTGTTCCTTTCTGGTCTTTAGAGACAGTCTGCTTCTGAATGGCAGGTGCTGGGTAGGGTCATTGCCTTCCTGCCCTGCCAGTGGAGTTTTTCAGGTTGGATGTCGAACCAGATGGATCTTTGCTCTGACTTATCAGGCCAACATCTTACGTTTCTCATGCAGTGTATGATCCTAACTCTAGAAAGCTCCTTTCACATTGTGTGATTGTCGAGAACGGCCACGGCTACGCTAAACTACGCCTAAGCCCAGTGGGAAGTGGAAATTAGGACCGGCCTGGCTCTAGAGAGGCATCCCTGGAGACTCTCCTTTGAAGCCAAGATCCATGACCTTACTTTGGGCAGCTTCACACTTCTGGAGGCAGACTTGCTTTCTGCCTGCACTCCTGTGTTTCCCTCAGCAACTGTATCGTGTCTGGATGAAACACAGAAACATAGAGCCGGAAGAGATCCCAAGGGTCATCTAGTCCAACCCCCAGCACAATGCAGGAAATCCACAGCTACCCCCCACCAAATGCTCCGTCTAAACTGTGGAGTCTTGTGAGCAAAAATTCTACTTTGTGAAAAATTGGCATGAAAGTTGTGAGTGAGCGATTTGGCTACTGCATAAATTTGTTTACTCTGGAGCCATCCTTCCTAAGCTAACACAAAAATCTGTGAGCCAGAGGCTAAAAATCTGTGAGCTAGCTCACACTAACTCAGCTTAGAGGGGACACTGCCCCCCTCCCCCACATGTACAGTGTGTGCATACATCTTGAAACAGCCATCTAGGAGTCCTGAGTGCACCAGGCTCATCAGATGTGTACAGTCTATATATGTTTAAAAATACAGCTATCTAAGTGTATGTCATTAACATATTATGCATTTGCTATGGGAAACAATGATGTTCAGAAAACACAAATTCGCCATGTCAAGTGTGAAGGTATTCTTGGGCTCTGTATTACACAGGCAGTTTGACTATGGAGCTGGGCTGGCCCAGTCTTTCAATAATCAAAGATCATTTATGATCATTACAGAAAATGTTAATAAACCTTAATGATGGCTGATGCTCATTATACTTGGAGGAAAGGAAATCCTGAAGCAAATTCCCATATCTTGATGACTGGAGCTTTGACTCTTGAAAGCTTATTATGCCCTGGAAATCTTGTTGGTCTTTAAGGTGCGACTGGATTTGGAACTTGCTCTTCTACTGCAGACAGCTATCCACCTGGAAGTATCTTCAAGCTAATCCCCTCCCCCAAGTTCACAAAAACAAAATGTGAACATATGTGCTCCTGATTTGAGCATTTATGTTTAGCAACCACTTTAGTTTGTAAAGAGATTTATAAAACACTTTTCTAAAATCCAAAGCGGTATACAAAAGAATGCATTCTCAGTTTGTGATGCAGCTGGGCTTGGGGAGACATTGGGTGTGAACTCTGAACACGTCAGACTCATACTCAGGCCCAATTTACACCTCCCCTCTGAAGTAGTTTGACTGCTGTCTTTTCCTATGCTCATTTCATGCTGGTTTCAAATTTCACTCCCTGGGTCTGAAGAGTACTAAACAACAGGATCTGTTTAAAGCAGTAAAATGCTAGTTTGACCACAGGAGGGCAATTAACAAATGTAAACAATAATTTTTAAACTAGAATAAGTATGGTTTGAAACTAGAAACAGGTATAGACTTTTTTTTTTTAAACTAGAATGATTCCAGTGGGAAAGTCAGATGTAGATTTGACCTCAATTGTTGGATGGGGTATAAACAGCCAGCATTATTTTGGCAGGGAGGGGGTGTTCAGGTTTTCTAAAAATTCTATTTAGCTTTAATTTGTAACGTTTTGACTGTTTTTGTAAAGCTGCCTCGAGCCAGATTGAAAGACAGGATATAAATGTTTTAAGGAATAAAACAAATAACTGTATGGTCTTCAAATTCAACAACAAAGATTCAAATGTAAAAAATATGACCACGTTTTCTGACTTGCTGTGTAATCCGCCTGGAGCCCCAATGAGAAAGACGGACTACAGATAACGTAAATAAAGAAATACATAAAATGTAGGTTCAGAGACATGTTGCCCTGGGGGCTGCAGTTGTTTCCCATCCGTCTGACTTGAGAAGGGAGTGTGGGGAGGTGTTCTGGGAGGTGCTCAGGTGTTCTGGGAGATGAGCCTCTACACACCCGGAGTCAACCCTCCAGCTCCCACGCCTCCAAGTCCAATGCCCCCGTAACCGGGGACTCCGTATCCTCCTCGGCCGCCGAGGCCTGTGGAAAAATAGGCTCTGTCAGAAACCATGCCTCAGTGCCCTCCACCGGAGGCAATTCCAAACCATGCTGTAGCTTAAAATGGGGACTGAGCTGAGGGACTGGGCAGCTGTGGACAACCTCCCTTGCACTGGGCAGAATCGCTGCTGCTGCATGTGTGTCCTGGCCCTGATAGGCTTTTGGGATCACAAGCGACAAGTCAATCAATTATCCTGGACACTAAGGTTCCCAGGTCCCCTCCGGCCACCAGCAGAGGATGGAGGGGTAGGGTTGCCAGATCCAGATTGGGGAAACTCCTGGGGATTTAGGGATGGAGCCTGAAGAGAACAAGGACCTCAATGAGGTACAACGCCATAGAGTCCACCCTCCAAAGCATTCATTTTTTCCCAGGGGAACTGATCTCTGTTGTCTGGAGATGAGCTGTTAATTCCAGGTGATGCCCAGGTCCCACCTGGAGGCTGGCATCCCTACTTGACAAACAAAATTTGACCACAACATGCCACATCGACAGAGGGCTTTCTCTAAGTACTCAAAGAACTTTGTGCACAGTTCTTACAAACAGCCCTGCAAAGTAGGGCAGTGTTATTGAAAAGCAGCTTATGTGTGTGAAGCTGAGAGAAACTAGGCCTCCCTCACGCCATTCTGGGAGCTTGTGGGTGGCCGAGATTTGCATTGTGAGGATCCTGGCTCAAGCTTTAGACCTCAATATCCATGGCAGAAAAGCCAAGGGAGGTGCAGCCCTTGGGAAGAGGTCTCAACTGGGAGGGAGACTTCACGTCCTCCCTCCAATCTATCCCAGTGCTCCACCAGGGATTGATTTCTTAAGAAACAGGTGCTGGGGTTCCAGCTGGCTTGCAATCCCCTCTCTCCAACAAGCTGGAGCCATTAATTAACTCTGAGATGTGGGGGAGGCCCGGTTGCTCAGGCACTCTGTTCATGCTCAGAGGTACACTGCTCCACATGGGGAGTACATGGGAGAGCTTGGGATTCTGTATTAGTGACAGGGCCATAGCTCAGTGGCAGAGCATGCAGGTCTCAGGTTTAAAAGCAGGATCCCCAAACTCTCCAGTTTCAGGTTCCAGGAGCTGGGAAAGATCTTCACTACTGCCGGTTAAAGGAGATGAGGCTAAATTAGGTGGACTGACGGTCCGAATGGGAACTGGGCAGCCTTATATTTTCACATGTTCTGAAGTGTGTGTGTGTGTGGGGGGGAGGGGTTAGGAGGGACAGACCCAATAGACAGCTGAGACAACATTCAGTCGCCTCTTCACCTCCCACTGTAGCTAGAAATTTGAAGAGGGGCTGTGGTTCAGTGGCAGAGCATCTGCTTGGCATGCAGAAGGTCCCAGGTTCAATTTTCCCAGCATCTCCAGTTAAAGGACCAGGCAGTCAGGGATGTGAAAGACCTCTGCCCAAGACCTTGGAGAGCTGCTGCCAGTCTGAGTAGACAATACTGACTTTGACAGACCGGTGGTCAGATTCAGTACAAGGCAGCTTCATGTGAGTTTCATGTGAGGAAGCTATCCTGCACCGCAGCCAAAGGTTGCACCGGGAGCTCTGTCTCTGCCCTACGAACAGAATGCTCTGCCTGCACAGAAGGCCCCAATCTCCCAGGATTCCTTGCAACTGGTGTCCCTTCCCAAACCACCTCCTTCTGCATTCCCTGTCATACCTGGTATTCCGACTCCACCCAGTCCAGCCCCCGGAACACCTGTTAAGGACAGGGGACAAAGTCAGAAGCATGTACCCAGTTTTCACTGTACTTGAGTTCATTCATCAGTTCAGAGCAATGGAACAACCCCCCCCATCCTGGGCTGAACAGGGAGACAGAATTCTTGTCTCACCATAGATGCTAATTTTCTGCCCCCAAGCATTTCCCCTCTGTTCTGATCAAGCTGATTACAACGTGCATTTGTACCTTTGCATCCTTTAGGAGCATTCTCTGCAACACTCCTCCCACCTTCTGACTGGGATGTAAAGACCCAGAGATCTCCATTCCTACTTGTATCTGACAAAGGGAAGTTTGACTCTGAAAAACTCACACCCTGAAACTCTGCTTGGTCTCGAAGGTGCCACTGGAGTTGCATCTACCTTTTCTACTACAGACCAACATGGATACCCTCTGAAACTTTCACTGATGCAGATCTGGGGCTGCTGTCCATGGATTTGCATTCTAATCCTATCTTTCGCCCGTTCTGGTCGAGGGATGGGCAGTCAGGTGGTTTTCACAAGCAGTACAGTGAAATCAGCCCTCTTGATCTTGAGATGCCGTTAACAGAGGCAGACAAAGAGCTGTTTTTGGCAGGTTCAACTCATGATTGTTTCACTGGGAAAGCAGAATGTCCTGCCAGAGCGGGACCTCAGCTTAATTCATAGGGGTGTGTAAGTTGCCATCTTGGACTTGGCTTGATTAGTTACTGGACCAGAAATGATCTCTGAAGCCTCTTAGTTTCCCATGCTCTGCTGGATTCAGCCCCGCTTTCTGAGGACAGGATGGCCAGAACCACACAGGGTGCTCTGATCCCACATACATACCATATTTCGGGGGCTTGGCTCCGGGCTGTGCTCCAATCTGGGGGATCCCTGTAAGATGTGGAAAGAAACAAGTCCTGTCAGAATACCTGCTCCCCTTCGGGCTTGCCCTCATGGTCAGCCATCTTGATCCATGGGATCCGGGCTTTGCGAATGACTACCTCGTTATCAAAGATTTGTAAGTGAGGAGGATCTGAACATCAAGATTTATTTATATAAAACCAGGGGTCATTTCGTAGAAAAAGAGGTGCAGGAGCTCATTAGCATAATTCATTAGCATATGCCATGTCCCCTGACATCACCGGAAGTGTGTCAGAAAGGGAATGTCAGTTTCAGCCCCATTATACCCTATGGGCCATTGAAATCAATGGCAAAAACTCATAGGGTATATGAGGGGCTGGATGAAAGGGAGTTTGAGGGAGAGGCTCCAAACTTGCAGGGTAGCTGCTGGGGCCTCTCCTTGAAATACCCACCAAGTTTCAAGAAGATTGGACCAGGGGGCCCAAACAGGTTGTCCCATCCCCTCCATTGTTCTCTATGGTGGGAAAAAACATTACTTTTTTCCTACCATAGAGAACAATGGAGGGAATGGGGGCAACCTGTTTGGGGGCCCGTAGAATTGGACCCCCTGGTCCAATCTTTTTGAAACTTGGTGGGTATTTGGGGGAGAGGCTCCAGCAGCTACCCTGCAAGTGTGGTGCCTCTCCCTCAAACCCCCTCCCCTCCAGTAGCTTTTAAAGCTGCCGCCGAATGTCGGCGGCAATTCAGCGGTGGGCCGCATCAGATCAGAGAATCTGATTTGGCCCGTGGCTGCCCTAGTGGCCACTCCTGCGCTCTGGCCCCAAAGAACCCCTGTATAAAACGTTTTAATGAACAGGCCCATTTAGAAGGCTGCCAACAAAATCCACTGGAGAAAACCGCCAAACAGCAAATTAAAACTCTAAAGCAATCATCAGATCGAAACAAACTGCTTCAAGCAAACTTGCTGTAAGGGGGGAAAAAATCAGCTTGGCAGTTTTTCAGTCATCAGCAGGACCGAAAAGTCTTTGAGAAATCAGAACCAGATGCCTGAGGAAATGGGGCAGAGCTGGCCTCTTTAGGTAGGGAGTTCCAAGGTGCCGCTACAGAAAAGACCCTGTTCTGACTCCTGACCTATTGCATTGCAGGCAGTTTGGGGACCTGGAGCCAGAAGGAAGATCTTTGTCACCTGTGGGTAGGTTCATATGGGAGAAGGCAGTTCGTAAGGGATAGCAAAAGAATCAGTTACCTGCACCAGGTACACCTCCCACGCCAGGTACGCCTCCGACACCAGGTACGCCACCCACGCCAGGTATACCTCCGACACCGGGTACGCCTCCCACGCCGGGTACACCTCCCACGCCAGGTACGCCTCCCGCACCTGCAGAGAGAGAGAAAGTTTTAGAGGTTTTATTTCTAAAACAAAAGGTGTGGAAGTAATCCACTCTGATACAGAAGCCTGGCTGACTGTAATCTTTACACACTGGGAAGGGCAACCTTCATCTATTGCCCACCGCTTAATTAAGTTCCCCCATGGAAGAGGGCAGCCTTAACTCCAATCATTGGCTCCTTGTCCCCTTGCAGTCTCCAGACCAGTAAAGAGTTTGGCTGGCTTCACTCGCATTAATGGGCATCCTATTCTGTGATTTTTTGCTGAACACGTGCCTAGAAATCTCCATTTTGCATTCACCCAGGAAAGACCGCTGTGGCCAGCTGTGCGGTGCAGAGGGCTAGGACAAGAAGAGGGGTGCTCCCCAAGGAAAAGCCGGGGCAAAGGAGCTGGGGGCAAAGGGGTGCAAAGCAAGACTCACCGTATTTTGCTGCTTTAGCTGCCGCTGCCGCTGCTCCGAGCCCAGGCACTAAAACAGGAAGGAAAGAATATATCATGGCAGTTTAGACTACTGGCCCCCAACCTGATGCCCATGGACACCATCATGCCTGCCAGCACCTCTCCTGGTGCCCACCAAGTGTTTTTAGGAAGTGGGTGGGGCCCGGTGGGGCTTTTGCCCAGCAAGGCTTCTGACTGGCCACTGGAGATTTGATTGGCTGTGCAGATTTTTTTTTAAAACGTTGCTTTGGCCCCCGCTACCACCGCAGCACAAAGATCCTCACTGTGTGATTGAAGGTAAAGTGGCAGCAGCCATTTTGTGGCTGGCTCCACCCTCTGAGGCCAACAACCATTGTGTGGCAGCTGCTTTGTGACTGTGCCCACCGTGCTGTGCCAGAATTCCCAAGGTACCTGCAGGCTCAGAAAGGTCAGGGACCCCTAGCTTAGATTGTCACAGACAACGGCCAGCCAGGTGCCTCTGGGAGGGGAGCTCATGAGTGGGGCACAGAAGTGACAGCTTGCTTCTCTCCCAGCATTGGGTACTTGCACAGATACACTGCCTTTGCATATGGAAGGTCTGTATTTTACAAGCAGAGCTGAAGGCCTCCGCTGGGGACTAACGAAAGTCTTTAACTCATCCATCCGTGTGTGTGGGTGACCGAGTTCATGTGGGAGATTACTTTAATCAATGAGGGCTGCCAATTAACGGCGCGTGTTAATTCTGGAGGCTATTTCATTTCTGATGCGGTCCTGTAACGGGACAAGAAAGAAAACGCTCAGAAAATGTTTGGAGAGTGCAAGCAAAATTTGGGCACCCTGATCTGAAATGCCTCTTTCTACTCTTCCCACTGCTTTTTGTTTTGCTTTACGTACAGAATCCGATCCAGGGATTTTTTTTTTCCTGGGGGAACGCCCTGGAATGGAGTTCCAGAAGCCCTTTGACAAAATTTTCTTTTTAAAATGTCTAGAGGTCCATGAGTTTTCAGTATACAGATTGAAAACTTCATTTCCCTCTTGAGCGTTCTGACACCTCTTTTTTAAAAAAAAGATAAGAAAAAGCCCTGATTAGATCATTCCATTTGATGAAGTGTCCCTAGAGAATCACATTCATAGAATCACAGAACTGGAAGGGGCCCTACAGGCCATCTAGTCCAACCCCCTGCTCAAAGTTCCTGGGAATTCAAAGGTTATGCATGACTTGGAGATACTTCGGCTGGATCCCCACCCCATGGATCAACATGTGACCTATGATCTTTTGTCACAGCAGATTTTGTTTATTGGCACGACAGTCCTAAACAGAGTTACATCCAGCTTCAACAGGCACAGAAGGGTGCAGCTCTGTTTAGGACTACCCTGCCGGCAACAGGTGCTTGGGTTGCGTTTTGGTACTGCCCCAGTGGATTTAATTGCAGGGCCATGCGTTCTTTTCAGAGAAGCTCTCTCACCCGTCCTGACTGTTTCACTCAAGAGCTCCTGATAAGAGCCACAAGAACCCCCCACCTCTGGGATTCCACAGAAACAGGGATAAACAAACACCCTGCATTCCATTCCTTTATTGTCATGGAATTCCCCCTGGATTCTGGTTTCACTAGGGAAATTTCTAATGCTAAGTCATAAGAGCATAAGAGAAGCCAATGTTGGGTCAGGCCAGTGGCCCATCCAGTCCAAAACTCTGTCACACAGTGGCCAAAAAACACCAGGTGCCCTCAGGAGGTCCAGCAGTGGGGCAAGACAGAATAAGTCCAGAATAACAACAAGAAGAAGAAGACGAAGAAGAAGAGGAGTTGGTTTTTATACCCTGCTTTTCTCTACCCTGAGGAGTCTCAAAGTGGCTTACAAATCACCTTCCCTTCCTCTCCTCACAACAGGCACTTTGTGAGGTAGGTGGGGCTGAGAGAGTTCTGAGAGAACGGTGACTGGCCCAAGGTCACCCAGCAGGCTTCATGTGGAGGAGAAGTGGGGAATCAAATCCAGTTCTCCAGATTACAGTCCACCGCTCTCAGCCACACTACACCATGCTGGCTCAGACCATGCACAGCTTGCCACAGCTAGTTCATTAGATCTCTACTCCCCCCCCCCCACACAATTGGTTAAGTCCATTGGTTAACATTTTAGATGCTGCCCCGATAAACAGAAGATACGCCATCTTGTAGCGGGATAGTGTAATTGTTTGGTCCGACATTTTAAAATGTTTTAATGATACTGTATGTTTTATTATGTGTTGTTAGCCGCCCTGAGCCCGCCGGAAGGTGGGGAGGGCGGGATACAAATTGAATAAAATTAATTAATTAATTAATTAATTAATTATGCACAGACGTGCATTTGTAAAACACTACAAAAAAAAAAAGCAGTCTTGCTCAGATTGTATGCACAGATGCATCCAGATTCCTTTTTCTGTCATGTTTTACCGGGGGGCTCCTGGCCGCCCGTCAAATGTACCCACATGAAAGGTTATTTTGAGACAGCTGTACATGTAATCACAGACCCAACAAACTGAACACACCAGACTGCATGGGCACACGCTCTGTGCAAAATGCAGAAATCAAAGCATACACAACACTGCGTAGCATTTCCATTGCATCAGTAATGCTTTGGAAACAAGACCAGGCAATTTGGAACCAACATCCAGGGAAGAGATTCAGAGGGAGAGAATCCTGGAACACTGTTTGAAAAATCACAGTGATACACTGTAGCAGTGTTCCCTCTAAGCTAAGTTAGTGTGAGCTAGCTCACAGTTTTTTAGCCTCCGGCTCACACATTTTTGTCTTAGCTCAGGAAGAGGATGGCTCCAGAGCAAACTGCTTTATGCAGCAGCCAAATCACTCACTCACAACTTTAATGCCAGGAGCTCACGAAATAGAATTTTAGCTCACAAGACTCCACAGCTTAGAGTGAGCGTTGCACTGTAGTACTCTAAGCAATGCACAGGGTTGTGACCCTTGGATCTGTTCCACAAATCTTATTGTGTCTGAGCATCATGCATCAGGGAAAGGATCCTTCCACTGGAAGAAAGTACTTCCACTGGGGGAACAAATCCAGGGAAGGCAACCGGTTAATTGTTAGATTCACCACAAATGCATGTAGGAATGATAAACCGGGGCCTTCTTGAGGGTGGCTCCCATGGTTGTGGACCTCCCTACTCAGGGAGGCTCAACGGATACTCATTTCATCCCAGAGCTTTCACTGAGCAAGCTTTTCAAGAGAGGGGTCTGGCTTTACAACCTTGCTAGCATTACTTGTTTTGTGTTGGGCAGTAATCAGGTATTGCCAATTGGCTTGGCAGCTCCACTCCAGGAAAGCCTAGAAATGTGGAATATGAAACAGAAGGAAAGAAAGGAATGCCACAGGCAGCAAACACCACCACAACAGAAGACATGCAGGGCTGCTAACCTCCAACGCCGCCAACTCCGACGCCAGGGACCAGACCGCCAACCCCTCCGACGCCAGGTGCCAGGCCGCCAACCCCTCCGACGCCGGGCACCAGGCCTCTTCCTGCAGCAGCTCCTGTTTGATTAAAGCACACCTTTAACAATAACAACAACAAAAATGACAGGTAACAGCCTAGGAGCTACCGTGACACAAGGTCAGCATCTGTACGTGCTTCTATTATGGTTACAGAAGAAGTCAAAATGTGCCCCAAAGAACTGACGCTCTAAAGCCTGCAAAGGAGTCTAAGGAGGGCACCTCTCTTCTCTTGATCTCTCACCAAGGGCCTGGCTTCCCAGTCTTGTATGAAAGGGAAAGGACGGTGTGATCAATTGCGCTTGTGACACTGGTTGTTCTTTTATTTCTTTTAGCCAGAAATGCTGGCCACTGGCTACACATGGCCCAGTGGGCTAACAGAAATGGCTGTGGCTTAGGCACTTGAGCAGCCATATCATTCTCTGTTCCTCTCCTGTTCTTCTTTTCCTGCCCTACATATTGCTGCCAACTCCGGGTTGAGGAAATCCTGGAGACGTGGGGGTGTAGCCTTGACATGGTGGGGGTTTGGGGAGGGGAGGGAACTCAGTAGAGTAGAATGCCATAAAGTCCACCCTCCGAAGCAGCCATTTCCTTCATGGGAAGTGATCTCTATAGACTGGGCAACAGTGGTAATTCCAGGAGATCTCCAGGCCCCAGCTGGAAACTGTAGCAACCCGAGCTGCAGTGTTAGGAGGGTCTAGTAACAAATATACACAGCAAGAAACTTTTTAAATTAACATGTTCTATTTATATCTATCATTCTACGGAGCCTTCAGAATGACAGCAGCGATCCTTTCATGAACTTTAGCTGCACAAATGTGTCTTTTGCGGGACCGGCAACAATAAGCATCAACAAAACTACAAATTGAAACTCCCCCACCCCCTTTGGAAGGCTTTGTGCAAGTAGAAGCAGGCTTGTAATTCTGGGAAGTCCCACTGGGGCCTGACTTTTTAAAATACTGATGCAAAACTGACTGGTAGCTTGTTAAAACGGAATGTACTGAAAGCATGTACCTGATAAGGATGTTGTAATGGCACACTATGCACTTTATAGAATGATCGTTATAACTTGAACACGTTAATTTAACAAGTTTCTTGCAGTGTATATTTATTTGTTACTAGACGCAGCTGGAAATCGGCAACCCTAATCCCTATTCATTCATTCATTCATTCATTCATTCATTCATTCATTCATTCATTCAATCAATTTGTACCCCACCCTCCCTGCGAGACTGCATGGGGAACCTGCGCAGTGAGCCTCTTACTTACCGTATTTAGCTGCCTTGGCGGCTGCTTTTGCTGCTCCAGGACCTCCTGGTACCAAGGCTAAGTAGAGGAAGAAAGAAGGAGAGTAGAAGCCACCTATCTTAATGCTCTCAAGGGCCCCCGCAACCCATCCCTGCCTTGTCTTCACTGGCCAGATGGAAAAAGACCTGGCAAATGTCTATGGCATGCCTAAACCTCAAAAGGGGAAATACAAAGAGAGATAATCATGGGAATGAAATCAAAAAGGAACACCATTTCCTTGAATTTTACATGATTGGATTTTACGAATATACTATTGTATAACCCTTTAAAGGTATCGTAAAGTTCCATTCACAATATATAGGTCCGCATAATCATAGATGGTAAAGGTAAAGGTTCCCTTGCTCAAAAGCCAGTCAAATCCGACTCTAGGGCTGCGGTGCTCATCTCCGTTTCCAAGCCAAAGAGCCAGCGTTGTCCAAAGACATTTCCGTGGTCATGTGGCTGGCATGACTAGACACCAGGCCGCACAGAATGTTGCTACCTTCCCACCGAAGCGGTACCTATTGATCTACTTGTAATTTCTTGCTTTCGAACTGCTAGGTTGGCAGGAGCTGGGGCCAGAGAAGGGAGCTCACTCTGTCATGCGGCACTCAGGTCTTGAACTGCCGAGCTTCTGACCTTCCAGTCTGCTATTCAGCATCTTAATCACTTGAGCCACCGCAGCCCCCCATAATCATAGATAGCAGATGCCAAATATACTACATGGTTAGTTCCAATGGAAATAACTTCAGAGACCTCCAATCCCAAACCTCAGTTCAGAAGGATCCAAGCGCAGAAAATTCTGGAAGACTTTGATCAATCCACAGGACTGTGCTCAGTATCCAGTCAAGTGCTTATCAAATATTACTGTCTTGTTCTTGAGTAAATCAAGATCATCCTGTATCCTGACCTTGTCTTCTACTGTATCTGCCACCCCTCCTAATTTAGAATCACCTGTATCATCTGCAAATTTAATAAGCATTCCCTCTATTCCTTCATCCAAATCATTGATAAAGAAGTTGAACAAAATAGGTCCCAGGACAGATCCTTGAGGCACTCCACTTGTCACTCCTCTCTAAGAGGATGAGGAACCATTAAGAAGCACTCTTTGGGTGCGATCTGTCAACCTGTTACAGATCTACCTAACGGTAACCGGATCCAAACCACATTTTACCAACTTGTCAACAAGAATATTATGTGGAACCTTATCAAAAGCCTTACTGAAATCAAATTAAACTATGTCTACAGCATCCCCCTGATCCAGCAAGATTGTTAACTTTCTTGAAAAAAGATATAAGGTTAGTCTGACATGACTAGTTCTTGAGAAACCCATGCTGGCTGCTAGTAAACACAGCCACCCTTTCTAAGTGCACAAGGACTGACTGATGATTTGTTCTAAAACTTTCTCAGGTATAGACGTCAGGGTTGGTAGTTACCCAAATCCTCCTTTTCCCCCTTCTTGAAGATTTGCCCGCCTCCAGTATTTTGGCACTTCAGCTGTTCTCCAAGAATTCTCAAAAATAATGGACAGAGGCACAGAAATTACATCTGCAAGATCTTTTAGTACCCTTGATACCAGCTCTATCCTGCACTACTGTTATATCTTCAGATCTCCTTGGCTTTCTACACAGGATGCAGTCAAGAGGTCTTAAGACTGGTTCTGAAACATCTCCCCCCCCCCCCTTTTAAACATCTACTCTAGTGCAGGGGTCTTTGAGAAATTTCAGCTTTGAGAACTTTAATGTTTGCATACTGGTTTGTGTTCTCTAAAAGGTATTAGTCAACTTTGGTTGTGGAATTTACCTTGGACTAACACAGCTCCCTGCAAACACAAGAGTCTTGTTATTCTAGACCTCACGGTTGCCCGAGGAGGGTGAAAGGAACTTCCCGTCTTTTAGATCACTGCAGAGACTAACACTGAGCCAAGACACCTATTCTCTGTAAACCACCATCACTACTTGCACTGGCTGCCATACCCTGATGACACATACCTCCAGTTCCAATGCCACCGGGTGCCACGCCGCCAGGTACCACGCCGCCAGGTGCCACACCAGGAACAGTTCCAAAGCCAGGTGCTACCCCAGTCCCTGATGAAAATGTAGTTATTTATTTTAAAATATTGATGAATTACCTTTCTTCAACCATTTTCAGAAGGGTAGCCATGTAGTCTGAAACAGGAAAGCTAGATTTAAGTCTAGTATCACCTTAGAAACCAACAACGAAGGGAGCTTTGACAACTGAAGGCTTATACCCTTCAAATTTTACTTGTCTCTAAGGTGCTACTGGACGTGAATCTAGTTTTCTTCGACCAGTGGACTTAAGGCCCAAACATAAGGTCAGGTTGGGAAGGAACGCAGTAACTTATCTAACACCTTTCTAGATTGTCACACCAAAAGGGACAGAGACTGGGACAGTCAGAAGGCTAGACTGTATTTTCTTCCTTTTGAGGGCAGGAAGACCCCAAGAAGAAGAAGAAGAAGAAGAAGAAGACGAAGAGATTGGATTTATATCCTGCCCTTCACTCACTTGGGAGTCTCAGAGTGGCTTACAATCTCCTTTCTCTTCCCCTCCCCACAATAGTCACCCTGTGAGGTAGGTGGGGCTGAGAGAGCTCTGAGGCAGCTGTCCTTGAGATAACAGCTGGTACAGAGCTATGGCTTGCCCAAGGTCATCCAGCAGGTGCAAGTGGAGGAGTGGGGAATCAAACCGAGTTCTCCCAGATTAGAGTCCACACACTTAACCACTACACCAAACTGGCTCTTAGGGGGGGATGGACTCTCAAAGAAGAGATTATAAATTTGCAGGAAGAAGCTTGTGACTTTTGGCCAGGAAAGTTATCATCAACAAGGACTAAACCTTTACATCAGGACTCCATCTTGATCATATGTTGGGGGACAATGATGAGAAATCTCATCTCTGAGAGCTAAAATTATGATGGATTTTGAAATGCTGCAACTTCAAGAATTATTGGCCTATCTTAATTAGACATTGTCTAGGATAAGTATAGTGTTCAGGGTTTAGAGGACTGCATGGTTTCACCTTTTCTTTACATTCTTGCTTAGACTTTTGTTTGTACAGGTCATGTGTATTCTTTTTATTGCTGTTTATGAAACTTGTATTTGGAATGCTCAAAGTCTGGTCTATGAAAAAAAACACCATACCTATTCAGTTCTCAGGGCTTTCCCAAGCTCCCAGAACCTGACGGAATGGGGCTTGCAAGTCCATTCCATCACAGGTATGATTGGTTTTAATTATCTGGATGCTTGGCTTTTGTTGTGAACAGCCTTGAGCAAAACTTGAGAGGTAGCATACAAATTTTCTAAATAAATAAAAATGTGTCAGAGGGAGCACGTAAGGAATGTAAAAGAAAATTTTAATATTTTTTTTTACAGTAGGAGCTGTGGAAGTTGTGTAGCAGCTGGAATCAGCTATCTAGGGAGGTGGCGAGCTCCCCCTCGCTGGGTCTTTAAGCAGCGGCTGGACAAACACTTGTCAGAGATGTTCTAGGCTGACCCTGAATTGAGCATGAGGTTGGACTAGATGGCCTGTATGGCCCCGTTCTACTCTGTGATTCTATGATTCTATGTGTGCACAGATCGATTCAGCTTCTGCCCTTTGGAATCCCATGGATCTCTCCCTATCTGGACTTAAACTTAATGGAACAGGAGCATCAACTACTCCAAGCTGAGCATAACAGTGAATTTCAGGCCAGCCTTGTCTGGTTCATTTGCGTTACAAGACTACCCACAACAATTCTGTGAGTGACAGATAAATGGGCCATTCAGCTTACCATATGCTGCTGCTTTAGCCGCTGCCTTTGCTGCCGCCGCTGCCGCTGCCCCTGGAGCAACACCTGAAGGTACATTCAAAATACATGGTCAAGAACCAGGGCAGAATTTTTCCAGTTAGGGGACACAGCTTCCTATCCTAACTCACCAGGGACACCACCTGGAGCCACACCTGGAAAGCCACCAACACCTGGTACTCCACCTGGGACCCCACCAACACCTGGGACTCCACCAACACCTGGGACCTGACCTGAAACAGAGGAGGTGAAATTGGAGGGCAAGCTTGTTCTGAATGGGCTTACTAAGAACTTTTGTAAATTCATTTTTAATATTTTAAAACAAACCCCCAAACAGAAAAAAACCCCATAACAACAATGATGGCAAGTCTACAGTTAAGCATCTATAAAAAGCTTCCTATTATCAAAAAATATATCCATGCACAGTTCTTGTCTGAATGCCATATGCTCAAATGTTCATAAAGTTGTAAGGTCCTCAATTCACTGAATTACTGGGGGTGGGCATTTATCTTTCCAGCGATGTAGTGTAAGTACTTTAGCTACAGTAAGAGCACAGAGGGTCTGTTTTCATTGACCACCAGTTAGCCTACAGGAGACAGGCAAATGGTTGAAAAGTACACAAAAACATCTTCAAAGATCAATGAATATTCTAATGCAAAATTGATATAAGTAATTATTTCTTTCCAAAAAGACCGAATAACTGAACAGGCCCAAAGCATATACTTAAGAGATGCATCTAGTAAGTTACAATGCCAGCAATTAGACATCTTACTTAGTCCTTTAATAAAAAGGTGCTCTGCAGTCCAATGTATCCTAAAGATATATTTTTATTCAATAAATGGTAGCTTGATTACCATAGAAACCACAAATATAAGATTTAGGGTCAGATCCCTTAAACCGATTTCCCACAGGCACTGCCCCAGCATCATTCCTCCATTTGCCCCGATTGTGTGCTTGAATTTCCCACTATTTGCCGCGGGTCAAAATGCCCTGCCCGATCTTCCCCACGGCTTCAGTGATCCTCAAAAAACCAGGATCACTGAAACTGCGGGGAAGATCTGGCGGAGCCGTGGGTCAAAATGCGCCCTGCAGCAAATAGTGGGAAATTCAAGCACACAATCGGGGCAAATGGAGGAACAACGCCGGGGCAGCGCCTGTTGGAAATTGGTCTTAGTGTTGGCAAAATAGGGTGATCTAGCTCCTTATTCCATTAATTTCTGAGAGTTCACATATCATATATATTAATTGACATCAATTATTTATAAACAAATATTTTTCTGCCTTAATTCAGAGAGAGTTTCCAAGAGTAAGGGAAATTCTGAAGCACTTAGTGCTGCAGGGCCATATTTAGATAACAACAGATGTCGCAGTTGTAAACACTACCATTCAACAGAGTTTGAGAGATCATATCTAGACCTCAGCTGAGAAATAACACTAATTCATCATCAAAGTCTATTAACTGATCCAAAGTAATATACCCTCCCCCAACCCAATGCTCCCTCTAAGCTTTGGAGTCTTGTCAGCAAAAATTCTACTTTGTGAGCTACTGGCGTTAAAGTTGTGAGTGAGCCACTTGGCTACTGCATAAATTTGCTCTGCAGCCATCCTTCCTGAGCTAAGATGAAAATGTCTGAGCCGGAGGCTAAAAAAGTGTGAGCTAGCTCACACTAACTCAGCTTAGAGGGAACACTGTAGCCTTCCATTAAAAAAAAAATTCTTCCCAATTTTAAAATCTGGATGGGCCCATAGTGTTAATTTAGCATGCGAAAATGAGTTGACCTGATATTGTCATGACACTGCATGCCATCTTTCTCTGACTAAAGAAACTGCAGGCGGAACAGGATCTGTCTTCGCATTTATCCCCTTACTGTACTCCATTTAAAGAGCGGACCCAGACAAGAAGTCTTCAAAATAGCCCGACGGAGAGTCTAATCGAGCGGAGTGATCCCAGTGATCAGTATAAGTTAACAAACACGCCTGAAGATATAAATGAAGATCAGGAAAACCAAAGCCTCCTTCATTAAATGGAGTTACATCCACTTTAAAGAAAACTGAGGCTGTAAGGATCCCATGTACATTTCCAAAATCTGGCTGTGGATATTTGCCATTGTTCATATTCATTTGTATTCATTATCACTGCCTTGATTTCATCCATATACAAACGTTTAGTAAGAGGCTGTTGTTGAGTAACACCTAACCATGAAAGATCAAGGAGAGAAAAAAAATGCTTCTAAATCTTCCCCCAAGGGTTCTTTGCCTTTACCATACAATTCAGAACAGAACTCATAAAATGGTCAATTTATTTCAATAGGGGCAGTACATTCTTCTCATCCTTCATCAGAGAAATATAATTCTTTTTCTTTTTTTTGTAATTCTTTTTTGATCCAGTTGCTTTATGTTTGTTTTCTAAGTGGTGTATTTTGTCTAACAATTCCTGTTTTAACATGTTTCTTTTTTTATTATAGGATGCTGTGACTGAAATAAACTTTCCCCTTATCACTGCCTTCATTGCGTCCCAAACCACCTCCTGTGGAACCCCACAGGATGTGTTAAATTGGAAGTACTCTTGTAATGCTGTATCTATTTCATCTACAATTGATTGCTGAAATAAAATGTTTTTGTTTAGTGACCAGTGTCTTGGGGGTCTTTCCATAGAGTCATCTAATAGGGTACACTCCGTCCAAGCGTGGTCAGACATAGTGCGTAGGCCTATGTCAGAATGTGTTGCTGCATTCACTAGGGAAGAAGATAATAAAATCAGGTCAATTCTGGTAAAAATATTGTGTTTTGGGGAAAAATAACTAAAGTCTTTTACCCCTGGGTTTTGGATCCTCCAGATGTCCTTCAAATCATGTTTATCTATTAAGGTTTGAAAATGTGAGGACTTTCCAGCTTTAGCCTCTGTAGAGGTCTTCAGTGGTGTAGAGAAAGTTCTATCCCAGTATGGGTTTGGTATACAGTTAAAATCTCCCCCTATAATAGTGTGACCTGATTTAAAAGCGTCTAGCTGTTCAAATACCGTTTGTATAAAAGGTTCTTGCCCTGAATTTGGGGCATAAAGAGCCACCATAGTATATAAAACTCCATTCAGAGTCCCTTTTAAAAATATGAAGCGGCCACATGGGTCTATCAATTTGTCTTGATATACAAAATTAGAATTCTTAGAAAAGAGGATAGCGACCCCTCTAGATTTTGAACTTCCAGGGGCACAGAACTGGTCTGAAAACCATTTGGATTTAAAAATGTTTTGAGCAGGATTTTTGATGTGGGTTTCCTGTAGAAACAATATTGTGGGCTTCAATTTCGAAAGGGATGCAGTTAACTTTTTTCCCTTGATTTTGTTGTTCAATCCGCGACAATTCAATGAAATTATCTTAATTGGACTACCTGCCATCATTATTCTGTAACAAAAAGTTGAATGTCAACATGTCATCATAGAGCTCTGCTGAAACAACATTAAGTTGTATTCTCATAATACTCAATTCTAACATTATACTAGATAATGTCATTAGAATACAAAATATTACAATCTCTTTAAACCAGGCATGGCCAGCAAAGGTCTGCTTATCATTTAGTGCTATTAAAATGCATAACACCAATGGACATTCAAGGAAGAAAATACACTGTGATAAAAAGTTCCATGAGATTACATCTGGCCATTTTGGGTTCCCGACCAATAACAACCATAACAAAACAATAACTCTCAACATATCTAACATTCCCTCCATAACCAAAATGGAGGGTCTCGGTCTTTGCTGGGTCCCTATGTAGGACTACAGCTAGAGAGAAGTCACTACTCCCCTCCTTATTAAAGGAAACTTATTAACTAAGGGACTTAACAAACCCCCCCCCCCCATTAACTCTTATTGTATATGTATATGGTCCTGGCTGGATATTAGTTGAAGTTCTAAAATTAGTATTCAAAGTGTTCATTTGGTCTTACGAACTCGGTTCCAGCTTGGTGAATAGTCATCTTCCTCATCTTCTGTGTCTTCTGGGTCTGATACTGCAGATTTGTCTACTTCAAGATTTAAAGAAGAGAGTAAGAGGCGCCCTGTGCGGAGGTCTGTTGCTGTTAGACGAAGTCCTTCATGTTGTACTAGCAGTTCATGTGCCGCAATCCATCTATAGCGTATATTATGCTGCGATAGGATGTTGGTGATGGGACGTAGAGACTTCCTCTGCAATAGGGTTTCCATGGATAAATCCAGGAGAATTAAAATTTTAGAGTTCTGATATGTGAGGCCAGTGTCAGATCTAGACAGCTTTAAAATAGTTCCTCTTGTCCGCATGTCTGGGAACGTAGCGATAATGTCTCTTGGGTAAGATTCAGATCGTTTAGTGAGAGGGCCCACTCTGTATGCTGAGTCTATGAGTGGGGCTACCTTTTCTTCAAGACCTAGTGAGTGAGCTAGCCAGTTTGCCAGGAAAACTTTTATTTCTAAGTTCCCTTCAGCTTTTTCTGGCATCCCACGGATTTTTAAATTATGTTCCTTAAATTTATTCTCTATCGCCATAATTTCCCCCCGAGACCATTTCTCCGCGTCGCGAAGCTTTTTTACCTTGCTTTGGGTGGTAATAGTGGCCTCCAGAGCTTCTCCGGCAGTCTTCGAGACTTGCTGAATGGTGTTTGTTAGAGAGTCAAGTTGCTTCTTCAGGGGGTGTATTTCGGCGTGGATTTGCTTGGCAATATTCTCTTCCAGGGTCTGTAATAAGGCGGAGAGGTCTCCCCTGGAGATCGGTGTAGCGTCAGTTGTAGTCAGCGCTGTTCCGTCTGCCATTTTGTCGATCTCCCGGGCCTCGTCTGATTTCTTTTCGGCACGAGTAAAATACGTTGTAAAGGCTCCCGGAGACGAAGAATTACCGGTCGCCTTGGAGTGCGATTTCTTGCCCATGTTTTGAAGTCGATTTTAGAAGATGTAGGTAAGCCAGGATCGTGTAGATAGCGTGTTTGTCAGGGAGCGAGGGTTTAGGCAGCCGCCATTCTCCGCAGCGTAGCCACACTCCATTCTTTTTCTTTTGATACCTTAAATAGTGTGCTAAAATTGTACATGTTCTCTCACCACCTTCCCTATACGACTGGCACAAACTCGTTAAAGTGTATTCTGCTTTTGCTGGCAATATGTTATTTAGCTCGTATTTACCTTTTTGCAGCTCCCGATAGGGACCCAGTGTGGGAGATACGGAAAACTGACTTAACAAATATTTCAACCTGTTTTTCAAAGTTGTTTCTTCCCCTTCGCTAAGTTTCTTCTTGTGAGAAGCATATGCAATAATCCTTCTTCTGATAAAAGCTTTCCAAGCATCCCATTCGATAGCATGAATACTAGCTGGTCCTTGGTTTGATATTAAAATATTCTGATAATTCAGACATCATCTGAGTTTTTAAAGTTTTATTGTTAAGAAGAGAAACATTAAACCACTGTGGACCAGGGGCTCTAACCCAATCTGGAAACCAAAGGGCTAGTGACATGGGAGTGTGGTCAGAAATAATAATTATGTCCATATCACAGGCTATAGTCTAGGGCATCGAAGGAGCCAAAACAAGAAAATAATCTGATCAGAAGCAATAGTGATGCAACGAAAACAGAAGTATAACCTCTGGCCCTTTAGTGCAATATACGCCAAGGACCAATCAAACCCAGTTCAGCTATATAAGCTCTAAGTGTAGATCTCACCAAAGAATATTCTTTGCACAGCGATTACTTCCATCTAGAACCATGTGTAATATTCCATTAAAATCTCTCCTCAAGCACAGATACTCATATGTAAAATTTACCAGGTAGCTGAAACACTGATGACACATATCTGGAGAGTCCGTATTTGGACCACGCACATTAATCATAACAATAATAGAATCAGAGCTTTTCACTATGAAAATAATAAAGAAAATGTTTCAGTCTATTTTCATTTGTTGTACCTGAAAAGAAATCTGTTTATGTATCAATATAGCAACACCTTTAGATCAATTAGATGTATCTGTAATATATACCTCTCCAACCCAACCTCTACATAGATAATTCTTATTGTTTGCCTTTATATGATTTTTTTTGTAAAAAAGCCACATCAGCATTAAGAGCTTTCAATTTAGAAATGTCCTTTTTGTGCATAGTAGAACCCCTCAGGCCCTTAACATCTGAAAATATCACACTGAAAAGCTTGAAAATAATGAATCCAATCAACAATGCCCATTTCCCCAATTTCAGAAAAGCTACAGGGATTAAGTATTTACAGCAGGATTAAATCTTTACATCTTGACCATGTGTTGAAGGACTTTGAAATGCTGCAACTAGCCTATCCTAATGAGACACAGTTTAGGGCAAGTATAGAGTTCAGGGTTTAGAGCACGGGTGGGCAATTGTTTTGGCTCAGGAACCACTTTGTGGGAGCGGAGGTTAGTGGAGGGCCGCATCTTTTAAAATGATTGCATTCATTAGTTAACTTTGCATTTCAGAAAAGGTATAAATTGTATCATAAAAATCAATAAATATAAATTAAATAAAATAGTGGTAGTTTTATTCAATTTATTTATTGTGCTAATTTCATATCATCTCTAGCTGCAAGCACATTTAATTTTAGAATCAGTTTAATGAGACAAATGTACCCTATCACACTTTTCTACAACTTTTTTGAAATCAGGAGTGAGATTGCTTGTTGAGATTCTCATCACAGCCTGCAAGTTAATGTCTATATTTACTCTTGTTGATCTTCATGCAAGAAAAACTTTGCTCACAAATATATGTAGACCCAAATATAGAGAACATTTTCCCAGCAAATTTCTTCATACATGGAATTTTTTCAGCAGACAAAGATTTGTAAAAGTCAACTAATGTCACAGCATTAAACATTTCTTTCACAGTGTGATCTGACTGCATGTCAATAAGTTCAAGCTGCAGCTCCTCAGGTGCTGTATCAATATCAGCAGTGATGGGATAAGAGAGCAAATTGAATTTAGGCTCAATTTTCTTGAAGTCCTGAAATCTTCTTGGTGGGCCGCAAAAAACTCTGTGGCGGGCCGCATGTGGCCCCCGGGCCGCAATTTGCCTACCCCTGGTTTAGAGGGTTGCATATTTTCACCTTTTCTTTGTATCCTTGCTCAGACTGGTCCTTGTACATACCATGTGTACTCTTTCTATTGTTGTTTATGAAACCTGTACTTTGAATGCTCGAGGCCTGATCTCTGCAAACACACCATGCCTATTCAGTTTTTGCAGCTTTTACAAGCTCTCAGAACCTGAGGGAACAGAGTTTGCAAATCCATTCCATCACAGGTATGATTTGTTTTAACTGTCTGGGTGCTTGATTTTTATTGTTGTGAACTGCCTCAAGCAGGTCCTGAGAGGCAGCATATTAATTTTCTAAACAAATAAAAAAGGTCACACGGAGCATGTAAGGAATGTGTACACAAAACATCGATTCTACCTTTGCGCTATGGAATCACATGAATCTCTCCTTGGCTGGGCTTAAATGAAAGGAACAGGAGCATCAACTACTCCAAGCTGAGCATAACAGTGAATTTCAGGCCAGCCTTGTCTGGTTCGTTTGTGTTACAAGACTACCCACGACAATTCTGTGAGTGACAGATAAATGGGCCATTCAGCTCACCATATGCTGCTGCTTTAGCCGCTGCCTTTGCTGCTGCCGCTGCTGCCGCTCCTGGAGCAGCACCTGCAGGTAAATACAAAAGACATGCTCAAGCAGCAGGGCAGAATTTGTCCAGGTAGGGGACACATCTTCTTATCTGAACTCACCAGGGATAGTACCTGGAGCCACACCTGGAAAGCCACCAACACCTGGTACTCCACCTGGGACCCCACCAATGCCTGCGACTCCACCAATACCTGGGACTCCACCAACACCTGGGACCTGACCTGGAGCAGAAGAGGTGAAATTGGAGGGTAAGCTTGTTCTGAATGGGTTTGATACATAAATAAATAAATGTTAAATAAAGTACTAATTTTATGAAGACATCTACAAAGTTTAAGGAAAGGAACTGCATGTAATACACACATAATCCAAGGTGTAATGCTCATTTTCGGTGTGTTTTCTTTACCCGACAAAGGTTTACAGTTGCCCATCTGTCCACGTCTAAAGATATGATTAACTTGTTAAAATTTAGCATTATCTTATAGTTACAATCTTTAGGTAACAACATTTTAACATAAGTAATGACATCTGGGCACCACCAAAAATGCCCATCAACAAATGTGTGCGTATAAAGTGCTGTCACAGTCACAGCCGGTTTATGGTGACCCCAGCAAGGGGCTTTCAAGGCAAGTGAGAAGCAGAGGTGGCTTGCCCGTGCCTTCCTCTGCAGAGTCCTCCTTGGTGGTCTCCCTTCCACATACCAACTTCCTTAGCTTTTGAGCTCTGACAAGATCGGGTTATACCACACCGCCTTCCCTCCCCCATCAGCAAATAAAATCCATGATATATTGTCCCCCAATGGCATCACCTTAGGTTCTGTTCAGTTAATCGAACAGTCAGACAAATCACCAAAAGTATTAATTATGTTCATTAATGTGGGAATGCAAGACTGAGGTTCCAAACTGAACTGTAAAAGACCACCTGCATAATGAACAATCTTAAATTCTGAGAAGTTATGTATGAAACACAAACAAGGCGGGATACACAGTAGAAAACAGAGTAACGTAATGAAACCTGTGTAACAAAAGACGCTTATTTATTTTATTTATTTTTATAATTTATACCCCGCCCTCCCCGCGAACCGGCTCAGGGAGGCTTAAGAATCTCAAATAAAGTGCGGTATATTCAAAGGAAGTTCAAAAGTAACGCAGAAATTCTAATGATACAAAATCAAATCCAAAATCAGAAAAATACTCTACATCCATCATAACCTAGGTTTGCCTCCGTATGGGCAACTGAGGAGGGTAACTATATATAGAGAGACCAAACCAACTCCAGCCAGTAAACGAGTTGGCCCCTTTAAATGTCATTTACTGGCTGGAGTTGGTTTGGGTATATATAGAGAGTATATATATATAGTTACCCTCCTCAGTTGCCCATATGGAGGCAAACCTAGGTTACGATGGATATGGAATTAGTTCTCCTTCAAATTATATAATGGTGGCCCGTTTGTATAAGGAATTGTTGGTAAGTGCTAAACATATTATTGTATTCTTCTTATATTTATATTTACTGTGTTTGGACAAGAATGATTTAGGGTTGTATGTGTATTTCCTCATAGGAATTATTGTTTCCTTGAAAGTCTTTGGACTATTGTGAAGTGTTGCAACTTGGAGCAGTTATAATTAGGTATGTAGTATTGTGGATTGTTTATTTGTGGTTTCATTTTGAATAGTTTGTATGTTGTTATTGTATATTTTTCTGATTTAGTCACCTCTGAAGAAGGACTACGAAATGAAGCACATATCTGGATGCTTCACTGTGACTTTGCGCCGTGACTTCTTTGTATTTTACATATTGTGTTGTGACTGTACTGTATCATATACTGTGACTTTATTTGGATTTGATTTTGTATCATTATAATTTCTGTGTTGCTTCTGAACTTCCTTTGAATATACTGTACTTTGAGATTCTTTAGCATCCTTTGTTACACAGGTTTCATTACGTTGCTCTGAGTTATGTATGACGCCATGAACTGTTATTATTTCATCTAATAGCACAAGCCAGAGGTTCCAAACATTGATCAAAAATAAGACGAGAAAGAGGACAACGTCTCAAGTGGGAATGGAGCAGAAAAGATACTGTTGGTCAGCACCCTAGATCAGGAAGTTGAATAAAGAATTGTAATCTTTTTTCAAAAAATTTCTGAGGAAAGCCACACAGCAATTATGCGATCGATAGATAAATGGATTATTCGACTCACCATATGCTGCTGCTTTAGCCGCTGCTTTTGCTGCGGCTGCCGCCTGTGCACCTGCATACAAAATACATGGTCACGATGCAGGGAAGAATCTGTCCAGGTAAGGGATGCATCTCCTTAGCCTAACTCACCTGGGACAGTGCCTGGAGCCACACCTGGGAGGCCAGCAACACCTGGGATCCCACCTGGGACCCTGCCAACACCTGGGTAGACGCCCGGGACCCCGCCAACACCTGGGTAGACGCCCGGGACTCCGCCAACACCTGGGACCTGACCTGGGACAGAAAAGGAGAAACTGAAGAGCAAGCTTGTTCTGAATAGGCATCATAAGAACTTTACCTTGACCCCATCAGTTTGGCTGATCTCATTAGGCATTTGCAAGCCAGAATACGGCAGGCCGTGCGAAATATGTTCAGCATGATTCGCTGTTGCCATATCAACCCATTCTCGTCCATCAAGTCTAGCGCAGTGTCTCCAAAATTCTGTGCTTGGGGCGAGACGACTGTGCCAGGAGATGCAAGTGCTCTAATTAAGCCCAAAGTATCCACCTGCAGACAAAAGCACCTGCCATGTCTCTGCATGAGTCCCTGTCCTGCTTCCTACGAATCACTTTTGCTGCAACTCCGCATGGGGTATGACTGGCTCTTTCAGTTGCTCTAGATGCAGACACTCAGCAGTATTTCTTTCCCATAGAAGATTCTGAACAGTGACTCATACAGGTACACGATGGCAGGGGGCACCCTCTTCTGCACCCTGCCTTGCACCCAGTGAGGTAGCACGTAAGGACGGCACTTGGGACCTGTAAAATGTCTTGAGCCACTTCTGATGGATACCTCTCCACTGGAAATTTAGGGGGGGGGACACAGGATATTACAGTGGACACAAAGCTGCCATGGAAAACAGCAGTCTGAGGCCCCCTTACTTCCCTGAAACATCTACTTATAAAAGAGGCATGGCATTATATCTTCAATGTGCTCCTAGCTTCCTAGCTTACAATGCATCCCCCCCACCAAGCTCCTACTTACAATGCAATGATGTCACTTTACATGTTTTAGATCACTGTTAACTGGGGAAACTGAAACGCAGGCTTGCAGTTTTCAGTGGCAGCCCTGTGCCTGCCCTGCAGAAACGGCTTGTTCATTTACCAGTGCTGTTTCTGTTTTGCCTTTCTTCCACACAGCCCCAGGCAGCATCCTGGGTTCTCTAGACAACCTCCCATCCAGACACAAACCACAGCAAAGTTACTGCCTCACTTGCCTTCACAATACACCCTGGGTCTATGTTCCAGTCTTATGCCTCTATAGGGGTCATTTCGTAGAAAAAGAGGTGCAGGAGCTCATTAGCATAACTTATTTGCATATGCTAAACCACCTGACATCACCAGAAGTATGTCAGAAGGCAAGAAAGAGAGAGAGAGAGAGAAAGAAAGAAAGAAGGAAAGAAGGAAAGAGAGAGAGAGAGAGAGAGAGAGAGAAAGAAAGAAAGAAAGAAAGAAAGACAAAGAAAGAAAGAAAGAAAGAAAGAAAGAAAGAAAGAAAGAAAGAAAGAAAGAAAGAAAGAAAGAAAGAAAGAAAGAAAGAGAGAGCTGGCAGAAAGGGGACAGTTACTAATCCAAGCCTCAGAAATACAACTATTCTGGGAGGATAGCTTCAGTGGTGGCTGAAGCCTTCAGAAGGCTGGTCGGAGGAACAAGGACCTTTCCAGGGGATGGGGTCATTTTGCTGCAGCCATGACACAAGCAGGCATTCCCCCACCGGGGGGGGGGGGGGGGCTGGCACCAATTTCTGGAGCTGAGCTCCCCTGAGCTCCTGCTCGAAATGACCCCTGCTCCTCTAGCTTTGGAGATTTCAGTGACCACTGGGCATGTGCTTCCCAAACTCTCTCTTTCAGTCACAGGGACCAGAAACTTGCTTGGTTTTTTTGGGGGGGGGGGGCTGAAGCTGTGTTTCCCTCCACCTCAGGAAGCAGACTACTCCACTCAACCTCTGAGCCTTGCATACGATTGCCCCCCTGAACCGCTCAGAGCCTTACCATACTTGGCTGCTTTGGCTGCTAATGCTGCGGGAGTTGCAACTCCTGGTAGGGGCCAAGAAAAGAAGCAAGAAAACAGACAGGATTTAATGATAACCACAAGACCAGTTTTAGATGCACACCTAGAATCTTCAGATTTGAATCCCGTAACATCTTAGAGACCAACAAAGTTTGGGTAGTATAAGCCTTCAAGACTCAAAGCTCCTTTCATCAGATACGCCCTGACCTGGATAGCCCAGGCTAACCCGATCCTGTCAGATCACAGAGGCTAAGCAGGGTTGGCCTTGGCTAGTGTTTGGAAGGGTGACCTCCAAGGAATACCAGGGGTGTGACACAGAGGCAGGCAATGGGAAACCACCTCTGAAACGTCTCTTGCCTTAAGAACAAGTCTAGCTCGCCACCTAGTGGTGCACAATGCTAAAAGAGCAAGAACTGCTGGCTGCCAGACAATCTTAGGATCTCCTGGCTATACTACACACAATGCCCAACGATAATAATAATTGTCAGATATATGACAAGATACCCTTGAAAGCTTATACCCCCAAAATCCTGTAGGTCTCAAAGGTGCCCCTGGACTCGAACCTAGCTGTTCCACTGCAGACCAACATGGCCACCCACCTGAAACCAAGAATCGTCACTCATGACAGCAGGGGTCTGTCTCCTAGGCTCCTCCCATCTCAGAAACAGAGATCCAGCAGCCAAGAACTTTAGGAAGCTCAAGAGAAGTGCAGAGTCCCCCTCCAACTATTTTGCTTTTTGGTATCCAATGCTGAACTTTCATTGCACGTAATCCTGAACGATTTCCTTCTAATTGTATAATTTATGTTCTTCGTTGCTAAAAGGTTATTGATAATTTTTATAATGTTTATCTGTAAGTTTTAGGATGCTTATGTTAAGCCTCTTTTTCAGTGAACTGTGCTACTGTTTACCTTCTCGTCGTTTGTATGTAATTGTTGTTGTTATAATAATAATTTTAAAAAAGGGAAGTGTAGGGACTAGCATGAAAGATATATAAAATCCGTGGCAGAGACTGAGCTTTCATGAGTCACTGCTGACTTCTACTGCTGTAGAAGTGAGCAGTGACTCACGACAGCTCATTCACTGCCACCAATTTTGTTAGTCTTTAAGGTGCTACTGGATTCTTGCTCTTTTCTACTGCTCCAGACAGCTCCAGACGGCTACCCATCTTTTTTTTAATCGTTTTTATTATTTTAGGATAAACAGCATACATCCAACTATAACGTAACAGTTTAACATGATAAACACAAAAGGAATCTGAACACCCTTATCACCACAATATTCGGCAACGTGACAATTTCCACATGACATGTAGTCTATTAACACAGAGGACAGCCGCACAAAAGTTCAACTCTTTATACGAATACAGAAGAAAAGTAAAGTCTTTGCAATACCTGTTTTCAGGAATAACCTTATGTTCCTGCCAGTGTCCCCTCTAAGCTGACTTAGTGGGAGCTAGCTCACAGTTTTTTAGCCTTCGGCTCACACATTTTTGTCTTAGCTCGGGAAGGATGGCTCCAGAGCAAACTGATGTATGCAGCAGCCAAATCGCTGGCTCACAACTTTAATGCCAGTAGCTCAGAAAGTAGAATTTTTGCTAACAAGACTCCACAGCTTAGAGGGAGCACTGGTTCCTTCCTACCCATACGTACAGCTATCTATCTTGACCTATGAAAGATATATGTCTGGGATCTCATGTTCTTAGGATTCTGGTGGGAGGGCACTGGAGTTAGTCTCCTTATCCTTCTGCACACCACTGACCCACAGTGTCTCCTCTTCGTTGGCAGTGGATGGCACATGGTGATCTGGTAAGGCCAGTGGGCAGACTTAAGTTCTGATATTTGGCGGGGGCGGGAGGCCGGGCTTCCTTCTGGTACTAGGACAGAAGCAAGCAAGACTGACTCCATCTTCTCCTCCCCTTTTGCACTCCAAAACATGGGGAAGCCACCCATAGAAGCTCACCTGGAAGTACTCCAGTACCTGGCACTACACCAGGGCCCACTCCTGGCACCCTACCGACACCAGGGACTACACCGCCAACGCCGGGGACTGCTCCAGCACCTACCGAGGGGGGGGGAAAAAGCAGTCAATGTTCAAAGAACTAGTAGACCTGCAGGGTGCAGTTGTATGCATCGATCTATATCCATCAGGGAAAATGAAGTGTTTTGAACGCTCAAGGAAGGAAGGCTTAATATCAGGTGTTGCTGGACAACAGTCTTTAATTTAGTGGGATGGTTACAGCAAAAAGCTGGTGTCCTATTCTGGCAAAGGGAAGAAGTAGGAGTCCAGGAGGTCCCCCATTCAAATGTCCCATCTGCAGGGTGAGGGGAAGAATGGGCGAGTGGAAAGTGCTATTAAGGCACAGCTGACTTAACGTGACCCCATGGAGTTTCCAAGGCAAGAGACATTCAGAGGTGGTTTGCCATTGTCTGCCTCCATGTCACACCCCTGGTATTCCTTGGAGCCCCCCCCCCTTTCAAATACTAGCCAGGGCTGACCCTCCTTAGCTTCCAAGATCTGACAAGATTGGGCTAGACTGGGCCATCCAGGTTAGGGCGAGGATAATAATATTCAGGGGTCATTTGGGGCCGGAGTGAGGTGGAGCGATGCTCTGCCAGCCCAGGAGTGGGCATTAGGGCAGTCACGGGCCAAATCAGATTCTCTGATCTGATTGGGCCCGCTGCTGAATTGCCGCCGAAATTCGGCGGCGGCTTTAAAAGCAGCTGGAGGGGAGGGGTTTTGAGGAAGAGGCTCCAAACTTACAGGGTAGCTGCTGGAGCCTCTCCCCCAAATACCCACCAAGTTTCAAGACAATTGGACCAAGGGGTCCAATTCTACGGGCCTCCAAAGAGGTTGCCCCCATTCCCTCCATTGTTCTCTATGGTGGGAAAAAATAACGTTAACCCCTTCCCTGCTGGTGGCTTTTCCAGTAAAAGTGGCCGTTATCAGATGTCATTTTCCTGGCTTTCCATTCCTCAACAATCAAGTTGTGAGGAAAGGGTCTGGTCCCGGGACTTCAAGCTCCAGGATCTCTCAGTTTGGAAATGAAACACTGCTTTGTTCATGACACAGGGGCTCAGGTGCCCTCATTCATAAAGGTAATGAAAAAGGGTCTGCGTGCTGTGAGAAATGTCAGAAACAGACTCATTTGCAGGGAAAAGAAACAGGCTCTTGGTCCCTTCTCTCCTTTTACAGACACAGCACCTAATGAAACCTGAGCTGGAGGGGGGGGGGGCGGGATGCTCCCCTCTTACAAATTATATGGCTCCCTGCCATCCGCCTGCTTCTGAACCGAAACAGAAGTTGTGCTGGGACAATCCCAGATAATCAGTGCCACTCAAGTACAAACAGATTTCATTCTGTTTCCCAGGACAGCTCTCATCGCAAGTGATCTAAGTGCATCGCAGAAGGGGCGTAGGGGCCTTAAAGGTGAGGTGTGGGGGCTCCCATTTGCCAAGACACATACGTTTCATTTAAGAACATAAGAGAAGCCAATGGTGGATCAGGCCAATGGCCCATCCAGTCCAAAAATCTGTCACACAGTGGCCAAAAATACCAGGTGCCACTAGGAGGTCCACCTGTGGGGCCAGGGCACTAGAAGCCCTCCCGCTATTGTCACTTAGGGCCTTTCCAGACAGAGCCCCTTCCCTTCCCAAATATCACCCTTAATAAGTGCTCATAAAGACTGCCCAGCCCCTGAACAATATACCTCAACGCCAATGAGGATCCATAGCTAAGAATACCGGGTTAAAAGGGCCAAATCGGTTGCTTAGCAAAAACTGCAGCAAAAGTATGAAAAATGGCAGGGAGAAGGTTGATTCGGATGGGAGGAGGGAGAAATGCCTTTCTGCAGCTGGGTTATCAGACATACCTGGCTGTGGTCTGGGTGAAAAACAGTGGGGAGGGAGTGCCGAGAAGATGTTGTGGGGAGGGAAGGGTGATGCTCCCCTTCTCCAAAACCCTCCCAAAAAGGGCCTATAGCCATTTTTTATCTGACTGTAATAAATACATGTTTTTTGTGTGCATTTGTTTATATTTATGTTTCCTATAGAGATATCCAGTTATTTGGCCCCTTAATTTTCATTCCTGTAACCTTTTGCCTCTTAATCCAGGCTCCCCTTCTCCACCCACCACTTCCTTCCTCCAAATCCCACCCTCTCTGCTGCTGTTTTAAAGAAGTCTGGCAGAGTTCCAGATCACCAGCCAACATCTGGTTCGCTTCAGACCGCCCCCCACCCTGGATTCACAGCATAAGGCCAGCCGACTCACCACCATAAGCTGCCGCTTTGGCCGCTGCTTTAGCTGCTGCTGCTGCCGCTGGACCCACACCTGCGGGACAATCGGAGATGTTCAGAAAGCGTTGAGGACGCTCGGCCAGGACCAGCTCAGGTCCTTACAGTTCTGTGAATGGCTATTAGCAAAGGTAGCGGAACCCTCCCCCTGAGCAGCCACAGTGTCTCTCTGATACACACCCCTTCCCAGCCTTGTGGGAGCGTCCAAAAGTTTTCAGCAGGTTGCGGCTGGAGGCTAAGTGCTAGCCATCTTGGTTGCCTCCAGCAAGGCAAAGGTTGCATTCACAGGACTGAGCATCTCACCCCCCTTCCACCCGGCAAGGACATTTACCTATCCCTCCTGGAAGGACAGCGCCTCCAGGCCCCACACCTCCGGGGATGACTCCAGCCCCAGGCAGGACACCGGCTCCTGCTCCTAGGGAGAGAGAACAGAGTGAATGGCGGCCTGTCATTTTAGGCCTGGGGACGGGGCTCTGGGTTAGGGTTGCCAACCTCCAGGTGGGGCCAGGAGTCCTCCCAGAATTACAGCTTCTCTCCGTATTACAGATATCAGTTCCTCTGGAGAAAACAGCAGCTTTGGAGAGCATCACATCCCGGCTGAGCTCCTTCCCCTCCCCAAACTCCACTCCTTCCCAGGCTCGGCTCCCAATTCTCCAGGAATTTCCCAACCCAGAGCTGGCAATTCGAGGGTGGAGGAATCTTTGCAAAGGAAAGGCCAACAACAAAGGACCCTCTGGATACCAACTTACTTTCAGTATCCCATAATTCCCAGCCCTCTCATTCCCACTCCTTGATTTTGACCCTCAAATCAGCCAATATACATATATAATGGTTGGGGTATTTGAGAGGAGGAGAAGTGGCCAATCAATAACAGCCTATATAAATTCTGTGAACTTAGGCAGACCATGAGAGGGAGAACAGGAAGGGTTGCATTACTGCCTAGTTCTTGTGGCTCTTTCTTACGCGCCCAGGGAAATGCTGATCGCCACTTTGAGGTCAGGAAACGAATTTTCTCCAGGCCAGTTTGGCTGGAGATCCTGGAGGATTTTTTTTTGTCATCTTCTGGGCATGGAACAGCAGTCACTGGGGGTATGAAGGGGGAGGTATTTGTGAATTTCCTGCATTGTGCTGGGGGCTGGACTAGATGACCCTGGAGGTCCCTTCCAATGCTATGATTCTATGATTCTAGGAAATAAATAAAAGCTCTATAATTACATTGCAAAACAAAAATTAGGAAGGGCAAATTTGGGATATTTGGGAACCCCCGTGGAAAGGACTGCAACCTCTTCCCCAAAAAAATCTGTGTAGTCCCCTCAAAGAAACCCGGAGAGAGAGCAGGTGGCATGGGTTACCCTAGGCTGGCCTGCTTCTGCATATTCTACTGCACTTGCCATTTCTTTCGTTTCTGATTTTCCCCTCCACCAGTTCACGGAGAACCATGAAAAATGAGGGCCTCTTCTGCATTCCTCCAGTAACAGCAGCTGTGCTGATAGAGCAGGGCCTTTTTGTGGTGGCACCGCAAAATGTTCACCCACACAGACTTACCAGGCCTTATCCCTTTGGATATTCAAGGGGAACACATTAACTTTTGGTTCACACGGGCTTCTAATCAAGATTTTTAACTGAGACGCTCAAGATGAGCGGGATTACAGATGGCTAAAATCTGTAGGCAACAACCCGGCCTCTTGGGCGTTCCCAGCGGTTCCCCTGGCAAGTTACTCACCGTATTTTGCAGCGGCTTTTGCAGCAGCTGCCTGTGCTCCTACACCTGCCAGAGAAACAGAAATAGCCTCAGAGGCGGGGGTTCCTTGCTCACATGTGTGACTCATTTCATTTAATATTTTTGTATACAGCTTTCGTTCTCTGCTGGTTGCTGTCACTTTGGTAAGGCTGCTTGGCTTTGATATACAAATAATGTTGAAAAATGAATACTTTTTTTTGAGGGGGGGGGGAATTAGTATGAGAAAACGATGCGGGAGTAAAGATCCAGGGCTTCTGCAGGCAGAAGGGAGAAGCAAGATCAGAAGGCTGGGTTTGGGGGTCTAAATGTCAAAAATGCGCTATTTGAATATCATCCCTAGTTGAGTTGCTGTGGACACACTTCCCTCCCTTTCCCTGACCTCCATTCCAAGGAAGTGTACAGTTCCAGCCCTTCTCACCAGGAATCCCATTCTAAATTGGGCCTGTCTACATGTTACGTGGTTTCTGGGTCCATTCCAGGTCTTGTCAAACCAGACGTGCACTGGGGATTCCATGGTGAAGCTTAACTCTCAGACCCGTGAGAGCCCGATCCAGTTTGAAACAGTGGAATGAAGAAAGAAAGGGCTGGAAGTACACACTAAGTTTCCCTAGCCAAGCAAATAGCAGCTCCACTGGGCTGTTACAAGAAGAGAAAATGACTCACGTTCCCTCTCTCTGCATGCCATAGTCCTGATCTGAATTGGGCCCCCCAAAGGCCTGACAGCATGGAGCCCTCAGCACACATCTGCTTCGACGGGACCCAGGGTGGACTCAGAAACACTGTAATGTGCAGCTGAGCCCTTAATGACAACCAGTGGTCTAAAACCCCCGAAAATAAACCAAAAAGAACAAAGTGATCTTCCTGGCCTACACATTCCCCCAAACCCAGCTAACTCCAGAAGTAAAGTCGTCCATCATTTGCCACAAAAAGGTCTTTCAACAGCTATTAGTCAACCTGGGGAAACAGAACCTCCATATTCAGGAGCAGTATATCTATGAACACCAGTTGCTGGAGGGAAACAGCTGGGGAAGGGCTATTTATTTCATATTCTCCTGTTGAACTTCACGGAAACATCTGAGTGGCCACTGTGAGAAACAAGATCCTGGACTAGCTGGATCTTTGGCCTGATCTAGCAGGGTTCTTCTGATGTTCTGACATCCCCCAGCATCTGGTACTCAATGGCAGACTGACTTTGAGCATATCCAGATGCCAAATGCATGTGATTTTGTGTGTGTGGAGAGCAGTAGAGAGACAGCCAGGGGACAAGGATTAAGAAGGGGACCCCTTTCACCCCAAAGATGTTGCAACTTACCAGTGCCTGTGGGGTAGCCAGCCTTCCCTCCGGCTGCACCGAGCACTCCACGAGCTCCATTACCTGCAAACACAAACAGGAAGGCGGTCGGCATGACTTTTGGCCACTTGAAGCAAATCTGAGGGGCTCTTCCTGAAGCACGGCTTTTATAAGAGAAACACTGGAACTGTGTTTTTGAACGTGACTGTAATTCATGCACAAAATGTACAGTGCACATCACCACTCTTACTGACAACTTCACACGCCTTGTCAAGAAAGGGCTCCCCACATTCAGGAAGGGTTTCTTTTCTTTTGGAAACATTAGTGTTCACAAGAGTTAGGGCTGCCAGGTCCCCCGGGAGGGCGGAGGTTCCCCCATTAAAAAGGCCTCCAATCCACTGGTCCAGAACTGGCCGGCAGGGGGAACCCCACCCCCAAAGTGGCTAGATTGGGCCGACGTGCCCAGCGTGATGACGTCGCCTGGAAGTGATGTCATCACGCTGGGCATGTCACCGGACGACGCTCTAGCAATCACCCTGAAAACTCTGTGGTACCTGGAAAGGGGCCACCGCTCCCCCACTGCAAATAGTAAGTCTCTTGGCAACCCTAACAAGAGTTGTCAGTTCTGGGTTGGGGAAAAACCTGGAGATTTCAGGGGTGGAGCCAGAGAAGGGTGGGGTTTTGGGGAAGGGAGGGACTTCAATGGGGTATTAATGCCATAGAGTCCACCCTCCAAAGCAGCCATTTTCTCCAGGTGAACTGCTCTCTGTTGTCTGGAGATCAGCTGTAATCCCAGGAGAGCTCCAGTCACCCCCTGGAGGTTGGCAATCCTAGCACTGAGCACTCTGGTGACAGCAGCAGCAGTGGAGTCTGCAGGGACTCTTTGGGCAGGGGGAAAAGAAATGGACATGCCGGATCCAAGCCTGGCATCCTGGAGGAGCCTGAAACGCCCAGTTTGCTTTCCACACCATCCTCAGTCACTTTTTACATCGTCGTGCAACTTTGGCGTAACTTAAATTTTTGAACTGTGCAAATGTTATTTTGGAAGCTGCACAGTTTTTCCTGGAACTACACATTCCTCCCCCCCCAAGAATTGCATTTAGAAAGAAAAAAAAGCAATCCAGGGGAAACGTAGGTTGGATGTTGAGGGAAGCCCAAAGGAGCTTTGCTGAGGCTGATTTGAACAGCCCTGGTCTGCAGGCGTGCAGTGGGGTACAGCTGTAGACCCCCCCTGTGGAGGCACACAGAGAAGCGGGCACCAGCGGCCTAAAGTTTAAACTGCTTTACTCCTGCTTTCCCAACCAAGACTGCAGTTCTAAGAAGGGGGGGAGAGTCTCTTAACTGGGGATTCTCAGGCCTTGGCGCGTGGCCTACCATTCTCACGATTCTCAGAAGGAGGGCCCTGGCCATTAAACTGATTTCAAACTGGGTCAAAGGCATAGGATAGATGGGCCCACCAAGCCGACTTTCCTGGCTGAGAGGAAGTGGCCTGTCCAAGACTCCCCGGTCTGCTCTCTTTGCCCACTCCTGTCCAGAGCTGTTCTGCTGGGCTTCCAATGTCCTCCCTTTCACTGGCCTCTCCCGCTTTCCTAAAACCTCCCTCAATGCTCCTAAAGAGCTTGGGCTCATCAGCTGGAATTTGCTCCCGGCTTTGGCACCTGGTTTGCAGCGCTCCGGGGAGGTGTGGAGGGGACTCGGGTTGGGGCAGTGGGCAAACAGTTCTGCCTTCTGGGACTCTGGGGCTGGCTGAAAGGGCCATGGGCAGGCCAAGCACAGAACTGAGACTTTTCAGGATAAAAGGCTTTGCAAAAGCTCCTTTCCAGCACACGGGATCCTAGATGCCTGAGGGTGGCTCTGGGGGACAATCTAGGGCAGGGGTCCCCAAGCTTTTTGTGGCTGTGGCCACCTTAGGGTGGTGGGCACAATTACAGAATGGAAGGAGGAGGAAGGTTGGATTGATACTCCCCTCTTCTCCTGCTTTCTTCCTTGTATTGGCCTTTGGTTTCCTTGTCAGGAGCAAATTCCAACAAGCTTTCCCCACCCCAGTTTCGAATAAGGAGGAGGAGGAGAAGAAGAAGAAGAAATTAGATTTATACCCCACCCTTCACTTGGAGTTTCAGAGCGGTTTAGTCTCCTTCCCTTCCTCTTCCCACAACAGCCCCCCTGAGGTAGGTGGGGCTGAGAGAGCTCTGAGAGAACTGCTTTTGAAAGGACAGCTCTGAGAGAACTGGGACTGACCCAAGGTCACCCAGCTGGCTCCATGTGGAGGAATGGGGAACCAAACCCAGTTCTCCAAATCAGAATCCACCGCTCTTAACCACTATACTGAACTGGAGAGGTGGAGCCAATCACAAAATGGCTGTTGCAGCAGGTGGGGCCAACCATAGAATGTCAGGGACCGAGGTTATATACAACTCTAATATCAGCTCTTCAACATTTCAGGCACAGGCACATAACAGGATTGCTTTTCATCTGAACAGCCAACCAGAAGCCCTGCTGGGAAAACGCCACACCTAGCCTGGCCCACTTTCTAAAAGCACGGAGTGGGTGCCTGGAAAGGTGGTGGTCGCCGTGGCAGCCACAGCCACCATGTTAGTGACCCCCTGATGTAGGGGATGTGAGGGCCACACCGCCTGGGTCACTCATCAAGCCCCACCTCCCTCAGGCCGCCACCCCACTGGGTCTTTGCTGCACAGCCAGAGTAAAGGACTGGGCGTATGAAGAATGAGCCAGAGTCACTCACCGCCATATGGCAATTTCCCCGTAGTGTAGGGCAGCCCATAACCACCTGGAAAGAGAATCAACATGTGAAACTGCTGTAAAAGGAGTCAGCCCATCCATTCTCCGTTACTCCTGGCCATAAGGCTGCTCTGAAGTATTTTGTCACCTCAAAACAAGCTATGATTTTGTCCCCACCCCACCCCAGTTAGTTAATAAAATACACAACATGGTTTCATGGAAAATATAACCTACACAGTGTCCTGGGACACTGTTTTATTTTTAATTTCTTTACCATTTATAAGAGCAGGTTGTCTCTGAACACAGGCTTTTGGGCGGGGTTTTCAAATACAGTTGGACAGCCAAAAAAAACCACACCCCTTTTCTCCAGAAAATAAAAACCAGCCTTCCGCTCCAGGTGTTCTCTCCCTCAACCCCTTTTTGCCA
This sequence comes from Lepidodactylus listeri, assembly GCA_029233225.1. Taxonomy (NCBI): domain Eukaryota; kingdom Metazoa; phylum Chordata; class Lepidosauria; order Squamata; family Gekkonidae; genus Lepidodactylus; species Lepidodactylus listeri. The sequence goes on along the minus strand of JARCFY010000019.1, from coordinate 30,347,324 downwards.
AATTTCAGGTCTTTAAGAAACAAAGATTTCTGTTAAAAACAAACAAACAAAAACTAACCAGAGTAGTGAGAAGGGGAAGATGATTTCACTTTTTATATAATGATTTTCATGTTTAGCTGTAAGTTTACACATGTGTGGAAGTTATTCTTTAAAAGCCCTTTCTAACCCCCAGTCCTTCCACTCCTCCACTCCTGTCCCTGGTAGCATCTGCCGTAGTCCCTGCCTCCCATTCTTATAAATGAAGCTCCCCGACACTGAATCGGACCCTTGGTCCATCAACGTCAGTATTGTCATCTTTTAATGTAATTATTGTTTTTCTACCTTCTTCTCTTTTTAATCTATATGCCAGCCATCTCGACGGCTTGTTTGCGTTTTCAAAAAAGTATAGTTTATTATATTCTATTACTTTACCTAATTATTGAGCACTGGCTCAATAATTAGGTAAAGTAAAGGTCAAGGTTTCCCTTGCTCGAAAGCCAGTCGAATACGACTCTAGCCAAAGAGCCAGTGCTGTCCAAAGACTTCTGTGTATGTAAAGTGCTGTCAAGTCACAGCTGACTTATGGTGACCCCAGTAAGGGGCTTTCAAGGCAAGTGAGAAGCAGAGGTGGTTTGCCCTGGCCTTCCTCTGCAGAGCCTTCCTTGGAGGTCTCCCTTCCAAGTACCGACTCTCCTTAACTTCTGAGATCTGATGGCACAGGGCTACACCATGCTGGCTTCCCTCCCAGGGTGACTTCTAGTATGTTTTAATTGGTTGGGGTTTTAACGAGACAGCACGCATTTGCTTTAAAATCCGCCAGCTGCCTTTGAGACAGACAAGCTGTCAATCAGCACAAAGCAAGTTCCATTTATTCTGACAAATGAGATGCACGTTTGTTTCTAATGTGTGTGACCGTCTTTTTCTGAAGAACCCCTCCCCAACAAACCATACCAGCTACAGTGACTTCGTCCCCACACGGAGGCAACTGAGCCAGAATGAGATGGTGACTCATCCACGATCACACATAGTGAGTCCATGACCAGTCAGGGGATTCGAACCCATAGCTCCCAGGTCTTAATTCTGCACTCCATCCCCCAGGCTTCCAGTGGCTCTAGTCTGCAAAACGGTGTGCAGGAGTTGCCGGTTTACTGCATCGAAGTTCTGATCGCGGAAAGAGAACCTTTTGTTCTTGTTGCTGCAGTTTTTAAAGTTTTCACTTACCAGGGAGCTTCGGTGCCTTGATGGGGTAGCCCAGAGGCAGTCCCGGCTGCTGCCCCCCAAAGCCTCCAAACCCTAGAGCGGACAAGAAGACAACCATCAGCACAAGACCCACAGGCTCCCGGCAACCCCATCCAGTCCACAGCCAGGGATGCAAACGGCAGGGTCTTTCTCCGGCTGTGGCGGAGCCGGAGGGGTGAATCTACTTTCACAGACGCCAACTCACCAGGGATTCCTGCAAAGCCACCACCTCCTGCTCCTGGAAGGGGAAGAGAAAATTAGCAGAGGCCATCTCCTGGTGCAAAGGACTAGCAGCATTTATTTATTTGGTTAGATTTGTATCCCGCCTAACCGGCATAGCCCCCAACCACCCCACTGTAGCTACGGGGCAGCATGACATTCTGAAACACGGAGGGTGAGGCCACCCCCTATAGGAGGAGAGCTGATATCACTCAGTGCCAGGCCCATAGCTTTTATGGGTCTGGGGTGAAAATTTTTCTGGAGGGGCTAGTAGGACTGCCATTATTTGCCATAATGAAGGGAGGGTGGCGCCTGCCCCTCTCCCTCCCCTCCTGTAAGATTTAAAGGGCCTTTCAGCTGATCAGCTGGAGGACCCTCTAAATCTTGCAGGAAGGGAGGGAGGGGGTGCACGCAGCCACCCCCCTGCTTCTTCTCAAAAGCATTTAAAGGGTCCCTTTAAGAGAGGATTTAAGAAGTGGGGACCCTTTAAGGTAAGGGGGCTGGTCCTTTAAGGAAGGGAGCGGAGCCCCCAATCACCCCATTGTAGCTATGGGCCAGCTCAACACCCACCAGGAAAGGAATTTAGAAGCCACAGAGAGGCTGAAGTTTTTTAGGCACCCAGAAGGCTTGTGGTGTATTTGGGGAGCATGATCCACTTTGAAATTCCCATTTTTGTTGGGGGCGGGGAAAAGAGTATAAACCGGCGACGGATCAGAAGAAAGAAACAGGCAAGCTGGCCGGCGTCACGTCGCAATACAGCCGCAGTGAAACCTCACATCCAGTTTCCCGATGCGTTCATCGGTTGGCTGCTTTGCTTCCTTCCCCGCCTGCGGGAAGAAAAATCTCCACGACGGTTCACAGCAAGCCAGTTTTGCCTCAAAATCACGGCAATTAATCACCAGCAACAATTTGTGCTGTCAAAACCCTGCTAGGCGTGTAAGGAATACTTCGCTAATCTGATACTGGAGAGACTCCAGTTAAGGCTCAAGGACAGATCATGGTATTTAAAGGGGCTGAAAGTGATTTGAGGGAGCTTTGCTATGGTTTCGGAGGTGGGTTGTGTGAGATCAGGAGGGAGAACAAGCTGTGCTGGAAAAGACGGCTCTGGTGGGAGCCCTAGCTGGCAAATCTGAGTTTGTCTCTGTCATGAAGTGACTAAGTTTGCAGCAGACAACAACTTATTCACAATGGTGGGACACAAAGAACCACAGAATTGGAAACGGCCACAAAGGCCATCTAGTCCAACCCCATGTTCGATGTCGAATCAGCCTAGAGCATCCCTGGCAAGTGTCCATCCAGTCTGCTGTAGTGTAGAGAGCCAGTCTGGTGTAGTGGTTAAGTGTGCGGACTCTAATCTGGGAGAACCGGGTTTGATTCCCCACTCCTCCACTTGCACCTGGCTGGATGACCTTGGGCAAGCCATAGCTCTGTACCAGCTGTTCCCTCAAGGACAGCTTGGGAAAGAGCTCTCTCAGCCCCACCTACCTCACAGGGTGTCTGTTGTGGGGAGGGGAAGGGAAAAGGAGTTTGTAAGCCGCTCTGAAACTCTTAAGTGAGTGAAGGGCGGGATATAAATCCAATCTCTTCTCTTCTTCTTCTTCTTCCATCCAGCTGCTGCTTGAAGACGGCCAGTGAGGGGGAGCTCATCACCTCCTAAGGCAGCTGATTCCACTGTTGCAACAACTCTCACTGTCAACAAGTTTCTCTAATATCCAGCCAGTACCTTTCCGCTCCTAATTTAAACCCATGATTGTGAGTCCTCTCCTTTGCTGCCAACAGGAACAGCTCCCTGCCCTCCTCTAAGTTACAGCTCTTCAAAGGCTTAAGAGAGCAATTATGTCCCCTCTCACAGCCTCCTCTTTGCCAGGCTGATCATTCCCAGTCCCTCAGCCTTTTCTTGTGGAGTTTGGTCTCCAGGCCCCCGGTCATCCTCATCGCTCTCTACTGCGTCAGTTCTGAAGCGAACTGCTCTAGAAAGATCTCTCCAAACTGGGGGAGAAGGCAGCAAATGAGGTTCATTGTAAGTGGTGGATTTCAGGGTGAAGAATCGTATCTTTAAATATATGTTAAACGGGTCTAAACTGGTAATGTCTGAGAATCGGGGCTCAATGAAAAAGTTACATTCTATGCTAGGTATTTACTAGGGGAAAAGACTGAAAACAAGCTTGTCAGGATTGTAGCACCTTTGTATAGATTTCCGGTGTGCTCACAACTGGAATACTGTGTACAGCTCTGGTGGCTGTATCACAGAAAGGGATCCTGTAGCTCTAGAAAGGCTGCAGAAAAGGGCACCCAAACCAATCACAGGGTTAGAGCACCTTCCTACAAGGAAAGGCTAACAAGTTTGGCCTTTTTAAAGTTGCCTTTTTTTAAAAAAAAGATGGCTATAGAGAGTGTTGTCTACTCAAAAAAGATGGCTAAAGAGAGGGGGACAAGACATTATGGATGGGATGGAAGAAGGGGACAGAAAGATGTTTGTTTTCCGTAGGACTAGAACTTATGGGCATCCAATGTAGACACGCAATAAATTCAGGGCAGAAAAAAGCAAATACTCCTTCAGTCAATAATAAAACGAAGGGAATTCACTGCCGCAGGATGTTGCGATGTCTGCTTGTTTCACCAGCTTTAAAAGGGAGCTAGATATATTCTTTGAGGATAGTCCTTCGAAGGCGACAGTTACTTGTTGGTCTGAATTCAGAGGCAGTAACCCTCCAGATACCAGTATTGGGGAGGGAGCAACAACACAGGGGAACTCTGGCCTCCGTGCCCCTGCTTGTAGGCTCTCTGGGGGCATCTGGTCAGCCATTGTATGAAACAGGATGCAGGAATAATTGGACCACTGGTCTGATTCAGCATGGCTGCTCTTATGGTTCTAATTTAAAAGGTAAACACAACCCATTTTTGCATTTAGAAAGACACACAGGTGTACCATCAGGAAGTTGGGTAGCAAACCCACATTTTTCACTGGGCAATGTGCACGACGGGCCATTTTCTAATGTATGTAGATTAAAAAAAACCCAGTCCAGTATGAGAGAAGAAGGAGAAGAAGAAGAGATTGGATTTATACCCCGCCCTCCACTCCCCAAGGGAGTCTCAGAGCGGCTTACAAACTCCTTTCCCTCCCCCTCCCCACAACAGACACCCTGTGAGGTAGGTGGGGCTGAGAGAGCTTTGACAGGAACTGTCCTTGAGGGAACAGCTAGTACAGAGCTATGGCTTGCCCAAGGTCATCCAGCCAGGTGCAAGTGGAGGAGTGGGGAATCAAACCCGGTTCTCCCAGATTAGAGTCCGTGCACTTAACCACTACACCAGACTGGCTCTCTCACCAGACTGGCTCTCTCACCAGACTGAGAAACAAGCCTCAGGGTGAGTCTCAAGACAGTCAGCCCTTCCGTCTCTTGCACGTCAGATGCAAGTGATCATCCAGAATGGGGAGAGGGAGGACACCTACCTGGGACTTTTGGCTTGACTCCGTTTCCAATCGGCACGCCTGGCAACACCCCTACACCAGGATAACGGATCCCTGCAACACAGCAGTGAAAGGAAGTTATGTCCTGACAATCTCTCCCCCCCGCACCAGATTTAGGTTTTTCAGTAAGTGTTATGTATTGACCATGCGGTCGCCATGTGCTCCAGTAATGGCGACCGCCATGTGGCCAGAGCACATGGCCAAGAAACTACCTGAGCTTCAGCCAGGTAGAACAAAGGCCAGGTGGATTCAAACCGGCCACCAATCCTGTACCTAGGTTTCTCCCAGGGAACCTATGAAATGTAAATAGACTGATAATAGCCTATCAGGCCAGTTGGGTGAGGTCAGGGGATTGTCCCTGACCAGCATAAAAGGAGGGCTCGGAGCCCTGGGTTGTATGCTTCATCCGGACCAGCAATAAAGATCTAGCTGTTTCACTGTTCCATGGACTCCTGACTCCAATACTTCTCAGTAAGTGTCCTCCCAAGTCAGACTGCTAAATTAGACATCATTCGACATGACAAGGAGGAGGAGGAGGAGGAGATTGGATTTATACCCCACCCTTCAAAGGAATCTTGGAGCACAATCTCCTTCCCTTCCTCTCTCCACAACAGACCCCCTGTGAGGTAGGTGGGGCTGAGAGAGCTCTGCGAGGACTGCTCTCGAGAGGACTGCTCTGAGAGAACTGGGACTGACCCAAGGTCACCCAGCTGCCTACATGTGAAGGAGTGGGGAATCAAACCCGGTTCTCCGGATTCTGCCACTCTTAACCACTATATCAAGCCGGTTCTCATGAGTGTCTGCTGAAACTAGACCATGTGTGTGCAACTCTCCCTTGTCTGCTGGAGACAACGGGATGGGACAAGAAAGGGGACCGCTCACCTGTGCCGGGAAGCACGCCACCAGGGAGACCTCCAGGGATCCCGACACCTGCCCAAGAAAGGAAAAGGAAGCGGTGAACTCTCATTTCACGTGAGTTGCCACTGAGGACGGGCAGCCATAGTGCTGCTACAAGTCAACTGGAAGCATCGATATTAATCCAGCCAATTCTATACTTTATCAAGGAATGACGGTGCCTTTCCTCCAGATGCAAGTGGCTGAAGGTTCGAGAACATGGAGATGTTCTACTGATTTTGACAGTCCTCAGTGATAAAGAAACCTAGGGATCTCAACAGCGGTCTTTTTGGTACCTTATTAATCTACGAGTGAAGGTCAACTTTCTGAGATTGTATGGAATGAAGTGTTGTGGCGAGGACAGTATTGGTCCTGGATACCCCAACTCACTTCTTTGTACGGAGCAACACTGTTAAACGGTGAACGCATCATTGAACGCAGAGTATTTTGGTTGCCGCTTGTGTATTCATCTGACTTTGTGGAATATAGGTAACACATTTGGAAGCTGCTGCAAGATTGTGAGGTCGTAATAATCCTGCCTGCAAAGGCAGCAAACTTTCCTCAAAAAAGGAGCCGCAGAAATAGATAACTGCAAGCCCCCTGGCTCAGCCCTCACTTGTACCTGTGTTTTCCTGCTGACTTACCGGGGATCTTCCCAGGTTTTCCAACACCTGTAAGGGAGCAAAAGAGACAGAACCATCAGTGCATAGGTTTTGTGGGGGGTTTTAACAGTTGGCCCAGCACAAAGACACCCTGCCTACAATTGGTTTTACATGGGCTTCTGAAAGCACCATTCAGCCTGTCCGTATGCTCACACCAGCAGGCTGCATGTGGAAGAGTGGGGAATCAAACCCGGTTCTAGAGTCTGTGCTCTTAACCACAACACAAAACTAGAAGTACTCCAACTGGCACCAAACTGGCCAAACAATTTGCAGCTGCCTCACCTCAGGATATGCTGATGCCCGCCCTGGATCGTCTGACTCAGTATGTGGCACCTTACTTTGGATGCCAATATGGCAGGCAAGTTTCTGGGGCACAGGGAGTTCAATGCAGCTTACCGGGTACACCAACACCTCCTGGTACAGCTCCAGGTACGCCCCCAGGTACGCCAACACCTCCAGGTATGCCTCCAGGTACGCCAACGCCTCCGGGCACGCCAACACCCCCAGGTACACCTCCAGGAACACCAACACCAGCCGCCGCTTTAAGGAAAGGCAGAACAGAGCTTGATGAGTAGATGGCAGTCCAAGTTCCCATAGCTGAGGGCAGGGTAGACGAGGCAAGGCCGAGTTCAACTTAGCCCGTGAGTCTTAAAACTGCACGTGAAAAGGTTTACTTCCAGAGTACGTGCAAGGATGAGACACCTCACAAAGAAGCCCAGCCTCTGTGCTTCTTTATGAGTCGGCGTTCCGGAATGAGTTAGTGTTCCGGATGCATCTCTTGACGGGGAGAAGGCAAGCACAGAGCAATAACTCACGCGGCGATAAAATATCCGACAGCATCTCTGAGGGTGGGTAATTCCACTGCGTCTCTGCATCAGAAGCGACTGACTGTTCCAATCGCACCCGCTGCAGAGTAGTCATGGGCACTCTCTCCCACACGTATGTACAAGCAGAGGCTAACTGAACACAGCCAGATCAGTAAGTCATGCAGAGATGTAACAGGCAAACTCCTCCGACATCAGATACCGTTGCGGTGTGTGTCTGCATTAGGACTGGCTGACTGAAGCTGGAGACCAAGCCCCATGAGGAAAAGCTGAGGGACTTTGGAATGTTTAGTCTGGAGAAGAGGAGGCGGAGGGGGGACAAGATTGCTCTCTTGCAGTATTTGAAGGGCTGTCGCTTAAGAGGAGGGCAGGGAGCTGTTCCTGTTGGTGGCAGATAGGATAGGAAAAACTTTTTGACAGTGAGCGTTGTGCAACAGTGGAATGGGCTGCCTAAGGTGGCTGGACAAACACTTGTCAGGGATGCTTGAGGCTGATCCTGCACTGAGCAGGGGATTGAACTAGATGGCCTGGATGGCCCCTTCCAACTCTGGGATTCTAGGATTCTAACCAATCGCTACTGTTGCGGAGCCAAGGTCAGATCAGAGAATCATGCAGATATATAGCTTGCAGCTTCTTCCATGGATGTGGCCTTTGGGTTTATTCAGTCCTTTAATTTTTTAATTAATGTACCTCCTGTGGCACACTGGGGCAGGTGAAGAAGAAGAAGAGATTGGATTTATACCCCGCCCTTCATTACCCAAAGGAGTCTCAGAGCGGCTTACAAACTCCTTTCCCTTCCCCTCCCCACAACAGACACCCTATGAGGTACGTGGGGCTGAGAGAGCTCTGACAGAAACTGCTCTTTCAAGAACAGCTCTGACAGAACTATGGCTTGCCCAAGGTCATCCAGCAGCTGCAAGTGGAGGAGTGGAGAATCAAACCCGGTTCTCCCAGATTAGAGTCTGCACACTTAACCACTATACCAAACTTAGTACCAGGAGTATAGAGTGGAGCTGCTGAAAAGAAAATGAATCCATCTCGGCTGTGGTTATTTCACCCTGGGAAGAGACTGTGGTGACGGCAGACAAAGATATGGTGGAGCAAGGAGGCGAGGGGCACCGTGGGTGTCAACTCACCAGCTTTGGCAGCTGCTTTATAGGCGGCGGCAACTCCCCCAGCTCCAGCACCCGGATAGACACCTCCTGGGAAAGCTCCCACTCCTGGATAGACGCCTCCTGGGGAAGAAGGAAAGGCAAGCTCCACCACCTTTCCAAGGGCCCAACTCTATGTTTCCAAAGCCTTCAGCATGCAGCATCCTTTCTCGATCTCCCCCACTCCAACCCACTCTGAACTGTCTGATGCGGCCATGGAAAGAACCAATCTCTGGCGACATTTAAAAATGTGCCACGCTCTCCCCCACAAATCACATGACATTCTGGCCTATCCTTGGCTAGAGCCTTCCCCAATCTGCAGCTGGAGCGTCTCAAGCACAGACAAGCTTACCTAGTGTTCCGACACCAGCGACCCCTCCAACACCTCCGACCCCTGCAGAGCAAGGAAAGAGTCGAAAACAAGATGAGACACAGAATCGAGGAAAGAGCCAAAAAACAGCCAAAAAGGGAGGGATCCCTGCTCTCTCTGGAAAGACGAGAGTTCCATTGAGGCCCCCCCCCCCCATCAGGTCCGCCTACATCAGGGGTGGCCAAACTGTGGCTCGGAAGCCACATGTGGCTCTTTCACACATATTGTGCAGCTCCCAGGAAGCTCCCCAGCTATTTGCTCTCTCTCTTTCTTTCTGTCTCTCTTCCTTCATCCCTCCCTCCCCCATCTGTTTGCTTTCTTTGTTTCTCTCTCGCTTTCTCTCTGCCTCTTTCATTCTTTCTTTCCACTTCCCTCTCTCAGACACATAGATATCATTCGCAAACAAATAAATATCATTGGACAAATAAAGATAATTACCAGTATCTGTTTTCCCCTCTTTGGTTTTTATTTTTGGCAGCCTCATTTATAATGCAAACAAAAAGCAAATTTGCATATTTTCCAGGAAAAACGTCTGTGTGATATTTGTTCGTGTCTTGTGGCTCTCGGACATCTGACGTTTATTCTGTGTGGCTGTTCGCATTATTCTGTGTGAGGTTTAATCTGCGTGGCTCGGGCCTGCGTATTGCAAGGGGAAGCCGGCAACCTCGACTGCAGAGGGACAGGAGCACGGAGCCTGAGGGGTGGAGTGCCAGTGAGCGGGTGCGAGGGCAGGGGACAGTACTGGACCCTGCCGGAAGCCCAGGGTTCTGGCAGCTGCCCTGCCTCAGGGTTTGCTGCTGCCAACCCTTGTACCTGCTGCTGCATGCAACTTCTTCCCCTCGCAGGGAAACTTATTTATTTGATTTTGATTCATTTACACCCCTACTTTCTCCCCAGTGGGGACCCAAAGAAAGAAGAGAGAAAGAGAGAGAGAAAGAAAGAGAGAGAGAGAAAGAAAGAAATAGCTGGCAGAGAGGGGACAGTTACTAATCCAAGCCTCAGAAATACCACTGTTCTGGGAGGATAGCTTCAGTGGTGGCTGAAGGCTTCAGAAGGCTGAACGGAGGAAGAAGGACCTTTCCAGGGGGCGGGGTCATTTTGCTGCAGCCAGGACACAAGCAGGCATTCCCCTGCAGGGGAGGCACCAACTCCCAGAGCTGCGCTCCCCCGAGCTCCTGCTCAAAATGACCCCTGTGTGTTCTTATTTACTGGAAATCGCTGAATTATTTTAACTTAGTTTAAAATTGAGATTTGTATATTATTTTGTTGTAAGCCGCCCTGAGCCCACTCCATGGAGGGGTGGCCTAGTAAGTCTAATTTAATAAATAAAATAAGTCATAGTCCTGACCTGGGTCACCCAGGCTAGCCTGATCTCATCAGAAACTGAGCAGGGTCAGCCTTGGCTAGTCTTTGGATGGGAGACCAAAGCAACCGCAAACCACCTCTGAAACGTCTCTTGCCTTAAAAAACAAGTCTAGCTCGCCACCTAGTGTTGCATAATGCTAAAACAGCTAGAACTAAAGAATGCCAGAAAATCTTAGGATCTCCTGGCTATACTACACACACTGCCTAATAATAATAATAATAATAATAATAATAATAATAATAATAATAATAATAATTTTTATTCCACAAATCATAATGAAGAGGAGGAGGGCAGTGTGGGAACAGCTACCACTTACCTGGTTTGGGTGGTTTCACTCCTGCACCAAAGCCTGGAAAGGAAATAATGGGCCAATGAGATGAGGGCGGCATGCCCAGAGGAAACCTTCTCTTCCTTCCACCCCACCAGCTTGCAACCCATTTAAAAAACGTTTTTGCCCCTTTTTTAAAATATTGCTTTCCTAGGAAATTATGCACCTGAAGAATTTTGCAGGAAAGGTTTCAAAACAAAACTTGCAAATGAGCTAAAGAACAACTAGAAGACACAACAATAAAGAATGTTGTGCTGTAAAAACCAGCAACCAAAGATAAATCAGCAGCAAAAGACTTGAAGAAGGGAAATGCCCAAAGGGCTCCAAACTCTCTGAAATGGTCCCCGAAGGTTCTCAAAGGCCTTGTGGAGGAAAGGCAAACAGTTCTGCAAACCACCAAAAGGCAGGCAAAGGGACCTTCTGTCTTCCACTCTGGGGCCCAAGTCAATTGCCAAGCCTTTTCCTCCCTGCCAGTCCTCAGCTCAGAAGGAAAGCACTTTTGAGGAGGGAAGCTACAGGCAAGGGACACTTCACTACTCCCTGTCTGCAAGTCACTTTGGTTGATAAAACTGAATCCACGACACTTTCTATGACATTCAGGTAGATATGTGTTTAAACGCACAGATCCACTGTCAGCCACATTCAGGATGTTCCCAAGGCACCCTATTTCAAAATTAAAGTTGGAGACCCTCACCCTTCATCCCCATGTGCAAAATTTCTTTTTAAAAGCATCTTAATTTGACCCATCTTCAGAACAGCTCAGCCCCCTGTGTTTCTGGGTAAGATGCTAATCTAGATAGTTGCTGATCTGATCTGGGTAAGTTGCTGATCTGATATTCAGGGGATAGAAGCAAGCCCAGGACAATGAGTCATGCAGAATCTCAGCACGCAGCTCTCTCGGAAAACACTTTTCTGCTGTGTCTGGGCCTCAGAAGGGACGGAATGATCCAACCACAACAGACTGAGATGAGGCACAATTGTCTGCCCCCAGCAGATGCTGGTTAGAGGGAGGCAAAGCCACAGCATCGTGCAGATGTGCGGCAGATCTCCTCTTTATGGGCAGGTACTCTGGGCTTATGGAAGCCTCTACATATTTTACTGACTTCATTTTTACACCTCTTTTATCCCCAATAGGTACCCAGTGTGGCTTACAACATTGTCCCCTCCTCCATTGCTCACTCAAAGTTTATCATGGTCATAAGACCAGCCACAATAGGTAGCCTCCTCCAATGTATCCCCACAACAACCTTGTGAGGTAGATTAGGCTGCGAGTATGTGACTGGCCCAGGGTCACCCAGCAAGCATCCATGGCATGAGTGCGGATTCAAATCCGGGCCTCCCAGATGCGCATCCAACATTTATAACCACTCTGCCGCACACTATCAAATGGCTTGCGGTGTGCAATTCCAATCTAAACCAGCACTGGCTCTTTAGAAGCAGCTCTCCAGGGTCTCAAGGAGATAAAATTATTTCCTCTCAACTCCTGTCTGAGCTTCCTTAAACAGAGAGGCTGGAGAATGAACCGGGGGCATTCTACGTATCAAGAAGGTGCGCGTTGGTTATAAATTCCTTCTCAATAAAAGTGGGAGGTCTGTTGCCTGGAAAGGTGCCTTCCACCAGCCTCGCCTTGCAGAAAGGAACACTTCTACGGCAGGGACTCACCTGCTCCTCCAGCTCCAGCCCCCAGGCCGCCTACCCCCAGGCCGCCTACCCCCAGGCCGCCTACTCCCAGGCCTCCGACACCGGCTCCTGCAAAGGGCAGAGGGGGAAAAAAACCTGTTAGCATCTCCACTCCAGGACAGGAGTCTCCTAAGGACATGCAACTCCAGACAACCAAATGGGTTGTTACAGATTCAGAGGAAATGCCATTAGCCATTCAGTGAAACTCAGACACAGTGTAATAAAGTGGTTAGTATATGGTTAGGGTATAAAAGACCTGGGTTCAGATCCCTGCACTACCATGAAGATCGCTAGAGGACCATGTGCCAGTCATGGCTTCTTAGCCTAAGCTACCTCACAGGGTTGTTGTAAGGATAAAAATGGGGGAAGGGTAACCTGGTGCTCCTTGAGAACATAAGAAGAGTCCTGTTGGATCAGACCAGTAGTTCATCTTGTCCAGCACTCTCACACACTGGCCAACCAATTCCTCTGGACAGCCAACAACAGGGCATAGAAGCCGAGGCCTTCCCCTGATATTGCCTCCTGGCTCTGGCATTTGGAGGCTTAGTGCTTCTCAGTGTGGAGGTTCTCCTCAGTCACTGTGGCTAGTAGCCATCGATAAGACTTATTGTCCATGAATCTATCTAATCCCCTTTCCAAGCTGTTTATTCCTGTGTCTATCACTACATCCTCTGGCAGCAAATTCCACATTTTAATCACTCACTGTATAAAGTAGTATTTCCTTTTGTCTGTCCTGACCTACTGCCCATCAGTTTCATTGGATGCCCTCGAGTTCTAGTCTTTTGGGAGAAGGAGAAACCTGGAGTCCCCCAGATCCTAGTCGGACACTCTAACCGCTATGCCACACTGGTTCTAAGCATGGTTAGCTACTTTGAGGAGTTCACAAGTGATTGGAGGAAATTCTGATTCATTTAAGGAAGGTGTTTGGGATCGTAAAAACTGTTCAGAGGCACTAGATGAGCCATGGGCATGTGAGCTTGACAACCCAATCACAGGAGTCTCTCTTTGTTGCAAAGAAACTCTGAGTTCCATTTTTTTCTTGAAAGCCTAGTGTGAAAATGGGGCAGTTCCACCACATGAAGAAGGCTGGCAACATACACGGTCTTCTCCCACCCAGTGTGGGTGGACCCTCTGCTCCCCAACTAGGCTGCGTTGCCACAGAGCCCCCAAAGCTCCAACCCCTACACCACCCTGGTATTGTTTCATTTTTGTTTTCCATTTTCCATGGTTTGCTTTCTCCATCCAGCGAGTCCCTGGAGAGACAGCACACGCGTTTAAAAATGGACTGAGCCGCTCAAGTTTCATTCCGAAATGGTTCGGAACACTGACACTTGGAATCAAGAGTTAGAAGCCAGGACTGTGGAAGCCAGCACCAAGATTCCTGAGGAGGTGGTGTCTTCGTGTGTGTGGAGGAAACTGATTCTGAGTTGCAATGAAAGAATCTGGATATTTTCAAAATTCTATAATGTGGCTGATCCAGATACTAGATCCAGATACGGTTTGGGAAATGCCAGGCTCTATTCAGGAAATCCTGGCTTTCAGGATCTGGCCCAATCCCCCCCCCCCCCCCCCAAACAACCATGCAAACATACCCATGCCATTATCTTTGAAGCGTCTGCTGTTGGTTATATTGACCCTTACCTGGGTAATAGCCTCTTCCTGGAATTCCCACTCCAGCACCAGGGACTCCTGCAAAGGAAACAAGAGTCAGAATGATTCTTAGGGTCCGAGGATGCTGCATTCAACCTCTTCCTCTCCGTGTAAACGACAAATTTATTTATTTATTTGTTTGTTTGTTTAACTTATATCCCGCCTTGTCAGTTTTACAACCGACTCAAGGCGGCTTACAACATATAAACAGATAAAAACAATTTTCCAAGTTAAAACATTAACATTAAACATTTAAACAGTACTAAAATTAATTACCACAAGATGGCGACTTCCTAGCGCTCTGGTGGGTGACTGCTAGGGCTGCCAAGTCCAACTTGGGAAATATCTGGGGACTTTGGGGGTGGAGCCAGGAGACTTTGGGGGTGGAGCCAGGAGAAAGGAAGTGACATCATTTTGTGATGTCACATCCTGTGATGTTGCTTCCACATGCTTCCACATGAACTCATGAAGTTTCCTAATACTGAATCAGGCCATTGGTCCATCAAGGTCAGTATTGACTACTCAGACTGGTAGTGGCTCTCCAGGGTCTCAGGCTGAGATCTTTAATGTCACCTATTACCTGATCCTTTTTTAGCTGAAGAGGCTGATACCTCCTGCATGTCAAGCAGATGCTCTATCACTGAGCAACGGCCCTACTGAATCCTTCCTCATCTCGGCAGAATATGAAGCACTAAGTGCTACACAAGTGCTAAATATGATTTTCATATCATAAGAACAGGAGAGAAGCCACAGTGGATCGGCCCATCCAGTACAACACTCTGTGTCACAACAGTGGCCAAAAATACCAGGTGCCCTCAGGAGGTCCAGCAGCGGGGCCAGAACTCCAGAAGCCCTCCCACTGTTGCCCCCCAAGCACCAAGAATACAGAGCATCACTTGCCCCAGACAAAGGGTTCCATTTAGACCTTGTGGCTAATAATAGCCACTGATAGACCTCTGCTGGATGGGGACAGAGAGAGAGACAGACAGACAGACAGAAAAAAAAAAGGGAGAGAGAGAAGGGAAAAAAACTGGCAGAGGCACTTACTTCCATTTAGACCTTGTGGCTATAATAGCCACTGATAGACCTCTGCTGGATGGGGACAGAGAGAGAGACAGACAGACAGACAGAAAAAAGAAAGAGGGAGAGAGAATGAAAAGAGCTGGAAGAGAAACTCACCTTGCCAGCCACATGCAAAAGCAGCTCCTTCAGTCCCTCCTTAATCTCTGGGCGGACCTCTCTTGCTGTGGAAGCTCTCTTGCTGACTTCTTAAAGGGGAAATGTCTGGTGAGGCTTTTTACTGCAGGGCAGGCTCTCTGCAGACATTTCCCTTTTAAGGCAGCCATTTTGTCCCCCCGGTGGCCAACTTTGGAAAAGCGGGAGGTAAGCACTAAAAATCGGTGTTTCCCCTGCCCTACCGGGGGACTTGGCAGCCCTAGTGACTGCAGCAGGGTGCGAACACCAGGGCCATGATGATGGTATAATTGGCTTTTCTCCCCGGCGGCGGCCCCTATTTGAAAGCCTGGTGGAAGAGCTCCGTCTTACAGGCCCTGCGGAACTGTAACAAATCCCGCAGGGCCCTGATGTTATCCGGGAGCTCATTCCACCAGTAAGGGGCCGCCACCGAGAAAGCCCTGGCCCTAGTACAAGACAACCGGGCCTCCTTTGGGCCAGGGTAAGTCAGGCGATTTTGGGTGCCCGACCTCAGTAACCTCTGGGGCCTATATGGGGAAAGGTGGTCCCTCAAGTAGGCGGGCCCCTGACCATAAAGGGCTTTAAAGGTTAAAACCAGCACCTTGAACCTGATCCGGTATGCTATAGGCAGCCAGTGCAGTTGCTGCAGCACCGGCCAGATGTGGTCCCGCAAAGAGAGACCCATCAAAAGCCTGGCCGCAGCATTCTGGTCTGCAAGAGTTTCGCTCCACTGGATCTCTTTCTCCCACTGATCTCCAAGTTGCCTGCTATTCTCCCATTGCCAGAGAACAGCCCCCATCTCTTAATCAATCCATTCAATCCCATCCATTGTGGCACCATGGGGGAATCCTATGCTTGCCAGTGCCAAGCTGGGAAATCCCTGGAAATTCGGAGGTAGAGCCTGGAGTGGACAGTCTGGGGAACAGAGGGACCAGAGCAGACTATAATGTCATAGAGTCCACCCTCCAAAGCTGCCATTTCCTCCAGGGGAAACTGATCTCTATAGCCTGGAGATGAGTTGTAATTTCAGGAGATCTTCAGGCTCCACCTGGAGCCATAGGGCCGTGGCTCAGTGGTAGAGCTTCTGCTCAGCATGCAGAAGGCCCCAGGTTCAATCCCCGGCATCTCCAGTTCAAAGGACCAGACGGCAGGGGACGTGAAAGACCCTGAGCCCCTGGAGAGCTGCTGCCGGTCTGAGTAGACAATACTGACTGCGATGGACTGAGGGTCTGAGTCAGTAGAAGGCGGCTTCATCTGTTCCCGTTAGCCAGAGGCCGGCAACCCAGAGACTTCCTAACGTGGCAAGTCACTCCCTTGATAATGGTCACAATGTGGAACGGCCGCCATGTGCTCAGATTAAGCATCATGTTTAGGATTTCTACAAGGCCTGAGGACCTGAGCCCTAGTCTAGCATCCTGCTTCTAACGGAGGCCGGCCAGATGCTTACTGGGAGGAGAATATAAACGCCTCAGCGCTGGAAAAGGTCAAAAATCCATCTAGTTCCGAATCCTGTTTCCCACAGAAGACAGCCAGATTTTTATGTCTCCAAAGCCCTGCGTCTGTGTTATCTCTGTGACCCCTTGTGAGGCAAGTCAATATGATTATCTCCCTATTTGGTCACGGGGGCATTCGAAGTGGTGTGTCTTGGGCCACTGAAGCGAGCTCACCACCAAAGGCCAGACTGGAACCAAGGGCTTTCTGGGCCACAGCCCATCCTCTAAGCCATGAGGTTATACCAGCAAAGCAAAACAGAGCAGACACAGAGTGGTCATCTGGACACCCACAGGGAGTGTCAGCAACTTGCTTGCGCACCAGTGTTGCTGACAGGCTGCTGCCTCTCTCTGGTGGGATTCTGGCCGAGAGTCAAGCAAATATAGAGCTAGTCCTTTCCCCCACATTTCTCTCCCTCCTGTACTTTATTTTGCCTCTTCCTTTCAAAATAAACACTTCTGTTTAAGTGTAATGTATTTTGCCTAGGGAATTTGAACGGTATTGGCCTCCCTCGACAGAGAGGCTGACTGGCCTGTTTGATTTTCACGCTCCAGATGGAGCCTGGGTGTCCAAACAGTGTGAGGAAGGGGAGGCTAAAGGACTCATGCCCGGGAGGAAACCCCTAGACAAGAAAGCATGGCTGGCCTAAGCCCCAACCTGGATCTCATCTTCCAAGGAAAGCTTAACCTGAATTAAGATCAGGAGTTCTAACGCTAGGCTCAGTTCTAATGTTAGGCTCAGAACTGAGGTGTGATGAGCATGACAAGAGTGCCACTGAGTATACACAGAGTGCTTTTCCTCATCACAGCCTGATCACAACTAACCCCCCTCCATCAGCCATTAGGAAAGACGTCTTTCAGGTGAAGATGTGGCTCTCAGAGATGTCAGAGCTGGTGTAGCTCAGTCAGGAAATGAAATGTGATTTCTGGACTTGCCAGGGTGTAAAGGAAGGGCTCGGCATCACCAACAGACTCCCCCTGAACCCAAATCTCAGGCTGCCTCTTGATGCCCATTCACACATTGCAGGGTACATCTCACAGGGTATGTAGGTTGGGTTTGGGTTCCCACCATGTGAGTCAGATGTGAGCTGCAGGTTCTCTTCAGTACTCTCAGTAGACCATACGCTGAACATGAGTCAGCAGTGTGATGTGGTAGCTAAAAAGGCAAATGTGATTTTGGGCTGTATCAACAGAAGTATAGCGTCCAGACCATGCAAAGTGATGGTATCACTTTGCTCTGGTTAGACCTCACCTAGAGTATTGTGTTCAGTTTGGGGCACCACAATTTAAAGAAGGATATAGACAACCTGGAGCGTGTCCAGAGGAGGGCAACAAAGATGGTGGCCTGGAGACCAAGTCCTATGAGGAAAGGCTGAAGGAGCTGGGGATGTTTAGCCTACAGAGGAGACGACTGGGTGTTGATATAATAACCATCTTCAAGTACTTGAAGGGCAGTCCTATAGAGGATGGAGTGGAGTTCTTTTCTGTTGCCCCAGAAGGTCGGACCAGAACCAACGGGTTAAAATTAAATCAGAAGAGTTTTGGGCTAAGGATTAGGAAGAACTTCCTGACAGTTAGAGCAGTTCCTCAGTGGAACAGGCTTCCTCGGAAGGTGGTGGGCTCTCTTTCTTTGGGGGTTTTTAAACAGAGGCTGGATGGCCATCTGACAGCAGTGCTGATTCTGTGGACTCAGGCAGTTCGCAAAAGGGAGGGCAGGAAGGGTTGCATCAGTGCTTAGTTCTCGTGGCCCTTTCTTAAACACCCAGGGAAATGCTGATTACTACTTTGGGGTCAGGAAGCAGTTTTCTTCAGGCACGTCTGGCCAGGGATCCTGGAGGTTTTTTGCCATCTTCTGGGTATGGAGCAGGGTCAGTGAGGGTTTGGAGGGGGAGGTATTTGTGAATTTCTTGCCTTGTGCAAGGAGTTGAACTAGATGATCCTGGATGCCCCTCCCAACTCCATGATTCTATGAATTCCCATATGTGTGGTGTTCTGCTATGGATCAGGGCCATGGCACATGTGGAAAAGGGATTTCAGCTTGCCCTCTCCATTCTGAAAATAGTCCATAGGGTGTACTATTTGGCTTTTGGAGGAAACCTGCCTGTACCCCAGGAACATATGGGTCTCCCCAACAGTGCCCGTTGGGCTGTTTTGGGTTGGGAAAACAGTATAAGGGGAAAGGCTGTATTGGAATAAGCAATGTCTGGTGTACAAAAGAGGAAAAGAACCACCCTGCGGGGCGGGGGGGGGGGGGAGGCAGCAAGAGGAATGGACAGTTAGATAGGATAAGTGGGGTCAACCGCTTTTCCCCTGATAAGTGTTATTTCTTGTTTCTCTCCAGACTGCTGCTTTTAGGGCAATATCCTGCTCGTTCTTGGAAGTTGCACACTCACCACTCTCTCTCTCTCCCCCAGTTGTGATGTAGCTGGGAACCTATCTCTACCTCTGCTCTTTACTATCAAGTATGTTAGTTCTTGGATTAAGGTTTTTCTGCACTTTAATCAGGTCATGCAGCTCTGTTGTGCAGTCACTCAGACAACAGGCTGAAGCTTGTTCTCTGCGCCTGCCACAATCCTCATCTACATCAGGCGTTGCATGCACAAGAACTCACATCTTCATGACGCATGGTGGGGATCCCAGACCCAACCTGTGCACTCCATAATTTCTGAAACCCCTCCAGCACCTAGGGTTACCAAGCTCCAGCTAGTAGCTGGAGAGCTCCCAGAATGACAAGTGATCTCCAGTCTACAGAGATCTCTTCCCCTGGAAGAAGGTTGCTGGCGCTTAAAATCAAAAAGGTGGCAGAGCAGTTTTTAAATTGAATATTGGGGGGAAGTGTACAGGGAGATGAAAAATCTCTGGTTTGGGATGGTTCATCTCAAAGAGATGAAGGGGTAGCTGTTACTTTCCTACGAGGAAATGGATTAGAATTGTCCACTGAGATGGTGGCTAATGATAGGGACTGTCTGGCAAGGTCTCAAGGCAGCAAGAGGAAGGTTGTGGGCTTAACACATATGGGAAACTATGGATGTTTATATACTAATGCTAGAAGTGTCCGAGGTAAAATCGGGGAGTTGGAATGCTTGGTGTTGGGGGAAAACATAGACATTGTGGGTATTTCAGAAACTTGGTGGGATGAGGAAAATCAGTGGGATATGGTGATTCCTGGTTATAAATTATTTCAGAAGGATGGGGGGGAAGTTGGAGGTGGGGTGGCTCTATATGTCACAGAGGGTGTACAGTCCAGTAAGACTGAGAGGGAAGGAGAATTGGATTCGCTTCTGGAAATGCTGTGGGTTGAATTGGTGGGCCCAAAAGGAAGTTTAACATTGGAAGTTTGTTATCACCCACCAGATCAAAAGATAGAGGTGGATTATAAAATGATGAATGAATTAAAGCTAGCAGCTAGACGAAATAACTGTGTTGTAATAGGTGACTTTAACTACCCACACATTGACTGGGTCAATATGTGTTCAAGTCTGGGAAAAGAGATTGAGTTTCTAGACACTCTCAATGACTGTGCTATGGAGCAGATGGTCACGGAACCCACCAGGGAAGAGGCGATCCTGGATTTGGTCTTAAGTAACGCCCAAGACCTGGTGAGAGATGTTAAAGTGATTGCTTGGGAACTGTGACCATAACGTTATTGAGTTCAACATTTGTATAAATAGAGAGTTGCCTAAGAACACTGACACAACCACTTTTAACTTTAAAAGGGGTAACTTCTCTGATGTAAGGGACATGTGAGGAGAAAACTGAAAGGAAAAGTAAAAAGGGTCAAAACCACTGGGGAAGCTTGGAGACTATTTAAAATTACAGTCCTAGAGGCTCAGAGAAAATATATATTGCGGGTTAGGAAAGGCACAAATAGGTATAGAAAAAAGCCTGCATGGTTAACAAACAAAGTAATGGAAGCTGTAAAAGGTAAGAAGGATTCCTTTAAGCAGTGGAAAGCTAGTCTCAGTGATGATAAAAGGGAACACCGGCTGTGGCAAATAAAATGCAAGTCTGTGATCAGGCAGGCAAAAAGGGAATATGAGGAGCATATCGCAAAAAAAATAAAGACCAACAATAAAACTTTCTTCAAACACATTAGAAGTAGGAAACCAGCCAGGGAAGCAGTGAGGCCCTTGGATGACCAAGGGGTGAAAGGTGTACTGAAGGATGACAGGGAAATGGCTGAGAAGCTGAATGCATTTTTTGCCTCTGTCCAGTGTTGGACTGGATGGGCCACTGGCCTGATCCAACATTGATCTCATGTTCTTAAGAAATGGCAGCTTTGGAGGGTGGACTCTATGGAATCATATCCCCCTCTGAGTTCCCTCCCTTCCCCGAATTCTGCCTTCCCCAGGCTCCGCCCCCAAATACCCAGGAATTTCCCACGTCAGAACTGGCAACCCTCCCAGCACCGCACAGATCGGCGCCGCTTGCATATTCTTATGTGTGAATGCAAAGTGCCATCAAGTCGCAGCCGGCTTCCTGGCAACCCCAGCAAGAGGCTTTCAAGGCAAGCGAGAAGCAGAGATGGTTTGCCTTTCTCCGCAAAGTCTTCCCTGGTGGTCTCTCTTCCCAGGACTGACCGCTTCTGAGATCTGATGAGATTGGGCTGTTCCATGCCGCCTTCCCTCTGCACATCCCTAGAGCATCCCTGTCTCCCCCCCCCCCCCCCCCCGCAAAGATCTCTGTTTAGGCATTCTTTCCCCCTGTCTCTTCCTTTAATATTACACAAGTCTCCAGGCTTCGTTCATGCCAGCTGCCTTCCTGGCTGGGTTTCCAAACCAAATGTGTGAGTAAACTGAACTAAGAGTTTCCAAATTAAGAGTCCATAGGTTTTGAACTTGTTCTACTAGCCATCTATTATTTGGAACTTCTTCCCCTTCCCTCCCTGCCCCAGTCCCATGCAAAGGGCATCGCTGCCTTTTCACCAGGCTTCTGCAAGAGGAGCAAGCAGCCTCTTGGTGTAACAGCCTAGTGGGAAGAGATAGACTCCCACACTTCACTCTCCCCAGGTTCATAGAGAACTGCGGAGAGCTTGCAGGAAAGGAGAGCTGTTTCCTCAGCTATTTCCTCTCCTCCACTGTTCTGCAGTTCATGGGGAACTTAAGAGAGGGCATTTTTGTGCTTGGCATGAGGCAGGTGGGGGGGAGGGGGAAATCAGGGCGGTGGCTGCAGCATATTTAAATGCATGTGCACTAAAGCTGCATTGTCCCATTCCATCAAGATTCCATACCTAAAGCTCCAAGAAAGAAACCCACCCCCTGTCCCAGTTCGCACGAGGTTCCCCCCGCCGAACACTTCTGAGCAGTTAGCATGGCTTGTGAGTGCTTTGTGACATCACAGCACAGGGGCTGGTTCCAGATTTTGAGAAGGTGCCCAGGGCCCACTCCTCTCATAGAAATCATAAGAGTTGAAAGGGACCTCCAGGGTCATCTAGTCCAACCCCATTCATAATGCGGGAAATTTACAAATACCTCCTCTGCCTTCTGTCAGCTGCCCCTGCAAATGCCTCCCTTCCCACCTGCAGACTCACCTGCCTACACATCACTCCCCCAGCCCTTCACGAGCCCTCTCACTCCCTTCACTCACAGATACCTGCAGCATCCATGTGCCTGTTCCCTGATTATGATGGGCAGTGCCGGAGCACGGATGGCAGAGTGCTTGCAAGCAAGAGGGTAAGGGATGGGCAGGCGAGCAGCAGGGGAGGTAAGAACATAATAACACAAGAGAAGCCATAGTGGATCAGGCCAATGGCCCATCCAGTCCAAGACTCTGTGTCACACAGTGGCCAAAGCCTAGCTGCCATCAGGAGGTCCACCAGCAGGGCCAGAACTCCAGAAGCCCTCCCACTGTTGCCCCCCAAGCACCAAAAATGCAGAGCATCACTGCCCCAGACATAGTATTCCATCTGTACCTTGTGGCTAAAAGCCACGGATGGACCTCTGCTCCGTATGTTTATCCAATTGCTTCTTGCAGTGGGGTCTATGGTTGTAGCCACTACCACTTCCTGTGGCAGTGAATTCCACGTGTTGTTGATGATGATGAAGAAGCAGACGCAGAAGCAGACGCAGCAGCAGCAGAAGCAGCAGAAGAAAAAGCAGAAGCAGCAGCAGCAGCAGCAGCAGAAGAAGCAGAAGAGTTGGTTTATACCCCACCCTTCACTACCTGAAGGAGTCTTGGAGCAGCTTACAACCGCTTCCCTTCCACTCCCCACAACAGACCCCTGTGAGGTTGGTGGGGCTGAGAGAACTGTGACTCAAACCAGTTCACCCAGCTGGCTTCATGTGGAGGGCTGGGGAATCAAACCCGGTTCTCCAGGTTAGAGTCTGCCGCTCTTAACCACTACAACACACTAGCAGTGGGCCCCACTAGAGGCTCTGGGCCCCAGCAGCTGCCCTACCTCATGGAATGCTGGCATCGGCCCTATCACGGCAGCTGGGCCAATAGCTGGGAGGAGAGTCTTGCAAGCCCGTGGCAGGCAAGCGATAGCCTGCTTTCAGCCTCTTGCTACGGATTTGAGCAGGAGAATGCCCACCGCATACACTGCACGGCAATAACAGCCACCAATGCCTCCCAGCGGTTCCTCCCCCCCCCCAATATCTCACTAAGCATGATGTGCAGATTAAGTGTTACCACCTGAAATTTTGCTAATGGCCAAACGGTAGAGAATGCTGCAAGAAACAGCCGGAAATGAAGAGCAACAAGCAGCCAATCCACACAATGGTGAAACTGGCCAGTTGGTATTTTCTTAAACCAGCTCCCCCCCTCAGGGAGGGACTAGAACTCTTCTAAACCCTGCTTAATAGCTGGGTGGATGGCAGCCAAAGTTAAATCAACAAAAGCCAGAGTCCCATGTGCGCCAGGGTGGATTGAGAAACCAAGCCGCTTGGTCGAGGGAAGCGGATTGAGAAAAACAATGAAAAGTCTGTAGAAATAAACACACGTGCGGCACAGAGTTGCCGGGGGGGGGGGGAAATCACAGGCTCTCAGGCTGGAGGTGACCCGGAGGTCATCCAATCTGACCCCCACCCCTCAGCCTGCACGGTTCAAGGCACGGTGGGCCATAAGTGAAAGGCAGGAGCCGACAAAGTGCATCGTCCCGAAGTGTCGGTCAGAGTGGCGGAATGACCGAGAGGCCTCTGGCATTTGCTCGGCCACTTGCACAACGCTGCTGGAGAAGAGATGACTCTACAGACCTCCTCTTGAAGAATGAGTCATCTTTATCCAGCGCTTTCCCCCTGAAACTGAAAACCTGATTTTTGCTCTGCAAGGCCAAAAGGGGCACAACGGTTCTGACCGCACTTCCTTTGCATGGCTTGCGGATGGACTCCCCGCTCCACAAAGACTAATTTGAAAACCTTTCCGAACCATCCTTAGCACAGAATGTGCTTTTTCACTGTTGCTGCACAGCGAATCAATGTTTGCATGGAGACCTCCACCATACCTCCGAGATCTCTTCCTTGGTCAGTCATTGTTAGGTCAGACCCCATCAAGATCAGGGTACATGTGCCCCAACCTGGATAGCCCAGTCTAGACCGATCCCATCAGATCTCGGAAGCTAGGCAGGGTTGGCCCTGGCTAGTATTTGGTTGGGGACCTCCAAGGAATACCAAGGCCAGGACGTAGAGGCAGGCATATCAAGCCACTTCTCTGAACATCCTCCATGCCCCAGTAGGAGTCGCCAGTGGTCGCCATGACTTCCAGGCACGTGCGCACACACACACATACAAATGCACCCCCCCCAAAAAAAAAGATCAGGGTAACTTGGGTAAGTATAATCAGGACTCCGCCCACCGCAACACAAACTGCTTTACATTGGCTTACACTGGGCCTCTATTGACATGTTACAGCCCGCTCACGCAATCTGTAGAAGTCCTCTTGGAGCTCTTTGGAACTCACACTGATTCCCACCCACCCTAAATCATCCAGTGTCATCTGCTAACTTGGCCTTTTCACCGCTCACTCTTCTGTTCTAGATTATTACTGAACAAATGTAGTCGCACCACTTCTGATACGGATCCCTGGAGAACCCCACCATTTGCACCCTTGTATTGTAGGAACTACCCATTTAGTCCTAGAAAAAGTTGTGCTGCCATATTGGTACACCCAAATTCCAAAACAAGAACGAAATCTGTGTAATACCTTTTATTCGGTACATAAGTACCATCGAGTCACAGCCGACTTACAGTGACCCCAGCAAGGGGCTTCCTAGGCAAATGAGAAGCAGAGGTGGCTCCGCCATTACCTCCCTCTAGAGAGTCTTCCTTCGGGGTCTCCTTGCCAAGTACCTACCCTGTTTAGCTTCCACAGACTGTACCATGGTGCCTTCCTGCTCTTAATACCTTTTATTAGGGCCAACCTAACTGACATAAAACATTCTGCAAACTTTCGGGCTCACCAGAGCTCTTCATCAGGCTGGATGGAAAGTTTAAATTTTCACTCTTGCTTTTGCATTTCATCCACCCTCTACTTGTTTAACTCATCCAAACCAGTTTAACCAATATGGCAGCTGCAGTGGCTCAAGTGGTTAAGAAGCTGAGCTGCAGACTGGAAGGTCGGTAGTTCAGCAGTTCAAGACCCGAGTGCTGCATGACGGAGTGAGCCCGTCTCTGGACCCAGCTCCTGCCAACCTAGCAGTTCGAAAGCAAGAAACTGCAAGTAGATAAATAGGTATCGCTTCAGTGGGAAGGTAACAGCATTCCGTGCGCCTTGGCGTCTAGTCATGCCGGCCACATGACTACGGAGACGTCTTTGGACAGCACTGGCTCTTCAGCTTGGAAACGGAGATGAGCACTGCCCCCTAGAGTCAGATTCGACTGGCTTTCGAGCAAGGGAAACCTTTACCTTTACCTTACTCTATGAAACAACTCATTTTCTTACCCCGTGAGTTCTAACTTTACTCAAGAGCCTTTGATTACTTAATAGAGGGTTGTGCCTCAGTGGCAAAGCACCAGCTTTGCACATGGTCTCCGGCATCTCCTGTTAAATGGTTCTCAGGGGTTGGGACAGATCTGTCCTTGCCTGAGACCTTGGAGAGCCACTATCACTGAGCTGGATGAACCAACAGTCTAATGCAGTGAAGGGCATCCTCATTTGTTCACACTGAAACCACCACCCCCCACATTGGGTGGAGGCTAAATTAAAGGAAGCCTGGCCTGAACAGTGACTCATGCAGCAACACAACGGGCAGCCTCCTCTCTGAGCGAGTACCGGGCCAGGGTTACCAAACCTCTTGAAAGTGACATATGTATTGTTTATCAAAGGGCAAAGGAGCTAAGCACATGTAAAGCTGGGTGAGAGCCCTGCTGACAAGTCATGTGACCTCCTCTGCCTTTCGGGCTCAAGGAATCTCCCAGCATTCCCATCTAGCAGCCCTTTCTTATCCAACAGCCCTGCTGGAAGACTGGAGGTCCCGCCAGCCACCGTCTCCTCCCATCTGGCTTTCAGCCACTCAGGAAACCAGTGATTAGGTGTGCCACCACATCCAGCTTGCCCAGCAGATGGTGCTGAGGCTCCAAGCTGGCTGAGTAAGGCTGGAACAGCCAGTGATTAGTTGGAGCTTTATTTGCGCTTCTTCTTCTTCTTCTTTTTGCTGCTTTGTAAAAATAAAAACCTTTGTTTCCTTCCCAAAGGCCAGCCCCCCCCCCCCCCCGTTTTGGATCAGACTTCTTGTCTTGATTTTTCTTCCTCAGCCATGGAGGGTGAGGGGGTGTGTGGGATCAAACACGGCCCCAGGGTTTTGCTTGGTCCAAGTCCGCTCTGGAGCTGGCTTCTAATGCCAAGGCTCAAGACTAAACCACATGGATAAACAAGGAAGCGGGAGCGACCTTGAGCACACGCAGAGCGCTCAGCTTCGCTCAGCCTCATGTAGAACGTTGGAGCACCAGAATCAAGCCAAGAGAGCTTTTGTGTTGCACACAAAGAAGAGTATTTGCATCACCATTGAGCATTCCAGCCCTCCCCTGGGTTCTGAGATGAGGGGGGGAAAAGGTCTCTGGCTTCCAGGGAGGCTGGATTCCAGGTCGCTGTTGTCTCCAGCAATCATCCCAAGCACAGCAATTTATTTATTTCCTTCATTTATACTCTGGCTTTCTCCCCAAAAGAGTTTACATGGTTTGCCTTTTCTCCATTTTATCGTCATAACCACCCTGTAAAGTAGGTTAAGCTCAGAGTGGATGCCCAGGGTCATCCAGCAAGTTTCCAAGGGAGAGTGGGGAATTTGGTGTAGTGGTAGTGGTTAAGAGTGCGGACTCTGATCTGGGAGAACTGGGTTTGATTCCCCACTCCTCCTCATGCAGCTGCTGGTGTGACCTTGGGTCAGTCACAAGTTCTCTCAGAGCTGTTCTCTCAAGAGCAGTCCTCGAAAGAGCTCTCTCAGCCCCACCTACCTCTGAGGGTGTCTGTTGTGGGGAGGGAAAGGAGACTGTAAGCTGCTCTGACACTCTGAGTGTAGGGTGGGGTATAAATCCAGTCTCCTCCTCCTCCTCCTCATCATATGGCAATGTGTGTGGAATAGCCAGGAGATCCTAAGATTGTCTGGCAGCCAGCAGTTTTAGTTCTTTTAGCGTTATGCTCCATTAGGTGGTGAGCGAGACTTCTTTTTTAAGGCAAGAGACATTTCAGAGGTAGTTTGCCATTGTCATGTCCCTGGAATTCCTTGGAGGTCACCCATCCAAACACTAGCCAGGGCCAACCCTACTTAGTGTCCAAGATCTGACAAGATTGGGCTTGCCTGGGCTATCCAGGTCAGGGGACACTTACCCTGATCTTGATGAGGTCTCAGCTAACAATGACTGGCCAAGAAAGAGATCTTGGAGGTATGGTGGAGGTCTCCATGCAGAGTGGGGACTTGAATCTGGAGTCTCCAAGATCCTAGTCCGACACTCTAACCACTTCTCTACACTGGCAACACTCTAAAGTGTTCTTCCCCATACACTGCTCACTGTAGCCAAGAGGCGTGCACACTGGACTGGACAGCAGCCTCACAGTCCGTGGCCGAACCCACACGCTCATGTGAATGTTCCATATTCTGGGCTGGTTCACACAACCAGCCTCACCCAGCGGCAACGCTGCGCCTTGTCTGTAACAACTCATTTTGGAAACAGTATTACTGGAGGTCAAAGAGATGAGCTCTCCAGGAGCTGATCCTATAAAGCAAAGCTCTTTGCCAGGCAGTACGGGTTCTTTTGGCAAGCAAAGTGCCAGTAAGCTTTGCTGAACCTGAGCTGGGAGTTCAATCAAGTGCTCCTTGCAAGACCTCAGCAACACCGCGAGAACAACCAACAACCAAAGGACACGTTGCTAAATTCGAGCGGGTATTTATTTATTTTTCGGATTTATATTCCACCCGCCCCACATGTGGGCTCAGAGAGGACCACAGGATAAGCCACAAGTCATATGCACATGTGCAGCCCTCGCCCCAAGGATTTCAAGTTTTGCTGCCATGGTTGCCAGCCTCCAGGTGGTAGCTGGAGATCTGGGATTAAAACTGATCTCCAGGAGACAGAGATCAGTTCACCTGGCTGCTTCAGAAGGTGAACTCTATGGCATTACACCCCACTGAGATCCCTCCCCTCCCCAAACCCCACCTTCCTCAGGCTCCACCCCTCAAATTTCCCAACCTGGAGCGGGCAGCCTTGTCTGCTGCCCAGCATGGTGGCATGAAGATTCTTCCAACAAAGGTATAGAAGTAAATATTAAAGTGCTGATTGTGGGTTAAGCTGAGCTTGACTTTGGTGGGGGGGGGGAAGGGGGGGACTTCAAGATAAGGGGGAGGAGCTTATGCATTCCAGTTCAGGCTTAGGATGGCACAGGGCTTTTTTTGTAGAAAAAGCCAGCAGAAACTCATTAGCATAATAGGCCACACCCAACAGCAGAAACTTATTAGCATAATAGGCCACACCACTGACAGCACAGCTTATTAGCATATTAGGCCTCACCCCATGTTACCAGAAGAGTGGTCATCCAGCCACACCCACCTTTTGCTTCTTATTCTGTTTACCTTGTTTGTTGTCAAAACCCAGGGCTTTTTTTGCAGCAGGAATTAATTTGCATGTTAGGCCACATACCCCTAATGTAGTCAATCCAAATGAGTTTCTGCTGTTGGGTGTGGCCTATTATGCTAATGAGTTCCTGCTGGGTGTGGCCAACTCAGGAGCCAGCCGGAACTCCGTTCCTGCGCGTTCCTGCCCAAAAATAGCCCTGGGATGGCACATCTGAATGAATCAGTCTTCTGCCATATCCCCTGGACTTTTGCAGAACTGGGGTGGGGGGTTGGAAATAAGACTGACCTCTTCCCTTTGGGACCAACATTCCCTGGGCCTGACCCCAGCAAACATGGACTAGAAGGCAGCCAAACTCCCCACCCCGGCCTCCTCTAGTTTGGCTACTAGAATTGTTTTCAAACCCAAAGGGGGAAACTTGAAGACTTTGTTCATTGGGATTAAGGGGCCGCAGCTAGACATATCAAACAATGCAAGGATCGCTGGTTGCATTTGTATCAGTGCCACATTCTCAAAGTATGCAGAGAGCATAAACATTAAACTTTTCGCGGCCTAAGTGCACAGAAAGAGCGCTCAGCAGCATCTGCTCGGAAGCCTACCCAGTCCCGCATCCTGTCTCCAGCAGCAGCCAGAAGCCTGATCCTGGGAGACTCGCGAACAGGGCAGGAAGGCAACAGCTTCGTCTTTTTGTTTGTGCATAAGAGCTGGGGCCCGGGATAGCT
Source organism: Lepidodactylus listeri (assembly GCA_029233225.1). Lineage (NCBI taxonomy): Eukaryota > Metazoa > Chordata > Lepidosauria > Squamata > Gekkonidae > Lepidodactylus > Lepidodactylus listeri. The sequence goes on along the minus strand of JARCFY010000019.1, from coordinate 30,318,088 downwards.
TGCTTCTGGACATGGAGGATCCATTTAGCTATCATGGCTAATGGCTATCAAACACAAATCCTGAGTTTGACTGATCCCTTTTTAAAAGCCCTCAGAGGCCTGATCTATACATGCAGTGGCAGACCCCTGAAGGGGTAAAGCGGCATACACCAGCTGGGGAGAGTCAGTGCCAGATCAGGATCTAGGAGAGCCAGATTTGAATCCCTGTTCAGCTACAGAAGCTCACTTATTTTATTTATTTATTTATTTATTTAATTCGGTTTCTAGGCCGCTCTCCCCGCATAGCAGGCTCAGAGCGGCTTACATAATTAGGTGAACATCGTTCACAATAAAACAGTTAAAACCAGTTAAAACATTACAACATTTGCATTTACATAAAACATATCCTAATACAAATATTAAAGTGCTCAGTGCCGTCTGATGGCGCACCAGATGGCGTTGCTTACAACTAGCTATTGGTAGCATACAGGGTCCTCAGCGACCAGATGGTACAGTTATGTTGCGCATTAGTGGTCACAGAGTGACCAGGGGGGACAAAACGAGGGCGGCGGCCCCTATCCAAATGCCTGCCGGAAGAGCTCCGTCTTGCAGGCCCTGCGGAACTGCATCAGGTCCCGCAGGGCCCTGATCTCTTCCGGGAGCTTGTTCCACCAGCTAGGGGCCGCCACCGAAAAGGCCCTTCCCCTGGTGGCAGTGAGCTTGGCTTCTCTTAGGCCAGGTATGGCCAGGCGATGTTGGGCCCCGGACCAAAGTGCTCTCTGGGGTGTGTACGGGGAAAGGCGGTCCCTTAGGTAGGTCGGATCCAGGCCATGTAGGGCTTTAAAGGCCAATACCAGCACCTTGAAGCGAATCCGGTACGCCACTGGTAGCCAGTGCAGTGCCTCCAGCGTTGGTCGTATGTGCTCCCATCTCGAGAGACACATCAACAGCCTTGCTGCGGCGTTCTGCACCAGCTGAAGCCTCCAGATTTGCACCAAGGGCAGCCCCATGTAGAGAGCGTTACAATAGTCTAGCCTCGAGGTGACTGTTGCATGGATCACTGTGGCCAGGTCCGAGCGATCCAGGAAGGGGACCAACTGCCGCACCAGCCTCAGATGAGGCTTAAAGGGCAATCCGAGAGCAGTGGACTCCAATCTGGAGAGCTGAGTTTGAGTCCTGTCCCGCTCCTCCGCAAGAAGCCTGCTGGGCGACCTTGGGCCAGTCACCATTCTCTCAGAACTCTCTCCGCCCCACCTGCCTCACAAGGGGCCGGTTGTGGGGAGAGGAAGGGGAGGCGATTGTAAGTTGCTTTGAGACTCCTTAAGGCAAAGGAAAAGCCGGGTATAAGACCTACTCTTCTTCTTCTAAAAACACTGTCCTTAGAATAAGCCACACCCAAATAGGATTCTGAGTAGACTTGCTCTCCGGGTGACCTTGGGCCAGTCACGCTCTCTCAGCCGAACCTGCCTCGCAGGAGTGTTGTGAGGATAAAATGGAAAAGGGAGGTTAATGTTGTAACCTGCTTTGGTCCTCATTTGGGAGAAAAGTGGGGTATAAACGTCTAAATAAATATACAATATGAAATTAAAATTAGCACAGTAGCAAGAAAGAGTCCAGCCTTAACACCCTATGCTAGGTTTCTAATTACAGGGCATTATAACCCTACGTGAGCTCTGAAAAATGTAATTCCTTACCTTGAGTCTGAAGCAGTACATAGGAACATAAGAAGAGCCTGCTGGACCAGCCCAGTGGTCCATCTAGTCCACCATCCCGTTTCCCACAGTGGCCAACCAGTTGCCCTGGAGGGCCAAACAAATGCAGTATAAAGGCCGAAGCCTTCCCCTGCCTCCCAGCATTGGTATTCAGGTTTGCTGCCTCTGTAGACAGAACCAGATTCAAGACCAGTAGCACCTTAAAGTCCAACAAGATTTCCAGGGTATAAGCTTTAAAGAGTCAAAGCTCCCTTCGTCAGGCGCTACTGGACTCAGATCTTGTTCTAGCAACACAGCAGCCCACCTGGGACCTTCTATATACAGAAGCTCCTTCAGTCCCCATGGCTAGTAGCCATTGATGGACCTCTCCTCCATGAATCTGTCTAACCTCCTTCAAAAGCTATCTGTGCTCAGGGCTGCCACTACCTCCTCAAGCACTGAATCCCACAGTTTGATTACTCATTGAGTAAAAAATAATTTCCTTTGCTGTAGTGGTTAAGTGTGCGGACTCTAATCTGGGAGACCCGGGTTTGATTCCCCACTCCTCCGCTTGCAGCTGCTGGATAACCTCGGCAAGCTATAGTTCTGTCAGAGCTGTTCTCTCAAGGGCAGTTCTCTCAGAGCTCTCTCAGCCCCACTGACTTCACAGGGTGTTTGTTGGGGAGAGGGGAAGGGAAAGGAGTTTGTAAGCCGCTCTGAGACTCTGAGTGAAGGGCGGGGTATAAATCCAATCTCTTCTCTTATTCATCTCTTCTTTTGTCTCTCCTGAACCTATTTGCCAGCAGTTTCACAGGGCGCCCTTGAGTTCTAGTATTACGAGAGAGGGAGAGAAAGCTCCCAACCTCAGCATTCTGACCTCATTACTACCTCATTCTGCTGTATGTGTAGGCCAGGTTTTAGTTAATGGCCACCACCACATCCTATAATGAGGTGTTGCGTGAAAAAGCCAGCACAGCGGTTAGAGTTCTACAATTCTTACCGTGTGTGAGCGTGAGAGGGGGAACTCTCCTCATGCATTCATAATTTTATAAACCACTGTCATGTCCTCGGCTTTCCACCCCTAAACCAAAAAGCTTTAGCCTTTCCTCATAGGTTTGAGTCCTTCATTGCCCTGCGCGGTTTAAACCGGCCAAACTCTAGCTGGATGCTTTCGTTGCATGGCTCCTCACAGAGGCTGGATTCTCCTCTGCCCCCGAGAAAAGATATGCACATATTTTATATTTTATGTAAACAGGGAGTTCACCTGACAGCCATGAACAATCCATGCGAAAGCTACTTGGATGGAAGGCGGTGGGGAGGAGAGAGGGAGGAGTGGGGGAAGATATACACAGGCAAGGAATTTCCCAGCGTGAACTTCTCCTTACAACCCAGAAAGCACGTTCTGAGGGTGAGGTGCCAAAACGTCGTCGTGTTTTATTGACCCAGACTAATGCTCAGCACTTCAGATTTCATGGCATGCTTGCAGCACTGAGACCCAGGTCTCGAGGTTAGAAAGAAAGCAGCCAGGAGGGGAGTGGACACAGTACAGATAAGCCCACCCACTGTGCCTCCTAGGGGACCCAGGTCCAAATCCTCATTCATCAAAAGCCTAGCTACCCATTACCCAGCCCTTCTACTGCTGGTGTGTCTGTCCGAATACTGTCCATCAGATATGCTCTGGAACCTCCTTGCACAAAACTTAATTCCTATGTCCGCGTGGGCCTGATGTGGATCAGAACTGTAGCGCATGGAGGGGGGAAGCCTCCCCCAAGCCAATTTTCCAAGCTGAAATGGCCCCTTACAGAAGAAGAAGAAGAGACTGGATTTATACCCCACCTTTCACTACCTGAAGGGGTCTCGGAGCGGCTTACAACCTTCTTTCCCTTCCCCTCCCCACAACAGATACCCTGTGAGGTAGGTGGGACTAAAAGAGCTCTGAGACAACTGTCCTTGAGAGAACAGCTCTGAAAGAACTTGTGACTGACCCAGGTCACACCAGCAGCTGCATGTGGAGTGGGGAATCAAACCCAGTTCTCCCAGATTAGAGTCTGTGCTCTTAACCACTTACAGGGTTATTGTGATTAAACTACAATAATAGAATCTTGTAGGACATCCTGTTCTCTTGAGTAAATATAACTGTCATTAAAAGCCTGTTGATAAAACCTGGAATCAGGTAAAAAGTATAGCGATTATTACTAACAACAAGCAAATGCTTCACATACATCATTTGCAATCCTTAAAATAAAGTAGTAAATTAGGTCAGGAGCATCAATAGGAACATCATCCCTAAATTACAGGTTGGACAATCACAAGAGGATGACATGACTAAGGCCCGTATATTGAGTCCACATGTCACAAATGTGATCACAGCCAAGCAGGGAGGGGCTGTGGCTCAGTGGCAGAGCATCTGCTTGGTTCAATCCCCGGCATCTCCAGTTAAAAGGTCCAGGCAGGTCCAGGTGATGTGGAAGACCTCAGCCAGAGACCCTGGAGAGCTGCTGCCAGTCTGAATAGACAACAGTGATGCTGATGGACCTATGGTCTGATTCAGTTATAAGGCAACTTCATGTGTTCATGCATGCAGAGACAGAACAGGTATCCTCCTCTGAAAACACTTATTTCTCCATCAGGAGTAACTCTGTGATCCATCCAGGACAAAGGCATGGCAGGAGCCCCTACTCCCAGTCAAAGATCACTCAAGGAAGGCAAGGCCAGAGCAGTGACTCTTACAGAAAAACAACGAAGAACCTCCTTGATGGGCACTACAGTCTCATGCACCAGCACATGAACTGCAATTGTTGCCTTAAGCTCAGTGTCTGATGCAAACTGCACACCTTGATTCCTTTTATTGGAAACTTTACCTTGCTCAGCCCTACATTTGCTACCTGCAGGAGTGTTCTCCAGGAGAGGCCCTGAAGAGCTGTAAGCATCTGAAAAAAGCTTAAAGCATTAAATATGTGACTGTGGGAAGGAAAAAACCCAAATAGACTGGATTTTGAGCAGACGCATGTGAATGATGCCATTTCCAAAAACAGACACATACCCCGTCCTTCTGGATTATGAAGATGCATCTGTACTGGGCAAAACGAACGCACGATTCCGGGAACTGGCCAGACAGAATTAGGGGCCTCCTGTGCCGGCTCTGAGATTTATATTTATTTACGGTGAGAGTCGTAGCTTGCCTCTTGGACTAAACACAGGCCTGTTCAACAGCTTGTCCTGCAGAAATCTGGAGCCCAGTTTTGAAAGAGAGTAAGAACAGGGGCAGGCGAGAGAGCCAGGGAGCCGCCAGCAAACTTGGTCCCGAGGCTCTGTCAGCACATCGGTGGCTGGAACCCATCAGCAGCTATTGATATGGGCTGGTTAGTTGGGCACAGGTGCATTATGGGAACATCTCAAAAATAAACTGGCAGAATAGGAAGGGAGGACCCAAGGAAGGCAGAACTTCACATGCCCCAATCTTTTTTGTAATAGAATGACTGAAGGCAACAGACACCCCCCTTCCCCCTTGCACAGAAAGTATTTTTCGAACAACACGTGCTTCCAAACAACTCACTGCCACGGGATACCACAGATCATTTGAGAAGGAGACTAGATGCATTCATGGAGAACTAGAGATCTATCATTGGTCACAAACAGAACGGCTATTAGTCAGGATGGTTAAATGGAGCCTCCATGTTCAGAAGCAGTGTACCACTGAACATCAATTGTGGGGGAGCAACAAGGCAGGCAGGCTTTGCCCTCACGTCTTCGTTCCTCTGGGAGAATCTGGCGGGTTTCTGCAGGAAAACAAGACAGTGGAGTAGTGGGGGCACCTAGGATTGATCCAGCAAAGCTGCTCCCAGCTTCTCATTCGGTCACCCTGTTTCAGTGGACGCAGCAGGGGTGTTCTTCTGTGCTCGGGGGGGGGGGGGGAGCTTAATGTAATCCATAAACTCCATCTCTCAAACCCTTTTACTTTGGCCTCCCACGTGACTCTTGAAAAGCAAGGGTAAGGGGGCCGCTGCAAAAGTGTGGGAAGCTGAGCAGAAGGCAAACCATCAGCAGAGATCAAACCAGTCTGTTATGTGGTGGTGGGGAGGGAGACACATCACTCATTAGGACAAAATGAATTGTTCCCCGGGGGGGCGGGTAGAAATATACTCACTGCTCTTTCTGTGGCTCCTCAGAAAGGATCCCCCCCCAAAAAAAAAATCAGGAGGGGACAGATGTGTGCCTGCTATTTCCGAGAAAGAGTGTGCGTCCTTACAGAATAGCTATGTCCTGTTAGCCACCATTCCTGATCTCAGATGTCTGTGCACGCTTCGTTGCGGCTAGCAACCGAGAAGGGAAATGAAGCACTCTATGCATGCTCAGAGTCGCTCTTGGGAAAAACGGGACCCAAAGCTGCAAGCAGCCAACCAACTGATGAGACGAAGCCACCCCCACCCCCAGGTAACCAGGAGTGGGGGAGAGCAGAAGCCAGCTTGCATGCATCAGTGATGCAATGCCCAGAAAATGAATCAACTTTTGGAAAATGCTCCTCTTTTTCCCCGCCCTCGCCGCCCCCCCCCCCTTCCCGCCCCAAGTTTTTCCACGGCTGGGTGAAGAAAACAAACAGATGATGTGGGAATCATGGCAAAGAAATGTTTTGCTACAGACATCAGAGTTTGGGGGAACAAGGACTGGGCAAGTTTCTTTCTCTCTTTCTTTCTCTTTTTGCCAAACTTCACCCATCCCACAGGATTACAACTGAGCTGGGGAAGGATTGCTAAGCGAACACTGCTAAGAAATGTCAGTCCTCATCGTTTACAGTGTGTCTGGGGGGGGGGGGGGTCTACGCCAGAAACTAGGAAGCAAGAGCTGGTTGCGGCTGCTTATCTGAGTGAAGGGGAAGTGCTCTGGACATGCTCAGAGCCCCTCTTGCTTTGATTATTCTGCTAATCATCCAATGACAGGGCTGAGCTTTGAGGGAAAAGGAAGAATGGGCAACTGCTGCCCACACGCTCCAGACTGAGACTGCTATGGCACCTACTTAACTGTCAAAGTTTATTTTATTTATACCTCGCCTTTCCCCCCAATGGGGACCCAGAGCAGCTTGCATCATTCTCCTCTCCTTCGTTTTAACCTCATGACAATCCTGTGAGGCAGGTTAGGCTGAGAAGTGCATGACTGGCCCAAGGCCACCCAGCCAGCTTCCATGGAAGAGTGGGAATTCGAACCCCCTCCTCCAAAAAACACCAAAAACAACATTTGGGGAGCATACTATTGGTCGAGGAGGCCGACAAGAACCCTGGATACTGCCTCGGACAGAACTGCAGCTCAGGAAGGGGAACAAGCATGAATCCTGGCGTCTCCAGATTCTAACATTCTCTGATGTTAGGAAACACCCTTCTCTGCTGGAGAGCCTGGAGAACTGATGCCAGGGATCCGATTCAGAACAAGGCAACTGTTAGAGAGCCACTGCCAGGAAGGGACGATGCAGCACTTGACGGTCCAGGGATCTGAATACCAGGACAGGGCAGCTTGGGCAATTCAACCTACCAAAGCAACTCGGTCTGTTGCACAGAAGCTATACTTCTGTGCCCCCCCCCCCCAGTCCTTTACCCACCCACCCTGCTGTCCTCAGACTGACACCTCCCTCAGCTCCTGCTGCTCGAGGCTTTAGAATGGGTCAAGGAGGGGCAGACCGCTTGGCAGGACTCTGGCCTTGCGGGCTGCTTTTCGCAGCCTCCCAGGAGCTCCTTGGGGAGTCAGAGGCGCCTGCTGCTCGTGAGAGTGGTTGGCCGGGGCAGACAGGCTTGCAAGGGGGGCACTTCCACCCCCACCACCCCCACGGGGCCTAGCTGAAACCCAGCCCCAGTGCCAAGTGAGCTGCGCTTGGCCTCTCCCGATGGAGATAGAGGGAGGGCCATCTGGGCCGCCCAACAAGGAGGGCTGAGGGGAAGGCCTGGAATCTCCGATTGGGAAGATGCAATAAACTTTACCCACAAAGGCAGCAGAGCTCTTATTTTGTGTGTGTGCCAGTCAAATCACAGCCAACTTATGGCAACCCCAGCAGGTTTTCAAGGCAAGAGACAGATCCAGGTGGTCAGCCGTGTTGGTCTGAAGCAGCAGAACAAATCTAGAGTCTAGTGGCACCTCTAAGACCAACACAGGTTTATCCAAGGTGTGAGCTTTCGTGTGCAATCTGAATACCGTATTTGAAAAAGTGTGCCTTTGCACACGAAAGCTCATACCTTGAATAAACTTTTGCTGGTCTTACAGGTGCCACCAGACTCTAAATTTGTTCTAAGGCGAGAGGCAATCAGAGGTAGCTTGTGACTGCCTGCCTCATGTCCAGTGTTCCCTCTAAGCTGAGTCAGTGTGAGCTAGCTTGCAGTTTTTTAGCCTCCGGCTCACACATTTCGGTCTTAGCTCAGGAAGGATGGCTCCAGAGCAAACTAACTTATGCAGTAGCCAAACCGCTCCCTCACAACTTTAATGCCAGCAGCTCACAAGAGTAGAATTTTTCCTCACAAGACTCCACAGCTTAGAGGGAGCATTGTTCATGACTCTGGACTTCCTTGGTGGTCTCCCATCCAAATTCTAACCAGGGCTGATGTTGCTTAGATTCTGAGAGAGGGCTCACCTGGGCCACCCAAGCCAGTGCCAGCAGGACTCTAGGTATCATGAATACTTAACGCTATTGCTTGGGTCATTGCTTGCTTTTGCAAAAACCGGAAAGCGCTGGTGTAGATTCTTGCCATACCATAGAACTAGTGGGCAGAGGAGACTCAGTCAGCCCTGCCGTGTTTGGCATATACGCATGAGGGGCTGGGACAGTCCCCATCACATCCAACGGCATCCCGACTGCCCTGGTGCACAGAACTTATGTGTGAAGTGCCATCGAGTTGCAAACAAGGTATGGCTAGCCAATAGGGTTTTCCCAGGCAATCGATTCAGCAGAGGTGGTTAAGAGAGATGGCCTCTTATACAAGTACCAACCGCGCTTAGCTTCCAAGATCCAATGAGATCGGGTCATTCTATACCCTTCCACATGAGACAGAACTTACCCATCAAAAATACATCGTCGCTGGATTTATTTATTATCTACTGTATTAGATTCTGAGAGGTTAAGATGCTGAGCTGCAGACCAAAAGGTCGATAGTTCGGCAGTTCAAGACCCGAGTGCTGCATGACGTAGTGAGCTCCCGTCTCTGGCCCCAGCTCCTGCCAACCTAGCAGTTTGAAAGCAAGAAATTGCAAGTAGATCAATAGGTACCGCTTCAGTGGGAAGGTAACAGCGTCCCATGCGCCTCGGCGTCTAGTCATGCTGACCACATGACCACGGGAAAGTCTTCGGACAGCGCTGGCTCTTTGGTTTGGAAATGGAGATGAGCACCACTCCCTGGAGTCGAATTCAACTGGCTTTCGAGCAAGGGAAAGCTTTACCTTTACTTTACCTTCACTATATTTGATTTTAAACTGCCCTCCCCTGGAAAAACCGGGCTCAGGGCAGTGTACAACGTAATATCATATAAACATCATTAAAAACAAATTAAAACCCATAAAACACAGCAGTGAACAAAAGATAGTGTTAATTTTTTTTCCCCTAATGGCGCCACTGGCCTCACGGGGAGGCAAGGCGTGGGAGTGCGAGAAAGATGGAGCCGTCGCTGTCGTCAACCAAATGCCTGGCGGAACATCTCTGCCTTACAGGCCCTTCGGAACTGCATCAGGTATTGAATTCAATAAGTCTAGGGCACACATCAAGTGATTTTTGTCATTCCTGCAACATCCCATACTCGTGCTGGTGTGAGACCATATGCTCAGTTCACAATTGTTTAATATTTGTCTTTTTCTGAGTACGACGGCTTGTTTATACATCAAGATTGATGTTTAATTGTTTGAAGTGGTTTAGTAGCAACATATTTGCTCTATATTTCCTTTCTCCCCACTTCCCTAGTTATTAACACTTATGAATATTAATAATAACTAATTTGTGTAATGATGAGTTGAGTTATAACTAATTAACGGAAGATGTGTTTTCCTCTTATATAACCAGTGCCATTTCAGTACGTTAATCGGCGCATGAATTTCACATGGACACTAGATCAATGTTGCATTACTGTTTATTGTAAATGTTGCATGACTCACACTTTCACACTCAATATCGTATTAATATTAACTGCATCCTCTTTTCTCTTCAGCAATTATAAAATAAACTTCAGCAATAGTTTTTTAAAAATAAAGATCCTCGAAGCTGGTGGTCTTCAACCTTCCAGTAGCATCTTAAAGACTAACAAAATATGTGGCAGGGGATGAGGTTTCGTGAGTCACTGCTTGATCTTTCCACACATGGGGGGGGGGGGATAACTGAGCAGCAAACATATAACAAAAATCATGTGCCACCAGAATCACATAACAGGAAGGGGAGGAGCCAAAGCTGTGACCTCACTGTTGGGGAAGGAGGCCTGCACAGAGAGCTGGAGGGCGGACAGGATGGGGAAGCTCAAGCTAAGGGGAGCGATGGAAAGCAAGAGAAAGCTTTTTTTGGGGGGACAGGTGTCCCTGAACTTGCCTCTGCTAAAAATAACCCCTACCACCACTAAGTGACCCTGCCATTCACTGGCCCTCTCCATGTACGTGTGAAGTGTTGCAAGAGGCAAGATGCCCTAGCTCTCTAAGCGTGCACACCAGCAGCGGGCCCTTCTAAAATGCTGACCCCGCCCCCCAAGGCGGCTCTATAGGAGCTCGCAACCCAGCAGGAGGGATTCCATGATCCACTTGAGGGTCTCCCAAGCCATAGGGTTATCCATTTATTCATTTACTGTCTAGTAACTCTGGATCACAGTGTTAGAAAACAGTGCAAATGGAACACTGAGAGATGTGAAATGGAAAAACTGATTATAGAAATCAAGAGGCAATGGAGCAGAAACAAGAGCCGTAAACTATAAACAATGAAGCAAAACCAAGAACTGCAGACATAAACACTGCGGTGCTCATGTCCCTTTGTAAAAACTGCTGCCATAATAGGGCCCAACACAGATCAGCCCCTGCCTCAAATTCTGAGCAATGGTTTATGGGGTTGCTGGCTCTGGGTTGGAAAATATCTGGAAACTGGGGGACCCTCTGGGTGGTAGAATGCCATACAGTCCACCCTCCAAAGCAGCCATTTTCTTCAGGGTAACTGATCTCTATTGGCTGGAGAGCAATTGTAACAGAGGGAGATCTCCAGGCCCCACCTGGAGGCTGGCAACTTTAGCAATGGAATTAAATTCATGGTGTGCATGCATGCACATCTCCAGTTTGGATGCTACCACGGCATGTGCAACAGTGGGGTAGCCAATCTGTTGCCTTGCGGGAGCGCCCCTTCCCCTCCACCTGTGCTCTGATTCAGTGTAAAACCAAACACGAGACACAGCAGACGTCTTATGAGCAGGGCTGCCCGAGAAACACCTCATCACTCAGGGAAACAGAAGCATATAATGGGTTTTGATGAGTGGCATGTAAAATGCTATTTAGAGTTCGACCCTCCTTGCTTCTGGGATTGCATACTAGACGCCTGCCAGAACCACTGAGAAATGCCAACAACCTAAAGTAGGGACATTCCAAGGTGACAGCCCCGTTCTAACCTTCAGCAGGAAAATTCAGCAAATTTCAAATGCGTGGAAATGTCAGTTTCATTCACAGTGGCCCCAACTTTTCTATCCTCTCCCTCCTCCCCAGCCAGGCAACTTCTGGAAGGAATTTGTCAACATGTTGCAATTATTAGCAGATGACTATGATTGGCTTCTGACTCCAAAAGTTTTTAAAAAGAGGGTGTAGGGGGAGGGGATACTGGAAGTTGCCAACCAGGCCCACAGGAGTAGCTCCTTTCCCCCAAAAAACATTTCTGAGAAGGGAGAACAACCCTCCGAGAAGGTGCTGTAGTGTCTTGCTACTTGTACGCACAACAAGCCTTTCCCACGGCACCTGAATCTGCTGGTTGAGCAAAGGGTGAGTAAAAGAGAGAGAGGTGGTAGATTACCCAAGTTCCCAGGAATTTGCCACTCTGGAGATCAGTATAAGCTCTGGACAGAATCCAGTACCACACTGCAGATCAATGGCTGTATTCAAGAACATAAGAGAAGCCAATGTTGGATCAGGCCAATGGTCCATCCAGTCCAACACTCTGTCACACAGTGGCCAAAAACACCAGGTGCCCTCAGGAGGTCCAGCAGTGGGGCCAGGGAACTAGAAGCCCTCCCACTGTTCCCCCCCCACCCCAGCACCAAGAATACAGAGCATCACTGGCCCCAGACTGAGAGTTCCTATCTATACCTTGTGGCTAATAGCCACTGATGGACCTCTGCTCCATATGTTTATCCAATTCCCTCTTGAAGCCGTCCATGCTTGTAGCCGCCACCACCTCCTGTGGCAGTGAATTCCGTGTGTTAATCACTCTTTGGGTGAAGAAGGACTTCCTTTTATCCGTTCTAACCGGACTGCTCAGCAATTTCATGGAGCGCCCACGAGTTCTTGTCTTGTGAGAAAGGGAGAAAAGTACCTCTTTCTCTACCTGCTCTATCCCATGCATAATCTTATAAACCTCAATCCTGTCACCCCTCAGCCGTCGTTTCTCCAAGCTAAAGAGCCCCAAGCGCTTCAACCTTTCTTCATAGGGAAAGTGTTCCAACCCTTTTATCATTTTGATGTCCTTTTCTGCATTTCCCCCCAATGCTATAATATCCTTTCTGAGGTGTGGTGGCCAGAATTGCACACAGTATTTGAGCAACCAAAGATGAGATTGCCCAAATGAATACTGTACAAACAGCATAATGAATTAGGGAGACTCGTAGCCCATAGCAGCAATATGCTGATAGCCCTCTGGGGGCCCAAAGTGCTTCATGTGCCACGCTACGGTAAGGTTTGATGTTTCAGGACGTTGAAGTTAGATAGGTCAGGGACTAGTCAGTGCCTGCACAAGAGGGATGCCACCTGGGAAGCTTCCACAGATGCCATCTTGGTTTAAGGAAGAAGGCCAGGATACGGATCTTGTAGTAAGAATCAGATTGTGGTTACCTTCGCTACAACCCCATAAACTAGGTCAGTAATGTATTGTTCTGTGGATATTGTGGGATGCCTTAAAGATAAATAAGTGGATTCTAGATCAAATCAAGCCTGAACTCTCCCTAGAACCCAAAATGACTAAACTGAAGCTACCGTACTCTGGTAACATGATGAGAAGGCCAGAGTCACTGGAAAGGACAATAATGCTAGGAAAAGTTGAAGGCAGCAGGAAAAGAGGAAGAGAGACAACATGAGCTGCACTGACTCTATAAAGCCACGGCCCTCAAGTTGCAAGACCTGAGCAAGGCTGCCAACGATAGGGCATTCTGGAGGTCACTAATTCATAGGGTCCCCGTAAGTCAGAAGTTACTTGATGGCACTTCAAAAAAGCACAATGTATTGTTAGCCCCGCCCAGCAAATTAAAAGTGGCAGTGTGTCCTGAGGATTAGGCATGATGTGATAGTAAACCGTTCCCACGTGAACAAGCCTGGGGAACCCCTTGGCTTGTGTGTGATTACATAATTAAACACTGCCACTTCCGCAGCAAACCCATAAACCACAAACTCTGGCTTCTGCTCTTCCCTACACAATTAAGATGCCACACTCCGGTTTATAGGGATGTGGAATGGCATTGTGCAGTGTAGCTCGATCTTGTCACATCTTGGAAGGTAAGCCGGGTCGATACTTGGATGCGAGACAACCCAGGAACACTTTGCAGAGGGAAGCAGTGGCGAACCACTCCTGCTTAATCACGTGCCTTGAAAACCCGATGGGGTCGCCATATGTTGGCTATGAGTTGACGACACATCACACACACACATGCTCTGGTTTATGAGGAAAAAGGCAAACCAGGGTTTATGGCTTGGATAAACATTGGCCTGCCGCAAAAGCAAATGCCCCAGAATTATCCGGACATGAAAAGAATCAGTGGGGAAAGAAATGCATGAGTCTGAGGATGCCCCATGCTTATTCATAAGGCCATTCCATGCCTCGGAGACCATAGCTTGCGCCTTATGTTTGTGGCCAAGAACAGGACTGCCAAGAGACATTGCTGGCCCCAAAATAACGATTCCCTCGAAACCTATTTCCCCATACCCAGACCCTCAGGCACCGTCTCTGTAGCGCATGGCAAGCTGACATTCCAAGTTTGCAGTGTGCACCACTAGTCATCACCAGCGCTGCTTAATAAGCATGCCAAATAAATAATAATAACAACAGCAGCTGCTGGGAACAGGGCTGGCCTTAGCCAGCAGGCAGGTCAAGCGGAGATCAATGGGCGACTCAGATCAAACTGGAAACTGGCAAACATGTGTTAGCTCCAACATTTCTATTCCTGGGCTTGTTTCCGTGCTCTGCATCTAAATCCCGCCCCTAACCTCAAGCCGCCTGTCATTGGCCCCGGCCAATGACAGGAGACACTAGCGCCGCCTTCTAAGAAACTACACATCCCATGCTTCCCCCCCCCCCCCCCCGCCAAAATGTAGCAGAAGTTTTCTGGGGCATGGTCCCACTTAAGCAAATCATCTGCCATAGGCGTCAACTTCAGGGGGACTGGTGAGCTGGAGCCCCCCCCCCCGAACTTTTCCAGGAAGTGCTGAACCTCCCCTGGAGACAATGGCCTGTGATGTCTCTGGTCCAGCCCCAGCCCCCCCCCCCCCGAAATTGGAAAGTCTACGCCCTTGTCTGAGGCCCTGCCTGGGGAGAGCTGCCAACCTCCAGGTGGCACCTGGAGACCCACTTGCTATTCCAGTGCTCTCGCTAAGCTGTGGAATCTTGTGAGCAAAAATTCTCCTTTGTGACTTACTGGCATTAAAGTTGTGAGTGAGTGGTTTGGCTACTGCTTAAATTAGTTTGCTCTAGAGCCATCCTTCCTGAGCTAAGACAAAAAATATGTGAGCTGGAGGCTAAAAAACTGAGCTAGCTCACACTAACTCAGCTTAGCGGGAACACCGATTACAACTGAGCTCTGGACAACCAAGATCAATTTCCCGGGAGAAAACGGCTGCTGTGGAGGGTTGACTCTATGGCATTATACCCTGCTGGGGTCCCTCCCCTCCCCAAGCCCCGCCCTCCCCAGGCTCCACCCCCAAATCCTCCAGGCATTTCCCAACCCAGAGCTGGCAACCTGATGTCCAGGCCTAATCCAAAGCATCAAAGGAAAGCAGGTCTGATGACTTGCTGGGCTCCAGGGCCTTCCAGTAAGGGCTGCCAATGACAGGGTGGGAAATTCCTGGAGATTTCGGGACAGAGCTTGGAAAGGGTGGGAGTTTAGGCCGGCGAGGGAGCTCAGGAGGAACGTGATTCCATGCACTGCACCCTCCAGATCTTCCTTTTTCTCCAAGGTAACTGATCTCTGTCAACTGGAGACCAGTTGTAATTTCAGAAGGACTCCGGCCACCACTGAGAGGTGGGCACCCCTGGGGCCTGTTGACGTAAGAATCCCACCAGGGACATGCAATCTGGCTCTCTCACAGGTCCCAACAGGCCCTGGACAGCGTCCAGCTTAGGAGGCCCCCTCACCATAATAAAAGTAAAAAATGTCAACAGGTGGGAGACAAAGCAAGGCACCGGCACCTCCTAGATCTGACACTGTAAATGCTGCACGGCTATCTGTCTGGCCCTCAGACTGAAAACCTGGTTGACGGCATGCAGAAAGGCAGCTTCAAGCTTGTGCCCTTGGTACAAGCATTTGGGAGAGGGGTTGAGCTACTCTGCACACTGCTTTCTCTTTACCCGGGCCAATAGCCACAGTTGAAGGACAGGGAACTGGTGTTCAGGGAACATCATAAGAGAAAGGGTTTCAAAGATGCAGCTCTGTAGCAGTCCTGCAAACCTGATCAAAATCGGAGTCAGGAAGCCAAGAGGCGCAATCACCTAACCGGGGCTGATACTTATTCGCATCACTTCTGATTTTGCAACCCTGGTCCTGTTGCACTGTTTATTAGACATTTCAAAACATCTGATTGCATTGCTTTTACACAATGCAACACACCTTGAATCTCAGTGGGAAAGCTGAGCTATCATTAAAGCCGGTTAATAAACAACTAAATCTCTTGCATCTTGTCTGGTTAAGCCATAAATCTGCGCTGGTTCAGTGACAAAAGGGGGTGGAGTAGAGCCACGGGCAGAGACTGTGTGGTGGGAAAAGACATCTGGTGTGCCCGTGTGGACAGCCATTGTCAGGGGGTAGTAGTGCAGTGCGCATGTGTTGTCATGGAATGCGCACACACTCATGCTAGCATTTTGTGGCCACACGTGCACTAGGCTACACATGAGATTACCCACTTTAAGCCCCTTAGTCTGTAGCTGTGCCAACAAAGAACAACATAAGAGAAGACCGATGTTGGATCAGGCCAATAGCCCCTCCAGTCCAACACTCTGTCACACAGTGGCCAAAAACACCAGGTGCCCTCAGGAGGTCCACCAGTGGGGCCAGGACACTAGAAGCCCTCCCGCTGTTGCCCCCCCCCCCAAAAGACCAAGAATACAGAACATCACTTGCCCCAGACCAAGAGTTCCTATCTATACCTTGTGGCTAATAGCTTGTTCTTTATAGAGTTCTTAATGATGCTGCAATGTTAACATCACAGAAGTCTCCAGCTTTTAAAAATCTATCCCATGGGTTTCAGCCATAAACCCAAGCAAATTCTCATCTTGCCCCCTACGATGACCCTGACTGGCAGAAGCTCTCTGGGACCTCAAGAAGCGAATGACCGTACCCAACAAGCTGCTGTTTGGTATCCTTTATCTGGAGGTGCCAGGGGCTGAACCCAAAATGGGCAGAACACATGCTCTGCCACTGAAGCACTGGTTGCGCCAAGTTTGCCACGGCCATCTTTTGGAGAAAGGGAGAGCAAACAGCACAGCCTTGGAATTTAGAAGTGACTTCCAGAAATTACTTAAAATGAAATTTCCAGTTTTAAAAAACAGTTAATTAAAACCTGTAACAGACCAAAGGAGAAGAACAAACAGCAGCAGAAATTTAAAGTACCCTGAAATAACTCTCATGATTAATAATGGACCAAATGTGAAATTTGCTAGATGTCCCTGCAGTATATGAGCTCAGAGCAGTGAATGTGATTCTCCCCTCCGGCGTTTTCCCCTCACAACAACCTTGCGCGGTGGGCTGGGGCGAAAGACCACTACTGACCCAGGGTCACAGAGTGAGATTCACGGCTGAGTGGGTATTTGAATCCAGGTACCTCCACTCTCACCACTATACCATGCTAGGGTTGCCAGCCCTCCAGGTGGGGCCTGGTGATCTCCTGCTTTTAACAACTACTCTCCTGCTGACAGAGATCAGCTCCCCTGGAGAAAATGGCTGCTTCGGAGAGTGGACTCTATGGCATTGTACCATGCTGAGGCCCCTCCCGTCCTCAAACCCCGCCTTCTCTGGGATCTACCTCCAAAGTCTCCAGGTGTTTCCCAACCCAGATCTAGCAACCCTATACCATGCTGGCAACCCTCACTCTGTTTGCTGCAGTCTGGCATCCAGTGCTGTAAACCTCTATTTTGCAACCAGAAATTCAAGGCAGCACTATCATGAGTCTATCTCTCTAAGCATTTTTATCCCATCCTTCCTTGAAGAAGCTCAGAGCCACATATACAGTTCTCCCCAGCCCATTTTATCCCCACAACAACCCAGCGAGGCAGGTCAGACTGGCCCAAGAGCACTCAGTGAATTGCATTGCAGAGCAGGGACTTGAACCCAGGTCACCAAGATCCTAGTACAACATTCTATACCCTAGCCCAACCCCTGTAGCTCACTGGCTCACAGGCAAAGTTTAATGATTTCAGCAGCATCCGGGCACTAAATGTCCGCAATACATGAACACATGAAACTGCCTTATACTGACTCACACCCTCCATCAAGGTCGGTATTGCCTACTCCAGAGGTGTCAAACTCATGTGTTACGAGGGCCGGATCTGACATAAACGTCACTTTGTTAAGCCGGGCTGTGTGTGCCATAAAATGTAATGCCAGGTACCAGCGATATCTCTCTATACTATAAAGCCAATTTGGGGTGGCCACATACGACACCCCCCCTCAACCATAGGCTGAACGAGCCACCACTCAGCCTGGGGACCCTGGACACTGGCTGACACAACGCTATCCCGAATGTGCCCCATGATTTGTCCATGCCATGCCGTAGACCTGCCCACCCACCCACCAAACTGCTGCCCAGCCTCAGTAGGCTGCGAGCCCACGGACGGGGCGCACGCTCCGCCGGCGGCCGAAAGGGGCGGCCGCCAATGCCTGGACATCACAGGACGACGGAGCTGGTCGGACGCCAAACCTCAGCCCGCTCCTGCCGCCACTGCGGCTGCTGCCTGCAGGGACCCGCTGGCAAGTGCAGGTGGCTGCACACGGGGCCTCAGGCTACTCCTGACGATGCTGCGACTAATGCCCACAGGTACCTGGGTGGGTGGCCACCGGTGTGGGGGAATGCCGGCGGGCACAGGCAGGAGTCCGCACGAGCCCCAACCGCTGCTAGAGCCAGTTGTATTGCTCTACATCGGGCCTTGCTCCTAGTAAACTGTATAAAGGACAGCAGCTGGTAAGCTCCAAGTTGGTGTATCTTCTCTGCAAGGCCCCATGGGCTGGGGGGTGGGGTTGTGCAGAGAAAAACCCACAGAGGTGGACTGGGGAGGCAGCAGTGCAGCACTGGGCAGACGCTCCCATGATGCTTGACTGCTGCAGATGAGGTTGTTCTGCTGTGCTGGAGCCACAATGCAGTGGCTCCACCCACTCCGCCCCAGCATTTCCTCCCTTGCACCAGTTGCTCGCGGGCCACTTAAGAGTAGGGTTGCCAGCCTCCAGGTGGGGCCTGGGGATCTCCCGCTTTTACAACTGATCCCCAGCTGACAGAGATCAGCTCCCCTGGAGAAAATGGCTGCTTTGGAGGTGGACTCTATGGCATTGTACCATGCTGAGGCCCCTCCCCTCCCCAAACCCCACCCTCTCCTGGCTCCACCCCCAAAGACCCCAGGTATTTTCCAAGCAAGACTTGGCAACCCTACTTAAGAGCCTTGGACGGTCCGCGTCCGGCCTCCAGGCCTTGTGTTTGACACCCCTGGTCTACTCAGACCAGCAGTGATTCTCCAGTATTACAAGTGGAGGTCTCTCACATCACCTATCCCCTGATCTCTTTTTTTAGCTGGAGATGTCAGGGATTGAACCTGGGACCTTCTGCATACCAAGCAGATGCTCTATCACCGAGCGCCAGCCCCTCCCACTGGAAATCAGTTAGAAGTATTTAAGGAAAGTTTCACAAGCCAAACACTGGTTACTGGTTCAGACCCTGAGAGCATGCCTGTGCCTTTAAAAAGCTAAGCCTAGGAGGAGGAAGTCAGGAAAAGGCTACAGAATCTCTCCTTTTTAAAAGCAAAGAAGCCCTTGTGGTGTCTAGGGCAGGCGTTAAGACCCAGTGACCCTAACAAAAGGGAAAATCACAAGGCGGAATGGCGAGGGACACAGAATTTCTTCACTCGATGCATATTGGTATTTTTGATTTACAAGCTGTAAATGGCAGTGCTGGATCCGTGAAAAACAATTCTGGGTTATGATGAACTCAAATACCAAATATTTTGGCTCGGGAAAAGTTGTTTGGGACAAACATTTTTAGGTCCTCGGTGCCAGTATTGGGGCCAACAAAATGTCATTTGCCTCTTTCTGGCATGGATGCTGGCATGGATGCAAGTGCGGCTTCCAGGGACCTTCTCAGAGACTGCCGATTATGGGATGGGGGAGAAGCCTTGAGTCCCTGGAACACTTCAGTCATTTGGCTACCCCCCCCCCCCTGGATTTCCTTCACATTAGCAAACCCGCTTCTCCAAAGTTCACAGGAACAAACCCAGACTTGTGTTTCGCTTACTGGCCTACTTTACAGGGTTGCTGTAAAGATTACAAAATAATGTTATGCATAAATGTGGTGACCAACAAGACTATCTATTTTTATTGCTTATCTTGGTGTGCATACCCCCAGTGACTGATCCAAACAGGTTTCCGCCTTTTTCCTATTGGCCATGCTCCTGCACTTAACAGAGCATGGCATCTACAAATTCAGCCAGTGCAACTTTTCCAGCATCTGTAGTGTGAGAAGCTTTGGCTCTTTGATTCCTACACATCAGGCTGCTCTGAGAGGCACAGGAGCAGTGCTGCCTACAAAGATGACAATCGTTGCGACTTGCAGGGAGGATACGATTTCAGACTCTCTGACCGGCATGGAATGCTCAGCTCTGGGCTCGTCTCTTACCCATTCACGTGTACGATAATGATCAGGACAGGGTCACGATCTGCCCCAGGGTGCAAAAGATCTGCTCTTGAACGAGGAACACAGCGTGCATTTGCTTGCCTTCCCCAGGAAATTTATGGCCCACAGACAGCATGGGGCATGCGAAAACAAAGGCCTGGTTCCCACTTCATACTCGTCTGCTTTTCTCTCTTTCCCACCCAGATTTTTCATGTCAGAAAAAAAGACAGAGGAGAAACCAAGAAAGGAAAACGTCAGGCCCTAATCTCACCCTGTATTTTAGGATTTGGTTTTCAAATGCAGGGGGCAAGGTACATAAACGCTGCCCTGCTTTCTTCCCTGGGAGGCAGATTTCCCACAGAATCCCGTGTTTTGCAAGGGGCTTCGGATGGCGCCAGAACCCAAGCCTTGCCTGAGGGAAGCGTCTCAGATCCAGAGACCCCCAGAGTTTTGCAACATCTTGATTCCAGGGATGGGAAGGGGGGGGGAGCGGGATTCTGGTGAGTATCTACGACCTTGACAGTTCAGACTCCGTGGCTAGAGTTATTAATCAGCTGTCTTGTAAGCCCTTCCATTCTGCTCTAGAGTTCTGACACCTCCTGGCCCACATGTTCCCCCTAATGCTGCCAAAGGATCAGTTGAGAAACATCCTCCCAGAGCTCTGACCTCTCACAGGTGTAGGTATGTGTTTGGGGGGGGGGGACTAAAACATTTATCTGCTTCTGCACCCCTCTTTCTCAGAAATGCTGCAAGGCATTCCTCTCAAGGAAAGGCCTGGCCATAATCCTGGGTCAGTCTTTATTCAATAGAACTAATAGACCTCCCCCCCCACCCCCAAAACATATATCCACTGGCCTGTTGCCTTCTGTGTTCAAAGGTCCCAAGAAACCTCCCCTAGGAGGAAAGGCCAAGGCATTTGTGGCTTTTTAGCTTCCCCCCCCCCCCCAAAGAAAAGAAAGGATGACCAAGAGGGAAGGAAATACAGAAGTTGCTGGGCTTGCCAGCTCCAGCTTGGAAAATACCTGGAGATTTTGGGGGTGGAGGCTGGGGAGGGCAGGGTTTGGAAGAAGAAGACAACAAAGAAGAGATTGGATTTATACCCCACCCTTCACTACCTGAAGGAGTCTCAGAGCATCTTACAAACTCCTTTCCCTTCCCCTCCCCACAACAGACACCCTGTAAGGTAGGTGGGGCTGAGAGAGCTCTGACAGGAACTGCTCTTTTTCAAGAACAGCTGTGCCAGAACTACAGCTTGCCCAAGGTCATCCAGCAGGTACAAGTGGAGGAGTGGGGAATCAAACCCGGTTCTCCCAGATTAGAGTCCGTGCACTTAACCACTACCCCAAACTGGGGGGGGAGGGACCTCGGCACAGTAAAATGCTGTACCGTCCACCCTCCAAAGCAGCCATTTCCTCTATTGTTTGGAGATCAGTTGTAATAGCGGGAGATCTACAGGTCCCACCTGGAGGTTGGCAATGGTAGAAGTGGCATGGAGCGTTTGGGGAGGCTCTGGGCACAGTTCCCGTCCCCCTCCCCTGCCCACCCTCAGACACTTATGCCTTCCTTCTCTCCCACCCAACGGCATGCCTCCCACCTGCTTGCATGTCCTTCCCTTCTTTGCTTACAAGTCCTTCCACCACCCACGGCCACAGCTGCCTGTAGCCCTTTCCCCAGTGGAGCATGGATGGTACAGTACTAGCAAGGGAGTGGGCGGGGGGGCCAGCAGGAGTGGGCCCTGCCAGAAACCCTGGACCCAGCAACTGGCGCAGCTGGTGGTATGCTGACGCTGGCCCAGGGAGTGGAGGTGGGGGTGGGGGTGTCTCTCCTTCTCTGACAGTTCTTTAGGGGCAGTGAAGTTAGTGGGACTGGGTTAGACCAAAAATTAGTCCGTCACACAATTGCATCCCTGACTTGTAGAACTCACAGCCTCAAGATATAGTAATGGGGGGGGGGGCTCTAGCCTAGATGCTCACAGAGGGTCCACAAAGTCATGAAGGACAGATCCACCAATGGCTGATAGGTATGACAGCTGAGTGGAACTTTTATGTCCTGAGGCCATCTCTAGCCATCTGCATGTCAGTTGCTAGGGGGAGACTGCAGGCTGCAGCAAAGATTGTCCAACTGTGGGTTGGGAATTTCCTGGGAATATGGGGGAAGAGCCAGGAAATGGTGCGGTTTGGAGGGGAGAGGGCTCTTGGAGTATAATGTCCCAAAGGCCACCCTCCAAAGCAGCAATTTTCTCCAAGGGGACTGATCTTGGTAGTTTGGAATCAGTTGTAATTCCAGATCTCCAGGCCCCATCTGGAGACTGGCAACCTTACAAGCACTTACCAGTGACATCTGGTCGGCTGCTGTGAAGAACAGGACGCTGGACCAGATGGACTTTTGATCTGATCCTGCAGAGCTCTTTTGATGTTTTACAGATGTCTTCATTCCATTACCCCACAGGGACTCCCAGAGGCAAACAGGTAAGAAAACCCTCCTCTTTCTGCTTTTGCTGCGTGGTGGGGTGTGGGTGGGTGGGTGGGGAGTCATACAAGGATCTCCCCCACAAAATGGGGCAATAACTGTACTGGAAAAGTCCACCTCTTTTCCAGGCAGCCTGAAGGCCTCTCTCCCATTCATGGTTTTTGCAGCCAGCTGTTTTGCAAAGGGAAGAAGTCTTCATGCTGCAATGAATGGCCCTGAATTCTTATGTGCATTCAGGAGTGGAAAAGGTCAAAACACCCTTGATTCTTATGCGGGCATGAAGATTCTTGCTCCCCCAGTACCACTGACTGCTGTGCTTAAAACCAGTGGACTCATTGTTGCACGCTTCCACATGGTCCTTCCACACTATCACGCTATCACAGCCCCAAAAGCCCCAGTGCGTGCTCTTCTGCTTACCCAAATGACATCTATCAGGGTTCCAGGGACAGGGCTGTCAACAGGCCTGGAGAAAAAAGTCCTATCCTTTAAATAGAAGCTTAATGTACAGCAGTGTCAAGATGGGTAGCTGTGTTAGTCTGTCTGTAGCAGCAGGGAACAGCAAGAGTCCAGTTAACATCTTAAAGACTCAAGAAAGCTGATGCCCTGTCGCAGACTTTGTTAGCCTTTAAGGTGCTACTGGACTCTTCCTCTTTTCTACTGAACAGAAATGGAACAGCAAGATTCATGTCCAGTAGAACTTTCGAGACCAACTAGATGGGGGTGGGGGTGGGTTATGAGCTCTTCTGAGTCGAAACTCCCTTTGTCAGATACTCTATGGAAATGGGCAACTGAAGCTCTTTACTGCCACAGGAGGTGGTGGTGGCTACAAGCATGGGCGGCTTCAAGAGGGAATTGGATAAACATATGGAGCAGAGGTCCATCGGTGGCTGTTAGCCACAAGGTATAGATAGGAACTCTCGGTCTGGGGCAAGTGATGCTCTGTCTTCTTGGTGCTTGGGTGGGGGACAACAGTGGGAAGTCTTCTAGTGTCCTGGTCCCACTGCTGGACCTCCTGAGGGCACCTGGTGTTTTTGGCCACTGTGTGACAGAGTGTTGGACTGGATGGGCCACTGGCCTGATCCGACAGTGGCTTCTCATATTCTTATATCATAGTGGTAAATAGCATCTCATTAAGCCAGCATTAAATGGACAGGAATTTCTCCTCTGGACAGTTGGCAGCCCTACCTGGAGCATGGCCTTCACTACAGTGGCCCCCGTGCCTCCAAAGTCCCTCCCTAGGGAGGTCAGCTGGCTAACTCTCCACCAACATTTCATTGTAAACAACAGGACCAGCCCTGGGTATTGACTAACTAAATTTATTGAACTTGGATGATCATGTGGCTGGGTTAATCTTTGTTTCTGGTATTAACATTTTAGACAGTTTTCCTCCTTGCGTTTTTTTACTGATTGCACCTCAAACCACTTTTGCATTGCCACTTGAGGTGCAGCTTTACAGAAAAAGCTAACTACAGGGCGTTTTTATCCCATTCCTCCTCCAAGGAGCTCAGGAAGGCATACAGCATTCTCCCCTCCTTCATTTTATCCTCACAAAAACCTTGTGAGATAGACGAGGCTAAGAGAGAGTGAATGGCCAGAGGTCATCCAGCAAGCTTTCAGGGTAGAGCAGGGATCGGAACCCAGGCCTCTGAGATCCTAATCCTAAAGGCAACATCACGTTGGTTCTCCAAAACCAATTTTGAGATATTATAAACAAAGCATAGCTGTTTCAGTACACTGGCCTGCCTCATTAATTTATTTATCTGAACAGATTTCTTTCCTGTCCTCTCAACAAGGTCAGCTGCCAACTCCTAGGAGCAAGGTTGATCCCACTCAGTAGGGGGTGTCAGAATCCAAGCAGCGGCGGCAAGTTCTGGAAACTCTCTAGAGGGCGACACGATCATTAAACTCTGGAAAAACACCCCAGTAGCTTTTCCCAGCTGCAACCCCATCTCACCTCTATATTAGTTTTTGGAACAGGTAAAAGTCGTTGTGTTAGATCATCAGACCTCAGAACCTAAGCAGGGTCAGCCCTGGTTAGTACCTGAATGGGAGACCACCAAGAAAGTCCTGGGTTTACTACTCTTGAATGTCTCTTGCCTTGAAAACCCCAGGAGGGGGTCGCCAAAAGTCCCCTGTGACTTGACAGCACTTTCCACCACCGAAAGTAGTTGTATCCTACAGTCCCCTGCACCCCTGAATGCCTGGGAGGCAGGGGATACGCCATATTTGCACCCAGAGTAGCAACATTAAGTTTAAGCCAAGCCCATGTGCAGGAAAGTGGCCAGAAGTGACCTGGATCCATTATACTAGCAATCGGCATTGCAAGATTATTTCTCAAGATTACAAAAAATAAACAATGGAGACAATAGATCCGTTTGACGGGAGCACAACAGGCCGTGGCGAAATGCATAAAAAAACGAAGCAATCGAGGCCAAAGATTGAGCACGGAAGGCGTGTGGGCTCTAGGCAGGTGCCCTGCGACACTGGCCCGTTGTTATTGCATCTCATGTTCCAGGCCTGGACCTGAACACCGGTGAAGGGACTCTGCCTAGACTAGAATCCAGTGCAGCCTTCTCCCCCTGCTGCCCCACACAAGCCTGCCAACCATCTGCGGGGTTGGCGGCAGATCTCTGTCCTAATCGAGCTGGCAAATATGGCTGGAACAGAAAAGGGCATCTTTCGAGCAGCCACATTCCTGAGTGCAAAGCTAAGATCAGAGGGGGTCAGAAGTTGGAAGTTCCACTGAATGCCACCTTCCCATGTCAACCTTGTGACTCCCACCTCCCCGTACACAATGGCCCTTGCAGCAGCTGAGCTAATCGCCTTACAGGGCGAGACATACCAGGCTGCCAATACTTAGGTGGCCTTAGGGTGACGGGGCTACTTTTTGGAAGCCAGGGGATTGCCTGTCTCCTTTTGGCACAGCCAAGTTCAGGGACCAGGCTTGGAGATAATCACGTTTAAAAGAGTGGTGGGTGGAATGACAGAGACCCTGTTTCCTGCAGTGTGCACACTCATTTAGTTGGTCTGGTGCCTTCTGATGCCTCCTGCCTTTGGTTAAACAGGTTTGGCTGGCTCTTGAAGGGCTACAAGAACCTGCCAATCCTATTTGCCAACAACGAGACAGGATTAAAACAACAACAGTGAGCACACTCATGCTCGTTTTTAAAAGATGGCTCTGCTATCCCATCTACCACATCCGTCTCCAGCCAAGGAAAGCCAAGAAAACTGGCGCATAACTTATATTGAATGTCACTGCATGGACTGTCTTATAACTGTGCATGACTTCTGATACCCACAAGGGAAGGGCAGCTCAGGAAAATGACTTAACGGCTTATGCGAAGGCCTGCCAAGTCCCAACAGCTTACAACAACAAACCCAGCTAATGCGCCACGAGGAATGGAACATAATATCTTTATGGAATCTGGGAGCCCAGACTCACGACTCTCCAAATGCAGCCCCCACCTCTAACTCTCTTTTTGGTTCCAGAACAAGAGTAAACCCGTGGCAGGGATTCTAATCTTATCTTGCAGGGCTGTGTTTAACAAGGGAGGTTTCACAGGAACATGGTACAGAACACAGAGCACCCGATAACATGGAAGGCCTAGCATAATCCTCAATGGCTGCTGTTCATGTTCCTGGGTACCAGTTCCTTTAGAAGCGACTGGATTGCAAGGGGACCAGTAAGCTCCTTGCTGCTGGATTTATAAAACCATAAACTGGAGAGGAGGGAGAGGGACTGAGGAGAAATCTTCTACTGTACCTCTTTAATCCATCCATCCGGCATCCCATTCCCAAAAGTGACCAATCAGATGCCTACAGAAAGATCACAACGAATGGTAAAGGCCCCTGTTGTCTTTCCCAGTTATCTGGCACTCTGAGGTTGACTGCCTCTGGACATAGAATTGCCACTTAGCTAGCATAGCTAATGTCTGCTGTTGGACCAGTCCTCCATGAATCTGACACAGCCATTTAAGCCAATGGGTGTCACCACATTCGGTGGCACTGAATCCCACAAGACATTGTGGGAGAAACTACTTCTGTTCACCTTTCCTGAATCTCCTGCCCACCAGTTTCCTAGGGCGAGTGAGTTCTGGTATTATGTGGCACACAGAAAAAGTTCCCTGTATCCACCTTCTCCACACAACACGGAATTTTATAAACCTTTTTCATGTCCTCCCCTTTCATGTCTTTTACCTAAACCTGAAAGACTCAGATTCCTCAGCCTTTCCGCACAGGAAAGGTGTGCCAACCCCTTACTGATTTTGGTCGCTTTTTCTACACCTTTTCCAGCCCTTACAACGTCCTCTTTTGAGATAGGGCAGCCAGAATGGTACACGATATTCTGAATACGGCCACAACACAGATTTACACAAAGGCATTTTGAAACTGGCCACTCTGCTCTGCAAACCTTTCCTAAAAAACTATCGTCAATTTTTCCTCTCTTTTCACTACCTGGAAATAAAACTCTTTGGTTTTATAATAAAAACACATGCAGTTAGTACTCAGCAACCAGATTCTGGGCATTCAACGGAGATTGGAAGGCTTTAAAAAATGCATTCTGGGCTGCACCGAGGGACGATTTCCCCCAAACGGCAGACTTCTTGCTGGTTTTGCCTCGGTGTGAATGCTGCAACCTTCCTTCAGATATTCAGCTGGGCCCATTTGCAACTCCACCTCCTCCTTCATTGAGCCACCCAATTCAGCCCCACCCCCCACCCGAAGATAATCCCCGTTTCCTAGAAAAACAGGCCAGAAACCTTGGCAGCGGCATGCGTTGCAAGACACTGTTTAAGTTAACTTTTCTGTTCCTGGACATGTAACACTTGACACAGAGATGATTTCTCCGTCTGAGTTAGTACTTCTTCCCTGATGGTGACTGAGATACCCTTTCTCAGAGCTTCCTAGCCAGCTGTACCTTTTGTCTGTAAAATAACACCACAGTCCTTCTTCCAAGACTCAGCTCTGTGAGGACACTCAAGCAAAGCAGCCTCAGTGAACCCCCCGTGAAGCTAGAAGGAACCAGGAACCAAGAAGTCTCTCGTTCTCTGACCTCCGTGGGAGAGCATGGCGGCACTACAGGGGCAGAGGCCTTTTTCCTAATCTCATTAACACCACTTTGTAAACGGACTTTTGATTTCTCCAGCACAGACCAGGCCCCCATCTGCCCGCACTGGTGGAGGAAAGTGCCGTCAAGCTTATGGTGATCCCACAAGGTTTCAAGGCAAGAGACGAAAAGAGGTGGTTTTGCCATTGCCTGCCTCTGCGTAGCGACCCTGGATTTCCTTGGTGGTCTCCCATCCAAGTATTAACCAGGGCCGACCTTGCTTCACTTCTGAGATCAGGCTGGCCTGGGCCACCTTGGCCAGAGCCCTGCCTCTATTGCTGGGGTTATTTCTGCCCTCCAGTTCTTGCCGTCCCACTTATGTGAGATTGAAACCAACAGCGGCCTGCATCCAACCTTGCATGTAGCCACCCATATTCCGCCAACAGATTGGCACTCCCGATTGAAGAAGAGGGGGGTGGCAATTTCTGCAGATCCCCTTCTCAAACTGCAGGCCCCCACTCCCCCCCTGGCTGTTCCTGAAAGCCTGCTGACACCCCCCCTCCCCCCGAACAAAACTTGAGCAAGAAAGTCCTTCTCCACAGCGTCCATGGCTGCAGCTGGATACATGCCAGTAACAGCAAGAGGTTTAGGTAGATCTGAAACTCGAGCAAAGAGCCAGACCTGAAATGTCAGGTTTCGAAATTTTCCAGCTGGGGGGTTCGAAAATCCAATATGGAGGTCCAAATATCCAGCAGAGGTCTGGAGCAGTAGGCAGGAAAGGGTTAAGAGCCCTTTCAAACAGCACCCTCCCCCTGCCGCTCCACTGCTGTTCATTGGCTCCCAAGCCTGCAGGCGGGGCTTGTCTTAATACTCTGGATTTTTGTACAACGCTGTAATCTGAGATGCTTTGATAATATTAATAATGTTTGTAGTGTTAATACTAATATGAAGACTAATAATAGGCAGAGAGACCTGGCTTCCCAGACCTGGCTTGCTACCAAACATCTAGATTTGGCCCTGAGGATCAGGATTTTTTTTTAAAACCCTGAATCCCATGAATTGTTGACTAACTTTCAGGCAGAGAAGCCCTGCCAAAGCTAGGATTTTACATCCTGTTTTTCTAAAGCCACCAAGGCTGCAATCCTCTGCACACTTACTGGGGAGTAAGTCCAATTGAACTGAGTGGGCATTACTTTGGAGTAAATATGCAGAGGATGGCACAGCAGGGGACTACTTCTGCTAAGACCTAATGTAGTCAGCCCTGGATTCCTGCATCTTTCAAAGCTGACAGCAGCACGGATATTAAACTGCCTGCATTTCAAATCAAGCTCCTTTGAAAACGCACACGAGAAATATCCTCAGCTCGGGCCTGGTTGTCACTCATTGCGAACACGAACTTCAAGGCTCCTTGTACATCCTTTCCCCTGACATGCTAGTTTTCTTCCTGCAGGTAGTGTGGGTTTGGGGAGGGAAGTAAACAAGCAAGCCTCCTCCCCAAAACACGCATACACATAAGCGGCTTGAATGTGGTACAGTCAGGAAAACCTTTACTACTCGATCCTGACAGTTTCATAAACTGACCCTGAGCCTTATTCAGTTTGCAGCCAGAAGGGTTCCCCCCCCAGTCATATTAGTAAATCAGCAAAAAAACATTTATTAGCCTGTGTTAGTTATCTGAGGCACAGACCCCACTTGAAAAGTGACAAAGAACCACAGGTTTGCCCAACATAGCCCCCTACTGCCTGATCGCCTGGAGGCAATTCTTAATTCTTCGCAGGCAACTAGGGAAAGGCTGTTCAGAAACTGGCTTTCCTTGGCTGCAATTCACTCCTTCCGAGATTTTTTCCTGAAGCTAGAATTCCCATCCTGTGCCCCACTTTCTCCAGATAAATATATTTCATATATTTTCTTAAAAACCATGCAAGTAAATTGCTTTGCTGAAACTACTGGCAAAAGAGTTACTTTTATGAATGTCACACATTTCCCCTCTCTCCCCAGGGGGGAAAATATTATGTGCACAGAGACTGACGAGAGGAATAGGATGTTGCAAAGAGGGATCGGCTGCACTCTGCTACTGTGCCCCACAAGGAAGAGAAGTTTCACTCTTGCTTGAACATCTGAAGCAGATAGTGAAATCAGACCATTGGCCAGTCTAGTTTGGTGCTCTCTACTTGGACTGGGGCTGGTGCTACAGAGTCTCAGGCACGGATTTTCAGAGCCTCCTCTTTGGGAGCCTGTAATTGCTGCCAGGGATTGAACCTGCAACTTTTTGTATGCAAGTGATAAACTGCTGAACCATGGCTGCTGTGCTCCCCTAAATAGCTAAGTATCATCCTATGAAACATACCTAGTCAAATCCTGCATTTGTCCAGTGGAGTCACGTATGCTCTGACTAGTTCTCAGGGTTTCAGGTACAGAATGGTCTTTCCCAACACCCAAAATCCTTTGCCTGGAAGAGCCTCAGATTGTCCTACTGCCTGCAAAGCGTATCCTCTGCCACCAAAGCTCTCTGACACAAGGTGATTCATACCAAAGTGTATAATGCAGTCCAGCAATGGACACCATTCAAAGGGCACAACTCGCTGGTGGAAGCCTCCGTGGATACAAAGCTGCAATATTTGATGAAGGGAGGTTTGACTCTTGGAAGTTTGTTCCCTGGAGCTCTTGCTGGTCTCTCCAATGTTCCCTCTAATTCCTCACCCCCCACTGAGCGGAGAAGTTCACATCCTGAGCAGAATATAACCGCTGTACTCTTAAAATGGGCAACGGGCAGCACAAGACCCTGTGCGGCTCCAGACTGCTGCCGAACGGGGCTTCCCGTGTCAATGAGCGGCCGCTCATACACATAGTTTAGAGGGAATGCTCTTTAGTACTTTAGAGAACACTGGACTCGAACAAAGATGCAGAAGAATAGCTCTCACAGAGCTCCTGTCATTCCAAAGGGGCTTCCAGAATAGCACCTGGTGTCTCAAAACCCTGTCTAATGTTAACTTCTAAAATAAGTCCTGGATTCCAATTCCCACTGTGCAGTGAAACTCACTGGTGCTTTCTCTCACCTTAACAGATCCCACAGGGGCTGTTGTCCGAATTAAATGTAAGAAGGGAAAACATTTTATGCCACCCTGAGTTCCTTGCAGGACAGGCAAGGTTAAAACAGACACGTTATAGTCCAGCATTAAGCGAAAGGTACTCTGTGCATACTCAGACACACTCAGTCTTATCCTTGCTTTCAACTATCAGATGGTAGCCTAACTGTTCGAATTAAAATGTTTTAGGGAGGGAGGTGTCCTGCTTAAAACTTCCAAATCCTAAAAGCATGCAGGAGATCAGCACTCTGCACATCCCATAGAGAATTCTGGGTCCATTCCACAGAAACAAGACTCAATGAAATCAAACGGATTTTCATTCCCAAACTGAGCTTAAGAGAAGCATCACGCAGAAACAAACAATCAAAAAGGGGAGCAAACCTCACTATGGTTTTGTGCACCTGTGTCTGTCATCATGCATTAGAGAGAAGCATGGAGGACAGGTTTATTGGTGGCTACTAGCTTCATAACTAAGTGGAGCCTCCATGTGTTGTGGCAATGTACTTTTGACTAGAAGATGTTGAGGATGCACAGTAGAAGTACCTGTTGCCTTCACATCCATGTGTGACTTCCTAAGGGCCATTTGATTGATTTGGCTTTTGACTGGGTGGACCTTTGGTCCAATCCAGGAGGGTTTTTTTTCTAAACTTACAGGCTTCAGTTCTGTTCTACGGAAGTGACAGATGGGTCCCAGCTAGCCCACGAAAAAGGCAAAGGCAGGAGCATCAAACGTCATGGGGGGATGGCGACACAGAAAAATCGCAGAGTGCTATTTGTGAAAATGTATCCAACTCTGTCATCAACCGAGGGAAGTGCATCCTTCCAAGAACACACAAGTGGCACGCAAACACATTGCTTCCCGGGGGACTGTGATGTTTTGGAATGAGGAGCAAGTGCGGGGGCGGGGGGAAGCAGCCTAATTTAAACCAAGGGATGCCAAGCAAAGCTGATTTTGCCACCCGGGGCACAGCAGACCCAGCAGGCAGCACACACCTCTTCGGCACATTTCCCACATAGGATCAGGAGCTGCATCAGTTTGCCCCACTTGGAGCCTATCCAGGCACAGTTTCCATGGCTCCAGTTGGGGAGCTGTGTGCCAGCGGATCCACTGCACGCACAAAATATTTTGTGGTGCATCTCCCCAGCAATGCCCACACTCACTTTCAACCCGCTCCTTCCAACCCCCCTGAAACTGGTAACAACGTGGGGGGGGTGTGGGGGGGTTAAGATAAACCCACTGGGAGTGCCATGCTTTATTGCCTGTCATCTGCAGCTTTAAGGGAACATGCTCTGCACATGCTTAGAAACACCTCTGCCGGTGCTGCACACCGGCTAGGATTTTGGAACTTCCGTTGCGGCTTCTTGTTGCTTGTTTCCTAGCAGGTTTGCTTTATAACCCCTTCCCTGATGTCCTACATGACACGCTCTGACTTTTAAAAAATGGATTGGCAACGTAGGAGTTCTGGAAATGGGCAATGTCTCCGGGGTGTGCTCACCTGAATCCAGAGCACCTGGCGCAGACACTTCCAAGACTTCTGAACTGACCTTTCCCCCTGAAAGAGTTCTGCCGCCCAAGAGCACAAGGGTCCAGTGTTCCCTCTAAGCTGAGTTAATGTGCGCTAGCTCACAGTTTTTAAACCTCCGGCTCACACATTTTTGTCTTAGCTCGGCTCCAGAGCAAAACTGATTTTTGCAGCAGCCAAACCGCTGGCTCACCACTTCAATGCCAGCAGCTCACAAAAAAGTTGCATTTGTGCTCACGGGACTCCTCAGCTTAGAGGGAGCACTGCACAGCCAGGCAGCGGCACACGCGGCGGAGCAAGCAGCAGGGGAGGTCAAACAAGGTCCCCCACACGGGGACGCCCAGCAGTCGGCTGCGGCGCAGGCTGCGGAGGGGGCGCTCCCCAGAAAAGGCTCATCCGGTCCCCGCGGCGCTCTTACCTCCTTGCCACGACGCCGGGAGGCTGGCGAGCAGGAGGCAGGCGACTCCGCGGAGGAGGCGGGGGAGGGCGGCAGAGGTCCGCAGGCTGGCCATCTCTCGCAGCAATGCCCCCGTCCGCTGGCAGCCGGCGCGGTTTTATCCCGGCGGTGGCTCCTTAATTGTGGCTTCCAAGGATGGAAGGGGAAGGGACGGGGGCTGGAGGGAGGAGGAGAATGGCTCAGGACACGACGTCACCGGGAAAGGGCAACGCGCCGGGGCTGGCTTCCCCAGCCCATCGCTCGCTCGCTCGCTCGCTTCCCCAGCGCGGCCGCGCCTCTTGCCAAGAGCCCGCGCCGCTGCCAAGAGAGACCTCAGCGGGGGGAAGGCCGCCCGCCCGCCCGGCACGGCACGGCACGGCTCGCTCTCTCTCTCGGGCCTCGCCCCCCCCCCCGGCCTGGTACCCCCGCCTCGCCTCGCCTCCCGCCCGGCCAGAGGCGATGCCCCGCTCGGCGACGGGGTGGCCAGGCCGCAGGCTCCGCGAGCAGGTGGTGGCGGCGGCCCGGCCGAGGGGGCGGCGGGGGGCACCGCCGGGTCGTGGGAAGGGAGGAGGGGCGTCTGGGAGCGGGAGGCGGCCGCCTGGGCGGGCGTCTCCCCCTCGAGCGAGCGAGGTAGACATGTGCGGAGGGGAGCCCGGGAAGGGGGCGGAAATTAGACGTGAAGAGTCTGGAGATAAGCTATCTCCGCGCGGCGCTCCGAAGCAGCTGAGTCCGTGGCGCGGAGCCCGCTGGGCCCCCGCCCGCAGGCCTGGCGCTGGCCCCGGCGCTTCAGACAGCCCGCACCTGGGCCGCCCGCCGGACGCGGGCCTGCTTCGAAGGCGCGCTCGGCCCGGAGAGGCGGAGCTCGGAGCCCTGCCTGGGGGGCAGCCGGCCGGGGCTCGTTGGCGCGAGGAGCTGTGGGGTGGGAGGCCCGAGGGGATCGCCCGGAAAGCAGCGCGCGATCAAGCGGTGAAGAGACAAGGTGGCCGGCTCCGGGTTTGGGGGGGAGGAGCTTGGGGTGGGGGGAAGGAATGGGACTTCAGTGGGGGATGATGCCATGCAGGCCATCCGCCAAAGCGGCCATCTACTCCAGGTGATCTTTGTCGCCTGGAGAGCAAGTCATAATCCCAGGAGATCTCCAGCCAACGCCTGGAGGTTGACAACCCTAGCTGAAGACCCAGAATCGGTTGGAGAGGAAGCCGGGAATCTTCCAGTGACCCTGGCGGACCAGGGAGCATCAGAGTAGCCCTGCTGGATTGGACTGATGGTCCCTCTAGACCAGCCATCCTGCTTCCAAGGGTGGCCTTTGGCAACCCTAGAGCCAAACCCTAGGTCCCAACTACACATCGGGGAGGGCTTTCTATAGATCAGACAGATAAATAAATAAAGTAGGGCGAGGGCCAGAACAGCTGTTTTATCTGGGAGAGCGATTTCCCTGTTAGCCAGGAGTACAGGCAAGCCCAGCAACTTGGCTGATGCCTCAAAAGCCACTCAGCTTAGACCCTTCATTGTCTGTTATCCCGTTTCAGCTCATGAGTTGTCCGCGGAGCACATTCACTGGAGGAAGCAATGGGTGAGCAGCTATTGGCCTGTGTTAGTGCTGCTAAGCGGAGCAGCCTCTGCAGCACTGGCACTACTCAGCTGGGCTTGAACCAGGGCCCTTTTGACTTACCAGTTTGCCCCCTTCCAGCCCTCCCCTGCTAACTACTCCCAGCAGAACCAGGGGCATTCAGCCTCCAAACACCAAACTAATAGCCATCAAACAGCTTTTAAATTCTAAGCCAGCAGCCATTACTACATAAGTTTTACAAGCAGTATGAGGCAGTCCCTCTTTTGAGCTGGTTTGAATCTGCTGCCAATCAATGTGTGACACCCCCCCCCCCCAAGTCCTGAAATCATGTTTCTCTCTATCCACAAGCATCTCCAGCAGCTTAAAAATACACACACAACAGCAGTGTTGCCTCTAAGCTGAGTTAGTGTAAGCTAGCTCACAGTTTTTTAGTCTCCGGCTCGCACAGTTTTGTCTTCGCTCTGGAAGGATGGCTCCAGAGCAAACTAATTGCTCGCTCACAAGCTTAGAGGGAGCATTGCACAACAGAGATGGAAAAGGGAATGTATGTAACACCTTATTGTGGCGACTGAAATGCACTTCACACATCTGCAGGAGTGCTCTTACTTTTTCACATATTCCAGAGCTGTGTCCTAGCAATGTTTGGGATCCAAACTGGCAGAGACTGACCAAGAAGAGATCTTGGCATCGTAGTAGATAACTCAATGAAAACGTTGAGACAGTGTGCGACTGCAGTGAAAAAGGCCAATGCTGTGCTGGGGGTTATTAGGAAGGGAATAGAAACCAAATCAGCCAGTATCATAATGCTCCTGTATAAATCGATGGTGCGACCTCATTTGGAGTACTGTGTACAGTTCTGGTCGCCACACCTCAGAAAAAATATTCTAGCATTGGAAAAAGTGCAGAAAAGGGCAACGAGAATGATAAAATGATTGGAACACTTTCCCTATGAAGAAAAGGTTGAAGCGCTTGGGGCTCTTTAGCTTGGACAAACAACGACTGAGGGTTGACAGGATCGAGGTTTATAAGATTATGCATGGGATAAAGCAGGTAGAGAAGTACTTTTCTCCCTTTCTCACAATATAAGAACTCGGGGGCACTCCATGAAATTGCTGAGCAGTCGGTTTAGAACAGATAAAAGGAAGTACTTCTTCACCCAAAGAGTGATTAACACGTGGAATTCACTGCCACAGAAGGTGGTGGCGGCTGCAAGCATGGACGGCTTCAAGAGGGAATTAGATAAACATACGGAACAGAAG
Organism: Lepidodactylus listeri; assembly: GCA_029233225.1. Classification (NCBI taxonomy): domain Eukaryota; kingdom Metazoa; phylum Chordata; class Lepidosauria; order Squamata; family Gekkonidae; genus Lepidodactylus; species Lepidodactylus listeri. The sequence goes on along the minus strand of JARCFY010000019.1, from coordinate 30,282,764 downwards.
GCCATCAGTGGCCGTTAGCCACAAGGTATAGATAGGAACTCTCAGTCTGGGGCAAGTGATGCTCTGTATTCTTGGTGCTTGAGAGGGGGGCAACAGTGGGAGGGCTTCTAGTGTCCTGGCCCCAACTGCTGGACCTCCTGAGGGCACCTGGTGTTTTTGGCCACTGTGTGACAGAGTGTTGGATTGGATGGACCATTGGCTTGATCCAACATTGGCTTCTCTTATGTTATGTTCTTATGTCCCAGCAGTGTCACACAGTGCACAGGTAACCTGGAGAACTAATTGCCGCAGGATGTAGTGATGGCCACAAATGGCTTCATAAGGACGCAAGCTCTATCAAGAACTATTGTAATAGTAAAAATCAAGCCTCCATGTTCAGAAGCAGTTGGTCTGTTGCCATTTTGCCCTGCTTGGATGTTTGCAGGCATCTGGCTGACGTCTGAAGGCAACTGGGTACTGGGCTAGATGGGACTTTTATTCCAATCCAAGGAGGATCTCAAGGCAGACCTTCAAGGCTTTAAAACAAAAACAATCAAAAGACAGAAAAGTAATTAAAATGTTAACCAAGTTATAATCTTCTTGGCAGTCATAAACAATTTTAGTAAACCAGCAGCTGCCACCAGGGCCAGAAAGGCTCCCTACGCACACAGTTCCCAAAATAAGATTTAGCTTTTATCCTCAAAGTAAGAAATTTATCCCCAAAGTAAGATATTTTAATGGGCTACCTTGAAAAAGTCTCAATTGAGATAGCTAGATAGGGCAACCCTTCTTGTGCAGAGGGTTACATAAAGGGGACTTCCCCCCCCACCCCAAAAAAATCCTTGTTCTTTTTTTGCCTTCCATTTTGTCTAGGATGGCCGCTGGGGGCAGGATTTTGATACCTGGGAAATGCAAGTTAGGAAGAGAACCAGCAGCAGGCACACATGGGGGAAGAGCATGCCCTCTCTCCTCAGGGAAATATTCCAAGACGTGCTCTTGCTACCTAGAAACTCCAAATTTGCCTGTCCCAGGCTAAAAGTCGGCCTTTTTTCTGCACCGATTGCCTACAAATCACGCCCCCCCCCCTTCCCTGCATTTGGAATACATTAGTGATTTTATTTGATCGGTCTGAGGAGCATTTGATCCAGTGCCCTTGACAAAGAAAGCTGGGGTCCTGGTAGCCAACAAATACACTTAAATCAGAATCTCCCAAACAAGCAAACCTTGCCAATACCTGGGACCACAGCTGCTAAGAACTTTTATGGGAACATGATTGGCATTTGAGCTTGCCATGTTCATTTCCTGGCAAGTCAACGTCGCTCATTGGATTGGCTCGACGTTTTTTGTTCAGGGTTTGAAGTGACTGCCATGTTAAGTGGCTTGGCAATTCTAAAGGAGCCATTTCTGTAAGTTTTCCTGCACGTAGGGTGTATTCACACGTTGCAAAGTCCACATGTCTTCCCTGTTGATTTTTGATAGATGTGTTCCGAGAGTTCCCCACTGGGAGCTCAGTTCCTGGGCATATGGGGCCCTATTTGGATCAAGACCAAGGCATACAGGGCAAAGGGGCTTAGCCTCCCCTCTGCACCTGCAACTTTTACCCCGATATAGCCCTAAGGAGTTGCTTTTTGTCTGGTGGGGAAACGTACATGTGCTGATGTCTACATGTACATTTTGTCAGTGGGGCAGTGAGTGATTCCCCAGGGCCATTTCAGGTGCAGAAAATGGGAAGGATGCTAAAGCCCCTTCCGTCTTCATACCGCAATCGCAATACCAGCTGGGCAGTCCCAGTTCCCAAATGCTTGGGTATTCTCAGCATGGGACTCCAGGCACTTGTCTGATCCATAGTCCTTGTGATGCGACAGCCACATGTCCTCTACGCAGACATCATCAGCTGGCCATAAGTTGTTTCTTATGCTATGCAATGCTCCCTCTCAGCTGTGTGGTCTTGTGAGCAAAAATTCCCCTTTGTGAATGACTGGCATTAAAGTTGTGAGCAAGCGATTTGGCTACTGCATAAATTACTTTGCTCTGGAGCCATCCTTCCTGAGCTGAGACAAAAATATGTGAGCCGCAGGCTAAAAAACTGTGAGCTGGCTCATGCTAACTCAGCTTAGAGGGAACACTGGTCATAGGCATGTAAAAAGCAGCCAGTGAGAGCAGCTCTTTGTCACAACATGGGATGAGAGCCACACAGTTGCCAAGGAAATTATAGATTCTCCCTCAAAAAATAGCTCCCACAGACCAGCTGAAGGATGCATATGTACAAAATATTCCTGACCTGAACAGTTGCTTGCTTTTCCTGTCAAAGCCCCCCCCAAAAACACAAGCGCATGAAGGGTCAAGAACCGAAGTATTGCAGCCATGAGTCACATCTTGTTCGTGGAACTGATTTTCCACAAAAAGAACTGGATGGATATGGGTGGGAGGGGAAGACTACAATTCCCATGAGGCAGTGTGAGAACGTACATATGTGAATTTATATGCATCCAGATAGGTCACCTCCCTTTGGTTCACTGAGTAAGGCAGCTGTTAAAAGAAGCACGGAGACATCTCACATCTGTAAATCCCAGTGGAAAGTTTTTAAAAATTTACAGAATGTGGCAAACTGCAGGCAGGGAGTCATAGTGGTGGGGGTTGGGGGCAGACCCACAGGAGAGCTCTATGATGAGACTGTGCATCCACAGATAGCTTTATTAGCCCAAATGGATATGTTTGACCTATTCAAACACTGGTAAGCAGTTTGTCATGCGTCTGACTGTGCTGATGTCAACTGATGAACAGACTGTGAGCTGAACTGGTAGGTGACGGATCATCCTTGCCTTTGGACTTGATAGGGAGTTTTCCAGCATGCAAAGCACGTGGCCTGCCATAAAGTCACAGCTCCCCTCCTCTGTAGAGGATGTACTTCTCTGTTTGGTATTCATATTATCCCACTCTCATTGCATTATCTTCCACCAACATAATGTGACAGCTTTATTATTATAAAAAGCCCCTACACGTTTCGCTTTGAAAGCTTCATCAGGGTGATCTGAGAGTTCATTTTGTACTGAACCTTAATTGCCATAGAAAGGTTCAGTACAGAGTGAACTCTCTGACCTCCCTGATGAAGCTTTTATGGCAAAACGCGTAGGAGCTTTGTATAATAATAAAGCTGTTGCCTAGCATCTTTTCCCCTTTTTTGGTTTGCTCGCACGTTGCTTGGTAAGGCCCTGTTCTGCCAATGGGATACCATTTTTTCATACTGCATCTGCATTCTGTATCATGGCCAATATTATATACCTGTTTGGATTTCTGTCATCCCGGTTCTAGTACATTGCTTATTAGATGTCTGATCATATTTGACTGCGTCAATTTACACTGCGTAATCCACTTAGAGTTTCAGTGAGAAAAGGAGGGGTTTGAATAGCAGGCTTCTTTTAAGGTGGGGCGGGGGGTGGGAGACTCGCAGGCACTCGATGAAATTGCTGAGCAGTCAGGTTAGAACAGATAAAAGGAAGTACTTCTTCACCCAAAGAGTGATCACTGCCACAGGAGGTGGCGGTGGCTACAAGCATGGACAGCTTCAAGAGGAAATTAGATAAACTCAAGAAGCGGGAACCCACGATACTCACGGGGGGGGGGGGAGTTCCACGTAGAAATGGAGGAGGAGGAAGCAGCCACAGATGAGCCTTCTCCCCCGCCCCCCTGGCACCGGCGGCCTGGGCCCACCCATCCTCCCCGCCCCCTCCGCACCAATAGCGAGGCCTGTGCGGCTCTAGGCCACCAACGGCGAGGCCTGTGTGACTCTCAGCTGCTGGGCCCACCGAGTCTCCCCCTGGGCACCAACGGCGAGGCCCGAGCGGCTCTCAGGCGCTGGACCCGCTGATCTCCCCCCTGGCACTGGCAGCAAGGCCTCAGCATCTCTCAGCCGCCGGTGCTGCAGAGTTCCCAGAGCGTTCTCTGCACATGCTCAGGGAACACTCTTTTACTTTTTGGAGGATTTAAATATCCACCGTATAGTTTTTAAAGTTTTCAGATTTTTCTGCACACCTGGGGAGTGCCCCAAGAGTGCAGGAAAATCTCTCTGCCCCCAAGTGCCCCCAATGTGCAGATTTAGATATCCTCATGCACAGTGGACACTTGGCTATTAGTATATAGATATGGAGCAGAGATCCATCAGTGGCTATTAGCCACAAGGTATAGATTGGAACTCTCAGTCTGGTGCAAGTGATGCACTGTATTCTTGGTGCTTGGGGGGCAGGCAACAGTGGGAGGGCTTCTAGTGCCCTGGCCCCATTGCTGGACCTCCTGATGGCACCTGGTATTTTTGGCCACTGTGTGACAGAGTGTTGGATTGGATGGGCCACTGGCTTGATCCAACTGTGGCTTCTCTTTATGTTCTTATTTGGGATTTTTCTATTTTAGTTATAACTGAAAAAATTTTTATTGTTGTAATTGTAAGCCACCTTGAACCACGAGGAAAGGCGGGATATAAACACTTAAATAAGTAACTAAAACATAGTGAATTAATTAATTAAAATCAGAAGCACCTTTCCCTCCTAGGATCCTACTTGTTGAGTGTCTGCATGAGTCACAGTTCTGGGCCTGTGAAGAATGTGATCGATGAAAGTGAAGTTTCTTTTAAGTTACATGAGGGATGTTTTAAAAGGGGGAGCATTTGGCATGATGTGAGTGGGTTTCCTCGCTGAGTTCATTTGGACAGAGGACTTCGAAGAGTTCTGTTTGTGCAGCCCATTGGGATCCCCCCCCCCCAATAGTGAAGCTCTTCTGGAATCCTGCCAATCTAGTGTCCCCGTCCCCCCACCCCCCCACAACAGAGAACCTGTGTGCATTTACCAGTTCCTGGTTTAGCTGGTTTCCTTCCAGCTGTTCATTGTTTTCTGGCACAAGGCAAACCCCACTGGGTGAGGTGGGTCTCGCAGTGGTTTTGCTAGCCTCATACAAAGGTTGAAATGAGTTTAGTTGTTTAGAAAGAAGAGATTGCAAGAAGCAATAAAGCCACACATTAAAGGTTTTTGGCATTTTAATGGGGAAATGGGGTGCTTGCTGGTTCACAAGAAAATGTACATTTTGAGAAAGCGGGGGGGGGGGGGGGGGGCTTGGTTGGTGATGCACACGACCAGAACGCCCAAACTTTGCAGAGGGCATCCCCCTAGTTTGATTGTGAGAGACAGCTCTGCATTTAGTCATGCCGGCCACATGACCACGGAAAAGTCTTCAGACAGTGCTGGCTCTTCGGCTTGGAAACACCGCCCCCTAGAGTTGGATTTGACTGGCTTTTGAGCAAGGGAAACCTTTACCTTTACCTTACTTTGACTGACAGTGGCTCTCCAAGGTCTTGGGCAGAGAAGGGTCTTTCCCAGCCTCTGACCGGTGCTCCCCCAATGAGCCAATTACATCCCTGTAACCTAAAGAGGAAAAAATTGTTTTCAGGGCTATAAAAATACTTTTGCTATCTAGTGCCAGCTTTACACTGGGCGGAACAAATCTTTCCAAATTCACTGGCTCCAATATCAAATTTCTTCATGCCCAGACAGCTGAACAGGTGACTTCAGTTTTCCTCTCAAACCCATCGATTTTTCTGAGCCAAAGAGCTGAAATGCGTAGAACAAACAGGAAGTGGCACGGAGCCCTCTCTGCCATCCATGAACGTTGTGAAGGGGAATTTTTCTCTCTCCCCAATGCCAGAACTTGTAGTCAGCCAAAGAAATGGATTTGTTAGTACGTTTGGGAGAGATTCTTTTTTAGAGTACTTCTTAACATGATGCATAGGTATGGAACTCTCTGCCACAAGCCACAGAGAATTCACTAGGAGAAAAGTTTCGAGAGATTAATGGAGGAGATGAGATGTATCAATGGTTCTGAGCTGTCTTCTTGGGATTGGGCTAGACAGACCTGGATAGCCCAGGCTAGCTTGATCTTCTCAGATCTCAGAAGGTTAGCAAAGTGGGCGTTGTCTAGTAGTATCAGTGGCTGGGAAAGACCCTTCTCTGCCCAGGACCTTGAAGAGCCACTGCCAGTCAGAGCCAGTTTGGTGTAGTGGTTAGGAATGCAGACTCTAATCTGGGTGAACCAGGTTTGACTCCCCACTCCTCCGCATGCAGCTGCTGGTGTGACCTTGGGTCAGTCACAAGTTCTCTCGGAGCTGTTCTGTCAAGAGCAGTTCTCAAAAGAGCTCTCTCAGCCCCACCTACCTCACAGGGTGTCTGTTGTGGTGAGGGGAAGGGAAAGTAGGTTGTAAGCTCCTCTGAGATTCCAGGTAGTGAAGGGTGGGGTATAAATCCAATCTCCCCCTCCCCCTCTGATCCTCCTCCTCCTTCTATTTGGATGGGAGACCACGAAGGAATATCAGGGTCATGACACAGAGGCAGGCGATGGAGAATCACCTCTTGAAGGTCTCTTAACTTGAAAACCCTGTTGGGTCACCATATGTCACCTGTGAATGGACTGCCAAAAAGAAATAAAAGGAGAAAGTCGGCTTCACTATTAGACGTTACATCCTGGTGCTAATGGCTGCTCCTAGACAGAAAAATGGGAGCAGGGTTCTTCAGAGCATCCACATGATATCATCCTCCAATCATTTTCCTTCCATGGTTTTTGGAAAGATGGGAGTTGAAGTGGGTTCCCCAAAATGTGGACCGGGAGGCGGAGATTTGCAAAACCTCCCTATCCGCACTTGACACTACTTCCCCTCCTTATCCCTTTCCACCTTCCATTTCCCCACCACCGCCACCACTGATGGACTTTTTGCCAGCTTGTCCCCCCCCCCCAAAAAAAATGGTTAGCAGGTGCATTGCTGTAACACTTTAGTGATATATCTACCACAATAATTAAAAAAAACACTTGCAAAAAGCACACCAGCAAGAGGTCATTCATAGGGGCAATGAATTCACAGTGGGAAATCATCCCCAAAGCAACCAATGTCTCCCCTCCCCTGCCCAAAAACGTAGTTATGAAAACACAGGTTCTAACATCACTACTCCCCCAGCAGTGGGCATGTTACATTCATAAGAACATAAGAGAAGCCAGTGCTGGATCAGGCCAATGGCCCACCCAGTCCAACACTCTGTCACACAGTGGCCAAAAATACCAGGTGCCATCAGGAGGTCCAGCAGTGGGGCCAGGACACTAGAAGCCCTCCCACTGTTGCCCCCCCCCCCAGCACCAAGAATACAGAGCATCACTTGCCCCAGACTGAGAGTCCCTATGTATACCTTGTGGCTAATAGCCACTGATGGACCAAGACTATAGACTGGAGAGATCACAACATACAGTTAAATCTTGGGTGGCAAACTCAAATTTGACATTGTTTATGTACTTCATGGACCCTCTGATTTCAGCGGGGGTGCTGCCACCCTTGGAAGCAGGACACTAGACCAAACGGACTGCTGAATTAGCTGTTAAGAACGACATGGAGCCTCCATGTTCAGCCACAGGGTATCTTTAAATGCCAGATGTTGAAGACAGCCAACGGGGGAGGCCGGCTGCCTTCTTGCACAGCTTCTGGAGGCATCTGGAGTGCAGCTGTCGGAAACAGGATGGGGTGGACTTCGGGCAGATCCAGTGAGGCAAGTCAACTTTTTCTGGGTTGTGGGAAAGGGCTCTTTGGGTGCTTTTTATAGAACCGGTTTAGAAGGAAGCTCCAATTCTCCGTGTGCATTCTCTCCAAATGTTAAGTTACAAACTAGACACCAGACTGAGCCTTCAGAGATATGAATATGAATATGTAATAGTTTCCAGGGAGGCTGAGCACTTTCCCCCCCCCTCTTAACTCCCAAAATCACATTAATAACTGAGATCAGCAGATGTAGATTCATTGCAAGGAAGGAAAAAAACCCTGCATCATCGGACCCTCTCTGCAAACCATCCTGTTCCTGTACCTTCTTGCTCTTTAGTGCATTTAAATGTCTACTGTTTCCTCACTTTCAGTCTTGCTTGCCTTGTAACAAGAGTTGCCAACTCTGGGTTGGGAAGTTCCTGGCGATTTCAGGGTGGAGCCTGGGGAGGGCAGGGACCTCAGTGGGGTACAGTGCTATAGAGTCCACCCTCCGAACCAGCCATTTTCTCCAGGGGGACTGATCTCTGCAGCTCGGAGATCAATTGCAGTTCCAGAAGATCTTCATGCCCTACCTGACAACTGGCAACCCAGCTTGCTAGGCTGTGAAAAATGGGGACATCTTTCCAGGATGCCATTTCAAGAGATGTCACCCCTGGCAGTGTTCCCTCTAAGCTGAGTCAGTGTGAGCTAGCTCACAGCCTTTTAGCCTCCAGCTCACAGATTGTTGTCTTAGCTCAGGAAGGATGGCTCCAGAGCAAACCCATTGATGCAGTAGCCAAATCGCTCGCTCACAGCTTTAATGCCCAGTAGCTCACAAAGTAGAAATTTTGCTCACAGGACTCCACAGCTTACAGGGAGCATTGGCTACCAGCACCACATTCAGTGTTTCTGCCCATGTGCAATTACTCTGCAGCAATGTAAGAGCAGCCGTGCTAGATCAAATCAAAGGTCTATCTCCTCTAGCATCCCCTTTTCCATAGTGGTCAACCAGATTCCCCAGGAAAGCCCCCAAGAAAGGGACAGCGGCCAGAGCCTGAACCTGTTGTTTCCTCCTTCAACATCTGGTAACATATTTGTATCCTGCTTTTCTCCCCAGTGTGGATCCAAAGCGGATTACCCACAGTGTTCTCCCCTCCTCCATTTATCTCCACAACCACCCCATTTGGGCAGGAAGAGGGAGTGATTTGTCCAAGTTCACCCATGACAGAGTGAGGATTCGAACCTGGGTCTCCAAGATCTTAGCTGGATACTTAAGCCACCGCACTACACTGATGCCCATAATTGCCTACAGCTCTAACTACTGTGTGCCTGTGTTATATGTGTGTGTGCCTGTGTATAAACCCAAAGGCAGGGCTATTTTGGGGCAGGAACGCACAGGAACGGAATTCCTGCTGGCTTCCAAGCTGGCCACGCCTACAGCTCTCCCCCCCTCTGGGTTCCCTGGGTGCCTTGCAAGCTGCGGGGCACCTGGGGAAGTCAAGCCGATCCAGGGAGGGAATGCAGTTCAAATTGCATCCCCTCTTCGGGTGCCCCAGGTGCCTTGCAAGCTGCGGGGCACCTGGGGAAGCTAATTCTGGGAGGGAGCTATGCTGTCAGGGGTGTGGCCTATTGTGCTAATGAGTTCCTGCTGGGCTTTTTTACCAAAAAAACCCTGCAAAAAGGTATAGGTATTTTAAATGATTTTTAAAAAAATGTTCCGTTTTAATGTACACCCAAATAATGCGCCCTGCCCTGGCTGGCCTGATCTCGTCAGATCTTGGAAGTTAAGCAGGGTTGGCCCTGGTTAGTCCTTGGATGGGAGACCTCTAAGAAGACCTCACAGGGTGTCCCATCCCTACAACAGACACCCTGTGAGGTAGGTGGGGCTGAGAGACCTCTTGAGAGAACAGCTCTGAGAGAACTTGTGATTGACCCATGGTCACGCCAGCAGCTGCATATGGAGGAGTGTGGAATCAAACCCGTTTCTCCCAGATTAGAGTCTGCCACTCTTAACCACGACACCAAAATGTCCCTGGTTGCTACTCAGAGGCAGGCAAGGGCAAAGCACCTCTGAAATGTCCCTTGCCTTGAAAATCCTACAGGGTCACCACAAATTGGACGCAACTTGACACCACATTCTACCACCCCCTCCCCAAAATATGGCTACAGACCTTGCCCCCACTCCTGAGACCTATTTGCCCACCCTTGCAAGCCCCAGTACTAAAAGCCTGGAATGTACTTAAGAAAAGAACCCCCCCCCCCAACACACACACACACAGAGCATTGCAAAATCAGGCAGCTTGCTGTCAGCCAGGCCGGGTAGGCTGCACCTTTCTGCTTCCACAGAATCCTTTCCACATCTGTTCAGTGGCCACAAAACCTTAACCTGGGGTGTGTTTTAGCTGGCCCCCACCAAGTACAGCAGGACACAGAGGGCGTTTCAAATAACCTCTACAGCTGAACATCAACAGACAAGGTTGCCAGCTTTTCAGATTGGCCCTGTTCCCATGTCTTTAGCAGCTCCTGGATCTGCAAGGGATCACAGCTGTTGCGATCTTACAAAAGGATCCGGCCAGAGATTGCTGCACATTCTGCTTCTGTTAATTACACAGGAGCATTAGTCGTTGGTTAGTTGGCAACTCTCATTGCAACGATTACCCAATAATGGGGAGGTGGAGACATCTTCCAGGGAAGGTGATTAATAATTTTCCCATCTAGGAAGCCCTGAAAACCCCAGTAAGAATTGTAGTTGAAAGTGACATCAAGTCGCAGCTGGCTTATGGCAACCACAAAGGGTTTTCAAGGCAAGAGACGAGCAGAGGTGGTTTGCCATTGCCTGGCTCTGCATAGCAACCCTGGACCTCCTTGGTGGTCTCCCATCCACATACAAACCAGGGCTGACTCTGCTTAGCTTCTGAGAGCTGATGAGATCCAGCTAGCCCAGGCTCCAAGAAATAGCTGCCCACAGATTTGCAAGAAAAAGCACATTCAGAGTTTCTTTGCACCTACAGGTGGCGCTAATGATACAACGCTTTCCCAAGTTGCACACCTGCTTTAAGGAAGGACATCTCAGGCCAACATTCACAATTCCTCGGCTCATAACATGAATATATTTAGCTCAAAGTGCTCCGATGTATTAGGAACTCAGCATTGTTTCCCAAAGTGTGTGTGGCAGCCGTGAAAAAGGCACAGTCTGTGTAGGGATTGTCCGGAGAGGGGACTCAAAACAAAATGGCTAGAATTGTATAAATCTGTGGTGTGGCCACATTTACAATACTGCATACCTCTCAAATAGGATGGCGTAGGGCAGAAAACGGCGACCAAAATGACCCAAAGGTTGGAGGACTATAAGGCAAGTCCAGTCGCTCAAGGAAAATGCCAGCTGGCTGTTGCATGCTACAAAAACTGAGATTAGAATTGAAAATCTATCCTAGAGACATGTTGGGGTACATGCTCAGAGCTACTGAAATGTATTTAGCAACAGCTTCCATAGCCTTTCTGTTGTTACCTGAGCACATTTTTAAAAGATTGTATTTATTTATTTTATTTAAAACATTTTAATGCTACCTTTCACCCAGGTTAGGGTCCCCAAGGCAGCAAACATGAAAACATTTGAATGCTGAAAGCAGCATTTGAAATCATAAAGTAACTCAGTAAAACACATAACTATACAGCACCAGAACCAGGGAGGAGGTATTTAATCCATTTAAAATGATAATCTGCAGAATGGTAAGGAAAGGCTAAAAAATTTGGGGGGAAATCGAAGACATTGTAGAGAGCTATAAAGTTATGCCCCGAGTAATGAAATAACTTTCCCCAACAAACCTCAAATTCTCCAGTGAAACTGATGAGTAGGTTCAGGAAAGACAGAAGAAAGTAATTCTTCACCATGATGTATAATAACTTACAAAACTGTTTTGCACAAGATGCAGTTGACAGTATTTAACAAAAATATCTTTAAAAGGGGATTAGAGAAAGTATTAAAAGACCAATCCACTAATGACTATGAGCAATAATGGTTAATGGAACCTCTATATTCAAAGGCAGTCTGTCAGTTGCTAGCAGGCAGGACAAGGGAAAGCTTTGGTCTCCATGCCCTGTTTCTGATGGGCTTTCCAGGACACCTGTCTAGCAACTGTAGATAGGGTTGCCAACTCCGGGTTGGAAAATTCTTGGAGATTTGGGGGTGGAATCTGGGGAGGGCAGAATTTGGGGAGGGGAGGAAATTCAGTAGATATGTGATGCCACAGAATCTACCTTCTGAAGCTGCCATTTTCTCCAGGGGAACTGATGCCTGTAGACTGGAGATCAGTTGTAATTCCAGGAGAGCTTCAGGCCCTACCTGGAGGCTGGCAACTCTAGGATGCTGGACTAGATAGACCCTTGGCCCTGTCCAGCAGAGCTTTTATGACAGTTCCTTCTCTGACTCAGAAACTCACAGAATGGAAAACTAAAAGTAAGATATCACTTTAGCTGTGCAGAAGTTCTTCAGTGCTAGCTCTTCACTCTTTACCGCAAGTCTCACTGGTCAGCTACGTAAAAAGATGAAGCCCTCAGTTCTGTAACTACTTAGACATTTAAGGAGTATTAAACTCTCATTTTTGTGGGGATATCTTTGCTGTTGGGTCATGTCTATGACCAGTAAATTCATAGGCCCGGAATACACATGGAACAGAATGAGAGGCAACAAATCAGGCTCTTTCACTCTAGTGGATATCGGGTCACATTTTCAATATTCTCCCATGGAGAAACTCTGGGCAAATAAAACACTTTGGGAGAAAGGTTCTGCCCTAGCCCTTTACATGCAAAAGGGTTCTATCCTAGCCCTTCACAAGTTGTGTTCGTATCCCAAAGAACTCTCAGTGCAGAGGAACATTGCGGAATATGATGGCTGCAGCTTGAAGAATGACAATCTTTTCTATCACTTCAACAGACTACCATTTCTGTTTATATAGACAGGGTCGCCAGCTCTGGGTTGGGAAATACCTGGAGATTTGGGGGGGGGGGGTGGAGCATGAGGAGGGTGGGGTTGGGGAGGGACTTTGATGGGATATGATGCCACAGAGTCCACCTTTCAAAGCAGCCATTTTCTCCAGGGGAACCGATCTCTGTTGTCTGGAGACAGGGTTGCCAGACCCCTGTCTGGGTGGGGATTTCCCCAATTTTTGGGGCTTCTGCTTGCCGCCGGTCAGCTGGCCAATGGGGTAAGCCCCAGGAACAACCCCCGTGACCACCCCTCGCCCTCCTCTCCTGAGAGATTTAAAGGGTCCTCCAGCTGATCGGACTGGCCGCATGCCTGAAATCCAAGTGGCAATTTGCGGTTTGGAGTTAAGGCGCGCAAACCCCCCTGCTGGCCAGAAGCATTGAAAGGGTCCCTTTAAATGATTTTGGCCAGTGGGGCCTGAGCCTCGCGTGCCTGAATTCCAAGCAGGATCCCTACCTGGAGTTCAGGTGTGCGGCTGGTGGCCCCTCTTCTTTCTCTCCTGCATGATACAAAGGGCCCTGCGGCTGATTGGCAGGCCCATTAAATCTCACAGAGGGGAGGGAGAGGGGTGGCTGCGAGTGGTTGCTGTTAGGGGCGGGGCTTAGGGCAGGGATGTCCCCAATGTGATGTCATCATGTTGGGGATGCCCCACATGCTCCAGAAATCCCCCCCCCCCCGGCAGATCAGTTGTAATAGCAGGAGGTTAAAAACTCTTGTGGTAGAGAGGCGAGCAGATGACTAGAACCAGGAACAGTCAGGTTATAGCTAAAAAGAAATCATACATTTCACCATTCAGTGGGATAAAAAAGGAGCGACTTGAGACAACTTGTTCCTCAATGGTTAAAATAATAAAACAGAACCCCCTCCTTCAAGGACACATCAGTGTCATGGGTACTGGCTCTGCTGAGGCTGACTACTCCTCAGAGAAGAAGAAGCATAGAGCAACCCAGCCTCCTCTGAAGTCAGCCCAGCAGAGGAACCCTTAACAGCACCTGAGGGAGAAGAGGCCCCAGCAGCTGCACAGGAGGTGCAACCAGAGGGAGAGATTGATCCAGAGCTGGGCCCAGCACCCCCAGGTGGAGACACCCTGAGGCCAGAATCCCCACCTAGTTCTCCTGCATGTCCCAGACGCAAGGCACGCCAGCGGCTGGATGTGGAAGAGCGAAGGAAGAGTGCCAGACTGCAGCTCTTGCAAAGGCAATGTGAGGGGCTGTGAGTCTTGGCAGACTGACTCCCAGGGAAGGGAGGACTGAGTCATAAACACCCCCACGCACCTACCTCAGTGCAGAAGCAACAGTGCATGCTTGGACCTGATCCTGGCTGTTTAGCATCCGCTCCTTGCTGCTAGCTCCTGCAACCTGTGACTGATTTCCCGGCTTTCTGACCTTTGGCTCTGTTGTTTGACTTGATTTTGGACTGCATATCTGGTTTCCAGTGCATGATAACCGTAGTGACCAGCTGAGCCAGTACATAACCATACAGTCAGTTTACTCTCCAGCAGCCTATCCCACACAATATGAAAGCCAAGGAAAGTTATGAAGGGGTTAAGCTCCTCCTCCTCCTCAATGATGTCACTTCCTCGGAGGAAGCCTACCCCAGCCTCCAACTCTGTGCTATAAAACAGAACTTCAGCAGCCTGTCATTGCCTTTAATAAACTTTTCACTTTTAGTAGCCAGCAGGAGAGGGGACGCTGGTAATTCATTTTTTTCCTCAAGAAAATACATTTTAAAACAACTGGCAAGGATTGTGCCCATTGTGTATTTAATTTGCTACATCTTTATTTCATTTTTTTTAAAATTCCTTTGGCAGTCGAGTTTTGTTTTGCAAAGCCTCATCACGGGAAGACTGGGGAGGGGTGGATTTTCCATGGCTGTTGAACCCTGGGTAAAAGGGTAGGCTCTACGAATAGATTGGAGGGGAACACATTCTTGTGGCACAACCAAAACAAGTCATTTCCTCCTGCCACACGCACACAAAACACTTTGCAGCGCATCGTTTGAAGATCAGTAAGGGTGTGTGACTGTGCTTGTATGACCTTGAACAGCTCTCTCCCCTGGGGTACCAACTCCCACTTAGGAAATACCTGGGGATTTGGAGGAGGAGCCTAGGGAGGGCGGGGTTTGGAGAGGGGAGGGACATCAACTAGGGTTATGAGGTCCCCCTTGGCCACCAGCAGGGGTTGGGGGGGATAAGACTACTAGCTCCAGGCTGGGAAACTCCTGGAGATTTGGGGATGGAGCCTAGGGAGAAGAGGGACATCAGTGGGTACTACAATGCCATAGAGTCCACCCTCTAAAGCTGCCATTTTCTCCAGGGAAAGTGATTCTAGTTGAAATGAGCTGTGATATCGAGGGATCCTCGGGTTCCACCTGGAGGCTGGCATCTCTGAATTCTTAGCAGGGTCTAGTGCCATAGCCTTCAAAGCTGCCATTTTCTCCAGGGGAACCGATTTCTGTCACCAAGAGGTCACTTGTAATCTCAGGAGATCTCCAGCCACTACCTCGAGTTTAGTAAACGAAAAAGGAAATGAACGTAAAATTACCAAAGCACTTGCATCTAAAGAGAACATATATAAAATGTTTTATAGATGGTATATGACACCAGAAATGTTAGCAAAATTTTATCCTGGCCTATCAAATGCTTGTTGGAAACGTAAAAAGGTTGCTGGTTCATTTTTTCATATGTGGTGGACATGTGATAGAGTTAAAAAATATTAGGCTTGGATTCATGAAATATTACCAAAAAATGTTGAACTGTACCATGCCTTTTACTCCTGAATTATTTTTATTGAATATAAGACCAGAAAATTGTTTAAAAAACCCCATGATTTTTATCTTATTATACATGTATTAACTACTGTGAGAATATTGTATGCCAAGTACTGGCGAAAAGATGAAACACCTTCAAAAGAGGAAATTATAATCAAAACTCTTGCTACTGCGGAGATGGACAAATTGACTTTATTTTTGAGTGGGCAACAAGAAGAGAAATTTCAAAACACATGGTCAAGATTTTATACATGGTTGGAGGAATACAATAAATGAACTATACAGACTTTTACTATAACTGGAGACATTGTAGACATTTATAGGTTTCTTGGTGTTTTACATGAATTCAACATACAACTGGATATTGTAGGAAGTAATTTAACAGATACTACAAAGAGGAAAAGAGACCCCCCCCCAAAAAATTGTATGTATTATGTGTTTGTTTGTTTGTTTCTGTATGTTTTATATGTTTGTCTGAGTTATAATAAAAACAAAATTTTCACTAAAAAGAAAAAGAAATTTCCGTGAAAATAACTAACCCATCCATCCATCCATCCATCCAACTATGAAATTTATTATATAAATATATTATTAAATCCAATCACTTATAGAAAATTCTCAAGTGCACCCACCAAAAACACCTATGTGCGAACTGAAGGAATCATCCACTTTTGATTTTTAAAATCTGCCTTCTTTCTCCCAAAAATTTTCTTTTTTGAGGCAGAATTCGCTCACTCTTCCAGTATTGTCTGAAGGGCAAATTGGCTACAAGCACAGGCAGAGTTCTTTTTCTTTCTATCCTCCAGTCTATGCAGAGCAGGAATTACCCCCCGGAGTTACAGCATACAACCCCAGCTGATGAGGGGCCTCTACCTACAAAGCCAGTTGACTATATGCCAAGTTTTACTCATTTTTTGCGGCAATGTTATGGGATCTGTTAAAAACAACACAGTTTAGGCCCTCAGCATGTCTTAATTTGCTCCAGAGTCGACTCTTATTAGAGCAGCAGAGAAGATGGCCAAGGGAGAGATCAGATAGATCTTCTGACTGAAGAGAGACTTGGGGGAGTCGATCCAGATTGGCTGCATCATCTGGAAACAGCTGGGAGACCCCAACACTCATGTGTTAGGATTCTCCAAATGTTCCTCTGCAAAAATCACCAGCTCGTTCCACAATATGACAACAGTACTTGTCTGTGCTCTATTATAGAAGACGGCCATCATCTCCGCTTCAGTGCCTTAGCGCACAGGTGCGCACTGTGCCGATACATAGATGTTGCATTAATAGCCAGATTTATTTGGCTGGAAACGTTTCTTTCTGGCAATGCAGCCTCCAGCTCTGGCAACTGGCCGAGAGACTAGACAGGCTGGCCAGCCTTATCTCAAAGTAGTATGCTTCTTGTGAATTAAACACTGTCTAATGAAACATGTAGGCATGCCTGTAATGAAGTGTGCAGAGACACACCAAGGCAAGGCCTGTTTGGAATTCTGAATGGGAGAGACCACAGAGCCCAAGTAAAGAATCACTGCAAAGGAAATACTACACCATTGGCTCACTTCAGCGATAAAGTGCCTTTTTTAAAAACGATGCAACTGTCTCTTCGGGGGCCAGCCTGCAGGGGCTTCTGGCCAGATGTTTTGCACATCCAGCTGTTGAGCGCCTGGCAGTATTTCTCAGGTCACCGGCCACAAAGTAATCGGGGTGCCCTCAATTAGAGACAGTCTCTGCCTTTTTGTTGCTCCGAGGGCCCCGAGTGTCGCTTTGTTTGTCTCTCAAGTAGATTTCTATCTTTCCCTCTTGGCTCTGGGCGGCTCCAGATGGCCTGTCTGAGCGGATGTGCAGATTCGGCTTCTGAATGGATGCAGGCAGGAGGTTTTTCTTCCTTCTCTCCCCCCCCCCCTTCTTCTTACGCAGCTGTGGTACGGTGTTACAAAACGTGGTAAAAAACAAGCCACGGCAAGAGACCCGAGGCAGGTTGACGGTGGCATGCTAGGGGCTGTACAGAGAAACACACAAGTTGTGCGGGCCCTCCTTGCTGGAGGGAAAGAAAGAATGGGATGGCGGGGGAGGAACTGGCACAGGGGAGCCGTGGGG
The DNA here is from genome assembly GCA_029233225.1 of Lepidodactylus listeri. Taxonomy (NCBI): domain Eukaryota; kingdom Metazoa; phylum Chordata; class Lepidosauria; order Squamata; family Gekkonidae; genus Lepidodactylus; species Lepidodactylus listeri. The sequence continues at coordinate 30,265,398 of JARCFY010000019.1, read as the reverse complement.
TTGGGTTCAGGGTGTGTGAGGTAGCAGGAGGCTGTCCCTGAAGGAGCCGTGTGGAGGAAGGAAAAGAGACAGGGCGGGACGCAGGAGTCAAAGGTGGTCGGTTGAGCTGGATGGGGGCGAAAACAAGGGATATGAAGGCTGCTGTAGGTTCACTGCATTCCAAATCCTGACACCCACAGCTTCTGAAAATGTTGACTGCCCCCCTTTTGGGCCTGGAATCTCCAGAGTGCCACTCCTGTCTCCCGCCCCTTCATTGGCTCCTATAGGAGAAGTTGATGTCTTCTGACATTCGATGGAAGAAAACAAATACCCGATGAACGTGTGTTTTACAAATACCCGGTTAACGTGTGTTTTACACTGTGCTGGTCAGCAAGTCAGTGGCTCAAGTGGTTAAGACGCTGAACTGCAGTCCGGAAGGTCGGTAGTTTGGCAGTTCAAGACCCGAGTGCTGCATGACAGAGTGAGCTCCTGTCTCTGGCCCCAGCTCCTGCCAACCTAGCAGTTTGAATCAGCAAGAAATTGCAAGGAGATAAATAGGTACCGCTTCGGTGGGAAGGTAACAGCATTCTGTGTGCTTTGGCGTCTAGTCATGCCAGCCACATGACCCTTGGAAATGTATTTGGATAGCGCTGGCTCTTCGGCTTGGAAACGGAGATGAGCACCGCATCCCTAGAGTCAAGGGAAACCTTTACCTGGTCAGCAAGGCCTGTACAGGTAGGGTTGCCAACCTCCAGGTGGTGCCTGGAAGTCTCCTGGGATTACAGCTGTTCTCCAGGTGACACAGATCAGTTCATGTAGAGAAAATGGCCTTTTTGGAAGGTGGAAGTCCTATGGGTTATGCCCCACTGAAGTCCCTCCCCTCCCCAAATCTTGCCCTCCTCAGGCTCCACCCCCCCCCCCCCCAAATCTCCAAGTATTTCCCAATCCGGAGCTGGCAACCCTATCTACAAGTTGCTTAGAGGTCTAGAAGCCCAAGGTCACCCAGCTGGCTGCATGTGGAGGAGTGAGGGCTCAAACCTGGTTCTCTAGATTAGAATCCACTGCTCTTAACCACTATGCCACCCAGAACAACCACAGTGGCAAGAGTAGTCTGGTGTTACGGAGCAACCGGTGGTGGTGGTGGTGGTAGTGATGGAAAGTGCCATTGAGTCACAGCTTGATGGTGACTTGACGGTGACCCTGTGGGGTTTTGAAGACAAGACGCAAACAGAGGTGGTTTGCCATCGCCTGCCTGTGTGCAGCAACCCCGGGGCTTGTGCTAAAACTGTTTGGATCCCACATTAGACTCCAAACTGTTTTCCCGCTCGTGGAAAGGGAGGAAGGAGTACCTTTAAAAAACTATGCTGGGAATGAGGGAACCCGCATAGCTAAAACCCATGTGGAACAGGAGCTGTTACAAGGAGAAGAATTGGGTGGGATCGAATGAAAAAGCAGATAGGATCCAACTCCTAGTCTCTCCAGCTCTCTTGTAACATTTACTTCCCTCCTGTTCCATTTTTTTCCTGCTGTCAAGTCACTGCTGACTTATAGCAACCCGAAGGATTTTCCAAGCAAGAGATGTTCAGAGGTGGTTTGCCATTGCCTGCCTCTGTGAAGAACCCTGGACTTTCTTGGCAGTCTCCATTCAAATAATCATCAGGGCCAACCCTGCTTAGCAGCCAAGACCAGGCTAGCTGGGCTGACCAGGTCCAGGTCCTGTTCTATAGATCGCCTTAATGCCATTTTCCGCTGCCCCAAGCCTTCCACTCACTTCACAGAAGCAACATTGCTTTTCTTTCTCTGACTAACCCTTCCTTCCTTCCTTCCTTCCTTCCTTCCTTCCTTCCTTCCTTCCTTCCTTCCTTCCTTCCTTCCTTCCTTCCTTCCTTCCTTCCTTCCCTTATAAATCAACGTTCATGCAGAAAGACCTCAAAGCAATATGAGATTATGGTTCTAAAAAGCAGCAAGGCCAGGTGCCTTCTTTTCAGAATGAAAGTTGCTGGAACGCCTCTGGAATGTTTGTGAGCATTCTGTGACATCACTGCAGTGGAGCCAACAGCAAGTGGGCAAGGGGCTCACCAGGGGAGGACAGCTGGTTCTTAACCGAGTGAGTGCAAGGAGTTACATCCTGATGGATTGGTTCTGTTTAAGGCCCAAGGACGGCCCAGGCCCTCCAACGCTGCCGCGTCTTCAGGGCCCAAGCGCTGCACGAGCCTGCACTGTGAGTCACCCTTTGCTATGTTTAGAAGCGTTGCAGGATACTTTCTGCTCAGATTCCAAAAACATCTTTCCTTGCCCCAGTCAGGGCTCCAATAAAAAGGGTGAAGATGAAAGGCCGTTGAATTCCGAGAGCCATCCCTGCTGAGGCCGGCAGGCAACCAAAGCTTTATTGACCTTGGCTCCTCACTGGTTTGGCATGTTCCTTGCCTCACTCCACATCAATTTGCAGACCTAATCTCCTTCTTCCTTGCTGGTCCCAGCCTTCCTCCCCCCCCCCCCCCCCGCAGCCCTGAGGTGAGGAGAGGGGAAGCTGTGCGACACCTTCCCTGGAAGAAGAAGGGTGAAGGCAGACACTGTGGGCAGGCATATCCCAGCATGCTTTGCAGGGAACCAAGGACCTCAGGCTGCTAGAGAGAGACCCAGCGGAGATCCTGTTTCGTCCCCAAGCAGAAAACGCTTGACAGCCTTAATCCACACCAGCTGATTCCTGCGCAGAAGGATAGCATAGGCACCTTCAGGCACTGAACGTTCTCAAAGTTCCAGTTTTTTAAAAAATAAATCCTAACTTGGAACATTGGGGTTTAAGTGGGGAAATGGACATGCAGGGTACTGAATCTGGCAAGTTCATGGTTGCCATGGCAGCGACTTGACGACACTTTCCTTCACCACCAAGTTTTCTTGCAACCTGATGTGACAGTCCCCACCCCCATGTTTTAGCAGATTCTGCTTTCTCTGATCCACCAATGCCTGAACATTTCGAGGGCGGGGGGGATACCAATTTCAAACCTATAAAAGCTCCTCAGAGTTAGGACAGGGATCTCTTCCTCCTAGGGTTGCCAGCCTCCTGGTGGGGCCTGGAGAGCTCCGGCTTTTATAACTGATCTCCAGCTGACAGAGATCAGCTCCCCTGGAGAAAATGGCTGCTTTGAAGGGTGGACTCTACGGCATTGTACCCTGCTGAGGCCCCTCCCCTCCCCAAACCCCGCCCTCTTCCAGATCCACCCCCAAAGTCTCCAGGTGTTTTCCAACCCAGATTTGGCAACCCTATCCCCTCCTTTGTCTAAAGTGCAGTTTATGACTGACAACCCCAGGAAGAGAAATTTCTGAAGAGATTTGGTGGTGAAGCCTGGGGAGGGTGGGGTTTGGGGAGGTGAATGAGCTCAGGAGGGTATTATGCTATAGAGTCCACCCTCCACAGCAGCCATTTTCTCCCAGGGGGAACATCTCTGTCGTTTGGAGATCAGCTGTAATTTTCGGAGATCTCCAGGCCCCACCTGCGGTTTGGAACCCTATGTATTTGGCAACCCTGATTGGTGTAGTGGTTAAGTGCGCGGACTCTAATCTGGGAGAACCGGGTTTGATTCCCCACTCCTCCACTTGCACCTGACTGAATGACCTTGGACAAGCCATAGCTCTGTACCAGCTGTTCTCTCAAGGACAGCTTGGGAAAGAGCTCTCTCAGCCCCACCTACCTCACAGGGTGTCTGTTGTGGGGAGGGGAAGGGAAAGGAGTTTGTAAGCCGCTCTGAGACTCCAAGTGAGTGAAGGGCGGGGTATAAATCCAGTCTCTTCTTCTTCTTCTTCTTCTTCTTTTGTAATCTTTGGATGTGTTGCAGGGATGCCAGCCTCCAGGTGGGACCTGGGGATCTTCCTAGGGTTGACAGACCCCCAATCCAGACAGGGATCCCCTGGTGTTTGGGGCTCCAATTTGCTGCCAGCCAGCTGGCCAGTGGGGGAAGCCCCGCCGCCAAACAGGGACATCACTGTGCAAAGTCCCTGTCATGATGTCGTAATTGCGGAAGTGACATCACCATGTTGCTGACATCGGGTGACACTCTAGTTTTTGGGAAACTCTATGGTTTTGAGGGCAAAAATACCATAGAGTTTTGCCCAAAAACTAGAGCATCACCCACCCCGATGCCAGCAACACAATGAAGATCCCAACCAGCAGTATGGAGCCCCCCGCTGGCAGCCAGGTAGGACCTGGCAACCCTAGATCCTCCGGAATTACAGCTCATCTCCAGTCTACAGAGATCTGTTCCCCTGAAGAAAATGGATGCTCTGGAGGATGGACTTCATAGCATTATACCCCACCGAGGTCCCTGTCCTCCCCAGGCTCCATCCCCAAATCTCCAGGAGTTTGCCAACCCGGATCTGGCAACCCTGCCCCCCCATCTCCCACCGGTGCCCGGGGGGACCTGGGGACCTTAGTTGTGTGGCTTGTTAACATGATCTGACTCTCTCCCTTACCCTAGGGTTGCCAGGTCCCTCCTGGCCAGTGCTCCCTCTAAGCTGAGTTAGTGTGAGCTAGCTCACAGTTTTTTAGCCTCCAGCTCACACATTTTTGTCTTAGCTCAGGAAGGATGGCTCTAGAGCAAACTAATTCATGCAGTTGTCCAGTCACTCGCTCACAACTTCAATGCCAGTGGCTCACAAAGTAGAATTTTTGCTCACAAGACTCCACAGCTTAGGGGGAGCATTGCTCCTGGCCCGGGCAGTGTTCCCTCTAAGCTGAGTTGGTGTGAGCTAGCTCACAGTTTTTTAACCTCCAGCTCACATAGTTTTGTCTCAGCTCAGGAAGGATGGCTCCAGAGCAAACTAATTTATGCAGGCGCCAGATCGCTCACTCACAACTTTAATGCCAGCAGCTCACAAAGTAGAATTTTTGCTCACAAGACTCCACAGCTTAGAGGGAACATTGGGCCCAGGGTATGGGGGGGTAGAGTGGCCAGATCCAGGCTGGGAGACTCCTAGAGATTTGGGGACAGAGCCTGGGGAGAACAGGGACCTCAGCAGGGTACAATCCCATATAGTCCCCCCTCCATAGCATCCATTTTCTCCTTGGGGAACTGGTCTCTGTAGTCTGAAGATAAACTATAATTCTGGGAAATTCCCCAGGCCCCACCCGGAGGCCGGCATCCCTACTTCCTTCTCACTTTTGAAGGCAAGGGCTTTTTCGCAGCACCCTCTCTCTTTTGTTGGCAGATGTTTTGACTTTTTGACAACATCTTTTGTTGGCAGATGTTTTGACTTTTTAGACGAGGTGGGCTAGACATTTCTGAAGCTAACCGGTGAAATAAAAGCCCCCTTTCCTCCGTAGGCCTTGGGCAATCCCTCGCAATCTTGCTCTTCACAAGGAAAAGCCCTTCCTTGCCCTTCCTGGTCGAGCCCCGCCAAGACCTTGTCGTGCTCAGGCAACGGAACGCTGGCAAGCGGCAGGGTTGACACGAGTCTCCATGACGGCTGGACATGAATGGCCCCTCTGTGTCTCATCAGGTGCTGCATTCCAGGCCCAACAGCTCTCTCCAGTGCAGGAAAAAGGAGGCTGAGGACATGTCTGGCAAGGCGGAGCGGCCCTTTCTCCAGAAACCGCATGTAGATGGGAAGAGGCCGACTTCAGCTCTCACGTTGGGCATGTTTGCAAAGCCAGTGAGGGAATGTGACTCTTGTGGGGCTCCTCGGGTCCAAAAGAGGTCCTTCCCAAGTGAAGCGTGTGCACAGACCTGCTGCGGTCAGAGAGGAGGAAATTTGAGGGAGGTGGCACCAAGGGTGATGGTATCCAGGCAGGGGAGTGAATGCCATGCAGCCCACAGCGCCAGGGCCTTAAAAAAAATCCTGCCAAGTTTAATTGTCTCTTTTAATTCAGCAGACTGGAATGACACACAAGGCCCATCCGTCAGAATCTGTCTCCTTTTGCAATTTCCTGGCAGTGACTTCCATGAAAAACCTTCTGACCAAATTTCTTGACAAGGGTTCTTAAGAAACAGCAAGTTACCAGGCCTTCGTTTCTGAGCCAGATGAAACGAACCTCATCCTGTAAACGTTTGAGCTCAGCTCCGGAGCTTGTTTGCATTACCGGGGCTGCCGTCTTGGAAAATGCAGCCGTGCCAATAAAAGAGAAGGTGGTTTCTGAGCATGTACAGAGCAGTAGACCATTTTCAGCTTCGGGACTCTCTTCCCGAGGAAGTCCACAAGGTAAAGGCTTAAGATTAAAATACATTTCTATGCTGCTGAGTTTTTTAATTCTTGGATCTCAAGCAATGGGGATTTTAGACCAGCTCTCCTAGACTGCTAAATTTATGCTTCTGCTTTTCAAGCATTCAGGAGGCATCAGGCAGGTCACTGACAAAACCTAGGGATGCTCGAACATTCCACAGTTTGGCCAGTGTCCTATTTGCGGCCACAAACATGGAGCGGATATTTTGACAGTTTGCATGTTTGTTGACAGTTTTGACAGAAAGTTCACCCCCCTCTTCCACCGGTGGCCAGGAGCACCTGGCAACCCTAGTTGTGTGGCTTGATGACATGGTCTGACTCTCTCCATTATCCTAGGGTTGCCAGATCCCCCCTGGCCATTGCAAGGAATGGGAGGGTAGGCTTGCCAGATCCAGATTGGTGTGCCTATTTGTTAACAGTTTCGACGGACAGTTCACCTCTTTGTCAACAGTTTCAACAGACAGTTCACCTCTTTGTCGACCATTTCGACAGGCAGTTCACCTCTTGACAGTTTTGACGGATACTTGGTTGCTGTCAACAGGTTCAGTGAATGGTTCATTTATTTGTCAGCAGTTTTGACAGAGTTTGCCTATTTGTCCACAGTTTTGATGGACACTTTGCATATTTTTTTGACCTGTTTGTAGCTGTTTGACAGCAGGCTTTAATGTATTCCTAACAGTGCACTACAATGCAGCTGGCTTTTCATATGCAGGCATTCTCTCACAGCCCAGTGGATCTTTGCTCCCCCTATCCTTGCTCTACTGCTGCTCTGCTCGGCAGGCAATTCTTTACTGAGACAGTTAAAATTAGCCACAAATAATGTACATCAACCAAATAACCTTTGTGTTTTGTTTTGTTCTTTAAACTTATGTTCAGTGACTGTCTGAGTAGTCCTTAAGAATGTTAAGGACTGATGCTCGGTTCGGATCGGCAATATTTATGTGTATGTTTTCACACAGTTCTACGAAAACTTGAATGCAACCTGTTTGGTAGGCATTTGAATCATTCGGCGACAAAGTGAACAGACCTGGGGATCGACACGCATCCGCTCATCCCAGCTGAACATGTTCACTGCGACTTCCCTACCGGGAATTAGCCAGCTTGCTGAGATGCATTCTACATGTGGTTGTCGGTGAAGACAATTTGGCCGCTGGTTCCTGCTCATTCCATTGTGCAACAAGCAAATGGTTTGCAGATTTGCTTCCGGGTCCAATTCATAGTTTTGCTTCCAACCTTTCAAGCTCTTCCTAGTCTGGGAGCCACGAACTGGAAGGCTTGCGCCTCCCCATGCATTCGTCAAGCCCTTTTAGTGCCAGGAGCACAATCTTTGGCAGCCGAAGCTCATTCTTTGTCCTCACTTGCCTCAACAACGGTCTCCCTGAAGAAGTTCAGACGGCTCCTTCCCTTTCGTCCTGTTGTAAATGGTGTAAAATACCCCCTTGTGGGCTGGCCTTTGTGGCGTTGCTATATGCTGAAAACAGTTGGCCACTTTCGATGCAGTTTTATGCATAGATCCACTGTAGCTCATAGATTGTTTGAGTATAGTATGGATTCTTGGGGGGGGCAGTATTTTTTGTAGTTTTTAATGTGTGTGTGTGCATGTGTGGAAGTCATGATGACCTTTGGTGACTGTGTGTGCACCTGGAAGTCATGGCAATCTTTGGTGACTGACCCTTCCCGGGGGGCCTGGAGGATATTCAGAGAGGTGGCTGAATAAAGCCTGCCCCCAACTCCCACTTCTGGTATTTCAAGGAGGTCTCCCATCCAAGTCCTTGCCAGAGTTGACCCTGCTTAGCTTCCGAGATCTGACGAGATAGCTTGCTTGAGCTATCCAGGTCAGGGCTATAGTATGGATTCTTGAATGTTAGAGTGTTGTATTGGTTTAAGGCTGGACTAAGATCTGGAATACCTTGTGTCATGGGTACTGGCTCTGCTGAGGCTGACTACTCCTCAGAGGAGAAGGAGGAGAAGGAGATTGGATTTATACCCCGCCCTTCACTTGGAGTCTCAGAGCGGCTTACAATCTCCTTCCCTTCCTCTCCCCACAACAGACACCCTGTGAGGTAGGTGGGGCTGAGAGAGCTCTTTCTAGAATTGTCCTTAAGAGAACAGCTTTGAGAGAATTATGGCTTGCCCAAAGTCATCCAGCAGCCTCAAGTGGAGGAGTGGGGAATCAAACCCGGTTCTCCCAGATTAGAATCCACGCACTTAACCACTACACCAAACTGGAGCAACCCAGCCTCCTCTGGAGTCAGCCCAGGAGAGGAAACCTTAACAGCACCTGAGGGAGAAGAGGCCCCAGCAGCTGCACAGGAAGTGCAACCAGAGGGAGAGACTGATCCAGAGCTGGGCCCAGCACCCCCAGGTGGAGACACCCCGAGGCCAGAATCCCCACCTAGTTCTCCTGAATGTCCCAGACGTAAGGCACACCGGCAGCTGGATGTGCAAGAACAAAGGAAGAGTGCCAGACTGCAGCTCTTGCAAAGGCAACGCGAGGGGCTGTGAGTCTTGGCAGACTGACTCCCAGGGAAGGGAGGACCTAGTCATAAACTCCCCCACACACCTGCCTCAGCACGGAAGCAACAGTGCATGCTTGGACGTGATCCTGGCTGTTTAGCATCCACTCTTTGCTGCTCACTCCTGCAACCTGTGACTGATTTCCCGGCTTTCTGACCTTCGGCTTTCTTACTTGACTTGATTTTGGACTGCGTATCCGGTTTCCAGTACATGATAACCATGATGACTGACTGAGCCAGTACACCTTGGTTCAAATCCCTACTCATCTGTGAACATCACTGGGTGCCCTCAAACTCTTGCATCCTGACCCACCTTACAGAGTTGTTGTGAGGATAAATATGGAGATTGGGAGTACTGCATAAGCCGCCCTGAGTGGCTTGGGAGAAGGGTGGGATTGAACTGAACAAGTCCTTGAAAACCGCTTTGGGCATATTTTGAAACAAATAAGATAACGGAAGATACAGCTATCACGAAGTTGTTATTTTGGAGGGCCTGTAGCCGATAGAACATTTTAGCCAGGCTTTCCAAGGAGGACGCACCTATCAGTGAAATGGATGCATTGTGACAGGGAAATGGAGTCTCCGTTGACAGAAACAGCCTGAGAAAAAACAGTTGCCAAGGATCCTGCCCTCTCTCCGTACCACTCTCTGCCACCATCTTTCTAGTTGTGTGTCTATACATCTGATGGATGTACAGTGCAGTGTATCCGAGGGAGTGTCCGAGGGGACTCCTGCTTTATTTAGCTGCTGGTAATAACCAATGGGTAGAGTCTTGATGGAGGGAAGGCAGCGTGACCAAGTCAAATCTGGAAAGCTAAGCAGGCAAGCTGAGCAGGGTCAGAACTTGGCTTGGAGGCTGCAGAGGAAGACAATAGCAACCCACCTCTGCTTCTCACTTGCCTTGAAAGCTTGTTGCTGGCACTGCCAGAAGTCAGTTGCGACCTCACAGCACTTGTGTACATACAGTCCGATGCCTGGTTTGGAAGTATCCACAGGTATCCATCAGGCCACTGCTGGAAACATAATGCTGGTCGAGATAGACCCACGCTGGTCAAATGGAACAAGGCACCTCTGATACAAGACAGACCTACAAATATTGATTAGGCAAAATAGCTAAATGGAATCTCCATGTTCAGAGGAAGAACACCTCTGATTATCAGACGCTGGGGGAATGGATAAGTGTCCTTGATCGTTTCCAAAAACAGCACACGTCTTCTGCCATGCTACCGTTCGGGAAGATTGAGCTCTGGCAGCTAAATGGGCACAGCAGCACTTAACTTCCGAGAACCGTAAGAGGGTTCCCTGCTGGGAATGGCAGGAGAGGGTGCTGGTTGCCTCCGGGCCCTGCTGGTGAGTTTTTCAGAGGCATCTATCCGGCCACTGTCGGGAGCAGGATGCTGAGGTTCCTTGTTGTTATCCAGCAAAGGCTCTTCTTCTCCGGCGAAGCCGTCCTGTTTTGCACAGCGCGCCCTTTTCCTTTCGTCTTGATTTTGTACCAAAGAAATAAATAAGTCCATAATTCGTAGCACATGGTCTCCAAAGTGGCTCTTTCACAACGAGACACATCATATCCATTAATATAAGAAAATAGCCTTGTGGCATTGGGGAGATGTCAGAGAAATCCATCATGACTGTGGAAACAGTCCAGCCTTCCTTGTAAGCTTGGCCAGCAGAGCATTCTGCTTAAAACACACACACACACAAACACACACACACACAGATTCTGTGGGTGGAAGACATTCAGTTTTTACAGAAATGAAACCTCCCCCCACTTCCCCATTTCTGCACACAGAATAAATTATGCGATACGTACACAAGAACATAAATTTGCCTTCATTTGCATTTTTAATCTATTTATTTACATGATTTATCCACTACTCTGACATGGGTGGCCCAGGCTAGGCTGATCTTCTCAGATCGCAGAAGCTAAGCAGGGCCATCCCTGGTTAGGGCTTGGCTGGATGGCTTCAAAAGGGAATTAGACTAACATATGGAGCAGAGATCCATCAGTGGCTATTAGCCACAACGTATAGATGGAGACTATGGGGCAAGTGATGCTCTGTATTCTTGGTGCTTGGGGGGGCAATAGTGGGAGGGCTTCTAGTGTCCTGGCCCCACTGCTGGACCTCCTGAGGGCACCTGGTGTTTTTGGCCATTGTGTGACAGACCGTTGGACTGGATGGGCCACTGGCCTGATCCAACATTGGCTTCTCTTATGTTCTTATGATGTGAGACCACCAATGAATACCAGGGTTGCTACACAGAGGCAGGCAACAGCAAACCATCTCTGACCATCTCTTGCCTTGAAAACTCTAAGTCACCATAAGTCAGCAAGTGACTTGATATCCGTTTTCACCACTGCTGCCGCCACACTTATAGTCTGCCTTTCTCACTGGGACTCAAGGGGGATTACACACAGTAAGTCAATACAGTCCAGGGTGGGACACAGTACATTTAGGGTTTGCAGGAAGCTGAAAGCAGCCAGAAATCCGAAACCAACCAGAAATCCAAGAACAAAACTGGAGCAAAGCAGAAGAATTAACAGGCCGCGTTAAACAATGCAAAGAGTAGAACCGAACATACAGTGATAGGCAGGATGGTCGGCACTTAATTGTTATGACTTTTACTGGGCCTAGGGAGAAGCCTATGAGCTGCATAATACTAAGTGAGACCAGAAGTCCCTCTAGATCAGGACTGTCTGCTATGATTGGCAAAGAAAGGTCTTCTCCAGCACTCACTGCTTGTTCACGAGAGATGATGGGGAATGAACCAGGGATCTCCTGCCTTGCAAAGCGGGTGTTCTGCTGGCCGCTTCCCTGTGCATAAACAACAGGAGTCCTGGCTTTGTAGTGGTGCCGATAACATGCACTGATTCTGGAGCAAGGCCTGCGGATGACTTGTTCAGAGCATGGAGATGGCCACAAGGGGGAGCCATTAAAATGGCTTTTATTGGGGGGGGGCGGTTGAGCACCAAGGCCCCACTTCGTGGAAATAAACCACCAGCGGTTTGCCAGCTATACGGCTGGTTGTATCAGACTGATCTGTGAACTTCAACCCCCACTACCCCTGTGGCCGATGGCCATTTCCACCTCTCTCCTCGTTCTGCAACCCTTCCTTGCATCTCATTACTAGGAACGGTAATGGGAGTGGCTCCTGGAAGAGGCAGCAGGATGTGGCTGCCAGGGACTCCTGCCACTGAGAGACAGCCCAGTCAGCAGTGGTTCGGCCCTTTCTCGGGCCACAGGCCTTGGCAGGTGTCCAACCACGCCAAGGGCCACCATCCTCAAGGCAGAATCTGGAGTTTTCCCTGGACAACAACTGGCCAGCAGGCTACAGAGATCAGTTTCCCTGGAGGAAATGGCGGCTTTGGAGGGCGGACTCGACGGCATCATGTCCCCTCCCCAAATGCCATCCTCCCCCAGGCTCCGCCCCCAAGTCTCCCGGAACTTTCTAAGTTTGAGATCAATGTTCCCTCTAAGCTGTGGAGTCTTGTGAGCAGAAATGAATAAATTATGCTTTGTGAGCTAGGGGCATTAAAGTTGAGAGCAAGGGATTTGGCTACTGCATGAATCAGTTTGCCCTGCAGAGAGCGAAGACGAAAATGTGTGTGCCGGAGGCTAAAAAACTCTGAGCTAGCTCACACTGACTCAGCTTAGAGGGAACGGTGCTGGAGATGGCAGTGTTAAGGTGGAGAACAACAGGCAACGGCAGCCAACGAAGGCAAGGTTACCCTCCCCAGCCGATCTCACTGAGGATCGCTGAGAAGCTTCTGAAGACCATCCTCCATTCTTCTCCATCCTCCAAAAAATGCAACAGAAGGAGGTGGGGAGTAGAAAAGAGCTAGAAAATGTGTGTGTGTGTGTGTGTGTGTGTGTGGAGGGAGAGAAGTGCAAGGATTGTGGAGGAAAAGGAAGGGAACGCTGATGGGATCCCACAAGCATCAGCCGCTGACTCTGCCTGAAATGTAGAACGCCAGGAGGAGAGTGTGTTGGGGGTATGCGCTTGTACCCCCCCTCCCCCAAGCTAAAAGCAAGTTCACACAGATATCGCCTGCAGGCCAGAAGAAATACAAAAAGTACTGGAGTCAGGAGGCTGGTTGTAGTGAAAACAGCATTATGGTTTATTGCTGGTCAAGCTGGAACACGAGGAAGAGGGATTGGGGAGCCTGCTTATATTTACAGGTAAGCCACACCCTGGCCTCGCCCCCTATGGGGGATTGGGTAAACAGGGATTAATTTCCCACCAGAGGCTATCATAGGACCATTTGAATATCCTAAGCCTCTGATAGGGGGACACTCAGGATCCTAGGATCTGTTGTTCTCTGGGGACTGAAGCTCAGCGGGTATCACTTACCATTACAGGCGAACATGCCCAGACATGTCGCAGTGTCCATAGCCAATACATAGCAAAGAATGAATCATGCACTCAAGGACATGACCCAGAATTGGGTTTTTTTGCAACGCTCAGGCAACAGGGTTGCCAGCTCTGGGTTGGCAAATAGCTGGTGGTTTTGGGGGGTGGGGCCAGGAAAGGGCAGGCTTCAAGGAGGGGAGGGGCCTCAGCAGGGCATAATGCCACTGGATCCTCCCTTCAAAGCAGCCATTTTCTCGGGAAGTGATCTTGGTCGTCTGCAGATCAAGCGTAATAGCAGGAGATCTCCAGGTGCCACCAGGAGGTTAGCAGCCCTGTGGGGAGGCAGGAGAACATCCGAAACGCGGGTGTGTGGGATGACACCGGGCCCTTTGGATGGAGCGGCTTGAGAGCCAGACCTCCTCCTCAGCACTGCGTGTGAGAGAGAGCCTTGAGCCCTTCTCGGCCTGGCTTCGCCAGTCACTCAGGGGCAATTACTGTCACCAGAAGCGACAGGCCAAATTAAGAGTGAACCGGGGTTTCCTTTCTAAGCCTGTGTTCCTTGCCCGTAATCCAAACTAATTCCATTTGGGCTGTGTTTCCCCCTCCCTTCTCCTTGGTCTTGAGCCCGAGGTGACTTTTTAGGAAAATTGGAGCACTCAAAGGGTTTGGCCTTTCTTCTGCAAATACACACACATACACACACATAAGCATGGGGGGGGGGCATAGGGAGGAGAATGTACAATTCGCCTATCTGTTCAGCCGAGAAACGCTCCGCTGGCCCAGCTGGGGTGGAACACTTCAGAGTTTGGCTGGTTCTTGACTCGACATTACGATCCCTCCGTAGCCAACCCGAGGCTGAGTCACCCACGAGTCTCTCCCTACCTTTCCCAACGTGCCCTCCTCTCCAAGAGAAAGAAGCAGTGGTGGGGCGGGGAAGAGGCTTTCCTGTGGAATAAAAGACACAAACAAAGGTTTGCCCCAAACGGAACGTGGACACCGAGTCCTGAATAGGGGGAAATGAGAGACTGGCCGCTGAAGGATTTGGCTCGCAATTTCGGATCGGTTTTATGAAATTAAACACACACCCTCGCCTCTCCTCAGCCATTTTGGCCCTGTGGTTTCCTGGCTCGCCATCCCCTTGCCTTCTTGTGTGCCTTCCAAGAGTGGACCGAGATGTTAAACAGACCTGGGAAAATGTGGCCCCAGGGGCTCTGCAGGGCCCGCTTCACTCGACCCAGGTTGCTCCTGGCTTCCAGGGGCCCTCCAGGGCAAAGGCCCACCAGGAACAATCCTGATAAGTTAAGTGGCAGTCTGCCTGGGATCCTTCCACCATCACGGACCTGCTATCGAGGGTGGCCAGCCAATCCCCCCCCCCCCACTTGTTCCCGGACAAAACGCAACCAGAAGAATCCACCAGCACATATTTGTAGCCTGCCGGCTGTGACTTATCTTGGATCTGCCTTTTATACAGCCACGCTTGTTTACTTGGAGGGAAGTCCAGGGTGGGCCTTTCTCCTAGGATTGCAGCCTTCGCCATGAACCTTTTTGCAGTCCTCGGTCCTCTGTTTGTCAGCCTCCAAGGTCACTGTGTGAAACAGGGTGCTGGATTAGGCGAAGGGTCGCCAGCCTCCAGGTGGCACCAGGAGATCTTCTGCTGTTATATAATTGATCTCCAAATGAACAAGACCAGGTCCCCTGGAAAAAATGTCTGCTTTGGAGGGTGGACAGTATAGCATTATACCCTGCTGAGATCCCTCCCCAAACCCTGACCCCCTTAGGCTCCGCATCCCAAATCTCCAGGTATCCCCCCCCCCAAGCTGGCAACCTTAATTAGATGGTTTAATCCAGCAGGGCTCTTTTAATAGTGTGTTATGATCTTCTCCTTGTCCTGCACCTTCCCCAGTGAAGAACCACTGTTGTGTAGAGGTTAGAGTTTGGGACGAGGACCTGGGAGATCTGAGTTCAAATCTGCACACACACTGCCTTGAGTCTTCAGCCTGTCCTACCTCAGAGGTCTGTTATGAGAATGAATGACATAAGGAGACCCATGCACATCATTCTGAGCAGTTTGGAATTTTAAAAAGAGAGAGAGAGAGAGAGAGAGAGATTGAGAGAGAGAGAGAGAATCCTAGGGTCTTGCTCACTATTTCTTCCTGGCTTGCCCCGAGTTTCCATGCCTTGGCATTACTGAAACACATTCCTCAGGCTTATGGGCCACCCATGTCCTAGCATAGGGGTGTCAAACATATGGCCCGTGGGCCAGAACTGGCCCATCCAGGGCTTTTATCCGGCTTGCGAGCAACTGGTCATGACCTTTCTTGCCAGACGGCAGAGGCTGTGCATCGTGTCCCTGTATCCTGTCCCAGTTCTAATGAGTCATGGGTGATGGAAGCAGGAAGGTGGGCACCAGGGAGATACTTTAAGGAAATACTGTAAAGAGTGTTACTCTTTTAAGCCTGTTGTATTTTGAGTAAAAAATTCATACCATTAATTGGGTTTCCCTGTGTCCTTTATAAAGTTTATATCTCCTGTACTTGGCATTATATTTTAGGGCGCACATGGCTCGACAGTGACATCTATGTCAGATCCAGCACTCATAACAAATGAGTTTGACACCTCTGTCCGAGCACGTAGTACTCCCAGATTCACTCCTGCCATTAAACTGGCTCAAGATTAAATCATCCGCGAATGGAAGGAAAAGTATACTTTCCGCCCATTCCTGCTACCTGCCGCAGACCCCCTGTGCACCCCTCGTGCCATTCCTGAGGGTCCCTTGTTCCCCAGGAGTAGCATCTCAGGGAGATCAATGGAGCTGCATTGGGAAAGGGCAAGGAAGGAACGTGCTGTTCCACTGATGGAAGTACCTTCGGTCAATGGCCAGTTTCATCTGGATCTAATCCATTGCTTGGAAGGTTGCAATGATTACAGATATGCAAGTATGCAGATGTGTAGTTTCACTATTATCCATCATTCCTCAAAGCGCCCAGCCAGCTATTGTACATCACAGCAGGCTATTGCACATCACAGGCTATTGCACATCACAGCAGGCTCTCTTGCTGCTTATCCACGCTTCACTGGAAGCCTGGAGGAACCCAGCTGGCTAGCTATCGTGCCTGGTACTATAGGTGATTGGTTCCTTATTCAAAACAAAGGCTATCCATTGCACAGTGGCTCATCCAAAAGCAAAGACTGGAGGTGGGAGTGCCACATCGGTGGAATCTATAAATAATAACCACCTTTTAAAAAATTGTACTCAACTTTCACAGGCTTGTTATGAGTCTGGCACATGGGCCAGCGACAGGGAGCTTGTGATTTGTTTCTTTTCTCTAGCTTTCAGAATGGAAACATCTGGGACCATTGTAGCCATAGGAAAGTAGTGTGAGAACACACATATGCAAAACATTTGCAGTATAATTCAGAACAACTTGGAGTGCCTGATTAAAAAAAGAACATCTCTATCACTCGAGGGTGGCGCTTGCAAGCTGCACTCGATCTGTGGTTCGAGCAGGAAAGGGCTCTTTCCAAGGCAGCTTCCAGACGTGCCTCCGCAATGGCAGCACAACAGGAGCAGCAAGTGGCACGAAAGAGGACAGGGTCAATGTAGGCCCCCCCTGGCCCCCCACACTTTATTCTTTACTCCACTGTGCCTGCACAAAAGTGCAGACACAACAGTGATTTCACTAGGACCCCCCCCACACACACACAAAGGCCGAGAATTCTCCTTTTCTCCCCCCTGTCCTTTTCTATAGCAAGCCACGCTATAGCTTCATGAGATGCCTCAGTAGAGAAAGGTGTGTGTGGGGGGACCTTTTAAAAGGGCTGGAGAGGGGTGAAATGCAGCACTAAGTTCCACCATTTTGAAGGCAGAGCATAGCTCCACCCCAACCGTAAGGTGCCTACAAGGGAACTTAGGGTTGCCAGCCTCCAGGTGGGGCCTGGGGATCTCCTGCTTTTACAACTGATCCCCAGCTGACAGAGATCAGCTCCCCTGGAGAAAATGGCTGCTTTGAAGGGTGGACTCTATGGCATTGTACCCTGCTGAGGCCCCTCCCCTCCCCAAACCCCACCTCCTCTTGGCTCCACCCCCAAAGTCCCCAGGTATTTTCCAACCCGGACTTGGCAACCCTAAGGGAACTCCACCCACACCCAATCCTCACTTTCCCCTTTTAAGGTTGCGAAAGAGAAAAAGACGAAAGCCAGATGAGTAAGTCTTACCAGATTGCCCTGCAGCCTGATAGGACTTGAGAGAGATGCTATCCTAGACAGGCTATTATGTTTGCCACAAGGGTTCCGATGGGACCCTAGAAAATATGCTGCTATCTTAAGAGTTTTATACGCACAAAGAGAAATTATTGTGCCTTATGTCCTGTATATACATCACGATCCTTGGAAAAGATTGTATTCGAAACAGGTGAATTACTGGAGTCCCGTGGGACTAATGATTGTGAAACTGACACAAGGTGTTATTTGAAGGTTTGAACAGATTGTAAACCTGCAGTTTGATGTACTGTTTGGGTGAAACCTATGTTTGATGTTATTTGACACCAGTATATATATAACAGTATAGGGAAAAAAGGAAATGAAAAAGCACAACATACATCTATTATAGGTAAAGATTTCCCTTGCTCGAAAGCCAGTCGAATTCGACTCTAGGGGGCGGTGCTCATCTCCGTTTCCAAGCCGAAGAGCCAGCACTGTCCAAAAACATTTCTGTGGTCGTGTGACTGGCATGATTAGACACCGAAGCAGTATCCATTTATCTACTTGCAATTTCTTGCTTTTGAACTGCTAGGTTGTCAGGAGCTGGGGCTAGAGACGTGAGCTCATTCCATCACGTGGCACTCGGGTCTCGAACTGCTGAACTACCAATCTTCCAGTCTGCAGTTCAGCATCTTAACCACTGAGCCCTACATCTTTTATACACAGTGCTTTATACTTGTGCATATCTTCCTAACACTGTGACCCTCAGTTTTTTGTATTATAAACTCCAGGTGGTGGCTGGAGATGTCCCAGAATGAAGCAAAATGAAGCAAAAAGATGTCCCAGAATGAAGCAAAAAGGCAGGGCACATGAAGAAAGGAGGGATTTTTCCCCACAACTGGTCCCCCTTTTTGAGAGAGGCAACATATTACACAAATCAACACATTTTTATGTCACGTTCCCTCCAGGAGGTTCAGAGCAGATCTCTTCCTTCCTTTTATTCTCACAACCACCCTGTGAGGTAGGTTAAAGAAAGAGGGAGATTGGACCAGAGTTGCCCAGTGACGCAGAGTGGTAATTTGAACTGGGTGGCCCCATCCAACGCTCTGAAGTCTGACACCCTGCCTACTCTCCATCTGCAACGTTGAGCTTTATTGAACTGTAGGATTGTACCTGGCGTCGCTTTGTTAATAAAGAATTTAAAAGATCCTAATTCTGAGCATGTGCAGATTGCCTTTGCCACTTGGACAAGCAACTGCATCCTTGCTGGGATTCAGGTACAGATTTGCTTCTGGACAGATTTCTGAAATGCAGGCTGTTGAAGCAGCACAGAGATGCAAGCAAAGGGTCGGGGAGAGCTGTGAATCCTAGTTGCAAGTGAACAGCTAGATTCAGGTCCAGAAACACCTTAGAGACAAGAAGAAGAAGAAGAGGAGGAGGAGGTGGAGGAGGAGATTGGATTTATACCCCACCCTTCTCTTGGAGTCTCAGAGCGGCTTACAGTCTCCTTTCCCTTCCCCTCCTCGGCCACAGCAGACACCCTGTGAGGTAGGTGGGGCTGAGGGAGCTCTTTCAAGGACTGCTCATGAGAGAACATCTCTGAGAGAACTTGTGAATGACCCAAGGTCACCCAGCAGCTGCATGTGGAGGAGCAGGGAATCAGACCAGGTTCTCCCAGACTAGAGTCCACCACTCTTAACCACTACACCAAACTGGCTCTCACAAGGTATTCAGGGTCTATATCACAAGATATTTAGGGTATAAGCTTTGGAGAGTCAAAGCTCCCTTCTTCAAATATGAGCTGGAATGGAGGTCACCGAGTCCTTATATCCCAGTCAGAAAGTGGGAGGGGTATTGCAAAGAGGGAACTCAGGATGCAGAGGTACAATGCACATTGCAATCAGCTTGACTGGAGCAGTGGGGGCAGAAAATTAGCACCTGCCATGAGATAAGAGTCCCATGTCCCTATTCAGCCCTGGGAGGTCCCTTGTTCTGAATTTATGAATGAACTCCAGTTCAGCACTGGTTGCAACTGGTGGCTCTTCCCCAACTCATTCATAATCCCGAGTGTTTCTTTTCACTGGCACCTTAGGGTTGCCAACTCCAGGTTGGGAAATCCCTGGAGATTTGGTGGTGGAGCTAGGAGTGGGGAAGATTTGGGGAGAAGAGGGACCTCAGCAGGGCAGAATACCTGAGAGTCCATCCTCCAAAGCAGCCATTTTCTCCAGGGGGACTGATCTATGTAGTCTGGAGACTCTATGTAATTCCAGGAGATCCCCAGGCACCACCTGGAGGCTGGCAACCATAACCCACCATGGATTCCTGCCACCAGGGCCCAGAGGGGCCTTCAAGTGCCTGGTGCCAGTCGGGCCTTGTGACCTTATCCAGGGGAAGTGGCGTTTCCTCCGGCTCGCAGGCCCCATTTCCTCCCTTGCCTCACCTCCCTCGTGTTCCTTTCCCTGCCCCACTGGCCCCTTCTAGGTTTCCGACTCTCCGCCCACTCCCTTCCTTGGCCCAGAAGGGTGTGAAATGCCTGTCTTATCGCAGTCAGTCTGGCAGGCCTGGCCCTCATTTTCGGGTGGGTTGCCCCAACACCTTTCCATTTTGCTGCTGACCCAGACGTTCCCTAAGCCGGGCGTGGACACAAAAGCCCGGGGTCAAAGTCAGGCGAAAGGTCTCCGGAGCTATTAGAGGTTCCTCTCTGGGGTTTGCCTGGCGGACACAGGAAGAAACGTTGCCGTGAAAAACCTGGCCTAGCACGCCAACCTGCAAGGGCCCCGCAGAAACTGGCGCTCTGTCCTATTGTCTGGCACAGGCCCTGATCGTCCTGTTTGTGTTGGGAGGCTCCTTAAGCATTTTTGTCTCTCTGTGTGCCTAATGTGAAGGTGTCTTTTCATCTGTGGAAGCTGAATCTTTGTTGGGGAGGATGGAATGCCTATGAGTCTAGCTGGCGTTTTTTGTGAGGGGCTCTGGGTTGAGAAATACCAGGGGATTTGGGGGGTGGAGCCAGGGGAAGGCAGGGTTTCGGGAGGGGAGGGACCTCAGCAGGGATGTGATGCCATAAAGCCCATTCTCCAAAGCAGCCAATTTCTCCAGGCAATTGGATTGCCAACCTCCAGGTGGCACCTGGAGATTGCCTGCTATCACAGTGGCTCTCCAGATGACCAAGATCCGTTCCTCTGAAGAAAATGGCTGCCTCGGAAGGTGGGCTCTATGACATTGTATCCTATCAAAGCCCCTCCCCTCCCCAAACCGCACCCTTCTCAGGCTCTACTTCCAAAATCTCCAGGTATTTCCTCACCCACAGCTGGCAACCTTACCAGGTAAAGTAGAGATCATCTGAGATTCTGGGAGTTCTCCATTCCCCACCTGAGGGCTGCCAGCTCTAGGTGGGGAAATACCTGGAGACTTGGGGGGTGGAGCCTGGGGAGGGCGGGGTTTGGGGAGGGGAGGGACCTCTGCAGGGTACAATGCCATAGAGTCCATCTCCAGAGCACCCATTTTTTCCAAATTGTTCTGATCTATATTTCCCAGAAATCAAATGTAATAGCAGGAGATCTCCAGGCCCTGCCTGGAGGTCAACAACCTTACTTGTCCACAGGTGGCTATAAAATGCTGGTGCATCTGCCTAAAATTTGGCATAGAGGCTCCCTTGAGAGACACGTGGAAACCTTGAAAATTTCCTCCCAACTGCAGAGGGGGAATTGCTTTTCCTGCTGAAATGATTATCTGTTCGAGTTCTTAATGCAACTGGCTTTTTAAAAAAAGAAAATTTCTTGCCTGCTTCTCCAGAGGACCTACTCGAGGTGGCTTACTGCCCAAATTGTAACAACACACCTAAAGCTGCATATAAGTCATAATTAAAAGCCGTTAAAAAAACCCAGCATAAACAGCTGAAAACATTTTGAAGTTTAAAATGAGACTCCTAAAGAAATTCACAAGCTAGAAGCAGATTAAAAGAGTAAGAGACCTAGTAGCACCTTAAATACTAACAAAATTTGTGGCAGGGTGTAGGAGCTTTCGTGAGTGAGTGAGCAGTGACTCACAAAAGCTCCTATTAAAAAGGTAAAGGTTTCCGTTGCTCGAAAGCCAGTTGAATTCGACTCTAGGGATGTGGTGCTCATCTCCGTTTCCAAGCTGAAGAGCAGGCACTGTCTGAAGATGTTTCCGTGGTCATGTGGCTGGCATGACTAAACACCGAGGCACGGTGTTTACCTTCCCACCGAAGTGGTACCTATTTATCTACTTGCAATTTTTTGCTTTTGAACTGCTAGGTCGGCAGGAGCTGGGGCCAGAGACGGGAGCTCACTCCGTCACGCGGCACTCGGGTCTTGAACTGCTGAACTACCTTCCGGTCTGCAGTTCAGCAAGCTCCTGTACCCTGCCACAAACTTTGTTAGTCTTTAAAGTGCTACTGGACTCTTACTTTTTTCTACTGCTACAGACAGACATTGATCTAGAAGCAGATTGTAAAAGCAGTTTTTAAAAACTCCTTAATTAAAAGCCTGGGCACAATAAACGTTTTGGCCTGGTGCCTCAAAGAGGAGGGTAGGGTAGGTGCCAAGTGAGCCTCAGTGGGGAAGGACATCCCACGAGTGAGGGGCCACCACCGAAAAGGCCGTGACCTCAGTTCAGAAGGCTTGTGAGAAGGAAGGGCAATGAAGGAAGAGGTGGTGCTTCACGTCTCCTGGACCCCACCCATTTAAGGCCTTAAAGGTAAGGAACAGCACTTTAAATTGTACCTGGAAACAGATGGGCAACCTGTGCAGTTCTTTCCTCAGTATCTCCAACATTAAATAAATGAAGATAAGCCTTTAGAAACGGTGCTTGATTCCATATCCAGTCTAACTAGGAGTGTTGTTGAATGTCATGAAAACTCTGGTTGAACTGGAAAGTTGAAAGTATGAGTTGATGTGACAACTGCACTGTGTCCAATATCGATTAGTTGTAGGCTCACCAACCTCCAGGTGGGGCCTGGAGATCTCCTGGAATTACAACTGACCTCTGGACTGTAGAGACCAGTCCCCCCCTAGAGAAAATGGCTGCTTTGGCAGGTGGACTGTATGATGTTATACCCCACAGAGGTCCCTTCTCTCCCCAAAACCCACCCTCCCCAGACTCCACCCCCAAATTTTCACAAATTTCCCAACCCAGAGTTGGCAACCCTAATTGATCCCTTGGAAAATTGCTAAGCTTCCTTCTGCTAGCAGTATTCCCTCTAAGCTGAGTTAGTGCTCACATTTTTTTAGCCTCTGGCTCACACATTTTTTTCAGGAAGGATGGCGCCAGAGCAAAGTAATTTAGGTAGTAGCCAGATCTCTCGCTCACAACTTTAATGCCAGTAGCTCATAAAGTAGAATTTTTGCTCACAGCACTCCACAGCTTAGAGGGAGCATTGGCTACCACCAGGGCTCATTTCGCAGCAGGAGCTCCTTTGCATATTAGGCCACACCCTAATGTAGCCAATCCTCCAAGAGCTTCAAGCGCTCTTCTTACAGGGGCTACTGTAAGCTCTTGGAGGATTGGCTACATCAGGGGTGTGTGGCCTAATATGCAGAGGAGCTCCTGCTACGAAATGAGCCCTGGCTACCACCCCACCAAGGGCTTTTCTCTGCAGCTGCCCCACCTCCATGGAACCATATCAGTACATGTGCAGTCTCTGGTGGGCAAACAGTTGCTCCCTGGGTCAGGAAAATGGCCCCGGGGGGGTGGGGGAGTCTATGCTCCTTCTCTCCATGCACTGCAGCAAAGCTCCCTCTAAGCTGTGGAGTCTTGCGAGCAAAAGTTCTACTTGGTGAGCTACTGGCATTAAAGTTGTGCATGAGCAATTGGGCTACTGCATGAATCAGTTTGCTCTGGAGCCATCCTTCCTGAGCTAAGACAAAAATGTGTGAACCGGAGGCTAAAAAAACTGTGAGCTAGCTCACACTAACTCAGCTAAGAAGAAGAAGAAGAAGAGATTGGATTTATATCCCGCCCTTCACCCACTTGGAGTCTCAGAGCGGCTTACAAACTCCTTTCCCTTCCCCTCCCCACAACAGACACCCTGTGAGGTAGGTGGGGCTGAGAGAGCTCTGAGACAGCTGTCCTTGAGAGAACAGCTGGTACAGAGCTACGGCTTGCCCAAGGTCACACCAGCAGCTGCATGTGGGGGAGTGGGGAATCAAACCCGGTTCTCCCAGATTAGAGTCCGTGCACTTAACCACTGCACCAAACTGGCTCCCACTGCACTGCAATGCACTGTACTGCACTGCAGTCCTGATCAGTATCAGGCCTCCATGCACCTGGGAATCATGCAGCTTCCAGAATATGTCTGTGACCCCACCCATGGGGGTTGGGTTTGGTTTGGTTTGGTTTCTTGCCGTCAATTCACAGCTGAGAGGGCAACCCCCATAGGGTTTTCAATGCAAGAGAGACAGAGAGGCAGTTTGCCACTGCCTGACTCTGTATAGCGACTTTGGGCCTCCTTGGTGGTCTCCCATCCAAATACTGACCAGGGCTGGCCTTGCTTAGTTTCCAAGATCTGACGAGATCGGGCTGGCCTGGACTATCCAGGTCAGGGCAATCCATGGGTATACCCCCTGGGGGAATGTAACATGTCACTGGACTCTCAGCCGTGCTGAGAGTTACAAGGCATGCATAGTGTCTTTCACACCTACTAAACCATGCAGTTTCAACCCACTTCAGCAACCGTTTGCTAGTGGATTTTGCCATTTCACACAGCGAAACCCAGTTGCCTTGCAATGCAAAGAGCATTGGAAGTGGACTGAAAGTGCGTTATTTAGTGTGTGTGAAAGTGCCCCGTGGCGTCTTTGTCAACATGACCCATGAGCACCACTAAATCCGGAAGAGAGACCATTGACTTGCCAGGAGCAAACCCGGGTGTCCGGTGTTTTAGCATCTGCTGGAGAAATGGCACCAACATGTTCTGAGCCTCAGGCGGAGGACCGCACTTGGATGCCGCAGACGCAGGCCTGGGCAGAAGGAAGTTTTCTGTTGGCTTCGATGCTCCGCTCCTCATTAAATCCTGAAGACAGGTCCCCCAGGGATGTGATGGGAATCCTTTCGCTTGAGTCACCGAGACCTGGCCCACACAGAACCCAGGGGGATCATAGTGGAAGGAACAGAGATGTCCAGCGCCGGGAAGAGGAGAAAGGGATGATCTCATAGTCCATTCACATCTTTCCCTCCCTCCCTCCCTCCCTCCCGGGCAGGGGTCCCAGAGACGGTGTAGGGAGGGAGGCCCATGGAAGGGGTGGTGGGTGGGCAGCCCTGGGGTCCGACTGTCCCGTATTTTCCACAAGTTTTGTCTTGAACTTGAAGCTGCAAAGTCCCACATCCGGGCAAAAGCGACGATAATATTATCAGCAGCATTTGAAGAGGCGCCCTTTGTGGATGGAAGAATGAAAAGCAGGACACATTTTAACCCCTCGCCACCACGAAGGCTAACTTTATTTTGCTTATTGGAAATGTTTATACGCCTGCCTGTCTCCTGAGCATCCCAAGACACAAGGTGGGTAACCACAATATATGCATATAACGATTGGATAAAGCAAACGTTGAAACAAAATATATAAAAAGATCTTTAAAATGCAGCCGTAAAACGCCTCAGGCCCTCACCAGGAGGGAATTCTCTCTTTACTCTGGCTCACGCTCTCCCGAAAGCTCTCCTGAATAAATCTGGCTGGAAAACTAGGAGGGTTTGAGCCCCCTAACCTCTTCCATTTGGCTGTTCCAGAGGCATGGGGCAGCTGCTGAGAAGGCCTAATGCCAAACGTGACTTAGAGAAAGGACCTTGACTATAGACCTTGCTAGGAAGAACGAAACTGCCACACAGGAACATGGAGGGAGAGGCGGTCCTTCAAGTGTGTGGGCTCCAGGTTACAAAGAACGTTAAATGTGGGCGCCAACACCTCAAGATGAACCCAGAAACTGAGCAACAGCCAGTGAGAGAGCCTCAACAGGAGCGCTGTGGTTCCACCAGATACTCCCTGATAATGAACAAGCTACCGAATTTTCACCAGCTACCACTTTTAGATTACCTTTGAGGGCAACCGTATAATATTGGCCACCAAGAAGTCAATCTCTCTTTTGTAAAAAAGAAATATCTTCTTGGACCACTTGAGCTTCATGGAGTCCGTAAGGCAAGATCGCCCCCGGGGAATGCCTCCTTACCTTACTGTTTGAGCTCTGACTTTGTTGAGAGTCCATCTAGGGCTGCCAGCTCTGGTCTGGGAAATACCTAGAGATTTGGGGGATGGAGCAGGTTTTGGGGACGGGAGGTGTTAAGTAGTGGGTTCAAAGGCGGTAGTGATTTCTGCATAGGTCTTTTGTTCAGAAATACAATAACAACCACACAGGCGGCAAGTTGCAAATATATACAGGAATCCCAGCCCCGAAACACGCCCACAAAATACAAGTAACCAATAGAAACATAGCTGCTAGAATCCTTCATTTGCATGGACTGATTCATACTTCTGTTACATGATTGGCCAGTTCTGCAAGGGCGACCAATCTGAATGTAGCTGTGAGGAGCCTCTCTAATTATGTGTATTCAGTTGAAGCTCTCACTACAGAACAGGAGGGACCTCAGCCGGGTACAATGCCATAGAGTCCACCCTCCAAAGCAGCCGTTCTCTCCAGAGGAACTGATCTCTATTTTCTGGAGATCTGTTGTAACAGCAGGGGATCACCAGGCCCCACCTGGAGACTGGCAACCCCCCCTCCATCCCAAATGCTTTCTTTTCCTTATCATGGTGCAAAATGGCACCCTTCGATCAGTCTAAGAGACAGTGAGAGAGCAGGATCCCCCAAACTATTTCAGCTTACGGGCACATTGGGAAGTCTGCAATATGGGAATGGGTGCCCCCACAAAATGGCCACCATGAGAAGCTGGACCAACCCCAAAATAGTTGCCGTGGGCATGAAGCTTTTTGCTTCCGAGAAGAGGACTAAGAGTACACTCAGCGAGAATGTAACGAAGAGCACCAGTTCCAGAGAAGGAGCTTATTTGCATTTGGGATGAACAAAACAAAAATATTCTTTTGTGGCTATTTGATCTCAGATTGTTGTCATTGTGACGGTTTACAGCCTTCCTGCTTTCGTTGTTGCTTTGAATTGTTTCTTTGATGTATTTGTGTATGTTTTTACACAATTCATACCCACGATGGATGTTATGTTGACGCAAAATGTGTGACACTGGTATAAAGGGGAAATATGTTAACATTTTGCAGGGCAAAAAAAACACACCAGCATGCAGAATCAAGAAATGGCTTGAAAATAAAGACTTGTGAGCTCAATTCACCCAAGTGAAGCAAGATTGAAACGCCAGTATTCAAATCAAACCAACCGGCAAGCTTATGAAAACTGATAGCATCCCTAGTACCAACGATATCCTCCTATCATCTGTGATTAGCAAGGAGAAATAAAGTAGAATCATTAGCCGTAACCTATTCCCCAACCCCCCCAGGAAGACTTTGTAGATATCCTTCAGAAATGTTGTCTTGTACAGTTTGGGGACTGTTTCCTTTCTGTCATCGTGTCTCCTGATGGGTACTTTGAGATTTTTCAACCACCAGAAAATGGAAGGATATTAACGGAAGTTTTCTATCTTGAGGAAGTCACTCAGGGGATCAGATAATGCCATCCTTCTTCCACAGTCTTTCTCCGGCTAATGGTGTGTTCAGTTTAGACAGCACACAGGAAGTGCTCAGAGAAGTCCTAGGTTCCAGTTCTGTTGTGGGTTTCTGTTTGTTTGTTTTGTTTTTGGTGGCCTTGGCCAAATTCGACCTCTTTCTCTGTTTCCCATTTGTAAAATAGAAAAAGGACTGCAGATAGGGTTGCCAGCACTGCCTTGGCAAATGCTACGTGATTTTTCAGGTGCTGCCTGGGAAGAGTAGCATTTGTGGAGGATCTGATGTCATTTCTGGGTGATACTGTAGGAATTTCTCTTCATCTCTATTGTAAAGACCATAGAGACATGGGGGGGGGGATTCCTAGAGCATCACTACAGAGGCCATTTTCAGACAGTTTTCTTTCAGATTTTGGTTGAGGGCAGAGATCTACCCACCACGTGCAGGCAAATGGCAAGCCGGCCATGCTTTTTGTAGGTGAAAAAAAAGATATTTGAAAAAAAAAAAAACCTTGTAAAGAGGCCTGTACCACAGAAGTGCTCTTTCTCTAAAACCCAACAGCGCCCAAACAGTGTTCCCTCTAAGCTGAGTTAATGTGAGCTAGCTCACAGTTTTTTAGCCTCCGGCTTACAGATTTCTGTCTTTGCTCAGGAAGGATGGCTCCAGGGCAAACTAATTTATGCAGCAGCCAAATCGCCAAACTAATTTATGCAGCAGCTCACAACTTTAATGTCAGTAGCTTATAGAGTAGAATTCTTGCTCACAGGACTCCACAGCTTAGAGACAGCATTGCCCCCAAAGCCCTCTGAGCAACGGAGCCCATAAAATTCCTGAATATCTGCTGCAACACACAGGGACATTGCCCAGTTTGGACAGCTCCCTTTATGGTGGAAAATGCTGTCAAATCACAGGCAACTTCTGGTGACCCCCGTAGGGTTTTCGGAGCAAGTGACAAGCAGAGGTGGTTGGCCATTGCCTGTCTCTGTGTAGCAGCCCTGGACTTCCTTGGCGGTCTCCCATCCAAATAGTAACCAGGTTTGACCCTGCTTGTCTCCTGAGATCTGATCCGATTGGGCTAGCCTGGGCCATCCAGGTCAGGCCCGAGGAACAACATCTTGGCCTGGCCTATGAAAGAAAGCAAATCGTTTTCCCCAAACATATTTTGGTTGGGCATTCCCTAGCAACAGAGCCCCAGTGGAGGAGACCATGCTTCTCGCCTACCTTCAGATGGTGGGGGTGCTCAAAGCCAGAGCTCCCAGGCAAGGCTCCCTCCAAGCTGTGGAGTCATGTGAGCTACTGGCATTGGAGTTATGAGTGAGCGATTTGGCTGCTGCATTGATTCATTTACTCCGGAGCCATCCTTCCCGAGCTAAGGCAGAAATCTGGAAGCCGGAGGCTAAAAACCTGTGAGCTAGCTCACACTAACTCAGCTTAGAGGGAACACTGCTCCCCCATGTATCATTGTAAAACAGATCAATCAGCATCAGGTTAAATAATAACATGAAAGGCCAGCCATATCTGGGATCAAAGAGATGGGCAGTGTGCCCGGGGGACCAGCATCGAGGAATGGCATCGCTGGGCACCTGCCAAGGCCCCAGTCCCAACCATGGGCCCCGCCCCAGCTCTGGAGCTCTCTGGCCCTGCTGCTTCTGCTCTGTGCAGCTGCCGCCTGCCCTGTTTGAATGAGACAACAGCAATGAGAGCCGTGCAGAGAAGAAGCTACTGCTGGTCTCCTCCCTGGGGGATCCCCCGACATTATAGCTCCTCTCCAGACTACAGAGATCGGTTCTCTTGCAGAAAGTGGCTGCTTTGGAGGGTGGGCTGTACGGCATTGCCCCCCACTGAGGTCTCT
The DNA here is from genome assembly GCA_029233225.1 of Lepidodactylus listeri. Classification (NCBI taxonomy): domain Eukaryota; kingdom Metazoa; phylum Chordata; class Lepidosauria; order Squamata; family Gekkonidae; genus Lepidodactylus; species Lepidodactylus listeri. Next base: position 30,236,650 of record JARCFY010000019.1, on the reverse strand, counting down.
GTCCTTTCCGGGTACCACCCCCAAGTATCCAGGAGTTTCCCAAGCTGGAGAGCCAGTCTGACGTAGTGGTTAAGAGCGCGGACTCCAGTCTGAAGAACCTGGTTTGATTTTTCCGTTCCTCCACATGCAGCTGCTGGAGTGACCATGGGTCAGTCGTGGCTCTCTCAGAGCTGTTCTCTCAAGAGCAGTTCTCTCAATAGCTCTCTCAGCCCCACCTGCCTCACAGGGTGTCTGTTGTGGGGAGGGGGAGGGAAAGGAGACTGTAAGCTGCTCTGAGTGAAGGGTGGGGTATAAATCCAATTTCCTCCTCCTCCTCCTCAACAGTAGTTAAGAGCACGGACTCCTGGGGTCAGTCATAAGTTCGTTCAGAGCTGTTGTCTCTGGAGGAGTTCTTGAAAGAGCTCTCTCAGCCCCACCTGCCTTACAGGGTGTCTGTTGTGGGGAGGGGAAGGGAAAGGAGATCGTAAGCCACTCTGAGACTCCTTTGGATAGTGAAGGGCAGGGTATAAATCCAATCTCTGCTTCTTCTTCTTCTTCGTCTGGCAACCCTCCCCCCCAACCCCTGCTGGTGGCTGGGGGGACCTGGCAGCCCTAAATCAGAATGAATTGGCAGCATGACAGTCAGTAGGGCCACCGCCAAGGGTGCCTTGCCAAGGGATTCCCTAGGATTGCCAACCTCCAGATGGGGACTGGAGTTCTCCTGGAATTACAACTAGCGCTTCCAGATCTGGGTTGGGGAATAATGGGAGATTTTGGGGGGTGGAGCTTAAGGAGGGCAGGGTCTTGGGTTGGAGAGGCACTTCAGTGGAATATGGTGCCATGGAGTCCACCTTCCAAAGCGGCCAGCTCCTCCAGGTGAACTGATCTCTGTTGCCTGGAGATCACTTGTAATCCCAAGAGATCTCCAGCCACCACCTGGAGGTTGGCAACCTTAATTACAACTGATGTCTAAGCTGCATAGATCAATTCCCTTGCAGGGAATTTGAAACAGGAGCAGTACGCCATAGAAGTATTACAGAAGTCTTCCATTCATGTAGTCCAGGGGTGGCCAACCTGTGGCTCGGGAGCCACATGCGGCTCTTTCACACATATTGTGCGGCTCCTGGCAGGGCGGCTGGGGAAGCAAAGGGGAGGCATGCTTTTTCTCTCTTTCTCCCTTCCTTCCTTCCCTCCCTCCCATCTATTTGCTTTCCTAGTTTCTCTCTCTCTCTTTCTTTCCACTTCTTTAATTCTTTCTTTCCATCTCTCTCTTTTTCTCTCTCTCTCTCAATATCATTAGCAAACAAGTAATATCATTATCAATAACCGGTTTTGCTCGTTTGTTTTCATTTTTGGCAGTCCCATTTAACGTTAATAGAAAGCAAATTTGCATATTTTTAAAACTAAAAACGTGTGTGTGTGATATTTGTTCCTGTCTTGCGGCTCTCAGACATCTCTATGTGGCTCTGACGTTTATTCTATGTGGCTCTTACGTTAAGCAAGGTTGGCCACCCCTGATGTAGTCTTTAAGTGTGAGGATCCTTTGATAAAGAAAGGGTCTGAAAGTAAACCGGGACCCCGTCAGAATCCTTCACAAGCTGTACTAAGCAAAAGTATATCCTGTAAAATCTTTCACAAAGTTGTGTGGAATAAAAGTACATGCTGCTGTTTGTTATTATTGGTTATTGCAAGAAATAGACTATGTTGTAATTTGTTGTTTTGATGCATACAAGGATCATATAAGTTACGTTGAGCACCAGTGTACTATTCATTAGTCACTTTAAAGAAGAGTCTGCTTATATTGGTTGCCATCTCATGGTCTATATTGTGTTTGTATTGGGTTAACTGTCCATGAGCCTATAATTTGAAGAGCTTTGGAAGGAGAAACACAAGTCCTCGAGTGACATTACATCCCCTCTGAGCTCCCTTCCCACTCCAAACTCTGCACCGCCCCCAAATCTCCAGGAATTTCCAAAGCTGTGGTTGGCAACAGCAGCTCCCAGCTGTGGGAGCACTGGCTGTAAGGGGATTGTTTCTGCACAAGCTTGATGGCCCTCACTTCTTTCTTACCTCTTTGCCCTTTGGCCTAGGAATTTTTTGAAATAGGTTCCAGCGCTAAGCAGTCCCTGGTTAAGCCCTGGAGTTGGGGAGGGTGGAAAGGAGAGGCAGGGACAGAACCCTTGAAAGAAGAGCTTGAAAAATGGCATTCCAAAAAGCCACGGGGAGCCCTTGAGTGTTTTGGAGGGAAGAGCAACTTTGCTGCCAGCGGGGCCTTCTTCCGGAGGTGGAGCAGGCCTTGCTCAGCATTCCCTGCTTGGAAGCAGCTGTCAGTGGAAGAGTTGATGCATGATACATTTAATCCTCTGCGTGAAGTTCAGTTTTTGAAACAAAGAGGGGCTGGGGGCTCCAGCTGCTGGGAATGGGAACCTTCCCTTGTTTTCAAATGAGAGGGCTGAGCACTCGTTTAGCGCTAAGGAAAAGGCACTCTGAACACACCCAGAGGACCTCTTTAATTCAGCTGAGCAGACAGGGGAGCAAAAAACTTTCCCCACCTTTTCGATGATATTTCGGGGGGGAGGGGGGAGAGCTGCGAACAGGGCCAGAAGTGTTTGCCTGTTCAGAGTGAGGTACAAAACATTGTCTTCGCTCTGAATTGTCTTTGTGCCACTGCTGTGATGTAGCCTCATCCCAATCAGATTGGCCGTGTCGTGTGGTGGTGTCACCAGACTAGGTATGTGAACATAAGAGAACATAAGAGAAGCCAGTGCTGGATCAGGCCAGTGGCCCATCCAGTCCAACACCCTGTCACACAGTGGCCAAAAACACCAGGTGCCCTCAGGAGGTCCAGCAGTGGGGCCAGGACACTAGAAGCCCTCCCACTGTTGCCCCCCCCCCCAAGCACCAAGAATACAGAGCATCATTTTCCCCAGACTGAGAGTTCCTATCTATACTTTGTGGCTAATAGCCACATGTGATCCCTGATTGGTTAGAATGACTTGCCACAAAAAAAGGGACAATATTTTTTTAAAAAGGAGCCACCAATCAGCACTGTGAAAGTCAGTGAAGAGTCACTGAAAAGGTAAGCGCTTGGAAGTTTTCAGAAAACACCAGGACTCCCTTGAAAGTCTTTGTTTGGCCCTGGAAAATGTGAATATTCAGACCAGCGATTCCTTGTGACTACTTAGCTTGCTCTGAAGATTGAAAGCAGGATCCAGACCTAAGCCATGAGAATCTTTACTTCTTTACACAGAGAGTGATTAAAATGTGGAATTTACTGCCAGAGGATGTAGTGATGGCCACAGAAATAAGCAGCTTTTAAAAAGGATTACATAGAGTCATGGAATGGGGCTGCGGTGGCTCCGAGGTTAAGGTGCTGAACTGCAGACTGGAAGGTCAGTAGTTCAGCAGTTCGAGACCCGAGTGCCTTGTGACGGAGTGAGCTCCCTTCTCTGGTCCCAGCTCCTGCCAGCCTAGCAGTTTGAAAGCAAGAAATTGCAAGTAGATAAATAAGTACCGCTTCGGTGGGAAGATAACAGTGTTCTGTGCTGCTCAGCATTTAGTTATGCCAGCCACGTGACCACAGAGAAGTCTACGGACAGCGCTGGCTTTTTGGCTTGGAAACGGCGATGAGCACCGCTCCCTAGGGTTGGATTCAACTAGCTTCCGAGCAAGGGAAACCTTTACCTTTAGATTCATGGAGGCTAAATCTATCATTGGCTACTAGCAATGGTGATTGAGGGGAACCTCCTCGTCAGAGGCACTAAAGCTCTGAATCCCAGAGCCAGGAGGCAACATCAGGGGAAGGTCTTGGCCTCTATACCCTACTGTTGGCCTTCCAGAGGAACTGGCTGGTCACTGTGAGAGACAGGATGCTGGACAAGATGGACCACTGGTCTGATCCAGCAAGGCTCTTCTTATGTTCTTACCTGTGTTGAACAGCAAAGTATGCTGAAAAAACAACAAGGAAAATTCACTCCCATGGGATTGTCACCAAGGAACAAGAGTCAGAATCATCCGGCAGCAGTTTGGGCTACTTAGGGTTAATGTACAATGGTTTAAGTTTGCAGGGTTTGGGGAATGATGTGATGCTACTGGCCTTAAACCCATTTTTAATGGAACATCTTGAGTTTTTATAATCGGTTGTCACCCGCCCCACAATTCTGGGAGTACACAGACTAAAGGTTTAAGTAAGTACATATCAAACAGGTGAAATGAACTTGGAAGGTGAGCTTAAAGCTGGGCTCCTGAAAGAATATCCAGCTGCAATACCTCAGCACCTTGATAGAGGCCATAAAACAAGGGTTCTAATCAACGTCCAAGCCACTCGCTTTCAGCTGCTGGAATCTGATACAGAACTGGGCAAACCAATGACACCACCCTCCTAAGAATGTTAAGCGCATAAGAGCCCTGCTGGCTCAGACCAGTGGTCCATCTAGTTCAGCATCATGTTTCACCAAGTGGCCAAGTGACTGCACTGGGGAGCCAAGAAACAGGGTATGGAGGCCAAAGCCTTCTGCCTCCGAGCACTGATAGTCAGAGGTTTGCTGCCTTTGCCTATGAGCGTTCCCTTTAGTCACTGTGGCTAGTAGCCATTGATGGGCCTATTCCCCATGAATCTGTCTAATCTCCCTTTAAAGCTGTCAGTGCTCCTGGCCATCTCTATAGACACTGACAGTGAATTCCACAATTTTGAATTACTTGTTTGGTGAGCCAGTTTGGTGTAGTGGTTAAGTGTGCGGACTCTAATCTGGGAGAACCGGGTTTGATTCCCCACTCCTCCAGTTGCACCTGGCTGGATGACCTTGGGCAAGCCATAGCTCTGTACCAGCTGTTCCCTCAAGGACAGCTTGGGAAAGAGCTCTCTCCGCCCCACCTACCTCACAGGGTGTCTGTTGTGGGGAGGGGAGGGGAAAAGGAGTTTGTAAGCTGCTCTGAGACTCCCTTGGGGAGTGGAGGGCGGGGTATAAATCCAATCTCTTCTCTTCTTCTTCTTGTTGAGTAGAGAAGTATTGCCTTTTGCCTGGCCTGAACCTACTGCCTATCAATTTCATTGGGTGCCCATGAGTTCTGTTACTATGGAAGAAGGAGAAAGAAGTTCTGTCTATCCACATCTTCCACCCCATGCATAATAGGAAAAAACACTGTCTTATCATCTCCCCCTCCTTAAAGTCATTTTTCTATGTAAAATACAAAGGCCTAAACTCCTTAGCCTTTCCTTTTAGGGAAAATGCTCCAACTCCTGTGTCATGATCCGAAGCCTATAGTAGTGTGGCCTGTTGGCTCTGGGAAAGCCTGTATTATCAGGCCTACCAGGCCTACATTTCCCAGGTACCTTCTGGACCCTGTGATTGGTTAACAGGGGATTTGGAGTGAAATTTGCACCAGTAGAGGAGCAGAGGGTGGTGCCTGGGAAGCAGGGATAAAAGGCCTTGCCCATAGTGGGAGGTGGTTCCCTCTTGAGGAGATGAATTGGGAGTAGGGCTGCCAAGTCTGCCTAGGGGGTGGGGGATCCCCCGCTACAGGGGTCCCCAATCCGCCGGCCCGGATTTGGCCAGCGGGGGGAACCCCACCCCCAAAGTCGTCCGGTCAGGACGACTTTCCCAGCATGATGATGTCACCCAGAAGTGACATAATCACACTGGGCACGTTGCCGGGGCGACGCTCTAGCAATCGCCCCGAAACTCTATGGTACCATAGAGTTTTGGGGCGATTGCCAGAGCGTCACCCTGGCAACGTCCTCAACGTGATGATGTCACTTCCGGTGACATCATCATGGTGCGTGTGCTTTTCACGCGCGCCTAGAAACTCCCGGCGCTGAGAGGACTCCCCCCCGCTGAAAGAACGTAAGTACTTGGTAACCCTAGTTAGGAGGTTGCTGCAGATGGAGGGATCCCTCATCCAGAAGGGGGGGGGGGTGAGTCAGCTTGAAGCCAATCACCCAAAGACAGCTAGGAACAGTCTAGATCAGGGGTGGCCAACCTGTGGCTCGGGAGCCACACGCGGCTCTTTCACACATATTGTGTGGCTCCTGGCAGGGCGGCTGGGGAAGCAAAGGGGAGGCATGTTTTTTCTCTCTTTCTCCCTTCCTTCCTTCCTTCCTTCCTTCCCTCCTCCCTCCCATCTACTTGCTTTCCTAGTTTCTCTCTCTCTCTTTCTTTCCACTTCTTTAATTCTTTCTTTCCATCTCTCTCTTTTTCTCTCTCTCTCTCAATATCATTAGCAAACAAGTAATATCATTATCAATAACCGGTTTTCCTTGTTTGTTTTTATTTTTGGCAGTCCCATTTAACGTTAATAAAAAAGCAAATGTGCATATTTTTAAAAATAAAAACGTTTGTGTGATATTTGTTCCTGTCTTGCGGCTCTCAGACATCTGACGTTTATTCTACGCGGCTCTTACGTTAAGCAAGGTTGGCCACCCCTGGTCTAGATAGATGCATCAGGGTGTTTTGTTTTGTTGGTGTACCTGCCTTTACTGTTCTCTTTATCTGACATAATATTTGAATTACAGTTGTTGTTATTCCTCTTTAATAAAATTGTTTGTTACTCTGCCTGGGTCCCCACGCCTCATTTGGTCACTTATAGGATGGAACCTGCTGGAAAAGGAGTGGATAAAGGGGTAGGGTGGGTGCTCTGGGCCCTCCTGAGGAGATTCATACCAGAGTGGTGGCAGCCATTAGACAACTTTCCTAGCTGCTGCCCGCAACATCCTGGATCGCTTTGATTGCCCTTCGATGCACCTTTTCCAGAGTCTGTTGGTCTGTCTCGTTGTTGTTCAGGTACAAGCAACAAGAATGACACGCAGCATTTCAAATACACCTGCACCATAGATCTGTACAAGGGCAATCCAATACCAGCTGCTTTGTTTTCAGCCCCTCTCCAGATAAACTGTAGCATAGCATTTTCCTTTTTTTTTCACCACTTCCACATGTTTACTTGATGTTTGCATTGAATTATCCACCTCGACCCCATGCTCTTTTCTCCTGACCAGTCATTGCCAGTTCAGACCCCATCAGCATATGTTTAAAATTAGGGATTTTTCACTCCAGTGCATATCATTTTACATTTACATTGCGCCTCACTTGCCATGTTTTCTCCCACTCACAGAGTTTGGAGAGATGCTTTTGGAACTCTTCACAGTCCACATCAATTCTGTCCTGAATAATTTGCTGTCATCTGCAAACTTGGACGTTTCTGCAGCTCGTCCTCAATTCCAGATTATTTCTGAACAAATCATATTGCACCAGCCTTGATCCCTGTGGAACCCCACTACTCTATGTTGTGAGAACTGTCCATTTACTCCTACTCGCTGCCTCCTGTTGTTTAACTGCTTTCTGATCCACAAGAACACTCGTCCTCTTATCCCACGACTGCTAAATTTCCTCAGGAGCCTTTAGTGAGGAGCCTTGTCAAAAGCTTCTTGGAAGTCCAAGCGTATAATGTCTATTGGCTCACCCTTATCCACATGGTTTTACAACCTCTCGGAGAACTCCAGAAAGATTAGCAAGACAGGACTTTCCTTTACAGAAGCTGTGCTGACTCTTCCACATTGGGGTTGTGTGTGTGTGTGTGTGTGTGTGTGTGCAGAATCCAAACCTGGTCTACTTGGGAAAAAGTTTAATGTTATTCTGTGGACTTAGTCCCAGAAAAGTGGCACTGGGATTGCAGTTGAGGGCTGAGCCCTCTATCTTCATGAACGATTTCCATCCATTTACTTGGGCTAACTGGCCTGTGGGAGAGAAGTTGGCATGGTATAGCTGAGTCTTGTCAGATCTCAAAAGCTAAGCAGGGTCGGTATGTGGCTGGGAGACCACCAAGGAAGGCTCTGCAGAGGAAGGCAATGGCCAACCACCTCTGCTTCTCACTTGCCTTGAACACCACTTGATTTCGTCATCAAAGTCAGCTGCAATGTAACTGGCCTGTAATATTCCAGCTCCCCTCTGCATCCCTTTTAAAAATTAGATGTTACCTTCACTACCTGGGCAGCTGTTTGGGAACTGTATGGAACAGGAGGCTTACATATCAGACCACAGTTCTGATCCAGCAGGGCTCTTCTTAATGTTCTTTTGTTTCAGTCCTCCCAAAGGACACCCCAACAAACACCGATTTTGGTGATCAGTCTCATACATCTCTTAGGAGATCAGCCATTTTAGTTCCTGAAGGGCTCTTGATTGTATGCCATCTGGATTCATTAGTTATTTTTCTTGACTCAGTTCTTTCCCCACCCTTCCTGAAACACCAGCTCCATGGTTGGTAACATTTCCTGAAATGAAAGCTGCCACACAGAATCCATTCCGTTGTTCTGCAATCTCCCTGTTTTCACTCAGCAATCCTTCTGTCTTGTTTGTCATCTGACAGCCCCACGGACACTTTGGCTCATTCCATGCTCCTGATGTATTTAAAGGAATTTCTATTGTTTTTAGCAACAGGCTCGCTGTATTCTCTTGTTGTCAATTCACATTTGTTTTGTGAGAATGTGCGCTCCTCCTCATTCGCCTCTCACTCACTTCCACGTAGACATTTATCTTTGTTTTCAAGCTGGAGTGCTGTTTTGGGGAGCATCCACACGTCATCGTCTTTGAATTGTCCACTTTTCAGCTTTCCCTCATCCTCTCCAGACTCTCTCTCGAACCTGGTTTACCATGATCTTTTCTGAAAGAATACAGTCCAAGCATGTTAGCACACCTCCTGGAAAGGATGGTGCTTGTTTTCAAAGGTCCCCTCCACACCAGCACTCTTTTCTTCAGTCAGCCCTTTGTGGCCACTATCCCACCCCCGTGCTACCGGACGGCTTTTGGGGGATTTAAAAAAAATGGCAATTGCCATAGCGGTATAACCCAATGACTGATTTTTGTTCTGAAAGCTCTCAGAAAGTTCTCTGGTGGCACAGTGGGGAAACAAGGAGAGGAAACAGCAGCTGATGGAGGAAATTACACAGAAAACTCCTGTTTCCTTTATACAGGGTGGGTTTGTCTCAAAGTGTTCCCCAGGGCCTTGTAAATTTAAATCACTGTTATTATTTAAAACATTTTTATGCTGCCTTTCCACCCCAATAGGGTCTCCAAGGCAGCAAATGTGAAAACGTTTGAACATTAAAACAGCATTTAAAATAATTGAATAAAACCTTTAAACACTTAAACACCAAAACCAGGGAAAGGGGGCTAATAACAGTTATTGGGGGTATGTCAAACAAAAGAAAAAAGTCTTCACCTGCTGTCAGAGGACAATCCTAGTAGGAGAGAGACAAACCTCCTTGGGCACTATGAATGAGAAGGCCTCCTTTTGGGTCGCCACCCATCTAGTCTCAGATGGCAGGGGCACCCGAAGCAGGGCTTCTGAAGATGCCCAGAATTGATGGGTAGGTTCATATGGAAGAAGGTGATCTGTAAGTTATATCCATCCTTCCAGCACCACTGTCTCATCCGCACAGCCTAACCCCTAATTTCTACGAGCCAAGGTATCTCATTTTAATTCGCAGGATCCGTCAGGTGGTTTTTAGCCTATGAAACAGAAGTCACCTAGAAAGATTCAGGGCAGAGCAGGAATTTGAATTTGAATCCCGTCAGGCCAACATACTATACGCAAATTCACTCTAGCTCAGTTTCAGACAAGTTGATACCTCAGCTTGAATTGCAACACTAAAGTCCCTCACCTCTTTGTGGTTAATCCCAGTATTAGACAGCCGTTGTCTAATAGACACCCGTTTTTCCTTGTATCGTTTGGTCCTATGCTGAGAAGAAAAGCAGAGACCCTGCATTGAAGGAAGTAGGATGGACCCTTTGGGAATGCTAGCCCATTCTCTGTGCCCAGGAGGTCAAACGCTGATCACTCCAGGAGGGCAGTTTACGTTGCCTCTAAAAGGAAACAATAGTGAACAGCCCTCCAGATCTTCCAGTGACAAACACACAGTTACTTCTGGACAGGCGTGCCCGAACTTTACAGCATGCAGGGCTATTAAATCAGCCAGCACAAATGCAGTCTTTATGTATCTGTTCAAACTCCACCACCGAAATTTCGCCTCCAGTGAAAATTCGAAAGCGGATTTGGGAGATTCCTGCTCAGGCAAAAATTCGGTCAGAAGAATTTCAGTGAGACTAGAGAAATGTTTCCAGGATTGGGGTGCTAGTAGTCCATATCTCCCTAGCTGAGGCATATATGCTTTGGTAGGCCTGGCTCTGGGGTTCATCAGGGCACATCCTGGGAACGAAAACAAGGGGCGGAGCTGAGCCGACCGGGGTGGGGTCCTTGTTTTTCTGTTTTCCTTTCTGTCTGTCTTTTTCTTTCCAAGTGGTGTGTTTTTGTTTCGTCCAATTTCCAGGTCCTCTTGTTCTATCTCCCCCCCCCCCTTGCCCTCTGCTGTCGCAGAGCGAGCTGTTCTCTCCCCTTGGCAGGAGTTGCCTGTCTTACGGTGTTGACCTTGGCTGGCTCTCGCTGCGGCTGGAGTGGGATTATACCATAAATTCCTGTCTTCTAGGAATCTAGCCTGGGAAAGCAAGCAAGGCAAAGGAGAATATTTGATTAAAATGCTTTACATCTTACCACATAGTAGAGCCATTTGGCACCGAGACCCGCGCCGTTGGGAAAGGGGGTCTGTGTACAAGCCAAGGTGGACCAGGAGGAAGGGGAGACAGGAAAGTGTGCTGACCCATATACATCTGGTCAGACTTCTGAGTCCGTAAGTGCTGTGTGAGTTTCAGATAGCCAAACATCATGTCGCTAATTCCAGCTTGAGGGCTTCGTATGTTTCTTTCCTGGAACCCTTCTGCACCCCAAAAGAATTGTTTTAATGCTATTAGTTCGTACAGTGTAATATCGCCATGCTTGGTGCATTCATAAATCACAAATAAAGAGGCAGGTTTCTGACCCCAAAGGGCACACAATCTAAAACTTGAGGAAAGAAGGATAGTAACAGGAGAGGTGTCAAGGATAAGAGGGACAGACCTTGTCAATGAAGTCATAACACTTTGGCTAATGGGAGAGCCAGTTTGGTGTAGTGGTTCAGTGCGCGGACTCTAATCTGGGAGAACCGGGTTTGATTCCCCACTCCTCCACTTGCACCTGCTGGATGACCTTGGGCAAGCCATAGCTCTGTACCAGCTGTTCCCTCAAGGACAGCTTGGGAAAGAGTTCTCTCAGCCCCACCTACCTCACAGGGTGTCTGTTGTGGGGAGGGGAAGGGAAAGGAGTTTGTAAGCCGCTCTGAGACTCCAAGTGAGTGAAGGGCGGGGTATAAATCCAATCTCTTCTCTTCTTCTTCTTCTAATGTGACTGTCCCCTTCCCATTTTACATTTTTTAAATTTGCATGTTGGAAATGTTGCCCCTGCTCAAGATGCCAGAAATGGGATTGAAACTGGGAGCGTACGCATGCAAAGCAAGGGCTTGAAGCGTTAACGGCTGCTCCCGGGAAGAACCCGCTTTGAAACACTCCCATCCATGGCTGTTCTAGCTTGTCGTTGTCTCCTTTGACTAGTGATGTAGAGTCTGTCCCAACACCTGCAAGTATTTTAAAAGGAGGGTTGGCCAGAGACTGAACCTGAGACCTCCTTATGCAAAGCAGGTGCGCTACCACTGAGATGCGGCCCCTCCCTTCCTCCTCTTCTCCCATATGTCTGGCGTTACAGACAGAAGAGCTTTCTCAGGGTTTGTAACTTCCAGGCCTGGTGCATTTTCATTTTGCAAAGGAAGCTCTGTTATCACTTTACACGTTCTGTGGCATTCAAACCAGGTTCCAAAACAGAGCTTGCCGGTTTGAATTACAAGCCAAGAGAAGTGTTCAGCAAAGCTTGAAATGCAAATCTGGGGAGGGAGGGAGGGAGGGGGCATGAAACCCATTCTGGACTTGGCTTGCAAAGGTCGGATGATATTCATTGCCTTTTGTCACTGTCACACCTCTCTCTCTCTCTGTTTGTAGCATCTTTGGGCCATGTGGCACTGATGGCAGAGTCTAAGTGGAACACTCAGTGTCCAGCTAGCTTTGAGGTTGTAGAATTTCATGATCCTTCTCTTCACCATGTAGCCTCTTGGATGTGCCTGGGCTGTGGCCCCCTGGCAAGGCATCTGGTTGGCGTGCACAAGGTCCCAGGTTCAATTCCTGACATCTCCAGTTAGAAAGATCAGTTAGTAGATTATGGAAAAGATCTCAGCCTGAGACCCTGGAGAGCCGTTGCCGGTCTGAGTAGACAGTACTGACTTTGATGGACCAAGGGTCCATCAGTATAAGGCAGCTTCATGTGTTCATAAATAACACTACCAAGTCTGGACCAGGGTTGGGCCATGTCCTCTTGTGACATCAGAGCCAAGTAGAACCCGAACCTAGGCCTGGAAAAGAACACCTGAGCTAAATCGCATGAACAGAAGGGCCTGCTTTGGAGGTAGGGTTTGGGTTTCTATTACAATTGATCTCCAGACAACAGAGATCATTTGTCTGGAGAAAATGGCTGCCTTGGAGGGTGGACTCTATGGCATTGCACCCCACACAGGTCCCTCTCTTCCCCAAACCCCGCCCTCCCCAAGCTCCACCCCCCACAATCTCCAGGTATTTTCCCACCCAAAGCTGGCAACCCTGTTTGAAGGTCCTCTGAAGGCAGAAGGGAACCTTCTGGGATTTACACCAGAGTTGGTTGTTCTGGAAGCTTCATGCCACCTGCCAGTCTTGGAGACTGACATCGTGCCCTGAGGCCCAAGAGGGGCTCTGGGAGCTGACTTCTTACAGTGCAACAGAACGAACACTCATGTAACGGTTCGATACAAGTTCAAATGATTTTACTTCTTTGTTCACCGTGGCCCCTTAGATTTATTGTTTGGTTTTCTTACAGTTCAAGGCAGGTGGTTCGCTCTGGGCTAATAGCATTATCTGTGGCAGAGGTCTCCAATCTCGTTGGACCTGAGGACAGTTTGCAGATTTTAAGAACAGGGAATGGACACCAGTCACTAAATGGCTGCCACGTGGGCTGGGCCAATCACAAAGCGTTAGGTTTGAAGCCAGGCAATCTCCTGTGATGGAGGCAGCGGTTTCCAACTGGATGCTCGTTGCAGACAGAGAGGTGGGGCTTCCTGGTCTCTCCTGCCAGTGAAGTAGAGAAAAGCCGGTTTCCGTATGCCAGGAAAGGAGAGGAAAACTAGGACTGGACTGGCTGAAGTAGAGGAAAGCCAGGACTCTTTGCTTTTGTGGCTCATCCAGTGCATATGAATCAGCTGTCAGGATCCAGCACCCTTGTGGCGGTCTCTGGGGCGCCCATGCCCTCCTGCATCCTTTGGAGGCCAGACTTCGGGGATGCATGAATCACCAGAGAGGAGCGTGGTTCAGTCCCATCCATGACCCTCTCTCTCCTTCCTAGCAACTCATTCCCAGTCGTGAAAGAGAGGCTTGGCCCATCCTCTCCCGCTCAACTGGGGCATGTATTTTGAAGAAGCAGCTGGAAGCGGGGTGGCACTGGGTTCACCCAATGCCCCAAGTGATAGGGCACGGGGAGCAGGCAGGATTGACCCTCCAGTGCGGTTACTGTCCCCTTCTGCCTTGTGCTTCCTCAACTCCATAAGTGTCCAGGCCCCAAGCTGGTGCATTTGTAAGGGGTCAGGAAAGCAGCCGTCCTTGCCGTGCTGAACAGTAGGTGTGGCCAGCTCTGCTAGCAGCCTGGCCGCATCTCCTGCATTGCTGCCCCCCCTTCTCCCCCTCTGCCCCTCCCGGCTGGGAATTAGGTCTGTCCCTGGGCACCAGAGGGGCCAGCGCTGACCAATCGGGTGGCCCCATTGGAGCTGGTAAGTGCAGGGCTGGGGCTTATGATGACCCCAGACATCAGCAGTCATCAACAGGGGGCTTTTGAGCATGGGCAGGAAGGCTTTCTCTCCCCACTGAGTAATTGAAAAAGAGACCACAAGCTTCTGGAATAACAAAGGGTTCTGGGCTCAAGCATGCCACTTCCAGGCAAGCTGGAGCACCTCTCATTATCCAGACAAATGTCCTTTATTGCAGGCCTGCCGGGCAGGCATTGGGTTGCTCCCCCTTGTGATATTGAAAGATTCTCTGTCATCAGGACTGGCGTACCGACACCCCCGGCAAATGCAGCGGAGAAAGGGTAGGGGACAAAGGCAAAGCAGGGGGAAAGAGAAATGGTCTAGAGAGGGCCAGTTGGAGGAACTCGGCAGGCTGCCGAATAAGGTTCGGCCGTTTCCTGTCCAAGCTCGCCTGCCAGGGCTCTTCTAGTGACTGAGCTTTCTAAACATGCTGTTGTGTCCCCGGTTGAAGCCGATCCCCCACCCCGCTGATATCTGCAGGGTGCACGGCTAAGAGAATTGAACCGATTCAAGGCGACTGCAGCAAGCGATCTGTCTCCCCCCCCCCCCCCCCCCCCCACCACGAGGAACCAGCCGATCGAATAGATGCAAGAGCAAAGCAAAACCAGAGATACTGGCTTGTCACTTTTTGCAATGAAAGAATCGGTGCGGACAGACGGATCCTAATTGAATCCAGGAGGGTTGGATCCAGGCAGACAAAACACGAGGGTGACTCAGAGCGAAGGCTTGGCCAGCTTTCAGATGACAACGTACGTCCAGGCCAAGTCGGAACCTGGCCCAGTCGGGGTGCGGGGGAGGGATGCACGCTTGTCCTCCAGACGCCCACCTGCTTTCTGTAGGCCACAGGCTGCCGCCGAGGCTGGAGCTTCGGTGAAGTTCTCGGCTGTGGGGATTGTGAGGCTCAGCTGAGGACAGATCCTGGTTGTGCTTCTGCATGGGGATTCCCCCCCGCTGTAGTGGATGAAGCCCCCATTTTAAACGGGAGCACCCATATGACGTCATGCTCATTCTGGACTTGACTTGTCAAACCACCCAGGGCTTTCCCCTGAAAAAATGAATTGCGGAAGCTCCTTTGATCCAGTTCAAAGGAGGGACTGTGGGGTAGCTGTGGGGTAGGAACAGAGCTAAGCGCCACCTTCGAAATGGCAGAGCTAAGCTTTTCATGTCTTCTCCTTTTGACCCTTTAAGGGGCTGTTATTCTTTACCCAGCTGAGCCACGCTACAGCTCTACAGCGCACTTCGGCTGGGAAACAGAAAGGGTGGTTTCCAGGCAGGGGATCTATGCATTGTGACAGATCAAAGTGGGAAGGGCAGCAGGGGGTAGGGGGCAGCACCAAGCAGTGCAGGGGTGGGGCATATGGACACTGTTCCCGCCCACTCCTGTATTGCTTGGTACTGCCATCACGGCAGGGGTATGTATGTGTGTTTTTTCACTTTCATGTGGGAGCAACCTCCAGAAGTGATGTGATGTGTGGAAACAGCCGTTAGCTCGCCTGTTACCTGTATCCCTTCTCTAGAACCTGCTGGGCATAATAATTACCTTGTAAAGTAGGTTGCTCGTATGGGCCCCTTGATGAGGTTGATCACTTAGCCTGGCAGATGTCCACTTACTGAGCTTTTGACAGAGTGGAGATTTCAGCTGGGGCCTTCCCAGCTCCCACCCCCCCACTTAGCCACAAAACTGCACAACACCCATTTACACAAGCCTATTTGCGTGAGTAATGCAGGGCGCGCATGCGCTTTGCTGCAACATGGAGAGATGGTTCCACTTAAGCCCAAATGGCACGTGGTTGTGCCACAAAAATGCATGAATTAATTAAAAGTTTCTGTGAACTCAGGGTGACCACCTACAGAGGAGGCTGTCTGCTGCATCTCTGCACGATTTAGTGTTCTGCCCTGGCTACCTTCCATTTAACCTGACCTGGGAGTGGATAATTTTGGTACGTCCCTGCATCCGGAGTGGTGATGAGAGCTTTCAGCTCCACCTTACACCGATGCAGCAGAATCCGCTGCCTTTAGAAGATGTTGCCTGTTGTATCTCTGAATGTAGCACCACATACTGCTCTGGCCATGCCTCCTTCTAATGCAAGTTCCTGTGTAGAGACATCAACACTTGTTTTCAGAGGAGTCTGCCCACTGCATCTCTGCTTGAGTCACTGCTCCGAGTTTGCTTCCTTCTAGTCAGGATTTGCTCGGGAGAGGCAGAGAATCCTCAGTTCTTATGAGGTCTGAGCTATCAGAATGTCGGGAGCCTAAGTCCTGAAATGGAAGATATGCCCAGAGACCCTTGAAGAATGTCCCCATCTTAGCACAGGGCTCTTCCTGCACTGGCTCAGCTCCCCGTGCAGCCACAGCTCTGTCCTCCAGTCCTGGGGAGCGGACCAGATCTCATGTCTTCCAGACGCTGCAGCTCCCTCCGTTGTTTTGTTTTGTTTCCCCCTCCGTTTCTGGTCTGGCACCCTCTCCACTTTCCCATGTTCTGACCTGACTTTCCTGCGCACGGACTCCTTTCTTGTTTTTTGGGGGGGGGGCACGTGAAAAGGGCCCGTTGCTGGCAGGTGCACCCTCCGGCTTGTCCCTGCCGGCCAGTATTGTGGATGGAGCTGCATTCCTATGGGTGGGGGCGGCTCCCCGCCGCTTGGCTGCCGTCTCGCTCGCTTGCTGTGCGAAAGGAACTTGTGCCCGTGCCAAAGGCTTCCCGAGAAATAAACATCATTCTAAATGAAGGCAAGAATGAATGAAGTAACATGGAAGGTATGAAGGTGCCCCACCCCATCTTGCCCCGCCTCTCTGCCCCTCCAAACAGGCGACTCCATCCATCCAGGAACCATCCCCCCCCCCCCCCCCGATTCCAAAGAAAGAGGGGGTGTTGTGGGTTTTTCCCTGAAGTGTAGACGGGGAAAGGGCAGGTCGGCTTTCCCGAAAGGCACCCACTTATTATCCAGCCGAACAACATTTGGGTTGCGAAACAATGTGCTGCTTCCCCCCGCAGTGGTGCAAAAAAGAAACTCTGCACATACTTAGAGGCAATGCTCCCTCTAAGCTGTGGAGTCTGGTGAGCGAAAATTCTACTTTGTGAGCTGCTGGCATTAAAGTGGTGAGCAGAAGATTTGTCAGCTGCATAAATCAGTTTGCTCTGGAGCCATCCTTCCTGAGCTAAGACAAAGATGTGTGAGCCGGAGGCTAAAAAACTGAGCTAGCTCACACTAACTCAGCTTAGAGGGAACACTGCTTAGAGGTGTTCCTTCCTGTTTCTCGCACCTGCAGCTCTACGGGGGTTGCCCCCCTCCCATTTTCTCCCTTCAAATCCCTCCTCCTTGGGAGGCTGTTCCTGAATGCAGATGTCTCTTGCTTGCTGGATGAGTGGGCGGGGAAGCACTTGGAACAGGCTCAGGGGAGCTCACCCCTTATTTGCTTCTCGAATTCGGTGTGCTGCAGTCCCTTATGGGACCCTCCTTGGCAAGATGAACCAGAGACTCCAGGATAGGTAAAGGTAAAGGTTTCCCTTGCTTGAAAGCCAGTTGAATATGACACCAGAGATGCAGTGCTCATCTCTGTTTCCAAGCCGAAGAGCCAGCGTTATCCAAAGACGTTTCCGTGGTCATGTGGCCGACATGACTAGATGCTGAGGCACATGGAACGGTGTTACCTTCCCGCCGAAGCGGTACCTAATTATCTACTTGCAATTTCTTGCTTTCAAACTGCTAGGTTGGCAGGAGCTGGGGCCAGAGATGGGAGCTCACTCTGTCACGTGGCACTCGGGTCTCGAACTGCCGAACTACCGACCTTCCAGTCTGCAGTTCAGCGTCTTAACCTCTTGAGCCACTGCAGCCCTTAGACTCGGGGATAGATGATGTTCAACACGGGGATAGGTGACCTTTTGAGCCTAAGTGCTGGGGAGGGGGAAGCAGCAAGTGCCTGTGACGATACTGGTGTGCTTTCAGAGGGGAGGCTCCACTTGGCCAGGCATCCTGAGAGCAAGCTGAGCCCCTGCAGAACCACCAGCAGTTCGAGGCTTCACTTTGGATCTCACGTGGATCTAGAAAGCCAATGGCAGGCATTGACCACATCCCGGGGAAGTAGGGTTGCCAGCTCCGGGTTTGTGAGATTCCTAAAATGTGGGGGGTGGAGCCTGAGAGGGTGGGGTTTGGGGAGGGGAGGGACTGCAGTGGGGTGCAATGCCACAGTGTGTCCCTTCCAATGCAGCCGTTTTCTCCAAGGGAGCTGGAGATCTCTGTCACCTGGAGATCAGTCGTAATCCCAGGAGATCTCCAGCCACCACTTGGAGTTTGGCAACCCCGAGAGGCGGATTAGCCATTAAGGCCACCGGGGAAAGTCCCGGTGGGTGGATGATTTGCGGGGCCACCCCACACACACACGAGTGCAAAGCAGGCAGGAGTCACTCACTGCAGCCACGGGATGTTGAGAGCTGCTGCTGCAACCCAGTAGCCCCAATCCCGCACAATGCAGCTGACTGTGAGCTGCAGCAACCCAGCTCTTCCACCTCATTAGGATGGGCCCCCTTCCTCCTCCCTTCCCCCTCTGTTACGGCGAGGGGGTGGCGCCCTCTGCAGGGCAGTTTTTCCTTCTTGATCCACCGCTGACCCTACTTGTCACTGTCTCCCAGGCTACTCGACCCTATGGCACAACCAGCTTTGAGACTCCCCTCGATGGGCTGGGCAAAGGCTTGCAGGCCTGTTTGGGGTTGCCTCGCCCTGTTTTGGTGACGGAAAGTGCCATCGAGTCGCAGCCGACTTACGGCAACCCTGTAGGGCTTTCAAGGCGAGAGATGAACAGAGGTGGTTTGCCACCGCCTTCCTCTGCGTCACAACCCCCAGTCTTCCTGGTGGTCTCCCACCCAAGTGCCAGCCCTGCTTAGCTTCCAAGATCTGGCAAAAGCAGGCTAGCCTGAACCATCTAGGTCACCCTATTTTAGCATCTCCTCTTTATTGTCTTCTGGACCCAACGAATCCCTGGTACCCTGGCTGTCATGGAGTATCACAGACCTAGGAAGCCAGCTTCTAAAGAATCAAACCCTTGGTCCATTTAGCCCAGGTGTGTCTCTTCTGGCTGGCCGTGGCCCTCCCGAATCTCAGGCAGGGAAAGGTCTTTGCCACCACCTCCCTTTGGCAGGGGCCCTTGAATTGGAGATTGAACCTGGGACCGTCTGCGTGCAAGACCACTTGGCTCCTCCTGACTGCCTTCTCCCGCCCACTCATTTCAACCCAGTCTGTGCGGCCAGAACCCCCCTACAAGCCCTCATACCACCTGAACTCACACGGACCTGCACAACCCACAAGCCTGTTTCCTGACGCCACCGGGCAGTGCATACTGTGAAGTGCATGAAGGCGGAGTGCCTGTATGCCAGAGGGTGCGTAGACAGCAGGAGAGGTATAGGGTCCATGGAAGCGGGCCCGGCCAGCTGCCTCGATCTACAGCCTGCTTGTACCAGCCCTGCTCAGCCTGATCCAAGGCAGACCTTATCTTGGTGTTCCGTTATTCTACCCGGACTGACATAGAAGAGGAGCTGAATCGAGGGGGAGGGGGGACGGGACCGCACTGGCGGGGGAGTGAGGCTTCCAACACCCCATCGACCTTCCCTGCAGCCGCTGAACTGGGAGAGAGACCCAGAAACGTCAGGATGAATCTGGTGTGATGTCGGGAACCGTTTCGGTATTTGCCCAAAGGCCGTGGAGTCATGGAGGCCAGGCCTTCCCAAGGACACACATTCCTCCACCTCCCTCTCAAGCTGTGCCCAAGGGGAGGCACCCGGCCATCTCCACCCCGGGGAGCCCTACATTCTTTCCTGCTGAGATCCCCCTCCCTATGGTCCCGTCTCTCCCTACCCCCCTCCATGCTCTCCACTCTGTCCTTGCACAAGGCAAAGGGGACACGCTCGGCATGTTTCACAACCTCCTTGTCCGTTGGCCAGACTTGGCTGCGGCTGCAGGCTGGACCTGAGGCAGACCATCAGCAGCTCTGTTCTTCCCACGGATACGACGCAGGACCAGAGCTCTCCCGTTGGGCTGCCTGGGCAGACGTCTAGAAGGCCCGTCTCTCGATCTGCATCCTGGACTTCTGTGTAGCTAAACGGTGCAATCAAATCGTTCCCCCTGCAAATCTGGATTTTTTTGAAGGAGGAGCAGAGCATCTGGAAGGATTTCCACCGTCCTCTGATTCCTAAAATGGGTAATGACGTTGGGGCCTGCTTGGGGAAAGCCCTTCGGCCAAAACAAGGCATGCAAGAGCGTTTAAATGGCAACTAGTGCAGGAACAGTGTCCTGTACGGGCCCTGAAGTGCTCCTTTCTGCTTCTTAAATAGGGTTGCCAGCCTCCAGGTGGGACCTGGGGATCTGGAATTACAGTTCATCTCCAGACTAGAGAGATCAGTTCCCCTGGAGAAAATGGATGCTTTGGAGGGTGGACTCTTTGCCATTGTGCCCCACTGAGGTCCCTGTCCTCCCCAGACTCCACCCCCAAATCTCCAGGGAACTGGCCCAGGAGGTCTCCTGCTATTGTGGGAGGCCCGGCATCCCTAGCTGCGACTGCTCTCCAGACTACCGAGATCAGTTCCCCTGGAGAAAACAGCTGCATTAGAGGGTGGACTCTCTGCTGGTGGATACCCTGCTGAAGTCCCTCCCCAAAATCGGCCCTCCCCAGTCTCCACCACCAAATCTTCAAGAATTTCCCAACCCGGAGCTGGCAATCCTCCTCTTTAGCCTGAGGAATGCCATCCCTGGACACGGACATAATGCCATCTTTCTTATTTCTGGGTCTTCAGTGATGTCACTGTGTTGCGTGATGCTCCACATCCCCATGCCCTGGTAAAAATCATAGAGACTTTGGGGAGTTCCTAGAACATTATATGTACAACTGGACATGACCCGGCAGCACTTTGGGAAGATGCTTCCCCATCCCCTGTTGTTGCTCCTGCCAGAGCGAAGAGCGGCAGTGGGGACCTGGAGCCAGGTTTCCTAAGTCAAACAGGAAACAAAGTGGTGCAGGTTACTTTCATATTTCTATCTCTATACTTTGCATCTAAGCCCCACCCCACACCTCAATGCTCTCTCACATTGGCCGCTGGCACCTCTTCCTAAGGAACTACAACTCTCATGTGGTTTTGCTTTGGAGCCACAATGCAATAGAAAGTTTTCTAGTGCACACCGCCAACTGAAGTGGCCATCCTACACTAGGGATGGGTATGAACCGGTTCACGAGCCAAAGCTCATCATGAATTTTGCCCAGTTCAGAGCCCCTGAACCAATGTTTGGGGAAGGTGGCTTCCCCAAACTTTTACTGAACTTTTGTCCAGTCGGTTCAGCTGTTCAGGCCATTTAAACCTAACAGGTGAACAGCATGGGTCCACCTGTCAGCTGTTAGGTTTCAATGGCTGCTAGCCATTTAACCCCTTTGTTTCCCTGCTAGCCATTTAACCCCTCTGCTTAGAAACGGGGGGGAGCAAAACAGACGGGTTTAATGGCTTGCAGCTATGTGAACCCAACAACAGGGGGGTGTGCCCCTCCACTGTTTGGTTTAAATGGCTGCCAGCCATTTAACTCCTCCATTTTGTGCCTATCCTACACTCATGCTGCTACCTAAGATCCTTCAACTGGAGATACCAAGGACTGAACTGGGAACCAGCATGCATCCTTCTACTCAGCAAAATTTGATGACTTCCTCCACCCTATAGTTGGATACATGCCACTGTCTCTGTGCAAGAGAGGCAGTCTACATCTGAGACACAGCCCCTTTCAGGCATCGGTTTTTCAGTCCTGGTTCCCAACATGAGATGTTCCAGCATCATTCTAAGCACCACTCTCTCGGGAATGAGAACACAATCAGAACTGGCACTGAACCGCGAGTGGCAAGTGAGAGTTGCGGAAGAGCGCTTGAGCACATACCAAGTTCATAGGATCTTCTCCGCGGTTCATTCGTTGCTCCATCTTGACCAGCAGCCAGCGCAATTTCCAACATGGGAAAAAAGATTTCTGTTTCTCACCTCATCCCATGCTAAGAACCAGTCTTATTGTGAAGCAAAATAATCGGCTGGTCTCTTTTTGCTGAGCAGCCAGAGGTATAAATTAGCTTTGAATTCAAATCTGGGCTACTTCATCAGGCCCATTAGAATGCATCCCCCACTGAATTAAAAAAACAATTTTTAGAAGATGGATGAATTGATGGTCCTGTTGAAGGCCCAGTGATTAATCATGTTTAAATAAATTCGCTTCTTGCCAAAACCATGATATAGGTGTTCTTGGAAGGAAGCGTAAAAAACTAGAACTTAGCAAGCACAAGCTACCACACATTCTTGGAACAAAAGGCCATCTTTAATATTTCCATTTCTATGACCAAAAGAGTTTCAAACAAAATAACTCTCAACTTCACAGATTAATCAGCTGAAGATTTAGTCGATTGACCTGTTAACTTCCAGCCTATTTTGTCGGAATAAGCGACTCAGACTGCCTGGACACTGGGGGGGCGCCACATTGCTCTAAGTGTGTGAAAGTGTTATCTTCTTAATCTCTGCTCTTTGTCTTAAACTGGGAGTTGCTTTCTGACCCCTCCTCTTGTTCTGGGCCCTTTGTTCTCTACCACTTCTCCTCCATGGGGTCAGATGCATATACAGCTCTCTGGGAGCCAGTTTGCTGTAGTGGTTAAGAGCGGTGCATTCTAATCTGGAGAACTGGGCTTGATTCCCCACTCCTTCACATGTAGCCAGCTGGTTGACCTTGGGTCAGTCACAAGTTCTTTCAGAGCTGTTCTCTCATGAGCAGTTCTCTCAGAGCTCTCTCAGCTCCACCTACCTCATAAGGTGTCTGTTGTGGGGAGACGAAGGGAAGGAGACTGTAAACCACTCTGAGACTCTGAGTGAAGGGCAGGGTATTTGTTTGTTCCATTTATATCCTGCCCTGCCCGCGAACAGGCTCAGGGCAGCTTACATGCGTTGGTAAAAGTACTATAAACCACATAAAACATTTTAAACATTGCGAAACATTCAGTTAAGTCATAAAGTGCTAGTCCAACTCTTCTTCTTCCTCCTCTTCCTGCTCCTCCTCTTCCTGTAGACACAATGCCCTCCTCAGGGGCATCAAGTTTTTAAATTCCCGGGGGGGGAGGGCCTCTTGCACGCCTGGGACCAAGTCCCCGCCGTTGCCGCCGCCCCCGTTGCCGCCTCCCCCCCCACCCCCGCCTTACCACTCCTGCTTCCGTCCCTCCCTTCCTCCGTCCAGGGGCCAGCTGGGCATTTGCTTAGCTGGCCCCTGGACGGACGGACGGAGGGACGGAGTGGCCAGGCCGGGGAGTGGGGAGAGAGAGAGAGAGACGGCAGTGGCCCTAGGAAGGGCCCGGGGAGGCACGGCGGAGGGCGCTCCGTTTTCTGGGGGGCGCTCAGTCCCCCCCGGGAAATTTCGGGGGTGGCTCGAGCCCTCGAGCCCCCCCGTAGTTGACGCCTATGGCCCTCCTACTCCCACATACATGATGCCAGATTATCTGGCCGCTTGTGATAGGGTTCAGTATTCTTTAGATTAGGTTTCCCTCTCTTCTTTTGACTGCAGCCTGAATGTGAACTGAATCTGCCTGAATAAACGTAAGTTTTGCTTTTTTCAAGATACTTCTTGGGTGTTTTGTTTACTGCATGCAATGTCACGCTTCTATGACGGGGGCAAACTCTGCTATATCAACTACATATATCCCCAATATATTGATCCCATCTTTCCTCTGGGGGGGGGAGGGGGGCATCCTAGATGGTTTTTCCATCCGCCATTTTGCCACCGCTGTGAGGCTGGTTAGGCTGTGAGACTGTGTCTGACCAAGGTCACCCTGTGAGTTTCATGGCTGACTCGGAATTTCAGCCCAAGTCACCCACTTCCTAGTCTGGACCCTCAAGCCACTGCGTGACATAATCACAGCTATGAAGATATCCCCACATTCTGAATATTTGTATGTTAAGCAGAACTAACTAGAATTAGAGGGATTTTTGTATCAGCGCAGTAGCCCTCCCAGTTTCAGAGCATAGGTCAAGAAGAGGCAGTTAACTCCTCCCGCAAGAGGGCTTGTCTCCTGTGGCCCCACCCCACCAACTGTCCTTCGATATCTACTTGACAGTCAGCTCCTAGTCTGCACCCACTTTGCTTCTAGCCTAGCCTATCTTCATTCCTTGTTTCTGTAGAATGTCGTGCCCCATAGACTCCCTGGCTGTCTATCCCTTTTCCTATTCGCATCCCTTGTTTCTGCTGGCTGTTGTGCCCTGTGGGCTCCCTGGCTGGCTATCCCTTTTTCTGTCTTCCGTTCTTCCAACAGAGGATGGCCTCTTCAGCCAAGACCCTGTAGCTGTATTTCTTCTTGGATTGCCCCTCCCCTTTCCTGAGAAACCTTTCTGGCTTCCCAAGAAGCTGCCAGAGCCGTGACATCATGAGGGCCCCGATTTCCCAGCAACACTGAGCACTTGTGCTACTTAGGGTCCAGTTTTCAGAAACTGAAGTTTTTAACCTGGCATATCCTTAAACTGGGTTATTCTGGAATAGCAACTCCAACACCAGCAATGAGATCGGCACAACATATGCTCAGGGAACATATTTTATTAGAGCAAAGCCCAAACGAGTCCGTTGTTTTCCAGAACATTATTGGCAGTGTCATCAAATGCTACCCTTTAAATCGATTATTTTTCCCAGCAATGCCTGCAAAAACACTTGCCTTTTCCTTCACGTTTTGCTGGGCGGCTCACGCAAAAGATTTGGCATCCTTATCACATACCCAAGCCTAATTGGCTGCTTAGCTAGGGCTGAGATCTCCAGTGTTCCATCCATGGGCACCTGGGTGACCATCAATAGGTTGGACTCAGCCTAAACTGGCAATTTTCTCGGATTCCTTTTTCCTGCGGTAGACACCCTAATGGCATTGCTCAGGGTCCCCCATCCCTCAGAAGTTGCATTTAATTAAAAGCAGTGGGCTACAGTGGGAGGGAGGGCGGGAGGGAGGGAGGGAATTTCCATGCTGCCATTGGAAATATTAGTTTGGATGCCACCCAGTGGGTTTCCTGGCGCCCACTTCTTCTCCCCCAAAGCCAACAGCCAGCCCTGGCTTTCCTCCTCCTCACTGGAATGGAAAGGGCTTCGAAAGGGCACAGGAGGCATCAGCTGTATGGCTTCAGGGAGCACCCCTTCAGAATCAGCGGCCTTCATCATGGAATGGCACTTGGCTTTGACCCTCCCAACATTTTGTGTTTGGCCCCACCTCCCATCGTAGTCTCTTGGTTGTTGGCTATGCCCAGGGGTGTAGAGTTTTGTAAATTCAGGGGGGGGCAGGGGCTCACTGGGGCGATGTCGTCGTTCCCCCGGGAAACCTCCGCGCCTCCCCGGGCCCTTTCGAGGCCTGCCAGCCGCTGCTGTCGGGGCCTCCCTCCCCCCACTCCTTCCCTCTCCCTTCGCTGGGAAAAGAGGAAGGGAGAGGGAAGGATGGGAGAGTGGCCAGGCGGGGAGGGGGGAGAGGCACTGGCAGCAGCAGCTGCCGGCCTCAGAAGGGCCCCGGGAGGTGCGGCGGCAGGCGCTACATTTTCCCGGGGGGCTCAGTCCCCCCCGGGAAATTTCGGGGGAGGCTCAAGCCCTTGAGCCCCCCCGTAGTCTACGCCTATGGCTATGCCCTCCATTTTGTGATTGCCCTTATAACTTTTTCTCAGACTTCCCAGAATGCCTCACAGGCACTTTGACCTACTCAGCCTTCACACTGCTCCGAACACACCCAAACCAGGGACAGAGAGGAGAGACGATTCTGGCATTGAGTCCCTAAGAAAAAAAGAGGGGGGAGAAAAAGTAAAAATGTAGAGTGTTATAGTAGTCTAGCCTGACATGGAGAAGTATGGGCAGGTTCTCCAGGGTCTCATCTAGGATATTTACAGTCCAAAGGTTTACAATCTAGTGCACACCGCACTAGTAAGAAAGGGGACATAATTGTAATTTTTTTTAATGATTTTTTAAATTGATTTTACAACTACACACCTAAAACCACTACCATAACTAAAATCCTAAACTACCCTAAGGTATACAGAAGTCATAAAAAAAAAAGCTATTAATATGTCTTGCTTCAATCTATTCAAGGAAAACTTAAAATAATAAGGCTTTAAAATGCTAACATTGCTAATTTAAAAGCTTACAAATACATTAGTGTCTGATAATCAGAATGGGTTATATAAACAAATAAGACTTTCAACAACTACAACTTTTTTTTTTTTACTAGATCCCTTTTTCTTCTTTCCACTCTGGGGTTTGGTGCTGCTGCCCCCAAAGCTGAATCTGACTCTTCATCTCTTGAGTTTTTACTCCCCGAAGTGTCCGACCCTTCCAGACCATAAATGCTCTCTTGTAAATCCAAAGAGTCCAGTGTGTGCTTGATCATGCCCGGAGGCTGTTGCAGCGGCTGAGCCTATGGAGGTGGGGGGGGGGTGCCTCGATCTCAGGATTGCCATTCCAGAGAGAGACTACCCCCAAGCGCCTCAGGCAGGGTCCCCCTACAAGGGTCCCTGAGGGTCCAAAACCAGTTCCAAGCCCCCTCAAGCCACCGAGTCTGGGTCGTGTCTCCTGGAGCTGCGGGAAGACGCGCCTGCCATTGAGTCACCAAAAACCGGAAGTCTATTGTGATTTTGTTTTTGTGTAGGATATCTAGTGCACATCTGAGCCCCTTGCACACATGATGCACACAACACCAATTCAGACTATTCTGCAACCTGTACTTTGTAATGGAGATCACAGCATAGCAATCAACATGTGCCACTCAAACGAATGTTCCAACTGGCTCTTGAGAAAACGGCATGTCTCATTTTGGAGGTAAGTGTTCTGAACATGGGATGGCTAGTTTGTGGAGAGATGTATATCCTCCCAAAGAAAGGGACCGATATCCCACGAGGCGCTGCTCTGGCATCGTTCTTCCCTTTGCCCCAATTGCGTGCTTGAATTTCCCACTATTTGCCCCGCGCTGCATTTTGACCTGTGGCTTTGCCCAAATTCCCCTGCGGCTTCAGTGATCCTCAAAAAACAGGATCACTGAAGCCGCGGGGGATTTGGGCAAAGCTGCAGGTCAAAATGCTGCATGGGGCAAATAGTGGGAAATTCGAGCACACAGTCGGGGCAAAGGGAAGAACGACACCAGAGCAGCGCCTCATGGGAAATAGGTCAGGGTTTTATGCACCCTTACCTTGTAACCAGAGCCAGTTTGGTGTGAGAGCCAGTTTGGTGCAGTGGTTAAGTGCGTGGACTCTAATCTGGGAGAACCAGGTTTGATTCCCCACTCCTCCACTTGGACCTGCTGGATGACCTTGGGCAAGCCATAGCTCTGGACCAGCTGTTCTCTCAAGGACAGTTCTCTCAGAGCTCTCTCAGCCCCACCTACCTCACAGAGTGTCTGTTGTGGGGAGGGGAAGGGAAAGGAGATTGTAAGCTGCTCTGAGACTCACAAGTGAATGAAGGGCGGGATACAAATCCAATCTCTTCTTCTCTTCTTCTAACCCGTCTGATATCTCCCTACAACCCGGGTGCATCCATCTCTTCCTTGTCCTCCTGTAAGGTATCCTCCGTATCTTGTCCTGCTTGAAGGGTAGGATCAGAGAGTCGTTCTGTGGGCCCAGAATCACTGCAGGCTTTTCCAGTTGCCAGCTCCAGAGGAGGCCAGCTTCCGCTGGCACTCTTTGCTGGGAAAAGAAGAGAAAATGCGGGGTTCCTCTTATCTGGTCCCCCCCTCTCCCTCCTTGCCTACAGCCTGACTCTCCCAGCATGGATGAGCTGGGTTTCATCTGAACTCGGCTTTTGGTGCTGCTCCCAGGATTGCTGTCTGAGCCCTTGCTTGGCTCGTGGCCTGGGAGTTTGTCGTTCATTCCATTCCTCTTTAGCAGGCATGATACTCACAAAACACAGCCATTTTTATAAGGATTCCAGAGCGTGGGGGGGAAGGTACTTCCAGTACCAGGCCATCGTGCAGTCGGGACAACGGCTTCCCAGCCGTTTGATGCTACAGAAGAACTTGGAAGGTGCTCAGGAATCCGGGCCTCTCGCCTTTGAGGAACCAGCTGCGGATCTTCTAGAGTCCCCTGATGTCTCCAGACGGGTATTTGATGGCAGCTCATGCTCTCCCTCCGGGGCAATTTCCATGTAATGTCGTGCTTGCGGTGCGTGTCTAACCAACACTCAGGCGTGAGGATGCATTTCATAATTGTTCCAGGTTTTTCTGAGCAATTAGACGGGCTGGGGAAGCTTTAGTGAGGGCAGAGAGAGAGAGAGAGTAAGAACATGAGAGCATAAGAACATAAGAGAAGCCAGTGTTGGATCAGGCCAATGGCCCATCCAGTTCAACACTCTGTCACACAGTGGCCAAAAATACCAGGTGCCATCAGGTATTGGGGAAGCAGCTGTAATATTGGGTGATTCACAGGTTTATACAGGGAGAGCAGATGGGAAGCAAGC
Organism: Lepidodactylus listeri; assembly: GCA_029233225.1. Lineage (NCBI taxonomy): Eukaryota > Metazoa > Chordata > Lepidosauria > Squamata > Gekkonidae > Lepidodactylus > Lepidodactylus listeri. The sequence goes on along the minus strand of JARCFY010000019.1, from coordinate 30,208,429 downwards.
AAGCCAGGAGTGCTGACTCAAGCAACAGCAGAGGTATAGATAGGAACTCTCGGTCTGGGGCAAGTGATGCTCTGTATTCTTGATGCTTGGGGGGGGGAGCAACAAAGGGAGGGCTTCTAATGTCCTTGCCCCCACTGCTGGACCTTCTGATGGCACCTGGTATTTTTGGCCACTGTGTGACAGAGTGTTGGACTGAATGGGCCACTGGCCTGACACAACACTGGCTTCTCTTATGTATGCTTATGTAACAACCAAAGCTCTTTGAGCTCTCCAAGGTTGCTTCAGAGCAGCCTGTCCCCAAATTTATACCTCCTCTGCACAAATGTTTTAGTTCTCTCATTTGTGTCTCTCCCTTTCTTTAATAGGCTCCGTGTCATGCACATGGGGAAAAAAGTAGAGGTAAAGAGTTGATTTTTATAACCACTTTTCTGTACCTGAAGGACTCTTGGAGAGGTTTACAATCTGCTTCCTTTCCCCTCCCCACAACAGACACCCTGTGAGGTAGACGGGGCTTAGAGAGCTCTTTTGAGGACTGCTCTTGAGAGAACAGCTCTGAGAGAACTTGTGACTGACCCAAGGTCACCCAGCTGGCTTCATGTGGAGGAGTGGGGAATCAAACCCAGTTCTCCAGATTAGACTCCACTGCTCTTAACCACTATGCCACACTGGATCCGGGGGTCCAGGGTCCCAGTTTAACCTCCTAGCAAGCCTGTGAGTTAGGTCAGACTGACGGAAGCAAAGTCACCCAAGGATCTTTGTTACTGGGTGGGGACTTGATTGTCGGTCCCTGACTGGTGAACTCAGTCCTTTTTCTGACATACCCTATTGCGAGGGTCCCCTACATGGTGGCTGTGGGTACCATGGCATCTGCCAGGAACTTTTCTGACACCCACCGAGTGTTTTGTAGGAAGTGGGTGGGGCCGAGTAGAGCTTTTGCCTAGCAAGGCTTCTGGTTGAGTATTGGGATTTGATTGGGTGTGCAGATTTTTAAGAATGTTTCTTTGGCAGCAGCTGCGACCACAGTTTGGTGTAGTGGTTAAGAGCCAGTTTGGTGTAATGGTTATGGGCGAGGACTCTAATCTGGGAGAACCGAGTTTGATTCCCCACTCCTCCACATGCAGCTGCTGGGTGACCTTGAGCAAGCCACAGTTCTCTCAGAGCTGTTGTCTCAAGAGCAGTTCTCAGTCAGAGCTCTCTCAGCCCCACCTACCTTACAGGGTGTCTGTTGTGGGGAGAGGAAGGGAAGGAAATTATAAGCCGCTCTGAGACCCTGAGTGAAGGGTGGGGTATAAATACAATCTCTTCTCTTCTTCTTCACAGTACAAGGATCTGCACTGTGTTAAGCTGTGGCCATCATTTTGTGGCAACCATTCTGTTGCTTTGCCCACCGTTCCTTGGTCAGAATTCCAGATGTGTCCGCAGGCTCAAAAAGGATGGGGACCCCTGCCCTATTAGTTCTTAAAACTTCCTATTAGCACACACCCCGATCACAGATACCGATCTCTGTGCCCACTCAGCAGAAGGATAACTTGTCAGAGGCTTCAGATCCAAACTCCAGCCAAAAGGAAGGAACTACCAGCTTGCTCTCTGCTGTACTCTAGGTGGCAGCCAGAGGGCGACATTGCACTGACCACCCCAGCCAGAGAGGTCAGGTGACCCAAGAAGCCAATAGCATTCCATCTGTCCCTATAAAGTTGCTGTTCCTCAGCCTGAGCTGTTCATGGACAGCGGCCCTCAATTGTTCAGCTAACCCCATCCCGCTGGCCAGTTCTGTCAGCTGCATTCCTTAACTAGCTTCTGAGATCTGACTGGGGCCTGTAATCCTGTCTTTTTAGTCTGGCTGGTTTGTAACAGTCAAATAAAATAAAGGGCCAAAATCTATCCCATATAAGAAATGTGCCAATGGCAATCAAGTTCAAAAACAGATCCTCTCCTCACCCCCCCCCCCCAAACATGAGTCAGCAGCGTGATGCGGTAGCTAAAATAGGCAAATGCCATTTTGGGTTGTATCAGCAGAAGTGTAGTGTCCAGATCATGTGCAGTGATGATATCACTTTACTCTGCTCTGGTTAGACCTCACCTAGAGTACTGTGTTCAGTTTTGGACACCACAATTTAAGAAGGATATGGACAAGCTGGAGCGTGTCCGGAGGAGGGCAACGAAGATGGTGAGGGGTCTGGAGACCAAGTCCTATGAGGAAAGGTTGGAGGAGCTGGGTCTGTTTAGCCTGGAGAGGAGACGACCGAGAGGTGGTATGATCACCATCTTCAAGTACTTAAAGGGCTGTCCTATAGAGGATGGTGGAGAGTTGTTTTCTGTTGCCCCAGAAGGTTGTACCAGAACCAACGGGTTGAAATTAAATCAAGAGTCTTGTTTGGTAAACATTAGTAAAAACTTCCTGACAGAGCGGTTCCTCAGTGGAGCAGGATTCCTTGGGAGGTGGTGAGCTCTCCTTCTTTGGAGGTTTTCAAACAGAGGCTAGATGGCCGTCTGGCAGCCATGCTGGTTCTGTGAACTCAGGCAGATCATGAGAGGGAGGGCAGGCAGGGCTGCATCAGTACTTAGTTCTTGCGGCCCTTTCATACATGCCCAGGGAAATGCCGATTGCCACTTTGGGGTCAGGAAGCAATTTTTCTTCAGGCTAGTTTGGCCAGGGATCCTGGAGGGTTTTTGTCATCTTCTGGGCATGGAACAGAGGTCACTGGGGGTGTTGGGGGGAGACATTTGTGAATTTCCTGCTTTGCACAGGGGGTTGGACTAGATGACCCTGGAGGTCCCTTCCAACTCTATGATTCTATGCAAACAAATAAAGGCTAGGACCTTCTTGCTTTCACTCACCGGTTCCCCCAGCGATTTTATGAGGCCTGTGAGTTTTCCAGATATTTCAAGCATTTTGAAGGCACTTAAAAAAAACACAAGAATGTTACTTATGTCTAATCAGAGTACTTCTGCAGACTACAGATGGCACACGTCACCTTGAAAGAGGCCAGGCCCCTTTTGCGCTGAGGAATGCTTTTCCCACAGCCCAAAAGGAGGCTTGCATCGGCCGTTTGCTCGAAAGAAGGGCAAAGATTAATTGGAAACCATAAGGCAGAGAATGGAAGGGGAGGTCGAGTCAAATTTCTGACAATCTGGTTGAAGCCAGGACAAAGGCCGTTTGGCCTGGCCTCCGGGGGACTCAGCACTTGAATTGGGGCCAAATTTTGTACCGAACAGTCCTAAGCAAAATTGATTGAAATGGGAAGGGGAGGAGGAGGAAAGAATGTCAGGGCAAGAATGTGTTGGAGAATTAAGGATGCACAGAGGGAATCTTTGGAGAACCATCTCTAAGGAGCTAAAAATAAACCGCCGAGACTTCACGAGAGATGCTCCAAGTTTGCAGCGCGAGTGAGACCTTGAAGGCCTGGCTGGGGCTCTTTGTTCCAGGGTGCCCTGAGTGAAGATGCTCTGCACCAGCGCCAGCCTCTGGTAGTTGTAGGGTTCAGGGGTGTCGAGTTTTAAAATCCCCGGGGGGTGGGCTCTTGTGTGTGGACCATGTCCAGGACCATGTCCCCGTCGCCGCTGCCTCTCCCCCCCCCCCGGCCTGGCCACTCCTGCTTCTGTCCCTCCCTCCATCTGTCCAGGGGCCAGCTGAGCATTTGCTTAGCTGGCCCCTGGACGGAGGGAAGGAGGGACGGAGGGACGGAGGCAGTGGGGGAAGAAGAGAGAGAGAGAGGCGGCGGCGGCCCTAGGAAGGGCCCGGGGAGGCCCGGCGGCGAGCACTTCATTTTCCCGGGTTGGGGCTCAGTTCCCCCGGAAAATTTCGGGGGTGGCTCGAGCCCTCGAGCCCCCCCCGTAGTTGGTGCCTATGGTAGGGTTGACAACCTTCAGGTGACACCTGGAGCTCTCTCACTATTACAACTGATCTCCAGACAACCAAGATCAGTTTCCCTGGAGGAAATGGCTGCTTTGGAGGGTTGACTTATACCCCATGGAAGTCTTTCCTCTGCCCAAACCACACCACCCCCAGGCTCCACCCCCCAAAATCTCCAGGTATTTCCCAACCCAGAGCTGGCAACGCTAGGCAATTTGTCTCCTGACCTCTGTGATTTTTTTGCAATGCATTTTGCAGACAACATAGCTTGCATTTGCCATGACAGACACTACAGTTGGATTGGTTCAATCTCAGGATGTTATTGGCGCGCAGGGGTGGGGCTGTGGCTCAGTGGTAGAGCATCTGCTTGGCATGCAGAAGGTCCCAGGTTCCATCTCTGGCATCTCCAGCTAAAAGAAACAGGCAGCAGATGATGTGAAAGACCTCTGCCCTGAAACCTTGGGGAGCTGCTGCCAGTTTGAGTAGACAACACTGACCTTGACATACCAATAGTCTGATTCAGTATAAGGCAGCTTCGTCACCCCATTGTGATTAACAGACTGTTTTTCTGACTAATAGCCACCAAAGCTCATTTGTAAGCAAACACCACCCAGCCACCAGTGCATGCTGGAGGTCGAAATAACTCAAAACACAAACAGCTTATGGCGTGAATCACTGCTTAACGGATGCAGTTGAAATCAGGAGGTGATGATTTTTCAGTATTTATTTTTTCCTGTTTGCACCTCTGAGAAGTGCTGAGTTTTATAAACAGAAACACTGAGTGCTTGTTTATATTCTTTGCTCGCCCTGAGTGAATATTGTTAATTGGGTCATTTCGAGCAGGAACGCACAGGAACGCCGTTCCGAGAGTAACAAGCCCAGGAGCCGGCACATATGGTGATGCTCTGTGGAAAAAAGCAAAAGCATACTAACTTGATCTGTATTTCCATGCTTGTTATAGGGTCGCTTCCCTGCAAGAGCAAAGGAAACCTAAAGTGCCTATAGTCAGTGTAAAGCTGGCTGGCCAGCTCTGAGTTGGGAAATACCTGGAGATTTTGGGGGTGGAGCCTGAGCAGTGGGTGTTGCCTTCCGACACACTTCTGGTGAGGTCAGGGGGTGTGGCATATGCAAATAAGCTATGCTAATGAGCTCTTGCACCTCTTATTTTTACAAAATGACCCCTGTTGTTAATTTGATTTGGAGAATTTTTGATACGAGCCAGTGTGTTATGCTGATTACAGGGACAGAGGCCTGGATTAAAAATCTCTCCTTTCCATAATACTTACTGTATGTCCTTGGAGATAGATTCAGGTGGGTAGCAGTGCTGGTCTGAAGCAACAGGACAAAGTTTGAGTCCAGGGGCACCTTGAAGACCAACCAAGTTTAATCAAGGGTGCCACTGGACTCAGATTTTGTTCTGTGTGCCCTTGAGCCACTCTCTCAGTCTTCCCTACTGGGATATTTAGTTAATACGACAGAGTTTGCCCAGTCATAGAAGGGTGATATTGAGTGCAGTAGATAAATATTGCAAAAAGCGAAGCTAACATTTATTCAAATAGACTGAGTACACATTCAGGTTGCAGTCGAAAGGAGAGACAGAAGCCTAATCTAAAAAGGACTTTCCCTGTTACACGTGACCAGCTAAATCAGGCATTGTGTGTATGATGAACGAGGGCCTTGTTTCTACAGTAGAGACACACAGAGATGTGCGACTCCATGCCGTTCCATGCAGAGAATGGGGAGAACAAAGAACAGAGAGACTGATTTCCCACAAGGCGCTGCCCCGGTGTCATTCTTCCGGTTCTTCCTGATTGCCTGCTTCAATTTCACACTATTTGCTGCAGGGCACATTTTGACCCGCGGCTTCGTGTGATTTCCCCTGTGGCTTTAGTGATCCTGTTTTTTGAGGATCACTGAAGCTGCTGAGGAAATCGGAGGAAATCGGGCAGAGCTGCGGGTCAAAATGCACCCCGCGGCGAATAGTGGGAAATTCAAGCAGGCTATCAGGGCAAAGGGAAGAACGATGCCGGGGCAGCGCCTTGTGGGAAATTGGTCAGAGAGACAGACAGACAGACAGAAAGACAAGGGGTCGGAGGGCAGCTCCCAGGTTAAGACAAAGAGAGAGACGTCCCATTCAAGGAGATAACACCGATGCACACTTAGAGTGATATAGCACCCCCGCAATGTCCAGGCATGCTGAATCACTCACTGCTACATAACCAAACTCACAGGGTTGTTATGAAGATAAAATGGACAAAAGAAAAACCATGTATGGTACCCTAGACATCTGGGAGAAAGCGTAGGATAAAAGTGCACTAAATCAGGGATCAGTATGCGGTCTCCATGAGCCATTTTTGAGCATAATAAATTTTAAGCACGAAAATATTGGGCTTGTATTGTGTTGCCGTTGTGAGTTGCTAAAAAGCGCACATTTAAAGCACAGCGGTCCAATCAGCTCCTCATAGACCTCGGCATGCCTTTGTTCCTTTAAAACATGCACACGCTGGCGAAAGACACACCGAGCCGCTTACGCAAAACCAGAGCATTAAAAAAAAGTATAAAACCTTGATCAAAGACTAACAAACAATAAAGCAGCAGACAGAAAAGAAAATAAGCAGCGGAGATCCCACCCAGCCACTCCAGATGCCCGGTTCAAAGCTCTACACAAACAGCCTTGACCTCTTTGTCAAAACAGCCAACCAGTTTCCGTTGGGAAGGAGTTCCAAAGGCCGGGTCTCACTACTCAGAAGGTGTCCCTACTCTCATTTCTGGCAGTGAGAGCACACGGATCAGGGCCTCTGAGAATGACCTCAGACAGTAGGAGGCCAAGAACTGAAGAAGAACCCTGCTGGATCTGGCCAAAAGGGTCTTCTTTAGCAGTATCCTGTTTTTCACGGTGTGCCACTGGATCACGCCTCAGGGAAGAACTCATGCAGGGCATGATGAACACCGCCCCCCCCCCCAGTATCTTTCTCTCCACAACTAGAATTTAATGGGCCCCGGCTACATTCTTCATTGTCCCCAGATGGGCTTGAGAGGCCCGTTGTGAAGTTCCACACTTCCCAGGCACATGTAGACCGAGAGCTGCCAGCTCTGAGTGGGGAAATACCTGGAGTTTTGGTGGGTGGACCCTTGGAAGGGTGGGGTTTGGGGAGGGGAGGGGAGGGACCTCAGGAGGGTACAATGCCACAGAGTCTGCCCTCCAAAGCAGCCATGTTCTCCAGGGGAATTGATCTTGGATGTCTGGAGATCAATTGTAATAGTGGGAGATCCCCAGGTGCCAGCTGGAGGTTGGCAGCCTCTGTGTGGGCCCAATTAGACTGTGATGTGCAGAGATACAGGGGGCTTAGACCTTCTCCCCCCAGCACAACTTTCCTAGGCTGAACCAGCCCGAGAGGAAGGGGCATTTGCCTTATAGGGTGCATTCCGACGGGGAGCTAATCCTGCCATTGGCCCGGCTGTAATTTGATCTAGATCTTTTAAATCCAGCACTGCATGACCAGACAGCTCCCCCGTGAATCGCTTTACCACACATGACTCCATGGTGGATTGTCTAGATGGCATCCATCTTAAGGAGCCGTGCAGTCTGCTTTTTTAAAAAAAATCCTGTTTGTGCATGTGGATATCTGCTGATCTGCATATGTGCCTCACTGCCTGCGGACGTCGCATGTTTATGCGGTTATGCACACATCGCTAAGAGTTTTTTAAAATGGCAGCCATTTGGGATGGTCTGGAGACCATCCCTACGGGCTGATTGTATGCTGGTGGAACAACCTGACGGTGGAAAGTCCAGCATTGGCCCATCGGCCAGCTTTAGACCAGACTTTCACCACTATCTTTTAAGCGCGGATCCCCGATGGGGATTGATGGGCTACTAACGAAAGTGGCACTATTCCCTGAGGTCTGGATGTGCACTTTAAATCCATCAGGCACTCGTGCCTGGCGTGGCTCAAAAGAGCCGTCTGAACGCACCCATAATGTGTAGCTCATTAGTATGCATGCAACAGCACTAAGACTGCCCACTTTGTCTTGGGAAATGCTTGGATATTTGAGGGGAGTGCCCAGGGACGGAGGAGTCTTGGGAGGGAGGTCAACAAGGATGTGATATCATAGGGGCTGGCCTCCAAAGCTGCTGTTCCCTCCGGGGAACTGATCCCTGCAGTCTGGAGATCAGTGGTAATTCTAGGAGAACTCCAGGCCCCACCTGGAGGTTAGTAACCCTAGGCAGTGCCTGGGCTGAACAGCATCCATGGGCCATTTCAGGTCAAAAAAATGGTGCAAAAGGTAGGTCTAAGCCCCCTTTACTCCACACACCTGAATTGGGGCCCCCATGCCTGGGAAATGTGGAACTGCAGAATGGGTTGCCAGCCTCCATGGGGATTAAAGAACAAAACTGCAGCACCGTGCATTAGACTGTATACAGAACATAAACTCTTGTTTTTGTTAACACTTTTAGCAATCAGTTGTATATAGTGTTTTATTATGATATTTTCTGTAATATAAAGCCAATTAATGCAAAATATAAATTGTAAATTGCATCAAAATGTTGTAAATTGTATCAGATATACATATGCTCCACAGGGCTATAAGTTCACATAGAAGCCTTTGAGGTGACAAAAATGGAAATATGCTGTCAGCAATGTTCCCTCTAAGCTGAGTTAGTGTGAGCTAGCTCACAGTTTTTTAGCCTCCGGCTCACACATTTTTATCTTGGCTCAGGAAGGACGACTCCAGAGCAAACTTACTTCTGCAGCAGCCAAATCGCTCGCTCACAGCTTTGATGCCAGTTGCTCAGAAAGCAGAATTTTTGCTCACAAGACTCCACAGCTTAGAGGGAGCATTGGCTATAATAAGACAAGGAGAACTGGTGTAGCCTCGTTTCTGATGCCGTTTTCAGGTATTACTGAGAAAAATGTGCAATTCTATTGTTGTTTCTTCAAGTCTTACTGAGAAGAATGTGCAATTCTACAAATAAAAAATTATTAGACAAACAATTCCATTCAAATTTGTTTGGATTTAATTGGGCGGGGGGGACGGACAGCGAAGCAATAAATGTGTCAAAATAGGAGGTCGATGTCTCAAAGTATCCTCCTTAATTGGAAGAGTGAATGTAGTGCAATGAATATTGGAATGATTTCTCTGCCATAACGCTGCACCCCACCTCTAAGGAAAGGATGTGGTTAGCGAACACTTCACACTGGGTGAATGCAGCGTAGCAAGTCACGGTTTATTACCCTTAACAAATAAATCGAAACAAATGGTGAGTGTATGAACCTGGCTTGTTATTGCTGTTTGCATATGTCAAACACCTTCATTAAGTCGTATGCTAATTTGCCGTTCACCTATGTAGAGTCATCTGCCTATAATATATACATATATATATATACAGGGGTCATTTCATAGAAAAAGAGGTGCAGGAGCTCATCAGCATAACTCATTAGCATAACTTGTTTGCATATGCCACACCCCCTGACATCACCAGAAGTATGTCAGAAGGCAAGAAAGAAAGGACAGAGAGAGAGAGGAAAGAAAGAAAGAAAGAAAGAAAGAAAGAAAGAAAGAAAGAAAGAAAGAAAGAAAAAAGAAAGAAAGAAAAAAGAAAGAAAGAAAGAAAGAAAGAAAGAAAACTGGCAGAGAGGGGACAGCTACTAATCCAAGCCTCAGAAATACCATTATTCTGGGAGGATAGCTTCAGTGGTGGCTGAAGCCTTCAGAAGGCTGGTCGGAGGAACAAGGACCTTTCCAGGGGATGGGGTCTTTTTGCTGCAGCCATGACACAAGCAGGCATTCCCCCACCGGGGGAGGGGGGCTGGCACCAACTCCTGTAGCTGCGCTCCCCCGAGCTCCTGCTCGAAATGACCCCTGCATATATCTATATCTATATATATATATATGAATTATTAACTTCTATTTCAGTGTATCTGAGGAAGTGTGCCTGCACACAAAAGCTCACATTTGAATGAACATTTGTTGGTCTTAAAGGTACCACTGGACTCAAAATTTGTTCTAGTAGATCCAGTTCACCTACAGGCTGCAGTCGAAAGGAGAGAGAGAAGCCTAGCTTGTCCGGCATCATGTGCGTGGGAGTGTGAGGGCACTGTCGCTACAGGAGACAGCTGCAGAGATACATGTCTTCGTGTGAAGTGAGAGACAGAGGACAAAGTGAGAGAGAGAGAGGAGGGGTCAGAGGGCAGCTCCCAGGTTAAGACAAAGAGAGGCCTCCCATTCAAGGAGACAACAGCTATATGCACTTAGAGTGATGTAGAATTTTTGCTCACAAGACTCCACAGCTTAGAGGGAGCATTGCATCATAACTCATAAAGAGATATAGGATACCAGCTAGCAATGTGGACATGACACCAGCAAGATTTAGGATTTGGCTGTTGCCACATGCATTAAAAAAATGCTGCCAAGTTGAGTCCACATTTGCTCAAGAAAAAGATGGGAATATACACACGTTCAATAAAAATATTTAAATCCATAAATTCTGGTGAGTAATTCCACAGTTTTCTAAATATGTTCTCAGTGCTGCCAAAGTGTCCTCCATATCTTTGACCCTGCCTCCTCATTTCAATTGCCCTCAGTTGCCCTTTGTGATGTCACAACAACGCCCCATCTGATTGGCTACGTAGCACCAGGACACCACTCCATCACAGTGAGCCGTTTCAAGTGGGTAATAACGCTATTGGTATGTGGAAAACGCCAGAGACACAAACCCACAAAAATATGCCATGACTTGGCTTGGTCAGAGACGCCAGAAGGGAAGAGGCAGCTCTGGAAACTGATGACAGCCCTCTTGACACCTTGACAAGATAGAATCTTTCGGGTTCTGGCTCCTCGCGAAAGTCTTTCCGAAGCTCCACATCCCGTTCCACATGACCCCAGATGGCACCAGCCGATTCAGCCACCTGATGCGTTTGCAAGTCCAGCAGCTCCCTTTGGAATCCAAAACCATCCAGCTGAGGAAGAGGCCCAACTGGTGGAGTCTCTGGATTTATCTGAAGAGGAACGTGCAGAAATTTTAATGGGAGACATCCATGCACGAGCGCTCGGACGTAACTGTTTCCATATGGAGAAAATATCTCTGGAAGACAAGACGCCCCTCAGAAACTGGCCTCTCTTATCCTTGGGGCAGTCGGCTCAAGATACTGTCTGGTTACTTCTGACACCGAAGTCTTTTGATGCTCTTCATAAAAATGGGTGTGGGGGGGAGACAGATGAGTTGGCACAGATTATTTCTGGCAGCACAATCATGATCGCTGATGTCTGTCTCTGAACATATTAGTGCATTTTTATCCCACTTTTCCTTGAAGGGGCTCGAGGCACTCTATATGGTGCTCCTTTCCTCCTCCCCAAAACCCTGTGAGGTAGGCTAGCTAGCTACCTACCTACCAAAATCACCCAATGAGTTTTTATGACAAGTGGGGATTTGAACTTGGGTCTACCAAGATGTAGTCCAACATTCTAACCCAGCGGTCCCCAGTGTGGTGCCCATGTGCACTGTGGCACCCGCTGACACCTTTTCTGGCTCCCGCTAAGTGTTTTTAGAAAGTGGGCGGGGACAGGTGGGGCTTTTGCCCAGCAAGGCTTCTGATTGGCCATTGGTAATTTGATTGGCTGTGCAAGTTTTTTAAAATGTTGCTTTAGCTGCAGCTTCCATCACAGCATGAGGATCTTCACTGTGTGACTGAAGGTAAGCTGTGGCAGCCATTTTTGGTTGGCTCCATCTCCTCCAGCAGCCATTATGTGGCAGCCATTCTGTGGCTGTGCCCACTGCCCTATGTCAGAATTCCAAAGGTGCCTACAGGCTCAAGAAGGTTGGGTACCCCTGCTCTAACCGCCACACCACACTGGCTATTTCACCCTTCCAGTTCTCCCCAACATTGACTTATTTTTATTTGGGGGGGGGGGTTGTATTTTTTCATATGTGAGTGTGTGTGCGCACCTGGAAGTCATGGCGACCTCTGTTGAATTACCTGGAGGATATCCAGAGAGGTGGCTGAATAAAGCCTGCCCCCGCCGCCCGACTGCTGGTATTCCAAGGAGGTCTCCCATCCAAGGACTTGCCAGTGTTGACCCTGCTTAGCTTTTGAGATCTGATGAGATTGGGCTTGCCTGGGCTATCCAGGTTAGGGCATCATTTATTTATTTTTTAACTACCATAAAGGCTGGCCTGACTTATGGACAACATGTTAATCACATCCCTCCTAATGGCCAGTGGTACACTATGGTTTGGGATATATTTTTATGGGGAAATGGGCCCATCAAGGGTGTCAAGGACACTTAGAAAAGGCTAAGCCACTGGCGTTTCTGAGAGTTTGGTTCTGGTTTGTGGGTTATGTGGCTAAACTAAGTTCATATGTTGCAGAGACAGTTTGGTGTAGTGGTTAGGAGTATGGACTCCAATCTGGGAGAACCAGGTTTGATTCCCCTGCTCCTCCACATGCAGCTGCTGGTGTGACCTTGGATCAGTCACAAGTTCTTTCAGAGCTGTTCTCTCAGGAGCAGTCCTCGAAAGAGCTCTCTCAGCCCCACCTACCTCACAGAGTGTCTGTTGTGGGGAGGGGAAGGGAAAGGAGATTGTAAGCCACTCTGAGACTCCTTTGGATAGTGAAGGGTGGGGTATGGGTGGGGTATAAATCCAATCTCCTTCTCCTGCTTCAAATATCATTTGTTTTGCATTCATTGACTACTGACAATTTTATATTGTTGTCATTAGGTCGCTTACATCTTCCCCTTTCCTTCTGTATAAAAACTTTCTTTATGGTTTATCAAATTCATCTGTTTGGCAGATTACAGCTCGGAAGGCAACTGTTAATTTCCCCCCCTATTATTATTAATTATTGTTGTTTGTTTGGGTAAATGCCTCTTGTTTTATACTGATCTTCTGTTTTAAAACAATGATGTTTCACTATAGAATTAACAAAAAACAGATCCCAGGATGGGACTTTGGAGGGGCAAGGCTATATAAATAGAAACAGGCTTGGTGCTAGGATTTCCAGCACTGCCTGGGCAAATGCCTGGAGACTTTGAAGGTAGTGCCAGAGAACGGTGAAATTTGGGGAGGATGTGACATCATTTCCAGGTGACACTCTATGAGGTTCCCTACTCTCTGTGATGAAGATCATAGAGATGGAGAAATCCCTATAGCATTACTATGGAGGCCCAGGGCTCATTTTGTAGCAGGAGCTCCTCTGCATATTAGGCCACACACCCCTGATGTAGCCAATCCTCCAAGAGCTTACAGAGCTCTTATTACAGGGGCTACTGTAAGCTCTTGGAGGATTGGCTACATCAGGGGTGTGTGGCCTAATATGCAAAGGAGCTCCTGCTACAAAATGAGCCCTGTAGGCCTATTTTTTCTCCTGCTCTTCAGTTTCTTGAGGGGGAGGGAGCAGTGCCAAGAGCAGGGGTCTACCCATTGTGGGCAGGCAAACAACAAGCCCACTTGGCTCAGTGGCCCCCGAAATTGCAAATGACAGGTTTGGTCTCCACCCCAGTGAGAATTCTGAATGCACCCCCTTCCTTTATTCTAGGGAGGTTAGCTGGAAAAAGAACCAGGGTGATAGAAGGGTTGGACAGTACCTTTCCTATGAGGAAAGGCTGAAGAGTCTGGGACTTTTCAGTTTAGAAAAGAGACAACTAAAGGGGGGGGGACACAATAGAAGTTTCTAAAATCATGCATGGGGTAGGTACAGTGGACAGAACTTCTTTCCCCTCTCCCAAAATAGTAGAACTTGGGAGGCATCCAATGAAGTTGATGGGCCATAGATTCAGGACGGACAAAAAAAACCCCAACTTCTTTATGCAATGAGTGATTAAAATATGAAATTATCTGCCAGAGGATGCAGATTCATTAGACAGACTTATGGAGAACAGGTCTATTAGTGGCTACTTGCCATGGCGGCTAAAGAGAACCTCCACACTCAGAGGCAGCAAACGCGGAATATCAGCGGCAGGAGGCAACACTGGGGGGAAGACCTTGGCCTTTGTGCCCTGTTGTTGGCCCTTCACTGTGTGAGATAGAATGCTGGACTAGATGGATTACAAATAGGGTTGACAGCTCCAGGTTTGAAAAATCCCAGAGATTTGGGGAAGGTGGAGTTTGTGGAGGGAACGGAGCTCAGAAGGCATTTGATACCATAGAGTCCACCCTCCAATGCCAGGGAAGTAATATCTGTAGAGTGAAGATCAGTTGTAAATCTGGGAGATCTCCAGGCCCCACCTGGAGGCTGGCAACCCTAGGGTCTGATCCAGCGAGACTCCTCTTATGTTCCTGAAATACTTGAGCATAGTTTCTCTGGGCCGGGTACCAATACACACACACTCCACCCCCAATAATCCTATCCCATAGATGTAGTCTCGTGAACCAAAAATTCCAATCTGGCCCACTTCCCCAGACCTCTGGGCCTCAGTAAAGTATACCTATTTCCTTTCTCCTGCCGACATTCTTGGGCCCCGCCAGCCCTAGTTGCTTGTGGCAGAAAGGATTCATAAAGGACTAAAGCCCTTTTCAAGCCTCAAGACATTGGAAATCTCCCCGCCCCCCCCCCCCCCCCCCCCGCCTTTGAATCAATGCTGCAAAAGTCTCCAGATCTGGCAGAAGTTAAGGTGGAATTGGAAAACAGCGGCTGGCCAAATCACACAGCAAATGAATCGAAATCCACTTTGTCTTTCCAGAAGAGGGCTGAACGTTGCAGCATCCAAAATGGCAGAGATATTTGGATTCAAAAGAAGAGAACAAAAGCTCGACACATTGCCATCTGCAATTTGGTCCTCTCCCAAATACATAAAAGAACACATCGAATCTTAAAAACCACGCAAGATATTAACAAAGCCAAGCTGCACAATATTTCATGTGTCAGGAAGCACCAGGTAGGGTTTCTTCAAAATTCTTCACAATGCAGTAATTTCTCCCTGGATGTTGCCATTCCAAATCGTCCACTCTGGTCTCCCAAATGGAACAGATGCAGCAGAAACCCTCAGTTATTTCATGCCTCCCCCACCCCAATTCTGTACATATTTCTGAGCATGGACAGCTCACCACATCTTTCAGTTCCTCTGTCCAAATGCATGCACTCGAGTCACTATCGATGCATATATGCACATGGGTAACACACTGCAAAAAAGCAATCTTAGTGTAATTGGCACATACAATTCTATCAGGATTTTGTCTGTATGATGCTGGACCAGTGCCTGGGAATGCATGAACATATCAGTTCGCTATGTGCAATCACACCAAAGCTGCAGTGTTTTACCAATGCATGGTTGTGCGTGTTGGGGGGTGGGGGGAAGAGCTGCAGATGAAGAAAAGAGAAGAGATTGGATTTATACCCCACCCTTCACTACCTGAAGGAGTCTCACTGTGGCTTACAATCCCCTTCCCTTCCCCTCCCCACAACAGACACCCTGAGAGGTAGGTGGGGCTCAGACAGCTCTTTCTAGAACTGCTCATGAGAGAACAGCTCTGAGAGAACCTGTGACTGACCCAAGGTCACACCAGCAGCTACATCTGGAGGAGTGGGGAATCAAACCTGGTTCTCTCAGATTAGAGTCTGCACTCTTAACCACAACCAAACTGGCTCAGTGGTAGAACATCTGCTTTGCATGCAGCAGTCCCTCGGTTCAGTCCCTCTGGCATCTCCAGCCAAAAGCAGCAAGTAGCAGGTGATGTGGAAGATCTCAGCCTGAGACCCCAGACAGCCACTGTCTATCAGAGTAAATATTACCAATCTCGCTAGCCCAGTGGTTTTATTCACCGTAAAGCAGCTTCATGTGTTCACGGGGTAAAGTCAGAGCTTCCTTGTATCTTTTCTGAACCTAGCTGCTAACAGGAAAAATCTTCCCTTGCAGAATATGATTACTAAACAATAATATTCCATTTCACATGCTGATAATATTCCATTTAACATAATATTTCACACGCTAGCAAGGTCATGCTCAAGATCCTATGGCTTCAGCAGTATGTGGATAGAGAACTGCCAGAAGTACAAGCTGGGTTTCGAAAAGGTAGAGGAACTAATGATCAAATTGCCAACATTCACTGGATTATGGAGAAAGCAAGAGAGTATCAGAAAAATATCTACTTCTGCTTTATTGACTATGCTAAAGGCTTTGATTGTGTGGATCACAACAAACTATGGCAAGTTCTTAAAGAGATGGGAGTACCAGACCACCTCACATGTCTCTTGAGAAACCTGTATAAGGGTCAAGAAGCGACAGTTAGAACCAGATATGGAACAACTGATTGGTTTAGCATAGGAAAAGGGGTACGACAAGGATGTATACTGTCACCCTGCTGATTTAATTTATATGCAGAGTACATGATGCGAAATGCAGGCCTGGATGAATCACAAGCCAGAATTAAGATTGCTGGGAAAAACATCAACAGCCTCAGATATGCAGACGATACCACCCTGATGGCAGAAAGTGAAGAGGACCTCAAGAGCTTCTTGCTTTGAGTGAGAGAGGAGAGCGCAAAAATTGGCTTGAAATTCAACATCAGAAAAACTAAGATCATGGCATCCGGCCCCATCACTCCTTGGCAAATAGAAAGGGAAGTCATGGAAACAGTGACAGACTTCATGTTCCTGGGATCCAAGATCATTGCAGATGGCACCTGCTCCTTGGGAGGAAAGTGATGGCAACCCTAGACAGCATAATAAAAAGTCCGTATGGTCAAAGCGATGGTATTCCCAGTAGTAATGTATGGCTGCGAGAGTTGGACTATAAGGAAGGCCGAGCGCTGAAGAATAGATTATTTTGAATTATGGTGCTGGAGAAGACTTCTAAGAGTCCCTTGGGCTGCAAGGAGATCAGATCAGTCAATCCTTAAGGAAATCAACCCTGACTGTTCCCTGGAAGGCAAGATCCAGAAGCTGAAGCTCAAATACTTTGGCCACCGAATGAGAAGGGAGCACTCACTGGAGAAGACCCAGATGCTGGGAAAGACTGAAGGTCAAAGAAGAAGGGGACGGCAAAAGACGAGATGGTTAGACAGTGTTATCAATGCAACAAACATGAAATTAAGCAAACTCTGGAGCACCACGGAAGACAGGAGGGCCTGGCGTGACCCATAGGGTCGCAAAGAGTCGAACTCAACTGTGCGACTGAACGACAACAACAATATTCCATTAATTTATATGCCACCTTTCTGTTCAAAGAACCTCCAAGGCAGCTAATGATAAAAAAATTAACATTAACTTTCTGATGAAGAAAGGTTAAAGAGCTTGGTGCTCTATAGTTTGGAGAAACAGCAAGCCCCCCCCCCCCCCAATCACGGCAAAAGTGTGTGACACCATTCTAAGTCCATTAGCTTCAATGCACTCCTATGGGAAACAGTCCTTTAAATGCTTTGGATCTAAGCAGTAGGTATTATGAGAGCGGAAGAAAAATTACCAACATTCCGTACCATTCCATGTTCTCTTTCCACTTAAGATGCAGTCCTTAAACAGTTGCACCCTTTTAAGCCCATTAACTCCAATGCACTTAGAAGGGTTAACTTTGTCCAGGATTGCACTCCATCCCTCTCCAGACACGTTAGCCTTTCCTCTTCGGGAAGGTGCTCCCAGCCCCTCCCTTCCTCGAGGTAGGGCCTCTTCTCTTTGGGCCTTCGAAAGCAAAGCCGGTGATCGGATCCCTCTCCCCGACGGTTGCCAGAGCAGGCCTCCTTGGCTCCCACACAGTCGCAGAGCCTCCAGCACGAGGCCATTCCAGTGTCACATCTGTAGTTTCTTATTCTCATCCAAAGCCTGTCCTGCTCTGGTATGAGAACGTCCTCCTAAACAGCTTGGGGGCAGAGGTGGGGATTATGACGCAGCAAGTGGAGCTGGGGCCACTCTTCCCGGACGGACCAGAGGAACTTTTGGTGCAAACACAGCTGGGGAGGAAGGAGGCAGAGAAATCCAGGCGGGGGGGGGGGGGGGGGGGGGGGAGGAAGCCCAGGAGGGCCAAGCAGATGTATAGGTCCACCAGGCATGCACAATTTTTACAGGTGCCTCTACTGGCGAACTGGGGCAGAACCAGCGTTATCTTGAGCCACAGTGCTTAAGTCCTTGGTAGCGATGCCTTCTGCTCTGGATAGCTGTTCTGAATCCTAGGTGGGCACTGATGCTCACGGTCAACAGAAGACTCAAGGCTAGTCCATGTTTGTATCCTGGGTGGTGGCTGGGAAGGCCAGGCTCCCTTTAGCCTCTCTGTCTCTTGCCTTTTATGCAAAGGGATGCAGCCTCGCCCATCACTAGATCCTGTACGAAGTCCACTACCACCCCTTCTCAGTCCTCCTTCCCCAGCGCTCAGCCTAGGGTTGCCAGACTCCAGGTGGTGGCTGGAGATCTCCTGCTATTACAACTGATCTCCAGGTGACGGAGACCAGTTCACCCTGATTAAATGGCTGCTTTTGAAGGTGGACTCTATGGTATTATACCGTACCGCACTGAAGTCCCTCCCCTCCCCAAACCCCACCTTTATCAGGCTCCACCCCACAAATCTTCAGGTATTTCCCAACCTGGAGCTGGCAACCCAAGCTCATCCTCCTCCACCACCCTTCCTCAAGTCCCTGGGGTCTTACATCCCCTCCCTTTCTCTCTTCAACCTCTTTTGCTCCAGGCTTCGGTCTTGATCCCACCTAACCCCAATTGTTGGAGGAGAGCTTGATAGAAACCCTGGACTGCCAAAAAGACAAATAAGTGGGTTCTAGATCAGGTTGCCAACCTCCAGGTAGTGTCTGGAGATCTGGGATCACAACTGATCTCCTGATGACAGAGATCAGTTCCCCTGGAGAAAATGGCCACTTCAGAAGGTGAGCTCCATGACGCTATACCCTACTGAGGTCCTTCCCCTCTCCAAATTTCACCCTCCTCAGTTCCTGGCCCTCTGAGACTCCTTCGGGTAGTGAAGGTTGGGGTATAAATCAAATCTCTTCATCTCTTCATCTCCGTCTCCTGGTTGTGATGGAAGTCTTCATATCCAAGGGAGTCCATTCTGGAGCTCCCGGAGGAGCAGGGTTCATTACGAGCGGGAACGTGCAGGAACGCCATTCTGGGAGTAACAAGCCCAGGAGCGGACACATATGGTGATGCTCTGTGGAAAGAAGCAAAAGCATACTAACTCGATCTGTACTTTCATGCTTGTTGTAGGGTCACTTCCCTGCAAGAGCAAAGGAAACCTAAAGTGTCTTTAGTCCAAGTGTAAAGCTGGCTCGCCAGCTCTGAGTTGGGAAAGACCTGGAGATTTTTGGGTTGGAGCTTGAGCAGTGGGTGTTGCCTTCCGACACACTTCCGGTGATGTCAGGAGGTGGGGCATATGCAAATGAGTTATGCTAATGAGTTATGCTAATGAGCTCCCGCACCTCTTTTTCTACAGAATGACCCCTGCGGAGGAGAGAAGGGCTCTCTTTCTGACTAAGGCTTGCCGGACTCCAGGTGGGGGCTGGTTGTCTCCCAGGATTACCACTGTTCTCCAGATGGCAGAGATCAGTTCCCCCTGGAGAAAATGGCTGCTTTGGAGGCTGGACCCCATGGCATTATACCCTGCTGGGTTCCCTCCCCTCCCCAAACGCTGCCCTCCCCAAATCTCCAGGTATTTCCTAAGCAGGAGATGGCAATCCTACGCACACATGGAAAAGTTTTGTCTTCGAGGTGACAAGAGATAAAGTGAAGGTTCTGTGTTCTGTCCTGGTACATCTCCAGCACTGTTGTGCACGTTGTCTTTAAAGTTCTCCTGTTTCACCTCCCTCACAACTACACCATGAGGTAAGTCAAACCAAGAGACTGACCGGGGGGGGGGTCACCTGTGGTATTTGGCTTGTGACAGTGCATTTGTAAGCCCATCCTGTTGCAGTCATTGTATGATGAAGACGTGTGTGTGTGTGTGTGTGTGTGAACCAGCTCTGCGGTCGAAAACTTCACACGCATGCACAGGGCAGCAAAGAGAACATGTTTCCATTCCAATCCAGATGTTTGAAAAGATCTTTCTATCCAATTAGACACAAAGGGGACATCGGCAGTCAACCAGCGTCTCTGGACATCCTCTGTTTATGTTCTGGAAATAATTAATGTCCTCACACGTTTGGGAAACATTTAAGACAGCGAGTGTAGAAAGTCGGCTCTAATGAAGGGCCTGCCGGCCAGGAAACCCCCCCGTTGTGCTCTCCCTGACCGACATCCAAGGACCAGACTGTGATCTCTGGTTCATCAACGCCCTTGAGAACATTCCTGCAGTGCTGAGAGACATTCTTATTATAGAGTACTAGAAGAGGAAGTGACATCACGTCTGACAGGAAGTAGCTATTCTCTACCTTGGAAGGCATTCCTTGGCCTGGATGCTCCATGGAATATGGACTATTTCCATGCCCCGCCTTTCATTTTTCAACTATATTTTTTTTATTTGCATATAAAAAAATCTCCCTCTCTCTCTTTTTTTCCCCCTGAAAGAAATTGAGGATGTTCTTGATTAAAGGAGTTAGCATGAAATTAGCTCTAAATAGTTCCGTGTGTTGGAACAGACAGGATGCTGGCACCAGCAAAGGATACCCACCCCTCTGTACTGTTCTTGAACATGGCTCCTTCAGCCAGTACCTCCGAGGCTTGTCTCAAGGCTGGTCAGCGGCCGGTACACAAGCCCACGTCCAGCAGCCTTGGTCTCCAAGTATGGCTACACACTGTAGCCAATTGGAGACATCTGTGCATCAGCGAGGCCTGTGGGTGGATGCCATTAGAGGTTGCATTGTCTGTCAGCTGGTTGTCCGGAAGTACAAATTGATCTGGTTCCTGGAGCTTGCTGTGCACCCGGGGGCTGATGAAACCTCGGTAATGGGCTATGAAGAGCCTCGGGTTCCTAGCCTCCATGTGGGGCCTGGGGATTGCCTAGAATTACAGCTCCTCTCCATACCACAGAGATCAGTTCTAGGGTTGCCAAGTCCCCCGGGGGGCAGGGAAACCCCCGCTCCAGTGGCCCGTTGCCCGCTAGCTGGGATCGGGCCACCAGGGGGAACCCCACCCCCAAACTGCCAGGCTGAGGGGAGGTGCCTGGTGCAATGACGTCACCCGGACGTGGCGTCATCATGTCGGCATGTTTCGGGGGGGACGCTCTGTAATTCAAGGGAAAACTCTATTGTTTTCCCTCGAATTACTGAGGCCCCACACGACGTGCTTGACGCGATGACGTCACTTCTGGGTTACGTCATTGTGGCGCATGCGCTAAGTGTGCACAGGGAGCCACCCGGAGCGCCGAGGACTCCCCCCCGCTAAACGTAAGTACAGACTTGGCAACCCTAATCAGTTCCCCTGGAGGAAATGAATGTGTTGGAGGGTGGACTCTATGGCATTGTACCCCACTGAGATCCCTGTCTCCCCAGGCTCCACCCTCAAATCTCCAGGAATTTCCCAAGCTGGAGCTGGCAACCCTATGCCCTGGCCCCGCACCGGTGGCCAAGGGGGACCTGGCAACCCAGATAGAGCCACACAGGCCTCTGCTTCTTTCCTGCAGCACACAGAAGCCCAAAGGAAAAAGAGAAAGCCACATGTGCTTGACTGAGGAAAAGGTACTGCAGGACAGAACCTCCTACTGTTAGCTTGTAGTTTGAGGCCAGGGTTGTCGTTAGGGTGGCCAGCTTCAGGCTGGGAAATTCCTGTAGATTTGGGGGGTGGAGCCTGGGGAAGGTGAGGGTTGGGGAAGGGAGGGCCTATCTTATCGAGATAAGATAGGCCCATTGGTATGCCACACCTTTAGGCACTTTTCACTGCTGTAATGTCTCCCTTTGGCTGTGGGTTCCCAGATTAGATTACTCACTCGGGCACCAATTCAGCAGAGACAAGCTGGCTCAAAACATCAGCCATTTCTTTGCAAGGAGAAAACTCCAACCTCCAGCAACTTCTGCTAACATACAAAACTGGAAACTGAAACAAGAACTCCACCCAACAGGACCAAACTAAATCACTTGGATATTAGGGAGGAGCTGACTGTTCCATTACATACATACATGTATACAGTGAATATACCACCGGTGGTTTCCAAATTTTGTAATTCTAGCCCTATTGCATCTTTTATTGGATGTCTTACGCTGTCTGATTGAATTGTTCTTTACGGTTTGTTATCTGCCTTGGAAAGGGAAGGCAGCGTGGTATAGCCCGGTCTCATCAGATCTCGGAAACTAAGCAGGGTTGGTCCTTGGAAGAGAGGCCACTGGGGCAGAATATGCAGAGGAAACCAATGAAAAATCACTTCTGCTTAGTCAATTGGCTTGAAAACCTGTAGCTGGGAGTCGAAATAAGTCAGTTATGACTCAGCAGCACTTTAAACATACACAATTCACCTTGAGCCTCAGAGAAAGGCAGGCCACAAATGAAGTCAATGAAGACCAACCAAATTGTCCAAGGTACAAGCTTTTGTGAGACAAAGCTCACTTTGTTCTGACAAATTTTCTCCGCTTAATGCTTAATGGCTTGCGTTTTTAATGGCTTGTGTTTTATACGGTGGGTTTTAATTATAAGCTGCCTCCAGCAGGATTCTGAGGAGGCAGCATAGAAATATTCTACACAAATAAATGCTAGTTACCAGAACATAAGAAGAGCCCTGCTGGATCAGAGCAGTGGTCCATCTATTCCAGCATCTTGTCTCACATAGTGGCCAACGAGTTTCTCTGGAGGGCCAACAACAGGGCATAGAGGATGAGACCTTCCCCTGATGTTGCCTCCTGGCACTGGGATTCAAAGGTTGACTGTCTCTGAACGTGGAGGTTCCCCTCAGTCACCATGGCTAGTAGCCACTGATAGACCTCTCCTCCATGAACCTATTGAATTCCCTTTTAAAGCTGGCTGTTTCTGTAGCCATCACTACATCCTCTGACAGCGAATTCCACATTTTAAATCACTCTCTGTGTAAAGAAGTATTTCCTTTTGTCCATCCTGCATCTATTGCCCATCAATTTCACTAGATGCCCTCAAGTTCCAGTCTTTTGGGGAGAGCGAGAAAAATGTCTCTTTGTCAGCTCTTTCCACCCCATACCTAATTTTACAAACCTGTATCATGTCCCGCTTCCCCCCCGTTTGGTCCTTTCCGCACTTAGATCTCATCCCTGGTTTTATCAGAGTTCAACTCGTGACACAATACCTTGCATTTATCCCTGGTTATAGCAGCATCCGTTTATCCCGGGACAAGTGTGGGGCGAAACTGGGGTGACCTCAATGTAATGTGGAAACAAAAAATACCCTGACATTATTATAGGGCTGAACTCGCATGTAGTGTAGAATGTAAGTTCAGGGACAGGGCTGAACCAGGATTTAAAGTCTAGTGCAGAAAGGACCAAAGATAATTGCAAGGTAAATGGCTGAGAGCTGAACACAGAGAATACCCAGGAAGTAGTCCAAGGGCCGAAAGGGAAGATGCACATTCAGCCAGTTTGAACGCCCTGGAGTGAATTATGTTGGGTGATGGGGGCTCTTTCTAATGGCAGGACCCTAGACTGGCTTGAGAGAATGCATCTGGCTATGGCGAACACGGTGCTTTCTGGAGACTGCCTTCTAACAGTCCTCCAAACAAACACCTAATCAGTTCCCACTTAAACATCCAGAGCCATGCAAGAGCCTTTGCTTCCCCTTTGCCCACAGGTTCCTGACTCCCCTCCCCGCCCCCCATGTCACTTGAGGTCAAAGCGCTGAGTTCGTAGGACCATTTGCAGCAACCAGACAGGAAGCTGGGAACAGCTTTGGAAAGTAAGATGTTTCATGACAACGGAGACTGCTCAGTTATTGTGCCAGAGAACAAAAAATGTACTTTCTGGACCGTATGGACACATACATTGTGAAACAAAAGCATTGCAAAATCTCTACAGCCAGGCCTGCCACTAGCAACCATGCAAGGAAAGCTTGGCTGTGCTCACTGGAAGAGTCCTGCTTTGCTTCTCGAGAGAGAGCTGCTCATGATGGATCTCGTGTTAGGTAATTGAATAATGGAAGTCTCCCGTGAGCTCTGAATTCTCGTCTACGCTCAGGCTCCATCTACAAGTCGCAAAGCCCTGGTGTTTGCTGGGTAATGAACAAGGACTTTGTATCACACGATAAATGGGAGTTTTGTGCCTCCCTCCCAGGGGCTTGCTGGCTCTTTTCTGTTTGCAACCAAAACATTCAGGGGAAAGTGGCTGTCGCCTCCCCTCCCCCTTTGCTTTTGATCCTGGAGTAGGGTTGCCAGCCTCCAGGTGGGGCCTGGGGATCTCCCGCTTTTACAACTGATCTCCAGCTGACAGAGATCAGCTCCCCTGGAGAAAATGGCTGCTTTGGAGGGTGGACTCTATGGCATTGTACCATGCTGAGGCCCCTCCTCTCCCCAAACCCCGCCCTCTCCTGGCTCCACCCCCAAAGTCCCCAGGTATTTTTCAATCTGGACTTGGCAACCCTATCCTGGAGGCACTCCATGGAACCACTATTATCTGTTGGGTGTATTGGAACACACTCCCAACTGAGTTCAGGGCCCTGCAGGACTTGCTACAATCCCTTAGGGCCTGTTCTGCCGGGCCTTTGGTTGAGGCAGCGGGCGTTTCCACCATCTCAGCCTCCCCTGCCCATAGTAGGCCTACAGATGCCTACTATCCTGCTAATGTCTAACAGGAAGTGTATTGGACTGCTCTGGAGGAATGCTATGTTTCTTAGCTGCCATCCTGTTTTATTTAACTGGTTTTCAATTATATATTCACTGTATTTTATTTCTGTTGTGAGCTGCTCTGAGCCCATCATGCGATAGGGCGGGGTTTAAGTGCAATAAAGAAATAAACAGAAGAAAAGAAGAGGAAGAGGAAGAATGATATAAAGTACTGGAGTCAGAGACGCGTGGCAAGTGAAATCAGCTCATAGTTTATTAGGTGGTCAAGATGAACATGCCAGGCTGAGGTCCAGGGGCCTGCTTATATACACACTTTAGCCACACCCCCGGCCTCGCCTGATGAACCTGACAGGGTCAGTTTCCCATGGTTGTGCGCTATAGGTCCTCCGTCAGATCATATGCACACCATAGATGGGAATTACTATCCGGCCGGTCTATTGTTTACCGGATCGAAGCTCCGGTCTCTAGCCTGGCCACGTGCGTTGCCCCGACCATGTGGCAGTTGCCATTGAGTACATTACAAAGAAGGAGGAGAAAGAGGAGGAGGTTTTTATATCCCACTTTCCTCTACCTTAAGGAGTCTCTAAGCGACTTACAATCGCCTTCCCTTCCTCTTCCCGCAATAGTCACCTTGTGAGGTAGGAGGGGCTGAGAGAGCTTTGAGAGACCTGTGACTGGCCCAAGGTAGGGCTGCCAAGTCGTACTCACGGACTGGCGGGGGGGAGTCCTTCGCCGTCCGGGAGCCTCCCTGGTGCGCGCCTGGTGACGTCACCCAGAAGTGACGTCACCACGTTGGGGGCGTTGCCAGGGCGTCAAATGGGGCGATTGCCAGAGCGTCGCCCTGGCAACGTCTCCAACGTGGTGACGTCACTTCCGGGTGACGTCACTACGCTGGGGAAGTCGTCCAGCCTGGACGACTTCGGGGGTGGGGTTCCCCCCCTCCGGCCAAATGCCGGCCGGCGGATTGGGAACCCCTATAGTGGGGGATCCCCCGCCCCCCGGGCTGACTTGGCAGCCCTAGCCCAAGGTGACCCAGCTGGCTGCATGGGGAGGAGTGGGGAATCAAACCCGGTTCTCCAGATTACAGTCCACTGCTCTTAACCACCACACTATGCTGGCTCCCAGAGCCTGGGAGGTGCAAAACTCCCGTATCGTGTGTGATACAAAGTCTGTGTGTTGTTCCCCAGCAAACCCAAGGCCTTTGAAATGTGTAGGTGGGCCCTCAGCAGAAGATACTCACGACACCTCTGTATGATACTCTGTTACACCTTTGCAGTTTTCTCATCAGATTTTCCTGGGGCCAGCTCTGCCTTCATTGAGCAATGGATCCAAAACAGGACAAAATAAAGGGAGTGCATTTTGTAAAAAAAACGTCTCTTCCTGAAAAATGCATCCCTCTGTTTTGGTAATAACACACAGGAGAGGTTGCAAAATACAGCAAAAAAAATGTTCTCCTGTTCAGAAGTGAAGGTAAGAAACATTTCTCATACTTCGATTTGGCTTTGGAGCATCATCCTATCTGATTGGCTGCATGGCGGCATGACTTCATTCTGTCGGCGTGATCCTTGATTGGTTGGATCACGTAGCCAGCCAGACAAACAACCCTCTTCTTAAAATCAGAAGGGCGGTGGTGGTGGAAAGCAGTTGCCAAAAGGAGTAGCAGTTGAAAGATGAGTGAAACAGAAATGGAGCAGGTACATTCTTCTTTCGGAGAGCTTTCCAAGCTCCTCTAAACTCCCCTTCTCATTGTGAAAATATTTGCCCACAAAATTTCATGTTGGCTTTTGTTCTAATCTCATTTGGGCTACATCAGCTCTTTTAAGGATGTATTGATTTAATAGAATGAAGCAACACAGCCCGTTCAACAAGTCCATCACCACATGCTTGTAATCCAGTTTATGGCCCAGTATAGTAATATAGCAGAATCCGGAGCACCATGGAAGACAGGAGGGCTTGGCATGATGTGGTCCATGGGGTCGTGAAGAGTTGGACTTGACTGTGCAACTGAACAACAAAACAGAGGGGTTCTGTTAAGGATCTCAGCAAGTCCTGCCCCCATCGTACATCTTGTTGTCCCCATGCCACTGTGGCAATGGCCCTGATGCAACATGGTAGCTTGGGAACTCAATAAGCCAGATGGTAGTGAGAGGAGAGCCTTTGCTCTGTGTATGCAGGGGAACTGATGGGCTGTTTTCCACATCCTCCATGGTTACAGCCATGCCAGAGCCCTTGGCAGTTGTAGCAACACCCAGACTCCAGATCTGCAGAGGTGGTCCAGAGCTCCATCGCTAAAGCTGGAACAGAAGTATGGGCTTAGTCTTGGAATGCAGGAAGCAGAGAGTTTGCTCCGCTGACCTGGCAAGGGTCAAGCGCCAAGTTCTGAGTGTTTATACCAAGGCCTGTCGATTGAGCGTCTTCCTAGTGCCTGCCAGTAGCAGGGCGATGGTCTTGCTTGCCTGCTCTTCCTTTCTGTATCTGAATACACACACAGTCTGTGAAAGTGTACGGATCTAGGACCTACCCACAAGGTCACCGGCTGAAGACCTGGAATCCTTGACACCCTTTCACTCTCTGAACTCTGGCCTCATCCGAGTTGTCTAGGCCCTTCTCCATATTTATGGCTTTACTCTGTGAATGTCTGCTAGATCACTTAATTGTTAAAGGGACGTCCATGCTGGGTGGACCACGCTCCGCAGTCCGGTTGCCATTGCTCTGGCATTTGGAGCATGCAAAATGACCGTGGAAGATCTGCATGTCCGTGGTTATCGTGCTTTTGAAATTAATTCTGTCCCAGAGTTTCTTCTTCTTCTTTGGTTATTTATAGTCTGCCTTTCTCACTCAGACTTAAGGTGGATTACATAGTGTAAATCAAGTACAATCAACAGGATGGGACATCCGATGAGTAATAGGCTGTGGACTACAGGAATCAGAAAACACACAGAAATCTCAAACAGAACTGAAACAAAGCATGAGCTTTGAAACCCGATACATTACCCTAATGAGAGTTACTCCAGTCTAAACCCATTGAAAAGAATGAGATTAGAATGCAGGAACTGTCTTTAGGATTGCACTAAGTGGTATAGAAACGACCTAACCTGGAGCATACCTACAGTGTTAGGTAGCAATACAATGGGGTCGCTCACATTTCCCATCTCTTT
Source organism: Lepidodactylus listeri (assembly GCA_029233225.1). Taxonomy (NCBI): domain Eukaryota; kingdom Metazoa; phylum Chordata; class Lepidosauria; order Squamata; family Gekkonidae; genus Lepidodactylus; species Lepidodactylus listeri. The sequence continues at coordinate 30,180,823 of JARCFY010000019.1, read as the reverse complement.
CCCAATGCAGCTGTTGTGTTCTAATGGCGACCGCCATGCAGTCCAGCCATGCGGTCCGGGGCAAGCACATGGCCAGGCACAGTCAGAGCTTCACTCCAGAACGCAATAGACTGGCCGGATTGTAATTTAGACTTATTGGTCAGCCAGGATGCAAATAGGGGCCAATGACCTGGGGAGACTTGATTGTATTAATTGTAATCCTATCAGAGTGCGTGGGCGAGGCCGGGGGTACGGTTTAGGTGCGCATATAAGCAGACCCCCGAGCCCAGCTCAGACATGTGTTCCTGAACCTCCTAATAAACCATGAGCTGATTTCACTTGAAGGTGTCTCTGGACTGAGTACTTCTCAGCAGCTTTCTGACCATTTCCTTACAGTACACTTCTAGCTACCAATGCAAAATAAACCAACAACCTCTTGCATTATTCCATTTTGCATAATTTGAGAAAGAGTGGCAGCCTTCCTAATCTTGGGGGGGGGGGACGTTATATCTTGTAGAAGGGGAAGTTTGGTTCAGTAGGATTTCCGAATTATTTATATTAGCATAAGAACATAAGAAGAGCCCTGCTGGATCAGACTAATGGTCCATCTAGTCCAGCGTCTGTCTCACACAGTGGCCAACCAGTTCCCCCTGGAGGCCCAACAACAGGGCATAGAGGCTGAGACCTTCACCCTGAAGTTGCCTCCTGGCTCTAGGTCTGGGATTCAGAGGTTTAGTGCCTCTGGGGGTCCCCCTGAGGATATTCCTCACCAAGTTCCTTGAGAAGCCCTACTTGCTATAACTCAAAGCCATAGCAACAAATGGGAATTGCTAAGGGCCAGTTCTACATTTATATACATTTCAAGCATTATAGGTTTGGGGGCAGCATTCCCCTATCCAATAAACTTTACCTCACTCAGTTTGCCTACAAACAACCCAGTAATATGGACTCCTGAGCCAATGAGGAGGAGGAGAAGGAGGAGAAGGAGGAGAAGACTTGGATATATACCCCACCCTTCACTCAAAGTCTCAGAGAGGCTTACAATCTCCTTCCCTTCCTCTCCCCACAACAGACACCCTGTGAGGTAAGTGGGGCTGAGTGAGAGAACTGCTCTTGAGAGAACAGCTCAGAGAGAACTGTGACTGACCTAAGGTCACATGTGGAGGTGTGGGGAATCAAACCCAGTTCTCCACATTAGAGTCCACCGGTCTTAACCACTATACCAAACAGAAGCATCTGGAGGGCTCTCTGAAAAGAATATGTCCATGTGCATCACCGTCACGATTACATTTGTTATTATGACTAGTTACCTGGTGTTCATTTTCACTGTCGTAGAGCCAAGAGGTGAGCATGTTTTGGTGCTCCATTAGCACTGGCGTGGACCATCTACTCGCCTTCCTTTATGAAAGATAGCGACTTTGACTCACAGCCGCTATGCCATTACGGGATGCCAAGTCTGTCCCCCTACTCGAGAGATTTCACAAGCAAACCCAGTCCTGGGTGTCTTTCTTTACTCTACGAGAATCTGCTTGGAAAACTGCCTCAGTTCCAGCGATGGAAGCATCCCGTTCTCTTCCAGAGGGACATCTTAACTGGGAATTGCATAGCCTTGAAGAGACAGTGGTTTGAGAATGGGAGGAAGATTCCCTATGGGGTAGGAAAACAGAACTGTCTGCATCCGATCAAATGGTGGAGCTCCAAGCCAGAATCCTTGTGGGGCACCACCAAAACGGCCATCTGGGTCACACACACACACCGAGCAGTAAGCAAAGAGTCTCAACAGGATACAAAAGGAGAGTGCTGAATCTATAAGGAATGGGAGACGGGCTTGCTCAGTTGGAAAAAAAGAGGACTCGGAGCTCGTAAAAGCCAAGTTGGACGTTGCTCAGAAAATTAACATGAATAGCAGACACGTTAGAGCTGTATAAATAGAAAACAAGGTCAGCCACCAAACAGGAACGATGGAGAAGGTCTCTGGAGAGGGCCCAAAGACATAATGAGGAATATTTTTTTTGCGGCAATTTTTGAGGAAGAATGAAGACATGGAAGAAAGCCACAGTTCAAAACACATCTTAGTGGGGAGGAAAGAATGTCCCTTTGTTATTCTTTTTTTTCCCTCCGAAATGCACAGCTCGTCCTGTACCGAAGTGTTGGGACAGGTAACAATAGATAGACCCCCCCCCAAAAAAGCCACACATTCCATTAATATTTGGTAAAAATGAGTGGAAGGCTGACTTCCTATGTACTAGGAATGAGCCCAAATGACTTTGTGTGTTTTGTGTTCTTTCTCATGAGTGTCAAAGCATCTTCCAATCTGGCAGGTTTTTCGGCTCTTCGGGTTTCCAGTCCTGTTCCTTCTCAGTGTCAGTTTCTTTCCTCTGTGCCCCTCATTATCCTCAGCCTTCCATGGCCACAGTGCCATTTTGATCTGGCCACCCCTGGGACTTTGTTGACGCCGTCGCCATGCTAAGGCACTAACGTCACAGAGTAAGAAAACTGTAGGTTGCCTCAGAGAATCAGATTCTAGGGCAGTGTGAGCAAGCGAAGCCAAGGGCAGTGAGGGCAGAAGATGGCTCTGAAAAGCAACAGCAGCAGTCGGGATCAGTAGCTTGAGGAATGCCACAGTAAAAGGTCAGCGAAGGGAGTGACCTTGTGGTTTTTTATAAAGAAGTTCAGAACCTTTAATGCCCTGACCCGGATAGCCCAGGATAGCCCAATCTCGTCAGATCTCGGAAGCTAAGCAGGGCGAGCCTTTGGAAGGGAAACCTCCAAGAAATACCAGGGCTGTGAGTTGGAGGCAGGCAATGACAAACCACCTCTGAACATCTTTTGCCTTGAAAATCTACAGGGTTGTGACTTGACAGCACTTTTCACCACCAGTAGGATTTTTAATTCGAATAGTAAAATTAGGGGACTGCTCAAGCTCGACATGGGCTTGTAGAACTGTGTACGAGCCCGACCAACACAAAGCGATGCTGTAGTGCTGGAAGGGGTTACTACAACTCTGAACCAACATAAGCCTCCTCCAGAGACTCCAACTATATGGGGAAATCCTTCCCCACCCACTGCTGTGTAACATACTGGGCTATAGCCACCCTGCCCCAAAGATCCTTACGGGTGGGGTTCTAAGGGGCGACAGAGGGGAGAATGGAAGAGGCAAATAATGAACTCATGCGTCGCTCGGAAAAAACGAATAAGCAACAGCTGTTTACTCACTCGCTTAATACAATGACATGAGGGCACTTGTAGTTAACAAACTGCAGATTTCAAGCAAACCGAAAGAGCTAGATCTTTTTTTCCCCTCCCTTGCTCTCGTCCTCATTGCAAGATGGCTAGTAGAACTATTCCCTATTTCCCGCTTTTCAGGCAATGACCGTGGAGACTGGAGCCAAGCACAGACACATTCTTTTCTGAGCCTCTGGAGCGGTGAAGTCCTGGTTTCAAATCTTCGTCAATGCCCAAACAAGGACCCAAGGAAAGATGTAAGCATATCTTGCAAGAAATGACTAGGATCCAAAATCTGCTTGGTGATATAACGCAGATTTAATATTTTAAGGTTTACGATTTTGTGTGTTAATGAGAATCTGAGTTATGTAGTTGTTTTGGACCCCCTTCCGATTTGTGCTCAAAAATCCACTTCCCGACATGGTAACATTCACCTGAAAGACCTGAAACGCTGAGCCAGGGGGTTGAATCACAGTGCAAGTCCAAAATCTGATGTATTTTCAAAAACAGTAGGAGTAGAAAAGAGCCAGAGGCCAGTAGCATCTTAAGGACTAACAAAATTTGTGGCAGAGTAGGAGGAGCTTTCGTGGGTCACTGCTCACTTCATTCTGAAGTGACTCACAAAAGCTCCTCCCCTGCCACAAATTGTGTTAGTCTTTAAGGTGCTCCTGGACTCTTGCTCTTTGCTTCTGCTACAGACATTCTACCCATCTTGATCTAAAAACAGTGGGGTTACTATGGGACTAGCTTCATTATAGTCACTCCGACTAAGATATGTGTATATGACCTGAATGGGATGTATAAGGGAGGGGGAAAATGATTCTCAGTAATAATATAATCAAAGCTGCCATCGAGTTGGAAAATGGCCTTAGTATTAACAACATGCCCCTTTTTGATCAGCTGCTGAATCTTCATCAAGCCATCAATGAAACATTAGTGAGCATTAGGTAGGCCACTGGCTCTCAGTTTCTCAGAAGCACTCTACTTGCAATATGGGATTCATAATACTGGCCCACCTTGAAGGTCTGTTGTAAGCAGCCCGAGTATGCAAGGTTCCCAAATGTTGCATATATGGTAGGTATTCTGAACAGCTGCACAATGTATTTTCCTCCCCCATATTCTGCAGAGGGAACTCAATGTTCTTGCTTGATGCTGATCAAACATAAGATTCATGGTATTGTCTTAAACCCCTGAGTAATGGGAAACCCCAGCTGCTCTTTGTGAGGAAAGGGATGACGGTATTTTTGTGTGTGTTAAAACTCTGTTTACTTACAAATAAAACCACTGAACTTGGAAGGTCTGGCAGCCTGAGCTGGTCTGTGGAACACCTTCGGTTCCCTCCAAAGCAAGAAAGCAGCATCAAATGTAGAAGAAGAAGAAGAAGAAGAAGAGATTGGATTTATACCCTGCCCTTCACTCCCCAAGGGAGTCTCAGAGTGGCTTACAAACTCCTTTCCCTTCCCCTCCCCACAACAGACACCCTGTGAGGTAGGTGGGGCTGAGAGAGCTCTTTCCCAAGCTGTCCTTGAGGGAACAGCTGGTACAGAGCTATGGCCTACCCAAGGTCATCCAGCCAGGTGCAAGTGGAGGAGTGGGGAATCAAACCCGGTTCTCCTAGATTAGAGTCCGCGCACTTAACCACTACACCAAACTGGCTCTCTGTATGGAAGAATGAGGTGGCAGAATTCTCAGCTGCTGAAATGGGAGGCTTCATAGATTTGAAATTTAACCTCCTGACATAAAGAATTCCCTGAGTGAAGTAAGCTAGGATATTAAGGAAAGGCCTAGGATAAACTTTGCTGTCTGGTGTGCTACTTTCCCACATGTATGGAGTAGTTGTTTGGTTTTGGCTCATATGATTAGGATTTAAAGAAAATGAGAGCCTGTGTGGTATAGTGGTTAAACGTGTTGGACCAGTATCTGGAAGATCCAGATTTGAATTCCCACTCTTGCTATGGATGTTCACCAGGTGACCTTGGGACAGTCATACTCTCTTCGCCTAACCAGCCTCAGGGGGTTGTTGTGAAGAAAAAATGGAGGACAGGAGAATGATGTAAGCTGCTTTGGTTCCCCACCGGGGAGAAAGGCAGGGTCCAAATGAAGTGAATAAATAAATAAAAGCAAAACCCTCCCTCCCCTGCACTCAGAAGTGGTACAGTCCAGGAAGCAGAAAGAGGTCACAGAATTCTAAGGAGGTAGAATGGACTGTGCCACTTCAAAATGCAGGTGAGGGTGTCCCATTTTGAATGCTCCTCGTCATGAAAAAGGATCTCCTTGAAGACAGAAAACTAACACATCAGAGAGAGTCTGCTGGCTTTATTATCATGGCAATGTTTGCAATGCAAAATGTGCTAGTGGTGCAGTCCATTCCACCACCTTGCCCGGTTGCATGTGAAGACCGGGTCGTGAGACACTGAGGAAGGACAACCGACTCTCCACACTCACTCCACTGGCCTAGCCTTTCTTCTCGCAGCCCTCAATGCTTCGGGTCACTCATCTGTTCTCCACGTAGCCATTCTGGCGGGTGGTGCATCCTCCTTCTCCCATCTCGTCCCTTGGCCGCCTTTCACTTCTCCTTGCCTAAGCCAAGGCTAAATCTGCAGCGAAGAGCGAGTGAACACTGGGCCCTCCTCTGTGCAGGCCAAGAATGTCTTGCATATTTTGGAAGGACTGCAGCCACTCGGAGAGGTCTATGAGTCAGGCTGCCCTGTGCCAGAATGTATCTCCATTCAAGGCTGAACAAAGGGTCCAGAGCCACATCAAAAAAGGGGGCAGGTGGAGGGACTCCCAACCTACCATCAGTGCCTTAAGATCAAGATATTGCTGAATTCTCGCCTTTTCGGTTTGGTTTCCCCCTTGTGCGAATCAAACCCGCAAACCTTGGTTTCCAAACCCATTCTGCTTCCTTGCATTGATTCTTCTCCCTCTACAAATTCTCATATTTCTCCCCCAAGATAATGTTTGCATTGCTTTGGTCTATAAGAGGCATATCATATATAAATGCTATAAAGTAAATTGGAAACATCGATAGAAGCAACCCGAGAAAGGCTCACGGCAACGCAGGAACACGACACAGAACGAACAAAAGGGCCTCCTCGTGGCACATCTGTCATTCCATTTCAGACTGCACTGAAGATTGCATTTGATTCTCCATCGCCCTTTGATAGTCTAAGAACGTAAAAAGGCGGAAACTGTTTTTCACTGATTGTAAAGTTAGGAAGAATTCAGTGACACAAAATATTGTAATCTTGCTGTTCTTAATCATACGGTAGACATACTTGGATTAATGTAATATTCTGTAATGCTTTAATCGAAACCTATAGATTGTAAATTACTGATTTACATATTGTTGTTAATGGTTACATTGTTAAAACATATAAAATTTATTTAAAAAGAAGAAGAAGATTGCATTGTGGAGTACTGTGAAATCTGGGAGTGGGTGAGACAGGATTCCAAAGGTGGAGGCTAGAGACAATTAACGAGGAGGGAAGGAAGGTGAACTCTCTGAAGGTGGGGTCCTTTGCTCTTCCAGCTCTACTTCCCTCAGATCAGAGGAGGAGGATGCAAAGGGTGTAGGAGGGTCTCCCACATAGGGTTGCCAGCTCTGGGTTGGAAAATAGCTGGAGATTTTGTGGGTGGAGCCTGGGGAGGGGAAGGTTTGGGGAGGGGAAGGGAGGGACCTCAGCAGGATATAATGCCATAGGATCCATCCTCCAAAGCAGCCATTTCCTCCAAGGGGGCTGAGCTTGAGCATCTCAAATGCAATAGTGGGAGAACTCCAGGTGTCACCTGGAGGCTGGCAACCCTCGCCCCACACCCCGTCTGCTGTGCCAGGAAACTCCTGCATCTGGGCATCAGCCTTAGAATTTTACATGCAAGGGAACCAAGAGAGTATTGCAGAAGGATGGCGACAGGGGGAAGGTGAAAGAGCTTGGAGGTTGCTCAGTTCTTGACCCATTTGTGCATACATATGCTCTTGTGTTTTTCTTGTGTCTTCTCTTCTTCTGATGGCAACTCTGGGTCCAGGCCAGCAGGGAGAGGGGCCATGGCTCAGTGGTGAAGCGCCTGTTTGGCCTGCAGAAGGTCCCAGGTTCATTCCCCAGCATCTCTAGTCCCAAGTATCAAGGAAGAAGGTACTGTGAAAGACCTGAAACCCTGGAGAGCCCAAGTAAACAATATGGACCTTGACAGACCAATAGCCTGACTCAGTGTAAGGCAGGTTCATGTGTGTGTTCATGGGAGATGGTCCGAGCACGAATTTTGTAACAGGACCAGAAAATTATGTAGAGCCAGACCACTCGCTCTCCCAATAGCGTCTCCTCCCTTGTTGTCCCTTGCTGACCTTACGCCTGTTACACTGAGCCACGGCCTTTCCTCCTTTTGAATAGACTCGAGTAGGATTTGGAAGACACCGGCATAGAATTGCTCTCTCAGTTTCTCGGCTAGGAGGACTGCAGCCTGCAAAGCCGCACCTGGGCCTTAAATGGGTCTTGGATAGCTCATAAGCCACGTGGCGTGTTAAGCCTATGGAGCATACGGGGGCCAGTTACTGAAGTTATATTGTATGAAATCCTATAGTTCAGTTTTAATGCTTTGGTGCTATTTCTGGCCGACTTTGTAAGCTACATTTAGTTTCTGTTTATGGCTAGAAAAGCAGGATGTATATGTTTTAATGAATGAATACATAAATCTTAGAAGGACATTGCTTAGCAGGTATCTTGCTAATGTTCTGTTGCTAACTGCCAGCTAAAAAAAAAAAATCCATGTTTGCTTTTTGGATGGCTGCAACCCACGGCTGATGTTTTCAAGCTCTGCAATGATTCTGAGATCCCTATTCTACCTTGTGGGGTAAAACAGGATAACTCACGTATGCTGCTTTGAGTGTTCTGAAGAAAGGCCAGGATACAGATGTGGTGCATTAAATAAAGCAACTGAAGACTGATGAAAATTCCCACCAGCAGCTCCAGTGAGTTTCCAGGCACAGGGTTTTGTGTTTTTTTAAAAAAAATAATAACTTGGAGCAGTCAGAACGTTAATAAACACTCTGTAAGACTTCAGCAGCGGGCTCGTTTCAATACATTTCTAATGGTGGTTAATTCAGGGAGAGTCACTGATTTACACTGCTCTCTTCTTTCAGTCCCTTTGCTAATCGCCAGTTAAAACTCTGTTTCCTTCTTTTTTAGACTGAGGAGAAAAAAAATGAACCCCACCCAGCAGCTACAAATCTTATTGGGTAATCTTGGGCCAGTCACTACATCTTAGTCCACAGGTGTCCATCATACAGCCTGGGGGCCAGAACTGGCCTGTCCAGGGCTCTTATCCATCCTGTGAGCTACTGGTGCAAGAGAGGGAAGGCGGGAGGCTGCTCGGGGGGGGGGGGCACACGGGCGCACATGGTGAGGTGTGTGTGGTCAAAGCTGTCTAGAAATGAAAGGCGATGGCTGTGGGTGGGCATGGTCTCTCTTGGGGGTGGAAACTAGTCTTGCATATGATTAAATACATTTATGGGGGCTTTTGTGGATTCCCCAGCAAAACAATTGCTTTCACTCCAAGGAATCAATTACTTTTGTTTGTGTTTTGAGTAAAAATAATATCATTAACTGGGTTTGCCTGTGTCATTTATAAAGTTTGTATCTCCAGTACCTGGCATTACATTTATGGTGTCAAAGTAACATTTACGGCAGATCCGGCCCTTGTAACAAATGAGTTTGACACCTGTGTCTTTGTCTATCGCATCCCATAGGATTGTTGTGAGGTCACAAGGGGGAACTGTGCAGACTTGGGGGGGGGGGTGTAGACAACCTTTTGGAACTGAGTGCCGAAAAGTCTGCACTGTCTACCTATGAAGATATTGTCTACCTGTGAAGATATTATCTACCTGTGAAGATCTTGGTGTTCCCACAAAGAAGGAAGGGAAGCAGGGCTGTATTTGTGTATCCTGGGATTTAACACCACAGGGCCTCACCTCAGAATTGACCCTGTTCCTGAGCAAAATGGTCTGACGCGCTGCTGTTCGGCATCTGTGCCTGTCCCTGGTGTAGACTGCTGTGAGCTCTTTGAAGAAATGACCAGCTAAAAAATGTAATCAATCATATATCTTGTTCTTAACTGGGACTCAGAGTGTGAATCAAAACATCTGTACAATGGGGCCAGGTCCAGAGGAAATGTTTGGCCTCCCAGGTTTGTAGAGGCCCCAGTGCAGACGAACAAGAAGAAAAGTTGGTTTTATACCCTGCTCTTCACTACCCAAAGGAATCTTGGAGTGGCTTTCAATCGCATTCCCTTCCTCTCCCCACAACAGATACCCTGTGGGGTAGGTGGGGCTGAGAAAGCTCCAAGAGAACTGTTCTTGCGAGAACTGTGATTGACCCAAGGTCACCCAGCTGGCTGCATGTGAAGGAGTGGGGAATCAAACCTGGTTCTCCCAATTAGAGTCCACCACGCTTAACCACTACACCAGAGCTATCGAACTCATTTGTTATGAGGGCCAGATCTGACATAAATGAGACCTTGTTGGGCCAGGCCGTGTGTGTCATAAAATGTAATGCCAGGTACCGGAGATATAAACTTTATAAAGGACACAAACACAAAGATTCTTTTTTTTACTTAAAATAAAAACATGTTTAAAACATTAGCACTCTTGCAATATTTTATTTATTTAACAGTATCTGATGACACCTCTTGCTCTCAATGATTGCATCAAAATGTTTGTGCTGTTGCAATCTTGAGTGTGCTGTTCAAGTGTGTATCTGTAAACTATAAACCTACTTTGATTTATTGACATTTACCATAGAAATCTCATACTCGGAGTTTTGAGTCTAGGACCCAGGGGGAAACATGAAATGGCTGAGCAATTGAGAGAGTCTGGCGAAGCAATCTATGATGCAGCAGCAGCAGCAGCAGCAGCAATGGAACTGGAAGCAGGAGATGGCCAGTTCCAGTGTGGGCCTGACAGAAGCCCTCCAGGGGCCTGATCTGGTCCCCAGGCCATATGTTTGACACCCCGGCACTACACTAAACTGGCTCTCTATGTAATGTATGTGCAATGTATGTTCCTGTGCATGCGTTGTGATTTCAAAAAAATGCTGGCTGAGATTTTACAGTGCTACAATGGAGCATCTCGGGCCCTGGTCCCCCAACTTACTGCCAAGCCCCCCCCCCCCAGCTTCCCATCCAGCCCAGGCCCCCCGACTCCAATTTTTTATTTTATTTGTGATACTCCCTTGGGGGGGGGAGTGTCTGTGCAGGGTGCCTCCCAACTTATTTAAAGGCCCCCCACATTTAAAAAAATCCTGGCTATAGACCTGTGCGGCTGTCTACAATCAGGAATTTTAAAAAAAAATGAAGTAAGGAGCAGCGTAAGCGAGGAGGAGAAAATGGTGGCAGGAGAGGAGGAGGAGGAGTTGGTTTCTATAACCTTCTTTTCACTACCCGAAGGAGTCTGGTTTCAAAACCTGTAGTATGCATTTGTCAAAATGGATTGGGGGGGAGGAGAAACTAGCAGAGCCATCCTAACCAGAGTTATGCCTTTCCAAGTTCTTTGAATGCGTTTAGATGGGTATAGCTACGGTGGCTCAGTGGTTAAGATGCTGAACTGCCAACCGGAAGGTCAGCAGTTCGAGACCTGAGCGCTGCATGGCGGACAATGCTGGTTCTTCGGCTTGGAAACAGAGATGAGCACCGCAACCCTAGAGTCAGATTCGACTGGCTTTCAGGCAAGGGAAACCTTTACCTTTACCTGACTCTGCTTAAGATGGTACTGCAGGTTTACTTGATTTGGAGGGGAGAGGAATCCTGGCAGAAGGAACGTTCCTTCTGTGCTTTTCTCAGAGTTGCCAAGGCCCCACCGTTCACCTTGACTCCTGCAGTCATAGGAACCCAACATTCAAGATGCTCTTCAGCTGCATCCAAGCAGTTTGAACATGATTGACTGTGGGAGGAAAGATGCTTTCACATGCACAGTTATTACTATTATTAGAAGGTTACTACGATCCGAGGTCAGATATCAGACTCGTCCAGTGACACAGACATTACTAGGTGTCAGAATAGACTCAGTATAAAAACATATTTGCCAAGATAAAATTTGTTCTGGTCAAAAATCTGTTAAAACAAAAGCATATTCTTCTGCCTGACTGAACATTCCGAAGCACCGAATTTCAACACCTTTGTAGTTATTTCGTTACGAGGGTTGGTCAGAAGCAGTGAAACATAAAATTGATTGGATCTGCCTGGATATTTGGACATAACTGGAGTGATGTACAAAATCCAAATGTTCTGGTAAAACTGGCAGTATAGGAGGACATGCTCAATTGTTGCTATCGAACCGGATTGCGGAGGTCAGAGACGTTTCACATGCGGGATACGTGCATGCCTCCCATTGAGCAGAGCAGATGGTAGCACGTTAAGTTGGGCCAAGGTGAAAGTTCTGCGATGTTTAGGGAGTTCCAGCAGACAGAGGTGGAACAAAGTTTCAGTTATAATTCCCCACTGCTGGAACAGAGTAGGCTCTCTCAGTCTGTCCACTTGAAGGGAGGCGCCCTGTAGTCTCTGTCTAACTGTTATTTTAGCTCCTTGATAACCAAGATGCAAAAAGGGCTGTAGAGGAAAAACCCCAAGAAGAGCAGTTTGTCCTCAATTGCTCTCACCCACCTTGAATGGGAACTGTCTGAAAATATTAAAGAAACAAATCCAGGGGTCGAGAGTAGGGCTGCCAATTCCCCCCCGGGGGGTGGAGATTCCCCCACTAAAAGGGTCCCCAATCCGCCGGTCCAGATCCAGCCGGCGGAGGGAACTCCATCCCTGAAGTGGCCAGATAAGGCCAACGTGCCCGGCGTGATGACGTCGCCCGGAAGTGACATCATCACGCCGGACATGTCGCCGGGCAACGCTCTAGCAATCGTCCTGGAAAGTCTGTGATACCATAGAGTTTTAGGGTGATTACCAGAGTGTCACCTGGCGACATGCTGACCATGATGACATCACTTCCAGGTGACATCATTGTGGTGCACACGCGCGCAGGGACTCCCAGAGAGGGCCCAGGACTCCCCTGCTATTACTTCAGTAAGACTTGGCAACCCTAGGCAAGAAAGTTAGCTTCAGCCAGAAACATACAGCTTGAAACCAAGCCCGTAGGCATTGGGGACACATTGGGATACTCCAAATAAGGATCTTAAAAATTTAGACTGTACTGACACATGCACAGTTACACAGTACCTTGCTGCAGCCTCCTCACCCCGTCCTATGATTCTTGCTGTCAATACCACCACCAGACAGCTTGGTGTAGTGGTTAATAGTGGCAGATTCTAATCTGCAGAACCGGGTTTGATTCCCCACTCCTCTGCATGAAGCCAGTTGGGTGACCTCGGGTCAGTCACAGTTCTCTCAGCCTCACCTACCTCACAGGGTGTCTGTTGTGGAGAGAAAAAGGGAAGTCGATTGTAAGCTGCTCCGAGACTCCTTCAGGTAGTGAAAAGCAGATATTAAAATCAACTCTCCTCCTCCTCCTCCTTTGTACCTGGCTGGCCAACGCCCTTTTCCAGATCACACATGAAATGCTGGGGTCACAGCACAAACCCTGAGAGGCATTCTGCTCTTAACAACTCTTCACAAAGGATTCTGCTGACAGACCACCTTTTGCTTCCTGCTTTGGCCAGTTGCTTCTGGACCAGAAGATCCAGAGTAGGGTTTATTGTGGAGACCCATGGCTGAAACTAGTGGGAACAAAGCAACTCTAAGTCCTACTCCCGATGTCCTTTTTAAAGGCCTTGTAGTGCTCATAGCAAAAATTGTGTGTGAAATGCATGCTGGATTTGCGACCTGCAAATTTATCTTGCATTGTTCATTGTGCAATAGCTGTCAGCTTGTCCTGGCTCTTGAATAGCTGCAATTCAGAAGGGGTGTGTGTGTGTGGTGGGAAGCCATCAATTGGCAGCATGCTATGGACATGTGCTTGCATCTACATGCATAAAACCGAGATACATCTCTCTCTCACACACTTCTTTTTGAGAGACACGTGGAAGGGAACTGAAAGGACTAGCATGCGCCTGTATGCTCTTACGCACATTTTTAAAAAGCTATCTCCAACTTCTACCTGTAGGGTAAAAAACACTAACAGTGTCCTATTGGTAAGGAGGACTAGAAAAGAGAGACTGCTCCTGATTATTATTTTCATTTTTTGCATGTGTGTGCACCTGGAAGTCATAGTGACCTCTGGTGACTGACCCCTACTGGGGGCCTGGAGAATATTCAGAGAAGTGGCTGAATAAAGCCTGCCCCCCCCTCCCAACTGCTGGTATTTCAAGGAGGTCTCCCATCCAAGTCCTTGCCAGAGTTGACCCTGCTTAGCTTCCAAGATCTGATGAGATTGGGCTTGCCTGGCCCATCCAGGTTAGGATACTCCTGAGATTTTTAAAAGTACATTTACATATCTCTGACCAGGTTTCTGAGGACATTGTCTAAAGGTGCATCATATGAGCTCAGCTGCTGATAGAGAAATGATCCCTGACATGGTGGCACTGGACAGTGTGGTGCCTATCACTATGTTCCCCTTCCCCCAAGTTAAAAGCCAGGCCTAGGTTTCTTGTGCCTCATATGAAGAAAAAGTGCTTCAGAAGACACCCCAAAACACTGCATTTGAGTATGCAAGGAGCACCCGTTTGGAAATAGCCACCCCCATCTTGGCTTGGGACCTCTCAAACTTTTGTTGTTCTCCCCCATTCTGTGACTGGTTCCATCTCCAACGGCAGCCATTTTGAGGTTATGCCCACCTTCGCTAGCAGCCATTTTATGGTGGTGCCTACTACCCTTTCTCAGAGCTCCAAAAATGCCCAGAGACTGCCTTCTCTCCATGCGTAGACATCTTGAGTTTCACAACGGAAGAATGGAAGGAGAGACCTGTAATAAATCCACAATATAAGCTCTGTGAAAAACGGGATGTGTCAGAGTCTGAAGTTTTCCATCGTTTCATGGTCTTCGTGTTTCATGACCATTTAGTCTACCCATCGACTCTGGAACCGTTTCTTGGGGCCCATTCATCTGTGATAATTGTCTACATTTCATCGCCTCAAAGAGACGCTTTGGGTGGGGCTGTCATACGCTCTCCTCCCCCCCCCCCCCCCATGTCTCCAGTTCTGAAGGCACCCTTGAAGGTTGGGTTCACTTTCTCCACAACATCTCTCTTGTCAGCTTGGCATGTTCTTCTTACGCCTTCATGGTCTGAAACATTTCCTTGGCAGGCCTTTGCCTCTCTGCCTCAAACATTATTTGTTTTCTGTCTTTAGCTATTTGTTCCTCAGATTCCTTCTTGGCCTGCCTGACTAGGCCAAGGCTTGCCAAAATTCACACCCTCTCTTTTTTCCTTAAAGGATACCTTTTTTCCCCTTTCATTTTTATAGCTCCTTTATCACTGTCCCTTAGCCAATGTGGTTTTGGACCCATAACGCTCTTGTAAGTGGAACATTGAGAAGGAAATGGGGATTAAGGGCCAAGATGACAACAACCTGCCACCCAGGGCCCATGGGGCAGCCAAGATCCTTCTTTCGTTGCTGGGCTAGCAAATGGGAAGGCCAGGCATTGCTCAGCTCACCCGAAGGCCCATGAACTGCCATCAGGGGCTGCTCGTTGCTATGTTTTGCACAAGTATGGCTTATTAACACATTTCCCCCCTTTGGTAGATAGTTCTTTCTTCTAGCATATAAGGCAGTTGCCAAAAAAAATCTTCCACATGTATCATTTACAAAACCCTTGAAATTCTTCCATCTGTTGTATGTGTCCTCCTGTCCATCTGAGGTCTGTTGTGTGAGTGGATAAGGTGACAGGGTCTTTTTAGTAACAGCACCCAAACTTTGAAACTCCTTGGCGTTGAGATCCCTTTTGTCCCCCTTCTGCAAAGAGCTTCTCTCTTTGCTGTATTATTTTGTGAATTGGGGCTACTTGGAAGGCAAGCATAAGGAGTGTGTGCTGGACATCACTTCTTTCCTCCTCTGACTCGTTTCCTATGGGGTCCCCAATTCTGGCTGACCATAGGGCTGCCAGCATCCAGGTGGGGCTTGGAGATCTCCCAGAATTACAACTGATCTCCAGCCTACAGAGATCAGTTCACCAGGAGAAAATGGCTGCCTGAACTGTATGGCATCACATCCTTCCAGGGCATCCTCTACTTCCTGAGCTCCACCATTCCCAGGTTCCACCCCAAATCTTCAGGAATTTCCCAACCTGGCGGTGGCAACCTTAGTTGACCCCTCTCTCTTCTTTATCACTGTTCATTCTCTTGTGCAACTGCTGGAGGAGACCCGATGCATTAGTGGGGGTTTCTCCATTTACAAATGAGTCTTCTCTCTGTGCCTCTGGCCTCTGCCATCTTTTCAGACAAACCGCCCACCTCTTATTGACACCAGCTCAAAGAATCTCCAGGGGGAAAGCTTCCTTCTCTCCCAGGAGTCATCGAACCTGTTAAAAACAGGCGTTAATGGCCAGACAAGTTCCTCCAAGGCCAGTTGTTAAGAGGGGAGGCTCCCTACCACTCTCAAGACCTTTCCCCTAGATACACACATCACACTGACCTTCATCTCGAGGGGCATTTTGCCAGTATATGAATCAAGTGTTTAGACAAATATCTGGAATGTGGTTTGGTGGTGGTTTTTTTTTTTTAAAAAAAAATAAGTATGCTAATAATAATCATAATAATAGTCTTAGCCGCTGCTTCTCTGTCCAGCCTTGGACTGCAACGAGGATACAATAAGCAATGCTTGCCGAGCGCGTTGCATGGAAACAGCAAGGAACAGAACATTAGGAATCAAAACATTTGGGGTTGTTTAACCATGGGGGGGAGGGGTATCGCAGTGCAAGCGTGGCCCGCAGGCCAATGCATACTTTGGATTAGCAGAAGTATTGGAGGGTCGCACGCCAAGACATGTGCAGGCTGCTGTCTACCATTAGGGGTACAGGTGCACTGAAGTGGCTGGCTCCTCCAAGATATATTTTTAAGGAAGATGCTGGGGGAAGAACCAGGGCAGTAGCTCTGGGGGGCGGGCGGCGATGACACCCCCCCCCCCCCCCAAGGTCAGGGTACTGATTTTCCCATCTAAGAGTGTAAGTTTTTAAAACAACGGGCTTTAAATTTGGGACACAATGTTTCTGTTTACAGAATAAGGGCTTATTTTCAGAACAGTTAACATGTCTGGGTTTGGGATTTTTAAAAAAAAGTTACAGTGAATGCCGCTCCCCGCCCCCCCCCCCCCAAGAAGTGATGATGATTCAAACTCCATCTGTTTGACCCTCCCAGCCTCTGGCTCAGGGCGGATCTTTCGAGATCATGACCGCTCTTCAGCTTAAATCCCCCTTAATGACATAGTGATGATTGCACACAGAGTGTTCGAGAGGGAGTCGGAGGAAACACAAAGACGTTATTTGTTCTAAGCAGGTCTGACTTCAGAGCCTTTAGGCTGGGAAATTCCTGGAGACTGGGGGAATCTAAGGAAGCAGGGTTGCCAACCTCCAGGTGGTGCCTGGAGATCTCCCGCTAATACATCTGATCTCCAGGCAACAGAGATCGGTTCACCTGGAGAAAATGGCCACTTTGGAAGGTGGTCTCTGTGACATTATACCCCAATGAAGTCCCTCCTCTCTCAAAACCCTGGCCTCCTCAGGCTCCACCCCCAAAATCTCCAGGTGTTTCCCCACCCAGACCTGGCAACCCTATAGGAAGACAGGATTTGAAGAGGGGAGGGACCTTAGCGAGGCACAATACCATACAGTCCACACTCCATAGCAGCCATTTTCTTCAGGGGAACTGACCTCTCTCGTCTGGGGATCAGATATAACCCAGGATATCCCCAGGCCACACCTGGAAGCTGAGAATCCTAGTGGTTTGCCGTTGCCTGCCTCTGGGTAGCAACCCTGGGCATTCTTTGTGGTCTCCCATCCAAGTACTAAGGGCCGATCCTGTTTAATTTCCGAGATCTGACAAGATTGGGTTTGCCTCAGCTATTTCGGCAACAGAGCCAATCTCAACTCCACAAGGCGGTTGGAGGATGCAAAAGCAGTGCGGGAGGGAAGGCTAAAGCTGCACGCTGCAGTCATGCGCCAGAAAGAGCCAGCATGTGTCCGGGGGACCTGACGTCCTCATATTGTCCCCCCACAACCACAAGGACATTATAACCTGGAGACTGGCCCTAATTTCGTTCCACAGAAACCAGCAGGTCTTGTTTTCTGTCTAGATGGCATTGGAGTTTCTCTTTCTTTCTCTCTCTTTCTCTCTTTCCTCTCCCCTTCAAGCAGAGAGCAGGGAGGGATTGCAAAGGATTTAGCCGGGAAATGTCTTTGGTTTTCCTTACATAACAAGCTGGCCTCATCATCCGTCCCTTGGAGGTTTCACCTGGTCTTAATTTTCGTCTTGGTTACCAAGGCCCTTGTTTGTTGATCAAACTGCGACTGGAAAGTCTCGGAGGGTCCAATGATTGCTTGAATGGGCAACTGGGGGGCAGTCAATGAGGTGCCGAGAAAGACACCTGTGAGGCAGAACGCCTTTTTTTCACAACGTATCAGCAGCAAAACGATGCAAAACAGCCTCTCCCAGCGGACTCCAGTTGCTGGTAAAGGCCTCTTTGAAAAATTCTGCCTGCCAAGGCCGGGCTACCTTCATATTGTATATGAAAAAAAGAACTCCTGAGACTGACTCACTCAAGGGGTGTGTGTAAAAACTGTGGGGGGCACTTCCCTACCAATTAGCTGCAGTTTGGTATGCATTTTGGTCAGGATCGCTAAGAGAAATCTGTGAAAGGGCTGGATCCAGCACAAAACTTCTGCTTGTGCTACAGCTCTTGCGCAAGCAGTAGCGCAAGGGGGGAAAGCCTGTGGGAACCGCTTGCACTAAATCCAGATTATTATATCCCCAAGCGAATGTGTCTCCCCCTTGAAATGGTGGGGCTGTGATACATGCCTCCAAATGCTTATGGTACTTCTAAGGTTGCCAGCCTCCAGGTGGGGACTGGAGATCTCCCGCTTTTACAACTGATCTCCCGCTGACAGAGATCAGCTCCCCTGGAGAAAATGATTGCTCTGAAGGGTGGACTCTATGGCCTTGTACTATGCTGAGGCCCCTCCCCTCCCCAAACCCCACCCTCTCCTGGATCCACCCCCAAAGTCTCCAGGTGTTTTCCAACCCAGACCTGGCAATCCTAGGAACTTCCGCATCAGCAAGCAGGCCAAAATTTGGTAGGCGGAGACTCTGAGAGACTAGAGCAGGGGTCCCTAGAGGTTTCAGTCCTGCAGGCCTCTTTGGAATTCTGACACAGGGTGGTGTCAAGATGGCTGCCGCAGGTGGTGGAACCAACCACAAAATGGCAGAGAGAAAGGTTGTATATAACTTTAATAGTACCCCCTCCAACTAGGGTTGCCGGGTCTTACCTCCTTGCCAACAGCCAGGGGTTTTCTGGGATTTTCATTATTTTTTTTAAAAGATTTACATTTGTTAAATTATGAATTTGTAAACCGCTTTGAGCCGCAAGGAGTAAGGCAAGATATAAGTATTCCAAATAAATACATACTGGTTGCGATCTCATGCACAATTAGCCCCGACATAGGTGCGAATGCTGGGCGGATTAAAGGAGTGCAATCACACAACAACATCTGGGAAGCGCACTGCAGCCGTCAGCAACCCGTTTTGCTCCGCTGCACAAGCCGATTTAAAAGACACCTCAGAAAGTCCGGTAGCAAACAGGTTGCTATGGGCCACAGATGGACTTTCCCGTGTCTGATCACTCCAGCATGTTCTCATGGTGTCGGGATGGTCTGATCAGGCCATCCTGACTCTGTGCCGTTGTTTTTTTCCCTTCTCACTATGCGCATCATCACACACTCCATAGGGAGCCCTCAGGGCTGAGGTGTGAATCATCGATCCCTCGCTTAAGCGCATCAGAGACAAATGGCAAAAAAAAAACCTGACTCACCCATGGTTGCATATGATCACGCAGTAGTGGGCTGTACCCGCAGCTTCAAAAGACTGTGTGATCACGCAATTGCAGGTCAACTTCTGCCGGAGGAAATAGCCCCCCCCTGCTTTATCTCGTGTGTGTAGGGTTGCCAAGTCCGGGTTGGAAAATACCTGGGGACTTTGGGGGTGAATCCAGGAGAGGGCGGGGTTTGGGGAGGGGAGGGGCCTCAGCATGGTACAATGCCATAGAGTCCACCCTCCAAAGCAGCCATTTTTTCCAGGGGAACTGATCTCTGTCAGCTGGGGATCAGTTGTAAAAACGGGAGATCCCCAGGCCCCACCTGGAGGCTGGCAACCCTATGTGCATGTGACCACAACCAATGTCAGTTACTCCAGCTCCTGGGAGATGTTGAGGGGAAGTGGGGGCAAGAGACAAGAGGACAGCTTCAGTTGGGTTGCCAGCTCTGAGTTGGGAAATAACCTGGAGATTTTGGGGGTGGAGCCTGAGAAAGGCGGGGTTCAAGGAGGGGAGGAACCTCGGTGGGGTATAATGCTGCAGAGTCCATCCAACAAAGCGGCCACGTTCTCCATGATCTCAGTCTTCTGGAGATCAGTTGTAAACTCAGGAAATCTCCAACCATCACCGGGAAGTTCACACCCCTAGGTCTAGGCCTTGCTGGCTCACCCATGTTTTCTGAGACAGGGCTGACATGTTGCAACCTCTCCGAAGAGCGACAGATCCCACAGCGACCGCTGCAAGATCTATTCTTCTGCCTAGGTAGGGTTGCATTTGGGGGTGGAGTGTGAGGAGGGCAGGATTTGGGCAAAGAAGGGAGCTCAATGAAGATGTGACGCCATAGAGTCCACCATGCAAAGCAGCCATTTCCTCCGGGGGCTGTGGATTTGTGTCGTCCAGCGACCAGTTGTAATTCCTGGAGAGCTCCAAGTCCCACCTGGAGGTTGGCAACTGTATCTCAGAGGCAGACTAGTTCCCGAGAAAGAGAGATCTGGCACTTCAGCGGGGGACACAGGGATGGGATTCAGCAGGCACCAGGCAGCTTGGCCAGCATCCAGACTGCCAGGAAGCTGGCTCTCTTCACCCTGGCTTTCCCTCGCCTCTGCGGTTCGGGAACGGAAGCTTATCTGAGTCTGCAGGCCTGTTTCACAAACACCTCCCTCCCGTGACCAGTTCCCCACTCCCTGGGTTTTCCTTGTCATCTTTCGAGGGAAGCGGCTGAGTGGCCGTGCCAGAAAGGAATTGAGTGCCCGGGCACCTTTGGCATTGTCTGGCTATGTTCACCCACCAGGCATTTTTCCCCCCGACTCATGCTGCATAATAAATTTCTCATGGGCATTTGCAATGGGAACAAGTTACTCAGTCTCCACAGATTTGTCTCATTTACGCTCTGTAGACTTTGGGCTGTCAATCTCTAGGCGCAACCTGGAGTTCTCTTGGCATTACGACTGATTGCCAGACAACAGAGATTGGTTCCCCTAGAGGAAGCGGCAGCTTCAGAAGGTGGGTTCCATGGCATCACACATCACCACCAGGTTCCTCACCTTTGCAATCTCCACCCCCCAGGTACCGTTCCCCAAATCACCAAGAATTTCTGGAGCTGGAGTTGGCAGCTCTGGGGAGTATACACCCCCATGTGGTTGGAGAAAGATCCATTTATCCCCATTTTACAGAAGGGGATGTAAAACCAAGAGAATGCCCAAGGCCACTTAATAATCCCTTGGCAGGAGGGTGGGATCTGAACTCAGGTCTCTCAGATTCAAAGACAAACCACTGGGCCACCCTCAAGCAAATAAGCCCTGGATTTATGAAAATGAGAAGTTGTGGAGAGCATGCCTTGGGCTCAGAAATCTTTCTCCCTAACTCTGGATGAGTGCCAGCACCAAGCTGTATTTTCTTGGGGGGGGGGGTGAAGAAGGCACTCTGCCCATGGTCAGAGACATTCTTGTCAGGCACAGATATTTCACACCAGAGGAGGAGGAGGAGGAGATTGGATTTATAACCTGCCATTCACTCAGAGTCTCAGAGCAGCTTACAATCTCCTTCCCTTCCTCTCCCCACAACAGACATCTGTGAGGTAGGTGGGGCTGAGAGAGCTCTGCGAGAACTGTGGCTTGCCCAAGGTCACCCAGCAGCTGCATGAGGAGGCATGGGGAATCGAACCTGGTCCTCCCAGATTACAGTCCGTGCACTTAACCACTACACAAACTGCCTCTCAAGGTTCCTTGCGTGGCATACGCTTCTCTGGCTTGTACTGGCGGATCAGGGATGGAGGCAGGGAACATCTTACAGAGGGTTAGACTAGAAGACCTTTTGATGACTTCAGTCTCCGTTGTTCTATTTTTAAGAGTTACAGGAACACTTTGAGGCCTGGAGAGCAAGGCTGACAGAAGAAGATTTGCAGGCAGCTCTGCAGAAGAAATCTGGAAGCCTTTCTGATTGGAGTCTCCGAGTCCCTTCGAAGGGAAGTGAGTGCTCGGCTGGCAGACGGACAAAAAGCAGAACCAGAGCGGATGATCTGAAACCCAAAGCTGCAAGGACGTGGGCCAAGAAAGACTTCAGTGCTGGCACACCTCCTCATTGTTTCGTGTCTTGGGCTTTGACTGGGGAGAGACTGGAGTTCAGATCCCTCAACCGTGAAGCTCACTGGGTGGCTCAGAAACTAATCGCCGCCTACATCGCAGGCTTGTTGTGAAGATAAAACGGGCAGAGGAGCACAACAACCCGAAGTCTTTGGAGGAAGGGTGAGATTCAAAACAGCACCAAGCCAATTTCCCTGGGATCTTGGGAACAAAACAATCACTTCCTTTAAAATTTCCTTCGGAGGAGGGACTCGAAAACGCCCAAGGCCTGAGCCTGAGCAATTAGACGGCAAAATTATCTCCATTCTTAATGATAAAATTTCATATCGATGCATGACTAATGTTGTGAGGGGGTGGGATGGCTCTGGTCCAGGCATAATCATCCGTCATGGACTCCGAGCAGGAAGACTTTATGGTATTGTTTCCCCCCCACACACACCCTTAGAGCAATGGGAAGATGGACGGCCCTTTAGAGGGTAGGGCTTGCTTTGCGATGTGTGAGAGACTTCTGCGTGACATTCCGGAGTGTGTAAGAGACAAAGCTGTCATTCCCCAGGCCAGATTCCAAGGCTGGAGAGAGTATCAGTGGGAGGGCAAAAGTTACCCTGCAGCTTCTTGTGTTTTTCATTGTCACGCGCGTATACACAGACACACACTTAAAACTCACACAGGGTATAATCTGGACCTCGCCCTTGCAAGGTATCCCTTCTGGGTCCTGTTTGACTTCAGCCTCAGAAATAAGATGTCAACGCTGTGGATTTGATGGGGCGATGCTTGGATTGCCTTAACGTGTTCTCAGCAACGCTGAAAGGGATTTCCAAATTTAAAAATACGCAGACTTCTAAAATGTGAAACCAGATTCCAAAATTGTGCCAGGTGGGGAATATGTGTGGAAATTTATGCCACCGGATTTGGAATGTATGTGCATGTGTTAAGTGCCCTCAAGCAATTTCCAATTTACGGCGACCCCAGGAATGAATGACCTTCAGAACGTTTTCTCGTTAACAGCCTTGTTCGGGTCTCGCGAACAGAGGGCCTTTGTGGCCTCCTTGACTGAGTCGCTCAGCTAATAGTGTGAAATTGACCAATGCAATCGGGGCAAATGGAAGAGCGACGACGGCACAGCTCCTTGTGGGAAATCGGATAGATAGATAGATAGATAGATAGATAGATAGATAGATAGATAGATAGATTTTCAGAGTAAACAGAGCCACTCTAGGAATGGGTATGTTTGTTGGCTGGAAATAAATCCAGAATTGGAGGGAGGGGGACGTGTGGTGAAATGAATGAAAGAGGCTGGAAATTTTTAGGAAATGCAAATGAATCAGCTCAACACAGAGAAGAGGCAGCCAATGGGAATGATGAGAAAGCTCCTCCCTCCCCCAAATGTTTCCAATCAAATGCAACCAGTGTCATTTCAGGGCCATTTGGGGAGCCATCAGATGGTCTCATCTCTCTTCCCTTTTCTGTCTCTCGGAATATGTACAACCGACTGCCAGCGAAGTTTGCATTTTGAATTCCACATCAGATTCCTCAGCCTGAATATGTGTCATTGGACAACCTTCAGGTACAAGGCCAATGTCGGGGGGGGGGGGATCCTTGTTACCCCATTCCACTCAAGGCTGCCTTCTAGTGAGTCCTTATCAACCCTTTAGTAAAACTGTGCTGCCAACTTCCAGGTGGAGGCTGGGGATCTCCTGGAATTACACCTGATTTCCAGACTACATAAACTGCTTTTTTGTTTGTTTATCTAAAACATGTGTCCCACTTCTCCTGGGGAAATGGCTGCTTTGGAAGGTGGGCTGCATGGCATTATACCCTGCTGAGGTCCTTCCCCTCCCTAAACCCCTCTCTCCCAGGCTCCCCCCATCAAATCTCCAGGTATTTCCAAATGTGGAGTTGGCAGCTCTCTTTGAAAGTGGGCGAGGGGCCCAGCTGTGCAGTATATGTAAAGGTAAAGGTTTCATTTGCTCGAATGCCAGTCGAATCCGACTCTAGGGGGCGGTGCTCATCTCCGTTTCCAAGCCGAAGAGCCAGTGCTATCTGAAGACTTCTCCGTGGTCATGTGGCCAGCATGATTAAAGGCCGAGGCACGCAGAACGCTGTTACCTTCCCAATGAAGTGGTACCTATTTATCTACTTGCAGTTTCTTGCTCTCAAACTGGTGAGTGTCATGAGTACCTCTGAGGATCTGCCTCCAGCTCGTGACACTAGGTTGGCAGGAGCTGGGGCCAGAGACAGGCGCTCACTCCGTCACGCGGCACTCGGGTCTTGAACTGCTGAACTACCGATCTTCCAGTCTGCAGTTCAGCATCTTAACCACTGAGCCACCGCAGCCTATGCATATGAAGGCTTACTATACCAGAGTGTTTCTGATCGCATGCAGAGTGCCGCCTTCTCTCCTTGACTTGATCTGCTGGTTTATTATTCTGGAATGTATATCACATATTTCAACTGATTTCCCACAAGGCATTGCTCCACCACCGCCCTTCCCTTTCCCCCGACTGCATGCGTCAATTTCCCACTATTTGCCTTGCACCACATTTTGACCCACGGCTTCGCCCGAATTCCCCCATGGCTTCACAATCCTGTTTTTTTGAGGATCACAAAGCCACAGGGGGAAATGGGCAAAGCCGCAGGTCAAAATGCAGTGTGGGGCAAATAGTGGGAAATTGACGCACATAGTGGGGGGAAATGGAAGAGCAGCACCTCATGGGAAATTGGTCTTGTTTTTTGCGTGAAAATATAAGGTTGTTTGTTTTTTTAAACAAATTAAAAGTGTAAAATAATTCACACCTGATAGAAATTTTAAAAACCCTATAAATGATCTATCACTTTAGATCACCCTTTCACCAAGGAGCACTGCACAGTGGACTCTCCTTCTCCATTTTATCCCACAAACAGCCCTGTGAGGAAGGTTAGGCTGAGAGATGAAGACGGGCCCAGGGCTACCCTGAGTGGGGTTTTGAACCGGGGCTCTGTGGCCCTAATTGCCTGATTCTGGGTACACGCAGTGGAGGAAGAAGAAGAAGAAGAAGAGATTGGATTTATACCCCGCCCTCCACTCCCCAAGGGAGTCTCAGAGCGGCTTACAAACTCCTTTCCCCTTCCCCTCCCCACAACAGACACCCTGTGAGGTGGGTGGGGCTGAGAGAGCTCTTTCCCAAGCTGTCCTTGAGAGGACAGCTGGTCCAGAGCTATGGCTTGCCCAAGGTCATCCAGCCAGGTGCAAGTGGGGGAGTGGGGAATCAAACCCGGTTCTCCCAGATCAGAGTCCGCGCACTTAACCACTGCACCAAACTGGCTCCATGGATGGCCCAGGATGGCCCAATTTCATCAGATCCTGGAAGCTAAGCAGGGTCAGCCCGGGTTATGTCTTGGACGGGAGACCACCAAGGGAGCCCCAAGGTTGCTATGCAAAGGCAGGCAGTGGCAAGCCACCTCCGAACGTCTCACGGTGCCATCATAAGTCAGCTGTGACTTGTCGGCACTTATCCCCACTGCACTGGAGGGAGGGGGCAGGACTCTTGTCTTCAGGCTCTGTTTACAGATTCCCAGAAATATTTGACCGGTTAATGTTGGGAAAACAGCCCTGAACTAGATGGACCTTTGGTCTGATCCAGTTACCACCCGGCTCTCCCCCACCCCACCCCCCTTGCTTAGCTTACTTCGTAAAGAAAGCAGCATGTCTGATGATGTTTTAAAATTATGGCAATTCTGATTGTACACACGGTTTTGGAATGCCTCCATTTTGCAAAGACGGGCCTTTTGGCAGCCGCTGGCCGTCTCTCCATCTGGGGTCTGAGGCGGGCCTGAGGGAGGCTCGGGAGGGGGCCGGGCCCACTGGAAGGCCACCACTGCCAGGACAATGGCTGACATCATGTTTGGTTTCAGCTGAGGCTGCCCAGTCGCTCCAGAGTGCTCCGTTCTTCTTGCTCGTTCACTCTCCCGCTTTCCTTGGTTTCCTCAGCATGTCTGTGGCCGGCATTGCACAGAAGTATGTGCTCTTGTTGCACAGACCCCCAGAGCATCTTTGGCTGGCCACTGGAACAGCTGATTTTGGAGCAAGAGTGATTCCATTCCCCCCTCCCCACCCCACTCTCT
This sequence comes from Lepidodactylus listeri, assembly GCA_029233225.1. Lineage (NCBI taxonomy): Eukaryota > Metazoa > Chordata > Lepidosauria > Squamata > Gekkonidae > Lepidodactylus > Lepidodactylus listeri. Next base: position 30,154,986 of record JARCFY010000019.1, on the reverse strand, counting down.
TGCAGGGCTGGCCTCTGCCCTAGGGTGCCCGAAGTTTTCCCAACATCCAGGCGGGGCCTGGATCAGTTCCCCTGGAGGAAATGGAGAATGGTCTCTATGGTAAGGGCCAGCAGGGTGTAGTAGTTAAGAGCAACGGACTCTGATCTGGAGAACTGGGTTTGATTCCCCACCCCTCCACAAGCAGCCAGCTGGGTGACCTTGGGTCAGTTACTAGAGTTGCCAGATCTCTTACCTATTGTGGGGGGTGGGGAGAAGCTCCTGGTCTGGGACATCCATGTGTGTGCATCGGGGGGACCTGGCAGCCCTATCAGTTGCGGCTCTCTCAGAGCTGTTCTCTCAAGAGCAGTTCTCTCAGAGCTCTCTCAGCTCCGCCTACCTCACACAGACCCATTTCCCACAAGGCACTGCCCCGGCGTCATTCCTCTGTTTGCCCCAATTGCCTGCTTGAATTTCCCACTATTTGCCGCGGGGCGCATTTTGACCCGGGGCTTCGTGCAATTTCCTCCAATTTCCTCCATGGCTTCAGTGATCCTCAAAAAACAGGATCACTGAAGCCGTGAGGGAAATCGCACAAAGCCCCGGGTCAAAATGCGCCCCGCGGCAAATAGTGGGAAATTCAAGCAGGCAATCGGGGCAAACGGAGGAACGACGCCAGGGCAGCGCTTGTGGGAAATCGATCACAGTGTCTGCTGTGGGGAGAGGAAGGGAAGGAGATTGTAAGCTGCTTTGAGAGACTCCTTAGGGTAGAGGAAAATCAGGTATAAAAACCAACTCTTTTTCTTCCTCCACATGAAGCCTGCTTGGGTGACCTTGGGCCAGCCACAGTTCTCTCAGAACTCTCTCAGTCCCCACCTACCTCACAAGGTGTCTGTTGTGGGGAGAGGAAGGAAAGGTGATTGTAAGCCGCTTTGAGAGACTCCATAGGGGACAGAAAAGCGAGATTTTAAAAAATGTCACTTCTTCATCATATCCCTGCTGAGATCCCAAGTTTGCCAACTGTAGGTTGGAAAATTTCAGGAAATTTGGAAATGGATCCTGGGGAGGGCAAGGTTTGGAGAGGGGAAGACCTCAGCAAGATACAATGCCATAGACTCCACCATCCAAAGTAGCTATTTTCTCCAAGGGAGCTGACCCATGGAGATCTAGGGTTGCTGCGCAGAGGCAGGCAAAGGCAAACCACTTCAGTCTGTCTTAGGGGTGGCTAAGAGCCATATAGAATAAACGTCTGATGTTTGAGAGCCGCAAGACATGAACAAATATTACACACATGTTTTTACTGAACAATGTGCAAGTTTGCTTTTTATTAACATTAAATGAGACTACCGAAAATAAAAACAAAAAGGGTAAAACAGATACTGATAATGATATTTATTTATCCAACGATATGTATTTGTTTGCAAATGATATTTATTTGTCTAAGAGAAAGAGAGAGGTGGAAAGAGAGAGAGAAACAAAGAAAGCAAATAGATTGGGGAAGGAAAAAAGAGAAAAAGAGAAAAAGGTGGAAAGAAAGCAAATAGATGGGGGAGGGAGGAAGGAAGGAAGGAAAGAAAGAGAGAGAGAGAGAGAGAGAAACAAAGAAAGCAGATAGATGGGGAGCCTCCTCGGAGCCACACAATATGTGTGAAAGAGCCATATGCAGCTCCCGAGCCACAGTTTGGCCACCCCTGGTCTCTCTTGCCTTCCAAGCTATGGCATCCCTGTAAATCGGTTGTGGCTTGACAGCACTTTCCATAGCCGCCATGACAAACTAGCACAGCTACCCACCTGAAACCAACTTTGTTAAGGACTAGCACTGTGCAAGGAAACTATCCACCTCATGCATATCAGGTAAAGTGCTCTGCACGTGCTCAGAGGTGATCCTGTCTAGATTATTTCTTTGCAGTGCCCCTTCAGCCAGCTGTAGGTCCCACAGATCAATGTTTTTCCACGTTGTGTTTCCTTCCACGCAAAAAGCCCGAGGCTGAAGGTGCCTTTTGTCAGGATCACATTCTTTGCGAGCTTTGAACAAACAAGCATGGAGTGCCAACGCAGCATCAGCCCCAATGCACCACCCTCAAATTCTCTCTCTCTCCTCTCTCTCTCACACATCAAGATCCAAACCACCACATCCCACCCTCTTTGCACGCACTCTGCCAAGAAAAACTTGTTTCGACCTCCTCGTCCTGGCAGAGAAGGTGTTACTCACATTCCAGGTGCTTGCAGCAGCCAAACATCCCTTGATCTGGCCATACCTTCGCCTAACAAGCGAGTCCAACCCAATAATTTTGATTCATGGCAATATGTTCTAGGCAGGGCTGCCAACTTTTTAAACAGCTCTTGCTCCTGTGCCTGTACTAGCACATAAAACCCAATACTTGTGAAAAGCTCCCTCAGCGGGATTGCATGCCATCAAACTTGGTGTTACAGACATAAGTGTGGATCAGGCCAGCTCTTTCCCTGACTCTTAGACTGAGCCCTGACTAAGGCGGTTTCCATGTCTTGTGGCTTATTTATTTATTTAGGCATTTATACCATGCTTTTCTCCCCTAACAACAACCCTGTGAGACAGCTTAGGCTGAGAAACAGCGTGACTGGCCCAAGGTCACCCAATTAGCTTCCACAGAGTGGGGATTTGAACCTGGGTCTCCAAGATCCTAGTTTGGCACAGCACTGTAGTAGTAGTAGTCTGTACAGTAGTCTGTAGTAGTAGGGACAGTGAATTTCACCTTGCATGCCTTTAGGAACCAAGCCACCTTATTCAAAGCATAAAGTCTCCTGCGATTATTTTTCAGTGAGTTCCCTGCTCCTTGCCTGCTCAAGACGCATGGTGGATGAAATAGATCCTATGAACTAGTTGTGTGCAAACACTCATTGGCTGAGCCCATGTCCTCTTTGCTAGTTGTGAGTGGGGAGCCAATCATTTGGTGAGCTATTTGGATACATCCAAACAAGTTGAAAGTGTTTGTATAAGTACACTGTAATTAGATGGCTTTCTCATAGCGATGCCCCCTCTGCCACTCATTTGTAGCTACTGTTTTTAGTTTTAAAATACATACTGTAAAAAAAAATTAAGTTTGAGGTTTTTGAGTTGGGGCTTACTACTTGGATGTGCCTTTGGTGTCCGCCCACATACTTAGATAATCAGTTCTCACAGTCACATTTTGAATAGATGCCACTAACTAAACAGGTGCAAAAAGTAGGCAATGTAATATATCCAGTGTTGGTCATTCAAATGATGCCCTGCTACTGCACAGACACATTGGGGAGATGAACTACAAGCAATTCCTTTTTGTTTAAATGAGCTGATTTGGTTGCATACTGGGGAAAGTAGCTACATGTTGCAACAACCAACCGCCTACAGTGCATGCACAACGCTGCTTGTTATGGTACTGTGCTTGCAACAAACTTCACCAGAGAACAAGATGAGTAACTGGGGGAGCTCAAATGAGGTACATTTGCCTGGCGAGCTTATGAAATTCTCCGCATGCCTGCTGTGAACATGCCTTATACTGATTCAGGCCATTTGTCTGTCTCTATTGTCATTCTCCAAAGTCTAGGTCAGAGAAAAGTTTTTATAAAAACTGCTGTCTGAGAGCTCTTTCACTTGCAAATGCTTGAACCATGGGACTTTCTGTCTGCTACTGAGCCATAAACCTGGAATTCAGCATCTGAGGCTGGTTTACACTGAGACAGACCCCAATTTCATCTAGCGCTGCTTGGTCTCCTCTGATTGGTAGATCCAGGGTCTCACGCAGAGAAAGATCGCCCAGGTCTTAATACCTGCAACTTGAGATCCTTTAACTGAAGATGTGGCTAGGGGCTGAACTCCAGAGTGTGCAAAGCAGAGGTGACACCATTTGAACCTCACCCTTGATCGTGTTCTTAGAAGAACGTTATTTCAAGAACACTTTCTCATCCCCATCATGGCCCAACCTGTCCCCGGCATCTCAAGAGCTCAGCCTCTGAACCCATTTTTAAGGTTACAACTAGGCGACAGTGACTGAAGAACATGTTTGCCTCTGAGCATGTACAGAGTTCCGTGACCTCACCCCTCAGCAACAACATCCACTCTCCACACATGTGCATTCAGGAATGTGGGCAGATGCTTCCAGATGTGGTTGAGACTTGACACCTCTCATTCCTGAAATTAAGCCAAAGCCACCCGCAGACTTCCATGTTCTGAAAGCAAGCTCCGTTGTGCTCGAAGCTCGCCAAATTCCCAGCCTGGATGCCTTTCTGAAGTGCCGTAAAGTCTTTGCACCTGGGATAGCTTTGGAAGGTTGGATTTAAACTGGCAAACAGATTCCCACCCCCCCCACCCCCAGCCAAAGAGTTATCATTTTTCATGAATCTGATGGCTACCCATCCCGAGCCTTCACGAAGGGCTGGGCCATCAAGTCGAGTGAATTAAATTAAAGCTAACAGTCTGTAACGGAGCAGACCGTCGTGCCAGTGATGAAAACAAGGATCTGTGCATCTTCTGATTAAACACCAGCAGGAACAGAATGTTCTTGTGTTTTCTGAGCTTTCCAGAATGCACCAATTGGACACGTTTGGGACCGGTTCAAAAGAGATTTCTGGTGTGAAATCATCCTAGTTCACTCTGGAAGGAGGAGCAGTGGATGAAAACAGAGAGCCTGTTGGGGAGAGTCGGAGTTCTCTCCTAACCGTAACAGGAGCTGATCTCTGCAGGTGAAAGGCCTTGCAGGTGGTGGGGGTGCTGCTGTGAAAATCGGCCACGGGTTCTAATCCCACCCTTTCTCCAAGGAGCTCCCAGCAGGGGACAACGTTCCCCTCCATTTCTGCCCTCTCAGCAGCCCAGTGAAGTACACGTGAACCCATGAAGCTGCCTTATATTGAACCAGACAATCAGTCCGTCAGAGCCAGGATTGTCTTCTCAGACTGGCAGTGGCTCTCCAGGGTTTCAGGCTGAAGTCTTTCAGATCACCTACTCTCTGATCCTTTTTAAGTGGGGAAGCTGGGGGTTGAACCTGGGACCTGCTATGACCTGATCCTTACTGGAGATGCTGGGGGTTGAATCTGGGACCCGCTGCATGCTGAATAGATGCTCTGCCACTGAGCCATGCCCCCTCCATTGGCTGAGGTAGGCTTTGCTGACACAAAGTGATCGACCCAAGCTCAGCTAGTGATGGCCCAACTAGATGTTATGTCTTCCTGTGCGGGAGCACATCCAGCCTGCCTTAAAAGCACTGCACTGGCTGCCTATAGCATACCAGATTCAGTTCAAGGTTCTGGTTCTTACCTTTAAAGCTCTATATGGTCAGGGACCTATCTACCTAAGGGACCGGCTTTCCCTATACATTCCCCAGAGAGCGCTAAGATCAGGTTCCCAAAACTGTCTGGTCCTCCCAGGCCCTAAAGAAGTCAGGCTAGCCATGACGAGGGCCAGGGCCTTTTCTGTGGCAGCTCCTTACTGGTGGAATGAGCTCCCAGAAGACATTAGGGCCCTGTGGGAGCTTTTACAGTTCTACAGGGCCTGTAAAATGGAGGTCTTCCACCAGGTTTTCGTTTAGGGTGTCGCCTTTCAATATCATGGTCCCGGCCCCAACATCAGTACCAACCAAACAGCCTGGCAAGAACCCGGATTTATGAATCCGGACTTATGAACCCAGATCCACCATTGGGATGTTGAGTGAATGCCGCCATCTTTTGTTAATACTTATGCTTATTAACACTTATGATTTTATATGTGGTGGTTTTAACTTAAATTCTATGTTTTAACGTATCCCGTTGGTCTGATATATACATATATTCTGTAAGCTGCCCTGAGCCTGCCATGGCGGGGAGGGCAGGATATAAATTAAACAAATAAAATAAATAATAATAAAATGTTACAGCATCCGTGGGTCTTGTCCATGAACGCCGGCTCCATTTTAAAGCTGAGCCAGGCTGTTTAAAAACAGCAGCGCAATTTAAAAAGGATGGAGGGGACAAGATCTTTTGGTCCTGCCACACTGGTAGCCCGACTGGGATCGGACCCTCGTAGCGTTTTTAAATGGCCGGATTCAGTTCTAAAATGGTGTCAGCAACTGCAGATGTGGCTTGTTTGGCCCTGAGTTTTGTGGCTGGTTGGGGATTTGTCCCATTCGGACATTTAAACTGCTGCACCACACCACGTCTCGTAGATGTTAGCCCGTTTATTTATTTTATGTATTGATTTACTTTATTCTTTATCGTTTCTCCCCGGTGGGAACCCAAGGCAGTTAATGTCATTCTCCTCTCCTCTGTTTCATCCTCACCACAACCCTGTGAGGTAGGGTGGTCTGAGAGTGACAGCATGCACCAATCCCAGGGATCAGGGAGGCAAATGTGAGGGGAGCCATCACCTCCGTGGCCCTGCCTGGGAGTCTCCAGAGACTGCACGTTTTGACGTGATCTAGCAATGCAATGTTTGTTCAGCCGGCTGCCTTCCCCACCCCACGTGGACTGCCAACAAGTCATGTAGGTACCTACACCCCCATTGGTTTTGACCAGCAATGCGATTGATATGGTCGGGGGGGGGGAGGCGGGGTTTGAGCTTCTGATCCCTTGTCTTGTGCCACAACTCCCCCTCTTCTGTCTCTCGAATGCATTTTTATTCAACCCTTCATCCAAGGGTGGCATGCACCGTCCCTCCCCGTTTTAATGTGCACAACAACCCTGCGAGGTAGGTGTGGCTGAGAGAGAGAGTGCCACCCCTGGAGCTTCGGGACCTAGTGCTCTTTAAACCCAGACCTCCAGGACCTGACACTGTCACCATTAAACCACACTGGCCCTCTTCTGTCAGGAGATGGCTCTGCCGGGCGGGATGGAGTTTGCCCTCTGTTGCAGGCCATGATTCTGGCCCTCTGCACCTTACCCTGCCAGGGGCAATTCCACCTGCCTTTCGGTCCTCCAGACCCCTTTGCCATCTTTTTGCACTAACACCTTTCCCCCCTCCTGAAATGGTCCTCTGCCTGCCCTGCACATCTCTGTTTATGAGCTGTCTGTCGGCTCCATCCCCAGACAAGCTGTCCCCTCCGGGACCTGCTGGCCTGGTACAGATGCCACACAAGGTGCTGGTTTATTACAGCTCGTGTTCCTTCATCTTCCTCCAAGCTCCGAACACCACACCTTCCAAAGGGCCTGCAGGCCCAGCTGCCGACCGGATGGTTTCGTCTAGCTCTGTCTGGCCCTGACCCAGATGGGGACATGGAGCAAAGCTGGATTCTTGATTCTCCCTGGGGGAGAGGGAATGGCTCAGGGACTGCCATTGTTTGTGCAGCAAAGGCGTGAACCCACGTCCCTGTGTTTGTATAGACACAATGCGGCTGGAAGGGATTTTCCAAGCATTTTCCTGGTTAGGACCTGGGGCGGTGAGGGGAAGCAGCAGTGCTCTGTCTAGTGCAGTTCCATACAGGACGTCTTGCACAGTTATCAGTGCCAGTTCCAGGTTTTGGGGGGGCCCCACCAGTAGCTCCCCCTCATGCTTCCCTTTACACCCACCCATGTGTATATCCCCAACTATACTCACAAGCTCTCCCACCACCTGTGCTTGATTCCCCACTCCTCCCCATGCAGCTGCTGGTGTGACCTTGGGTCAGTCATGAGTTCTCTCAGAGCTGTTCTCTCAAGAGCAGTCCTCAAAAGAGCTCTCTCAGCCCCACCTACCTCACAGGGTGTCTGTTGTGGAAAGGGGAAGGGAAAGGAGATTGTAAGCCGCTCTGAGACTCCTTCGGGTAGTGAAGGGTGGGATATAAATCCAATATCTCCTCCTCCTCCTCCTTTCCCTCTTCTTCTTCTTCTTCTTCTCCTCCTTCTCCTCTCCTCCTCCACCTGCATCTAGAGATGCCAGTCTCCAGGTGGGGTCTGGGGATCCCCTGGAATTACGGCTCATTCCCAGACTACAGAGATCAGTTCCCTTGGGGGAAATGGATGCTTTGGAGGGCAGACTCTATGGCATTATGCCCCACCAAGATTCCTGTCCTCCCCAGGCTCCACCTCCAAATCTCCAGGAGTTTCCCAACCTGGAGCTGGCAACCCTATCCCCCACCCCTCTCTGGCGGCCAGGGGGGACCCAGCAACTTTACCTGCATCACATTTATACCTTTCCCCCAGCAGCCCTGGCTCGTGCATGCAGCTGGTTATGCTGTTGCTAAGGCCACCAGGAGTGCAGCCATTCTGAACCACCTGCAGGTACTTCCCCATAAGTGCTGGGAAGCTAGACACATGGATGGTGGATCGGGTTCCCAGCTCCCACTTTGGAAACACCTGGAGATTTGAGGGGTGGAGCCTAAGAAGGGCAGGGCTCGTGGAGGGGTGGGACCTTAGTGGGGCATAATGGCGCAGAGTCCACCTTCCAAAGCAGCCATTTTCTCCAGGGGAGCTGATCTCTGTTGTGTGGAGATCAGCTGTAATCCCAGCGCCCACTGGAGCACTTGCATGTGAATGGGCAGGGAAGGGTACATTGACAGGTGGCAGGAGAGGTACCTGAGGATGTAGGGCTGCCAGGTCACCACTGGCCACCAGTAGGAGATAGGGGGTAGGGTTGCCAGATCCAGGTGGGGAAGCTCCTGGAGATTTGGGGATGGAGCCGGGGGGGGGGACAGGGGCCTCAGTGGGGGGACAACACCATAGAGTCCACCCTTCAAAGCATCTATTTTTTTCATGGGAACCAAGCTCTGTAGTCTGGAGATGAGCTGTAATTCCATGGGATCCCCAGGTCCAACCAGGAGGCTGGCATCCCAAGGGGGGGCAACAACAGTGGCCCCCACTGGAAACCCTGGGCCTTGGCACCAACCCCACCTCAGAGTATAACTGGCAGTTTTGCACTTTCATTCTCAGGATCTGATAGGTTTGCCCCTGTAGCATTTGAAGGAATTATTTGCAGCGATGGCAATTTCCTTAATGATTGTAAGGAATGACGGAGGATTGGTCTGTCAATGGCCGTCTCCTGTGATAGCTGAACAGAACCTTCGCCAGGCCCATAGCCACAGGGGCATTTGGGGCAATGCCCCCCCACAGATGAGTGCTGCCCCCTCACACACAACCCCCCCAAAAACATCTTTTTTAAAAAATAAAATCATTTTTTTAAATACAAATGTAATGTATGTGTGGGTGTTCCAAAATGACCCCAGGCACAGTCAAGGAAGCTTCAGTCTCATTTTTTTCTTTTTTCTAGGCCAAAAAATAAATAGTTTTTTAAAAATGCAATAAAATTAAATAAAATTGCAAAATGCAAAACACAGAGAGTCAGAGATCCACCCCCCCCCCCCCCCGGCTTACACAGAAAAGCAGCCCGGAATCGAGTCTCTCCAATTGAAAAGACTAGAGGAAGACTAGAGGTCCCAGGGGAACCGGAGATTTCCCCACGCCCACCAACCAAAATTTTCTGGCTACACCCCTGACCTTCACATCCCCAGGCAGTGAAGCTTTGACTACCATAAACTGGAGACGAAGAGGGAGGGCAATACTTGGACAGATTATCAGCCACAGACATGTGAGCCGGTTGTCTTGCTGACATCACTGTCTGGCCCAGTTTCCTAATGTTATAACTGGGAGCCCACCAAAACCCAATTTTGGGATAGTCACTTTCTCCGTCACGTGCCTGGGCTCCGCTGAACACCTTTCACTCAGCCAATAGACAGGCAGTGACATCATCCCTAAGGAGGCACTGAGATTTCCTGATGCTGCCCCAGCTACAGCCGACAGGCACAGGGGAATCCCAGGAGCATCTCTGTTGCTCAGACTGCAGGTCCTTTCCCTGAGCCCTGGCTGACCGGAGCTAAAGAAACGCTAAGAGACAGCATGACCCGGGCTATTCCGCAGTTGCAAAGGAGATGCCTGCTCACTGTCCTGGGAGCCAGTCAAATGGTTGCATCCATGTCTTCTACAAAGGAGAAAGGACTGTTGTTTATTGCATATATTATCTTGTCTGTTTGCGTAAATCACCTTGTTTTTACTGCATTGCTTTCTAAATTTTGTAATCCAGGTTTTGCATGGTTGGCGGAATTTCATGTCTAATACTCTTTTTGATAGGCCTTGCTTTCTAATTTTGTAAGCCAGTGGAGTTGCTGTATTACCCACTATGGCAGGTTAGGATTTCCATAACAGATGAGTACGTGGGCTCATCGGTAATTGTGAAAGCTGCAAGAAAAAGTTCCAAGGTGAATGGTCACAGCATGGAATGTGTGCTTTGAATTGTTATGAATATACAGACGGTCTCTTCTTCAACAAAGCTTGTGCGAAATGGGACTGTCATTTAGCTAGTTGCCCATAAGAGCAGAGGAGGTGGGGACCAAATTTCCCTTTAATGGGAGACCACTGGATTACTTTGTAAATCAGTCTTTGTAAAGACTGACATTGTTGGTAATTGGCATATGGTATTGATTTGTGGTTGTAAATTTCGATACAATGTTATATTTGATCAGGTTGAATTTATATAAAAATAATCAGGTATTTTCTTTGCACAGTTATGTCTTGTTTGGGTTCCACTCAAATGAGTGGCAGGAGGAAAGGGGGAGGGGAGACATCATCAATGCATCGACATCCCTTTCAGCTAAGGACCAGAAGTGATGTCACCAATGCTCTAAGATTGGACCGATCTCTATGGTGAAATCCTAGATCGCAGGTAATTCCGTTTCCAAATTTTAGCAGAAAGTGACATTGATATGTCCACAATGTCTTTGTTCTCCATGCCCCCCCCTCCAAGTCTCCCAGGGGTTCCAGGCATGCAGATGGCAACCCCAACCAATTTCACTTTATTGATTATTGTATGTCTTGGGCTGTGGTCACACAACAAGTTTATCCTGATTTGCTCCCACTATAGTTTGATCAAGATTTTTTTTTTCGGGTTGGGATGACCACACATCCCCCTCCCCGAACTGCATACATTGCGTGACAAGGCTCTGTGCACCATCTAGATAGCCGTGTCACCGCTTGGGCATGTGCATATATGTACACGGCCGAATAACCCCCCCTTCCTGGACTTGCCATACTCCCTTGTTTTTACAGGTCCCTCCCACACATACACAGTGAACAAAATGAACCGGCAACGTACTAGCAAGTCTTGGGGTCTATATGTGCACTTGAACGTTTAAACATTGAATTTATTCAGTGCAGGATTGCTCATGCGCACAAAGGCGGAAACTGGGGGGGGGGACGTCATTGCGCGAAGAGTGGTAAGATGACCTAATCGCAATCACTGTGAGAGATGGCTGTCCAGATTGTTGAAATCACAGGTTCAATGGGCAAATACCTGGAAAGCACTTGATTTTCCTGGTGTCAGAAAACTCGCTAGGGAACTGGGAGGACTGTGCGAGTGAGCCCACTTCGGTATGGGAGGCAGATGTGGTTGTCTGATCAGCAATTTTAAATGTGAGAGGGAACAGTGATGAAACCTGAACAAAATGACAGTGTGACCGCAGCCTTATACTATTTTTATTTTCAGCCCTGAGTTTCCGCAAGAAAGGTGGACTATAAATAAAGTGCAAAGGAAATAACAGAAGAAGTGGAAAGAAAGAAATATCCTGTTTTAATCCTGAAAAAAAGCAACACCTACACCGAAGGTATAAAATGTGTGAGGATACAGCAATAGGACATGCATACGAGAATCTCTTGGGTTCCTCTCCACAGTTGTCTGTTTAATTTCTACCTTAACTCCATACATGCAGTAGTGGAACCATCTGGGTAACTCATAATGGTCGTTGGGTAGTGTTGCCAGCACTGCCTTGGAAAAAGCCAAGAGATTTTTGGGATGGAGCCTGGAGGGGGTAGCATTTGGAGAGGATGTGACGTCAACTCTGGATGACACTCTAAGAATTTTCCTTAATTTCTGTGGTAAAGACCATAGAGATATGAGGAAACTCCTAGAGCGTAACTCTAGAGGTGATTTTCTGCCCATTTTTGCTCCCAATCCTCAGTTTCCTATTGGAGTATTGAGGCCGAGGACCAGGGTTTATCCTTTGCGGGGGAGCTAACAGTGAGCCTATGACTGGAAGATGTGTCAGTCACTACTGCAAAATGCAGCCCTATATATCCCATGACGTCTTTGGATAACTAAGGGTTATTTTAGGAGCAGTCTTTTGGACAAGTGTAGATTTGATATTTCAAGAATTTTATAACATTTTGGCATACTGTGCTTTTTAATAAGATTGCTTCCTGCCTCGAACCTCTGTTGGTTATAAGTCTAATAAATACATGCATTAAAAAGAATCATAAAATGCTAATCCCCCAGCCATGAAACGCTTATCCAATATGAAAGGTCATCCGTTGCCTCCAGGAAACATTGGGGCTCAGTTGGCTCTCTGGAGGGAAGGACTTCCAAAGCTGGAGAGCTGCTGTCAGAAACACCTCTTGGTTTGCCTGTTCAGACTTAAAACCATTTTAAAAAGCACAGAGTGTCGCTCAGGCTTAGCCACAAGCAGGGCTTTTTTGGTAGAAAAAGCCCAGCAGGAACTCATTAGCATAACAGGCCACACCCAACAGCAGAAACTCATTAGCATATTAGGCCACACCCCTGACAGCACAGCTGCCTCCCAGGATTGGCAGCTGTGGGGCGCCTGGGGAACCCAAGGAGGGGAGGCAGTTTAAACTGCTTTCCCTCCTTGGATCGGCTTGGCCTCCCCAGGCGCCCTGTGGCTTGCGAGGTGCCTGAGGAACCTGAGGGGGTGGGAGGCTGTAGGCGTGGCCAACTTGGAAGTCAGCCGGAACTCCGTTCCTGTGCGTTCCTGCCCAAAAATAGCCCTGGCCACAAGGATTGCAGTGGCACAGTGGGAAGGAGGCGTTTCCTGGGAGCTAGCATGAGCCCCGACTACAGGCACGATCCCAGTTATGTGGGTACTATCCCTCTGAGAAGCAGTGGTTGCAATCTAAGCCCAAGATCCTTTGCACCAAAGAAGCCTGAGTTCAAGTCTCGGATCGGGCGTGGCCGCTCACAGCCTGACAACTGAGACACTTCAAACCTGTATAAGAAGACTGATGCTGAATCAGACACAGGACTTATCTAGATCACCCTCCTGAATCCTGACAGTGGCCAGCTAGATGTCTTTAAGAGGGATTGAAATCCCTGGGTGGTTATATCTCTCCAGCATCAGTACTCAGTGATATACTACCTCTGAAGATGGGGGTTCTATGTAGCTGTCAAATCTATGAAGCTACCATAAAAAAGTAAAGGTAAAGGTTTCCCTTGCTTGAAAGCCAGTTGAATCTGACTCTAGGGGGCGGTGCTCATCTCTGCTTCCAAGCTGAAGAGCCAGCACTGTCCTAAGACGTTTCCATGGTCATGTGGCCGGCATGACTAGATGCCAAGGCGCACGGAACGCTGTTACCTTCCCACCAAAGCGGTACCTATTTATCTACCTGCAATCCCTTGCTTTTGAACTGCTAGACTGGCAGGAGCTGGGGCTGGAGACGGGAGCTCCACCTGGAGGCTGGCATTCCTACCTGTACTGAAATGAAGCCTAAAGATGCATAACTGGAATGAGCATAGCTCTTTTCTCCTGTTTTGCTTTCCTTCTGTTGTCGAACGTGTGCCAAATGTTACAGTATTAGATCCTCAGGGCAGGGGCCTTTAGCCTCATACTCTCGACCACAGTAGTGTACTCGTTGTTTGAACCCTGGAAAGCATGCTTTTTAATATTTTCTGTTGGTTTTTATTCATTTTTATTATCCAGTAAGTCTTCATATTTGAAGAATGCGTCCTTTTGGAATAAATTTGGGTTTGTAAATGCTTCAAGAGGTGAGACCCATTTTGGTATTTTAGTATAGAAAAGTCTTTTCACTTCTTCCCAAACCTTCAATAAGGATTTCCTAAAATAATGTTGTTTAAAATATTTATGAGAATCGACTTTTCCATACCATATAAACACATGCCATCCCAGTAATAAATCATGACCCTCTAACATTAATATTCTAGGGTTTTCTAGTGTAATCTATTCTCTTAACCACGCCAATACAGTTGCTCTATAATATAGAAGCCAATCTTTCTTTTGCATCTTGTAGAGCTTTCAGTTTTATTCTTGGTCTCTTATTTTGCCATATAAACTGTTTCATCAGTTTATCAAGTTCCATAAAATATTTTTGGTTTTGAATAATTGGGATTGTTTGAAATAAAAAGATCAGTCTTGGTAAAATATTCATTTTTATTGTAGCTATCCTTCTCATCAGGGATATTTGTAAGTTTTTTCATCTTTCCAGATCTTTCTTGATTTCCAGTATAAGTTCCATATAATTGTCTTCCATCAAGGAACTGCATCTGTTTGTTATATTTATTCCCAAATATTTAACCTTTTTTTTTTACTTCCAAACCTGATACTTGTTGTATCGAATTTGATCTTTAGTCATATTTTTCGTTAACATTTTTTTAATTGAAATTAATTTTCAGGCCGGCCACCTGGCCGTAGTCCTGTAAAGTTTTTAAAAGTTTCGTAATAGAGTCCAATGGATTTTCTAAAATAAAGACCAATTTGTCTGCAAAAGCTTGCAATTTATATTCTCCTTTTACTTTGAGTCCTTTAATATGTGTCTGCTCTAACCATATAATTCAGTATTTCTAGTACTAATATAAATAGAAGTGGTGATAGTGGACATCCGTGTCTAGTTCATTTTCGTATTTCAATGTTTTGTGTTAAGTCTCCATTTACAAGGACCCTCGCTTGATGCTTAGTATAGATTGTTCTAACCATTGTAAAAAATTCTTTACCACATTGTGAAGTTAATAGTTGTTCCAGAAGAAGGAGGAAGAGGAGCAGGAGGAGGAGCAGTTCTATCCCATGTGTCATAAGGCAGACGATCAAGTAACCCCATCACTTAAATATTGTCCGTATTTGCGCCAACATCTTGTCGCCAGACATGGTTTTTACGAATGAAAACAGAGACATTCCTTTGCTCTGACCATGATGGTCACATTAGGGGTGGTCACACTGCCTCCCCTGTTGTACTACTGAAAGCTCCTCTCCAGTCACTGTGCAGAGCATCAGTTTATCCCGCAACAGCCTGCCTTGCAATCCTTTAGAAGCCAAAATGTCATTTGTTCATTTATACCCTTTTTTAAAGACCACCCTAATGGTTTGGGCGTTTTCAGCCATTCCAAATGACCTACACCTGGG
The DNA here is from genome assembly GCA_029233225.1 of Lepidodactylus listeri. NCBI lineage: Eukaryota > Metazoa > Chordata > Lepidosauria > Squamata > Gekkonidae > Lepidodactylus > Lepidodactylus listeri. The sequence goes on along the minus strand of JARCFY010000019.1, from coordinate 30,139,918 downwards.
AAATCCATGGCATCTTAGCGTGTTTGTGTTCTTATGCGCATATGCACAAGAGACATCACAGAAGCCCCAGACTCCCCCTGGTGAATAAGGACAGCTGGAGCGTCTGCCTCCTCAACTGATCGATGGCAGTGGACCCGTTCTTCCCCAGCAGCTGTTGGTGTGCTGGCAGGTCAGCCCAGGCTTCTGCGAGAGAGACAGAGAAGTACAAATCTACGACTCCACAGCCCATCTGTATGCCCTGTCAAGATCCCACGGCATGATGTGCGACGAATGCTCACACTCTCCGACACATGCCAGAGGCATTTACACTCCCACTCCATGGGAGCCAGACACATCGAGCCGGCTGCCAGAAGCACGCCATAAATCCACACCACACATCTTCTAAATCCCTACACGTCCTTTCTGAAACCCCTTGACGTGTACGCATTGTGGTCACTCAGCACTCAAGCCCTGCCCAGAGAGACAGAAAGAGGAAAACACCTTTTGGTCTCTGCGTTTATCTTCCTGACACTTGGATATCCTGTTTGGCCTCTGAAAATTGTGCCTGTGTGCGATACAATAAGTTACGATAGGCTTTCGGAGCACTGGCGCACACCCTGCCAGCCCTCGTATATCTGCACAGAGGCCTGTTGACAGCGGGTCTGCAGGAGGAGTGAGTTCAGATTTCTCATCCTGCCTCTTTTGACCCCAGAATTCCCATTTCGGTTCCACTTCTCCCTGTGCAAATTGAACCTACGAGTTTTTATGTTGTGCCATTTTCCACTTCCTCGCGTCAAACCTGTCCTCTAAAAAAGCAAGCATTTTTCCACACTGTTTCAGCGTCAATAAATCAGTATTATACGTGATATTATATGGATTTGTGATGCACACATGTAAATATCATATAAATTCTGTATTAAAAAATCATATGCAATCTATATATCTAATAGCCAAGATGCCCCTTCTGTGCGGATAGCTAAATTCACACATTGGGGGCACATCAGGGGCAAAGAGATTTTTCTGCATATTTGGGGCATTCCCTAGGTATGCAGAAAAATCTGAAAAATTGAAAAAGCTATATGGGGGATACTTAAATCCGCCCAAAAGTAAAGGAGTGTTCCCTGCACATGTGCAGAGAATGCACTAGGAACTGCCTTGCCACTTGGGGTGGGTGGGAGAAGTCTTGGCGGCCAGCAGGCCCACCTGCTGGGCTCACCTGTGGCCACTTCCTCCTTTTCAGTGCACAGCTCCTCCTGCTTTTGCCGCCTCCCCCCCGCGAGTATCGCGGGTCCCACTTCTTGTATATATATATATTCAAAACCAAGAGGAGAAAACTCAACACTATCAAAATCTTTGATTGGGGGGGTGGAAATATTGTAAAAGGAAATAAAATTGGGGAATACTGGATCATCTGTAAGGGTTGAGTAAGAAGTATTTGCTCTATCACAGGGTTCCCCCAACCTTTTTGAACCTGTGGGCACCTTTGGGATTCTGACAGTGTGGTGACCATATCCGCAAAATGGCTGTCACAAAATGGCTCCCACAGGAGGTGGCGCCAGCCACCAAATAGCCACCGGAGTCTACCTTCAGTGACACAGTGAAGATCCTGTTGTGGTAGCAGCTGCTGTCAAAGCAACGTTTTCAAAAATCTGCACGACCAATCAGATCTCCAACAGCCAGTCAGAAGCCTTGCTAGGCAAAAGTCCCACCTGGGCCCACCCACTTTCTAAAAACAGTTGGAAGGAGCCAGGAAAGGTGTCAACGGGCACCAGGGCACACACAGTCACCTCACTGGAGACCACTGCTCTATCCCATGTACAATTCTGGCAGCGTCAAAAAAACCCCTACTAATTTCTTGTGGGATTGCTTCAAAAAGGGACTGTGCCACCACTCTTAATTTGGCTTCATTTGCCCTCACTGATGCTGTATGTAGCCAGATATGGTTGGCTACATAACGCTGTGGAGTCATCCCGTTCACTGTGTGCTCTCGGATTGGCTGGGCTTGCCCATGTGACTGATCAAGGAAGATGTAGCACTAATTAGAAGGGAAAAAGTGTTATGTGTTGTGCTATATGGATAGCCTGAATTACAGAATGAGCCTGAGCTTCAGTCACAAGCTCCATAGACTCTCATTATTCTAGGATCAACTGCCATTGTGCAATGGGCCAATTAGGGAAGACTGTGACTTTCGAAGGGAACAAACCCTATTGGTCCTAAGTGCTCAATTATGATTGGACCTTACTGCTCCAAGGGTGTGCTTTAGCCCAGGGGTGTCAAACTTCACAAGTGAAAATGAAAAAGAGAGGGCCTTAAGGGAAGTGTTACCTTGCCATGCTAGAAGCTCAGGGCATATAGTTTGGTGTAGTAGTTAAGAGCGCGGATGCTAATCTGGGAGTACTGGGTTTGATTCCCCACTTCTTTGCATGCAGCTGCTGGCATGACCTGGGGTCAGTCACAAGTTCTTTCAGAGCTGTTCTCTCAGGAGCAGTTCTCAAAAGAGCTCTCTCAGCCCCCACCTACCTCACAGAGTGTCTGTTGTGGGGAGGGGAAGGGAAAAGAAATTGTAAGCCACTCTGAGACTCCTTTGGGTAGTGAAGGGGGGGGGTATAAATCCAATCTCTTATCTTCTTTGTCTCTTCTTCTAAGGATCAATAGAGAGAAACTCATGCTGACTTCTAGCAGAGAAGCAAGGCTGCCAATTCTGTGCTGGGTCATTCCTGGAGATTTGGAGGCGCAGCCTGGGGAGGGTGGGGTTTGGGGAAGGAGGGGGAGCTCAGTATTATGGGGTTGCCAGCAATGCCCCCTCTAAGCTGTAGAGCCTTATGAGCAAAAATTCTACGTTGTGAGCTACTGGCATTAAAGCTGTGAGCAAGCGATTTGGCTACTGCATAAATGAGCTTGCTCTGGAGCCCTCCTTCCAGAGCTAAGACAAAAATGCTTGAGCCAGAGGCTAAAAAACTGTGAGCTAGCTCACACTAACTCAGCTTAGAGGGAACTCTGGTTGCCAGGTCCGCCTTGGACCCCAGTGAGGGATGGGGGAATACGGTTGCCAGATCCAGGTTGGGAAGCTCCTGGAGATTTGGAGATGGAGCCTGGGGAGGACAGGGACCTCAGAGATGAGCTGTAATTCTGGGGGATCCCTGGGTCGGACCTGGAGGCTGGCATCCCTAGTGGAGTATAATGCCATACAGCCACCCTCCAAAGCATCCTGTGTAGTCTGGCGATTAACTGTAATTCCAGACCCCAGCTGGGGGCTGACAACCCTAAGCAGAGGAGAAATCCCATCCTGCTCACCCTACCTCTCCCCTGCCTCTGTTTAACAACCCAGTGGCCTAGTTCATTGTTTTACAAACCCTGTCATGCATCTGATACCCCCACACACACTCCTAAACTTTAAAAAAAAAAACTCTAGGAAATTTTCTTTTTTCCAAACGGCCATGACCCTTTGCGCCTCTGCCACGAGAGAATGGCAGAGACCCAGGTTCAAATTGCGCTGATTGCAAGTCTGGGTTTGCTTTCAGCGAGGTGTGGAAATAATGCCCTTAACAGACAGGGGAAACCTTAGAACCCGGGCCTTGTCAGTTTCTCGGCATTCGACTGCACCGCAAGGCATCGGGCCTCTCTGATTGCGGCGGAAAGGGCGGTTCCTCCACGTGCGTCCCCCCAGAGTCCTAATTTGCCCACGTCTGCCTTTAGAGCAATCACGTTTGAGGCGACAGCCAAGAAACCCGGAGGAAACCAGGCTCTGGTTGGGACACATCATTTAGCCGCGACCACAAAACCAGTGCTGGGGGCGGGGGCGGAAAAGAAGCACAGGCCTCACAATGGAGCTGGGGAGGCAGGAGGCATGTCGAGCGGAGCGCGTTTGGCTGGCCCCTACGAGCTCTGAGCTTTGGGTGGGCGCCAAGAATGGGATCTGGAGGCAGCCCACAGTCTCGCCACTGGCCACAGAACGTGTGTTTGGGTCAAGGCAATTTTGTGTGCTTTGAGAGAGGGAAAAGTGCTGCGTTCCTTAAAATCAGGGGGAGGGGGAAAGGAGTCAGGCTGGATCCAATTGTTCCCTAAGCAGGTCTGACTTTGCCTCCAGGACTTAATCTCTTCAGGTCTCCATCAAGGAAGGAAGGAAGGATCTTGCTAGTCTCGCCATTGGTATGGGTCTAGGGCTATGACCCAAAGGAATGCTCAGACAAAAAATTGTATTGATGATTACCATGTATCCCGGGCAATTATAAGCTGCAAGTCACAACCAAAACTGGATCTTGAGCCAGCTCTCTTAAGACAAGAAGCAGTGCACTAAATAGTAATAGAAACATACACATATTCTTCTTTAGAGAGCCAGCTTGGTGTAGTGGTTAGGAGCACAGACTCTAATCTGGGAGAACTGGGTTTGATTTCCCACTCCTCCACGTGCAGCTGCTGGTGTGACCTTGTCATAAGTTCTTACAGAGCTGTCCTCTCAAGAGCAGTCCTCGAAAGAGCTCTCTCAGCCCCACCTACCTCACAGGGTGTCTGTTGTGGAGAGGGAAGGGAAAGGAGATTGTAAACCACTCTGAGACTCCTTCGGGTAGTGAAGGGTGGGATTTAAATCCAATCTCCTCCTCCTCCTCCTCTTCTTCTTCTTCAAAAATCTGTGTGCATTATCCTGCACCAGTCTTTTAAAACAGCAAGCAATGGACAATAAAATCAGGCTGTCTACAATGGCATCTTTAAAATGTTTGCAAACATCTCTGTCAATTGATCTATGGGGCTTCAACACAGGTGTGAAGAGCAGGTAAAAGGCAAGCTCCAGTGGGAGAAATATACATCTATAAACAAACACAGTGTCAACAATTGAACAAAACACCTAGGGAAATAAAAATGTTTGAATCTGGCACTGACGGCCAAGAAGACTTGGCATCCAGTGAGTGAATGGAGGTAGGAAGGGTATATTTCACAACTGGGGTGCCACTACAAAGAAGGCCTCACTTCATGCTGCTACCTATCTAGCCCCAGAAAGAGGGGGAAGATGGAGCTGCTGCTGACATTAGAAAGGGATGCCTTTCCCACCGCAAAACTTCCCTCCTCCTTTGCATAGAAACTGTATAATATAAATCCCCACTGAACCAGACTGGTGCCAGTATTGCCCTGCCCTAGGTTATTTCAGGATTTTTGTTGCTGGCGCCTTCCTAGTGTTGCCAGGTCTGGGTTGGAAAATACCCAGAGACTTTGGGGGTGGATCCAGGAGAGGGTGGGGTTTCTGGAGGGGAAGGGCCTCAGCATGGTACAATGCCTTAGAGTCCACCCGTCAAAGTAGCCATTTCCTCCAGGGGAACTGATCTGTGTCAGCTGGAGATCAGTTGTAAAAGCAGGAGATCTCCAGGCCCCACCTGGAGGCTGGCAAGCCTATGCCTTCCTTTGCTAACTCTGCCAGCCAAACATTCACAATGCCCAGCAGGTTCCCTTCTCTCAGGCACCACTTCACAGCAGGCCGACCCTTCCCTTCTCACTCCATCACCACCCCCATCTGTCCCTGAGGTTTGTGTGCTCTCTTCTTTAACGCCTGAGCAGTTAGAATGTTCATAAACATTCCGTTACGCCTCTGTCAACTGGACCAATGGCTAGTGGCTGGAGAAATGGGGGCAAGGCCTCAGATCCGTGTGCTGAAGCTGCGGCCCTTATGGGTAATGGCAAGAGAGGTTTCCAAGCCTGCAGCCTGAAATGACCTTGGGTTTCTTTTTCATTTTGGACTGGGGGTTTGGGTGGGGGGAGATAAATATGCAAGCTGGTCTTTCCCCCTGCAGAATCTTCCCCCTTCCTCCATCTCCATGCCTTGCTCCTTTCTCTGCAAGGATGGGGAGCTCCCTGATGGACTGTCAGCAAGCAAACCGAAATCTCTGTTTCTTCACTGGGGCACGCACTGGATGTGCGCATTAGAGACACCCAGGGAGAGAAACCTGGGTCTTCCTCAGAGAGGCACAGAAACGCAGTAGGGAGAGGCTGCAGATGGGTGGCTCACGGTTGCACAACTCAGCAGCTTTTGGGGGGCCTCGGCAGCCCCACCCCAGAGTCCCAGACGCAACCCAGCTGTCTGCATGACCCCATGCACCAGACAGGCGGCCCCTCCTCACAAAAGAGGCTCATTTGACTCGTGCCGGCGTTCCCACTCCCTACACCCGGGCTGCTGGGCTTGGGGCTGAACTCCTCCAGATGTGCCTGAGCTCCACAGGCCAGTGGTGCCTCCTGGGGTCCCATGGGACACTGGGCTGGCCTGATGAGAATCTGGAAGAAGGCAGGCGGCCAGCAGCCAGCTGCAGCCTAGCAACAGCAGCGAAACAGAGCGGCTACGTGGAACCTCCTTGCTCAGAGGTAGTCTACCTTGGAGTGTCAGATGCTGGAGCTAAACGGCAGGAAGAGGCTGTCCTTTTTGTGCCCAGCATATGAGCTCCCTGAGCAGAAACAGGGTGCTGCAGTAGAGAGAACCGCCTTGACCAAAGTTCCCTCTAAGCTGTGGAGTCTTGTGAGCAACGATTCTACTTTGTGAGCTACTGACATTAAAGTGGTGAGCGAGTGATTTGGCTACTGCACAAATTAGTTTGCTCTGGGGCCATCCGTCCTGAGCTAAGACAAAAATCTGTGAGCTGGAAGCTAAAAAACTGTGAGCCAGCTCACACTAAACTCAGCTTAGAGGGAACACTGGCCTTGACCCAGTCTGGGGTTGCTAAATACCCTCTGGCCACTGGCAGGGGTTGGGGAGGTAGGGTTGCCAGATCCAGGTAAGAAAACTCCTGGAGATTTGGGGTTGGAATCCAGGGAGGACAAGGTCTTCAGTGGTTTGCTATGCCATAGAGTCCACCTTCCAAAGTAGCCATTTTCTCTAGGGGAACTGATCTCTGTAATCTGTAATTCCGGAGGATCCCCAGGTAGGGTTGCTGGCTCTGGGTTGGGGAGTACATGGAGATTTTGGAATTTAGGGTGGGGAGGGACCTCACCAGGGTATAACTCCATAGAGTCCACCCTGCAAAGCAGCCATTTTCTCCAGGGGAACTGATCTTGATCGTCTGGAGATTAGGTATAATAGCAGGAGATCTCCAGGTGCCACCTGGAGGCTGGCAACCATATCCCCAGGCCCCACCTGGAGGCTGGCATCCCTAAATCTTGCAAAATCTGAAGCGACCCAAAATGGAGAGGGGAGCCACAGTTACAGGGAGGGGAAGAAAGGCGACTTTGCAAGGAGGGAGGCGCAGCGATGGAGAGGCCCATCGCATCGCTCTGCCCCCAAATCCTGAACCCTGCAGCCACTCCAGCCAGAGGCAAAGCAACCTCCCCTTTCCTCACAGTACCCTGCATAGATACTCATCTGTGAAGCATGCTCCCTCTAAGCTGTGGGGTCTTGTGAGCAAAAGTTCCATTTTGTGAGCTGCTGGCATTAAAATTGTGAGCGAGCGACTTGGCTACTGCATTAATTAATTTGCTCTGGAGAAATCCTTCCTGAGTTAAGACAAAAATGTGTGAGCCGGAGGCTAAAAAACTGTGAGCTAGCTCACACTAACTCAGCTTAGAGGGAACCCTCACAGGTTGGGACATCAATCCACTTGCTGGGACCCTGGCGCTTATTTTCCTGGCTGCAGAGCCAGTTGGTGAGCACTTGGCCTTTGCTCATGTCCTTCCGAATAAGTTTGATGCGATTTGAATCATTTCAATGCCTCAAATAATTATGGATTTTAAATTGGTGAGATGCTTGCACGTGGTCACTCTAACACCCATTTCCATTGTGAAGGTAGCCATGGTAGATCATGCTGTCTTCCCCTGCGCAGTGTTAACCTCTGGTGCTAGGTGCTTTTTGGCTCATTGAAAAACGTTAATGTTGCATGAATGGAAACTCCTAGCGCCAAAGAAGCACGTTGCGCAGCAGAAGGCTGCCTCCAGTGTGGATGAAAAGAGGTGCAAACAGAAGCCAGGCTTAGGAAGCCAAGCTCTTGTGTATGTCAAGATTTTGGAGTTTCTCACTGACTTATGATGCCCCCCTCCAAAAAAAGAACACCTGGACAGCATCTTTGTAGGTTTCTTCCTCTGTCTTCAAAATTCTGTGTTCCTGTTTTTGTTGGCATGAAATCTCACCATTATACAGAGTCCTTCCTGGCCACTGGCAGGGGATTGGAGGGGATAGGGTTGCCAGATCCAGGTTGGGACAGTGACCTCGGTGGGTTACAAAGCCATAGAGTCCACCCTCCAAAGCATCCATTTTCTCCAGGGGATCTGATCCCTGTAGTCTGGAGATGAGCTGTCATTCCGGGAGATCCCCAGGTCCCACCTTGAGGCTGGCATCCCTACCACTGGAAAGGCAGACATCAGGACAGAGGGGATGGAAATCCTTTAAAGTTCCTTAAAAGTTGATGAGAAAGTAAAGCCTGCCTGCCCTGTGCTGTCTGCCGTTCTGATCCCCCTCTTTTCTTTCGTTTCCTCCAGTCCTCGCCCCGGCTGTGATGCCTGTTGACAGGGGCCTGAGTCACTCCAGGCTGGTGGTGTCAGTCCTCATTTAGCAGGAGGCCTTAGCCAGCCGAGAGCTTGTGCGCTGGGGCAGCTGGCCAAAGCAAATACATTACTGAGCCTGCGGCCGCATGGCCAAAGAGGAAATGGACAGGCACCTGTCCTGCAGCTGTGTACGGAGGCTCTTCTGCCTTCCGGGGCAGTGGTTCTTTGGGGAATTGTTATGTATTGGGACTGAAACATTCCAGGACTGTTCTACCAGAGACTGGCTGAGCTTGGAGCCCAAGAACAATAGCCCACCAAGACTCTGGAAGTAACAAATCAAGAAATAATGTTGTGTAAATAGCCAATCGTTGGGAGTGGTGTGTGTTTGGGTGTGGCAACTGCATGCTATTTAAACAGGGTTGTGGCCCTGGAGTTTAGCCTTGTTCTTGCTGAAATCACTAATAAAGTAGAGGTGATCACTAGACTTGGGGTCTGCTCATCCATGGAACCCACTATTTAACAGGAATCCAGAAACCAAGAGAGCGGAGAAGATGACGGCCATCAGATCCAGGGCACCCGTCCGCCTTTCAGGTCCCAAAACCAGGGCAAACCGATGCGGGCATCAGGAAAATGCCACTGGCTGTTAAAAACTGCACACAGATTCTTCTTGACCTACCATCTTCCCAAGCTCCATTTCCCCTGGTCCATCAAGGAGGCCTGGCCCTCTCAGAATTAGATTAGGCCAGGGGTTCCTTGCTAGAAGAAGCTGAAGGCAGCAGGAAAAGAGGAGGACCCAACGTGAGATGGGGTGACTCTGTAAAAGAAGCCACAACCCTCAGTTTGCAAGAGCAGAGCCAGGCTATTCATGATAGAATGTTTTGGAGGACAATAATTCATCCAGTGGTCGTAAGTCGGAAGCAGTTTGACGGCACTAGACAGACACCCACAGGAGTCCCCAACCTTTCTGAGCTGGTGGGTGCCTTTGGAATTCTGATACGGCACAGTGGACACAGCCACAAACCGGCTGCCGCAGTTAACCATCAGTGGCACAGTAAAGATCCTTGTGCTGTGTGGTGGCACCTCCTCCCAGAGCAAAGTTGTTAAAAATCATCACCGCCAGTCAAATCTCCAATAGCCAATCAGAAGCTTAGCTGGGCAAAAGCCCCGCCTGCCCTGCCCACCTCCTAAAAATACTTGGTGGGCATCGGAAAGGTGTTGGCGGGTGCTATGGTGCCCACAGGCACTATGTTGGGGACCGGGTTTGACCATCCCTATTAGGGACACAGTAAACTTCACTGCAAATTGACGGATCTGTGACTTATGGGCAGGGCAGGCTTATTTTCTCTTCTTTTAAAAAAAAATATTTTTATTGTTTAAAAGTTAAGACGAGATACAATATAGAGTTCAACAAGTTATAGCATGAGATGTACAGTACATGGTGTATGGCAAAAAAGATTTTAACAACTGTAACATTTGTTCAATTTTTGTGTTGTTCTTCTCTTCCATCACCCCCCACCCCCCGGTCTTGATTTGGTTTAATGAAACAGTAACAAAGCAGATTGATCTAGTTGCTTCACATTGGTTATTATGTCGTTTTGTGTTTCTATAAATCCATCTGATCATTACACTCTTGTGTTTGGTTGTTGTTTCATATTGAGATGTCCATTCTGTGACTTTTGTCTGTTATGAAATAGTCCCATACTTTTCTATACCATTGTTCTGTCGTAGGTATGGTTTTGTCTTTCCAGTTTGTTGCAATGACATTTTTGGCAGCTGTAATTAGGACTGAGATTAGCTCTCTATCTCTGTTATTAATCTGTGATTTGGGCCATAGGTTTAGTAGGACTAATGCAGGGTCGTTTGGAATAATGTATCCTGTAAACTTTTTGATTTCTAGCTACTTTTTTTTTCCCAAAGCACACCTTGGTTCTGGTGTCCGGTTTCTGTAAGAGGGAAATGAAGAAGAATGTTTTTAACCCCCTTTGTCCAGCAAGGAGCAGTACCTTTTGTTTATTAAACTGTGGCTTCTCTTATTTTTATTTATTTCATTTATAGGCCATCGTTCTCGCTGAGACATAAGGTGGATTACAGAGTCATAAAAACAACAGAATACTGACTGGCATAATGTATACCACAACCAGTGCAGTAAAGACTGGATTATACAATCAAACAAACACTGAAATGGAAACAGTAATTTGCCCCATAAAACCGGATTTCATAATTAGAGAACAATGCTCCAATAAACCGGATTCCACAATTAGCGAGCCATGAAATAAAAATGGTAGCATGTCTCCCGTAAACAATGTGGTACGAGGAAGGAACGGAACACGACCCAAAATTTTTCACGAGCAGCGGAAATGAGAACCATATTACTTTTATAGGAAGTGCCCTTCCAGCTCTTAGGCTTTCTTTAGCAAAAAGGTCTCTTTTATGCACAAAGTGATTTGACTATAATCAGTTAATTGGTTACAGCTATAAGGCAGGTAGGATTGCCAGCTCTGGCATGGGAAACTCCTGGAGATCTGGAAGCAGTTGCTGGGGAATAGCAGTCTGTGGAGTAGAGAGAGCTCCGTGGGGATGCAATGCCACAACATCTGCCCTTGTAGCCCAGAGGTGCTGTCTTACTCGCGGGTAACCTCAAATAGAGAGGCACCCCATTTCCGACCTGAACCAGAGACTCACAAAGTCAGGCCAAAGAGCCACAGAGCTAGCCACAGCTCTGAAAAAGAGTTTCCATTTCAGGTTGCACAAGGCAGCCCTCAGAGCAATCTCTACCCTTCCCCCTCCACCCAGCAAAGGTATGCGTATGAAACAATAGAGAGTTCCACCAGGTAAAGTATCGACATTTCTATAGCTATTCAGTAGCCACCTGGCGAATAGCTCCTCTGTCTCCAAAACTTTGTCTAACCCTTTTGTGTGACTCCTATGTCCACGTGGAAATCCTCTGTCTCCACGCCTGACCTCCCTGCCCCTCCCGCAGGATACTGAGATGAACTAATCAAACATTCAAATTATTAACGATCCTGCCTGATGCTGATCAGGGACCCATTTCCTCTTTTTTGTCTAACCTTCCTCAGTTCAACCTTCCTCAGTTAGGACCATCGACAGTCATCAAATCCATTCAGCCAGCTCCAGTAGGGCCATTAACAAGCATTAATCCCACCGAGTTTGGGCCCCAGAGACCACCGCCAGAATTCCTATAAAAACAGAGAGCATCCCCCACCTCGGTGTGCACTCTGAGGGCACTTATATTTTTGAGTACACCCCCAAAGTCTCTTCTTTGGGCCTCCTCCATAGCGCAGAACGCTGGTTGTTAGCGCTAGCCTCTTCGTGGACCTCTGCACATCTGGACAGGTAGTATAACCCCTGCAACTGATCCCGCTATTCTCTATCGATCAACTGTTTTCTTAGCTCTGAATTGCGTGCTCTCTTTAATGCTTAGCGTAATTGTAATTAGGGAAATTCTTCGATAAAACTATTTTAATTTACTCTTCAAATCTGGAGTCTTCCTACTGTGCCAGATCTTGCTATATATAGGTGTGCGGCCCCTGGTACCCCTCTATCCCGTAGCTAATTTCCCCCAACTTTGAGGCAGGCCACTGGCGGTAACACCCATAAAATTGCCAGTTCCTCTAGCACAGGAGTGGGCAATTGTTTTGGCTCGGGGGCCACTTTGTGGGAACGGAGGTTAGCGGAGGGCTGCACCTTTTAAAATGATTGCATTCATTAGTTAACTTTGCATTTCAGAAAAGGTATAAATTGTATCATAAAAATCAATAAATATAAATAAAATAAAATAGTGGTAGTTTTATTCAATTTATTTATTGTGCTAATTTTGTATCATCTATAGCTGCAAGCACATTAATTTTAGACTCAGTTTAATGAGACAAATGTACCCTATCACACCACGTGGCCGACTGTCTTGGCGGGCCACAAAAAACTCTGTGGCGGGCTGCATGTGGCCCCCGGGCCACAATTTGCCCACCCCTGCTCTAGCGGAACTGATCTCTGAAATGTTGTAATTCCAGGAGGACTCCAAGTCCCACCTGGAGGCTGACAACCCAAAAGGCAGATAAGGAGAGACTTAAACTTTCCCCCCCATTTGGTTGATTGCTTTACAATAAAAAGCAGGAGTGTAGTCAAAGTGGAAATGGGGAATGTGCCACCATCCCCAGTATCGCTCCCATCTAAGAATGCTGTTTTGAATACAAAACAGGCTTTTAAAATTTGTGACACTTACAAAATGAGGAGATATTTTCAGAAGAGTAACATTTCTGGTTCCGAAACACAGACAGTGCCCCTCCCCAAAGCCGTGATGCTCCCAACACCATCTGGCTTACCCGCCCAGTGATGGTTCCCTTTGACTCAAGGGAGACCTTTCATGATTGCGATCATTCACGCTTGCCCTTAAATGATGCTGGAAAACATCCCTCCTAATGACTCCGTTATGATTAAGAACATGGCAGTGCAACAAAAATGGACATTTTAGGAAGTTGTTATTTCTTATAAGCAACTGAAAAGCTTTGGAATGTAAAAATAACTGTTCTGGAGACGCCAGGGATTGAACCCTAAATTCTTCTGCAAGCACAGTAGGGGTTCTGGCACCAGAATCCCCCCCCCCCATACACACCTGCTTCCCATCTGCTCCAGCTGAACTTTTGTAAATAAGCAATTAATCTCAAAAGCCACACTAAGACTCTGGGACTCTTTCTGCACAAGGAAACTGGATTTGTAAAAGGTTACTAAAACACACACAAAACTCTTGATCATGTGATAGCGATAATAGTTACGGAGGGTAGCCATGTTGGTCTGAAATAGAACAGTTAGATTCAAGCCCGGCAGCACCTTACAGACTGTGGTGGAACGGGCCTGCTCTGGCCTGCAGGCCGTATTCTGCCCTGCCCTCCAAAGTTTCCCCAACACCTGAAGAGGCTTTTCTTTCTCATGTAGCCCACTGCCACCACCTGGCTTTTGTAAGGAATTGCCCACCAGGAGGGTCAGCTTCCCTTCCAAGATCTGAGGCCTTGCCTCTGTGTCTCCTGCTGTGCAGCACCTGGTCACCACAGGGACAGTTTACTGCCTTGCGCGCCCCTGGAAGAATAGCCACTTGCCAACTGCCTGCCTTTCCCCTGGTGCTCCTTTTAAAATGGCATGTCCGAGACGGTGGAGGTCTATGTGGTACAGAGAACCACTACCAGCCTCCAAAGTTATGAAGTATTTATTAAAAATAAAACGTTCTCAAGCGTACTTTTAGCACAGCACCAGACTGAGTAAGGTATTCAAAAGATAAAACACAAATCCTCTGTCACCTTCTCTATACATGTCCGATCAGATGTTAGAAAATAGGACAGGCCCTTTAGCTTAGAAAGTTACAAATCTCTACAGAGTCACCATTACTTTGAAGCTTTCTGTAGCTCTCCAGGCCCAGCACACGGCTAATTGCCATCTCCTCCAAACCTCAGTTAAGAATTCTGTCCACCCTGAAAAAGGGCTCCTCCTTGCTGTAAGGAGTTCTATCAACTTTCTTTTCCCCACCCACTGATGAGGTCAGGCCAGGTCAGCGAAGTGCTTCCTGATGTTTCTAGACTTTTCCTTCTTGAAGCCTCTCTAGTATCTGATTCCACCAAGTTTCTGTTCCCTGCTTAGAGAAGGGGGAGAGCTTGATCCACCCATCATATCTCCTGCTAGATCTATTAGGATTTGTATGAAGGTGGGCTGAGGTACGTCTGGAAAGCAATTGAACTGAATTCCCCCCTTCCGACCTGCTCTCTGCCCAGAGAGGGGGAAAAAAACTTTTAAAACTCTGAGGGAAGGTTTTGCTCATTTCCAAACTCCGAAGGAAAAATGCATTTCTTCACAGAGACCAACACAATTCTTGGGGTATGAGCTTTCAAGAGTCAAAGCTCCAAGGAAGCATGACTCTTGAAAGCTCATATCCTGAAAATCTTGTTGGTCTCAAAGGTTCCATTGGACTCGAAACTAGCTGTTGATAAAGATGAGAAGCTAAAAAAGAATTCTTGTCAGAGAACACACTTGACACTATAATATATTATGCCAGTGTGGTGTAGTTGTTAGAGTGTCGGACAGGACTGGGGAGACCCAGGTTCAAATTCCTGCACCACCATGAAGCTCACACAGTGGCCTTGGGCCCGTCAGTCTCAGCTGAAGTGACTTACAGGGGTGTTGTGCAGGTAAGAGAATACACCCAAGTTCAAAGCTCTGGAACACTGAGCACTGCCCTCAGCACCTGGGAGGAAGCGTAGGATAAAAATACCATAGGTACAATCAAGTTTCCCATAATCCTTATTTTTGATAAAATTAGGATGGAGAAGAGGAGAGAAACCCCAACCAAACCCATGTTCTTTCTCCCCATTCCCCTCTTTCCTCCAGTCTCGTTTGTTCCTGAGGTCCTGAGATGAAATATTCAGTGAATAATGAGCCAGTATGCCAAGTTCTGGATGTTCCCTAATGACTTTGCACTTATCTTGGGTACTCAGCACTCTGCCTGCCCTCGCTGTGCTGAATTTCACAGACGCGCTTTCCCAGGAGAAAGCGAACCATGGAAAAAGGTGCAGCTGCACGTTCACTGGGTCGAAGGCCATCGGCTGAGCCGAGCTGCAGGCTGAGTGAGCCGATTCAGCTCTTCCTGGGTCAGTGACCGCACCGCAGTGCAATTCCAGCCAGGAACGCAGGGCTGGGCTGGTGGGAGCGGTGGGATCGTGGCGCGGGAAATCTGCTTGCTGTCAAAGAGGGCTTTTCCTCTTCCTTTCTCTCAATTGTTTCTCAGCTACTGGGGTCATTCATCAAGTATGTTGCACGTCAAGGGGGCGGAGGGAAAGTTGAAAAGCCGTGCCAGTTTGTAGCCTGGGGTGGGGGTGGGGGTTGGTTGGAATGTGACGTCATGCTCCTGTGATTGTTTCTCCGCCACGGTCATTTAATTGTCTGTTTCCTACTCTCCCTTCGCTGTATTTTATGTACCCAGTTGCATTGGCGTACACAGCACATACTGAAGCAGGCAAGCCACCTGGAAGAGGGGGTAGGGATGAAGCATACAGCATGCAAGCAGCAGACTGAGGAACCGGGCCAGAATCAGTGAATTATAGCACCAGGGGCAACCCTATTGGCCCATTGTGCCCCTTGTGGCTGCAGTACCACCATCCAGCCACTGGTGGTGCTGAAGGGCAGCAGAAAGCAGACAGAGTCGCCCTCTTTTAGATAGTTGTCATGCTGGTTCCATGTGGTGCAGTCTCCATTTGAACCCCCCCCCCCCCCCCGCACTTCATATATTAAACAAATCTTTGACAAAGAAGAGGGAATAGAGGGATAAGCTGTGTAACGGCCATAAGAGTGAAATGGGAGGAAATATTGCTTTTGCAGGGGGTTCAAGGAAAGGCTTCCAAGAAGAAAAGAGATATGGAAGGAGAGACAAAAGGGGGCACTTCCACTACAATCCCTTACTTTTCAATGGTGATTCTTCTTCTCTTCAAGTAACCCAATTTAACTTGCATGGAAGAAACAGAGTTCTCCATTACAGGCATTTAGAACATATGCCAGGGCCCAGTTTTGTCCACCCCCTCTCCCAGCAGGGAAAGAGAAGAGGAGATTGGATTTATACCCCGCCCTTCACTACCCAAGGGAGTCTCAGAGCGGCTTACAAACTCCTCCCCCTCCCCACAACAGACTCCCTGTGAGGTAGGTGGGGCTGAGAGAGCTCTGACAGAAACTGCTCTTTATCAAGGACAGCTGTGCCAGAACTATGGCTTGCCCAAGGTCATCCAGCAGGTGCAAGTGGAGGAGTGGGGAATCAAACCTGGTTCTCCCAGATTAAAGTCCACACACTTACCCATTACACCAAACTGGCTGAATGAGCCAAGGGGCTGTAGCTCAGTGGTAGAGCATCTGTTTGGCATGCAGAAGGTCCCAGGTTCAATCCCTGGTATCTCCAGTTAAAAGATCTCCCAGACTGGAATCTGCGCTCCTAACCACTACACCAAACTGGCTCTCAATGCCATTGAGTCAAACTTCCAACGCAACCATTTTCTCCAGCTACCACTTAGAGGTTGGGAGCCCTACTGTTAGAGCAGTTTCTCAGTGGAACAGGGTTCCTCAGGCTCCCCATCTTTGGAGGTTTTCAAACAGAGTCTAGACGGCCATCTGACAGCAATGCTGATTCTGTGAACTCAGGCAAATCATGAGAAGGGAAGGCAGGAAGGGTTGTCTCAGTGCTTAGTTCTTGTGGCCCTTTCTTACACGCCCAGGGAAATGCTGATCGCAACTTTGGGAACAGGAAGCAATTTTTCTGCAGGCCAGTTTGGCTGGGGATCCTGGAGGTTTTTTGTCACCTTCTGGGCATGGAACAGGGGTCACTGCGGGACAGGTGGGGGGGGAGGTATTTGTGAATTCTCTGCATTGTGCAGGGGGCTGGACTAGATGACACTTGGGATCCCTTCCAGCTCTACATTTTGGTGTTTCCATGGTGTTTCTATCTGGCAGTAGGTGATGTGAAAGACCTTGGCCTGAGACCTCGGAGAGCTGCTGCCAGTCTGAGTAGAGACAATACTGACTTTGATAGGTCACGGGTCCAATTCAGTATAACGCAGTTTCATGTGTTCATGTGTTCAACAGTGTCCTTGCAGAGCTCACCTCCATTGGCATAACCCCACCCCTTCATCTGGATTCTGTTTCTTGGTGGGATGAAGGAAATGAAAGGATTTGGGGGTTTCAGTCGTGTTCGACTCTTAGCGATTCTGTCGGCCAGCTCTTTCCACATTTTCCAGTCTTGTACTGTTTCTTTGAGTTGTTCCATGTTCAGGCTGGTGTTGACTTTTATGGTGTCTAGCCCAGTTTCTTTGGCGGCCCAGTTTCCTTTTGCCGCTAACCAATCCAAGCATAATTGCTTTTTCTACTGAGTTCTTCCACATGACATGGCCGAAATAAGTCAGTAGCAGTTTTGTGATTTCCACCCCACCCCCTCCTTCCAATGACATGTCTGGTTTTATGTGCTGCAATACTTCCCTGTTTGTCACCTCTGCCATCCAAGGAATGCGCAGGATTTGGGGGACTGGCCATCAAAATAACATTTGACCACCCTGGCGTCCACAGCACATTTGGGCCTTTTCAGGATGAATCTCCTGCCTCGTCTCTCTCCTGGCTGCTGTGCCTGTGTAGAATTTCAAGGCCTACCGGTCCCTTCCTTCTAGCTCCCTCCTCCCAGCATGCCTCTGGCTCAAGTGTGGCTCCTTGGCACCCCTCTCTGGTCATGAGCACACACCCACCCTGCCAGTGCACATCCATCAGCTCCCCTCGGCCTCTCCTCTCAGGGAGATGGCTGGCTGGCTCTCTCCTTCCACAAACAACCGGTCAGAAGAGTGGCACTATAGGGAGGCCTGGCCCGTGGCTGCCCTCCAGGCTTGTGTTGTGCTTTCTGGCTCAAGCCAAAGAGTGGGGGGGGGGGGGAGCGCTGGAAGAACTGCCGTGCCACGAACGTGCCTCTCGGTTTCTCAGACGGGGGTGCTTTATCGCACAGCCATCGGCTTGCTCTTTTCCGCTCCCTGTTAGGCTTAGATTACACACTTGAAAAGAATCCGCACAAACAGGGCCTAACCCCTGGCTCCCTTCAACATCATTAACACATTTGCCTGGTTTGTCTCTGGGAGGCTAGGCCAGGGCTGGGGGGGGGGGGGGGGGGAGTTGTACAGACTGAGCCATGAAGCTTGGTCAAGTCGCAAGACTGTGGGCTGCTTAAACAAGAGATGTTTTGCATTCTCAAAGATGGATTTTGTGTTCGAAAATGTGTTTTCTTTCCTGATGCTTCATCGTATTCAGGACAGATTCTGCCATGCGAGCATCGGTCTTGGGTGTTTGTCCCACTTCCCCTGGGGTGGCGAGAAAGCCACAGCTAGGAAATTAGGCAGCAGGGAGTTGCACCCTATTCCGTAGTTATGCTATGAGTTCCAGTGGGCTGCCATCCTCCAGGTGGGGCCTGGAGTTTTCCCAGAATTACAGTTGATCTTCAGACTACAGAGATCCCCTGGAAGAAATGGCAGCTTTGGGCAGTAGACTATCCGGAATCATATCCAAGCTAAACTCTCTTCTCTACCCAAACTCCACTCTCTCTAGGCTCTGCCCCCAAATCACCCAGAATTTCCCAAGCCAGAGTCGGCATCCTTAGAACTTCCAAGGGAGCTTTTACATGGGCAGTTTCCTGATAAATTGAGAGAGGCTGTGCTGCAGATTTGTGTGTGTTTTCTATCATAACTTTTTATACAGGTGAAGCAGGTGAGAAATAAGCAACTAGGAACCACTGCAACATTGTCCAAGGACCCCAAAGAGCCATCCAAAAAGCCTTAGCATTTTTTTCCAGCCAAAATTCAAAGTGCAAAAGAGGTTGAAGGTCATCTGGGTTTTGTTTGTTTCAAAAATTTGTATGCCACCTCTTCAGAGACTTGTCTCAAGATTGGACACAAGTAAAACAATACAACAACACCAAGCAAGCCATTAAAAAGCCAGGAAAGCAGAAAAAAGAGCATAAAACAATATTCAGCAGCCTAAAATTATATTCATAAAACTGCCCCCAAGCTAAACACAAAGAATCATGCAAACAACTAAAAAAAAGATAGAAATGCTTAGTAAAAAGCTTGAATAAAAAGAAATGTTTCGGCCTGGGGCCCAACAGAGAAGTAAGGTGAGCCTGAAGGAAGAAGGTGCTCCTCAGCCAAGGTGCCACCACTAAAGAAACTATGTCTCTGGTTGCAACTGGGGATGTATATTTGGTTCAGTCGAACCGAATAAAACTCGAATAATGCCGAATCCCAGTATAATACCAATACTGGGATTCGGGAATACTGGACTTTGGGAATTTACTGATATTTTTTGGGTTTGGTTTACCCAAACTGAAAAGAAAAATTGATTCCTCCCCCCCCATGCACACCCCTTAGCTCTCCAGGTAGAAAAACAGAGAGAAGAGGATCTTAACTACAGCGGACTTTTGAGATAAGGTCGCAGCCCCTGGGAAACTGGGGAGAGGACAGAGACTTACCAAAATGGCATCCTGTAACATCACTGCTTCACAGGACACTCCAAGATTTCCCCAAAACTGCCTGGTAAAAACCATAGAGATTCATAGGAAGCCTAGAGTTCCCCGTCACATGCTGACACCACTTCAGGTTACATAGCCTGAACTAATGCTCAACATTGTGGTATGCTCCCCCCCCCTTTTTCTGTGCTACCCTATCAAGCAGCAGCAGGAGACCAAGCCCAAGGATGGGTGGCTACCCTACAAAGCAAGGAACCTGGCTGCCCTACTTTGAAGTCTTCTTCTCTAACAGAGGACCGCCAGCTTCCCCGTGATAGAATCTAGACCCCAGAGTAAGGCTGCCAGCTCTGGGTTGGGAAATTCCTGGAGATTTGGGACATCAGGGAGGGGACGGACTAGGAATGCCAGCCTCCAGGTAGAACCTGGGCATCTCCTGGAGTCACAGCTCATGCCCAGACAGTAGAGCTTAGTTTCCCTGGAAAAATGGATCCTTTGGAGGGTGGACTCTATGGCATTGGAGGGTGGACTCTATGGCACTCTATGGGGATCCTACCCTCCCCAGGCTCCACCCTCACGTATCCAGGAATTTCCCAATCTAGATCTGGCAACCCTACCACTCCAAACCCCTGCCAGAGGCTGGGTGACCCCTGGCAACCCTAGAAGGACCTCAGTGGGCTACAATATCATAGAGCCCACCCTTTAAAGCACACATTTCCTTCAGGAGAACTGATCTCTGTTGTCTGGAAATCTGTTGCAATTCCAGGAGAACACCAGGCCCCACCTGGAGGTTGGCCATCCTACCCCAGAGTGGTGCCAAATGCCTCCCCCACTGCACTAAGCTAGAGGTAGCAAAGATATGGAGAAAATATAGGTTCCTTTATTTGCTCGTGGCTCAAATAGGAGGCGGGGTAGTGGTCTTGCCTCTACCCGCCGCTGCCCAGGAACATTAGTCACTGCCCAGAGCTCTGTTGTGTCTGGCCTGAGGAATCCAGCTCCAGGGGCCAGCAGGAAACAAAGGGCAGCAAACAGGGAAACGGGTCTTTAGAAATCCTGCCAGCTCCTTCCCCACCCACCTCCTTTTAAAAAATAAACTTTATACAAGCGCTCGCTCTCCCCAAACTATACATAATAATCTGTGGCCTGGTGAGAAGTAGGGAGAGGCCTGCCCCGAAATGCTCCGGGCTGCTTTGCAGGGGCTCTGGGTGTGTGTGTGTGGGTCAACTGCTCAAAATTTCCAAGCTTTGTGCAAGTGGGGATTATAAATAGCGATGAAATGACAGTACTTAACGCAGAGTTGCTGATCCGCAGCAGACAAAATAACTCCTCCAGGCCACAAGAATGGATTAGCACTGTTGGCCAACGTCCTTGTTTTCCATTCTTTCTGTGTGCAGGAGGAGGAGGAGGAGGACAGGTCACTGAAAACATGGCCTCGATGGGCAGCTGCAAGGGAGGGGGGAAGGAAACTCATTCGGGACTATTTGGATTGAGAGTAACACAGCTGGTATGGTAACACTCAATGGTGGAGCATCATTTGGAATACTGCATCCACTTCTGGTCACCTCGTCTCCAAAAGGCTATCATAGAGTTGGGGTTTTAAAGAGTTGCCACCTCCCAGTGGGGCCTGGAGATCTTCAGGTGGCACCTGGAGATCTCCTGCTATTACAGTTGATCTCCAGATGACCAAGATCAGCTCCTCTGGGGAAAAAATGGCCGCTCTGGAAGGTGGACTCTATGGCACTGTACCCTGCTGAGGTCCCTGCCCTCCCCAAATCCCATCCTCTCCAGGCTCCACCCCCAAAACCTCCAGGTATTTCCCAACCCTGAGCTGGCAGCCCTCAGGTGGGGCATGGAGACCTCCCAGAATCTCAGCTGATCTCTGCTTTACCTGGAGAAAATGGTTGCTTTAGAGAATGGACTCTATGGCATCACATCCCTGCTGAGGTCCCTCCCCTTCCTGAGCTCTGCCTTCCCCCGGTTCTATCCCCCAAATCCCCAGGGATTTCCCAACCTTGTGTTGGCAACCCTAGCTGGGAAAGCTGCAGAAAAAGGGCAGTGCAAATGATCAAGGGGCTGGAAAACCTTCCCTGCAAGGAAAGGCTAAAGACTTTGTGGCTTGTCAGTTTAGAAAACAAGTCAACTCAATAGCAGGAAGGGCATGCTAGAGGTTTATTAAATTATGCCTGGCATGGAGAAAGTGAACATAAGTTTTCTCCCTCTTCTACAACTGAAGAGTTTGTGCATCACCTGATGACGTTGATGATCGGTATGTTCAGGATACACAAAAGGAAGCACATGGTACATAATTATTTACTTCTTGAACTCACTGCCACAAGATGCAATAGACATTGTTTGGAGAGTGTATTTTTTGAAGGCAAATTCCTGAATGATAGACCTATCACCAGCTAAATGGAACCTCCATGTTCAAGGACAGTGAACTGCTCAAAATACTAGGCATTAGGAGGGGGGAGTCTTGCAACAGGGGGTGGCTGTTGTTTTCCTTGCCTATTTTGTGGGCTCCCGAGAGGCATCTGGTTGGTTGCTATCAGCAACAGTATACTGAGCTAGCTGGACCGCCTCTCATCTCATCTTGCCGAACAGCTGTTATGAATGTGAAAGATGAAGATCTCTCTCTCACACACACACACACATTAGCCATACAGGCAAAAGAGAGAGAGGCCCTGGTTCAGTGGTAGAGAATCAGCTTGGCATGCAGAAGCTGCGTTCATTTCCCAGCATCCCAAGTGAAAAGGATCAGGTAGGAGGTGATGTGAAAAGACCTCAGCCTGAGACTCTGGAGAGCCAATCAGAGGAGGCAATACTGCCCTTGATGGATCTGACAAAACTGACTCAGTAGAAGACAGCTTAATGTTTGGCTTCAGGAGAGTGGTCATGTTGAGCCGTGATCCCCAGGCCCGTGCCGATGACAGTTGGGAGGGGAAAGCAGCAGCAGAGACAGACTGCGCCGTGCAAAAACAAGCAGCCCCAAGCCCCAAGACAGTGATGGGAGGCATCTGATGAGCCAGGGGCTTTGGATGACGGGCTCTGGCATCTGCAGATCAATCAGGCTAAAGCTGTGGGAAAGCTCTTGGCAAGGGGCAGGAGGCCTCAGCTGGTGCCAAGGCTCAGGTGGCAGGCGTGCTTCAAGAATTCCCGCTGTGGCCAAGATGTAGGAAACCAGGGCTCCAAATCAGAGGCTGGAACAAGCCCAGCTATCTGTATCCAACGTCTGGAAAAGCAATGAACTGAGGGGGGGGGAGGGAGGGAGAGAGAGAGAGAGAGAGAGAGAGAGAGAGAGATCCTCTCTAAGGCACTTTGAGGACAATGACAGTGGGGGGGGGCAGCTCCAAAAATCTCTCTGCTTCGATCACGGATTCAAGTCACGCCCCCTGCACTAGACTAATCACTGTAGCCTTGGGCAAGTCACATTTTCTCAGCTTCAGTGCTGTCCCTCCCATATGCACCATGGGAGGAGTAACTTTGGGGGCTGGAGCCTCATCATAACAGGATCCTGCAACATCATGGAGCCATTTCTGGCCGCACAGACTCAATGTCTCTGCCTGCCTCTCTAGCCTCCAATCTGTTTGTTTCCTTCCCAGTCTGGTCTACCGAGTGATACCTTACCAAGTGTTATGGACTCAGACTGGTGGTGGAAAGTGCCGTCAAGTCACAACTTATGGTGACCTCGTGGGGTTTTTGAGGCAAGAGGCGTTCAGAGGGGGCATAGCATTGCCTGCCTCTGTGTCACAACCCTGGAGTTCCTTCGTGGTCTCCCATCCAAATACCAACCAGGGCCAACCTTGTTTAGCTCCCAAGATCTGACAAGACAGGCCTAGCCTGAGCTATCCAAGTCAGGGCAGACCCAGATAAGCACCCTGTGAACTGATCACCCATAACATGAAAGGATGAACAGATGTTCCCTATTTGTCCATTTCTGTATCTGTTGAATTGTTGGTCAACAAGGTCAGTTCTCCACTGTCGTCATTTGCCTTGTAGGTTTTGTTGTTGTTGTTCAGTCGCAGAGGCGAGTCTGACTCTTCACGACCCCATGGACCACATCAGCTAGACCCTCCCATCTTCTGTCGTGCTCCGGAGTTGGCCTAATTTCATATTTGTTGCATCAGTAATACTGTCTAACCATCTCATCCTTTGCTGTCCCCTTCTTCTTTGACCTTCAATCTTTCCCAGCATCAGGGTCTTCTCCAGTGAGTGTTCCCTTCTCATTTGGTGGCCAAAGTATTTGAGCTTCAGCTTCAGTATCTGGTCTTCCAGGAAACAGTCAGTGTTGATTTCCTTTAGGACTGACTGATTTGATCTCCTTGCAGTCCAAGGGACTCTCAGGAGTCTTCTCCAGCCCCATAATTCAAAAGAATCTATTCTTCGGAGCTCATATTACATTTGTGTGTTGTATGGTTTTATATGCATTTTATATAGAATTTTTATATACCGCCTATATTATTACTATATGAGCATGTCTGTGTGTCAAACGCTGGCTTGGTGGTGCAAAAGCGAAATTGAAAAATGCATACTTTTTAAAGAAATAAAAATTGGCCCAAGGAAGCAAGCGTGACATTCAAGCATCATGAGTTCAGTTTCCATGAGGGAGAGGTAAAATTGAAAAGAGGCATTTTGGGATTGGAACGGTTAGGATGAGAAGTCTGCAGTCTCTCCTAAACATCCCGCAAAGCATCCCAAAGAATTTTCACCCTTCTGCTTCCCCAAATTTCTGATATTGTGTGATCATAAAATATTATGTCTACGGTTGATTTACGCTAGACTGCTTTACCGTGCATCTGTGGCTGATGTGGTGAGAATCCTCCTTCCCATGTGGCAACCGGATACCCTGAGTTTGGTTTCGTCCTCTGTAGGGGACCTTTCTGCTTGTTTAGCAAGAGATTGTATTAGTATCATTCACCCAGCTAACAAAACCTTCACCGATTAACCTTTGAGTTTTAATTTGCAGATAAAAACAACTGTTCTAAAGAAGAGAAGCATGCTTGCATTGTTTTCGTCTTGCCACAATTGTTTTCATCTTGCCATCTTGCATTTGCATCATCGTTTTCATCTTGCCCTCTTGCTCGCTCTCTGAAGGAACGCCTCTTTTAAAATGACGACTGCTACCTGCTGTGTTTAGAACTTATATTAAAAATAATGATCTTTTGGCATGGGAAATCTGCTGCCTGATTAGTTGGGGACACCATTTTTAAGAATTATTTAAACCAGTTCACTGGGAAAAAACAGCCAAAACATGGCGTCTCCACATGGTACACTCACTACAATGAGTTATATTGTTCCACAACCCAGCATGTGAAGACCACCAGGTCCAAGGGACTCTGCCAGTTTTACAGACAAGATGTCGTCCCAGGAGAAGCCAAGTTGTAGATGTTATATCACAGGGGATTGTCAACAATCACCAGCAGTCTCAGAAGAGCGTCATAGTAGTCATGGAGAGAATTTTGGATTCTTGCCAAAGGTCCATCAAGGTCAACATTGTCTACTCAGATGAGCAGCAGCTCTCTAGACCTGCTAGGTAGAGGTCTTTCACATCACCTGCTATCTGATCTAACTGGAGCTTAAATCTGGGACCTATATGCAAAGCCAAGACTCTCCCACTGAGCCACAGACCAGCAGCTTGCTTCCTCTCACTCTGAACTGTGGGATCTCCCCGTGGCGGTGTTCCAGCATCCTCAGCTTGCCCCTGACTCTCTCATGAGTTATTTCTGTCCCATCTCGCTTCATTATTTTCCTAATCAGGGACCAAGAGATCAGAGAGCTGGCTCGTCTGCTGAATGGCACCAAGGTTGCATGCTGGCTCTTGTGCTGGCGTCCGAGAAGCCTTCGAGGAGCTATTCCCAGCCTCCTGCTTCTCAGAACTCGCCTCCAAGAATGAGCCAAGAGCTCCCAAAGGACCATGGCAAGTCATAGACTTGTCCAAGCAAAGCAAGGTCAGGGTCTGTCCAAGAGCAGCAGGAAGGCCCATCTTTTGCAAGGTGGATGACAGGCGGGTAAGGGGGGGAGACTTGGCAAGCAATTCACAAGAGTTTTGCATGAGTGAATTCTTTGGCAGTGCTAGAGGGAAAGGAGCGGGGAGAGATTAATTATAGGCCAATATCAGGCGTGTAGAAAGATGGTGTAAGACAGGAGGGAATGCGACTCACATTGATACGGGGAAGCTGGGCATGCTAACAACCGGGGGGAACAATTAGACCATCAAAAGCCTCCAGAACATCCTCAGCTGAGGGAAGTTTTTAAAAAAGGAGTTTTGTGGCACCCTAAAGGCTACCAATTCCAGCTTTGTTAGATGCATGTAATGGATCCTCATTAGGCAGACTTCTATATAAGTTGTAAGAAAACTTAGTTAAAGGACCACGAAATGCGAGAAGGGCAGGTTGCGACACAATGACGTAAAACTGAAATGTGAACATGTAGAGACCATTCATGACTGCAGTCAATGGTGATGTCACAATCTCCCTCAGTCCTCAGGAGATGTTGTTGGACATCTTGGTGACTTCTGCTTCATCCGCTTCATGCTCAAATCTTCCTTTGAAGTCCAACCCCAAATCTCCAGGAATTTCCTAACATGGAGCTAGCAACCCTAGGAGGAACTGTTCTCTATATTTGGGCAATCCGTTGTGATTCCTGGAGAGCGGCTGCTGCTACTGCTGCTGGGGGGGGGGGGAGGAAGTTGGGGGGAGGCCAGGAGAGTGACAGAGGCAGAAAGAGGCATGGGGTAGGGGCAGAAAGGAAGTGACAGGCATGGAAGGGAGAGAGAGAGAGAAAGAAAAGGGGTGGCAGGAAAGAGAAAGAGTGTGAGAGAAGTAGCGGGAGAGGGGAGGAAGCAGAGGTGGAGGGAATGGGATAGCTGCTCCTGCAAATTTCTCGTGGGTCCCCACTTGTCTAAATCTAATATCCTCCCAGATCTGTTGGATTTTAAGGGTCAGCCTAACAGATTGGAGGGGATATCAGATTTCGGTAAATTGTTAAGGGAACTGAGTAGGCCAACAAGGCCTGGTGTCCTGTAAAGCCTAATACCCCTCAACGTCTAGTTAAGTGATCATATTGACTTCAGTTGTGAGCTTTCCCTGAAGTAAATTTTGCTCTCGTTCACTTTTAAAAAGCAAACCGTCCCTCTTCTGCCAATTTTACCTCAGTACTCTGTCCCAGAGACTTATCTCCTTGAACGTGGCTGGTTTCCTCGTTATTAAATTTCCTCCTGAGAACCTCACTGCAGGGGGGCAGGCAGGAAACTGCATTGTGATGAAAGGGGAAATTCCTGCGTGTGGTGGCAGAACCTCCATGTACAGGGGCACTATCCACTCTAGACACCAGATGCTGAGAACAAGGGGGAGGGTAGGCATTCCCTGCATGAGCCTCTAAAAGACTACTGCCTGGCCATTGTTGGGAGTAGGAATGATGGGCTTGGACTGGATCAACGGGGCAATTTTATGAGGAGAAAAATATGCCGGGGGGGAAGTGATGAACACTGTGAGAGTAGGAACAGCCACGGGTCAAACACTTGGGGCATCCGCAAGATGGAAAATGTAATCTTCCGCCAGGCTTTTAGTTGAGGCGGTGGACGTCCCCACCCCCACCCGGCCTCCTCCTAGATTCGAACCGCCACCTGGGAACCCACACGACTGTTCCATCTTAACTGCTGAGACAGATCTGATCAGATCTTGCATGGTAGTTGATGACTTTTGTATTGTTTTAAATGTGTTGCTTTAATTGGTTTTAATTGTTATGGTAAACTGTATTAATACTGATGGAACCCACACTGAGCCTGCTTGGAGGGAGAGCAGGATACAAGTCCAATAAAATAAAGATTTTTTTTAAAAAAATAACCCAAGTTTCCAAAGCTGGGGTCCCAGGGTCTGCGGCTGGGACTGGACCTCATGTGCTCCCTGGGCAGCAGAGGCTTTTGGCACAGAAAAAAAGATGTGACATCAGATCCTGCCATTGATAGGAAGGTTGAGCACTCTG
Organism: Lepidodactylus listeri; assembly: GCA_029233225.1. Lineage (NCBI taxonomy): Eukaryota > Metazoa > Chordata > Lepidosauria > Squamata > Gekkonidae > Lepidodactylus > Lepidodactylus listeri. The sequence continues at coordinate 30,112,476 of JARCFY010000019.1, read as the reverse complement.
GCTTTGCCCAGGCCTGGCAGAAAGTATCCTGGGAACCTGGCAGTCCGTTCTTGCCTGGGCAACAGAGAGAGACCTTTGGCCTGCAGCTGCCCGTCCCTCCGCTCCAGAGACTGAGCTCACAGACATCCTACCGGTCTGGAATTGCCCTTGTTCCTCCTCGCCGCAACGCCAACCAGGCTGACACCTCTTTGCCTGGGTCGGGGCCAGCGGTGGACAGGCCAGGCTTCCTGGAGGCCACTGGGGTCTCCTCCACAGCCAGGTGTATGGCACGGCTCCTGCACACACGCAGCCTCCCCGTTTCCTGAGCAGCTCTGAGGGCAGGTGATCTCAACCGCTCAGAAGATTCACGAGCACACCCAGGCCCTGCCAGAAGCAGCGCCCTGGGCCTCGTTCATCTGATCCGTGGCTGCGAGTTTTAATGGGGGCTTGTTTCCAGTGGTGGATTTGGGGCCTGGCCAAGGCAGCCCCCAAGTCGCTCCCTGCTCCAGCCACTCCAGTGTGATGAGCAACCGTTTCCCCTGCACGATGAGGGGTCGCACTCAATAACCATAAAATGGCAGCTGCTGCTGCTGCTCGCCGGCTTCTGTGTGAGGCAAAGGGATGGGAGCCAAGCTGGGCCCTTGCCCACAGAGCCGAGCCAGCCAGTTCAGGAAGAGAGTGCAGGGATGGGGAAGCTGATATAGGGAATCCAGAGGCTCTGCTGAGCTAGGAGAACCAGTCACTGATGGAGGAGGAAGGCCTCTAGCACTGGAGAAACTCAGGTGCAAGTCTCCACACCCTACCTCACAGGGCTGTTGTGAGGACAGAATGGGGGGGAGAACCAAGAGGGCCTTGGATTGCCATCAAAGCAGTGCACAATTGGAGAGGTGCCCAACCAACAGCCAGTTTGGTGTAGTGGTTAGGAATGTGGACTCTAATCTGGGAGAACCAGGTTTGATTCCCCACTCCTCCACATGCAGCTGCTGGTGTGACCTTGGGTCAGTCATGAGTTCTCTCAGAGCTGTTCTCTAAAGGACAGTTCTTGTGAGAGCTCTCTCAGCCCCACCTACCTCACAGAGCGTCTGTTGTGGGGGGAAAGGGAAAAGAGACTGTAAGCTGCTCTGAGACTCTGAGTGAAAGGCGGGGTATAAATCCAGTTTCCTCCTCCTCCTCCTCCTCCTCTTCTTTTTCTTTGTCTCTTACTTAGAGCATGCCGGGGTGGACCTCTTGGGTCGTGAAATGTCAAAGGGGATAAATGTTTTGAGAAAAAGGCCAGCCCTCTTCTGCTAACAAAACAGTGTCCAGCGGCACCTTTAAGACCAACAAAGTTGAATTCTGGGTATAAGCTTTCATGTGCATGCACACTTCTTCAGATACTTATCTGAAGCGTGCATGCACATAAAAGCTTATACCCAGAATTCAACTTTGTTGTTGTTAAAGGTGTCACTGGATTCAAACTTTGTTCCGTTGCTTCAGATCAACATGGCTACCCACCTGAATCCCTCTTCCCCTAAGTCACAGGGCTTTGCCCCCACAATTGCAGAGGCACAAGCCACATCCTGGAATGCCGAAGGAAGACTCGGGATGCAAGCGGTACATGTGGTATTTCCAAAATATTTCCCACCATTCCTTTTCTTCCTCCAGTTTTCACCCATAATATATATCAGAAGAAATGAGCATTGACTCACGGAAGCTCATAATCTACCACAAATTCTGTTAGTATTTAAGGAGCTGCTGGGCTCTTAGTGCTGCTACAGACAGACTAACATGGCTAGGGTTGCCATCCTCCAGGTGGGGCCTGGGGATCTCCCGCTTTTACAACTGATCTCCAGCTGACAGAGATCAGCTCCCTTGGAGAAAATGGCTGCTTTGAAGGGTGGACTCTACAGCACTGTGCCATGCTGAGGCTCCTCCCCTCCCCAAACCCCATCTTCTCCTGGCTCCACCCTCAAAGTCCCCAGGTATTTTCGAACCTGGACTTGGCAACCCTAAACACGGCTACCAATCTTGATCTATAATACTACATAGATTAAAATCATCTTTACTTCCATTCTATGAAGCATGTCCCTAAGGCAGAGATGCTGATGGACTCACTGGTTCAGTTCACGCTCTGCTCACCATTAGCGAGCGAGGAACCGATATTTTATGGGGCAGTTTGGTTGTTCCCAAGCAGTTACTTTCTGCAGACACAAACAGTGTAACTGGCAGCATTTCACAATGCAAACTCTCACACAGCCCTATGGGAGTCCTAATTTCCCCCGCACACAAAGACCTGTCATCACGGCCTACTGCTCTGCAGACAGTTGTTTAAATAAAGAGTGAGCAAACTAGTCAGCCCGTTATTTATAAATAAACACTGTGGTTTTTTTTTAAATGTCTTACCATTTGTCGGCAATGAAGTACGCACCTTTTTTGCACAGCCTTACTGAAGCTGCAGTTCTCTCTGGAATTCTTTCTTTCCAAATGCAATCATCCCTGACCCTGGGGAGACTCAATTTTTCACTCACCGTGCAGGTGCAAAAGAAAAGGAAACCCCATCGGCACGGCTGTTGCACGCTCACAAAGCTATTTGGCACACTGCTTGAATCAGATAGTGAGACACGGAGATCTGTAGCTCAGCCCACAAGTGATCGTGGCTGTTGAACGTGGAATATCTGCCTGCTGGACAAGTTCACTGTGAAGTTCTCAGCAACCTTAATCTAAAACATAGGGTTGCCAGTCTCCAGGTGGGGCCTGGAGATCTCCTGGAATGACGACTGATCTCCAGAGAACAGATATCAGTTCCCCTGGAAGAAACAGCAGCTTTGGAGGGTAGACTCTGTGGCATTATATCCCCTCTGAGCTCCCTCCCCTTCCCAAACTCTGCTGTCCACAGGCGGTGCCCCCAAACGTCCAGGAGTGTCCCAAGCTGGCGGTGCAGCATCAGATGGGGAAAACCAGCTCTGAAATGCATGGTGATGCAGAAAGGACATGAATTGTGAATGTTCACAGTTGTCGATGGTTGGCCAAAGAGAGGCTTCAGCCATCTTCTACCTAGCAGGCAGCCTCGGACCTAGCAGTATAACCCTTGCCTCTATGTTCAGCTGATGGTTGGAATGCAGCCCTTATCTAGCATTTTCAGTTCTCAAAGCAAAAGTTATATCCCGGATCTTACAGATAACAGTCCCAAATACGAAACTGGTTTTCGCATTTGAATTTTGGTGGGTCAACCCCCACGATGTGACGTCTCGATGCGCAACGAAACCTGTTGCCACACAGCTCCTGTTCACATATTAAAGAGAACACATGTACACCCATTTGTAAGAAAAGGAAACTGGGGACCAGTTCCTGGGTAAATGTGCCATTCCAATCACACTTTCAGCTGTACCTGCACTGAATATAACACAAGAATTACTCGATGCACACACACACACACACACACACACACACAAAATCAAGTGTACCTTGTATACAGATTGTAGGCATGTTCACTGTTAGGTGTGGACAGGTCTACAGTGAATCAGAATGGCAGGCACTCTGCACTGAATCTTGGATGGAGAGCCACGCATAATTAAACCAGGTCTGTTCGTTTTAATGGGGAGACTTGCACAATTAAGCTGTTCCACCCCCATCTGCAAGCAGCTTCACACCATTTCAGTGTTTTATTGTTTTTCCTTTATAAATGAGGTGAAGGATGAATCTGTATCTTTGGGCACATCAATGTGTCTTTGAGCAATCAGCACAACTGATAATAATATGTTCATTGAATATGCACACATGTGCAACAACAGATCAGAGTAGGGTTGCCAATCCCCATTTGGGGGCAGGGGATCACCTGGTTTGGAGCCCTCTCCCCCACTTCAGGGCTATCAGAAAGGGGGGGAGGGGAAATGGCTGTTGGGTGTTCCATTATACTCTATGGAGACCAGTCCCCATAGGGTATAATGGAGAATCAATCTGTGGCTATCTGGGGCTCTGGGAGGCTGTTTTTTGTGGTAGAGGCATCAAATTTTCAGCATAGCTGGTGGTGCCTCTCCTGAAAAATACCTTCAAGTTTCAAAAAGATTGGACCAGGGGGTCCAATTCTATGAGCCCCTAAAGAAGGTGCCTCACTCCTCCATTATTTCCAATGGAGGAAAAGTTCAGCATGAAGGCTGCAGCCTGGAGTTGAGAGTGTCTCTGGCCTGGAAGGAGCTGCTCTTGCAAGCTCTACACAGGAACCGAACACATCACTTTTATCTGCTAGACACCAGTTGAAAGCCCCATTTATGACCCTGAAGCATCTGCTATGCATTATGGGCACTCAGACCAAAAGCCTGCTCCATCAATAGGCTTGGCCAGATGCAAGAGCCTCTCTTGAGCTCAGGATGCCGCTGTGAAGTAATTGAACACATACAGAGCTATCTGGGGACAGAACCTTGTTTGGGTGACCCCAGCACAAGATGCTGAACACAATGGGCATGTGCTGAGACTTCCTTTCTGAGAGAGGCTGGAATGCCAATTGGGAAGGGATCGCCGCCACCACCACACCCATCCGTGTGACTGGCTGGCTTGTAGCACATGGTCTGGCTTGGTGAATCGCACGAATAACCTGCATTTCGTTTGCTTCTTGAATCCCGGCCTGAATGAACATTTCGAAATACGGTGCTCGAAATTCGACCAATATGTATTGGAAGGGGCCAAAAGGGGGAAATCTTGTTGGGAAAGTTGAAGAAAATAATCCGAGTGGGTAATCCAATTTCCACCCCGCTCCCCTTGCTCACACCCGCAGGTGCTGACCCCTCTTTCTCACTGGTTCTTCTCCTGCACATGGGGAGCTGTCCTTCCACAAGGTTTGCGTGCACACATTATGGGGCGTGGGAACACAGCCTGGCTCATGCTTATTATTCAGAAGCGTGTTACATCCTGTGGTTTTTTTAAAAAAAACAAACCCAAATAGCCTCCCTATTTGTGAAAACTGCAGCGAAATAAATAGAAACTACCCACATCTCTGTAAGTAAATGTGTGTTAGTTGATGAGGAGAGCTGTGTTTCTCAAAAGCTTATGCTACAATAAAGTTTGTTCGTCTTAAAGGTGCTACTGAGCTTTTTACTGTTTTGCAGCAACAGACTAACATGGCTAACTCCTCTGGATCTTGAACAATCCCGACAGCCTAGCAGATTTTGCTTCCTCTCTGTCTCTTATGCACAAATGCACACATTTGCGTACCGGCACACCGTGGCTAAATGGAACCCGTGTATGCAGGCAGTCTGCCTTTGAGTAGCAAACTCTGGAGTCAAATGACAGGGGATGAGCATGGCCTTCATAACCTCCTTGTGAACTGCCAGAGGCATTTGGCTGTCCTCTGCTGGAAACTGAATGCTAGGCTAGATTATCCCGACTTTAATCCAGGAAGGCCACTGTGATGATCTCATCTGTCAGGGTAAACACTCACATGGAAACCGACCTGACATCCAGAATTTTGGCACTGGGGAAGGGAAAAGATGCATCGATAATGGGGTCAACCATGACCCCCAAGTTCTCCTACGCGTAGGGGGAGACCAGGCTCACTCGCCAGCACCTGCAGTTAAAGGCTGACAGGCAACAGGTCCTGGAAAAGACCTTTCTCTGGTGGAGGCCCTGGACAGCCGCTGCCAATCAGAGCAAGACAATATGGAGACGGATGGACCCAAGGGTCTGAATCAGGGCAAGACACTGAAAGGGGGTGGGGGAATGCTTATTTTGTTAAAACAAAGAAAATGTTGAAAGCTTCCAGCTTATGGTCACAGACATCCCCCCCCCACAAATTTCACCCTATCCCTCCTTTATCTGACAGTTCCCTTTGTTTTTCCCACTGATGCACGTCCCCGGAGCAGTGGTGAAGCGGAAACTTCAAAGCCCGCCCCGTTCAGGCCCTCGCCCCCAATCCACCTCCGTCTGCACCCTCTTCTCCTGACCAGCAGACTTGGCCCAAAGCACCAAGGCTGGGGATGGGGCGGGGGAGGGGAGGAGGCTGTCAATAAATCACCGGCAAACATGGGACCCAGCCGGCCTGGGATTTTGTCTTTGGGCGGTTGCCGTGGCACCGCCGGCCACCGCTGCTGCCAGAGGCTGAAATAAGTGGGGTGCTGGCTGGCGATGCCACGGACGCAATCGGTCTGCAATGCTCTCCCTGCGACTCCAGGGGATATTTATAGCCAACCTCTGCTTTGCTGTTCAGTACAGCAGGAAATGATTGGAATAGTTACATACCTGGCCGGAGAGCAGAGGAGGGTACCCAGGCCAAGAAACCAGACATGAGGCTCGGTCTTGGCCGGCTGCACTTGCATTACGAGTCTCCGGCCTCCAGGGCCCTGCCTGCATGTGGGCCTGTCCCTGTTTCCCCCCTCCAAAAGGGGGGGAAATATCCCCTGGGTGCTCCCCAGGGGGCGTCCCTGAAGCATATCCTCTTGCACTCTCTGTCCCGGCCAGTCTTCCCCGCCAGATGGGAAGTGGGTTTCCTGCTTTCTGTCTGCACACAGCCTATCCGTTATCTTCCGAGGCCCATGCCAATTCAGAGAGTGAGATGAATGAACATCTGGATGCGCCCTTGGTTACGCTGGGTCGAACACAAACCGCAAAACAGCGAGGATGTTTACTGGAGATGGGTCAGATGCATGTCAAGCAGAGGAGGAGTGTGTGTGTGTTTGTGTGTAAGAGGGAGTGATACGGTCTGAATGTTGGGCAGGTATTGAGAAAGTGTGGAGTAACCTGGCAAGTTGTTGAAGGGGTAAGCACATCCATGTCCATCCAACAGGGAGAAAGTTTGGGTCTAGGGCAGAACAGAAGGATCTGAATGTAGAAAGTTCTGGGTTCAATACCCAGCATAGGATCTTATGAAGCAGCGCTGGGAAAAAAAACCCTCCTGTCTAAGATCTTGGAAAACCACCACCACAGAATAGACCAGCGTTTCAAAAAAACACATTTCACACCCACAACATAAAGTGTGTGTATGTGTGTGAGAGAGAGAGACAGACAGACAGACCGACAAAGAGACCTATCTGCCTCTAGAGGAATGCATTCCTTGTATTCCTGCTCAGGTTCTGTTCTGCTCTGGGTGTCCTTCCTGATTAGAAGGCTGCAGAGACTCATGCAGAGATGCAACGGGCAAACTCGGGCGAGGGGAGCTCATTCCACTCTGTCTCTACTTCGGAACTGATTGAATAGATCTCATCCGGACCAGTGCTGAGAGAGTACTGGAAGGAGGCAAGGAGCGAACAGTTGGAATCATGCAGAGGCACAGCAGGCAGCTTCTTGGGCGAACAGGTGCTCAGAATATCAGCCGTCTTCAAGGACTGCAATAAAATTACTCCTTGTGGCCATCTCAGGAATTGCAAGGCCAGATGGCCCAAAGGCCTGCAGACAGACCTGTGTGTCCAAATGCTGTAAAAATTAATGCTCGAATTTGGAAACTATGGCATCAGTGGGCTTCACAGAGCAGGACTTTCCCCCTTCCTCTTCCTGCTGCAGCCCACTAAACCCCCTGAAACGTTGTGCCGGGGGGGTCAGGAACTGCATAGAGGGCAAAGGGGTGGGTGGGTGGGTGGGCAGTATTCCCTCTAAGCTGAGTTAGTGTGAGCTAGCTCACAGTGTTTTAGCCTCCGGCTCACACATTTTTGTCTTCGCTCAGGAAGAAGGGCTCCAGAGCAAACTAATTATATGCAGCAGCCAAATCGCTCGCTCACAGCTTTAATGCCATTAGCTCACGAAGTAGAATTTTTGCCCACAAGACTCCACAGCTTAGAGGGAGCATTGGGGGTGGGGTCTGCAGTGGGAACTGCCAGAAATCGCCACCCCCTCTTCTGCAGACGGAAATGTCCTTCAGTCAGTCCCTGCACATTTTCTCTGCAAGCACATTTCCACGAAGCCAGCTTCTTGAGCGTTCGGCAGTGCTCCCGCAAATCCCCCTCCGAAGAGCATCTGGCCAAGGCTGACTCTCTCCAGAGCCATGTGTTCCAGTCTGCAGACTAACGCACTTGCTGGCCGCATGGCAGCCGCATCGGCGAGTCTACAACGATGGGTGTGGGGACGTCGGGTCGAGTCCAGCCACACCCTGCCTGCTTGGTGAAGGGCCTCTTCCCCCTGTTCCCCGCAGGACCGGAGCAGCATCGAGTCCAAAACGTAGACAGCTTGAACCACCTCCCTTGTTCAGAGCATGACGCCGGTCATGCCTCATTGAGCGTGTGATGTGCCAGCTTCACCCGTCGTCACCCCTGTGCTCTTAATCCCGTTGCTAAATCTTCCTCGATGGCTTTTGGCCCTGGCTTGGAATCCCTGGGAGAAGGAGAGGGCTGACTCCAAAGGCCCAAAATCCTTTGAAGCAATTATTGCCTGTCCACATATCATGACTCTTGTGGGTCTTAGGCACCTTTTCAGGCTCGGGGCAGAGTTGGCTGGACAGGGAAGGGGACAATCGGGACAGCCCCCGGAAACAGAGGACGGTGGCCTACGGAGCCCACGGCCAGCTCGGCAGAGGAAGGATGAGCCAGCCGTTTGGCACCCTGAAGCTCCGCTCAGCGCCACGAACCCCTAGAGACGCCTGGGTGGCTGCCCAGCTTCTCAGCTCATAAATCCAGACATTCCTGCCCCAGCTCACAGCCAGCTCAGCTGTCATGAAGGCCTTTGCGCCGGTCCCGGCAAACCCACATGGCTGTCAAGCAGGTAGCAAGCAGGGCGTAAATCAACCCAGCACAGCTGCAACCATTTGCAAGCGCTGCCTTGATGATAGCTCTGTCTTCTCTGGCAGGCTGGATCCTGATCTGGGAGGGAAAGCAAGGGGGGCCCTTGGGGGAGCACTCCGATTTGTGGCTTCCCCTTACCCTGACCTGGATGGCCCAGGCTAGCCCAACCTTGTCAGGTCTTGGAAGCTAAGTAGGTTCGACTCTGGTTAGTATTTGGATGGGAGACCGCCAAGGAAGGCCAGGATGGCAATGCAGAGACAGGCAACAGCAAACCGCCTCTGAATGTCTCTAGCCCTGAAAACTCTATGGGATCGCTGGCCCTTTCCAGCACCACTCAGCCAGCAAAAGCAGCCTCAAAAAGCCCCACTGAAACATTACGCTTGCCTCTTGTCATGTATGGACAGAGACCGCGTGGGTGCTTAGCAATGTTCCCTCTAAGCTGTGGAGACTTGTGAGCAAAAATTCTACTTTGTGAACTACTGGAATTAAAGGTCCAAGTGCGCAACTTGGCTACTGCCTAAATTAGTTTGCTCTGGAGCCATCCTTCCTGAGCTAAGACAAAAATGTCTGAGCCGGAGGCTCAAAAACTGTGAGCTAGCTCACACTAACTCAGATGAGAGGGAACACTGGTGCTTAGGATGGCTGTCCCGATCACCAACATCTCTACGGTATGTAGGCAGGCTAGGTCTTCCACTGCTTACCCATGCCCCTGCCGGCACTTCCAAGGCTAGCAGGGAGAGGGAAATAGGAGGAAAGCAGGGTGTCAGCATTCGACGTCACTTCCAGTGAAAAACTGGAAGTGATGCCATTGTGCTCTAGGATTTACCCCAAACTCTATGGCCAAACCACAGAGTTTGGGGCAAATCCTAGAGCCTAATGACATTTGCTTCTGGTTTTTCACTAGAAGTGTTATCACACACCAGTACAATGCCAGTGTCCCAGCCCTTGCCTCCACTATTCCTCCTGGGGTTTGCCAGCTATGGCTGACAATTCTAGTATTACGCAAGGACTCGCCCACATTGTTAGCGGGAGTTTCTAGAGCAGCTGTTCCCCCAGCATCAGAGCTGGGACTTTTTGTGTACAAAGCAGGTTCAGTATTGCCTATGTTTTTGGTTCTTTACTGAAAACATTTATTAGATCTTTAGGCCACCCTGCCTCCAAAGAGCTCAGGGTGGCACACAACCTTCCCCTCTCCTCCTTTTTATCCTCACGACAATCCTGTGAGATTAAGTTCAGTTGAGTAGAAAGAGCTACCGGCCCAAAGTGACCCCACAAACTTCCTGGATCACCAGAATTTGAAGCTGGGTCCACCCAGTTCTAGCCCTGCCCTCTAACCACTGCTAAGCTGGCTTTTGAGTGTGAACTTCTCAAGTTGACACTCAAGTCCCACTGAATCAGGGAAAAGAAAACAATGAGGATAAATCAGGGCTCATTTCGTAGCAGGAGCTCCTTTGCATATTAGGCCACACACCCCCTAACGTAGCCAATCCTCCAAGAGCTTACAGAGCTCTTCTTACAGGGGCCACTGTAAGCTCTTGGAGGATTGGCTACATCAGGGGTGTGTGGCCTAATATGCAGAGGAGCTCCTGCTACGAAACGAGCCCTGGGATAAATTATTGTCCCTCAGAATATAAATTGGTGGTGGAAAGTGCTCTCAAGTTACAGCAGACTTACAGCTACCTCGTAGGGTTTTCGAGACAAGATGAACAGAGGTAGTCTGCCCTTGCCTGGCTCTGGCCGATTCCGCACCAGCGGTTGCCCTGGTGTAATCTCTTGATAAATCCGCAGCAGAGCAACAGTTCCCCACTTGTTGCCCCAGGTCAGCAGTTGGCCCGAATCTAATTCTCGTTCCCCCCGGATCTTCCATTTCAGGGATTTTCAGGTTACTTTTTTTGCCACGAGGTTGAAGTTGGGGCATTCTAGTGGGGAACTCGCAAATCGGGGTTTCTTGCTCCACCCCTTTAATGCCCCTCTGCTTCTTTCCCTCCCCTTTCTCGCCTCTCCTCTCCCTTTCCCCTCCCTTTCCTGCCCTGGCACATGTGGGGGTTTTTTGGTCCCCCCCATCATTGTGTTATGACACCATGATACAACAATGATGGATCAGTGTTATGTCATGATGTCATAACACAACGATGGAGGGGGACAAAAAAAATGCTCATGCCAGGGTGGGAAAGGGAGGGGAAATCACACTTGAGGAAGAGAGGGAAGGGGACACTAGATTCAGGGCAAGGCGACAAATGCGGAACTCCCTCAACAGAATCGGACCAATTAAGACCCCGGGGGGAATGGAGAGCAAACCATTGGTGCGGAATTGGCCTCTGGGCAGCTACCCTCGACTGCTTTGGCGGTCTCCCATCCAAGTACTAACCAGGGCGGACCCTGCTTAGCTCCCAGATCTGACAACATCCAGGTCAGGCAGAGTATCGCTTTGGAGTCACTAAAAGAGATCAAAGGTGACCCTCCGCACTGACTTTCAAACATTTTAGAACTCTGAAACTATTTCAAGCCCGCTGTAGAATCGTACAATGCTTCCCCCCAACTGTGCTGTGAACCACAGTTATTTCTACCGACGTCTGTCCCAGCTGCAGTCTGGTGTCCATGGCCGGGTTTTGCATGCCCCACTGAGCTGTGGATCTGCAAAAGGGCCTCCAGACGTTAGAGCTGCCCTCCTGCAACTGAGGCAGGCGGAACCCCCTTGAAGTAGAGACCGGCAGCTCAAATAACTGGGGGGAAGAGGAAGCAAGATAGGAATTCTCTTTGTTGGTTGAACCTCTTGTCTGGTCCTGCATCCTGCCCCAATTGCCAGAAAGTGATTCTAAGGCAGCAGCATGCATTGCAGACCCAGATCATGGGGAGCCTGCCTTAGGGATCCCACTGGTCCAAGACCTCATCCATAGGAAAGTCTCCCCCATGGAGTACACAGAAGAAACAAATAATGTGGGAGTATGCCCCTGAGGCTCTGGTTTCAGGCTCTTCCAGCAAGGAACTAACATTGGTAACTCCATCAGTGCACCCAAGGGTCCCAGAAGAACACACCTGAAGGCCATCTTGTGGCATCCAAGTACACAGCCCCAAGCCATATTAATTCTTGGTAGTTTTTAACTAAGGGGCAAGGCTTGGTCACTCAGCAGGCTTGCTTGGCTGTTTAGGTGCTCAAGTGGGCTGAGAACACTATCGGAGCAACATCTTCCTTGCCTCGGAGCTCTCCTAGGTGCTGAAAAAGCCAGCCTCTCCTTGCTTGATACAGCCTATTCCCTACAGCCTGAGATTTAACCAATATTCACTGACTGGCGCAGGCTGCCTCCTATAACCAGTCAAGCCTTGCTCCATGCCCTGCCTGACTGATACAGGAAGACACTCCTGGCTGACTAACATGCCACACATCCCAGCGCATTCCAACTGGCCAGCGCTTGCCGGTGACACCCGTTTTTAGGCAAACTCACCACCTCTCCACCCTTGCTTTGAAATCTAGTCTCCAAGTTGTGCCTTTGATTCGGTCTGTTTTCTGCTCTGTTGTGTCTCTCAGTTACTTCGTTTGTTATACCAAAGGAAAACATTTTGCAAGGCAGCTCAGCTCCCCTGCAAGCAATTAAGACACTAGCTGATGTGCAAGATACTGAAGATCATTTTGCAGCAGGGATGCGTCCAAAACTGTCCTCATCCAGATTTCGCCACAGATTTTTAAAAAGTTCTTAATTACCTTGTTCAGCAGAACCAATGCAATAGGAAACAGTCATTGTTCCGGTTATAATTTCCAAATTTTGTTCAGTGTCTTGTGCATGTCTGGTTTGCCCCATCTTTCCGTTCCTTCTGTTCATGTGCCTCCCCACCCCACCCCATATTACTGACCTGCTCATGAAGAACACACTACAGAAGACAGGTGTTGATGTGATTGTATGCAAGACTGCAGTGAGCTCCTTTTTGTGCAGCGTTTTACTGATGTACCCATGTGCTCCCATGCCTTTGTAACACCTCTGACAAAAAGAATCATAGTGCAGTCACATGTGCAGCCACATCATGTGTGTTTTGTCATCAGGCATGGGCACCTCGGTAACACAGAGGGCAAAAGAGATGTCGATGAACCAAGGGAACCGAGAGCTGTAGCAAGCTGCACATGCGCCCATTCTGGAATTTTGTTGTTGTTCAGTCGCACAGTCAAGTCCGACTCTTTGCGACCCCACGGACCACATCACACCCGGCCCTCCTGTCTTCCCGTCATGCTCCGGAGTTTGCTTAACTTCATGTCTGTTGCATCGATAACACTTTCTAACCATCTCATCCTTTGCTGTCCCCTTCTTCTTTGACCTTCAATCTTTCCCAGCATCAGGGTCTTCTCCAGTGAATGCTCCCTTCTCATTTGGGGGCCAAAGTATTTGAGCTTCAGCTTCAGTATCTGTCCTTCCAGGGAACAGTCAGGGTTGACTTCCTTTAGGATTGACGGATTTGATCTTCTTGCAGTCCAAGGGACTCTCTTCTTCAGCAACATAATTCAAAAGCAACTATTCTTCAGCACTCAGCCTTCCTTATGGTCCAGCTCTCACAGCCATACATTACTTCTGGGATTATTTCTTATTCTTTCTCTCTCTCTTTTTCTGATATTTTTGCATGTGTGTGTGTGTGTGTGTGTGCATGCATGCGTGTGTGTACATGTCTGGAAGTCATGACAACCTCTGACAACTCCTGGGGCACAGAGGACCTTCAGAGAAGTGGCTAGATAGCCTGCCTCTGGCCTCCCGGCCCTGGTATTCTCTGGAGGTCTCCCATCCAAATCCTTGGCCCTGCTTAGCTTCCAAGATCTGACGAGATCAGGCTTGCCAACATTGTTTCTTATTGCATGGTTTTCAACTCAGTAATCAACCTCAAGTCTCAGTGAGAAGAGCAGACAGTCGATGAAACCTGTCAATATTAATGTTCCTGGTTAGACTAGAACAAAGGGGAAGTGAGACGCAGCGCAAAGACAGGGATGGGCTGTGTGGCTCAGCGGTGGAGCATCTGTTTGGCATGCAGAAGGTCCCAGGTTCAATCCCCAGCATTTCTGGGTTAAAGGATCAGGTAGTCGGTGATGTGAAAGACCCTGGAGAGCTGCTGCCAGTCTGAGCGGACAATACCGACTTGGATGGACCAAGAGTCTGATTCGGTATACGGCATCTTCCTGTGTTCATGTGAGATGAATTCTGAAACAACCAAAGAAAGGAATGGGGGCTGTTTCCCCCTGATTCCTTTACAGAACTGTGTGTGAGGGAGCTTAGCCAGAACCAGTCTTAGGCACATTTGCACCTGAAGCACAAAACCCAACATCCTATCCACCTGCTCTGGACCGAAGCTCCTTTTTAAAATGAGATCAAGAGAGCTTTCAGGGCGAGGCTGGCCCTGTCTCGGCTGCACAGCCAGCATGAAATCCGAGCTACCCTGCTGTTCCCATTCCACCAAGTTTTTTAATCGGCTCCTTTGCCAAACTGGGGAAGAAGTACCTATTTAAGAATCTACATAGTAAATTCTCCAAAGAACTGCACATGGGAACAGCACGACTATTCTCTGTTTAGCCGTGGACTGTCCTCGTTTGCCCCACTCCTTAGCGTGAGATGTGTTCGTTGCTGGGCATGCAAGAAGTCTGGGATGAGGATTGGACGGCGCAGCAGCTGTTGCTCCAATCCTCATCTCAGACCCGTTTGCATGCCCAGCAAGTAACACATCTCACGCGAAGGAGTGGAGCAAACGAGGACAGTCCACGGCTCAGGCACAAGAGAAAATATCAAGTGTGACTTTGATCTAGAAGAGGGAGAAGAAAGAAAAAGAGAAGAGAAGAGATTGGATTTATACCGCGCCCCTCACTCCAAGTCTCAGAGCAGCTTACCATCTCCTTTCCCTCCCCCTCCCCACAAAAGGCGGGGCTGAGAGAGCTCTGTTGAGGACTACTCTTGAGAGAACAGCTCTGAGAGATCTTGTGACTGACCCAAGGTCACACCAGCAGCTGCATGTGGAGGAGCGGGGAATCAAACCTGGTTCTCCCAGATTCTCTGGCATCACCTCCTGCACCAGAGACACCTAATACCTGAGACGTTTTCTCTGCAGCCCGCCTCAGACCTTGCACCAGAAGAGGGCCAGATCGAACTATGAACAGAGTAATAGCCCAGGGACTCTTAGTGAACACAACCAAATAACACAGCCTGGGGTTTTGTGTTTTGCAAAATGTCCTTCTTAGTCCTGAGAACCTCCATGTTCAGGAGCAGTATACCTCTGAATGCCAGATGCCTGTGACAACCTCCGGGAGAGAGTTGTTGTCCCCATGTTACAGGATGCTGGACCCACTTTGGCTTGATCCAGCACTCTCCTTCAGTCCTGGCGTGTGATCGCAGTTTCCAAGGGAACTCTGGGTGGAATGGTCGAGTCTGCAACACCCCTCCCCCTTTAACCCTCCAAGTCACAATTTTGGATGAGCCCCCTGCTGCCTGATGCCTGATAATGCTCTCGCACTGCAGCTGGGAGCTATTTCGGAGACTTCAGGGACATGAGCTCATCCCTCTTCTCTGCAGAGATCGGCAAAGCCCAGATCTTTTGGTATTTTGCTGCCCTATAAACGTCTGTTTGGGGCAATAAACACCCTTTCACGCCAAGGCCAGGATGTGCCGCTTGGATTACGGCTCCCCAGAGATCCCTCCGTTAGCCCAGGGAGGCTCCACAAAGCCACGCTGGATGATAATGAGATGAGTCAGGCCCTCGTGGAGCGTGTCCCCAACTGCATACGGAGCCTGGAGACGGCCGGTCATCTTAAGACAGCAGAGAGGCGGGGCAGTGCCAAAAAGACAAGCACACTGAGGACAGCAGACACTTCCCTGGGCCACGATGAGCCATCATGGTGTAGTGTTCAGAGTGTCGAATTAGGCTCTAAGAGACCTGGGTTCAAATTCAGACAGTGGCATGAAATTTGGTGGGTGGCTTTGGGGAGGTCGCCCTTTCTCTCAGCGTCAACTCACCTGCTGGGTTGTCGCAAGGATAGAACGGGGATGGGCGAACCATGTACCCCTCAGGGTCTCGGATAGGACTCCCAAACTCCCCATATTACAATTGCTCTCCAGCCGATTGAGATCAGCTCCCCTGGAGAAAAAAGCTGCTTTGGAGGGTGGACTCTACAGCATTGTACCCTGCTGGGGTCCCTCCCCTCCCCAGTCTCCACCCTCCAAACCTCCAGGCATTTCCCAGCCCAGAGATGGCAACCCAACTTTGGAGGGAAGGCAGGTTACAAATATACTACACCGATCAGGGTTTAATTCTTAAGCCAGTCAAAAGAAGCATTTGCTTTCCGCAGGGGGCAAGTTTTGGGAACGAGAGAAGCGCCCGTTTTGCAGAGGCAGAAGCCTCTCTGGTGCCTCTTTCGAACAGTCCCTGCTGCTGAGCACAGTGAGCCATGAGGAGAGGCCCCTCTTGGAGATTTCAGTCA
Source organism: Lepidodactylus listeri (assembly GCA_029233225.1). Taxonomy (NCBI): domain Eukaryota; kingdom Metazoa; phylum Chordata; class Lepidosauria; order Squamata; family Gekkonidae; genus Lepidodactylus; species Lepidodactylus listeri. The sequence goes on along the minus strand of JARCFY010000019.1, from coordinate 30,096,381 downwards.
TCTTTTTGTAAGCCGCACAGAAACCTCTTGGGGTTGGAAGACTCTCCAGAGGGACCCAGGCTTTAAGCCTTACCTTTGGGGCATCCCTTCTTGTCACACAACGGTCCGCTTTCATCGTTGGTTTGCCTTTTGCTCTTTGTCAGAGACGGAAATGCACTCTGTGCATGCACACGGGCCCTGGGAGGCCTTACTGGCTCCTGACAGGCCGCCTTTTAGTCACAGTCTCCACAGTTCCATTCTGCTTTCTCCTCGCCAGTTCCTGTCAATCTACAAGCATTTCCTGGTTCAACTTGCCACTCGCCAGGTGATGGCTGGAGATCTCCTGCTGTTACAGCTGGTCTCCAGATGACAGAGATCAGTTCCCCTGGAGAAAAATGGCTGCTTTGGACTCTATGGCGCTGTACCCCACTGAAGGTCCCTCCCCTCCCCAAACCCCGCCCATCTCAGGCTCCACCCCCAAAACCTCCAGGTATTTCCCAACCCAGAACTGGAAGCACTATTCTTGGTTACTTCCCAGGAGAATTCCACAGTCACAGCTCTCAGTTCCTCTGTCATCTCACCCTGCCTCCCCACCCCCACCCCGGTCTAGCTACCTTTCCCTCCAGACCTTCTAGGCCAGGCCTATGATTGGCATCACCTTATTAATACCAGCATATTGTCCAGCCTCTCTGTGACTACTCAGTCTGTGGGGAAGAAGGCAAGATACAGGATACCAGGTCCCATGGCACGAAGAGACTCTGCCAGACAGGAAAGGGAAGATCTCTTCCATCCAACCAGATGCCTTCTGCCTACATTCCTGTTTCTGCGGGGAAATCTACACATGCTCAGAGGCACTAATGTCAGAATTTAGAGACTCTGCCTTCACAAACCAGGTCCTGGAAGGAACACCTGGATAGAGACAGAAAGGACCCTGTGGCTGTTTTTCTGCAGGGCATGTATAGGAAAACACAGAATTCCCAGTGACTACCAAATGCAGGATTTGGGTCAAAATCAACCTGAGGCAGCCAAAGCTTCTTGGTCATCTTTGCATGGTCCAAAATGGCCGGAGGGGGCAGACTTTTGTCCTACCAGCTGCAAGAGTCACCAGTGTTCCCTCTAAGCTGAGTTACTGTGAGCTAGCTCACCGTTTTTTAGCCTCCAGCTCACACATTTTTGCCTGAGCTCAGGAAGGATGGCTCCAAACTAATTTTATGCAGTAGCCAAATCACCTGCTCACTACTTTAATGCCAGGCGCTCACAAAGTAGAATTTTTGCTCACAAGGCTCCACAGCTTAGAGGGAGCATTCAGAGCCCAGGAAACGTAGCTCTGGCAGATTCTGCAACCCGTCATAAGGTCTGCTGCTGTATATTCACCTCCTTTTCTGCATCCCCAGACAGATTTGGTATTCCCAGGCCTGCCAATAATGGCATCCTGGCAAAGGCAGACATTTTGCTGTAGGGTTGCCAAGTCCAGGTTGGCAAATACCTGGGGACTTTGGGGGTGGAGCCAGGAGAAGGTGGGGTTTGGGGAGGGGAGGGGCCTCAGCATGGTACCATGCCATAGAGTCCACCCTCCAAAGCAGCCATTTTCTCCAGGGGAGCTGATCTCTGTCACCTGGAGATCAGTTGTAAAAGCGGGAGATCCCCAGGCCCCACCTGGAGGCTGGCAACACTATTTTGCTGGCAGGCAACCTTGGGAGAGCCCCCCCTCCACAGACCAAGCGAACAGATAATCCGGCTGAGACCAGGAGCCTGGGCCACAGTGTATGTCATCAGCCGTTGCTTGGACAAGGTTGCCAACTCTGGGTTGGGACATTCCTGGAGACTTAGCGGGTGGTGCCTGGGGAGGGTGTGGTTTGGGGAGGGACCTCACAAGGGTATCATGCTGTAAAGTCCATCCTCTAAAGCAGCCGTTGTCTCCAGGGGAACTGATCTCTGTCAGCTGGAGAACAGCTGGAATTCTAGGAGACCTTCCGGTCCCACCTGGAGGTTGGCAACCCTGCCACTGGGAGAGGGGGGCCACTGTGGTGCACGTGGCTTGTACCCCGGTTCCCCTGGATGAGCACCCCTCCCATTGCCAACCTTGCCCACTGCTTGCATGGCAGTGGCTACACCGAAGGCCCAGCCCTGCGGTCCTTTTGTGTGCCAACCTCATGCCCCGTCACCCATCATTATCTGCCCCCCAAAAGTCCTCTGATTGAGAGCCCCACTCATTCCACCCAATGTCTCATCTCTCTGGCGGTCCCCAGTGACCTCAGTGGAGAGGGGAACATCTCTCCACTTCTCCAGCGATGATTCCTTTTGCTGTTCTCTACCTGACCATGGCCAGTGCCAGACTCTGCAGGTGCCGCTGGAAGGGACAAGAGAGCCCGCCGGCACCTCACCGGGGCATCTGGGATGTGAGCCCTGGCTTCTTCTCCAGCACACCCCGCCCCCCCCCAGCGCTCACTGAATCTCCGTCCAGCTGGCCCAACGCAGCCACATTAAGCTGTTTGCACAGCTGTGGCTGCCCGAGCAGAGCGCCAGCCCCGGGAACATGATGTCTAGGCGAGCGCCAGCTAATTTGAGAATTTCTCAGCAAAAGCCCAGCCTGTCGGAGGGACCGGCCCAGGAATGTCAGTCTGTGAGCCGAGCCAGGAGCCTGGGCCGTCCAGCAAGTGGGGGACGCGAAGGAGGGAGGGAGAGCTGGATGGCGCTTTCTCTGCCGTGTTTATCTTGTAAGAGGACCCTGGGACTCAATTAGCAGTGGAAACAAAGTCACACGTGTGAAACAGGCTATTAAAGTAATGGTTTTAGCGCACAGCCCTTTCATGCGCACACAGAGGCTTTGACAGCCATGAAGGATGGCTGCTCTACAGTCCAAGGCCTGCAACCAGAGCTGGGACTGACCCCTGGTGTGTGGGGGGACAGGGCCTTTTTTTATCCTCCTGCCAGACCTTAGTGGTGTTGGGGGGGAGCCCCGCTGCCTGCCATAAACTCCAGCTCCAGTACACTTCCATGCTCCAAGATCTATGGAGCGCAGCTATGTTCTGTGTGCATGGAACATGAGTCCCACGCCTTGAAATGTGCACGCACCAGTCACCAGGGGACAGGGACTGGTGGTTTTTTGTGGTTTTTTTTTTTTATTTTGAAGATGTGTTTCTTTTGGCTTGTCAACCAGGCTGGAGCAAATCTGTCTGCCCCCCCCCCCCCCCCAAATTCTCCTCCTCGGAGCACTTTGATGGCATATGCACTCTAGGTGTTCTCAGGAGGTGAACGCGTCTGGCAAATGGTCAGTGCTGAAGCACCAAGTCAACATTTGATGCCAAGGTTTCACAAAGCAGTCTGATGATGGTAGCAGACACCAGACTTGCAAGAGTCAATGTTGTGTTAATTTCATTCATTCCCTTCACCAACTAAAACAGGCTTTTTAATATCTGACTTTTGTGGCAAATTTGGGGGCCTGGCTTTTCTTACACTGAAATCCAAATGCTGAGACTTGGGCAAATCTGGGGGGGGGAATGTTTCTGTATAACATTTGGTTTTGGATGAACATGTCTGTGAAGATCAAAGATGGAGACAAGGTTGAGGGCATGAATTCAAGGTCCTACTGGTTTGATTTAATGTACACACAGTCAGGATGCAAAACTCTGGGCAACCTGAGCCAGAACGGTCAGATCTCCCACATGAAGACATGAAACTGCCTGGTACTGAGGCAGGCCCTGGGTCCATCAAGGTCAGCATTGCCTACTCAGGCCGGCAGCTGCTCTCCAGGGTCTCAGGCAAAGATCTTTCACAACTCCATTGAAGAAGAAGAAGAGGAGGAGGAGGAGGAGGAGGAGGAGGAGGATTTATACCCCACCCTTCCCTCGGCAACTCAGAGCAGCTTACAATCTCCTTCCCTTCCTCTCCCCACAACAGATACCCTGTGAGGTAGGTGGGGCTGAGACGGCTCTCAGAGAACAGTTCTCAGAGAACTTGTGACTGACCCAAGGTCACCCATCAGGCTTTATGTGGAGGAGTGGGGAATCAAACCCGGCTCTTAACCACTACAGCAAACTGAGCCATGGCCCTTCCCAAACACAGTGCTTTCCAGATGTCAGACAGCACCAGCTATACAGAACAGAGAATCCGTCAGAGTGCACGCGTGAACCAATGTTCTACGGACTAAGTTGGCCAACTGGCTGGAATGCCACCAACTTGATTGGCACAGGATCATTTCAGGCAGGCTGCCAGTCTCAGACGGAGACAGTGAAAAACCTGCAAAAGGTTTAGCTGTTGCTATTTTGAAGGAGCTTCTTTCTGGGCCTCAGGTACACATGGGTGCCATCTGTGTGCACACATGCACAACTGAGCAAGGCGGCTGCAATCCGGCCTCTGAGTTCAGCCCTGCTCGGAAAGCTGCTTGCTCACATGCCACCTACGGAGTCATCTTGCCTTGCCTCCTACGTAACCCCTCGTCTTTGACCAATATGGAGTGACACACACAATTCTCTTTAGCAAGATGCCAGATGGCAGCTCAGGACAGCGGACAGTGGCAGAATCCCCAAACAGCAAGCAAGGTCCATGGCAGCAGTTTCCAAACTGTGTTCTGGGAAGCACATGGTTTTCTTGGAGGTTTATGGGTTTCTTGCAAGCTTATGGAAGAAGAAGAAGAAGAAGAAGAAGAAGAAGAAGAAGAAGACAATAGATTGGATTTATATCCCGCCCTTCACTCGGAGTCTCAGAGTGGCTTACAAATTCCTTTCCCTTCCCCTCCCCACAACAAGACACCCTGTGAGGCAGGTGGTGCTGAGAGAGCTCTTTCGAGAACTGCCCTTGAGAGAACAGCTGTGAGAGACCTTATGGCTGACCTGAGGTCACACCAGCAGCTGCATGTGGAGGAGTGGGGGATCAAACCCGGTTCTCCCAGATTAGAGTCCGTGCTCTTAACCACTACACCAAACTGGCTCTTGGGTTTCTCGGAGGAGTGTTCATTTATTGAATAAAAAAAATTATGCTACCTTTCCACCCCATCAGGGTCCACAAGGCGACAAACATGAAAACAAAAACAAAAACTTTTAAACAATTAAAATGCAGTTAAAAACATAGAACGTTATTAAAAACACCTATAACAACACTAAAAGGAGAGCTGATAACTGTTACCAAGAGTATGGCTGATGAACCAAAAAAAGTACAAATTATGTAGCTGGGTTTCCCGCCTTTGGATCTAGGGCAGTACCTTGAGAAGAACACTTCCTCGCAGGACCCTGGTCAGGGCCCAGTGCAGCCTCAGGAACGCCAGCCCCTGGCTCCTGGGAAGACAGCATTGCTGCATCCCCCAGACACAAGCCTTGTGGCTCCAGTCTGGTGCCACTTCCAGGGCAACCTGGCTGGGGAGCGCAAAGACTTATGGGCCTTTTAGGGTTCTTGGGGGCTTATGAGAAGGTGTGCAGGGCAGGTACTATTTCAGAGGACTTTTTATAAGGGGCACACTGTTACAGCATATTTGGCTGGGTTTCTTTCCATTGATGCACTGTTTGTGTTTCCGCCATGGATTCTTGTGTCCACTGTCCTTGCAACTTGTGCCACTAGCATCCTTAAGTTTAAAGCGATCAGGCGCAAGATCAGCATTTTTAACAAATCTTCGCTGGAATGCCTTGCTTCTGGTTTGCGGGAGGGGCCGAGGTGGCATCCGGAGTAGACACACTGGCATGACACCCCTGCTGATATTGTGCCACAGGAGGTGGCTGCAGCTACAAGGATGGACGGCTTCAAGAGGAAATTAGATAAACACAAGCCGGTGGACCCGCGATACTCGCGGGGGGGCGGAGGTGAGCCTCTCTCCCCTCCCTCCCCCCGTTCCCCCCCAAAAATCGGCGGCAGCGGCAAGAACCGCCACTCGCTGAGGCACTCCCCCCTGGCCCGCTCTAGCTCGGGCCCGGCGTTTCCCTCCCTTCTGCCCCCTCCCCCAGCCCACTCACCCCCGGCTCCCAGGCCTGAGCAGCCAAGCGCTACTTGGGCCGCCACTTCTCCCCCCCCCATTCACCGCCTCCCCCCTCCCTGCCCCCTCCCCCCTTCCAGAGTCGGCAGCGCAGCTAGACCTGAGGCCCGCTGCACTGCCTCCCCCCTCCCCCGTTTCTGAGCCGGTGGCTCAGCCGCAGACCCCCACCACCACCGCCCGGCCGCTTGTCCGTTGCTTCCGCCGCTGTCACTCAGGTAAGTCCGTTCCCTGCGCATGCGCAGGGAACGCTTTTTTACTTTTCGGGGGATTTCAGTATCCCCCGAAAACTTTTTTAAACTTTTTTTATTTTTCTGCAAACGGGGGATCACCCCCCATCTGCAGAACCCCCTCCCCACCCCCCAAGTGCCCCCCCACGGATTTAAGTATCCGCACGGGGGGGGCACTTGGGAATTAGATATATAGATATGGAGCAGAGGTTCATCAGTGGCTATTAGCCACAAGGTAAAGATAGGAACTCTCGGTCTGGGGCAAGTGATGCTCTGTATTCTTGGTGCTGGGAGGGGTAACAGTGGGAGGGCTTCTAATGTCCTGGCCCCACTGCTGGACCTCCTGAGGACACCTGGTGTTTTTGGCCACTGTGTGACAGAGTGTTGGACTGGATGGGCCACTGGCCTGATCCAAAATTGGCTTCTCTTATGTTCTTATGTGGTTTGAAGGTACTTATTTTACTCTGAGCACTAAATTTTGATAAAGTACAGCCGGCTCAACACCTTTGGGAAGAGCATTACAGTCTCTCCTAATTTGTCAAGATCCAGAGGTTTCCTGACTCGGTCTTCGGTGACTACTTATTTTTTCTTCAAGGACTGGCATTTGCAGGCAAGTGAGAAACTGTGCACTGGACTCCGAGAACAGCTATAATATTAGTTGTGCTAGCCTCTGGGCATTTGCTCTGGGCACAGCATCGCTAGGATTTATTTCTTGCTTGCTGCCAGTGTTCCCTTGAAGCTGAGTTAGTGTGAGCTGGCTCACAGTTTTTTAGCCTCCGGCTCACATTTTGTGAGCCTCACAGAAAGGATGGCTCCAGAGCCAACTAATTGATGCAGTTGCCAAACTGCTCGCTCAGAACTTTAATGCCAGTCGCTCACAAAGGAGAATTTCTGCTCACGAAACTCCACAGCTTAGAGGGAGCATGGGTTGCTGTTGGCAAAATCCTGGTCCCCCTCCTGTTTTTCTGCCACCTCTCCACTGGTTCCCGCCCTCCTGGGAAGACCAAAGTTGTCAGCATGCTTACGGGGTTGCTGGAAGCTGAATACGGCGAAAGGGAGAAAAGAGAACCGGTGTTGCCGGACTGGAGTTGTTCAGTCCATCTGAACCACCCCGACTCTCCCTTTAATTCTCCCCAAGTTCTGGACTTGGATATCCGGTGCTGTCCAGAGGAATTCCCCTCCACTGGGTATATCTAGCTACGACAGAAATGTTGCATCAGCAGCTAGCCACCTCCTGGGGAGGACCTTCTGCTTCTGCATGTACATGAGCAAGGAGGGCTGAGTCATCTTGCCCCTGCCGAGAGTCATCTCCCGCTTGAAGCTGTTTGAAGCATCACGCTGGGGATTTTTGAAGAGCGTGGAAGGAATTTGATTCTGGTTTTTAAAAAGAGTGGGTGGAGGGCCGTGTTAATGATACTGGACGGACAGGATGGGGAAATGTCAGAATGGTGCCCTTGTGGGGGGGAGCACTAGGAAGCGTGGAGGGACCCTGACCTTCAAAACGCAAGCCAAGCGCAACTAGAAGGAGCTTTTGGGTGGCAGCGTTTAATCATAAATGATGGGTAGAGCACGCCCTCTTGTGGTGGACGGGCAGACTGTCGCTCCCTTTGGTGGGCAGGGAGGCGAGAGGTTCAAGCAGAATTCTACACACACCTTTTAAATGTTTTTTTGGGGGGGAATGGAGACTGAAAGTATGAAACACAGTGTGAGGAGACCCCCAAGTGGCTTCTCCGATTAACTGAAGTCCAGTCTTCCCTTTCTGAGTTCGGTACTATTCTTCAGCCAGAGTTTCTGAACATCCTAAACCCTACAAACAAAAGATTTCGGATTGCGGTCGAAGATTTGAACACTACCCATCAGAACAGGGCCTTCTGGAGGTGCCCCCCCCCCATAGGTAAGTTCAACCAATGCCCACACATGTGCATTCTCTGTTGTGGTCCCCACTTTATTGAATGGCCTGCCTCAGGAGATCAGGAAGGCTTGCCCTCTCCTCCCCTTCCACAAACTATGTAAAACTGAATTCTTCAGGAGGGCTTATTGACACAGGTAAGAGGGCAGTGCGTAATGAAAGGGTCCAGAAAAATGCTTTGGTACATGGAGAGGGGCTGTATGACAGTGTATAACACGTATTAATAATCAGGGGTCATTTCGTAGAAAAAGAGGTGCAGGAGCTCATTAGCATAATTCATTAGCATAACTTATTTGCATATGCCACACCCCCTGACATCACTGGAAGTATGTCAGAAGGCAAGAAAGAAAGAAGAGAGACAGAGACAGAGACAGAGACAGAGACAGAGACAGAGACAGAGACAGAAAGAAAGAAAGAAAGAAAGAAAGAAAGAAAGAAAGAAAGAAAGAAAGAAAGAAAGAAAGAAAGAAGAGACCGCTACTAATCCAAGCCTCAGAAATACCACTATTCTGGGAGGATAGCTTCAGTGGTCGCTGAAGCCTTCAGAAGGCTGGTCAGAGGAACAAGGACCTTTCCAGGGGACGGGGTAATTTTGCTGCAGCCATGACACAAGCAGGCATTCCCTGTGGGGGGGGCGGCTGGCACCAACTCCCAGAGCTGTGCTCCCCCGAGCTCCTGCTCGAAATGACCCGCTAATAATTATTATCAGATGGCACCGTGTGTAGAATACCCAGTAGATCCTGAGACTGTCTGGCAGCTGCAATTTCTCTCTCTTAACGTTATGCTAAGAGGTCCCTGTCCTCCCCAGGCTCCGCCCCCAAATCTCCAGGTGTTTCTCAACCTGGATCTGGCAACCCCACCTCCACCCACCACTGTTGGCCAGCAAGGACTTGGTAACCCTGTCAACTCACAGGGACACAGTTTGCATAAAGCACCCATAAAGACAGGGATTGACGCTGGAGCAGGAACCAGCAAACAGGGGTCGTCCCTGTTCAGTAGAGACTGTCCAGGCGCCTGCTCATCTCTGACCAGGGCTTCTGACAACACGCACTGCCAGGGATGCTGTGCTACGCTAGTTATGCTAGTGGCGAGCTATCACACATACTGCCCGTTGCTGTGGGTTCCAACTATGTCATCTCTGCATGGTTGAACATGGCACGTTAATGCCTCTGCCTTGTTTCAGCTTGGTGTCAGATTCCTGCTTGTTTTCACATTTCCCCGCTCCACATCCTATTGCACTGTTTATTGGATGTCCCAGTCCTGCTGGCTGTACTGGCTTAATGCTGTGCAAGCCGCCTTGAGTCTCAGTGAAAAAGGTGGACTACAAGCGAATACACGGCATCCCGGATGCTGCGTGCTGTAAAAAATGCCTGCTTGGAGATACTCAGGTGCTCTGACGGTCTCTATTGAACAGGGATGACCCCTATTTGCTGGTTCCTGCCCTGGAGTAAATCCCTGTCCCTATTTGGGGGGTGCTTTATGCAAACTGTGTCCCTATAAGTTGATAGGGTGTCCAGGTTCCCCCTGGCCATGAGTGGGGAATGAGGGTGGGGTTGCCAGATCCAGGTAGAGATTTGGGGGTGGAGCCTGGGGAGGACAGGGACCCTAGCAGGATGCAATGCCACGGAGCCCACCCTCCAAAGCATCCATTTTCTGCAGGGGAACTGATCTCTGTAGCCTGGAGATGAACTGGGATTCCAGGAGATCCCCAGGCCCCACCGGGAGGCCGGCATCCTTAGTTGGTTCAAGCTGTCCTTCTGAAGGATTCAGCAGCCCCCCTCCTTCTGTCTCCAGCTGTTAGATCTCTGGGTGGGATTTGTGTGTGCGAACACGCACGTTATCAGTAAGGCTCCAAGTACAGCCTGCCACTTCATACCCCTGCAGCTGCCGAAGCCCATTTTGAAACTGTGGAACGTCTCCGATAGGGTTGCCAGTCTCCAGGTGGGCCCTGGAACTCTACTTACAACTGATCTTCAGACTGCAGAGATTAGTACCCCTGGAGGAAATGACAGTTTTGGAGGGTGGAGGCTCACTAAGGTACCGCCTCTTCCCAAACCCCACCCTCCCCCAAAATATCCAAGAATTTCCCAACTTGGAACTGGCCACCTTACTGAGGACAAATGTAGCAGATCTTCCACCCAAAGAACAAACACTTGCTTAGCTTGCAAACCAGGGCTAAGTGGCCAAACCACCATGAGAACCGAGCTTGCATGATGCAGATGGTGTACATCTGGGGACAAACCTGAGTGTCTGGCAAAGGGGTGATGGAAGGGAAGAGGGGCTGGGTGTGATTAAAAGGCCATTCACACTCCGCATCCTGCCCCTCCATCATCAAAGCAGTCTGTACATGCCCAGAGACATTCCTCCTTATTTGTTAAAGGAGCGAATAAGGATGGAGATGGACTGGGCCTTGGTGAATCTTAGCAGAGGTTGAAAGGCAGGCAGAGACGAAAGGTGGGAGGGGAAAGAGGGCAAAACGCTGAACCAACCCCTTCCCCCTCACTCTTCAGGAGCCCTGCTGGGCTCCAGGAACACAATAAAAGTCATTGTCAAGAGAGACCATTTATTGACTGCCGCTTGGATCTCGTTCCTTGTGCTGAAGGTCAAGAGCAGACGCTGATTCAAGCGAGTCTTCCTCTGCGGTTTCTTCTGCTTTCTCCTGGCCGGCCATCATCACGGCCTGGGCGAAGACGGCCTCCAGAGCCCGGACCAGGCAGCAGACAATCCAGGTGAAACAGCAGGCCGGAGCCCAAGTCGCCCGCGTCACAAAGCTCTTCAGGCTGCAGCAAACAACCCCTCAGCAGAGACTGGTCCCAGGCATGCTGCACCTCGGCTGTCTGGCAAGAGAAAGCCGGCAAGGAGTTTTGACTCATCACGCTTTACTTCCAGCGGTCCCGCTATGCTGAGTTAGTGTGAGCTAGCTCAGTTTTTTAGCCTCCGGCTCACACATTTTTCCCTTAGCTCGGGAAGGATGGGCCTCCCCGAGCAAACTAATTTATGCCGCAGTCAAATCGCTCGCTCACAACTTTAATGCAGGTAGCTCACCAAGTAGAATTTTTGCTCACAAGACTCCACAGCTTAGAGGGAGCATTGTTTACTTCCAAAGACTTAAAAAGCACAGGGGGTTGGATGGGAGGGAGATCTGGAGCTGAGAAGCAGCGTAGGAGGAAACAGGTTCTGTTATATGCCTTTGTTGGCGAGAGAGACTCAGCGTACCTGGACATTAGGAGGCGCTCATCTCTTTAAGGGTGTACAGGTGTTATCTCCTTGAATGGGAGGCCTCTCTTTGTCTTAACCTAGGAGCTGCCCTTTGACCCCTCCTCGGTCTCTCTGTCCTCTCACTCCCTCTACATGGCCTTCCATGGAGACACATGTCTCTGCGGGGCTCTCCTGTGGATGCAGTGCCCTCACACTCCCCCACACAAGACGCCGGACTAGCTGGCCATTTGTGATAAGGAAAGTGCTCTTTAGATCAGCGTCTTTTCTCTTCTTTCGACTGCAACCTGCATGTGAAGTGGATCTACTGGGATAAATGTTAAGTTTACCTTTTTTTTTTTTTGGCAATATACTTTTTGGGAGATTTCTTTACTGCACTCAGTATCACGCTTCTATGACTGGGCAACTCTGCTCTATTAAACAGATTTCCCAATACCTTGGTGATTATTGATCAGTCAATAATAGGATGGATAACTGATATGCTTATTATTATTTCTTTATTCATATCCTGCTTTTCTCTCCAGTCGGGGAGTCAAACCAGCTTTCACATCATTCTCCTCTCCCTGACTTTATCCTCACAACAACCTTGTAGGGTAGGGTAAGCTGCGTCAGCCATTTTGCATCTGGCTCCACCTCTTACGGCAGCCATTTTGTGCGTGTGTCCACCATGCTGCGTCAGAATTCCAAAGGTGCCCGCTGGCTCAAAAAGTTGGGGACCCCTGCTCTAACCACCCCACCACACCAGCCTTCATGGCTGATATGGATTTATACATGTGTTCCCCTGCTCTCGTTACATATTTTGTTTCTAGAACTCCAGTTTGAAATGTCTGAAGCATTTGGTTTTTATTGGCAGTCCGGCCAGTTTCTCCTTTAAGATCCTGCCAATGACCTTGTAATCAGTTTATGTTTTTCATTTCTCTGGTAAGATGCCTCGTGCCTCAGGCTGGGTGAACAGGGATATAAATGCCCTCATTCGATCCATGATAAATAAATATTTGAGTCAACATGGCACTCTAAGGATATCCAGTATTGGGGGGGGGGGGAGGTGGCACCAAGTGACACTGCAAATATTATTCCAGATAATTCTGAGACTTCATATGAACCAAGTTAAAGCTGGGGGTCTAAAAATCGTCTTGGCCAGCAAGAATTTCCACGATAAAAACAAATGCGTTGTCAAGATTCATATTTCTTTTTCTAGTATTTCCTCTAATTTAGCGTTGAAGTTCATGTGGAAAAACTGAATCCTGCAGGAACGGTAATAACGGTCACTGGTCACGGAAAGTGCTGCCAAGTCACTGCTGAATTATGGAAACCCTCAAGTAGGGTTTTCAAGGCAAGAGGCATTTCAGAGGGGGTTTGTCCTTGCCTGCCTCTGCATAGCAACCCTGAACTTTCTTGGAGGTCTCCCAACCAAGTACTAACCAGGGCCAACCCTTTTTAGTTCCCGAAATCTGGCAACATCGGGCTAGCCTGGCCCACCCAGGCCACGGCTATAAAGGTTAAAGTTCTAATAATAATTGCCTATGGATTTTTCAGGTAGTTTTCCTCTCCCTTTAGACTACATTGTTTGTTGGATATATACTACTGTATTTATGTTCTCTAGATCTGAAAACCCAGCTTGGGGGATGTATTATACTGTTTTTATTTTCTCCTTGTTTGATTCTCTTACCCTGTTGTATTGCATTGTTCAGACTTGTCTGTACTGAATAGCTTTCATAACTGTGTAATCCACCTGGAATCTCAGTGAGACAGGCTGACGATAAATGAAGTAACGATATAAAATTCAACATTATCTTCTTTTCATTCGTGTTTTAAATTTCAAATAGAACTCCACGCGATAAGACGCTCCATATGGAATTGTAAGCATATTAAAAGCAAACAATTATGACCACCAAAGGTATACTGAGATTAGCTAGAACTGTTAAGTATTATCATAATGCACTTTTTCAATTGTTCTTTTTAGGTCAAGTGAATTCTCCTTGCTTAGGGCAACAGCTGGGAGTCAATGTGATCCTCGCAACATGGATCTGGTTAAAAGAGAAAAGATCCTCCTGCCATGAGAAATAACCTGATTCAAACCACTCTCTAAAAAGTGTGGGATAAATTGGAGGACAAAGTTGGCTTCCAGATCTCCCTGCTGACATCAATTATTTTCAGTCCAAACTGTAGGATTGCTCACAAGTTAGGTCATTTTGATCCCGGGATAAGAAGTAATTGTCCTAGGATTCTTGGTTTTGAATTTACTGAGGGCAGTCAGGCAGAAAGAGATTTATCCAGACAACATTCCAAAGCCTTCAGAATGTACCAACAGAGAGTTTCATTTGACACGTTTTAACATTCCAGTAATGTTTTCAGAAAGCTAACAGATTTTTTAAAAAAAACGCTTGACAAATCTCCAGCTCCACAGGATCTTATGTATGCGATAGATACCAGCTTGTTGGTGTCAGTTTGACACAGAACCACTGAGTGGGAGCAAAACCTTCAGATCAGTTTTGACTCCCAGTGAAGTATATATATGAAGAGATGTAAGTTCAAGAGGGAATGTTCTAAACAATGCACAAAGGTGCTTTCTGTTGCTGTGAGACGTAGAGAGAAAGGGCTGGTCAATAGAAACGTGTTCCGCCACAGATGTAAGATTGTTCCTGGAACTGGCAATGCACAGACGTTCCGGCTAATTGAAGAAATGTACATCAAATGAGAGGAAGATTGATTGGCGATTCGATTCATGATGGTCCAGTGCTCTTTCAGGGTTATTTCAGAGGGTTAGTTAGGAAAGTAAACACTGGTACGATAACGAACCTCTCTGTTTTGGCTAGGGTTTGGGTTGTGAAGTTTTGGAAGCACGTTTGTTGAACTTCCCTTTGTGTTGGTTGCGCAGAGTTTCAAATGCGTCGTTAATGAGTAAGTGTACCTTGTATAAACATCTTTGGGGAAAGGGGAAAGGCATTCCACCAAACAGTTTAGAAAGCCACGGTCTCTTGGTATTGTTTACTGGAATCTGATCAAACCTCATGAGATTATTAGGCAAGAATCACTGCCTTTGATTTGATTACAATTATACGATCTGGTTATTATTAACGCTTATGCCTTTCTGATGGGAAGATGTGTTGGTTTTGATCTTTTGAGTTGTGTATTAACACAGCCCTGTTTTCGTCCATCCTTCCCATTTCTCTCCCCCCCCCCCCGGATTTTTTTTCTTTGCTTTACAACTTTTCGGTCCTTTGTTATTTGATGCATTCCACCCCCCCCCCTTTATATATTAGGGCTCTTTGTTCGAGAACACACCAGAGTGGCCTGTTTGTTGGTTGGGTTCAGTTCTGGCTTTGGGCGATCCTGTAAGTACAGTCTCCATATCTGAACAAGATGGCTTGTTCGAGTGCTTGGTTCTGTTCCCAGGCTGAAGTTCCCAGGCTCAGAAACTGTTGATGTCACGCCGGCCGATCAACAAGGATTGTTTAGGCTGTCTACACAGGTGCAAGTTAGCAGCTTTAACTGTGAAGAGGTCAACAAAGTCCCTCCTTTCCAGGCCCATTTTCCAAGTGTGCTCATGGTGGCCCCTATAGCAGTGTTTCCCAGTCTGTGGGCTGGGACCCAAAAGTACATTTCAAAGCCTCTGAAACTGGGTTATGGGCCAGTAGTCCCTAATGGCCAGCCCTGCCCTGTCCATTTCTCTCTTTTTTATTTGGGAAACCAAGGTCTGGCCCTGCAAACAGGGGACTTACGGCAACCCTATAAGGTTTTCAAGGCACAAGACGTTCAGAGGTGGTTTAGCCACTGCCTGCTCTGCGTAAAGACCCTGGACTTCCTCGGTAGTCTCCCATCCAAATACTAACCAGGGCCGACCTTGCTTAGGAGCCAAACTCAGTCAAGATCAGGTTAGCCTGGGCCATCCAGGTCAGGGTGTTCTCCAGGTACTCCCTGAGTATTTAAATATTTGCCTGACATTCAAAGAAAAAGGCCTGTCTTGGACAGCTAAACATATTGAATCAGCCAATCAATCTTTCAGGACATTTCATTGCTGACCTAAGAGTGGCAGTCCTCAGAAATTTCAACGGGAGATTACAATGGGAGATTGATGAACTCGAGTTCATTCACAGATTCAGAACAATGGAACCCTCAGGGATGAATGCTAATAAAGGATTCTTACCTCACTACAGATGCTAATATTCTGCCCCTACACATTTCTCCCCTGCCCTGATCAAACTGATTACAATATGCATCATACCTTTATGTCCTGAGTGCCTTATTTACAACGCTCCTCCCACCTTCTGACTGGGTTATAAAGACTCAGGGATTTCCGTTACGACTTGGATCTGACAGCCGGATCTTTGACTCTCAAAAGCTTATACTCCCAAAATTTTGTTTGTCTCTACTGGACTAGAATCCCACTCTCATACTGACTTCTACTATATGATACTTAACATTTAATGGCATTCCGTATCTGATAGACACGCAATGGCATTTGGTATTCAATGGTATCCAATCACTCACTGATCATTTAGGAAACGCCACACTTGATCCCTACCGAAATACAAACCAGCAGGAACTGCAATAAGTCCAAAGTACTTGATTTATTTTTTTTTAGAGGAAATTTTGGCTGCAGTCACACGTGCCTTTAGATCTGACATAGGTGCAAATGCCTGACGGATCTAAGGGGAGTGATCAGACAGCAACATCTGGCAAGTGTCCTGCACTCACTGGCAACCTGTGCTGCTCCACTATGGAAGCAGAGTTAAAAGACACCGGGGAAAGTCCGGTCCTAATGCTTGCTGATGGGCCACAGACAGACTTTCCCCTGTCTGATTGCTCAAACATGCTCTCATGCCATCAGGACGGTCTGATCATGCCATCCCGACTTGGTGCTGTTCCCCCCACCTTTGCAGTATGCACATCGTTGCATACTCCATAGGGGGCCCTCAGTGTGGAGGTGTGTTTCCTCATTTATGCGCAAGGGAAACAAATGGCAAAAAAATACAACTCACCCACAGTTGCATCTGATCACACAGTGACGGGCTGCACCCACAGCTTCAAAGAGTTGTGTGATCTCGCAACTGTGTGGCAAATTCTTCCAGAGGAAATAGCCTCTCGTGTGACCACAGCCTTTCAGAGCCCAACTGCTGCAATCAAAATCTGAATGGCAGCCCAGGACTTTTTAACAAAAGCTTGTACCTGCTGAGAGCATGGCTAGGAAAAAGACATCTCCCTCTAGCAAAATACTCCAAGTCAGAGACAAAACTGATCGGTGCCAGGCATAGGCGTCAACTACGGGGAGGCTCGAGGGCTCGAGCCTCCCCCGAAATTTCCTGGGGGGGGCTCAGCCACCCCCGGCAAAATGGAGCGCCCGCCAGTGGCCAGTCAGCCGGCCAGCTGGCTGCTGTTGCCGCCTCTCCTTCCCCTCCACCCCCGGCCTGCCCTCTTGCCTCCCTGGGGCGGGGGGGAGAGAGGCGGCGGGGGCATGGTCCCGTGCTTCGCGCGCGCGGCAGTCAGCCGGCCAGCTGGCTGCCGAAACTGGGTCTACCTCCCTGGGGTGGGGTGGGGGAGAAGCAGCGGGGACATGGTCCCGTGCGCGCGCGCGCTTCGTGCGCATGAAAGAGCCCCCCCCCCCCCGGATTTACAAAGTCTACACCCCTGGCGCCAGGTACTAATTACTTAAAAAGGAAGCACTTCTATACTCATGAAACACCAATAACTTGCAGGACTCAATGCCCCAAAAGATGTGGATGGCCACTTACTGCATTGGATTTTAAAAAATGATTGCGATGAATCCATGGAGGAGACGTCTATCAATGGCTCTTTGCCCTACTGGCTAAATGGAACTTCCATGTTCAGAGTCCAGGAGCACCTTAAAGACTAACAAAATGTGTGGCAGCGTATGAGCTTTTGGTGAGTCACTGCTCACTTCTTCAGAGACTTCTGAAGAAGTGAGCAGTGACTCATGAACGCTCCTCCCCTGCCACGCATTGTGTTAGTCTTTAAGGTGCTCCTGGACTCTTACTCTCATCTACTGCTACAGACAGACTAACATGGCATCTGCCCCATCAGAGGCAGTATACCTCTGAATACTAGCTGCCAGGGACAAAAGAACAGGGGAAGGCCGTCACCCTCACGCCAGTCACTTGAAATCAGGATGCTGAACCTGGTTTCATCTAGTAGAGCTTGCCTGATGTTCTTAACTGGGACCACAAACATCAAATAGAGGGTCTTTGCTGCATATTAACATTTGTCCACCCCTTTCCCAGAATTAGTTAGCAGGCTGGAGCAGAAGCAAAGGCTCCTGAACCTGGCCCTAAATCTTCCTCTTACCCAGCATGCCCTTCTCCATCACCACTCACCAAGCTCCGCAGCAGGGTCCTCCAGCCATGCTGTTTGGCCCCGCTGTGAACCTTCCAAGCCAGCAGCAGGAGCATCATGGAAGCCAAGAGGGCATTTTGTACCCAGCTGAAGAAGACGTCGGTGGCCAGCTCTAAGGAGATGTGGATCCATCGCACCACGTCCCACTGAATCTTCTTGAGGCAGAAGAACCAGCCCACCAGCCCAACGCGCAAGGAGAGGAGCTTCAAGTAGAGGGCGCTAGGCTTGCCTTGCACTGCCCCACGCCGGGCCCTGCCTATGGACGCTGGAGGCCGGGGCGCCGGATCAGGATCCTTGTCAGGAGGAGCCTGGTCTTCTAGGAGGGCTTGACAGGCGACAGGCTCCATTAGGAATTAAGGCTTGCCTGGGGAGGGTTGGAGCAGCAAAGCAGTGCAACTGAGAGAGCTTTGCAGTGCTCTGTGGATAAAGGAAGAGCAGATTTACTATCTCTCTCACACACAAGAGACTGACCCATACTGAATCAGACCATCGATTGATCATGGTCGGTACTGGCACTTTCACACACGATAAATAATGCCGTTTCAATCCATTTCAGTGACCATTTGTAAGCGGATTTTGCCATTTCACACAGGCCCTTTCTGCACTCTCCTTTTAATCCATGTTCACCATAGTGTCCTCCAAGCAATTCTGCCAGGCCCGTAGCTAACAAGAGGCCCGCGGGGCCCAGCCCCCTGGCATTTCTTCTGGGGGCCTTCCCTCCCAAGCTGGCCCCAAACTGAATTTATATAATTAGCTTTTATTTAATTAGCTGTAGCTCCCCCAAAGCCCCCTCCCCCCAAAATCCCTAGCTTACAAGTCTGATTCTGCACTAAAATCGAATCCACCTTTGCGTTACTCTAGGTTCCCCCCCCCCCCAATTCTGTACTAAAATCGAGTTCAACCTTCTTTTCATTCCGGGTTTCCCCCCCATTCTGCATTTCATTACGTCCCTTCATTGGTCAGCCCGGTTTCAGCCTGCTGTTGCCCCGGGTTATTTGGATCCTGTTTTGCTGTGGACTTATATTGCCTCTACTTGAACACTGAGAAAATCCAGAGTGGCAGGCAAATGCGGAAAGGACTATATAAAACCCAGTTGCAAAGTGCAATGAAAGCAGGGGTCCTTTGGGGCCGAAGCGAGGCAGAGCAAAGCTCCGCTAGCTTAGGAGTGGCCACTAGGGCAGCCACAGGCCAAATCAGATTCTCTGATCTGATTCGGACTCCTACCGAATTGCCGTTGAAATTCGGCAGCAACTTTAAAGTGACTGGAGGGGAGGGGGTTTGAGGGAGAGGCTCCAAACTTGCAGGGTAGCTGCTGGGGCCTCTCCTCGAAATACCCACCAAGTTTCAAGAAGATTGGACCAGGGGGTCCAATTCTACGGGCCCCCAAACAGGTTGCCCCCATTCCTTCCATTGTTGTCTATGGTAGGAAAAAAGTAACACTTTTTCCCACCGTAGAGAACAATGGAGGGGATGGGACACCCTGTTTGGAGCCCCATAGAATTGGACCCCGTGGTCCAATCTTCTTTAAACTTGATGGGTATTTCGAGGAGAGGCCCCAGCAGCTACCCTGCAAGTTTGGAGCCTCTCCCTCAAACCCCCTTTCCTCCAGCCCCTCATATACCCTATGAGATTTTGCCATTGATTTCAATGGCCCATAGGGTATAATGGGGATGAAACTGACATTCCCTTTCTGACACACTTCCGGTGATGTCAGGGGGCGTGGCATATGCTAATGAGTTATGCTAATGAGTTATGCTAATGAGCTCCTGCACCTCTTTTTCTACGAAAGGACCCTGACTGAAAGTGTCTTGAAAGTGTGTTATTTAGTGTGTGTGAAAGCGTTACTGGCAGCGGCTCTCCAAGGCAGTGGTCTTTCACATCACCTCTGGAGATGCCAGGGATTGACCCTGGGACCTTCTGCTTGCAAGGCAGAGGCTCTTCTGTTGAGCCACGGCCCTTCCCCTAATGAACAAGCAACGCTTGTCCCCAAGACCTCAGGTAAAGGAACATAGATGAAGTTGCCTGAAGCTGCCTTGTAATCCCTTTTGGGAGACAGTCCATCACCCCACTATGGATAGCGATGGCGCTGAGATCCATTACCGACTCCGAATTTCCAGTTACCTCCGAAGAAGTGCCGGTGCAGCTGCCCAACACCAGTGGGGTAAACGTTCGGCCCCGTTGGAGCAGAGGGACCCACTCCTGGGCCCAGTTTGGGACATCAACTGCAGAAACCTGGTACCCAAGGTGGGAGTGGGGGACCAGGTCATCGATCGTTCGAGGTGCAGAGCGGAGTGCCGCGGAGGCTTCCCGGGCGGTGGAGATGTGGACGCAGATGGATCGTCGGTTTGACAAGATCCAGCGGCTGCTCCAGCGGGAGACGATGCTGTTAATGATGGACCTACCGAACATGGTGGCCCAGGTACTCCGAGACCAGCTAGCTGGGGCGGCTGGAGGGGCAGGGGCACAACCGGGTGCGGTGCAGCCTCCAGTTCAACCTCCAGCTCAACTCCCAGTTCAACCTCCTGCGCCACCGGGACCTGGCCCAGGCGCCCCGTGCCCACCAAATTACTGGGAGCGACATTTGATGGGAGTTTCTGGCACTGCAGCAGGGTCCCTTGGTTCATCAAGGTAATTATTGTCCATTCAGACTGGAAGCAGCTCTCCAGGGTCTCAGGCAGAGGTCTTTCACATCACCACCTACCTGATTGTTTCACCTGGAGATGCTGAGGACTCAACCTGGGACCTTCTTCATGCCAATGTATTCCAGGTGCATGCAGCTAGCTCTGCCTCAAAGGACAGCACTTGCTGCCTGAGGGAAGATGACAGTGAGGCGTGAGTTCCCCTACAACTCCTAGCCCCTTTGCAGTGTGATGGTTACAGTGTCAAACCAGGACCTCGACAACCAGGTTCAAATCCCCAGTTGCCCATGAAGCTCATTGGTTGACCTGGAGCCTCTCTTTGAACCTGTCCTATCACACCATGGAGGAAGGACAAGATAAAACCGTGACTGAGAGCGCTATGTATCTTGTGCTAGGCGCTGTATACATTTCTTAGAAGACTCACCTGTTTGCTAATGGATGGGAACCAAAAGGGCCTTTTTGTGGAGACATCTATTAACCACCAAATTTCCAAGGAAGTGGGTTTGAAGGGGTGTTATGAGTCAGCTCCTTTTTGAAAGCCTAGTGATGTCAGGAACTACCTTCAAGCAGAGTGCAAATTACCCAGCCAGCATCCAAGATCCGGGTCTCTTTGTGACGTCACAGAAGAGGTTGCATCTGACCTCACAACCAACTACTAGGCTCCTCCCCAGGCCTCAGACGCACCCTTCTCCTCCTCCTGCGAACTCTGCATAGATAATACAGGAGCGCCTTTGTCCTGTTGCCCTGGAAATTGGTACCTGTCGCCCTGGTTGCCATGGCAGCGGAGACAGAGCCATTATCCCGGCTTCCGAAGGCGCGCAGATGAGCCGGTGCCTGATATGCTGCGTTTAAATTAGGCCAAAACATTGATCGCCTTACTGGAAGGAGGGGACGAAGGCGCTTGTGTCCGTGCTCAGTCCTGCCCCATATCAATCTCATCTAAATCCTCGCCTTCTTAACGCCGTAAGGACGCTTGGAGGAGGTGGCTCTTCTTAAGGTTTGATACCTTTTGCAGATTTGCCGTGCAATCCTTTGCAAAGTTATTCCAGTCTCTGGTCCATTGAAATCAACGCGCTGAAACCGGAGTGACTCCGCAGAGGGTTGCATAGGGAATTAATTTCTTTCATCAAGGCGTATCTCGCCGTTTTGATCCAAAACACGCTTTGGGCGGCCCACCAAAGTCCCATAGGCAGTGCCGTCATCTAATTTTAATATTAAAGGACAATCTTTCAGCTAATGGACGGGGCTAGGCGTGGTAAGAGTTCGATCTAAATTAAAAGCCGGTGATTAATTCTATTAACTAGCCAAGATTAACCTTGAAAAGAGTCACGCAGCCTTCCGCCTCCTCCAGCCGAGAGGAAGCAAGAAAGCAAGAAGAACAAAGCACGCAGGGTATTATTCG
Source organism: Lepidodactylus listeri (assembly GCA_029233225.1). Taxonomy (NCBI): domain Eukaryota; kingdom Metazoa; phylum Chordata; class Lepidosauria; order Squamata; family Gekkonidae; genus Lepidodactylus; species Lepidodactylus listeri. Next base: position 30,074,696 of record JARCFY010000019.1, on the reverse strand, counting down.
TCTTTATTTCACATCGAGCGGGCGGGACTCAGCCCCGCAGGCAGATTGAATCGAGCCCGGGGCCGGGCTTTGCGTTTAAGCCGCGCCCAGACAGACGAGCCGCCGGGCGCAGCAGAGGCCGGGAAAGGGAGCCGCCTTCTCCGGGAGGGCCGGCCAAGAGGCGGCCAATGGGGGCGGGAGAAGATCGTCTCTCCCCCTCCCCCTCCCCCCCCCCCCCCGCCGCTATGGCCGCCTCCAGCACTCGGAGTCTTGCTGAAGTGCAGCGGCGCGTTTCCGCGGTCCATCACAGGACCGATCCGGAGGAGCAACTCCGCTTCTACGACGGCTGGGCCCCGGAGTACGAGCAGGTGCTTCCCCGCGCCGCCCCGGCTTTGCTGGCCTGATTATCACGTGCGGTAACTAAAGAGCATGTGCAGAGTGCATTTCCCTGCCTGCCTGCCCGCAAGTGCAGCTGGCTTTTTGCAAAGCGTTGGGAACTCCTTGGAGGGTGGGTCTGTCCATAGATATTGGCTACGACAGCTAAATGGAACCTCTGTGTTCAGAGGCAGTCTACCTGTCAGTGCTGGGGGTACACAACAAAAGGAGTAGCCATCACCTTCATATCTTCTGTGGAGCCTTCCAGTGACTAGTCAGTGTTGGGAATAGGCTAGGGTTGCCAATATCCAGGTGGGTTCTGGAAAATGCCTGGAATTACAGCTGATTTCCGGGTGACAGAAATCAGTTCCCCTGGAGGAAGCGGCTGCTTTGGAGACTGGACCGAATGGCATTTTACCTCACTGAGCTCCAGCCCCCCCCCCCCCCCCCCCCCCCCGCACTGGCTCCACCTCCAAGATCTTCAAGGCTTTCCCATCCCAGAGTTGGCAGCCCTAAGCAGATTGGTCTGATCCGGGCAATGCTTGTGTTCTTAATTTAAACAGGGAAAATTGTTTTCATCACCTGGAACACAGGAAGCAAGAGTCAAGAGAATGCCCCTGAGCATGGGCAGTGAGTTTTCCAATGATCACTGGGAAAGTACAGCCCAACCATCTGTCAGGGTTGTGAGATTATAGGGAAGGCCTTACAGGAAGGATCAAGGAGGGTGACTTCCAAGAACACGCACACCCACGCTTCCTTCAGCATCTCTCCTTGTGGTGAATTAGAAGCCAATTATTTGACAACCCTCCGGTTCAAAATGGTTGTCTCTTGTGGACTAGAAGATTAATTCCTAATAGTGTAGCTGACTGTGTGTTTTAGTGCAATACAACCCAGATCATCTCTCCAAATATAGGGGGAAATATAAGTGATCATTAAAGTGGATTAGTTACCCCCTAAGTAAAGTAAAGGTAAAGGTTTCCCTTGCTCGAGAGCCAGTCGAATCCAGCTTTGGGGGCAGTGCTCATCTCCATTTCCAAGCTGAAGAGCCAGCGCTGTCTGAAGACTTCTCCGTGGTCATGTGGCCGGCATGACTAGACGCTGAAGGCCCACAGAACTCTGTTACCTTCCCACCGAAGTGGTACTTATTTATCTACTTGCAGTTTCTTGCTGCTAGGTTGGCTGGAGCTGGGACCAGAGACGGGAACTCAGTCCGTCACACGGCACTCGGGTCTCAAACTGCTGAACCGGTTTGTAGTTCGGCATCTTAACCTCTGAGCCACCACAGCCCCTAAGTTACCCCTTAACCACTTGGGGCGGGGGGAGTGCATAATGTACTCTTTTTGATGCTCTTTTACCAGACAGATGGTAACAAGAATTTTATTGGCTGACATCCATCCTTTGAGACTTTATCTCCCATCCTCCCAGTTCCCTCACGCTGGCAGCCGCTGGGGCTGTCCTTTTATCTGACCTGTTTTGAGCACCGGGGACTGTTACCATGTCTCGATCTCAGCCAAGACTCAGCCCCGACCTGTTTTCTGATCTCGGACTCTGCTCTGGAACTTGCAGAAGATAAAGAACGTGGACTGCTCCGTTTCAAGGCAAAGTACAAGTCCCCGTGTGGCCATAATCCTTTGTTGGTGGCCTTGAGCTGGATCTCAGTTTACTATCACAATTAAGTACACAGAGTCATAGCTTTAGAAAAAAAAATAAAAAACAACCACGCTTGTTGTGAATTCCCCAGCTCAAACAACTGCCTGACACTTTTCTCCTGTAGGACGTGACCGTGTTGCACTACCAAGCCCCCCGATTGGCTGCTTCCTGCCTGGCCTCGGTGTTTCAGGGCTCCATCGCAGATGCTCTGGTGCTGGACGTGGCTTGTGGCACAGGGCTTGTGGCCCAGGAGGTAATGGGGGTCCCCAGTCTCACCTGAGGTTGCATCTTAGTCTGCGCTGCTGGGAGGCTTACTAAGTGTCCTCTAATGGTGGGCAATCTCCTGATAATGGCCTCTGATGCCCTCTGACAACAGTGCCTGTACTATTACATTACTATTGGCTCTTGGCTGGATGGAATTTTTCTGACCAAGTGAGAAAAGTACACAATTGAATCATTATTAGAGGAAGGTGTACCTGACCATGGCAGCAAACAATCAAGAATGAGGCCTCTGATTAATATCTTTGTCTTGGGTCACAGATAATAATCGTCAAAAAATTTCATCTTGGTCAATTTATAAGGAACGATGATTGCATTGCGATGTGAGGAGCTGTTCTGTCATATAATTTCTTCGACCACTGAGGAAGGGCAGTGGGCCAAAATGTGTATGGTCAGGGTCAGTAACGGCCATTTTTGGCTGTCACTGTACAATTTAATTCTTAATTGAGGCTATCACTAGGGCCAGTATCCGTTTTTTAATCGGCTTTGTAATAAGTGTATGTACATTGTTGTATATCTGTCAGTATTTAATGTTTTTAATTTGACTAACAGAATTATTGGGCCTACACATTCAGACCTTCTTAACCTTTAGGTTCTTAAAACAGTGCCTGTAGACCAGGGTCCAGTAGCACCCCCAAGCTACAAACAAAAGGCTAAAAACACCCTCCACGTAATACCTTTTATTAAGACTTACCCAATGACACGTCACAGTGTGCAAGCTTTCAGGTTCCCCAGAACTCTTCTGCAGACCAAAAAATGTAAAGCAGATTCACAAGATCCAGATGTAAAGATCTGCTCATGCTGGCACATGGTGGGAATTGTGGCAGGCCACAAAGAGGAGGCATTGTTATAAGCCAGCGGCCATAAAAGCAAGAGGCAGTAAAGCAATTCAGCTCCGTAGCAACAATTTCCCTTATTCCATTGGATGATAGGGAGCAAGACGAATCCCCTTGGAGAGGGAAAGCCATAGTTTAATCGATGAACAAATACTGCTGCTATACAGAAGTTAGGCGGGACAGTGGCTTTGTTGCCACCATCTTTGGGGATCCTTCCCCCTTCCACTGATCACGCCAGTCTATTTGGCACAGTTCCGCCCCCGCTCCTGAGTATCTAGTGTGCCCATCCAAAGCGTGATGGCTGATGTGTCCAGATGTGTCCCAGTCCTGTCACTGGATTGCCAGCTAGCAGGTTGGTACAGTTCCAGGCCAAGATCACATGACTTGTGCCATGTTCTAAGCTGCAGGCAAAGGGTTTCTGCTGTTTCCATGGCCTGGATGGAAGCCAGAGGATGTTGGAACATGCGTGCCGGAAGGGGCTGTACCAGGAGCTGAAGCAGTGCATTCTGGGCCAGGAAGCCTTGCCCGCGTCCTCAGGTAACACAGCCAGGAAGGAGCTGGAAGAGGGAAGGAGAGGCTGGGGTGGACAGTAAGCTCTCTCTCGGGAGGTGGCTTCCTGTCGCTCTCTCCTCACCTTCCTCTTCCTTGCTGCTGAGCATCATTCCTTCCACCCCAGGCTTCTACGATGCCGTTCTGATTGTGGGGGCTTTGAGCAAAGGGCAGGTGCCCACCAGCGTCATCCCAGAACTGCTTCGTGTCACCAAACCAGGTAGGGGCTCTGGCAAGACAAGCTTGATTGCTGGGGGGACCCGGGGAAGGCAGGGATTCATTGGAAGACTTGGCAGAACTAGGGTGGACCAGATATCCATCCAACCCAACACAGAACCCTGCAATGCTCCCTCCAAGCTGTGGGCTCTTGGGAGCAAACATTCTACTTTGTGAGCTACTGGCATTAACGTTGTGAGCGAGCGATTTGACTACTTAGTTTGCTCTGGAGCTGTCCTTCCTGAGCTAAGACGAAAGTGTGTGAGCCGGAGGCTAAGAAACTGTGAGCTAGCTGACAGTAACTCAGCTTAGAGGGAACACCGGTGGCCAGTGGTAGAAAGATGTAGTCAGGTCAAGAAACAGCCAGACCTGTGGTTTGTCTCTGGCAGCTGACGGTTTGAGGTAGACTGCCTCTGACTACAGAAGCTCCATTCCAGACTGGTTGAAGATAGTTGGTCTCCAGCAGCTGGTGATCTGGGGTAGCCTGCCTCTGACTACAGAGGCTCCATTCCAGACTGGTTGAAGATGACGCGCTCTCTTCTGTAGGTATTGGAAGGGTAGCCTTCCTCCACCCCACATCCTGAAGAATCTAAGCTCTTTAAGTACAGAAAGTGAGGCAGGGAGCAATTCCCTTTTCCTGCCTTCCCATTTCTTCCTCTCACCTGAAGGGTTGCAGTCCTTAATTAGAGCTGCTTTGCAGGACAGAGGCTGTGGGAAGATGGCTGGCAGGTTTGGAATTTGTTAATTTGTCTGTGTTTCCAAGTTTGGCACAAGCAACAAGGAAACTCAGTCGCCACTAAGATCTTTGTTGCATGCAGCAGAGCTATTGTTTGTCGCTCAGCAGTCAGGGCTTGGTTTCCATTGTCTTCTGGTGCCGCAGCCTTAAGGCGCAGAGGCCTCCGATTGAATGGCTGATTTGTAGACCGTAGCCAGGGCTGTCAATACCCTAAAACGAGCTTGGGAAAGAGAGAACTATGTATCAGGGTCAACAGCCTATGCTAGAGGGCCAGTCCTGTTAACTGAAAGCAATAAGTAACCATAAGTAACCCTGGTTCAAGGCCTGAGAAAATCTGCGGAATGTATTAACGTCACCCAGTTCCACAGGCTTTTCTTAATTTGATTTAGTCTTCTGTGGCATTTTTAAACTGGACAATCTCTGACCTCTTCTTGTAGCTCAACGGCAGCTGCAGGAGACGTGGTGGCTCAAGTGGTTGAGACGCTGAACTGTAGACCGGAAGGTCGGTATTTCAGCAGTTCGCAACCCAAGCGCTGCGTGATGGAGTGAGCTCCCGTCTCTGACCCCAGCTCCTGCCAACCTAGCAGTTCGAAAGCAAGAAATTGCAAATAGATCAATAGGTACCACTTCAGTGGGAAGGTAACAGTGTTCCATGCGCCTCGGCATCTAGTCATGCCGGCCACATGACCACGGAGAGGTCTTTGGACAGCACTGGCTCTTCGGCTTGGAAACGGAGATGAGCACCACATCCCTAGAGTTGTATTCGACTGGCTTTCGAGCAAGGGAAACATTTGCCTTTACCTATGAATTTGGGAGGTGGAGATTTATTCTTTTTCCTGGCCTTCTGTAGCCCCCAGAGGAGCTGGTATTCAGCCTCTGGAGGAAATATCCCCATTTCCCTCCACGGGGCATAGAGCAGCTCCAAAAATCCGGAAAACATCCTAAAGGCTGCACTTGATGGGCCCTCTCTGGTCTGGGGCAGCAAAATAATCGGGATTTGGTGTCTGTGGTCGCTAGATGGTGCTACTGCACAGAGAGGCTTTTCTAAGCAGGCTGTTGACTGGGAGACGGGCAAGGTGGACAGCTCAGTCATCACCGGGTTCTTTGGATCCGCTTTCCTTGTCTTCCCTGCGGCCTGCCCAGAGGGCCTTCCAGGCCTTGATCCCTTGCTGTGGTAGAATCTTGCTCCAGCAGGGGAAACACAGAAGGATTGGGGGGGGGGGTGTTCTCTTCTTCCAGTTCACAGAAAAGGGACAAGACCGGAATGGATAGGTGGGCGATATGCTGAGGTGATGGTGGCAGTTTGGGTTAGACCAGGGGGCCCCTGACGTTTTTGAGCCTGTGGGCAGCTTTGGAATTCTGACACCGTGTTGTGGACGCACAAAATGGCTGCCACTGGAGGTGGAGAGAGCAACAAAATGGCTGCCACAGCCTCTCTTCCGTCCCACAAGTGGAGAGACTTGTGTCAAGGTGGCAGCCTTTTAAAAATCTGCACAGTTTTCTAATGGTCTGTCGGAAGCCTTGCTGGGCAGAAACCTCACCTGGCTCCACTCAGACAGTGTCGCTGAAGGAATAATCCTGGTTAGCCAGGATTCTCTTCCATCTGCCCCACAGTTCTCGGGTGATGAGCAACTAGTTTGTCCATTGGACAGCAGAGGCAAAGCACACCCTACAAGGGGTCAGTTGGCTTTCAGCCCCATTTCTCCCCAGCTCTTTTCCTCCCAGAAAGGGGGAGAGGGAATAGCTCAGATATGCTTCCTATTCACCTCTGTCTCCCTAGTTTTCTGTCTCCAGTGAGGAAACGCCTCAGAAAGATATTGAGAGGCAAAGGCCAAGAGGAGAAGCAGAAAGATGGGCAGTCTGGATTGTCCCTGCTGCCCTCCCTCTGTGTTCAAGAAACAAGGAAATGAGAGTTTAGCAGTATGAAGGGCCAGATATCTCCCTGCAAGGGGCCAGATTCAGGTCCAGGGCTTCTCTTGCCCACCCCCTCCCGCTATCGGCTACATTCCTATATGTGCATGTGTGATGTTTGATCACCTCTTCACCTAACAGGGGGCTTTCTGTGCTTGACCACGCGAGACAACCAAAGCAACCTGCAGTACAAAAGCCAGATGCAGCAGCTGCTGGATGACCTGGAGCAGCAAGGATTATGGGAAAAGGTCAAGGTGCAAGAAGTTGAACAGTGGGAGAGGGCGACGTCGGAGCAGGAAGCCAAGGGGGGCTCGGACTACATTTCTGGGGTGATCTACCTGTACCGGAAGACTCCCAGTGTCAGCTTTTGAGGGAGTGCCTTAACCCTCTGCTTGCTGGGAGACTTCCCAAGGTGGCTTTGGTCCAACAGGTGACCAGGAGAGGCTCATGGGAAGAGCTGGCATTTCCAAAGAGCTGAGTTCCAGAACCTGTTTTTCCTACCAGGACTCAGTTCTGGAACACATTGAAGCAATAACAAAGCAAACACGTACCTTGGATTATATACAGAGTGCATTTCCTTTACTACCATAAGCCTGTCCATCCGTACTTCTTAGGTTTCTCAGCCCCAGGTTTTGAAATTTCTGGGAGATTTGGGGGCAGAACCTGGGGAGAGTGCTTGGCAGGGTCATGATGCTGTATAGAGTCCATCCTCCAAAGGTGCCATTTCCCCCAGGGGAATTTATCTCTGTTGTCTGGAGATCAGTTGTAATTCCAGGAGGCTGGCAACCCTAAGACATGCGCTTCTGTCTCTGAAGGCGTGCCTTCCAGAGACAGCTAGCACCTCTATTCTGGGAGTGTTTCCAAAATCGTATATTTGCAAAGTAAAAGTCCTTGTCCTTTGAATCTCATGTCCTTTGAATCTCATGCTTTCCAAAATCAGGGTTGGGACTTGTTGTGTTGAGCAAAATAAACGTTCAAGGATTTCATCAAAGTCGTATTGGTGTTGTATTCTTCCAGTCCACATAACTGCAAACTTTTGTCCTGTGGGAAATGCTGGCTTGATAGCGGTGTGAAATGCAGATGGGGAGAGGGGGATCCCAGCCCTGTGAAGCCTGTGAATGCTTTTAGAAATTTTAGAACACTGGGTGGGCACCACCACAAAATGGCTGCCACAAGGGCTAGGGCCAATCACAATGTAGAAGAAGAAGAGAAGAGATTGGATTTATACCCCACCCTTCACTCAGAGTGGCTTACAAACTCCTTTCCCTTCCCTTCCCCACAACAGACACCCTGCCAGGTAGGTGAGACTGAGAGAGCTCTTTCGAGAACTACTCTTGAGAGAACAGTTCAGAGAGAACTTGTGACTGACCCAAGGTTACACCAGCAGCTGCATGTGGAAGGAGTGAGGAATCAAACCTGGTTCTCCCAGATTACAGCCCACCATTCTTAACCACTGCACCAAACTGTAGGGAGGTGCCAAGCCAAGTATTGCCCTGTGCTGGAGGCAGCTGTTTCCCAAGTGGGGGAATCTTCTTGCTCAGTTGTGTTTCTGATTCTTCCTTTCACCTGCAGAGCAGCTAATAGAAAAGACCCATCTACCCCCAGTTCAACAAAAGCCAGCCAAGTCACCTCTGGGTGCTCCAAACCCGGTGATGGCCATCACCTGTTATTTGTCCCCGATATCTGATATACTGCCTCTTTACATGGAGGTGCTGTTTAGTTTTGAAAGGGTTTGGGGGGGGGGGCGAAAGGAGGCAGCATCTCCCCTTCTTTCTGAAGGTACCTTCTTGATTGGATGGCGGTAGGGATGTTTCCCAAGGTGTTCTCTGCATTTGGGGTGCACTGTGAACCAACAGCTGCATGCTTCGCTAAAAAGAGCAAGCCGGAGCTGCCTCTGAGCACGTGCAAAGTGTATTTCTGTTCAGCCTATACAGCTGCAGTTTATGGCGCTGGGCTGAGACTCCCATTTCTGATGCTGTCGTCCTGTAGGGGAAGGGCCTTGTCCTTAAGCTATGAGGGAAGAACCTTGTCCCTCTGCTTGCTGAGAGTTTTCTTGGAGAGTGGAGTAGGAACAAGGAGCCATTACCGACAAGCAAGCGCAGGCTTTTAATCCCATAGTAGCTGAGAAAGTGTCATGGCATAGTGGGGAAAGTATCAGACTGCATCCTGAGAGACCTGGATTCAAATCACCACTTCTGCCATGGAAGGTTCACTGGGTGATCTTGGGGCCGGCACAAACTCAGCCTGGCCTACCTCACAGGGTGTTTGTAGCAAAATAAAGGAGGGACGAACAATGTTCGAGGCCACTTTGAGTCCCAGCTGGGGAGAGAAGCGGCTGTTTATATGTGCATTTGGAAAATGGACTTTGTAAACTCAAAGGGTTGTGAAGGGTGCCAGAATGTGTGGCTGAGGTGCTTTTTTAAAACAAAAAATACATGACTGCCCCGCCAAAGCCTTTGTTCTGCGGATGGAGGGCAGTCCTATTTGGAGTCACCAAACTGGTTCCCCCAGTGAGTTTATGACACTGCCGGCTTACAAGTGGGCAGGAAGGAGAGCTTGGAGGGGAAGCGCCCCCTCGATGGTGGCTTAGCTTAAAAACAAGCAGAGGCTGAATCAGATCCACCTATAGAACGGCCGTGTTGTGTGACAACAGACAGGCCCTCTGTGCAAAGCTGGCTGGAAAGTGTTTGGGACAAAGGTGCTTTTCTCCCAGACAGCACAGCAGGGGGTAAACCAGGGTCTGGACCATGGGCAGAGCGGGACATTAAAATGGCCCAAGTGCAAGAACTGCCAGGTACGATGGGCATCGGCTCTCACCCATGGTGCAAGAGGAGGCAAGAGGTGAAGTGGTGCCCACTATTGGCACTGTTGGCCAGGCCTGAGGTAAACGGCCCCTTCAGCGCTGGCAAAGCTCACCAGGCCTGGCTCTGCTTGTTCCTGCCTGCTGGTGAACCTCCTGGGCAGAGGCCTGAAATGAACTTTTCCTGTCAGTTAAGTAGCCCGCCCACTTCAGGCCTGGACTGTACCACATCTGACATTTGCATAGTACTCGTCTAAGTCCACCTACATAAAACCGTTGCCACCTTTTCCCTTTGTGTGTGTGTGTGTGTAAAGTACTGTTAAGTCACAGCTGATTTATGGTGACCCCATATGCTCAGAAATTAAGATGCTGAGCTGCAGACCGGAAGGTCGGTAGTTCAGCAGTTCGGGACCCGAGTGCCACATGACGGAGTGAGCTCCCATCTCTGGCCCCAGCTCCTGCCAACCTAGCAGTTCGAAAGCAAGAAATTGCAAGTAGATAAATAGGTACCGCTTTAGTGGGAAGGTAACAGCATTCCGTACACCTCGGCATCTAGTCATGCTGGCCACATGACCACGGAAAAGTCTTCGGACAGCACTGGTTCTTTGGCTTGGAAACGGAGATGAGCACCGCCCCCTAGAGTCGGATTCGACTGGCTTTCAAGCAAGGGAAACCTTTACCTTTTACACATGGTTTTTAAGGCAAGAGATGTTTCAGAGGTGGTTTGCCATTGCTTGCCTCTGCATAGCAACCCTGGACTTCTTTGGTAGCTTCCCATCCCAGTGCTGACGGGCCAACCAACCCTGTTCAGCTTCTGAGATCTGACAAGATCAGGCTGTCCTCATCAGGACACCTTTTTCTTTGGTGTGTTAGATTTCTATGTGCAGGGATTATTTTAGTTTATGGCAGAACATTCCATTTTATGAGCCTCCGGCCTGCCATGCAGTCCAAATTACCCCCCTTTGCTGTTTGGGAGAACCGGCTTTAGACAGCCCAAGGAAAACTGAATATAACAGAAGAAGCTCCCCCAAATTCATATGATTAAAATAGCAAGCCATTTTAAAAGGGAATTTAGGTGAACTGGAATAGATAGCATTTTCCACCACGGCTGAGATGCGATCCCGTGTTGTTTTCTCTGGCTCTTGAGGGAAAGTGGAGCTTCCTGAAAGAAGCAGAGGTGTACTTTCAGCTTTACTGCTTGTTTTAATGGTTTTAATAACCATACTAAATGTTATATTAGGTGACTTCAGGAGGGTAGGAAAAGACAGAATGTTCCAAAGAGGCAGGAGATGGACGGGTGTGGTGAAAACCTGTTAATTATTGCCAGTGTCGATTCGTTTTGTACTGCTTCAAAAGGGGAATAAAATTTTAAAGAGCAGAAGACACACACACGCACCCATGCATCCACTATCCTGAGGACGAAACGCCTGGCAGGGAGAGAACACAGAGACAGAAAGTGCAAGCTGGGAAGGGCCTTTGAATCACACGGCTCTGTATAAGCCAGTGGCGCTTTTTTGTGGGTATTTGTGAGTGTGTGTGTGTAAATGTGCTTGCATGCCTAGAAGTCATGGTGACTTCTGGCAACCCCAAGTGGGGTTTGGATGTTTCAGAGAGGTGGCTTGATAGCCTCCCTCTGCGTTCTGACTCCTGAGTCTTGGTATTCCTTGGAGGTCTCCCTTCCAGTTACGTGCCAGGGTCAGACCTGCTTAGCTGACGAGATCTGACCAGATCGGGCTAGCCTGGGCTATCCAGGTCAGGGCCCAGTTGGCTTTTTATGGTGCATTCTGGTTCTGGGATTCTGCTGTATAAAGGTAGGTAAAGGTTTCCCTTGCTCAAAAGCCAGTCGAATACAACTCTAGGGTTGCAGTGCTCATCTCTGTTTCCACGCCAAAGAGCCAGCGCTGTCCGAAGAGGTTTCCGTGGTCATGTGGCCGGCATGACTGGACACCGAGGTGCACGGAACGCTGTTACCTTCCCACTGAAGCGGTACCTATTTATCTACTTGCAATTTCTTGCTTTCGAACTGCTAGGTTGGCAGGAGCTGGGGCCAGAGACGGGAGCTCACTCCGTCACGTGGCACTCGGATCTCGAACTGCCGAACTACCGACCTTCCGGTCTGCAGTTCAGCATCTTAACCACTTGAGCCACCGCAGCCCCTCTGCTGTATACAATTGTTATAAAATATAATTTACTGTCATTTAGCCTGGACAGGAGGAGATGGGGAGTGATCCCCCACCCTCCCAAAAATACTTCCAGCAGTACTAGAACTGGCCCAGGACATTTGCCCCCGAAGTCTTACAGCGTGGGATCTTAAGGGCTCCTCCTCTTTGCCAGGATGCTTGGTTTGCAATCCAGAAGTTATGCCCAGATTGCTTTTGCTGACAGCTGGGTCTTTAAAGGAAATCCTCAGCAAGGGAGGCTGAACAGGATCCGTTTCTTCCCCTTTGGGTCAAGACAATTGCCACTTCTTTGCACCCGACTGTGCTTAACGGCACGCCCCTCCTTCCGTGAGCCCTCCACCTTTTAGAATTAACTGCCTGTTTTAAAATGCCCATTTAAGCACAGCTAGGGACACACCCTTTTTGCATGGCACAAACATCGCTGCCACGTGCAATCGCCAGTCAGAGGGCTTGAGAAAACACTTTCACGCAAGACATCTCTGGAGACAGCAGAACAACCAGATGTGTGTGGAAAAATCAAGAAGACCGGAAAACAAGCAGATAGTACCGCCGATTATTTTATGTATTTATTTTGAAATGTTTGTTTTTAAATGCCCAGTTATACACCTCTAGGACATCCAGTCCATTCACCTTGTCAATCAGAGGGGCAGGAGAATAAACGTTCAGGAGACAGATATGTACCACAGGCTTTTAAAAAGTTTGTTTTAAACGGCCAAATGACGTAGCCAGGACTCACGCTCCTTTCACACAGCACGAACACTGCTTGCGTGTACACGCTTCTTTCGCGTAGATGCACGCTTCTTTCGTCAAGAGGGGTGGACTCTGGGGGACTGGTTTTGATTCCCCGCTCCTCCACATGAAGCCTGATGGGTGACCTTGGGCCAGTCACAGTTCTCTCGGAGCTCTCTCAGCCCCACCTTCCTCACAAGGTGCCAGTTGTGGGGAGAGGAAGGGAAGGCGATTGTAAGCCACTTTGAGACTCTTTAGGGGAGAGAAAACCCTGCTCTTCTTCTCCCTGTGTGGTTTGTTGCATAGTCTTTAAAGCTGCCTGAAGAACTGGGTGGGAAGGAGAGCAACCTGCTCCGATTCCTAGGTGGAGGGCAGCGCGGTGGAGCAGCAGTGACCACCACATTGATAGGGATGGGGTGAAGCAGTGGGGAATACAACCCCCCCCATCTGTCACCCAAGGCCACCGCCTCGCCTCACCTCACAGTAGAGCCGGTTTTCTATCACTCTTAAGACATACCTGTACTAAGGTACAGTGTGCTGTTGAGTCGCAACCAACTCAGGGCCACCTCATGAAGTCCCCCCATGGAGTTTCCAAGGCAAGAGATGGGAGGAGGAGGAGACTGGATTTATACCCTGCCCTTCATTCAGAGTCTCAGAGCGGCTTACAATCACCTTCCCTTCCTCTCCCCACAACAGACGACCTGTGAGGTAGGTGGGACTAAGAGAGCTCTGAGAGAACTGCTCTTGAGAGAACAGCTTTGAGAGAACTGTGACTGCCCCAAGGTCACCCAGCTGGCTGCATGTGGAGGAGTGGGGAATGAAACCCGGTTCTCCATATTAGGGTCTGCCGCTCTTCCCCTCTACATCACAGCTGGCTCTCAATCAGGCAGAGGTGGTTTCCCATAGCCTTCCTCTGGTATCTGTATAACAAGCTACTTAAATGTGTTTAAGAATCATTCCCTCTCCCTCCTAGGCATCTAGTAAGTTCTTAGGCTGGGGTCTCAAACAGAAGCCTCTCTCAAAACTTCAGTTCCCTGTAGGGTCGCCAGCAACTGGGACAGAAAAATACATCTTGCCCCTTAATGTGTAAAAACAGACTTTTGAAGCTTTTTGTGGCACAGAAGTAAATATCACCAGGTAAATAACCTCCTATTAAGGGACGTTCAAGGGGCAGGCCTTCTTTTTCTCTCCAGGTTGTTGGCAACCCTAGTTCCCAGGATTCTCTGGGGAAAGCTGTGCTTGCGAAAACAATCTAAAACTCATATGCATTATGTAGCAGGATCTATTTCCACTAATGGCAGCAATAGGTTCTACAATTTACACAAGAATGGTCTGGCGTGGACGTTTCCTCAGCACCAGACACCCTCCAAGCTCGAGCTGTGACAAAGCATCACTCAGCCTCTGTGATCACCCTTTTCCTGTCAGAGTCCAGGAGAGGGGAGAGGCCATCTTTGTTCTCCGTGAGGTACGGGGGAGAGAGGCTTTCTGAGGGAAGCTACACATAGTCCTTCCGGGCATAGCTCCCCGGGTTGGAGCGTTTTGCCACACAATATCTCACTGGGTGGGGTTTCTGGTCCTTGTTTTGAGGGAAGAGGCAGCACAGAGTGGACCCCCCAAACACCAAGAGGGCACTGGCCGCCCAGCCCACATACAGCGCAACACCCAACTCTCGCTTCAGGGCTTCAGGCACCAGTGGGTTGTAGAAGTTGCTGACGATGGAGCTGGCTGACCAAGACACAGGAACCAGGAGAACCAGCCCTGCCAGGATGAAGACCGTGCCGGCCACCGCTGAGACTTTGGCCTTGGCGCTCCTGTCCTCCACGCAGCGGGTGCACTCGGCACCGGCGATGGCGACGAGGAGGGCCAGGAAGGCCATGGCGATGGAGACCACCACAAGGGCACGGGCGGCCTGCAGGTCCGACGGGAGGTCCAACAAGTTGTCGTAGATCTTGCACTGCATCTGGCCGGTGCTCTCGTAGACGCAGTTCATCCATAGGCCTTCCCAGAAGACCTGGGCCACGATGATGTTGGAGCCGATGAAGGCCGTCATCTTCCACATGGGCAGGGCGCAAGCCAAGATGGCCCCCAGGCAGCCCAAGACTGACAGGGCCAGCCCCACCAGCTGCAAGGCCAGGACCGCCATGGCTGGAAAAGAGCACAAGGGTTGGTGAGGAGGAACAGCTAGGGCTGAGGAAGGCGATGGGGAGGGGTGTGAATAGGGTTGCTGATGGCCAGTTGGGGGCAGGGGATCCCCTGGTTTGGAGGCTCTCCCCCCCCTTCAGGGTTATCAGAAAGGTGGGGGGGAGATGTCTGCTGGACGCTCCATTATACCCTATGGAGACTGGTCCCCATAGGGTGGGGGGGAGATGTCTGCTGGACGCTCCATTATACCCTATGGAGACTGGTCCCCATAGGATATAATGGGGAATTGATCCATGGGTATCTGGGGCTCTGGGGGAGCTGATTTTTGAGGTAGAGGCAGGGGTTTGTTGGAGCGGGAGCGCACAGGAGCGCAGCTCCGGGAGTGAGGAGCCCAGGGGGCGGGCACATGACCAAGCCCCGTCCCCTCCTCGGCTTCCCCGAGCAGTGCAGAGGCGCAGCGCCCCGGGGAAAGCCCTGCTAGGGTCTTTATTGTTTTTAATGTTTTGTTTTAATATTGATAATTTTATCATTGTTCCTTTTATGACTGTGTGCTGCTTTTCCAGAGACTTGCTCAAGGTGGCATATAATCTTTCTAAGTATACCTTTTTTTTATCTGGGCACATGGCACATAAGTACTGGAGAAATTTCACCAACCCTTCAGCAGCTTCCACCTTATCAGTTTGGTGTAGTGGTCAGGAGTTGGACTCTAATCTGGGAGAACTGGGTTTGATTCCCCACTCCTCCACATGCAGCTGCTGGTGTGAACCATGGGCCAGTCACAAGTTCTCTCATGAGCAGTTCTCAAAAGACCTCTCTCAGCCCCACCTACCTCACAGGGTGTCTTGTTGTGGGGAGGGGAAGGGATGGGTGGTGCACATGTCCTGGGTATCTCAAGTCTACTTGAAACCTGGTGGTTTCAAGGGAGCTGGAAGAGAATGAGGGTGTGTTCTTTACACTTACTTTTATTGCACAAAGTATTGGATGGGGAAGGGAATGGAGGAAGAGCAGGTCAGTTTCACTCACCTGTGGAGTGGAGCCTGAGGGGTGGGTGTTGCCTTCCGGTATGTTAGGGGGTTATGCAAATGAGTTATGCAAATGAGTTACGGTAATGAGCTCCTGCACCTCTTTTTCTACGAAATGACCCCTGGGTAGAGGCACCAAGTTCTCAGCATAGTACCTGGTGCCTCTCCTCAAACACCCCCCCTCCCAAGTTTCAAAAAGATTGGACCAGGGGTCCCATTCTATGATCCCCAAAAGAAGGTGCCCCCATCCTCCATTATTTCCAATGAAGGCATTTAAAAGGAACACAGTCCCATTAAATGTGATGGCCTGAACTCCCTTTGGAGTTCAATCGTGTTTCTTCCCTCCCCTCTCCCGGAGGCTCCTGGAAAGTCTCCCGGCAGCTTGTCAGCCTCACCTGACAACACTAGGTGTGAATCCAGTGCTCCTCACCCCCCCCCCATAATTTATTTTTCTTTTTCTCCGTTTGTACCCCACCTAAGCCACCTTTCTCCCTAGTGGGGACCGAGAGAGGCTTACATCCTTCTCCTCTCTTCCATTTTATCCTCACAACAACCCTATGAGGCAGGTTAGGTTGCAAGAGTGTGACTGGCCCACAAATCACCCAGCAAGCTTCCGTGGCAGAGTGGGGATTCGAACATGGGTCTCTCAGATCCTAGTCCAACACTCTTAACCACTTAGGGCTGCCAAGACCCAGGTGGCACCTGCAGATCTCCTGCTATTACAACTGATTTCCAGCCAACCAAGAGAAAACGGCTGCTGTGGAGGGTGGACGCCGTGGCATCATACCCTGCTGAGCAACCTCCCCTCCTCAAACCCCACCCTCCCCAGGTTCCACACCCAAAATCTCCAGGGATTTCCCAACCCAGAGCTGGCAACCCTATAACCACTACACCATGCCATCTCGATATCCTGAGCCAAACTATGTGGCAAGAAAATCACTGCCCCACCCATCCCTCCTCCCCACTCTCCCTCTCTCTCTGCCCACATCTCCCTGTGACGTTCTTGCCTGTGATATTCAGTCCTCCCGCTTTACCACCCTCCAACACCAAGTCTCCTGTTCATGTAAACGACTCTGCTCATTCATTCTCCTTTCCAGCCTCTCCCAAAACAACTATGAGGTGTTTCCCACTCCATCCTTCCAACCCCTTTTCAAAACCGACCTGTTCTGGGAGGACTTTGGCTTAACTGCCCCCCACACACACCTCCTGTCTCCCAGCTGGCAACCAGCCCATCCTCAGAAGGTGCCGTTTTCTCCAGCGGAACTGATCTCCATCCTCTGGAGATCCTTTATAATTCCTAGAGAACCGCAGGCTCCCCTGGGCGGTTGGCAACCAGACCCGTAGCCAGGATTTTGTGGCTTGTGGGGCAATTATTTTTTTCTGGTGGGGGCTGCCATTATTTGCCAGAATGAAGTAGGGGGTGGTGTGCGCCCCTCTCCCTCCCCTCCTGCAAGATTTAAAGGGCCCTTCAGGTGTTCGGCAGGGAGCACGTGGCTCGTCAATCAGCTGGAGGGCCCTTTAAATCTTGCAGGAGGGAGGGAAAGGGGTGCACACCGCCCCCCCTCCCTGAAGAAGGGGGGACCTCTAAGAAGCGGGGGGGCCTTTACAGAAGGGGCTGGACCCTTAAGGAGGGGGCGGAGCCCCGAATGGCCCCACTGTCGCTACGGGCCAGTTGGCAACCCTCTCTGTGTAGCCCTCCCCAGGGCTTTTTTTTGTAGAAAAAGACCAGCAGGAACATGTTAGCATAATAGGCCACACCCAACAGCAGAAACCATTAACATATTAGGCCACACCCCCTGATCACAGTTCCCTCCTAGGATTGGCTTCCCCAGGTCCCCCATGGCTTGCAGGGGACATGGGGAACCCGAGGGAAGGGAGGCAGTTTCTGGATTGGCTTCCCCAGGTGCCCCGCAGCTTGTGAGGCACCTCAGGAACCCAAGAGGGGGGAGGCTGTAGGCATGGCCAACTCGGAAGCCAGCCAGAACTCCGTTCCTATGCGTTCCTGCCCAAAAATAGCCCTGGCCCTCCCACCCAGTTTTCTCTTTCAATCAGACCCCTGTTTGACATATGTAGGGCAGATCTGAGCTCAAATATATATACACAGACCAGATTGGCAACCATCACTTGCCGTTTCGGCTTTCAAAGAAAGATGAGACCAATTCATGGGATTGGACTGGATTGGATTTGAAAAATGTATTCCCTGCATGTTCTCCTTGGAGACCTTCTCAAGCAGCTTACAAAATATGTGACTGCTCAGACAGTGACTAGAAGGAAACCCGACTGTAGTTGGTATATTATTATATATTTTTAACTCTCAGTGGCTGTTGACCAGGCTATGGAGGAATCGTTTTCAGGGGCAAAAGACCTCTGAGTGCCAGCGGCTTGGAGACAAACAGCACAGCCACAGCCTTGCAAAGCAGCCTGCTGCTTTGGGTGTTGCTCAAGGAGGAGACGCTCTCTTGCATCATATGTTTTGCTTTGATCCACCAGGCTCTTGCAAAGGAGCTGTTGTGAAACCTCGGGTGCCAACGGTAAGGCTCAAAAAGGCTTTGAGAAAGTGCAACTTGCACCTGAAGAAAGGGAAGAGAGGAGACCGCCAAATGCAAGACGGGTGGGAAGGGTAGAATTGGCCCAGAAGAGGGAATCCCATAACTGAACAGTTGTGGTCTACAGAAGCTGCCGTATACCAGGCGGTGCTGCTGTACACACCCAGAAACACAGGCTGGGTGTATTCTGCAACTGGAAAGCAATTCCGATGCTGCCTACGCACCAGTTTCTGCACCCCAAATAGATTTTGCAAGCCTTGCTTTTAATCTGCAGATGACACATAATCCAGGGGAGGCATACACTGCTAAGGCCTGATACTGTCCTGGTGGCATTTGCAACCTGCGAACTCTCCTCTGCCCCAGGAAGAGTGCGTACAGCTCCTTAATAGACCAAGCTCAGCATTGTCTCCTTGGGCTCTTCCAGGTCTCAGGCACAGAGAGCTCTTTCCCAACCCCTGCAGCCCCTGAGCTGGAGATGCCCAGGAGCAAACCTGTACCTGCCTGCAAAGCCCCCTCCTCCAGGATTGTGCTTCTCTAATTCAAAATATGTGGGGCCAGGGCAGTCAGCAGCCGGCAAAGCACCTCTCCCCTGCTCTTCTTCCCTGCTCAGCTACACTGCCAAAGAGGGGCAGCCAAGGCAGGTTACTTGCTGGGCTGGCTGTGAGTGCAGCCCACCGTTGGGAGCGCAGAGGATCCAGCTGGAAGAGGGTCAAAGCCAAGCCAGTGATTCCAGAGCCTGATTTTCAAGCAGCTCGATAGGGTTGCCAGCTCTGGGTTGGGAAATAACTGGAGATTTTGGGGGCAGAGCCTGAAGAGGGTGGGGCTTGGGAGGGGAGGGACTTCAATGGGGTATAATGCCACAAGGTCCAGGTTTCAAAGTGGCCATTTTCTCTAGGTGAACTGTTTTCTGTTGCCTGGAGATCAGTTGTAGAGCCTGGAGATCTCCAGCCACCACCTGGAGGTTGGCAACCCTATCCATTTACCAGGATGGGGCGATGGGGTTGGCAAAGCCTAACATTGTTCATGCACAGCTGCAGCCATCCCCCCCCCCCCCCCCACACACACACTTGTCAATCCTAGCCTTTGACACCCTGGCGTTTATTGTGGAGTCAATGGCCCCTCCAACACGTCCAATTGTTTTATTATCTACAAGGGCCTGAGTGGTTCCTTCCATCCCTCTGTTATCTTTTTCCCCTGCTCTGAATTTCGGCTGCAGCCTTTTCCTCCCCTGCGGCAGGATCCCATCAGTAGACGGTGCCGCTCACTGAACCATCCATGACAGTTCTGCTGCCATCAGACCCCTGGTGTTGCCCACTCTGAGTGATTTGCTGCACCTTTCTCCCCCGCGCTGCACCAGTCAAGTCAATTAAATGACATTTAATTGAATGAGACAGTGCCCCAGTGCCCCCCCCCGAGGAATTTAAACGCCCCCCAACTTAGAAATTCCTGGCTACGGGCTGCTCCAGGGTCTCTCCAGTGCTCTCAGGCAGCACCTGCCCACCTCACAGGGTGGCTGAAGTCAGGATGACAGTGATCTCAGGCGCGAAGGGCTCTGGATTCTAAGGGCGAAACTCACGGCCCCAGGAGGTTGTGAAGGGGATAAGAAGACCCTTTCATGGAGGATGAGGTCCGTTGGCGCCTCGAATGCAAATTACTCAGAGTGGGCAACACCAGGGGTATGATGGCAGCAGAACCATCACGGATGGCTCAGTGAGAGGCACCGTCCACTGATGGGATCCTGTGGCAGGGGAGGAAGAGAAGGGGTGTGTGCATCATGCCATTTTCTCTGGCACTCCCTCCAGGACAGGTGCTCATTGCCCCGATACCAGTTCATGGTGTGTCCCGCCATTTTGTGGACTTCCTTGTGCTTTGAGCCAGAAGGAATACCCTGGCATCAAGGGCGGAGCAGTACGGGAAGAAGTTTCTTGGGGGTGGCAAGATCCCTTAAGCCACCCGGGGGTGTTGATTCACTGGCATTTCAGCTGCTGCAAACACTTCCCTGGGAGATGCTGTAAGAGCCACAAGTGTGTGTGTGCATTGTGTCAGTGTGTTTCAAGGGTGTTCCAAGGTTTCTAACCCACCTCTCCAACACTTGGTCTTCAAGAAAGAAGAAGAAGAAGATGATGATATTGGATTTATACCCTGCCCTTCACTACCCAAGGGAGTCTCAGAGCGGCTTACAAACTCCTTTCCCTTCCCCTCCCCACAACAGACACCCTGTGAGGTAGGTGGGGCTAAGAGAGTTGTCTTAAGAACTGCCCTTGAGAGAACAGCTCTGACAGAACTATGGCTTGCCCAAGGTCATCCAACAGGTGCAAGTGGAGGAGTGGGGAATCAAACCCGGTTTTCCCAGATTAGCGTCCGCGCACTTAACCACTGCACCAAACTGGCTCTACACCAAGCCAGTTTATGATCCAGCATAAAACCATGAACACTTCAAGCGGCCTTATACTGAATCAGGCCCTTGGTCCATCAACGTTTGTGTTGTCTACTCAGACCATCAGAGGCTCCCCAGGGTCTCAGGCTGAGGTCTTTCCCATCACCTACTACCTGATGTCTTTCAACTGGAGATGCCAGGGATTGAACCTGGGACCTTCTGCACACCAAGCTGATGCTCTATCAGTGAGCCACAGCCCTCTCGTTCAAAAGAAATCCATGCATGGTATGACCCAAAGGTCCTCCCCGTGCCTTGTTGATGAAAAGGGATCTCAGTCCGATGGGAGATCTCCTGAGAAACCCCTCCTCCCCCAGCCCTGGATGCTGCCTGTAAGATCCACGATGGAAGCCGGATGGCGTCATACAGGGGCGTCGAGTTTGGAAAATCCCAGGGGGGGGCGGGGGCTCTGCCAGGACCATGTCCCTGCCGCCACCGCCTCCCCACCACCACCACCACTCCTGCTTCCATCCCTCCCTCCGTCCGCCAGGGTGGCCCCTGGACAGATGGAGGAAGGATGGAGTGGCCAGGCCGGGGGGGGGGGGAGGTGGCGGCGGCCCTAGGTAGGGCCCGGGGAGGCGTGGCGGAGGGTGCTCCATTTCCCCGGGGGGGGCTCAGTCCCCCCCGGGAAATTTCGGGGGTGGCTCGAGCCCTCGACCCCCCTCCGTAGTTGACGCCTATGGCATCATAGGCTAATAACAAAGGGATAAAATAAAAACAGGAGAAGGAAATCCAGAATTGGGACTGCACTCTTTAAAAACCTCCAGAATTTAATGCATGAAAAGCGGTGGCAGCAATGACTATGCAGCAATGTCACTAACCAAATAACAGAACCATTCCAAGACATATTCTCATATCCTTACAACAGCCGTGCAGGTTGGTGGAGAGACGAATTACCCCCCCTTAGGACAAGACACGGAGGCTGGTGGTTTGCTTAAGCCCACTTAATGTGTTCTTTCCAGAGATGGGATTCAAACGACGGACTTTCTGCCTCTGTGCTACACCACAAAGGAGAGCGCTTTCGCTTTCAAAGAGCAGACTCCTCTTCGACTTAAACTCGCAGAGTGGAGCGAGAGAAACCGGCGGGAGGCCCTTGATTCCTCATAAATACACACATTTATTCAACACAATTTATTCAAAACCATTTACAGGCTGCTTTCCCGGAAACTTTAACACAGACCACAAAGATAAAATATCGTTTAAAACCATGAAATAAAATAAAATGTGGAGGGGGGAGGGAATACACAGCGACAGAGAGCGGCAGAAGAATCTGCTCCTCTCTTGTTCCTCCTGACAAATCCCGATACAGACAGACCAGAATAACCAACCCAGCAAGAAAGGAGATTCTCACGACACCTGGCCATGCAAACAGAACCGGCACCAAAGGAAATCCTGACAGATCCTTAGGTTATTCAGTGCTGTGTGAGAAAGACACTTTGAACATGCACAGAAGGACAATCTTTGCTATTTCATAAGCTGCAGGACCAGGCCCTAATATTCAGAGTAGGCTGAGTCTTCATAAGCCCTCCTGATAGATAGTCACTTTCAAATGTACAGAGCTGGAGCCATGAGGAAGAGGGGATGGAAATGATAATTCCTAAACCAGAAGGTTGTGGTGTTCAGGAGTTCCTCAAAGCCATTTGTTTTGGTCTGGAATTTCCCTTTTCTCATCCCAGAATGGAGGGTTAAAGTTACAATTACTAACTGGTGCAAGCAAGGCACTCTGCACATGGTCAGAGCACCATCCTATGCAGCCAGACTGCATCGATAAAAAGTTCTTTTCGTGCATCACAAAGAGGGTCTTGGCACTGGAAGCAGGTTCCAGATCTAAGCCCCTTTCCAAATTAAGGTCTGCTTATATTCTGCAGCTTATCCTTCTCTCCTATGTTACCACCATTTAAATTTTGGCTCATCTTCTAACATCAGCAAAGCCATCCTGGTTTCCATTCTGCCTCCAATGAACAACTTACACCCAAGGAAGCCCATACGTAATTTGAAAGCTTGCAAGGATGAGTCGGCCCACCCAAAGACAGGGCGTGGCTCTTGCCTCTCACTGTTTCAGAAGGGAGAGAAGCTCACCCACGATTTACATTTCTCTGTGTTCTTTTAAATACTTAACAAAACCCGCAAAGAATGTGCTACCCGCTAGCCAGACCCCCATATGACCTTGCAAGTCCTTCCTGGTCATCTGCCAGCCTTCTTCCCAGGGTCTGAAACACCAAGATCAGACCAATATTCTCAATTCTATCTTCGGGTTCCCGGTCCCCACTCCAAGCCACCCTGCCATACCGGCATGGTTTAGTTTTCAAGTTCAAGGCAACCAGAGATGGCCCTAGTAGAAAGTAATAAGACGCACAAAGCCCAAATTCTATGCTGCCGCTCTCCATTCCATTCTGGTGGTGAGCCGAAGCAAAGGCAAGGAAGAAAGCCCTTCAACCTCCCCAGTCCAGCTTTGCAAGCTGGAATCCACTGGATGATCTTGAAGATAACCTGTCGCCCATAGTCCAAAGGCGATGCCTCAGAAGCCGGTTCTCCATGTGTTTCCGGTGTTTCAGGCACCCCTGCCAGCCAAACACATTCTCCGTTTCTGGTCCTTCGCCTGAGATGTTTCCTCCGAGGAGAATGATGCCCGCTATTGGAATCATGGCAAGCAGCTCCAGCCACAGCTTAGAGTTTTTAAATTACGGAAGGAAGGACTGTTCAACTGAGGAAAAAAATACAGTCTTCGATCTCCCCCGCTGGGGTGGTGGAAGTCCCAGGCCAAAACCACACCACAGGGAAGACAGGCTGGTTTTTAGACATAGTTGCTGGTCGGCATGGATCGGGCTGCCGTGTACTTTGCGGAATACGGCTTCTCATTTTTGGGGGGGCAGTTGCAGCAGAGCAAGGTGCCTCCGAGGAGGAGCAGGCCGGAGGAGGCCCAGCCGATGTACAGCGAGGCGCCCAGCTCTCGCTTCTGGCTGTCGGTCACCATGGGGTTGTAGAAGTCCCGGATGATGTTGTTGGCGGTCCAGCAGAGGGGGATGAGGAGCATGAGGCCGGACAAGATGAAGATGATGCCGGAGAAGATGACGATCCTGGCCTTGGTCGACTCGTCCTCCACGCAGTTGGTGCATTTCCCGCCGATGATGGCGAAAAAGATGCCCACCACCGCCAGGACGATGGCGATGATCACCAGCGCCCGGGCAGCCTGCATGTCCTGGGCCAGAGCCAGCATGGACTCGTAGATCTTGCACTGCATCTGCCCAGTGCTCTGGACCACGCAGGTCATCCACAGGCCATCCCAGATGATCTGGGCCACCACGATGTTGTTGCCGATGAAAGCCGTCACTCGCCACATTGGCAGGCCACAGCAGAGGATGGTGCCCAGCCAGCCAATGACCGAGAGGGTGATGCCCAACACTTGTATCCCCATGGTGGCCATGGTACCCGGCTCCCGGCTCCCCGCACCTGCCACTGAACCGAAGCGGGAAGGCTGCAGAAACTGGAGACGCGGCTCTGCTAGTGAGCTGCAGGTGGTAAATTTGGGGAAATTATATGTCTTGGCGGTGGGCGGAGCCTCCCGAGCCCCATCCAGTCTGAACAGACGCCGAGGCTCAAACCAGTTTGCCGGGATTCCTCCTCTCCATCGCGAGCCGGGATCTTTGCTTTTCAAGGATAGAGCTGTCTCCTGGACTGGGAAGACTGGTTTTTCCCTTTTCCCAACCAGGTGAAATTAAACCTCAGCCAGGAGGAAAAAAGAAGGGGATGAGTTAGGAGAAGACACGCAAAGGGTGTGTGAAACGTCATCCGTTCTGCTGTTGGGCAAAACTGATCGGAAAATAGGAGTGGATGAATCCACTTATTGGGTCTGGCCAACGTTCTGTCTAGTCCAGCATACTGTCTCCAATAGCGGACAACCAAATTTTGCTGGGGAGCGCAGGATACAAAAGCATCCACTCTTGTCCCCAGCCACTGATATTCAAAGATATCATGTGCTTGAACAAGAAGGCTCCATTTGGGGCTATCTTGGTGTTGTGTCCGCTGACCGCCACTAGGCACCAATGCAAAGAGCCCAGAACTTGGCTACAAGGACAATAGGAGCCAAGGATCCTGGAGTCCCACTAATCCTCCAATAAGACCTAGGCGGGAAATTCAAACCCCCAATAGGATCATAGGTGGGACATGGGGTGTGTCCTGGGTGTGTATCTATGTTGGCCTTGTGGCCGTTTAAGCATGGTGGTTCTCTCTAAATAAACTTGAGCTAATCACTACGCCAACTTCGTCCTCATCAATGCCACCGAGAACTCAGTACTTTACACATGGGCAATGCAAAAATCTTGTTGGTACCTTGTTGGATCAGGTACCTTGTTGGATCAGAGCAAAGGGTCCATCCAGTCCAGCATCCTGTTCCCAAAGTGGCTGGCCATTTTTGGCATGAGTGTTATTTTCCTGTCACATCTGCTATTTGGTTTTCCATGTCACATTTGCTATTTGGAGGTGCACAGCTACTATACATGGAAGCTTCACTTAGCTAACGGATATAGATAGGCAAATCTAGGGTTGCTAGCTTCTGGGTGGCACCTGGCGATCTCCTGCTATTATAATTAAGAACATAAGAGAAGCCAATGTTGGATCAGGCCAGTGGCCCATCCAGTCCAACACTCTGTCACACAGTGGCCAAAAATACCAGGTGCCCTCAGGAGGTCCACCAGTGGGGCCAGGACACTAGAAACCTCCCACTGTTGCCCCCCTCCCAAGCACCAAGAATACAGAGCATCATTTGCCCCAGTCTGAGAGTTCCTGTCTATACTTTGTGGCTAATAGCCATTGATGGACCCCTGCTCCACATGTTTATCCAATTCCCTCCAGGCAACCAAAATCAGTTCCCCTGAAGAAAATGGCTTCACTGGAGGACAGGTTCTATGGCATTGTATCCTGCTGAGGCCCCTCCCCTCCTTAAACCCCACCTTCCCCAGGCTCCACCCCCAATATCTCCAGGTATTTCCCAACCGAGAGCTGGCAACCATAGGCAAATTGCTTCTCAAAGCCAGTGGCACTACTGGCCAGGACAGCATAACCTTCTAGCAAGGAGCTCCATAGG
Source organism: Lepidodactylus listeri (assembly GCA_029233225.1). Lineage (NCBI taxonomy): Eukaryota > Metazoa > Chordata > Lepidosauria > Squamata > Gekkonidae > Lepidodactylus > Lepidodactylus listeri. The sequence continues at coordinate 30,049,229 of JARCFY010000019.1, read as the reverse complement.
CCAACAACATCTTTTGTGGGGGAAGTGTGCCCCTCTTTCCTTACTCCGCAGTCCTGTTGTGTCCCAAGTGTCCCCCTTCCTACACCCTCACTTGTGATCTAGCCTGGATGCTCCATCTCCACTCAGCCTACAGACCACGTCCGTGAGTGAACCACCTCAGCCTCTGAAGATGGGACGTCTAGCCACAGCTGCCCCTCGCCACTGAGAGCACCAAACTAGTCAGAGCAGCGATAGTTGCCTCACAAGAAGAGCTGAGAAAGCCACAAAGAGCTGAGAAAGGAAATGGTATGAGGGGAAGAAGGAGAAGAGGAGGAGGAGATTAGATTTATACCCCCACCCTTCACTACCCAAAGGAGTCTCAGAGCAGTTTACAGTCTCCTTTCCCTTCCCCCCCCCCCCCCACAGCAGACACCCCGTGAGGTCGGTGGGGCTGAGAGAGCTCTCTCAAGAACTGCCCTTGAGAGAACAGCTCTGAGAACTTATGACTGACCCAAGGTCACATCAGCAGCTGCGTGTGGAGGAGTGGGGAATCAAATCCGCAGTCTTAACCACCACACCAAACTGGCTCTAAGGCAGCAGTGACCCATTCCAGCAGCTGCACTCTGGGAGGCAGTGCTTTCAGTCTCCTTTCCTCCACAGCCTGCCTGGTATCATTTTACACTGTATATAATGACTTCACAACAGACCAGGTGCCAATTTTCTGGATTACGACGACAAACCAAATGCTGCTCGTCACAGCCGTCCTGGACCGCCCAGGGCCTTTGGGTGCCTGGGCGACAGGACTGGATGTCTGTCCTGTTCAACAGTACTAATTTGTAATTCTATAACAAGACACGACGCAAATATTGTGATTATATAACGTGATTGTAATCACTGGTGTGATGAGCTGAAAGATGGCTTTCCCTTTTCTTTAAGAGACCCAGGTGAGTTTACACCTACTACAGGCGATCGTAACTTATATTTTAAAGAAATGGACGGAGTTCTTCTTATTGTTTTATTATATTTGTAACTGGTTTTATGGGTTTGCTTTACAGAATTTGCATGGACCCGTCACAAAAGCTTCCTCTCAATTGTGTTAATTTGCAGCGTGTTTTGTTTTCAAATGACGTATAATTATAACATTTGCATGGTGTCTTGTTACGAAATTACCAACTTGTACTATGTTTTGTTCTTTCAATCCCTCTAGTATATTTTTGTGCCTTGCTTTTTTTACCTGTCTTAGAGTGCTGTCCCTTTTGCTTATCTGTTAGTCTTCAAAACTAGCCATTATATAGGGTTGCCAACCTCCAGGTGGGACCTGGAGATCTTCTGGAATTACAGCTGATCTCCAGACTGCAGCGTTCAGTTCCCCCAGAGGAGGTGGCGGCTGTGGAGGGAAGACACTACAGCATCACATCCCTCCTGAACTCTCGGGTTGCCAGCTCCAGGCTGGGAAATTCCTGGAGATTTGGAGGGTGGAGCCTGGGGAGGGCAGGGTTTGGGGAGGGGAGGGACTTCAGCAGGGTGTAGTGCCATAGAGTTCACCCTCCAAAGCAGCCATTTTCTCCAGGGGAGAAAATCTTGGTCATTTGGAGGTCAATTGTAATAGTGGAAGACTAGGGATGCCAGCCTCCAGATGGGGCCTGGGGATCCCCTGGAATTATAGCTCATCTCCAGACTACAGAGATCAGGTCCCCTGGATAAAATGGATGCTTTGGAGGGTGGACTCTGTGGCATTGTACCCACTCAGGTCCCTATCCTCTCCATGCAACACCCTCAAATCTCCAGATCTGAGCTGGCAACCCTACTCCCCCATCCCCTGCCAGTGGCCAGGCAGGGGGACCTGGCAACCTTATGGGAGATATCCAGGTACCACCTGGAGGTTAGCAACCCTACTGGCCTCCCACACTTCCCAGACTCCACCAGCCACAAGTACCACCTCCAGATCGCCAGAAATTCCACAAATTGGAGTTGGCAACCCTACCACCACGAGCTGTAGAGATCAGTTCCCCTGGAGGAAATGGCTGCTTTGGAGGGTGGACTTTGTGGCGTTATACCCTGCTGAGCTCCCTCCCCTCCCAAACACTACCCTTCCCAACAATGCTCCCTCTAAGCTGTGGAGTCTTGTGAGCAAAAATTCCACTTTGTGAGCTACTGACATTTAAACTGTGAGCGAGTGATTTGGTTACTGCATAAATTAGTTTGCTCTGGAGCCATCCTTCCAGAGCTAAGACAAAAATGTGTGAACCAGAGGCTAAAAAATTGTGAGCCAGCTCACACTAACTCGGCTTAGAGGGAACATTGCTCCCCAGGCTCCACCCCCAAAATCTCCCAGGAATTTCCCAACCCAGAGCTGGCAACCCAAGACAGTTGTAGCTGCATGTAAGCCCACCACAAAAGACTGGGTATTTAAAGGGACTGGGAAACTTTCAAGGGATTTCTAGTGCCTTCCTGAGAATGGGCATTTGTTTATTTGTTAAAACATCAAGACCCAGCATTTCCCCGTGGCTCAAGGCAACTCACAACACGTAATTCAAAACATCCAGTAACAATAATATTCCAGTTCGCTCCCGACCAAATAAAGTGCCTGCAGCTTACAGTCCTTTAAATCTCTGCCAAATAAAACAGCCTCCAGAAAGTTTCTGAAGAGACCGTTTGCCCTCGCTTCCTTGGGGAGTCCATTCCAATAAGTGGGAGCAACCCGAGAGAATGCATGGGCCTTAGGCGATGCCAGGCTGGAGACCTTCAGTGAGGCAACACCCAAAGGCATAGGCGTCAACTACGGGGGGGGCTCGAGGGCTTGAGCCACCCCCGAAATTTCCCAGGGGGGACTGAGCCCCCCCCGGGAAAACAGTGCGCCCTCTGCCACACCTCCCTCGGCCCTTCCTAGGGCCGCCGCCGTCTCCCTCCCCCCCCCCCCCCGCCTGGCCCCTCCGACCCTCTGTCCGTCCGTCCAGGGTCCAGCTAAGCAAATGCTTAGCTGGGATGGAAGTAGGAGTGGTCAGGTGGGGGGGGGGTGGCAGCGGCATGGTCCCGGCGCGCGCGCTTTGCGCGCGCACATGGAAGAGCCCCCATCCCCCAGGAGTTTTTAAACTCTACACCCCTGCCCAGAGGGTGGCAAGCTGAAGAAGTTGGCCTCAAGAGGCAGATATGTGAGTCCCAGGCCAGAAAGGGACGCGCCTCCACTAAAGGATGGCTGAGAGTTGTGCATGGTTCCCCATTCAGAATCACAGGCATCCGGTAAAATCCAGTTGGACAGTGCACTGAAAGTTGATTGAAAGTGGATTATTGAGTGTGTTTGACCACAGCCTTCACTGTGCATGGCTCCCTGTTCAGAATCAGAGTTCTGTTTTGAGTGCTTTTCATCCTCCATCCGAAAGCACAGCGAAGTCTTCGTCGCCTCTGCCAGATCATACACATTCCACTGTGCTCCTCACTCAAAAATTAAGCACACTGCTAATATCGGTTCTGAATTCTGGTTGCACAGCTGGCTGAATTTTGCAAGATCTTGGGAATCAAAGAATCTGTCACAAAGAAAAATAAAAGTTCATGAAAGCTACTTGGAAACGGGTCCTTTGTCGGGACATCTATCTGTACTAGCAAATGCACTGTCCTCTTTGGAGGGAGTGCAGAAATCACAAAATATTTGCAGTGTGACTGTCAGGTATCATACTCCCGGGCAGGAATGCGACAAGCAGGCCCAGTGACTTTGGGGGTTGAGAAAGGTAGGCCTTCAACACTGCTTGCCAGGCGCCAGATAAGGAATCGCCCAGCCAGCTAGTATCCTGAGATCTCAATCACGTCCTTGCTGACTGATGAGTTCAAGATTGCTATCTGTTTTTCCCCCAAAAAAACCCTTGGGAATCCGCTCCTCCCTTTCACTCGGTCCTGTTCTCCAGATTGACAGCAGATGGCTGACCACAGTGGTGGTTGCTGCTTCTCTTCAGAGCCAGGCTGAGGCCAGAGGGTAGCGGCCACACCTGGAGCACTGATTTGCTCCACCTAACAATTTGTAGGGGAATCCTGGGTGGACAGGGCGAGGTCCCTTAGATGAGTGTCATTTGAAGTTAGGTACACAGTTGCCAACTCCAGCTTGGGACATTCCTGGAGATTTGGAAGAGGAGCCCGAGGAGGGCAGAATTTAGAGAGGAGGGAACTCAGCAGGCATGTGATACCACAGATTTCACTCGCTGAAGCTGTAGTTTCCTGGGGACTGTACAGATAATGGGACTGCACTGTGCAAAATGGTTTTACAGACTTGCTTGAATGAACGATTGGGAACTGCGGTCTGTACTGCTGTGTGTAGCTTATTGGAAGTAGGATCCTATTTATGTAATTTCGGTCCCACTTAATGTCATGCGGACACTTATGCTCTGCTTAAGTTCTTTCTGGTGGTTCCAGATTTCTAAAATCCTAATGCACTGGTTACGGAATGTCCCGCTTTGTTGATTGTACTGACTCACGATGTGTAATCCGTCTGGAGTCCCTGCGAGAAAGGTGGACTACAAATAACGTGAATAAATAATAAGTAAGTAAATGTCTGCAGTCTGGAGATCAGCTGTGGTTCCAGGAAAACCCCAGAGTCCACCTGGAGGTTAGTAATCCATATCTTCAAAACAGTATTTAAATGGAAGCATGATGCAGAGGTTAGCATGTCAGGCTAAGATCTCCCAGGTTCAAATCCCCACTTTGAGACACAGGGAGGGGGAAACAAACGGGACCCAAAAAGTGGAATCAAGAACCACAAGGGTGAGAAAGAAGTCTAATATAGGGCCAGTATTCAAAACCTAGTTGAAACTTATTCAAAAATACATGTATTTATTAGAAAGGTGGTTAAAAACAAATAAGGGCCCCATGAAAGCCTCATAGAAAAGTTCAAGCGGACTGAACACAAATCCCCACTTTTGCCATAGAAGCTACCTAGGAGACTTTGGGGCAGTCCCCTTCTCCCTTCCCCTCAGCCTAACCTACCTCACAGGGGTGTTGTTGTTGTGAGGATCAGCTGGAGGAGGGGAGAGCAATGTTGGAAGCCACTTTTGGTCCCCGTGGGGGAGAAAAACAAGGCATAAACACCAAAACAAAGAGATCTGACTTAGCCAGTTCAGCAGCACCAGCTAAGAGCGTTCCACGCCCACTCTGAGGGAATCATCTAGTCTCCTGCTAGGATCCTGTTTTCATCTCCATTCTGCATAGTAATGGAACACACCTCTGTCCTGGAATGTTGGGTGTTCTGCTCCCGTTTGCTAATCACTTCCCACCCATTCGCCTTCTGTACTCTGCCTGTGTGTGTGTGTGAATGTACACATACACTCTGCAACTTCACAAAAGGTCTCATGCCCCCTTTCTCCAGCCTCCAGCGGCCACTGGGACCACTGAAGGAGGTGCAGGCAGCAGACAGGAACCTTCACACCATACCTGGTTCCGGGTGCAGATAATCAGACCTCCCTCCCAAACATTTGCATTGGATTTGAATGCTATTTGATGGATTTCTTATTCCCCTGAATCCCGCTGGCAGCCGCTTTCCGCTGAAAAGCAGAGTTTAAAAATACTGAATGCATCTGATGATGAACCGGGCTCCCAAAAGCATCTGTCCCAATAAACGGGTCCATCCTTAAGATGCTATGCGAGGCTCTTTGTTTATTTCCTTTGGAGTCACCCTCCTCCTTTTGCAAACACCCAAAGTGTTGTGGTTATGTACATGGCTGGTGCTATGGAAATAAACACAAATGTTTTCTTTCAAATGTCCACGTGCCTTTTGTAATTGTCAATTAATCCTTTTTCAGGGATACAAAGAAAGAACTGTGCCAGTAAGACATTAAGACGAATCATTAAAAAAAATGTCTCAGTTGCTAGAAAGGGATTCCTGAACTGGAAGATTTATTTTGTTAAAGAACTGAGTTTCTTAAAAAATACAAATGCTTACAAAAAGGCTGTAGATTAGGACGGGCTGTCTGTAGCAGAAGAAAAGAGCAAGAGTCCGGCAGCATCTTGAAGACGAACAAATTTGTGGCAGGGGAGGAGCTTTCGTGAGTCACTGCTCCCTTCTTCAGACAGCTCATATCCTGCCACAAATTTGTTCGTCTTTAACATGCTATTGGCCTCTTGCTCTCTTCTACCGCTATAAAAAAAGTACCAAACACCATTTTAAAACAGGTATTATCTCCTGGATGTGTGTGAGAAGTGAAAATAAGGAATATACCCCCAAAAAACAAAGAAATATACATTCTTAATATAGCAGTTGTTTTTTTCTCATCTGCAAATGTTTGCAGATCAGTTAATCCACTGATGGACTAAACTTACATGGACATAACTGATTCATCAACTATGATCAGTTTAGTTTGGGTGACAGCCCTCAAAACGTTTTATATTCACTAGCGGACTATCCCATGCAATTTATGCACATTTTGCATGTATATATCCCAACACTGGTGTGTTTATATGTATGCTGACTCATTCATTTGCTTACTCAAGAGGGTAGTGACATGGTCAAGGAACATCTGCAACAGATGAGAAACCAGCATCTCTGACCCACACAATCTGAGGCACGCACCATTTTCCTAGAAAAGTCTACAAAGGGAGGGAATGTGCTTTTGCTTCTCACTCATAAAATCTACTGCACAAGACCAGTTGCCGTCACTGGGATAGCCCACGCTAATCTGCTCTTGTTAGATCTTGGAAGCTAAGTAGGGTCAACACTGGTCAGTATTTAGATGGGAGACTACCAAGGAAGTCCAGGGTTGCTATGCAGAGGCAGGCAATGGCAAACCACCTCTGAACGTCTTTCACTTTGAAAACCCCACAAGATTGCCATAAGTCACCTGCGACTTGAAGGCAAAAAAAAAGAGTATCCTGCACCTGTGGAGACAAGCAGAGCCTAGTGGTTACAGGATCAAGCCTCCATTCAGCCGTGAAGCACACTGGGTGATCTTGGGCCTGTGATGATAAAATGGAGGACAGCACAGCCCAGGCTAGCCTGATCTCATCAGATCTTGGAAACTAAGCAGGGTTGGCCTTGGCTAGTACTTGGAAGGGCGACCTCCAAGGGATACCAGGGTTGTGATGCAGAGGCAGGCAATGGCAAACCACCTCTGAAACGTCTCTTGCTTAAAAAACAAGTCTAGCTCGCCCCCTGGTGGTGCATGATGCTAAAAGAGCTAGAACTTCCGGCTGACAAACAACCTTAGGATCTCCTGGCTATACTACACACAATACCATACGATGATGATAATAATAATAAGGAGAACAGGAGAATGATGTATGTCATCTCAAGGAACAGTGGTATAATAACGGGATAGGGAGAAAGTCGTGCATGTGGTGGAATGCCCTGGAAGTTTCCCTTTCATGTCCACTAACGAGAGAGCTGCAGGGGCAGGCAAGAACGTACCAGGCACACAAGAGAATGGAGCAGTGGCTACTTGTTTGAATTGTATTTCTCTTCGTACTGCAGAAGTGGGGCACAGAACAAATGACAAACAGACAATTGCTTTACAAATCAGTTTCCTCCTCTGGCATGTTTGGAACTAACCATGGGTTAGTAGCCTTGCTCATAGCTATGCTTGCTGGGTAGGATTTCCAGCTCTGGGCTGGGAAAAACCTGGAGATTGGGGGGGGTGGGGCCTGTGGAAGGTGGGGAGGGACCTCAGCCAGGTACAGTGCCATGGAGTCCACTCTCTAAAGCAGCTATTTATTCCAGGGGAACTGAGCTTTGTCGTCAGCAGATTAATTGTAATAACGGGATCTCCAGGCCCCACCTGGATGTTGGCAAGCCTATTGCTGGGTCAGATCTATGTTGCCAGTGTCACACATGTGACAGAAGGGAGGGACGTGGGGGTTTACCTCTGACAGAGATACTTGGAGAAGGGGGTGTTTTCAGTGGCATCCAGAATCAAATCTGTGTATGCAGAATGCTCCCTTAAATATTCTCTTATTCCTAAATGTATGCTAAGAGGAAAAGCACTTGCAAAACACAATAATACTTAGTAAAGGTTGCTCAAAAGCCAGTCAAGTCCGACTCTAGGGGGCGGTGCTCATCTCCGTTTCCAAGCCGAAGAGCAAGCGCTGTCCGAAGACTTCTCCATGGTCATGTGGCCAGCGTGACTAAACACCGATGCGCATGGAACGCTGTTTCCTTCCCACTGAAGCGGTACCTATTTATCTACTTGCAATTTCTTGCTTTCAAACTGCTAGGCTGGCAAGAGCTGGGGCCAGAGACGGGAACTCACTCGTGTTTTTTGAGGATCAAGAAGGCACTGGGAAAATCGGGCGAAGCTGCGGGTCAAAATGTGACGGCACAGCACATAGTAGGAAACTGACGCATGCAGTTGGGGGAAAGGGAAGAGCGGGGGAGGAGCAGCGGCTTGTGCAAAATCGGCCTAGGTGCTCATCTCCGTTTCCAAGCCGAAGAGCAAGCGCTGTCCGAAGACTTCTCCATGGTCATGTGGCCAGCGTGACTAAACACCGACGCGCATGGAACGCTGTTTCCTTCCCACTGAAGCGGTACCTATTTTTCTACTTGCAATTTCTTGCTTTCAAACTGCTAGGCTGGCAAGAGCTGGGGCCAGAGACGGGAACTCACTCGTGTTTTTTGAGGATCAAGAAGGCACCGGGAAAATTGGGCGAAGCTGCGGGTCAAAATGTGACGGCACAGCACATAGTAGGAAACTGACGCATGCAGTTGGGGGAAAGGGAAGAGCGGGGGAGGAGCAGCGGCTTGTGCAAAATCGGCCTAGGTGCTCATCTCCGTTTCCAAGCCGAAGAGCAAGCGCTGTCCGAAGACTTCTCCATGGTCATGTGGCCAGCGTGACTAAACACCGACGCGCATGGAACGCTGTTTCCTTCCCACTGAAGCGGTACCTATTTTTCTACTTGCAATTTCTTGCTTTCAAACTGCTAGGCTGGCAAGAGCTGGGGCCAGAGACGGGAACTCACTCGTGTTTTTTGAGGATCAAGAAGGCACCGGGAAAATTGGGCGAAGCTGCGGGTCAAAATGTGACGGCACAGCACATAGTAGGAAACTGACGCATGCAGTTGGGGGAAAGGGAAGAGCGGGGGAGGAGCAGCGGCTTGTGCAAAATCGGCCTAGGAGTTTCCCTTGATGGCCCACTTGCCACACCTAAGGAAGCTAGGCCTAAGAACTCTCAATGACTCAATAGTCCATATAAACCCTATAACTTCAAACCCAACCCTGTTCATGTGTCACAGTGAACACACGTACATCCTGTATGCACATGAGTACATTTATTTGTAAGAAAGAGACAGCATGCATTCACTTTACAAATGAAATCAGGGACCAGCACCTGGTTAAATAAGGGCTTTAAATCAAATGTTGAGTTGAGTTGTATATGTGTTGAATGTAGCGTTGCCAACTCCAGGTTGAGAAATTCCTGAAGATTTGGGGATGGAGCCTGTGGAGGGTGGGTTTTGGGGAGGGGAGGGACCTCGGCAGGGTATAATGCCATAGAATCCACCCTCCAAAGCAGCCATTTCCTCCAGGGGAACTGACCTGTCTGGAGATGCGTTGTAATTCCAGAAGATGTTCAGGCCCACCTAGAGGCTGGCAACCCTAGCTGCACATAACAAGGGAATTGCTCGACGCACACACTAAATAACATCAAGTGTAGGTTATACACTGATTGTGCCAGTGTGTTCTCTGTAACTTGTGAACAGGGCTGTATTTGTCCAATGAGGCACTGGTTCCTGACTCCCTGTGCCACCACTGTTCAGACGAGAAGACCACATGCTTTAGCTCCACAACCCAGAATCCTCCTGGTCCTGGAGATGAGGTGATAGCAATGAACCAATCCTGGTCTACTACTACCTGCCCTAATGCTTCCAGTTGTGTTGCTCTCCCTTTCTCAAAACGGTCAGTTTTTTGCTGAACAAAGACACCAGTCCCCCGGAGCCAGCTGGCTGCCCTTGGACAGCCGCGAAGCACCTGCTTTGCACTCCATCCCTTGATTCAGCAGGTAAACAAAAGAAACATAGAAGCACAATGGTCACTACACACTGACCTGTGGGAAAGGGCACCAACCAGAAAGACAGGGGCCCGTGAGACCATCCTAGATGTCCGTGGGTGCCAGCCAGTTCCTGGAGGAATCCTAGCCCCCACCCCTCCCCAGGACTGCGATCCAAGGCAGGATCTGATCCTGGTGTCATCGGCTTCCTTTCTTCATGGGCGCAAAACCTGAGGCATATCTGGTGGCGAACGCAATTCAGAGAGCTGCCGCTGGGCCGATGGTGGGTCACCTACACCTGGCATGTACGATGTACAGATTGGGGGGTACGCCATGAGGACAAAGGAACAGAGGAGCGGTTCACTCACCTGTTGAGATTTCTGCAGTTGCCAGAGAATGGGGGAGCGATCCCAGACAGTGGAGAAAAGAGGGGGCTGCTGCCTTGACTGCGAGGGTCTCTGGGCATCAAGTGGAGCCGCAGGACAAGTTCCTTGAGAGGGAAGGCTGGCCCAGGCAGGTCGCCAGAGGAGGCGGGGAGCCGTGGCAGAGAGCCACGAGGCTCAGGAGCAGGGTGGCAGGAGGGTGTGCGGGAGTGTGCGCCCAGACGGAGCAAATCTACAGGCCTTTGTCTGGGGAGGGCCTGCATAGTTTGGGATGACCTCTCCTCCTCCTCTGCGTCCCTCACCTGTTCTGGGTTGCATTGTGTGTGCGGGGAGGAATGCCTTTAATGTCTGTCGCAAAGAACAGGGCAACTTTCTCCTGGGCTCCACGATACAGCGAAGACTTTGCAAAGAGGCGACTGCAGCAGCAAGCCAAGTAGAGTTGCCAGCCTCCAGGTGGGGCCTGGGGATCCCCCGCTTTTACAACTGATCTCCAACTGAGAGAAGTCAGCTCCCCTGGAGAAAATGGCTGCTTTGAAGGGTAACTCTATGGCATGGTACCATGCTGAGGCTTCTCTCCTCCCCAAACCCCGCCCTCTCCTGGCTCCACCCCCAAAGTCTCCAGGAATTTTCCAACCCAGACTTGGCAACCCTAAAGCCAAGTGGTAATATGTGGGCATTGTGAGCGGTTTGTAGATGGGAGAAAAGTGGGGCATAACCGCCTAAATAAAATAAAAATTTAGCGCCATCCCATTGTTTACACAGACATGCATACAAACACGTTTAACTGAGGTCAATTGCCTCGGTACTGGCCTAATGAGACCAATAGCCCTCTGCGTAGGGCCACAGCAATGCTCCCTCTAAGCTGTGGGGTCCTGTGAGCCATAATTCTACTTTGTGAGCTACTGGCAGTAAAGCTGTGAGCGAGCGATTTGGCAGCTGCATAAATAAGTTGGCTCTGGAGCCATCCTCCCTGAGCTGAGACAGAAATGTGTGAGCCGGAGGCTAAAAAACTGTGAGCTAGCTCACACTAACCCAGCTTAGTGGGAACACTGGCCACCAGATCTGGTTTGGGAAACTCCTGGAGATTTGAGGGTGTCCCCTGCAAAAGGCTGACTTTGGGGGGGTGAGGGACCTCGGTGGGGCATAACGTCAAAGAGTCCAGCCTCTGAAGGAAGCATTAGGAGGAATTATTATCTTTGCAGTCTGGAGATCAGTCGTTATTCTGGGAGATCTCCAGGGCTGACCTGGAGACTGGCAACCCTACTTATACGGTGGATGCAGATGTACAGTCTGCTCGGACTGGCAGCAGATCTGTGGGGTCTCGCAGAAAGGCTTTTCCTTGACCTGCTATTTGCAGTCATTTCACATGGGGAGGCGGGGACTGACTCTTGAAGCGCATCCAAAGCGTGCGCACTGTCCCTGAATTATGCCCCTTTGGAGGCTGCATTAAGGCTCACAGCTCTTGCCAGAACAGATGGAGGGAGGATACCCCTATAATTAGGGATGTGCTTTTGGAAACTGACCAGTCTGGATCCCATGGGAAGAAGGGAAAATGTTGGGTATGCGTATGCTCCCAGTCCCAGACATTCGGGAGTGGCCACAACTCTTTGGATTAGATTCTGTGCCTCACTGTCTGGTTGCGTTTCCAGGGAAGAGGAAGGAAGAAAGGGCTGAGCCGGCAAAGGGAAAGAAACATTCTGCATCGGGAGTTATGTGTGCAAGAGAAGCGCCGAGCAAAGCAGAAGAGTGAAAAGAAGATCCTCCTGATTGGCATTTTCTGCATAGCCTGGCACATTCGGGATGGGTTTGTTTGGAAGCAGGCGGGGCCGCTCCATCTCCCTGCCCTGCCAGCCACTTTTCCCTGAGAAACGCTGTGGTCACTTCCTGCTGTGCCCTTCCGCCTACCTCTTGGGGGTTCCCACCACTGCCACATGCCTGCTCTGCAAGTAGAGTTGTCAACCTCCAGATGGAGAATCTACGATTTGCTACTTTGTTGTCAGAAGAAATCGTTGAAATCGGGTTCCAATTATGCAGCCGGCAAACTGAAGAAGTTGATGGATGGAAACGTTTCCTTTTAAGTATCTAGAACGGGCACCTTTGCAAAGGCTGATCTGAAAATGTTTTGGAGACGTGGATTCCTCCTACTATGTTGAATTGACTACAGGGACTATATTTATCTCTGGAGGTGGAAAACATTGTATTTCATGCCTTGTTTATAGTTATAGTATTGTTATGTCCGCTGGCCGTCTCAGGTATCAGCAGCATATGCCTGAGCTTGACTCTGTTGAACAATAGGAGTCAAGGATCCTAGACCACCACTAGCCCTCCAATTAGAACACTGGCGGGAAATTCAAACCCACCAATAGGACTTTTGGGTGTGTCCTAGGGACTGTATATAGTTGGCCATCTCGGCCGGTAAAGCATGCTTAGTTGTGTGCCTAATAAAGAATGCTGATCATTATGCCGTAGTCCGGCTCTTCAGTGCAAAGAACCCAGTACACAAAAAGTATGCACTTATTTTTGATGTTGTGACACCACCACCTTTATATTTGTGACTACAGTATATATTTTGGCAATTTTGGGTGGTGTTTTCTCTAGCGGATATTGTTTGTTTTGGTTCTCTGTGACACTAGTTTCCCCAGTTTTTTGGCAACCTCCAGATGGTGGCTGGAGATCCCTTGGAGAAAATGGCTGCTTTGGAAGGTGGACATCATGGCATTATACCCCACTGAAGTCCCTCCCCTCCCCTCCCCAAACCCCACCCTCCTCAGGCTCCACCCCCAAAATCTCCAGGTATTTCCTAACCCAGAGCTGGCAACCTTATCTGCAATGGAGGAAGGCCTGTAAAACAGGGATGATTCGTTCTATCTGCTCAGAATTAGGAGAATTCCAAGGGTGCGGGTGTCACAGCATGACAGCGGGGTACAATCAGGGCAAGTTCCAGGTTTGGGGGAAGGGTCCAGGGCAGACAGTGCCCAGGGAGGGGCCCATTCTCCTCTGAGCACCTCCAGCACCCGCAATCACGCCTTCCTTCCAACCCACCCACATTCCCACCTCCGTGTGTATTCTCCTTACTGACTGTATGTCCTTTCCCTGATGGTGGTGAGTGGTGTGTGGAATAGGGGTAGGGATGCCAGCTCTGGGCTGGGAAATACCTGGAGATTTTGGGGGTGGAGCCTCAGGAGGGCAGGGTTTGGGGAAGGGAAGGACCTCAGTAGGATACACTGCCATGGAGTCCACCTTCCAAAGCAGCCATTTCCCCCAGGGGAACTGATCTCTGTCGTCTGGGGATCAGTAGTAATAGCGGGAGATCTCCAGGCCCCCACCTGGAGGATGGCAACCCTAATCAGGGGAGGGGCCATGGCTCAGTGGTGGAGCATCTGCTCGGCATGCAGAAGGTCCCAGGTTCAATCTCCCATAGCTGCAGTTAAAAGATCTGGCAGTAGGTGATGTGAAAGATCTCTGCCTGAAGGCCAGATACTAAAGCTGAAGCTCAAATACTTTGGCCACCAAATGAGAAGGGAGCACTCCCTGGAGAAGACCCTGATGTTGGGTAAGATTGAAGGTCAAAGAAGAAGGGGATGGCAAAGGATGAGACGGTTAGACAGTGTCATCGATGCGATGAGCATGGAGTTGAGCAAGCTCCGGAGGACGGCGGAAAACAGGAGGGCCTGGCGTGACGTGTTCCATGGGGTCACGAAGAATCAGAATTAACTGTGCGACTGAACAGCAACAAACAAACAGAAGTAATTTTGAACAGAACCACCCAATGACTCTCAAGATGTGTCTGTTTTGCATTGTTCACCCTTCCGCTTCTAGTCCACATGAAAGACCAGGACTCCAGCGAGCTACAGGAAGATTTTTCATCCCCCCTGGTAGTTTATAAACCCACAGCAGGAAGCTCACTAGAGCTCCTCTTCCATTCAGGCTCCCTGCCCCATGATCGTTGCTCTTAGCAGGAATGTTGTGAATTGTCTTGATCAAACAGCAACAGCCCCAAGTATTTGCAAACTGAAGTCTGCTGCCAACAGCCAGCCGTGTTTCCCCCTCCCAGCTTGTCTGGATTGGAGATAACCTGAAACCTTGGCAGAAGGCCACGGACCAGGTGTGTACGTGACGGAGGTTGTTGGGCCTGACTCTCTCTCACCATACCCGAAATACGAGGAAATGGGAGAGAAACATCTCGAGTGTGCGACGGATTCACGGCAAAAACAGCAGTTCGAAACTGCGCCTCCATCCAGGAGGACGGAGTGAGATTTCGGGTGTAGCAGTGGCATCTCAGCTCAGTACGGCAGGGGGCAGTGGAGGGAGAGGGAAACGCTGGCATAAATCCCAGTCCAGCCATTTCATGCTGGAGCCTCCATTTGAAGTCCATTTGCTGAAGGACTGCGACTTGAGGCTCAGAGACAGAGAATGTCCCAATGGACTGAAAGGTCCCCCACTGCAGGAAGGGCATCAGCATACCCTGAGGTGGTGCAGGGCAGCTGCCAGGGCAGAGGACTTCTGGTGGGGTCCATGGCTGCTGACCCTCGCCCCACACCTCCTCTGCCACCTGTCTGTGCTCCCAAGTGCCCAGAGTCATTGCTGAAGGGCATGTGGGTGGTGCACAGGGGTGGCACTCCTGGTGACAATGGCAGCAGCACACACACTGGCCACTGCGGTCGAGACAAGGGTCTGCAGGTGTTGTAGGCAACAGTTTGGTGTAGTGGTTAAGAACAGGGGCCGTAATCTGGGAGGACTGGGTTTGATTCCCCCACTCCTCCACATGCAGCTCCTTGGGTCAGTCACAGTTCTCTCAGAGCTGTTCTCTCAGGAACAGTCCTCGAAAGAGCTCTCTCTGCCCCACCTACCTCACAGAGTGTCTGTTGTGGGGAGGGGAAGGGAAAGGAGATTGTAAGCTGCTCTGAGGCTCTGAGTGAAGGGTGGGGTATAAATCCAGCCTCCTCTTCCTCTTCTTCTTCTTCTGAGCATGGGCGGCGGGACGGCTTACAAGTGGGAGAGGGACACACTGGCAGATGCCGGTGTGAGGGTAGAAGGAGGGGGATCCTGGTGCGGGGCAGTTTGGGGGCCCAGGGTACTTTCTGCCCTGGGACCTCCAAAACCTGGAACTAGCCCTGCCTCACTCACTGCTGAATAGTGCAGTTTTTAATATAGGATGCAAGTCCTTTTTTGTAAGGTCTGTTCACCCTGGACAGGAGCTGATTCTATCAGACACATGGAATTACTATGGTCATTGGAAGGCACAAGATGTCTCCATCATTTGGAGGGAGAACCTGAGACATTAAACGTAAAATACAATCCTAAGAGCATTTTCCTGGGTGTAAGCCCCTGAGCAGGATTTTGAACACAGCTTCTTAGGAATGCTTTTAGAGGGCAGCAAGTGGCAAAAAAAAACCCTGGAGAAAAACCGAATCAGTTTCCCCATGTTAATCTGGCTACTGGACTTAGATGCTGCAAGAACAACTTTGTTGCCAATATTCCAGACAAGTGACTAAAAAAATCAAATTATCGTATGGCATTGTGTGTGGTATAGCCAGGAGATCCTAGGATTGTCTGGCAGCCTGAAGCTCTAGCTCTTTGTTAGAATTATGCAGCAAGCTAGGCTTATTTGGGGAGGGGCTGGGAGAGCTGTGACTGAGCCCAGGTCACCCAGCTTGGCTTCCAATGGAGGAGGGCAGAATCAGACCAGGTTCTCCAGATTAGAGTCTGTTGCTCTTAACCTCTCCACCACACTGGCTCCCAGACAAGTGTATGTTATGTACACATGAACACAGGACAGTTTGATTATCCTGAATCAAACCACTGGTCCATCGAAGTCAGTATTGTCTACTCGGACTGGTGGCAGCTCTCCGAGGTCTCAGGCAGAAGTCTTTCAGATCATCTACTACCTGGGGACAGATGCTGGGGACAGAACATGGGACCCTTCTGCATGCCAAGCAGATGCTCTATCACTGGGCCACAGCCCCTCCTCAAAAAGGTTCTCAGTGGAAGATGGGAGAACAATGCACTGTGCCCTAGTTCCTTGGAGAAAAATGTGGTAGATAGATATGATGTATGCCAGGTCCCTCCTGGCCACCGGCAGGGGATGGAGCCTTGCAGGATTGCCAGATCCAGGTAGGGAAATTCCTGGAGATTTGGGGAGGACAAAGACCTCAGTGGGTCATAGAATCCACCCTCCAAAGCATCCACTTTCTCCAGGGGAACTGATCTCTATAGTCTGGACATGATCTGTAATTTCAGGGGATCCCCAGGTCCCACCTGGAGGCTGGCATCCCCAAGAGCGTTTTCCAAAGGGCATGACACTGATCCTCTGCAAACCACGTGTTCAAGCGGGAAAAGGGTGGTCCATCTCCTTTTAAAGAGAAGATAGTTGACGTTTCAATGAATCAGGCCGGAATTCCCCCGAGAGCAGGATGGCTCTATCTATTGTATCCCTGTAGTGCTGTTGCTGTCAATACGTTTTTATAAGGCCTTACTTGGCCCTCCATAAAAACTTGGCTGCAACAAATCCTTTACAATGAGAGAGGAGACGGATGCGCTTCCTGGATTGCCACCTTGGCTGGAACGGACCAGGGCAAGGCGCTAGGGCCTGAGACCGATACTGCACTCTTTCATGGGATTCCTTCTGCTTCCTTATTTAGACAAGGCAGTGCATCCGAAGGACGGAGCGTGTGTCACCAGGAGACTGAACTGCTGGGAACGTGTACGCAGCGATAGCTGACCGGCAACAGTCAACAGACCGCCTTTGCTAGGATAGTTGGTTAAACAAGATGGCTGATACGGGAGCCACCGCAGCTTAAATAAACTTCAGGCAAACGCAGCGGACTGATCTTTACGAAGAACCGCTTGTGCAGACCAGAGCAAAAGTTCCACCCTGTCCAGTTCTCTGTCCCGGACAGTGGCTGTTCAGGTGCCTGGGAAGCAGAGCTCAGCCACATCTGGCCAGGTGTTGGGGGGCCTCTCAGCAGACTAGAAAACCAGATCCTTTAAGCATATATGAAAACAGCAACCAGTTGGCCAGCCGGAAAAGGTCTGATTAGATGCTGGGCTTTCCAATTTCTCTGCCACCTGATTGGCTCCTGGAATGTTTAGTCTGGAGAAGAGGAGGTTGAGGGGGGTCGTGTTTGCGCTCTTTAAGTATTTGAAGGGCCGACACATAGAGGAGGGCAAGGAGTTGCTCCTATTGGCAGCAGAGGAGAGGACTCGCAATAATGGGTTTAAATTAAGGGCAGGAAGGTACCAGCTGGATATTAGGAAAACCTTTTTGACAGTAAGAGTTCTTCAACAGTGGGATCGGTTGCCTAGGGAGGCGGTGAGCTCCCCCTCACTGGCCATGAGCAGCTGGACAAGCAGCTGGACAGCAGCTGGACAAACACTTGTCAGGGATGCTCTCGGCTGATCCTGCACTGAGCAGGGGGTTGGATTAGATGGCCTGTGTGGCTCCTTCCAACTCTGTGGTTCTATGATTCTATTCTACTCAAGACTGTAGGAAGATTTTCAAAGCATGTCAACCCCAGTCCTCTGGCAACCTCAGCTGTTCACCCTGGCTTTTATCATCCACAGCAAGCCCAGTCCTCGTTCTGTTTCCAGATGGCCTCCACCCTCTCATGAGTTTTGCAAGTGACCAGCAACAGATATTAGCTGTAGCATGTTGGCTACATGGGGCCTTCATCTTCACCTCTGAACACCAGATGCTGAGAACCAAAATTTCCATTGCCTTCATTGCAACAGTGGGAGAGCTTCTAGTGTCCTGGCCCCACTGGTGGACCTCCTGATGGCACCTGGTATTTTTGGCCGCTGTGTGTTGGACTGGATGGGCCATTGGCCTGATCCAGCATTGGCTTCTCTTATGTTCTTACTTGTGAGTTTCTCAAAGGGGTATAAGTCAGTCCATGTTGGAAACAGGATGGTGGGATGGATGGAAATGTAGTCTGAACCAGGGAGGATGTTCTTATATTCTTTGTTAACTGAACCATGGATAGTTTGCTGGACCCCAAGATAACAGCTCCTCACTGCCTCGTGGAAGCATACACAGGAGCTGAGTCACTATGTTTTTTCCCCTATGGCCTTCCTTTCAGAAGGGTGTGAAGGAATGATTCTACTGAATGGTTTCTACTGGCATCTTCCAAGCCTCCAGAATGGCTCTTGCAACATACAAAGGGAGAGAAATGGCCCTTGGGAATCTGGAAGGCTCAAGGGCTGCAGACAGAAAGTTCTGCTCTGTCAGGCAAAGGCAAAAGGTCACATTCCTGTAATTTATACCCCTTTTGTCTGTCACAGGAGCCAACAAGGTAATATGAAGACGCTTTATACTGAGTCAGAACATGGGTCCACCTAGTAGGGTCTATCTGGAAGAAACTCTCTCCAGGATCTCTGGAAGAGAAGTACTCTTCATCACATCTCCTAAGTGGAGATGTTATGGTCCAAACCAAAGACCTTCTTCAACCTCTGAAGTATGAGCCCAGGCCTATAAGAAGTTATCTGCTTACACTGTGACAGTCAGAACCTTGGGAAAGCCAGTTTGGTGTAGTGGATAGGAGCCCGGACTCTAATCGGGGAGAACCAGGTTTGATTCCTCACTCCACCACATGCAGCTGCTGGCATGACCTTGGGTCAGTTAACAAGTTATTAAGGAGCTGTCCTCTCAAGAGCAGTTCTCTCAAGAGCTCTCTCAGCCCCACCTACCTCACAGGGTGTCTGTTGTGGGGAGGTGAAGGGAAAGGAGGTTGTAAGCCACACTGAGACTCTTCCGGGTAGTGAAGGGCAGGGTATAAATCCAATCTCTTCTTCTTCTTGGCCCATCTAGCTGACTATTGTCTCCTCCATCCTCCATTGTCTCAGGCAACACAAGTTCTTTCCAAACACTTCCTGCCTTGTACCTTTTGCCTGGAGATGCTATCGACCTCAAAGTGGAGCCTGGAGTTTTCCCAGTCTCCAGACTACAGAAATCAGTTCCTCTGGAGGAAATGGCAGCTTTGGAAAGCAGAAATGGAAATTCCATGATAAATGGAATTCCTAGAATGTCTACAGAGAGTGGATGCTCTAGGATTCCTGCTTTTCCTGTGGTGTATCATAGAGACTCTATGGGATATCATAGAGGCTACAAGAAAACGGATGTTTATTGTCCCCTGTAAAGACACTAAAGGTCAGAAGATGGTTGGGGAATGAGAGACGGATGGGATTGCCATTGGCTGGTCTCCTCCTAAAGGTCTTCAGAATGATTTCCCCCCAAACACTGAGAAATACCCTAAGAGCTTTCTTAGACTGAGTGGAAAATAACTGGATAGCAGCTGGATAGGATCAAAGGGTTAGTATGGCATACAGAACGTGTGTATTCAGTCACTTACAAGTGATGTAAGGTTGGAGGAAGTAAAACAAGGCGGAAGATTTAAATTTAATATTTGAATTTTGGTGGAAGGCACCAAAGAGGAAGAAGGGGATTTGGAGAAGCTGACCTCTGACTTCGATATGACATCACAGGGATGTGACATCTCAGGACATAATATTCGCATTCCTGCTGCGCTCTCTCCTCTCCCCAAAGTCTGCCCTCCTCAGGACACCACCCCCAAATCTCCAGGAATTTCCTAGCTTGAACTGGCAACCTTGGCATATGCCAGGGATTCAGCTGGGCACTTTCGGTACGCAAACCACCTGCTGTATGGCTGAGCCACTACCTGTTCTCATGCTACAGACCCATATTCCCTTTTTATACCTAAAGGGGGCTCTGATGTCCAAGCATAGTAAAGGTAAAGGTTTCCCTTGCTCGTAAGGCAGTCAAATCTGACTCTAGGGGGCGGTGCTCATCTCCGTTCCCAAGCCGAAGAGCCAGCACTGTCCGAAGACTTCTCTGTGGTCATGTGGCCGGCATGACTAAGTGCTGAGGTGCACAGAACACTGTCACCTTCCCACCGAAGCGGTACCTATTTATCTACTTGCAGTTTCTTGCTTTCAAAGTGCTAGGCTGGCAGGAGCTGGGGCCAGAGACGGGAGCTCACTCCGTCAGGCGGCACTTGGGTCTCGAACTGCCAAGCTACCGACCTTCCAGTCTGCAGTTCAGCGTCTTAACCTCTGAGCCACCGCAGCCCCCTTATCCAAGCATACCCAACCCCAAGTAACTCACTAGACTATCCCAGCCTCAAGTGATTGAGGTTCTGGGTTCAAATGGTGGCAGTCATTTAACAAAACAGATGATGAGAATGCCGGCCTCACCCATAAATATTCAGGCCAGAGAGCAGCTTAAAAGTCAAGAAAATCCTGTGTCATTCAAAGCACTCTGGAAGGTATTTCCCTTCTGCTGCCAGCCCCGTCCCTGCTTGCCAGCCTCCTCTTGAAACCAAAAGCGGTCACGGCAAACAAGCGGGAGGAATTCAGGGCCCGCTTCCAGCCCGCCCTCCCTGGTCGGCCTCCATCTCTCAGGGATGCCATCTCCACAAACAAACAAAAGGAGATGGTGTGAGGGAACGGCCGGGTGAGAGTCCGTTGGCAAAGCCCCACCCCGTGCCTGAGCTAACACAGCCCGCCCCGGCTATAGCGATGGTTATAAATCAGCCCAGGTGCTTGAACAGTTCTACTTGAAGCTACACGCCAAGCAACCGATTCCCCTGCTCGGCAAGCGCTGATCAACAAAGCGGCGGCAAAATGTCGATGGGCCTGGAAATTGGCGGGGTGTCCCTGTCCGTCCTGGGCTGGATCGGCTGCATCTTGTGCTGTGGTCTGCCTATGTGGCGGGTGACGGCCTTCATTGGCGCTAACATTGTCACCGCGCAGATCATGTGGGAGGGTCTGTGGATGGACTGTGTGGTTCAGAGTACCGGCCAGATGCAGTGCAAGGTCTATGACTCCATGCTGGCACTACCCCCGGACCTGCAGGCTGCCCGTGCCCTGGTGGTCATCGCCATAATCCTAGGCGCATTGGGCATCCTCGTCTTCTTGATGGGGGCCCAGTGCACCCGCTGTATCGAGGAAGAATCCACCAAGGCCAAGGTGACCATCGTCTCCGGAGTTGTCTTCCTCCTGTCTGGCATCCTGATCCTCATCCCTGCCTCCTGGTCGGCCAACACCGTAATCCGTGACTTCTACAACCCGATCGTGCCCCAGGGCCAGAAGCGAGAGCTGGGAGCTTCTCTCTACATTGGCTGGGCAGCGGCTGCCCTCTTTCTTTTCGGGGGCGCCTTGCTCTGCTGCAGCTGCCCCCCTAAAGACGATGGGTACAGACCCACAAATGTGACCTACTCGGCCCCCAAGTCGACGATGGCTAGCTACGACAAGAAGAACTATGTATGAAGCGGCTGCCCACCCTGGGTGTGAAACTCAGCTACCCATTGCTGCATCCACCAAGAGGCTCCTGAACTTCGTCGTCACTCGCTCAAGAAAAGAGACAGACAGATATATCCTTGGGGATACGTGTACAGAGATATGTTCTGCTTAAACTTTGGGGACTGAATGATGGGCTCCAGGCTGGCACTCCCCCACCACAAAGAATACCTGAAAAGGGAAACGGAAACCCCTCAGCTCATCTTGCCTTGTCTTCTCGCCGATAGCCTTTGACACAAAACACATCCCGCCCCATCTTGGACTTTTGCTGAGCACCTCCGCAAGATTAGACCCTGCGTCCCGTCCCTCAAGCTTCGTCTTCAGCCAGCAAAGGTTGGCAACAGGCCAGGGCACTGTTTGTAAGACAGGGAAAGGCCCCCATGGGTGCAGTCTTTGCATTGCCTCTCTGCTGTTCAAGACTCACACCGGGCCCTTTCCCCCCCCTTCCTATCTCGGACCTTTGTTTCTGTGGGGATTACTTAGAAAAGTGATTAATTTAAAGGGAGGGGAGGGGAGGGAGGATGCGAAGATATGACAAAGACTACGGGGAGATACATCCTCCAGGCTTAAGGTCTGCTTGCTGTTGAGAATTCCGGGGAAATGATGGGTGGTGGGAGATGATATTGAACCAGGGCCCTTTTTAAAGCTGCAGTGGCAGCTTTAGGGCACGGAATTTGGTTTGATTTGGCAAAGAAGCCAGCATTCTCGTGTGTGACAGGCTTCCAGGGAGAAATAAAGATGGCCTCTGCCTCCATTTCCTCCCCTGCACTGCAAAGGAGATCACCCTGCTACCTACCCTGAGGTAATAACTTTGTCCCAAACCAGGCCTCTGGGAAATAAATGGTTTCCACCCAAGGTACAAGGAATCAGCCATGGGGAAAGGCGGACGGTGCTTTTGAGGAAGTGGTCCGCCATTGCTGGGGGTGAGAAGCTTGCGAGAGTTGGTGAGGGAGAAGCAAAGATGGCCGACATTCCTCATGTTCTCAAGCCTGGCCCTTCAGTACAAGTGGTAACTACCCCGGTCAGGAAAGAAAGACTAATGGATACCGACAGCTCCTGGGATAGCAGGGTGGTGGCAACCACCGGAACAGGGCAGAGGGATATTTAAGAAGCTGCCGGTAAAATGAATCTTGACTGGTAGCAGCCCTTCAAACTTTTCTGTCATGGACGTTTTAACCAGCGGTACCAAAGGCGGGTTCACATCCAGCGAAGCTGGGTGAAAACAGGTTCATGGTTCTACAGGGCTTGAGGCCAACTGAGACACCCTCCCCCCCCCCTTTGTGTTTTGTACTATTATATGGTGTTCTCTTCTTTCTCCCACAAATAAAACTCTTGTTTTAGTAACTCGATCAAACGTTGCATTCTTGACGGTTTTGGGTCCGGCGTGAATGGCAGCCGCTTCCAGGTTCCTGGGAACAGCCGGGCTGTTTGGTCTCATGGTTCTGTCCGTGTTTACTGCCGAGTGTTCTGCATTCTTGCGTGTATGCACACTGCACAGCCCTTTTTAGTTGCATACGCCAACAATGCTGCACTCCTTTTGTGCTCATGGGAGGCTCCAGGAGGTGAGAGGCCTGTGGGGGTCTCTAGCAGACAGAGCTTTGGACTTGTCAGGAAGTCCTGATCTTAGCTCAAAAAAACACGAGCACATCTCAGTAGCAATCTAAGGGTAGCCACAGGCAAGTTACGAACATTCTGGAAAAGAGGGAAGGTCTCTGAACGGAGGATTTTTAAAACGGACTTTCTGCTGCTAGCCTGAGCTCGCCCTGATCCTGAACCACAATCCAGAATCCTACCCTGAAGTAAGAACAGGTGGCTGCCTCAGGCAGTGTATTTTGGGTGCCCTTAAGGGAAATGCGCGGGAGTCAAAAAGAGATAACCCGTGGGGCGTCATATACCAGGAAGTTTTCCTGCCAAGCATCATTGACATGAATGGGTATCTGTGGAAGAGATCATGCCGAGTGAGGGAGAGAGATATTTCACTCTCCCCTTACCCAGTGACGGCCATTGGCAGTACAGAAGCAGGTCGCTGCCCAGGCAAGATGTAACGGAACTTATGGAACTCACTGCCACAAGATGTGGCAATAGGGTGGCTTTAAAAAAAACACAGTTAGATACATTCCAGTAAGCATTTAGGCTAGTACACCTATAAATATTCAGAGGCAGATTATTTCTGAGTAGGATATGTTGGGGGGGGGGGCAGGGAATGGGCTATCATGCTCTGTGTGGGAACCACTCCAGTTATCCGCCTGGCTGCTGTTGGAAATGGAACCAAATGCTGGTCTGGAGGGACCCTGACCCAGCAACACAGTTATTTATGTTCCTATAAAGTGGTAGACCAACTTAAGGCAGGCATTCAGTCACAATAAGTGGGATTTCCACGTGCAGAGGTGGTGTACATCTGAGCAGGAGAGTGGTCGCTGTCATGCCTTCATCATGAGCCTCCTGTGTGGCCACAGAAAGGACTCTGGGCTCGATCCAGTAGGACCGTTCCAGTGTTTTTACTGGGCTCCAGGTGCTCTTTGTAGACTCCCCCTTGGAGCATCCCGTCTTGGAAACAGGATCCTTAGCCTCATCCTGCAAGGCTCTTCTGGTCACCTTGGGGAATCACAGGTTAACGTTAACCATTTTAAATCAAATAAACAGACAATGTTCCAGGGCAGAACTGGGGCTGCAGTCTGAACCTAATTTGATTCAATTCACTGTGAGTCTCTCATCCCCCATCTGGACCAGAGTAGACTTGATGGGGGGGGGAGCCACGTTGGTCCACGGATATCCCACATACCTTTATAAAGCATGGGGTTGGTTTTACCACTGGAAAAGGGGTCAGTTATTGGAGATATCACACGCATTGCTTGTTCCCTTTCCTGTCTTGTCTCTGTCCATCCCGTCTGCCGTTTCTATTCTCTGACATTCAATAATTATAAACTACGTTTGTGTATTGGTTGTTTTACATATACATAAAAAGCACAGGCAAATAGAGCTGAAACCTTCCCTCTCTTCCCCCTGACTTTTCCTCCCCTTGGTTTGCCACTGGGGCCATTTTTGCCTCATTGGGACTCAGGTTTTGGAGATGGTCTTGCATGCGCTGGAGGAAAAAGGGGTAGGAGGGGAAGAGGGAGGGGCTAGGAGGGGAATGGGGGGGGGGCGGCAGCAGGAAGCCTTGCAGCAGCCGCGGAGCAGCCGGTAATGCGAAAAGAAAAATGTGAGGCAGATGAGGAACTGTGGCTTCCAGTGAGAAAATGACAAAAATGGTTCTGGGGCAATTTTGACAGGGAAACTCTGGAGAGAATGAGAGGCAAGTGGCCTGTGTGAAATCGGTCTGAGTGCCCCTCGCTTGAGCGTCCATCGGATGAAACCGGAGGCACACTTACAGTCTGCTCGTTGCAGACACAAAGCAACGCAGCTGCCTCCACTGTATCAAATGTACACCATATTTGGTGAGTCTTTGCAGTTGTGGATCATTTCAATTTCCCACCTTAAGTACCAAAATGCCCTGGGCTGGCCTGACTCCCACCCTACAGCTGTCATTTCTGTAATGGTTAAGATGCACTCTGGCCTTGAGATCTGAGTATCCCACTTCAAACCGCTGGAATCCCTCTGCCTACTGGGTTTGGACAGTCCCCGGGCTCCATAGTGGATCGAGACAATGAAGGTTAGCATGGGCCCTGATCAAAGGAAGCTGCGTGGAGTCACTGGCTGCAGCGCCGTGGATAGAGCTACTGGAAACCCCAGGATCAAAGCTCATGGCTTGTCGTTGGGGGCGAGATGACGCAAGGCCAACCTTTATCCCTTGGGTAGGAAGTCGGGGGACATCAAGATATAATCAATTACAGAGAAATAAATGGGAGGGAGAGAGACCAGAGCGAAGCTCACAATGCTATAAATACAAATTTCACAGCCCCGTGCATGGAGCTTGCACCTCCAATCCATGAGCCCCACGTGGAACAGAAGTCCTTCCAAGGCAGAACCAGGACACTAAAGATGGACTGAGCCATGCTGTCTCCAATCCAGGGGTGCCTTTTTCAATACTGAGAAGTAACTGGGGCTGAAGAAGCCTTCAAGTTTAGCTTGAAATCTTACTCTCCCTTGCTGTCCAATGTTTGCTGTGGCTTGTGATTGCACGGTGTTGGTGGGGAACGTGCTTAGTGCATGCCCAGAAACCCTCTTCTCTGCACTATGACTTCCTGTGTCAGAGCTCCCTGGCACTGAAAAGATGCTCTGGGACTCAGACCTGGTTCAAACCGAACCCGGATGGTGCTTGTGGATTGAAGCGAAGTTCTGGTTTTCCCTTTGCCTGGCTAAGAGCGGTTCAGGCTGCTTAGTTCTGCCCAGAGGAGGAAGAGACAGATCTCCTCTTCCCTGAATGCTCGGGGTTTTGAACAGATTGAGCTTCTGTTTGTTTTTGCCTGCTCTGAGCCGCGCCTAGCATAATGGGCGGTCCACACCCTCCCACTTGGCTCAGTTCACCTGCTGTCAAACAAGAGCTATGTAAACTCTGTGCAGAGGGACCCAAAGCAAGGGAGAGGGGAAGAGGTAAATGGAGCAGGAGGACATGGCCTAGGAAGGAGGAGGAGAAGATGATGATGGTGATGATTTCGATTCACTCGGAGTCTCACAGCAGCTTACAGTCTCCTTTCCCTTCCCCTCCCTACAACAGACACCCTGTGAGGTAGGTGGGGCTGAGAGAGCTCTTTCAAGAACTGCTCTTGAGAAAACAGCTCTAAGAGCTGTGACTGACCCAAGGCCACCCAGCTGGCTTCATGTGGAAGAGTGGGGAATCAAACCCGGTTCTCCAGATTAGAGTCCACCGCTCTCAACCACTACACCAAACTGAGCTGAACAGCATCATTTGGTGTCCCAGTATAGCGAAGCTTCCACATTTTTAGCTTTTGGATAGAAGCGATTTTGCTCTGCATAAGGGGCAGAGAACATAAGAATATAAGAAGAGCCCTGCTGGATCAGACCAGTGGTCCATCTAGTCCAGCATCCTGTCTTACACAGTGGCCAACCAATTCCTCTGTAGGGCCAACAACAGGGCATAAAGACTTTCCCCGATGTTGCCTTCTGGCTCTGGGATTCAGAGGCTGACCGCTCTGGATACGGAGATTCCATTTAGTCATCAGGGCTCATCGTTGTTCCAATCCCTCCCCGCGGAATCCGCCAACCCCCCCCCCCTTTAAAGCATCTAAAGTAATCGCTATCGCCACATCCTGTGTCAATGAGTTCTACAAGTTACATATGCACTGGGTGGAAAACAAGTGGAATGCTCAGGGGCTATCTTTTATGTCTGGCATCAGACTCAGTTCTTGGAGGACCTCAGTTCTTGGCTACGTTTCAGCCGCACAGAATTCCAGGGCCCTGGGCAGCAAGAGAGGGGGGTTCCTCATGAAACAGTAGAACCAGACTGTTCTGAAACAGATCAGATCCAGCAGCCTGGCTCTTTGTTTATTTGTTAAGACATTTCCTCCTTTCCTCGTGCAGCCAGAAGCGTAAGGCGCCGGCTGGAGCACTTCGTTCCACACAAACGGATCCTCATTCATTTGGTAACAGGTTTATGCCAGGCAGTCTGAGCATTTGATGGTGATTCCAAGTGTTTGCATACGTGACAATTCTTTGCTACAGCCCTCCTGTAAGGTAGACTGCTTTCATTATCTGTATCTTGCCAAACGGGGGTGGGGGAGTGGTGGCGAGAACACAGCCGAGTGACAGAGGGCACCCGATCCGTTCCCAGAAAGTGCAGGACTGCAGTTGCTCTCAGATCAAACGTGATTTCCCGTCCTTCTCATGAAAGACTGAATTCTCAGCTGTGACCTATTTGGCACAGTGGGTAGGAGCGTGGACTCTAATCTGGGATAACCGGGTTTGATTCCCCACTCCTCCACACGCAGCTGCTGGTGTGACCTCGGGGCAGTTACAAGTTCTCTCAGAGCGGTTCTCTCATGAGCAGTCCTCGAAAGAGTTCTCTCAGCCCCACCTACCTCACAGGGTGTCTGTTGTGGGGAGGGGAAGGGCGGGGTAAGCTGCTCTGAGATTCCTTCTGGTAGTGAAGGGCGGGGTGTAAATCCAATCTCTTCTTCTCCTTCATACCGCGCTTCAAGGCAGTGATGGCCCTCTTGGTGGATGAAACGTGAGCATTCTAGGAACTCCATGGAGCAATGGAACCATCGTACCTGCAGGACTGCCTCTTCCTATGTCCCCCTCAGAGAGCATTACCCTCAACTGGTACCAACTTGCTAGTACTCCCTGGTCCCAAAAAGGTCCGGCTGTCTGAACCAGGGCCAAGGCCGTTTTGGCCCTGACCCTAGCCTGGTGGAACTTTCTTCCAGTGAGATTCGGACCTTGGGGACCTGCAAGACCGAGATGGTCCACCGGGTACGTGGTGGAGGACAGTGGTGGTTAGAGAGATTAGTGACCTCCAGGGGGTCTTTCCCCCCCCCCTTCTGTTTTTTACTCTCTCCTGTTTAAGACCCTCATGAGTGGAATATGAATCGTATGCCAGCCATCTCAGCTGTCTGTGGGATAGACTTATGATGCCATCTAACTTTAATTGAGATGTGTCTTATTATTATGCTTGTTATTACCCCATTATTTGTTAAGATGCTGAATTGCAGACCGGAAGGTCGGTAGTTCAGCAGTTCGAGATCCGAGTGCCAGATGACGAAGTGAGCTCCCGTCTCTGGCCCCAACTCCTGCCAACCTAGCAGTTCGAAAGCAAGAAATTGCAAGTAGATAAACAGATATCGCTTTGGTGGGAAGGGAACAGCATTCTAGACTCGGCGTCTAATCATGCCGGCCACATGACCACAGGGAAGTCTTCAGACAGCGCTGGCTCTTCAGCTTGGAAACGCCCCCTAGAGTCAGATTCGACTGGCTTTCGAGCAAGGGAAACCTTTACCTTTTTACCCTGAGTCCTGCTTGCAGGAAACAGAGTGGGATAGAAATCAACTAAACTGAACTAAAGAAAACTTCCCAGTGGATAATGTGGGCGGAGGGCACTTGTGATCCTGCTGGGAGGCAGGCGGAAGCCTGTCAGTGATGGTGGGGAGGGACACGCTGGGTTTATTCTAAGAGGGATTTCCAGGCACCTGGACAGCGAGGGATTAAGGTGCACAGTTGTTTCAGGGTCACACAGGTGAAAACGCTTTGCTCCATAAAGAGAGGCCATAGTTACAGACGGTCCTATATGAGGTGTGTACAGGGACGCACGGGAACAGAGTTCCGGCTGGCTCCTGAGTTGGCCACACCTACAACCAAAACCTCTGGCATGCGTGGCTACAGAGCATGCTGCCCTCCCCACCTTACACACAAGAGGGAAAGGCAGCAGGTTAAAATGCAGTCTTTCCCTCTGGGGAGCCCATGGGGATTTCCTTGTCAATTTCACTCCCCCCCCCCCCAGTCAGCTGGGAGTGAAATTGACAAGGAAAAGCCCCTCTCTGCCTTCCCTTCTCTAGCTGACATGTGGGTAGTTGGAAAGGGAAGCCTCCCCCCCCCCTTTCAATCAGCAGCACCTTTCCCCGGCTTTCTGGTTGGGGGGGGGGAGACTAGAAAGGCAATGCTGAAGTGGGGCGGAGAAGCTCAGCTGGGGAAAGAGGCAAGCTTCCATGCCTGCCCTGTGCTTTCCCAGCCCCCCCACCTAATATGCTAATGATGTACACTGTCAGGGGGTGTGGCCTAATATGCTAATGAATTTCTACTGTTGGGTGTGGCCTATTATGCTAATGAGCTCCTGCTGGGCTTTTTCTACCAAAAAAAGCCATGTGTGTGTGTACATTACTCTTTGTCCAAACACCCTGGTAGGGGCAATGTGGGTGGCACAGCAAGCCAGATACCAAGACAGCAATGGAGGCCAGCAGCCCCTTTTTGCTGCCAACATTAAGAATCTGGATCCCACACTCTCTGCCAGTGTTCCCTCTAAGCTGAGTCAGTGTGAGGTAGCTCGGTTTTTTAGCCTTTGTCTCACGCATTTTTGTCTTAGCTCAGGGAGGATGGCTCCAGAGCAAACTAATCTATGCCGCAGCCAAATCGCTCGCTCACAGCTTTAATGCCACTAGCTCACGAAGCAGAATTTTTGCTCAAAAGACTCCACAGCTTAGAGGGAGTCTTGCTCTCAGCTAGATTTTTTTTAGATGCAAAAAACTGAGATTTGTTTGCTTCTGCTGGCGGGGGGGGGGGGGAGGGGAGGGGTGAGCCACTATCCAGACGGGGCATGAGTGGCTCCCGGCGACTGTGGAGCCGCAGTCCGCAGGAGGACACAAGGACTCTGTGCGGGCTGAGCCAGGAACAAAGGACGGGTTTGTGGGGCCTCCACGCCCCAAGCATGTGACCGATACCTGGGATAGGTGCGAGATACTGGGCCGGCAGCCAAGCTGTGTGCTGCGCTACCATTTAACTCTTCCTTTGCCATCCAGGGCGAAAACCCTGACAGCCTGGTAGAACTTGGGGATACCTGGTGCCTCCCTGGTATTTCTCCAAGGGAAAGAGGCAGAGTCTTCTTTTTACAAGGGAGACGCTGGGGCACAGCTGGAGTGCTGGAAGCTTTGCTGTTCCTGGATGGACAGCTCTCAGATCACCTGTAATCCACCTGCATGGATTGTGACATACATGCACAAATACAGAATTTTTACTGATAGCAAGCAAGAAGGTCTATTGAGGTCTTGGGTGGGCTGTCACACATCGGCTGCTGACCTGCCTTCTGCTCCTGGATCCCACTCTGCAATCGTGCCAGGTAGTAGGAAGCTGTTGTGATTATTCGGTGGCTAAGGGAAAGCACGCTACACATGCTCAGAAATGCTCCCCGTATATTCTTTCACGCTCAATCAAGTTTCTGAGGCTGGGCGCTGCCACAGGTTCCCAGGAAGGGGTGTGGGTATATTTGTGTGTCAGAGTTTTGATCGGGAGGGAGTTGGTCATGTGGAGTCAAGTGACCAAAGACTCCTCTGGCCAAGCACCTGTCCAGAAACGGGGAAAGCCAACTTGCTGTTTCCACAGAGCCACTAAGAAGTCACAGCCACTGCACCACAGGAGGTGCATGAGACACTGGCTGGGGAATTTTGAAGAAAGGAGCTGTGTTCATGGATGACACAGGCTGGGTCTAGAACCCCACCCCAGACTTAAGTAACAGGTTCTCCTCAGTGCCCAGATGATACCTGGATTGGCTCAGCCCCATGGGGTTTCAGCCTTCCCCTGTATGTCCTGCTCCCAATATGAAACAATATCAGGTGGTGCTGTTTAGCGAAAAACCACGTTCCTGGAATACATGTGAATTTCCCCAGCAGACCAAACAGTGCCTCTCCCTGAGACTGTCGTGGGTTGGGAAACTGGTGCAGGGGGACGGCTAAAGCCCCCTCTCTACCAGTGTTCCCTCTAAGCTGAGTTAGTGTGAGCTAGTTCACAATTTTTTAGCCTCTGGCTCACACATTTTTGTCTTAGCTCAGGAAGGATGGATCCAGAGCAAACTAATTTATGCAGCAGCCAAATCGCCTGCTCACAACTTTAATGCTGGTAGCTCACAAAGTAGAATTTTTGCTCACAGGACTCCACAGTTTAGAGGGAGCAAACCAGAGAACCTTGCCACTATCTTTGTTAACATCTGAAGAAGAGTGGAAACCCCAATCCCAACTAGTGTACTCTGGAATGTGTGAATTGGCATCGAGTGCTGGAAGGAGATGCACCACCAAATTATTCCAGGTAACGGGAGCAAATGTAATCAAGCCACATACCAGAGCAGAAAATGAAACCTGACTGATCAAGGTCCACCTAGCCCAGCATTGTTTCTATGGGCCATCAACCAGCTGCCCCAGAAAACCTGCAAGCAGGGCATGAACATAACAGCCCCCACCCTGTCCTTTGTAGCTGTTCAAAGGTATACTGCATCTGAACAGAGGTTCTGTTTAGCCAACCTGGCTATTAATACGTTGACAGATGGAGTCTAGGGAGGCTGTTTCTGTCTGGCTGGTGTATGTTGCTGTTGACATCATGTGTGTTTTGGGTGCCGCCAGATCTTACTGCTAGCCACTACTGGCAGCTGATTTGGTGTACTTTTCATTGTATTTTCTGTTTCTGATGTTCTTTGGGAAACCAATCAGACAACGACTCCTAAACTTTGGCTAAGAGCACTTGTAAGATCGATAGGTATATTCTTCTCCATTTGCTTGCCCTCAGAATGTGGTATTAAAAGAGGTTTCATTGAGTTCTTCCTGTATATTCTTGGTTTAACAGGCTCAGGGAAGAGATCCAGCAAATTCAAGAGGGATGGGGCAACAAACTGGAATCACAAAGAGAAATGGCTGCAGTACAACAGAAAGTGAAAGGCATGGATGCCTCTGTTGAAATCGATGGGCTGAGGCTGCGTTCCAATCAGGTCTGCAGCACTGCTGTGAACACTGACCCTATAAGAAGATTATTTATATCTTAAGTTTCCTGCTCAGCCACCGCTTCTCTGGCACCTCTTCTCAATTCCAGCAATGGTTATCTGGCCCAAAGTGGAGGTTATCAGCTGCTCTTTTCCAACCATCTTCAGGCGGGACAAACGGTCACAAATGGTCTGTTTCTGTAAACACTGCCTGCTCAAGCTTCTGTTTGCCTTGTGGGAAGGGATGGGCAGCAGTAGCAGAAGAGCACTTTCTAATGGGGGGGGGGGGGGAGAAGCAGGAAGTCCAAAAACATGAAAATCCCCTCCAGCACAAGCACTACATACTGTAGGCCAGTAGCACCTTAGAGACCAACAAGTTTGCAATATGTTCAGTAAGGTTGCCAACTCTGGGTTGGAATATTCCTGGAGACTTGGGGGTGGAGCCTGGGGACGGCAGGGTTTGGGAGGGACCACCATAGATGATACTGCCATAAGAGTCCACCTTCCAAAGCAGCTGTTTTCTTCAGGGGAACTGATCTCTGTAGCCTGGATGGAGTTGCCAACCTCCAGGTGGCACCTGGAGATCTCCTGCTGTTACAGTTGTTCTCCAGATGACTAAGATCAGTTTCTCTGGAGGAAATGCTTTGGAAGGTGGATTCTATGGCATTGTTGAGGTCCCTCCCCTCCACAAACCTCACCCTCCCTAGGCTTCACCCTTCTTTCCCAAATCTCCAGGTATTTCCCAAGCCAGAGTTGTCAACTCTAACCTGGAGGTCAGCTGCAATTCCGGGAGATCTCCAGCCCCCATCTAGAGATTGGCTACCCTAGCTCCGAGCCACTCTGGGTTACAATTTCCTGTATTCTGTCTTTAGTACAAGACGGGCCTGAAATGGCAAGACCTGGGGGGGGGGGGGGGGGGGAGGCAAAACCCCCCAGCGGTGTGGGACCTGCCCCTTTCCACACTCTTCCACCCTTCTCCCGCGCGGCGAGTTCCAATCTTCTCTCCTCTTCGAAGAAAGCTCCTCGGTTGCATGACTTGAAACCTTCCAACCCTCCTTTTTTTTTTACAATAAATCCTTCGAAAGAAGCTTTCTGCGCCACTCGGAAACGTGCGCAAGCCCATCTCCGCGCGCCCCCTGGCGGTGCATAGGCGTATCACGTCTCCTCCCTGCCCCCGAACAGGCAGAACGATCGGTTCTCCCGTGGCCGGAAGTACACCGTCCCTACGGTAACAGACCCGGAAGTAGTGCCATGGCCCGTGCCTTCCTTTTTTCGGCCTCCGTTATCTTCCTGGTGACCGCCAGGCCCTCCCAAAGATGCTCCGCGCGCTCGGTTTCTCGAGGTGGGGGCATTCTTCGCCTCTCCGACCCTACCTCGTTATCCCGGCCAAGGAAAGGAGGGCCCTTGCCAGCAAAGTCATTACGTAAGTCCACCGGAAGGGGCGAGGAAGAGGAGGGCCTGTGGCGAGCTAGGTCTTTTTCACCCCAGAGTTCACCGCGCGGGCTTTGCTAGGGCTTCAGTGGCTGGAGGTAGTTGGCTATGGCGAATGCCCGGATGGAGCTACAACCAGAGCGTGGTTGACTGGTTAGATAAGCCGAGTGCCCGGATGGAAACCTGCTGTCCCACGTGATCGGATGTGACCGATAGGGGGGCTGCCAACTTCCAGGTGGTAAATACAAAAATAGAGGGTCGCAGTGTTAGGAAGAAATACCAAATATATATATATCACTGTGTACAATAAATATATGTGTATGGTAAATCAATTTTATGCTTTATTCTTTTTCTTTAAAGTTTTCTAAATGTTAGTATTAAATACTATCGAAAATATATTTCACCCAAACAATACATAGAAAAATATATATTTCACCCAAACAATTCAACCAGTGCAGGTTTACATTCAGACAACACCTTATCAGAAACACTTATCACTAGTCCCACGGGACTCTAGTAATATACCCATTTCGAATTAATCTTTTTCAAGGACCATAATTCTAATATAAATGACATAAGGTGCAATAATTTTTCTTTTTTTTCTTTGTGAGCACAAAGGGGCTGCCTGATAGATTTTGAAAGACATGATGTCTTAGATAGGTTATTACGTTTGCCACAAGGGTTCTGATGGGACCCTAGACAGTGCTGGTATCTTAAGAGCTTTTGTGCTCACAAAGAAAAAAAGAAAAATTATTGCACCTTATGCATCATACAGTTGCACGTTTCAGGAAATGGTGGTTGGCCATGGCTCCACTGTTGAGCAGGCCCTTGGTGGCACACTTGGGTATCATGTCTGACATTTGCCCCTTGGCCCCCCGAGTCCAAACCTCTCAGTCAACTTCAGTTTTAACAGAAACTGTCCAAATTGGAGCTTTGTGCAGAAAAGTGGGGTACAAATGTCTTAAACAAGAAAGCATGTTCTTTATTTGTCTCAACAAAGACTAGAAACTTCTTTGTCTTCTAAAAAGAAAGCGAGTTTAGGATTCCACAGAAACATTGGATCTTGCTGTGTTCTTCACTCTGCAGTATGAGCTATGAAGGCTTCCAGAGAGCCTGCCGTATGGTGTTTGGTGCACAATGCTGGTATAATAGTAACAAGACTGGCAATTCCCTAGTACTTTTGTCAAATACCCCATGTTTGCCTGGGGCGTTGGAAGTCCAGGTCCTGCTAACAGCCTCCCCTCTTCTATTGCAGGCCGCTGTCCCTGTCCTATGCAGTGTTTGATGGACCCTCGTCTCAGCCTCCACTTGTTTTTTTACATGGCCTCTTTGGAAGCAAAACCAACTTCCAGTCCCTCGCCAAAAAGTTGGTGCTCCAGACTGGCCGCCAGGTATGTGGGGGTGGGGTGGGGTGGGGTGTCTGAGCTGGGGAAGAGGATGCTGTTTGTTGGGATAGCTGTAGATAGCCAGGCAAGCCCGAACTCGTCAGATTTTGGAAGCTAAGCAGGTTCGGCCTTGGCTGGTATTTGGAAGGGCGACCTCCAAGGAATACCAGGTTCGTGACACAGAGGCAGGCAATGGCAAACCCCCTCTGAAATGTCTCTTACATTAAAAACAAGTCTAGCTCATCACCTAGTGGTGCATAACGCTAAAAGAGCTAGAACTTCTGGATGCCAGACAACCTTAGGATCTCCTGGCTATTCTACACACAATGCCATGTGATGATGATTATTATGCTGTGGGGACCTCTGGATCACCTTCTGTCTCCCTCAAGAACCATTGATTTGTTTATGGAGAAGAGTTACACCTCTTGCTTCTGCTTAAAAAGCATTTAGGACAGCTTACAAAGGAAATAACAGTAAATGAATACAAAATAACTTTAAAAATAGAACAGAATAACCAGGAACACAGACAGTTGGGTTGACGCAACGAGCTTTTCTGCTGACAGAAAGGTCCCCTTTGACTGCCTGAAAAGGTTTTGTAGGGGGTTATGGGAACTGCGTGGACAAAACCCATGTGGGAGGCACAAGCTGTAGTGAGCAGAGGAGTTGGGTGGGATTGATTGGAAAAGCTGGTCAGATCCAACCCAGCAGTAAAACAGTGGCAGTCCCTACCATGTTTTACCCAAATCTAGCTTTTGAACCCTGGAATCCTTAAAAGCATCCACAATAAAAATGATAACCACCTTGGATTCTTTAGTGTGTTTGTGCCAAGACTGTTAGTATGAGAAAGCAGGCTCTGTTTATCCAAGTGTCAGAGAAAATTGTGCTATACTGGGAAGAAGCCAGTTTGGTTAGGAGTGCGGACTCTAATCTGGGAGAACCGGGTTTGAGTCCCCAGTCCCCACGCCTCCACATGCAACTGCTGGTGTGACCTTGGGTCAATTACAAGTTCTTTCAGAGCTGTTCTCTCAAGGGCAGTTCTCGAGAGAGCTTTCTCAGCCCCACCTACCTCACAAGGTGTCTGTTGTGGGGAGGGAAAGGGAAAGGAGATTGTAAGCTGCACTGAGACTCCTTCGGGTAGTGAAGGGTGGGGTATAAATCCAATCTCTTCTTCTTCCTCCTTCACTGTTTAATGTGGCTACTGCCAGGGTCTAAGCAAGGCCTGCCCTGTACCAGCTTAGTGCTGTTCATCTTCTCCTGCCTAGTTAGGTGCTGACGGTAGATGCCCGTAACCACGGCAGCAGCCCCCACAGCAACTTGATGACTTACGAAGCCATGAGTGCTGATGTCCAGCTCCTCCTCCACCAGCTGCACCTCAACAGGTGTGTCTTGATAGGGCACAGCATGGGTGGCAAGACGGCCATGGTACTCTCACTCCAGCGGGTAAGTATGCTACTACCCAGGCTGAAACATCTGGCTACAGGAGGTAGAAATGGGGATCGATGTGGGGATGGCAGGCCTGCAGACACCCTGCGCAGCCGTGCTTGCTCTGCTCTTTACAAAGCATTTTCCCCACAACATCCACTTAACTGGCGGAACTCACTTCTGCAGGATGTAGCAATGGCCGCTAGCTTAGATGGCTTCAAAAGGGA
The DNA here is from genome assembly GCA_029233225.1 of Lepidodactylus listeri. Taxonomy (NCBI): domain Eukaryota; kingdom Metazoa; phylum Chordata; class Lepidosauria; order Squamata; family Gekkonidae; genus Lepidodactylus; species Lepidodactylus listeri. The sequence continues at coordinate 30,012,785 of JARCFY010000019.1, read as the reverse complement.
TTAGACATGTTTATAGAAGAAGTATATTGACTGTTCTAGTTATACGTGATCTTCGTGTTCAGAGATGTGTCCCGAATAAAAATTGCTGAGGGCAAGGAGAACAAAGGGGAGGGGGAGGCTTCAGCTACTGTATCCTATTTGCAGACCTTCCAGGGGCCTTTGTTTGGTCACTGTGGGGAACAGGATGCTGTGCTAGAGAGGCTTTGGGTGCAATCAAGCAGGGCTATTTTTTGGATGGATTCCCCAGCTTTCCCAGGGAGGAGTCTGCCTTTTGCAGCCAACCCGTCTTCTTCTGACTCCCTTGGCTTGCTTGTTCCCCGTCAGCCAGAGCTGGTGGAGCGCCTGGTGTGTGTCGACATCAGCCCCAGTGAGACATCAGCTGTCACCAGCTTCCAGGCCTTCTTGGCTGCCATGCAGGCCGTGAACATCCCACGAGGCCTCCCCCGCTCCACCGCTCGCCGGCTCGCAGAAGAGCAGCTGCGTTCGACCATCCAGGTGAGACCACCTCCCCAAGGTCCAGCTAAATCCCAGCCATTTCAAATGCAAAGCCATGGTTCCAGCAATTAACAAGGCAAAAGAAAAGAAAAGCGGGCGTGTGGTAGCATTAAAGACAAAAATGCCCAAGCCCCACTGTTGAAATAGTTCAGACTTGCTCAGCCAAATGCTTTCTGGACATTAAAAGGTCCAAATGGGCTTCCTAAAGGAACGGGCCTGTTTTGCAAGAGGGCTCCATGGCTGCCCCACCAACTGATCCCCAGGAAATCTGGCTTCGATTTCTGCTTCATTTTCTGGGATTCCACCCAGCGTGGCTCCAGTTTCTCACTGGACTGGAAATGACGATCTTGAAGGAAAGGGAAGGAAATCTGAGGCTAAGCTAAATCTGGAGAGGTTTAGGCAATGTGGTGCCTTCAGAAGACTGGTCATGGCCCTGTGGCCCAGCCCATGCTAATATGCGGAAGGTCCATAGGCTCAGGCCTGACCTCTCCTGTTAAGGGGGCAGCAAGCATTGGGGAAGACTTTCCTGTGCCCCAAGACTCTGAGGAGCCACTGCCAGTTAGCGCAAGCAGTGCCGAGCTAGTTGGACCAAAGGTCTGACTCCAGGATGGCAGCTTCAGAGGTCCACATCAGTTCTCATTAGGTGGTGACTATTCCTTCCCAGAGAATTCCATGAAATAGGAATCAATAGATTTTACTAAAGAATTAGGAATGACCTCTAAGTCCCGTCCCCCCGAGTCTGGCACGATTGTCTTATATGAACACTAGTTTATTATATTTATCCTGCAGCTATGATGGAATTCCTGTTCCCCCTTCCACTTTTTTCTCCCCTCCATTTCCTGTTCTCTTTTCTCCCTAGTATCTGTTCGCTGTATCTTTTGATTGTTTGCATTTGGGGTGGGGAGGAGTGACTGCTTGGAAAGAGTTTATGTAGGAGGAAAAACTTCATTCAGTAACGTGTTTACATTTTAAGGGAAGGGGAGCAGGGAACGGGGGGGGGGGGGGGAGAGGAAGAAGAAGAAGCCATGATTATCCAGGCTGCTGAGTGGCAGGACAGATTCTGTATTTTGTGCACGCGCAGGGTCATTGCACAGAATGCCTGTTGTTGGGAGGGGGTGTTGTTGTCGCACACCCCAAGCCCCTCCTGTCTTCTCTCTGGCCAGGAGCCAGCCATCCGCAACTTCCTGCTTACCAATCTGGTGTCTTCTGAGGACCGGTTCATGTGGCGGGTGAACCTGGAGGCCGTCTCCCACCATCTGAACGACATTTTGGGCTTCCCCCATTTCCAGACGCCCTACTTGGGTCCCGCTCTTTTCCTGGGAGGCTCAAAATCCGAGTACATCAGGTGAGAGTTCTCGTTCCAAGACTCGGCTTTCACTAGGAGCCACAAGGCCTCGGATGCCAATCCCCTTCTTGGGTTCAGGTTTTATCTGAGGAAGGCGATGCGGTGAAGACCACACCTGCTTTGTTTTGCTACGTACGGGCAAAGGATGCCCAGAGTAGCCCTCCGTCTCCCATATCATGTATTAGCTGGGATTTCTCTGGTCCTGCAGCATGCTTCTGAGCATGTAAGGAGTTCCTGTCCCTCCACCAGCAGCCATTTGCTTGCCTCGGTTGTCCTGAAGTCAGGCTTTGGAGCTGGGGTGTCGAATGGGCTGCTCACTGGGTTGGATCCCTCCAGCTGTCTTCTCACCAAATTCACCTTTTAATTGCAGCCTCTGTTCCACATGGCTCATGTCCATGTCCATACCATGACCTCCTTTTGCAGTGGTTAAAGGGGACTCCCACCTTCCTTTTTCACCTGGCTGGCTCCAACCTGCTGGTTTCCAGATTGACCTGAGTTCTTTACAAAGGGAGCCTGAGGGGGGGGGGTTTCCCAGTGTCACTGCTGCTCAGCACTGTACTCTATCCCCCTTTCCGTAGCTCCAATGACTACCCGGAGATCGAACGGCTTTTCCCCGAAGCAGAGATCCAGTATGTGCCCGATGCTGGGCACTGGGTTCATGCTGATCAACCCCAACAGTTCCTTACTGCTGTGTGCAACTTCCTGGAGCTGCCTCCGCCATAGAACATCTGGAAAAATCCCCACAAAGTGGCCTCCTGGAGCAGAAGCAAAGCGGGATCTGTCTTCTTTCTCCTGGCTGGCACTTTCCCCCCAACTTCTACCTATGACTCCACAAGCTCAGACCAGGGCTGCCTACATGTGCGATTTCCCCCGTGGTCAGTTTTGCCAGACACCTGCATGGGCCGTACCACGTTGCGGTGCTGTCCACAGAACCTGTGGTGGCCAGAACACCACTTTCCTCCTGTCTCCTCTGCACTGTGTTTAGTATTAAAATCAAGCGGTGTTGGTTTTGTTTCTTTTTCTGGACAGGTTGCCTCTGCCATCCCAGAGGCTAAGAAGAAAGAAAGGCTGCCAGAAATGTATTTATTTATTTAAGATATGTATTAGCCGCCTTTCTTCCTTTCGAAGCTCAAGGCGGCTTATGAACGTAAATAAAAGACTGCAAATAAAATGCATTAAAAATGTAACACCAGAATTTAAAACCACTGGCTCAGGACTGAGGCGGCTACAAAACCTGACTAGTCCTAAATAAAACTGTCTCCCAACTGCTTCCTAAAGATTGAAAGCGAAGGAATGAGGCAAATGAGTTGGTATCTCCTCTTTTTCAGGGGTACTTTACTTCCCCCTTCCAATTAAACCAGCTTGGTGTAATTGTTATGTGCGCGGACTCTAATCTGGGAGAACTGGGTTTGATTCCCCACTCCTCCACTTGCACCTGCTGAGTGACCTTAAACAAGCTATAGTTCTGGTACAGCTGTTCTTGAAAAAAAGCAGTTTTTGTCAGAGCTCTCTCAGCCCCACCTACCTCGCAAGGTGTCTGTTGTGGGGAAGGGAAGGGGATTGTAAGCCGCTCTAAGACTCCTTTGGGTAGTGAAGGGCGGGGTATAAACCCAATCCCTTCTTCTTCTTCTTCTTCTTCTAAAAGAACTGTGGGGGCAGCACTGGATTAGCCTGGCTCGGCCCTCACCCTACCGGGGCTACCTTTTCAGCTGAATCACACTTCCAGCGACAGGCATTCACTGCATCACTGGGGCAGGCAAGAGTTGACTCCAGCCCATCAGAAAGGAGAGTCTTTTGTAAACCAGTTAACTTCAAACCCTGGTTAATGGAACCATGATAAACTTGAATCATGGTTTAGAGTAATGCCGGGGTTACCCTCAACCATGGGTAATATGTGTGCAGAATTCCTCTCGAAAAGGGACAGAGCATGGCAGCCCATCCTATACAAAGTCAGTGTGGCGTGATGGTTAGAACACCAGTCTAGGGACCGGAGGATCTGGGTGCTGCTTCCCGCACCCCCATATCACTCACTGGGTGACCTCAAGCTGGAGTCTCTGAATCAAACCACCCTCACAGGATTGTTCTGAGGATAAAATGGAGGAAGGAGAACCATTACACCTGCTTGAGTTCCTCAGAAGAAGAGTAGGATAACAATGTGAGAGAGAGAGATCCCCAATCCCTAGATGATGGGTATAGGATGGTTTGCTTTATATCAGCCCTAGCTATGGCGTTTCGGCCAAAGCCTTTGGTTGTCAGTAATTCTGTTCATAACTCTCCAGATAATGCAGGCCAGGGTGTGAGTTGAACACATTTATGAAGCTGCCTTGTCCAGTGGTAGACCTTTGGTCTATCAAGGTCAAGATTGTCTACTGTGCCCTGACCTGGATAGCCCAGGCAAGCTCCATCTCTGAAGCTAAGCAGGGCTGACCCTGGCAAGTACTTGGATGGGAGACCTCCAAGGAATACCAGGGCCAGGACGTGGAGGCAGGCAATAGCAAGCCACCTCTCTGACACATCCAAGCCCTACTAGGGGTCGCCAGAAGTCAACCATGTCTCCCAGGCATACAAACACACAAAGACTATCTGCTGTGACTTGCTGGAGCTGTCCAGGGTCTCAGGTCAATGTCTTTCATATCACCTTCTACCCGATACTTTTCACTGGATACTTTTCACCACTTTCACTGGAGATGCCGAGGATTTAACCTGGGACCTTCTTCATGCAAAACTGATGCTCTACCACTGAGCTATGATCCATCCACTTCTATACATCTGCCCCTCTCAGCCATGTTTGAAGCCCTTTGGTTCAAAAAGCTTTCCTGTGACATGAGAAGCGTCTTGCGTTAGAAGGACATGGATTTTAACTTTTAAATTATTTTCAGGATGTTCTGACACACTAGCCCTGAGAGTTTCGGGGTTTTCATGTAAATCTGCAAACATGCCTCCCCCCCCCCCCCCCCCCCCACTTTCCTAGCAAACCTATAGCTTCAGCCCTGAGAAAAATAACTTATGAATCAATTGGCTTTATGCCTAGAACAAATCCCAGGAAAAGTAGGGCAAAGTTTACAGCAATTATTCTTTGGAATACTCAGCATGTCTTAACATCGTGCCTTCAGAGAAAACAAATTGGATGGTTTAAGAAAGTCATGTGAGGCTCTTGCAATTGTGTCTGTTTAAGATAGCTACACACCGAAACCCCTGAATCTCTCAAATCTGGGTTGTGGTGAAGCTACCTTACCTTTTCTGAAACGGCTTCATAAGAATTTTAGAAATTGCCTTTTATGTTTAAATGGCAGACACGTAGGAGAAGGGATAACACATTTTAATTTATAATGCTATTTACATATTCTAATATTTTCTGTATGATCATAGTTCTGGTTTATTTCATCTGTTTAAGAGTAACTACAGTGGTTTTATTAAAGTTCTTAAAGGACAATATTGAGTTCTCATTGGCTGCAATACAAGGTTTTCACCAAGATCTAGAATAAACAAACTTCCAACGTCTTTCCAGTCAGACGTCCGATACCTGTACTGAAGGCTCATTAGAAAGCTTTCTCCACACAGCGTTTAGTTTAGTGGTCAATGCATTGCTTTAAACAGATTTTTTTTTTGTTTCCATGCACCTGTTTTAAGTAATGCTCTGTAACAAGAGGAAGGTTGAGTGAAATGGCAGGCTGCAAGCCCGGAATTGGTGAAATGGTACCGCAGTAGAAATAATTCAAAATCCATTCAGTGTTTTAAGAATAAGCAAAACACCCGGGAGTTTGGTATGGATGTAGGTACCCTCTGCACACAGAAACACATTGTACAGACCTACACACATAATCTGACCTGGATAGTCCAGGTTAGCCCAATCCTGGCTGCTAGGCAGGGTCAGCCCTGGTTAGTCCTTCGATGGGAGACTGCCAAGGAAGTCCAGGGCTGCAGCAGAGAGGCAGGCAGCTGGCAAACTGCCTGTGTTCATTTCTTGCCTTGAAAACCCTGTGGGGTGCCAGAAGTTGCCTGGGACTTGACGTGTGTGTTTGTGTGTGTGTATTCAGAAGTCAGTCCTACTGATTTCAGGGGACTTTTCGCCAGGTAAGCGTACACAGAATTACAACCTCAGTAGCCTTTTGTTTTTCCTTTTCCCAAAGAACCCCGAGAATGGTTCTGGTTCTGTAGCAGAGTACGTGGCACGCATGCAGAAGGTGCCAGATTCAATCCCCGGGGTTAGGTAGCAGGTGCAGGGGAAGGCCTATTTCCCCCCGAGACCCCGGAGGGTTGCTGCCTGTCAGAGTAGACAAGCCTGAGCAAGAAGGTCAAGGGTCCAATGTGGCATAATGTGGCTTCCTGTGTTCCCAGGCCCGCCCTTTATGACGAGAACAGGAGAGGAAGGGTATTTTACTTTCACAATCAGCTGCCACCACAGAGAACCGTGCTGAGACTCATGCCGGGAAGACTGTGGCTTCTAAGGGGCCATGGCGGGTAAGTGACTTCGCCTGCTGTTGTTATTAAAACTTCTCTGTTAGCCTCTTCTGTGACGAGCAATGTGTTATTTGGGGGGGGGGGGTTGGAATCATCAGACTTTGGTTTCTCCTTTGCCCCACCTGCCCTGCTCCTCCATTCTGCTAAGGTACCAAGCAGGAAGGCGCTCCTCTTCTATAATCATCTTCCTGCCCATTAAGGCGGGGTCAGCATGGCTCCGTCAGCATGTGCCCGGTTACCCTCAGGAGATCCCAGGCCAGCATCTCCCATATGAACTCTCTTGGGTGGCAGGTGTTCCAAAAGAACTTCCTTTTGGGGAGACCTTGGAGAGTCCCAGCCAGCAGTTCTGACCTTGGTTTGACCCGCTAGAGGGTGCGTTCAGATGTTCCCTGCGTCTAACGTCAAGCCACTTCAAGGAAGCCAGGCCTCCCGATTGCAGTTATAAGTCCTGGTGGTGAAAAAAGACACACGGCTTCTTGCTCATCTGCTTGCTGCTGAGGGTAGGGATGGTGCTTATGGGAGGCAAAACCGTGCAGGGGTGGAAGGCGTACCTTCCTTCCCCCCTCCCTGCACCGCTCTGATGCAAGGAGGAGCCAACTGTAACTTCTAAAGGTGATCTGAAGAAGTGAGCAGTGACTTCCTACATCTGTTGTTAGTCTTACGAGGTGCTACTGGACTCTTCCTCTTTTCTACCGCTACAGTGACTAACACGGCTGCTCATCTTGTTCTAAAGCTACTACGCGTGGGTCTCTGTGTCTCCTCTGTTTTGACCCCAGCCTATCCAACCCATTCAGTCCCTTGCTTTCCTCGAGTAAAGCAATATTTGACCCATGATCTCAAGAGCTGCTGAAATGTTAGGAATTGCTCAAGTGTCTGTTTCCTGGGAAACTGCAACTGAAAACGTTACTGAGAATGTTACATTTTAAAAAATGGACGCAGGCAGTACGGCTGGGCATCTAAAGTGCCAGCAAAAGAAAAAAATGCTTGTTTATTTCTAGGCTTGCAGGAAGTTGAAATTCTCTTCCAGGTCCGCCTTACACACCATCTCTGCCTCTTTTGTATTAATGCTACAAGTGGCTGTATATTGGGGGAGTCTCCCGACATGGTACAGCCAGCTCCGGACTGCAAATGAGTCATTTATATAAGGTCACCTATAATACTGGTGGAACTTAAATACCAGTTTCTTGTTTATTCATTGGGGGGGGGGCTGAATCCTACGCACTCAAGTATGAATTTTCCAGGGTGGTTAACAAATATATGCTAGGAATATGAAATCAAAATGATAACATTAAAACCACAAATGCAATAACTCACAACATGAAAAGAGGGACCTGCATCAGACACATATGAAAGCTATTTTAAAAATACCAGCATTCAGCACAGAAGTATTTCAATAAAAGATCATTCCACCCTGATTGGATAGCACAGGCAAGCTCGATCTCATCAGATCTTGAACGCTAAGCAGGACCAACCCTGAAAAGTACTTGGAAGGGCAACCTCCAAGGAATACCGGGGCCAGGATGCAGAGGCAGGTGACATCAAAGCCACCTCTCTGAAATGTCCAAACTCCACTAGGGGTCACCAGAAGTCACCATGACTTCCAGGCTCACAAGCACATACACACATACATGCATACACATAGAAAAATATACTCACCAGAAAAATAAAGTTCATTCCACAATCACAGCAATAAAAAGAAGAAAGAAAACAGAAAAGCTCTAAAGATAATAAAAGAGTTAAGGCAATAAAAATAATACAAGTTAAAATATCAAGTGACAGTAAGAGGTACCCTGCTGGATCAGACCAGTAGCCCATCTAAGTCCAGCATCCTCTCTTACACAGCACTGTATATTCAGAGGTTTCCAGCCTCTGGGTGTTGAGGTTCCCTTCAGACATCATGGCTTGGAGCCACCAATAGACCTGCCCTCCATGAATCTGTCTAATCCGAAAGCCATTCATGCTCATAGCCAGGGCTTTTTCTGTAGAAAAAGCCCAGCAGGAACTCATTAGCATAATAGGCCACACCCAATAGAAAACTCATTAGCATATTAGGCCACACCCCTGACAGTGCAGCTCATTAGCATATTAGGCGGGGGCTGGGAAAGCACAAGGCAGGTATGGAAGCTTGCCTCTTCCCCCCCCCAAGGTTCTCCGCCCCACTTCAGCATCGCCTTTCTAGTCTCCTACCCCCCCCAACCAGATGGCCAGGGAAAGGCACTGCTGTAGTGCCTGGGATCTGAAAGATCCAGGAACTTCAGCTGTCCGCCAAGGCACACAGGCTGGGGAGACCGAGGGCAGCCAGGCAAACATGCCCCGTTCCTTCCCTGAGCCTCTCCACTTTTGCAGAGAGACTCAGGGAAGTGTGGGGGGGGGCATGGGTAAATGCCTTTCTCTCCCTCCCTCAGATCGGGGAAGGAAAGAAAGGTGTTTTCAACGTGCCTGGGTTCCCCTCCTGATCTTCTCACACCTGGAGACAATCAAGAGGGGAACCCATGCCTGCCCTTTCCCCAGCCTGCCCACTGCAGCAGACAGGCTGGGGAAAGGAAGGCAGGCATGCACACATGCCCCTTTCTTCCCTGAACTTTTCTGCTATTGCGGAGAGACTCGGGGAAGTATGGGGGGGGGGGCATGGTTAAATTCCTTTCTCTCCCTTCCCCAGATCGGGGAGGGAAAGAAAGGCATTTTCAATGTGCCCGGGTTCCCTGCCTGCCCTTTTCCAGCTGCAACATGTCAGCTAGAGAAAGGAAGGCAGAGAGCGGCTTTTCCTTTTCAAGTTCACTCTCAGCTGACTGGCAGGGAGTAAAATTGACAAGGAAATCCCGACAAAGGTGGCATTTTAACATGCCGCCTTTCCCTCTTGTGTGTAACGTGGGGAGGGTTGCATGCTCTGTAGGCACGCATGCCAGAGGTTTTGGTTGTAGGCGTGGCCAACTCAGGAGCCAACCGGAACTCCGTTCCTGTGCTTTCCTGCCCCGAAATAGCCCTGCTCATAGCCATCACTATGTCGTGTCCACTGGCAGTCAATTCCACAATTCCTTCTGGAGTGAGGACATATTACCTTTGGTCTATTTGAATATACAGCCCATGACCATTACAGGTTTCCAGTATTACAGGACAGGAAGAAAAAAGTCATCCACTTTCTCCACCCGATGCATGTCTCTCCTTCACCGTCTTTAACGTGAACAGCCCCGGTCTCTTTAGCCCCTCCTCACAGGAAAGGCACTCCAACCCCTTCATCAGCTTGGTTGCCCTCTCCTGCAGCCTCACAGCTATACACAGTATATTTGAGAGCTATATGCAGTATTCCAAATGAGGCTGCGCCATAGCTCTACGTGCCAGTTCAGTACCACGTCGATAGATAAGGGAGGAAATGAGGTCCAGTCCGGACATTCTAGCCAATGAACCACGGTGGATGGCTCATGAGCCCCTTCCATGTCCTAAGCCCTAATTGCTCCAAATAAATTGGGGAGGAACACGTTTCTTTACAGACAAGAAGTTGGAAGAAGTGCGAACACAGTTCGTGGAGAAGGTGAGCAAAGCTGTCATCCGCGCGGTCCTGGATGATCTGCAAGAAAGAAGGATCTTGAATGAGGAAGAGACAGAAGAGGTGAAGGAGAGATCTGGTCTGAAGCAGGAACAAGCCAGAGCTTTGATCGACGGTGTCAGGAAGAAGGGCCCCAAAGCCAGCCTCATGGCCATCCAGAGCATCAGCTTCCGAGATGCCTTCTTGGCTGAACAGCTGGGCCTGATAACCTTCTTAGAAGGTATGTGTAACTTTGCAGTTTTAGCCCCTGCTGAGGCTCAAGGCATTCAGCTGCCCCCAAGCAATTGCCCCCCCATTCCAGAGGTGCTTCCCACAACTGGGCCCAAAGCCAAGAGCTGTTCCCCAGTGTTCCTCGTGATGTCAGTCTGGCTTTGGGTAAGTTTGGATGGTCCTTTTTAACAAAGAAATATCACCACAAGGTGATGCTTCCAGCAGCCCTGTTGCCAGAAATTTCGGGTTGGTGGGGCATGGGGAAATTTTGTGGGGCCAGCTTGGCGTAATGGTTAAGAGCAGTGGAGAACTGGGTTTGATTCTCCATTTCCCCACTTGAAGGCAGCTGGGTGACTTTGGGCAAGTCAGAACACTCTCAGCCTAAAAATAAGCATAGCTTGCCACCGAGTGGCGTCAAAAAAAGCTACAGCTTCAGGCAGCCAAATAACCCTAAGGGATCTCCTGGCGATTCTACACATAATGCCATATAACAATTATTTAAAAACCCACTGGCTGGACCTGAGTTGCATGACCCATGCAGCACTAGCTTTGCGACTGCTCAGCTTGGCTTATTCAAGGGCCGTTTTAACTTCCCAGTCCACCCTGACATGGATTCCCATGCCACTCTTGCCTCTGATGTGGCAACTGGGGAAGGCACAGCGTCCCTCCAGGGTGAGATTTGCCTCAACAAGACTCTAGGTGCCGCTTCCTAGTCTAGAATCCAATCCCTTCGCTTTTGTATTCTCACGGTTTTAAATAAGACCTCTTCGAAAAGCCGTTTATGAATGTAGGAAAGCCACAACCAGGCACGGCTCTGTCGTGCCTGGACCAAGCCTCAGCTGAGATCTCCCTCCCTTCAGGGTCCAGCTGCTGCCGATGGAGCCATAACAGGGACTGCAGGAAGCAGCCAGACATTCAAACTCTCTTTTTAAATGTTGTAATGACTTTTTGACCTCTTTATTGTCCACTTTATAAAGAAGCTCTAACATTCTACACACAGAGCTACAAGTTCCCCAGACAAAGGTGCCCTCTGAGCCCCTCCTTCACATTCATAAGAATGCACCCAGGATGCCTGATTAGAACAGGTATGCTGCTTCGATCCCCCCCCCCCCCCCCCGCCGCCCCAGCAGCACCTTGCCTTGCTCCCCATAGTACACCCCTCATTCTCCCTCTCAGTGGCTCTTGGCTACACATTCTCCCGAGTTTTCTGATGCTCTGCCTCTCTTCCCTCTCCCATTCCTCCAACCATATGCCCCCACATCTATCATTACAACTTGGAGGAAACAAGGGAAAAAGAAGAGCAGAAGGAACATGCTCCAACCTGGATGGCCGCAGCTAGCCCGATCTCATCAGATCTTGGAAGTTAATCAGGGTCAGCCCTGGTTAGTATTTGGATGGGAGACCTCCAAGGAATACCAGGGCTGGGATATGAAGCCTGGCAGTGGCAAACCACATCTCTTTGTCTCTTACCTTGAAAACCCTCCGTGGTTGGCCGCCTGAGGGCACTTTCCACCGCCATGGAGAAAATAAATTAGAAACTCAATAAATAAAAGAGAAAGCAAAAATAAAAAGGAAGAAGGAAACAGTACCTAAATTCTTTGCCATGGGTGTATGAGAGTTCACAGTCTACCTCAATTAGTAGTTAATATTCCAGAAGATCACCACCGAAAAGAAATGGTTATTTTCTTGTCTGGACTGCTAGGCCATCTGTTCTAAGGCTACAAAACTCAACAAATTTCTGACCCAGGGTTCAATTGGGGGGGTGGAGGCGGTCTTACCAGTACTTACATTTTGCCCAGTGCTGCAGTTTGGTGACTTTGGACTCTGGTCTTAATGGTCTTAGGTCTCCCTTTAGATGGTAATGCATATTTTGAATATGCATTTTGGACTCTGGTCTTAATGGTCTTAGGTCTCCCTTTAGATGGTAATGCATATTTTGAATGCACAGCACATAATAAACATTCAGCAAGTTTAAATCATCCCATCCCACCCTCTGCACAGATAAGCCTGATTCTTCATATAGGGCTTGCTAGCTATAACCTTCTTCAGGTGACCCCTGCTAAGCTCATAAACTCCAGCCCCAGATTTCTGGGGCCCCAAAGTCTGACCCTGACAGCACCACTGATTTTGTCCTCTGCGTAGCTCTGAGGAGCCAATCCACTGGGGGGAAGGGGTTTGCATGGCCCACACTATAGGTGTGTTGTCATGGGATGGTGTACATTATTGTAAAATAGCGATGGGGGTGGGGGCTGAAAGCCATACTGAATCTGACCATGACTTCTTTCCAAAAATCTGCTATGACTACAAGAGTGCCAGAGGAGGTGCAGTCAACTGACCTGTGCATGTATAAGTTGTATTTACTTGAGTTCTCAGTCAATAAAAGCCATTCGACAAGGTTAAAGTCTTTCTCCACACCCCGGGATTGTTCTGTTTCAGAGCTTAGGGCAGAAAACCTGAGGTAATAGTGCTACTTACGAACTGTAATAAAGCAATGAAATGAACCGAAGGTAATCCTAACTAGAGTCAGAGGACAAGATGCCAGGATACTGAAGAGCAGTCTGAGGTGGTCAGCTTCTTGTCCTGTAGGAACAAAACCATCCTGGACCGGGGGGGGGAGGGGGAGAGAATTGTGGCCGAACATCTCCTTGGTCCTTTTGCTAGTGTAGCAGTGAAGACTTCTATGTTTATATTTGTGAGGGAGACTAGTCTGTAGTTGGTACATATCTGAGGGTCCAGACCTGATTTTGGTAGGACTGATAGACTGTCTGAGGCAAGTTGGAGATTCCACAAACTTCACTGGCCTGCTTTGTTCTAAGTGGAGAAAATATGTCTGCCGATGCTTTATACCCTTTTCAGCCACAGGTGTCTGGGCTTGGGACCCTTCTGGATTTCAACTGTTTGTTTGCTGTGTTTCAGAACTTGAGACAGAAAACCTGAAGTAATCCTGCGGCCCTGCTGAGAGTTCCCAGCACTTTAAAGTTTCCTTGAAAGCTTCCACTCATGTTGAGAATTAATATTTTTGTATAACGCTGAATAAAAGTCTAACCACTGTTTGATGGCTCTTGTATCTCTGTGAATTTTCCTCTTCCTGTCCTCAATACTGGAAATCTGAGTTTTGTCCTTAACTTGTTTTTACCTGTAGGCTGACACATTTCTGGCTCTTTCTCTACAGTTTATCAGTAGGATTAGCGTGTGCATGTTAATAACTAGTCTGCCTCTTTAGTTAGCTTCATACTGGGATTTGATTCATTCATTAGGATTTTGTGGTACTGGGCTAGAGGGATATGGAATGGGGTCCCTTCATAAATTTTTTTACTAAGCCTTTAAGCTATTTTACTCTCTGATTCCTTTTGATGTAGTCATATGAAATAAATAATACTTGGGGCACCTAAAATGGTTGAGGGTGTCACAAAACTGGGTCTTTAAGACCTAAGTCTTTGCAACTTCCAGTAAAGTTGCTAAGCTTAAGTTGTATCAGGATCCTATTAGAGCTACTGTGTAGCCTGATAACAAAGAAGAAGATTGGATTTATATTCCGCCATTCACTCACTTGGAGTCTCAGAGCGGCTTACAAACTCCTTTCCCTTCCCCTCCCCACAACAGACACCCTGTGCGGTAGGTGGGGCTGAGAGAGCTCTGAGACAACTGTCCTTGAGAGAACAGCCGGTACAGAGCTATGGCTTGCCCAAGGTCATCCAGCAGGTGCAAGTGGAGGAGTGGGGAATCAAACCCGGTTCTCCCAGATTACAGTCCCCGCACTTAACCACTACACCAAACTGGCTCTCAAACAAGCACCTGCAGCAAATTGCCAGGTAGCTTAACAGCAGCCATCTGGAAGCTGTCAAGACAACAACTTGACATTTCAAGATCTTTGACAGTTCAGGATCTAGATTGATTGATCTAGGTCGGTGATTGGTCTGTCAATTAACTCATGACAGCTGGACTAGCATTTAGCCAGGAGTCAGGGACAGAGTTGGAAGAGTGATGGAAAGGAGGCTTTGTTTGGAGAGGAAGGAGGTTGTTGGTGTTGTTTCCTCCTCGGTGAACTCTGCTTCATCATCTGCTGCTGGAAACAAGCTGTTCAGGGTCACTCTAATAGATAGTTAGGTTTGTTTTGTTTGTCTTTGTTCTATGTACACATCCTTTCCCCCTATATGTGTTTTATTGTGATACTATATTGTGTAAATGAATTTCATTATGCTTTTAAGAATAATTGGAATAAGTTACTAACCCAGAACCCAAACTCCCGCTACCAGAAAAGAATTTGAGCCAGTACCAAAAATTTCCTCACTACTGATTTGAACAATCCAGGCCTTAAGGGGTAGGGCCCTGGGGATGTGACAGAGGGGTCGGAGAACCTTTCCTATGACAAATGCTAAAGAGTCTGCAATTTCTCAATTTGAGAAAAAGTACTTTGTGGGCTACTGGTGTTAAAGTTGTGAGTGAGCGATTTGGCTGTGGCATCAATTAGTTTGCTCTGGAGCCATCCTTCCTGAGCTAAGTCAAAAATCTGTGAGCTGGAGGCTAAAAAACTGAGCTAGCTCACTCTAACTCAGCTTAGAGGGGACACGGGGCAGGACTGATGATGCAAAACAGCTGATCCCACAACCACACATGCTGGGTTGGGCATGCGTGAGGAGAGAGCGACTTCTAGCCGGCTATGGTACTTTGCTTTGTCACAGAAAGTCTTCCTAACAGAAGTCTGAGTGTCCAGTGGCACCTTTAAGAATAAAAAGTTTTATTCAAGGTATGACCTTTCCTGTCCCCGCACATTTCCTCAGATACCCCAGTGTTTTTCTCAGATACCAAGTGTGCCTGCACACGGAAGCTCATACCTTGAATAAAAACTACGTTGATCTCAAAGGTGCCACCGGACTCGCACTTCGTTCTGCTGCTTCAGACTAACGGGGCTATCCCACCTGAATCTAAAGTCTTCCTAAATTCGACTCCCCGGCCAGATCTTTGCTTGGAGTCTGGTTTGGCAAGATCTCTCCATCTACGGGCAGGGAAGAACGAGCCAGACAGCCTCAGGAAACAACGTCAAATGCTCTCCCAAGGGCAGGCCCTTCCCCCAGCAGCAGCAGCAGCAACAGGAAGTAAAGGCGACCCGGGGGGGGGGGGGTGTTCTTCGTTTCGCTTTCGCTGTTAACCGACCCGGAGCAGCTGTCGGCCGTGCACTACCGCCCTGGGCTTCCTAAGGACGCGGGGCCATGGCCGGTAGGTGACTTGCTTGGAATCTTTTCCAGCGGGTTGAGGGTTGTTTTGTTTGGGGGAAATGGGGGGGGGGGGGGGGGGGTTGCTGTCCCGTTCGGGGGCCCTCCCCCCGTTCTGTGAAGCCCCTGCTTGCCAGTCCCGTTTGCTGCTCAGTGGTCGAAACCCGGGCCGGCGGTGGGGTGGGGTGGGGTGGGGTGGGGTGGGAGCGCGCGCCTACATCAGAGAGGACGCATCTGGCCACCGCTGCTTCTAGACCGTGAAGGAGTGTCCTCCCTGTGTCCAGCTCTTCTGCTCAAAATCTGCTGTAGCCTGTGGGATTGGAAACGTCCTCCTCTCGCTTCCTAATTTAAAAAATAAATAAATTGCTCATTGAAGTCAGTTCTTATCTGCCTGTTCCCAGTCACTTGCTGGAGAATAGAGCGCTCCGAGCAAGGGATGCAGATTTCAGAAGCCGCTGAGCCACGCTTTGTCCCTCGGTCAAGGGACTTCTCTCGCTGCCCTAGCTCCGCCCGCCCGCGCGCGCGCGCTTTCCGGAATTGAAACGGCCCAGGAAGCCCCGGAAACAGATTTAAAACAGGGTCCCTTTGGACGTCCACAGATCTTCCTCTCGCCCGCCCTCCACCTTCTACTGGAAAAGTTGCTTGCTAGTTTCCCAAGATTTTTGACCCTCCCCCCTCTGCTTTACCGGAGATGCTGTATTTCCTTTTCCCATCTTTAGATGCAAATTCCTGCAAGCAAGTTCACCCCGGCCCTTCAGAATAGGAGTATAGGCCATGGTGAAATCTTCACTGCTTCAGGCTGGGGAAGGAAAGCTTGGCATCACCTTCCGATGGTGTTAATTTGGGGCATTAAAAAGAAACTGGAGGCTAGGGGCACTGCAAAGACTCACCTAACCAGACTTTTAAATTCCAGCATAAAACGTTGGGCACTACAGCCCACTTTGTCAAATGCATGCAGCAGGTCCTCTAATTTGGAGAACCAGGGTTGATTCCCCACTCCTCCACATGAAGCCTGCTTGGTGGTCTTGGGCCAGTCACAGTTCTCTCAGAACTCTCTCAGCCCCCGCCCCCAGCAAGTATAGCCCACCACTAGCTAGTGGTGCATAATGCTAAAGAGCTAGAATGCCTGGCTGCCAGTCAATCTTGGAACCTCCTGGCTATACTACACAATACTTATTATGATGTGCTCAGTGAGAGCGCTCCCAAAAAGGGGAGGAGAAAGCAAAACCCAACCCCCAGATGAATTAGATACCACCAAGGTTGAGCAAAAACAACATCAAAATAAATTAAAATTAATAAGTTAATTTTACAGTGTGCTTAAAAACATCAGACTTGAATTTAGCCTTTAAATCGAAAGCTACCAGATGGAGCAGTCCTCAGTGTACAATATATAATACAAATGAATATCTCAAAGTTGATAGTCCACAAACACAGCCACAGTCAACTAGACCAAATGTGTTTTGATCCTATGGGCCTTCTTCAGTGGTCACAAATGCATAAATACATACATACCAAGAACAAGTTTGGATATGATTAGCCAAACCAAGAAATTGATTCTTGCAGATTTTATTCTGTGTGGCCACTTGGTGATGTTACTAAGATCATGGGTCTTGTTCCATGATTATCATGCTCATACGTACAAAAAATGTATGATCGTAAATTATATCAACTTAACTTTGGCAGTTCGTTTTCCTAGTACTGTGTATGTATACATCAACTAGCAAGATTACTTATGGGTGTGTTTGTGGATGATCACCTTTGAGACATTCACTGAGACTGGTTTGAGTCATTAATTTTATTATATATTGTATATTGAGGTATTCTCAGTCCGATGGCTTTCATTTTGAAGGCTAAATTCAAGGCCTGTCTTTTCAAATTTGTATTTTGAATACGCGGTATAATTGATTTGTTTTGTCCAGTTCCTTTCTCTCTTGTTTTTTTAAATTAAGATTTCTCTGTAAATTACATGGTTGAATAAAACTATATCAAAAAAATAGAAAGATTTTTAAAGAATACAATGTAATCCTAACAGTTTAATTTTTACGATACTCGTTACACAGATTTAAAATAGTTGAAATGTAATACATCTGACTCAGAGGGCATTAAGATAAATATATCTATGTCTAAGAAGTAGCTAGATTATTAACTATTAGAGTACAGTATATTCTTAACACTTTAAATTATATTTTAACCATTACGTAGCTATAAAGTAGTTGGAAATTATCATGTTTGATTCAGAGCAAGAAGATCTTGTGGTTATTCAATTGCCAGAATGACGTGATTTGTCATCTTTAATGCTCTGTTTCTTGGGTCATCATGTTGGAATCGCTGGTTTAGAAAGGGGGCCCATTTGGAGACTACATAAGAGTCTGTATCTTGCAGTTTTTCTGTTGTTTTTGCTCAACCTTCATTGTGCCGAATGGGAGCCCACTCTGCTGCTTCTCACAAAGCGGGCTCGAGTCCTCAAAAATGTCTGTGGGAATAAGAAAAACCTGGCGAGGCTTTCAAGTGTCACTGGACTCTTTAAAGTGTTGCTGAGGTAGGAAACACTTGATGATCCTCTGCTAGATCAAGAATAACCAAAGCTGATCATGGCTGTCTTGCTTCTGCCCCCTCCCCTCTGCTGCTGAGGTTGCTTCCCAAGAACTCCTCCTGCTTCTCAGCCCTCTGAAGCCCTCGGCTCTGTCCACAGCATGCGAGCATCGTTGAAAGACTTTGATTCCTTCCAGCAGAGAACACGCAGCGTTGGTAAAGGGAATATCTGTTTTCGGTCTCCCACCTCTTCTGTCCTTCTGAGTCTGGGGCTCTTGGCTACTGGGTTCTTGTAAACTCCATGTTATTTAAACAGCAGTTCTTCTCAGCTGGCTTGTGCCTGTCTCTCTCCGCTTGGTAAATCTGTCTCCCAAAAAGAAGTTACTCATCCATGCTCATTTAGTGTATTTGCAGGACTCAAGCTCTGATCTCGGGTTCCTTTCCAGCATTCTAGCCTACTGACCGCATTGCACACCCAAGGAGCACCCTCAGTCCTCCAGCCTCTCCGGCTAATGCAAGGATTAAGTGTGTGTATGTGTTTCTTTACAGACAAGAAGTTAGGAGAAGCGCGAACACAGTTTGTGGAGATGGTGAGCAAAGCTGTCATCTCCCCAGTCCTGGATGATCTACTAGAAAAAGGGGTCTTGAATGATGAGGAGGTGGAAAAGGTGAAGGAGAAATATGTCACGCAGGAACAAGCCAGAACTTTGATTGACGGCGTCAGGAAGAAAGGCCCCAAAGCCAGCCTCATCGCCATCAAGAGCATCCACGCCCGAGATGCCTTCTTGGCTGAACAGCTGGGTCTGACAGCCTTCTTGGAAGGTATGTGGACCTTTGCAGTTTAACCCCTGCCCAGGGTATGCGCAGGCTCAGCAGATTTGGCTGCCCCCAACCAACTGCCCCAATTTAATTCAGAGGTGCTTCCTGTTGGCAGAGGAATTGCCAGGGGTCCGTTGGAGCAGGAGCGCACAGGAGCGCAGCTCCGGGAGTGAGGAGCCCAGGGGGTGGGCACATGACCAAGCCCCACCCCCTCCTCAGCTTCCCTGAGTAGTGCAGAGGCGCAGCGGCCCGGGGAAAGACCTGCTAGGGTCTTTATTGTTTTTAATGTTTTGTTTTAATATTGATAATTTTATCATTGTTCCTCTTATGACTGTGTGCTGCTTTTCCAGAGACTTGCTCAAGGTGACATATAAATTTTCTAAGTATACCATTTTTTATCTGGGCACATGGCACATAAGTACTGGAGAAATTTCACCAACCCTTCAGCAGCTTCCACCTTATCAGTTTGGTGTAGTGGTCAGGAGTTGGACTCTAATCTGGGAGAACCGGGTTTGATTCCCCACTCCTCCACATGCAGCTGCTGGTGTGACCTTGGGCCAGTCACAAGTTCTCTCAGAGCTGTTCTCTCATGAGCAGTTCTCAAAAGACCTCTCTCAGCCCCACCTACCTCACAAGGTGTCTTGTTGTGGGGAGGGGAAGGGGAAGGGATGGGTGGTGCACATGTCCTGGGTATCTCAAGTCTACTTGAAACCTGGTGGTTTCAAGGGAGCAGGAAGAGAATGAGGGTGTGTTCTTTACGCTTATTTTTATTGCACAAAGTATTGGATGGGGAAGGGAATGGAGGAAGAGCAGATCAGTTTCACTCACCTGTGGAGTGGAGCCTGAGGGGTGGGTGTGGCCTTCTGACACACTTCCGGTATGTTAGGGGGTGTGGCATATGCAAATGAGTTATGCTAATGAGTTATGCTAATGAGCTCCTGCACCTCTTTTTCTACGAAATGGCTCCTGGGAATTGCAATGGTGCACAACCTGATTAAGGAGTAGATAAAGGTTTATTTAGGAATTAACATACTTGATAGGAAAGAGGAGAGACGGAGATAAGTTCCTCTCTCTAGACGAAAGAGAAGGTAAGACTGAGCATGGCTCTTCCTAGAAGAAGAGGGAAATTGCCCTTAGAGTAGCAACCTGGAGAAAGACAAGGAATGACACTTAACAGGAGAGAAGGGGCTGACCTCACTATTCTCTCTAATTGTCTTCTTGCTGCCCCCTGCGAGGTCTTCTCTTCTTTGTACACCAGACATTGCCTTTTCCAACACTTCCCACAACTGGATCATAGCCAAGAGCGGTTCCCCAGATCTTTGTCCAACCCTCTAACCACCATGCTGACCGTTACTCAATGAAAAGGGCCGTTACAATCTTTTATTTTAATTACATTTTCATAGTTTTCTCTTTTAAAATGTAAATCGCTAAGGCCGTATATAAATTAATAGAGATCTTCAATCTTTCTTGGTTCCAGGAAGTCCATCACAATCCCTCCGAGCTCTTGGTCCAAGAGCCATCCTCTCTGTGGAAGAAACCCAGCCGATGGAATCCAGACAAGGGATCAGGATTTACTCTCCAAATGTCTCTAAAGAAACTCAGCCAATGGAATCCAGACAGGGAATCAGGATTTACTCTCCAAATGTCTCTAAAGAAACTCAGCCAACGGAATCCGGACAAGGGATCAGGATTTACTCTCCAAATGTCTCTAAAGAAACTCAGCCAATGGAATCCAGACAGGGAATCAGGATTTACCCTCCATATGTCTCTAAAGAAACCCAGCCAGTGGAATCCAGACAGGGGATCAAGCTTTACTCTCCAAATGTCTCTGAAGAAACCCAGCCGGTGGAATCCAGACAGGGGATCAAGCTTTACTCTCCAAATGTCTCTGAAGAAACCCAGCCGGTGGAATCCAGACAGGGGATCAAGCTTTGTCCTCCAAATGTCTTTGACAAGATCCAAAAGGAGGAATCTACCAAGGTACTGATGGTGTTTGGTTGCCTTTTAGAACATGGAATTCAGTAGACTCAGCTGGATCTGGGCACATGTCACGACTCAACAGTTCTGCTTAACCGATAGGTGTGGGTGTGAAAAATGGAGTGAAGGAGTGTCTGGAGTGAAGGAGAATATAACAGGAGCCAGACAAGTCATGCACAGATGGTGCTTGATGCCTTTTGGATGCTTTTTACTGTGGGAGCTTCCTGCATTTCATGTGGGGAATAATCCTCATGTCGAAGAGGGGAAATTGTTAAGGCGGTTCTGAGCATAGATTTACAATAATCATTTGGGAGTCCCCAACATTTGTACTGCCAATAATCCAAAAAAGGTAAATCTTGGGAGGGAAGCAAGATATGTGCGTTACTATCACGGAAGGGGGCTTATGCTGCTACATAAACATAGCACATTATAGAGACAGATTCTGGGTCTAGTTATAGGGCTTGGGTTTCAATGGTAAATTAAAGATTCTTTTTTCCCAGGCTTGGAGCTAGGAGTGGAATATAGGTGGGTGAGCCAGTCTTCTCTCTAATTAGTGGAAGGTGAGAAGGAGGGACCTCCTAGGTCCTGGAAGTGGTAAGGTCTGGCCTCTTATTGCTGGTAGGGAACACTTCCTTTATACATTTCCAACCCAGGTATAGGTTTTTTGGAGAGGTCTAGTTAGTACTGCCAACTTCTCAATCAGATTCTTTCATTGTATATGGGATCAGCAGGAATTAGCTGGCGCCACTTTCCCTGAAATGGAGATAAATCTTATCACTGGCTAACATCTGTGCACCTAGCTGCTCCAAGGCATAAGAACGGAGGAACAGAGTAAAAAACGTTGGCCGGCCATCCTATGCCACTCCCTCCTATTTTAAATCTTTACACTCAAAACGTCACCCTTCCTGTATCTAAAATTTGCAGCGATGGTCTCAGCTGTAGATACTGTTTAATCTCTGCCATGTATCTCATAAGTACATTGGCAGTACATCCCTCCTTAACATTTTGCCTCTTAAGTAGCCATTCCTGACAAGACAGCAGTGCCCTTCCTGTTGTGATTGCTGTGGTTTAGCACCTTCCAAAGGTGCTAAATTTTAAGTGGAACTCTAGCTCTTTGCTCTACTAAGAGAAAAGTGATTCCAGGAAACCTGTGGATTTGTATGATTCCTCTTTGGTCCAAAATGACTCTGTACCCCATCCTTCTTCTACAAGCCTGTCTTAGTGTTATTTGGTTGAGGACAGCAATGTTCTGTCACACTCCCTCCCCCCCCCCTTTCCACCATATTTCCCCTCCATCTAGGGGGCAGGTGGATACTGAAATTATCTGTCATCTTGGACACAGTAATTTTTTTTTGATGAATTGTTTTAATATATTTTAATGTTGTTTTAATTTTCTTATATATTGTATTTGCCTTTGATGTAAGCCGCCCTGAGTCCTGTTTCAGGGAAGGGTGGCCTAGCAAATTGAATGAAATGAATAAATAAAACAAATCCCCCTGCTTCCCAACAGATCTATCCTATTATCCGGGACTTGAAGACACGCACCCGCTTTGCCTTCATCATCTGCAACATAGACTTTGAGTCTGACTGCTTCTCCAAGAGAGAGGGAGCTGATGTGGACCTAGCGGGGATGAAGCGCCTCCTGACAGGCCTGGGGTACGAAGTGGAATGGCATACCAATTTATGCTCAGAGGTAGGTAGGGGACTTGGAAGGTTGGAGGCCTGTCCATCACCAAGCTGACCACTGGACAAAGATGTTACTGTCAGTGTTCGGTCAGGGTTGCCAGCTGATTTATGTTGCTGGGCCTCTTGTTTCTTTGACAGCTGCCAGGCAGACACATAGAGGAACAGTTAACCTTCCCCAAAGCCATGACCCTGCTGCAGATCCAGGGATTCTCCAGAGCTGCTTTTTAAGGCCAAGTGACACATTTGGAGTTTCCCAGTCTTCTGCATCCTGTAAAATATGACCTAGCATTGCAGGAATTGTATAGCAAGGACAATCCGATTCATAGTGAGAATCGGGGGCCAGTGAAAAGTTCTTTTTTTATCAAAAGGGAAACAGCTGCAGTCAATTTAGTGACCCACGAGTTCCGATAGCACGTGGAAGTCAGGACTACTGCGGGAGAAGTACAACCTGCTGCCAGTAGAGTACAGCTGTAAGAACGGGAGAGGGGCATTCAGGCAGTGATCCTTAATGGGAAAATAAAAGAAGAAGAGCACCGAGGCAGCCCAGTGGCCCTCTGTAAGCTGGCTGTCGGTTCAAGACTGATGTGACCACCTGTCATGTTGCTTACAGGAAATGGCCGATCGTTTGAGAAAGTTTGCTGCTCGGAAGGAACACAAGACCTCCGACAGCACCTTCGTGGTGCTCATGTCTCACGGCCTGCGGGCCGGCCTGTGTGGAGTGAAGAGCAAGGGCGAGAACTCCGACATCCTGTCCCACGACACCATCTACTCCATCCTCAACAACAAGAACTGCCCAGATCTGCTGAATAAGCCAAAAGTGATCATCATCCAAGCCTGCCGTGGGGGTACGTTTTCCCCACGGAATTGTGGGGCGGGGGGGAGCAAAAAGGTTCCTAGTGCAATGTTGGGAGAAGGAAGGATTCTCTTGTAGGCATGGCTGATCCATCTCTGTTCCTCTGCCTTTCACCTCTGCTTGATCAGCAGATATTTCAAGGTGTTCATGTTTATCTCTGGGCTGCGCAAGATTTCCCTGGCCGCTTTTTGTAGTTCAGATTGCTGTCAAAGGGACTGGGACAGGACGAGCAGATTTTTCTCCTGGTCACTTGGCTACTCTGTCGTGAAACACCGCATTGATCCTCACCCGTTTTTCAGCAGCGGCTGCATGCCTTAGAATGTTTTGGCACCTTCTGGTTACCACGTGAAATCGCAGTGTTCTTCACAAGAAGCACTTAAAAGCATGGGTGTTGTGCAGAATTAATAGATCTGAGCTATAAACTGGCAGCAAATTCATAAAACGGCCACCGTGCAAAATATTTATTTGTTAACTTCATTTGCACCCCGCCTTTTTCCCCAGCGGGGAACCAAAGCACTTTGCATCGTCGTCTTTTCCGTTTTATCCTCACAGTGGCAATTCCACAAGGTAGGCTAGGCTGGTAGAGTTTCTGGCCCAAGGTCATCCAGCAAGCTCCCATGGAGGGGCAGGGATTCAGACCTGGGTGACCCAGATCCTCGTCTGACATACTAAGAGCCAGTCTGACATATTGAAAGCCAGTTTGGTGTAGTGGTTAGGAGAGCGGACTCTAATCTGGGAGAACCGGGTTTGATTCCCCACTCCTCCACATGCAGCTGCTGGTGTGACCTTGGGTCAATTACAAGATCTCTCAGAGCT
Source organism: Lepidodactylus listeri (assembly GCA_029233225.1). Lineage (NCBI taxonomy): Eukaryota > Metazoa > Chordata > Lepidosauria > Squamata > Gekkonidae > Lepidodactylus > Lepidodactylus listeri. The sequence continues at coordinate 29,988,834 of JARCFY010000019.1, read as the reverse complement.
GTTCTCTCATGAGCAGTTCTCAAGAGAGCTCTCTCAGCCCCACCTACCTCACAGGGTGTCTGCTGTGGGGAGGGGAAGGGAAAGGAGCTTGTAAGCCACCCTTAGACTCCTTTGGGTAGTGAAGGGCGGGGTATGAATCCAATCTCCTCCTCCTCCTCCTTCTTTATGATTACATCACACTGGCTGAATATACACAGTGTATCTGCTTGGGCAGAGGTTTCCATTTCCAGATGTGTGCATGCAGCCTTTTATAGACATGTCTCTTGAGTGTTGGATACGTCCACACTTTGCATCTCTCTCTAGTGGGAAACAGCAGTGTGTTTTGTTTTTCTCACAGTAACTGTGCAGGGCAGATTTCAACCTGAACAGGAGCCCATGCAAGGTGGCCAGGCAAAGAGACTGTTTTCACAAGGGGTAGGGTTGCCCGCTCTGGGTTAGGAAATCCCTTGTGAGGTAAAGTGCCCCTGGGCTCCTCTCAAGGGTTAATGTGAATGGTGACGGGCCTGGTCTATCCTGCTGGTGTTGTTAACTGGTCCCTTGGCCTACACCGCTGTTATCATCTTCAAGACCAAAGCAGTTAACTTCCTCATGAGAACCTGTGGTCTGCATGAGGGGAGAGGAAGAACCAGGGGTGATGAGGTAATGTTCTAGAGGCTTCTCCTGAAGACGTGTCCTGATTGGATGGCACCATCGCCTGATGTGCAGGGCCCCAAAACTATAATTAAGCTAAGGCCCTGGAGAGAAGAGGCTAGCTTGGATTTTGATGGACTGGAGGCTTGAACTAAAGACACGCAGTTGCTTATAACGTAGAGAACACCTGTGCTTTTGCCATTTGAAATTAAGGTTTGTGCCGTCTAACGCAAGTCCTGTAAAGTATTAGATAGTTAAGCTGGTTTTCTTGATTTATGACTGTAGATTGATATGTTCCTTGTAGAGTAGTTCTTTATTTGACAGACATTTGAATAAGCTTCATAAAATATGTTTTAAAATACCCAAAGTTTGGTTATGTGTGTGCAACAGCCCTGAGGACTCATGGGGTTCAGCTGTGGACACCTTGACATACCTGGAGATGTGGGATGGGGGGGGGGGTGGAGCCTGGGATGGACAGGGACCTCAGCTGTGTACAGTGCCATAGATTCCATCCTCCAAAGCAGCCATTTTCTCCAGGCAAAACTGATCTCTGTAGTCTGGAGATCAATCATAATAGCGAGAGATCTTCAGGCCTCACCTGGAGGTTGGCAATCCTAACCAGGGGATTGTTCCCAGGGCTCATTTCATAGCAGGAGCTCCTCTGCATATTAGGCCACACACCCCTGATGTAGCCAATCCTCCAAGGACTTATAGTAGCCCCCGTAAGAAGAGCTCTGTAAGCTCTTGGAGGATTGGCTACATTAGGGGTGTGTGGCCTAATATGCAAAGGAGCTCCTGCTACAAAATGAGCCCTGATTGTTCCCCAATTGGACAGGGGGCGCACCTGCAGTCCAGGTGATGTCACACCCAATTGTCAGATTTGCCTCCAAAGGAAGCTTTGTTATTGGTCAATGACCACCATTTGGTTTTTCAGAAAACAAAGGCGTTGTATATGTGAGTTGTGCAGACGCACTCTCTGCTGATTCCCTTTCACCTGTGCCACGGCTCCCAGAAAAGTACGATAGTGATGCCCTTCGACGAGTGCATGTGGAGAGCGACTTAATCTGCTTCTGTTCCTCAACCCCAGGTAAGAGCCTCCTGCAGGAAACGGCCAAGCAGCTTTCGGTGGATGCGTGTAGGACTGATGAGTACAGTTGCCAGCTTTTTTTCCTTAGCCTTGCTCCTGTGCTTTGAACAACAACGCATAACATAACAGTTGGACGAGGAAATAGTTTTCCACCATATTCTTGCCTTTTTTATCCCCTGGAGCTACACAAGGTACAGGGTGTTGAGTAGCCTGGTCCCCTTTTCTTGATTTAAATCTTTTTTACCATATTTTTTACCTCACCTTTCCTCTTGACTCCATTAATTAATAATTTAAGTCACAAGACTAGCCTTTTTCACAGGTATGCCATCGGAAAAAAAGAGAGGGTCATCTTGCGTTCACATACAGTTTATAGTTATATTCAACAATAAGTGTGTGTTCAACAATAAGTGTGTGTGTGACGTTTTTAAGGTTCATATTCAGGTTCATATTCCTTTTGAGTAAATATAATAAAGTCATAATAAAATAATAACCCCCCCCAATACCTCCCTCCCTCCCATAAAAGTTGTCTGCTATCTGTAGTCCTTCAAAAGCCCTGGCAACCAAACTGGCCTTGCAGATGAATGGCTGTAATAAAGACTGACTGACTGATTAAAACAGACCTTGCAAGTGCCTCCTGAAGATCTCTTAACAAGGAGGCACTCCTCACTTCTTCAGGGTACCCATTCCACAGAGTGGGAACCATGACGGGAGAAGGCCCAGACTCTGGTCAAGGCCAGGCATCCCACCCTCGCAGGCAGCAGCTTGAAGAATGTCTTTGGCATACAGGAACGCATGTCTTCAAGGGCAGAACAACACAGGGTGCAATACAGCTGTGAGTTTACAGAACCATTGATCTGCCAGTGGATAAACAGCTGTGGGGAAATCTCTTGACCACCCCTAGCAAGATCTGTCCAGGGATGGAGGAACTTGAGCTGTGTCCCGGTCAGCAGAATGTGCAGTAATCGTAACACAGACCTTTTCACAGAATGGAAGCCCAAATGCTCACCTGCAGTAGACTGCACAGAAAGCGGATGCTAAAGAGGAGGAGCCTTTGTGGCGATCCTATGCCTGTCCATGGTGGGCGGCCCCAGGGCTCATTTCGTAGCAGGAGCTCTTTTGCATATTAGGCCACACACCCATGATGCAGCCAATTCTCCGAGAGCTTACAGTAGCCCCTGTAAGAAGAACTCTGTAAGCTCTTGGGGGATTGGCTACATTAGGGGTGTGTGGCCTAATATGCAAAGGAGCTCCTGCTACGAAATGAGCCCTGGGTGGCCCCCTGCCCTTCCAGCACAAACTAGCAGTAGAATATCATTATGTCAATATAATAATGTGTGCCAGGTCCCCTGAATTCCCATTCGTATTCCCTCTAAGCTGAGTTAGTGTGAGCTAGCTCACAGTTTTTTAGTCTCTGTCTCACACATTTTTGTCTTAGCTCAGGAAGGATGGCTCCAAAGCAAACTAATTTATGCTGTAGCCAGATCGCTCATTCACAAGTTTAATGCCAGTAGCTAGCAAAGCAGAATTTTTGCTCACAAGTCTCCACAGCTTAGAGAGAGTATTAATTCCCATATTTAAATTTTTTAAGTGAGTCTCTGTCCTTTTCGATTACAGAAAAGGGGCAAATGCATATCTCTGCAATGGGAAGGGATTGAGATTCACATTTTTAAAAATGAAAGCTGGGAATTCAGATAACCTGGTACATATATTGATATGTGGTTATGGTATATCAATATTGTAGTGCAAAAAACTGCAAAAGTCCCAGTGGCCCAGGGGAAGGGGGTGGGTGCTGGTTGGGGACTGGGGCAGGGAGACTGGGGGAAAACCTGCCATATGGAAGCCCCATAGCTGCTATGCTTTATCACCAGCAATGGGGAAACAATGCAAGCTGGGGACCATGTGGGAAATCACGTTACTACCAATAAAAAAGCCAGCCGGTGGCAAGGGAGAATGACAGGCACAAGGGGAAATAGTGCTGCATGCGGCGTCAGATGTGGTGCATGTGGGTGGGAGGTACAGAAATCTGTACCTTCCTGTAAACATGTATCCCAAACCTGCTTTGAGTGCAGTCTTTGATGAAAGATTGGACCACAGCAATTTTGGGAAAATGTGGAACCAAGCTGGAGAAACTGCACAACCATGTGGTGTAGGAAGTGCCCCCACCCCCCAAAAAAAACACAAATTCATGCAGTTTGTGGGAGGGGGGAACAAAGAGCCAAACTTCCATGGGAAAGCAACCTAGGCGTGAAAAGAGAGTTTGACAGTGGACCTTTTGTCATACAGGAGAGAGAAAAGCAGCCTTTGCCAAAATTCCCTCTTTTGCCCAGGGTTAGTAAAGAAAGGCATAGAAACCCAGTTGCCTTTTGCTACTAGTGGCTCCCGTCTGCTTTGCTGACACACCTGTAGGCTCCGCTCTGGGCTCACTTGCATTCTTATGATAACCTTAAAACCAGCAAATATTGCTTCTTATAGATAATATGTCCTGGAGGAGCCGGACAACAGGATCCGTCTTCATTGTCCAGCTGATAAAACACGTACAGGAGCACGCCTGGTGCTACCACTTGGAAGACATCTTCAGAGAGGTGAGCCTACGAGCATCATTTGATTGGGGCTATGTCTGCATGCTGCAGGAAAACATGCCTGAAGCTGGTTCCCCCCAAAAAGTCAGAGTCTATCCAGCTCTGTATTGCCTGCTCTGAGTCTCAGGCTAAAAAGAGAACATCCCCAAATTCCTCTTGAGAGCCAGTTTGGTATAGCGGTTAAAAGTGGTGGACTCTAATCTGGGAGAACCGGGTTTGATTCCCCACTCCTCCATATGCAGCTGCTGGCATGACAAGTTCTCTTAGAGCTATTCTCTTAAGAGCAGTCCTCGAAAGAGCTCTCTTAGCCCCACCTACCTCACAGGATGTCTGTTGTGGGGAGAGGAAGGGAAGGAGATTGTAAGTCACGCTGAGTGAGGGCTGGGGTATAATTCCAACTCCTCCTCCTCCTTTAACTGGAGGAGGTGGGGACTGAACCTTTGTTGGGCCTTCTACAGGCCAAGCCAGGCCTCTACCCCACAACTAATTGCCTTACACCAAATCAAAGCAACTCCACTTTACCTTCTCTGACTAGCAGCAGTTCTTCAAGCTCTCAAGTTGAGATGGGTCTTTCCCAACACTTGACATTCTTGAAGGAACTGAAGCAGGCATCTTCTGTGTGTTGCCAGTTGTGTGCTTTGTCACTGAATAAATGCACCCAGCTGTTTTCTTCTGCTGTGCAAACTGGCTTTGACTTGAGGGCAGGGCTGTGTGTATGTCCGGCAACTAGGCTTGCCAACTCCAGATCAGGAGATTCCCAGAAATTTGGGGGTGGAGCCTGGGGAAGGCATGGTTTAGGGAGGGAACCTTGTGGGGTATAATGCCATTTAGCCCACTGTCCAAAGTAGCCGTTTTCTCCATTTTCTCCAATGTAACTGATCTCCGTAGTCTGGATGTCATTCCAGGAGAACTCCACACCTAACCTGGAGGCTGGCAATTCAAGGTGCAAAAAAAGAGAGAGAGAGAGAGATGGGGTGCCTAGTTTCTTCAGAATCTTTCTTTCTTTTTTAAGAGAAGTGCCGTTCTTGACATACGGCTTTGAAAGCTTTCTTCTGGCACCACAGCATAGAAGTTTCTCAAAATGAAATATGTAGTCATTTTAAAAATACACCTGGAAAGGCACAGGGAATGCTGGGGGAAATTCCATTTTACTCTCTTACTTCTTAATAAAATGTGTCTAGCAGCAAGCCGCAAGGTTTCCACCAGCGTTCAGTGAGATAGCTTGGTTCCTATCCCCATTTCCAACAGAAACAGAGCACGTCATGTAGAAAAGGAGAAAATGTATAAATCGTTAAATTGACATGGTCGGTACAGGTAGCAGAATTCACAAAAGAAGACAAGGCCCCTCTAGAAGATTCTGGAAGATTCCACTGGCCATGCTGAGGTGACAAAGCTGCCCCTGCTAAAATTCTCTCTTCTACCAAGCAGCCCTGTAACCAATCACTGATGAAGTCACTCCTACTATCTCCAGATGACCAGGCAGGGAAGCATTTAACAGTGGATCTTTTTTTGTTCACCTTTTGTGCTGCTGATACTTGACTGTTAGTCAGTCATACCTTTTATTGGCATACTCAAGCATAGTACAAAAATAGGAACAGGCAAAATATACATATATATACATGTATATATGTATATATACATATATATACAAAATATACATCTATATATAAAATTAATGGTGAAACATGCCCTTCATAAATTTTAATAGATTTCTCCAGGAATTTAGTAACAGCCCTTGTGATTTTTATTTCATTATCTTTTAATAGGTGACAACAGTCAATCCCATTTAGCAGGTTACAGGGAGGGAGAGAGAGATTACCAAACATTTCCCTCCAGGGATCAGAATATAGCTTGCAGTCCAGCAATATATATTGGATGGAATCTGGAATGTTTGCCCCACAAGGACAGACTCTCTCACTATATGGAATTTGGAGGACTCTACCATAAACAACATTTGAAGGAAAGGAATTCATCCTAGCCAACATAAATACTCTCCTTTGTTGGGGGCTTTCAAGAGCACATAAATAGTTGGCCATTTTCTCAATGGGTTGAGCAAGACCAAGTGCCGCAGGTGAACCTATATAATATTGAACAGGACATAACTTGATACTTGACTGCTTTCGGGATGGGTAGGCTAGTGGGAGAATGCTGTGGTTGGTACATAGCCCTGGCTTTTATTTGTCAGGCTCTATGACCAGCTCCAGTGCTTGACCCTGCTATGTATCCAGTCAACCTGTCTTGCAGTGCCTGCTCTGATTTATGAACTCTATTGCATCCCAGGTCCAGCACGCATTTAGCAACAACCCGCTGCAGATGCCCACCAGGGAGAGAGCGACTCTTCTGAAAAAATTCTACCTGTTCCCGGGCTATTGAAGCCAAGCAGGAAGGTCTGTGTGCCGTTTCCAAACCAGCTCCCTCCAGATTTTCCTCTGCTCCAAACATTCTTCTTTGATGCAGAGCCACATTTCAGACCAAGTCTAGCAAAAGTCTAGTTGACAGACAGTAAATTTTCTCAGCCTTGGAGGCAATGCAGGAGGAGCACCTTCAGAAGCCTGTCATGTGCCAGAGAAGGGAAGCCAGCGGCCCTCTTGGGTCTCCACCGACTCCAGTGGGTGTACTCCAGTGGTTGATTTGCTGGGGTAGCTTTCAGCTGGCATGGGAAGATAATTGGAGACCAGCCTCTGCTTCCTCACCTGTCTCTTCCACCACCATCTCCCTCCCTTTCCTCAATTTACACCATCAGTTACAACAGCCTGGTCACTATGCCAGTGAATTGCAGCAGAGCAGGGGTTTAGTTGCAAACCTTGGCTTGTTTCACAGATGTAATTCAAGGATGGAATTGCTCTAGGTGCTTCTTATAATCAATAAATCTGCAAGGCTTTCTGGTCTTGTTTACCTCCCTTTTCAGAGTGCCACTGTTTTGACCGTCTGTGTGACATGCTTGATTTCAGCAATTTATCCTTGGATTCTAGACTGGCATGAGTTCTTAGCTGTGACTCTTGTGTGTTTGTGGAGGGGAGGGGGTTTAAATGAGAACGCAGGGCATATTACATGGGATGTAGTAACATAAATCAGGAGAGAACATCCACCACAAATGTATTAATATATGGTTATACTAATACACATATTAATAAATTTGTTTATTTATTTGATTTTCCCCCCCGAAGCAGGCTCAGGGTGGCTTACATAAAAATTAAAAAACAGAATAAAATCATACAATGATTCTAAAGTGCTATACACAGATATTGCATGTAAGATGGCGAAACAAATTTCCAAATATTAGGTTATCAGTTGGTAATAGCAATAGCCGATGGTGGAATTCCAGGATAAGGCTCTGATTTTAAATTAAGATGTCCTATGTGGCTTCTCACTTGAATGCCTGGTGGAAGAGCTCCATCTTGCAGGCCTTGTGGAATTTTAATAAACTGTCCTCTGTATCTTCATATATAAAGAAATGGGGACTATTCCAGAATTTTTGTGTAGGTCTCTCCAAAGTTTGGGGATAAACCCAACAAATGATGGCACACAGTGCACTAGACAGACTGCAGTGGGGGCGTCACAACAACAGAACGAATGTTCCAGCCATTTCTTCATGAAAGAAGTGTTCCCAACTGTGCTGTTGTGGTATAATTATCCCAGACAAACTGACTGTGTCTGAAACTTTTTGAACCAAAATGGGGAGGGGGAGTATTTGTTCTTGATACAATGAAAGGATTTCACTTTTCCTTTTCTCCAGTTTCAAATTACAGAATCATATTTTTCTTTTATTTATAACTTATGTTTCATTAAGAAGAAATAAAATTCAGTTTAGAATCATAGAGTTGGAAGGGACCTCCAGGGTCATCTAGTCCAACCCCATGCACAATGCAGGAAATTGTGCACAATTGTGCAGTTTGCACAATTACATTCACTAATTGAACAAACCCTGTGCTTTAATTTTTGTGTTCTTGTTTGCCCAAATCCTTTAGAAACCTGAGAGTGAAAAGTTTATAGAGCACTGAGCTGACCTGCCATTAAGTTATCTTAGCCTCTGTAGCTATGCTTTTAACAGCAGCAGCACCTGAGGGAATTCACAGGTGACACTTGTGGTGGTAATGTCAGTGCCTACTTTCCCTATAACAAGGCACGGTCAAAGGTACAGGAACAGAGGCTATTAAAAGAGCCAACCTTAATTCAGTCCTTAGAAAGTATATGCCACAAAAATGGAGAGGAACTGTAGCTCAGTGGTAGAGTCTCTCCTTGGCATGTAGAAGGTTCCAGGTTCAATCTCTGGCTTTTCCAGTTAAAAATAGCCAGGCACTCGATAATGTGAAAAAACTCCGCCTGAGACCCTGGAGAACCACTGCTAGTCTGAATAGACAATACTGGCCTTGATGGATCAGTGGTCTGGATTCCGTATAAGGCAGCTCCATTGTTCAAGGTAACACCCAAATCATCAGTGATTTTTGAGAAAGCAGAGTAAGACAAAGATGGGGAGGGGGACCCATGAGGACTTGGGGAGGGGAGGGGACATACCATTCTACACTCCACTGGTGGCCCCTGTGGTGACTAGTGTGACAAGCCTCTTCCCACTCAATAACCAGGTGATGGGGGCTGGGCTAAAAGTGTGGCAGACAGGCTTTCCTGTTTACACCCCCATCAGCTGGCTAGCAGGCTTGGAGCAGGAAGTGATTTGTGCTCCAAGTCACTCTCCATCAGCCGCTAACTGGGGGATCAGCTTTCTGCTTGAAACCCAGAGCTCCAGTCAGTTGACAGACAGTAGAGGGAGAGTACAAAAGTGAGCCCCACAACAATCCTGCCAGGGTTTCCTCCTTCCTTTTCAACCTGTTCCCCCATCTCTTTCTCTGCCTGCCTACGTGTCTGCACAGTTGTGGTGGAACTGTCACTGTAACCCACGTCCCCCTGCTGGCTTTTCCCCCATTTTTTGTGGCTGCTGCCTTCATCTCCTACCGCTTGCCCACATAGCAATGGCCAGCCACCTTTTTACCTGTCCAGTTTCTCACCCTCCCAGCCACTACCACTGCCTGATATCATCTCCCCTGTCCATCCTGGCAGTGTTTGTTGGGGTTGTTGGCAACTTCTGAAATGACAGTTGATGTCTCAGGATATAGCATCATGCACTCTTACTTTTTTCTTGGTAATTTCAGCAATTGGGAAATCAAAAATTCTTCATCACCGTTTTGTAAAACATATCAGAGTTTTCTGCAAACCTAGGTAGTTCCTCCCAGTTTGTAGGAAAAGCTCCCCATCTGTACATGTCCCCACTTTATAGATTTTTTGATCCACACTATGGAGCCATGTTCAGAATCAGATATAAAAATGACTACCCCCCCCCCCCCCCGGCATCTGGAATCTTCATTTAAGTTCAGATTTATTATCAATTACATCAGCTATAGCAGAAAGCTGAAAGAACATAATGCATGAAACATCTGAAAAAATGTGATTAAAGGAAGCAGTAATGCGGCTGCTGGAATGGTCAATGGAAGGAGTATGTAGGGTAGAGTTTTCAGACCCAAGCTCAATCTCCATGGAAACAGATACACAAAGAAACAAATAAGCAGATATCAGCTGACAATTACATTCCCAGCACACTGAGAATACAGCTCTATGCTCAGCCAGTATCATAATACCCCTGTATTTGGAATACTGAGTACACTTCTGGTCACCGCACCTCAGAAAAGATATATCATTGTAAAAGGTGCAAAAAAGGGCAAGTAAAATGATTATGGGGATGGAAGACCTTTCGTATGAAGAAAGGTTAAAGAGGTTAGGGCTCTTTAGCTTGGAGAAATGACAACTGAGGGGTGACATGATAGAGATTTACAAAATTATGCATGGGATTAAGCAGGTAGAGAAAGAAGTACTTTTCTCCCTTTCTCACAATACAAGAACTTGTGGGCATTTAATGAAATTAATGAGCAGTAGGCTTAGAAGAGATAAAAGGAAGTACTTATTCACCAAAAAGAATAACTAACACATGGAATTCACTGCTGCAGGAAGTGGTGGTGGCTACAAACAGTCAGCTTCAAGAGGGGACTGGATAAACATCTGGAGCAGAGATCCATCAGTAGCAATTAGCCACAAGGTATAGATTTGATACTGTGTCTGGAGCAGTGATGCTCTATAGTCTTGGTGACTGTGGGGCAACAATGGGAAGGCTTCTGAGGTTCTGGCCCCACTGGTGAACTTCCTGATGGCAACAGAATGTTGGATTGGATGGGCCATTGGCCTGATCCAACATGATTTCTCTGATGTTCTCATGTTCATGAGGTGTCCAGAGAGAGAGGAAGGAACAAGAGAAGGTACAGTGGTACTTGGTTACCCAGTCCCCACAGGAGTGAGACTCAGGGAAGCCCATGGCATTGGAGAGCTGGGGTGTGTGATAATTGAAGGCAAGCTAATCCGAAATAGACACAAAGTTCCCGAAGCGGCTTACAAAATATAAGTGTGCTCTTTGAATAGACAGAGTCTCCTACAGTCACAATAGGACTACAGGACAACCTGGATATCAAGTGAACAATACACTATCATCTAACACATTATAGCATATCAATTGTGGTTGCCAAATTATTTACACTTAAACAATGAATACATCCTTGGAGTTACATTGTATATGTGTACTACTCTGACTGGTCCCTAGAAGGCCAGATACTGAAGCTCAAATACTTTGGCCACTAAATGAGAAGAGAGCACTTACTGGAGCAGACCCTGGTGCTGGGAAAGACTGAAGGTCAAAGAAGAAGGGGACGGCAAAGGATGAGATGGTTGGACAGTGTTACTGATGCAACGAACACGAAATTAAACAAACTCCAGAGCACGACGGAAGACAGGAGGGCCTGGCGTGATGTGGTCCATGGGGTCGCGAAGAGTCGGACTCAACCGCAACTGAACAACAACAACAAAAAGTATACATATTATCAATGTTGCAGCTTGTCTTACATAACATTTTTCAAGCTATAACCCATCCATGGGAACTTAAGAAGAAAAGCCTCGCCGGATCAGACCAGCAAGCCATCTTGCCCCACATCCTATTACACACACTGTCCAGCAGGCATAGAGAAGACCTTCCCCTGCTGGTGGCTCCTAGAATTGGCTTTCAGATATATTACTGCTTCTGAATGTGGAGGTTCCCTAATAATGACCATGAATAGTTGCCAAGGACCACATTGTCTCAAAACATTCGTGTCCTAATATTTAATTAATTTTCAGGTTTCATAATGTACTGGATATAATTATTATAGCAATAGATGCTGCACAAAGTTCTGAAATTTAGAACTAAAATGCATTATCTACAAACTGAAAATTAGTGATTGCATTAGTCGCATGAATCGCTGAAACTTGCATGGACGAATATCTCGCGTACTAATGGTCGAGATTAACTAATCAGGCCGCGCACAGATTCTAGAACTGCCGCGCCCACTAGTCAGGTCGGTCAAAGGCAGGGACGACGCCCCGCCGAACCCTCCCCGTTATGATTGGTCCAGAGCCGCTAATAACCCGCCTCTATGCTGTTCCTCTCCTTATTGGACAAAAGCGAAGGCGTACTGGAGGCGGGGACAAAAGGTGGCGGTGAGGGCGGGGTCGTAGACTACGAGAGCGTCGCCTTGCTCGGCCCGCCAACCCCGCCGGACGCGCCTCCCTACCCAGCCAATCAACAGCCGCTTTTCTTTCCCCCCTCCCTTCTTTGACAGCTTGGGAGGGAGAATATGAGGGCGTTCCCTTCATTGGTCGGGTGGGAGGACGCGCTGTGATTTCTCATTGGCCGCCGCGGCCCGCCTCCTCCCCCTCCCATCATTCTGGAGCGGGGCGGGAGACTGACGGATTCATTCGCCCAATCCGAGCTGAGTACGCCAGAGCGGCGCCCCTTGGCGGAGGCCACGTCCGCCCTCCGATTGGGCGGCCGAGTCCCTCGTCGGCGGGCGCGGATTGGCCGCGCGGCGGAGGGCGAGCGCTGCGAGGGGCTGGCGCGGTGGGCGGGAGCGGCACGCGGCGGCAGAGGTGGGAGCAGCGCAGGTGAGGTGAGTGCTGGTGGGGCTGGAGACCCCGTCGCTGCCTCGCGCCCTGTCCGCTCCGCCCCCTCCCCTCAGCGCGGTGCATGGCGGTGGCGGCAGCGGCCTTCGTGGGTGGAGCCTCGGTGGCGGGCCCAGCTTCCATTTCAGGCCCAGGCCAGGCCCTCGCAGCCCGGAGGAGGAGGAGGGCCCCAGGGAGGCCACGCCCACTAGACTGAAGCTAGGGGACCAAGCGGCGCTCTGCACATGCTCAGGTGACAGGCGGGCAGGGACACAGCTACCGTGATGAGGCCCTCCGGGCACGTGTGGGCTGGCCTTCCGGCTCCCCGCCCGTTGGCTCTACAAGCTGGCGTGTCATTTGTTTTAAAACGAGTTTGAGAGACGCCGTGTTGTCCCGCCTCTTTGGCTTCTGAAAGGCGCTCTGTACGTACGCAGGGGGCTGGGGGGGGGCATTCAGCCCTTGTGCAAACCTCTTACACCGATCTCTGGGCTTGTGCAGAGTGCCTCCTTGTTATTGCTCCTTCGGAAGCCAGTTTCTTGTTGCCTTAAAAGCTGCGAGGAGTGCTGTGCCCTATGTTGCCGGTTCCTCCTACCTGCTGTCTCTCAGTTCTTAATGAGAGGGCGAAGTGCTAAGAAGGGAGGAGGCACTCTGCAGATTTTGTTTATTGATTGGCTGGTTCTACAAAATTTATATCCTGCCTTTGTGCCCTTCCAGGTGGCTTAGGGAGCTGATTTGCATAGGTTTTAAGAACATTTGGCCCCCAATGCTCTAATTCTCAACACAAGAGAAGAGTTTATGTTTTACATGATGGCCAGTTATCAATCCCTGCTGTCTGAAAGGGCCTAGAATGCAGGTTCTCTTTTGCTGCTTCATGAGAATGAAGTTACAGTTAAGAGTATAAATATGATTTATGCTTCTCTTTTAAAAACAATGCTGCGGCGGCTCAGACGTCAGGGCTGTGTGAAATTTGCAAGTGCAAGAGATGAGACGGTAGAAAGGTGTTTTGCACATGCTTAGAGGGGAGCTTGACACAGTCAAAGGTGTATGAGTCAAGGCTTTTCTTCTCAGTTGTACCTTAGCCATCATATCTCTCAGCACTGGAAGCCTGCCCTCCCTCTTTCGCTTGAGACAGAAGAAGGCACTCAATATATAGGCGTCTTATCATGTGAAGGATGTGTATGTGCCACATGGACCTTATCAGTTGCTGGCTTGTGGGTATTTTCAAGAGATTAGAACTGAGAAATACTTGTGAGTATTCAGTCTTGGTAGGATGTTTGAATCTGATTACAGACTGGTGTGAGAATTACCCTGACATCTGCATTCTGCACTCATTCAGGGACTGTCGCATGTTTTACAGTTGGGCTGAAACTCGGCATCAGATGAACCGAAATGAATCTCTGGGTTGATGAAAACCCTGCAGTCTGTGATGATTATGTGCTGGGGACTAGATGCTTGCTTTCTAAAAATATAGGGTCTAGCAGGGCCACTACTACTGTCTCTTCTTCAGTCTCAGATACATGTGTCGTGATGCACTGAAGAAATATATTGTAAGTCTAAGCTATTAACACTGAAATTAGGTGCCAGGACTGACACCCTTCAGAATGTGGTTTATTTGTGCGTGCCTAAATTGTTAAAATCGGGGGGAGCTGGAAGTACTGCTTGTTCATAGTCCAGTCTGCATGAGAGACATGGTTTTATTTAGTCATTGTTGGATAGTGCCGGGAAATCAGCCATCTTCTCAGAGGTGTTTTCATTTTCATTATTCTGCAGCATTCAGAGCAGAGTCCAGGGCGTGGTGCCTAATCTATGTACATGCACATAAAACTTGGCACATAATGTCTAAAATGAGAAATCCATGCCCTGGAATCTTTTCCTGTACACCGAGTTGTGCGCAGTTAGGGTTGTGTACATTTGTGAGGGAAAGGTACTTTATAAATGTTACAGGGATGCTAGAACCAAAGCACTGGAGGTGGTTAGAAGGTATGTGGATCACATTACCCGGCTTGCTGCTGCTGGTGGTTCACCTGTGAAGGCATTCTCTCAGTTGCTGCTTCGTCAGAGCCTTGGCCTAAATCATCTTTGCCCCCCTTTTCCTGGAATCTAAGAATCACACCATTTGCTCCAGCTACCTGACTCCTCCTGGCTGCACTACTTTTTGCCATTATCAGTCTTTGTATTTTTTTTTTTTTTTGGTTCTAGAGCGTTGGATATAGGCTGTTGGTTTTTTTGCAGTGTATGTTACACAACTTGGCATTGTGCTGGGCAGTCCTGATTCTGGCCTCATCGCAGATGAGAGGGGAGAAGTCCTCGGGCAGGCCGCCATGGTGAATGGACGCAATGACTGAACGCTGATGGCCTGCCAGGGTCCTGGGTGCTTTGGAGCTTTGGCTCTAGTTGAGGCTTGTGCACAGTTCTTCCTTTTCTGGCTTTTGACATACTTTAAGTATTTAAATCCTCTTGGCATCTCTCCGTCCTCCCAAATGTAACTGCCTCCCACTTATTTTAGTGCTGCCGTAGCCTTCCCCTTGAAGCTTCAGTTATCTCCAACTTGCGGAAATCATTATCAGGCCAAACATGGTTATACAAATGATCTTTTCTGAGTCACAAATAAGTTTCCTACACTAAGAAGTATTCACATATTTATGTTATCCCCCCACACCTATTTTTTAAATTAGGTACTTAACTGGAGCATGTATATAATATATAGGGCTTTTCTTTTACTGATCCAGTGCCAGTTGACTTGAGGAGTGTGCATGTTTTCAAGTGTTGTGTATTCCTGAGACAGGATTGACCCAATATTGCATTATTATTATTTTTTGTATCTCATGCAGTCTGGTTGTAAGCAAACTTAACCTGGAAGCATTTGCTTGCAAGAAGTGGGGCTTGTTTTGCAAGTATTGTGCTGTGAGCAGTATTGAGGTTTGAGACTTCAGGCCCTCGTGTTCTGTAGCAAACAGCTTGCATGTGACATCTTGTCTGCCGACACCAGTTTCCTTGCAGCGAAATGACCAACGAAAACTGTACAACAAGCGCTAATATAAAGTGTATTAAACAAATTTCTTAAATTATACAAAAGTCATACAATGGTATACTATACAGTCTACAAAAATGAAGAGCATACAGTCCACAAAGGAGAGTTGATTAACGAAGGTCTCCGGAATTGTGCTTCGTTTCGTAAGAAACCTCCTCCGAACGGACCATATCTCAAGTAGTCTCCAATCTTACATTCTTGGTTCTTAAGTAATGGCAAATTATTAATGCATTCTTCCTAAGGTGATTTCAAAATATCTTCTAGAAGAGAGAAATAGTACTTGGGCAAAGAAATAATGAAAGCCTGATCACATCTGAATTGGGAGATGGGGTTGCTGCAGTTTTTTCTACCCCGATTTTCCCCAGTGCTATTTCCCCCTCTGCTGTATCTAATGTATGGCGGAGGGGGCATCCTGTTCTACATAGGGTAGGGAGAATGACAGACAAGTGAAACCATGGTTCCCTCATCTTTTGATTTGGTTGCAGTTTTTAAAAGTACAGGAGGAATATCCAGGTTGCAGCGGGTCTTTGTTGGTGGAATGGCAAAGAATTATAGCGAACCTTGTTGTTCGGCAGAGCGTCAGGGCGTGACTCTGGAGTAGTTGTTCCAACGCCAGTTGGCAAATGGCTATTGCTTGTGGAGTAAGGACCACCCCAACTCTTTATTCCCTCCTTGGGTCCTGAATTGGTCAGCCGAGAGGTAGACTGGGGCAAGGGGCAGGGGATGTCATTTCATATAGCATACCAAACTGTGCTTTGCCCTAACATGGTTTAGAACCTAAGTCATGGTTTGTATTTGCAGATCTAGGACAGCTTCCTGTCAACTTTTCTTTTTTGTTCTCTTAGCACTCAGGTTCCCATTTCTTTGATGCAACAGCTCCCACAGGCAAAGCAATGGCCATAACTATGATGTGTTTATTCAGATATCACATTACTTCAGAATTAGCCAAACCGTGGTTTGCAAGCTCACTTTAGACTATGGTTTGCAAGCTCACTTCAAACTATGGATTCAGTCTTGGTTTCCCCAGTAACAGAAAACCATGGTTCTCTCTATTTGGCAGGCCATTTCCTGCCTCTGTGTAGCAACCTTGGACTTCTTTGGAGGCCTCCCATCCAAGTACCAACTAGGGCTGCTTAGCTGCTTAGATCTGGTAAAATTGGGTTAACCTGGGCCATCCAAGTCAGGGTGAACACCTCTTACAAAACAGCTTTTCCATCCTGTCCATTGGGTGGACTGAAGAATAGGAGAGTTTTCCAGGCCTGGCAAGTCTGACATCATTTTGCTCTATTTTCTTGTACCTTTGTATTTGTAAAAGGGGGGACATGGATGAATATTTCTTGTTCAAATTATCTGCGGCAATAAGCCACACGCAGTACAGTTAGAGCTTGTTGTAATTGCCCAGGACAGTTGGAGTTTGTTGGCGCTGGGCAGAGCTGTTGAGAGATGATAAATTGCTTCTGAGAATGGGCAAAGATGTTGTTTATTTTTCTGACGTCCCTAGTGATTTCCATGCAGTTGACTCTTTATTTCCCCTTCTTCTCCCTTCAGGAAAATGCCAGTTTTCCATAAGATCAGGCACCTTCAAACAGAGGAAGACTGAGATTTCACAAGGTATTTTTTTTCCAATTGTCTATTTCTTCAGAAAGTTTCATTTCACTTCTGCACTAGCCAACCAAAAGCCTATACATTCTTTGAGATCAATCTGGGTGGCACTGTAAAGTCACTTTGGTTTGCTGAAAACACCCATTAGGGAACCACTGTCTACCAGAGATTGCTTCAGGCCCAGTAGCCAGCTGAAAAGGGGATAATCTCGGTAGACCGCTCTCCTTGAAAATGCCCCAAAGGGGTAATTCACAAATCACTGCAGCATGATCTTGCTAATTTCTGTAGGATTACACTAGATTAAACAGATTGTTAATTGTAGTTGCAGAACAGGCATTTCTGATTCCTGTTTATTACCCTATGGTATACACATTGGCGATTCTCTGTCGATGAACTTACTGCCATTCTTTGCTGTGAAAATACTGAGGAGCCGGCATTGGCAATGTTTTCTTGGGAACTGTGTTGTATTTACAGTGTGCTAAGCTTCAGAGCATTTAGGAATAGAAATGTACATTAAAAGATCCAGGTATTGTAAAAAGTAGAAACTAAAACACAAAGGCAAACAAAATTTCCCAGTCGTCCCCCCCCCCCCCCCCCCCCGGTGCATGTATATCTGTTCATCGTAAGTGAAATCTGTGTATTCAGATAAAGTGTTGGTACAAGATAGTATGTCAGAAGGGCCAGCCTGCCTCCCTGTAGTTGATTCATGAAACCTCCTTCCTTCCTTTTCTGGCACTTCTTGCTTATCAGTGGTCTTTTGAGGCACAGGATTTGATCTTGCAAGAGAACAGGTGGGTGGGCACAGAAATTCAGTTCTCCTAGAATGTTCCCTGCTGCCCCTTTGCTGAACAGTTTGAGTAACAGAGAAGTAAAATGGCCCTCCTTGCAGATGAAATGCACCAGATTTGTCTATTGTTCATTCATCAGTAGCAGCCTGGATGGCAGAGCCTAGGACTGGTCAGGGGCAAGCATGGGTCTCTTCTGCCCTGTGCTTCACAGCCCATTGGCTAGTTCACTTCAGAGGACAGAGGAGAGAAGCCAGGTTGGGGGAGCTGAGAATGGTCTGTTGCAAGGTTTTATGTCTCTTGGTCAAAGAGGAATGGGATTAAAAGACCAAAACCATGAACTGGCTGTGTGCAAGAGATGTACAGTCTGAGTGTCTATAGCTGAGGTGTCGAACTCATTTGTTACGGGGGCCAGATCTGTCATAAATGTCACTTTGTTGGGCTGGGCCATGTGTGCCATAAACGTAATGCCAGATATCAGATATATAAACTGGATAAAGGACAGCAGCTGGTAAGCTCCGAGCTGGTGTATTCTCACTGCAAGGCCCCATGGACTGGGAAGGGGGGTGCAAAGGAAAATCCACATGGGGGTGGACTGGAGAGCCAGCGGTACAGCACTGGGCAGATGCCCCCACGCTGTTTGACTGCTGCAGATGAGGTTGTTCCGCCATGCTGAAGCCATAATCGAAATGGCTTTGCCCACTCCCCCTGAGCAGCCTTTTGTTCCCTCCCTTGCAGTAGTTGTTCATGGGCCGCATACGAGCCCTGGACAGGCTGGTTCTGGCTCCTGGGCCTTTTGTTTGACACCCCTGGTCTATAGCAAATTGAATTTTCCTTCTAGCGGGGGAGGCAGACACAGTCAAATAGAAACTATTGTAAAGAGGAGGGTGTGGTGGTAGGAAACTCCTGTTCTAGCCCCTGATATTGCTTCCTCCTTCTGGGTCATCAATTTTCCTTTGGTTTTCAAGAGGAAATTAGTTCTTCGAGCACACCCAGAACAGGTATAGCTGCTAGTGTTTTGTTTGCTCACGTTTTGGGGGGAAGAAGGCCTTGACCATTTGTTCTTCCACCCCATCCCCAGTTAAACTTGTTCTTTCATTCTGGACTAGATGTAACCTAATACTTTTGCTATCTCATGATTTAGCACCTTGAGCCTGAGTTAGTGTAGCGTGTAGAAGACTCCTTGTAGAATCAGTGCATCCAGCTCCTACACTGGCTTTGTTGACTTTTCCCGTAGGTGGATCTTTTCAAGCAGCTCCAGAAAGAGAACAGACGGGGTTGGCATCTAGAGAACTGCAATGGTGAGTGTGTTTTGTTTTCTGTCTTGCCTTCAGCTTAACTCTGAAGCATATTTTCTCTGCGCTCCGCTACAGTGACTGCCGATGTTTGGTTCTATGCCTGCATGACTGGTTGGTTTCTGAAGGATGGGAATGCTGAGTGCTGGACAGAGATAGACTGACTTGATCCAAGCTTGCAAATTCAGTTGAACTGTCGTGATTCTCTTTGTGCTGCAGGTTTTTCCTAGCTTGCTCACTGTTTATTGTTAGCTGGTGCGATTTTGCTTAGTTTAGGAAACAATTAAAACAAAATCAATAAGGCAGATAAAGATCAGCATCAAAATACAAGCTGCAGCAGTACAAAACCCAAAGGAGAATTAGAAACAACCATAAACCAGTGGAAAAATTAACAGGATGTGAAAAGAGATGCAGAACAGCAACTAATTCATAAAATGGCCACAGCACAAAAATATGCGCAAGATGTCAGCAGCATGAACCATTAAAACCATAATAAAAACATGACAGAATTATCAAAAGTTTGAGATAAAAGCATCTAAAGCCTTTTGAAGTTTGAAAAAAAGGTTAGGCTAACTTCTGGAAGGCCAAGTGTGAAGGGGAAGGTAAACTTCCTCCTCGGGTCAGGGAATTCCACAGACTTGGGGCTCTGCATGCTAGCATTTCTCACTTCTCTTCTAGACAACCTCAACTCATGTGCAGATAAACATGAGAGGAGGTGGTCCTTCAAGTATCCCAGCCCCAAGTCGTTCAGGTCCTTGAAGGTCACTAGCACTTAAACTGGGCCTAGAAGCAAACTGCATCCAGTGCAGCAGTAATATGATCACTGTGGTAGGTTTTAGTAAAAACTTCTTTTACCGCGTTTTGCACGTGTTGAAGCTTCTGGCCTCTTTTCCAGAGCTGCCACATGTAGAGCGTGTTACAGTAATCACATCGGTATATTATTAAGGCATGTATAATTGCAGCCTGATTGACACTCCCGAGAGCAGTTCCAGTTGGCGAACCCTCCTAAACTGGTAAAATGCACTCTTAGAAGCAGAGATGGGTCTAAGATCACTTGTATGTTCCTGCAGGGATGATACAACTAATCTAAAATATATTGTAACCCTGATTACAGGACAGCCTCACTTCAAAGCAATAGAACTTCCATTCATCTGGATTAAATTTCAGGTTGTTCGCACCTGTCTCTTCACCATATGCAGATGCCAGTTAGGGATTAATTTTTCCTCCCTAGAATTTGATGGAAAGGAGAGAGGGTTGTGTGTTGTCCCCAGACTGGTGGTGCTGTACTCCAAATCTGTAGGTGACCTCTACCAGTATTTCCATGTAAATGTTAACTACCGTGGGAGACAAGATAGAACCCCAGAGGCCAAAGGGAACAGTAGCAGTTTCCAAGCACCACTGTCTGAGACCTGTCTGCAAGGAAGGAGCAGAGTCACTGCAAAAGAATACCACCCCCCTCATTCCAGATGGAATATAAGGACAGTGTGGTTGATGGTACTAAAAACCAGAAAGGACTTAACACTGACACACTCCCTCTGACAGTAGTCCGGAGTAAGTCATCAGGTCAGGCAACCAAGAAGTAGGGATGGGCACAAACCAAATTTTTGCAGTTCAGTTCGTGGCCAAACCAAACCATGAACTGATACAAACCAGGAGGCTGGTTCATGAGCTGAAATGGTTTGTAGTGGTTTTTGATCCCTGCTTTCTGCTCACTGCTTTTCATTGGGAGCAGAAAGCAGGGCTTTAAACGGCTCAGAGCCGTTTAAATCCTACTTTCTGCTCCCTGCAAAAAACAACTGAGTAGCAGGGATCAAAAGCTGCTTTCCACAAACCGCCACGAACTACCTTGAAATTTGTGGCTGTTCTTCAGTTCGCGAACTTTGGTTCACAAACCATGAACCACCCAAAATATGTCACAGACTTATGTTCGTGAGCTGGTTCATGTCCACTCCTACCAGGCAGTTTTGCTCTGTAACCACACTGGAAACCCAGTTGAAAAGACTGAAAGTGATGTAGATCCTTGGAGAAACTCCCGGAATTGACCTCCTGTTAGGTGGGACTCTGCTTCCGTCATTGCAATTATAAGCACTTCACAATCATAAATATTATTGCTCTGTTCTTAGAGAGCTCACTGGAAAAAAGATGTTGAGGCTTCTGTACTGCTCTGACAGTAACTTGATTCACGCATCACAAGCCAGCTGATGGGCATGAACCTAGGTCTTTGTCACACTCATACCCTTCCTCCCTCTTCCCTTTGAGAACCAGTTGGCTACACTAACTGATGCTTCTTTCCTTCTCGGTAAATTGAATTCTTAGGGAGGAGGGAAAATACAACAATTAACTGGGTTTGCCCCTTTATGACGTTTGTTCATGAAGCCTACTGAACTGAGCTACTCTGTTGCTGTCCTACTTAAGATCAGGTGCAGGAAGAGGGAAAGAAACCCATGCCTTTTCTCTTCAAGGTCATGGTAGATGTCCTTGGGCCATACAGCTGGTTGCTCTGACTTGTGGTTTTACTTTCACTGGAAATGACATCCTAATACAAATTTTGTGTTTGGGTGCTGTTGCAACTTGCTAAGGCTCTTAGTGGTTGCTGCATGTATGGTTTTAAGCTTCCTTTTTTTCTAGGTGAATGAAGACATGCTATTGATGAATGATAGGAGTATTTTAAGAAGTGTTGGGTTAGGAGGCCATTTGGTACAGCATCTTGTGAAACTGCCCTGA
Source organism: Lepidodactylus listeri (assembly GCA_029233225.1). Taxonomy (NCBI): domain Eukaryota; kingdom Metazoa; phylum Chordata; class Lepidosauria; order Squamata; family Gekkonidae; genus Lepidodactylus; species Lepidodactylus listeri. The sequence goes on along the minus strand of JARCFY010000019.1, from coordinate 29,967,091 downwards.
ATATGTCTGGCTGGGGATATGTGCATGTTGAACAGCAGTTGAAATATACAACAAATGTGAGAGAGATGTACAGATGCTAAAGGTCAAAAATTTTAAAACAGGTTATTTTGTTGATATTTTTTGCTGATCACACATTCTGGGAGCTTTCAGCGTTAGGTTTGGGAGATTTGTTTGATACTTGTCTTCTTATTCAGGGTGCTGGGAGCAACAAACAGGCAAACCACCTATCTTTTCATTATCTCAGTTTTTCAGTGTTGGATACGCGTCTTTACTTGGGGGAAGCTCTCTATTAAGTCATTGAACAGTTGCGTGCAAAATATACTCCAGCCAGAGTGGCTGTGCCTGTGCTTTGACTCAGCAGCCATGAGTTCTCATACCTGTCCTTTTTTAAAAAGTACTGATGCTTCAAGGGAAAACAGCAACTGAGATGGTTTTGCGTTGTTTTAAAACATTTCACCTCACAACGTGTAGCTGCTCCTGAGCATATAAAAACAAGTAAAATCAAGTGCAGTAAAGACACACACACCCTTTATGCTCCACATTTCTTCCCATTGGGGTCCAGAGTGGCTTACATCGTTCTTATCTCTTCCATTTTTATCCTCACAACAACCCTACGAGGTAGGTTAGACTGAGATTGTGGGACTGGCCCAAGGTCACTTAGCAGGCTTCCATGGCAGAGTGGGGATTCAAGCTGAGGTCTCCCAGATCTTAGTTCAGCATTAACCACTACCTCGCTGGCTCTATCCTCTACACCACAATAAAACCAAAGAGCAGGGCAATAGCGGTGCAAAACCAGTTTGTTAAAAACAATATAAAATACATTTAAGTAGAGATAAAAGCAGGATGAACTGTAAATGGCACAGTTTATTCGGGGCTACTGAAAATAAGTACCGGGGGAGTGGGGGAGTCAGACTGGCAGAATAAAAATCAACAGAAAGACTGGTTCTTTATGTGCCAAACTCAGCAAATGTGGGGCCTGGCCAATATGGGTAGGCAGAGTTCCCCAGTCAAGGTATCACCACTGAGAAGGCCATGTCTCTGACATTCACCTGCCTTGCCTTTCCTGGCAAAAGTCTACATAGCAGGAGCTCAGAGACCATTCTTAGCTCTTTGTTAGCATAGTTGGTATTGCATAAACCAGCAAAGGCTCTTTCAGACTTAGGAAGATCTAATTGAGCGTTTTGTGAGAGTGACACATACCTAGCTTTTCTGAGGCTGATGTGTGGAGGACTTAAGAATTAATATTGCCTTTTGCGTTTAGCATAGAAGGTGCAATTAACTGGCAGAAAGAAATCATCTTTCAGAAGCCAAATTCCCTCCCAGCTAACAGAAGCTAAGGTCAAATTGGAGAATCTGCTGTCTTGAAGGTTGCTAAGAATTTCTAATCCGTGGGAGGCAAAAAGCCTTTCAGAAGCTTGCAGGCCTTGAAATCGAAAGGAATGGTATTGATCCTCGTTGCAGAAATGTTTTTCTATCCAGCGATGATCATGTCTGCTGAAGACATTTTGGGCGGTGAAATGGATCAATGAAGCAGCAGGAACATATGGCCGGATACACGGGAGTTTGAAAGGGCCTGGAGGAGGAAATGGCCAAAAATGGCCAAATCCGATATTTTGGTGCCAAGTCAAAGTGGCTTATATTAAGGAAAAGAAACCATAATTTGCTTGACATTCATGTGCATAACTCAGGGATTGCTGAAGAGGAAACATGGGAAAAGGCCAAGTGCATACACATGCACACGCATGTGCTCAAAACTTTGTGTGTCCCCCCCCCCAATGGATTTTGCACAATGGACAAATGAGGTACTTATGCACACTTGCTTTATTGTGCTTACAGTAGGTCGGAGAGGGGAAAGCTGTGCAGGATACTGAGGTCCAATACCTCCTCTCTTGTCTGTCTGTCTCTGTCTCCCCCTCTTCCTCAACCACCCTGGGCTGCACACTAAGGCCTAGAAATGTTTGTATTGCTTGTGTGTGAGTATGGAAATGCCAGTAATAAAGGTGGACTAGTATGATCATCAAAGAAAGTTATCCAGAGCTCTTCAAAGGCTTCTCTTTGTGAGGAATCTTTACTTGCTGTCTGTCAGAAATGGAGAGAAATGAATGTTTCTCCTCACCCCCACCCTGTAACAAAAAGGTGTCAGGGTGAACTTCCAACTTTTGCCCTTGACAGTTACAAACAGGAAGTCTAGTCTGTCAGTCCCACACTGAGCTAGACAGAACAGTCTGGGGTTGTTTTTGGGGGGGTGGGACACGCTTCTGCCCTGTGAAATCCACACACACACACGATCCAGTTCTGCATTGACAAGGGCTTAAGTCTGCCACCTCTGTTTCTGGGAGTGCAGAATGTACCGTATCACAGGACAGTATCATTACACCATCGCCCGTCACCACTGTAGCCGTGCAGAGCCGGGCATGATCCACAGACCGCCTCAGGAGCCGTTCTGATAATCACAATGGAAGAGGCTGACAAAGGAAGGACAGTTACCTTCACGAGGAAATTAGATTATGCACAGCAGCTCCCAGTTTGACACTTTACAAACTGCCATACTCAATGAAGGCATTTCTTGCAGGTGTCTTGGACCAAATCTACATAGGTAGACCTCAGGGGCCATATCCAGTACCCTTCTGCCTAGTACCCAATATACTATGTCAGGCAACCCTGGGTACCTTGTTGTTTCAAGTTTGGGCACTTTCACAGTATGGGTGCCTGTGGTTCTACAGACTCCACTCTTAGAGAGCAATCCCAAGCAGATCTTACCAGAATCCTACTCAGGTTTAGTCAGTGGACTTTGCTACCAGGAAAGTGTTCTTAGGATGGCATTTTAAGACCACTTGCTACCCGTGCTGTTTATGTGTGGGACTGGGACACTGCTGACTTCCTGAGCTGTAATAAATGGACAGTCTCCTTGGAGAATAGCCATTCTTTCAACCATAGACGTAGAGACACTATACCTTAGTATCCCCTACAAAGATGGCGTGACTTTATCCTTGAGCCACACTAGCATACCTGGCCACCAGAGCTTTGCACCCACGATTATTTCGAATTTGGGCACAGCTCATATCTTCAGATTAATGGCATCACAGCATGCCAACAAATTGATGGCTGGCTTGGAACAACCCATGCAACTCCTTTCCCCAGATACCTGTATGTTGCTGACATTTTTAATACCCAGACTCATGGGGAAAGAATCCCTTTGAGAGATTTCATCAGGACTTTAATAAATTCTGTCTGACTATCAGCCTGGACCTGAACAAGTCCCTTCAATGGCTTCACTTTCTGGACACCATTATGCAGCAGTATGTTGGGCACAGAAGCACTGTCTTATGCCAGAAACCCCACTAGACATCTCCATGCTTCCAGCTACCACCCAGAGGCCTACTGCACAACTGTTGTCCACAGGCAGGCTCTGTGATGCAGTTGCATTTGTTTCAGTTCCTTGGGCAGGAACTCACACGTCTGACATACAGTGAAGTGAAAAAACAGAGTGTCAAGACCAGGCTGGTGATCAAAATACTACAGGATAGGTCCACGAGAGAAATTTACAGAGCTTTACTAGTTGTCACCCACTGCTTCCAGCTAAAACCACCCAATCAAAGATTTGCAGCCCATTCTGAACAGCAGTACCTCTCTCAGGGCTCAGGGGATAAAACATTTTCCTCCTTAGGTACAGCTGGTTGACCTAAAACAGTTACTCGCTAACATTAGGGCACCTAGCAGAGAAACAGACCCAGGAGCTAGACCCTGCAACAAGCCCAGATGCCAACTCTGCCCCCATTTCTACTTAGGCAGCACTATTGCAGGGCCCAGTAATGTCATCCATATCATCTGGAGCTCATCTTCCAATGAAACCTATCCTTCATCTGTCAACACCACCCTTCTGCTGTCTACACAGGATAACCGGATCGCTGTGCAAGAGAATAAATGGGCACACATCTGACATTAAAACATGGCACCGTTCAGAAATGACAGGGAATATTTCAGTCTTTAGGACACCTGGCTGCTGACCTCAAAGTCACCCTTCTTCATCTAGGGCGCTTTAAAGGAAGTCTTTGAAATAGCTGAATTAGAGTTGATCAGGAAACTCGATGCTATCCAGTTAGGGCCCAGCTAGGATTGTGGGTTCCTCTCACACCATGGGCATTGAATTAACTTTTGCTTAGTCCGGTGAGATGATCCTAGCACCTATTGCTGCCCCTGTGGAAAGTCACTGTATTCACCTTGTATACAGTTAAGCTTTGCGTAGAAATATTAGACACTGGGCTGCTTGCATTTCATTGCTCTTTGACCTCGCTGTGCCCTGTGGATTTCCCCCCATGCCACTGTATAAGTCTCTGCCATGGACCTGTTTCATGCATGTAATAAAGTGGACCCTCATTATTATAATCCAAACCTGTTGGCCTTTAAGGTGTTTGCAAGACTCCTGAGAGCCAGCTGTGGTGTAGTGTTTAAGAGCGGCGGACTCTAATCTGGAGAACCAGGTTTGATTCCCCACTCCTGCAGCCAGCTAGGTGACCTTGGGCCAGTCACAGTTCTCTCAGAGTTCAGTTAGCCCCACCTACCTCACCGGGTGTCTGTTGTGGGAAGAAGAGGGGAAGGTGATTGTAAGCCACTCCAAGACTCCTTTGGGTAGTGAAGACTGGGGTATAAAACCAACTTTTCTTCTAATTTGCTGTAACAGAGGGACGCAGCTCCCCATCTGGAATTTGTGACTGCATCATAGCTGCTGCTGCTGGCCCTAGTGGCTTGAGGGGTGCATGGGGTAGCATGGGAAATCCTTGCTTTTTGGTCTTTAAATGGTGCGCGGGTCTTTCATCTGCTCCTGAGGGCAAGAGCAAGCTACAGATTGGAGCTGGCTGTGAATTGCTGTTAGAGACACGACTGTGAATGTGGAAGGGGGTCTCATGCAAAAGGCCAGGCTGTGCCCAGATATTTGTTGCAAGTGTGGTGCGATTGCGTGGGCAGCGTGGTACAGGAACAATCCCAGACAGCTGCTTGCTGAAGCCCACGGAGGACTTGGTGCTGGTGCCTAGAAACTGGAGGGTCCCCCCCCCCCCCCGTCTGTGTCAGCTCTTTAGCTTTGCCTGAAAAATCTTCATTATTGATACCTAATGTTTTTTTTTAAACTGCAACACTAAAATAGTGTACACATTAATGCTTATATTCATAAAAAGTCAATCAAGATATATTATCAGAAACAGAGTGGAGCAGTAAGCCACATCAAATCATCATCCAGCAAGGATTCCAGAAAAATCAGACTCTTCCTTTATTTTGTCTTAGAACATTTATTGTTCTCTGAGTTGATGTGAGCCACCCTGGGCCTGCTTACAGCGTAGGGCGGGGTGAAGATTCCAAAATAAATTAATTTAGAAAAATAAAAGACGCAGTCTATTCAATAAAAGCATGACCTCCTTCCCAGGTTCAAATACGAAGTGTTTGCATTTCGTCATTTTTTGTTTTTGTTTTTCAAGTGTGTTTCAAATGTATGTGCCTACAAGCTTAACAGTGTGGGTTCTTTCTGTAAGACGACCAGATTAAATAGTGTTTAAATGGGTCTGTAGCAAAGGGATTTTTGTTGGGAGCTATGGTGAGGCTCTACAAATCCCAGCCGCCACAGTGTCTAGAAATTTCATTTTGGCGCCTAGCACTTCTAGCGATTTTATTGCAGCGTCTCTTTGCAACCCTTTCTAGAATTACAAAGCACATTTTGCATCAAAGTACGTTGCACATCAGAGTGTGTTTTTGTATGATGTATAAATGCATGTTCAAGAAGTGCTGGTTATTGCTCATTTGCCTGTTCACTCCATTCCATGGTGGCGGATCAGTCCATTTCTTGACCAGATGCTTTCTCAGCTGGCTTCAATAATCGATTAAATGGAGCTTTTAAAGCCGTAATTAAATTATGAGAAATTGGTGACGTTAGGTTAGAATTGGACATTAGCTTTTTGCTCGGGTGATAACAACCAGGCTTATCCCATATTTAGGATGGGGGAAAAGTGGGGGGACAACTTAACCCAACAAAGTTGAATCAAGAACCTAGAAGTTTAGTTAGAAAGCAAGTACAGGGCCAGTAGTTAAGAACATGAATGTAAACTAATTATAAGAAAAAAAAACATGTATTTATTACAGAAATATTCAGTTGGGCCCTTATATGTTTTGAAACATTTCTGTAAAGAATACATGTATTTTTTTCTTAATAATTAGTTTTCAGTCACGTTCTTAACTATTTACCCCATATTTATACATCGCAACACTTCAGTCAGAGTTTTATTTTTATTTTATTTTTGCCATCAAGTCGCAACTGACTTTCGGTACCCTGTAGTGTTTTCAAGGCAAGAGATGGTCAGAGGTGGTTTGCCCTTGCCTGCCTCTGCGTAGCTATCCTGGTACCCCTTGGTGGTCTCCCATCCAAATGCTATCTAGGGCCGACCCTGCTTAGCTTCCGAGATCTGATGAGACTGAGCTATTAGGGTTATCCAGGTCGGGGCTCAATAAAATTATAAGAAACTGTAAAGAATTTAGAATTGGGCTCTGTGGTGGCAATAATTCGAAAACTCCGAAGTCTGAAAAAATGAGTCTAGTTTCTACATTTTGGGTCTAACCCCTAAAGCCAATTTGTGAATTCCTACACTATAAAATCCGTTTCCATGGTATGGGAACTAGCCAATGCACGTCAGAAGCACTGTGAGACCTTTCCAGTTTGGACAAGGTTTGGCTGGGGTTAAATTTTAATTAGGCAGGATTTATTTTATTTTACCTGTTTGTTTGTTTTTTAAACTCAGCTTTTTTTTAACGTGTATGTAGCTGCTCTGAGTGTTAGAGATGGGCTGGGTCATAAGTTCCAGTGGAAAGATGATTGTAGCATGTGGGCTGCCAGAAGCATGATGTGGGACTCCCTAGCGAAGCACAGTCAGATGACGGAGGAGGGTCAATACCTTTTCCTAAAGTAGTTTTAATTGGTCCAGAAATCAGGATGCCCGCTTTGTTATGGAGATCAGTGCCCCCTTCCCTGACCAAAATAAAGCATTTCGCTCTGTGCCAGTTTTTCTCTTCTCTAATTTGTTTGCCCCCAGGCATATGGTGAGAAACGTTCCAGGTTAAACTCTCTCCATCTTGCCTGTGCAGCCATTCTCTTAGCTTGGGTAAGTCCATTTACGAGACGTCTGAGTACCTCCCTTCTAGTACAATGGATGCAGTACCCTTTGGAGAAGCTTCCCTGGCTGGCTCGGATGCTGTAGCGCAGGATCGGCCTCAGAAGGCCAGTCGAGGTCTCAACAACGTTTCTTTCTAGTGTAGCCGCGGCCCAAGTTCATTGTGTCCTGTCAGGGTGGGCGGGGTGGCAGTTCTGAGATGTCAGCTGTATATTCTTTGGCTCCTGGCCAGAGGAGATTGCGGCCCGGTAGTTGTGCGGCAGAGCTGGCAGAGTCGTCGTGTCCCTTTTGCGTCTCACGCAGCAAGATCTGTTCAGACGTGAGTCCCCGTCCCTCCCCCCCAGCTGAATCCCAGCCAGGTCTTCTTCCCCCCTGCCGGAATGCACAAAAGCACAGCATCCGGCCCCTGCTATTGTTCCCTCGCATTCCTGCACATGCCCTCCCGGACACCAGCTTGGGCATTGGGAGAGCGGCGGCCTCTGAGGCAGGCTCCATTTCTGAGCGGGCCCCATGTCGTAGCCCCAATGCAGAAGAGAAACGCAGGCTCAGAAAGCCGTGAATCTTCCTAGCAGGCTGAGCCGGAGACTCCATTTTCTGTGCCGGCTGCTGGGGAGTCCCTGGCATGGCAGAGCCTTGTCTGGCTTCCATCGGAAGGAGGTGGAGTCTCTCCCTCCTCCTCCTCCTCCCCCCCTCCCCTCCCCTCCATTGTCGGCAGCTGCTAAAGCAGCCGGCGCACCTGCTTCTGTCTCTGCAACGGAGATGCTCTAGCTCTCTTCTGGAGGTTGCACTTCCAGGCATCCGTCTGCGTTTGAGTCCTTTGCGCCGAAAGGGGCAGAAGAAAGCAATGCCACTCATGCGCCCCTGGCCACGCCATCCCCTCTGGAAGCAACTATGACTCTGCCCGGCCGCGTCTCCTGTTCCATGCTCAACTGCTTTGTAAGTGGTCTCTCTTCCTTGCCCCCCCCCCACGCACCCCGCCCCTTTTCTTCTCTGTGCCGTCTGCTTGCATGCAAGGGCTGCCCGTATTTCTGCATATCCCTCCATGTCTTGAGATGGGGGGGGGGGGGAAGGAGAGGGCAGAGAGGCTGGAAGCTGAGCACCCACTGAATTTGCCTGCCGGGAGGCATCTGGCCTTTTTGTGCCGCTTCCCTCCTCAGCCTTGTGTTGGGGAGTGGTTCTCCTCCTCCCGCACCGATCTCACAGGCTTCCTGCAGATGCTGTAGGGTCAGTCCCTTCTCGGGGGTTAGAGGTCACAATCCTGGGGACTGCAAAACAGTTACACAGGGGTTCCACCATGCAAAACCTAACAGGCAAGGCAGTCAAGAGATCAGTTCCCTGCCCAGGGGATGGATCACGGGGACCCAGCGCAGTGGCCTTGGCCTGCCGAGGACAAATTCCTCGTCCGTCTTGCCTGTGCCAGCCTCTCCTTGTGACATCTCCGGGGTTTCTGCTTTGTGCTTCCTTCATTGGATCGGGGCCATGGGGCAGTCTGAGAAGAGGGTCCAGGGTGGCAAAGCACAGGCCTTCCCAATCATCGTGCTTGCTGAGACGTTGCTGAAACCAGGAAGGGCAAGCGTTGATGCTTGCTCGGTTGAAGGGTGTCCTCCAGCTGGGTGGCAGTGGGGAAAGCGCCTTGCTCTGTGCCTGTGGTGAGCTAACCTCCTGTAAGGGAGATCCCTCCCCCTCCGCCCTGCCCTTGGTCGGCTGCAATGGGCTGCAGTTCTGTGTGCAGTTTACTTAGCACAGAGCGCGCTGGCCTCTGCCCTCCCAATAGCCAAGCTGCAGGGACAGCATTGGCCAGGCTGCAGGGTATGTAGAGTCTAGACTTGCTGGTTCGGAAAGGTAAAGGGAATCTGGTGGAAAGACATCTAGTTTCTGAGCCAGCCTCACAGGTAGAAAAGTGTGTTTGTGTGTGTGTGTGCATCAGAGGGCTTGTTAGCCATTGCAGTGTTTTGTGGTACAAATTAAGAGGGCAAGGCATTTTGACAAGTTGCTAGCTGTGCCTGTGAAGCTGCCAAGCGAAACCCTTGGTCTGTCTAGCTTGTTTTTGTTTCCTTAGACTGACAGTGGCTCTCCAGGGTCTCAGACAGAGGTGGGTCTTTTCCCTGCACTCCCTCCCCGATGTGTCAGGCATGCCACATGCCACATATGCGCTCCAGCACTGTAACTGAAGACTTCTCCTAATGAACATGGGAATGTGTCTTATACTGAGACAGACCGAATCTACCCCATTATTTGCCTTCTGTCTGTCAGGGTCTTGGACAGTGAAAGGACTTTCCTAATATATTCTGTCTACTTGACTGGAGATACCAGGAGATTGCATCTAGAAGACTGTCTGTATGCAAAGCGGGGGCTCTACCACTAAGTCATGGCCCCTTTCTTGAACTGGATTGTGCTCCATTAACAGACATATTCAGAAACCCAGACTCCAGGGTCAGATGAACACATGAGCTGCCTTATACTGATTCGGACCCTTGGTCCATCAAAGTCAGGATTGCCTACTCAGACTGGCAGCGGCTCTCCAGGGTCTGAGGCAGAGGTCTTTTCACATTACCTCCCACCTGATCCGTAACTGGAGATGCCAGAGATTTGAACCTGGGAACTTCAGTGTACAAAGCAGAGGCTCTACCACTGAGCCATGGCCCTTCCCATCATGATGGGATGGCTGGGGTGATAAAAAGGGGTGGCTGAATTTCGGTGTTCCTCTTTGTATGGTTACTGCTACTGCTGCTTTTTATTATTGCTCACCAATGCATGTTGTGCTTCGCAGAGAAGCATGAGGCTAGTTTGTTTTTAAAAAAACAAAAAACGATCCTGCCCCAAGAATCTTGTTGTCTAAATTTTGACAGAGCAGAAGACAGCAGGGGTCAGACAAAGGTACAAAGAATGTAAGGCATATATACTGAGTTAATGCCCTGACCTGAACGGCCCAGGCTAGCTCAGCCTCATCAGATCTTGGAAGCTGGTCAGGTTCGGCCCTGATCAGTGCTTGGACGGGAGACCCTCAAGGAAGCCCAGTGTTGCAACGCAGAGGCAGGCAATGGCAAACCACCTCTGTTTGTCTCTTGCCTTGAAAACCCTATGGGCGTCCCCCATAAGTCAGCTGCAACTTGACAGCACTTTCCACCACCATGCTTCAGTAATGAGAAGGGAGGAGGGAAGTGGAGAAGGGAAGGGAAGAGAGACAGAAGGATGGTGCCGTGTGGATAGATTTTGGCACGCAGTCTGCCCTGTGATGGGGAGTACCCTGTGTCCCGAGGGTTGTGTATGCAGATAGTAAACTAACCCTGTCCATTATTTGGCAGGGATGGGCACGTGCATATGTGTGAAGGTCTGGCCAAAGTTAATGGTGGTAGGGAAGGTGTGGGCAAGTTGTTGACATTGGCCTCCAGTGCTGAGGACCAGGCCTCTTTGCCTTCACTGGCATGGATATCAGGTAGTTTATATCACATACTTTGGAATAAACAGATCTCAAGGAGGGGCTGCAGCTTAGTGGTAGAGTATGTAGACGCTGAGCTGCAGACTGGAAGGTTGGTAGCTCAGTGGTTCAAGACCCGAGAGCTGCATGACAGAGTGAGCTCCCGTCTCTCGCCCCAGCTCCTGCCAACCTAGCAGTTCAAAAGCAAGAAATTGCACGTAGATAAATAGGTACCGCTTCAGTGGGAAGGTAACAGCGTTCCGTGCGCCTCGGCATCTAGTCATGCCAGCCACATGACCACGGAAACGTCTTCAGACAGCACTGGCTCTTTGGCTTGGAAACAGAGATGAACACCACCCCCTAGAGTGGGATTCAACTGGCTTTCGAGCAAGGGAAACCTTTACCTTTACCTTCATGTGCTTGGCATGCAGAAGGTTCCAGGTTGAATCCCCAGCATTTCCAGTAAAAAAGGCTGAGGGAGTAGGTGTTGTGAAGGACCTCTGCCTGAGACCCGGAAGAGCTGCTGCCAGTCAGAGTTGACAATACCAACCTTGATGGACCAGTGTTCTGATTCAGTATAAGGCAGCTGCATGTGTCCATGAGTATCTCTTACCATGCAGTGTTTTGGACTGATGAGGTAATTTTTAATAATTAAAAGGTTCATCACACACTCGGTTCGGGTCAATCAAAATCTCACAAACCAGCATACAGAACTCTCCAGAACTTTTTGTCAGGCTGGGTGTTAAAAAGCAAAATGGGTGGGGTGGGGAGGAAAGAACAGATTTTCAGCCCCCATCTTAAGGACTCTTGACTGCCTCCCATATAGAACACCAGGGAGATCTGAATAGATAGTGCTGGTTTGAGCTGGTATTCGGTTGCATCTTTGATCTTTCGGGAAGAAGGAGGGGGAAGTGGCAGCCTCAGACTGAAAATATGAAACCCAGTAATGGATGAAATGTGTCTGTAGAGCCAAACAGAACACACATGTTTTCAGATCTCCCGTCACAAAGATACTTGCCCTGGGACCAATTTTCAGCATTCAGCTGAATCATTGACAAGCTGAATTCCTCCAGACTTTGCTACCTGTCATGAGATTTTGCCATTTCAGCTCCGTTGATTCCCCACCCCCAAGATTCTGGCTTGCCAGGTTTTCTGAGCACCTGGCTTGACATAACACTCATATATTGAAAACACACTGTGCATGCATAATAGAAAACAGTAGTCCCATATCTGCCAGCCGCTGTCCCGTTAAGGGTTTAGGTGCCGCCATCTTGAATGTGCAGTTTAGGTGCCGCCATCTTGAATATGAATATGGCGTAATTTTGTATGTATGCAGGTGGCTCATGAGTGCAAGGTTTCCATGCGCGGGAAAGAAATCTTTTATGGTCATTTGTGGGGAGAACAGTTGGGACTGAGAGATGTTTGAGGTTGTGTTAAAGTCTTGGAGAAGCTGCAGAAGGTGTTACCTCAGCACCACCAACAAAATAGTGCCGTCTTAGCCCATCCCTTAACATTGGCATGAAGTTCTTGCTGAGAACCGTTAACAGGTTTTTCTTCTTCTTTCAAGGCTGCAAAAGTGGATCGTTCTCCAGGTGTTGCATTTGAAAGCTAGTATGTTTTTTTGAAACTATGACTGCTGGATACCGTGTTGCGGTTTCCTAGCCGGTACCACCAGTCTCCCAGAAAAGGTTATTAGGAGATCTCCCTTTTCCTAAAAGCTTTTTCTCCCTATTTCCTGTCTTGTCCTGTTAAATGTCTCTCCGCCTCCCCCATGGGGAAGAGAAACCAGAGTGTTTAATAAAAGGTGAAACCGCTCACGCCGTGAAGTTCCAATGTGAGCAGAAATCCAATTTGATATATTTAGAAGTGACTGGTCAATGTGGATGTTTCAAGTGCTGAATTTCCAGTTAAGGATGATGTCATTTTTTCCAAGGGGAGAAAAGAATTTTTTTTTTTTAAATGCGAACTAGAAATTCTGGTCTTGATCTATGTCTGAAATGACCGTTAAATCCAGAATCCGTAAAGCCATGTGTCTAACAGGATCAGAGGTAAGGGCAGCCAAAATCAGTTTCTCCGAGGCTTCAAAGGGACATATGAAGCTGCCTTATACTGACTCACAGTGCACCTAGCTCAGCCTTGTCTCCTCTGACCTGGAAGAAGCTCTCTAAGAACTCAGGCGAAGGAGCTCTTTCCGAACACCTGCAAACTGGGATCCTTCAACTGGAGGTGCCAGGGCGCTTCTTACGTGTAAAGCTGGTGCCCTTCCCCAGCCCTTCCCAAGCTTCTGCTTAATATGGCTAAAACCCTGGGATTCTCCTCCCCAAGTGTTTCTGCTTCAGCAAGGCTGACTCATAATCGAAGTGTTTTGTAAAGTTCACACCTGTTTTCTGATTATTAATTTTTTAAAAAATTTTTAAACATCGGTGTGTTCTTGAATACCACTGCTGCCAGTTGGGTCACAGATTTAGCAAATAAAGTGAATCTGTGAAGCTGCTGTATACCATTTCGGATCATTGGTCTGTTGAGACTGGTGGCTGCTGTTTCATGCCGAAGGGGTTTTCTTTGCAGTACTTTCTGTCTGAGAAACTTTTAAACTTGGGATAGGTTTGGGGATCACCTGAATGCAAAACGTGCCCTCTCCATTTCAGTTGCGCCTTTAGTGGCACAGAGCCTTCCTTCCGTCCTCCCTTCCTTCCTGAAATCCCCCAACCATCACAGCCCATCCCAAGCAAAAGCACTGTGTTTAAGAGTGGGACGTATGAATGCATTAGCCAGAACCTACATCGCCCTGACCTGGATAGCTCAGTATAGCCCAGTCTCATCAGATCTTGGAAGTTAAGCAGGGTCAGCCTTGGCTAGTATTTGGATGGGAGACCACCAAGGAAGTCCAGGGTTGCTACGTAGAGGCAGGCAATGGCAAACCACCTCTGGACATCTATTACCTCGAAAAACCCCTGGAGCTGTCATGTTGGTTGCAACTTGATGGCCAAAAAAAAGTCACTTTGCACAATGCACTGGTTTCTCAGAAGTTCTGTCTTCTAGGGAGGAAGTCTGACTGTCCTTACGTTTTCCTCAGATTCTCCTCATGCTTTACAAAGTTAAGATAAATAACATCATGGAGACTTAGGTTCAATTGGGTAGCCATATTAATCTGTAGTCATAAAAACAAATTTTCCAGGGTATAAGCTTCCATGAGTAAAAGCTCACTTCATCAGATCATGGGGAGAAGCTGTTAAGGGTAAAAATAAAATGAGACGGAAAGGAAAGGAAAAACAGCCCCAGTCTTTACTTGATGTCCTTGCAAGGGAGTGAAAATGGACTTCTAGAGCTGTGTGAAGTACCAGACTGAGAAGTTAATGGAACCATGCTGGAGGTTATATCCAAGTTAAAAATGCAGACTAAAACCGGCACCCCCTCCCCCAGGACTGGATGAAATATCTCAAGCACTTGCTGGTCTTTTAAAAGGAATGCATGCCGCTTTCCTAGGAATTCGAAACATTTCCCCCCATCCTGCTAACTTCCTGAGTAAACCCCAAAACCAACAGGCTTACGTGTCCTTTTAGGCTATGAAAAGGGTAGAGGAGAAGTTACAGTGGGAAGCCCCATCTTGAGGAGATAGCTGCCAGCCTGATGGCTGTCCTGGCCATGTTAAGAACAGGAGCAGGACTAGGGAACAGTTATTTAGCATTTTTTTCTTCCATCTCACTTCTCCTGGGCACATAAAAGCAGCTAATTTCTGGGCAAAGAGAACAGCCTTGGAAAAGTAACAGACAGCTTATCTGCCCAACAGTTTAAATCCATCTTCTGAATTGTCATAGCATTCCATCGAAGAACCATGGGAACTGTAGTTTCCTAGGGGTGATTCATAATCTCTGTCCAGGAGTACTCTGCATCCTCCCAGGACTTGAGTTTCAATGGTATTTAACGGGAACCATGACAGGTATATCACCTTCAAACCAGTTTAGCATGGGTGAGCACAAACGTGGTCAGAGAAGGTTTAGAAACTGTGGGAAATGGTTCGCAAGCGGCCTTGGGAGCATTAAGTATACCGAAACCGAACCTTCAGTTAGATCAGAAAGCTGCCTGGGCTTGGAAGGAAGGAAGAAGTATGTCACTTCTATAAAAGAAGAAGAGCAAAGATTGGCCACAAAGATTTTAGAAGTAAAGCAAAGATGCTCAGTTAGAGGTCCAGGATCCAGTCCTCACTTTAAGAACAAAGAGAGTGGCAGTGATTCCATGCAAAAGATGGTCATCAGACCTTACAGTATAGGTGTCCAAGTTGACTGTATCTTATTTTGTGCTTTATCTAATAGATATTTTAGCTTACACTTGCCAGTCCTTTGGAATGTTTTGATTAAAAAATACTTTGGTAAACACTGGTGTTTTTGTTTTTTTTAAGTACAGTGGAATTTTCCCTTTTGGTGAAAGCTTACTCCCTTCTAATGCAAGTCCTGAGCTGCAGTCATGGTTCCATAGCGCTGCAGAAATCAGTAGAACAAGTCTTTCCACATTGCAGGCCATCTCTAACATCTGGGTCCTGTACTCTTTGCTGGCTAATCTCCACAGGGAAAGGCTGCATTGCCCATATCCTGTAAGAGAATGGGTTGTTTGGTGGGTGGAGCACTGAAGGTGTGTGAGCAGTCTCCATTGCGTTTGGGGAGAGAGTGCATTCTCTCCAGTGGGGTGTGTATGCGTGTTAAGCTGACATGTGTGTCTAAATTCATCTTCTTCTGTTTGGCATTCAGGGCGAGGAAGGCCCTCCCAGTCTGGAGTACATCCAGGCCAAGGACTTGTTTCCCCACAAAGAGCTGATTAAAGAAGAAGAATCTTTACAGGTAAGCTGCCTAGGGGGGCCCTGGCAAGTGGGACTGTTTGCAGTGCAAACCTGGGTGAAGCTTAAGGCCAAAAGGAGACCACATCAATAGGGCATCTTCTTGCAAGCACATTAATGCCTTCAGACATACTGGGACAGACAGCTGCCTCTCAGGTGCCATTCGAGGCTTGTTTGGCCACAGCCTCTTTTAATCCAGCTCCTGTTATGCTTTTCCTACTTGGAGGCAGTAGAGGAACCCAGGCATTCTCCCAGAACAATGTTGGTTTGCCACAGTAGCTGTTACAGTACCTTTTCCCTGCGAGGCACTGCAGATTTGTGAAGGGGAAAAATACTGTTAGATACTAGGCAAGGAACGGAAAAGTTGCAATGTTCTTTGCGACCCAAAGTGGGTTATTTTTAAGTGCCACTCTGAGTTAGTCATAGCAATAAGATGGGGCAGTTAACAGGCAGGAAAAGAAATCTTTTGAATTTTGCAGAGCTGACTGGCAGCAACCGCTGTTGGCACGAGAGAATGAGAAAAATGTAGCAGGAGAGACAATCCTTTTTATTGAACCAGTTAATGTTTATAATAACAGGAAGCGAGTTTTGGGATTAGACAGGTTTCTCCTTCAGAGATGGGTGTCTAGGGCATAGAAGTATGGCTGTGGAATTAGCTCAAATCTTACTGCTCAACTTCTGAGTAACTTCTAAACACAGCTTCTTATGCAACACTTTGAAAGGGTTTGTTTATCCTGGTGTCCTTGAATTCTGAAAATGTTTCATAGCCTTGTTTACATTCATATACCTTGCAGCTTTTTTTTTTAAATTATGGATTAAAATATTCATATTCTCTCTTTACCACAAGGACAAGGCAGCTTACAACATTTCATTAAAAAAAACAACCAAAAACCAAAAAAAACCCACAGAAATTTGACTGCCTCAAACCCCCTTTTAAAGCCCTGGGTGAACACCACTGATTTGTAGTATCTCTTAAAAGACAACAAGAAAATGCACCCATCCTTTTTTACCTTCTTTGGGAATCTCTTCCACAAAGTGGGAGTTACCACTGAAAAGGAACAGGCTGTGGTGGATGAGCAGACCTCAGCAGGGGATTAGATGCTCTAGAAAATTGGGATTTGAGGAAGAGGGGACCCAAGCAACAGAAGTCCCCTGCTGAACTGAAACGGCTGAGTTGACAGTGTTGGTTATGGACAAAGTTACCATCTGGGTTAAGCAAAGGAGAAATGTCACATGAACATGGGCATCCACAGATCGCCAAACAGACATAGGCAGATTACCCCAAATTTATTCGTTTTGATGTATTTCTGTACTGCACTGTCAATAACCTCAAGGCAGTTTCCAAAACCTCAGTCAAATCCATTAAAACTGCCTGCTCTATCAGTACAGTGCAGTAAAAGAGGAGCATTAATATTAGATGAAAAAGTTGCAGCAGCAGTGTAAAGACTTTAAGATGATGGTAAAACCAATAGCTGCAAAGCACCTGGTAAAACAGCAGACCAAGCTGAGGGAACTAATCCCTGAGCGCCTGGGCAAGCAAGCCTGCTGAAAGGCCAAGTCGGTTTGATGCCGCGCAGAGGGTTACAAAGAGGGTGTTTGGGGACACAGCATCTCAAGAGAGAGCCCCTTATCCTCGCCTCTGCCGATGAGGGTGCACCAGGTGGGACCTGTGAAGATAAGAAGTTTGGGGCAGTCTGTCCTTTAGATGCCAGGCTCTGAAGCAGGCATATCTTACACTTCTGCTTCAAAACAATCTGGCATTGAGCTCCAGGGGAATGAGAGGACTGTCAGTGACTGTTCCATACCTGGGGACTTCCTAGTCACCAGTGATTTGCTGAATCCTTGTTCAGAAGCGCTGCAAGAGTGCCTTTTTACGTGGGTTGGCTTTTGGGCATGGCAGGGCTTAAACTTTTAATTGGGGATGAATTTTTAGCACATTTCTTTGGTTGGCCGGCTCAGTGTCGAGCAGTCAGTTTCTAAAACGCCATCCCAGGCCTTACAATATTAATTCAAAGTAAAATAAGACACTGCTTCCAGATTCAGGGCCAATTTGCTTTCCCTTCTCTTCTGTCAGCACAATTACATGCACTGCGAGTTAACAATTGATTAAACTTAGGCATAACTTGAGACCTTCCAATGAATGGCTGTTGAGCTGTCTTCGATTTTGCTGTGTCATTGTTTCCCGGAGCAGTCTAACAGGGCAAAAATCCCATGTTGGCAATCCACTGAACAGCTGTATTCGCTTCTCCCTCCCTTTACAGGCATGAAACCACATTTTCTCAGAGGTGTTTCAGAGATTTAGGGGCTTGGCTCTGAGAGGTTAAAAAAATGGGAGGCCAGACTGATGCTGCAGTACCCCTTCTGGTGCCAGCAGCCAAGTTACGCTCTGCAAACATGATTCCCCGGTCCTGTGGGGATTTCACATCCCCTGCAAAATTCACGCAGATCTGGAGACGTTAAGCTTCCCGGTTAACGAGTGAGAAAATTAGATCTATTTTTAAACAAGAAGAGGAGGTTCCCCAGTTTAATCAGGGAGTTAAAAGAAGCTTGTGCACTTTAGTTCAGATGCAGTGCATATTTGAGCTCTGATAATTCTAAGAGCATTTGGAGGTCTTCCCCATCAAGTTCTTTTGAAAAGAGTTTTAAAAAATGATTTTATTCATTCATATCCCACCCTTCTTCCAGGTAGTATGGATGGGATTGCCTGATTTCTTTCTTTCACAGCAGCCCTGTGAGTAGGTTTAGGCTGATAATAAACTTCAACCCAACTAGGCAAAAGTTTATGGGTGTGCATACTTTTGAAGTAAAAGTGAATTCCAAGAGAAGGGTTAAAATAGAACATTTGACAGAGCTGGTCATGTTCGTTTGCGGTTTGATTGAGACCATCTCTGCAGGATGTGAAGCTGCCCAGAACTTCTGCCACTTCTTTGCTCCCTCTTGGCCCTGCTGGTTTAGGAAGAAAGTCACTATTCTCACATACATATGAAAGAAGTTGTAATGTAGGTGTCGTGTCCAGCGCTCAGCCTAGCTAAGCTGAGCACCTTCTAGGCATGATCAAATGCACAGTCACTTAAGAGACTCAAACCATCTTTATTTTCACTCCACATGCATTCAGAAGATCATTACGATCCAAGCTGGAGACTGGGTGGGAGGTTACATCTCTATGAGCCAGGTCAATTATGTGGCTATGATAAGAAAGAGATGGGGTTCCCCCTTCTCCTTGCCATAGAGATTACAAAACAAAAGCTGGAAAGGGAGGAACAAACAAACTTTTCCCGGGCTTATAGCTACTCCGGAAGGAACCTATTATGAACCAATCAGGACAGCTTTCTAAAACACCTGACCTAAAAGTTTTCTAAAACTACAGTTCCCCTTATGCTCTGTCTTAAAGGTACAGAACTAATAAGGCTGTACTAATGCAAACAGATACTATTCTAACTACATTATTCTGCTATGGCAGCACAGTAGGGCTCGGAATTTTGAGGCTTCACTTTGGAGAGAGAACCGTGTGCCAGTCTGCACCACAAACCCTCTGTTCAAAAATAAAAATGGTCACTGCCTGAGAGACATTGTGAGGAGGGGATGTAAACTAAATCACTGCTTCTGTACTTCGCCACTGTTTGTCCATGCTTCAGGAATATGGCTTAGGGCTGCTCTGTCTGGTGGAGGTGCTTTCCTTGTAGCAGATTGGGTGACTCCTGTGTAGTGCTTGGACCTTGCTCTCTTTATTTCTTAGTACTCTGAGGCTGTTCTTATCCATTTCTAGCTCCTCGCCTACCGAGGCCTGGAGGAGCTGGGGGGGGGGGGCCTTATTCATACCCCTCCTCTCCAGGACCTGCTAAAGTTCACTTGTGCGGGTGTAAGAACTGACTAGACCGAAGGCAGCTGCTTCAGTTGTGCTCTTTTGCCTTCTTCCCAGGTCCCATTTACAGTGCTGCAGGGAGAAGGCGTGGAATACCTGGGCCATGCGAGTGACGCCATCATTGCCATCTCCAACTACCGACTCCATATCAAGTACAAGGACTCTGTAATCAACGTAGGTCTTGTTTTGCATTAGTTCTGCCAGTGGTCTGTGTGACTTCTTGTGGGAGGTGGCTCGCAAGGGGGCAGAAGGGCATTTAGGTTGCCTTTCCACCTCTACTGCAAAACTGGCCCGCTCGGGCACCAAGCTTTACACCCGCTCCATGATCCTCATCAACCTAGATTTTGTGCAGAGCAAATCTTTCCGCACAACCCACGCACCAGCAAGGAAAGGACTGTCGCCAGTCTGACATTGCTAGGGAGTGGGAGGGTCAGTTTCTCTTGAACTGCCTCAACAAAGCCAGACCTTTGCTTTGTTTAGGGAGGGATATAATGGCATTCAGCTTCCTCCATATCACCTCGTGCAGCGACTGGTGTTGAGAAGCCAGAATGAGGGCACTGGAGGGGGTGAACGCCATGTTAGTCCTTCTCTGTGCTGTGGCACAGGACCTGACTCTGCTGTACTGAGATGCCTACATTTTTTCTGTTCCTTATTCTCTTGAAACTAAATTGAGATAACCTGTTTTAAGCATATGTGGGCAAGAGTGAGGACACGGGGTTGGGTGGCTTCTGTGGCCTACACACCAGCCTCCTCTGACGGGTCTACTTCTTTCTGTGGCTGCCTCTTCTCCTCCTTCCTGTGCAAGAAGGATCCCTTGAGAAAGAGGGAAAGAGAGAACTGCTGTCTGTGCAGTTCCAGCTCCACTGATAAAAGCCTCCCCCACCACCAAATAACTAAATAGGAACCAAAACCCGTTAAAAAAAAAAATCCTGTGTGTTACCTCTTGAAATGAACGTTTAAGGTTCTTTGGCCTTACTGAGCCTCTTTGTTCTTGAAATCCACCCCTTCTCCCCCAAGATGAGTTTCAGCCTAGAAATATAACATATCTGGAAATCTTGAAGTCATTGCAAAGGGTTTTTTCCCTTGGGGGAAAAAATGGATCTTCGTTCCCAAACTTCCTGTACTACTTTAACAGCATAAAATGCATAATTTATAACCAAGAACATATAAAATTAGACTGTTTTGCATGTTAATGAAATCTGAAATATAAATGGTTTCTCCCGCCTACAAGCAAAATTGTAAATATGTTTAGAACTGGAGCTGCAAACAGTTGTCCTCATTACTGCCTTAACTCATTTTATGTTAGTTTTTACTATTCAAGAGATAGGAGAAAATAGAAGCCATAAATAGAAAACATAAATGTTGTAGTAAAAAAAAGCAAGTGCTTTACTTGATCAGAAACACTCTAATGCTGTAGATTGTCTTACACAAAATCTACATACTGTACATTCTGTGGTGAGTAAAATCATGTTATTCCAAAAGAGAAGATACTTCATAGTAATTTTTTTCAGTGCGCTCCAAAATTTCCAGTCTTTTCATAGGAAAAAAAAAATGTTTAAAAGACCTTGAGGTGAAAAAAGCTATACTTTCCTGCCCCAAAACCTGTTCTTTCTCCCCCCGGATCTTTACATCTCTGTTCCTTTCTTTACCTTCCGCATTCACAGCTAGTTTCCAGCTCATGAAATTGCTCCCATGTGGCATTTAGGATTGCATGCAGTCTGGAGCCGGGTGACTCTAGGGCGTGGCATGCAGAGAGTCCCCTTGACATCTGCTTGTGGGTCTAATGTAGTATCTGCCTGCTCACTTGTACCTGGTCTCTGTTTTAGGTGCCTTTGAGGATGATGGAAAGCGTGGAGAGTCGGGATATGTTCCAGCTGCACATCGTATGCAAGGATTCCAAAGTAGTCAGGTAGCTGCTGTCTTATGCCATTCTGGGTAGTACTGGTGGGCCTGAGTGGAAGAACGCGGCTCCTTATCCTGCAGGGTGGTCTGTCTTCCTGTAGCCCATCTGCTGTCACCCAGACCTTACTGTGGCCGTGCTGCATCAGGCCCAGGATCCTGCAGCAGCCCACCAGATGTCTGGAGACTACCTCTGTACATGCAGGTTCTGTTTAGCTGCCATGGTTAACAGTTGTTGATAGATCTGTCCTGGATTAAGCTATCTGTGTTTGTGTTAAACTAGTGGCCATTGCCGCCAGTCTTGGAAAAGACTGCACAAGGTAGCACTCATCATTTTCAGATTCTTTGTAGATGTTTTATTTTGTGCTCCCCATTCAGTTGTGATCTTCTGCCGCCCCTTGTCAGTGTTGTGTTCCTACAGCAGCCTCATTTGGAATACTGTGCACAGTTCTGGTCACCATTATCTCAAAAAGGGCATTGCAGAGCTGGGGAAAGTGCAGAAGAGGGCAACCAAGATGATCAGGGGGTTGGAGCACTTTCCTTTGAGGAAGGGCTGAAGAGTCTGGGACTTTTCAGTTTAGAGAAGAGATGACTAAGGGGGGACACAATAGAGGTTTATAAAATTATGTATCAGGTGGAGAGAGCTGACAAAGAGAAATGTCCACAGGAATATACAGCTTTTTAAAAAGATTAGAGAGAGAATAGGCCTCTAATACTACTAGCCATGGTGACTAAGGGGAACCTTCATGTTTAGAGGCACTAAACTTTCTGAATCCCAGAGCCAGGAGGCAACATCAAGGGAAAGACTTGGTCTCTGTGCCCTGTTATTGGCCCTCCAGAGGAACTGGTTGGCCACTGTGTGAGACAGGATGCTGGACTAGATGGACCACTGGTCTGATCCAGCAGGGCTCTTCTTATGTTCATAGAGTCCACCTTCCAAAACAGCCATTTTCTCCAGATGAACTGATATCTGTCGCCTGGAGATCAGTTGTAGTAGCAGAACTCAAGCCACCAGCTGCAGGCTGGCAACCCTACGTGTCTCCCTTCAAAGGGCTTTGCATGTGCACTTCTTCATGATCCCACTGGAGAGGCTGTGAATGAAGAGTGGGATATATGCCAAAATTCCTGGTGTGTTTATTCAAAGCAAGGGTGTTAAACATACAGCCTGTGGGCCAGAACCGGACCCTGCAGGGCTTATATCCATCCCGCGAGTGACTGGTCTTGGTCTCTATGCCCTATTGTTGGCCCCCCAGTAGAAATGGTTGGCCACTGTGCAAGACAGGAACCTGGACAAGATGGACTGGTCTGAGCCATCAGGACTCTTCTTATGTTCTCATTGAAAATGCACACTCTTGTGTTCTGCAGGTGCCATTTCTCTACTTTCAAGCAATGCCAGGAGTGGCTGAAGCGGCTGAGCCGAGCCATCGCTCGCCCCACAAAGCCAGAAGATCTCTTTGCGTTTGCTTATCATGCCTGGTGCTTGGGGGTTTGCGCTGATGAGGAGGACCAACATGCCCACCTCTGCCGCCCGGGTGAGTTCCTTGGCAGTTTCCAAGATGAATTCCCAAAGGTTGTTGGGGGGCGAAGCTGGCAGTCCTTCGGCACGCCATCGTGGTGCTGTGCTTTGTTCTCCCCTTTCCCATCTCTCTAATGCAGAGACCTGTTAAGAGCTCCACTGACATCCAGGACATCCTTGTGTCTGGAGTCCCCTGGGTGGAGCCTTGTTAACCACCTGTGCCTTTGCAGGAGATCATGTGAAATACCGGTCTGAGATGGAGCTGGCCCGGATGGGCTTTGACTTGCAGAATGTTTGGAGGGTTTCCGACATCAACAACAATTACAAGTGAGTAATCGGGGGGGGGGGGGGTTGCCTGATCCTCTAGTGAAATAGAAAAAAAAACAAAGGATCCACAGCCACCTTCTTGTTACAGATCTAGAGAAGCAGAGCCAGCATCCGTGGTGGCAACGCAGGGTGTTCAGTGTAGTTCAGATTTGAAATGTGGTAGTGACTTGGCAAAATGTCCGGCAGTCAGTTGGATTGTCGACCCTGCTTTGCAGACACAAATTGGCTCCTAAATCTGCTGACAGTAATTTAAAATCGCAAGTATAAATTTTAAAAGACGTTTGGGAAGGCAGTTCTTAGCAAGGTGTGGAGCTAGGTAGAATGGAAGTGTGCTCAGCTGCTGCCCCTTCTGTCTCTAGCCTCAGGAATCGGAATCGTTATCCTCATCACGTGGAGGTATGTGTGTGTGCTCCGTGTTGCAAAATTCCGGCTGGTGCTGGGCATCATTGTTCCCCAATTTCCACAGGATCCCTTTCAGTATGGGCCAGGCTTGGGTGGGAGAGCACATTTTGCTTTCATTGTGTCAGAGTACCCACTTTGTTGATGGAGTTCCTTTAGACACTTTAGAATTGGCCAAAACTTAAGAATTTTCCAGCTGGAGACACCACAAGAAAGTTGCTACTCTGTCCTATAGGAGAGAACAAAATGAGACAGTGAGTCACCATCAGGTTGGAAGCTAATCCCCTTTCCATGCCCCTGGGGAAACCCCTCCCCCAAAAGCAGAATCAAGCCTGCCTGATTCTGCTTTATCCTGCTACATACAAAGATCCTAGAACTGCACTGCCTTTTAATGACCGCGTTTTCTTAGTCCCCGATAGCTGCCTTGTCATCAGTCAAGATCACCAGATCTCTTGTTTCCATTCAAACAGCAGTTCTGGAAACATCAAAAGTGCTTCTCAGTGGTGCCTCAGTGTACATTCCATTACAAGGTAAAAGGGTTTGAAGTTCAATGTCATTGCAGTTACTCCTGTCTTTGTAGGTTATGTACCAGCTATCCGCAGAAGCTCCTTGTTCCCGTCTGGATCACTGACAAGGAGCTAGAGAACGTGGCTTCTTTTCGGTCTTGGAAGAGGATTCCAGTGGTTGTGTACAGGTATGAAAATATCTATACAGTAGAACAGGGGTGGGCAAACTGTGGCTCGGGAGCCACATGCGGCTCTTTCACATAAATTATGTGGCTCCCGGCAGGGCGGCTGCGGAAGCTAAATATCATTAGCAAACAAATATCATTGGACAAATTAATATCATTATCACTATCTGCTTTTACCCCTTTTGTTATTATTTTTGGCAGTCTCGTTTAATGTTAATAAAAAGCAAATTTGCTTATTTCCCAATAAAAGCAGGTAATATTTGTTCATGTCTTGTGGCTCTCAAACATCTGATGTTTATTCTATGCGGCTCTTATGTTAGGCAAGTTTGGCCACCCCTGTTCTAGGTGGCTCTTACGCTGAGCAAGTTTGCCCACCCCTGCAGTAGAAGACCACAGGTTCAGGGACAGGGGAAGGGATGTGTTGGTGGAGCTGCTGGAACATGTAGACCTTCTCAGGGCTTATTACTTGAGGGGCTCTATCTGATAGTCACAATCTCCTCCATCCAGTTTTTCTTGGCTTTTTGAAGAGGACGGCAGAGCTTCACTGAGGTGTTAATTCTTCACTTAGTCCCCCACAAATAGGTTAGAAAGCAGCAGCTTTTAACCGGGAAGATTAAATTTAGGCCATAAGTTAAGAATTTAAAAGAGCAGTTGAGAACTGGAACAGTATGTCTAGAAAGGCTGGGGACTGTCTTTCCTTGGAGATTCCCAAAATAAAATTGGATGCGTGTCTGTGGGATGCTTTATTTTTAAATTTCTGGTCAATCTTTTGATCAAAATCAGATCCTAAAGGCATCTCAATATCTGTACATAGCTATAGAGTATCCTGCATTAGCGCAGATTGTCTAGGATCATTGACCTTCAGCTGGTGGGTCAAGACCCCCAACTGGATCACATCCTAACCAAAGGTGGGTCCCAGCACTATCATTCTATACATTTTCAGGGGGGAAATTAAGAAGGCGAGGTCCACTCTAGTGTGTTTGGTTAAAAGGGAGGTCAGGGGTCTGGAAAAGTTCAAGATTCTGGTCTAGGTGGCCCACTGAGTTCATGGCCATGTCTGTGATTGTGTGCTGAGTACCCCTATTGCTGTTCACCCTGGTTCTGGACATAGTCCCATACATACAAGGCCATTGGGTAGTATTCCATTGTTTCTTGTACAGAATCTGCCTTCCTCGGAACATTTTATTTTGATAATTAATTCTGCTAACAGTGTTGTGGGAGGCAAAGTGTAGAGATCCTACCTCTAGTAAAGACATTTCCAAGCAAGATTTAATATTTTCCTTCAAGATCCTGGAAAACAGGGATGTTTCTTGCTTCTCTTCTCCCCTCATCTTGTCAGCTCCCCCCTCCCAAAATATCCATACTTGCTGACTGTCTCTGGTGGATTCCAATACTGATGTAACGTCAAAATCGTGTAATTTGACCTACCGGTGTAACGTGGACCAACCTGTATTGCTCGCTTGCACTTAGCCCAGGGGCCTCTCTGTTCTAAAGTGGTGGTTTGATTTTTAGAGTGAAGAAAATGGAAGTCATCCAGTGACTTGGCTTTTTGGAACAGGGCCCTGGATTTGAGTGCTAGTTGAAGTT
Organism: Lepidodactylus listeri; assembly: GCA_029233225.1. Taxonomy (NCBI): domain Eukaryota; kingdom Metazoa; phylum Chordata; class Lepidosauria; order Squamata; family Gekkonidae; genus Lepidodactylus; species Lepidodactylus listeri. The sequence continues at coordinate 29,941,410 of JARCFY010000019.1, read as the reverse complement.
CCTTTTTCTTTCAGACACTTGCGCAACGGGGCAGTGATTGCCCGCTGCAGCCAGCCCGAAATAAGCTGGTGGGGCTGGCGCAATGCAGACGATGAGTACCTGGTGACCTCCATTGCCAAAGCCTGTGCCTTGAACCCTGGACAGAAGGTGGCTGGGGGGACTCCGCATTCTGGGCTCAGCGATGGGAACGAGGCTTGCGACGCAGGGTTCGGTATGTGAGATGTGCTTTGTTCCCTTCCTCTTGTTTTCTGCAGGGCTATATTGTCCCCGGAAGAATTTGGTCTCTTTGCCAGGGTGATGTTCATTTCTGGTTCATTTCTAGCCACTTTGAGTCCTGTTCGTAAGGAGAAAAGTGAGATAGAAACATTTCAAATAAAAATAGTTACAGTGGCATGTGGATAAAATGAAAAGGGACCGTGGCATCCTTTCTAGGTGAATCCCCAGTCCCAAGACAAGACTGCCTGCTCACCCATCCTCCACAGATCATACCCTAAGTTCCAAACCATGGTGAGCTACCAAAAGGTTCTTACAGACCAAATCCCTCTATGTATGTTTCTAAGGGGAAGGAAGATGCCACAATTGTATTGAGGGAGACCCCTTCCTAACCCCAAGGTGACAGGGAATTATCCATTTCCCCGGTTCTGCCTTGAATTTGCTGAAATTCGAACAGTTGTGTTGGGAGCACAAAGAACTTTGCTATCAAAAAATTGTTAACTGCCAATTCACAGCTGTTAACAGTTGCACGTACACTCTTCACCAATCGTCTCTTTTTATGGTGAATTTGTGACTTGCAGTAATATCAGTTGTTCACTTCTGTAATCACTCAAACTGCCCTTCATTATGCCTGTTACAGTTGAACTTTTTCACTGCAGAGCACAGGTTCTCCAGATTGGACATAGTATTGTAGATGTGGTCTTGCCGGTGCTCTGCCTAATGCATTTGCTGTAGTGATATGACTGCAGAGAGAGCAAAGGCTGCTCTTGGATGCTATGTTATCCCTAATAGAAATAAGGAAGTATTGGTCACTTTTTACATGTCACTGCTAAGGCAGCATCTGGAACCCTCCAGTGCAGCTGGAAATAACAAAGGGAGAGGACTTCTGTTGTATCTGATCAGTATTCCCATCTGAACAGCAGAAATATGTGTTCCATTACCTTTGCTAAGTGCTATGACAAGTTCATTCTGCTATTACAAATTCAGTTAACGAGTGGGTTATCCTAGTTAGCCCACAGGTCTTCTCAGTCCTGTGTTTGCTTCAGCTGTGCTCTTGAGTTGTGTGTTGCAGGACAGACTTTGTAGTGCTGGCACTCATTCAAGGGACTGGAGAATTCAGACTTCTTCCTTTGCAGATTCGTCACTGACGGCAGGTTCAAGCGTGGAGAGTTCAGCAACGCCGCAAAAACTGTTGATCTTGGATGCCCGATCTTACACTGCGGCTGTTGCCAACAGAGCCAAGGGAGGAGGCTGTGAATGTGAAGGTACAAGTTTCACTGAGCACTATAGCCTTTGCTTGGACCCCAAGGGCACATTGGGGGTGAGGGTATGAACAAAAGCCCGGCCACTTCACTCAAGTATCCCCACCCTACAACTTCCTGCTTCTGTGAGCTTCTCGATTTAAGGGGGCTGAGGGTTCATAGGGGGATGCCTTGTTCTGTTTGTGAGCGATCGGACTAAAAGTTACCGCTAGGCATCCTTTCAGGAAACTTATCCGCTACTTCTCATAAAGAAGCTAAGCTACACCAGTTTGGTGTAGTGGTTAAGTGCGGCTGGCAGGCCTCGGAAGAGCCCGGGGAGGCGCAGAGGTTTTCAGGTGGGGGGGACATCGCCCCAGCGAGCGTGCCCCCCGGAATTTACAAAACTCTATGCCCCTGGCGCAGACTCTAATCTGGGAGAACCGGGTTTGATCACCCACTCCTCCACTTGCAGCTGCTGGATGACCCTTGGGCAAGCCATAGCTCTGTACCAGCTGTTCTCTCAAGGACAGCTCTGGAAAGAGCTCTATCAGCCCTGCCTACCTCACAGGGTGTCTGTTGTGGGGAGGGGAAGGGAAAGGAGATTGTAAGCCGCTCTGAGACTCCAAGTGAAGGGAGAGGTATAAATCCACTCTCCTCCTCCTCCTCCTTATTCTTCTTCTTTACCACCCATGTACCATGCATCCTGCTGTTTCTCATGACCAAGTCAGGGATCGGAGGGCCTGTCTACTGACTTGTGTTTAAGTTCCTGCTGTGAAATGCTCCCTCCGGCACTCAAGGCTGGCAGCCAGCTGATCTCTCGATCCATGTTGTGTTCCAGAGTATTACCCAAACTGCGAAGTGGTGTTCATGGGCATGGCCAACATCCACTCTATCCGAAACAGCTTCCAGTACCTGCGGGCAGTTTGCAGTCAGATGCCGGACCCCAGCAAGTAAGTGGGCAGACCATTACAGCCAGCACCCGCATTTTACTATCACCTGATACCTGGCTTCCAGTTCAGGGGGGCCCTGGTCAGGATGGGACTGCAGCATGCATTCCTTCCTGCTGGCCGAACTCAGAAAATGAGGGTCTTAATGTAAACAAAGAATCCATTCTGCTGGAGAGAGTTCCTGTACTGTGTTTTCCTTTAAGCTTTGGATAGGTACGGGTATGTTTTTATATATTTTAAAAAGACAGTTAAGGGTTGGAATACGGTGGAGTCTTATAAAACTATGACTGGCATGAAGGGAGTGAATAGAGAGATTCCCCCCCCCCCTTCCTCTCTTGTAAAACTGGAACTCAGGGATATCCAAAGAAACTGAAGGCAGTAGATTCGGATCAGACAAAATGAATTTTTTAAAGAGAATGTATGGAATGTACTGCTCCAGGCTATGGCTGCTAGCTTAGGGGGCTTTAGAGGGGGATTAGAGAAATTCACAGACCACTGGTCTGTGATCAGCGATGATGGCTAAATGGAACTTTTTTGGGGGCGGGGACAACACTGTTGCCTTCATGCCTTGCTTGTGAACTTAACAGGGGCATCTTGTTGGCGACTGCTGGAAACAGGATGCTGGACTAGATGGGCCTTTGTTCTGACCCAGCCATGATCCACTTAGTTTTAGAATATTTTATACTACCTCTTTTCCTAAGAAGCTCAGGTTGACGTTCATGTAATTTCCCCCCTATTTTTCTGCACAGCAACCCTGAGACTGTGACTGGTGCAAGGTTCCCTGTTTGAACTTAATGGCTGTGCAAGGATTTGAACCCATTTTTCACTGGCCCAGTTCTTCTGGCCTGCCTGCCTTTTACGCTACGTGCTGTTTCTCAGACATGCCGTTTTGCCTGACTTCTTTTGTTTCGTCCTTTTCATTCCTTTTCAAACACAGTCTGCCTCTTGGTGTGCATTTGGCACAGGCTGGTAACACCCCTGTGCTGACCACTTCCCTGTCAGAACTGTCTCCCTGCCCTTTTCTGCCTCGGCACATCACCCTCCTTTTGCCATGGAAATGTTTTTCCCCCCTACTTTATTGAGGGCTAGTAGTTTAAAGAGCTGAAAGGGAGCTTCCTGTGTTGAGTTAGGCTCTTTGCATTTGTTGGTTGGAGTGCCAGTTTGGTTAAGAGCATGAATTGTAATCTAGGAGAACCCGGTTTGATTCCCCACTGCTCCACATGCAGCTGCTAGTGTGACCTTGGGTCAGTCATAAGTTCTTTTGGGGCAGTTCTCTCAGCCCCACCTACCTCCCAGGGTGTCTGTGGTTGGGAGGGGAAGGGAAAGGGATTGTAAGCCACTCTGAGACTCCAAGTGAGTGAAGGGCGGGGTATAAATCCAGTCTCCTCCTCCTGCTGCTGCTGCTGTGTTGAAATGGTTACATTTAAGAATATGTATTTAAAAAATGAGAGCCGTGTCTTTTGTAAGGAGTGTTCTCTTTTCTCCCTGGAAAAAAAATAATGAAAACAGTATATCCTGTAGCTCTGTGTAGAGACCTTCTGTGCAGTTGACATTTCTGCCCCGAGTTGGGTCTGGAATCCCCTCTTTCCACTTCTGAAGGCTTCAGTGATTCCTTATGTCATTCGCAGGCTTAACGTTCTCCCCTTCACATGTGTACCTTTTAGCTGGCTGTCAGCTCTAGAGAGCACCAAATGGCTGCAGCACCTCTCTGTCATGCTGAAAGCAGCTGTGTTGGTCTCCAACGCCGTCGACCGGGAAGGGCGCCCTGTGCTCATCCACTGCTCAGATGGCTGGGACAGAACTCCCCAGATCGTTGCCCTGGCAAAGATCCTTCTGGACCCTTATTACAGGACCATGGAGGTAGAGTGCCGCTGTCGTATTGGATTGGACAGTTTTAAAGAGCTGCTGTGTGTATAGCCCAGGGGTCCCCAGCCTTGTTGAATCTTTGAACACTTTTTAGATTTTGAAAGCAGGATGTGAGGGCTACAACAAAATGGCTGCCATGGAACCAATGACAAAATGGTCGCCATGGGGACTGTGTCCAGTGGCCAAATGATGGGAGGCTGCCAGCCAACCATCCTTCTGTAATGGAAGCAGCTGTTTCCAAATGCAAACGACCTACGGATGTGAAGATGATGCCTCTTCGGCTCTTCTTAAGCACCTCCTCCTCTAGTGATGTGGAGGAAAGCTGGTTATGGGGTCTTTGCTTTGGGGAACAGACCCGGAGCCAGGAAACATAGTTTGGCACCCACGCTGGGGACCTCTGGTATAGTTTTCCTTGTTTTTTATGTTGCTTTGCAGACAAAAGTACAGTGATGTTTACAGGCCCCTTGCTATCCTGCCACCAGCTTCCTTGTCCCTTTTGGTGTCATCTGTGCTGGCTAATTCAGCAGATCCTTGTGGGAGGGAGTGTTCATCTTCTAACAAAGGCCCGTGTCTTTCTGTAAAGCAAGAATACCATCCTTTCCACCATTTGGGAATTTCAGCTGATCAAGCAGTAGGCTGCAGTTTTGTTTTGTTTTTGTAGACTTTGGTTGGCTTATCAAGTTTGTTTCAGCAATAATTCCTGACCCTTAATAAGACAGTGCCCTGACCTGGATAGCCCAGGATAGCCCGATCTCATCAGATCACAGAAGCTAAGCAGGGTCAGCTGTGAAGAGTATTTGGACAGGAGACCACCAAGGAATACCAGGGCAGTAAAAGGGAGGCAGGCAATGGCAAACCACCTCTGAACTTCTCTTGCCTTGGAAATCCTGTGGGGTCACCATAGGTCAGCTATGACTTGATGGCACTTTCCACCACCAATAGACAGTAGGGAGGACAACAGGGGAGGGAAGGAAGGGGAGGATAACAAAGAATGGGTGTAAGTAGAGGCACTTATACATATGTAGTTGCAGCTGAGATGAGGACTGGGCGGCTAGCCAGGCCTTGTTAGAAAGGCTGGGTTTTGAAGATGATCTGAAGGACAAGAGAGATGGTACCACGTACACAGGGAAGAAGCTTTTACTAATTGGGGGGATGCAAGGGAGAATGGGTGGAATTGTATTAAAAAGCAAAGGGCTGTGGGGTGGCTTAATTGGAAGAATGGAGGAGGGGGGCAAAGATATAATGGAAAACAAGGGCTGAAAAATAGGACATGGCTGTGGAGAGCTTTAAAGGTAGAAAGAAGGCAAGTTATGCTGGCTGTAGAAGTGTACGGAGGTCATCGAAGGGATCTGAGAAGAGGGGGTCTTATGATCTGAGCTGTGTAAGAGACGATTCTAAGGAAACTCTAAAGCCTCCAGCCTCCTTTATGATGGCATTCCCAATGGGTACACAGGGCTGAAATTCTTACATTCGTTTTGCTGGCAGGGTTTCCAGGTGTTGGTTGAATCAGACTGGCTGGATTTTGGCCACAAGTTTGGGGATCGCTGTGGCCACCAGGAAAAGGCAGAAGATCAGAACGAGCAGTGCCCCGTGTTCCTGCAGTGGCTGGATTCTGTACACCAACTGCTCAAGCAATTCCCCTGCCTTTTTGAATTCAATGAAGCTTTCTTGGTAAGCGCAAGCTTGCACTGAGGCTGGCTTTTCTGGTGGGAGACTAGGCGCGGCATCTGACCGCTCCCTTTGAAGACTAGAGCCTGGCCTTGACCATTGCTGTGATTGTGGTGGTGGTGTTAATGTTCTACAGCGGGTTGCTTTTCCTTTGATCGGTGAGCTCAGCTTTTATCTCCTTGCAGCCAGATGCTCATGTTCCTGGGTGGGCCTCTGTTGGTTGTCAGAAATAAAGATGCCATCTTTCTCAGACGTGGGCGGGGGTGTGTTTGTGTTCATTTTTTTAAATCCACAGGCTCTTCAGAGGCCTACGGTTCTCCCTCAGCCAAAGATGGCCACAGCAAACCTGTTGGGCCACGGAATCAAAATTTGAAAAAGGCTTTGCTGTAGGATATCTGGGTTGATCGGGCAAGAGAGAACTGTGCACTGGAATGTGTGTGATTGTAACTGACCACGGGAAGGTGTTAATTGAGCTAAGCATGCACAATAATTAACAAGATTTGTTCTTGTAACTAGCTATTTGACAAGAGTCCAAGAGTCTGTGTAATAGTACGTTGCACTTTCTCCTCTTTTCATATATTACTTGCACTTAACAGCATGCGGTTGCAGGAGAGGCCCTTGGTCATGAGCTGTAATAGCCTAGTTGTGATTATTTCACTACTTCAGCTATCACCTCTGCCATGAACTCACCAGGTGGCCTGAGGCAAGCCACTTCCTGGTCAAACTCCACTTAATCACCAGTCTGAAACATGCAAATAAAAATACTGGCCTACTTTTCTGGGCTAGTGTTCGGATTACAACATCCTAACATGTCTGAATCACTGAGCAGCAAAAGCGCTGTATAAATCCTAAGTATGTTGTTATGTGTAAATTCAGATATACATCGATAACCCAGCAAGCTTCCAAAGTAATCATTCATGATCTCTCTGGGAGTTTTTTTAGTTTGATTTGATGTCCACTGTGCTCAGAGGCTTGTGTGTTTAATAATTTTAAAACCAGAAAGTTAAAAAAAGAAGCACCCTTGAAGACTCTTATGAGAGTTGGATCAAAGTCCTAAAGTGATTTTTCTTGATTCCACAGGTGAAATTGGTGCAACACACATACTCTTGCCTTTATGGGACCTTCCTCGGAAACAGCCCCTGCGAGCGAGAGATGCACAACATTGCCAAGCGCACCTGTTCTGTATGGTCCCTTCTGAGAGCTGGCAACAAGAATTTCCACAATCTGCTCTACATGCCTGGAAATGAGCAGGTGAGTGGGACACCACCCATGGAGGAAGGCTTGAGAAAGGGAAAGGTTTTCTGCTCTGTTCCTGAGTCTGTTCTCCTCCCATGGCAGGTGCTGCATCCAGTGTGCCATGTGCGTGCCCTGCACCTCTGGACAACAGTGTATCTCCCAGCATCTTCTCCGTGTCCTCTCGGAGAAGAGGGCATGGACCTTTACATGCCTTCTGGATCTCAATGCCAGGAATTTAGCAGCCGATCTCTTGACAGGTAGGAGAAAGTGAGCCCAATTTTCTCAGTCAAGAGCCATTTTTGTGTAGTGGTTAGGAGCGCGGACTCTGATCTGGGAGAACCAGGTTTGATTCCCCACTCCTCCACATGCAGCTGCTGGTGTGATCTTGGGTCAGTCATAAGTTCTTTCAGAGCTATTCTCTCATGAGCGGTTCTCAAAAGAGCTCTCTCAGCCCCACCTACCTCACAGGGTGTCTGTTGTAAGGAGGGGAAGGGAAAGGAGATTGTAAGCCGCTCTGAGACTCCTTCCGGTAGTGAAGGGCGGGGTATAAATCCAATCTCCTCCTCCTGCTCCTCCTCCTCCTTCTGAAAGCCAGTGTGGTTTAGTGGTTAAAAGTGGCAGATTCTAATCTGGAATTTGATTTTCCGTTCCTCCACATGATGCCTGCCGGGTTTGTTTTGGACAACGGGCTTTGTCAGACACATTTTGAAATGTCAAGTGCATTAGATGGACTGGAGCCTCTCCAGTAATACTGAGCTTTTTCAGTTTGTCTTGAGGTACATACATGGCCCTAATTGCAGATATACTGAGCATTTGCATCTGGTCTCTAGGTAATATTAGGCTTTCACCGCCACGACAGGATCACTTTGTTCCGCTCTGTCAGCCACGGAGACTTATTATGAGACCAGGAGCCAGTTAGCAGGGCTGCATCTAGAGGGTGATGGGGGCTACACAGTTCATGCTCCGTGATAAGTGTCCAGTCTGTGATACCTCTCTGACGATGTCTTGTGGTTTTAGGTTACCAAAGACAAGATCCATGGATGACCTGCTCTCAGCTTGTGATCCTGGCAGCCTGCTGACCCGGACATCGAGCGACCCAAATCTTAACAACCACTGTCAAGATGTCAGGGTCGGATTGGAGCCCAGGCATCCAAATGCTGAGGAGGCAGCGGTGAGCAACGAGAGCGCAAGAGAGGAGCCGTCTCAGGTGCCTGAGCAGCGGGAACTCCACCCCCCACAAACAGCTGAGACTTGCAGCTCCGGCAGTGACAGAATTGATCAGCCACATACGCTGCAGGTTAATGGGGAGCCGCAGAAATTAAACTGCATCTTTCCAGACATAGTGACAGTAAATGAAGCGAGTCTGGCAGTGGCAGAAGGCATCTGCCCAGCACAAAGTGCTTTGGGGCGAAAGAAACTCTCGGGGGATTCAGTCAGAACAGAGGAGAGGGCGGAACAGTCTCCCTGCAGCAATGTGAAACGTCTTGGCTTGGAATCCAACGGCGCTTGGGACTCGGTGGAACCTTCCCTCCAGCCTCCAGCATGCACTCCCATTTGGAGCCCGCCAGTCCCTAGTGTCCTGAAACAGGATGCTCCGGGGTGCCAAAGTGAGGAGGACGACAAAAGCAGCTGTGTCAGGCATGGAGAAGAAGGTAGCCAGACGGGGAAAACTCCTCCAGAATGGTGGCGAAAAGGAATCTCGCAGAGCCAGACCAGTGAATTCTCTCTTCTAGGAGCCAACTGGGACAGTTTTCAAGGGATGGGGACTTCACTTCCGGGGGGCGACGTGGGTCCTCGGCGGCTCTTCTCCTACAGCTGCTGTAACAAGAGGCTGCTCGGCAGGCCCTTCTGGACATCTGGACTGTGTCTCAGTGGCCAGTGGCCTATGAAAGAAGGCACAAAGCCCCCAGCTTGCTCAGGCCATTCTGGCACTCACTGCACTGGCCTTGCTGCGAAATCCAGCAGGCTGTGGCTCCCCTGCCATTTGAAGCAGGCGCTCGGCACCAAGCCTGTGCCTCCCAACAGCCCCTCCCCAGTGCCTCCTCTCTACCTAGATGACGATGGGCTCCCCTTCCCCACGGACGTGATCCAGCACCGGCTACGGCAAATCGAAGCCACCTACAAGCAGGAGGTGGAGCAGCTGCGCAGGCAGGTGCGAGAACTGCAGCTGAGGTTGGACATCCGCCATTGCTACGCACCTCCGGCCGAACCACCGATGGACTATGAAGATGACTTCGTAAGTGAAGGCCCCCTGGGGCACTCCCCGCCCCCTGTTGGTGCTTAGTGAAGGCAGTCCTAGAATCATTGATTAAAGGGACCAAAGGACTTATCAACCCATCACCATACACGCATGTGCCCAAAAGGGTAGAACTGTTTATCCACCATCCACATTTTATAAACATTTTATGTATTACCTAGTTTAGTCATGTTTACATGCAACATAATTGTTCATAGTGGACTGTCAACTAGTGCAAGAGCTGTGGTCGCCTTAAAGTTTTGTCTGCATTTCTATCCTGCTTTTCAGCCAGAAATTGCCTCCAAAATAACCAGTAGCGCTTAAAAGCCAATATGAATGCCAGTAAAAAAATAAAAATCACCAAATCTTGCTCGGCATGGAGGTGCTCTGCACATCCTGGAGACGGGCACAAAGAAAAGGTGCTGGGCTGCTGATCAGTGCTCCCTCTGAGCTGTGGAGTCTTGTGAGCAAAAATTCTACTTGGTGAGCTACTGGCATGAAAGCTGTGAGCGAGCGATTTGGCTACCACATAAATTAGTTTGCTCTGGAGCCCTCCTTCCTGGGCAAAGACAAAGATCTGTGAGCCGGAGGCTAAAAAACTGTGAGCTGGCTCACACTAATTCAGCTTAGAGGGAACACTGCTGCTGATCCCCACCTCCCTCTGATGGCCACAGTGGTGGCAGTTGCTGACTGGAGGACCGGGCGGTGGGGGGTTCTCAGTTGCAGCTGGATCCAGGCATGATGGAAGGGTGTGCAGCTGCTGAATCTTCCCCCTCTGATGCAAGCAGTGCATCGCAGTCTAGAATAATGCAGGCTTCTTGCACTGCAGACAGGCATATAGGTTGCCAGGTTCCAGTTCTTTCCTTCTCCCTGTTCCTCCTGTTTGCAAGCCCTTTTTCCTCCTCCTCCTTCACCCATGTGCGTCTTTTCCAAGATGAAGGGGAGGCCAGGTGGGCTCGGAGTGCCACTGTGGGGGGGAGGGCTCCTGCCTCCCTCCCCGAGCTTTTCCCCCATGCTGAAACAGCACTGGGGGGGGAGAGTTTTGCCCCAGTTATTCTATTGCATGTGAACAGAATACTCCCCGTGGAGCAGCAAAAACGGGAAAATATTCCCACCCCCCGCCAAAAAAACCCACTGTTTCCATGTGGGGAAAATGGCCCGGGGGGGGGGAGGGGAGGGGAGGCCTTCCTCCCTGGCAGCAGTGTTTGAAGCCTGCTTGGGTTCTCCTTGTTGACAAGCCATTTCCCAGAGTTGCTGTGCGGCTGCAGGAAACCCACGTTGGGTCCAGGTTCCGTGGACACAACTCATCAAATGCTTGAATATGTGGTTCGGCACATGTAACAAGCAGCAAATGGCCATTTTCATTTTCATTGCAGACCTGTCTGAAGGAATCTGATGGCAGTGAAAATGAGGATTTCTACTCTGACCACAGTGAAGACTGCCTGTCTGAAGCCAGCTGGGAGCCTGTTGATAAAAGGGAAACTGAGGTATGTCATTTTATTTGCTTGGAATGACCAGCGGTGATGCTGGAGACTGGCCCGTGCTATCAGATTAACTGTGATGCCATTTTATAGGAGTAGGACGAGACAGGAGGTGGGATGATACGATATAGGATAAGCTGTGTGTTTCCAAAGGGTTGTTTCTATTTTCCCACCTCTCCTCAAATCCAGGTGTAACAGATTGTCTCTTTTTTTGCTCCCTTTAACAAGAACAATCCTTCAGTTCAGGTGAACGTGTCTTATCTACTCCAATATCCTTTCTCTGGCAGTGGTCAAATTTGGATGCATAAAGAATTTCATCGTGGTGTAGTGTTTCAAGCCTAACCCAATTCCTTGTTATTTTGGTCTAGTGGTTAAATGCGCGGACTCTAATCTGGGAGAACCGGGTTTGATTCCCCACTCCTCCACTTGCACCTGCTGGGTGACCTTGGGCAAGCCATAGTTCTGTCAGAGCTGTTCTTGAAAAAGGGCAGTTTCTGTCAGAGCTCTTTCAGCCCCACCTACCTCACAGGGTGTCTGTTGTGGGGAGGGGAAGGGAAAGGAGTTTGTAAGCCACTCTGAGACTCCCTTGGGTAGTGAAGGGCGGGGTATAAATCCAATCTCTTCTTCTTATTATTTATTCCAGAGAACAATCATTCTCCTTCCGACTTCTTTTCAAACGCTTGGAAATGTTCAACATGTTTTCCCTTTCTCTGGGAGAAATGTTCCTTCTGCATCTTGTCTTTTCCCGCTTCCATCATCCTTTGTAGTGTTCCCTTCTGAATTCTTCTCCATTTCTCGAACATCCCTTTGAAGAACAGAGAGCTTGCCAAACAAGCCTTTAAACATACCTGGGTCAGAACATCGAGCCACATAACGAACAGAGCCAAAGTGGGCCCTAATGTTAAGGTGGTTTCTTTGCAGGTCACACGCTGGGTTCCAGACCACATGGCCTCACACTGCTTTAACTGTGATTGTGAGTTCTGGCTGGCTAAACGCAGGCACCACTGCAGGTAACACTTGGCAATTGTTATACTGACCCTTCCTTCCTTTCATGTGGTTCTTTCCCGCTTCAGAACTGTATCCCATATATTGACTGGGGGAAATGGAAGTGCACCATGAATGCTTCCCTGTTGGGGAAGGAATTGGCGGGACATGGCAACTCCTTGTAATTGCATTTGGCCAAGAATGGCAAGCAGCCATGAGCAGTCTGTTGATTGTTTAGCATAACGTAAGGTTATGTGGTGTTTCCCATTTAGAATACAGGCAGGAAAGCAAAGATATTCAAAACATCACTGTTTTAAATAAAATCTTTGTTTAGACATGTATATCTTGCCTTATCTCTCATCCAAGGCCAGTTGTATCTTTTGGTGTTACTGTATCTTACTGTATATGTACCGTTCCCTGTTGTTGCACACAGGAAACTCAGATTTCCAAGGGGAAAAAATCAGGACATTGTATGTCTCTAGAACAGCAGTCATTAAATTGTGTTGTATGGGAAAACACTATTTTGTGATGGGAGGGTAGCTCACAATATTTTCTTCAAAGAGCTCCGTATCACATTGGTGGTCTGTAGATCACAGGTTAAGAATTACTGCCTTAGAATACAGTTGAGATCATCAGAGACTGAGAGAAACAATGGATGTATGGACAGTAAGGATATAGGAATGCAGATGAAGGGAGCATATGGGATGGCATTAAGGTGGGTGGTATTACTCAAAAGAAAGTTGCTAAGGGAGTTAGAAGGGGTAATGGCAATGTAGAAGGAAAACAAGTACAGGTGACAAGAGGTCACAAAGATGGGACTGGAACTTAAATTTTATGAGTGGGAAAATAGTTGGGTTGAGATGGAAGTGCTGGGGGATGAGAGAGGAGCAGAAGTGGGGGGGGGGAAAGGTGGTCTGATAGGACTGAACAGCAGCCCAGCTTTTGTAGAAGGATACTGCAGACAGGCAGCCACTCTTCTGCCATTCTAACCTGCAAGCAAAGCTAGCACACAGCAGAGATGAGGAACTGCATTTATTCATCCCGGGTTCCGCTGTCCCCAAGGCAAGTTCATTGCTTAGGTCTCATGTACTGCAGCACAACCGAATGCACGAGATCACCTGATCCACCCCTGAGCCAGCCGTGCTCAAGCCCAGGCTCCTGTCTTAAGGCAAGATCCTCCGCAGGCCAGCCTCATTTTGCTCAGACTGAACTGTGATCTTATCCATCTTCTGTCCCTTGCCCAGGAACTGCGGGAACGTGTTCTGTGCCGGCTGCTGCCACCTGAAGCTGCCCATTCCCGATCAGCAGCTCTATGATCCAGTCCTCGTCTGCAACTCCTGTTACGATCACATCCAGGTATCCCGTGCCAGGGAATTGATGAGCCAGCACCTGAAGAAGCCCATAGCCACAGCTTCCAGCTGAATGCCAGAAGAGGGAGCCTGTCCAAGCCTGGCCTTTTCAACTTGCAGACTGGAAGGGAAGGGCTGCCTCCGCTGCAGCTGAGGAGGTCGGTAACGCAGCGCTTGACCACCGAGCCTTGTATGCACTGTTGGCGATTTTCCCCCACTTGGTGCCCCATGTATTGGAGATGAGGAAATTGGATTAAAGAGTGTGATATGGCCCACGTCATGGTACTGTGTATGGTCTTGAAGACCTGAGGCTGAACCGGAGACCGCAGTGTCTTTCTTCAGAGGGTTGGCAAGTGATGTGGTGCAGAATACTGCCTTGTTCCCCAAAGCAATAGGAAGGCATGACCAGAATGAGACCCTCTTTGCTCCCACCTTACAAAGGCAGGCAGGCTGAATTGTGCAAGAAAGAAGGCAGCCTCAGGGTGGTCTATCAACAGGAGAGCTCTGGCTGCGGTAGTAATATTTCAGTAGTGTTTGGCTTGCCAGCCGCTTCCCTGGAGGGCTCAAGGCCAGCACTAATACCAAAAGCAGGAGGAAGGACTCCCTTATCAAGCAGAGTGCCTCTCTGCACATTCCTGGTCATCTTTCAGGGAACGGACTCTTTGCCCCAGCAGCTGAGCTGTTCTGTGTGGAAAGCAGAGTTGAGTGTGGCTCATTGCTCTTCCCGCCCACCCGCTGTGGGTGTCGGGCAGCTGGTTCCAGCCAGGTGTTTTCACAGGAGCGACACCTCGAGCCTCCCTGGATCCGCACCACCGGGTGTATTCTCCCCTCCTTTATTGCTGCACTTGTGTCTCCCTCTTTCCGGTTGCTCTTTATCCTGAAAACCTGATGCCTGGAGGGGCAGGCAGACGACGTGGTTTTCTTTTCCTCCTGGAACGTGCTGTTTAGTGTGCTTGAGGGTTTCAGTCCAAAATGCTGCTAATGTTATTTCTCTGCACTTAAAAACTGTAGTCTGGAAAATAAGTGGGGGGGGAGGGGATGCCAGTCTCATAAACGGGAGACAGAGATCACTGGCTAACGGGGACCCTTTCCTGTCACTCAAGATGGTGCAAGGGACAATAAAAAGACCATAACCATCGCTGCAAGAATGTTATTTGGCTCATTCTGAGGTTAGTACATTCCTCATTTGGAAATAGGTCTCCTGCCAGATATCTGGCTGCTCCCCCGTGGAGACTTTCACTTCCATCCAAACAAGTATCAGCCAGCACTTTCTGAAAGGGGAGAGAGAGAGATTTCTGCTGACATTTTCACCAGTTTTCATGAACGGGCCCAGGTCATTTTGTCCTGCAGCATATATCTGTAGCTGGGGAGCATAGAAGAAACAGGATGGCAAAATGTATTCTTCTAAACTAATCCAAGGGTCCTTAGACCCTCCAGGTTGGAAGGGTGCGCAAGTCCTCGTCTGGACAGGAACTTGAAAATGCTACCCTCTCTGTGACCGAGTGTGAAGTTGTGCCAGCATCTAACTCTTTGCTGGTTTTTAAGTTGTCAGCAGATTCAGTGTTTCTCTCTACCATTTCACTGCCTTCCACATTTCAGCCTGCTTTCGGTCTCAACCCTAAAAGCCAGTATCGTCCTCTTGACACTGGATCTCTCCCTGAATTGCTCCCGTGGCCCCTTTCAGGGAGCGAGTCACTTCCTATCGGTAAATGGTGGGATCTTTTAATTTGCCACGCTCTGAACTTTTTATCTGTACAAAAGTGTATATGTATGAACGTACGAGAGTTCAGATCCAGTTGGATTTTAAGCTCATTTGCACAAACTGCAACAACAACAAAAACCTGGAGAGAGAGAGAGAAAAGAAGTCAGCCGTGGTTAATCAGAACTCCTTTCAGCTCTCATGAATTTGTGTCGCTGTCTTCAGGCAAAAGCAAACAAACCAACCCCACCCTCCAAAATCAGATCGATAGCTTTGTGACAAAACAATGTGCTGTAAGAAATTCAATACAGTGGAATAAAATCTCTATATTAGTGCTGCTTTGTTGAGTTGTATTCCTGAGTTGTGGCTGGAAGGTCTTCCTCCTTCCGTTCATGGCTGGTTGCAGCTGGGCCTTCCTTTATGACTATAACTGGGGCTGTGTTCCTTTTTAGGCACCACAACTGGCTTCTGTGAATTGCAGCTTTTGATAATTAAAACTTAAAAGGACAGGGTGGTGGCTGAGAGTTTGGAAAGCTAACGGAATCCTCCTTAACACAAGTCAAAGCTTTGTTATTGGCACTTGATTATCCAGAACGCCAAGTTAACTTGGCACCACAAGAGGGCAAGCTCCAGCCCCCATACCCACGCATCTTCAGGCACACACATGCCTCACTTCCTCTTCTGCAGCCAGCCAGTTTGATGCCTCCAGTTGACATCCTCAGGCGCCACTTTCCCTCAAGTACAGCCAGTTGGCATCCTCAGGTGCTACTTTACCTCAAGCTGACAGGAGCCAGCTCTGCCAGGCAGTCCCGGCCAGTCTGCTTGTTTGGTAGCATGGCTCTGTGGTTCAGGGAAAAGGGTCTCCCCAGGTGTGGGAGCTGTTGCCTTGGGGTCCCCAATGGGGAGGGGGTTTGGGGCACTGCTGATTCCTCTGGGAAGAGGCGGGGCCTGAGCAAACATGCCTTGAGGATCTGGCACATTTGATTAACTGGCAACCCCCATTCTGGGAAAGCATCTGCTCTCACTCTCTTTTTGCCCTCCGTGTTTCTGCAGTGAAAAATGACCCTGGCACATGGGCCTTGGGCCCATCTTGAGTTTATGTAAGCGCTGCCATTGGATGTGAGCAGCTGTGCAAATTCAAATAGCCGTTTGAGCTAGCCTGCTCCCTGTGCCTTTCAGCAAGTCGTAATCAGTTGTTCCCTCTAAGCTGAGTTAGTATGAGCTAGCTCACAGCTTTTTAGCCTCTGGCCCACACATTTTTGTCTTGGCTCAGGAAGGTTGGCTCCCGAGCAAACTGATTTATGCAGCAGCCAAATCGCTCGCTCACAACTTGAATGCCAGTAGCTCACAAAGTGGAATCTTTGCTCACAAGACTCCGCAGCTTAGAGGGAGCATTGGTCATGATATATATACTTGCACAGCCACACAGGGAGAACCATGCGGTGGATTTTTATCCCGCCAGCCTTCTGCTTCAGGATGCTGTACCAAAAACCACATTAGTATCACAAAACTATGAAATGTCTCTTAAAAAGAGGCAAGGCAATGGAACAGAGAGAGAAGGCGGCCAAGGATACCTAAGCAAACTGGCCTTGTCATTCAGAATGTTGTATTCACACCATCTGAGGGGGAGGGCTTTTCCCTCCTCCCTTTAATGCCTGTGTTCCAAGAACGTGGAACATTCGATTTCTTAAACAATTTAACATAGTTAAAGGAATGTAGAGGTTTGTTGAAGGCCATGCCCAGTGTCATTTTGAGCACAGATCCAGGCTACTTGGAAGTCTTGCCTTTTCTCCCTGAAGAAAGCCATGCACCTTGTTTCCAGGGCCACAGTCGTGTGCACATTTCCTTGGGAGCAAACCCTATTAAACTCAGTGGCCTTTTGTCACAAGTATGAGGCCTACTGGATGGTGGCCTGAGACGCCTTATTAGGATGTTTGCCGTGGCTGATGGTGGTGCATGCCAGAGGTGCCCACCGGACATGCCTCAGTTGAAAGTCAAAAGACTGGCCAACTTCGCTATCATAAGATGACAACACATGCCTGAGTGGGATGCTGAACAAAGTACTGATACATTTTAGGAGGTTTTATAAATGATGATTAATGAATCTAAGTATGGATGAGCTTGTCACTAAGGGCCACAGTAGACGTTTGACACTAGTTTGAGGCTGGGGGGGGCCTCTGACCCATCTCTTAATGACTTACAGCAAAGCATTTCGGTCTTTAAATGAAGTTTGCACCCACATTGCACCCTTTATTGTAAGCCACCCTGAGCCCATTCGCGGGGAGGGCGGGGTATAAATATGAAGAAACAAATAAAATAAACATCAGACTAAGATAGGAACTGGAGCATCAGGGGAGAGGGGGCATCAGCCTCCCACCATGCCATTTTCTGAGCTGAAACTACTGGCGGGCTGCTTACTTTACCCACTGTGGGGCTGGTTCAACCTGGAAAACTGGAACAAGGGAAAGGCGGATGCCATCTTTTCCCATGCACCATGCTCCTGATCCCGCCCCTCATGGATTTGTATACTTTGTTTTAAAATAGGAATATTTGAGTGTAAGCCCATGCAAGTCACAGGCAGGGACCCATCTGGTTTCAAATGTCCTATCTAGTTTAAAACTTACTACTAAGAGAAGGGAGGGAAAAGGATATCTGTTCAGAGGCGCTTTTATTATGTTACATGAGATCGAAACGTTACACATGTGGGTTTTAATAGAAGTTCCAAATATTTCAAATCCTTAACCTTTTTAGCAGTGCATATGATTAAACTTGAGAAAAACACCAGGTATATGAGGTGCTTTGATAAATGTTGATTCAAAAGGTGTGAACTGCACATCATACAGTGCTGAGGAGATAAAAGGAAAGATAGTGTGTCTGTCTTCAGAAGTACCTTTGTTATATATCAAACAGCATGTACATAAACTCCAAATATTTTCATAATTACAAAGCTGGGGATGTCAGATCTTTTTAAAAGACCTATAGGATTTAAAGGGATTTTTCGACTGCAAGACTGTCAGGGAATAATAGAATAAAGGAGTATGTAGGTGTGGATTTTCAGTTTAGGTATAGGATTAAAAGGAGAGTGTTATGGCCAAGATGTTTAGCCATGTTAGTCTTTCATAGTAAGATAAAACTTAAGACCAATGACACCTTAAAGGTAGGGTTGCCAGCCTCCAGGTGGGGCCTGGAGATCTCCCACTTTCACAACTGATCTCCAGCTGAAAGGTGGACTCTATAGCATTGCACCATGCTGAGGTCCCTCCCCTCCCCAAACCCTGCCCTCTCCCGAATCCACCCCCAAAGTCTCCAGGTATTTTCCAATTTTTTAGGTGAGGTCCTCTCACTTAAGTGAGCAAAGAAGAGCAAAGCTGCGGAGTAGTGGCTCGGCTTTTATTCGGGATAATCTTTCCATCAATAGACCTGATGCCCTGAGCAAATACTTGTTTGGGTTTTTCCCCGCTCTACAACCCCAGCCCAGCTGCATTTTTTTTGTCCCACTAGGAATCTTTGCTATTAGATTCAAATGTTATCCTGTTTTGTAACCCACTTGCTGATTGACTGGACAAGTGTTTTTAAATCACACATGTAATCTGACTTGGGTCCCACTGAGAGAGGCACACTAGTATCTCTGTTCACGGCCACTCTACCCTTTTTCAATAAAGCCTAGTGAGTGAAATTAAATATTTCAATGGCCACCAAGTTTAAAGTGTGTAAACCTATTCTATTGCAGTAGCGAGTTGGATGGGGGAAGAGAAAGGAAACGCCGCCGTTTCAGTCAGATCATGATGGGCAGGCTTGCTAATCTATCTGTAGGACAGGAGGGTCTGGCATGATGTGGTCCATGGGATTGCGAATGGTTGGGACTCAACTGTGTGACTGAACAACAAAAAAGCAGTAAAAAGCCAGAGTCCAGTAGCGCCTTAAAGTCTAACAAAATATGTGGCAGGCAATGAGCTCTCGTGAGCCGCTGCTGCCTTCAGATACAGCTAGAATGGGAGCCCATCTGTCCTCTTATGTTGGAAAGAGGAGTGATTCCAGATGCCGAATGACATTAGCAGGAAAAGGACAATATAGAAGGTCTGACTGGACTGGACTCCCATTAGATTGGACTCCCATTCTAGCTGTACCTGAAGAATAGTGAACAGGGACTCAGGTCCCCTGCCACGTGTTTTGTTAGTTTTTGAGGTGCTTCCCGGCTCTGGCTTCTTCCTGCCATCCCAGTCGGAGTAATAAGAAGAGGTCCTCAGGCGAGGGAAGAAGAGAGCGCGCGCGGCCTTGGAGGCGGTGATTGACGGCGGCGTCCGTTGGAGACGCCGGCCGGCCTCAACCGTCCGTTGGGGTGGGGTGGGGGGGAGGGCAGAGGGAGGCTTCTCTCCGCTTCCCCTCCCGCCATGGAGGACCCGCTGCTGTCGGCGGCACCCATCAACCCCAACAACTTCCCCGCCAAGCTGTGGCGCCTGGTCAACAGCCCGCGCTTCCGCTCCATCCGCTGGGACGCCCGCGGGGAAGGGCTCCTCATCGACCAGCCCCTCTTCGAGGCCGAGCTCCTGGGCGCGGGCGGCGGAGGGGGTGGCGCCGGGGGGCTGATGGCGGCGCCGGGGGGCGGGCCGGGGAGCGATGGCGCCTCCGCCCCTTCCCCGCTGCCCGCCCCGGCCTCGCCGGAGCCCTCCTCGCCGGAGCTCTTCAAGACGACCAACTTCACCAGCTTCATCCGGCAGCTCAACCTCTACGGCTTCCGCAAGGTGGTGCTGGGCCCGCCGGGGGGAGGCGGCGGCGGCGGCGCCGGGGGCGGTTCCTCGTCGCTCTCGCCCTCCTCCTCCTCCTCCTCGTCGTCTCCCGGCGGGCCGCTGCACCACTTCCACAGCCCCCACTTCCGCCGCGACCGGCCGGACCTCCTGGTCCACCTCAAGCGCCTCACCAGCGCCAACAAGGCCAAGCTGGCGGCCGGCCTGGAAGTCACCAGCCGGCCGCCCAACCGCTTCCAGCGCCTGCTCAGCACCTCCCTTCACGGTGGCGGCGGCGGCACCGGCACCGAGGCCCTCCTGGCCCACCAGCACCAACCCCAGGCCACCCCGCAGGGGCAGCCCGCCGCTTCGGCCGCCGCGGCCGTAGCCGTGGCCAAAAACAGCGACAGCAAGCCGGGTGAGAGGCGTCAAGAGCCGGCTGGGTTGGCGCCTTTGAGCATGGGCAGAGAACCTGGTAGGAGCGCCTGCAGGGAGCCGGAGGCAACCTTCACACAAGAACATAAGAGAAGCCAGTGCTGGATCAGGCCAGTGGCCCATCCAGTCCAACACTCTGTCACACAGTGGCCAAAAACACCAGGTGCCCTCAGGAGGTCCAGCAGTGGGGCCAGGACACTAGAAGCCCTCCCACTGTAGCCCCCCCCCCCCCCCAAGCACCAAGAATACAGAGCATCACTTGCCCCAGACCGAGAGTTCATATCTATACCTTGTGGCTACTAACCACTGATGGACCTCTGCTCCATATGTTTATCTAATTCCCTCTTGAAGCCAATAAGAACATAAGAGAAGCCGAAGCTGGATCAGGCCAGTGGCCATATATGCACACAAAGAAGGCTCCGTGCAAGGCAGAAGGGCTCCAAGGCCGGGCCCCTTTCTGCTTGCTCTGCTGCTTTTCGGCCTGCAGGGAGTCCTCCAGCAGTAGTCCCCCAAAATGAGATTTGTTGTCCGAAGTCTGTTCTGCTGCCTTCAGGTGTGAAACCATGAGTGGCACCTCTGAGCATGCAGAGTGACATGCCACTCAGGAACCAAAGCTACTGAGGCTACTTGTCCACCCACTTGTGCCTCCTGTGACTGAGCGCTGAGGTTACCCAGAAGGGTCAAAAATCTCTCATATGTGTCCCATCAGTCACCTTCCTCCAAAAAGACAGGTCAAGATGGGTAGCCATATTAGTCTGTCTGTAGCAGTAGTAAAGAGGGAGAGTCCAGTGGCACCTTCAAGACTAGCAAAAATATGTGGCAGGGTATGAGCTTTCATGAGTCACTGCTCATTTTTTCAGATACCTCCATAAAGTTCAAGGTAGCACACATTGGGTCTCCCTTCCCTTCCATTTAATCTCGACAACGTGCCTGGGAGGTAGGTTGGGCTGAACAACAGAGGCTGCCTCAACTTACCAAATGTACTTGGTGCCTTTGAACTTCAGTCTCTGCTCCAAGTTTGCTCTACAGTCTTAACCACTATACTGCACTAGCTCCCAACACTATACCTAAGAAGAAATGAATTACCAGTAGTAAAGAACGAAACAGAGTTAATGATTCAACTGTCCAATGGCAGTTGAATCAGCAAACATAGGAAACTGTTCAGGTTATTGGTTTGTCCAGCCTGGCGCTGCATACTACAAGTGGCAGTGGCCCTCTGGATGTTTGTTGGAATATATATAGGAAGCTCCCTGCTTCTGAGTCAGACCACTCATTTATTGAGCTCAGTATCTTCTGAATGGCACTGGCTTTCTGGAATCTTAGGTACACAGAGTGCTTTCCCATCCTTTTTGAAATCATTTTAAATAGAGATGCCAGGGATTGTCAGCATATAAGCAGGTGCTCTGTCACTAAGCAGTGGTCCCTGACTTTTCCTGTCTTCCTAAACTCATCTAGCTCCGTCTTGTTTGTTCTGACAAGCTGCAGCTCTTCAAGGTCGGCCTGGCATCCTTTAATAGGGATTGAACCAGTGACCTTCTGCATATGATTGGACCAATGAAATCAGAGCTGAACACTGGGGCCATAGTTGCATACACATGCCTCCTGAACATGTACAGGATACATTTCATTGCCAGTTCCTTTCTTTTATGTGTGCATTTTCCACTAGTTAATACACTGCAGATTAGAACGAACATCTTTTATCAGGAGAACAAACTCAGAGTGATTACAGCACAGTTCAGAGGGACCATACAACAATGCAAGTTTGCATTGTCCCTTTTTAGACAGGTCTTTTGTGTTCCTCCTTTAAGATGTGTAGGTTTCCTGGCACCTTGCCCTGCACTGGCTCCTCTCCACCCCTTGTTCCATTGCTGAGCTCAGGCACTGAGATTAAGTCGTACTGTTGCCATACATTATAGCTTCTTATGCAACTTTGGAGGAAGTACCTGACACCCCATATTCACATAAATGTCACCTACACAGTCTCCATCCCCAGTTTCTGTGGTCTGAAAACATTGTACTGAAATCAGTATAATCTCTTTACAAATACATATATTCAGAAGTAAGGTATGCTTTCAGTTATCATATATATGTGAACATACATTTGTCCTCCAAAGTAAACCAGAATAACCATCTCCGTCAGTGATTTTAAGTACGTGCCATACAAAAAGCAAAGCTAAAGGCTGTTTATGAAGACATTGTATATCCCAGGGGCAGCTTCTCCAAGCAGGAGAGGAGTGATCCGTTTCACTTCCTGTTCCCTATGCTTAAGCACAGCAGCATTTTGAGTCTCCTCCCACTCTTGCATCATGTTACTAATGTAGAAATGAGGAGGCTGGACACACCTCTATTAACACATTCACATCCCTCCATTTCTGACTTGCTCTAGCAAGTGAGCTGTCAGCCCAGCATCGCCACCTCTTGATGCTCTCCAATCATTTTGCATACGACATCTCTATTCAGTGCCTTTTCAACCTGTTTAAACTGCCTTCCCTTTCTCAAAGAACATTGGGAATTGTAGTTTTGTGAAGAATTGGAACTCCCCACTCAGAATGGTAGTTCACAAGGTTCTTTTGGAGAGGAACAGACAGTTAAACCAGCTGAAATTTGCAGTGCCCCTGAATACATTGTCTTCTCTGTCATTTTAGGTATACCTGCACCAATGCTGTTCTTCATGACATACTGCAAACCAGTGGCTCCTTTTTGCATTTTATACCATCACCTAGACACCAGTTTTCTCTGATAGGTACCAGTTTTTTCTTAGCAAAGTATAATGCATCTTTAAAGAAGCATTCAACTGCAATATCTCATAGAAAACAGATTTCTCATCCCACCCATTGACTCATGTTCCTTCTGGTCAGCTCCTCACTATCCCAATAACAATCATTAATACTTATTTACTGGAAAGCATCTACGACAGCACAGCACAAAAATAATTAAAAGGGACAGGCCTTGCTGGCAAGCTCACAATCCAACTAGAATAAGTGCAGCATGTGAGATTTTAAGGGCTTCTGCTTCTGCACTTACCCATTCATGGATTGTGCGCAAGGGACAATGCAAAAGTCAATGCCATATTGTAGTCATCCAGCTCCTAAAACACAGCTCACAATCCGGAGAGAAATAAGTGCCTGTATGTAAAGAAGACACATGCCAGTTAACACTAGGAGAGTCGCACAAAAAGGAAAATGGGTCGGATCACTAGGGCTGGTCCACTACCCCTTCCTGCATTGTCACTTGGTAAAACATTCCCCAAGCATATTCCCTCACTCCAGATTTTGATTGTGTGTAGTTAGGGAGCCAAGGTAGACATTTCCATGATGCCTGTTACAGCTGGCCATGAAACTGGGGGGAGAAAGGCTGTCCCCACCGTAGGAGCAGCATGTTTGCCTTGGTCAGCTCTGTTCTCTAGCAGCATCCTTTACTTGGGACTCTTTGCATAAGATGATTTTCATACACACATATCACATCCATGTGGGAAGCCACCATGCAATACTGTATGATATATGCAGACATGTCTGTTTTGTTCTCTGGAGCCTTCAGGAATCCAGCAAATGTGGCAAAATAGCTTGTCATGCTTGGCATAAGCTGAGCAGTTTCCGTGCACAGAAATGCTTTGTGTGAATAGACCCTTTGCTCTTGGGATGCAATCCCTCTTGTGTGGTATGCTCCAGCCACAGCACACTGATCCAATAGTTCCCTAAACCCTGACTGACTGGGTACTTCTGGTATCAATTTGAACATGGCCCACTGAGTGGTGATTCCAGAGGGCTTGCCCCATAAGTATAGGGTAGAGTGAATCTCCTTTGTATATATACAGATCTTGCAATCAAGTGGCATCTTTGGATACTGAACAGGAGTTCCAGGCTGTGTGCCACTAGAGACTTTTCTTAGCTCTGTGGTTATATCTTGGGGGTGATCTGATGCCAAAACCAGGAAAGGGCTGGCAATTAAGGACATCCTGACCAGGGCCATAAGCTTGGGAGAATGTGCTTGCTGACTCGAAGGGGGTAATTTTCCCTTCACAGCCCACATCTAGAGTTATATTTTTAGGAATTGCTTGCTATAAAATGAAGTCACTGTGTTTCAGGCCTATGGGACTATGCTGGTTTTATGCCCCTGGCCTTACATTTCATAACCTACTGAATCTCTTTTCACCCTTCTCTCTGTTTCTTTGTGCAGCATCACTGACTCTAGGGCAGTTTCACCGGTCTTTTCGGCGGGACAGCTTATCTCCGTACTCCTACCTGTCACCATCACACAACCAAAATGCTTTTCCATTGAAAGGTTCAGATCGGACTCCTCTTCCTCCCAGAACATGGCCAAACTCCCTTGGGATGCTCCCAGGGCAGGTGGAGGCATCTACTTTTTCAGACAAAGGGGTTCCCTTCCCTGTGCTCCAGAGGTTTCCGACAGAGGTCACTTACACTCTGCAGCCCAGCGCTACATCTGTGCACATACAGCAAGGGCCCCAGACGATGGCCACCTCTTCTCAGAAGTATGGCAGCTATGCAGCTTCGGCACCCTACTCCCAAGCCTACTACCCGACAGGTAACAGTTATTTTTCAGCAGAAAAATCCCCCTGATCACAGTGTGTTTCTATTTGAATATATAGTAAATGGAAATAAGTAAATTGCTTTAAAAGATCAGAAGAGGGTGTTCTTTAACACCCTGGGCTGAAGCCTAAAACAAATACCCAGTTTGAAAAAGACAAAAGGAGTGGCCATTTTTGCAGAAGACTTTATGACTAGTCTGACACTTATACTTACAACTTCCAGTTACCTTAAGCGTGTTTTCTTTCAGTTAGATTGAGTTCAATTATCTGGTTCATAATGGATTTTTTTTTTGGTAGAAGTTCCATTCCATTTGTAATAGATCTTACTGCTTTCATTTTGTATTTTCCAAAGGGAAGTTAGGAAGTTGTCTTACATTAATTCAGCCTCTTGGTCCACCCAGTTGTCTGCTGTTATTGGCGGTGGCTGTCCAGGACTTCAGACACCTGAGGAGAAAAGTCTTTCTCAGGCTTCTCGAGGTCCTTTATTTTAAACAGAGAGATGCCAGGGATTGGACTTAGGGTTCTCTACATGCACAGCAGATGTCCTTTTGCAGGTCTGTGCTTCCTCCGCAGAGTTTAACTCTTCTTTTCATCATAGAATGACAGTGGTAGCTGCTACATACTTGCAGACTCACAGCACATTTGCAGTTAGATGGTCTTGAATACGATACCTGATAAACCGGTACATTCCTTTAATGATGTTAAATTATATAAGAAAATTATTGTGTTTAAACTTAAGGGTTCATGCCTAAGGGCAACTTTGGAAGGTTCCATATTACTCACAGGCCTGCGCTCTGTATCCGCTAAAAGCATAGCAGTTGTCTTTTAAAAAGCTTGCATAAGCTGTAGAAACGTGGTGTAGGTAGCAGTGGTGTGTCCCTGCATACTCTTGAATGGTTCCCTGGGCCTCATGGGTTTTTTTAAAAAAATAACAAGACTATACTTCAATTCCAGGAGATCTCCAGGCCCCACCTGGAAATTGGCAACCCTAGGAGCACAACATGGACCTTTCACATGTATTCACTCAACTTGCAGGCCTAAGACCTTTTGCCTTAGCAAATAAACCTGTATAGACAAAGCATTAACCCAGCACTGAACACTGTGCTATTTTACCACCATCCCAAGGAGGCACCTGGCCAAAAATGTTCAGAGTTGGTCTGGGAATCCTTTAGTGTAGACATGATTATTCCCAGAACCTGTGAAGCAAACAAATTATACATTCTAGTGATGAAGAGTAGAAAACATGCAATCAGACTGTTTTTCTGAATGAGAAAAGATGCATAGACTTGTTTTTTTTTCTGCCTCCAACTCTTTTTTTTTAAATTTTACTGTTTCATATATTATTTTAAAGGATTTTGATGTTTTAAATCACAATAGTCTTAACTGTTTTTATGAAACAGCTTTAAAAGAAAACTAGATGTTATTGCATCCTTAGTGTTATGAGACTGCTGTATGTCTACTGAAGTAAAATAACCTTTTCATGGGAAAGAAAATTGTAAAAAATCTTTTCTGGGCAAGTTTTTGTCTATTAAAAGCTGTCCCCAGTGGACTTTGCTAATAGCATACATTCCAGCAAGAAATTACCGCAGATAGGAAAGAAGTGGGTGACAGTGTACCAGCAGCATCTGTTTGGCTGTCTCCAGAACCCAGTTAAGCTGAAATTCTTGGCTGCAAGCCTATTTCCAGCCTTCCACAATTCGTCTAGTCTAGTGCAAGGTGACCCTGTGCTTGTACATCTTCCCCAACAGGGGGGAAGGCTAGCTACAACTAAGAACTATGCCAGGATACATTTGTAGAACCTATCACGACAGAGCAAGCTGGGGAAAGCAAGCAGACTGCTAATAGAGGCTATATGAATAATGTTGCACATGAGCAGTAGGATACTTGACATTTGACCAGGCAGAGATGTAAAGTGGGAATTTAGTAAAGATAAATATCCCTTAGAGCTAAAGGTTTCTCTTGCTCAAAAGCTAGTTGAATACGACCCTAGGGATGCGGTGCTCATCTCCATTTCCAAGCTGAAGAGCCAGCACTGTCCAAAGACGTTTCCATGGTCATGTGGCTGGCATGACTAGATGCTGAGGTGCATGGAACGCTGTTACCTTCCCACCTCAATGGTATCTATTTATCTACTTGCAATTTCTTGCTTTCGAACTGCTAGGTTGGCAGGAGCTGGGGCCAGAGACAGGAGCTCACTCCGTCATACAGCACTCGGGGCTTGAACTGCTGAACTACTGACCTTCCAGTCTGCAGCTCAGCGTCTTAACCACTTGAGCCACCGCAGCAGGGCAAAACAATTTAGAACACTTAGCAAAGTCTGTTTTCCTCTGAGGGACACACTTGGTTTTTTCACTTTCCATTTGTCCATCAGTAAAATACATTTTGTGCAGACTAGGCTGGTCTGGGTTCAAATGCCAGGTCACCCAGTAACTGAGATGGTTTGAGCAATTAGACTCAATCCCGTGTGTAGAAACTGGTCTACAGCAGGAGGCAGACTGCTCTACAGCCCACTTGCAATCGTGTTCCTAAACGCTTTGTAGATAAAATCTCTCAGTATCCACTCTGACTTGGACTTAGGGTTTGTCAGACTGCAGGTGGGGTGGGGTGCACAGAGACCATGAAGAAGAAGAATGAGAGAAAGGAAGGCCAGTAGCTAGAGTTGCCTGCCTTCCGGTGGGGCCTGGAGATCTCCTGGAATTACAACTGATCTTCAGTCTACAAAAATCAGTTCCCCTGGAGATAAGGGCTGCTTTGGAGGGTGAACTCTATGGCATTATACCCTGCTTATATTCCTCCTCACCCCAAACCCCACCCTCCCCAGACTCTGCCCCCAAAATCTCCAGGAATTTCCCAACTCAAAGTTGCCAGCGACCACTAACACTTATTGGGAATATGTCAAACAAAACAAAAAAGTCTTCACCTACTGGTGGAAGACATCAATAGGGAGAGACAGATAAATCTCCCCGGGGAGGGAGTTCCAAATTTTCACCCCACAACCAAGAATGCTCTTTAATGGGTGGCCACCCCTGTGTCCTCAAATGGTGGGAGCCCTTGAAGATAACATGTGAACAGATGGGTTAATATGGAAGAGGGCAGTACTTAAGAAATGCTGGGCCCAAGACATATAGGGGTTTAAAGGTCAATATGAAATCCTTGAATTGAGCCCAGAAACAATTTGGGAGCCAGTGTAGGTGGAACAAGACTGGAGTGACATGATTCCAAAAACCTGCTCCAGCCAACATTCTGTTTCAGTCAGGGGCGTAGAGTTTTGGAAATCCTGGGGGGGGGGGGCTCCTTAGCGTGCGTGCTTTGCGCGCTCGCTGGGACGATGTTCTTCCCCCCCTCCAGGAAACCGCCCGCCTTCTCGGGCCCTTCTGAGGCCCACCAGCCACTGCTGCCGGTGCCTCTCTCCCCCCCCCCCCCGCCACTCCTTCCCTCTCCCTCTCCAGCAGCGGCCGCCGGGCCTCGGAAGGACCCGGGGAGGTGCAGCGGCAGGCACTCCGTTTTCCCAGGGGTGGCTGAGCCCCCCCCCTGGAAATTTCGGGGGTGGCTCAAGCCCTCGAGCCCTCCCGTACTCTACACCTATGGTTTCAGTCCCAAAACTAGGCCTCAAACCAAATGGATCCAAACTCTCTGCTTCATTCAGGAATCCCTGAAGTTGCTTAGCCACCACTCATTCAGTCACCTTGCTCGGGAGTGGAACATTTGAACCTGGAGGTCTCACCTGTCTTGGGTCCAGAAGTGTCTTTAGAAGTTGACACACCACACCACTGCTCACTTCCATCTCCTCCAATATGTCCCCAAAAGAACACTGAGATTGGCTAGTAACAACTTGCTGGTGACCCCCGGCCCTAAGGAGGTCTGGCTGTCCTCAACTAGGGCCAGGGCCTTTTCGGTCCTGGCCCCAACCTGGTGGAACTCTCTGCTGAATGACATCAGGGCCCTATGGGATCTGATGCAATTCCGCAGGGCCTGTAAGGCAGAGATGTTCTGCCAGGCTTTTAGCTGAGGTCAGCAACTGGAGGCTAAGACTGGCACCATCCTTTTTCTCTTAACATACCTTCCCCCATCCTGCCATGTGGAACAGCGGTGTGGCCAGTAAATGAGGGACTATTATATAGCTATCTGGATTGGTTTTAAATTATTATAATTATATATATACTGATTGTATTTTAAATTATATATATACTGATAGTATTTTAAATGTTTTTTTGCAATGGCTGTAAATCGCCCAGAGCCTGCTTGCTGGGTGAGCGATTCATACATTTAATGAAAATAAGTTGATAAATAATAAGTAATTCAGGGCAGGGGCAGCCACCTCCTTTCTCAGGGAGGAATTTACTGTCTCCTGGACCTAGTTCACCAGCCACCCTCCAGCAGATCTAAGCAGCCAGGAAAGGCATGGGTCATACAAGCAGATGGTAGATCTCAAACTTCCAAGAATCTTGTCCACACCCTCAGACTGGACAAGTTGAAAGATATCCAGCCCAATTGGACAATGATACCTCCCCAATGGTATCCACAGCTGCAGACACTGTTCTCCTCTCCTCCATTTTAGCTCTACAACAATCCTGTGAGGTAAGTTAGGCTGAGAGTGTGTGATCTTTGAGGTCCAGTTTTGCATTGGCGGAAGCTTCCCAGAGATTTGGAGCTAGGAAGGAATTTCCTTGAGAGTCTTTTTTGCTAATTCCACAAGCAAATTGCTTGTGTGCTAGTTAAGACTATCAAGATTTGATTTGATTAAAACCTTGCCCTTGCCCTGCAGGCACCTCTATCATGGGGCTCATGACTTCCTTCTGATTTCTTTGGAGCATATCACAGTGTGGATTTCCAGTAGTGAACTGTCTTCCAGT
Organism: Lepidodactylus listeri; assembly: GCA_029233225.1. Classification (NCBI taxonomy): domain Eukaryota; kingdom Metazoa; phylum Chordata; class Lepidosauria; order Squamata; family Gekkonidae; genus Lepidodactylus; species Lepidodactylus listeri. The sequence continues at coordinate 29,911,929 of JARCFY010000019.1, read as the reverse complement.
GTTGCTAGGAAATAAACCATTACAGCATTTTCCCAATAACCAGTTTATGGCAAACTGCGGAGTAATCACTCATTTGTTTCAGAAGCTGAGATGTCTGTCCTCCCTCCCTCTCTCCCTCCCTCTCTCTCCGTCTCTCTCTCCATCTAGCCACCGCCATTGTAAACATGTGTAATGTAGTCACAGGCACTTTTTTGTCGGGATGCCCAAAACTTCACAAGCATTGCTCACACATACACACACCAATAGAATTTTGTGAATTTTGTAATTTTTTAGCAACGACTGAAGCACAGTTGTGTTCATCAAGTCCTTGACCAATAAACATTGTAGCAAACATCAGCAAGCCTATCCTTTTCACTGGTAGCATTTAAAAAATATTTTTACGTTTTGCTTTGCAAGCGCCTTTACTCCAATGTTGTGGCATGCGTTTCTGAGATTTTGTAAAGACACAAGCAGGGTTGTTTGTATACCATGCTACACAAGTACTAGCATAAATACAGTGCTAAAGAAAAAATACAGAAATTTGTTATATCTGTGAAGGCCTTTTATTTTTTAATATTTTTCTTTCTTTTCAGCTGTATTACAGTGCTGCTCTCCGCCTACCCACATGGATCCCTTAAGTGGTTGTGCCAGCCCTACAGCCTCAACCTATACACATTGCAGCTATTTTCAGGTGAGTCTAGCAAGTGGGACCCAAGGCTGGGATCCATCAACTGGTTTCAGTATACTGAGTGGGGTATTTGCCTCCTTTTACATGACACATACACAAAGCTGCCTTATGCTGAATCCAACCACTGGCCCATCAAGGTCAGTATTGTCTACTCAGACTGGCAGTGGCTTTCCAAGCAGAGGGCTTCCTCAGGCAGAGGTCTTTCACATCATTTACTACCTGATGCTGGGGATTGAACCTGAGACCTTCTGCATGCCAAGCAGATGCTCTACCACTGAGCCAAAGTCCTTCCCCTTTTAAAAGCACAAGGTGCAGTCATCTCATACTATTTTTGAAATTCCTCCCAGATTAAAAAGCCATTCATCATATGACATGGAAGGTGGGAATGCAGATTGAGGAACATAAGGCCAAAGTTGCCTTCAGTGCATGGGACAAGTTGCACAGTCCTTTGGATCATGAGGTGGAAGTTTCACCTTCATATCATTTGCATCAGTATATTAGAAACTAGCTATGGAGAGATCGGGGAAAAATCAGTGAATAGAAGGGTCATCATTTGTATTTTCCTGCCTGACAGTTACAGAACAATATACTAGCAGCCAAGTGCCCCCTGTGCATGTGGATATCTAAATCCACACACTGAGGGCACTTGGGGGGCATGGAGATTTTTCTGCACACTTGGGGGACTCCCCAGGTGTGCAGAAAAATCTGAAAACTTAAAAAAAAAACTATATGGGAGATATTTAAATCCCCCAAAAAGTAAAAGAGCATTCCCTGCTCATGTGCAGAGAATGCTCTGGGAATTCTGCGGTGGGCCCAGCAGCTGAGAGGCATCCCAGCCTCACCACTGGAGCCTGGGGGGGAGATTGGCAGCAGGCCTGGTGGCTGAGAGGCGTCCCAGCCTCGCCACCGGAGCCCAAGGGGGAGATCAGTGGTGGGCCTGGTGGCTTGAAGGCATCTGGGCCTTGCCGCCAGTGCCTGGGGGGGAAGATTACCTGTGGCCACTTCCTCCTCAGCCATGAGGTCCGCCCCCGAGTATAATGGGTCCCTCTGCTTGTGTTATCTAATTTGCAACTGTAGAGAATGGTTGTTTTTGACTTCTTATTTCATATAGATCCATAATTCAGTTAATGTAAATAGTTATTCTCCACCAGTGGAGGAGGATATCCTTTATGCAGATTATGACATGACATGACAGAGGTTTATAAGATTATGCATGGGATAGAGCAGGTAGAGAAAGAAGTACTGTTCTCCCTTTCTCACAATACAAGAACTTGTGGGTACTTCGTGAAATTGCTGAGCAGTCAGATTAGAACAGATGAAAGGAAGTACTTCTTCACCCAAAGAGTGATTAACACATGGAATTCACTGCCACAGGAGGTGGTGGCAGCTACAAGCATGGACGGCTTCAAGAGGGAATTAGATAAACAGATGGAGCAGAGGTCCATCAGTGGCTATTGGCCACAAGGTATAGATAGGAACTCTCAGTCTGGGGCAAGTGATGCTCTGTATTCTTGGTGCTTGGGGGGGCAACAGTGGGCGGGCTTCTAGTGTCCTGGCCCCACTGGTGGACCTCCTGAGGACACCTGGTGTTTTTGGCCACTGCGTGACAGAGTGTTGGACTGGATGGGCCATTGGCCTGATCCAACTTTAATCAATCTGTTACTGGAGGACTAATGTTCTCCCAGTTTTCTTCCTACCTGCTCTGCAGAGCACTAGGTTTAGCTCTTTGGGCTCAGCCTTTACCATCAAGAGATTTTTCCTTAAAGAAAAAGACTTAGTCTAATCTCTTTTCCTTAAAGAAAAAAACTAGTCTAATCTCCTTCTTATCGCCTTTCTCAACCCACCCTCACTTTCTCCTCAGCCACTTCCCATCTCTTCTGATTCTCTCCATTCCTCCCTCATTAGGAGAAAAAGTGAGGTGTTGCTTCATTATCATTGCATTGTTGCTCCCTAGTGCAAACAAAGCCCACAACTGAAAGGTGAAGCACCACTTCAATGGCTCTGGTTTAGGCCTTAGCCAAATTCAAGGCATCCATGCTGAAGCATGGCCACTAAAGAAGTATAAAATTAAACAAATTACATTGGGGGTGTTTGTGTATATGAGAGCACTGCTTGCCATTTGTTATGGACATCCTGGGGCGGGGGGGAAGTGTCTGCAGCAATCTCACAACCACATTATACAGGGGTCCCTTGGGGCTGGAGCAAGGCGGAGCTAAGCTCCGCCAGTTCAGGAGTGGCCACTAGGGCAGCCACGGGCGGAATCAGATTCATTGTTCTCTATGGGAGAACAATGTTCTCTATGGGAGGAAAAAAGTTAACATTTTTTCCCACCATAGAGAACAATTGAGGGGATGAGACAACCTGTTTGGGTGCCCATAGAATTGGACCCCCTGGTCCAATCTTCTTGAAACTTGGTGGGTATTTCAAGGAGAGGCCCCAGCAGCTACCCTGCAAGATTGGAGCCTCTCCCTCAAACCCCCTTTTCTTCCAGCCCCTCATATACCCTATGAGTTTTTGCCATTGATTTCAATGGCCCATAGGGTATAATGGGGCTGAAACTGACATTCCCTTTCTGACACACTTCTGGTGATGTCAGGGGATGTGGCATATGCTAATGAGGTATGCTAACGAGTTATGCTAATGAGCTCCTGCACCTCTTTTTCTACGAAAGGACCCCTGACATTATATATTGGACATGTTTACAAATGGTGTTGGCTAGCTATGACAAAATGCCATTTCCCCAGACTGTTGTAGCTGTCAGTACTGCGCGAAAGTAGACCATTATCCAAGAAGGGAGAACATGGTAGAAGGATCTCCAAGGGTCTCCTCAGAGGCTTGCGTGCAAGAGGGCACACAGTACCACACAAGGCTCACCATGTGCTGCCTCACCAAATGTCAGGCACAGCCAACAATTCATTGGAGACTGAGGCCAGGAAAGCTGCTGAAGATCTTCCCCTCACAACAGCAGCTTCACCTCTACCATTTATCAGAGCTCTTCAAATATCCTGTGCAGGGAAGATGGGGTATTAGGAGCAATGGCCGCCATTTTAGGTGCACAGTCTGTCACACTCTCACAGGAAAGTCAAATGGCAGCGGAACGGTCCTGTCCAAATGGAATCTCTGCTACAGCATTAATGATTGAAGCAGTACAGCTAATATTAAAATGCAAAGAGTGAAACAAATGAACAACCTCCTCTTTATTTATTTATGCTCATATCGCTGGGGGAAGGACAGCGTTACAGAATTTAAGAAATTGGTAATACACAGTGTGCTTCTTTCTGTTTAAAGAAAAACCACAGTTGAAAACAAAGTAAAAGATATTCCTTTCTGCATAACAAATTAGGCATTGTTCAGCAAAGCCTTGAAAGAGCAAGGCCATATACATAATGTAGAATGCAGGCCTGTAAGAAAACAAATTTGTTCATGGCTTTAATAAACAGAACAGTGCTGAACTTGAGGAATGTCAAAGAACCCCACAAGCTCCCTTTGATCCCCCTCCCTTTTCTCCTCCACCCTGCTGATGAATCATATCTGATAGCAATGGGTGGCCCCCTCCATGTGGATCACAAAAAAATCCACAAGGGAGCCACCCAGAGCTGGAGTATGTCGCGGAAGGAAGGGGAAACTACCAGAATAGAGTATAGATTTCTGCAAACCTGGGTTAATCCCCAGGTTTGCAGGAAAATACGAGAGTTTATTTTGAAAACTCATTGAATGTTTGAAACCCACAAAAAGCAACCTGCACATCTGTGCATGCACAGATGTGTGTGAGAGAAAAACACAAACATTTTTTAATGGTAGGAATTGGTCAAGGGAAAGGAAGAAGAAAACTGGAGATTGGGTGAGCTGGGGAGTGGGCAGAAAAGACAGAAACTGAGAAGGGGATGGGAAACTTGGTGATTAGTTGGGGAATTAAGGTAATAATGATTTGGTGGCTGGGCTTGTGGGGTGTGCAATCACTGCCAGAGGAAGAGAGGAAGACGTGGGGCACAGTGGGGGGTGATTACGAGTTCCCTTCCCCCACAAGTCTCTGAGGTTCCCCCTTTTGTTTTATTTAATTAAAAAATATAGCAGGAGTAAAACACAGTGGAAAGAGTGCTTTAAAGAATAATGAATGGGCCAGCTGCTTCTAATGTTGTGAAGATTTAAGGTGTTCCAAAATGGACAAGGACAACTCAGAGAAACTGGTTGCTGGGAAAATGCAGGCTTTCGAAGAACTGAGCAAAACAAGTATTATTACTGTTATTCCATGCTGCTGTCTTTTGCCTCTCCAGAATCCACCAATGCAGTCTTCATACCCAGTTGAATTCTTGCCTTCAAATTGGCCCTGCAACCCTTCTGATGAAACCAAGAAGACAGAAGTCAACTTGGAGGCCGTCTTTCAGATTGTGGATGAGATGCATTCATCTCCCAAACTGGAGATGGTAAAGGTGGAGCCAGTGGAGAACCATGGTCCAGCCTCACAGCCCAACCGAGGCCAGCAGTTGCTCATCAGTCCAGGGAACAGTGAGGCACCTTCCAGTCAAGCCAGCCACCTTGAACCTCTGACTCCGGTCAGCTCCGATATAACGTCTTTTGTGGTGGAATCTGATCAAGCGATAGCCTGCTCTCTACCACAGTCTCCAGAGTTTATTTACACAATCCACACCACCGAATCTGTGCAGAATGCTTCTGCACAGATGATGCCACAACATGCAGCCACCCGGGAGACACAAGTGAAACTGAAGGAACAGCTGAACCAGACTTCAGTGCAGTCATCCGTGCTGTTTGTACAGCAGGAACTTCCCTTCAATCAGCAGCAGGTATGGAGTAAGATGATACATAGCTCTAGAACATTTTGCAAGGAAAGCCACATCTAAAGATTCTTTTGTTTAAGGCTGTGCTTAAATTAGTAGCAGATTCACCATTAGCATATTTTACAACACTGTCCAGTGGTTGCTCTCCAGGAGTCTGAAGTAGTACATACATTGTTTTAAATATTTCATAGCTTGAATCATGAGATTCCAGTCAAATATTTAGACCACTGCTTGGACTTAGTTGAGAGACATACTTTACTGAAGAGTAAGGTCTTCAAAGGAATATTGGAACAGGCCATTGCATAAACATCTTATAAAATAAACATTCCACACTGCCCTAAAATCTGTTTCTGTTATTTTATTTTATTTTATTTTATTTTATTTTATTTTATTTTATTTTATTTTAAGGACAATCCCAACATCAAGTGTCAGACAAGCCCATCAGCAACAGTTGTGTCTTCAGAGCAGATAGGATTCCTCATTTCGGAGGTGGGTCCCCTCAGCAAATCTGTCAAAGATTCAGTTTCCTCCGTCCAAAGCAAATGCAGAGAAAGAAGGAGCAACTCACAGAAGGGCAAATCTCCTGGTAAGAGTGATAGGTTTTCTGAGTCTGCTAATGCTAATTCATTTGTGGTGGATGCTCCAGGAGTGTGCATGATTGCCCTGAGGGTGCAACTAGACAGGGATGTTGGAAAGCCACAAGCAGATCTTTTGACATCTTTAATTTGAATTACAAGCAGCCATGGAGGTCCCAGAATCTGGATCCTTGTGCTGTGGGATGCAGTTGTAAACTTTTTCTTGACACCACTGTCCCAAATCTAAATCTTTCCCCTGAATCTACTATTTGAACTGCTGATTAAAAAAATATTCAGGTATAGATGATGTGGAGTTCCAGTTATTTGGCTTATTTGGAGTTATTTGCTCAACTCCAAATAAGCCAACTGGTGTTACTGATAGATTCAGGTGGGTAGTAAACGCTAACCAGCGTTCATGGCTAACGGGTTTGAAGCTGATTATAAATGCAAGATAGAAAGCAAGCCACAGTTACCCCCTGGTTACTGCATAGCACATAAGTTATAACCAAGATTAAGGAGGCTGGGGGAGAATTTGGAGATCAGAGAAGAGAGCGTGGAGGATCTTATGATCCACTGGTGATCATTCTTAAGTGCTCTGTACTTGGCTCTGCAAGTCCCCAGTTATGGGAATAAACTTTAGGATATTGGTTAGTTACTATGAAGAATTGGAGCAAGCTACCCAATACACTGCAGCTGTGTGTAACAAAATCCCACTGCTCCTCTTCCCTGGAGGAGGACTAATTTTTATCTTGGTGAGAACCAGCATGGTGCAGTGGTTAGAGAGTTGGACTTGGAACTAGGAGACCAAGGTTCAAATCGCCTTTCTGCCAAAGAAGCTTTCTGGGTGGCCTTGGGATAAATGGCGGAAGGGAGAACAGTGTTGTAAACCACTTTTGGTCCCCACTGGGGAGAGCAGGGTGTAAATAACGTAATCTAATATCTAATGAAATAAAATAAATAAATTACTAACATAAGCCCGGAATCCTATAGGAGAAAAAACAGCTTAAGGGGCAAGTGACAACCTGGGGAGAGGTTCAGTGCTCCCTTCCCTCCCTTCCCTTTGCCCCCTCCTGAAGGTTGTTTACAAGGGGTAAGTGGTTGTTGCTGTTTTTACAGGTGGCTGCAATGTAAGGTGTAAATCCATAATCCTCCTGGAAAAGGCAAATACTGAAATGCCCTTTCCATTCTTCCTAGATCTACACCTGCTAGTGGATGTGGCTTGCAAACAAGAGCACTTTCCAAAGGAAGAAGAATTAAGGGAGTGAGAACTTGCTGGCCAGTCTGTGCAAACAGTGAGCAGTGCCTTTCCCGCCAGGAACACTTTGGGAACTCTTCAGTTCTTGTTAATCAAATGCTCTTCACCTCTGCTCATTTGTGTTCCACTGATATCAGTCCCACCCTTTGTTTTTACTGCTCCTCTTTAATAGGTTTATATTATTTTTCTGGTCAAAGAATAATAATTAATTTGCCGAAATGATTCAAAAGTCAAAAGGTAACATGGCAAACGAGAAATCCTGACTTTGGTAGGAAGATGTCCCAACTACAGGATGTTTCTTGTTTGGCACTGCAAGGAGCAGCCAGGAGTGGGGACTGTTCACAGCTCATTTGGGGACCATTTTAAGGTGGGTCTTTACAAAAACAAATGCATTTGTAGGTCACAAGATCTGTGAGCTGAATGGGTCATCGGTTCCGGGAAAGTCACTCTGGGAAAGATGAGCTCATTTTCTAGGTGCTTACACTGAAAAATTGCTTCGTTCTTGTATTTATTCTTTCCCCCCCCCCCCAATGATAAATATTATCCCATCTAAGAAAACCGCTGCTGGATATTTTACGTTAACGTAGCATTCTTGTGTTTTAATAATTTCCTTACTCTAGAGATGCTTTATAAGAAATTAAGCCATTTCTGTTTACGTTCTTAGCTTAAATACGTTTTCATGGGCTCTTTTAACTTGTTTGTTATAACCGTATTTTATTTATTTTACAATAGATTTTAAAGAACAATAGTTTTGTACTCATACTTATTTGTATGGCAAAGATATGTGTGAATGATGTAGCTTGATGAGAATGTGCTTCCAACTTGCTCACTCATCTTTTCAGAGTCAGATTGCCACAAGTGTGGGAAAAATTGAAAAGGGAACACATGCAAGATGGAGAGAATGGTCAGATATGTTATCCCTGTCATCTTTCTGCATCTTATAGTTCAGTTACAGTCATTATTTCCCAGTACACCCATGAATGGTAGGATGAACCAAAGTCTCACCTGCAAATCTGGCCATAGTTCTATGCTGGAGAGCCAGACCAGAAATCCACAATTAGATCTCAGTACATTAATGATATACCATTTTGTTCCGTGCTGGCATTGCTGTAGATTGCTAAATATTTTTAAAATCATCCTCAGTTAATCTTCTGAGGCCTAGAACAGGCAGACATTCAGCATGCGCTCAATTTCAAATATGTTGCCACATTTAGAGACAATGTTCTTTCGCAGGGTCTCAGAGAGGCTCAGATTGAGTGCTGTCCTGCCTCAAAATAGGTTCATGAAAAGTTTGAACCTGTGACTGAGAATTATTCACGTGAACTGAAACACAGAGAAGTTTCTCCTTGGTCATACTTGCACAGGGTTATACCAGCTTAGTCCTTTCTGAATGATAAACAAGAATTTTGGGACTAGGACTGCAGTTTTAAAGCTTCATTAGGAAATGGCAGCATACATTGGCTTTCCATAAAATAAGAGGCCAAGGAGCTGGATCTCCTGCCATAGTGACTTGGCTTTACTGACTCTTGAGCATTTAGAGCCACAGCTCAAAAGGAAAGGACATTCACCAGACATTCACATTGGCTAAAGGAATCTGTACAGTATTGCATGAAATGGATGCACCTTCTTAGTGTTTCTGCAGTTTGAGCCCAAATGTGTGTATGTAGTCAGTATACAATAAAGAGACTGCTCCATCAAAGCACATTGTTTGTCTCATTTGTTAATCCCAAGGCTAGAGGGATGCGTTTCATTTACACAGAGTGTGGTTCTGCTGAAATGAAATTGTGAGTGTTGTGTGTTGCTTGATATTTTCTGCTCTGGCAAAGAAGGTGTTAAGTGACACACAAAATGTGTTAAAACATATTATAAGATGCACTAAAGTTTCAGTTACAGTGGGCATAATGAAAGAGCCTTTATAGTTAACAAATCTGTAACAGGCCCGCTGACATTCAGATGGCTGAATGTTTGGCACTTAGCAAGTTTTTGATGGCAAGTTCCTTCTGTTATCCTAGATGAAGCAATCCTCTGAAGACCTGAATTATACTGGAATATTGGGATGTTGCCATAGAGCTTCTGTACATCACAGGACGCACAGTCTAAGGATCTGAGGTGCAGTCCTGAACACACTTACTTGGGAGTAAACCCATTGAAATGAGTGGGGCTTTGTTCCAAGCACACATAAGGCACGGGCTACATATGTTATTGATCCACCACATGCCAAGTTGCAACTTCAGCTTGCGGTCTTGCTCTCTGAAGTCTGGCCTGAGAGCGTTACTCACCTAAGTGATATCAGAGGAGGATTGATAGCTGAATTCCAGGTCTCTGACATCAGCCTAACCTGAAATCTTTCTTGAAATGACTACTGGGGAGGGGGGAAAGCCCTCCTAAATCTAAAGGAGCAAGCGCTGAAGTCAAGTCATGGAGGCGCATTGTCCTTCCCACAGCCCAAGACATAACACAGCAGTGAATCAGTCCCTGCTCCAGCGGGGAAGTTACTTTTAGACACTGGCTCAGTGCCACTTAAAGTGCCACCGCCAGCCTGGGACAAAGGCCAAGATTGCGATCTTTGGTTTCCTTTTTTCCCTTCAGCTCTCTGTAGCTTTTCATTTCCATCCCGCACTGTGTTCTGCCCTATTGTTTTGCAGGATCCATGCGGGACCCTGATTTGCATCTGAGACAGAAGTTAAGCGAGGGCTGTGCTTAAATGCAGTTTAGCTGTGGCTCAGGAGAGGGAGACTAGGAGCTCTGAGAACCAGACTGAGGGGGTGGGGTGGTTGCCTTGGGCAGCTCCACCCTCACTTTTGTCAGCAGGTAGAAAGAGCTTGCAGTCCCAGGGGAGGGAGGCAGAGAGCACAAGCGTCCACTACTCACAGGTTTTAGAGAGGGTGTTTTTTTATTATTCCGCTTCCCAGGAGCTGCTTTAGAAGTGCTTTTCTGGAAAGAAAGCTCTTCCACGGCATCTGCGGAACCTTCCACGGCCACTTCAGCACCCTGGTCCCTGAAGGACGGTTACGTTCCCTGTTGAAGCAGGCTTCCAAGGTTTGCTTCTGAGTTTGCCGCTGCCGCTGCTGGAGATCTGCGGTTTTCAAACAACTTCTCTCCCACTCCCTGCTTAGATGGCTTGCCACTCGTCTCTGCTGGGGAAAAGGGAGAGCGTTCTGCTTCAACTCGAAAGGAGCTCTCAGCAAAGCTCCTGGATTCCTAGCAAGCCTTTCTAGGTTGCTTGGGGAAACTAGATTTCAGCCACGCCTGGCCCACAAGCCTTCAGTCTGGAGTACTTTTATTTTTTTCTGATTTAGACTGTGGGATTTCACATTTACCTGTACAGAGGGTTTCTGTGAGTCTCTCCTCTTCCCCAGGTAACCCCTAGGTAAGATTCAGCCCATATTTTGATTGATTATTGAACGAGTTTTTTAGCTAGCCTTTGCAGGGAAATGTCCAGCTGTTAATCTAGCCCCTGCAGATTCTTGCAGTCAGTCTACCTTTGGGGGCCACTTGAAAACGATCTTTTTTCTTCCTTGATCGAACAACCGCTTCGGCCGGTAACTGGTGGTGATTTTTCTATGGTTACGGAAATCCTGCGTGAAACATATTTTCTGTTTGATGATCGGGATACCCTCCGTTTACATTTTCAGTAATGCGCCTCTAAAAACAGAGATATGAGTTCCATTGTTTTGCCCAGGAATGGAATGACATACACAGGTGTACATCTGTAGTTGTTTTTCCTGTTTGGGTCTTTTTAACTTCAGATAATTTTTTAAAAAAATAGGAACGTCTTGTTAGTTTAATGAATTTTGGGAGTTACAGGTTGTATTAAAATGACACACTGATGGAAAATTCCAGGCTAGAAAATATATTTTAGCGTCGGCAACCAGGTGAGTGTAATATTGGCATTCAAGGTGGGCACAATTTTGTTTTTAATCCGAAGACTATTGCCTGATTTTTTTAAAAAACAAAAAACTGGTTTGTTGTTTTAAATACTAAATTGGACTCTCTTCTCACTCACCACGGATTTTAGTATGTGGCTTCAATAGAGGAAAGAAATGAATTAGCTAGCATTACCTGAAAAACTCCTGCTTTGAGGGATAAATGGGAACAACAACTCACTGATCAGAAGTCAGAAAGGCCGCCTGATATCCGGGGACAGACCCTGCTAGGATTTAAACACTGGAGTGGATTGGGGAAAACAGAGTTTGTCTTCCATGGGGAACTGTCTCCCTCCGAACAGCTCCGGCACTCTTCCCAGAAGGACTGAAGAGCTTTTAGCCCCGTATGCTGTCCTTGCCCCCTTCGTTCCACTAACAATGTCCGAATTCATCTGGAGGAGGAGAAGGACCTAATCTGGTGTGGCTTCTGATCTTGAGTTTTGCACGTGGCGCAAACAAACTGTGAGAGGAAGCGAGGAGAACCTGGAGGAAGGGAATCGAGGTGACTCGGCCCTGCTTCTCACCGGGCCCCATTAACTGCCGTTGCAAGGAGGGCTTTAATCTTCAACCCTTTTGCCTGTTGTTGGAACCTGCTGTCTGGGTGAGGACGCATTCCTGAGCAGTATGTGTGGCCGGAGCACACTGCTGCAGCTGGGAGCATGAGTGTTGGCCCCCAGCTACTGTTGGCAGTCCTCTGGCCTTGGCTGCTTATGGCTACGCTGCAGATACAACTAGGCTACTCTGGACTGGCACTGGCGGCCGCCGTGGAAGCCGACCGATCGCTGGCCCAAAAGGCAATCATTCGGGTGACCCCTTTCAAGCTGGAGCCCCTCATGCTGGAAGGAGTCTTCGCTAGCGTTGCGGACGTGACCCCGGCCGAAGGGAAGCTTCTGCAGGTAAGAGGCGCTGTATTCTCTCCTGGGGCTGGCCTCCAGATTGCAACAGTCTTTCAGGGCACACGGGTAACTAAACGTTGAAGGCTTTCCTTCCGACGGCAGCTGCCTGCCTGGGCTGTTTGGCAGGATTGTTTCTGAGAATCTTTAAAACATATGCGTTGCCTCTTTAAATTATTGCTCTCGTGACTGCTGAGTGAGCATCAGTCGGCACAGGGGCTCCCGAGGTGGCCACTTTCCTCTCTGTGCATGAAGTGTAAAGGTAGACTATTTATTTTGGTCCCCCTCCATGCCTGTCATATTCAGAAATCACTTTTCTCTCTCTTTTTTTTTAAGATGTAAAAACTGTGCCCAAATTCTCACTTTAAACCTTATTGCTTTCTCCCTGTCCTGTGCACATATATGTTGTGGGGTCGTGGCTCAGTGGCAGAGCATCTGCTTTCCATGCTGAAGGGCCTACATCCAGTCCCTGGCATCTCCATGCAGAATGGCCAGATAGTAGGTGATGTGAAATGCCTCTGCCTCAGACCCTGGAGAGCTGCTGCCGGTCAGAGCAGACGATCCCTGGCTTTGATAGACCAAGGGTCTGACTCAGTAGAAGGCAGCTTCATGTTTACCCCAAGAGCTGTTTCCCAAAACTGATGGCCAGGCATCTTTCAGTCCTGAGTTTCCATGAGACATGAGCTTCAATCATGGGGTCCTTCACTGTGGAGTTGAGTGAGGGAAAGTTGCTCCAGGGAGCTTCCCACAGGCCGTAAGCGCAAGAGCCAATCAGGCAACCCAATGTCGCTCATCCTCTCTGGTGGAGTTCCATTTACTGTGATCAAGCACAGCTGCTGGGTTGTCTACGTGTGCCATCTTGCTTTGCAACCCGTGACTCACCTCGCGGGGTCCTCACATGACTTGAGTTAATTGTTCTCCAGTCAAGAAACACAAAGCCCAATCAATGCCACTTTCTTTCTTTCTTTTTGCCAATTTCAGTTTGGGACTGTTTTCGAGTTGCAAATTGCCTGCAGCGGCTGCGTTGGTTGGATTGAAATAGTAACTCACTTGCAACAACTCAGATCTTCGAGGGGGGGGGGATGTTAATCATGGGGTTTATTTCTTGCTACATGGCACCGTGGGTCAACATTGGGATCTAGGGGCAGGAGGGACTGCAACTCACCAAGAACAGGAGAAAGTAGATATAATCTGCAGTGGTTTCTTACAAAGATTTAACTTGGCCTTGGGAAATAGACTTCAGTCGGCTTAGGAGAGTGTACCGGTAGCTCTTCTTAGGGTTGCGAGGCTGATGGCCTCTTCTTTTGGGAAGGATCCGTGGCTCACTGACTGAACATGTGCTTTGCTTGCAGAAGGTCCCGGGAATATTTCCCATTGAAAGGCTCAGGTAGCAGGAAATGGAAGAGGAATTGCTGTGGTTCAGTGGTAGAACATCTCCTTGGCATGTAGAAGGTCCCAGGTCCAATCCCTGGCATCTCCAAGAGGGGGGGAAAGATCAGGTAGTAGGTGATGTGAAAGTCCTCTACTGGAAATCTTGGAGAGCCTCTGCCAGTCTGAGTAGACAATACTGACCTTGATGGACCAATGGTCTGGTTCAGTATAAGGCAGCTTCATGTGTGCTCATGTGCCTGAGACCCTGCCATCAGTCAGGGTGGATAATACTGGGCTATATGAACCCACTCAGCCTAAGGCTGCTTCAGATATTAGATGATTTTATTTGACAATATAAGGAAGGATGGAAAAGATGGAGAAACACCTGAGCTATCTCTTGTAATCTCATTTGGCACATTTCTTCCTTGTTCACACTCTATGCTAGATGGAGATCTCATGCTAATTTCTGTAAACCATGACTGTCGTAACAACATGGTGCCTGATGGCTAACATGTTGGCCCTGGGTTCAGACCCTTGCTCGTGGGCCCATGAGGTTGCTTGGGGCAAATCACTTCCATTCAGTTCCCAAGGTCTAAAACAGGTCTTATGATGATCTTACCTGGCAGAGGTAAATAAATATATATACCCTAGGATTTTGCCTAATCATCAAAAGCAAGATTGTCACTGTGGAAGGCAGATTCACACATTGCAGAGTGCACAGGTTGGGTCCAGGGTCCCTATGTAATGCTTGAGCTGTGGAAGGGACAGCCATAAAGCAACCAACACAAACCAGGCCTCTAGTGCAGAGAGTGACAGAGAGAGGAAAGAGGAGGAAGGACTCACCAGATCAAAGAAACATAGATGGCTCAAATAAGCAATCCAAACCACATGCTACTAGGGGAGACATCCCCTCACTGATACATGCTGGTAATGGTGAAATTTCTTTCCACCTCCATCCATCAAGCTGATCCCCCTTTGGTGTTGTCTGTATGCCTCCCATTGGTGTGAGAATCTCCTCTTCAGAGCTGAGAAGTGGGGAAAGGCGGCAGAGGAGCAACCTGACTCTGATGGGCCCCACAACTAAGTGGTGTGGTTTCCTGACCAGCAGAGAAAGAATACATTGTCATTAATAAAAAATTATCTTACTGCCTTTAAACATATGCAGTCTTTTGCACCCACACACCATGTTACAAGGACACGTCCAGAATTCCATATTTCTAATATTTACATCCCTTTTCTGTTCCCAGTGCAAACAGAAGTGACCACTTTATAGCCGCTATTCTTTGCAGTCCATGGTCTTTGTGTGGCTTCAGTCCATGGTCTTTGTGTGGCTTCAGTAAATTTTGCAATTCTGCTGGATTAGCCCATACAATATCCGTATGCAAGTTTAAGGCTGGACAATTGGCCGGCCTTCACAATGTCCGTTTGAAAAGGTTCCGAAGGCCAATTGTACTTTGTGCCAGAAAACCCACTTATGGGTTAATAATTATACAGGTTGGCAGTAAGGAAATGCAGACAATGGACATGGGAAGTGAAAGATATCCATTTAAAAGTTTATGACCCGTTGGGTTTGAGACAATTAGGGGGTATTTAAATATCAGGTCAAATGAAATTTTAGTGGCAGCAGAGGTCAGCTGCTCAATCGGTGTTCTCTTAGCATTGTGAGGTCACCATGATTTAGTAGTATCCACACTGCTTTTGTAAGAAATATTAAGGACATTCTACTAAATAACCACCTGAAAGAACGAATCAGAATGGCGTTCCTTCCAACTGCGTAACCAGATCAAAACATATTAAAGAAAAACAGTGGGGCACTCCAGAACAGTAGTGTTCAATATCAAGGACTTTTGTGGATTTTTTTAAGGAACATACCTTTATTGCAGTATGGCTAAAGCCCTAGGTGGAGAAGATCCTCTTTTCTGTACCACCATGTGTTATCAGCAGCTGTTTTATATGTAGGTAACAGACAAAATACAATGATTATTTATGGTGTCATGCTGAATGGTGCCCTAGTCATAAGCTGGGCTGATCAGTGGAAAGGGCTGTGCTTCTGTACTGGAACAGATTTGGGGGGGGGGGGCACTGGATAGCCCAAGTCTCCAAGTTCTGTACCAAGGAGATGGTGGCTGGAAAGTTTAGTGCCTTTAACCATTTGTAAGACAGTTGAGTGTGTGGTGGTGATGGAGCAGAGGTCCATCAGTGGCTATTAGCCACAAGGTATAGATAGGAACTCTCAGTCTGGGGCAAGTGATGCTCTGTAGTCTTGGTGCTTGTGGGGGGCAACAGTGGGAGGGCTTCTAGTGTCCTGGCCCCACTGCTGGACCTCCTGATGGCACCTGGTATTTTTGGCCATGGTGTGACAGAATGTTGGACTGGATGGGCCACTGGCCTGATCCAACACTGGCTTCTCTTATGTTCTTATATTCTTAATGTGTTCCAAGCATTCTGGACCATGGCTTGGTTTGGTGTTCCTGGTCAACCATATGCATCTAGAAGCGAGCAGAAGTATGACCTTTGATTACCTGGGACTAGCGGCAGAGTTTGATGCTGTGTTGAGTCTTCTTCTGGATCATCTCAAGAGATGTGTGTGGGGGTACTGTTTCCCCCTGGTTCTGTTTTCATAGAATCATAGAGTTGGAAGGGACCTCCAGGGTCATTTAGTCCAACCCCCTGCACAATGCAGGAAATTCACAAGTACCTCCTTTCTTCTGGGTAGGGCAGTTCTAGAGCAAAGTGTTGTCTGACTGAACTTGTGTGCCTGGGAATTATTCTGCAGGGTCATACTTTGTCCCCAGTATTGTTTAATGTCTATAATTGGCTCCCTGTGGAAGATCACTCATTGGTTTGGAGATTGGTACCATCAGACTCCTAGGGACCCAGTGGTGGAAGAGACTAATTCACCAAAGCTTGCCTTATTCATTTCTGGTATCTATAGATCAGAAGAGCAGCCTTTTGTGGGATGGCTTTCCTTGTTAATCAGTCAAGCTATGAGTTAAGAACTTTTTTTTTTAAAGCCAAATAGAGATGATCTTACCCAGCGGTATCAACTGATGATACACTACATCAAAGTAACCATTCCCTAAACACTGCTTTAATAAGAGGAGTGATAAAACAGAGATCAATGCAAGCAAGCGATTCATAAAACCAGAGATGCCAGTCATTATTCTGAAAGTTTTAATTGTGGTAAGGAAAAAAGGATGAGCCCTCTGTCGAATCAACCAATGGTCTTCAATGACCCACGAAACTACAAGCGTGTAACATCACATGGCATTCAAGTCGTATGACACAAGAGTGAGAGCCGGAGTTCTGAACACGGTAGTTTCAAGGACAGGAGCATGGGTGAGTCTCGGGAGGGCATATTACAGTGACAAGCAAGCCCAAGGGTCAGAGCGGTAGAGGGATCCTCTCTGCCACTGAGGGACCTCACCTCCTGTCTTCCTTTCTGTACTGATCCTATACATTGGCAGCAGGACCTTCCAAAAGACAGCAGCTCTGGCCTAGCAGGTGGAGCTCCGTGACCTGTGCCTGTGGATCCTGACCCTGGGTTGAAGTAAATCCTGCACTGAAATTATTATTATTATTATTATTATTATTATTATTATTATTACTACGACTACTGCTACGACTACTACTACTACTACTACTACTATTACTATTATTAAATCTCTATCCTGCTCCGTTTCCCGCAAGCAGGACTCAGGGCGGCGTACAACATATAATACACATCAATACAAAAATAAAATACATGCACTACCATTAATAAGACACATACATACAATTAAACTTCAGTATTGTTCAGTAATTAGATGTACTGTGGGATGGCGGCGTACCTCCATCTTGCAGGTAGCTGGGGTGGCTGGCATGCAATCCGTATTCCACTCCTAGGGAAGATCTTAATCAGGAGAGAGTGCCAAATAAAAGGGGATGGGGGGGGGGGGGACTTGGGAGGTCACTGATATCTTTCTATCCATTGCTGTCCTCAACCATAGGCCCGGCGGTGGATCGTCTCAGTCATAAAAGGCCCTGTGGAACTGAGCCAAGCCCCGCAGGGCCTGGATCTCACCAGGAAGAAAGTTCCCCCAGGCTGGGGCCTGCTCTGGATCAGTGGCACATTTACGCCGCAGCCGAGGAATGTGTTTGATCTTAGAACAGAACAAAAAAAGTTGCAGGTATCCCCTACAGCCCCTTTCCCTCAGTTCAAGGACATTTCCTCTGATCAAATCTTGACATTGCTTCCAGTGTTCCGGATCTCTGGGAGGAGCGCCTTCCACCCTAAAAACACCCCCCCCCCCGTCTCAATTCTGTACCATAAAACCCTATAATGTATTGAAAACTGTACATTATTATTTGTATACCTTGTTTATTTATTTAACTTTATTCATACCCCAGTAGGGACCCAAAGTGGCCTACGTCATTCCCTATACCTCCAAATTGTTCCCACCAGCAGTCAGACAGGACATTGTGGACCAGATAAAGAGTCCATCCTGTCTTCAGTCCGATTATGATCCCTTCACTGGTTAGGTCACCACGGCTTGAATGAGACATGGCTACTGAGGACCTTAGAAGATGGAATCCTGCATCTCATCCAATATGGTGTGGTCTCTCTGCTTTGGCTCTGTGGTGGAATGGGCTCAGCCCAGCATTCTGTTAGTACCCTAACACGATCGGTCCATAGTTCCTGGACTTTGTTAATCTTCTGGGTTAGTGTCCACTGTTGGCTCAGCCACCAAAGAACCCCCTGCACAACTGCCCTAAGTGGAACCCTTATGTGGTAGACAGGCATCCAGGCAGTTCTTCCTCTCGCACAAGTCTCTTTGACCTTCTGAGCTGAGCCCTGAGAGAAACAGAATGGTGGTTGTGTGTCAATCAATTATTTAACACAGTTCACACTCATATGATCTGAACACACACACACACACACACACACACTTTTAAAAAATAGTTACATCAAAAAGAGAGAGAGAGAAAGTTAGAAGGCTTCAACAGTAAATACTGAGGTAGTTACAATCCCCACCGGAGGACACTACCATCACATTTTGGTACATTTTAATCAGGCCTCACTCTTTGTCAGGCTTTGGCTCCTCCTTGTCAGAGAAATAATCTAAAACGGAGGTGTCAGACTCATTTGTTACAAGGGCCAGAGCTGACATAAATGTCATAAACAGAGTGGCTTCGCCCCCCCCCCTCCCTCCCTTGTACCAGTTGCTTGCGGGATGCATAAGAGCCCTGGATGGGCCGGTTCCAGCCCCCGGGCCTTATGTTCGACATCCGTGATCTAAAGGCTCAGAGAAGGTTTCCGTCCTGGAACAATCCCAGGAGGCAGCACCCAGAGCATACTTGAGAACCTCCCTTCAATTTTCAAGAAGAGCCTCCAGAGACTGGGGCATCTTTCTCACCTTGGGAAGTAGCCCTGTCCTCCTCCCCAGACTCAGAATGTGCTGCCCCAGAATAATCTGCCATCTCAGAAGCCTCTCCGTAACTCCCAGGTTGAGTCTTGAGAGAGTAAGATGCATCCCAACTCCGTCGGACACCCATCTGTAATCGAGTGCAGGCTGCGGCTCCCTTGAATTTCCAGCCGCCTCTTCCTAAGAGGCAGGGCTTGCGACAGGCACCTCTCTGCGGCATGGCTCAAGCCCTCCATCAGCTCCCTGCTTGTCTGGATTCAGCCCAAGGGATCTTGCAGTAGTCTGTGGATGCTTCAGGGCTCTGCTCTGCCAACCCACCCCGCAGACCTCAGGGCAGAGCGAGACACTCTATCCGATCGAGTTCGCTTCCAGTTTGAAATGATTAGCGAGAAATTCAAGAGCCTGGCGAATACTTTTACTTCCTTCATGGATCCAGTTTGCTGCTCAGGAATGTTGATCCCTATGAAGTTTCATTCCTTTCCTCATTGGGGGGGGGGGGGGGGAAATGATGGTTAACTCAGGTCATATCTCCATGATAATAGCTTCAAATGGAAGGTTCAGGAGCCAGTCCCCTAACTACCCGTGCCCCCCTTGAGGATTTCAGTCACTTCTTCCTTACAGACCATTCCCTCCTCTTTGTGGGGACATGTGCATCCCTCATAGGCCCATCAGCAATGAGGATGGCAGAATGCTCCTCAGTTCCCTGGAATTAGAGATACTTCTAGGATTGCCAGCTCTGGCTCAAGAAGTTCCTGGAGATCTAGGGGCAGTGCTTGGGGAGAGGATGGAGCTCAGCAGGAATGTGAAGCCACAAAGTCCACCTTTCAGGGAAACCGATCTCTGTAGCTTGGAGATCAGTTGTAATTCTGGGAGAACTTCAGGCACCATTTGGAGGCTGGTAACCCTGTCAGTAGCATCGATAAAAGCATTCCTCTCGCAGCCTCTTGCAGCCATTCAGCAATATCTATTTATTTATTTATTTCACATTTTTTACCCCGCCCTCCCAGCGAACGGGCTCAGTTCGTGGTGCACTCACCCCCTGGTGTGCAGATGGCTGGGGAAGTGAAAGATTTGGGTGCTGTTGCTAGAGAATCCAGCAAGTAGGAGTAAAAAGGAGAGAAGACAAAAACTCAAAGAAGAAAATAGGGGAAGGGGAATGACTGAGAGATGAGGATGCAAAGAGGCCCATGGTCATGGAAAGAAGAGAGATTGGACTATGGGAGTAGGAGGGGGGAATGAAAAGTCAGAAACACTGGGTTAAAAATAAAGCAGAACTGCTGGGGGGAATGTAGCAGGGCTGTCCTTGGGAGGTCACAAAAATGGCCCTTTGAGTTTATTTGGCTTGCGATTGACTCTCGGGTTGCACTGACACGACAATGGAGGCCTCTACCGGTCTCAGATCTTCATACCTGGCTAAGCGCTCTTAATCCAAAGCTACTTATGACAATGGTGTCAGTATTTGTTAAATTAAAAAGTGGGAGGTGATGGAATTTGACTATACCCAGAATCCAATATCCTGCTTTCTCCTTGGGCCTGGTGCAGACAGGCAATGAAGACAGCCTTGAACGTCTGTATTTAGGGTTACCATCCTCCAGGTAGAGAGTTCCCTCAGAATTACAACTGATCTTCAGACTGCAGTTCCAGTGCAGGAAACGGCAGGTTTGGAGGGTGGACCCTGTAGCATCAAATCTCAGCTGAGGTCCCTAATCAGCCCCAACTTTGCCCCAAATCTTTAGGAATTTCCCAAGCTGGAGTTGGCAACCCGGTGTCTGGTTGTGGTATTGTATACCACTGTCACTCACCACCAACCTAGGTTAAACCAGACATGCTCCTAAACAAATTAGGGCCCCTTTTGGACAACTCTGTGCATGCCTTTGATTTCTCTGCTCTGGTTTTCTTGGCATGCTCATTCCTGTTGTGGTAGTGCATGGACCCCATTGTCCATAGGCCCCTGATGGTCAGCAATTATTATTACTGGAACACACTTCTGGGCCAGGAGGAAGTATGTCCTCCACACAACCTGAAAATGACATCCTTTTGACTCCTGAGTTTAAAGCCCCTGTTTCTTCCACAAGCTCCTCTTGATTTTGCACTGGTGACCATGGGACCTGGATGGCCCAGGCTAGCCCAATCTTGTCAGATCTCGGAAGCTAAGGAGGGCCGGTTCTGGTTAGTACTTGGATGGGAGACCACCAAGGAAGGCCAGGGTTGCTATGCAGAGGCAGGCAATGGCAAACCACCTCTGCTCGTCTCTTGCCTAGAAAACCCTATAGGGTCACCATAAATTGGCTGTGACTTTCCACTGCTAGCCACAAGGCTAGATAGTTCTCCTCAGACAGACTGGATGGCTTGGGCTCAGGGCTTTGAGGTGCCTCCCCTGTGCCCTGTGTGAAGTTTTCTCTCCCTTCCCTGGTCTCCCAAATACCTTCACCACTCTCTCCTTATCAGCCTACTGTGTACAGCTGCCAACTCCAGCTTGGGAAAATCTTGGAGATTTGGGGGTGGTGATCAGGGACGGGGCTCTGTAGGAACGAAATGCCATAGAGTTCGCCCCCCAAAGTCACAATTTCCTCCCAGGGAACTGATCTCTGCAATCTGGAGAGCAGTTTTCGTTTGGGGGGTGGGGGGAGACCCACACAATGGCAACTGTGTGTGTCTGTGTGTCCACTTTACTTATTAAAAAATTATTTAACAATGAATGTCCCAGTCTTCATCTCAAGAGTCTTCAAGGAAGCTCACCCTCCCCACCAAAAAAAATTGGGAAAAGGGAGCTTTCAGCTCTACAGACAGGAGCTCTAATGCACAAGCAAGGAGCACTCAACAGGTATTGGGAAGCCAACTGATCGCTTTTCACTTTCCCCTCCTTCCATATGAGGGACCCACACACCAGGTGAGGCATGAGGGCTATTTGTTCTGTACAGTGGGCCTGCAGGGACTGAATCCTTGCTCAGCCAAGAAGCTTGCTGGGCGACCCCAGGATGGTCTTTATCTTACCTACCTCATAGGATTGTTGTGATCAGCGCAATGAGATGCCCACCTTGCCCTGAGTTCCTCGGAGGCTGTGAACAGGATGAATAGTCTGCATTGTTATTCAAGACCGTAAGAGAGATCGTCAGATGTGGGGCCCAATCTGCCTGGGATCTGAGCAAGAGCACTGTTGTGCAAGGAGGACTTCGTAGCCGATCGTGCCCTGAGCTCCTTAACAGAGACATCAAGTTTGGGCTGTCTCCCTCGTGCTGCCAGCGTTTCCGCCACCCACCCGAATGCGTTCTCCTCAGCCACAAGAACCAAGCGTCCATCACACACAAAATATGTGTGACCTGATTTCCTTATCTTTGCTTTCCACATGATACCAAGAACTCCATTGCAGCCCGTGGCCTCCCGCCCTCCCTCCTCGTGCTGTTCAAAGCTGCACAGGACTGGCCGCTTCCGGTTTGCTCCTCAACTCCGTGCTCATGTCCAAAATAAAACAACCTCCAGGGACACTCACACGCTCCTCGGCTTGCTGTAAAACAGGAGAGCAAACCAAAAGTGTAACGGGAGGAGAGGTTGGGCCTAGTGTGCGGCTCACGCCTCGCCACAGAACACCGGAGCCCGTTCTCAGAGGAGAACAGGGCTGCCGCTGGAAGAGCATGAACGGGCAGGTGCAAATATTTCTCACATTTTTTCTGCTCCCGCGTAACAATCCTTCTTTCAAAACCAGAACTGCGGCTCCGAGTTAGATTTCCAGCTGGTTTTGCAAATACCGAAGTGCACAAAACACAATGGGCCAAAGAATG
Source organism: Lepidodactylus listeri (assembly GCA_029233225.1). Lineage (NCBI taxonomy): Eukaryota > Metazoa > Chordata > Lepidosauria > Squamata > Gekkonidae > Lepidodactylus > Lepidodactylus listeri. Next base: position 29,889,262 of record JARCFY010000019.1, on the reverse strand, counting down.
TCTGAACAAGCAGAGCTTTCGTGTTTTGCAGGATCAGCAAGAAACTGAACATGCTTGCCTGTCAGAAGGCTGAACACAGCGAGGGTCGTCACACTGAGACAAACGCCCCTCTGCTTGCCTCTTGCCTTCAAAAACCTATGGGTAGGGTTGCCAGCCTCTAGGTGGTAGTTGGGGATCTCCTGGAATGACAACTGATCTCTGTGCAACATAGGGTTGCCAGCCTCCAGGTGGGGCCTGGAGACCTCCCAGTTTTACAACTGCTCTCCAGCCGACAGAGATCAGCTCCCCTGGAGAAAATGGCTGCTTTGAAGGGTGGACTCTATGGCATTGTACCATGCTGAGGCCCCTCCCCTCCCCAACCCCCCCCCCTCTCCTGGCTCCACCCCCAAAGTCTTCAGGCATTTTCCAACCCAGACCTGGCAACCCTAGGACAGGAATCAGTTCACCTGGATAAAATGGCCACTTTGGAAAGTGAACTCTATGGTATTATACCCCACTGAAGTCCCTCCCCTACCCAAACCCCACCCTCCTTTCCCAGCTTGGACCGGGCAACCTGTTGGGTGGCCATTAATCAGCAGCAACTTGATGGCACTTCCCAGTCCCATGCTTCCTTCCTTGATGGCAAATCCCCATTAGTTCATGCACAGGGCCAGCCTGTGAGGTTTCAGTCCAAAGGCTTAGTGGGATGTAAATGCCCCTGGAGAACGCTCTTGAGAGTCCCTTGGACTGCAAGGAGATCAAATCAGTCAATCCTAAAAGAAATCAACCCTGACTGTTCCCTGGAAGGCCAGATACTGAAGCTGAAGCTCAAAGACTTCGGCCACCAAATGAGAAGGGAGCGCTCACTGGAGAAGACCCTGATGCTGGGAAAGACTGAAGGTCAAAGAAGAAGGGGATGGCCAAGGATGAGATGGTCAGACAGTGGGATCGATGCAACAAACATGAAATGAAGCAAACTCGGGAGCATGACGGAAGACAGGAGGGCCTGGCGTGATGTGGTCCACAGGGTCACAAAGAGTCGGACTCGACTGTGCGACTGAAGAGCAACAACAAATGCCCCTGAATCCAGTGAGACTTAGATCCAAGTAAAAGGTTTTAAGATTTCTACCATCCCTGAGGGGGTACAGAAAAGGGCGGCCCAAAAGATCAAGGAGTTGTAGCACCTTCCCTATGGCAAAAGGCTGAAGCATTCGGGGCTTCTCAGTTTAGGGAAGAAGCTAAGCAGAGACCGGTGGGGATTCTAAAATTGTGCTTACTACGGCAAAAAGTAGACATGGAGAGCTTCTGTCTTCTTCTCTTGGAATACTAGAATTTGGTCACCCAGTGGAACTTAATTCAGCACAGGCTTCTGGAGTGCTTCAAGATGCTGATGATGTTGAGAAGGTCCCAGGTCCCCAGCATCTCCAATGAAAAGAATCAAGCAGCAAGCATGGTGAAAGACCCTAGAGACCCTGGAGAGCTTCTGCCAGACATTACCCACTTTGATATACCAGTGGTCTGAGACACCTTCATGTGCAAAAGCCCTGCTTTTGTGCTTTCCCAGGAACATCTTCCTGGCCACAGCTGGAAGCAAGATGCTGGGCTAGACTGATCCTTGGTTATGCAAGGTCTCTGAACACCCACTCTAAACAGAACCGGACAAATTCTCTCCTCTCCCCCCCCCCCCCCCCCGCTAATTTGTTGTGATGGCGGAGATTTGGAATCAACAGCGTTTCTTCCAAGCTGTATGTAACTCTCCTAAGAATAGGTTCTTTTATTAAAGTCACTGTTTCAAGACAGTAAATTATGCAGGCAAGCAGTTGCATCGTGGTGCTTTTCTTCAGGTTCTGGGATCCTATTGTGCTTTTGGCCAGGTATGCCAGATGTGTGTGAAGTTTACTGGGAAAGTGATGTGTGAATTATACCTCCCCCCAGAGGGACCAGGCTTGCCCGATCTCGTCCAATCTCAAAAGCTAAGCAGGGTTGGCTCTGGCTAGTATTTGGATGGGAGACCTCCAAGGAATACCAAGGTCCTGATGTGGAGGCAGGCCATGGCAAACCACCTCTGAACATCTCTTGCCTTGAAAATGCTACCAGTGTCGTCTGTGACTTGATGGCAGTTTCCACTGTACTCCATAGCCTCAGTTCCCTATCTGAAAGAGAGTTGTTGTAAGAAGGACCGGCATATCCACCATAAATAGATTTTTTTATGTTACAGTCATTACTTAAACGATGGTTAATCCACAGCCTTAACGAGAAAACCTCTCGCTTTTTTTTTTGCAAATCGCTGCATGCTTGTGTGGTCAAATCTAGTCTCAGGATAATGAAAAGAAGCAAGATCTGAGCTAAGAAGAAGGAAGCTGGCCAAGGCGCTTTGCCAAGCAGCTGCGCCCAGCGGTGTGATCCAGGATCCCTTCCACTTTCCCAGAGGATGTCGGGCTGCAGCTACCTGCATGCAATCCAACATTCAGTTTTGATCTTTAGAGACCCTTGGGCACAATATGGAGCCCTCCTTCACAGCTCCCTAACTCTCCTCCCCACCATGGGCAAATCCCCTCCAACCCTATTCCCCTCATCGCTCAACACCACCTCTCCCCCCCAGTTGCAGCTGTCTGCTTCCAAAAAACATGGCTACTTTGCAGGGAGCAAAACGCACCTTTCTTTGAGCATCCCTGGTCCCAGTCAGTCTAAAGAGAAAAAGAAAGGGTCGTTGTCTTGTTGGAGCAACCTCTTGACGTTTGTTACTGCTTTGTGCTTGTTGCAAGGGATCCTGGGATTTGTAGCTTGAATTGCCTTCTGCTGTGTACCAACCTATACCAAACCAGACACTGTAGTCTATCTCTGTTGAATAAGCACAATTATGGAAGATAGGGGCTTTGATTGCTGTTGTCCCCAGCTGCATGCAGAAACCAAAGGGTCTGTGAGGGCAATCTGAACATACTGAACTTGACCAAGTTATTAGGACTTGGTTGGGATTTCAGAGCCATCCCCAAAGTGTATAACGCAAGAAGGCAGAACCCTGAAGCCCACAAAGAACTGAGTATCTCTCCCTCTGCACTAAAGAAATGCATCTGGGCTTCAGGTCAAGGCTTTCGAGGGTCGGAGGTGTGACTGAGAGGCAGCCTCTGCGGCCCAGCCCCTCTTAGTGCAGAGGTGGAGAGAGGCCTCCATTCCCTGGCTCCCCCTGGGTGTGCTCTGGGCCTTCCTTCCTTCATCAGGGTTGCGGAGAGACATTCCAATCCCCCGTTTGCCTATAAAAACGATTTCTTTTGTCGGTGGGAAATTTTTGCAGGGTGTGATCACCAAGGCAAAATAAAGGACTCCTTTGAAGTGCGGGCAAGTTACTTAGCAAGCCCCTGGGGGTGAGAATCCGATTCCTCCCTCTCTGAGCAAGGCAGGCCTGTCTGTACAAGCTGCCGGAGCTGAAGAAGCAAGCAAATGGCCCACAGCCACAGCACAGGAGGTTCGGGGCCTCTGCCAACAGCAGACTCCCAGGATTTCTAGCGAGAGCACCATCAGCTCGACTCCACGCACCTGCTGGGGGACGCTGGCTCCCCTTCTCCCCCAATCCAAGGTGCACATGTTAACAGAGACACCATCACCACCGCCACCCTGCTTTTCTGCCTGTCTGCACCAGGTACTCTGTGCCGCCATCTGCATTTGCCCTGTAATTTAGGGCCTCTTTATTGTGCGGAACAGGACCCCAAGAAGGGCCAGGGGCTTCAGGGACCATCCCGGAACTTTTATTTTTGAGAATCATCAAGGAAGCCAAGAGTCAGGCAATCCCAGGATCCTGCTGCCAAAGCCCAGAAGATGCTTGGAATTATGGCTCAGCATCCTTGGTGGCATTGCGAGTGATTTCAGGATTGCATGCCAGTTGGCTAGTGATGGGCAGGGGTCAATGCTCCCTCTAAGCTGTGGAGTCTTGTGAGCAAAAATTCCACTTCATGAGCTACTGGCATTAAAGTTGTGAGCAAGTGCTTTGGCTTCTGCATAAATTAGTTTGCTTTGGAGGCATCCTTCCAGAGCGAAGACAAAAATTTGTGAGCCGGAAGCTAAGAAATTAGCTCACAGTAACTCAGCTTAGAGGGAACACTGCAAGGGAGAGCCGCTTGAAGAGACCAAATGAATTGCCCAAAGGGATGTGGGCTATAATGGCCTGGGGACTTAATTTGGACCAGCCGGGAATGTGTTTCCTATCTCCAGGCTGAGCTTCTGGGAAAGGGGTGTGTGTGTGTGCGTGTGTGTGTGTGCATGTGTGAGAAAGAGAGAGAGAAGAGCTGTGCCTCTGAGCAAGTACAAAATGCTTCACCCCTCCATCCACAATAATAATAGAGGGTTATTTATTTATTTATTTATTTCTCAAATTTCTACCCCGCCCTCCCAGCCGAGGTTGCTGTAAGGTTCCTGAAGGCAATGTATGCAAAAATTGTGTACACTTGTAATGTGCTTTTAGAAATGGTTACTATTGTTAATAATAATAATAACAATAATACAAAAATAACACAAATTTACTCCGTACACTCTGTGTATTTGATGATATGAACTCTGACTCCTGAAAGTTTACACTGGAATAGATACTGTTAGTCTTTAACATGCCCCTGGACTCCTGTTTAATCTTGCTGCAACTGGCAAGAGGTTTAGGGGTGGCAAGAGGATTAGAGGGTGGAAACATGCAAATGCTGGGAAACAGGCATTGCGGCAACACAGCACTGTCACTTGCAGCACAAAGCAGAAATGACATCATCACATCAGAGTGACGACTGAGGAATCCTAGAGTGTCACAACAGGATGCAGTCATTTCCAAGTCTGCACTATAAGTGACATCATGGCGGTGCCTGTTCCCCTTCATTATTCCCCGATGTCTCTACGGAGTGGTGATGGGCAGCCAGGGGTTCTGGGAAGCCTCTTCCTATAGTGAGAGACCTGGTCCCCTTACGATTGGCTATAGAATCATTTAAGCTGTTGTGCTGTCGGCGCTGATGGACTGACCTCCACAAAGTTGTCTACCCTCCTTGGAAAGCCATCTAAGCCCGTGGTCATCATCTCAAGGCCTCATGGGACCAGGAAAGAATGAGAACTTGAACCCAACAGGCCCGTAGCTAGAGAGGGACATCTCGGGGCTAGGCCCCCAGACTTACTGGGAAGGCCCCATGATTTCCCAATCAGCACAGGGCCCTCGAGCAGTAGCGAATGCGGAGAAGTAACCAGGTATTCCTGCGCAGCTGTTTGGTGCTAGGGTGACAGACAGCACCTCCCTATTTCCCCCAGAAGGACTATCTAACTTTAATTAAATTACCTTTAATTTGATTAGCCAGTGTCCCCTAAGAAACTTAAATGCCCCCCGACTAAAAAAAGTCCTGGCTATGGGCCTGGAACCCAAGCTCATCCTGGTATTCTTTCCACCTCTGAGGCCCTTTTGGGCCTTGGAATGGTATCCCAAATAATCCTCTCTTCCTTCTGAGTGTGCCCAAACCGCTTGGAGCCCCCAGGCCAGCCAAGTGGGACTCCCTTCCCTGGCTGAGAGAGTCACTCTTGCTTGGGCCTCCACGGCCCGAGTGCCAACTCTGGCTCCGCCTTTGGTGTCGGCATCTCTCTGAGGTGTGTTGGAAGGACTCCAGGCGAGCAAGGAAGGTTTCTTTGATAATATCTGACGGGCGGGTAAGAATTTCGGGCAGGCGGCCAAGGTACACATTGCCTGTAATCGTTAACTCAGTCTGTAAACAGTTCAAACGGCACTGGAGAGGCCATCAGCTATTACATTAGCAGGGTGACTCTTTTTTCATCTTCCCGCTCCCAAGGCAGCCTTGGCGAAGGGCTGCTCCTGCCTCAACGCTTGGTGCAGAGGGCCTGCAGGCAGGGCGGACGGAAGGCAGGCCCCGCTTGGCCAGACAAAGCAACAAGCCAGCACTGACCTTCAAAGCTGCCGTACTGGAATGAAAGCGGGAGGTGCCTTTTGTTCTGCACCTGGCTGAGGTTGAGGGAAGCAGGCTGGCGTGGCTGGCGGGGAGGGTCACGGCCTAGCCTTTTTGCGACGGGATGGAGTCAGCCCCGAAGCGGTTTTCAACGCCAGGGCTCAAACATGGAAGCTGTAGAGGGGGGTGCTGGACAAACATGAAGGCCTTCACATGAAGCAATGTTCCCTCTAAGCTGAGTTAGTGTTTTAGCCTCTGGCTCACACTTCTTTTTCTTAGCTCAGGAAGGATGGCTCCAGAGCAAACTAATTGATGCAGTAGCCAAATTGCTCACTCACAACGTTAATGTCGGTAGCTCACAAAGTGGAATTTTGGCTCTCAAGACTCCACAGCTTAGAGGGAGCATTGCACATGAGCCCTGACTGAGAGGCTGCCTTGCTCACTGTCCATTCCCCACAATGGCCAGCCAAATTCCTCTGGAAGTCCACAAGCGCTGAGGCCTGGTTTTGTCTCAGCATCTGGTCGAGAAACAAAATCAGTTCTGGACGTGGAGGTCCCGCTAGCATAGGGTTGCCAGCCTCCAGGTGGGGCCTGGGGATCTCCCACTTTTACAACTGATCTCCAGCTGACAGAGATCAGCTCCCCTGGAGAAAATGGCTGCTTTGAAGGGTGGACTCTATGGAATTGTACCATGCTGAGGCCCCTCCCCTCCCCAAACCCCACCCTCTCCTGGATCCACCCGTCAAAGTCTCCAGGTATTTTCCAACCCAAATCTGGCAACCCTAAGAGCAGGCAGTAGCACCCTGGCCCTGCTCCTTGCCTCCATTTGATCACCACTTCACAAACACAGCACCTGTATGCAAGGGAAGTGTACACGAGCATGCTCCTTCCCCATTATGGCCACTGCAAGCACAGTCAAAGCTCCTGACTCAATGGGTGCGTTCAGATGCGCACATTTGAGCCATTTCAAATGTGCGTGATCAGACAGCCTCCTGTCCCCAGCCGTCGTTTACCGCACCAAATTCCGGAGCGAAGCGTTGCATTTTTGAGACCAGGTCCCGAGGTGGTTTCTCCCATGCTCTTCCGGCTCAAGCCGCTTTTTTCACTGTGTGATCGCGGAGCTGTCGTTGAGCCACTTCTGAGTCTTTAAAAAAAAAACCACACAGAAGCCTCTGGCTTCCACTTTTTGCCCGCCATGTTTGTTTATGTGTCGGTGATATGCGCATAAGCACTTCTCCGCCTTGCCGTAATTTTTTTTTAAATGGCCACTACTTCTCCGTTCAGGATCCCAAGAAGACCAGTTTCGGGTTAAAAGTTTAAAGGGACATGTTTTTTCAGGGCAAGGAAGTTGCAGAGTTTGTGTAACTGAGAGGCTTTGCTCTCCTGCTTTTGCGCATGCGCTAGACTGTATTTTCAGATGATTGCTTATGCGCATGCGCAAGCGGGGAATTTTTTTAAAAAAGCCTGACACATGCTCTCGTGTAGATGCCAGGGAGCCGCTTGAATGTGCATCGAACTGGGATGAGTGTGATTGTGATGGTCCGGAGAGGGGCGTTTTGCGCCGGCTCCAGCACACCGTCTGAACGCACCCAATGTGTGCATGCTCCATCCAAGATCCTGCGGAGGGATAGTGCCAAATCATCTTGCAGAGGTTGTGTAAAGAAGCCGTTGTAAGAAACTCCGGGACATTTGATTAGAAGCAGACCTTGAAATCCTGCACATGTAACCCTCTTGATAACAGAGGACTTAAAAGCCTCCATGTGTCAAAGCTAGCAAGGAAGAGAATGGAAACACCAAGCTACAACTGTCATTCACATCAATACCAAGTAAATGAGGGAGATAGTAAGTGGAGTATGTAGAGCCATGAAACGTAGACAGCAAGAGATACAAACAGATTGCGAGAGGCCCATGCTGTCACTAGACAAAGGGCCTACCATGCTGGCCCCCTATGATTATTTCTACCTCGACATCCTTGATATCTTCTGAGGTAAATTTTCCCCTCACAGCGTGAACGCACTCCTGCTTCTTCATGTGCTTGTCATCCTTCTCCTTCCACACGTGTGGAAATTCAAAATGCAGCTCTAAATTTACCTTGATCTGATTTCAAAGAAAGATTGACAGGCAGTCAATGCCAGAAGGTAGATTTACCATTTATTTATTTAAAACATTTCTGTCCTGCCTTATCTACTTGGGCACAAAAGACTTGATCCCAGTGCAACCTTCCTGACATTTTTCAGTGCATGTGTGGTTTTGGTCATGGTCACACAACAGCTTATTCTCATCACCCCTCCCTCCCACCCAAGGCCAGGATTTGTCACCTGGGCTGAGGGAAGTCAAACTTTCCCATCCTCATAGAATCTGATTGGGTAGCCATGTTGGCCTGAAGCAGCAGAGCAAAGTTTGAGTCCAGCGGCACCTTTGGGACCAGCAAGGTTTTATTCGAGGCATAAAGCTACCATGTGCATGCACATTGTGTCTGACAAAGTGTGCGTGCACACAAAAGCTTACATCTTGAATAAAACGTTGTTGGTCTTAAAGGTGCCACTGGACTCAGACTTTGCTCTTTCCCATCCTCAGTTTCCTATCTGTAAAAAAAACACGCACCCTTCTTAGAATTTCTGTGGGGGAGGGCTGCGCCTCACATCCTTGCAAATGTCGTTCCCTCTTTTTGTCAGTTATTCTTGAAGAGCTATCCAGGCCAGACAATTATATTTTCCTTAACCCTCCCACGAAAGTAGCACCCTGTAGATGGGTAAAACCAAGAAAACGCACCATCTTCACATATTCTCTGTCATAAACCCATCAGGAAGGCTCCCGCACTATTATAATCCCAAAGAATGTTTAAAATAGAATTGCTCAGAGGAATTTTTATGAAGGGCATCTGGTGTAGCTGTAATGTATGTGTGTGTGTGGGGGGGGTAAGGTAGGGGTTTTTTAATTGTGTCCATTTTTGTATTTTCATTTTTGGAAATGCAATCCACCCCAAGCCTTTGTGAGATCAGGGGAATAGAAATGAATGAAGAAATAATAGTCATTCCTGCATCCAAGGCCAGCGTATCACAGGTTGACGGGCAATAAGCTGAGGTTGCCAACCTACAGGGGGGGCCTGAGGACTTTCCAAATTACAACTGTTCTCTTGACTCTAGAAATCGATTTTGGAGAAAATGGCAGCTTTAGAGGGTGGAATCTATTGCACTACGCTCCCTCTTCTCCTCAAACCCTGCCCTATCCAGGCTTCAGCCCCAAAGCTTCAAGAATTTCAGAACCCAGAGTTGGCACCCCTTCACTCGCTGTGTTTGTATGTGTGTGTGCACGCGCACGCATAGTGGGGCTAAAGATTGCCAACTACCAGGTGGTGGCTGGAGATCTGGGATTACAACTGATCTCCAGGTGACGGTGATCGGTTTCCCTGGAGAAAATGGCCCCTGTGGAAGGTGGACTCTATGGCATTATACCCTACGGAAGTCCCTCCCCTCCTTAAGCCCCGCCTTCCACAGGCTCCACCCCCAAAATCCCAGAGCTGGCAACCCTAAGTGGGGTATGTCATCTATTCCTCTCCCACCTTCCCCCCCCAGATGGGCATGCTCTTGGCTCTGCTTTGGTCATGCTTGACCTAGGGCACACCCTGGTGCAAGAAGCAGCCCTCGTTCTTCAGACATGCTCAACGGGGGGGGGGGGGTGCTATTCTGAGCTGAGGGAAGGAAGGAAGGAAGGAAGGAAGGAAGGAAGAGAAGGCCTGGTCCATTTCCTGCATACACTTAAGTTTAATATGACCAAGAGGCAGAAGTTCCACACTGCTGTAAGTGCCGTGATTAATGTTGTTACCAGCCCTTAGCAAACTACCTGATCTCATGAAGGGCAGGGAGTGGGGTTTATTCATCTCCTGCATGGTAGAGTTGCTGCCCCAGCGACGGCAGCTTCCCCTGTGTCCCCAGTAGGGTTGCCAAGTCCAGGTTGGAAAATACCTGGGGACTTTGGGGGTGGAGCCAGGAGAGGGCAGGGTTTGGGGAGGGGAGGGGTCTCAGCATGGTACAATGCCAAAGAGTCCACCCTTCAAAGCAGCCATTTTCTCCAGGGGAGCTGATCTCTGTCAGCTGGAGATCAGTTGTAAAAGCAGGAGATCCCCAGGCCCCACCTGGAGGATGGCAACCCTAGTCTCCAGGCCCGGCTGTGCGTTCCTTATCCGAGGAGCCGCTCTGTAAAAACAAGGGTGCCTGTTTTCCCTTGCCCAGCATTGTGGCGAGGGGGGAGAGGTATTACAAAGCTTCCCGTGAAGATATTCCTTGATCCTTTGCCAACGGCAGCAGGTGCGTGGTCACCTTTGGTCTAGCAGACGTCGTGACCCGCGGGAGCAGATGCAGCGCAGAAGGCGATCCTGCCCCTGCTCAGGAGGGCCTGGCTGCAAATATGATTCCTGACCCTGATTCCTGATTCCTTCATCAGGCCACAAAATCTTTCTTTCAAAAGGAAAAAAGAAAAGAAATAGTAATCCCAGCCTTTCTTCAAGAGCAGCATTCACGGTTCTTCCTTTAAAGATGCCCCAGTGCAGAAGCAGTGGATAGGATTGCCTTGGAAGTCTCCTGGAACTGTAACTAAACTTCAGACTGCAGAGCTCAGTTCCCTTGGAGGAAATGGCTGCTTTGGAGGGCGGGCGCTATGGCGTTGAACCCCACGGAGATCCCTCCCCTTCCCAAACTCCACCCTCACTATGCTACACCCTGAAATCTCCAGAAATGTCCCAACATGGAGTTGACAACTCCAGCTGTTATGAGCATCGCAACGAGAACTCAGGTGGTTGATTAACACCTACTTGTTGGCAAGGATGAGCTCTGGTCTCGAATGGGACACTCCTTGTGTACGGCAGGGTGAGCGTCAGTATATCCTGAGGTGGGGCAGCTACCAGCACCCGGGACTTCGGGCACGGCTCACTGCTACAGAGCTTCCCAAGCTGCCAGAGAAGGACTTGCAAGTGGTGTACCATGGTGGCATTTCTGGTAGGCACAGGGTTGGTGTTCCTGTCTTAGGGTTGCCTGTCTCTGGGTTGGGAAATACCTGGAGATTTTTTGGGGTGGAGCCTGAGGAGGGTGGGGTTTGGGGAGGGACTTTAATGGGGTACAATGCCATAGGGTCTACCTTCCAAAGTGGTCATGTTCTCTAAATGAATTGATTTCTGTTGTGTGTGATCCCAGATCTCCAGCCACCCCCTGGAGGTTGGCAACCATATTTCTGCACACAGCATCACAGCACATTGGGGAAATGACGTGCAGTCAGTGGGAATGCTCATGAATGGGCAAGGGAAAGAAGGACACATGGGCAAGTGGGGGATGTGGGTGGGCTGGAAGGAAAACATGGGTGAAGGTCCTGGTGAAGGTCAGAGCAGGAGAGGAAGCCTGTGGGCACTCTGTGCCCAGGGCCCCCCTGGAACCTGGAACCAACCCTGGTGTACAGTCACCTACAGCTTGCAAATAGCTGCTCGCCCAGCTATTTTTGTGAATCAGAAGACAGTAAGCCATATTTATCTTTCAGGCTTTCAGTGGGTTGCCAACCTCCAAGTGGTAGATGGAGATCTTCTGGGATTACAAAGGTTCTCCAGGCGACAGAAATCAGTTCACCTGGAGAAAATGGCTGCTTTGGAAGGTGGACTCTATCAGGGGCGTAGACTTTGTAAATCCCCGGGGGGGGGGGCTCTTTCGCGCGCGCACGGGACCATGTCCCCACCGCTCCCCCCCCCTCGGGCCCCAGGGAGGTAGACCCGGTTTCGGCAGCTAGCTGGCCGGCTGACTGCCGCACGCGCGAAGCGCGGGACCATGTCCCCGCCGCCTCTCTCCCCCCCCCCCCCGCCCCAGGGAGGCAGGAAGGCAGGCCGGGGGTGGAGGGGAAGGAGAGGCGGCGCTGGCAGCCAGCTGGCCGGCTGACTGGCCACCGGCGGGCGCTCCATTTTGCCGGGGGTGGCTTGAGCCCTCGAGCCCCCCCGTAGTTGACACCTATGGACTCTATGGTATTATACCCCACTGAAGTCCCACCTCTCCCTAAACCCCACCCACCTCAGGCTCCACCCCCAACACATCCAGCTATTTCCCATCTCGGAGCTGACAGTCTTATCCAGAGCACATGTGAGGAGCTGGGATAGGGCAGAAATGCTGTGGACAAGCAAAGGTTTAAAGGACTTCATTTGCCAGGCTGATTTAAGATGGTGCAAAATCCCGTGGACCAGGCAGTCCAATCACAAAAAATGCATTTGCCGGGAAGGAACTCCAGCACTGGGAAATTGCCTGTGAGCTCCATGTTTTCCCTTGTTCTGTTCCAAACCTGCTCGCTATCCTCTTTATCCTGGAGAAACCTAATCTTTTGGTCTCTTCTGCTTTGCCCTCACTCGGATTTGTACTTCAGTTATTTAAAACACTGGCTGTGTGATCAGCATTCTTTGTTAAAAAGGCAGCTCTCAACAAGAACTGAAAAAGTATACAGTCACCTTTTTTAAAAAAAAACCCAAGCAGATAAGAACCAGTGGAAAAGATTAATCGCCACAGGCTGTATTATTTCCTCTTAGAACAGCATTTTGGACCATGAAAGCATAGTGGAGAATTAAAAGAATTTAAAAAACAAAACACCAGTCCAAGGAATAATGTTTTTAAAAAATAATGAAATACCAGCAGACTTAAAAGATGGAGCACTGAAAAGAAAAACTAAACAGAATGCTTGAGAAAATAAGAAAGGTACGTAATTGCTGAGCAGTCAAGTTAGAACGGATAAAAGGAAGTCCTTCTTCACCCAAAGAGTGATTAACACAGGGAATTCACTGCCACAGGAGGTGGCGGCGGCTACAAGCATGGACGGCTTCAAGAGGGAATTGGATAAACATATGGAGCAGAGGTCCATCAGTGGCTATTAGCCACAAAGTATAGATAGGAACTCTCGGTCTGGGGCAAGTGATGCTCTGTATTCTTGGTGCTTGGGGAGGGGGGGGCAACAGTGGGAGGGCTTCTAGTGTCCTGGCCCCACTGGTGGACCTCCTGATGGCACCTGGTATTTTTGGCCACTGTGTGACAGAGTGTTGGACTGGATGGGCCACTGGCCTGATCCACCATTGGCTTTTCTTATGTTCTTATGTTCTTAATGTTTTACAAGCTGGGCATTAAGACGCCTGATGAAGGCAGGCCATTTCTGAGTCAAGGTGCCACTACAGAGGATGCCCTGTCTTGTTTGCCACCCGCCATACCTTAAACAGTCAGGTCAGCCACCGCAAGGTCTCCAGAGAAGGTATTAGCAGGCAAAAGATATTCCTTTTCCATGCCAACACTTGACCACACAACTGCTGGGCAAGCGGATCGTAAAATAAGTAGGTCCGCCCTGACTTTTGAAGGTGGGCTTGCGAACTCCTCATTCTGAAATTCTCATTCCGAACTCCTCATTCGGAACTCCTCATTCGGAAATTCCTGGAGATTTGAGAGTGGAGCCTGAAGACAGTAGAGTTCAGAGATGGGAGGGAGCTCTGCGGATATGTGATGCCATAGAGTCCGCTCTCCAAAGCTGCCATTTCCTACAGGGGAACTGATCTCTGTAGACTGGAGTTTAGTTGTAATCCTGTGAAAACTCCAGGTCCCACGCTGAGGCTGGCAACCGTGCTAGAGACCTCTCTAGCATTTAGCTGCCCACTCCTGATTGCCCACATGTTAAGCTAGATGGACCAGGGTCCTGATCCTATATGACCAAGGTCGGTGTCAGCATACCATAAAATGGGGCAGCTTCCAGGGCCCACACTCTCTAGCAGGGCCCTCTGTTGCTGATGTCCCCTGCACAATCACTTATTAGCACTACGCTACTTGTACACCTTCTTGCAAGCACTGCCCAGTGCCACTAGAGAAAGGGCTGCAGGGAGCTGTGAGCAGTATTCCCTCTAAGCTGAGATAGTGTGAGCTAGATCACAGTTTTTTAGCTTCCGGCTCACACTTTTTTTTGTCTGAGTTCAGGAAGGCTGGCTCCAGAGCAAACTAATGGATGCAGTAGCCAAATTGCTTGCTCACAACTTTAATGCCAGGGGCTCACAAAGTAGAATTTTCGAATTTTTGCTCACCAGACTCCATAGCTTAGATGGAGCACTGGCTGTGAGCATAGGAGTGGGACCACTTTGTGAGCAGATAATGAAATAACACAAGGAGTCATTTTGTAGAAAAAGAGGTGCAGGAGCTCATTAGCATACCTATTAGCATAACTCATTAGCATATGCCACACACCCTGACATCACCAGAAGTGTGTCAGAAAGGGAAGTGGGGGGGGGCATCTTCAAAAGCCTCCCCTCCCCTTCCCCAGCTGGCCGGCTGAATGTCAATTTCAGCCCCATTATACCCTATGGGCCATTGAAGTCAATGGCAAAAACTCATAGGGTATATGAGGGGCTGGAGGAGAGGGGGTTTGAGGGAGAGGCTCCAGGGTAGCTGCTGGTGCCTCTCCTTGAAATACCCATCATGTTTCATGGAGTCCAATTCTACGGGTCCCCAAACAGGTTGCCCCATTCCCTCCATTGTTCTCTATGGTGGGAAGACACGTTACTTTTTCCCACCATAGAGAATAATGGAGGGAATGGGGGCAACCTGTTTGGGGGCCCGTAGAATTGGACCCCCTGGTCCAATCTTCTTGAAACTTGGTGGGTATTTGGAGGAGAGGCTCCAGCAGCTACCCTGCAAGTTTGGAGCCTCTCCCTCAAACCGCCTCCCCTCCAGCTGCTTTTTAAGCTGCCGCTGAATTTCGGCAGCAATCCAGCGGCAGGCCGAATTAGATCAGAGAATCTGATTCGGCCCATGGCTGCCCTAGTGCCCACTCCTGAGCTGGCAGAACTCCACTCCACCTAGCTCTGCCCCAAATGACCCCTGAAGAACACACAGGCAGGTGGGAGGGAAGGAGGGCACGAGCAGGGAGGCTGGTGATAGGCAGAGGGTGGGGAATCCTGGGAACTCTCTGTCCAGGGCTCCCCCTGCAACCTGGAACGGGCCTCAAGTAGGAGAGTTCCAACGTTTTTGTCAAGCTTGCGTTTACAGTAGCTTGGCTGAGATGCAGACCCCTCTGAACAAATAATCCATGTTGTCGTATTGTCCAGTCTGAAGAGGTGTTTAATCAACTGACAAAGCTGCAGCAATAACCCCACGATCCTGCAAATTTGGTTTCCTTCAAAGTGTATTTTAACATAGAATCCTCTGAGCTGAGCTCTTCCTTTCTCTCCCCAGTTCCACCCCCTGTCTCTGTGCAACACCAGCGAAGACGAACACACCGTCCCGGGGTTTGTCTCCATCATCAAACTGGAACATCCCGAGCAGGGTCTTCACCCTTGTCTCTCGCTGGCCAATAAGGTACGTATGTGAAGCTCTGGAGCCAAATATGCCAAATCTCCCATTTTAGAAAATATCCCGGTCAATTTCTCAATCAACTGAATTTGAAATTTACCTATTGGAGGATGTGTTCATGCCAGGCTATGCCCTGGTGACCGGCAACAGAGTTTCACCAAATCTTTGGTGGAGTCCTGGGATTGCCTTGCTGAAGAGGGACTCGCTTCCTCCAAGAAGTCCTGCAGGAGGCCTCGAACAGACTTCCTTTGTGGGGACACTGGGTCTGCCGGCTCAGAAGGGTTCCTTGCTGGAAAATCCAACTCAGACATGAGTAAGCATCTGCCGCAGGGGTGCTCTTCTGTTTCTTCCAAGGGTGGCTTGTTTCTTCTTCTCGGTCGGGTGGAAGAGTTGGGTTTGTCAGATCAAAGGAGGGTGCTAATTACCTTTCATTTTGCAATGGAGCTCGGATCCTTCCTGAAACTGATTGCCCTCCATCGTGACACTTGGATGTCTGGGTGGTGGCCTAAAGCCGCTTCTCCTGTTCAGCTGCGTGTTCACATGCCTTTTGATTCAAAGTGGGTGGGGTATGGGCAACTGGTGTCTGGGCAACTGGTTTTGCAAAGTTGTGTGAACCGCAGAACTTGCGTGGCCGGCCTTTGCTCAGCTAACATTACCAGTAGGGTTACCAACCTCCAGGTGGGGGCTGGAACTTGTCCAGAATTACTACTGATCTCCAGACCACAGAGAAAGATCCATTCCCCTAGAGCAAATGGTCGCTTCAGAGGGCAGACTCCATGCTATACCATAGATTCTAGGTGAAATTGGTCCAGCAAGTTCCCCCTTCGCAGGCATTGTCTTCCAAATCTCCAGGAATTTCCCAGGCCAGAGCTGGCAACCCTAATTACCAGATAGCAGAGCTCTAAGGTATTGCAAACCAGTGTTTCCGGAGATGAGCCTTGAAGTACTGCAGTATGCAGAATCTTAACCAGTTCCTTTTTAGAATCTCTGCCACTCTCTACCAATGCCCCCTCTAAGCTTTGGAGACGTGTGAGCAAAAATTCTACTTTGTGAGCTACTGGCATTAAAGTTGTGAATGAGCGATTTGGCTACTGCATGAATTAGTTTGCTCTGGAGCCATCCTTCCTGAGCTAAGACAGAAATGTGTGAACTGGAGGCTCGAAAACTGTGAGCTAGCTCACACTAACTCAGCTTAGAGGGAACACTGCTACCCTTCTTAAAAATAGATCAGATCGGGAAAACAGGGAGTGGAGATATTCAGGGCAGCAGAGGAGCCTTTGATTCTCCTTGTGTGGGATTCTCAAAAACTGGCAGGGAGATGGCCGGGCGCCGAGGCCGAGGCCCGCATCTTGACGGCAAGCTGGAGCCCTCTCCTTTTGCAATGGTGGTGGTGGCGGCTCTCCTCTAAGGGCAGCCCCAGAGGCTCAGAGAGCCCTGCTGCCTTTGATCTTACAGCTGGGAAACTCTGGCTCTGACCTCTGAACCCTCAGCTTGAGGCAGGCCCTGTAATTGCGAGCACCGCTGGAGCAATCCTGGCAGGTACCTGCTTGCACACGCTCTCTCTCCAAGGACGCCCAGATCAAAGGCAGCGGCAGGCATGAGTAAGATCATTCCAGCTCTGCACTTTGCTCATCAGACTTCCTCTCTTCCTTCCTTCCTTCCTTCCTTTCGACAGAGGGAGGCGTTAACCTCTTCCCTGCCACAGCCATCTCCTGTTGGGAATCTTCCGTGCTGGTTTGCGGGCACACGCTTGACCCTATCCAGGACATGGAAATGGTGAAGATCCCCAGCTCAGAGGGTCTGCAGCAGTCTGGGTTCAGAGGGCCAAGACGGTAGCGCAGCCAGGGGAAAGAGTCGACATATGAGAATTTAGGGATGGAGGCTCACCCAGGTAGCCCACCTTTTTGATGTTCCAGTTCAGGAATCATCAAGCCATCAACTGTTCCAGCGACAGGAAGATAGGAAGACATTGTGAGACTGTAGGTCAGGGATTCTCAGGGAGCCAGTCTGCTGCAGTGGTTAGGAGTGTGGACTCTAATCTGGGAGAACCGGGTTTGATTCCCCACTCTTCCACATGCAGCTGCTGGTGTGACCTTGGGTCAGTTAGGAGCTGTTCTCTCAAGCGCCGTTCTCTCAGAGCTCTCTCAGCCCCACCAACCTCACAGGGTGTCTGTTGTGGGGAGGGGGAGGGGAAGGAGATTGTAAGCTGCTCTGAGACTCCTTCAGGTAGTGAAGGGTGGGGTATAAATCCAATCTCTTCTTCTCTTCTCCTCCTCAGAAAAATGGCTGCCACAGGAGGCAGAGCCAGACACGATTGGCACAGCTTTCCTTCTGTCACACAGTGAAGACTCTTATCCTGTGGTGGCAGCTGGTTCCAAAGCAATGTTTTTAAAAATCTGCAGAGCCAGTCAAATCTCCAGTGGCCAGTCAGAAGCCTTGCTGGGTTAAAGGCCTACCTGGCCCTGCCCCTTTCCTAAAAACATTTGCTGGGTGCCAGAAAAGGTGTCAGCGGGTACGATGTCACCCATGGGTACCATGCTGGAGACCCCTGCTGTAGGTCTTAGCCTCGCCAAGTACAACCCAGCCAAACTTGAAACACTTCTACGGCACATTTCCTTGGAGGATAGAGATCTAAGTGTGTGTGGAACACGCGGTTAAGTGAATTATGGCTAGCACGTCCCCTGTTGGCAAACAACTTGGTGATGCTTTCAGCAGGCCCATTATTCCAGAGGGGGAGCCAGCCGCCATGGTACTCTCATTTATTAATGGCTGTGCTGTTCCTCTTTTAGTGATGCCTCCGAAATTCTCCCGCACTGGACTTCTCCCTGGATTTTGGAGTTCCGAATTACTTGGTCTGGTTTCCAAGGTAGACCTTGATGGCATTAGAAACCTTCCTTTGTGGTCTCTGTGTTTCACATGGGTGGGATTCATTTTTGTCTCTGCAGAGCTAGGATCTGGAACCTTCTGGAGGTAGGTTTTTGGGGCAAAGTGTCCCCCCACCTCAGTCACAGCTTGGCCCCAGCATTCCCAGCATACCATCGGTTGGGAACCTTGTTTGTGATTCTCTCCCCCCCCCCCCCCCCCAGCAGTTTCTTCCCCCTGTGGTTCTTTGCTTGAAAAGTTGTTAGTGTATACAGTGTAGCTAGTTTACTCCTTTACATTTCCCCCCTTGCAGTGATAGCGCTTAGGTGCCAGTCATGTAAAAAATGATTTTCAAGTAGCCCTGTTCAGGCTGCAGTAAGAAAATGAAAAAAGAATCCAGTGGCACCTTTGAAGACTTACAAAATTTATTCCACCATAAGCTTTCATGAGTCAGAGCTCATTTCATCAGGTGCATCTACCCTAATGGACGCACGCTCTGTTGCATTTGATGAAGTGATCTCTGACTCAAGAACGCTTAGGCAGGAATAAATTTGGTTAGTGTTTAAGGAGCCACTGGACTCTGTTATTTTGCTCCGCTATTTCACTTTCTGTTCCGGATTCTGCCAGGTCTTTCAGTTCCTTCTGATTATTCATGTTCCCTGCCCCCCCCCCCCCTTTAAGACTCGATAAGGATGCCAGCCTTGAGGTTCAACCTGAGGATATTCAAGAATCACAGCTCATCCCCAGACTGCAGAGATTGAGTTCCTCTGGGGAAAATGGCTAGTCTGGGGGGTGGAGTCTATGGCATTGTACCCCACTGAGGTCCCTGTCTTCCCCAGGCTCCCCCCCCCCCCAATCTCCAGGGGTTTCTTGACATGGAGATGGCAACCCTAACCCACATCCCCTGTTGGTGGCCAGGAGGGACCTGATGACCCTGCCTCTTGATTTGATAATACCAGGGGTCATTTCGTAGAAAAAGAGGTGCAGGAGCTCATTAGCATAACTCATTAGCATAACATATTTGCATATGCTAAACCACCTGACCACCGGAAGTATGTCAAAAGGCAAGAAAGAGAGAGAAAGAAAGAAAGAAAGAAAGGAGAGAGAGAGAGAAAGAAAGAAAGAGCTGGCAGAGAGGGGACAGCTACTAATCCAAGCCTCAGAAATACCACTATTCTGGGAGGATAGCTTCAGTGGTGGCTGAAGCCTTCAGAAGGCTGGTTGGAGGAACAAAGACCTTTCCAGGGGACGGGGTCATTTTGCTGCAGCCATGACACAAGCAGGCATTCCCCTGCCGGGGTGGGGGGGCTGGCACCAACTCCCGGAGCTGCGCTCCCCCGAGCTCCTGCTCGAAAGGACCCCTGGATAGTACCCAAGATATATCAGAGTTCTTTTACTGCAGTTTTTCACTGGTGTGCAGGAGCGCATATGCCCTTCACTCCAACAGAGCATAAAAACAATCTTTTTTGTGTTATTTGTGTGTGTGTGTGCATGTATGTATGTGTTTGCAAGCCTGGAAGTCATGGTGACTTCTGGCAACCCCTAGTGGGGCTTGAAAGGGGCTGTGGTGGCTCAGAGCTTAAGACGCTGAGCCGCAGACCGGAAGGGCAGTAACTCGGCAATTCGAGACCTGAGTGCCATGTGATGGAGTGAGCTTCTGTCTCTGGCCCCAGCTCCTGCCAGCCTAGCAGTTCGAAAGCAAGCAATTGCAAGAAGACAAATAGGTACCATTTTGGTGGGAAGGTCACAACGTTCCGTGCGCCTCGGCATCTAGTCATGCTGGCCACATGACCATGGAAAAATCTTTGGACAGTGCTGGCTCTTCGGCTTGGAAACGGAGATGAGCACTGCTCCCTAGAGTCGGATTCAACTGGCCTTTGAGCAAGGGATTTTTTAGTGGGGCTTGAAGGCAAGGGATGTTCAGAGGTGGCTTGCCATTGCCTGCCTCTGCATCCCAGCCCTGGTATTCCTTGGAGGTCTCCCTTCATAGTGCTTGCCAGGGTCAGCCCTACTTAGCATCAGAGATCTGACGCGATCAGGCTTGCCTGGGCTATCCAGGTCAGGGCCATAAAAATAATCTTGATGTGATCATGTTTAGGCAGGGTTGCCAATTCCAGGTTTGGAAATAACTGGAGATTTGAGTGTAGAGCCTGGGAGAGACCTCAGTAAGGTGTCATGCCATACAGTCCACCTTCCAAAGCAACCATTTGCTCCAGTAGAAGTGGAATAAACATTGGAGATCCGTCGAAATTCCAGATCTCCAGCCCCCACCTGGAGTTTGGCAGCCCTGCATATAGGACTGTATCAAGAATTGCTTTTTTGCAGTGGGTTATCCATGCCCATGCGGGCACCAGTTGCGCAGGGAAGAAAAATGATGCCTATGAAGGTTAGGAAGTTAAATCTGTGGCAAACTGTGCATGACCCCAGTTCAGAACGAATGGCAGAAAGGCTCCTCATTCAACCAAAAGGAAGGAGTGGATGGCCACAGAGCGAGACATTCCAAAAAAGCAAAGGAATTAAAGAGTGGAAATCAGTTTGTCCTTATTTACTAAGGACTATTTACAAAGCAATTTAAAGAAAAAGGAGTTTACATTCAGAAAGGGAGGCAACAGGGGTGGGGGGTGGGGGGGATGTGTTCAAAAGCAGTTAATACATAACTTAGGCTTAATTTCAGCGGAAGGGAGGACTGAGTGGGTTGAGCCGGAAATGTCTCCTCCTGCTTTACAGCCACTTCAGCTCCACGGCACAGCCCAAACCCCAGTGACACCCAGTATCTGTCTGTCTGTCTGTCTGTCTGTCTGGTGCAGTTTTATCCCACCCTTGTTCCAAGGAGCGCAAGAGGGTTTCCCCTTTCTTAGTCCATCTTCACAGCAACTTAGTTTTGCTGACAGGGAGTGACTGAACCCCATGGTCACTCAGCAAGGATTTGTACCTGGGTTTCCCATATCCTAATCTGACACTGCCAGCCAGTGGGATGTCGTGGTCAGAGTGCCGGCCTAGGTACTCTCATCAGCCCCCCACCACCATTGTGAAACTTACTGGGTGACCCTGTCGTTCTTCCTCTTCCTAGCCTACCTCGCAGGGCCATTGTGAGGGCCAAAGTGAGGATGGGAGAACCACGTACACCTCTTTTTTGGGGGGATAAACATTCACTCGTGCCATGGAAGCTTGCCGGGTGACTTGGGGCCAGTTGCACTCCCTCAGCCTAACCTATCTCACTGGGTTGCTGTGAGGATACTAAGGGAGGAGAGGAGAATGAGGCAAGGTGCCTTGGGTCCCCATCGGTGACAAAGGCAGGGCATATAAATGAATTAAATGAAATGAAATTAATAAATCCTTCCCGGTCACTTTGAAGTGAGCCCCTCCCTGCTGAGGATGCCGGGTTTGGGGGTGGTTTCTCTGGGGGGTAGGGCTGCCAAGTCAGCCCAGGGGGCAGGGGATCCCCCAACTTCCCCAACGTAATGACGTCACCCGGAAGTGACGTCATCACGTTGGGGGCATTGCCAGGGCAACGAGAGCGTCGCCCTGGCAACGCCCCCAACGTGCTGACGTCATTTCCGGGTGACATCAGTGGGTGCGCGTGCTTTGCCCGTGCACCGGGGAAGCTCCCGGATGATGGAGGACTCCCCCCCGCCGGTAAGTGAAGAAGACTTGGCAACCCTACTGGGGGGGGGGGAGGCTACAGCAACAAGGAAGAGGTATAAGAGCTCATCATCTGGGGAACACCGTTTCTTGGCAGATGTCGTCTGGATGCCATGGGTGCTCTGCTGGAAAGCTCTCCCTCCTATAGTCATATTCTGCATACGTTTCTATAACGGAACCCTAGTAAATATTATTTTAATTATTTTAATATATATATGCTAAAAGGGGCCACAGTGGCTCAGAGGTTAAGATGCTAAACTGCAGCCCGGAAGGTGGTTCCTCAGCAGTTCGAGACCTGAGTGCCGTGTGACGGAGTGAGCTCCGTCTCTGGCCCCAGCTCCTGCCAGCCTAGCAGTTCGAAAGCAAGAAATGGGAACTAGATAAATAGGTACTGCTTCGGTGGGAAGGTAACAGCGTTCCGTGCAACTCAGCATCTAGTCATGCCGGCCACATGACCATGGAAACGTCTTTGGACAGAGCTGGCTGTTAGGCTTGGAAACGGAGACAAGCACCGCCCTCTAGACTTGGATTCGACTGGCTTTCAAGCAAGGGAAACCTTCACCTCTTTCTATATGCTGGCACTTCCAGAACCCTCCCTCCCCCCTATACTTTTTGAAACTGAAGATGGATCAAAGTTGGCTTGGATATGCAAGCCACCCTTTGCAGATAATATGGGCAGACTCCCCTCTTACGCAGCTCCCAGACTATGAAAAGAGAAGGAAAAGGGGACACACGGGCTGGCGCGGGACACTGTTCCCCCTCCCCACCCCTGTTGTCCAAGTACCATTGCCAACTCTGTGTTTGGAAATACTTGGAGATTTGATGGGGGAGCCTGGGAGGGTGGGGTTTAGGGCGGGGGGGGGGACCTTGGTAGGGTATAATGCCATGCAGTCCATCTTCCAAAGCAGCCGTTTTCGCCAATGTTTTAAATAATAAGCAAGCAATTTATGTAGTCTGGAGATCAGTTGTATTTCCAGAATATCTCCAGCCCTCGCCTGGAAGTTATGGGAAAATATATGACGCTGAGTATAATAGATGTATGTTTAAGGTAGATCTATTTTGTGCTGATAGAACTTGAGAGATACATTCTCCTAGAGAAGTTATTATGTTTGCCACAAGGGTTCCGATGGGACCCTGAAAAATATGCTGCTATTTTAAGAGTTTGATACTCACAAAGAGAATTCATTGTGCCTTATGCCTTATATGTACATCACTGTCCTTGAAAAAGATTGTATTCGGTATGGGTAAATTACTAGAGTCCGGTGGGACTAGTGATTGTGAAACTGACAAGGTGCTGTTTGACAGTTTGAAGATAGCATAAATCTGCACTTTGATGTGTTGTTTTGGTGAACCTATGTTTGGCAATTTATGTAATAGTAGAGAAAAAATAAATAAATAAAAAGCACAAAATAGATCTACCTTAAGCATACATCTATTATAGACAGTGTTATGTCCATATCTTCCTGACATGGTGTGACCCTCAGTTTTTGTATTCTCACCTGGAAGCTGGCAACCCTATGTCCAAGCCACATGCTCCAGAAGTTGCCGTCATGCATTCTCTGTGATTCTGCAGGGTATTGTGAGGGGGCCAGTACTCAGATGTGCAGCCTGCTCCCCTAGCTCCCCTAAGCGTCTTAACTCCTGGGGAGGGGAAAGGCTGCAAAACCCATCCCAGAGATGCGTTCTGGCCCAGTCCCAGTCCTCATAGCCGATGAGTTTCTGGAGATCAGGGTGCGTGGGTGGGAAGAAGAAATCTGGAGGAGGAGGGAGGGAGGGAGGAAGGGAGGAAGGGAGGGGTGTCAGCAAATCCAGAGGGCTATCCAGACTCCTGGGCAAAGCTGGTCTTGCCGCCTCTGTGGGTGGTCATGAGGGGGGAGCGCAATCCTGGAGAAGGGGAAAGAGAAAGCAAAGTCTTGGCTTTGGCAGGGGTGCCAGCGTGTAGCACTCAGATGGGGCTGGCGCAGGAAGACTTGGCTCTGCCAGCGGATCTTAGCAACCAAGCTAGGCGGCTCTGAGCCTCCCCGCCCCCCGGCCCCTTCTGCAGAAGAATATGATTACAGGGTGCCTTTGCATTATATTTCCTTGTCAGGGCGGGGGGGGGGGGGAGCAGGAGGCCTTACCACACGTCCCCGAGAGGCGCAAGCTCACTAGGCTCAAGCCTGCCAGGAAGAGGCATTCCTGGACTCAAATTCCTGCCTGAGAATCCCCAACTATGCACACGGGTGCCAAATACTTCAACAGCAGGGAAAGAAATGGCTCTGAGCATGGGCCGAGGGCAATACTCCCTCTAAGCTGCGGAGTCTTGTGAGCAAAAATACTACTTTGTGAGCTACTGGCATTAAAGTTGTGAGCGAGCAATTAGTTTTCTCTGGAGCCATCCTTCCTGAGCTAAGACAAGAATGTGTGAGCCAGAGGCTAAAAAACTGTGAGCTAGCTCACACTAATTCAGCTTAGAGGGAACACTGGCCAAGGGCCCTGCCTATAGAAAGCATATTGAAAAAATAGAACAAATCTAGAGTCCAGCAGCACCTTTAAGACCAACAAAGGTTTATTCAAGGTATGAGCTTTCGTGTGCGTGCACACTTTTTCAAATACCTCAGTCGATGGAGTTCCATGCTGTGTGGCTGAATGTGGTGCCTTCCATGGAGATAGATCCTGTTGGTCAGCCATGTTGGTCTGAAGCAGCAGAACAAATTTAGAGTCCAGTGGCACCTTTAAGACCAACAAAGGTTTATTCAAGGTAGGAGGTATTTGAAAAAGTGTGCATGCACACGAAAACTCATACCTTGTGTAATGATTTCATGTTTAGGTGTGTGTGTGTTCCTTTAAGCTCATACCTTGAATAAACCTTTATTGGTCTTAAAGGTGCCACAGGACTCAAACTTTGTTCTGCTGCTTCAGACCAACACGGCTGAGCAACAGGATCTTTTAAAAATGTGATGCGGGGCTCATTTCGTAACAGTAGCTCATTTGCATATTAGGCCACACCCCTAATGTAGCCAATCCTCCAAGAGCTTACAGAGCTCTTCTTACAGGGGCTACTGTGAGCTCTTGGAGGATTGGCTACATCAGGGGTGTGTGGCCTAATATGCAAAGGAGCTCCTGCTACGAAATGAGCCTGGGATGGAAGGATAATACCTCTCAGCAGGTGCAGGCATTCCCCTCTGCTGAGCATGTGCCAGACCTGCCTCCTTTATGATTTTAAGCACATGCAGTCTGTAACCCTTCTCCCACTTCTGTTTCTGAGCATGCGCAGAGTATGTGTGTTGTTGTGACTGGCAGGGGTCATTTCGTAGAAAAAGAAGTGCAGGAGCTCATTAGCATAACTCATTAGCATAACTTATTTGCATATGCTACACCACCTGACATCACTGGAAGTATGTAAGAAGGCAAGGAAGGAAGGAAGGAAGGAAGGAAGGAAGGAAGGAAGGAAGGAAGGAAAAGAAAGAAAGAAAGAAAGAAAGAAAGAAAGAAAGAAAGAAAGAAAGAAAGAAAGAAAGAAAGAAAGAAAGAAAGAAAGAAAGAAAGAAAGAAAGAAAGAAAGAGCTGGCAGAGAGGGGACAGCTACTAATCCAAGCCTCAGAAATGCCACTATTCTGGGAGGATAGCTTCAGTGGTGGCTGAAGCCTTCAGAAGGCTGGTCGGAGGAACAAGGACCTTTCCAGGGGATGGGCTCATTTTGCTGCAGCCATGACACAAGCAGGCATTCCCCCGTGGAGGGGGGGCTGGCACCAACTCCCAGAGCTGAGCTCCCCCGAGCTCCTGCTCGAAAGGACCCCTGGTGACTGGTCCTCATTTCACTTCTAAGCACGTGAAGCGTGCCTCCTCCTTTGTGCTACTAGGTGACCATAGTGTGTGCCTGTTGGCAAGAAGAAATAAACCGCTCGACCTCATTTTTACAGAGAAGTACAGAAGGGGAGGGGGAAAGAGGGAGGAACTGAACAGCCAGAGGCCCCTCCCGTTCTTTACTTTTCTGTAAAAATTTGGTAAAGGAGTTTATTTCTTCCCCATTGTATCCGAAGAAGTGACTTCTTTCTGATGACATCTTATGCTGGAATAAGTGTTGTTAATCTTTAAGGTGCCAACACCAGACTTCTGGGGGAGGGGGTTGTATTTTTATTTTGTATTTTTAAAATATGTGCATGCATGTGAGTATGTGTGCGCCTGGAAGTCATGGCGACCTCTGGTGACTGACCCCCTACTGGGGGCCTGGAGGATATTCAGAGAGGTGGCTGAATAAAGCCTGCCCCCGCCTCCCAACTGCTGGTATTCCTTGGAGGTCTCCCTTCCAAGTACTTGCCAGAGTCAACCCTGCTTAGCTTCTGCGATCTGATGAGATTGGGCTTGCCTGGGCTATCCAGGTCAGGGCCACTCTGTTTTGCTTACAATAGACCAGCATGGTTACCCCACTGGAATTGTCTCTTTGATGCCTCTGAACATGTACAGCGTGAAACTCTTCTTTATTGCTGCTTCACATGGCTGGGGGTATCTGCAGCACTAAACCCTTGTTCTAGGGTTGGCAGCCTTTTGGTGTGAGGACACGTGTAAGAACATGTGTGCCTGTGTTATAGGGTTGCCAGCCTCCAGGTAGGGCCTGGAGATCTCCCACCATTACAACTGATCTCCATGCAATAGAGATCAGTTCCCCTGGAGAAACTGGCTGCTTTGGAGGGTGGACTCTAGGGGATTCTATCCTGCCGAAGTTCCTCCACTCTCCAAATCTTGCCCTCCCCAGGCTCCACCCCCTAAAATCTCCAGGTATTTCCCCACCCAGAGCTGGTAACCTGTGTTCCCATGTATGCCCACTTAATGGCTTGCATCCCATGCTGAAATTCTCACAGGTGCAGGGGTGATTTTGCTAATTCCCCTCTCCCAGAGCAGTACACAATGCCCCCCAAATGCTGCTCCTGGAGGGCAAGTAGGGTTGCCATCCTCCAGGTGGGGCCTGGGGATCTCCCGCTTTTACAGTGATCTCCAGCTGACAGAGATCAGCTCCCCTGGAGAAAATGGCTGCTTTGAAGGGTGAACTCTATGGCATTGTACCATGCTGAGGCCCCTCCCCTCCCCAAACCCCACCTTCTCCCGGCTCCACCCCCAAAGTCCCCAGGTATTTTCCAACCTGGACTTGGCAACCCTAAGGGCAAGGGAATAACTCGGGAGAATTGGTGACAGTCCCCCTTGCGCCTATGGAAATTCTAAGCCGGAGGCTTTGCCCTTCTCCCATAGCCAGGGCTTCGGCATGGAAGCCAGTGGGACGGGCTCGGCTCTGGAACTTTGGGTGAGCGTTTGCAGAATGACCCTCCAGAGTAACGACTGGAAGAAGGCAGCACGTGGAATGAGCAGCTTCCAGCAGGCTTGAGTCCATTCCCCCCTCCTGTACACGTCTTTTGATCTCTGCTGAACACCCCAATGCCCACTTTGCATCTTGGCTGCCATCCGTGTGCACGCCGTAAAGCTGCTCGCATTCATAGCAGTGGCGGCGGCGGCAGCTCAGAGGCGAGGCGAGAGGCTCTTGTGGAACAGCTCAGGCTGCTCCGGGCGGTGGTGAGGCCAGGCTGTGGTTCCCATCCAGGCCTTTGAAGTGGAGCCAGCGGGTAGCTTTGGGGCATGGTCCTGGCCGGGATCCAGTGCCAATGGGGTGCGGGGGAGGGAGGCAGGTGAGCCAGGAGGCCAGGGCGGAAGGGGTGGGGAAGGGAATTTAAGGTGGACGGTTCAGGGGAGGGACGTGCACACTGCTGCACTTTGGTGGCACAGCTGCCTCGGATAGCCGAGGAACACACAGCAGGGCCTTGTTCCAACAGACTGGGCTGGGCCATAGGGGGAGGGGAGGGGGGGAGCCCAAACAGCTCGTTGGCTGCTGGGCCGAGGGGGGGGGCACATGGCACCCTGCCTGAACAAGGGGCAGGCGGCACTGTTCCCTCCCAGTTGTCCTGCACACTGTCGCGTCAAAGCAGGACTGGGCTGCTTCCTCTCCTTCTCTTGCCATGGGTTAGGTGCCATGGGGCTCAGCCCTAAAAGTGAGGAAGAGGAGGAGGAGGAGGAGCAGGAGGAGACAGTGAATCGTGCAAACAAACCAAGCTGCCTTAACTAGCGTCACTCTAGTGGAGTCTTTTCCCTGTTGCGGAGTGAATTGTGTAAAGGGAGAGTCAGAGAGTGTAAAGTTTGCAGACATGAAAGGGAACACAACCATTCTGGATGACACAGCTTGAGAACTGCAGTCGCCAGGTTCCAAAAGGGTGTGGGCTGGAGGTGGCTTTGAACCGATTAAATTCAAGCACATGAGGCTGTTTAAGGTATTTTGAGCCAGGATGCAACAAGATAGATAGATAGACAGACAGACAGACAGACAGACAAATATAACAAATGTCAGAGCCAAGAACTGGCCACAGAATACTCGCCAAATGCCCTTTTTCTGGACTTTGTTTTGCAGCCTGGTAGGGCAGCTGGACTCGTGGCTGGGGTGACCGCGGCACACATGGCAAGCAGCTCCCTCGCTCTACTCACTGGCAAAATCAGGAGATGATGCATTTGGCCATGTGCCTTTACCTCCTGGGGCTTGGATGTGACCCCTGGCCTGAAATTTGCCCACCTTCGTACTACTACCAAATGACCTGGGGAACTAGAAGACTATTGAGAGAGTGGGACACGGAGATTTTTTTTAAAAAAAAAAACCCCAGAGGTGCCAGAGCTCTCAAGAGGGAAATGAAGTTTTCAATCTGTTAAACATTTTTAAAAGAATTTTGTCAAAGAGGTTCCGGAACTGTGTTCTGGCTCCTTCCCCCAGAAAAAAACGCCCTGTAGAGACAGATCTGGATGTAATTCATTTTGGTCTTCTTGGATTGGCCAGGCCTGCTTCTGCCCTAACACTGCAGTGAGGAGGAGAAGGAGGAGGAGGAAACAGTAAATAACCTGCAAACAAACCAAGCTGCCTTAACCAGAGTCACTCTGACCGACAAATCAGAAGTCTGTCCCACCACAGGCTACCTGAAAAACCCTTTTGAACCAGGATGCCCCAGGATTGAACCGGAGATTTTCTGTGTGCAAAGTGTGTGTTCTGCCACTGAGCTCTGGCCCCTTACCAAAAAGCACCACACTCTGTTGCCGCTGGCAGGGGGCATCTGCAAGGAACCCATCCTGGCAACTCCAGTAGCAGAAAATACAGTGCGGACAAACGGTGGCTACAGCAGGCCAGCCCTGCTGGGAACGGAAGCTTCAGAGGCCAGGCTGTAGTAACACTGAGCTCCCTCCCAACACCAAACTCCACCCTCCCCAGGCTCCACCCCCAATTCTCCAGGAATTTCCCAACCCGGAGTTAGCAACCTTAATTCCAAGGTATACTGTATGGAGCAATTAGGCTACGAACAGCTGCCTTGTTGGGTCAGAACTTGTTGGGTCAGTCCAGCTTTCTGTCTGTCCTCAATGGTGCCCAGCCAGACACTTCTGCTTCACAAGGGGCTGGTCTTCCCACAGAAAAAAACTAGAGGATGAGAACTTGGGGAGGGGCAACAGCAGATGACCCTATGCTGAACGGGTGGATGGAATGAAATAGGTACGGGATTATGACCGCATGAGAGATGTTAGCAAAGAAGGAGCGCTGAGGACTAGCAACTTGAGGCTGATACAGAGGATGAGTGGGGCTGCAGCCAGCGCAGGCCATGATCTAGTGCCCGGCAGGACGCATGTGTGCTCACAAAACCCTCCCCTTTTGTTCTGTTTCGACAGGCTAAACTGGCAGGGGAGAGAGGGGCGCGGGCTGTCCTCTTTGACATCACAGATTACCAGGGCGCTGCTGACCAGGTAAGAAGACCCTCCTTTTCCAGCCAGTTCCTCTTTTACTTGCAATTCCAGATGTTCTGTATAATAATTCACTTGACTGGTCTTATACCCACCCCCCTCACATTCTGTGAACTGGGATATTTATTAACGTGTTAGCTAGATGCTCACGGAAAGACAGAGATGTGTATGGAAATGGAGCCATCAAGATGGTGAACAAACACCACACCCAGTTTCCCATCCCAGAAGGCTTTGCCCAGCTGGCTGCCTCCTCCTTTGGGCCCTCGCTTCTGCCCTCTGATTCCTCAGGTCCTGTTGTGCTTACCAACAGCAGCTCTGCCCCTGTATATGTATATCCACAGAGGACTCTCTGTTTCAGGCCCTATTAACAATCTTTGCCCCTTCTCTCCATGTGAGAGGTGTTAGTTGCTAGGTGTGCAAATAGCAAAAAATAACTACCGAGTATATAGTACACAGGGCCACGGTGGCTCAGAGGTTCAGACGCTGAACTGCAGACTGGAAGGTTGGTAGTTCGGCAGTTCGAGACCTGAGTGCTGCATGATGGAGTGAGCTCCCGTCTCTGGCCCCAGCTCCTGCCAAGTTAGAAAGGAAAAAATTGCAAGTAGATAAATAGATACCACTTCGATGGTAAGGTAACAGCATTCCGTGCACCTCGGTGTTTAGTCATGCTGGCCACATGACCACGGAAAAGTCTTCAGACAGTGCTGGCTCTTCAGCTTGGAAACGGAGATGAGCACTGCCCCCAGAGTCGGATTTGAGTGGCTTTTAAGCAAGGGAAACCTTTACCTTATACATTATACATTATACTTTAGCCATCAACCAATCAATCTCAAAATTAATTTTATGATTAATTTTATAATCTTCTCTAATAATTTTCATTTATAAGTGTTTCCGTAAACTGTTCTCATGAAATACTCAATAGAATTTGAAAATGATTCTCAATTATAAGAAGTTCTACTGAACAGTGACGGTATGAAACAATGGCTTCTGGCTGCAAGAGCCTCAGAAGTTAAACAACAGTCAAAAAAGCACTCAAGTGCTGAAAGATGCACCAGTCCATATAGATTCTCAACTGGAGAAAAATGACTCGCTCTCAGAGAATCCACTAGAATCCAGCAACCTGCCTCCAGATTTACAGCACGTTTCGGCGATTCTTCCTCAAAGTCGCAACGGAAGTATCTCTCAATGTTGTTCAGAACCCATGTCCATAAAGTGATCTTTAAAGAAATTTTTCCTTGTACTGGTTATTGTCAGATGACTGCTAAAGTATAGTGTGTATAGTATATAAAGGTAAAAGTTTCCCTTGCTCAAAAGCCAGTTGAATCCAACTTTAGGAGGCGGTGCTCATCTCCGTTTTCAAGCCAAAGAGCCAGCACTGTCCGAAGACTTTTCCGTGGTCCTGTGGCCGGCATGACTAAATGCCGAGGTGCTCGGGACGCTGTTACCTTCCCACCGAAGCGGTACCTATTTATCTACTTTCAATATCTTACTTTCGAACTGCTAGGTTGGCAGGAGCTGGGGCCAGAGACGGGAGCTCACTCCATCATGCGGCACTCGGGTCTCGAACTGTGTGTAGTATATACTCTGTTATTTTTTGCTTTGGGGTGTCCATCCACCGGGGGTCCCCTTTCCTGTCTAGGCATGCAAATAGGCCTGAGAAGAGGATGGGGACTGGGGCAGTGCTAAAGAAGGCACTGATGTTTCCCCTAAGCATGGGAAAGCAAAGCTATTCCCCCCCTCCTTGTGCCGTTCCTTGGGGGCTCTTTGCCTTATGAAAGGTTCTCAAATGCAGCCTACAATCTTCCTCTTCCTTCCAGACAGCTCCTTTCCCACCTGTGCCAGCAAAGCAGTTCAGGAGAAGGCAGCAGGCAGACGTGCAGAGGCATGGACAGTTGGTACTTAAGACACGTGGGCCCAAGAAATTTTGTTTCCTGAGGCAGAAAAATCCAAAATTACACCCCTCTCCTTCCACCAAGGGGGAAAAAAAAGAGAAATATAACAATGAATTAAATCACTGATAATGAAGGCCCTTGAACAGTGTGCCAGATCTGTGGCTGGCGGCGGGGCGCCTTGCTTTGCCGAATGGTGGGGCCAGCCTTCTGCCATGATGAAAATGGACAGCGGAGCTTTTGGCAGCACTTGCCTTTCGGAAGCAAGGGGTGCTGGGGCCCAAGCATGCCCGGAAGCCCCCTGACCTGGAAATAAAATTAATGACATTCACTTCATTTATACCCCACCTTTCTCCCCAGAGGAGACCCAAGGTGGCTTACATAATTCTCTCCTCCTCCATTTTGTCCTCACAACAGCCCGGGGAGGTTAGGCTGAGAGTGTGTGACTGGCTCAAGGTGCCCTGACCTGGGTAGCCCAGGTTGGCCCAGTCTCATCAGATCTCGGAAGCTAAGCAAGGTCGGCTTTGGCCAGTATTTGTTAGGGCGACCTCCAAGGGACACCAGGGCTGTGACGCAGAGGCAGGCAATGGCAAACCACCTCTGAAACGTCTCTTGCCTTAAAAACAAGTCTAGCTCGCCACCTAGTGGTGCATAACGCTAAAAAGAGCTAGGACTTCTGGCTGTCAGGCAATCTTAGCAGCTCCTGGCTATTCTATACACTCTGCCATACGATAATTATAATTTTTGGCCCAAGGCGACCCAGCACGCCTCCATGGCAGAGTAGGGATTCAAGCCTGGTTCTCCCAGATCCTAGTCTGACACCCTAACCACTACACCACACTGCCTCTCAGAGGTGTGGGATGTTGTGGGTCGAGGCTGGCTTTAATGACAATCAATCAATCAGCAAGCCTTTATTGGCATGTGTATATACGTACAATAGGAGATCAAATTAAATACAGATCAAAAAATACAAACCCATACAGGGCAAAACTGGAGCTACAGGCACAGAAAGACAGCATAAAAGCATAAAAACCTAATGGCTAATATTAGTTATTGGGACGTATAGCCCGAGAAGAAACCTTGCTACTATTTCAGTTATCAGAGACCAATCTGGTTTTCATACACTGCAAAGTTCTTTTAATGTAGCATTGCCAGCTCTGGGCTGGGAAATCCCTAGAGATTTGGGGATGAAGCCTGGGGATGGCAAAGACCTCAGTGGAGGACGATGCCATAGAGCCCACCCTCCAAAGCAGGCATTTTCCCAGGGGAATTGATCCTGGTGATCACAGTTGTCATTCCAAGAGAACTTTGGGCCCCACCTGGATGTTGGCAACCCCGTTTTAAAGGCACAAGCCTTGCAGAACCTCCTAACAGAGGGGGTCTGACTGGCAGTCTCCGTGCTTGCCACATGGCACAGGCTTGTGTAGGCATAACGGGGTATTGATACGAAGCCCAGGTGGCAAGGAGAGGACACGGCCGTCGCAGGGGAAATGGCTGCTGTGTGGGCAGGACCGGAAAAATCCGAAGTTCCCCACCTTCATGGCAGCCACCCAGGCTATGCTGTGGTCTCTCCCACAACTATGGAGCAAAGCAGGGTTGGGACAGACTGGAGAACAGCCTGGGAGAGCACAAATGCACCGTTAATACTGTGGGGAAGCAGGGGGAGAAATCTGCTTCTCAACAGCATCGAACTTGGGACGAAAAAGGAAGAAGGGAAGAAGAGATTGGATTTATACCCTGCCCTTCACTCACTTGTAGTCTCAGAGCGGCTTACAAACTCCTCTCCTTTCCCCTCCCCACAACAGACACCCTGTGAGGTAGGTGGGGCTGAGAGAGCTCTGAGACAACTGTCCTTGAGAGAACAGCTGGTACAGAGCTATGGCTTGCCCAACGTCATCCAGCAGGTGCATGTGGGGGCGGGGAATCAAACCCGGTTCTCCCAGATTAGAGTCTGCGCACTTAACCACTACACCAAACTAACCCAGGTGGAAACATCCAGGGGTCTTGGAGACTGGTTAAGATGCTTGAGTCTGGTTGATGCGCAAGATAAGACATTACTGTGCAGTTTTTTGTTTTTTGTTAAATGTTGTTTATGCTGCTGCTAGTTATAGCGGTATTGGTTTCAGAGACTGGGTATCTGCTTTGGGTTTACATGAGCGTTCACTATCTAAAATATGTTTTATGACACAGGTTTTCGCTTTCCATAAACCACCCTGAGAGTGAGATATAGACATTTTAAACGCAAAAAATAGTTGAGATGCCTCTGTAAGGAGAGGAAGGTGCCCTGTGCATACTTAGTGGGAACTTCAAAGATTTAGAAACATCCTGATGGAATGCATCCTATTTCAGTTCATTGGAAGGGGGTCCCATTTGGATTTCTGCCTCAACATACCAAAAGATTTGGGCCACCGGTGAGAAAAAGTGATACACAGTCTTGGTTGTGCCGTCACAACAAATTATGAATCCGAGCAGTTTTTACACATTGGCCATCGGTAATGATGAGAAATGGCATTGGGTAACACCATGACAGATGGGTTGTGAACCCAGGTCTTCACTGGATTTATGCTGGAAAGCCATCCCAGTGCCATTCCAGGGCAGGGAGGAACCAAGACCCACGTGAAACAGAGACCGATTTCCCACAAGCAGCCGTGCCGCCGTCGCTCTTCCATTTGCCCTGGTTGCATTGGTCAAATTCCCACTATTCACCATGCAACTGCATTTTGACCCGCAGCTCCCCTCTGATTTCCCCCACATCTTCTTGATCCTGTTTTTTGAGACTGAGAAGATGCGGGGGAAATCAGGAAGAGCTGTGGGTCAAAATGCGGCCATGCGGCGAATAGTGTGAAATTGACCAAGGCAAATGGAAGACCAATCACGGCACAGCTGCTTGTGGGAAATTGGTCAGAGTTTAGGTTTTTGAGAAGAACTCTTCTCCATCATACCCAGCTATTTTATTTGCTTTGTTTCCCACTGTCTATAATCCGAGTCCTACTGCATTGTTCATTGGAGGCCCTTGCTGTCTGATCAAACTGCTTTTTATATTTTGTAATCCGTCTTGAGTCTTGGTAAGAAAAGCAGCTAATGATGAAGTGAATGATTATAATAATTCCCAACCTCCAATGGCACATCCTAAGTCTGAGATTGTCTCTCCGCAGCTGAGGAAGCCCCTAGGGCTCAGTCACCCCGTGGTTCTCATCTGGGGCCATGATGCCGAGCTGCTGATGGGGGTGGTCAACAATAACCGAGAAGCCCATGTGAAGATTGAGGTGAAGGAGATGCCAGCTTGGGTGAGTTGTTTGACCCGAAATCTCAACATGTCGCCAAAACACTCGTGAGGATCAGTGCATTTCTATACCTGACCCAGGATGTATTTTATTTGTTTCTCTCCTGCCTATCTGCTCAGTCAGAGCCACCATGGCAGCTACCCATTAGAAGCAGAACATTATCAAACCCATCATAAAACCAGCCCACAATCTGTGTTTTGGGATCACAGCTCCCAAAAGTGGAGAAACCCCTGCTAGGACCTGGGGCCTAGCAACCCTAACTCAGACTGGCAGCAGCTCTCCAGGGGTCTCAGGCAGAGAGGGTCTTTCACATCACCTACTGCCAGGTCCTTTAACTGGAGACACCGGGGACTGAACTTGGGAGAAAGAACAAGACTTGATTTGCAAGATCTCAGTCCCCTCGGTCACGTTGCTTGGGGTCCTGCAAAAACTTCCTTCTGTGATTCCTTCCTCTGCTTCTTCTCCGAAGCGTTTTATTTATGCACTACTTCCTACTTGTCCACTTTGGCTATCCTTACCTGCTGTTTGTTCAGATTATTTTGCTTCTTAGTTTGTAGAGGATGTTTCTTCTGCTCATTTGTCTTTTTGTCCTGCCTTTCGCCAATCTTCTAATGACCACGTAAGGTTGTCAGGTCCCCCCTGGCCACTGGCGGGGGTGGGGTGGGGGGGTTAGGCTTGCCAGATACAGGCTGGGAAACTCCAGATTTGGGAATGGAGCCCGGGGAGGACAGGGACCTCAGTGGGGTACAATGCCACAGCGTCCACCCTCCAAAGCATCCATTTTCCCCAGGGGAACTGATGTTTGTAGTCTGGAGATGGGCTGTAAGTCTGGGGGATCCCCGGGTCCCACCTGGAGGATGGCATCCCTGTGTGTAGCCGTTGTTTCCTCATTCTTGCCTGTTACAAATGAATTGCTTCTGTGTTTATTTGGAGCATTTTTCATTTCTTTCCCAAAGGCAGCCTCTGGGAGGGGAACAGTCTGAGAGAGGGGTACTGCCCTTCTCACTAGCAAAAGCCATCATAATAGCTGAACCGCTTTTACTCCTGCTGTGGGAAAACATATAGGTGTAAGTTTTCTCCAGAGGGGCTAAAAGCAGCCAGAGGGTCCTTTATCAGTGAGAAAACAGCAGGGGAGGAAAGGGTTAGAGTTTCTCTCTCTCTCTCTCTCTCTCTCTCTCCTCATGCCATTCTCCTTCTTGGTAAACAATCTGGGAGGGGAGGCCACATTTACAAAGAGAAAAAAAAAGTCCTTTTTAAAATAAACACAGAACTGTGTAGTGGAACCTCTTTGATAAAAGTTCTCTTAATACTTTGACTTGTGCTCTGGATCCAGTTTCCGTTTGGCTTTTCATCTCTTGCTTCATGGACTGACTGATATCTCTAATCTCCCTCTTCTGGCTGGCCCTTTTCTTTCTTCCTTTAAACAGGCGATTCTGGTGCTGTTTTAAAAACGGTCCTAACTCTCTAATTCTCACCCCCCTTCCATCCTGCTTTAAGCGCCGCACCCTCTTGCAGACGTATTGTCCCCGACATCTAGTTCTTAGATCTGGGGCTCCCAACATGGTGCCTGCGGGTGCCGTGGTACCCCCTGACGCCTTCCCTGCTGCCCACCAAATAGGGTTGCCAATCTCCAGGTGGAGGCTGGAGGTCTCCTGGAATTACAGCTGACCTCTAGGCGACTCAGATCAGTTCACCTGGAGAAGATGGCCTCTTTGGAAGGTGGACTCAGTGGCATTCTACCACACTGAAGCTCCTCCCCTCACCAAACCCCACTCTCCTCAGGCTCCACCCCTATAATCTCCAGATATTTCCCAACCCGGAGCTGGCAAGCCTACCACCAAATGCTTTCAGAGAGTGGACAGGGCTAGGTGGGGCTTTTGCCCAGTGGGGCTTCTGATTGGCTGTGCAGATTAAAAGACATCCTGTTAAACAGAGCCCCTACCTGGAATGTTGAAGAGGTACTATTCGAGTTTATGTATAACCTTGCTCTCTGAAAATCTGTGGTTGGCTCCTCCTCCTGCAGCGGCCATTTTGTGATTGTGCCCATGACCCTGTGTCAGAATTCCAAAGGTGCCCACTGGCTTGAAAAGACTGGGGACCCCTGTCATAGATTCTTATCAACCTGCCTTTCCTCCACATCACTACAGAAATTGCCCTAGCTTGGTCTCCAATGATCTTCTTAAAGCTAAATGTACTCTGATCTTGTTTTGTTTAGTTTATACACACACACACATAGGCTGCAATCACACGCTCCTTTAGATCCGACATAGGTGCGAATGCCTAATGGATCTGAAGGGAGAGATCAGACAGCAACATATTGGAAGCGTCCCACAGTCGTCAGCAACCCATGCTGCTCCACGACTGTGGAGTTAAAAGACACCGGGGAAAGTCCAGCCCTAATGCTTACCGATGGACTTTCCCCTGTCTGGTCACTCAAGCATGTTCTCATGCTGTTGAGATGATCTGATCAGGTCATCCCGACTCCATGCCATGTTCCCCCCCCTCCTTCACAGTATGTGCATCATTGTATACGACATAGGGGGCCCTCAGTGTGGAGGTGTGATTCCTCGATTCCTCATTTATGCGCAAGGGAAACAAATGGCAAAAAAAACCCTGACTCACCCACAGTTGTGTCTGATCACTCAGTGACGGGCTGCTCCTGCAGCTTCAAAGGGCTATGTGATCTCACAACTGCATCTCAAATTCCTACGGAGGAAATAGCCTCTCTTCCCCTCTGCTTCAACTGGTGCATGTGACTGCTGCTATACTAAACCTTTTCCATGTTAGGAGTTGATGGTGTCTGTTCTTCCTGGATGATGATCCTGTCTCAGTGTACATTCCCCCCCCCCAACTAGATTTAAGTCCAGTAGCACTTTAAACACCAACAATATTTTCGGGGTATGAGCTTCTGAGAGTCAAAGCTCCCTCTGTCAGAGCTTTGACTCTGGAAAGCTCATACCCTGAACATCTCTTTGGTCTCTAAGGTGCTACTGGATTCGAATCTAGCTGTTCTACCACAAACCCTCATGGCCACCCTCTGAAACAAACTCCCTCCCCCCAAGTTTCTTTTCATGGGTTGTTCCCCCCCCCCCCCCCGACATTGTTCCCATTTTCTGTTTGATATCCTCCAGGTTTCAGTTTGTCTAGTATTTATACTAGTAAATTCATACTCTGCAGTAGCGGGAGGGTTTATTGCTCAGTGGCAGAGCATATCCTTTGAATGCGGAAAGTTCAGGTTTAGTCCCCGGAATCTCCTGGTCAAGGACCTCAAGCAACAGATTCCGAGAGAGATCTTTTCTGCCTCAGAATCTGCATAGCTGCTGCCAGTCAGTAGTGAGCTGGACGGACCAGTGGACTCACTCAGTCTGAGGCAGGTTCCTTGGTTCACAATTTTGTCTGACGTGCAAAAGATCCCAGGTTTAGTCCCCGACGACTCCAGCTAACAGGACCAGGTGCTGTGAAAGATTTATTTGTGAGACTCCAGAGAGCGGCTCTCAGCCAGAGTAGAGGAGACTGACCCTGATAGACAGTTGGTCTCAGCTGCATAAGGCAGCTTCATGTATTCATGTATCGTTTTTATGCTGATGAGCTCCACTTACCTCTTCACGCATATTTTTTTGCAATATATCAGATGCTGTCTTTCCACATGGCTGTCTGTCATGTGAACCGTAAAGATTCCTAAGTGGAATGCTAGCTTCTCCACCTGAATGTAATCTTCCTTCTCCCTTTTTTCATTTGAATATGGGTGATGTGTATGTCACTCCTGCTGGCACTGAAAAAAACCCGCTCTCAGCTTTGTCTTTCTGTTCTGCTAAGAACATAAAAACAGACCTGCTGGATCAGACTAGTGGTCCAGCTAGTCCAGTATCCTGTCTCACACAGTGGCCAACCAGTTCCTCTAGAGCAGGGGTGGCCAAACTGTAGCTCCAGAGCTGCATGTGGCTGTTTCGCACGTATTGTGTGGCTCCCGGAAGGGCGGCAGCGAAAGGGAGGCATGCCTTCCCGCAGTGTTCCCCTCCCTGGCTAGGCCTGAGGTGGGGGAGGGGACAGAGAAAAAAAGCAACCCCCCCAATTGGCCAGCTTGGAGAAGGCCTTTGTCTCTTTAAACCTCTTTGCCAAGCCAGCTGCATGGGGGGGGGGGGGACCCTTGGAGGAAGCATTTAAAGTTAAAGTTGTTTTCTTTCCACCTCTCCCTTCCTCTCCCATCTATTTGCTTTCTTTCCACTTTCTTTTTTTCCACCTTTGTTTCTCTTTCTCTCTTCCTCCCCTCCCTCTCCATCAAAAGTTAAATGTTTTCTTCAAGCCCTGCCCCACTGCCACACTGGCTGGCTGGCTTGGCTTGGATAAGGCATTTGCCTCTTTAAATCCCTTCTCCAAGCCAAGCCGGCATGGGGTCTGGAGAACACAATTAAAGTGAAAGTTTGTTTATTTCCAATCATTTTCTTAATAATACCTAACTTGGAGTTTGACTTTTTCACTGCTACAGCACCCTGGGTTGACACATTCATGGAGCTACCCACTACAACCCCGAGCTCTTTTTCCCTTTCAGACTCAGCGAGTCCAGACCCCATTAGCCTATACTTGAAACTGGGACTTTTTTTGTCCTGTTGCTAAATCCCACCCATGATTAATAATTCACAAAAGTCATACGAACATCTGGGTCAGAACGATGTTATTCCAGACGTGGGACATTCCCCCCACCAAAAAAACAGCGCTTTCAAGCATCTCTTGCCTTCCTAACCGCTTGTCTTCCCCCAACAGCCAGACTATGATGGATGGATACTCCTCACTGTGATCAGCACCATCCTGGTCATTATTCTGGTCTTCTTTGTGCGCTCTCGGTGTCAGCCAAGCAGAAATGAGGTAAGAAATTAGGGGTGGATCCTTCTCCAGTGCCAGACAGCCTCAGCCTCAGCATGGCAGCCCCTCCTTAAGTCGATGGTTCCAGACGTGGACTGGCTCATCAGCGCACAGCTCCTGGGCCATCTGAGCCAAGGAGCCCTGCCAGCTTGCTTCTGGGCCATTTTCACCTCCTAGTTTGCCCCTGGATAGTTCACGAGAATACATTCATCCTTCGTTGGAGGGTAGGGTATAGGTTGGTTTGTTACTGTATTTACTCAAATGCAAGATTAGTTTTCCTCCCCAAAGGTCTACCATAAAAAAAGAGGGGGGGGGTCATCTTACATTCTCATGCAAGTTAATTATGTCCAATAATAAGTGTGGGGAGGTATATAACATTTTAAAGATGTTCATCTTGCATTCAGAACTGTCTTCCTTTTGAGCGAATACACTATTCTTAAGAACACAAAATGGGAGTACAGCTAAGTTCTTAGAGCAGAACAGCACATTATTTTGGCAAATACAGGGCAATTCTGCATCTAGCATTCGCTCCACATTTTCTCAACTGGGAGGAAAAAGTGCAGCTCAAAACCACATTCTGATACCTCAGGGCAACGCCGTGCTGGCTGCAAAGTCACCCCTGAACGGCCATAAATATATGCAGAAGGTACCATAAAACCCGATGATCAAAGAAAGGGACACCAGCATGCAGTGTGGAGGGTACCATACAATCCGAAGCAGCGTGCAATGCAGAGCGGAATTTCTGTTCCCGTGTGGGTTTCATAAAACAAAGGAGGGAAAAGCCAATGCAGAATCGCCTTTAGTGTCCCTTACCTACCCACGGGCTGAAATTATAGACATGCCGGCGGGGGCACTTGCAGGGGAGAAACCGTGGATTGGTGGGGTGTTGAAGCTTCCTGCCAGTTCTTCTCTCAAAGACCTCCCTCCCCAGGCCTTTCGCCCCCATTGCCCCCCCCCAGTCATGGGGTCTTATTTCCAGTGTGATCCCATCTCAGTCCCCCAGGGCACACCTGCAGGTTGAATCACTAGAAAGAGGAAGGTTACAACACACCCTTCCTAAGGAAGGACTACAAAACCTCAGAAGTGCTCTGTTGGATCAGCCCAAGGTACTTTGAGTCCAGCAACTTCCCTGCATTTCCACCTTTGAGCTGGAGCCAACGAAGTCTTGCTTTGCTCTGGCTCAAAGAGGAAGGCCCCGGGAGCCTCATGAGTCATGCTTGGGAAGAGTATGGAGTTGTGTGGAGATTCCCCCCAAAAATGCCAGAGTGTGCTGCATTCCACATGTGGAAACAGCCTGAGCTACTAATTTTTGCATCAGTCCTGGAAATCAGGACGCAGAGTGAGACGGGACATGATAATGAGGAGCAAGCTGGCCACACGCCAGCAGTCATTGGGCAAGAGTCAGCTGCCTACTTCTTCCAAAGCTGGTGTGCTTAAACTGTACGGAAATGCAAAATCCATTGGCCCTGAAGTCAGCCGTGCAGCCTGGTAAGAGCTACCTCCACTAGGGATGCCAGCCTCCAGGTGGGACCTGGAGACCCCACGGAATTACAGCTCATCTCCAGACTACAGACATCAGTTCCCCTGGAGAACATCGCTGCTTTGGAGGGTGGACTCTATGGCATCCTACTCCACTGTTCTCCCAGGCTCCATCCCCAAAATTTGCAGGAGTTTTCCAACCTGGATCTGTCAACCCTACCTCTCCACCACCGAGGGTTGCCAGCTCTGGATTAGGAAATTCGAGGAGATTTGGGAGGGCAGCCTTGGGGAAGGTGGGGTTTGGGGAGAGGAGGGACCCCAGCATAGAGTTCATCCTCCCAGGCAGCCATTTTCTCCAGAGGAGCTGATCTCTGTCATCTGGAGATCCATTGTAATTCCGGGAGATCTCCAGGCCCCACCTGGAGGCTGGCAACCCTACCACCAGCACCCTCCACCAGTGGCCCCGGGGGACCTGGCAACCCTACCCTCCAGTGTTCCCTCTAAGCTGAGTTAGTGTGAGCTAGCTCACAGACTTTC
The DNA here is from genome assembly GCA_029233225.1 of Lepidodactylus listeri. Classification (NCBI taxonomy): domain Eukaryota; kingdom Metazoa; phylum Chordata; class Lepidosauria; order Squamata; family Gekkonidae; genus Lepidodactylus; species Lepidodactylus listeri. The sequence continues at coordinate 29,847,683 of JARCFY010000019.1, read as the reverse complement.
AGCCTCCGGCTCCCACATTTTTGTCCTAGCTCGGGAAGAAGAAGAAGAAGAGAAGAGATTGGATTTATACCCCGCCCTTCACTCACTTGGAGTCTCAGAGCGGCTTACAAACTCCTTTTCCCTTCCCCTCCCCACAACAGACACCCTGTGAGGTAGGTGGGGCTGAGAGAGCTCTTTCACAAGCTGTCCTTGAGAGAACACCTGGTACAGAGCTATGGCTTGCCCAAGGTCATCCAGCCAGGTGCAAGTGGAGGAGTGGGGAATCAAACCCGGTTCTCCCAGATTAGAGTCCGCGCACTTAACCACTACACCAAACTGGCTCAAACTGGGAAGGATGGCTCCAGAGCAAACTAATTTATGCAGCAGCCGAATCGCCTGCTCACAACTTTCATGCCAGCGGCTCACAAAGTAGAATTTTTGCTCACGAGACTCCACAGCTTAGAGGGAGCATCGCTCCATTCTAGGTCCTTTAACTTCCCCGTCTTTCTGCAGACTAATGTACAGGAGGAGACCCTGCGAGCAATCAACCAGTTGGCCACCCGGCGGTACCAGGCCCGCTGTCACCAAGCCCCAACAAGGGACTCCGCCAGCACCTGCAGCTCTGCTCCGGTCTGCGCCATCTGCCTGGAGGAGTTCAGCGAGGGCCAGGTAAGCACGAATGGGCCTGTGTGCCCCTTGCTGGTCTCCTTAGGGGCGCTGCCTCTAGGGCTCTCCCCTCTCATTGTGTAGGAGAGGGAAAAAATAGGAGGCCCGGATCTCCATCAAGGACAAACTGGTTTCCTCATTTCTGCTTACGGAGTAACCCCACCTAGTGGCTTTCTTCAGCTAGACTGAGCACGTGCAAAGGCAGCGGCAGTAGCATGATGAGTAGGATCCCAGCTGTTCACACGCTCAGAGCATTAATCCCTTCTGATTTGGTTCCTCCAGTTCTGCGTCTCCTTCAATCAGAAAGCAGAACCAGTTAACTTGGGGAGGGGAAAGATCACATGCATATACACACCTTTTCACATGCGTGTACACACACACACACACACACCCCTGGCCTGGAAGCTATTCAAATATTATTACAGATAGGAACTCGCAGTCTGGGGCAAGTGATGCACTGTACTCTTGGTGCTTGGGGGGCGGCAACAGTGGGAGGGCTTCTAGTGTCCTGGCCCCACTGGTGGCCCTCCTGGTGTTTTTGGCCACTGTGTGGCAGAGTGTTGGACTGGATGGGCCACTGGCCTGATCCAACATTGGCTTCTCTTATGTCCTTATGTTCTTACATACATTTTTGATCTCCCCTCCAAGAAGCTTAGGTTGCCAGATCTTATTCTCCCCTTGCCCATGTTATCCTCACAACAACCCTGTGAGGTAGGTTAGTCTGAGAGTATCACCCAGCAAGCTTCCGTAGCAGAGTGGAGATTCGTACCCGGGTCTGTTAGGGAGGAAAGAAAAGGATGGTCAGCTTGATATAACAACTGAGAAAGAGAGCTGGGCTCCACGTGGCAGATCTGAGACGGTTACCCATGTTTGTCTGCCGCAAGCCACCCTGAGCTGGAGTCCTTGTGGCTCCTTAAAGACTAGTCAGTTTTTCTCCTAGCACGATCACATGTCAGGTGGAAGGAGCACTGCGGCAGAAAGAAGCTTCAAAGGCAGCAGGTGAGCTGCTGGGAAATAGACACCTACACAGATAAGGATCGTGTGTCTCGCCTACCTGTGGTTACTCAGCTGGTGAGGATGAGCCAGTCTGCACATGCTCAGGGCCTTTCTGCTTACTTGGCTCGTCATGGTTCCTCAGTTCCAGTCATCCCCCCCCCAGCTCTCTGTCCCCATCATAGATAGAAGTTTCACTCCTGAGCACTACTGCCCAATGAACAGGGTTGCCAAGTGTTCTTAACTTACCAGCGGGGGGGAGTCCTCCGTCGTCCGGGAGTATTATCATATCATATTATGGTATCATAGAGTTTGGGGGCGATTGCCAGAGCGTCGCCCTGGTAACGCCCCCAACGTGATGACGTCACTTCCGGGCGACGTCATTACGTTGGGGGAGGGGGGGTGGGGTTCCCCCCGCCGGCCAAATGCTGGCCGGCGGATCGGGAACCCCTGTAGCGGGGGATCCCCCGCCCCCCGGGCTGACTTGGCAGCCCTACCAATGAAAGCTAACTGCTATCCCCCAGAGTGCACCCTGCCTATTACATACCGATGTCACATTGTCCCGGATAAGGCAGTTTTCCTTGCACTTTTAGGACCTAAACTGGAAGGTACATACTGGTACTCAGGGCTATTCTGGGGCAGGAACGCACAGGAACGGAGTTCCGGCTGGCTTCTGAGTTGGCCACGCCTACAGCCTAGGGTTGCCAGCCTCCAGGTGAGGCCTGGGGATCTCCCGCTTTTACAACTGATCTCCAGCTGACAGAGATCAGCTCCCCTGCAGAAAATGGCTGCTTTGAAGGGTGGACTCTTTGGCACTGTACTATCCTCCCCAAACCCCGCCCTCTCCTGGCTCCACCCCCAAAGTCCCCAGGTATTTTCCAATCCAAACTTGGCAACCCTACTACAGCCTCCCCCCTCCTCAGGTTCCTCAGGTGCCTTGCACGCCACGGGGCGCCTGGGGAAGCCAATCCAATCCAGAGAGGGAAGGTAGTTTAAACTGCCCCCTCCTCGGGTTCCCCAGGTGCCTCGCAAGCCGTGGGGCGCCTGGGGAAGCCAAGCTGATCCTGGGAAGGAAGGCAGTTTAAACTGCCTCCCCTCCTTGGGTTCCCCAGGCACCCCACAAGCCGCGAGGCACCTGGGGAAGCCGATCCTGGGAGGGAGCTGCGCTGCCAGAGGTGTGGCCTAATATGCTAATGAGTTTCTGCTGTTGGGTGTGGCCTATTATGCTAATGAGCTCCTGCGGGGCTTTTTCTACAAAAAAAGCCCTGCTGGTACTAATATTATTTCCAGTGTCTGCAACTACTTCTGACACAAGGCCAGGTACATCGGTGGCCCCGCAAATAAAAAATCTCTTGGTGCGTCATTCAGTTCCAGATTGGAACATTCCATTTTTGGTCCCATAGTGTTTACTGCCTTACACGTGTAACGGGGGCTTTGTTGCATGGTGTATTTTGTACTCTGACTATTTGACCTCTGAAGAAGGCTCTCGTGAGACGAAACGCGTCAGGTCACAACACTGTTCTTTTTTTTTTTGCCATTGTCACTTTGAACATTTTATGAGGCTTTATTTGGGCCCCTACAACTACAAGGTTTTTATGTGTCTTTGAAATAAACACACGTTTGTCTATACCTATTTACGTTTTTAACTTTTGGCCCTCAACAAGTTTTCTAAACTTCCTCTGGAGGTTTCTGTAGCGGTTAGAGTGCCTGACTAGGCTCTGGGAGAACCAGGTTCGAATCCCGTACTGTGCTGTGGAAGCTCACTAGGGGGACTATGGGCCAGTCACTCTTTCCCCCCCTGACCTACCTCACAGGAGGATAAAATGGATGAGGGGAGAATGCGCTGCCTGGAGCCCGTCACTCTCTCTGTCGGCCTCACTTCACTCACTGGGTTGCTGCTGTGAAGGTCAGATGGAGAAGGGGAGATGTTGGGGAGAAAAGTGGGGTATAAATATAGAACTCCTGATGGGGACACCTGCTCCTTTTACCCTCAAACTGACAGCTTCTCCTCTCACCTTCTTGCCTTTCTTCCCAGGAGCTGCGGATCATCACGTGCTTCCATGAGTTCCATCGGTGGTGCGTTGACCCCTGGCTCCTGCAGCACCAAACATGTCCCCTGTGCATGTTCAACATCGTCGGTAAGAGTGGGGAAGCAGGAAGAGCGACCTCCATGAAGGACAACTCATTTTACCAGGGAGCTTTTGGGGGGATAGGCTGGGAGTTGGCCTGCCCAGTGGGCAACGGCCGTTAATGCAGCCACTTGGCTCTCCATTGGGCCTCAGGGCTGAAGCTAAGGGCACAGAATGCAGCTCTTGGAGGGTTAGATTTTTGCCAGTCACCTGTTCCAGCAGCATGGTGTGTGGGATTTGGGAGCATCGGAGCACATTCTATGTCTCAGGGAGAGGAGAGAAATGGATCTTGTCACATGGCTTTCAAAGTGTGGACTGTCCCCAGCTTTACCCACTATATCCTGGGACATATCATGGGAACCAGCTGATGCAGTTGCCTCCTTCCCCTCATCTGCTTGCTCAGTGGTCATTAGTTTCCATGGAGCTGACTCCCAGGGAGAGTTGGGAGCAGGGGAGGGGAGGGCACAACGTCATCTGCTCCACTAGGTCACTTCCATGGAAAACCTGGAAGTAGCGTAGGGTCGCTCTAGGAATTGCCAGACAGTCTGGTAAAACCATTGAGTTTCTGGCGATTCTTAGAGCTACCCTATGTTGGGCAACTAGGAGTGCCAGCAGGAGTCCTCCTACTATAGCAGGAGGCCTGGTAGCCCTAGAGTTGACTGAGACAATTTGGCAACGTAAGATGCAGAGATTCCCTGTCAGTTGGTGGCAGTTCTCTTTGGGTTGAGTACAAACCCTTAAATGGGAGATACGTGGGGCAGACTCAGAGCGCCAGGAAGTTCTAGGAGCGACTATAGATGCCTGAAAGTTGGGTGTGTTGACAGGGCAGATCTCTATACCTCTTGGGGGAATTCTCCCGGTGTGTCTATAAGGGCTGCATGGCCAAGAGTACTTGGGACAGGCAGGGAAGCAAAGTGGGAGATGGACAGACTTTTGTCTCCAGCAGGCTGAACGAGGTAAACCAGAGATGGCCAACCAGTGGCCCACAGACTTCTATCCAGCTCCACTCTTGTTTCCTCTGCTCCTCCTGCCCCCTACCTGTTTCCTCTGCTCCTCCTGCCCCCTACCTGCCCTTGTTGGCTTTGCAAGGCATAGCTTCTTATTGGCTAGGCAAGGAGCTGTCAAAGAGAGGCACAGTCTCCTTTCTAGCTTGGAGGGTGCCTTTCCAAGTGAGAAGAGGTGTCTCATGCACTAATGTTGGCCTGGCTAGCCTCACACCCCAAGCCATTTTGCTCGGGAGGCAGGAACAGCTGGGCAAAAAAGGAGCATGAAAAAAATCCCAAACTCGTTTTTCCTGCATGCCAGGAGGTGCCCTTCCCATTGGAATTGTCCTAGAGGCCCCTGTGACACTGCAGACATTGTGAAGGCCATATTCCATTTCCTGCAAAGAAAGGTGCTGGCCTTCCTGGGCTATGGTTTCCAAGTCCCCCCTGGGCAGCGGGAGAATGTGGGGGGCAGGGTTGCCAGATCCAGGTCAGGAAACTCCTGGGGATTTGGGGGATGGAGCCTGGGGAAGACAGGGACCTCTGTGGGGTACGATGCCATGCAGTCCACCCTCCAAAGCATCCATTTTCTCCAGGGGAGCTGATCTCTGTAGTCTGGAGATGAGCTGTAATTCCAGGGGATTCCCCAGGTCCCACCTGGAGGCTGGCATCCCTATCCTGGGCCCAGATGACAGGCTAGTTGACTCACAAGCAATAGGCAAATCCCTGCTTCTCACTAGCCAAGATGGGGCTCTTTTGGCAGGAAATAGGAGAGTGGCTTAGATGCCTCTGGCACGATGTAGGACCTCTAGGGCAGGGGTGGGCAAATTGCGGCCCGGGGGCCACATGCGGCCCGCCACAGAGTTTTTTGCGGCCCGCCAAGAAGATTTCAGGACTTCAAGAAAATTGAGCCTAAATTCAATTTGCTCTCTTATCCCATCACTGCTAATATTGATACAGCACCTGAGGAGCTGCAGCTTGAACTTATTGACATGCAGTCAGATCACACTGTGAAAGAAATGTTTAATGCTGTGACATTAGTTGACTTTTACAAATCTTTGTCTGCTGAAAAATTTCCATGTATGAAGAAATTTGCTGGGAAAATGTTCTCTATCTTTGGGTCTACATATATTTGTGAGCAAAGTTTTTCTTGCATGAAGATCAACAAGAGTAAATATAGATGCTCTTTGACAGACATTAACTTGCAGGCTGTGATGAGAATCTCAACAAGCAATCTCACTCCTGATTTCAAAAAAATTGTAGAAAAGTGTGATAGGGTACATTTGTCTCATTAAACTGATTCTAAAATTAAATGTGCTTGCAGCTATAGACAATATGAAATTAGCACAATAAATAAATTGAATAAAACTACCACAATTTTATTTAATTTATATTTATTTATTTTTATGATATAATTTATACTTTTTCTGAAATGCTAAGTTAACTAATGAATGCAATCATTTTAAAAGGTGCGGCCCTCCGCTAACCTCCGCTCCCACAAAGTGGCCCCCGAGCCAAAACAATTGCCCACCCCTGCTCTAGGGCAATCTCCCGTTTCCCTGTAGGTTGGCATCTGTCAGCCAGGTCACTCAGGAGAGGACCTCCATGCTGAGTTCTTCAGCTAGAAGCTGCCAAGCTCCTGAGGTAATGAAATGGTTGCCATAGGAGAGCTCTTGCTCCTGAGAAACTTGGCTGAGGAGAATTTGACTCAAGTTGAGAAGGTGGTCAGCTTTGGTATGGAGGGCAGAGTCAGCTGCAAGAGCTGGTTTGTGGAGTCTATGAACTCAGCATTCTCGGGGTGTGTGTGTGTGGATTTAGTGTTGCTCTCCAGCCCCTCCATCACACCCACACTCTGCAGGTCTGGTGTATGGAGAAGTTGTTAACTCTCTGGGATCTGAATGAGACATAAGTCAGTGAATCAGGCGAGGGTTCTCTCAACCAGACTTGCATTTCCCACAGCCAGATGGCAGCTGTGGAGAACTTATTTTCCCTAAGTGCCACAGGGATTCCGATCAGGACCATGGTGTGTGCGGGAGAGAGAGCCAGCTGTGGTGTAGTGTTTAAGGTGGACTCTAATCTGGAGACCCGGGTTTGACTCCCCACTTCTCCAATGCAGCCAGCTGGGTGACCTCGAGTCAGTCACAGTTCTCTCAAAGCTCTCTCAGCCCAGCCCACCTCACAGCGTGTGTCGTGGGGAGAGGAAGGGAAGGTGATTGTAAGCTGCTCTGAGACTCCTTTGGGTGGTGAAGGGCGAGGTATAAAACCAACTCATCAACTCATTCCCCCATACCATGTTCCCAAGCTGAATTGTGCCCTGTGGTGCTTGGGGAAATAAGTTCCTTGTAGCTGCTGTCTGACTGTGAGGAGGCCAAGACACGTCAGGAGAACCCTGACACAACTTCTGGACAGTGTCTCATCAAGTTCAAGTGAGCTTTGACTGAGGAAAGTTTATCTCCTGGAAAATGTTGTTGGTCTTCTTGGAACAGGATGAATTGGTGCTTCCTGTCTCTGATCAAAGTGGGTTCTTCTTTCCAGATCAAGATCCGTCCGCTTTACCCCTGCGTTCCCGGGAGGATGTACATCAGTCAGGGCCTGGCCAGAGGCCCCATTTCTTCCAGCAACACCCAAGGCATGCCACGCACCACTGCCCACGGAACCTTCCCCCAGTACCCCCCGGGAACTGTCACGGCCGCCCTTCCTTCCACTCTCCGCAGCCCTCCCATCCAAGTTTTGCGACAATGCATTACTTGCGCTATGGACCAGCAGGCTGTGAGCCTTGGTGTGTTCGCCAGCCACCTCTCGCCCGAGGACTCTTGGCCTCCCAGCCCCAGGAGACTCTGCCATGTGAGCAGGCCCCTCCCCCTCACATGCCCTGCCTGCTTCAACGCCAGCCCCCCTGCCGAGGAGGACTGAGGGCTCCCCTGTCCGACAGGCTCCATCGTGCTGGTCCTCCCCAGAGAGGAATCCGCCACGGGAGGCATCATCACCACAGCAGTGGCTCGGGGGAGAGCTACCTCACAGAGCCCAGCGGGTACCTTCCGGATGGCCCTGGCAGCGACACCAGTTCGGGTCCTTGCCATGGCTCCTCCAGCGACTCCATGCTGAATTGCACTGACGTCAGCCTTCAGGCCATCCACGGAAGCTGCTCCACTTTCCACAGCTCCTTGAGCAGCGATTACGACCCATTTGCTTTCTGTGGTTCGGAGGCGCTGGCCGCGGAAGACCGGCAAGAGCCTCCTTCGTCTTGGAGGGACCCGCGGCCCAGGCACCAGTCGGTGGACACGGCAGGGGAGGGCAGGGCACAGCTGGCCAGTAAGCACATCCACTATCACCACCACCATCACAGACACCACCATTATGGGCAGAGCCCCCCTGACTGCCCGAGTGGCAGCAGGCCGACCCAAGAACGCAAGCCCAGATACCCCAGGGCCAAGGCCGGGTCGCTTAGTGGTCAGGCTCACAAAAGGACTGAGCGGGTACACCTGCCGGAAAGTGCCTCTGGCTCATCCTCCCAGGAGGCAACTCTGTCTTCCTGTTTGCCTCAAGGACACGTGCCCTCTTTGCCCGACAGACTGGACTTCGGCACGGCAGCTAGCGGGCAAGCAGGAGTCACCAGGCCACAGACCCCCCAGCGACCCTGCTTACAACTTCATCCTGGCAGGAGGAAATGGAAGAACCCGCTTCTCTCTTCCCAGTCCCCTTTGCCAGAGAATTCTGGTGCGCCCCCAGACTGCAGCTCTCCCACTCGTTGTGGCCACAGCTCTGCAAACTGCTGCCCCACAGAGATTCAGCCTCTCATGCCAGGCAGTTCCTCGGTGCGTTGCTTTTCAGGTTGCCAGCAGATTTCAGAGCGCTTAGCTCCACATTCCGGGATCGAGCCTTGGGAGCAGGGGAACAGGACGAGGGAACAGGACTGCGAATCCACACTTCCGGGGGAAGTTTCGGGGGTGGACACCATGGGGAACAGTGCCAGTTTTTACCTCAGCTGCCAAATTCCGCAACACCATCAGGGTAAGCCTCAGCCACTAGGGTTGATCAGCAATCATCTGTAAATTGTTATGGCTATCTCTAGACATGTGTGGGCATAGCACAGACCTTGGGGGAGACGGGGCCAGTGTTCCCTCTAAGCTGAGTTAGTGTGAGCTAGCTCACAGTTTTTTAGCCTCCGGCTCACACATTTTTGTCTTAGCTCAGGAAGGATGCCTCCAGAGCAAATTGATTTATGCAGGAGCCAAATTTATGCAGGGGCTCACAACTTTAATGCCAGGAGCTCATAAAGTAGAATTTTTGGTCTCAAGATTCCACAGCTTAGAGGGAACATTGCTTGGGGCATATCTCTACTACAAACCTTCAGTGCTTTTGTAGCCTCATAGCTCTCAAAAGGATTCAGAGGTTATTAGTGCAACGTTAAGCATGTTTACTCAGAAGAAAGAGCCAGTTTGGCATAGCGGTTAGGAGTGCGGACTCTAAGCTGGGAGAAGCGGGATTGATTCCCCACTCCTCCACTAGCAGCTGCTGGTATCACCTTGGGTCAATCACAAGTTCTCTCAGAGCTGTTCTCTCAAGGGCAGTTCTCTCAGAGCTCTCTCAGCCCCACCTACCTCACAGGGTGTCTGTTGTGGGGAGGGGGAGGGAAAGGAGATTGTAAGCCACTCTGCGACTGCTTTGGGTAGTGAAGGGCAGAGTATAAATCCAGTCTCTTCTTCTCTTCTTCATTTTATTCAGTAGGACTTACTCCCAGGTAAGTGTTCTTAGGCCTCTGCCCCACCTACCTCACAGGTTGTGGGGAGAGGAAAGGGAGAGGAAGGGAAGATTTGTAAGCCGCGCCTTCGGGTAGTAAAGAGTGGGGTATAAAACCAACTCTTCTTCTTTGTAGTTTGGTTGTCCTTCGTGTTCAGGGTCTCAGCAAAAATCCATTTCCCACTCACCATTGCTCATGTCCTTTTCTGTAAGGTCTGATCAGAACACTGATGCCTTTGAAAGCTGGCACCCGGGAGTGTACTTACTGCACGGCTTCAAACTTGCAAATTCCATTCAAACGTTTATGAGAAGATGTGGCCAAACGGCAGTAGAGACAGAGGCTCATCTTTGCACAGGAAGGGGCTCAAATTAATTGAAGCTGGAAAGAAGTTCCTCTTGGGATACGCTGGGCAGAACAACGTTAAAAGCAGCCATTGAATGCGACTTTTAACTCTAAATATACATTATGGATGTGGGTTCTGGTGGGTTGAAAGCTGGCCTTGGATCCGGGTGATCCGATTTCAGCTCCAACCTCTGTACAGACCCATTGACTGGCTTTGGTTAAGTCACGACAACCTCAGTTTTCCATCCTTGAAATGAGAACAAATATTATTTTCCATAATGCAGCTCCATTATTGTGCAAAAGTAAGGTTCATTGCCAGGGCAATAGCGTAATTGCCCTGCAATTTTATAAGTGGTCCATAAAAAAATAAAAGATATCTATAAAAGATAATGATGGCGTCTCAGAATCACGGAGACCTATGCTCGTAGAGAGACCTGGCTACTCACATTACTTTTCTAATTGCAGGATCTAAAGGAGACATCCCAGATATATACGAACATTCGGTTTAACTGGAGGTGAACTTATCTGCTCTTTGGGACCAGGGGAGAGACTCATGCCTTTTGGAAATCCTGTGAGAAAGGACTCCTTGCAAATGACCCATGACTCCTGCTCTGATGGAGTGGCAGCCAGTCTTAAGAAGAACCTTGTCCGGTCAGCCCCTGCCTCATCCTCACCAGCTTGCCGTTACATCATGGCTGCGTCTTCAGCTCTTACTACTTGTCCAGTCCGTCATTTGCGTGCCAAACATAAGCCGCCAGTATTGCTTGCCAGTTGTCAGGAGTTGCTGTCTTGAAGGTGGTTCCAGCGAGGGGGGTGCAGGGGCCTTTCTACAAAACTGTTCCGCTTTTCCAGAAAGGGGTAGAAGGGCATTGCGTTCAGAGCTGCCCCTTTCTCTTTGCTTCACAATGTCACGTAACCCATAGGGATGCCTCTGGCTGTTCCTTGTCTCCCTGACCACAAAAGAGAAGTCTGGGAGAAGTTGCCACTAAAAGTAGACAAGATATGAAGTGGGGGAACTGCGCAGTCGAGGTGATGGGGACATATGGGTCTGGGCAAGTTCTCTTTTGCCATCCAGGTCCTGATTTGGTTCAAGAATCAATATGGCTTGATAGAATCAGGTACAGAATCCCCTCCACCCCCAATACCCTCTGGTGAGACCCCGGCCCAGTCTGTTAAGGAATGTCATTCGAGGTGTAGAGTGGCATGCAAGAATTCCATGTCCGCATTATACTTTGGGCCACGTGACTTTGAACAAGCTTTGCTTTGTGCATATGAACAACCAGACAGGCCTGGTCTCTGCTCCCGGCTTGTGCGAACTGCAGATACCAAATGTACTGGCTGGTTTTGGGGCTGGGGGAAAGCTCTCTTTCCCTACACAGCAGGTGTGTTTCAGGAGGACTACTCTGAGGTGGCAGGAACAAGTGGTAGCAAACCAACATGCTCTTAATGTAACCTGTTCTTTTGCCACAGACATCCATTTCTCCCCACTGCCTTTTTCTCTCTCTTGTTGGCCAGGCAATACCTTTCAAAAAGCCAGGTTTGGTCCAATTTCTTCAGGTGCTGACACCAGTGTGATGCAGTGGTTAAAAGTGGTGGGTTCTAATCTGAAGAACTGGGTTTGATTCCCCACTCCTCCACATGAAGCCTGCTGGGTGACTTTGGGCCAGTTTGGTTCTCTCAGAACTCTCTCAGCCCCACCGACCTCACAAGGTGCTCGCTTGTGGGAAGAGGAAGAGAAAACAATTGTAAGCCGCTTTGAGTCTCCTGAGGGTAGAGAAAAGTGGGATATTAAAACCTACTCTTCTTCTCTTATGGTCTTTTATTATCCAGCCATCTCCCTCCCCCATCCCACACCCAGCTTTGTTCCACAATATTATGCAAGTTGTACATTTGGTGCTTCCCACATGAAAGTGGTTGGATTTCCCAGTAAATTTCCACTGTGAAAGTATGATCCACTGTAAATGAGGAAAAGAAAGGGACCAGCTGGAGGAGGCATCTTACATGTCGGTGCCTTTTCATAAGAACTTCTCACTACTATGAGCAAATCCAGATGGACACATGCCAAGTTGTAACTTACTACAGTGGGCATGTATGCCTATGGCGAGCCCCTCACTTTTAATAATATTCTGCCAGGTTTGGCAGTGGGGGTGGATTTTATTGCTTTCTTGTTCTCCAGGTTTCTAATCGGGTGCCTCAAGTAGAGGAAAATCCTTTCTACTTCCCAGCACCATGATACAGAGCAGCAACTTACGACATAAACTCTCTAGCAAGTTACTACTGCTAGTGTTCACCCCGTATTTTGGAATGGGGGTAATGTGGTTACAAATTTGATCCTATGAGGTAAAACAGAGGGATAACGATTTTTCCCCCTCTGACTGAGAAAGGAACAGAAACAGCAAAGAGGCCTGAGCCTCCATAACAGTTACTCATTCGTGTGTGTACCTCATCTTCACCACAGCTGTTAACAGGATGAATAGTCATTCATTCTCCCCGGGAGAGGAGGAGGCTTGGAGTCTTTAACAGAATTCTCAGCTCCCTTACCGAATTGTCATTTCCCTTCCCAGGATACCCCAGGAGGAAGCCCATGGCAATTGTAGGATCCTAAACTGGTAGTGTAGCTATGGCCTCAGTTTCGTCAAGAACTGCAGGGACCTTAATCCCACTGGGGAGTGTTTCCTGTGAAAAAGTGAGGGTTGGGTTTGGAATAAAACTCGCCCATTTCCACGGATCCCCCACCCCCTCTGCAAACCCTGTCATGTTATCCCTCACAGTTTCCTGTCTCCCAGGAGCAGCATTTCATGGAGCTCAGAGGGCAGCCATGAGAGAGAAGGAGCAGAAGTTTCCAGTCCACGGATGGCAAATTTAGGCTGGATTCAACCTTAAATATGCAATTCTCTTTAGGGCTATAATCAGGACATGGGGATCCTACTTAAAAAGCATGTGAGCAAGCATCCGATCAAAAAAAAATCAGTGGCAGTCTGCTATCCAGGTTTACGTCCCCGCTCCAGCACATGTCCATGTTTTAAAAATGTGAGCCGAGAAAGAGTTCCATGAGTGACCAAAAATATGTCTCCATAATGCAAGGGTCAGATGTAAGAGTTAGGACCACCTCTGGAATTCATATATCTCATACATATCTCATGAGAGCCAATGTGGTGTAGCGGTTAAGTGCACGGACTCTAATCTGGGAGAACCGGGTTTGATTCCCCACTCCTCCACTTGCAGCTGCTGGGTGACCATGGGCAAGCCATAGCTCTGTACCAGCTGTTCTCTCAAGGACAGTTGTCTCAGAGCTCTCTCAGCCCCACCTACCTCACAGGGTGTCTGTTGTGGGGAGGGGGAGGGAAAGGAGTTTGTAAGCCGCTCTGAGACTCCAAATGAGTGAAGGGCGGGATATAAATCCAATCTTTTCTCTTCTTCTTCTTCTACCCCCATCTGACTTTTCAGACCTTACACAGAAACCCAGGGAAGCAGTAAGAATTGGACCACCATACGCATATCCTGCTGCCATTCCTGCAATTGTGGCAGCCAGAAAAGGTGTTGCTGACAGAATTAAAAAATAGCTGCTGTTGCGCGCAGTCCTTATTCATGCTAACATCATGGGGGTGCATGGGAAGAGGTTTCTTTAGGCGGTGGCGTATTCTGAAGTTGCAGATACCTAGAAAGTACACTTTTGACCAGCTTCACAGGAATTGCCTTAGCCCCTTTTGAACCCAGTCCTGTGGAGTACTTCCAGTTCCAGCAAACAGATATAAAAGCGTCACATCTGGGGATGAAGTCTTGAATGGCTTTTGGCAGGAGCTTCCAGCCCTCTTGCTTACAGGACAAGAAGAGAGTGGCCAGACAGACATTTCAAAAACAAGGGCTGTGCTAGGGTTATGGGGCACGTTTTCTGTGATTCAACCAATGCCTTTGTAGCGGGGTCCTGCAGGGAGCGGTGTTTTCTGTTTCTGCTGTTTCTGCTGCGCTGGTGGTACCTGCTGAAGGGCATAGTATTTAGAGCAAGGATGTCCTCATTCTGCTTTCTTTCAAAGTTGTTCTAGCACTGGAAAATATTTCAGGAGGGGAAACATGCCAGTATATACATAAAAAAAAGCAGAGTTCAGTGGGATTTTTAAAACCATCTCTCAAAGGAAATGTGAGTGTGAGTTTGGCTCCAGTTTTGTTTCATTTGGAGTCCGAACACACAAAGCCGTACTAAAGGGGAAGAAAATGAAGGCGCTTGGATCAAGAACAAGTACCCCAAATGCATTCGCTTGCGTTCCAACCAAAATTATTCCAAATGGCAACATTCGTAACCAGCAAGCAAAACCATTCTGGTCAAAGGCTTGAATGTTAATGAATGAGTAACAGCTCTGCTTCCTTTGGCATCTTTCCACCAAATGCCTTCAACTGGTGCCTCTTTCTCTCTCTCTCTCCCTCTCCCTGCTCTTTCCTCCGGACAACCCTTTGAAATGTGAACAAGGATTTTATTTTTGTACTTTTTATTTCCCGAGTCTACTTTGGCGGCACTTCGGTACTTTTGTAAACCAAAAAAGAAAGAAAAGGAAAAAAAATTAAAAAAGGAATAATCTTTATGTACATACATATGCAAAACTATATTTATATCTGAGAGATAAGAGAGTGTCCGAATGTGAGCGCAAGCTCGAAACCTATTTATTTTGCTAATATATTTATCCACGTGTAAAGGTGGCTGTTTTGTTTTCTGTACAAAGTTGTTGGCTGCCCGTGTTCAAGAGGTGCTTCTTCCTCATTCGCCAGAAATAAATTATTTTTAATCTCTGTACATCAGCTGGTAAGGTGAGAAAGGAGTCAAGGGGGGCTCAGTTAGGGTTTAGGGGAGGGGCAGAACGGATGGGAGTTTTCTTCTCCAGAGGCCTGCATTTTGCTGCTATGAACGGCCCCTACCTCTGCTAGTCTCTCTCTCTTCATGTGTTGGAAGGCAGGAGGAGAGTTAGTTTTTACATCATCATCACCATCATTATCCCTGTGTGCTGTCAAGTCACAACTCGTGGCAACCCAGTACCATGGAGTTTTCAAGGCAAGAGATGAGCAGAGGTGGTTTGCCATAGCCTTCCTCTGCATACCAACCCCAGTTTTCCTTGGTGGTCTCCCATCAATGTACTGACTGTGGCTCACTCAGCTTTGCTTCCGAGCTTGGACAAGATCAGGTGAGGCTGGGCTATTCGGCTGCTATTAGTGTAGATGCCCCCATTCATCTCAATGAGCCTTACACGGAAGCCCTTTCCCTTTTATTGTACTGCATGAGTTGGAATGCTACTAACGTTCACTCAAAAACCCAGCCTCACTTGTCTCTGCTTTGTGGTGGTCCCGCCACTACAATATTGGAAGGATGGCTGGATTGGTAGACTCTCCTCCTCTTGAACTTGGGAAACAGAGGTCTTTTAAAGAAATAAATGGGAAGGATGAAACGTTAGTGAAGTAGGGTTGCCATCCTCCAGGTGGGGCCTGGGGATCTCCTGCTTTTACAACTGATCTCCAGCTGAGAGAGATCAGCTCCCCTGGAGAAAATGGCTGCTTTGAAGGGTGGACTCTATGGAATTGTACCATGCTGAGGCCCCTCCCCTCACCAAACCCCACCCTCTCCTGGCTCCACCCCCAAAGTCCCCAGGTATTTTCCAACCCAGACCTGGCAACCCTATAGTGAAGGGGTGCTACTGAGGGAAGACTAGGGTTTCATGTCAGACGGCACAACTATCATAACTGCTCAGATTCCAAATCAGATTTACAGTATACTTAGAACACATTGAATAGTAAAACCTTACCTTGGCGACATGGCACCTTAACTCGGCCTGTTATGTTAGTTATGTTGCACTGTCTTCCTTTTGTTCTCTGGGCAAAATTCAAGGTCCTGGTTTTCACCACTAATATATTAACTGGTTTAGTCGCAACATAACTAAAAGTTCACCCTCCTCCCTTAGGTACCTGACAATCTCTTTGGTTGACAATCGTACAGTTGTAACGTGCTATCTCTTCTATTCATTTCTGGCTAGTTCTGTTATGTATGTTGCAATGGTTTAGAACTGGGTGGAATAATGTACAGAACAACACCCCTCACACAAACACACACAGAGAAGCGCACAGTCACTTATGCAAATTTAGAATCCCAGCTTCACAATAAATAATACACGGAGTCACTTTTTCTCTTGTGCTAAAGTTGGTTTTCTTTATCCCACCCATTCCTCATCCACCTCCAGCCCTGTTTTAAATGACTGGCCCACCCTGCCCCCCGAAGACAAGTAGTTTCATTTTCAATTTTTTAAAAAAAAAACACAATCCTGATAGCGATATATTTTTTTAAAAAAAAAATTGTATGTGTGTGCAATTGTGTGTGCTTGTGAGCCTGGAAGTCATGGTGACCTCTCAAGGGCTACAACATTTCAGAGGGGTGGCTTTGATATCACCTGCCTCTGCATCCCAGCCCTGGTATTCCTTGGAGGTCTCCCTTCCAAATAGTAGCCAAGGCTGACCCTACTTAGCTTTCAAGATCTGATGAGATCGGGCTAGCCTGGGCTATCCAGGTCAGGGCAATTATTGTATGGCATTGTGTGTAGAATAGCCAGGAGATCCTAAGATTGTCTGGCAGCTAAAAGTTCTAGCTCTTTTTATCATTATGCACCACTAGGTGGTGAGCTAGACTTGTTTTTAATGTAAGGGACATTTCAGAGGTGGTTTGCCAGTGCTTGCCTCTTCATCCCGGCTGTGGTATTCCTTGGAGGTCACCCTTCCAAATCCTAGCCAAGGCCGACCCTGCTTAGCTTCTGAGATCTATCGAGACTGGGCTTGCCTGGGCTATCCAGGTCAGGGCTCTGATACTGATATACCGTAATGATGACAGGTTTAGCAGGTTGTCTAAATTTCTAGTTTAGGATAAAAGCTAGAAACTGTTTTTAAATGAAAGATGGGAATTCAGAGAACTGGCAAAACCTACAATTGCAAGAGTAAACTGATATAACGATATTTTAGTGCCCCCTTCTATAATGCAGCCATAGTATCACTATGTCAATATGAGAATGTGCAAAAAGTAAAAGGGGGGTGCTGGATGCCACCGATGACAACAGTACCCTCCCTCGAAAATCCTGATTATTTAAGGTGCAGCTGGAAGAAAATAAACTAGCCCCACAACAGTGAAAATGCCAAAGGAGGGCCGACGTGTGGAAGACCTGTGCCCATACTGATTCCAATGCTTGTGAATTGACGACCAAGAAAATCAGGAGTAAGTAGAGTATGTGGAAAAGCTCCCGATGATAAAGCACCAAGCAATATTTTTAAACCTAATAACATATCAGAAGATCTTCTTGACTAAAGCCCAAAGCAAGTCCATGTAGTCCAGCAGCCTCTTTTCAACAATGGCTGGCATGAGAAACCCAAAAGTAGGGCCATGAAATCCTCCACTGGTTTGGTGGGTTGCATCTGAACATGGAGGTTCCATTTAGCTATTTTGGCTTCCTGAATTCATCCGATCCTCTATTAAATCCATCTAGTTATCATGTCCTTAGCAAACAAATGGACACATGAAGCTGCCTTAGACCATCAGTACATCAGCATTGTCTTCTCAGGCTATCAGCAGCTCTCCAGAATCTCGGGCAGAGGTCTTTCACATCCCCTACCACTTAATCCTTTTAGTGAGGGCTCCCAGGGATTGAACCTTGGGTCCCTCTACATGTGAAACAAAAGCTCTGCCGTAGCGCCATGGCCCCTCTCCACAGCACGAACAACAATATGTTTGGGACTCCTGCCCAAGCCACCTAATATGGTCTTCTTGAGTATACACAGCAAGTTGCGAAAGACAAAACCCTAGGTATGCTGTACTTGGGAGTAAGCAGGGGTCATTTCATAGAAAAAGAGGTTCAGGAGCTCATTAGCATATCTATTAGCATAACTCATTAGCATATGCCACACCCCCTGACATCACCAGAAGTGTGTCAGAAAGGGAAGGGGGGGCATCTTCAAAAGCCTTCCCTCCCCTTCCCCAGCTGGTCGGCTGAATTTCAGTTTCAGCCCCATTATACCCTATGGGCCATTGAAGTCAATGGCAAAAACTAATAGGGTATTTGAGGGGCTGGAGGAGAGGGGGCTTGAGGGAGAGGCTCCAAACTTGCAGGGTAGCTGCTGGTACCTCTCCCTGAAATACCCATCATGTTTCAAGAAGATTGGACTATGGAGTCCAATTCTACGGGTCCCCAAACAGGTTGCCCCATCCCCTCCATTGTTCTCTACGGTGGGAAGACACGTTACTTTTTCCCACCATAGAGAACAATGGAGGGAATGGGGGCAACCTGTTTGGGGCCCTGTAGAATTGAACCCCCTGGTCCAATCTTCTTGAAACTTGGTGGGTATTTGGAGAAGAGTCCGCCGCCGTCCCCTGCTGCTTCCTCCTCCGCCTGCCGCCACAGGGGTTAGGATGTGTAAACATCCCAACCTGAGGTAAAAAAATGTGGCAGCCCCTTTAATCAGGGAGGGCTCCCGGATTTAAAGGGGCCATGTGACCGCAGCCTCTGATTCAGCCCATGGCCACCCTAGTGCCCACTCCTGAGCTGGCGGACCTCCGCTCCACCTAGCTCCGGCCCCAAATGACCCCTGGGAGTAAGGACTACGGAATGTAGTGTGACTGATTTCTGAGTAGACATGCATAAGCCTGTCCTGCAAGTGGCTCTGCTAATCAGACATTTTGAAACAGAAGTCCCTGTTTAAAATATTTATTAGCCAAGAACAGAAATTGACTGCCAAATGGACACTGCTGTTGGCAGCTCTTCTATTAACAGGGGTATTAGTAGCATGTGCAATCGAACCCCGATGAGGTTAGGAAGGCTCTTTCTCTCCTGGCTTTCTGCGAACTGGGTAAAACGGAAGTATTCCAGAGGGCTATTTGCACTGGTAAATACAACTGCACTGTAATTAAACGGTCAGAAAGTTGCATCAGTGAAAGGACAGCGGCTGTGACCGACCTCACTGTATTGCTACCTAACACTGTATGTTCCAGACTAGGTAGTTTCCACACCACTTAACGTATCATGTTTAAAAGCTCGAGCTTTGGTTCAGCTGTGTTTTGAGATTTCTGTTCTCAGATTTCTGTACTCCCAGCCCTATTGTACTGCTAGTTAGATGTTCCAACCTGTTGATTGTACTTAACTTAAACTATGCAATCCGCCTTGAGTCTCAGGTAGAAAAGTAATCTATAAATAAGCTAACAACAACAACACCAATAATAAAATAATAATAATAGTAATAAAACAAAATGATGATGATGATGATGGAAAGTGCAGTCCAGTCACAGAGGACTTATGGTGACTTTGTTGGGTTTTCAAGGTAAGAGACTTACAGAGCTGGTTTGCCATTGTCTGCCTCCATGTTATAGTCCTGGTATTCCTTGGAGGTCTCCCATCCAAATCCAAATAAAATGGCCATAAATCTATGCAGAAGATGCAATATAATCGGATGATCAAAGAAAGTGAAAGTGGCATGGAGCATGGAAGCTTCCATATAACCTAGGGTTGCCAGGTCTGGCTTGGGAAATACCTGGAGACTTTGGGGGTGGATCCAGGAGAGGGCGGGGTTAGGGGAGGGTTGAGGCCTCAGCATGGTACAATGCCATAGAGTCCACCATTCAGAGCAGCCATTTTCTCCAGGGGAGCTGATCTCTGTCAGCTGGAGCTCAGTTGTAAAAGCAGGAGATCCCCAGGCCCCACCTGGAGGCTGGCAACTCTAATATAACCCGATGATCAAAGGAAGTGAAAGCAGCATGCAATACAGAGGGGAATTTCTGTTCCAAGGCGGGTTTCGTAAAACAACGGAGGGAAAAGCCAATGCAGGATCAGCCACTGTGCATGGCCAGGTTTTCATAATTCGCATTTTCTCATATTATCATTTAGACCAGGCAATGTAGAAAAAGAATTTTAAATCATTCAACAGAATTGTTTTAACACCACTAGAAATGTCTCCCCCGTTGTTGTTTTTTTAAGACAAATCTTTTTGTTGCTACTTTGATGGGGGGGAACTTTTTTGGACAAAGCGACAGTTTAATTTTTGAGATGAAAGCAGATTTCTTTCATTTTTTGGGCGCCAGTCACTCTCATCCTAAACCCCACCCGCTTGCAAAAAAAAAAAAAAAGCCGTCTCACTGCAGGAGGGGCGGAGCCTACCATCACACAGTGTTGCTAGGCGCCGGACCCTTTGGCGGAGCGCTAAACCCGCCCTGAGAGGTGCGCGTGCGCATTGAGAGTCGGGCGCGCGGACGAGCGCGGCCGCATAGACCGACACAAGCGGAAGAAGGTCTGGGCGGAGTATGAGCCGGATGTGATGTTTGTCGGACTAGAAGGAACCGGAAGTAATAGCTGAGGTTTTTTAAAAAAAAAATCTCTAGTTTTTCGTCGTTGCTGGTGGTGTGGTTGCCATGACGCTGGAGACGGTGCCCAAAGACCTGCAGCACTTGCGGGCTTGCTTGCTTTGCTCCCTTGTCAAGGTAAGGGAGGGTGACTGACGGGCCGAAATGGAGGTAGGCTACTTCCGCCTGGAGAGTTGGAGGGTCCTGTTTGTACCGCGCCTGGCACCGCCCCTGGTTATTGAACTCGCTGAGACGAGCTAGAAGAAGCAGTGCCCCGTGTTCCTCTCGTTCTGAGGCTATGACTGTCTTGCAGGGTTCTTGGTAGGGGGAAAGAAGGCGGGGATTCGCTGCCCTGAGCTACTTTCGAAATATGTACTCATTTACAATATTTCCAGTCCTGTTTTCTCCCACCATGAGACCCAGCGTATCAAAAGGACAGACATAAAAGCAAAGCTAATGCAGTAACTGCCCATTAGCACGGTATGTGGCAGAGTTGCCCTGTTGTGAAGCCTTTTTGGGTGAAAAGATCAGTGATGTCTTAAGTGTGACTGTGTAATTCGATCTTAATTTTGTTTGGCCAAATAGAAAAAAGCATAGGTTAAAACACCATGGTTAGTTAGAAACACGATTATAGTGGTAGGGTTGCTTTTAGGGAAAAAAAAAGGGGGGGGGGGAGATGCGAAAGCAAGATACCAAATGCAGTATTGTGGCTAAGGAAGTGCAGGTACAGTATGATCATGGATCAGATTTCAGTATGTTGTCATAGGCTTTCACGGCTGGCGTTCATTAGCTGTTGTAGATTTTCCAGGCTGTATGACCACAGTGGAAAATCTATAACTAATGATAAATTTTCAGTTTGTTAACAGCGGAGTAGAAACAAAGCACAGCAGAGTAGAAACAAAGGGCTTATTTGTATAAAACTGGAGGCTGTTTATAAACAGTTGGAATGCAGTAAAGCCAGAGGGTGAGGTTCAGATTGCCATATTGTCTTACATTTAAGCTGTATGCGCATTAGATGTTAATATTAAATATGTTAATGTTAAGATGTAGGATTATTTTTGATTGAAGGATTTTTAATTAGAGTTTTTCTAATATTAATTATTGTCAAGGGAGACTCTAGGTTTAGGACTTAATAGTTATAAAATAAATGTTGTTAACTGATTCGGGTTACTGTCTGTGATATGCTTATCATAAACCCCTGCTTCTCACCACAGTGCACCCTCGAATGTTCTTCTTAAAAGATCTGTTTTACATTGCATATGATGAGCAATCCATGCATTGATTTCACAGTTGTGTGACTGTGGCTTTAGTTCCTTTTGAGAGGAACATAACTAACTTTACCACTTTTGAATGGGCACAATTCTAGTTGCTGGGTGTGGCAGGGATGGCATTGGCTGTGCCTTGGCTGTCTTCTTTCTTTCAGTTGCTGTGTTGCGGGGGCAGGGAGCAGAGGTAGTTCTCATGCCGATTCACTTGTTTGACATTCTTCATGTCTTCCTCCTCTCCAGACCATTGACCAGTTTGAGTTTGATGGCTGTGATAACTGCGACTCTTACCTACAGATGAAAGGGAACCGTGAGATGGTTTACGACTGCACCAGCTCATCTTTCGATGGGTAAGTGTGCCTGAGGCAACTTGACTGTTCATATATTTGGCCTAGCATGCAGTCAGGGGTCTTTGACCTGTCTGACAGTGCCTGGAACTCTTGTGGCTTTTGCAAGTGCTGGACCTAAAGTGCAGGATTTACTGATTTATTTTATTACCTTGACTATCCAGCTTTCATCACAACAGTGGAAGCACAGCTGATCTATTTAGCTCCTCTCTCTGTGTTCTTGAACACAGGGGGAAACTGTAGTCCTGGTCAGGAGGAGGGAGAGGGGCAAGTGATGCACTGTATTCTTGGTGCTTGGGGGGGCAACAGTGGGAGGGCTTCTAGTGTCCTGGCTCCACTGCTGGACCTCCTGATGGCACCTGGTATTTTTGGCCACTGTGTGACAGAGGGTTGGACTGGATAGGCCATTGGCCTGATCCAGCATTGGCTTCTCTTATGTTCTTATGTCCTTATGAGTACATGAGCATGCAGACTGGCACAATTGCAGTGACTGAATGGAGGACTGGGGGTTGGGTGGGATGCCAACAGGGAGTCATCCTGTGTGCGAAAGAGAAGGAAGCTTGTTGAATATAATTATGTGTTATGCAGTGCCACCTCTAAGCTGTGGAGCCTTGTGAGCAAAAATTATTCTTTGTGAGTTACTGGCATTAAAGTCGTGAGCGAGCAATTTGGCTACTGCACAACTTAGTTTGCTCTGGAGCCATCCTTCCTGAGCTAAGACAAAATTTGTGAGCCAGAGGCTAAAAAACTGTGGGCTAGCTCACACTAACTTGGCTTAGGGGGAACACTGGTGTTATGTTACCTGTCTTGTGAGGGGGAGTCCTGGTGGATTCAAAGACGCGTTAGAATTCAAATATTATAATAAAATAACATTCTGTCCCTTCCCACAGCACTCCTTTCTGAGCCTTTACAATAAAAAGCCATATACAAAATTAAGAAAGGGGTACAAGACATACTGAAATATATGGGAGGAACCTGAACAGATGGTTAGATCACAAATAACCATCTTAACTTGTTATTTGTCCCTGGTCCATTAGAAAGTCACAAACATGGCTAGCTGTCACGGAAACAGTAGCAGGGACATTCTCTGATATGCAGAGCTAGCTTAAGTGTTGATTTCTGTGGGAATGCAGGGTGGGAATGACCAGGGACTTCTGAGCATAAGTTCTCTCCTGGAAGTGAGGGCCATCACAGTTTCAGCAGCTGCAGTCCAAGCTGCACTTGGCTTGGATTTACAGTTAGCAGCCCTTTTTCTGTTCGAAGTGGCTTGTGACAATAAAATGAGGTGCTCTAGTTAAATAACAGTAAAGTTATAAAAGGAGGGGGGAATCAGTAAGTGATTTTAAAAGAAGGCAGTTGGAACTGAAATATGATTGGTCACTGCTTGGCTTCCTTGTGACTGGTCAGGCTGGGAAGCTGCAGCTGGATTGGTAGCATTTTACAAATTCCAAGACTAGAGAGACTGATCAGTTAGAGTCAGTCACTCAGAAGCAGTTGGGCGAAGAGAGAGAGAGAGTAGGAGAAAAGTGTGAAGGAAGCATCAAGAGTTAAGAAAACAGGTCTTGAAAAGGCTTGGTTGGTAGAACAGCCAAAGAAGCATAGGTGGTAGATATAAATGCAGGAGAAATAGAATTAAATTATCTACCTGGGTATAGTTGAGGGAGAAAGGGAAGCACACCTCAAGTAGCAACAGCACCCTTAATAGACTGTGTACCATGCACGACCGCTCATATTCCTACCGCAAGCTGTGAGACGGGGTGGCTTCCCTTCCTTAGATGAAGAGTGCATCGGCAGCTTGGCATTGTTCCTGAGACTCATCCACAAAAGGGTTGCCATCAATCCACAAAATGGCTGCCATCAACAAAAATCTTGGTTTCCATGGACTTACTGATTGTGCAGGCATGTGCCCCGAAATCTGAGTTATGGTTTTTAGAAACCTTCTTAGAGAAGTTGAGGGCATCTGCAGATGCTGTGATTGTTGGTCTTGCATTGGCGAGCAACAGCAGTTCCAGCTCCCTCGTCTGTCAGCTTCATACTTACATCTGGACATGGACAAATGTATGCATAGTATAGTCAGATGGCCCTGCTAAGGGGATCAAGCTGGGGAGGGCCCGTGGCTCAGTGGTAGAGCATCTGCTTTGCTTGCAGAGGGTCCCAGGTTCAATCTCTGGCATTGCCCATTAAAGGGAGCAGGTAGTGGGTAATATAGAAGACCTCAGCCTGAGACCCTGGAGAGCTGTTCCCAGTCAGAATCGATGTTAGTGACCTTGATAGACCAGTGGTCTGATAATACAGTAATACAGACAGGCTGTAGCCAAGAGTATCTGGCTCTGGATTAGGAACTGGCAGAATTAGGGTTGCCAGATCCAGGTTGGGAAACTCCTGGAGAGGTTGAGCCTGGGTAGGACAGGGACCTCAGTGGGGTAACAATGCCATAGAGTCCACCCTCCGAAGCATCCATTTTCTCCATGATCTCTGTAGTCTGCAAATGAGTTGTAATTCCTGGGGATCCCCAGGTCCCACCTGGAAGCTGGCATCCTGAGGCAGAATGCATCCCCACTTCTTCCCTTGGTTTTTAAGTACTCCGGCTTTTACTCCTTATAATGTCTCCTCCCTCCCTCCTGCCTGAGCATTCCCTGCACGCTGAATTGGTGAGACTTCTAAAACTTTGTCCACATTCTGGAGAGCGAGGGGCGTATACTACAGTCAGCTTCTTTGTCATCTTGACAGCTGTGAGAATGTTTTCAGATATCACGTTCACTTGAGCTTCTACAGATGCTTAGCAGTGTAGATTATTTCAGTAGCGGCTCAAGCCACTTCCTCAGTGCACAGTGGTGAAAGAAAATCAGCGCACTCCACACTGTCTACGGCAGCGGCTCTGCATTCCCCAGGCTGAGATTTGCAGCGGTGGGTGCTGCTGATGGCGGCTATTTCCTGAAAGCCAGCTTGGCGTAGTGGTTAAGAGTGGCGACCTCTGATCTGAAGAACCGGGTGTGATTCCCCACTCCTCCACATGAAGCCCGCTGAGTGGACTTGGGTCAGCCAGTTCTCTTGAGCAGTTCTCTCAGAGATCTCTCAGCCCCACCTACCTCACAGAGTGTCTGTTGTGGGGAGAAGAACGGAAGGAGATTGTAAGCCCCTCTGAGATTCCTTTGGGTAGTAAAAAGTGGGGTAGAAAATCAACTGTACTTCTTCTTCAGTCATTTTTGAGAATTCCCCCTTGGACTTTCCCTGCTGTTTTGGTATGATGTGGAGTGCATGAGCTCGCTCACCTGGATCCCTGGCAGGCAACATGGCAACAGTGTGACTTCCCTGCTGACAAGAGCCCTCGTGAGCTGCATGAAGGATGACAAAGGTGGGAAGGGCTGGCAGAAAACCATTCAGGTGCATGCAGTGGCCTGTCAGGAAGGGCCAGAGCACACTGGTAGAGCACAGGTGAGCCAGAGGTCTGAGGAACATCCAGTGGAACAGATTTCACATAACAGGGGTGGGAAAGACCACTCTACTGGGGATCTTCAAGAGCAGCTGCTGAGCCAAAGGGCTCAGGGTGGTGCATAACAGGTTAAAATAGAAGAAGAAATTGGATTTATACCTCACCCTTCATTCGGAGTCTCAGAGTGGCTTACAAACTCCTTTCCCTTCCCCTCCCCACCACAGACAGCCTGTGAGGTAGGTAGCGCTGAGAAAACTCTTGCCCTTGAGAGAACAGCTCTGGAAGAACTTGTGACTGACCCAAGGTCACAGCAGCAGCTGCACGTGGAGGAGTGGGAAACCAAACCCGGTTCTCCCAGATTAGAGTCCACGCACTTAACCACTACACCAAACAGAATAATTTAGTTTCAGTTTACAATAAAGACAACTGGACTTAGCAGTGGTATAAAGTTTCGCTTCGCTCCCTCCCTTGAGCGGATCAGGGACTGGTCGTTTTGTGGTGTGAGCTTTTGTGAGTCACTGCTCACTTTGTCAGATGCATTCTGATGCAGTTTGGGCATGTTCACTGTTTCCCGTGTTCATTCCTGAATGTTCTTTGTCTTCCTGCAGCATCATTGCGATGATGAGCCCTGAGGACAGCTGGGTCTCCAAGTGGCAGCGAATCAGTAAGTCTCCCCACCTCTTTCTGCTTACGTTCAAGATCAGTTTTTGTCTGTCTTTTGAGAAGTTCTCTGAAAAAGGAGCCAAGCCTCTCCTTATACATATCAGTTGCCCTCAAGAGCAAAGGGGTTGTACTAACTTGCAGCACTGTGGCTGGTTCCTGACGTCTCAGCAGCTGTCCGGAAAAGGTTTCTGCAATTCCTCACCTTGGTGGCAAGTCTGCTACTTGAAAAGGTTTATTCAGTGCTCACGGCTTGCTCGCCAGCTCCTGTGACTGTGAAACTTCCTTGTAAATTCCTTGAAGTCACACAAACTAGGGGTTTTGCATATATGCATGCCCCACTATCATATTTCGGAGTACATTTCATCATATGCAGGACTTGTGATTGTTGAGATGCTGTGTTAATAGATACTTGTTAAACCTTAGAGTTGATTTTTTTTTACATCTTTGGCTTTGTGCTTGCATTTGAAACAGCATTTTTGTGTCTGTGTTCACACCATTTGGGGGGGGGGCTATTAATTTCTATAGCTCTTTTGCTTTCTAAGAGGTTTAGTTTCTCATTTATCCTTGTAGCGTTCCTGTAAGCTAGATTGTCTGTTGCTTCACAGCTGGGTAGGATGGCTGGATCGTCCTCTTCAAAACCCAGTCCATCTAGTGATGCTGGTCCTTGTTTCACAGCAGTAACTCAGAATGTCCTCTCCTCTCAGGTAACTTCAAGCCCGGTGTCTATGCAGTGTCTGTGACTGGCCGTCTGCCCCAAGGTAATCTGTGTGGCTGTCTTTGGAAGGGCCGGGGAGCTGGAAATCTTGCCTGGCTGTCAAATAAACAAGCAGAACCCTTTGGGCATTTGGGGCCCATTTGCTACAGATCCAGTGCATGCCTGGGGCTATAACTCTTGAAGGGAAGCATTTAGATGTATTTATGGGGTGGGGTGTGTGAATGGGGAAGCGGTATGAGAATCTAGACCCGGGGAAAAGGAAGCATGAGCAGCATGGATGAACTAATTACATAATTAGCTGGCACAAGATAGCCACTGCCTTAGACGGCTGTAAAAGAGGACGGGCTGATTTCATGGAGGAGGAAAGGTCTCTCGGTGACTGTTAGCGATTATGGTTAAATGGGACTTCCCTGTTCAGAGGCAGCGTCCCACTGAATGCCTCCTGGTGGCTGTTGCTTTCTTGCCACACTTGTGGGCTTCCTGGAGGCAACTGGCTAGCTGCTGTTGCAACAGTGCTGGCCAGGGGGACCTTTTGGTCTGACCTAGCAAGGCCCTTCCAAATGGTGCTTGCTCACCCACCTTTGTATCCTGGGCCAGTATGAGAGCTCAGCATGGCAAGCTTTGGAAAGCACCAGTTTCTCATTCCTCATTGACAGCAGAGGGGTTAACAGCAGGTCTCACCTGTCCTTCCCAACCTTGCTTTTCCTTGCTATAGGGATCGTGCGAGAGCTGAAGAGCCGCGGGGTGGCCTACAAGTCTCGCGACACAGCCATAAAGACCTAAGGATGTCTCTTGCTCCTCACGTCTCGCACGTCACAGACGTCCACTTTTGTAGAGACTGCTGTATTGAGCTGCCCTCATGTTACGGAGGGGAATGGGGATCTCCTTATGAATGGGACTCGGGATGAATGAGTGGAACTCGAGTGGGTGACTTTATCCCAGCTTTGGCAGCTGAGCCGGATGAGGATTTCCTTGAGCGTCTGTAAGCAAGAGCAGCTCCCAAGGTAATGGATGGGGTGCCGCTTCTGTAAATACCTTGGAATAAATTGTGTTATGGGATCAGAAAACTGCCATCTGCTTTTATGCCTTTTTTGGTGTGTTTGAAATTGCAACGGAAAGATTAGGGGGTTTGCTCAGCCTGGGGACTGTGATTGCGGATTTTGCCCCAGGACGGTCTGTGGTAGTGTTTCCTCTCATTTGGGAGGGACTGTGTGACTCAGAGGCTGGAGTACCTGCTTTGCCTGAATGTTCAGCCCCTGGCTTCTCAGGCAGCAGCGACCACCACGTGCTTGGAACGGTGGAGACCAAGGGTCTGGTGCGGTGGTCTGCGCGACACATGCATGCCACTCGTGTTGGCTCATGTCAGAGTGTTCATTTGGGAAGTTTTTTTATAGTCTCTCTCTACTCGACTCTCCCAATTGCTGTAGTTCGCACATGGGAAACCGAGGCTGAGAGAGCCTGCAGCCAGGCAATGTGCCTGTGGCAGAGACGGGACTTGAACCCAGCACAGAGACTTGAGTTCAAACCACTACATGGGACGGACATAAATGCTGTCACGTCGGAACTGATTTTGACCCCCCACAAGAGGCTTTCAAGGCAAGTGAGAAGCAGAGGTGGTTTGCCAGTGCCTTGATCACAGAGCCGTCCTTGGCAGTCTCCCCTTCAAATACTGACCCTGCTTAGCTTCTGAGGTCTGTCAAGGTCAGGCTGCCCCATGCCATCTTGCCTCCTAATGGCACCCAAATCTCTGTTCTTGCATTTCCATGCTGCTCTCCGGGCAGCTGCTTCAGCCAGGCAGAACTCATATTTTCTCTGCAGTAAGCCTTGAGGCTTGGACAAGAACCTGGTCCTCTTATATACAAGGAGGACTTAACAAATTAGAACCATTCCTGCAGTGAGGAGTTTTTCTTGGAAGGAAGCCCTCAGGAGCATTATTAATATAGGAAACAGCATCACGCTGTTCTGATGAATCAAGACTGTGAACTCCAAATGGGAATGGAGGTGTGCAAGCCAAAGCTTATGAGACATATGGAAGGTCTTGTCCTGTTTCTCTAGCTCTCCAATTCACTCTGATTTCCAAGTTTCAGGATGAGTAGCAATGCCCCTGAGTATAAAAATAAAAATGCAAGTTAAAACTTTTTGTGGCCGTGAGAGTTTTTATCAGGCCTCTGAAAGATACCTCGCTTTGCACTCTGGGGGAAGAAGAAGAGGAGACTGGATTTATATCCTGCCCTTCATGTGGAGTCTCAGAGCGGCTTAAAACTCCTTCCCCCCCCTCCCCACAACAGACACCCTGTGAGGTAGGTGAGGCTAAGAGAGCTCTTTCAAAAACTGTCCTTGACTGAACAGTGCTGACAGAACTATGGCTCGCTTGCCCAAGGTCATCCAGCAGCTGCAAGTGGAGGAGTGGGGAATCAAACCTGGTTCTCCCCAATCAGAGTTCGCGCACTTAACCACTACACCAAACTCCTTTGGAGACTGGTGGTTCTCAGACCAACCTCTGTAGTTATAATTGACCATGTGAAGGATGCCCATAGGAGGCTGTTCCTAGCACTCAACAGGGGTTGCAGCATGCAACGGTGCTAAAACGTTTGGGGACTCTTTAAACCGGGGGAATAAAGGGACAGTGAGAGAGCTATATGATTATTTAAGAGTTCACATGGAAACAAACTAGGGGCTGATGGCTGATCTGGTCTAGGGGATAGATCCAGTTGGTCAGCCGTGTTGGTCTGAAGCAGCAGAACAAATTTAGAGTCGCGTGGCACCTTTAAGACCATCAAAGGTTTATTCAAGGTGTGAGCTTTCATGTGCTCGTGTTAATTTGCTATTCATTCTCTGGCTATAAGTTTGAAGTTTTTTTGCCATTCCAGTGTATTTGATAAAGCGTGCCTTGCACACGAAAGCTAATACCTTGAATAAACCTTTGTTGGTCTTAAAGGTGCCGCTGGACTCTAAATTTGTTCTAGGGGGTGTGCCTTTTGCCTCTGGAGGCTTATTTCAAACTGCCACATGGGGGCGGTGCAACTCTGTGTATTGGCGTGGTGGCGTGCACAGCCCCTCTCAGGAGACTTGTGCTCTTTCTACCTGTGGCAAAGCCCTCAAGGTACCCGGTTTGTGCCAGTTTCCATTAAAATGATGGTTATTCGGTAGCACAATGTATATAGCCGTACTGAGCTGCGGGATGCTTTGCCAACTTTGGCTTCACAAAGAGCCTAGATGGGTGGGTGGGCATGTCACCATAGTTTCCGCTGTTCAAGTGGCACACCGAGGCTGTGAGTGGGTTGGGCTCCACAGA
The DNA here is from genome assembly GCA_029233225.1 of Lepidodactylus listeri. Lineage (NCBI taxonomy): Eukaryota > Metazoa > Chordata > Lepidosauria > Squamata > Gekkonidae > Lepidodactylus > Lepidodactylus listeri. The sequence goes on along the minus strand of JARCFY010000019.1, from coordinate 29,817,787 downwards.
GGCTGTGGGAGACGCAATATGCCAACCCTGGCCTTGGATGCTGGTCTAGCTCTCATTGGCTGCCCCTTTCCCATACAGGTGCTTAGCTTCCACCCCAAAGCCCTTCCCTGCCCACTCACACTCTCTCTCTTTCTCCAGATGACTTGCTGCGGCTGCCATTGAGGGAGCCCTGATTGCAAGCTTCTATTTAAGGAGAGGGAGGAAGAAACGGGGACAGTTCCCAAGAGCAACCTTGGGAAAGTCAGTGCTGGAAGGACTACAAATCCTTTCTGCTGACAGTCCGGTAACTCTGTGTCCACTCTTGGCTTCTCTTTGGACAGCCAAAGGCAATGCTGCTTTCTCTGGCCTCCCCCCCCCCACTTCATGTTGGAGTGCTGCCTCTGCCTGCACAGTGTAGAACCTCCCTCCCCCACAGCATACCTCCCTGTCCAAGAAAGATTTCTCATCTTGCTACATCATGGCAATGTTATTTGCAGTGAAGAAGGGTCCTTCTCCATTTAGGTGTTCAGGAGTGGGTGCCAACCTATAATATCAGTGAATAACAGCTAGGAAGGTAGGCGTTTTAGTCTAATTGAATAAGAGGAAGGTGGGCGTTTTGAGATCAAAGTCCAAACCCATCCTATAATACAAAAGATAGATCCAATTAGAAGAATCGATCAGCGGTCTCGTTCTTAAGCAACAGGGGAAGTCGTTTAAAAACTACTTGAGGAGATGGAGCGAATCCAGTTCCCTGCGAAAGAATTCCTTGCAGACAGAAAGCTAGCCAGCCAAGGAGACGACGTGCTAGAACACATTCTGAAGATGTAGTTTTCTATATGCAGGGAGTCACGTGAACACGTGAAGCTGCCTCATACGGAATCAAACTATTGGCCCATCAAAAGTATTGTCTACTTTGATTGGCAAATGACGCTTCAGGATCTCAAGCGGAGGTCTCTGACATCACCTACTGCCTGATCCCTTTAGCTGGAGACTGAGCCTGGGACTTTCTACATGACAAGATGCTCTTGCCATTGAACCATGGTCCTGGCCTAGTGGAGTTTGTATGGAATCAGGCACAAGCCTCTCCCTGTGCTCTGGAATGGTACATCCCTACCACAGTTTATTCCGCCTCATTTGCCGCTTATGTGAACCAGACTGACAGCTAGAGAGAGAATCTGCAGCTCCAAAATGGGAGTAAGAAGCCAGACAATGTGAACACCAATGTACCAAAAATAAGGGATATTAATTGAGAGTAAAAATAAGAATTGGTGCTTATAAGAGGACACAGTGGTCGTCTGGGCAGTGCAGCCTCCAAATACATACTTCCCAAACAGGATTTAGATGAAGTCTTATCATCTCGCAGGCAGTGACTCCTTTGGCGTAACTTAAGTGTTGCTTCGATATGCCCTGCTTTTGACAACTTCTCCAGACAATACCGGAGCACACTCAAGCAAGTGAGCCAAGTTGCATCCTCGAAGCAGGCCATAATCTGTTTAATTTGATGACTCTGGGCATTCGCTACAGAGCCACTAGTCTGGTAGTCGTTGGCTGACTTTTCCCATGCATGCCATTGTGAGAGAATGGGGATTATGGGTAAGAGGTGGGTGGGAAAATTCCCTTCTGAGTGCAGAGAACCATGAGGCTCCCGAGTCACGCAGGAGATGGTATTTTGACTAGCGAGCCACTGTTCCCTTGGCACCGCAAACTGCATTTGCTGACACCCCCCTCCCACTTTTCTCTGCCATCTTGCATCAGCATCCGTTCACCCTAACTGCACCCAGTTCCACAAGGAGGCTCCCCTGCGGAACGAGTTGAATGCAGCCACGAGCTCTGTGCCAAAGCTCAGCAATTCTGGGTTTTGTGTCCAGCCTGGAACTGCATGAAAAGGGGGACAGGTTGTCAAACCCTTGGCAGGCCAAAGTCACTTTTCCGGGCAAACTGCCCTCGGCTCGGTGGGTCACACAAGCTGCGAGGGCCCGAAAGCAGCCCGGATCTTTCTCTCCTGCATGGCCGAGTGCCTCTTCTTGGCTTCTCGCGAGTCATCTGCTTTAGCACGCTGCCGTCAAGATGTTTTGTTGGCATCACGTGGCCCTCGCGCTATTGTTCAGATGTCATAAGGTGACCGGTGTCCTTACAGCACAGGGCGTTCTGGTTTTATAATAACCCCGTCGTCGTGCTATCTGCAGACTTCCAACTGGCAATTAAAGCGTTCTGAAGTAGTGAAGCTCCGGCGATGCGTGTTCTTTCAAATGCGGCATTCCAGATTTAAAGGCTCCCCCCCCTTTGTCGAGCTGGGGGGGGGGGAAGGAAGTGTCATGCTTTCAAAGCAACCCCTCTGCACGTGCATTTAGAAATAGCATGACCTACTTATGGCAGCATCTCACTGCCAGCTCCTTCAGTTGGCCTAATATTCCTTGTGATTCTCCCGACAGAAGACAACCCCTTGGCTTTGAAACTGCAGAGGGGCTGCACTGCTACTGCCACCTTTATGAATCTGGTCTTGCTCTTGTGCCTTTGACAGCTGCTCGACGCACAGATAAAGCAATAGAAAAAGTTTTTTATCTCCATAGTCGTGTTTCAGAAGGCAGCTATTCAGTCACAGGACCTACTCAGGTATTCTCCCCACCCACCCCCGGCAATCGGTTGGCAACTCTTTCAGGCGTACACATTTACCCAATCCTAGGTCAGACGGAAAAATAATGGTTAGAAGCTTGCTAATTTTCACCCCGTTGGGCATCTATTAAAAGCAGAGCAGCAGGCAAAGGGGGAGCAGTGATAACCTTGTTAATCTGTATCAGTAATCAAAAAGGGCACATTTTTACTTAGACGAAAATATCCCTACTGTGGCTTATGAAGGTTAAAAATTCCAAAATCAATTTAAAGCAATGAACTAATATTGATTAAAAGAAATACTGAGCCAGTGTGCTTTAGTGGTTGGAATATTGGACTGGAATTTGGGAGGTCCAGGTTCACGTCTCTGCTCTGCCATGAAAGTTTGCTGAGTGAAGAAGAAGAGATTGAATTTATACCCCCACCCTTCACTACCCAAAGGAATCTCAGAGTGGCTTACAATCTCCTTTCCCTTCCCCTGCCCACAACAGACATCCTGTGAGGTAGGTGGGGCTGAGAGAGCTCTTTCGAGGACTGCTCTTGAGAGAATAGCTCTGAAAGAACTTGTAACTGACCCAAGGTCACACTGGCAGCTGCATGTGGAGGAGTGGGGAATCAAACCCAATTCTCCCAGATCAGAGTCCGCACTCCTAACCACTACACCAAACTGGCTCTGGAGTTTGGCCAGGCACAGACTCTCAACCTAAGCTACCTCACAGGGTTGTTGTGGGGATCAAATAGAAAAGTTGCAAACCAATTTAGATCTCCACTGAGGAGAACAGTGGGGTATAAATCAAGTAAATAAATAAATATTAGAAACCAGGTGCAGCACAAGGAAACCAATAGCGATCAGCCATTTAAACAAAGCTGGAGGCCAGCGGGAGTTTTAACCTGTCTCTGAAAAGACAGCAATAGATCTCGGATCTGTCAGGGAAAGTGATTCCCTATATGGATTACCACCACTCCGTTGCTATCTGCCTCTTCTCCAAAGCCAGGGGCATCAGATGTCCTTTCGGTGCAGATCGCAACCTTTAGGCAGACATATATAGAAGGCAGCCCTTTTGTTTACAAGGAAATCAGGGCAGAAGGCACAGGAAGGGTTATCCACCAAGCCAACCCCAGCTCTCTAACCAGATCTGACAGGTCCCTAAAGGCATGATGGGGGGGGGGGGAGGGGCTGCGAACACCTGGGCGGCTGCAATGAAGCCCTGACACAGTTGATGGGCAGTAGAAGGCAAACAAAAGGGCTTCATTGCACAAGGCACAATTATCTTATGGGATTCTTTTTGTCACAGGATGTTGACAGCCACCAGGCAAAAGGGCTTTTGAAGGGGGCAGACAAATTTGTGGAGGAGAGAGCTAACCACGGCCCTGATGGTTGAACGGCACTTCCGGTTTTAGAGGCAGTGTACCTCTGAATACCAGTCCTTGGAGGTTACCCAGGGAGGTGTTTTGACCTCCGTGCCTTGCTTTGGGGGCATCTGGCTGCCATCTTGGGAAACCAGGGGCTGGACCAGAAGGCCCTCAGGCTTCACCCAGCCGGACTTTCCTTACTTGATGCACAGCCAATGAATGGCCTGTTTGGCTTAGGGAGTCCTATAATGCTCACTTCAGCTGTAAGAGTGGCCCAAACCCCTTTCCTTTGAACACATCCCATTTAAGTTAGCCAGCGGGTGGCTTAACCAACACGGCATTCCCGAAGGGGGGTCTTGGGAGGGGCCGAGAGTTCTTTCAGGAGCAAATCCCCTGCACTGAACTCTTCGGGGAGTCTGCAGTGGCAGACAGTTCCACATTCCCCTTGCAGGGTCATTACTTGGCATACAGTCGACTGAATTAACAGGACACCCCGTAATGGATCTGGGTCTGTTCCAGGACACAGAGGAGCAGAGGCAGCAGTGGACTCTCAGGCACGTTGGGCCTAAGCTTTACATAGTTTGGAAGCAGCATCTTGAATTGCATCCAGCACCGGAGCATCAGTGGGCGAGGGGAACAGGCCCCTGAGCATACGCAGACCGCTTTCTCCTCCCCCCTGGCTAATCACAGCCCACCCATCTGGGCTCCCGAGCAAAAACTTTTATGTGCTTTGCAGACATTAACACATGATAATTTGGCTGCCCTAGTTTGTGAATGAGAAAGGGGGAGGGCGGGAGGGGTGCGGCATTTTTCCATCTGAGATCAAAGCTCATCAGCAGAGCTGTTGGTCTTTGAGAAGCAGAAATGCGTGACTGCCGAGGCGGTGGCCTCGATGAAAAATGTGTCGCTAGAACCGCAGCCAATGGCATGGGCACCATTTATGCCTTAGTGCCTAGTTCTTTTCTGGACTGAATTTCTGGGCAGTGGAGAGGGTCAGTAGGGTCATCCCATCCCGCCAGAGGCCCCTTCCCCCTTCAGGGCTTAGCCCCAGAACCTGTTTTGAAAGCCACACCTCAGCTCTCCAAAACGGAGAAAGCAATAAAGCCTCACAGAGTTTTTCTGAGCATGTGCAAAGTGTCTCTCTCTCCTAACGACTGCCCTCTTTTGCCAAACTGTTCCAGCTTCCTGGTGAGAGGGTGTGGCTTGCAGCTTGAGTAGCTTGCTTATTCCCTCTCTTCTCTGTGGCCTTCTTCTGCAACACGGTTCCTCTTCACTTGAGGGCTGCTGGAGTGAGACTGGTGGCTGAGATTTGCTGGCCTTTTGTTTGCTGCCAGCCCTCCAAATACCTGAATCCCAACCTTGTTGGTCCAGGACCAAAGCTGTTTCTTTGGTTGCAGGTCTTGGATTCAAATCCTACATACGCCTATATCTGGCTGAAGGGGATTATACCCTTAGAAGTCCTGACAAGCAGTGCAATCCAGTGGTCCAGAGCTGAGCAGTCCCTGGTTCAAATTTCACCACAGCTGGGATCTTGCTGGTGGAACAATCCAGCAAATTAGTCACAATTCAAACCTATTAAAGGATGGGGCTTTATCACAACAAAGTTGGGCTGTCCACATCGGAATTGCTACTGACTACGGAGATCAGTTCCCCTGGAGCAAATGGATGCCTTGGATGGTGAACTCTGTGGCATTAGACCATGCTGAGCCCCCCCTCCCCAGCCCCACTTTCTCCCAGGGCTCCATCCCCAAACCTCCAGGAATTTCCCAGCTGGGAACTAGCAGTTGGATCCTGCACATCTTCTCAGCAGTAACACCCACCAGATTTAATGGGGCTTATTCCCATGTAAGCCTGTAAATGTCTGCAGTCCTAGTTGCGGCTAACGCTGGCCTAAGGCAAACCATTTTTCTATGGGCCTCAGTTTCTCATCTGTAAGGTGGAAATGACAGTACTGGCCTTCCTTGAAGGGTTGCAGGAAAGGTCTTCCCACAGCTGCAGGCCGTCTTCTCTCTCTCAGCTTTACCTCACAGAGCTGTAGTGAGGCTGAAAAATAGCTGCAAACCCAGTTTTCCAGTTTGGTGTAGTGGTTAAGCGTGGCGGACTCTGATCTGGGAGAACCGGGTTTGATTCCCCACTGCTCCACATGCAGCCAGCTGGGTGATCTTGGCTCAGTCACAGTTCTCTCAGAGCTCCCTTAGCCCCACCTACCTCACAGGGCGTCTGTTGTGGGGAGGAAGGGAAGGCGATTGTAAGCCCTTCTGAGGCGCCTTCAGGTAGTGAAAAGGGGGATTATAAAAACCAATTCTTCTCATGGAAGAAGAATGAGATAAATAAAATGCCTGTGCAAACGAAGGGACTTAGCCCCCCCCCCCCCCCCCCCTCTAAGCTGTGGAGTCTCGTGAGCAAAAATTCTACTTTATGAGCTACTGGCATGAAAGAGAGAGCGAGTTGGCTACCGCATAATTTAGTTTGCTCTGGAGCCATCCTTCCTGAGCTAAGACAAAAATATGTGAGCCGGAGGCTAAAAAACTGTGAGCTAGCTCACACTGATTCAGCTTAGAGGGAGCCCTCCCCGAACGCTTCGCTGGAGTAATGGCCGGTCCAGCGCCCTTTCTCGAAGGCTCCTGTACCATGACGTCCGAGGATTCCGAGGGACGAGGGAGGGGACAGCACGGTGGGCGGGGGCGCAAGCACGAACTCACCGGTTCGAGCCCTGCGGGCGCCCCGACTACGAGGGGTTTTTTTTGGGGGGGGGGGGGAGAGAGCTTAAGAAAGACCCTTCGAAACGCCAATGCAATGCATGTTCTCTGGCTATGTAAAAACCCTTCACCTTCCCGGGGCTGCTCGCTCCGCAGTGCAGCCACCTGCTTTACAGATAAAAGGTCGCGGGTTCAATCCCAGGCAGCTTCTGCGGAGGGAGGGAGGGAGGGGGGCCGCCCCCGCCCAAGATCCCTCCGCCGGTCAGTGCTCACCCGAACGGACTCTGCCCTAGGCTCGGTTTGGGGAGGACCCAGACGAGGCTCAGCGGTGGAGAGAAGCCGCCGTCTCCCATAAAAGGGGGGGATCTGCTCGGGGTGGGGGTGGGGGGGGGCGCCCCTTCTGAGTTGCCGGCCCGAGAGGAGCACGTGCAGTGCAGAGCGGCCGCGCGGCGTCGGCACCGTCTGGCCCGCCTCGGGCCCGCGAGCAGCGCCGCCTCCTCCTCCCCCCTCCTCCGTCCCCGCACCGTTGCCATGGCAACCGGCTGAGGAGCCCCCCCCTCCTTCCCCGTCTTGGCGGCGCGTCCCCCGTTCGGCGGCCGAGGGGGAGCCTGTTTTGTGTGCGCGGCCGAGCGGCAGGCCCCGGCTCCCGCCTCCCCCCCCCCCCCCCCTGTGCCAGCGCGCCGGGGCCGTCCAGCATGTACAGGGGGCGAGGCCAGCCCCGCCGCCCGCCCCCTTCTGCCGCCGCCCCTGCAGTGCAGGCCATGCCGCCCAGGCGGCGGCCGCTGCTGTGATGCCTGCGGGGCTGCGGCGCCTCCTGCCCCTGCTGCTGCAGAGTCCCGCCGGAGGAGACCCCCCGAGCCCCAGCGCAGCCTCACGCCAGGCACCGACAGGAGGCAGGACGGCGCAGTGATGCCCTCCTCGCTGGAGAAACGCAAGCGCTGCCCGCCCGAGCACGGGCACCCGGAGCCGACTCGCGAAGGAGGCGCGCCGTGGCACTCGCCGCCGGCCTCGGGGGAGGGCGCCAAGACACCGTGCGCGGCGGAAGGGTCCCGGCACGGCCAGGCGGAAGGCTCCGGACAGGTAACGTCACCGCGGGCGGCTGCCGTGGGCTGGAGGAGGAAGCGCCCGGACAGAGCCTCCATGCTCAGCGGCAGTCTCTCCCGTTCTCCTTCTGCATGCCGGACTCGGGGGGGAGGGCAGGGAGGCTGGCGCCTGGCTGTGGCATCGGACTGGTCTCCCTGGGAACGAAGACCTCGTTGGGCAGTCATTGAACCAGCAGTCCTATGCAGCGCCTACTCCCGAGGAAGCCCATTGAGCTCCAGAGGCTTGGAAGTGGAGGAACCCTGCAGAGGACTGCCACTGCAAAAATAGCATCCTCTCCCTCTCAGGGGTTCGCCTGCAAAACCCATGGCCAGGGGCGAGGAGGCACAAGCCTCCGCTTGCGGCTGTCTCCCCCCCCCCCCCCCAAAAAAAAAAAAACCTGGCATGCAGCTTCGCATTCCTGCAAAGACGGATATTGGGTCTCCTGTCAAACCAGTTCTTGTGAGCCCTAGGAAAAGACAGGTGTGGCTCTTGGGAATGCCTGGCAAAAACCAAAGGTGGGGATTACGGCTACATCTCTTTGGATGGATTCCTGGCAAGGGAATTGTAAGAACACCTGCATGGTAACTGGCCCAAAGGCAGTCCAGGCCGATAGCGCTGGTTGGAAGTTCCCCCTATTTGATAGGATGCCATCTCGATGAGATCAGAAGCACTTTAAATTTAAATTGGGATGATAGTCAGATATGTTGTTGAACAACGGAGTTTTTATTGTTGTTACTGTTTTTAACTTGTTTTAAGCTGTTTTATGATATATATGGCTTTTTAGCCCTTGTTAGCCGCCCTGAGCCCGCGTGCGGGGAGGGCGGGGTATAAATACAATAAATAAATAAATAAGGGAGATCTCATGACAGCTATTAGCCAGAAGGGCTTAATGGAACCTGCATGCCCAGAGGCAGTCTATCTCCAAGTGCCACATAGAAGGGACAAGCGACAAGGGAGTTGCCTTCCTAATCTGCCTGTGGGCTTCCCGGAGGAGGCTGGCGGGAGCTGTGAAATGCGGGACTAGACGGTCGCCCCCCACCCATGCACACGCTGGGTGGTCTGATCCAGCAAGGCTCTTCTTCCATTCCTGATTCCCATTCACTCCTTTTAATCTGCTCTCCTTTGGCCAGCCACACCAACGATTGCCTGATAAAGCCGTTTTAAAGACGGCGTTATTGAGATTTGCTCCCTCCCTGCCCAGTTTCCAATTGCACCTACATATATTTTTTTCCTGTTTACTGAAAATTCGTCCTTGCCAGTATGGCAAACCTGTGGCTGTAGGAAGAGATGCAGTAAGTCTAGGCAGGCATGGAGAAAAGCAACCATTTTAATTTCCCCCATGCTGTATTTGAGCTGCAGTGCTGTCTGAAAAAAATAAAACTCGGTCTATCGGCACCATCCCTGTTGGGCTGTCCAGTCCAGCAGAAAAAGAGTGGTGGTCAAAGGGGGTGTGTATGTGGGGTCGTGTGGGTTGCGTTTCCTTGCCGTGTGAGCAGAGGAGAGGAGCATGCTGTAGTGAATCATACTCAGCTTTCACGTTACACGTTTCCAGTGTTTTAATAGACTTGTAAATTGTGGCTCGCCTACAGCGAACAATAATTAATTCCAGGCGAACGAGGTAGGGAAGATTTGATTTTACAAGGTGGTTTATTTTGGAAGGCAGGCAAGTAAACTTCTCTTTTTGGGGCATGCCAGCAAGGGCTGTGGACTGGTTTGAAAATCTCTTTTTGCAGGACTTTTGCCCACCTTATTTCAATAATTATGATCTCCAGGCCTGCAAAATAGGCTGTGTTGGTTTCCCCCATAGATGTGCTAAGCTTTCAGGTCAGGAGCTCCATGGATTACGCATTCAGCCCCCTTGGCTGTTGGTTGTTTCCGGAAGCACTGTGTTAGGGTGTCGCCGTTACATTCATTCCTCTAAACAGCTCAGTGTATGTGAATTGTGTCATCCTATTTTCTCCCTTACGACAGCCCTGTGAGGGAGGGAGGCAGAAAGACAGCAACTGCCTCCTAGTCTGCCCCAATCAGTTTCATGGCTGGAAGTGGGTTTGAACACCACATGGTTTCTCAGTCAGAGTCTAACCACTGGACCATGCCGCTTTCCTTCATGATCCCTGAAGAGGAAGGAGAGGCTTGAGAGACCAATATCAAAATGATTGCTTTCCCACCCTTCCATGTGGGAGGAACACAAGCCTGGTTTTGCATCCCAAAGCGAGTTCCATGAAGCAGCTAAAGTGTCTCTGCAAGACCGGAGGCCTTTTGCCTCGTCCCTGGCAGGGTCGTGGCCCAAGTAACGGCTGGAGAGGCTAAAAACACGTGCCCTTTGCACCTCCAGTTTTGCAAAAGGATAGATGCCATTTTCGGTGGAGATGAAGGCAGCTGACTCCTTGCCCTGCCAGCTGGGGGATCTCTGAATGAAAGCGGGTCTTGTTTAGGAGAACTTTGCGCTGATTCCTTCCATTTCCAAACAATGCATGGTGAAAGTGGATCCGCTGGTGACCTTTGCCCAGAATGGAGAAATCTTCTTTGAATGGAAGAGAGGGAAAAAATTGTTTTTTAACCGCAGTGCATCAGGGCACTGGTTTTGAGAATTCTTCAAGCATTGGCGGCTGCTGAAGGAAATTACTTGTCTCTAAAAGAGGAAGAAAGAGAGCTGAAGAATAGAAAGTTTTCAATTGCAGAAAACCGAAGTCTAAACCAATTTCCAGACCTATAGGGTAAAGGAATGCAGGTGGGGTTATATGGAGGGTTATCTGGGTTTGGGCAGGGTTTCCAATTCTGGATTGGGGAATTCTTGGAATTTGGGGGTGGAGCCTAGAGGGCAGAATTTGGGCAGTGACAGTCCACCCACTGAAGCGGCCTCTTCCTCCAGGGGAACCGCTATCTGTCGCCTAGAGATCAGCTATAATTCTGGTAAATCTCCAGGCCCCACCTGGCAGCTGGCAACCTTGGCTTGGCCCCAGGATTTTGGGAATGTGTGAAGCAAAATTAGGAAAGGATTCCTTACAGCATGCACAGAGCGCTTTCATGCTTTCCTAACCGTGACCATTGGCTTAGATGGTTTTTTGAAAGGATTATAGCGATTCTTAACCTCTGGACCACTACTACCCAGCAAGTACACAGCACCATCAAATGCTCCTGAAGCCACAAAGTTAAACATCTGGACTTCCAAACGGCACTCCAGATAGTGCAGTTTTTTTATATAGCTGTCTCCATGATATAGGCGTAGAATAAATGGACTGTGGCCATACCTCCCACGAGGCCCCGTGCCTGGTGGCTGCCAGCCAACTCTTTAACATGAAGTTTGACTCTTGTTTGTTGTGTGCCACTTCCTGAACAGCTTGGGGAAGATACCTGGGATCTTTATCCACACGGTGTGGTGAGCAGCATAAAACAGGTCTCCATTGCTTGCTGTCCGAAGTCATTGTAAATGGGGAGAAGAATCCGTCTGAAATCCCCAAATGCCCCTCCCCATTTGCCCTTACAAGTTGGGGATGCCTCCCAACATTGGTAGATTGTCCCCTGGAGTTAGGACCAGCACATCACCTAGGTGATCGCCTAGAGTGCCAGAGGTGGAGGGGCACCCATACCAGCCCTGCCCTCCCACAGGATCACAGCAGACCTAGGCCAGTGTCCGTGGCTCTAGTGGGTGGCCCATAGCCGGTGTGCTGCTTCCCTCCCTCCCTCTGGGGTCGGGGCCATGGGAGTGGCCTTTTTCCGGGTTCATTTTTTGTCTCCTGGCGCAATAGGTTTGCCAACCTCCAGGTGGGGGCTGGAGATCTCCTGGGATGACAACTGATCTCCGGGTGACAGAGATCGCTTCCCCTGGAGAAAATGGCTGCTTTGAAGGGTGGACTCTATGGCACTGTGCCATGCTGAGGCCCCTCCCCTCCCCAAACCCTGCCTTTCTTAGACTCCACCCCCCAAATCTCCAGGTATTTCCCAAGTAACCTTACTATATACCCATTGGGAGGGGTGGCACAGTGGCAAGCCCCAGCCACAGTGAGGGCAGGGTGAGCAGGGGTGGCTTCCCTGCAGTGCTTGGAGGTGGGCAGGGGTGGCTGCTTCCCCCACAGTGTGGGGGGAGGAGTGTGGCAGGCGGCAGCTTCCCCCCAGCATGGGAGGGGGCTGCAAAGCCATTTGCCAAGGGCACCAAAAATGCTTGGGCCAGACCCGCCTGGAGAGAGTCTGTATGCTCCTTGCTAGGAATCACCGGTCAAGAGGGGGGAGCCTTTTGCCAGGAAAGTTTCCTGGCGGGGGGGGGGGGGTGAGATTGCAGAATGTTTTTGTGATGTCTTTTTAATTCCAAATCAGCCCATGGAATTGGTGGATGAACACAGATAGACACTTCTCTTGTGCGTAGGGCATCTTGATCAGAGATTTTTTTTTTCATTTTTCTTCCCCCCCACCCTTCTATTTTTCGAAGTGCAGCAGGCAGCAGGTTTTGTAGGAGCCAACTTGGAAGGAATTGCTTATTCTCCTGGCAGCCTGGGGTTGAATTAGACTGGTCTCTTTTCTTTCTTTCTGTTATATAATACTATCTATGCTCAACTGAACTCAGCAAAATCACCGAAGTCAGGATTAATTCAGGTCTTTGGATGCTGTAAGCATTCTGGGGCTTTGTTATATGGAGTGGGTTTGTGGCCCGGATTTGGAGAAGATGGCCCTCGGGCACCGTCTGGCCCCCTTGTTCTGTGTTTCTAGGACTGCCTGTTCTGAGCGAGAGAAGAGAAGGAGGAAGGACAGTGCTGAAATAGAGGTCGTGCCAGCTCTGGTGTCTTCCAAAAATAAAAACTCAGGGCTATCTTTCTGGGTAAGACCAAAGGTCTGGGTAGGACCAAAGCCCGGATTTCTTACTTGAACAGTGGTCAAACAACACAAGTAGGCCATGGCTCAAATGTTTCTGCTTAGCATTTCTTGAGGCAAAGATATACTGCTTTTGAACATGGAGGTTTTTCCTCGGTCAAATTTGCAGTACAGGTCTGAAATCTGACCACTGCTAGGCGGACACTCTAACCAACACGCCTCACAGATGCTTGAATAAACGGAACTATCCAGGTTGAAACCTCTTGGAGCAAAAGAGCCCGAGAACACAAGTTTATGATAAGAACTGTATGTTTCCAATGAGCTGTCCACCATTACTCCATGATCTCTTTTCTGGTCAAGGAGATTTTGAGAGGTTTAAAATACTCCATCAGCTAACCTTGTTTCAGAACCAGTGTGCTATAGCAGTTAATGCATTGGACTAGGCCGGGGGGGGGGGAGCCCCCCCTTCTGAATCCCCACTTTATTATGTCGCTCACTGGGTGGTTTAGGGATGCCAGCCTCCAGATGGGACCTGGGGATCCCCCAGAATTACAGCTCATCTCCAGATTACAGATGTCAGTTCCCCTGGAGAAAATGGATGCTTTGGAGGGTAGACTCTGTGGCATTGTACCCCTCTCAGATCACTGTCCTCTCCAGGCTCCAACCCCAAATTTCCAAGAGTCTTCCAACCTGGAGCTGGCAACCCTACCCTACCCCCCCCCCCCATCCCCAGTTGGTGGTAGTGGCAGCGGGGGGAGGACGATGACAACCCTAGCGTACCTGGCAACCCTAGCGTACCTGGTGAGGTAAATTAGGCTAAGAAAGCGTGTGGCGTCACTCCCTCTTTCTCAGCCTAATTTACCTCAGAGGGTTGTTATGAGGTTCAAATGGAGGTGGGAGAACTGCTTTTGAGGGAGGGCAGGATAAAAATGTGACAGATAATTCCACAGGGCATGCCCAGTGACCAGTGAAACAAACCACGCAAATTAAAAGAGAACCGAAAGCAGCGTCAGAGTCAATTGAGCGGCGTACAGTCAACAATGTTCCCATCAATAGCTTTTTGTCCCCGTTTCATGGCCGCAAGCACAGACAGAGCCGCTGCACGGATAATATCTTTGCTGTTTGCCAGCATCCATTCCAGCTTGCCGGTTCGACCAGTTTGTGCCTCAAAACAGGCGAAAGAAATCTAAGCCTCCCTCCCTCCCCCTCCATGAATGAGACGCTCAGAACAGGCAGTGGGGTGATGCCCTGACGTCTCCCACAGCCTGGTTTCCCCTGAACAGTGGGGTAATGTGCCCCTCTGAGACTGAAGAAGGAAATGGATAAAGCGAATGCTCTTCTGTAAACACCGGGAAAGTTGCTAGGCCGTGCTTCAGTTGGTCCCTACTGCAGGGCTGGTTTTACTTCAGTCGGTGGAGAGAGGTTTCCCATTTGGAGAGAGACTGTAGCTCAGCAGCTTCTGACTTTGTTTGCAGGCACAGGGTCCCAGGTTTGATCCCTGGCACATGCAGGTTAAAAAAAAAAGATTTCAGGGAACAGATGTGAGAAAAGATCTTTTTCAGCCTGAGACCCTGGAATCTGGGACCAGCCTGTAGAAACAGTGCTGTGTTGTACGGTCTGAGTTCCAGGGCCTGTGTTTACTGTGTCATCTCGATGTGGGAAATGCTGTCATGGCTGCTAGGCACTGAGTGACCTGTCCTCCACAAATTCATTTCCGCATCCTTTTCTAAAGTAGCTACTGGGACATCTCACGGCCATGAGGTTAAGGTTGCATTTGTCGGTTGGCATATCCTGCCCAGAATAGTCAAAGATTTGAGAATTTAGCCTGGCCCCTGGAAATCGACCCAGATCTGTGGGCTCGCTTTCCTCGTGAAGGAGGCCTTTCTAGTCCTGAAGGTTACCTCCTCTCCTCATTAAACGTCTGTGCTAGATTTGTAGTCTGAATGTGTCGGATTGAGTCATTATCCTCAGGACGCTCCCCTCTGTCACTGCTTTCCGGAATCAAATGGCCCGTTCCTGTCACAGAAGCCTCTGCCAATTAGTTCTTGTTACGCGAGGTTTGACCTTGAATGCGAAGGAAGCTTCGCGCAGCGCCTGTCGTTTCAAGAGAGAGCATCTCTTGCTATTTCTGCAAATCGAAACCGGCAGATGAGAAGAAGAAAGATGGAGGGAAGTTGTCTGCAGGAGCCACGTTCTGACGCCCTGTCCTGGAATGGGGTGGATCCGTCGTTACTGGAGTTGGGGCCTTCGTGTGCGTGGATATAGTGGTGGAAGTAATAGTGTTTTGGAGAAGAGGTCGTGCTGATAATTGTCTAGACCGAAGGATAATCCCTCTCCCGTTCTCAGGTCCTGAACTCACAGCCACCTGGGACCCTTGGGGATCTCACCGGGTCCTGGTCCTTTATTGAGACTTTTCAGCTTCTGGGTTCCCTTTGAGGATGTAAGCAGACATTCAGCAAATACTCCTGACACAGCAGATTAAAAAAATACCTCTGCATTTATTCCAGTTACTCAAAAAATAAAAGAGTGTTTGCTAGGCCGAAACCACTCTTAAAGCACGACAACAGCAAGACAACAATAACACTATGCTTGTGCTGGGTAGAGGCTTATTTTCTGTTGTTGTCTGGTTGTTGTCAGATAAAAGCATCTTATGATCGCTGGGCCACCAGGTGCTTTCAATTACTCCTCAGCCCAAACAGGCTGCAACTAACCTGTAAAAATTTAACCGCTTGCTCACAATTAATAACAGCCTTGAAATCCATAAATTCTGATCCTTACAATAATCTTCAGTTTGCTGCTGGATCACAATAGTGTATTCATCTTTCGTTATATAATATAAAGCATATTAGATCAGGTCCCAAGGCGATCTAGAGCGAGTACCCTATTTTGAAAAAACGTGGCTGGCCAGATGTTTCCGGGAAGCCCACAAGCAGTGTTTGGCTTTACGCAATGGATTCAGATATACTGCCTCAGTACATGGAGGTTCCATGTCTAATTGTCACGGCTAATAAGAGTTAAGCATGACCTCTGTTGGACCAGACCGAAGTTTCATCTAGTCTGGTACGCTGCCCAAAGTGCCCCTGAAGGCTTGCAAGCTGGTCATGGAGGCCAAAATCACTCCCAGTTGTGGTCTTCCATTAATGGCATTCAAAGGTTGACTGCTTCTGAACATGGGAGCAGTGTTTCCACTTAGCTATTGTGGCTAATGACCACTGGCAGACCTGTCCTTCTATGTGAATTGATCTAACTCTCTTTTAAAGCCATCAAAACGTTTGGCCATCAGGAACACTTTTTCGTGTTGAAATCTGTGGCCTGCCCAACTTTGTCATCACTGCTTTTGAGTTCTACTATTATGACAAAGGGAGAAAAAGTTCTCTCTACCCGCTTTCTCCACCCTATGCATGCCTCATTGTCTGATATTTCTCTGTGGTGAGAGAGAGGCGCTCAATACGTGTTCAGAGGTGCTGTTGAGATTATATGATTGCCAAATGCCTGTCTGTGTGATGGCAGAAGGAAGATGCTTGCTTATTTAGTCACTGTTACTTGCAAAAGCCTTAAACAGCTTGGGACTGGAAGATTTAAAGGACTGACTTCTCCAAGGTGGATGTGCCTGTCAGTTCAGATCCATTTCTGAGGCCTGCTTTGCATGCCTCATCTTTTTGGAAGAAAGGTAGGTAAACAACAGAGACAGGGTCTTTTCTGTGATGGCACCTCTGTTCCAGAAGTCTTCCATTGTAGAGACTCACCTGGTGCAAGGTAAAACGTTTTTTGTCCCAAATATTGTTAATTTCTCCTCTGCTGGCTTTACCCAGTCTAAATTTATCTGTTCCAGTTTTATTTATTTATTTGTTTTTATTATTTTATTCATTGAAAGTCAGCCTTTCTTCCTAATGGGGGCCCAAAGGGGCTTACATAATTCTTCCCTCTTTCTTTTTATCCTCATAACAACCCTGCGAGTTAGGTTAGGCTGAGGAAGTGTGACTGGCCCAGGCTCACCCAGTGAACTCGGATGGCGTAAGTAGGGTCACCCGGATATTGGGTTCTCCAACACTCTTTAAACCAGGGGTAGGCAATTGTTTTGGCTCGGGGGCCACTTTGTGGGAGTGAAGGTTAGCGGAGGGCCGCACCTTTTAAAATGATTGCATTCATTAGTTAACTTTGCATTTCAAAAAAAGTATAAATTGTATCATAAAAATCAATAAATATAAATTAAATAAAATCGTGGTAGTTTTATTCAATTTATTTATTGTGCTAATTTCATATCATCTATAGCTGCAAGCACATTTAATTTTAGAATCAGTTTAATGAGACAAATATACCCTATCACACTTTTCTACAACTTTTTTGAAATCAGGAGTGAGATTGCTTGTTGAGATTCTCATCACAGCCTGCAAGTTAATGTCTGTCAAAGAGCATCTATATTTACTCTTGTTAATCTTCATGCAAGGAAAACTTTGCTCACAAATATACGTAGACCCAAATATAGAGAACATTTTCCCAGCAAATTTCTTCATACATGGAATTCTTTCAGCAGACAAAGATTTGTAAAAGTCAACTCATGTCACAGCATTAAACATTTCTTTCACAGTGTGATCTGACTGCATGTCAGTAAGTTCAAGCTGCAGCTCCTCAGGTGCTGTATCAATATCAGCAGTGATGGGATAAGAGAGCAAATTGAATTTAGGCTCAATTTTCTTGAAGTCCTGAAATCTTCTTGGCGGGCCACAAAAAACTCTGTGGCGGGCCGCATGTGGCCCCCGGGCCGCAATTTGCCCACCCCTGCTTTAAACAGTTCCAGGGAGCTTTGACTGGAGTAATGTGGTATAGGGCTGCCCTGTAATTTGTTTGAATCAGCTGGTTTTAGTGATGGTTTTGCTGACATTTCAAGGTTGAACACTTTTGGGGGTTTTAAAAAAAAAATCAGGCCTATCACTAGTTGGTGTTATTGTTTTTGTTATTAATTAACTATCGTTTGGGCCTTTTCTCGCTGCAAGCTGGAGCCATTACGCTGAAAGCGCAGCCCATAAATCTCTTAGAAGAGTAAATGTTGGAAGGGCTCCCGAGAGAGGCGCAAGAGGTCTGCTTGCCTGGTGTGTGGAGATCAGCTGCTTCTCCCTGGCTCTGGCAGGCTGCCTGTGGTCAGGGGCGGGAGGCCCACCTCATTTGTGGGCTTCTCTCTCACTTTCCCTGCAGGCGTGAATGGCATGGGGGAAGAGTGAAGAGGTGCACCCTGGGATGCCATTGGGTCACGAGGAGGCTGCGCGGTACGGTGGTTAGAGTGCGAGATTAGGATCTGGCAAATGCCATTTTGGGCTGCATCAACAGAAGTATAGTGTCCAGATCACGCAAAGTGATGGTCTTGCTTTACTCTGCTCTGGTTAGACCTCATCTAGAGTATCGTGTTCAGTTTGGGGTACTACAATTTAAGAAGGATATGGACAAGCTGGGGCGTGTCCAGAGGAGGGCAGTGAAGATGGTGAGGGGTCTGGAGACCAAGTCCTGTGAGGAAAGGCTGAAGGAGCTGGGGATGTTTAGCCTGGAGAGGAGACGACTGAGAGGTACTTGAAGGGCTGCCGTATAGAGGATGGTGTGGAGTTGTTCTCTGTTGCCCCAGAAGGTTGGACCAGAACCAACAGGTTGAAATTAAATCAGAAGAGTTTTCGGCCTAACGTTAGGAAGAACTTCCTGACAGTTAGAGTGGTTCCTCAGTGGAACAGGCTTCCTCGGGAGGTGGTGGGCTCTCCTTCTTTGGACGTTTTCAAACAGAGGCTGGATGGCCATCTGACAGCAGTGCTGATTCTGTGGACTCAGGCAGATCAGGAGAAGGAGGGCAGGAAGGGCTGCCTCCGCGCTTAGTTCTCGTGGCCCTTCTTACACGCCCAGGGGGATGCTGAGTGCCACTTTGGGGTCAGGAAGCAATTGTTCTCCAGGCCAGTTTGACCGGGAATCCGGGAGGTTTTTTTGTCATCTTCTGGGCATGGAACAGCAATCGCTGCAGGTGTGGAAGGGGAGGTATTTGTGAACTTTCTGCACTGTGCAGAGGGTTGGACTTGATGACCCTGGAGGTCCCTTCCAACTCTATGATTCTGTGAATCCCCACTCTTCCATGGAAGCTTGCTGGGTGACTTTGGGCCAGTCACACACTCTCCAGCTAACCTGCCTCACAGGGTTGTTGTGGTGGTAAAACAGAGGAGGAGAGACCAATGTCAGCTGTTCTCATTGTGGAGAAAGGCAGGGTATAAATGAAGCACATTAGTAATGAGGAAACCTCGATCCCTGGGACTCCACCCAAGGAGAATGAAGCATGGTTCTCACTGCATAGACCCACCCCTTCATCTGCATAGCCCTACCCTCTTTGCGGGTCATCGTGCCCGCCGGCATAGTGTAGAGGTTAGTTTGTGTCAGGCTAGGATGGGGTGACATGGGTTCAAATCCCTACCCTACCATGAATCTTGCTGGATGATCTTGGGCCAGTCATAGCTAAGTCTACCTCACAAGGTTGTTGTGAAGATAAAATGGGAAAGAGAGAACCATGTGTACCACCCGGAGGTGGAAAGACCAGAATAAGATCTACTATACAGAAACTGGCTGAGAGAGAGAGAGAGTGCCTTGGTATCCATGTAAAGCAAGTGTGTGGCTGAAGGTGGGAGTGGGTGGGGCAATGTGGTATAGCTCTTAGGGTGTTGGGAGACCTGAGTTTGAATCCCCACTCGTGCCATGGAAGCTCACTGTGACCTTAGAGCCAGTTTGGTGTAGTGGTTAAGTGTGTGGACTCTAATCTGGGAGAACTGGGTTTGATTTCCCACTCCCTCCACTTGCACCTGCTGGATGACCTTGGGCAAACCATAGCTCTGGCACAGTTGTTCTTGAAAAAGGGCAGTTTCTGTCAGAGCTCCCTCAGCCCCACCTACCTCACAGGGTGTTTGTTGTGGGAGGAAAGGGAAAGGAGTTTGTAAACCGCTCTGAGACACCTTTGGGTAGTGAAGGGTGGGATATAAATCCAATCTCTTCTTCGTTGTCGTCTTGGGCCAGTCACATGAAGCTGCCTTATACTGAATCAGACCCTTGGTCCTTCGTAGTCAGTCTTGTTACTCAGACTGGCAGTGGCTCTTCAGGCTTGGCGTTTAGTCATGCCGGCCACATGACCACTGAAAAGTCTTCGGACAGCGCTGGCTCTTCAGCTCGGAAACGGAGATGAGCACCGCCCCCTAGAGTTGTATTTGACTGGCTTTCAAGCAAGGGAAACCTTTACCTTTACATGGGCATGGCAGATGGGAGGGGATGATGTTGCGGGGAATGCATTGCACAGTGCAGGGAAGAGAGGACATTCACACCTTTCTCTCTCTGTTTTCTAGTACGGTGTGAGCTATCGGTGTCTTTTGCGGCAAAACCAAGTACTGCTCACTGCCCTGGAGGAGCTGCAGTCGCGGTGTGCCAGCCTGAAGAAGGAGAACAGCCTGCTGGTGAGCTGAAAGAAATAGACGTAAGAGGCGGAGTCCATTGAAGGCTAGCCCCATCTCGGAAGCTAAGCGGGGTCGGCCTGGGTTAGTACTTGGATGGGAGACCGCCCAGGACATCAGGTTGCTGCACAAGTGCAGGCGATAGTAAACTACCTCTGTTAGTGTCTTGCCTTGAAAACCCTCTGGGGTTGCCGTAAGTCAGCTGCCACTTGGAGAAGGCAGGACCATATGTTGGAGGATGTGATGTGTACAGAGTTGGGCATGGAAAGAACGGAGTGAGGGGGCAGTGGCTGAGAGGCAGATAACGTGCTTCGTGCAGAAGGCCCTGGGTTCAGTCCCTGCCATTTCCAGTTGAAGGATCTCAGGCAGCAGGGAAAGATTTCCCTCTGCCTAAGACCCTGCAGAGCTGCTGGCAGACAGAGGAGACAGGACAGGGCTGGATGGACCAAGCTGCTGATTCAGCAGAAAGCAGCTCTGTCTGGGCTCTGGGAGGGCAGCTTGACAATCCAGAAAGCCCTGGCCCTCAGTTTGCCAGACCTGAGCCAGGCTGTTAACGAGAGACCATTTTGGAAGGCATTAATTCATAGGCTCACTGTAAGTCAGAAATGGCACACAAAGCACTCACAAAGCCGCTTCTGTTGGTTGAATATGTCTTGCAGGGACTTCCAGGGAAAGATCCATCCTTGCCAAGGCAGGTTCCAGAGTTTTTGCATGGGTTTCAGGCAGCCGATCGCCCCCATTGATTGTCCTTCCGCCGACTCTGCCAAGCTCCTCTGGGCCCAGAGGGAGAAGGCAGCGGCCCCTCCACCCAGCCTGGCTGGTCCGCGTGATGACCACAAGGCACAGCCAGACTCGGACGTAAAGCACACTGAAGAGCTTGCCCAGCCCACTCATCTTTCCCCTCCTTCTTCTCCCCCCTTCCCCAAGCGCAAGAGCTGCTTCCCGGAGACACAGGAGAAAGTGAAGCACCTGAAAAGGAAGAACGCCGAGCTGGCTGTCATAGCCAAGCGCCTGGAAGAGAGAGCCAGGAAGTTGCAGGAGGCAAACCTGAGAGTTGTAAGTACAGCAGAAGGAGCTTGGCCCCGCCTCTCTTCCACCAGTGCTGCAGGGATCTCTGACTGTGGCACGGTGATTGGATGCCTCAATGTGTAGAAGGGACTGTGGCTCAGTGGCAGAGCACCTGCTTGGCTTGTAGAAGGTCCCAGGTTCAATCTCCAGAATCTCCAGGTAGAAGGATCAGGTTGTGGGTAGTAAGAAAGACCTCTGCCTGGGACCCTGGAGAGCCTTTACCCATCACAGTTAGACAAGACTGGCCTTGACAGACCAAAGTTCTGACCCTGTATCAGCCAACATCATGTGTTCTTGTGTATGTGTACAGTGAATAATTGGAAGAACGGAAGCCCAAAGCATCTCTGCGTGATTCATCTCTCTGAGATGGCTTCCTTTAAAACAGCTGCTGTTGGGAACAAATAGATCTGTTGCATCTCGGGCATGGGGTATTTTTAAAAATCCATCCATCCATCCATCCATCCATCCATCCATCCATCCATCCATCCATTCATTCATTCATTCATTCATTCATTCATTCATTCAACATACAAACCCCATACAGGAGAAAGTTAAAAATGTGGCAGCAATGGTGGCGGATCTACACACAAGCTTCTATCTAAATATCTAAAAATAAGATCATACACAGTTGTCATCTGTATGCCGTTATGTTCAAATATTGATAAGGTTGTAAGGTCCTCAGTCCTCTGAATTACAGGAGACGGGCATTTTTCTCTCCAGTGCTGTGATACGATTGACATGGGGTGTGTTTGGATTACTGAGATACAACACCCAATGACTTGCCTTCAGAGGAGGCTGGCCATCGCATCTCTGCATGAGTGTCACTGCTCCAATGTTGCCTCTGCTAGGGGTGGGTACTTTTGTTGTACCTCTGCCTTTGGAGTCATTGTATTGCTGCCCATGGAGAGAGACAGCTACAAATTACTCACCTACCAAAGAAACTGCCTGTTGCACCTGTGCATGAGTCAGTTCTCTGTGTTTGCTTTCTTCTTTGCTCAGGACAGAAACTCATGTAGAAACACAAGGGTTTCCTTAGAGCACGTGTGCTTCTGAAAGTAGATCTTTTCATGTACAAGAACGAAGCAGAGCTAATTCGGAATGAAATGTGTTTCAGCAGTTAGAAAGATGATGAGGTGGGAGCGTCTAGGACATGAAACAGGTTTATATGGTGTGGAGAAGGTGGATGAATTTTTCCTCTCTCTGAAAATACTAGGAACATGCAGTGGAGTTTGTTGGCCAGATATTCAGGCTAGACACAAAGAGGTATATATATTTTTTTCACCCCGCGTGTAATTAAGTTGTGGGACTCTGTACCATGAGATGCAAGGAAGAGATCTTTAAAAGGAGATTAGACGTATTCGTGGAGGAGCGGTCCACCAATGGCAATTAGCTGTGATAGCCAGATGAACTGGAGGGCAATAATGGGAGAGGGCTGTTCCCTTAGTGCCCTGCTTGTGGGCTTTCTGGAAGCCTCTTGGTGCCCCCTGTTGGAAACAGGAAGTTGGGCTAGCAGGATCTTTGGCCTGACCCCATAGGGCTCCTGCATTCTTATATTCTTCCCAAAGCCATTCCAGTGCACACTTGTGCATTTCTGCTCAGAAATAAATCCTGCCACATTCAGCAGTGCTCACTCCCATCTAAGTGTGGGTAGGATCGCATTCTTTGTGTTCTGTTTGGGTTAGGAGGACCCAGCTTCAGATTGCCACTCAGGCGTGAAGTGCGACTGGGTACAGTTCGGCTGCCATCTCTCTTAACAGAAAGCACCTCCCCTGGAATGTGTAAGCTGTCATGAACAGGTTCTCTGCAGAAGCAGCGCAGAAATTTCCTTTAAAAGTTTTTTAAATTGTTGGATACTTGGAGGAACAAAGTATGGGAACAATTCATTATTGAAAGCCACCCTGAGCCTGCCGTAAGGTGGGGAGGGCGAGATATAAATCTCAAAAATAAATAAATATAAATTATGGACAAAATCAACACCACACTGAGCACTGCTCGATCAGGTTCACAAAAAACACCCTCCAATTTTGTAAAGACTTGGTTCCCCTTCCTACAATGCATGTCAGAAAACCATCTCTTGCCACATAACCCAAGTTACACCCCATGGCTCCACTTTTAACATTGCGACCTTAATGAGACCTTGGTTTATTACAGAGCACTGATAGATTCAACACTTAACATTCATTTGTATGAAATGGAAATATGACCATACCCTAGAAGTGAAGCTTATTTGAGTTCTAGTTTTATAAGTTATTTGTTGATAGGAATATTTTTGTACAGTGGGAGATAGATGACAGTCTGTACCCAGCATGTGTTCCCTCCTGTACCTGTGCTATTCTATACATTGTTCAATATGCTTGTTCAGTTATAAAATGAAAAATATATTTTTTAAAAAAAAAAGTTTTTAAAACTGTGTGTCAAAAGACAACAGCGAGATATAAAAGAACCTTTCTGGTTTTGTGAGCCTCCTAGCGTAAGTGGCAGCACATGCACAATTGAAGAAAGACCTAAACGGGGATATTTAAAAAACAAAATCCCGCCCCCCGCCCCCCCGGGTGATTCTCTTCCCGATGCAGGTAAATGCACCGGTGGCCGTGAAGGGCTCCTGTGCTGGGATCTGCAAGAAGGCGCTGGCCCGCCAGCGTGCCACAGACCTGAGAGAGCAGGCCAGCGCTCTCCTGGCGAAAGACAAGCAGATCTGCGCCCTGCAGCAGGAATGCCAAGAGCTGCAAGCGAAAATCGTGACCCGAAAGGTGAGCGCAGGCCTTCCAAATCTCTGGCACCCAGACAGCAGGTGAGGGAGCTGATCGGTGGCTGGATTATACTCCAGCAAGGTGGGGTTCTTCGCTTTAAAAAACTGCTAAAGCCAAACGATGAAAGTAAAAGTCCCTGCACATGGAAAACTAGCAGCTCAGGGAGATGGGCTGTGGCCATCCGGATAGGCTAGGTTTCTTGGCGGAGGGACTGGGTGGTGGTTCTACAGAGGAGCTTTCGCATCACAAGCAGGATACTAAATCATACAAAGAGGATCACTGATGATGGAACGCTAGTGGGAATGCTAGCTGAGCTGGCACCTGGTGAGGGCATATGTGCTTCCTCGCGACAGATCTTTGGAGCTTTCCTTTTGCTTCCCTTCTAGGATGGCCGGCCTTGCTTCCCTCTCCCAGACTTCCACCGTCTGCTCCGGGAGTCTCAGAAGGAGGTGTTGCGCCTGCAGAGGCAGATCGCGCTGAAGAATTTCAAGGCTTCTCTGAGTTCGGGGAGCCGGGATCCAGGCGATGTTTCCTCGGCTGCCAAGGCGGCCTTGCCTGAGACAGCTGGGCCCTCGTGCCCTCGGGGCTTCCCTCCCTCAAGCCAGCTGCAGTGGGGAGAAGAGCTGCCCTTGGCCACAGAAGCAACCTGCAAGGTAAATGGCCGGGATGGCTGCTTCAGAACCTTCCTATCAATGGTCAGTCAGATCAATGAAGCTTGTTCCTCATGGGCGGCTAAGCTTGCCAACTCCAGGCTGGGAAATTCCTGGAGATTTGGGGGTAGACCCTGGGAAGGGGAGGGAATTCAGTGAGGTGTAATGCTATAGAGTGCACCTTCCAGAGCAGCCATTTTATCTAGGGAAACTGATCTCTATTGTCTGGAGATCCGCTGTAACAGGAGGTTGGCAACTGTGTGCTGCAAGGAGGAGCAGCAGGAAGCAGAAGGGAAGGGCTTCACCATTCCAGACTGTGAAGGGTGGGGGGGGGATCATGTCTTTGCATTTCCCCCAAGTAATAAAACCCTCCCCAGCTGGAAAAACCAGCAGAGCAGACAGAGGGCTGCAGTGCTGGCTGCAGCTAGAAGAGCATGCAGAAATGCAGCTTTCCCCACCTGCAGCTTCAAGTGAGACAGCCTTGTGTTGAAGCACATGCACACCTCAGCTTGAGATGATCTGTAAAGAAAAAAAATCGAATTGATCGGTTAGAATGAACACCAGTACATTTCAGCAGGGAAGTGTTTCCCATCCAGAACTTTGTAACTAGTACCTTGAAGCAGCTTTATAGTTCTTTGAACCCTAATGGGGACAGCATCCTCATTTCTGTCCTTCCTTTTTTTGCACTGAGCTGCTGCTCCTTTGGGTTTTCTTCCCCAGTCTGGGGAAGCCCCTTTGCTCTTGGCAGCAGGGTTCTGGAAAGCCAGGGAGACCCCAGTGTCTGCAAAGGGTTTCCTTCCTTCCTCCCGTGCCCCCCCCCCCCCCCCGGCCGCCGCCTTTTGTGTATATCTGTTCTCCCCTCCTGGGCAGCGCCTAATGGTTCAGCCCTGCAAATCCGCCTGGTTGGGATGTTGCCAGATCAGAGCTGTCCGTGGTGCTGAAACGGGTAGGTGCACTGCCGGGGCACAGGATCCCCTGCAGGCCGCAACATGGGGGATGGGAGGGAGGGAGGTATAAGGTGGAAGGAGTGGGGGGCAGGGAGCTGCAGCCCCCCTATACTAACCTGCACTGGGGTTGGGAGGCGGTTGAGCTTCTGCTTAGAGGGGCCCCTGGGTGGAGATTCCATGTCATGTTCTTCTAGGGGGGGGAATGCCTTGGTTTGGGTGGGCTCTGAGCATGTGCAGAGTGCCTTTCTTGCCTGCACTGCCCACATTTAGAGGGTTGCAAGCCAGAGGGTCCCCAGGTAGGCCTAAGCCCCACAGTCTGCTGGGAGGGGTGTGTGTGAAAGGGTAGGCTGCTGCATTCTCCTTGGGCCTCCCCCCATCAAGCACAGAAAGCTCTCTGGCTCTCGAGTTGCCCCGGGATAGGAAAGGTGTAACAAGGTTTAGCTTCCTTCCCAGCAGAGTCAAGGTTCACTTCTCCTAACGGGGATCCTTGCTAGCTGCTGGTTTTCCGAGATGGCAGGTGAAAAACCCAGCTAATTTGAGAGGACGCGTGGGGACAGGGGATTATCACTCGCTCTCTCTGTCCTCCCTGGCAGTTTTGCTGACGCGGTTTTATTTTTAATTTTATGGTGCCCGTACTGTTAAGGTGCCCTGTGGCCTCCGTGTGTAAATATTTCAGGCGGATATATTTCCAGAGGGCAGAAGGGCTGGTGCTACAGCTACCCTGGAAGCCACACATATTTGCTCAGTCCCCATCCTCTCGCCTTTTTAAAAACATGTTTACTTGGAGGTAAATCCCATGGATTGCAATGGGGGTTTATTTCCAGGTAAGTATATTTAGGCCTTTTTTCACCTGCAATATGTTTACAGGCTCTTCTGACTGTTCTGGTGGGGTTTTTTTAATGTGACCCAAGATGTGGGCTAAATTCTGACATTCAAAACAGGTTCTGGGGCTGAGACCTGATGAGCCCTGGCTTTGTTTGGTGTTGAGAGCCGGTTTGGTGTCATGGTTAGGAGCATGGACTGGGAGAACCGGGTTTGATTCCCCACTCCTCCACATGCAGCTGCTGGTGTGACCCTGGGTCAGTCACAAGTTCTTTCAGGGCTGTTCTCTCAAGGGCAGTTCTTGAGAGAACTCTCTCAGCCCCACCGACCTCACAGGGTGTCTGTTAGGGGGGAAGGGAAAGGAGATTGTAAGCTGCTCTGAGACTCCTTCGGGTAGTGAAGGGCAGGGTAGAAATCCAGTCCCTTCTCTTCTTCTCTTGTTTATAAATCCCTAGCCTGCTTTTTTTGACCCCAGGCAGGACCTCGAGGCCTCTTGCAGTGAAAGCACAACAATGCATAATGCATGTCTGCTGGGCTCTTGGCATTCCCCGCCATTGGGCTGCGAAACAGCTGCTCTGCGGCTCTCGGGAGCTCAGCTGAGATTCCTCTCCTTTGCAGACAGGCCCAGGAGTGCTGGCGTGTGATGGAGAGGAGACCCTCCCTCTCAAGAAGGTGATCGCTGCCTCCCCCGAAGCCAAACGGCAGCTCCAACAGCTGGTGAGCTTCTTCTTCTTTTAAAATACACAATTACTTTTTAAAGCGAACAACTGGACCTTTTATCTGCAAAAAGATGTTGTTCAAATAGGCTGTACAGAGGTGCCGTAGGGAGGAACCATGGTTCAGTGGCGAAGGATGTGTTTCGGCTGAAGGATGACTCCCCTTGCCAGAGTGTGTGTTTTGACTGCAGGATGACTGCCCTCGGCATCTCTGGTTACAGGCAGCAGGGCACTGGGGAGGCCTGGTTTGGCTGACGATCCAAGAAAGCTGCTGCTTAGGGTGGACTGTATTGGTCTGGATGGAGCAGTGATCTGACTTTGTACAAGGGAACATCGTATGTTCACGTGCCATGCCAGAGGTGTCAGACTCTTTCGTTATGCGGGCCGGATCTGACATAGATGTCACTTAGTCGGGCGGGACATGTGTGCCATAAAATATATTGCCAGGTGTGGGAGGTATAAACTTTATAAAGGACACAGGCAAACCCAATTAACAACATTTTTTACTCATAATACAAACATGCTTTAAAATAGTAACACTCTTACAGCATTTCCTTAAATTACCTCCCTGCTGTCCACCCTCCATTTTCCACTGTCCATTACTGGGACAGTATATACAGGGACATCATACACGGCCCCTGTCATCTGGAAATAAAGGTAATGACCAGTTGCTCAGGGGCCAAATGAGAGCCCTGGATGGGCCGATTCCGGCCCGTGCGCCGTATGTTTGGCACCCCTGTGTCATGCTGTCTTCACAGTCTGATTCACTATTCCTTGGATGCCACATCCTTAGCCAGTTAACAGCATCATGTTCCTTGTTCAAAAGCAGAAGTCCCTCCGAGCGACAGAATGCAGATTTGCAAGCTGTGTGTCTGTTGTTTATCTGCTGCTGGCTTAATTATGCATTTGCTTAGGCACCCAGCCCACCTCCAGCGTGCTTTCTGTTTTCCCAGATCTGCCAATAATATTCTCAACCCCGTTGCCTGTATGGGATATTGACCCGCAGCAATTAATATATGGTTTTGTGAGGAGCTGAAAATTCTGGCCTTTTACATTGTCTCTTGCATTAAGAATGCTAGCTGGATGGGGTGGGAGGAATCGTGCTTTCCCAGAGACAAAGCAGTACCGTTGGGATTCTGCGAAAATAAATGAAAACTCTGCTACAAAGATCATTTTTTATTTAAAAAAAAATTTCCTCCCCCCATCCCCTGCAGTTTCGTAGAGCCCTGAGGGCACAAAAACAAGAACAATAGAAAAATTATATCAGTATCAGAATTTTGTTTGGGAGAATGTATTGCTCACTACATTAATTTATCCTCAGAGACCATTAAGGAACTCTTCCAGTGTTTCCAGTAAGTTTATCGAAAGCTGGGCTATGCTCATAATGTTCTGGAATGATAAGGCCAGAACTGAAGGAATTTCTCCCTTTCTGTGTGGTGTTTATAGTCTAAGGAATTACAGAATGTTGTTATAAATCACTGTTTACTTCTCAAAACAGCATGAATAGCTATGGGATATATTTGTTCTTTATGATGATGGGACCTTGTCAATAGTATATTCTCTTTCCATTTATATGGCAAGTTAAGCAAAACACATGACTTATATTATAACAATTTGGTGAGTTGGCACTTTTAATTTGTATTCTGCTTGTCTGACTGAATTACAGATCAGGATATTACTTATTTACAGCCCATGTGTCTTGCTGAATCGGCGTTAGATGTGTGCTGTGTATTACTCAAAGAGATGCGTTTTGTGTACATTTATATTTATAGATTTTAAAAATGGTGTCAACATCAATTTAAAGCCACATGTACACCAATAATAAATTGGAAGCACAAAAACATAGAAATCTCTTGCCAGGCATTAGATGTCACAAGTCAGCTTGGTTGCTCACGCCTCCCGTTCTCCCCCCCCCCCCCAACCCTGCTGAAACAAGAACGTTTTTCTTAATTTCCTCTAAATTCTAAGAGATCAAGCTGCCTTGGTGGGCCACAGTGGAAATGAAGGAAAGCCCTTCCTGTGAAACCCCAGGAAAGGCCCCGCTCCTTGCTTCTGTGATTCAGAATTCTGACCGGGCTCCGAGCAGTCAGCTCTTAGATGAGTTTGTTGAAGGGAGGGAGGGAATATATTCAAGGGGAGGCATTTCCTCTGAACGGAAGCCAGTGAGGATTTCTTTATGCCATTTAGTACATTTTTTAAAATCCTGTCTTTCTGTCAGGAGCTCAGTAGAGCTTATATGGCTCTCTCTCCTCCATTTAATCCTCACAACCCTGTGAGGTAGACAAAGCTGAGAGAGAATGACCGGCCCAAGGTCATATAGTAAGTCTCTTGGCCAGCATGGAGTTGTACTCAGGACTCCCCAGTCCTAGCCCAGCTCTCTTAACTGTGACACTGCACCATCTATTTGTATAGGTTAACCTCTGAATGGTGCTCAGGAACCAGTGAAGCGCCAGAGCAGCTCTGTTAGTGCAGCTTGTGAGTGTCCTTATTGGCTCATTCCTGCTATTAAAACGAGTCGCCACGTCTTGAACCAATGGACGTTCCCAGCAGTCTTCCAAGATGCCCGGGCTCCTAGCAGCAATCACTCGGATGAGTGTTGTGGACCCAAATGGTCGTGTTAGGGGTGCCAACTCCAGCTTGGGAAATTCCTGGATATTTGGGGGTGGAGCCTGGAGAGGGCAGGATATGAGGAAGGGAGGGACCTCAGCTGAGTATAATGTCCCAAGAGGACACCCTCTGAAGCAGCCATTTTCTCTAGGGGAAGGGATTTCTGTCATCTGGAGATCAATTGTATTTCAGGGAGATGTCCAGACCCCGTCTGGACGTTGGCAACACTAGGTTGTACAGAAAGGGTCTGGGGAATCTAGAATAGCAGGGATTAATTTCTAAAAAGAGAGAGAAACCGGGGGCTGAAGTTCTCAGATGAGTGGTCAGTAATTGCAGAGCTCGTCTTGCGGCTGCCATACACTCCCCGTTGCCTTTTCTATAGGAGTCTGAGCTCAGAAAGAAGCGGAAACAGTGTGAAAACCTTGAACATGAAGTGAGGAAGAAGCACAAGAGATACGCGGAACTTGTGAGTGATCCCCGCGCGACACTACTGGAGGGGTGCCCCCGAGTCCCCCACACCCACTTTCTCTGACTGACTGCTAGACACAGAGCCATTGGGCCTCAGAGCCAAAAGTGGGAGAGTCACCCTCTTCTCTTGGTTTATTGATTGTTACTGGCCATCCTTGTTTATAATGTGTATTATATTCTTCCGAGCTGCTTCGGGCCTATTTTATGGAGAACAGGGCAAAGAATTTAAAGACACTCAAGAAGGGGAGGGAGGTATCCTTCCCCCAGCACCTCTGCAGGTGTAAAGTGGAAATCAACTGTGCAGGATT
Organism: Lepidodactylus listeri; assembly: GCA_029233225.1. NCBI lineage: Eukaryota > Metazoa > Chordata > Lepidosauria > Squamata > Gekkonidae > Lepidodactylus > Lepidodactylus listeri. Next base: position 29,787,461 of record JARCFY010000019.1, on the reverse strand, counting down.
CACCAACCTAATTCTGTAGTCAGAATAAGGGCCGGTTCATGCATCACATTTTGTGAGGTATACATATATGACACTGTAAAAAAGGGGTGTCGTGGCACCTTAATGACTCACAAGATTGTATCCCAGCCAATGCTCCCTCCAAGCCGTGGATTCTCATGAGCAAAAATTCTGCTTTGTGAGCTACTGGCATTAAAGTTGTGAGCGAGCAATTTGGTTGCCGCCTAAATTAGTTTGCTCTGGAGCCGTCCTTCCTGAGCGAAGGCAAGCATGTGTGAGCCGGAGGCTAAAAAAACTGTGAGCTAGCTCACACTAACTCAGCTTAGAGGGGACACTGGTCCCAGCATAAGCTTTTGTGGACAAGAGCGCACTTTGAGTGTGGCCCGTTTCATGTTACCGATCTAAACCGGATGTTACTCGTTGTTGGCCCGATTTTGAGTAAAGCGATACAGGGATGGGGGTTTCATACCATGATTTTCCTTCTGTTAATGAGCCGTCTCTGAAGCGCTATGGTCATTGCAAACAGTGCCACTTCCCCGCCTCCTTTTTTTGCCATACAGTCTTCCTCGGACCCTTTTTAAAAACGTTCTTAGTTGAATGCTGTAGCGCCAAACCAATATAGCACTTCAGTGCTACAGTGGCACCATTGAGATGCCTTGACTTCATTGACTCAGTGGAGACAATGGAGTCAAGGCATCTCGAGTGCTGTATTGATACAGTGTGATCTCGGCTGTTGTTACCTGGAAACAAGAGGAGAGGAGTAGCTCATTGGGCAGTGGGTGCTCAGGGGATCGGTGATTGGTGATTGGTGTAACAGGCGTCGCTCACCTAAGGAAGTGTCTGTAGCAAACATCCTGATGTTCCCCCATGCACGCACCGCATCCATGCCCAGACGTGACTGGCTTGTTGCTAAGTGGATCGCAGGTATATTTCTCAGTAAGGCAGACTTTTTCTCTTTGTGGGTAAGATCCCAAGTTTTAACCTTCCACAATGTTAAAGATTGTGATACAGTCTTATTAGTCTTTGAGGTGTGCCGCCAGACTCCTGCTTATTTTCAGTGCCGCAGACTTCATCTGGAATCAATATGAAATCGGGTCAACCTGAAAGGGTTTTGGGGTGCAGCTGAGCCCTGGCCCCATTGCCCTCCACTCCCACCAACACCCTGTCCCTTGAGCCAAGGAGAATACTTTTCCTTGTGTCCCCCCCCCCCCCGAAAACTTCCTGGTGTTCTTTCTTTTCTCTCCCCCGGGCAGGAAATTCAGCTGCAGGAAGTGCAGAGCGATAATGCCCGGTTGTCTGAGGAGAACGCTGTGCTTCATAGGCAAGTGGAATGGACAGAGAAGGTAATAGGTGGTTTTTCATATCTCCACCATCATTGCATCCATCACCAAAGCATGACATGTGCTGTGTAAACCCTACGCTGAAAAAGAAAGTGCCGACGCTTTGCCAAAGTCGGTGTGACTGAAGGCCACATTTCAGCTGAGAAAAGCTGGATTTCTGCCACCCGTGTTAAAAAGAAAAAGATACAAGGGGTTTGACTCGGAAGAGGGAAGGCTCGGGGGTTTGGAAGACCCATTTACAGAATGCCCAGGACATTATGGGATGGTCCCAAGCTAGAATTAGAAGGCACATGATATCTGTCTGGATGGGAAACCTGCTGAGAACCCACCATGGATGCTCCCTTTTGGGATATAAATAATGCATCCGTAAACTAAATCATGAATCCTTGTTTATGGAAGAATGTCTCCAGGCATATCGGAATGGATCCAATGCTACACGGAGGACCAAACTAGACAAGAGTTTTCTGAAACTGCCCCAAGAGGGGCCACTTCCCTCTTGGTGCAGCCGCGTCTGCATGGAATGTTACACGTGCGCTCCAAAGAGTGGCACTCCCCCCCCCCCCACCCGGGCCCTTTTTGGCTCTGGGAAGTCAGTGTGGGGGAAGGCAGGAACCCATGCGGCAGTCCTGATCTGAGTTGGGCCCCTGCAGAGTTTTAAACCGAGGTTTCTCGCGACTGCCGCGTAGCTGCAGGGAAAGCGAGTCAGGTCCAGGGATGTGACTTGTTAAAAAAAAAGTATCATGCAGTTTGTCCTGAGTTAAAACCGTTTTATTTATCCTGGTTTTTAATGGCTGAGCTGCTGTCATCCCCTGACACACACCAGTTCTATTACTATTCATTACTGGCAGACGGGGGTGCCAAGTGGGCTGGAAAAGTCCTGGGGATTTGGGAGTGGAGCCTGGGGAAGGTGAGGTTTGGGGAGGAGAGGGGCTTCAGTGGGGGAGAATGCAACAGACTCCGGCCTCCAAAGCAGCCATTTCCTCTGGGGGTACTGATCTCTGCTCTCTGGAGATCAAGTGTAATTTTGGGAGGTTTCCAGATGTGGCCTGGAAGTTGGCAAACCTAAGTATGGAGGCTGTTTTTAGGTGTTGTCTCCCCCCCCCCCCCCCCCATCTTTTCTGTATAGTTTTTTGGGTTGCCATAACTGGGTTTTATCTTGGAGTTTCAAGACTTAACATTGTAAGGTTGCATAATACCTTGGAGAATGTGTGGCAGAAATATTTGAAACAGACAAAAACATTTGAGGGAGGTTTGAGTGGCAAGGGTGGTAAGCGATTTTGGCGGCAGAACTTGGGACCAAGGTGAGAGCTCTGAGATGTGACGAGAAAAAGCCAGTGAGAAGGAAGGCAGAGCAGGCCAGGCCCCAGAGCATTTAAATGCTGTAGTAGTCAATTACCAATTTAAAACAATTTTCAGAGGGTAACTCTATTGGTCTGCAGTAAAACCATTAGGTTTGAGTCCAGTAGCACCTTCGTGACCAACCAGAGTTTCAGGGTGTGAGCTTTCCAGAGTCAAAGCTTCCTTCGTCAGACACAAGTAGGAATGGAGATCTCCGGGTCTTTATACCCCAGTCAGAAGGTGGGAGGGGTGTTGCAGGGAATGCTCGTAAAGGAGGCAAAGGTACTGTGCACTTTGTAATCAGCTTGATCAGCACAGAGGGGAAATGCTTGGGGGCAGAAAATTGGCATCTGTAGTGAGACAAGAATCCTATCTCCCTATTCAGCCCTGGGGGGCCCATTGTTCTGAGCTTGTGAATTTGTTCAAGTTCAGCAAACTCGGGTTGTAATTTCCCCTTGAAATTTATTTGAGGACTGCGACCCTGACCTGGCTAGCCCAGGCTAGCTCAATCTTCAGGTCTTGGAAGCTAAGCAGGATCGGCCCTGGCTAATAAATGGATGGGAGACCTCCCAGGAATACCAGGGTCGTGACACAGAGGCAGGCAGTGACAAACTAAACGCCTTTCGCCTTGATGTCCCTATGGGGTCACCATAAGTCAGCTGTGACTTGAGGGCAGTTTCCACCGCCATTCTTTCACCATACGCATTACAATAGGGAAGGTACTTTTGTATCCTGTACAAGCCTTCTCTGCAAACCCCCTCCCCCAACCTTCTGACTCAAGTAAAAGGAGTAAGAGATCAATTTCTGCTCATGTCTGACGAAGGGAGCTTTGACTCTTGTAAGCTCACACCCATCACAAACTCTCGGCTTTATCTACCTTGCAGGGTTGCTGTTGTGAGAGTGGAGGGGGAGACAACAGCGTTCGTTTTTTGCATTCTGTGTATGTGTGCATGCATGTGTGCCCATGCCTGGAAGCCAGGATGACCCCTGGTGACTCCTACTGGGGCACAGAGGGCGTTCCGAGAAGTGGCTTGATAGCCTGCCTCTGCCTCTCGACCCTGATATTCCTTGGAGGTCTCCCATCCAAGTACTTGCCAGAGTCGGCCCTGCTTAGCTTCCGAGATCTGATGAGATCGGGTTTGCCTGGGCTGTCCCGGTCAGGGCGGGAGAACTGTGTTCTAAGCTTTTCCTGAGTCTCAGCTGGGGAGACAGGTGAGAGATAAATAAAGGCAAATAAATAATTGAATACAAACTACGGGCTTCTCTCCTTGCGCAGACTGAGTCTGAAAATGCTGACTTGAGGCTGCAGGTGGCTGTGGTGACGGAGGAACGGGATTCAGCTCTTCAGAAATCTCAGGAGCTCCAAAACAGGCTGGAGAGTCTTGGGCAGGCGTTGAAGGTTAGTGGAATCCCAAGCAGGTGGGGGGGGGGGGGCACGGAATGGTGGCTGGATCTGCAGACTGTGGCACAAAAACTCAAGTTGCAGTAGCCTTTCACATTAGGCACCTGTCCTTTCAGCTGGGGAACAGCAGCCTTAGTTGACCATAGATAATAGTATGGATGCAACACACAGTCATTCAGATCTGCACTGTGAAAATGGCCCTCCTGCTTTTGCAAGTAACAGTGTGTTCCTGTGCATGTTTACTCAGAAGTAAACACTATTGTGTTTAAGAGGCTTCCCTCCCAGGCAGACCTGGATAGGCTTGAGTTCTAAAGATGTGGGGCCAGCATTCGGGAAGGAAGAAGGATCTGTGCAAATACAGATTTTATATGTCCTGAATGACTCACTCAGACTAAAGACAGATCAAGATGGGTAGCCGTGTTAGTCTGTCTGTAGCTTCAGAAAAGAGCCCGAGTCCAGTAGCACCCTTAAAGTCTAATAGAATATGTGGCAGGGGTATGAGCTTTCATGAGTCACTGCTCCCTTCCTCAGATACATCTGTATCTGAAGAAGTGAGCAGTGACTCACAAAAGCTCATCCCCTGCCCACATATCTTGTTAGACGTTAAGGTGCTACTGAACTCTGGCTCTTTTTTTAAACTAAAAAGTTTATAAATAGTTTGAGATTGGAAATAGTTTGAGATTTATTTCTATTGGCCTGTTGGTCTCCTCTCGTAAAGAGGTTTTGCACATTTCTGTACAGTTTCAAAATCCTGCAGACCGCGTTTCACCAAAGGCAAAGGCTGTGGCTCAGTGGCAGTGTGCTTGACATGCAGAAGCTCCCAGGTTCAATCCCCGGCACCTCCAGCTAAAAGGATCGGGCTGTGATGTGAAAGACCTCCCCCTGAGACCTTGGAAGACTGCTGCTGGTCAGAGGAGACAATACTGACCTTGCTGGGCCAAGGGTCTGATTTCAGTATAAGGCAGGTTCATATCTTCGAAGGCGACCGCGTGATAAAGGAAACATTCATGTACTTTTGTGTGTGTGTAACCGATAGGAAGCAAAACCACTCCCCGATCCTTTTTTTTCTTCTAAACATGGTATGTCAGCCAGCCTTTTAAAGTATGTTGCATATGAACACACGGGAAGCTTGCCTTATACTGAATCAGCTCATCAGACCACCAAGATCAGTATTGTCTGCCCATACTGGCAGCAGCACTCCAGGGTCTCAGCTGGAGGTCTTTCACGTCACCTGCCACCTTTAACTGGAGGTGCCAGGGATTGACCTTGTGACCTCCTGCACGCAAAGCAGATGCTCTTCCGCTGAGCTACAGCCTCTCCCCTGTTCCTTTCCTCACTGGCTGAAAGCCTCATGCCTCCGGCGGAGTCAGCAGACAGACTGCATCAGTCTCCAGATTGCAGGGACTAGACGAGCTCTGTAGGGTGAGTTCTGGGAGAGCTCTCTAGGGTGCCCTGTTTCTCGCAGCTAGGAAAGGGGGAGCCTAGATTTCCTGGGAGCAAGTCCCCACAGCATGGTTGGGTGTCTGGCTTCTTTATTTCTCCAGCACATGAGAGATGTCACAGAACGAAGGCAGCACTTGGAGCTGGAGCACGAGAAGGCCCTGCAGAACTTGCAGAAGAAGCAGGATGAAGTCCGACAACTCCAGCAGGTGAGAAAACCTGGCCGAGGGAAGCCGTTCTGTTTCTAGGAGATCGTGTGCACATGTTTGGTTCTCCCATCGCTTACTTGACTCTACGGTTGCCAGGCCCAGCCTGTCAACCAGTGGGGGACGGAGGGGGCAGACTTCAGCAACAGTATGACATCACTTCTGGGAAAACCTGCTTTTACCATAGAGTTTCTGGCGATTCTTAGAAAGGCGTGATGTCACTTCTGGTTTTTCCCTGGTAATAACATCCCACCACTGGACCAGTGGCCCTTTTAGTTTTATTTTTCTCCCACCGCCACTCAGGAAGTGGAGCAGGGATTCCTTCCCCACCCCCCCACTTGCAGTTGAAGGTGTGAACCCTTGGGGGGGGGCATATAGCTTCTTGAGATGAAGGGGGATGTTTTGCTTGTGGGGGTTTGCTGCAGCTCACTTCCCCAGGCGTACCTCAGTGCCAGATGCTGCAGTGCCTGACTGGCAAGCGTGCCATTGAGCTTCCTGTTTTGGGACTGAGCCCAGATACAATCTGATCATTAGTAGCCATTGTGAAGACTGCTGTCTTTTACAGTTGGGAGGTTGGGAGGCTTAAAAGGTTTAGGCACGCCTGTTTCATATAGTGTTTAGCACACAACCATTGCATCGCACTGAGGGTTGAGCAGCAGCAGCCGGATCCTAACCTTTGTTTGCTCTTGGATCCAGGCCCAGGCTGAAGCGCGGAAGGAGCACGAAGGAGCAGTGCAACTCTTAGAGGTAAGGCAAGAAGAGAAGAAAGAGGGTCAGCCATAAAACTGGGCACAAATGGTGTGATGTTGAACGTGTGATGTTGAAATAAGGAGACCTCATATTTCTAGGCAGATCCCTGCCTTGGGGTGGGGGCTTTCGAGATATGTTGTCTACCATGGAATCTGGACCCTAACCACAGGTAGTTTGAAGGATCCTTTATCCCCCAAGGCATATTCCAGCGCCTTCCCTGAATTATCAGCCTACATTAAGTCTTTAGTCCCTTTTACATCTGAGGATCTCGGTGGGATTCTGCAGGTTGTCTTCGGCCTAATTGGCTGGTAATTCTGATTCTGCCCTCCATAGTTCTGGCCAGTAATTAGAAAGGCACTGGGATGATCTCAACTGAAATATATACACAATACCAGTAAGTAAAATAAAAACAAGTGAAGCCAATAAAAAGAGGGCAATTAAAACATGCCAGGGCATAAAAGCAGCATAAAAATTATATTGCTAAAACAGTCCTCCAGCTCGGAGCAGACCATAAAACAGCTTGCAGAGTTTTTTTTAACCCTTTGCTGAAAGACTGGGTAAGAGGAAGTGTTTTGGCCTGGTGCCTAAAGGAAAGTGAGGCCTGGTGCCTAAAGGAAAGTGAGTCAGCAGATGTGTTTCCAGGGGGAGGACATTCCAAAGGTGATCAGGTGTTTCTAGATTTGGTACAAGAAGAGATGTGGTGAAAGAAGTCCTTCTGGCTCCTCAGGGTCAAACCAGATGAAATGTTGGAAGATCTATGATTGCCCGTGTAGCTTTGTCCCTTGTGAATGGCAGTTGGGGAATCGAATTAGGGTGATATTATATTATTACAGTGTTGGAAAATGAACCACGCGTTGGAATATATTCCCTTCGAGGAAAGGCTAAAGATCTGGTGGCTTTAGTTTCAGGAGAAGACAACCGGGAGGTAGGGGGATGTGATGGAGGTTTATAGTATTATGCATGGAGTGGAGAAAGTGGATAGAGAGAACTTTTTCGCCCATAACACTGGATCTCAAGGGCACCCAACGAAGTTGATAGGCGGGATGGGAAAAGAGAAGCCTTTCTTCTCTCGTCTGATAATTAAACTGCGGGATTCACATGGGATCTAGTAGCACCATTTTGCCTGTCTTTGAAAGGGAAGACCAGTGGAGGGTGAGTCCATCGAGGGCTACTAGCCACAGTGATGAGACGAAATTTCCGTGTTCTGAATAGCAGTGCTGGGGGAAAGGCAACTCTGGGAGAGGCTCTGGCCTCAGCGCTCTGCTTATCGGCCTCCTGGGGGTATCTGTTTGGCTGCTATGGGAATGGGACGCTGGAGTAGACCAGCCATTAATCTGATCCAGCCATGGCTGCCCTTGGGCTCTTGCATCCTTCAGCAGCTGATAAAGAATAAAGAAGAAGCTTTTTTGTGGTTGACAATATTTCTCTGCTTGATTTTTTTATTGTTCCCAACAGAGTACCTTGGATTGCATGCAGGTATTGCTGATTTTACTGTGCAGTGAGCTTTTCCTTTCCCCCTTTCCCCCAAATCCTGTCTGTAGGGCTTGCCAGGATGGGATTTGGAATAGAGACATGTCAAATTCCCAGTAATGTTGAAGGAACAGGGACGGGCAGGAATTAAAATACAGTAAGGGTTTCTTGCATTCTGGATTTCTCAGTCAGTTCCAGAGTTAATGGGGGCATCAGTCCTGCCGAACAAGAGCAAGCGTTCAAGACAGACAGGTCTGTCCTTCAAGTGAAATGTTAAAAAAGCAACAAAGCGAAATGCTTTACTGCTACACAGTTTTGTTTTGTTGGTTAAACCTCTCCCTGAGCATGTATGAAAGCTGTATAAAAAATCTTTTCAGCAAAGAAGCTTAGGCCTGTATGTCTGCTAGTATTCAAAACTCAGATACCCCCAGTATTTAACACATTGTTTCAATTTAGAAATAATAATATATAAAACGAACAGATTTTGCAGATTAAAAAAAAAACCTCTCACGTGTGTAGAGAAATTGATATGTAGTTATGGGCAATGCTCCCTCTAAGCTGTGGAGTCTTGTAAGCAGAAATTCTACTTTGTGAGCTACTGGCATTAAAATTGTGAGCGGGAGATTTGGCTACTACATAAATCAGATTGCTCTGGAGCCGTCCTTCCTGAGCTGAGACAAAAATGTGTGAACCGGAGGCTAAAAAAATGTGAGCTAGCTCACACTAACTCAGCTTAGAGGGAACACTGGTTATGGGATCAGAGAAATTAAGAATAGGAGAAGAGCCACACTATCTTTCTTTTTAATGTGTCATTTTATGACATGCAGATTGGCTGGCTGGCTTGAGCTACCTGTACTGCTTTATCATACATTCCTTGCCTTGGCCAGGTAGCTCTGGCCTGGGACATCTTACTTGCTTTCAAAGTTTGAGTCCAGTGGCACCTTTAAGACCAATAAAGTTTTATTCAAGGTATAAGCTTTTGTGTGCAAGCACACTTCTTCAGATACAGTGAAACTGAATTTCCTCAACCATTACATATAGAAAGTGAGAGGGTGGGGGGGGGGGGTGTTAGTTGCCAGGAAAGGCCAATTAGCGTCAAGACGGAGACAGAAACAAAATTGGAAATCATCAGTCCATACATAGGTAGAAGGTGAGCAGTAGATTATTATAAAGCATAATGAAGATGTTTAACAGCTACAAGGATCAAACAGGAATAATAAGCTTAGTTTATATGATAACCATTTGTTTGGGAAGGAAATAAATATGTCAGAATTGGAGATTGACATACCTTTAATTGTAGAAAGTTGAGAGTAATTAGTTGAGACCCTTTCATCCGTCTTCTCTCAGGCTCCTCTACAGCATCTTCTTCTTTGAACTGGGCAATTGGCTGTGCAGATTTATCTCCCCAGTCCCCAGAGCAGAGGAATGCATTCCAGTTTCTGCTATTCATTGCATTACATTACATTATAATCTGCTATTCTAATATATTATTTCAAATAAGAGATAAAATAAAATGGCCCTTCTGGGGGATTGGTGGGAATATAGATGTACAGGCTGAATGAGGTTAGCATATGTAGTTAGATAAGAAACCAACATCCCTGTTAAGTCCTGGGGATTCCATTGTTCTGAGTGTTGTAATAACCAACTTGCAAGTTATTACAACACTCAGAACAATGGAATCCCCAGGACTTAACAAGGATATAGGTTTCTTATCTCGCTGCGTGTGCGAACCTCATTCACCCTTACATCTGTATTCTCACCAATCCCCCAGAAGGGCCATTTTATTCTGTAAGTCTTAAAGGTGCCACTGGACTCAAACTTTGTTCTATTGCTTCAGACCAACACAGCTACCCACCTGGGTTGCTCTTGCTCTGTGTGGCATGTGCAAAGGAAGATGGCATCCGTTCCTTTAATCGGGTGACTGAAGTGTCATGTGAATGTGGCTCTGTGTGGAAGTACCTATGACATGATGACAGCAGTCAGTTTGCCCTTCCTCTTTCCCAGTACTTGACATTAATAGTTTGTGTGCTGTCTTGTATGTGCACTCTGTTGAACATTAAACCACACAAGATCTACACTCGCTTTTTGGGAAAGTTGGTTGTTTTTGTCCTATCACTGGTTTTATGGGCAACCATTACCCGGCTTTTCCCATCCCGGTCTCTGTCCTTGCACAATTCTTTCTCCTTTTCCCAGGCTTGCAATATTTCAGTCTGCTCGTGTGCACCTCTGCCAGTTCAGTCTTCCAAGAGACCTCTTTCAAAGGTGTCTCCTCCCCACTTCAAATTCAGAGATGTCTCACTGCACCCTCCTTGGGGTTAGTGGATTTTGGCCCTGGTGGGGCATGTCCCTCTTTTGCTGATCCCTAGTGTGCATCCTTTAAATAGGATGCAACATGTAAACCACATGACTTGTGACAGCCAATGAAATACAGTGTTTAGAACATTATACTTAGGGGAAACCTGGGTTCGTATCCCCACTTCGCCATAAAGCTCATGGTGTCGGATAAGTCAGTCTCTCAGCCTAGCCTACCTCACAGGGTTGTAAAGGGGAAGAGAGGAGACTGAGCTGCATTGCCCTGAGATTCTTGGAAGACAGGAGGGAGAACAATGGGATACAGAGTCAAGGAAAGCCCATGGAAATTAATGAAACTTGAGGGTTCCCTCTGGACATCACTGTGGGTTGTGAATTCGAATGAGGAGCCCGTCAGGTCCCTCTTCCAAATGTCTGATCCGAGACCCACCTTTCCATGTTGCTTATTTCCTCCTCCTGCTGTCCCCTGCCGGACCCCTCAGGACCGTGTGAGAGAGCTGGAGGATCAGTGCCGGAGCCACACAGAACAGTTTAACTTCCTCTCTCAAGAGCTCCGACGTTTTCAGCTGCACACTGGGAAAAGTGGCCTTCGCTCGTCCTCTCCCAAGGTGGCTTCTGAGGTCCCCCTCACCGGCGACCCGACGTCTCCGCAGCTCCCAGATGGCCGCAAAGAGAGAGGTGAGGGAGCAAAGCGGTAGCATCGCCAATGCACAGCGATGCTAATGCATAGGAAATGTCTTCCATTGTGGCCTTCCCTACTCTCCATGTTACACCACCTCTTTCTTTTCTTTCTTTTTTTGCTGATGGGATTCTGGAAATCAGGAGATCATGATGGTTCCCATCCAAACCCTAGCCTGGACTTTAGCTTAGTCTCTCGCTGGTTGAAGCTATCAGTGGGTGTGGACACTGGCTCCTTTCGCCTTAGGAACTGCGTAGGTAAAGTGCCACCAAATGGCAGCCAACTTATGGCGACCCTACAGGGTTTTCAAGGCAAGAGACATACAGAGGTGGTCTGCCATTGCCTGCTTCTGCGTACCCAGGGCTTCCTGGGTGGTCTCCCATCCAAGTACCAATCAGGGCCGACCCTGCTTAGCTTCTGAGATCTGATGCGATCGGGCTCGCCTGGGCCGGCCAGCTCAGGAACCTTATGAATTATGCCTCCGTTTGACTCTTGTTTTCTGGCATACTGCAAACACGAGCAGTCCCCCTCCGCTTGTGGGATGGAGTGGAGTCCCTGGAGGCTTTGCTTTGACTTTCCTTGGCGTAAATAAAATAATCCAGAAAGAGGAGGCAAGGATTAGGAATTTGCTTATCTTCCCGAATGACGGATAACTGCATTTTAGTAGCGTTTCAAGCCTGCTCATGGCCCCTGTCTTCTTCTGCCTTGAGGGAGGGCTGGCATGGGAGAGCAATTCTGTGGTTCTGTCCTGAAGTTAAAGCCAACTCTGAATGCTCTCGTTGAATCCCACCCTTTTGCTTGGCCTTTCTGCCCAGAGTAACGCCTGGCCCTTGGTTTCAGATCCAGCAGTCATTCCTGTGGCTCCCCAGTGCAACAGGAAGGGTCACAAGGAAGGGGCAGAAGAATTCTCTCCCGTGGCACCTCGACATGCCGATCCCCCGGCACCCGCTGTCTCCAGAAGCCCGGATTCAAGCACCCCTCCTATCTCTTCCAAGAAGTTGGTCAGGAAACCGGAGTCCCAGTCCAGCTCCTCGAGATCGGAGTCCATGCACAACAGTTCCAAATCCTGCGCCACCCCCGAGGTTAGCTGTGGGTGTAGAGAGGGAGTTCCAGCTTTTTGTTGGTGGTGGTGGTATTTTTGCATTTGTGTATGTGTGCCCGTACCTGGAAGTCATGGCGAACTCTGGTGACTCCTACTGGGGCATGGAGGACGTTGAGAGAAGTGGCTTGATAGCCTGCCTCTGCCTCCTGACCAGTAGAGGTCGCCCTTCCAAGTACTTGCTGTTAGGACTTTTGTCCAATAATCAAGAAAATTCAGGGTAATGGATCTTGCTTTTCTGGAAAGAAGAGACTGCTTCTTTTAGTTTAAAAGAACTTTATTACTAAAGGAAAAAGGGAAACAGGATTAGCTACAAAGAAACAAAACATGCTTACTAAGCAGCATTGTGCTGCATCTGCTCACTAAGACATCCTACTAGAGAGTGAGAAAGATTACAATGGAGGATTTCTCCTTCTTCTTGACCCCTGAAAGGAAACACCTGATATCAGTAACCAATTAGCACAATAGTAGGCTGCTAGGTTTCCCGGACTTAGAGTTAATTGGCCAGCTGCCAGGTATCACTTCCAGGCTAACAAAGGTAAACAAACAAGTTGCATAGGTTAACCCTATAATGACTAAAATTCTCAGGCCTTGTGTTACATACTCATTTTTCCAACACTTGCCAGGGTTGGCTCTGCTTAGCTTCCTAGATCTGACGAGATCGGGCTTGCCTGGTCTGGTCAGGGGAAGAGGAGTTCCAGCTTTTAAGAACATTATTGCATTCCGGGGCCTTAAGCCATATGCAGTGTGCTTTTGCCTCGAGGGGAGCAGATATGTATATGGTGGTAGAGGGTGCCATCAGGTCACAGCTAACTTACGGCGATCCACAGGTTTTTCGAGGCAAGAGGCAAACAGAAGTGGGTTGCCATTGCCTGCCTCTGCGTAGCAACCCTCGACTTCCTTGGTGACCCTCCATCCAAGGACTCGCCAGGACAGACCTTGCTTAGCTTCTGAGATCTGAAGAGATCAGGCTAGCCCAGGACAGGGCAAATGTCCACATCACCTAATGGTAAGGTGGGGCGGCTTACCTGAAACATGCCGAGATCACAGGGATAAGAGCTGACTCTGCATTTGATGTGGCCTGGTCCATCCAGAGAAAGGGATTTACGGATACTGGTGGCACAAAACATGCACAGAGGTCTTTCTGCTTGTCGGGGGAACCAGCTTCTCTTTTGAAAAACAGCGGATGGAAGGGCTCAGATCCATGATAATGCTGACGCTTGTCGAGTCGGGGGTGGACAACCGGGCTCACAGTCGGAAGGCGGTGGTGAGAACTCACCTTAAGTGGCGCTGATTTGCGTGGTGCTGCAAGGGAGCACTGCGAGGGGTGAAGGAGCTTCCTGTTTCCCTCCTGTCCTGCTTTTGCCAGCGGAAAGGGGTCCTAACAGGGCTCATTTCGTAGCAGGAGCTCCTCTGCATATTAAGCCACACACCCCTGACGTAGCCAATCCTCCAAGAGCTTACAGTAGCCCCTTTAAGAAGAGCTCTGTAAGCTCTTGGAGGATTGGCTACGTTAGGGGTGTGTGGCCTAATATGCAAAGGAGCTCCTGCTACGAAATGAGCCCTGGGTCCTTGGAAGGACAAATGGATCCGGAGAAAAGGGACAGAAAGCTCCCCCACTTGCCACCTTATAGCAGTCCTCCAAGGACTCGGGGTCTTCCCACCAGCCCCTGATGGGCTACTACGTGTTCCGTTTTCGTGGGGGGGGGGCAAAAACTGGCTGCCTGGGGTTGTTTGAGGTTGGGAAAACGGCTGTGGAGGGGAGGCTTGAGCCCCCTTCCCCCAATTCCTGATCTGAACTGAGACCTGTGCACTTGGCAATAGATGTCTTGTGCAACTCCCAGAACTCTTCTGTCTAGAGGACACACGGCTGGGGACTCGGGGGCTTTGTAATGTCAGCCATGGTCCTTCCCCATGAGGAGCTGCTGTGGCCAGTGTCAGACCCTTGCTGCCCTGAGCTATATATTGCTGCTCTGAGCCACAGCTCTTCCCCCCCCCCCCCCCACAAGTGGTTGGTCTCCATTTTTCTGTTCCGGAAACTGGCCAGGAAAAGGGAAATGCTGCTAGCCAGAGCAGAAGCTCCAGAGCGAGACAGAGCAAAAACCAGCCTTAACCTAAGAGAGATCCTGTTGTCTCCTCTTGTGAATCGGTTGCCCACTTTCGGCTGAGCCCTTTGGTCTGTTCTCCCCATGCCCGCCTTCAATTTCTGCTGCCTTTCCTTAGCTGGACACGGCCAGTGAGATGGAAGAGCTGGACATTGATAGCGTCTCGCTGATTCCAGAGCTGGAGCACCAGAGTCCAGTGAAGCTCCACGTCTTTCTAGTGCGATACAGGTACAGTCGTCAGGGCCACTGGGGTGCAGAGACTCTCGTCTTCCCTGTCTTTTGGGGCTGCCATATTGGAGAAGAGCATGCGGTTGCTCCAAATAATTGGCCCAGCTCGGTGGACGGGCTTTGCTTCCTCCCAGGACCTTCTCCTTCTCCCTATTCAGGTCTGGGAAGGTGGTATTGGTTAGTGACCGTGTGGTAATTGCCTTTCCCCCGCAACATGTGACTTGGCATGTGAAGCTACTTCCTCTTTATCCACTTCCTGCTTGCTGGTAGTTCTGCAGCCTGGGTTGATCCAGATGCAGATGGCAAATGGACTGCTCTGACATTCAGCAGGTGGACTTCAGACCGGTTGGCATTTTCACACCTCAGTCTTGATTAACTTGTAATGTATGGAGTGGTGACTCGCACCTGCACCTAAGTATGATGCCCCAGAGTAAATGTTCATGTCATAACCACCCAACGGTACCATAGAGCACAATAGTTTTCAAAGGACTCACTTTATAACTTCGACTTCCAGTCCTCAAGTATTGAGCACTGGAGAGGTGAGAAACCAAGAAATGAGTGCAGCAGGCATGTATGAACCATCCTTAACAATTCTGTTAACACTGCACGGGTAGCATTTCAGAGGCTGGGGGCTTTTCCAGGTGATATGAACCCCTTTCTCTCTGCTAGTATACCCATCGTTAGTGCTACCTCGGGAGACCCAGCTAGCTCTGTTCCTACTTCTCCAATGATAGGGAAGGTGCTTATCTGTTCGCTCAGTATGGTTTTACCCTGGGTGATAATCGACAACACTGGTCAGACTAGAACCTTGAATCCCCACTTGTGCCACGGAAGCTCGCTGGGGGACCTTGGGCCAGTCACATGCTCTCAGCCTGACCTACCTCACAGGGTTGTCGAGAGGATAAAATGGAGGAGAGGAGAATGGCGTAAGCCACTTTGGATCCCTATTTTGGAGAAAGTCTGGTGGAAATGAATTAATTAAATAAGGTGCTTTGCCTGGTATAAGAGCACCGGGCAACTCTTTGGCCTTTTGGTGTCATATTGGTGGTTCTTGCCTCTGTTTCAGCTACAACCCTTTTGACGGTCCCAACGAGAACCCCGAGGCTGAGCTCCCACTGACGGCTGGCGAGTACATCTATATTTATGGAGAAATGGATGAAGACGGCTTCTTTGAAGGTGCGTGGAACCAAACGGGCTGGTTTAAGCTGCTACGGAGAGCCGGGGTGTTGCAGCGGTTGGAATGCTGAGCTGTGATCTGCGAGACCCGGGTTCGAATCCGTACTCTGCCAGGTGACCTTGGGCCAGTCACAACACTCATCCCAACCTACTTCACAGGGTTGTTGTGAGGATAAAATGAGGGAGGGGGAGTATGATGTAAGCCACTTTGAGTCCCCATTTGTAGAGAAAGGCAGGGTAAAAATGAAATAGACCAACAAACTGAAAGATTTAGGATGCACTGTCATTTACAAGAGGGATTTTGTTTTGATGCTACATAAGCAGGGGTCCCCAGCAATGTTCCTTCTAAGCTGTGGAGTCTTGTGAGCAAAAATTCTACTTGTTGAGCTCCTGGCATTAAAGTTGTGAGCGAGCGATTGGGCTGCTGCATAAATCAGTTTGCTGTGCATCCATCCTTCCCGAGCTAAGACAAAAAGGTGTGAGCTGGAGGCTAAAAAACTGTGAGCTAGCTCCCACTAACTCAGCTTAGAAGGGAACACTGGTCCCCAATCTTTTCCAGCCCGTGAGCACCTTTGGAGGTCTGAGACAGCATGGTGGGCAGAGCAACAGAATGGCTGCAGCGCAGTGCCTGCCACAGAAGGTGGAGCCAGCTACCAGACTGGCTTCCACAGCTTCCCTTCAGCCCCACAGTGAAGATCCTCGTGCTGTGGTGGCAGAGGCTGCCAAAGCAACGTATTTAAAAATCCGCAGAGGCAGTCAGAACTCCAGTGCTGAATGAGAAACCTTGCTGGACAAAATCCCTACTTGGCCACGCACACTTTCTAAAAACATGGGGGGGGGGGATGCCAGGAAATGTATCGACGGACACGGTGGTCCCCCTGAGCTCCACACTGGGGTCCCCTGCTGTGTAGGGTCAGGCCCTTTCAGAGACCTGGATTTCTGTAGGAGTAGGTCTAGGAATCTAATCGAGGGCCAATTCCTATGTTCCAAAGTCCACATGGCAGGCGCGTGGACTTTCAGTAGATGCGCTCTGGGGGTTCTGTCCTGGCTACCCACTGCGTGATGTGTGCTGGCACATAAATAAACAAACGTGGCTGCTCCTATCCTGTCAGGTTTGGCTCACGGAGAGTCACGGTTTGCCAGCACAGGTTAGAGGGGGAACGGATGAGTTTTGCAGCTTCTTCAAATGCAGGGGGAAGGCGAAAGCAGCAAACGGGTTGACAGGCGACGGTGGATGTTTACAGGGCTGATATGGAGCTGGAAATATTTTGTGTTGTGTTGGGAGTCAAACGACCGTTCTTTTGCAAATGTTTTGTAAGCTGCTGGTAGGAGGACAGAGGGTAGCTTGCCCTGAAAGCCTTAGTAAGGGGTCTCCAACGTGGTGCCCATGCGCACCATGGCACCCCCCAACACCTTTTCTGACAACTGCCAAGTACTTTTAGAAAGTGGGCACCATCAAGTTGTGCTTTTCCCACCAAGGCCATTGGAGAGTTGGTTGGCTTTTTAAAATATTGCTTTAGCAGCCGCTGCTGCCACACCACAAGGATTTTCACTGTGCAAGTGAAGGTAAGCCGTGGCAGCCATTTTGTCTCTGGCTCCACCTCCTGTGGCAGCCATTTTGTCCCTGGCTCCGCCTCCTGTAGCAGAAATTGTGTGACTGTGCCTGCCAGGTTGTGTCAGAATTCCAGCGGTGCCCACAGGCTCAAAAAGGTTGGGGACCACTGGCCTAAGTGCTTAAATTAAATAAGTATATCAAAATGCTCACAACCTTCTCTCATGACCTCCAGGAGAGCTGATGGACGGCCGGAGAGGCCTGGTCCCTTCCAACTTTGTGGAACGTGTTTCAGACGAAGACCTGGTCACCTTCCTGCCTCAGGAACTCAACGACCTCTCTCAGAGCTCCCCTCTCGAGCGAAGTTTCCTCAGCACAAGCATCAGCAGCGGGGAGAGAAGCGATTATTCAGCTGAGGAGCTCAGTGCCAGCACAGCACCGTCCAGGCTAGAAGGGGACCGGGAAGAGCTTGTCAGTCCCATGGCAGTGCCTTACCCCAGGAAGGTGACGCTCATCAAACAGTTCGGCAGCAGCATCCTGGTTGGCTGGGAGCCTCCCTTTCTGCCCGTCGGCTGCCCGAACATCCAAGGCTACAACATTTATGTGGACTCAGAGCTTTGGCAAAGTACGAAGGCCGGGTCCCCGACGAAAGCTGTGCTGGAGAAGCTGGACTTGAAGACGAAGGCCTACCGCATCTCGGTGCAAAGCATCTCGGAGAAAGGGAGCTCAGATCGGCTGCGGTGCACGTTTCTGGTGGGGCACGGCGCCACCCTGGCCCCCATGCAGCTCCAGATATGGAACCTCGCGGCCACCTCAGCAGAGGTCTCCTGGCTGCCGAGCAACAGCAACTTCTTGCACGCCGTATCCCTCAACGGGGAAGAGCACGACACGACAAAGGCCGGGGTTTACTGGCACACCTTCCGCAACTTGAGCCCGAGCACTTCCTACGTTGCCAGGGTAGAAGTCCAGCTTCCTGGAGCTCTCTGGGAACCGACTCAAGAGAGGCAGGAACAGCCGTCGTGGGCAGAGATCCACTTCGTGACGACCTCAGCGGGTGAGTCTCAGGAAGGAGCAAAAGCAAGGTGGTAACTCACCGTTGGTTTGGCGAGTAGGAGTCACTTCCGGAGGGAGCAGGCAGGGAAGTTCTACAGAAAAGTTACATTGAGGCCAGGAATAGCTAACCTCAAGTGGAACTAGATTTCTATCCAAACATGGTTGGGTACTGCACTGTCATCTGCAAACCCCTTGCATATGACTGCCATAGCCAATGATGTACTGTGCCTAAATCTTCACAAAAGGCACAAGACTGCTGTTGCAGTCTGCATCTCCCATGTCAAATCCCTCCCCCCATATAATGCATCTTGTCATGTGTCATGTGGTAGTTTTACACTGGGGGGGGGGGGGCTGTCATCGGCAACCAGTAATGTGGAGTGAGGTTTGTGGGATAGGGTCTGTGATGGCACCATGGGGGCAGATGCCATTGGACATCGCAGGGGGAAAGGGGGAACCAGGTGCAGGGCTGCGGAACTGCTGCAGAACCAATTTCTCTCATAATACCTAGCTGTGCCCATGATTGGGTGAAGGCAGGTAGGGTTAGCAGCATGCCTCTGGGCATAGAGCAGGGGCCACTGGGGGGATGGCGGGGGGAGGGAGCTGTGAATTTCGTGTATTGTGCAGGGGGTTGGACTAGATGCCCCGTGGGGGTCCCATCCAGCTCTGTGTTTCTGCATGTGATGTACGGATAACCGTGGCAGCCTTGTAAAAAGTCCATTCCCTGGAAGATGTGCACTCGTGCTATCAGGTACCTTTCCACTCCTAGAACGTGGCCTCTGAAACTAGGGTATGGAGGCTCAAAGCTTTCATGCAAGCCATGCTCCCTGGTTTGGAAACCCTTCCTCCTGCTTCCAGGTGGGTGTAAGCTAGTTGTGTTGACTGCATGGTGGGGAGGCAGAGACTCTCTTCATGCCCAGAGGGATCTTTATTATTGATTCTTGCCGCGACTTAAATTTCTTTTGACCGGCAGACCTCCCACCCTCCCCATGCCATGGCACAAACTTCCCTTTGTGGGTTGCTGTTGGACCTGGATGGCCCAGGCTATCGGATGCTAAGCTGCGTTGGCCCCCGGTTAGTCCTTGGATGGGAGACCACCAAGGAAGTTCAGGGTCGCAACCCGGAGGCAGGCGATGGCAAACCACCTCGGAAGTGTCTCGCCTTGAAAAACCTGTGGGGTTGCCATAAGTGGGCTGCAACTTGATGGCTCTTTCCGCCATCACTGACACTTAGATGGAGGGCTTCCGGTTTAGGAACACAAGACCTCCCCCCCGCCCTCTTGACTTCTCTAAACTATAGCTACTGTCCTTTAGACCCTGGGCAAGCCACAATTTTGGTCTGAGCCACCACTGCTAGATGCCTATGATCCGCTGTTTCTTGGTTGGAGGAAATCATTCCCCTTCCTATCCTGTTTGCTCTTCTTGCAGAAGTCGCTCGTGTTTTGCCCCTTTGTCGTTTTTGTCCTCTGGACCCTTCTGTTTAAAAGCCCCAGGCTTGACCTCTTGTTTGAAGTCCTAATTATGCCGTGCTGCTGTTTTTGAAAACGGAAGAGGAAATGGCTCTGGTGCCGTGGTTAAGACTGTGGTGTCATTAGGGTGGCCAGGTCCCCCCTGCCCACCAGCCGGGGATGGGGGGGTAGGGTGGCCAGATCCAGGCTGGGAAACTGCGGGAGATTTGAGGATGGAATCTGGGGAGGACAGACAGTTCAGTTGGTCACTGTGCCATAGAGGCCACCCTCCAAAGTATCCGTTTCCTCAGGGGAACTGATCTCTGTAGTCTAGAGATGAGCTGTAATTCTGGGGGGTCCCCAGGTCCCACCTGGAGGCTGGCATCTCTAGGTGTAGTGGTTATGAGTGGCGGACGCTAATCTAGAGAACAGGGTTTGATTCCCCACATCTCCACATGAGGCCTGGTGGGCAACCTTGGGCCAGTCACAATTCTCTCAGAACTCTCTCAGCCCCACCTACCTCACAACGTGCCTGTTGTGGGGAGGGGGAGGGAATGCAATTGTAAGCCACTTTGAGACTCCTTTGGGTAGAGGAATCCCTGACCTGGATAGCCCAGGCTAGCCCGATCTCACCAGATCTGGGAAGCTAAGCAGGGTCAGCCCTGGCTAGTATTTGGATGGGAAATCTCCAAGGAATACCAGGGCCATGACGTGGAGGCAAGCAATAGTAAACCACCTTTGCACCTCTCTTGCCTTGAAAGCCCCACGGGGGTCGCCATAAGTCAGCCGTAACTTGACAGCACTTTCCACCCCCAAGGTAGAGAAAAGCGGGCTATAAGAACCTCCTCCTTCTCTTTCCTTAGGGTCCCCAGATGCCCCGCTGGATGTCCGAGTGGAACCAGGTCCCTCCGCTGGGATTCTGGCCATCAGCTGGTTGCCAGTCACCATTGATGCAGAAGGATCATCCAATGGGGTGCGAGTCACCGGCTATGCCGTGTATGCCGACAGACAAAAGGTACCGAACATGCACAGGCTGTGGGAAATCGGAGAAGGGGGGGAACATCGTGTTTTTAAAAAATTATTTTTGTAATAGATGCAAACATCAAACAGAAAATAAAAAATAATAGCAATTGTGGCAAGTCTGCACATATTCATCAATAAATGGTTTCCGGATACCTAAAAATATTTTTTTTCTTTTCCAAATTTTTTAATGGTGGTGGATCTACTGATAAGTTTCTATGAATGGTTTCCAAATATCTAAAAATACGTCTGTGCACGATTACCGTCTGTATGCCATGCGTTCAAATATTGATAGGGTTCTAAGGTTGTCAGTCCATCGATTTGCCAGAGGTGGGCCTTTAGCTTCCCAGTGTTGTTCGACCAGTCTTTTAGCTGTCGTAAGGACACAGAGGGTGCATTCTGGTTGACCACCGGTTATCCTCCAAGAGACAGACAGATAGTTTAAAAGTAGATATGGCATCCTCAAAAATCTATGAACAGTCAAACTAAAAATAGGTCCATACGTAATTTTTGTATATATGCCGTATATTCAAATGGTGGTATGGTTGTGAGGTCCTCAATCCAGTGGGCTACAGGAAGTGGATTTTGACCTCTCCCGTGATGCAGCATAAGTCTTTTAGCTACAGTCAGGGCACAGAGGGTCTGTTTCCACTGGCCATCAGTCAGCCTCCAGGAGACAGGCAAATAGGTCAAAAGTGCATAAGGCATCCTCAGAGATCAATGAATATTCTAACGCAAAATGGACAAGAGTAATTATTTCTCCCCCCAAAAGACCAAATAACTGGACAGAGCAAGGAGCAGGGCCAGTGTCAGCACACCCTGAAGTGGGGCAGCTTGCAGGGCCCTTGGGTTTTGGTGGGGCCCGCTACCGCTAACGCCCTCCTCATGCACCTCCTCTGATGCCTGTGCTCACCCTCTCCTGCTGCCTCCTCGGGAGTGCTTCGACATCTCTGCTGCCAGCTGCGTGTGCTGCCTCGTGCTGCTGGAGAAGGGCATGTGGGTGGTGCACAAAGCATCGGCGTTCTCAGTGGCCATGGCAGGGGCACTTGTAGTGCACCCACCCGCCAGCATCCTTGGGGAAAGAGTGTGCAGGCAGTGTGGGCAGCCGTGACTGCAGGGGGAGGTGGGAGGGCCTGCAGGTGAGCTGGAGAATGATGCTTAAGGAAGCTGGTGGCATGGAGTTGGGTGGGCAAGAAGAGGGGCCTAGGAGTGGGCCTGGGGGGGGGGGTGCTAGTTACTCTCTGCCCAGGGCTTCCCAAAACCTGGAACTGGCCCTGGCAGGGAGTGTATCTCACGTGTGACCCTTCCAAGTGGGACGCAGCCCACCAGGAATGGCAACCCAATTCCAAAGAAGCCCAGTTATCTTGGCTGTGTCAGTGAGCCTCACTGCAGAAAAGAGAACCATTCAGTTCTCAGCCCTTGCTCTGAGACGAAAGAAGTTGGGGTCCAAGATTGGTCCTGTCCATGTTATTTGTTTACAGAAAGCAGCAGCCCTTGTGTGCCAAAAGTAAAGGTAAAAGCATTGCCTTGAAACTCTCTTTCCCTCTGCCCCAAACCCACGCCTCTCCTCTTGAAATCCATGGCAACGTCCTTGCCACTCCAAAGCGCAAAAGCTTGCGTTAACAGTCATCATAGAAGAGCGGTGTTGTAATCAAACCAGCAGCAAAGAGATAATGAAAATCGCTCCAAAGTCACTCTGTTCCCCTCAAGGGGAGAACCGCCCTGCCTGAAGGTTACCAGGCACCCAAGACATTGCGCACATGTGTGTGTTAAATGCCATCGGCTTGCTTCCAACTTACGGCAACCCTGTGAACTTTCTCCAAAACATCCTATCGTTAGCTACCATTTATCAGGTCTTGCAAACTAAAGGCTGTGATTGCCTCTACTGAGGCAATCCGTCTCACATTGGGTCCTCCTCTTTCCCTTCTGCCTTCAACTTTTCCTGGAGTCCTTGTCTTTTCCAGTGCCTGTTTGTCTTCTCAGAATGTGGCCAAAGTACGGTAGCTTCAAGATTGGCTCAGTCAAGGAAGCCACGGCCCTCTGTTTGCAAGACCCTGAGCAAAAGACTCTTAACGACAGGACGTTTTGGAGGCCATTAATTCATATGGTTGCTGTAAGTCAGAAGTGACCTGATGTCATTTCTCACACTCACTCACTCACTCACTCGCACACACACAGAGTCTGTATTAACCATAGCGAGTCCACAGCGGAGGGGGTGGGTGTCACGATACAATTGGATAACCACAATAAGTGTCATATCGTGCCAAACTGACACTGAACAATAAAGAGTATTATAATAACATTTGTAAAGTATATTGTCTTTCTAAAAGGTGGTAACCACGTATGGTAATTATTTTCGATACGAGCAATGCTTTTACACAGAAAGGGAATGACTCTACAATCACGATATCACAACTCAATTGTGTACAGCCATCAAGTCAAGTTGTGACTCCTTGATTATAAAGTCATTCTCTTTCTGTATAACAGCATGGCTTGTAATTTCATTATAATACTCTTTATTGTTTAGCATCGGTTTGGCACAATATCACACTTACTGTATTAACCATTGGCTTCTCTAAAGGGACGGAGTACAGCAGGTCCCTTTGGACACAGAATTCTCTAACCTGAGATTTCTAAGGTTACAGCCAAGTGAATGAACACCTTGGTCATGAATTTTGTTCAGTGGTGATTTTATGTTCTGTCTCTGGCTCCTTGCAGGTGATGGAGGTTACGTCCCCTACAGCCGGCAGCGTCTTGGTAGACGTTTCCCAGCTGCAGATCCTCCAGGTGTGCCAGGAGGTGTCTGTAAGGACCGTGTCTCTTTATGGAGAGTCGGCAGATTCGGTACCCGCTCAGATCCCTTCAGCCTTGTTAGGAGATGTCGGCCGGTCCTCTCCATCTGTGGCCACCTGTCTCACCTCTCAGCTTCCACGTGGGGAGAATGAGGCTCCTCGCACCCCGCAGACCTCCCAGGAACATCGTGCAGGCCCTCCTTCCAGTGCTGATAATCCTGTTGCCAAACTCACCTCCCAGCCTAAAGCCGACAGTGAGGATTCTGTGACTTCTCCAGTCGCGGAGACGTCCCCAAGCAGGCATTCAGTTCCCGCCAGGCCGCCTTCGACGCACATTCCGCAGGCACCGACGAGAGAATCAGGAACCATGCCAGGAGAAGAAGGGGAATCCCTTGTGCCATCTGCAAAAAGCGCCACAGCAGAAGATCCAGCTAAGCCCAGGAAAGAACCCAGAGGAGACAACCAGGTAGGCACGATGGCTGTGTGGGAATTGGGACTGCTCTTTGGGCAAAGCCAAAGAGGAGAAGGGTCGTAAAGGAGGAGAGGAGGAGAAGGAGGAGGAGATTGGATTTATACCCCACCCTTCACTACCTGAAGGAGTCTCAGAGCGATTTACAATCCCCTTCCCTTCCCCTGCCCACAACAGACAGCCTGTGAAGTAGGTGGGGCTCAGAGAGCTCTCTCGAAAACTGCTTTTGAGAGAGCAGCTCTGAGAGAACTTGTGACTGCCCCAAGGTCACACCAGCAGCTGCATGTGGCGGAGTGGGGGAATCACACCCGGTTCTCCCAGATTAGAGTCCACACTCTTAACCCAGATTAGAGTCCACACTCTACACCGAACTGGCTCTCGGTTTCTACTCACGTCAAAATGTAGTCATGGCAAAAGCTGGAAAGAGGCAGTGTGGTGTAGCAGCCAGAAGAGACGCAGTGGTGGATCAGGTGTCGAACTTGAATCTGTAGGAACGTACAGTTGAACATTATGCAGAGTAAGACGGCTGGTCCACATGCCAGGGATGCTCCAGGATCTGAGGCAGAGGAGGGCCTGTCCTGCTACCTGAGATCTTTCAACTGGAGATGTGAAGGACTGAGCCCGGTGCTCTTTGCACGCCAAGCAGGCGCTTCTCCACTGAGCCACCACAGCCCCTCCACATGGTATAAATGTGAACACGCGAAACTGTCCTTTGCCGAGTCAGATTGCAGGGCCACCAAGCCCAGCGATACCTGCCCAGAGTAGCATTTATTCTCCAAGGCCTCCAGCACAGGTCTTTCCCAGCCTCTTTCCCCATCTCTGTGCCAGCAGGGCGGTTGCAACCAGCTTTTCTGTGGATGGAAAAGGGAGGATGGAGTCCCCATTGGCCACCCCAAACAGGTATTTTTGGGCGTCATGGGACCAGCACAGCCCGCAGCTGTGTGGGAAGCGAGAGCTGTAGTAAGCAGGGAGGTTAGGTGAGATCGAGTGGGAAAGCTGGTTTGATCCATCCTGGTATTTTTATTGGTGTTCGTTGGATGTTGTTTGTTATTAATGTTATCGGCTTCAGAGGGTGGTCGTCGATCTGCAGTAGAAGAGCCAGATTCGAGTCCAGCAGCCATTTAGAGACCAACCAGATTTCCAGGGTAGGAGCTTATGAGAGCCAAAGAGAGCTTAAAACCCGAAAACCTTGTTGCTCTCCGAGACGCTACTGGACTCGAATCTGTTACTGTTGTTATTAGTTCTCCCGACTTCTTTTAGGATCCTTGCAAAGCAGCGTTTGCAAGGCCACGTATAAATGGCATTACCAGACCAATCCTTCAAAAGTCAGGTTGTCAACCTCCAGGTGGTATATGACACTGTGTATAATAGATTAAGGGGCCGCGGTGGCTCAGTGGTTAAGACGCTGAGCTGCAGACCGGAAGGTTGGTGGCTCAGCAGTTCAAGACCCGAATGCCGCATGACAGAGTGAGCTCCCGTCTCTGACCCCAGCTCCTGCCAGCCTAGCAGTTTGAAAGGAAGAAATTGCAAGTAGATAAATAGGTACTGCTTCAATGGGAAGGTAACAACATTCCATTCACCTCGGCATCTAGTCATGCAGGCCACATGACCACGGAAACGTTTTCGGACAGCGCTGGCTCTTCAGCTTGGGAATGGAGATGAGCACCGCCCCCTAGAGTCAGATTCGACTGGCTTTCGAGCAAGGGAAACCTTTACCTTTACTTTATAATAGAAATATGCTTATGTTAGATTAATTTTGTGCTTTTCCTTTTCCTTTTTTTTTCTTTTTCTATACCGTTATATAAATTTTGGTGTCAAATATTATCAAACATAGGTTTCACCCAAACAATACATAAAAGTGCAGGTTTGCATTCTGTTCAAACCTTCTAACAGCGCCTTGTCAGTTTCACAATCACTAGTCCCAGGGGACTCCAGTAATTTACCGGTTTTGAATACAATCCTTTTTCAGGGACTGTGATGTATATAAAGGACATAAAGCGCAATACTTTCTCTTTGTGAGAATAAAACTCTTAAAATAAGCAGCCTATTTTCTAGGGTCACATCGGAACTGAAATAAACAAAAATAGTAATACATCAGTAGAATTTCATCCATCCTTATTTATAATTATTAAAATTATTAAAAGAGCTCACTTTCCCCTTGCGGCAAACATAATAACCTGTCTAGGATACCATATCTCTCAAGCTATGCTCCCTCGAAGCTGTGGAGTCTTGTGAGCAAAGATTCTACTTTGTGAGCTACTGGCATTAAAGTTGCAAGCAAGCAATTTGGCTGCTGCATGAATTAGTTTGCTCTGGAGCCGTCTTTCCTGAGGTAAGGCAAAAATGTGTCAGCCAGAGGCTAAAGAGCTGTGAGCTACCTCACACTAACTCAGCTTAGAAGAGAACGCTGCCCTCAAGTTCTATCAGGCAGCTGCAAATTTGGGGGGGGTTGTATGGGATTTATCTCACGTTTACAACGGCTCCTTTCCCAGGAACATCTTCTTGTAGCTGAAGAGCTGAAGTCAGAGAGGCCAGGCGGTAGTGCCAGGAACCTGGAGGCATGCGAAGCCTGCTCTGCGGAACAAGGGTCAAAAGAGCTGCCGCTTGAAAGCGGGCCTGAAGACCCTCCAGTCTGCCTGGGCTCAAAGACGCCGGGCCCTGGCGAACACGCCACGCAGAGAGAGGATAGCTCCAGAGACATGGGCCAAAGTGACAAGCCAGGCTCAGAACTCTTTGCTGGGACTTTGGGGAGGAAGCTGTTGAAAGAAATCTCCAGGGACGACCCCACAATGACGGCGCCTCGGGTCAGAAGAGAGGTCTGTGTTGCGTTATTGATTTGGGCGGTCTGTTTATGGGCTGGGTTCACACGCGCTTGAACCTCGCTGGTGGCTCTCAAATGACTGTGTGAACGATACTCCTTAGCATTTGTAACAGCACTGTAGCATTTTCGTGTGTTCCAAATGCTACACGTGTCTTAACTCATAATTCTTACAATGACCCTGTAAAGTAGGAGAGTATTAAAGTGGTTAGCACCCCACATCATGGTTAGTACCCCACACCCATTCATCCATCCATCCATCCATCCGTCCATCATCTATCATCATCTGTCATCTATCATCTCTTCCTTCCTTCCTTCCTTCCTTCCTTCCTTCCTTCCTTCCTTCCTTCCTTCCTTCCTTCCTTCCTTCCTTCCTTCCTTCCTTCCTTCCTTCCTTCCTTCCTTCCTTCCTTCCTTCCTTCCTTATAGTCTGCCTTTCTCACTTGGACTTCAGGCAGATTATAGCACAGAGAGTCATTACCGTGGACAGGAATTAAGGCTGTGGAACCAACCAGGAGTCTAAAAACAGAACTGAGACAAACATAAGTATTAACGTGGCATTAAATGATGCAAAAATTGCATAGCAGAATCCTAATTGCAGCAAGCTAAACACAGTAGTCTTGGCCACAGACCCTAATAATTTATCCGAGACACTCTGTGAGACATTTTGTACAATGCGACTCTTGTTGCCTGCATAGAAAAGCCCTCTTGAACAATTCAATTTTGCATAGCTTGTGGAAAGACAGGAGAGTGGGAGCCTTGTGGGCTGTGGCTCAGCGGCAGAGCATCTGCTTGGCATGCAGAAGGTCCCAGGT
Organism: Lepidodactylus listeri; assembly: GCA_029233225.1. NCBI lineage: Eukaryota > Metazoa > Chordata > Lepidosauria > Squamata > Gekkonidae > Lepidodactylus > Lepidodactylus listeri. Next base: position 29,759,958 of record JARCFY010000019.1, on the reverse strand, counting down.
TCAATCCCTGGCATCTCCAGTTAAAAGGATCAGGTAGGAGGTGATGAGAAAGACCTCTGCCTGAGAACCAGGAGAGCGGCTGCCAGTCTGAGTAGATAAGACCAACCCCGACGGACCCATGGGTGTGATTTCATGTATTGTTTTATTCTCCCCTCTTCTCCTGTGAGGTCCAGCCGCTTCTTCTGTTTTGAGATCTCTTGAGATTTCAGGGTGGGTGTTTGTTTTTGGGTTTTTTGCTCTCAACCTAACTTACTTCACAGGGCTGTTGTGAAGGCAAAATAGAGGAGAGGACGCTATATGAAGAAAATAAACAAACCAGTAAATACTTTATTATATTCCTGTTGAGACTTTGCCAGTGGGAGGGCAGAAGCACCCGCAATTGCCGAGCTACTTCCTTTTCAGTTCTGTTTCCTCCGCTTTCACCAGAAGTTGCAGTGCAGCCACAGAGGGCAGCATCAGCAAGCCCATTTATCTTTAGAACTTTTTTTTTTGCGGCAGGGAAAAGATGTCCAAAACGCTCCAATCCAACAGAGACTATGGTTGGTAAAGAGTAAAAATGCTATTGCCACATAGATCTGAGGCCTCCCAAACATCCCATCCCACATGTCACTTCTAAATTTTAACCAGCCAGATTCAAACAACTCATTGTTGAGTAACTCTTGCTGTAAAAAAGGTTTTCCTAATATCCAGCTGGTACCTTCCTGCCCGTAATTTAGACTCACAATAATGGGTTTAAATTAAGGGTGGGAAGGTACTGGCTGGATATTAGGAAAAACTTTTTTACAGTCAGAGTTGTGCAAGAGTGGAATCAGCTGCCCAGGGAGGTGGTGAGTTCCCCCTCACTGGCCGTCTTTAAGCAGCGGCTGGACAAAGACTTGTTAGGGGTGCTCTAGGATGATCCTGCATTGAGCAAGGGGTTGGACTAGGTGGCCTGTCTGGCCCCTTCCAACTCTCTGATTCTATGATTTTGCATTCTTCAGATAGCATCTCATTTAAACTGTGCTGCTACCTACGACAGTGACATACTCGTTAGTGAAAGAGTTGCAGAGAAGTCTTAAACTTTCCTGTTCTGCGGGAGGACCTTTCGCTTTTGGCCTTTAAGACTCAAAAGTGGAACACGATTCTTATATTTGTTTTGGTTTTCAGGAAAATGGTACATTGCTCACTCTTGTCAGTAACAGGGAACACACTTTTTAATTTCTCCACCAGGGAGAGAAAAGATTGGAACCGGGAAATCGTCCGCTAAATCTCCTTACTGACCACAGAGGGTCTGACCTCTCCGACATTATGGAGGAAGAGGAGGAGGAGGACGAAGATGAGAACCGGCAGGCAAGCAGGCCAGGGGAGTCGAAATGGGATCCGATGGAACAGTACAGCAGAGAAAACGGAGAGAAGGTACCTATTGTCGTTGCTGCCATGGTTGCTACCAGGGCTTTTTGTGTAGAAAAAGCCCAGCAGGAACTCATTAGCATAATAAGCCACACCCAACAGCAGACACTCATTAGCGTATTAGGCCACACCCCTGAAAGCGCAGCTCCCTCTCAGGATCGGCTTCCCCAGGTGCTCCATGGCTTGTGGGGTGCATGGGGGACCCAAGGGAAGGAAGGTGGTTTCTGCAGGGCACCTGGGGAACCTGAGGAGGGGAGGCAGTTTAAACTACCTTCCCTCCCTGGATCAGCTTGTCTCCTCCAGGCACCTGGGTAACGGTGGGGGGGGGGGGAGGCTGTAGGCGTGGCCAACTCAGAAACCAGCTGGAACTCCATTCCTGTGCGCTCCTGCCCCAAAATAGCCCTGGTTACTACCATAGATGGCGAGACTGCTTGTTAAGGCAGGCAGTCACAGCAAACGGGCAGGTGACAGTGTGGTGCAGTCATTAGAGCATCAGCCTATGATTTGGGAGACCCAGGTTCGAATCCCAAGCTCCATAGTCACTTCCTCTTGCAGAATATGCATCATAAGAACGTAAGAGAAGCCAATGTTGGATCAGGCCAATGGCCCATCCAGTCCAACACTGTCATACAGTGGCCAAAAATAGCAGGTGCCGTCAGGAAGTCCACCAGTGGGGACATCATTTTAGGTGTCCCTTTCTGTACCTTTTCCAACTCTTCAATACCCTTTTCAAGAGGGAGAGGCTGGAATTGTACATGATACTGTCAACATGGCTGCCCCCAAACTTCGTGCAGTGGTGCTGGGATCCTTGGGCGTCCTTGTGAGTTGTGTGACCGTCCTCCCTGCAGCAAGAAACAGGTAATGTGGGCTTTCAGTGGACCAAGAGGGAGGCAAGGCTTACTTTCCACGTAGGAGAGGTGTCAGGGTTTGAACCTGTGACCTAGAATTGCTTCTCCCTGTTCCAAACACATCCAAAGTGGTTGTGGATGCTGCAGCCTACAGAGGAATGGGTTTGGGGCTAAGCGCTTGCTCAGAGGAAGCCCAGGATCGATCTCGTGGTGGGTGTCCTACCAGAAATGGAAATCCTGCAGAAAAGGTTCACACTGCAGGCATGGCATGTGTCTTTCCAGAAGCTGTGGGTAGAGTGTCGCCAGTACTTCAGCTTCATCACATGCTCCCGCCCCGGAAGATCTTCAGATGTTCTTCCCCCAACAATTTGCACTGCAGTTAAATACAAAGTGGCCTTTCCACATAGTCATCTACTGTGCAGCAGACAAATGTCAGTTAATTCAGCCCGGCTTTTTGAGAGGCTATGGGGCGAGGATACGGCAGGGTGATTTAAACAGGGCTGATCCTTGGCCACAGGGCCACAGAATGCAACATGTTTACTCGGGATCTAGAAGACTCTGGTGACTTGCTGCAAAACCAAGAGCATCTCAGAGCAAGGCTCCAGTCCTCATGAAGGAGTGCATGAAAGGAGGCAGATGTGTTCCAGGGTCAGGCATTTACAGGGAGGAGCTTCTCTGCCCTAACTGAATCATCCTCCTACACTTATTCCCCCCCCCCCCCCCCCACTGAGCAGCTGTTTGCAAAACCAAATATTTAAAAACCCTAAAATGGTACATGGGGTGTGCGTGTGTGTTAAGCCTGCAGAGTGAGAATATACAAGCAAAACGTGCAGATTTGCATAAATTATGTGTTGCATAAGTAACCTTTAAGTGGTTTTCTGACTGCCTGAAAAGGCCAAAGAAATGCTTTGGATTTGCCTAATGGACTCTTACCTTACATAAAAGGGACTTAATGTGTGGTTACGATACAAAGGTCCATATGGGAATTGGGGTTATTTTGGGCACAAAACGTGAGGATGGAATTCGCCTGAACTGCACTCTCTGCAGCCGACTTTGCACATAAAATCTGACGTCGCAGGGGCAGGCGTTGTGGCCTGACGAGACACAACATGGAGAGATGTGGGAACAGCCCCCCAGGGGCCTTTCTAATTCCATCATTGCTTAGATACATTCATCTTCAGCATTTTTGTCCTGCCCTCGAACCAATAGGTTATTGGGGTGGCTAAAAAAATAAAATGGGTATTTAAGGAATAAAAAGTGGTCATGCAGGGGGGAGGATTCATGAATAATGCCAGTTTGGTGTAGTGGTTAAGTGCGCAGACTCTAATCTGGGAGAACCGGGTTTGATTCCCCACTCCTCCACTTGCACCTGCTGGATGACCTTGGGCAAGCTGTAGTTCTGGCACAGCTGTTCTTGAAAAAGAGCAGTTTCTGTCGAGAGCTCTCTCAGCCCCACCTACCCCACAGGGTGTCTGTTGCGGGGAGGGGAAGGGAAAGGAGCTTGTAAGCCGCTCTGAGACTTCCTTGGGTAGTGAAGGGCAGTGTATAAATCCAATCTCCTCTTCTTCTAATAACAACAATAATAATAATAATTAATAAATAACAACAACAACAACATTGGGGCTGCAGCCTGCAGAGCAACCAGAGGTGACTGAATCTGTCCCACCCTTCCTGGGTGTTGTTTGCCCCAATATGTGAGGCACAGACATCCAGAAACACACAATAATTGTAACTTTGAGACCACAGCAGGAACAGATTGGTGCTGGGGGGAATGTTTTGGGGGGGGGGGGTCTAGTCAGGGCTAAGAAGGGTATGCAAACTGCAGGGATAAAGCTGAGACCTTGAGCAGCTTGTAAAGCACCCAGAGAGACTTCCAGACATGGCTAAAAGCTTGACTAAGGCAGGCCAGGGCAGCGAGATGCCCATAAGAAGGAGCAAACCTCTCCTGGAAGCAAGGTGGTCAACTCCAGCTGGGGAAGTGCCCAGAGATTTGGGGGCAGTGCTTGAGAAGGGTGGAGTTTGCGGAGGGGAGGGAGCTGAGCAGAGGTGTCATGCCATAGAGTCGGTTCTGGGAAGCTGCCATTTCCTCCAAGGGAGCTGATCCGTGTGGTCTAGACACTGGTTATAATTCCAGGAGGACTCCAAGCCCCACATGGAGTTTGGCAAGCCTAGCTGGAAGCACTTTTGTAACCAAGAGGAACTAACAGGCTGCCTAGGTTGGCAGAGCTATGCTACTAATACAGCCGTTCCATCCTCTGGTTGCCCTCCAAAATATTCCCAGAGTGGCCTCGAGCCAGGCACTCTCTATCAGCATTATCCTACCTGGAAGGGTTGTTGCGATGATATGGGGGGGGGGGCTGCATACACCACCTTGAGCTTCTTGGGAGGAAGGGTGGGATAAAAATGACCAGGCAGGAAAGAACATAGGCTTTCAACGCAGATATTCCCAACCTAAAATGCCTTCCCAGTTAATTGAATCTCAGCCAGCAGGGAAAGGCCTTCTGACTTAGGTCCATTCTGCATCCGGCATTCGCTCCACATTTTATTAGCACTCAACCTGGTTCCCCCCTGCCTCGGAATATCTGTTTTCATTGCATTGCCTCAGATCCCGGTTTCTGCATTGGCTAGTGTCAGCTTGCCATCTATTTTGTTTTCAACGCTCGCTCCTTCATCGGTGTGCAGATTTTCCTGTGCCAGTACTTGCCTCGGCAGTCATTAGCCACCTGAGCCAAGTAATTCATGGCAAGGTGATAAATACAGAGGGGGAAATAGGGGCTGGGGAACTGACAGAGATCAATGAAGCTGTATCAAGTTGTCTGCTTATTATTCCCTTTGAATCAGAAGCGGAGGAAGGAAAAGGTGCTGCTCAAAGCCACATTCAGATACCCTGGGGCAATGCCATACTGACTGCGAAGTCACCCCTGAATGGCCATAAATGTATGCAGAAGATACCATAAAACCCAACGAACAAAGAAAATGAAAGCAGCATGCAGTGTAGAGGGAGATTAACCTCCCAACATGGCTGTGAAAAAACTGCAAGGAAACAGATGGGTGCAGAAGACTCCAAAAAGACCCTGCTGGTCAAAACAGAGAACAGTGTGGTAGATGAACTGATTGGCCTGACAAGGCAGCTCCTTATGGTGAAAAACCCCAGGTCAGTGACGGATCCCCTGCTTTGCCAACCGCCACAGGTTCAAACTCTAGTTAGGATCTCAAGTTTGGCAAGCACTGGGGGAAAACCCTTTTCTGGCGGAATGTCTCAGAATGGGAGTCCCTTAGCTGGATGGGTCAAGGTTCAGAACATGAATCCCTGAGCTGGATGGGTCAAAGTTCAGAATAGGAATTCCTCATCTGGATGGCTCAAGGTTCTAACTAGGCTCAAGACAGCTTCATCATATAAGAGGCCCATGGCTCAATGACAGAGCCCTTGCTTTGCATGCAGAAGGTCCCAGGTTCAATCGCTGACATCTCCAGCAGTTCGGGTTTGGAGGGAGAAGAGGTAGGACATATCTCAACTAGACAGCAAGCCCAGCAGGGACTGTAGTGTATGATTTTGGACAGGCAGGATTGGATATTGTTCCTCGATACAAACAGTGAATGGTGTCTGGTTACATAGTCTTTAAATCTGCCATGCTGAAAGACCCAGCATTTTCACCATTAAGAATAATGCACAAGCTAGTTCTAGCAACTGTGTCAGCTATCAAACTATTTATTTATTTTTATTTTATTTCTGTTACTTATGTTCCACCTTTCTCACTTGGACTCAAGGTGGATTATATAGAGTGAGTCAAGGCAATCAATGGATGGGACATTCAGTAAACAATGCAATAAGATCAGGGTTCTAGAACCATCAGAAGTCTAAAAATGGAACTGAAGCAAAGCAAAAATGTTAACATAACACATTAAATGATGCAAAATTACAAAATGATCATTAAGTTTGTGGTGAATCAAGGATTGTCGCTATAAGTTATCTTCTAATTTTGAGCTTATCAACCAAATAAATAAAAATAAAGGGAGTTCAAGCCAGGTTTTTTTGGAAGTTTTATTTATAAAGTTTAACAACATTAAGCATGCATATGATTTCTGATACAATTCTTTGAGTCTAACTACCTACTCATACATTGATCCATGCATAAAATTTCGACCATATGTCAAGAAAAAAAACCTTTATCTTTTCCTTGAATTATTGAGCTCAGTTTGTCCATCTCAGCTAAATCCATTAGCTTGTATTTTATCTCGTCTATAGTGGGAGTATTGTCAGATTTCCAATATTTTGCCCACATTATTCTAGCAGCAGAAGCCAGTTTTAAAGATCCTTCAACTGCTTAATGGTAAAGATGTAAAGTGTCTGAACCAATTAAAGGTGCTTTCTGTAAGCTTCCAGGCCAGCAAAAGCATCTAGCCATAATGACCATTTGGCCATAATACTAGTAGAGGTAACCTGTCTATCTTGCAATCCAGTCTGAAGTCTTGTCCAGTAAAAAAATATTCCCATACCTTTTGGTACCACTGATGCATTGAGGGGATATTTTGAAATTTCCAGTTTGAAGCAAGAACATGTTTTGCTGCTGCTTCCAGGCCAGCAAAAGCATTTGGCCATAATACTAGTAGAGGTAACCTGTCTATCTTGCAATCCGGTCTGAAGTCTTGTCCAGTAAAAAAATATTCCCATACCTTTTGGTACCACTGATGCATCGAGGGGATATTTTGAAATTTCCAATTTGAAGCAAGAACATGTTTTGCTGCTGCCAAAAGGGTGGAAATGAGGTCTTTAGTATTTCGAGGAATCCTGATTTCATGCTTTACTAAGTACTGCATTGTATTTTACCTTAATCTTCAATAAACAGTTTAAAAATGATGCAAAATTCCATAGTAGGATCTTAGTGTCAGCAAGGTGTACGCAGTGGTACAGAGACCACGGTCCCTAATCATTTTTTTGAGTAACTTTATGGATCATTTTGTACAGGAGAACTCTATTGCCTGTGTAGAAAAGACTAGAGCCAGGAAGGCATTACAGGTCATGCTTACAAACGGAATAAACTTGTGTGTTCTGTTATATGTGACTCCTGTATTATCCTCATGTAACCCGCTGCACATGCTGTAGGATCCGGAGAAAAGGGGTCTCATTTGGTAGCTGGGGTCTTTCTCTGCAGGGGACCCTTTTGAATTGTGGTGGGTCAGAACAGGTGGCGGGGCTAAGCGGACCAAGGGCCAGACTGGTAGCATGCGGCAACTTTGTATGTTGATGCAACCGATCCTTGTTCAGCCTGCCGCTGGGCAAGCATCCTGGGCGTAAGCTGGTGCTCCGGGCTCTTCTTGTACCCTTCATGTCCATCTCCTTCCCCCCACACCTTTCCTTCTGCATTGCTTTCTTCTTCCAGCTCCATAGTTACAAGTTCAGCAGCTGGATCCTAGTGTGTGATTCAGAGGAGAAATGGGAGGTGCCTACTCCCCCCCCCCGCATGTTTAACATCTCTTTCCTCTTTCTCTCTTTGCTTCTTCCTTGCGTGCCTGGTCTCTGGGGCTGGAACGCAGCTGGACCCGGGTGACACTGACAGCGACGAGGAGATCCTGGAACGGATCCTGGAGATGCCGTTGCAAAAGAAATGCAGCAAAGCCCTTTTCAGCATCCCGGAAGTGACCGAAGAAGAGGAGGAAGAGGACTGGGAGCATGTGCTGAGGAAGAACCTCTCGCCCTCCCCAGAGAAGTCCGCGGATGGCCTCCTGGAGAGGCTGCCCCCATACAGTACCAGGCGGATGAAGCCTCTTCCTCCTGGGAGCTCCCAACAGGGGTGTTTGCCAAAAAGAAACCAGCCTCCCCCAGACCAGATCGTGCTGGAGAGAGACCCGCCTCAGAAGCTCAGAGGAGAAGATAACGTTAATGAAGATAATGTCAACGAAGCACCATTTTGCCCTGAAATATCCAGCAGGTGGGACTGGGAGAGTCAAGAGAAGAGACTGAGGTCTACTGGAACAGGAAGAACCTCCCAGTGGAAGAAACCTAGTCGGTCTAAAGAGAAGGCCCACAGCCAAGCCCCGGCAAACCGGACGAGAAAGGGAGATGCCCGAGAGCGCGGGGGCTCCTTGCTGGGCAGTTCTCACCAGACCGGGGGAGGTGGCCTGTATCGTACACAGAGCCTGAAGGAGAATTTGGATGTGATAACCAGCCTGGGTCTGGAGGAGGCGTCAGATCTGTACAGCTGGGCAAGGCCAAGGACTTACCCAGCAGCCCCCAGGAGGACGATGGCCCATGAGGTAGGGGAAAGTGGCCTCCGAGGCCTACCCCTCTGCGTCAGCCCGGAAAGTTTGGAAATTGACATCGAATACGACTCTGAAGACGACCAAGACCTGACCATGACTTCCACCCCGGTGAGCCAGCTGAGTTCGGACGGGCGGGCTGACGGGTCTCCCACAGACTGTGAGGACGGCTGGAGCGACTGCTCCAGTCAGTCAGAGTCCATCCGGTCCAGCGGCCCAAGAGAGCTGAAGAGAAGCAACAGCTGGGAGGATGAGAGCTTGGAGTGGATCGGGTCCCCGAGCCGCTCTCCTGGGCATCGCTGCTGGGGGAAGAGGGCCTTGTTCGGCTCAGAGGAACGGAGCCGGAGCCTGGAACGAAACCCCTCTCTCTGGAGAGCCGTACCTGAGCGTCACTGGAAGGGGGGGTCATACGTGTCAGCGCAAACACGGGTCCGTGAGACACTTTCTTCATCCGCTGGTGTTGTCATCACAGCTGGCCACGGTTCCGACTGTGCTTCCTCCCCTTGCCCCTGGCTTGCCTGCGTTTGGCTTAGTGTGTTCAGTGCTTAACGAAATTAGAAGGTGTCCATCTTTCTCCTCAGGGCTTTGTGGTGCATCCGTGATGCTTTCTGTGTGGCTTTTCTTGTGCTTCGCTCCAGAGGTATCTCTGAATCAGACGCTGCTGGCTGAAAGTTCCAACGCAGTATTCCTCGTCTCTGATTAACCTTCAGAAAAAAAAAATCTTCTTTTTTGATATTGATGTTTTTATTATTTTTACACCAAATGCAGTCAAATACATACAAAATTTGACAAATCACATCCTGCGACTTAAAAATAAAGAGAGACAATTATAAACACCGTTTTGCAAATCCAGCGTTGATTTCCAAGAGTTTATAAATGGCTTCCAAATACTACCAGACGCTGATCTGAGGCAGGGGTCCCCAACTTGCCACCCTCAGGCACCCTGGTGCTTTTAGAAAGTGGGTGGGGCCAGTTTGGGCTTTTGCCCAGCCAGGCTTTTGATTGGCTGTACAGTTTTTTTAAATGTTGCTTTGGCAGCAGCTGCCACCACAGCAGAAGGTTCTTCACTGTGTGATTGAAGGTTAGCTACGGCAACCATTTTGTAGCAGCCTCCACCTTCTGCAGCAGCAATCTTATGGCAGCCATTTTGTGTCAGAATTGCAAAAGTGTTCACAGGCTCAGAAAGGATGTGGACCCCTGGTCTAAGATGTCTCCTGTTTTTTAAAAAAACACACCAATCTGCCACATTTTCTGAATCTAATCTTTGACTGGAAGGAGTGTGGCATGGTATAGCTCGATCTTGTCAGATCTCAGAAGCTAAGTAGGGTCTGTACTTGGAAGGAAGACCACCAAAAAAGGCTCTGCAGAGGCATACGATGGCAAACTGCCTCTGCCTCTCACATGCCTTGAAAGCCCCTTGCTGGGTTCGCCGTAAATTGGTTGCGACTTGATGGCACATATGTATGTAATCTTTCACTAAAAGTTTCTTAGAAAAATTCTGATGAACGGTTTTATTTACCAATTTTGAATTTGCTTTCTCCTGCATTTAAGGTGGCATACAGTCCAAAAATTGTTAAAACCCAGATAGAATAACACAGTTAAGCTGAGCAGGCCGCTTGCCACAGATGCCAATTAAAAATAAATTTTAATCCCTCTCATTAAACCAGGAATGCCCTCTGCAGTAATTCTGCTTTTCAGGCCTTTCAAAAGACCTCTAGTGAGGGGCCCCTTCTCTCCTTTGTCTTATTCTGCTTGAGTCCAGCCTTCATAAACTGAGATCTGCCACTGAGTGAACTTGAAGACAAATTTGGAGATCCCTGCTTAGGTGATGAAGCCACAGGGATTTTGAAGGGAGGATTTAGATGAGATTCAGGGAGGTTTCACATCTGTTACTACCAGTTTTCACCTGAAGTGAAATATGGGGTGTCCCTGGAAGGCCAAATGTCCTGTAGGAACCTAGAGGGAAGTTTTGATGAAATTCATGAGCTTTCTTAGAGGATAAACCATACTTCAGTGGTAGGGTGAAAGCTTTGTGTTCCAAAGGTCCGAGGTTTGATCCCTGGCACCTCAGTAGAAGCACCAAGAAAGACTGTGCCTGAGTTCTCTTAGAGACCCTGGTCACTGCCAGTCTGAATTACCATAGTGGGCTTGGTAGGCCAAAGGGCTGACAGTAGAAGGGAGCTTCAGAGGCTGAGACCTGTCCCGCCACAGACTTGAATCACACTGATGTGGTTTCTTAAATCAAACAGTGCCAACATAATTCCCTCAACCCTACTCTTGGTCCAGTGGAGGGGAAAAAAATCTTCTGTTGCCCACCATCTCTAGAAGTCATCTTCCAGAAGGTTCCGGAAGAGGAATACTGCTTTGTATTGCTTTTGCGTTTTGTGTTATTGCTGTGAGAGTTAGCAAGAATTTCAGAGGATAAAGTGCTGAGGGGGTTTCTGTGGGAGTAATTCTGCCAAGGTGTCTGTTTCAGGTGGCAGGTAATGGGGATCCTGAGTCACCAAACTCAATATCCTGGCAGGACTCTACCAGAAGAGGCAGAAGGCCCCAGAGGAAAAGGCATGAAGTGGCCCCTCTCACAGCTAGTTCCGGTGAGTTGACTCAAGCCTCTAGAAAAGGGGAGCTGTCATGGAAAGGACCATGCAGGTTTTTGCCACAGGCAGAATGTCTAATCGCAGGGACTGAGGCTAGGGGTGCCAACCTCCGGGTGGTGGCTGGAGATCTCCTGGGATTACAACTGATCTCCGGGTGACAGAGATCACTTCACCTGGAGAAAATGGCCACTTTAGAAGGTGGACTGTCTAGTATTATACCCCATTGAAGTCCCTTCCCTCCCCAGGCTCCATCCCCAAAATCCCCAACTCTGAGCTGGAAACCCTAACTCGGGCCAACCCCAAGATGTAGTGTGGAGCTGGGCCCTCTGTAGGTTTTGCAGATCTGCTTCCCAAGCAGGGATCTGCCTAATAATAGATAAGAGATCCTGCATTCTTCTCTTGCTAATCATAGGAAAGGGCAAGAGCACTGAAACACCAAATCCAGCCACTGGGTGTTTTTTATTCAGCTGCACCTCTTTTTGGCTTAAAGGGCTAGAAGCCTGTTATGAGTAGAACATATGGGGGAGCACTTAGGAAGAGAGGATCAGTCCGATGCTTCAAATCCTTCTCGTTCCGTAGTGACAAAATTAAGCACACAGGGAAAAAATACTGGAATTAAAGAAACAAAATTCTATACTTGCACATGTGCAGAGACTCAAACAAACCTTGCAGTAGCTATGGGGGCTCATTGTGGTAGTCTGGGCGAATCACGTTTCTTTCTGGCGTGTCAGCAGGATCTTGGAGGAGCCCCCCCTCTGAAACAACGGATGACGGGGACTCCATGCGGCTGTTTGTGGCCCTCTTTGACTACGACCCGGTTTCGATGTCTCCTAATCCGGATGCTGCTGAAGAGGAACTCCCGTTCCAGGAGGGCCAGATTCTAAAGGCAAGAACAGAACTAGAAGAAAACCTCTAGTCCCTTTATCTTTTCTGTTTCTGTCCCATTTTATCCTTTTAGGCAGCAGTATGCTCAGAGGTTAAGACGCTAAGCTGCAGACCGGAAGGTCAGTAGCTTGGCAGTTCGAGACCCGAGTGCCGCGTGATGGAGTGAGTTCCCGTCTCTGGCCCCAGCAACTGCCAACTTAGCAGTTCGAAAGCAAGAAATTGCAGGTAGAGAAATAGGTACCGCTGCGGTGGGAAGGTAACAGCATTCTGTGCGCCTTGGCGTCTAGTCATGCCGGCCACATGACCACGGAGACATCTTCAGACAGCACTGGCTCTTCAGCTTGGAAACAGAGATGAACACCACCCCCCAGAGTCGGATTCGACTGGCTTTCGAGCAAGGGAAACTTTTACCTTTACCTCTTTAAATGTTAAGGTTATTTCCAAAATCCTCCCTAGATTTTGGGGGTCTGAATTGTTGGCTCTTGTTTCAGAGGTAGAACTGTGGTTGGGAACTTTCCACTTCCAAATTTTGTATAGAGGGTCCTGCTTAGGTAGCCAACCGCCAGGTGAGGCCTGGATTTCTCCCAGAATTACAACTGATCTCCAGCCTACAGAGGTCAGTTCCCCCGGGAGAAAATGGCTGCTTCAGAGGGCAGTCTCTGTGGTATACCATCCATTCTAGGTGAAATCCCTCCTCAAATCACCCCCTCTGTAGGCACTGCCCGCCCCCAAATCTCCAAGAATTTCTAATGCTGGAGTTGGCACCCCTGAGCCATATATTCCATTATTTTGCTTTATTTGCACCTCTCCCCATGCCCCCAGTCAAAGTTATTGGTGTGCATCAGTAAAGCCCTGCAAGAGTACATCCTTGTATCATCTATTCCCTTGGTGGGGGTGTTTTACCTTTATGCAGGAGTGCATTTGCACTTCAATCAAAAACTGCACAAAAAGAAGCTTGGGTTGGTGTGCTCATTCATTGAAATAGCTTTTTTTTTGGTCGTATCTTATCAGTGTTTATGAGCATTTCCTGAAACTTCTTGACACTGGTTAAGAAGCACCTCCTTTGGTCTGTCCTGGATACGCACTCCATCAGTTCCACGGGGTGATCCCAAGTTTTAATATTGTGAGAAAGAGAGAAATTATGCACCTGATGGTTAATTGCTTAAATGTCAGTCATGACTTCTCATAGTGATTCTTCTGAACTGCAAAAAGCCATGAACTCTTTTGCCTTCCCTTGCTTTGGTTGCCCTTTTCTTCACCTTTTGCATTTCTGTTTTTAAGGTGTGGTGGCCAGTGGCTTTTTCCACACCAAGGTCTAGCTGCAGCTCAGCGTCTTAACTGCATTATTCCCCCCCACTCCTTTACACACAATATTGTTTGCTGGGCATTGCTTTCTTTGGTTTCTTTGTTCAAAAAACACAGGATAAATGTAAAGAAAAACTGGGAGAGCAGTGTCCAAGGTACTGTGTGTTGTAAGAGTTTGTGTATGGGGTGGAGAGGAAATGATGCTTATAAGAAGCTGAGCTGTGGAAAGAACTCAGGGCAGAAAAGCTCCAGAATGGTGCACAATGTTCCAAATGTGGCCACACCTTTGACCCATGGCAAAGGGCATTCTGATACTTACTTTATTTTTGGTCCTCTTACCCTAGCACAGAATTTGTCTTCTCTCTCTCTCTCTCTCTCTCTCTCTCACACACACACACACACACACACACACACCATGCACGCTGGGCTGATATTTCCATTGAGCTGTCCTCTCTAACCCCATGGTCTCTTTCCTGGGACTGAAGGTGTCTTGAGAAAGATCACTGCCTGTGGCCGCCTCTGCCCATCCCAGCTTTGCTTCTGCAAAACAGTTTTATTTTTAAGCCAGAGGTTCAGCCAGAGGTGATATCAGGCCCCAAGGAGCATGCGGGTGCACCCTGGCAGGCAAAGCCGAGCCACTTTCAACACTCTTAAACTAAACTGTCTTTCTCTCCGCCATGTCTCCTCCTGCAGGTCTATGGCCACAAGGATGCGGATGGCTTCTACAGAGGTGAATGCGCTGGGAGAGTGGGGTACATCCCATGCAACATGGTCTCTGAGGTCCAGGTGGACAGCGACGCTTCCAGGAAGCAGCTCTTAAAGGACGGCCACATTCCTGCCAGCATGCTGATGGAAAGCCTAGGTGCTCTCTCTGGTTTCCTTTATCCGCTCTTGATGGGGTTTACATTAAAAAATGAGTCCCGCTTTGGTACCCTCTCTCCCCCAGCAGCTTACGCCCCTCAAAGAAGATGTGGCTCCTTGGGGGGTGGAAAGTGCTGTCAGTTGGCAGATGATTTATGGCAGCCCCAGAGGGTTTTCAAGGCAAGAGACGAACAGGGGTGGTTTGCCATCGCCTGCCTCTGCATAGCAACCTTGGACTTCCTCAGTGGTCTCCCATCCAATTACTAACCAGGGCCGACCCTGCTTAGCTTTGAAGATCGGGTTAGCCATCAGCTTCAATTCCTGGCGATGTATGTTGGGAGACACTTCTCTTTTTTTGCCTAGCAAGCCACTGTCAAAGGAAGTAATGCTAGATGGGCCAAGGGTCTGATTTATTTGTTTGAAGGCGATTGGAGGAGACTGGATTTATACCCGGTCCTTCACGCGGAGTCTCAGAGTAGCTTATAATCTTCTTTCCCTTCTCCTCCCCACAACAGACACCCTGTGAGGGAGGTGGGGCTGAGAGAGCTCTTTCCATGACTGCCCTTGAGAGAACAGCTCTGAAAGAACACAGTCACACCAGCAGCTGCATGTGGAGCAGTGGGGAATCAAACCCAGTTCTCCCAGATTAGAGTCCACGCCTTTAACCACTACACCAAACTGGCACTGTACCATAATGGTTGATTCCATGCTTTTCATGTGTAAGGTCCTAGCTTTCATCCCTAGCATGTCCAGTTAAAGAATTTGCTGGTACTACAGGAAAGGTTCAGCATTGCCTTTCTTCTGCCAGTTTTCCTTTGCAAGTCCTTTCCTGCCCCAATACCCATGTTCCTTTGGCAAAGGACAGTGGGAATTTGCATCTGCTGAGGTGATGTGTCTTATCATTGAGAGATCTGGCTCACCAACATAACTGCTTCATATTAATTCCTTCTCCCCAGGAAGTCCTGGAATCTGCAGTTTCATGGGGTAGGGTGGAGATGTTATAGACAGACTAAAGAGCCAGTTTGGTGTAGTGGTTAGGAGCGTGGATTCTAATCTCAGAGAACCGGGATTGATTCCCTACTTCTCCACATGCAGCTGCTAGTGTGACCTTGGGTCAGTCACAAGTTCTTTCAGAGCTGTTCTCTCAAGGGCAGTCATGGAAAGAGCTCTCTCAGTCCCACCTCCCTCACAGGGTGTCTGTTGTGGGAGGAGATGGGAAAGGAGATTGTAAGCCCCTCTGAGACTCCTTCGAGTAGTGAAGGACGGGGTATAAATCCAATCTCCTTCTTCATCCTAGGATTTTTGGGGGAAGAGACAGAGGAATTACAGTTTAGGTAACGTTATCTGCCTCTCATCTGTGAAAAAAGTGAGAGCTGTCCTCTAGAAACACCTTTGTTGTAAACCTCCTTTTGTCATTTTGCTGATCCGCTATTTAAAATATTTCTATCCTGCCTTTCTATCTCGGTGTAACCAAGGCAGCCCAAAATATTATGTTTTAAAAATAAATTATTTGATATTAAGTTGGAATTAATACTTTTTTTTAAAAAAAACGTCCACTGCATTGTTGATCTGCTTGTTTCTTCGGATTCTCCACAGCAGGGGAAAGTGCAGACTCTCCCCACCCCCAGAAAACGGCAGTCCGTCCTCCGAAGCCCCGGCGGTCCAAGAAAGGTCTGTGATGGCAACAGGTTGTCAGCTCCTGTCAGTCGTTTAGGGTTGGACTGTGTGAGATGGAGATCACGAATCTCCCCGTGTCTTTAAAATGTCCAGTTCAGGCATGTGTAGATTTGAGGGCCAGTGTGAGTGGTCCGAGCACCAGACTGAAATCTGAGAGACCGACGTTCAGGTTTCCACTCCGCCATGAACCTTGCGGGTGATCTTGGGTCAATAACTGGTCTCTCTTCCACATTCTCGTTTTTGTCCCTCGTTTATCCCTGTTGCTTTGGGTCGTCCCCCTCACCTTTTCCTCACACACAAACACATTGGGGGGGACCCCTGAAGCAATAGGCACACAAAAGTGATGAAAATCAGAATGCGGAAGAGCCCATTCTCTCAGCCTCATTTACTCCCTAGGGTTGTTTTGAGACTAAAATGGGGCAGGGAGAACCATGGAAGGAGGGGGAAAGGCCATGGCTCAGTGGCAGATACGAGCATCTCTGGAGTATATAGAATGTCCCAGATTCAATCCCCAGCATCTTAAACTAACAGGATCAAATAGTAGATGGTGATGATGATGAAGGAGGAGGAGGCGGTGATTGGATTTATACCCCACCCTTCACTCAGAGTCTCAAAGTGGCTTACAAACTCCTTTCCCTTCCCCTCCCAACAACAGACACCTTGTGAGATAGGTGGGGCTGAGAGAGCTCTCCCGAGAACTGCCCCTGAGAGAACAACTCTGAATGAATTCGTGGCTGACCCCAGGTCACACCAGCAGCTGCATGTGGAGGAGTGGGGAATCAAACCTGGTTCTCCCAGATTAGAGCCCGCACACTTAACCACTATGCCATACAGGGATCTCCTGCATCACAGCTCATTGTTTTAGTCATGCCAGATCTGGCTGCTTTATTCTTTCTGGTTTTCTCTTGTTTTATTAGTACCGTTCTAGTTGTATGTGGATTTTTGCTATTTTATTGTTTTACCACTGCTTTTCAGCTGCAGAGAAAGAAGGGATCCTGTACACGGGCGGAAAAGCAGGGTTAAAAATACTAGCCTGCATGGTGTTGGGGTTAGAGTGTCAGGCTAGGATCCAGAGACCCAGGTTCAAATCCCCACTCGACCACGGGAGAATGCTGGGTGTGCGCGAGCCTGTCCCACTTACTCAGCCTAACCAGCCTGATAGCAGGTGTGTTGTAAAGGAAGAATGATATTGGAAGCATGAGAACCAGCATGGTGTAGTGGTTAAGAGAGACAGATTCTAATCTGGAGGACTGGGTTCGATTCTGCACTCTTTCACATGAAGCCAGCTGGGTGACCTTGGGCCGGTCACAGCTCTTTGAGAGCTCTCTCAGTCCCCAAAATAAGGCTAGCTCGCCATTTAGTGGTGCATGACGCTAATAAGCTAGAACTGAAGGCTGCCAGACAATCTCCAGATCTCCTGGCTGTACTGCACACAATGCCATACGATAATTATTATTATTTGATATTGGAAGCTACTTCTTGTCCCCATTGGGGAGAAAAGCAAGGTATAATGATCTGAATAAGCCATTTTTTAAAAAAAAAATCAAAATCTTTTCTTGCACAGTGGAACGGGACAAGCAGCAAGGAGAGATGCCTTGTTTGGGTGAGAATTGCTTACTTTTTCAGATTCCCAGGCTCTTTGCTGGAGCACGTTCGCATGTGTTCAGAGAGGCTGGGATGTGCCTCAAAGAAATGAACGTCTGTGCAAGAGGCATGTTCTACTCCAGGGGCCCCCAATCTTTTTGAGGCTGCAGGCACCTTTGGAATGTTGACACAGTGTGGTGGGCGCAGCTACAAAATGGCTGCCACGGCAGGTGGAACCAGCCACGAAATGGCGCCGCAGCTTACCTTCAGTCACACAGTGAAGATCCAGTCAGAAACCCTACTGGACCACTGGAGTTCTCTTACCCGACCTTCCAGAAGTCCTCTTACTTGATTTCTGGTCTGATCCTACAGAAAACAAAACAAAAACTTTGTTAATCACTACATTACTTGCTACTGCGAGACTTGTGATTGCCCCAAAATGAAAAGATGAAGCTGCCCCTTCCTTGAATAACTGGAAAAACAGATTATGAGAACATTTTCTCCTCGAAAAAATGGCTTCACAGAATGCTGTGTTCTCCACAGGTGGCTGTCTACGCACTTTTCAAGCCATTTGGTTTCCAGTGGTCACATACTTGTCTAATGGGGAGTTTCTCCCCAATAATCGCTATTATTAAGACCTTTTGTATTTCTGAAGCCTCTGCTAGGTCCCTTCATGATACTTCAGTTTGTCCTGATTCTTGTCCAGCTTATTACTGAATTTCTGTTCCATTTTATTCAAATGTTTACTTTTGTATTGTATTACCAGTTTGGTGTAGTGGTTAAGTGTGCGGACTCTAATCTGGGAGAACCGAGTTTGATTCCCCACTCCTCCACTTGCACCTGGCTGGATGACCTTGGGCAAGCCATAGTTCTGTACCAGCTGTTCTCTCAAGGACAGCTTGGAAAGGAGCTCTCTCAGCCCCACCTACCTCTGTTGTGGGGAGGGGAAGGGAAAGGAGTTTGTAAGCTGCTCTGAGACTCCAAGTGAGTGAAGGGCGGGATATAAATCCAATCTCTTCTTCTTCTTCTTCTTCTTCTTCTTAAAGAATGTATTATTAAAGAAAGAAAGAAAGAAACCCTGCTGGACAAAAGCCCCACCCATTCTTTTAGGTAGCAGTATGCTGAGCCTGTTTCCAAAATTCTCCCACCGGTACCTCATTGGGGATCCCTGTCCTACTCTAAGCTTGTCAGAATGAGGAGGAAGCACTGGTTCCCCCAACTCACCTGCTCTGAAGTGGAAGGGTTGGCAGACCCAGCCCTCCAGTTTAACCAGTAAATCTCTGTGGGCCTAGAGGCTGGCTTGGTGTCCAGCCACACCTCTGACTCTCTGTCCCTGGGCTGCGCCCCACCAGTACATTCACATCAGTTTCGAATTATGTGTGATTTAGCCATAGCTCTTGCTGAATTTTTCTCCATGGCGATCTTTGTCTTTGACTCGCCTGCTGAGAATGGAAGCACTTTCTTGATATAGCTGTACTTTTTTTTTTCCTGACAGGAATACTTGAAGGCCAAGATCTCAGCTCTGAGGATGACACTCCAAGAAGGATGGTGGCCATCTTTGACTACAACCCCAAGCAGAGCTCTCCCGATGTGGACACGGAGGTGAGTGAAGGCCACCGTCCACATATTTTTAGGATTAGAAAGATATGGGAGCTCATGTGTATTTACAGGCATAGCCCTTCATTACCATTTTAGGGCCCTTGATAGCATGCCTCAGAGACTTATCTTCTCCCTTCTCCTCTGTCCCTGCATTTAACTAGGGCTGAGCTGAAATTCCTCTCTGGGTTGTTGTTTTTTCTTGCGAATACCTGTGGCAGTGTTGAAAACACCTTACTTTTTGATGGTGCTTGAGCATCCATTCCCTAGACCAAAATGTCTGCTCGTTTGTTTATATTGATGACACTTGCCAGTGATGTCGTCCCACGGTCAATTCTGATTGGGTGTGTTGCATCATGACACCATTCCATTAGGTCTTGGATAGGGTGCCTTCACTCAGGTGACTTAAGGCGTAGGAGGAAGCTTCAGGAGCCAGGGACAAAATGGCCCTCTGGAAGCAGCAACCATGGGAAACAATGGTGCTAAGTGGGTTCAGAATTAGGTAATGTTTGCAGTACAGATGTGTTCTTTGGGAGAAGCTCGCACCCCATAAAAAGGGCTGGTTTTGCCCAGGAAATTGAATATGGAGAATCTTTGGCACAGTCCAGAGTGGCTGTCTGCTGAACCGCCCTGTTGGTAGCCATATCTCTTTCTAGGCTGAGCTAAAATTTTACGCTGGGGACATTGTGACCGTAGTTGGTTCCATGGATGACGACGGGTTCTATTTTGTAAGTACTGAACTTCCCTCTGCAGCGGTGGCTATTACTTCATCACCCTTTTCCTGCTGATCTTGCATGCTAACCGAGAGTTCAAGCACGTGTCAGCTGTCAGTGAATTCTGTCTGCTTAAAGTTAACTTTAACCTTTGACAGTTAATTGAAAACAGTTACAGAAAAGTTAGACTGATTGCTTTTTAATAGAGGATAAGAATTGAGACTAGGCTTCTTACCTTGCTATATCAGATGTAATTCATCTGTAATTGCTGATGGGCTCGTTTGCACTTGTGTCAATTATCTCATATTTAGTTAAGAACCCGTCACTTATCGAGAGAGTAATCATATTTATTCTTATAGAACAGATTTAGAAAAAGACGGAGATTGATATTTTTCTATAAATATGCTGTGCCGTGATAAGCAAATCAGATTTCTCTGGGCAGAAGTCTCGGAAGAAGATTAGACGAGATTTTTGGATGTGTGACTGGAGCTTTTTGATAATCCCTAAAAGCAGTGAGACAAAAACCTGAAACCCGGTTGGCTTTTTAAAATATTACTTACTAGAGTGTAATTAAGCAATGTTAGGAGCTTTGATCATTTTAGCAGTAATTGTAGGGTTGATATTCACGTGCCTGTATTTATTGTTTGGCATAATAAAGAGAACTATTTCTTTTTTTAATAAAAAATAAAAGTCTCTACAGGTGTTTGGTCTGGTTTGCAGGTTATAATTCAAGGAACCAAACTCACACCTTACTAATTTGTATTATCAGATTTAAAGGGTTTATAAACAGCCTTTAATAGATAAATACCGGAGAACTCTGAATAGGCAAAGCCCTTTGAAAATAGTTTAGTCCAGATTCTCTGATTGGAAATAGGAGTGAAATCTCTCGCTGTACCTCTGGATCCAAACCATTCAGACAATGATAAATCAAAGGATCACAATGATATGGGGAGCTATATAAAGTTGGGCTGCCAAATTTTCCACTTTTTAAAAAGGCAACACCCAATATTAAGTCTGATTTCTCCTCTCCCTCCCTGTTTTAAATCACCGTTGTAGAGATTTCCTTACACAAAGTTACTGTAAATTCAGCTAAGCGTTGCAGTAACTGCAATAGCCTGGTCAAAGTAAACCACATTGCAAGGGAGACGAACATGTCTGAAACCTAATTAAAATAAGGCTTACAAAACTGAATCAATTCTGTCAAAACGCCTCCTCTTGCGAGACCTCACTTGTGATGCAATAAGAGAAAGCCCTTTTCTCAACCTGAGGTGCAGAAAAGCTCAGAGGACCTCAGAGCTGACATCTTGCAATAACTCAGCTCAATCACGATTCACAGGGTTTCTAGATAAGTCTAGTACAAATCTCTAACTCTAGCAGGTTAGACAAGGTCCTTCCAGCTCAGTATCATCTTTCCAGCCAAAGGGCCCCTGGAAAGCTTCCAAGCAGAGCATGAATGCCATGGCTAGTCCCTGTCATTTGTCTCCAACATTTGCTGTACTGCCTTGGAAACTGGAATTTTCAGCACCTTCCCCGGAAAGGACTGCAGATGCTGGAAGTTCTGCCCACACAGCTGTTAACAGCACAATAACCCTGCTGGGGAAAAGATGACAGTGTTAATTGCAGTGCACTTGGCTGACTTTTAGGACTAGGCCTGACTCCCTCCCTCCCTGCTAAGTGTCAAGGGTATTTCTTCTAGGGGAGAGCCAAAATGACAATTTTTTTTCTCCCATTCCTTTTTTTATTCCTAAATTGTCAGTGTTGCCCATTTTGATCCTCTTCATTTTTGTGTTTTTCCTTGCTGATCATTTTATTGCTTTGAAGCCGTTGTTATGTACACAATTGACACCACCCCCTTCCCAAAAATTGGGAAATGGCTATGTTTTTAATGAGTGAAACTTGAGGGATAACAAAAATAAAGACAGTTTCAGGTGGGTAGTTGTGCGGCCTGCAGTAGGAAAGCCAGCTCCCAGTCCAGTAGTACCTTAAAGACCAACAAGATTTCCAGGGCAGAAGCTTTTGAGGAAGTCTCTGACGAAGGGAGCTTTGACTCTCAAAAGCTTGAATTCTGGGTATAAGCTTCCGTGTGCATGCATGAAATCTGATTAAGTGTGCCTGCACACGAAATCCAACTTTGTTGGTCTTAAAGGGTGCCACTGGACTCTAAACTTTGCTCTGTCTTTATTTTTGTATTCAGACTTGAGAAATAAAGAGAAGGGAGAAACAAAACCAAAATGGGGATATTTTGAGTCCAACCAACCAACCGTCTCCACCCTCATGTCTCCTCTGTCCTCAGGGAGAGATAAAGGGGCGGAAGGGGCTTGTGCCGTCCAACTTTCTGGAAGCCGTGCCATCCGATGGTCTGCTGCCTGGCGAGCCAAGGCTTGGAAGGCAGGTAAGTTGCCCCCTGCATGTGAGCTTGGGCTGTGGGTGGGAGGATCGCTAACCACTGTCCAAAATTTGGCAGTCGGTTTTGTACTTCTTGATGTATGTTATTTGTAGTTTGCCTTTCTCACAGGGATTCAAGACAGGTTACACAAAGTGAGTCAGTGGGATCAACACAATGGGACATTCAGTAGCCAATGCATTAGGGTTTTAGAAGTCTGGAGCCACCAAACAGAACTGAAGCATAGCATAAATAGTCACATGATGTGTAAAGCAGTGCAGAAATTCCATAAATAGGATCCTGTAGGTGGCTCAGAGGTTAAGACACTGAACTGCAGACCAGAAGGCCGGCAGTTCGGCAGTTCGAGTGCCGCGTGACGGAGTGAGCTCCTGTCTCTGGCCCCATCTCCTGCTAACCTAGCAGTTCGAAAACAAGAAATTGCTAGTAGATAAATAGGTACTGCTTCAGTGGGAAGGTAACAGCATTCTGTGCGCCTCAGCATCTAGTCATGCCAGCCACATGACCACGGAGATGTCTTTGGACAGCGTTGGCTCTTCGGCTTGGAAATAGAGATGAGCACCACCCCCTAGAGTCAGATTCGACTGGCTTTCAAGCAAGGGAAACCTTTACCTTTACTTACAATGAGCTGTACTTACATAATAAGAGCCTGCTTACAATAAGCTATAGACAGCAGTATAGACCACAGTCCCTAGTCCAAGTAAGTTTGTGAACTATTTTGTACAGCGTGACACTGTTACCTGTGCAGAAAAGCCCTTATAACAATTCGTTTGTGCATAATGGTTGCATAGCCATTAAGCCAGGGGTGTCAAACCTGTGGCCCAGGGGCCGGATGAGGCCCCCAGAGGGCTTCTATCAGGCCCGCAAGGGACTGGCTGTCTCCTGCTTCTTCCTCCAGTTCTGCTGCTGCTGTTGTGTCATAGCTTGCTTTCCTAGACTCTCTCAAAATCGCTCAAGAGAGATAGATAGGCAAGCTTCTGCTCCCTGCACTGGGCTGAGGCTCCTCCCCTTCCCAGATTGCTACAGCACAGACATTTTGATGCAATAATTCAGAGCAAGAAGTGTCAGTTATCAGAGACTATTTTAAATAAACAATATTGCAGGAATGCTAATATTTCAGGCATGTTTTTAAGTTTTTAAAAAATCTTTGTTTGTGTCCTTTATAAAGTTTATATCTCCGCTACCTAGCATTACATTTTATGACACATGTGGCCCTGCCCGACAAAGTCCAACTTATGTCAGTTCCAGCCCTCCATAACAAATGAGTTCGACACCCCTGCATTAAGCCTTCCTAGAGCTGAAGAACTTCTTGTGGAGAAGGACGAAATACAAGCAGTTGGATTGGCCACAGGAGGTCAGGGTTAATTCCTCCAGTGAGATGCAGCAGCATCTTCTGAACACCACATTCGTTTAGTGCGTTTGAATTTCCAAAGAAGCCTACTTGTTTATTTGGGTTTATTTATACACTGTCTTTCTGAGAACCACCCGAGGCATCTTATGCGCCCTACAGTGTAATTACAATTTTAAAATTAAAGGCAAGAGATTTTAAAGGAATAGCAATTAACCCCCAGTTTAAAACCACATTAGGAATTAATTTTTAAAAGGCCCTTTGAAATAGAAAGGGTGGTGCAGCCAGTTCAGTCTACGCAAAATTCCAAAAGCAAGAACAGAATCTGCGTAATAACTTTTATTAGAACCGACCAAGTCAGCCCAAAACCCTTTGCAAGCTTTCAAGCTCGCCAGAACTCTTCCGCAGGCTGGATGATCCAGAATTTAAAAAAGCAGAAGGGTAGAGGGCAGAATTCTCAGGCTGTGATCTTGTGGCCTGATCCTTTGTGAGATCCTGGCAGGCAGTGAGGTTCTTGTTGGTGAGGCTGAGCATTACCCCAAGGACTCTGGGAGGCCACAATCCCATCGTATCTTTGTTCTCATACAGAAACATCCAAGTCCTTGGAAACAAGAAAATGGTTTTTAACTATCTCCTAAAAGATGGTCACTCCAGGGCCAGATGCAATACATGGGGTAGGTAGTTCCGAAGATTTAAGATGGCCTTTGTCTCCTTATCCTTACAACAGCTTTGCAATGGAGGCCATTTCGCACTAGGTATACTGTTGCGCAGAGGGCGTATGCAGCGAACTGGCAAGACAGTGGCTTGCCTGAGAATGACTTAGTGGCTGAGGCAACCCAGGATTTCCTGGCGCACAACTTAGTGACCTCTCTTCATTTTCAGTTTTCCCTTGGTGGGAAAGTGAGCCTGAGAGTCTTCCTTTTCACTCACTGTTTCTGCGTATAAAACCTTTCCCGTTAAACTTGTGCATCTGTCTTACATAGAAACGGCATGAAAATGACATGAAAGAATGAATTGGCAGAGATAAAAACAGGTGAAACGAAAATGTGCCTATTAGGAGAGGGAGCTTCCATAACGCATGACTCGCAAAGAGCTTCATCCTGGTATCTCTTGTGGACACTGAAGCCCAATGATTGGTGACTTTTCTTTTTTAAAGTCGCTTTGTTAAGCCATCCAGCGTTTCACTGGGTCACCCACTGTCTGGTTTTGCCTCCTAATCTTTAGGATAGAAGTCTGGATTTCTTGATGAACGAAAACGAAGTTGAGAATGGGCCAGTTAGAGGGTAAAAATCCATCGAGCCACTTAACAGGGCTGGCGTCGGCAAACCTTGAGGCAGGGCACCTGCCCAGGGCTTCCAGCGGGGCCCACTGATGCCAAGACCCACACATCTCCTGGCACTCATATGCATGCCCTTCTCCTGCCTGTTTGTGGGTGCTTTGCCACCCAAGATGCTGTTACCCAAAATGGTCTAATAATTAATTGGTCGGTTGGGAAATTTAGCTTAGCAAGGGGGGGTATAAATTGGGATCATCACCTTCCTATACCAGAATCCCTCCCTCAGAAGTCTTTCTTAAATAAACCAGGCTGATGTTCAAGTAATAAGAGTTTTTATTGAAAAAGTACCAAAAGAGCAGAAACATACACGCAAGCAAGTTGCTAAAGCACATGTGGAAGAGATAACTAAGAAATAAAAGGAAGTAGCAGGAAACAGCGGTTTAGGGTAGGTAATATTCACCAGTCTTGAAGATTTATGTCCGCAGGGGAGAAAAGACGACCAGTGCTTGGTGCACGGTTGGCACTGGAAACACACACACACGCCGCAATGGGGGTAGTGTGGGTATATTTATACCCAAAAATGATACCTAGGGGTATGTTGAAGTGGTTGCATCAAAGGAATAATAATGGTGATGTGTTTACAGGAAGAGTCTCAGAGACTTGGGACAAATCGCGCTCCTGGAGGGAGATCAAAGTATTGAGTGGACCTTGATAGCCCACTAGGAGCTAGGGTGTGGCAGTGGCTGTATGGGGATGGCACCTTGAAATACAGGATGGCAACACTTCCAGTTGTTTTTAAGCTACACTAAGGATGGTAAATGTGTAAAGAAAGAAAGCGTGATGGGGATGAAAGAACTTCATTCAAAATGAGGCGCTGCTTTCCTGAGAAATCCAACCTTGTCAATTATGCACCTTATCTTTAGAGTGGAGGAAGTTGTTTACAAGCCCAGCCAGCCAGCCGTGTCACTTCCAGAGAGTTTCCCAGGCTGGTGTTCTGCTTGGACCCCTCGTGGAGCCATTTGTAGACCGGGCAGTGTGATAGATCTTTAATATCTGTCTGGAGTGATTTTTATATGAAGGGTGTCTGAGCTTTTCCCTCTGGGTGCCAAGCTACCCAAGTTTAGGGGCGAGCTGACCTGTGACAAGGCCAGGGAAGGAAGGGCATGTGGGTGGTGCAACCAGCACAGGTGCTCCTTGTGGCCATGGCAGTGGCACTCCCAGCCGCACCCACTGCCCAGGAACATCAGGGAAACAACCTGCAAGAAGTATGTGCTACTGGGGCCAAATTGTCAAATCGGTGGGGGAAAGACACATGTGCACCTGAGGCCATGACTAGGTAGGCCAGAAGGGGGCGGCTGGTAGTGGGTATATAAGAGGCCCCTGGCCACTCTCTGCCCAGGTTCCCCCCCCCACACACCCCGGAACTGGCCCTGCTGCTCAAGGCGGGTTTTCTAAAACCAGGCAGTGAAAAGGAAACAAAGGAATGCCAGGAAGGCAACTGGCATTCAGCCGCTTTGCAGTTTGCATGTCTGAGTGTCTTCTGTCGTCCTCTGTTTTGGCTGCCCGTGCTGTTCAGAGAACAAGGAATCGAAGAGTCCAGTGACAGAGGCGTGACAGACATCCAGAGAGGGGAGACCAAGAGAGACGGAGATAAATGACGTAAGTCTCTCCTTGTGAAGGGCGGCATTCTGAACTGGACAGGGGCTGGAAGGCCGCCGTCACTCACTCCAGGGGCTGATGCTGGGGAAATCAGGAGTGCAGGAACCTTTGCATGGACTCCCATCCCCACTGCGTTCGTTGGGAAGGGAGAGAAGCTGGCAGGAATCCCAACTGCACCAAGGGAGAGAGTTGTTCTCAACCAAAACTCAGTTTATTCAATTACACACTGTGAGGTCAGAAAAGCATTTCTGTAGCATTTCAGCATTCAACACAGAATATTACAACACAACCCCAATACATAAATAGTTCACTCGTAGTCCTACAAAGTATATCCTTGGTTGCCCGGTCAAGACCCATAACGGAGGGTGGTTGGCTAGAACAACCACAAACAAGACTAAATTCAGACATTAAGTACCCTTTTCCATCTATGGGAGCTAATGTAACTGTCAGTCAAGTCTGTTGCTAAGCATCTGACATATACCTGATGTACACAAAAAAGCTCAGCCCCTTCTTTCTGTCTCTGGGGGCAGGAAAGTCAGGGAAAGCTAAGGTGACTCAGAGAGACAAGCTAGTTACAGATACCATATCTATTTACAATTTGGTAAGGTATAAACATTCCCGTAAGGCAAAAGTCACATACAGGGTTATCGGTGCCAGAATGCCACAGCAGCAGAGGAGTCCTGGAGCCTCCTGGGAAACAGAAACAAAGATTCAACTCTAGAGGCTGATTGCTATAAAAATTAAAGTATCCCAGGTTCAACAGAGGGCTGAGGCTCAATCCAGGCCATAATTCTGCGACAGCTGGCTCTGCTCCCACAGCCTGGGGAGCAGGCAAATCATTCTGTAATGCTTCCCCTTCCTAGTGAGTATACAAGAACCCTGCTGGGCTGCACGAAGGGCCAGTGTACACACGACAAAGTCCATATGTCCCTCCTGTGTCCCTCAACCTACATGGGGTGTGCCATTTTGAGAGTGACTGGCCATTGAACCCACACTTGGCGTGAGTAGGCACCGTTTCTTTCGTGGCCAGTCTTGCCTTTAACCTCAGTGGTCGGAGGACCATAGAGCGACCCTGTTGAGCAGGCACAGTGTGTCGTTCCATTCACACAACCACACGCTATCCAAGAGTTGCCCCACATGTGATGAGGAAACTGGGTATTGTACGTATTACTGTTGCTTATGTGTTATAAGAGATGCACCATTCCCCAGGCACGCTCATTCCCATATACCCGCAAGCACAACAAAAGCCATTTTATGCAAGTATAACATAACATCTGAACAGGGCTGGAGCCTAACGTAACAAGCCATGGAGGAGAGGTCCACCTGAGTGGCTAATTCCATAATGTATCTAAAGATAATTTTTCATCTGTAAAAAAAGTTGGAGCTCACCTTTGCCTTCTTTCCCCTCTTCAGTGGCATTCACTGGGTTGTGGAGATCAGCTCCATTTTTGGACTGGAAGCTGGGAAGTTTCACTGCCTCGTGTCCTCTCAGCCTAGTCCGGGCTCAGGACCCCTCAACCCCAAGCCCTTTGGGGAAGAAGATGAAGGGCTTCTTCTTCAGGACGTGAATAAGGACAGACAACGGTGCTCAGGCAGCCAAGAGGAACGAAGAACTGCTGGGCTCTCGGAGCTGTTATCTGAACCCCCAAAGCGTCTTGGAAGAAGGGTATTCCGATTATGAGAAATTTACCATAGTGACATTTTTGCTTCTGGGGACTGTGGGAACTGTTGAGAGCCCCATAAAGGGAGTTGGAGCACCGGAGCTCCAACTGGAAAGGGGTGTGGATTTCCTGCAGGAATGTACCACTCATGATGTCTGTTCTCCAGTGTGAGGTTTTGGCTGTGATGCAGTTCAGTGGATGTTCCTCATCTTCATTATCCCACAAGGAAAAGAAATCCCCATTGATTGGAAATCGGAGCTCCTGTCCTAGACCTTTGCTTTGTTCCTGGGGGGAGGGGGGAGCTCTCAGAAGCTCACGTCCCCCAGTCTTGACCATTTGCACTCAAGATCCAGTTCTTTTACTGCCTCCTACTTGCAAGATGCAATCAGATTTGTCCAGGGAAGGCCTTCTCTGGGGGGATCCCCCCACACTAGAAAGGAAAAAAAAAAGAAGGATCCCTTTGCCTTTGCTCATGAGAGGGGCGTGGAAACTTCTTCTGAAAGCTGGGAAAGGCCAATTTTACCCGGTAATCCCTTCCGCAGGGCACTTGGGTCACTCAGCAGGAGATTCATGCCACCATCTTCACCCAAGTTGTCTTTTTTGACATAGTGACTTGTTAGTGTTCATTTTGGATCATTAGATAATGCTAACAGGGTGCCTTGGGAGACAATCCTTCCTCACAATCTTGCCCTACTTCCGCGCCAGATTGGAAATCTGGGAGGAGCAGGGAGTGTGGGTGGTAAGGTTCTCCTCACCACTTGGCAGGATGTTAAATGGACAGGTTACTGTGTGGTAGGGACGTGTGGAAAGTGACCCTAGCAGATTTCAGTATTACCAGACCTATTTTTACTTCCTTCAAAATGCCTCCAAAGAAGCAGGAATGGAGGAGACAATTCGATGGCATTTCCAGTCTGAGCACTTACCGTTTTGCAGTGGTGTGGCGTATGTCCTCACCAACCCTGGTTACCAACAGAACATTCAGTGTGGGTGAGAGAGAGACTGTGGGCTTTTCTGCATTTTTTTTGTTTGTGTGTTCCTGTTGCTTCCTGGGGTTTTCCTGTTCCACCTGTGTTTTGCTCCCTCTAGTGGTCCATTTGATATTATGCCCCTAGCGTTAAACTGCAGGTTTTTATGCCGGACATAATGCAGTGTAATATTAAATCAGCTTTAGAGGGAGAAAAACACAGGGTGGAACAGGAAAAAAACCCCTATGCAACAGGAACACACCAGGGAGGAAAAAAAGTGTGGAAAATCCCAGGGTCTATCACGTAACTTGGGTCATAGCTTGCGTCAAAGCCCGTTCTAATGAATGGTAAACTGGGCATTTGCTGGGTTTCCTAGAGAGGGAAAGGGCCTGCAAATGCCCCAGTTATATGACATCCTTCCTTTGCATGAAGTTCCCTAGAAGGTCAAGGGCCACTTGTCCTTAAGGATCATGTAATGGTGGCCCTTTCAAAACCTGGAACCGACACAAATCTATGCTGTTTCTTTCTGTGGAACCCAGATAGGAATGTAGAGAACCCCCCTTTTGGGTAGTCTTACAGAAGGTCTCTTGCTCACCAGAAAACATTTGGGATGTTTTGCCAAAGCAGGAATTTCCCAGCCCTTTGTACCTCACTCTACCAGTGAGCCACAGCCTTCTCTCCACAGTGCTGGTAGACCTGAGATGGAAACAGCAATTCTCGTTTGCTGCTTATTAAGCTTCCTGAGGAGTCAGGAAGGAGGATGGTGAGTTAAGTGGACCATTGGCCAGACCCAGCACTCTTAGCTTCCCTGGCATGTGTCAGTCATAGCTCACTTTCTCTGCGATCAGCACCACTTTTATTTCCCACCCAGTTGGCGGTCCGTGCTCTGGAGCATTCGGATGACCTAAGCTGGAATCAGATTTTGCTGGGGGAGGGGAGAGAAGAACAAATTCAAGATTGGAGACTGAAGCTCAGAGAAATCATTCAATAAATGCCATACCCAAAAGGACAGGCGACATTGCTTAATTTTTTGCACACCTTCCTCCCTGAGTTCCACTGAAAATTAAAAAAGCAGGTTTTCATTCAAGCCGTATTGTGTCATCTGTTTCTCACTTAACCAGACAACCTGTGGTGGGTTTGGGGAAGTGAAGAAATACCCTCTGCGGCATGCTGAGTCGGTCAGAATCCAGGACTAGAGCTAGCGGCCGAGTTCTCCCTTGGCCAAAATTCCATGGTGAATTTCTTGCACAGCAGACAGAATCTCAAGGGAAACAAGAAAGAATTTTGACAATGCAAGCTTAAGTTTATGGGGAGTTTGGGGGGGGGGGGTTGCCCCACATCCCTACCTACCAATGTGCCAAATGATTATGGCGACCCCAGATGGCCTTGTGGTCCTCTCCTCAGCTCTGCCTTACTTGAGTGCTTGTCGCTGAGGGGTGGGTGGGATTTGGTGAAACACAATCCTGGGCGGCCATGTCCTGGCTTGAGAGTCGGTTTTCTTGTGCTGAGGAGAGGTCTGTTTTCAAGGCTGAGGGGCTTTTTAAAATGTTTCTGGTTTGTCTCCCATTTTGCCGCCAGTGTGTCCTCTGCATGTTTGTAGGGAGGGGGAGCCATTCTTGTTTCCTTTTACCCCGGGCCATTGACAGGCGGGAGGGAGTGGGGGTTCAGGTGAACTCTGTTTTTATTTTTGAAAAAGCCTAATTTATTACATTAAAGTCTATTTTCACAAAAACCAAGCATTTGGCATTCAAACTTCTTTCTGAGGGCTCGCTGGGACGATGGGACTCTACCCACATTCCTTCCTCCTTTAATAATTGGGCCTAGGCTTGCCACCTCTGGGTTGGGAACTATGTGGAGATTTTGGGGGTGGAGCCTGGGGAGGGCAGGGTTTGGTGAGGGGAAGGAGCCCAGCAGAGTGTAATGCCATAGAGACCACTCTCAAAAGCTGCCATTTGCTCCATGGGGACTGAATTCTGTTGCCTGGAGATTAATTTTAATAGCGGGAGGTCTCCAGGTGCTTCCTGAAGGTTGGCAACCCTAATTGGCCCCCTGGTTGATGAGTTCCATGCTCCATAAGTTGTCCTGCTGTCTCTGGTTACTCCGTACTACAATTTGGGAAAGAAGCAACATGAGATAACAACCTTAGCTGAGTTTGCTGACTGTTTTTCTTGGTCTAGTGAAACAGACCAAGAATTAAGAATTTCCCATAATTAAGATTGCTGGGAAAAACATCAACAACCTCAGTTATTTAGAGGATACCATTCTAATGACAGAAAGTGAAGAGAACCTCAAGAGCCTCTTGATGATAGTGAAGGAGGCGAGCACAAAAGTTGGCCTGAAACTCAACATCAAAAAAACTAAGATGGCATCTGGCCCCATCACTCCTTGGCAAACAGAAGGGGAAGTCATGGAAGCAGTGACAGACTTCATGTTCCTGGGATCTAAGATCACTGTAGACGGTGCCTGCAGCCATGAGATTAAAAGTCGCCTGCTCCTTGGGAGGAAAGCGATGGCCAACCTAGACAGCATAATAATAAGTAGAGACCTCACCCTGCCAACAAAAGTCCATATAGTCAAAGTGATGGTATTCCCAGTAGTAATGTATGGCTGCGAGAGTTGGACCATAAGGAAGGCCGAGCACTGAAGAATAGATGTGTTTGAATCATGGTGCTGGAGAAGGACTCTTGAGAGTCCCTTGGACTGCAAGGAGATCAAATCAGTCAATCCTAAAGGAAATCAACCCTGACTGTTACCTGGAAGGCCAGATCCTGAAGCTGAAGCTCAAATACTTTGGCCACCAAATGAGAAGGGAGCCCTCACTGGAGAAGACCCTGATGCTGGAAATGATTGAAGGTAAAAGAAGAAGGGGATGGCAAAGGATGTGATGGTTAGTGTTATCGATGCAATGGACATGAAATTGAGCAAACTCCAGAGGACGGCAGAAGACAGGAGGGCCTGGTGTGATGTGGTCCATGGGGTTGCGAAGAGTCGGACTGGACTGTGCAACTGAACAACAGCAGTGAAACAGAACAGTAGCTTATGCAGAGATGCTGTTGCCAACCTCCTGAGTTGGCCTGTACTTTGGGCTTGCAGGATACTCAGCTTTTAAGTCCTTGTGTCCCACTTTGTATCTCTCTTTGCATGCATTCTGCAAGATCCAGGTGGGCAACCATGTTGGTCTGAATCAGCAGAGCCAATTTTGAGTCCAGTGGCACCTTTGAGGCCAACAAAGGTTTGCTCATACCCTGAATAAACTTTTGTTGGTCTTAAAGGTGCCGCTGGAGTCAAAATTTGTTCTAATGCATTTTACAAAGGAGTGGTCTCCTTGCGTTTTGCAGCACTTTCCCAATTTTCAGTAGGACTGCCTTTTTTAAGGGCAGGGGGATTAAAACAGCAAGGAAATCTGTGCAAAACAGCAAGGAAATCTTGCAGGCAAATAGATTTATCTGCCCGCCAGGCTTCCTAGCCTAGGACCTTGCACATCAGATACAGAAGAGGAACGAGTAAATTCTCACCATGCAGAGATTTGTCTGGTGCTGGGATGTGCTGTCAAGTCGCAGCAGCATTATGGCAAACCCTGGTGGGGTTCTCAAGGCCTTCAGAGACCTTCAGAGGTGGTTTGCCATCGCCTGCCTCTGTGCAGCAACCCTAGACTCAGGCCCATAGCCAGGATTATTTAATTTGGGGGGCCTGTAAATAAATCAGGGGGCACCCTGCACACACACACACACCTGCACACACACACACACCAAGCAAACACCATAAACCAAATTTAAAAATTGGGGGTCAGGGGGCCTTGGCGGTAAGTTGGGGGGCCAGGCCCTGAGAGGCCCCAGCTATGGGCCTGCCTGGACTTTCTGGGAGGTCTCCCATCCAAGGACTAACCAGGGCCAACCTTACTTGGCTTCTGAGACCTGATGAGATTGGGCTAGTCTGGGCCATCGAGGGTCAGGGCAGGGACAGTTGCCTACATAACAAGATCCACTTTAAAAAAAATTCTTCTGAAGTAGTGTATTTGAAGAAATCTGATGCTGGAAATGGAATACTCTTAATTGTTGCAGGATTTGTAACTGAAGCCACCGTTTCCCATTGACCCATTATTTTTACATTAGCCGCATAGTGTTGCAACTTCTTTGGTTGAACTTGGGACCTCCTGCATGCAAAGCACATGTTCTGCCGCTGAGAAATGCCCCCCCCCCCCCCCAAAAAAACAACGTTGATTTGCAGGGCAGAAGCAGCAGAACCCAACAGGAGGCAGACTAGGAGGTTTAAATAATTTAATGTATTGGCATTTTTCTGAAATTCAGACTAGTAATAAACACCAGCTGTCCAAGTTCTTGGGAATTCGGTCGGATCCTTCATATTCATTGATACTACAAAGGCAGGAGCAGGTGGATAGGCAACTGTACTATTGGAAAGAAGGTGGACTGGATGGTTTTCTTTCTCACCATGCAGACATTTGCCTGGTGGTGGGAACTAAACACTCCATTCTAACCAGACAGATTGCTGCATATATTGTGGCTTCAAGGTTGCAGTGACTGCGGAAGATGCGGTTGTGCTGGCTTGCCCATCATCTCCACCACCTTCACTAAAATAAGGAACACATGAAGTTGCCTTATTATTGAACTTTCACATCATGTACCACCTGAGCCTTTAACTGGAGATTGAACTTGAGACCTTCTGCATGCAAAGCAGATGCTCAATGAGTGAGCCACAGTCTGCCTACCCCCCCCCACCCCCACCCCAAAAAATCCCAAGTGCAACCTTAGGCTATTGTGCCCGAGAAGGCTGATATTTTGAAGTGATGCTGACAGAGAAGCATTATACTTTCCCGTTAGCAGGGGGAAAAAACCCATCACCCTCTTGGTTTTTAAAGCAAGTAGGGTAGAACCTTCAGCAGTATGGGAGGGCTTTTGCCATGATCTTTGGAATGTTAATTGGGGGGGAGCATTGCATGTGGGCCACATCCCTGCTTTCATCTGTGAGATGTCAGAGGGTATCAAAGCACCATAGATCATGCCTCTGGCGGACTATAAGCAGTATCCCCCCCACCCCCGAGCCTCCCAATGTTGAAATTAGACGATTACCAAAATGCGATTGCAAAACAGGCTGGTCTCGGATTGTGAAAATGCAGTGATTCATCATAACAGTTAATGCAATCAAAATATGGTGGTGGTGGTTTTTTCTCGGAAAAGCTCTTTTTTGCAGCTTACGGGCTCTATCTCCAGAATCTCCAGGTATTTCTGAACTTGGAGGTGGCAACCCTATTCATCCCCCTCACCCACCATGCCACATCGACACCAAAAGGTTTGGCTGGAAAGATCAGTCCCCCTGGAGAAAATGGCTGCTCTGGAGTATGGCCTCACATTCTATCACACTCCTGCTGAGTTTTCCCCCTCTCCAAACTCCGCCCTCAAATCTCCAACTTGGAGTTGACAGCTCTAAGACAAGGCCTAGTTTTCCTGTTCATCGTCAGCCTTCTGTGCAGTCCCACATGGGGACTGTGCATGTGCAGGTCTGCCCGATCGGTAGGTTTATAGCTTTAAGCCTCCAGAGGGCACTGCTTGCTGGAGCCGTAAGCTTGCCCCTGCCCACAGCCGCGTGCTCCCACGCAGCAGCGCTACTCACCTTCAGTTCCTTTTCTGCCAAAGTAGGTCACCTTCTCTCTGCCTCCTGCTCTCTACAGCGAAGGATCCGGAGTGTGCTGGTCCTCTGCATCTCCAATGGCACAGATGACACTATTTAAGAAATGCACTTGATGTGGTCCCAAGATGACACAGATCGATGATTATGATCGGTGTCTCTTCTGCCTCAGGGAGGGCCGTGCGACTTCATCATGCAAGGCCTCTCTGAAGTTTACCTCCAAGGCACAAGGGGAGAGGGCTCTCAAAACAGAGGCAGCGCTCTGGGAGAAGGTGCTTGAAGTCTCTGAGCCCCCCTCCGTGAAGGTCAAGGATAAACTGGTCCCGTCAGAGCAATTGGATAAGCTGAGTCTCACTCAGCTCCGCCCCGATTCCAGATCTCAACGGACCCGGGTGGGTTCTGCATCCCCTTCTCGGCAGTGGGGCTCTTTGGAGCCACCAGCCAAGAAGTCCAAGAAAGGGAAGGACAAGGTCAAAGAGAACTCTTTGAGGAAACGGAGGGCTCGCACTCCAGAACCGGGTTCATCTTCGCAAAAGCTTGTCAAAGTGCCGACTCAGTCCTCCTGGCCAGCCTTGCTGTCGAAGGGAGAGCTCAGTCAGGAGCTGCCACCTGGCCAGCTAGTGGCTAGTGCTGTCACTGAGCAGTTTGTGTCTTGGCCACATCACCCTCCTCCTGTGTGGATTTCTGGGCCCGGAGGCATGCAGTGTTTGGAACCACAGTCCTCCAGTCATCGCTTACATAGGTGAGCATGTCCCAGCTTCCTATGCTTAGCTTGTTAAAATCCCCATGTGGGACTGCGGAGAAGATCAACGATGAAAACAGGGTTGCTTACCTGTAACGGTTGTTCATCGAGTGACTTCTGTGTAAGCACACATACCCTTCCTCCTGCCCCACTACATGTGCTCGGTAGCATGGAGGTACTGAGGGTGAGTGACGCTGCTGTGTGGGAGCACATGGCTGTGGGCGCGGACAAGCTTATGGCTCCAGTGCACAGTGCCCTCTGGAGGCTTAAAGCTATAAACCTACCAATTGGCAGGCCTGCGCATGCGCAGTCCCCATTTGTGCCTGCACAGAAGGTACTCGATGAACAACAGTTACAGGCAAGCAACCCTGCTCTTCTTTTCCATGTGATAAATAAAACAAAAGGTTTGTGGTAGAACTGTGAGCTGCCAGTTCTGTAAAGCAGTTGCAGAAACATGTTGATTTCTAGAGTCATTCTTGAAAACCCACGTTTCACATGGTGTCAGCTGTGGCTGTTACAGTTGGCTGTCAGAATTAGATAAGAACTGATCTCAGCTTCTGGCAGAATGCCTCATCATAACAAAGCATCCAAGGCTGGTAAAATGAGTTCCAGAAGTTCAGCAGACGGTGACCCAGTTTAGAGATTTACAAGAGATGGGACCTGCGGAATTTGCGGGGGAGAGGAGAAGGTGGCAATCCACCCCCCCACCTCACGCCCCCGTCCCTCCCACGTTTCTTCCCGGCGAGACGCGTGGTAGGTTGGAGGAGGGAAGGCAAACGCTCCACAGCTCCCTAGGAAGGGGGAGGAGCCAAGGGAAGGCCGGCTTCAAAATGGCTTTCCGGAGCAGGTTTGGTCTTCGGTTGCGTGGGGGTCTTAGTGCTAGTTGGGCACAGCAAGAAACGCATTCCAGGGCTTTGACAACCCACGCCCCGCTTGCAAAAACAAAGGTAGTAGTTTAACCGTTAAGGCTTCAGTTTTTGGCACTTACCCGGGAGAGCATGGGATTGACTTCTGAATGGACCTCTTTATCATTGCACATCATCAGTTCTGCTTCTTTTCATTTTGTTCTGCAGACGTTTCCTAGGCTAGGTTGCCCGCGCATTTATCTCGTTTTTAATTTTGTTACACGGTGAACATGAATGTGCCTTCAAGTCGCAGTCCGCTTATGATGGCTGCTCCGTTGCTGTTACATAATGAAGCCCTCTCTCTTTTTCTCCCCCCACCCCCCACAGCCTCCGTTCTCACTCCTGGCTTCCTACCGACTCAAGGCCAAACCAGCAGCGCCAAAATCACCATCACGTGGGAGCCATCAGAGCCACGCGCTGAGCCTCCTCCCCCCTCCCTCCCCCCCCCAAAATAGTGGCGGCGGCGAGGCCTGCCGCCTGCCGAGCCCTCCTCCCAGCCAAAGCGTTCTCTGCACCTGCGCAGAGAACGCTTTAACTTTTCAGGGGGGTTCAGTAACCCTCGAGAGTTTTTTAAAGTTTTGGGATTTTTCTGCAAGCGGGGGGGGGGGGGGGTTACCCCCCACCTGCAGAACCCCCCCTCTGCCCTCCAAGTGCCCCCCCGCGCGGGTTTAAGTATCCGCACGCGGGGGGGGGGGCACTTGGGAATTAGATATAGAGATTGGGTTGCCCCAAGCAGGGCTTTTTAAAAAATGCACACACACAAACAAGCCCAGAGCCTGTTTCCTGATTTCTAACTCATGCCCAATGTTGTATCTCCCCAGTCCTGCAGATGACCAGCTGAAAGGAAGAAAGGTTATTTTTATATTTTTAAGAAAAGGTATTAACCATTTCCTTTTGGGTAGTCTCTAGGGACCATGTGCTCCTCCAGGATTGTGCAACCCAGAAAACTTTCAGGAATAAAGACTTTGCAAAGGGCGGATGGCTTCCAAAATTAGAAACAAAGGGTTCCTTTGGAAGGTAGGATGCTCTTTCGATTTCTGTGGTTTGTTAGACTGTTTTGCTTTTGCTTTTGCTTTTGCTCTCTCTATATGGTCACTATCTTCCTGCTGGGGCCAGGGGATCCCCGATTTTGGGAGGGCCCAAGCCACTGCGGCCCAGCTGGCTGGCGGGGGAAGCTCCACCACTGAGAAGCCCCCTCCCAGCACTGCTGGCATTAAGGCTGCCATTCCCCCAATGGGGGCAGGGGTTTGCCCACTTTCGGGCCCCCAAGCCCGCCAGCCCAGATCCAGCCAGCCAGAGGAACCCCGCCCGCAAAGTACCCAGTTCGTAGCAATGTACCAGACACAGTGACATCATCTGGAGGTGACGTCATTGCACTGGTCACATTGCAGGGGGACAGTCAATTGTTTAAGAAAAATCCATAGGCTGATTTCGCACTGGCCAGTTGCCTCTCGTTCTGTCCGGAGTTTCCCCTGCCAGTTTCCTCCAGAGTATTTTCTTCATTTTCCCACTTGGAACCTCAGCCCTTTCGATATAGCGTGACAAAAGGTTTTCTCAAAAAAAAATTAGAAACTCCCACAATGGGACAGCCCTAATGAAAGGCAGGCAAGTGGTCGTGTTTTCATTTTGGGTTCTCCCCCGGAGCAAACAGGAAAATCCTCTAAAAACAGGATTTGTTTGCTCCAGGGAAACTCCGGTGCAGCAGGGCGATACTCCAGAGCAAAACATGAGCCCGGAGCAACTGGTGTGAAATTGACCAGGAGCTCCAGTGCAAGCATGAGGGCAAACCTGGGGCAAACGCTAGTGCGAAATCGGCCATAGAGTTTTTCCTTAAATGATAGAGTGTCCCCTGCAACGTGCTATGCACGATGACGTCACTTCCGGCTGATGTCATTGCAGCACACGTGCCGAAGAAATCCCGGGAAAGGACCGGGACCCCCCCCCCCCAACCGGCATCAAGGTGAGACCTGGCAACCTTAACTGGTGTTGGCACCTAGAGCGTTGCCCCCAATGTTAAAAACGTGATGACATCACTTCTGGTGACATCATCACAGTGTGTGCGCTTCATGCACGTGCAAGAAAAACTTCAAGGACTAACGAAGAGGCCCTCCACTGGCAGCCAGGTAGGGCCTGGCAACCCTAACCTCATAGTATGTTGTGTGCTATAAAAACCAGCAAGCTTACCTATGAATTTCTTCAGCCCAACAGCTGCAACAATAAACCGAATGCTTATGAGCATGAACAGAGTTCCTTTTCCTTCTTCACCAAGTGGCCACTGCCTGGGACCAATGTATGTCGATCATTGTGTGCAAGGCATGAAGGCAACAGCCTTCCCATCATTGCTTGTTCCTGGTTGTCAACAGGTACAGTGCCTCTGTACATGGAAGGTCCATTCAGCTGTCATGGTGAAGATCCCTGAACAGGCTTTCACATTTGCTTAATCCAGGCGTTCCCCAACCTTCTTTGAGCCTGAGGGCACCTTTGGAGTTCTGAGACTGTGTGGTGAGCACAGCCACAGAATGACAGCCACAACTCATTTTCACACACAGTGAAGATCCTTGTGCTTTGGTGGCAGCTGCTGCCAAACTAATTTTTTTTTAAAAACCTGCACAGACAAACCAGTGGCCAATCAGAATCCTTGCTGGGCAGGAGTCCCACCTTGCCCTGCCCACATTCTAAAAACACTTGTGGGGCACCAAGAAAACACTTGGGGGGGGGCATGGTCCATGCATACCATGTTGGGGACCCCTGGCTTAATTCTTTTGAAAGAGCATCTGAACTAGGGACTAACCCCACACCTGATGGAATCAAAGAGGTATTTCCTTGTGCATTGTGCAAATGAATTATATCATCCTCTCTTCCTTGATTCTAGAGCCAAGCAGTTTTGGTGGGTGACCTCCAGTGCTGGCATTATGAGAAGGAAGAAATGGTGTCATCCCATATTCATGGTTCCTTTCTGTGAAGGGGGAAGTGTTATAGCCGAATGGAAGAACACTTGGCTTGCAGGCATTGTCCCAGGCTCAGTCCCAACCTGGGTTGCCAGCCTCCAGGTGGGTAGCAAAAAAAGTGAGATATACAGGTGAAGTGAATACAAAAAAAGAAGAATCCTCGGTATAAATAAACCCCCCAAATACTCAAAAACACAAAACATACTCACAAATTATTTACATGCTCAGAAATAACAAACTTACAAAAGAATTTCAATGCAAATCTTGAAATTCGTATAAATTGTGCAAATAGGGAAAGATCCAGGTTCATGAGATACTGAACAAAGGATTCAAATGCAAATTACAAATCCAAAAGTCCACTCAATACATCAGTGGTAATTCAGGTGAGTAGAACCCTCTGTTCCTGAAGACTTAAAGTTCTGTACTTATAGTAGCTCTGCAAATTTAGTTCCAGCTGGTGGAGCAAATTGGTGTTGTAGCACCTTGTTTCACCAAAGCTTTATCCAAGATGGAATTGTGACTATGAAAAACACAATCACAAACCATTTTAACATTTTAAAAGAAAACCTGAATGCTGAAAACTACATACCTTAATAAAATCCAAACTACTGTATAAATGAATGATTTCATGTTACTGCGTTCTTCCAAATGGTTGTATGCTTAATGAAGATTGAATTAATCACCATTCTTAT
The DNA here is from genome assembly GCA_029233225.1 of Lepidodactylus listeri. Lineage (NCBI taxonomy): Eukaryota > Metazoa > Chordata > Lepidosauria > Squamata > Gekkonidae > Lepidodactylus > Lepidodactylus listeri. The sequence goes on along the minus strand of JARCFY010000019.1, from coordinate 29,720,005 downwards.
ATACCAACTAGCACTCCAGTTGTCTTTAATAAACATTCACAGAAAGCAAGACAAATCCCACTCCATTCCACTCACACAAAGTAAGACAAATCCCACTCCTGATTTAAAACATTAGGGGACATAGTATCCAATTTGAAAATCCATTTCCTGCTGCAAGAGGACCCTACCAACATCAACAGAATTAAACATATGAGGTACGTATTTGAAAATTACAAAAAATCTTAATGAGTCCAGATCATGATTGAAAATTACAAAGTGCTCCTCTAGGGGAGCATCTGCCACTTTGTTCTTAATTCTAGAGCAGTGTTCCAACACTCATGATTTCACGGGTCTAACTGTACTTCCTACATAGAGGAGACCACACAGACAGACTATGGCATATACTGTTCTCTTACAGGAACAATTGGTATAGCTCTTTAGTGTTAATTTTAATCCAGTTCTCAGATGCACAGACTCCTTTAGCTCTAAACAAAAAGCACATGCTAAACTTGTTCCGCATTTGTGATGACCTACAATTTCAGGAGGATCCTGTCTGGCTTGTAAAGCATCAGATCTTATTAAAATATATTTTATATTTTGAGAGCATCTGAACTCCACCCTAGATGGTAGTTGGCAACCTGAGATATCCTGAACCAAACATCAGTATTTGTTAATAATCCTTTTCAATGGAGAATACTGAAGTGCACATGTAATAGACTCATATTTAGGTGCAGCCACTTCCTTACTTCTGAATAATTCCTTCCTATCCACCTTTTCTGCACGTATCTCAGCTAATCTGATAACGTTATCTGGGTAACTCCTTTTTTGAACTAATGACTCGTAAGATTACTGTCCCTGACGTAATCACCCAAAGATGTGAAGTTTCTTTGTATTCTAAAGAACTGACTGTATGGTAAAATGTTCCTTAAATGTTCAGGATGACATGACTGATAATACAAGTATGTATTTTTGTCTGTTTTGGGTTTTTTTAAACAAATTATCCTCCATTCTATACACAACCGTGACCAAGGAAGTGATTGTGTCTCTATCATAACTGTAGGAAAAATAATAATTGTTGTTTTTATCCCTGAGTACACAAGGCCCTGGGTGATTTACAACAGGTTAAAAACAATACAAAAATACAATCAGTTATTCTTAATTTAATAGTCTCCAGATGGCACCCATAATTTAATCTAAAACCTACTCTGGGCTGTTCTTCTATCTCCTGGGCAGGTTAAGGAGGAGGCCAAAGTGGGCAGAATGGAAGAAGAGAGGGTGCCAGCTATAATGGAAAACTGTTGCTGTCCTCAACCAAAAGCCTGGTGGAACATCTCTGCCTGACAGGCCCTGTGGAATTGCAATAAGTCCCTCAGGGCCCTGATGGTAGTTGGCAGAGAGTTCCACCAGGTTAGATCCAGGGCTGAGAACGTATAAATATTATTCTCCATTCAAACAAATAATTCACACGATCACCCTCCTTGAACACAATCATGATATCATCCATATACCGTTTGTGCCATACAATTTATTCAAAAAGTGGATCCACCTGGGGATTGCAAAAAAACTTAAGATCAAGGGACACCATAGACAAACACACTACATTTGGCACAAAGGGGCTGCCTATGGCAACCCCTTTGGTTTGTATCCCCCCCCCCCCCAATCATCTTTAAATCTGAAAAAATTATGTTCAAAAATTAGGTCCATCAATTGTAGCAAAAAGTATGTGGGTGTAGTGAGGACAGTGCATGAATCCTATATATCTTGGACTACAGCTCTAGCATCCTTGTGTGGGATAGTCATAGAAGTGATTTAATATCCATAGACATGAGAACAACCACAGGAGAAACTGGAAGACCCTCTATTGGAAACAAAGGCTCTTCCCCAAAAAACCCTAAGAATAGTAAGAACAAATGGCTTTAAACAATTATCCAAAAATTGTGATAAAGGCTCCAGAAGGGAACCAGAAGCAGAAACAATAGGGCAGCTTGAGGGAGGGAACCCAGGCTTGTGAACTTTGGGAAGGACATAAAAGACCGGGACCTGAGGATGTTTATTCAACGAAAACTTATATTCCGATTCCTTTATGTGTCCTAACTCCGGTGCTTCATTCAAAGTTATTTCAATTAATCTCACAACCCTATCTGTTGGATCAGATGCCAATGGAATATTAAATGATTTATCAAAAAACTGTTGTTCCACCTCTAATCTAATATCACCACTGCTCCTCTTTGCTTGTTTTATAGTAATATTCTCATCGTTGGCTGAAGAGTCCAAATGTCATCTGTCTCAAGAAGATAAATTATTCCAACCACATCCAAAGGATTGTTCAACTTTGTTTAATTCTCGTGAGACCATCCTCTCAAAGACAGAAATAACCATATCAATATGGGGAGGCATAAATATAAATTTTGGACAGAAAACATCAGTTTCACCCCTGTCTGAATTTCCAAAATGGTCTCTCAGTTTCAGTTGTCTTGTCAAATGAAAAAGGTAATTTCTCTTCTGGAAGGCATTATAAGCAGGGGTGGTACAAAGCCCAGCCCAAGATTTAACACATGTTTCTCATCCAAAGAGAGAACTCAAGATGACAATAACTATGTCCATCTTTTGCCTGGTCATGGGTGAAACTGAGAAAAAGACCCTCTAGATCCACTCCTAGTGTTCCATGATGGATAATACCTACTCAAATTAGACTCATCCCCTGAAGCAGAGGGAGAGTTGTCTCCCTCCATGGTATCCAGGTCTGAAAACCCTTGAGCTTGATCCGCCCAAGTTACTCTCTTTTTTTGAACTTACGGCCACCCACCAATTATAAACCTGTGCTTAATCCTTGTTATTACAACTGCTCTGCAGGAGACAGAGATCAGTTCAGCTGGAGAAAATGGTCGCTTTGGAAGTTGGACTCTATGGCAATATGCCCCAAGCCCCGCCCTCCTCAGGGTCCACCTCCAAAATCTCCAGGTATATTTATTTATTATTATTATTAATTATAGTGAGATAACTTCTGATTCTGTTTTTGTACAGGTAGAAGAGGGCCAAAAATCTAGGATCGCCATTTTGGAAAAAAAGATCAGCCTTCTTTAGTAATCTGTTTGATTTCTCTAAATGTCTTTCCAATAATTATTAATGGTTTTGCAAGACCACCAATAATGCAGTAAATCAGCAACTTTGCCGCATTTTTCCCAGTTATATTTTGGATGTGAAGGTAGTATTCTGTTCAGTCTAATAGGAGTATAATACCACCTTGAATATGATTTAAAACTTTGATAACGAATATGAAAAAAATCTTCAAAATGAAGCTATTTGAAGTCCATATCACCTCCCAATCTTTTCCCTCTATTCTATTACTACAGTCCGAAGCCCATAGTTTTTGATACTGATTTAAACCTTTAAATTCTAAAGACAGTAAGATATGGTTTAAATTCTAAAGACAGTTAAGATATCGTATAATTTCGATGTTAGTTCAGTAGTAGGACGTCAAGCAAAGCAGTCAATCAACTGAGAAAGTGTTAACAAATTCCACAAACATACGTTACAGCTGTTGCGGTGATAAGTCAAACGAATTGGTCTTAAAGCCAAACAAAGGTGGTGCTTTAATCAGCTTGCTGTTGCTACCTCGAGCACTGAATGTAAATAAAGCTCAAAAGTCAAACAGGGCATTACCTTCACAATAAAATTCCAAATACACCTGGCAGGTGGTAATTAACCACTCTGTCTTATGCCTAAGTTTATTATAGCACACTATTAAAATAGGCAGTCATAAGTCACGCTTTGTATAAGTTGGTTGATAAGTGATTTGATATAAAAACCTTTGAAATCAGAGAAGCTTCTGGAGTGCGTCTCTTCTCCCAAGGCAGCTGACTGGAACAGGATCACACTCGTGAGCGTCTCCTTGCCGCACAGTTTGTGCTCATGTATAACTGTGAAAAGGAAAGGCACCTAGAGATGGGTATATTTGTACTGTAGCCACTATTCCTGTCCCCCTCCACTTACATATATTTAGACCAGCATCAGCACAGTTAACATTTATTTCTCCACAGTCGTGAACCCTTGAAAACCATCATAAGTCTTCATGTGGATGGTGTTATAGGTTAGACTGCTAGAGATGCCAGCCTCAAGGTGAGACCTGGGGATCCCCTGGAATTACAGCTCATGCCCAGACTGTAGGGATCAGGTTCTCTGGAGAAAAGGGATGTTTTGCAGGGTGGACTGTATGGCACTGTACCCCACTGGGGTCCCAGTCCTCCCCAGGCTCCACCCACAAATCTCCAGGAGTTCCCCTTCTTGGAGCTGGCAATCCTACCCGCCCCCCATTCCCTGCTGGTGGCCAGGAGAGACCCGGCAACCCTAGTCTGCACATATATGAGGGTGGCAATATGCAACACAACCTGCTCCTCCGTCAACACGCGTTGCCTGTACAAAGTTATCCTCTGGTGTGCAGAACTTGTCTCTTCCAAAATTGTGTGACCCCTTTCTCTTCATGTACTCCCTTGCTCTCATGCGGGAGGGCATCTCTACTCTCAGATGAGTCCTTGAATGAGAGAGCTCTTTGGAGAACTCATCCTGACTGTTGGTGCCTGTTGAGATAACATCTTACAGCCCGCTAAATAACCGGATCCGGATAGCCCAGGCTAGCCCAATCTTGTCAGACCTCAGAAGCTAAGCCGGGTTGGCCCTCATTAGTATTTGGATGGGGAAGTCCAGGGTTGTAACGTGGAGGCAGGCAATGGCAAATCACCTCTGAACATCTCTTGACTTGAAAACCCCACCAGGTTGCCATAAATCATCTGTGACTTCATGGCAAAAAAAATGCATTCATAATTAAAATCTACTACGCAAAGGCATTAAAGGTGGGTTGTGTGTGGATGTTATGTCATCTGTTGTTTTATAGATTTTATCACTTTTATTGTTTTATGAATCTTGGGTTGTAAGCTGCCCTGAGTCCACTCGTGGGATAGGGCAGGGAGAAGGAGAAGAAGGGGGAGGAGGAGGAGGTGGTGCTGCTGCTAAGATAGTGTGTCCCCAGAGCTGGATAGCCCAGGCTAGCCCAGTCTTGTCAGCTCTCAGTAGCTAAGCAGGGTCAGCCTAGGTTAGTCTTTGGATGGGAGAGCATGAAGGAATAGCAGAGTTGCCATGCAGAGGCAGGCAATGGCAAACCACTTCTGAACGTCTCTTCCCTTGAAAACCCCATGGGGTTGCCATAAGTCAGCTGCGACTTGACGGCAACCACAACAACGAAACCTTCCGGTGCCACTCCTAGAGGGAGGTATGAAAATTTACCTCAGCCACTGCACCAAGTGGCAAAGAAATGGGTAGGAACAGCATCCTCTGTAGTTTCTTCAGAATTTCCTGCAGTCTGACTAATCAGCCCTCACCTTGGCAGCAGTAACTTTTCCCCTCCAGTTCAAGGCTGTGAGGGTTTGTGTCAGGCATGGGACGCTCCTTATGACTCAAGGCAGTGCTATCACTCTTACAGTAATTTATGCTCAGTAAATACTCCCCCCCCCCCAAAAAAAAGAAACTTCCTGTACCTGTTACCAGTTACGCTGGCCAATTTTGGCTATGGGAAAGAGAAATTGTGTCAGCAGCATATAATAATGCCAACCATTTCCTTTTTCCTTATGATACGTTGAAAGCATTTATCTTCACTCTGTTCCAAAGCAACAAAAGAAAAAGGAAAAGATTAAATGAGAATATACACCTTTCTCCACACAGCTCTTCAAAGGTGTTTGTTAAAGTACCAGTGGCGGAAGATCTAGCCTTCAGGCAACTGTCAGAATAAAATCCCTTTTAGTACCTGGAACAATACTAGTTGTCTCTCAAAAATTTCCCTCAGAACTATGTGCTAGCACTGGGGACGAAAGCAGCTTTTGAGTCAACAAATGCAGTGACCAGACAAAACCCTCTTCCGGACCTAACTAGGGTTGCTAGCCTCCAGGTGGTGGCTGGAGATCTCCTGGAATTACAATGGATCTCCAGGCAACAGAGGTCAGTTTCCCCTGGAGGACATGGCAGCTTTGGAGGGTAGAGTCTATGGCACCATATCCCCATGGAACTTCCGCCCCTCTCCAAATTCTGCCTTCCTCAGACTCCTCCCCCAAATCTCCAGAGATATCCCAAGCCAGAGCTGGCAACACCCCTAGTTTGGTGGCCTTTTGTAAAAATACATTTTGGGTCTAAATATGGCTGCGGTCACACATACTATCCACTTTCAGTGCACTTTCTAATTGGTTTTTTACGGTGTGAACTGGCAAAATCCGGTCGGAAAGTGGTTTGAAAGTGGATTATTTAGTGTGTGTGACAGCAGTCAGTGTGCATTGTTGATGGGAGGGAAGGCGGCATGGTATAGCCTGATCTCATCCAATCTTGGATACTCAACAGGGTTGGTACTTGAATGGGAGACCACCGAGGAAGACTTTGCAGAGGAAGGCACTGGCAAACCACCTCTGCTTCTCACTTGCCTAGGAAGCCACTTGCTGTGGGTCACTGTAAGTCACCTGTGACTTGATGGGCACGTAGGTATGTGAGTTGCTATTTCTACTACTAAAGGGTTTCACAGGAAACTTAAAAGAATTCTGCAATCTTATCTTCAAGTCAATAACACTTCTGTCCCTTTCCGGAATTCCCACCCAAGGGAGGTGCAGCTAGTTCCTTGAAGTTCTAGGCAAAGGCTGCCCTATTAATCCAAGCCTTTGTGGGAGAGAGGAGTTTTTTAAAGTGAAATGTTGTTATTTGCAGGGGTCCGTTGGAGCAGGAGCGCACAGGAGCGCAGCTCCGGGAGTGAGAAGCCCAGGGGGCGGGCACATGACCAAGCCCCGCCCCCTCCTCGGCTTCCCCGAGCAGTGCAGAGGCGCAGCACCCCGGGGAAAGCCCTGCTAGGGTCTTTATTGTTTTTAATGTTTTGTTTTAATATTGATAATTTTATCATTGTTCCTTTTATGACTGTGTGCTGCTTTTCCAGAGACTTGCTCAAGGTGGCATATAAATTTTCTAAGTATACCATTTTTTATCTGGGCACATGGCACATAAGTACTGGAGAAATTTCACCAACCCTTCAGCAGCTTCCACCCCATCAGTTTGGTCAGGAGTTGGACTCTAATCTGGGAGAACCGGGTTTGATTCCCCACTCCTCCACATGCAGCTGCTGGTGTGACCTTGGGCCATTCACAAGTTCTCTCAGAGCTGTTCTCTCATGAGCAGTTCTCAAAAGACCTCTCTCAGCCCCACCTACCTCACAGGGTGTCTTGTTGTGGGGAGGGGAAGGGAAAGGGATGGGTGGTGCACATGTCCTGAGTATCTCAAGTCTACTTGAAACCTGGTGGTTTCAAGGGAGCAGGAAGAGAATGAGCGTGTGTTCTTTACACTTATTTTTATTGCACAAAGTATTGGATGGGGAAGGAAATGGAGGAAGAGCAGGTCAGTTTCAGTCATCTGTGGAGTGGAGCCTGAGGGGTGGGTGTTGCCTTCTGACACACTTCCGGTATGTTAGGGGGTGTGGCATATGCAAATGAGTTATGCAAATGAGTTATGGTAATGAGCTCCTGCACCTCTTTTTCTATGAAATGACCCCTGGTTATTTGTATTGCTGTGAGTGTCACTTTTAAGACCTGCTCCTTTGGGGCTATTGCACTGTTTTTCATGGCATTCTGATTCGTTTTTGGGCAATTGATGCTGCTGTCTGGAATTGGTTTGGGGGAATGCACTTCTGGGTTCTGTAATTGTTAGTTGTTCTGAAAACTGTGGCTTTTTAAGACTATTTTTTAATTTAATCATTTTCTTTTAATCTTCCCTGACCTGGATAGCCCAAGCTAGCCTGATCTTGTCAGACCTTGGAAGCTAAGCAGGAACAGCCGTGGTTAGTATTTGGATGGGCGACCATCAAGGAATACCAGGGTCACTATATAGAGGCAGGCAATGGCAAACCACCTCTGTTCATCTCTTGCCTTGGAAGTCTTATGAGGTCACCATAAATCGGCGGTGACTTCCTGGCAAAAAAATTTTTTTAACCATTCTTTTTTACTTATTTATGTAGAACATGTTGCCCCCCAAGAGATTTTCTCAGAGAAATTCATAAAGTAAAAAATACAGTACAATCATAACAGCAACGTAAAAATTGTCAGTAAGGAAATAACCTGTACAAATCCAGCCTTATATATCAGTAAGGGGCATATAAATAGCATAGCCAGTGTGGTATAGTGTTTAAGAGTGGTGTCCTCTAATTTGGAGAAATGGATTTGATTCCCCACTCCTCCACACAAAGCCAGCTGGGTGGACCTTGGGTCACTCACAGTACTCTCAGAACTCTCTCAGCCCCACCTGCCTCATAAAGTGCCTGTTGGGAAAAGAAGGGAAGGTGGTTATAAGCTGTTTTGAGACTTCTTAGGGTAGAGAAAAGTGGGGTATAAAAACCAACTCTTCTTCATAAATCAGCATTCAATCCACCTAAAATGAAATCCATAAAATAAGTATGGGAGTATTTTCTTGGAAATAAATCCCTCTGCACTCAGTGCTCCCAGACTCCCTATGGCTACCTGAATCTCTGTCACCTGGTCACCATATCTGTAGTGTTTTTAAGAGGATGTCATGCTTTCTCTTTGATGATATTTAGCAAAATTTAAATTGATGTAATGCTTATAGTTTTAAAAACCATAAAATGTCCTTCGGAAGAACTTTCTCCCTTTCTGCAGATCTGGTGTAGCTTTATTTTGGATATTTATATTTCACCTGATAGAACTTGAAAGATATGTTCTCCTAGATAAATTATTATATTTGCCAGAAGAGTTCCGGTGGGGTCCTAGAAAAAATGCTGCTGTTTTAAGAGTTTTATCCTCACAAAGAGAATGTATTCCACCGTATGTATATCACTGTCCTTGAAAAAGCTTGTATTTGATACAGGGTAAATTACTAGAGTCTGGTGGAACTAGTGATTATGAAACTGACAAGGTGCTGTTTGAACATAGTGTAAACCTACACTTTGATGTATTGTTTTGGTGAATCTATGTTTGGTAATACATGACACTAATATTTATATAATAGTGTAGAAAAATTAAAAATAAATAAAAATAAAAAGCACAAATAGATCTTCTTTAAGCATACATCTATTATACATATATTATATAGCAAAGCCAGCATGGTGTAGTAGTTAAAGTGTTGGACTAGGATCTGGGAGACCCAGGTTCGAATCCTCACTCTGCCATGCAAGCTTGCTGGGTGACATTGGATCAGTCACACACTCTCAGCATAACCTACCTCACAGGGTTGTTGTGAGAATGGAATGGAGGAGAGGAGAATGATGCAAGCCACTTTAGGGAGAAAGATGGGGTATAAATAAAATAAATAAATACATAAATACAAAACAAACAACAGTAAAACCCAACAGCCAATAAAGTAGTTAAAACTCTTACATCAGTAAATGCAAAAGTAATGAATTCAAGGTAATGGAGACTACACTAAAATGCAACAAGACTACACTAAAATGGAGACAACTCACCCTTGAAGGCAAATAAAAGGCCTTGCCTGGTCTGAGAAGAAGACCACAGAGATATGGGGAAATTCCTAGATCATCTTGATGGAGGCCTTTTCCTGGTTATTTTTCTCCTCAGTTTCTCAAGGGTGGGGGTTTGCCTGCTCTGGGTGGGGAAATGGCAAGCCTGAGCCTACAGTGGAAAGCTACACTATGGATGTGACATGGGATGACGGCATTGTGGTACATTGCCGCTCTTTGTTTCAGCCACAGTTTTAATCAGTAATGTTCAAGCTATTATTGTTTCTCCATATGCAAATAGCAAGGGTGAATATTTGCATGTTTCCATCACTTCAGGGAAGTATAACTTAACGTTATGTAAGCATACCATTCTCAGTGAGCATGAATGAAACCTGAAAGAGCCTCTTTTCAAGGGTCACTATAAACTTAACCTAAGGACCAAACTCCAAGTGACAAGAGGCCTTGGGTCCCTCCCATGGCCGTCAGCACCATTTTAAAGGCACTTAGAGTTCTTCAAAAACTGCCATGAGGCCCCAGTCCAGATCAGGCATGTGGCACAGTGGCCCCAGGAGCACTTGCTCTCCCACCCGATACCTTTTCATGCACAGAAACTGCCCCCCCTCACTGTTTTTACATTTGAGAAGATATGGTATGGGGGGGGGGACGGGTTCCTGGGGCTGCTGCGCCGCACACCCGATCTGGTTCAGGTCCTCATTATAATTTTTTTAAGAGCTACAAATGCTTTTAAAATGGCCACAGGATGGACCCACAGCCTCTGTCACTGGTATTCTGGCCGACAGAGGGCACTGTTTGTAGGGCAACCAACTCTGGATGGGGAAATACCTGGATATTTGGGGGCTGGAGCCAGGGGGGTGGGATTTGGAGAAGGGAAAGACCTCAGCAGGGTACAATGGCATAGAGCCCACCCTCCAAAGCATCCAGTTTATCCAGGAGAACTGATCTCTGTTGTCTGGAGAACAGTTGTAATCAGGGGTCCTTTCGTAGAAAAAGAGGTGCAGGAGCTCATTAGCATAACTCATTAGCATATGCCACGCCCCCTGACATCACCAGAAGTGTGTCAGAAAGGGAATGTCAGTTTCAGCCCCATTATATCCTATGGGCCGTTGAAATCAATGGCAAAAACTCATAGGGTATATGAGGGGCTGGAGGAAAGGGGGTTTGAGGGAGAGGCTCCAAACTTGCAGGGTAGCTGCTGGGGTCTCTCCTCGAAATACCCACTAAGTTTCAAGAAGATTGGACCACGGGGTCCAATTCTATGGGCCCCCAAACAGATTGTCCCATCCCCTCCATTGTTCTCTATGGTGGGAAAAAATGTTAACTTTTTTCCTACCATAGAGAACAATGGAGGGAATGGGGGCAACCTGTTTGGGGGCCTGTAGAATTGGACCCCCTTGTCCAATCTTCTTGAAACTTGGTGGGTATTTCGAGGAGAGGCCCCAGCAGCTACCCTGCAAGTTTGGAGCCTCTCCCTCAAACCCCCTCCCCTCCAGTGGCTTTTAAAGTTGCTGCCGAAATTCGGCGGCAATTCGGCAGCGAGCTGAATCGATTAGAGAATTAGATTAGAGAATCTGATTCAGAATCAGATTAGAGAATCTGATTCAGCCCGTGGCTGCCCTACTGGCCAGTCCTGAGCTGGCAGAGCTTCGCTCCACGTTCTGGCCCCAATGGACCCCTGGTTGTAATAGCAGATCTCCAGGCCCCACCAGGAGGTTGGCAACCATACTCTAAGGGTCTATTACAGGTCCTGTCAACTCAACATATGCTGGGAGGTCTGAGCTGAAAATTAATACAACATTTTTTTAAAAAAACCCATGCTTACCATGGTCTCCAACCAAATTGGGCCTCCAAGCTGCCAGGAATTAAATACCACATATGGAATTCCCAGGCCATGCCTGTCTAGGGTTAACAGAAATTATCTTCATTCTTCTTTCACCCTGAAAATCCATCAATCCTTTCCTTTCCCTGTCTGAATTTGGAGTTAGTTTCTGATCAGTTCTCTTTTGATCAAAGAGAAATTTGAAGAGAGGAGGGGCAGGAAGGGAGGATCTGCTCAGTTTCAGAATTTCATTCTGTAGATGCTCAGAGGCAGGCAAAATGTCTTCCCAAACCTTCCTGCCCTCCTGCTACAACACTGCCCTGTGGTGTGTAATGCAAAATGATGGCAAGGGCTGAAGTTACAAAAGGACAACTTGATTTCTCTTAAAAGAGAAATGAAAGAGGAACCCCTCTTTTACAAAAGAAAAGAAGAGAGAATAAGAGGAATTGATGGCTATATTTCAAAAAGTATATTTAGGAAAAAGGAATTCCCCTCACCACAACAACCCTACATCTGTTGACCAGTTAGAAGGATTTTGTAACATGAGAGAATTCCCAGAAAACATCTGCTTTGAAACCATCCAGGGTGCTTCTGGAAATGGTGTGATGTGGTGAGGTAGCAGATGCCCCCACTCCAAATTCCTACCTGGGATGTTATACCTTCCCTCCCCTGTTGTTAGACACTGGTCAATTTCTCTTTCCTTCTTAATAATCTCTTGGCTTTTTATTTATTTTAGCCTTTATTTTATTTATTTTACGCTTTTACACACCAACTTTTAACTTTTTAACTTTTAATGATACTGTGACAGATTGCAAAGAAAAACAAGCTTTTAAAAATGCTGCTTGAGTCAGGGAGTTCATGAGTTAATCTTTCCTGGAGAGAAGAGCTTATGTGATTGGCTGCTCTACTTGTTCTCTTTCTTTTCTTTCTTTCGTTTATTAGCTTCTATGACCAAAGGTCTTAAGCTCAGCCAAAACAAGTCAACCATCAAACATGGACACACAGCATCAGCCCCAGGGCACAAAATATGCAATCAAAATTTACAATCAAATAATCAAATCTAAAAGATCTAAAATGTTAAAATAGAAGTCTCTGATAAAAACTATAATTCATTTAAATAGATCACATTATTTAAGTGTTATAAATTCTGTTACAATCAGGTCAAGCCAGATTTTTGTTGCTTTAGAGATAAAACCATTAAAAATCTTGTAACAAAATAAGTAGTTTCAGAATTAATAACTGCCAACAAGTAGGGGACCACCCAAAGTTCAGTAGGTAATCGGTGTTTGGTAAGAACTGGAGTGATCCAAATCGATCTAGGAATCGACCATTGGTGACAAAATAATAGAAGATAGCCAAGTGTTTCCACAACTCCAGTCTCGCAATTACATAAACGATCTGAGTATGGAACTTTAGAAAAGCGACCTGTTAACTCAGCAGTGGGAAGAGTTAAGCCTAGCAAGAGTGAAAACATGTCTGTAACTATTTTTAAGTATTTTTAAGTATTTTTAAGGATCTAGTATATGAAGGAAGAGACTCCAGAGGAGGAATACCTAAGGCAAGAGTGGAACATACAGTAAGGTATTAGCCCGATCAAAATTAATCAGCTTTATTCTAGTCTGCTTTAAGGCTTCCTGATAAGTTAAATTATTTCATACTGTTGGGGGAAAGCGCAATAACTCAAGTCTAGCATCTAGATATCTTTCCCAGCTGCTTTTGTGATTTCCCTCCTTTATCAAGCAAAGAAGGCCACCTTGGGCATATGGTACTGAATAGAGAACTTTGAGTCTCAGTTTGAAAGCTGCAATCCAGGCTCTAGACTCCAAGGAATGTTGGACAAATTCCACTCTAAGTGCAGTTCCAGCCACACATCTAGGAACCCCTGCCATTCTACGTAAAAAAATAAAGAAGTATACGATTGAGAGATTCAGAAACTGCGTTAATCCAAATAGCCACCCCGAATAAAATCTGAGAAGTTACTTTAGCATTAAAGGGTGCAATGGCTATCGATACATACTGACCCCCCTAGAAAAAAAAAATCAAAGGATTGCATTTGAGTTTGTTCTAGCAGTCTCTGATGCTGCACTAATATGAGGCTTCCAAGATAGATTATGACTAAATGTCACTCCCAAATATTTAAACTGGGTCACCTGTTCTAGTTTCTTGCCCATGACAGACCAGGATTTCTTTCTACAATAGGAATGGTTTGAAAAAAACCATTAGTTTTTACTTATTATAGTTTATTGTTAACCCCTCTTGAGTACAGTATTCTGTAAATGATTTTAGAATTTTCCTGAGTCCTACTTCTGTTCTTGATAAAAGGACCATGTCGTCTGCGTAAAGCAAAATGGGAATTTCCTGGCTAGCCAGTATTGGAGCATGATGAGCTGTCTCCTTGATATATGGGATGGTATCATTGATATAAAGATAGGGTAGGCACTAATAGGCAACCTTGCTTAACGCCCTTTAACAAGGGAATAGTGTTGGTAAGCTGGCCCTCCAAGCCATAACGGATTTGAGCAGTAGGACTCTCATATAGTTTGGATATCAACCAAAGCAATCTTTTATCAATTGAGGTTTTTGCTAGTTTGAGCCAAAGCGAAGACCTAAGTCAAAGGCAGCTTTCAGATCCATAAAAACGACATATAAGTGGCCTCCAGTGTAAGATGAATATTTGTCAGCCAAATGACTCAATACAAGACAGTGGTCCATGGCTGAGACATCCTTTCAAAATCCAGCTTGCTCGGGATATAAAATACCTTCTGCTTCTATCCAATTTAATAATTTTTGAAGTAGAAAACCAGCATACAGTTTACAAACTGATGAAAGCAAACTGATAGGACGATAGTTTGCGGAATAATTTATAGAACCTTTTTTGTATATTGGGACTATTATAGCATGCCTCCAAGATTCAGGGACAAAACCCGTGATATTAATTTGAGAAAAGAGGGGGGCCAAAAGATTACCCCACCAAGGTACATTGTTTTTTAATAGATCTACCGATATTAAATCGGGGCCTGGAGCTTTTCCAGAGTGCATTTGTTCATTTAAACAACTGACTGTTTCTGGAAGTACAGGAGGCCAGAGGTCAGTTTGAGATGGCTGTACCTAATCTCTCTCAGGATCAGAACTAGAAGGTAATGCAAAAATATCAGTAAAATGTTGTTCCCACATTGATGAAGGAATACTTAAGGGAACATTTAATGTCCCCCAGGTTCTCTGATTGGCCAGCATCAGCTGAGAGAGGGGATAAAACAGCTGATCTGGAGGGGAATTTTTTTTTTTTGCAGTTTGGTCTTTTGCCTTATGGTTTTGGTCTGAAATCTAAAGTCTGGATCAGTAGCCAGAGGGTTTGGCTTCTGAGGGAAGAGACATTTGGGAGTCAGTGTTTTCTGACAGACAATAGTCAGAAAAGTACTTCTACAGAGAGAAGAAGAGAAATCCCATTGTCTTAAATAGATTAGAACTACTCCAAGATTCTTAGTCAGGAAAGCTACAGAACAACCTTATACAAACAAAGAATACTGGTTAAGGATTTGGCAGAAGGTCTGGGTAGTTAGAGAGAACTCCCATACAAGCCAAATAGCAAAAGGAGTTATTGTTTCTTAGGGACAAGGAGAATAACTTTCTGCCAGTAAAAGGGGGTGGGAAGAGAACCCTGGCCTGTGATAAAGGGGAGAAGCTTAGACACCTCAGGAGTAAGTGAAAAGTTGTAATATCTAAAGGGAAACCTAGAACTCTGAAGGAAGAAATCTAGAAACTTTAAGCAAATGCTGTCCTCCAGAAGAAACATTTAGAAGAACTGTGTTAGTGCTGAAATACACTAAGAGCAAAGTACCTCTCAAAAAAAGAACTAGAAAACCTTGAAACAAAATTACAAATACACTCCCTTGAATGTTCTAAGAATTCCGTTCTGTATATATTAGGAAGTTTTAACCTCAGCAATCTCAAAACTTTGACTATTCCTATTATACATATATTCCCTACCTGTACAATAAAATCTTTATTTGGTTTGTGAAAGTTAATTTGCCTCAAGTGCCATTTCACAAGGGTTTATAAAGCAGGACAGCTCCTGTCTTTCCCTCAAGTTCCTGTATTGGGTCTAAAGCCTAAATCAATATCTCAACACAGGATGGGACAGTTTCAAGTTTATATAAAAGGGGAAGAAAAGATATACACACTACTGTAGGGCAACTCAGTCACTGAAAGAAACTGAAGTTTTGATGGGAAAAATCTGCCAGACAGTTGGGGAGATACAGGGGTCCATCATATTTGGTGGCAGCACTGTGATACGAAACAACAACCCACAACTAGTAGGTCCCACCATAAAAACATACCAGTATAAGATAATCTTTAATAAATTGGTATGGAATTAAAACAAAATTCCAGTCAGAATTGGCACCCCCTCATAAAGCTAAGAAAACCATAGAAAAACAAGGAGATCTACAGGCAGAAGGAGGGGCATCTGCTGAGAGGAATACTAATAAGGAATTAGAAATAATGAGAATGCAGATAGAATTGGCAAAAATTGAAGCAGAGACAGCTCATAAACAATAACAGATTGAATTAGCCAAAATTCAGGCAGAACAAGAAAGAGCCAAAATTTAGGCAAAACAAGAAGGGGCCAGACTTGAAAAAGAACAACTAGAATTAGTCAGACTTCAAACAGGACAAGAAAGGATTAAAATGGCTCAGCAAAGGAAAGACAGGGAAGCTGATAGAGAATGCGATAAAGAAATGTACAGTCTTAAAATGCAAGAGATACAGTTAAGGGCAGAATTACCAGTTCCACAGAGAAGTGGGGAAATTACTTCAGTGGAACAAAAGAAATTTCTACATTATCAAAAAGGGGGCTTTTCTGTTTAGCTTTGAGAGAACTTGTAAAGACCTTGATATTCCAGATAAAGCCAGAATGTTTATCTGCACCCACAGATATGTGGAGGACTGAGTAAAATTTACTCAGAAATGAGGGATGCAGATACCTCGGATTATATATTATTTAAAGAGCGTGTCAGAGTTCACTTTGGTTTGTCTGCTGAACAAAGCAGAAAGGCTTTTAGAGAAATTAAAAGAAAGCCTGGTGAAACTTATTCACAATTAGGTTGTTACCTAGACAGAGCCTTAATCAGGTGGGTTGAGGGGAACAAAGTTACCACATTCCAAGAACTGAAGCAACTAACACGCTTAAAGAAGAAGAGGAGATTGGATTTATACCCCGCTCTTCACTACCCAAGGGAGTCTCAGAGCGGCTTACAAACTCCTTTCCCTTCCCTTCCCCACAACAGACACCCTGTAAGGTAGGTGAGGCTGAGAGAGCTCTGACAGAAACTGCTCTTTTTCAAGAACAGCTATGCCAGAGCTACGGCTTGCCCAAGGTCATCCAGCAGGTGCAAGTGGAGGAGTGGGGAATCAAACCCGGATCTCCCAGATTAGAGCATACAGTCAGGTTCCCACATGGTTTAGATGGTTTCTGAGGGACAAAAGGCTAAAAATGGTTGAAGCAGCCACTTTGTTGGATGAGCTTGAGGGATATCTGAGGGGATTCATATTTCCACCCCCCCCCCCCAAGAAAACTATAGTTTGGGGCCCCTCAGAGAAAATCATGCCATCTAAAACCAATCTTGTGAGGTGGGCCAGTCCACACAAACTCGAAGGGGAACAATAGTATGTTACCACTGCCAGAGAGAGGGACACATAAAAGCACATAGTTCAAAAAATGACAAAGAAAGAACCCAAACTTTCAGCCAAAACCGTTAAAATCATAAAAAGGACAGAGACAGAAAGAGCCCAGCAGAAGCAGAAGTCCTGGTACGACACCAAAGCCAGAGACCAAGCCTTCAAGCCAGGAGACCAAGTCCTTGTGCTGAAGCCCAGAAGTAAGCACAAACTTGAGGTGGCTTGGGAAGGACCTTTCCAAGTGGTCAAAAGGTTTCCAATGTTAACTATTTGCAGGGGTCCTTTGGGGCCGGAGCAAGGCAGAGCAAAGCTCCGCCAGCTCAGGAGTGGCCGCTAGGGCAGCCACCGGCCGAATCAGATTCTCTGATCTGATTCAGCCCACTGCCGAATTGCCGCCAAAGCGACTGGAGGGGAGGTGGTTTGAGGGAGAGGCTCCAAACTTGCAGGGTAGATGCTGGGGCCTCTCCTCAAAATACCCACCAAGTTTCAAGAAGATTGGACCAGGGGGTCCAATTCTACGGGCCCCCAAACAGGTTGCCCCCATTCCCTCCATTGTTGTCTATGGTAGGGAAAAAGTAACACTTGGTGGGTATTTCGAGGAGAGGCCCCAGCAGCTATCCTGCAAGTTTGGAGCCTCTCCCTCAAACCCCCTTTCCTCCAGCCCCTCATATACCCTATGAGTTTTTGCCATTGATTTCAATGGCCCATAGGGTATAATGGGGATGAAACTGACATTCCCTTTCTGACACACTTCCGGTGATGTCAGGGGACGTGGCATATGCTAATGAGTTATGCTAATGAATTATGCTAATGAGCTCCTGCACCTCTTTTTCTACAAAAGGACCCCTGACTATTTGGTTGATGTAAGTGGTGAAGGGGAATAAGGCAAAATGTTCCATGTCAACATGTTGAAACCTTATTTTGACTGAGGTAACCTGGTCTTTAAGGCCAGAAGTGAGAAAGAAGAGATTATGGATATGACCGATTGGGGGAAGGTATCTAAAGGAAGTACCTTATATGGAATTAATTTGGCCCCATCCCTTACAAAAGACCAACAATGGCAGGTAAAGGTTTTAAGAAGGTTCCAATCCATCTTTTTGAACTTCCCAGGGAGAACCAACCTTGCCCAACATAGGATCAACACAGGTGGTGCAAGACCCGCTGTTCTCTCACCATACAGAGTAACTGGTCCTAATTCCGACAGCATAGAAAAGGAGGTTAAAGATATGCTAGACCTTAGGTCCCTTCCACACGCACCTGTTTGCCACGCTAGAGGGATGATTCATCGACGGATCAAACTGGTGCGATCACACCAGCACATCTGGGAAGTGTCCCGCAACCGTCTTCAAGCTGTTGCAAACTGTTTTGATCCGGTGGGGAATCGTAGTAAAAAACTACTAGTGAAACTCCAGTACCAAATGGTTTGCTGTGGCTCACAGCTGGAGTTTCCCTGTGTGATTGCGCCAGCACAGAAGTGTGGCGTTGCGGATAGAGTGATCATACGCTATCCCAATGCGATGCTGTTTCCCCCCCCCCTTCTCCGTGTGCGCATCATCGAAAGCCTTTGGGGGGGAGAAGCAAAGCATGGATACCCCCTTCCCCCCTTGCAGCGATTCATTGATCCCCCATTTAAGTGCCTCGGAAACCCACCACACACACACACACAAAAACACTTGCCCGCAGTTGTGTCTGATCACACACCGGCGGTTTGCCCCGGCAGGTCCACAGAGCTGTGTGATCACGCAACTGTGGGGCAAATTGCTCCGGAGCAAAAAAGCCTCAATTCCCCTCCGGATTATCTTGCTCATTGGGCCTCCCTTGTCATCTTGGTCCCAAAACCGGATAACACCTTAAGATGTTGTGCGTGCAAGAGGTTGGATAAAGTAACTGTAACTGGTATAAATCCTAAACCAAAGGTCAATTGGTGGAAACGAATGGTCTGTACACAAGATACAAACCAAGGTGGAAATAAAAGAGCCTGCAGAACACTTGCAGAACTAAAAAATATCAGTCACCTTTATACTGGTTGAAACAGGTAAAAGAGTACAAACAGCAAACTAATCTGGTGGCGTCTGCAACTCCATGAGTACAATTCTGAGGTCAAACATATAAAAGAGAAGGAGAATGTAATTGCAGGTGCACTCTCCAGGACCACATAAATGTGGAAGGTTTACTCAACCATGGTGTATAACAGGAAGTGTATGTTCATTTTTGTAAATGCAACTGAAAAGTTATACTATGTTAAATGTTGATGTTTTAAGGAAAAGTGCACTCACATGATCCCCATTGCTCAGGTGAGACTTGTAGAAGTCTTCCCTTATGCAGTGTTCTCAAAAGGTGGGACATGTGACAGATTACAAGCAAAGGCAGACTTTTTAAAATGCTGCCTGTGTCAAAGAGTCAGGGAATGAGATAATTTTCCCTGGAGGGAAAAGCTGATGTGATTGGCTGCTCCACTCACTCTCTGATTGGCCAGAATCAGCTGAGAATGGAGATAAAACGGCTGATACAGAGGAAACAGGTCTTTCGCCGTTTGGTCTTTCGCCTTTTGGTCTTGATCTGAAGTCTGGATCAGTAGACAGAGAGTTGGGCTTCTGAGGGAAGAGACATTTGGGAGTCAGTGTTTTCTGACAGGCAATAGTCAGAAAAGTACTTCTACAGAGAGAAGAAGAGAAACCCCATTGTCTTATATAGATTAGAACTGCTCGAAGGGAGGATTTAGATTCTCAGTCAGGAAAGCTATGGAACAGCCTTATACAGACAAGGGTACTGGTTAAGGATTTGGTATAAGGTCTGGGTAGTTAGAGAGAACTCCCATATAAGCCAAATAATAAAAGGAGTTATACTGAGTCTGTTGGCATCACAAACCTTTCTTATTGCAGATACTTTAAATAAAATTTATGAAAAAATTGATAATCTCTCTACCCAAATTCTAAACAGCAATCTAGTGAACTTATGTTCTTGTAGTGATTAACACATGAAATTCACTGCCACAGGAGGTGGTGGTGGCTACAAGCATGGGCGGCTTCAAGAGGGAATTAGAAAAACATATGGAGCAGAGATCCATCAGTGGCTATTAGCCACAAGGTAAAGATAGGAACTATGGGGCAAACAATGGTGCTTGGTGTGAGAGTCAGTCACCAACAGAGTCAGTCACCAACAAGTGTCCTTAAACAGGAGTGCTTTATTGAGAAAGGTCTGCTATGGTCATCTGCACTTCTTGTGTTAGTAATGGCTGACACAGCCTGAAGCAGGACAATTATACAGAATTCAAAAAGGGCCTGGTAACTCCACAAGAGGTCAGAAAAACAATTGAACCGCAAAGGGTGAGGAAAAACCAAAACTGTACTTCAATATTTTCAAAAGAAAACGACCTGGATGCTATTGATGGAAGTTTCTTTAATTCTTTTTTTTGAGGCTCTCCCTCTTGAAGAGCAAACTGATATTATCAAGAGATTTGAACAATTACAAGGTCACTTGATTAAAGCCCAACAAAGGAACTCAACTAAATCTGCTAACAATGACAAGAATAATAAAAGTTCAGAACTCATATATAATCACACAAAAAAACTCAACCTGAAGAGATAAGCAAACAACCCATAAGGAAACCAGAAGAAAAAGGAAAACCCCACTTTGCAAAGGTATGGGAGGGATCATTCCCTTCCTTGTAAAGAAACTCTCTCATGATGTTCCATCAACGGACTCTTCAGTCCCAATCCCTCTTGAACCCAAAATTCGAATACGCTCCACAAATCCCAAAGTTGCCCTCTCAGCTGGCCCAATTGAAAATGCCATTTTCGACAGCCAATGACAATACCCTCGTAGTAATATGAAAATAGTACGTTGCAATATGGCTGATTGGAAGACCAGATGCCTCTTTCCAGAAGTCAACTCCTTTCTGTCTGTCTTTGATATTATTTTATTACAAGAGACTTGGCTAAGTATTGCTATAACTTTAACCTGATGATAGCTCCAACTTAAGCACATTGTTTTTACAAAGAGGATACCCAACAGAAATAATAAATGATGCAAGACTTAGATCACAGCAGAGACCACACAATGAATTGTTTGAAAATAGGGTACAGTTTGGAGAGAGTAGAGTAGCCTGTGCCTTTAATTTCTTTTCTGTATTAGATCGGATCAGAAAGATTATTTTTAAGAACTGGCATATTTTACAGGATGTTCCTGGATGTAGTAATTTACCATACATAGGCCTTAGAAGATCAAGGAGCCTTCAGAATATTCTTACACTATCTGATATTTTACCATCCTTGAAAAACAATATGTCCGTTACTAGACACTACCATTGTGGTTCGTGTTCCTTGTGTCCACTGTCTTAGGAAACTAAAATTCTTGTTCTTCCACATTTTGAAAGATATACTTTCCTCTTACACTATTTGTGCAACATCAGGAGTAGTATATTTATTACAATGTGTGTGTCATCCAGGGCTCATTTCGTAGCAGGAGCACCTCTGCATATTAGGCCACACACCCCTGATGTAGCCAATCCTCCAAGAGCTTACAGTAGCCCCTGTAAGAAGAGCTCTGTAAGCTCTTGGAGGATTGGCTACATCGGGGGGGTGTGGCCTAATATGCAGAGGAGCTCCTGCTATGAAATGAGCCCTGATGTCATCTCTTATACACAGGTTCTTCCTTTCGTCAGGTTAAGATTATTGAGCATAAATCTCATATAAACATGCTGTAAAAGATGCTCCCCTTGTTAATCATTTCATAAAGAAGGGGCATAAACCAGATGATTTTAAGTTCCTTATACTGGAGAAATTAGAAATGCGACATTACTCCAGAAGGAGTAGTAGGAAGGAACTTTTACAGAGAGAAATGTTCTGGATATTCAAACTTAAGACTCTTGAATCTATAGGACTTAATCAATCGTTAGAACTCTCTTGTTATTTGCAGAGCTCCGTTGGGGCCGGGGCACACCAGGGTGCCACTTTAGGAGAGAGGAGGCTGGGGGGGGGGGGCACATAACCAAGCCCCACCCCCTAGCTCGCTTTCCCTGGCCTGTGCTTCAGTGCGGAGCCAGAGGAAAGCCTCCCCCCCGCTCACCCTTCCCGGGCCGCCCCCATCCCTCCCCCCTCTTGCTCAGCCCCCATCCCTCTCCCCTCTCGCTCTTCCTGGGCCACGGCAGGCCACCGGCCCAGGGAGAAGCCCCCATCCCTCCCCCTTCTTGCTCAGCCCCCATCCTTCCCCCCTCTCACTCTTCCCGGGCCGCGGCAGGCTGCTGGCCCGGGGAGAAGCCCCCATCCTTCCCCCCTCTTGCTCAGCCCCCATCCCTCCCCCCTCTCACTCTTCCCAGGCCACGGCAGGCCGCCGGCCCGGGGAGAATCCCCCATCCCTTCCCGCTCACCATTCCCGGGCGGGAGGGGGCTGGAGGGAGGGAGGGAAAAGCTGGGCCCCAGTGCCCAAGCAAGAGGGGGGGAAGGGAGGGAAACACCAGGCCAAGTGGCTAACAGCCAGTTGGCCCGAGGGGGGGGGAGACAAGCACCTTGTCTGTCTGTCTCTTTCTTTCTTTCTTTCTTTCTTTCTTTCTTTCTTTCTTTCTTTCTTTCTTTCTTTCTTTCTTTCTTTCTTCTTCTTTCTTTCTTTCTTCCTTTCTTCCTTTCTTTCTCTCTCTTTCTCTCTCTCTCTCTTTCTTCTCTCTCCCCCCCACCTACCTACCTTCCTTTCTGTTCCTTTCCTTCCTTCCCCCCTTTCCCTTCCTTCCTTCCTTCCTTCCTTCCTTCCTTCCTTCCTTCCTTTCTCTCTCTCTCTCTCTCTCTCTCTTTCTTCTCTCTCCCCCCCACCTACCTACCTTCCTTTCTGTTCCTTTCCTTCCCCCCCTCCCTTCCTTCCTTCCTTCCTTCCTTCCTTTCTTCCTTCCTTCCTTTCTTTCTTTCTTTCTTTCTTTCTTTCTTTCTTTCTTCCTTTCTCTCTCTCTCTCTCTCTCTCTTTCTTCTCTCTCCCCCCCACCTACCTACCTTCCTTTCTGTTCCTTTCCTTCCCCCCCTCCCTTCCTTCCTTCCTTCCTTCCTTCCTTCCTTCCTTTCTTCCTTCCTTTCTTTCTTTCTTTCTTTCTTTCTTTCTTTCTTTCTTTCTTTCCTTCTCTCTCTCTCCCCCCACCTGCCTACCTACCTTCCTGTTCCTTCCTTCCTTCCTTTCTTTTCTTCTCTCTCTCCCCCCCACCTACCTACCTACCTTCCTGTTCCTTCCTTCCTTCCTTCCTTCCTTCCTTCCTTCCTTCCTTCCTTCCTTCCTTCCTTCCTTCCTTTCTTCCTTCCTTCCTTTCTTTCTTTCTTTCTTTCTTTCTTTCTTTCTTTCTTTCTTTCTTTCTTTCCTTCTCTCTCTCTCCCCCCACCTGCCTACCTACCTTCCTGTTCCTTCCTTCCTTCCTTTCTTTTCTTCTCTCTCTCCCCCCCACCTACCTACCTACCTTCCTGTTCCTTCCTTCCTTCCTTCCTTCCTTCCTTCCTTCCTTCCTTCCTTTCCTCTCTCTCTCCCCCCACCTACATACCTACCTTCCTTCCTGTTCCTTTCCTTCCTTCCTTCCTTCCCCCCTTCCTCCCTCCCTTTCTTTTCTTTTCTTTTTCTTTCTTTCTTTCTTCTGACACACTTCTGGTGACGTCAGGGGTGTGTGGCCTTCTGACGCTTCCAGTGACATCAGGGGGTGTGGCATATGCAAATAAGTTATGCTAATGAGCTCCTGCACCTCTCTTTTTACTAAAGGACCCCTGGTTATTTATGATTCCCTAATTATGTCCATGGGGTCGTGAAGAGTTGGACTCGGCTGTGCAACCGAACAACAACAAAAATTATGTTTAGAAATAATATATGTAGAAATGTTGTAACTTTGATATCAATTTATGTTGCACTTTCTTAAATGGGGTGATCAGTGAAATGAACGTGTCCCTTTAAATGACATTTCCAGTAGTAATGCCTGTACTTTAGCAGCAATAGGTATAAATAGTTACCTTCCCCTCCCCCCCAAAAATACATAATTAACATTCTGTCTGTATACAATCATGGGTGAACCTAGTAACTGGAGAACAAGATGTACTTTGCGTCTTAGTATTCTTCATGGTGACCCTGTAAGATTTCTTGTGACGTAGTATTGGTGAGTGACCTGCTTGTCTTTATTTGGTACTGACTTCATGCGTAGTATATAAGACCAGTCTCTTAATGTTATTTTTATAATGTTCCGTAGATTTCATACAAAGAGGGGTATAACCCCTAATTTTGTACATCAGTCCCTTCTGGAATTTCGGCTGAAGAAAAGTTCTACTACTTGAAACGAGGTACAAGTAATCTGGATGCCTCATCCCTACTCATCAGGTTGCCTACAGGACACTCGGATTGGACACTTCATAAAAATACCAGTGTTTGGATTATAGGACTGAATTTATTTCATGAGAATCATTTTTCCTTTGCTCACCCAGTTTAAACCCTTGGACATTTATTTGAAATTTGCAGATACTGTGCTGTTGAAATATTTGTTGGAAGATACCAAGAAGTCAGTAACCCTGGTAGTAGTATATATATACATATATATATATATATGTTTTGTTCTTTCTTTCTTTCTATATAAAATAGTTCTTTCTATATAAAATAATTTTTGTATTTAGCACTTTTAAGATTTTCAGATTATATGAACAGAGGTTTTGTTTTCCCATATTTTTTATTAGTCAGTATATTACAGTTTCTTGTTCTCACTTTACATGTTTATGTGAGTGTGACAGGCTGCCCTCTGGTGGGGTTACAAAAAGGTAAAAGGTAAAGGTTTCCCTTGCTCAAAAGCCAGTCAAATCCGACTCTAGGGGGCAGTGCTCATCTCAGTTTCCAAGCCAAAGAGCCAGGGCTGTCCAAGGACTTTTTCTGTGGTCATGTGGCCGACATGACTAAACGCCGAGGCACACGGAATGCTGTTACCTTCCCACTGAAGCGGTACCTATTTGTCCACTTGCAATTTCTTGCTTTCGAACCGCTAGGTTGGCAGGAGCTGGGACCAGAGACGGGAGCTTACTCCGTCACGGAGCACTCAGGTCTCGAACTGCCGAGCTACCGACCTTCCAGTCTGCAGCTCAGCCTCTTAACCACATCTAGTTGACCCAAGAGAATTAAAGCCTGAAGGAGCCCCCATCCTGCCTTGTGAGGCCCAAATACTCCTGCCAGTCTCCCTGGGGGCAGGCTAGTCCCCGTCTCATGGCACAGAGCCGTCCACAAAAACATGCTCAGCTAAGAGTCTCCGTGGCCAGCCAGCATCATCCGGGGTATCCGAAGTTGGGCTGGGCAGATGAGGCACATTGGGGGCTCACCTCCTTGCCCCTCTCTCCCTCCAGCTGAGCCAGAAGCTGCCAGAACAAGCCAGGGACTGCAGGGCAACAGCTGCAGGAGAAGACTCCAGAAGACTGACGCTCTCCGGTTCTTCAGTTGGATCAAGGGAGCTTGAAAGAAAGAAGGAAAGAATGGTGTGATGTGTTGTTAGGCCTTGGGGGAGAGATGAGGCCCTTCTATGGATCCCGTGTAGGGTAATGGGCCTACTGCCCTGGGGATGTGGGATGTGGGACACACAGGGCTCCCAGCCGTCAGGTGGGACCTGGAGATCTGCTGGAATTACAGCTGATCTCCAGACTACAGAGATCAGTTCCCCCGGAGGAAATGGCCGCTTCAAATAATGGACTCTGTGGTCCCTCCCCTCCCCAGGCTCCATCTTCAGATCTCCTGGAATTTCCTAACCCAGAGTTGGCAACCCTGTCTGTGACCACTATCCCCCTTTTCCATATAGCAGTGTGAGCAGTGTGATGGATCCTTGCCAGGCAAAGACAGCCCTGTCTTTCACTTCTCTCCCCCATCCCATGTCACTGAATTACCTTTCAACTACTAAGAACAAGGAAATGGGCACTCTCTATTTGATCCAGGAAAAGAGCAGCAACTATTTCCTCTTGGCCCAAATCATCCCTCAGGTTCTCCCCCCCCCCCCCCCCCCAGAATAGCCCTGGCATGTAACTGCCCACATTTCTGAGGGTATAAAAGATTCAGCCACTCCGTACACACCACAGCCTGGAGCACAGGATGGCAGGTGAGCTTTTGAAATTCTTCCTCTTTTTTTCTATCAAGATACCCATGGAGCTGCCTTATGCTGAGTCTATCAAGGTCAGCATTGCCTGTTCTGACTGGCAGCAGGTCTCCAGGTGGAGGTCATTTACCTGATGTTTTGCACTAGGGATGGCAGGGACTGACCTTAGGCCCTTACGCATGCCCAGCAGATGCTCTGCCTCTGAGCCCCAGGCAAGGGATGGATGAACCATCAGGTTGAAGTAGTGAACTGGCTACAGTGTAAGACTAGATTCTGGATAACCCGAGTTCAAATCCTTCCTCTGCCATGATGCTGCTGTGTGACCTTGAGACTGTCTCTCTCACTCTCTTTCTCACAGCTGAACCTGCCTCGCAGGGTTGTTGTGAGGATAAAATTGGGAAAGAAGAACTATGTCACTACCCTGAGCTTTTTGGAGGAAGATTGGGATATAAATATGGCAGATAACCAGAGAGAATATCCCTGTGAGGGCAGGATGGCAACTTCTTGTGTGGGAGCAGCTAGATTCATGGGGGCTGGGTGGGTGGGTTTATTAACAGTTCTTACTTGGTATATTTATTTATTTATTTATTTTAAGAAAACAAAGCAATAGTATAGAGGGGATACACAAAGGAGAAGAGGGATTATATGACAATTGCATATATCAAGGGTAATTATATATTACAGAGTGTATACAACAGGAAATCTGTCTCCCCAACATCCCCTTCATTATTATTTTTTAAGACATTCTCTATATTACTTCTGTTGGGGTACTTTTATATTCAACATTTAAAATTTCATAACTGATATACTTTGCAACAAAATTATTCGTTTCATCATTATTATGTATTTCGCCATAGCAGCTTAACAGTTCTTCGGTTGTGGAAAGTACTGTGTATCAGTGCACATAAAATCTGGCACCCCTTCTCCCGTTTTCATGTTGCAAGGAAGATCTATTTGGCTGTAGCCCATTACACATGCACATCTTACTGCAGATTCTCAGAGCAGCAAGCCTTTAATCTTGACTTTGGCTTCTGTGCCCGCCTCACACACCATTCTTTGCATCTCTCTGAGCATGCATTGTACAAAGGAACGGTCTCCTTGCGTTTTGCAGCACTTTCCCAATTTTCAGTAGGACTGCCTTTTTTAAGGGCAGGGGGATTAAAACAGCAAGGAAATCTGTGCTACCCTTGCAGGCAAATAGATTTATCTGCCTGCCAGGCTTCCTAGCCTAGGACCTTGCACATCAGATACAGAAGAGGAACGAGTAAATTCTCACCATGCAGAGGTTTGTCTGGTGCTGGGAAGTGCTGTCAAGTCGCACCAGCATTATGGCGACCCCTGGTGGGGGTTCTCAAGGCCTCCAGAGGTGGTTTGCCATCACCTGCCTCAGTGCAGTGACCCTGGACTTTCTGGGAGGTCTCCCATCCAACGACTAACCAGGGCCAACCTTACTTGGCTTCTGAGACCTGATGAGATCGGGCTAGCCTGGGCCATCGAGGGTCAGGGCAGGGACAGTTGCCTACATAACAAGATCCACTTAAAAAAAAATCTTCTGAAGTAGTGTATTTGAAGAAATCTGATGCTGGAAATGGAATACTCTTAATTGTTGCAGGATTTGTAACTGAAGCCACCGTTTCCCACTGACCCATTATTTTGACATTAGCCACATAGTGTTGCAGTTTCTTTGGTTGAACTTGGGACCTCCTGCGTGCAAAGCACATGTTCTGCCGCTGAGAGATGCCCCCCCCCCCCCAAAAAAACGTTGATTTGCAGGGCAGAAGCAGCAGAACCCAACAGGAGGCAGACTAGGAGGTTTAAATAATTTAATGTATTGGCATTTTTCTGAAATTCAGACTAGTAATAAACACCAGCTGTCCAAGTTCTTGGGAATTCGGTCAGATCCTTCATATTCATTGATACTACAAAGGCAGGAACAGGTGGATAGGCAACTGTACTATTGGAAAGAATGTGGACTGGATGGTTTTCTTTCTCACCATGCAGACCTTTGCCTGGTGATGGGAACTAAATACACTGTTCCAACCAGACAGACTGCCACATATAGTGTGGCTTCATGGTTGCAATGACTGTGGAAGATGCAGTTGTGCTGGCTTGCCCAGCATTTCAACCCTCACTAAAATAAGGAACACATGAAGTTGCCTTATACTGAACTTTCACATCACTTACCACCTGATCCTCAAAAAACATGATCACTGAAGCCACGGGGGAATTTGGGCGAAGCCACGGGTCAAAATGTGGCGCAGGGCAAATAGTGGGAAATTCAAGCATGCAATCGGGGTAAAGGGAAGAACAACACCGGAGCAGTGCCTCGTGGGAAATCGGTCTGACACTGACTCTTCAGGGTCTCAGGCAGAGGTCTTTCACATCAATTCCCACCTGATCCATTAACTGGAGACTGAACTTGAGATCTTCTGCATGCAAAGCAGATGCTCAGTGACTGAGCCACAGTCCCCCTCACCCTCCAAAAAAACCCCCACAAGTGCAAGCTTAGGCCATTGTTCCTGAGAAGGCTGATATTTTGAAGTGATGCTAACAAAGAAGCATTATACTTTCCCACTAGAGGGGAAAAACCCATCACTCTCTTGGTTTTTAAAGCAAGAAGGGTAGAACCTCCAGCGGTGTGTAATTGGGGGAGGGCTTTCGTCGTGATCTTTGGAATGAGAATGGCGGGGGGGCCTTGCATGTGGGCCACATCCCTGCTTTCATCTGTGGAATGTCAGAAGGTATCGAAGCAGCACAGATCACGCCTCTGATGGCCTCAAAATAGTATTCCCCTCAGAAAACCTCCCGATGTTGAAATCAGATTATTACCAAGATGCAGTTGCAAAACAAGATGCTGGTCTCGGATTGTGAAAATGCAGCACTTCTCCATAACAGTTAATGCAATCAAAATACAGGGGTGGGGTTTCCTCAGAAAAGTTCCTTGTGCAGCTTACACTAAAGGTCTCACTCAGTCACTGACTGATTTGTTGATAAAGTACAAGTGCAGTTATGGGGCACATCATGCCACTGAGCACACATCAATGACCTGGGCTGCTTCAGACCAAGGATTTCCCCTGCTTCCTCCACCCAGCTGTTGCAGTTGTTGTTTCCATGTTTCCATGGGTTCAAATCTCTGCTCAGAGGGAACCTGGGAATCCCTCATTCCTGGGCAGGGATATTTGGGGTCTGGTTCTGCTTGCTCAGATCTGGACTGCTTTTCTCAACGACTCGACATATGGTCATCTATGCAAGGAGAAAAGCTTCCACAACTTTGGCTGCTTCCATGCATGGATCATGCCCCACTGTGCTCTCGTTGCGTCTGCAATGGAGACTCCGCATGAGAGTATTCTCTGTAGTACCCCTTTGTACCTCCTGGCCCTGTCCATTGCAACTAGGGTACTTCTTTTGCTGGCTTTAAAAAAAGGGGGGTAGTATATCACTATATTGCTATAGTGTAACGCTGCTATAGCGATATACCAATTTTTCAGCTTCCCCTACAAATAAAAGTTTGCTGGTGTTTGGTGGAGGGAACGGGTGCCTAGGATGATTTTGCAAAAAAGAATGTATCAAGCAGGTTTGCGGGGGGAAATCAGACTGAGAGTAAACGATTGCATGACGTCTGCTGCTGCTTGAGGAGAGGCAAGGGCTTAAAGGCCAGTCCAGAAGCAACTGTTGTGCAAACTCTCAGGCACATTTGCTCTATTATATATGTTGGCATAGAATCTGGGAACTAGAAAACACTGTATTGTTTTTATTGTGTTTAAGCTGGAAGGAGAAATAACCATATTTTTGACTTTAAAATAAACTATTCAACTGATCTTTTGAAATGTCACATGGGGGGCTTTCTCAGCCCCACCTACCTGACAGGGTGTCTGGTGTGGGGAGGAGGGGAAGGAAAAGGGATTGTAAGCCGCTCTGAGACTCCTTCAGGTACTGAAGGGCAGGGTATAAATCCCATCTCTTCTTCTTCTTCTGGGGATCCATCTAGTCTAGGGTTGCCAGTTCTTGGCTGGGAAATACCTGGAGACTTTGGGGGTGGATCCTGGGGAGGGCGAGGTTTGGAGAGGGGAGGAACTTCAGTGGGTATGTTACAGAGAACACCCTCCAAAGGAGCCATTTTCTCCAAGTGAATTGATCTGGGTTGTCTGGAGATCCATTGCAATAGTGGGAAATCTCCAGGTGCCACCTGGAGGATGGCAACTCTAACAGGTTTACACAGAAGCCAACCAGTGACTCTTCTCTGGAGGGCCAATAACAGGGCACAGAGGCCAAGGCCTTCCCCATATGTCGCCTCTTTGGCAGTGCTGTTCTGAGGTTTACTGCTTCTGACTGTGGAGGTTACTTTAGTCACCATGGCTAGTAGCCACTGAGAGACCTGTTCTCCATGCAGGTGAAGGATGGTGGGAGAGACCATTCCATCCATAGCACTGCAGCCAGTTAGGGTAGGTGTATGGATGGTCTGAATGGTCTGTGTAAGGCACCTTCATTTGTTCTTTGTATTGTATTGTGCCACAACTCTGTACAAAGTACCAAGGCACTCTAGTTTTCTACAATTTAATGTGTGAATGTCTAGGTCAGCAACTAGATGGGGGAGGGCAAGATCCCATCCTCCAAAATGCTTTCCTGCCAAGTCCTGTAGCTACTGTGTACGTACGTACGTATGTACAGGGCTTTTTTTGTAGAAAAAGCCCAGCAGGAACTCATTAGCATAACAGGCCACACCCAACAGCAGAGACTCATTATCATATCAGGCCACACCCCTGACCGCGCAGCTCCCTCCCAGGATCGGCTTTCCCAGGTGTCCCATGGCTTGCGGGGCTCATGGGGAACCCGAGGGAAGGAAGGCAGTTTCTGGATCAGCTTCCCCAGGTGCCCCGCAGCTGCCTGGATCAGCTTGGCTTTCCCAGGAACCCTGTGGCTTGCGAGGCACCTGGGGAACCCAGGGGGAGGAGGCTGTAGGCGTGGCCAACTTGGAAGCCAGCCGGAAGTTCGTTCCTGCGCGTTCCTGACCAAAAATAGCCCTGCGTATGTATGTATATATGTGCCATCAAGTTGCAACTTACTGATGGTGACCCCAGCAAGGGGTTTCCAAGGCAAGTGAGAAGCAGAGATGGCTTGTCATGGCCTTCCTCTGCAGAGCCTCCCTTGGTGGTCTCCCATCCGAGCACCCACTCTGCTTTGCTTCCAAGATCCAATGAAATTGAGCTATACACCATACCATTCCCCATCTCCTTCTTGTAGCCAATACCTACCCTTTAATTCCTCTTCACTGACAACTGGGAGGGGTAGGCCAGTCAGCTGGTTCTAGCCTTGCTGCTGTCCCCTGCTTCCTGAAGGAACACATCCCCAGTAGAGTTGCGTCTCAAGAGACAAAAAGGAAGCCCACATGTATCAGTCCAGCTGAAGTGGGCGGTTCCTTCTTAGCATAAAAGAGCTGCTCACTGGAGCAGCTCAGGTCAGATGGATGGAAGATGGCAGGTGAGAGAGGCGCTGCAAAGGGGGCATGGGAGGCTGGTGCTCCCCTTGGGTCTTGCGAGGGTTGGACGGTCACCTGTCAGAGTGTTTGTGGGCTGAGAAAAATCTGCTTTATAAGACATGGTGATCTGGAGGTGGGAGAGGGGCAAATTTGCACGTGGAGGGCCACCTGTTCTGATCTCCAGTTTCTCTAGTTAAAGGGGACAGGGAGCACATGTGATGCTAAGACCTGGGACAGCCACTGCCAGTCCAAGGAGGCAATGCAAAGCTGACATATGGAAGCATCTGGCTCTGTCTGATGCCGCTTCCTGTCCTGTGATTTGCTTCTGTGATTTGCTGTCCTGTAATTTGCTTCTGTCTGATGCTGCTTCCTGTCCTGTGATTTGAGAGCCAGTTTGGTGTAGTGGTTAAGTGTGCATACTCTAATCTGGGAGAACCAGGTTTGATTCCCCACTCCTCCACTTGCACCTGCTGGATGATCTTGGGCAAGCCATAGTTCTGGCACAGCTGTTCTTGAAAAAGAGCAAGTTTCTGTCAGAGCTCTCTCAGCCCCACCTACTTCACAGGGTGTCTGTTGTGGGGAGGAGAAGGGAAAGGAGTTTGTAAGCCACTCTGAGACTACAAGTGAAGGGTGGGGTATAAATCCAATCTCTTCTCTTCTTCTTCTGTAAAAACAATCTTAAGTGCTAAGAAAGCAGTGTTCCCTCTAAGCTGAGTTAGTGTGAGCAAGCTCACCATTTCTTAGCCTCTGGCTCACACATTTTTGTCTTAGCCCAGGAAGGATGGCTCCAGAGCAAACTAATCTATGCAGTAGCCAAATTGCTCACTCACAACTTTAATGCCAGTAGCTCACAAAGTATAATTTTTGCTCACAAGATGCCATAGCTCAGAGGGAGCATTGTAGGAAAGGCTCCTTCTCTGCCAGGGACCCTAGAAAGCTGGTGCCAGTTGGAGTAGCTAATCGTGTATTAGATGGCTGAAGAATAAAAGGCTGCTTCCAATGAGTAATTTTTGCTTCTCTGGAAATAAGGAGCTGGGTTTTTAAAAAGATAAAAGGGGCTGCCCATATTTCTAATGACAACTGTGCCCATCCCTCCAGTGTAATCAAGCTGCTAACCGGAGTTGCAGAAAGAAAGAACAAAAAATAGAATGGATTTATGTATTTCTAACTCACCCTTCATGTCTCCATTGCGAAGAATTCATTCCTTTTGGTCCCGTTTTAGATCCATGCCCACTCTTCTCACACAGACAGACCCCTTCACACGTCTCTGGTGCAAATTTGTGCAATTTCATGGTCCCCACTTCCCGTTGTGGTAAGATGTTTCACACAGCCATCAGCAGAACTGGTTCCTTTGGTTAAAAAGCCCCAGAGCACAAACTGTTCCTTTGGGTCATAAGCAGAAAAAAAAAAAAAAGAATGATTGCCTTCTGCCAACCCAACCCAACCCTCACATAGGACTATGGTCTTCCCATAAACCTCACTGTTCCCTTTTTACCAATGGTAATGGGCTGAGCTTCGTTGTGCATAAAAGCCTGTAGAACCACTTTTTTTTCTTTTTGGGTATTTTTGCATTTTTCTGTGTGTGTGTGTGCCCATGCCTGGAAGACATGGTGACCTTTGGTGACTCCTGCTGGGGTAAAGAGAACATTCAGAGAAGTGGCTTGATCACCTGCCTCTGGCTTCCTGGCCCTGGTATTCTCTGGAAGTCTCCCATCCAAATACTTAGCAGGGTCGGCTCTGTTTAGCTTCCGAGATCTGATGAGATCAGGCTTGCCTGGGCTATACAGGTCAGCGTTTTCTCTTTTTTTTAAAAAACACCAAAACCAACATAGATCCACATGTTTTTTTAAAAAGGCAAATTGAAATCAGGAGATCTAATGGGAATAACAAAGAAGGTAATGTGTTTTGCACAGTTTGCAGTTGTGAAATATTTTTACGGGTTTCATATTATGGAATGAAACTGATTTTAATGTATGGGCAGAGCAATCCGAAACCCTGGCACGGTGCTGGCAAAGATACTCAGTACCCTGTGCTCTCTCAGTTTAAGAATAGCTGTTTTTCAAAGAGATTCATGTCCATGGAGCTAAGAGCAAAGAAACCGCCCCGGAATCCACAGCAAGACCCTCTGCATCCTCCACCCCAAGGACATGAACCCATCCCCCCTACCTACAAGAGAAAGAGCACACAGGGAGGAGCATGGTGGGCCCAGGAAGAAGCCAGTGAACTACCACAATTATTCTGAGACGATGGTCAGTTGTGTTGGTCTGAAGCAGTAGAACAAATCTAGAGTCCAGTGGGACCTTTAAGACCAAAAAAGGTTTTTTCCAAGGTATGAGCTTTTGTGTGCATGGCACACTTTTCCAAATACAGTGGAATGGCAGGTAAGGTTCAAACTTATAGCCAGAGAATGAACAACAAATTAACGTGTAACATGATGCTGTTCAAGATATGCAAAGTGAAAACTAAATAACAATTTGGTTTTGTTCAACTAAATAACAAGTTAAGGTTATAAGGTATGTAATGCAAGGGATATTGGGATGTCTGCTGACAAAACACTACATCCCCCTCAAAAAATGCTGTTAAGTGCCCTCCACGCCTGAGAGGAGAGGATTAAGATTCTCAGTTACTTCCCACAATTAGAAAAGACACCTTTGGACATTTATCTGCTATTTTGACATATTGCTTTACAGCTGTTGACCTTATAACGTTAACTTTATTTAGCTTTCACTTTGCATATCTTGAACAGCATCATGTTACATGTTAATTTGCTGTTCATTCTCTGGCTATAAGTTTGAACCTTGCCTGCCATTCCAGTGTATTTGAAGAAGTGTGCCATGCACACGAAAGCTCGTACCTTGAATAAACCTTTGTTGGTCTTAAAGGTGCCGCTGGACTCTAAAGTTGTTATTTTGAGACGTTTAATTTTTAATGGGCAGCCTGGCAGAGTCCTTCTGTTTGTTATTTTGAGGAAAAATTGAATTCCGGTTATGATTGTTCTGTTGGGGTTCGATCCATATAAGAATGAATGATGTACACCAGGAAACTTTTGACGAGAACAATTTGCATGTAACCTGTGCAACCATGTTCCTTTCTTCAAGATATGAGCTTGCTCCTCTCCCTTTTGGGATTCCTTGTGGTGGTGAAACACATTCAGACAGCGGATCCTTCTCTCCAAGGTAACATTTCTTTCTCTCAACTTACCAACTGCTTTGTAAAATCTCTTCAGAACAGAGGTGGTAAGGTATTTTGTCCCTGAGGGGGGAGCCGAAGGAGAGTCCTGAGGGAAAGGACAATCCTGAGGGAAAAGAGATCTCTGAGGGGGAAAGACAGAATTTTGAGGAGAAAAAAAGGAGACAGACGCCGCCTGGGTCTGAGAGGGCAGAGGACAGAGAGACGCAGCCTCCGAAAATCTGCAGCAACACAAAAAGCCAAAAGAACAGCAGAAATCCAAACAACAAGGGGGAAAGACTAATGTCACAAAGGTCCCAAATATACAAATCCCATTTTCATTATCCAAAAAATGAAATTTTATTTATTTATTTAATTAATTTATACCCCACCCTCCCAGCAAGCAGACTCAGGGCACTGCTGTTCTTTAGTTCCCAAATATACAAATTCCACTAGTAGAAAACACCATCAAAGGTTGCCAAAACAATGTATTAAAAAATTATAAAGCTGGTGGTGTCACAACAACAACATAAATGCATACAATAACTATAATAAGGCATGAGATACAATATTTCCTCCTTTGAAGATAAGACATAAAGTCCATGTAATCATCAGTGTAACTTGATAGGAGGCGTCCACAGAATCATAACATTTTCCAAACAGCCTTTGCAAAGACGTCTGTTCTAGATACTTAGAAGATGTGTTTCCTTTGACTTCTTCAGTTTGCTGGCGGTGTAAGTGGAACCTGATTTCAGCAGTTTCAGCAGACCACAAGGTTCATAGCATAAGAAGCTAATCGTAGCGACACCACCAACTCTATAATTGTTTAATGCATTGTTTTGGCAACTTTTGATGGTGTTTTCTACTAGTGGAATTTGTATATTTGGGAACTAAAGAACAGCAGTGGCAGCAATACCACTACCACTGGCCAAGCCATACCAACACAGGGTGGGAGAGAGTGTCAGAAGGCCTCAGAGAGATGCGAAAGACTCTCATCACCTGTTTGGTTCCAACTTCAAGTCATGTTGTCTAGGTCTGAGTTTTGTACATGTGTGTCCTGCTTTGATTCCCCCTTTGATTCCCCCATCCCTCTTTTTTGAATTAAGCCCTACTACTATTTTAAGTTCTGCATGTGTTTGGTTATAGGTGATTGGAGGGTCTGGGAGTTGTATCTGAAACTTCCTTCCTTCCTTCCTTCCTTCCTTCCTTCCTTCCTTCCTTCCTTCCTTTCTGTCAGGAAGTGGAAGCCAGTGGGCTGGAGGCACTTCTGATTTCTTTTTTGTCATCCCTCCCCACCATTAACAAACGCAGGCCCCATAATTTCTTCCCTCAGCTGGGGATGGTGGTAGAAACCGGGGTTACATACAAAATTAGAATAACTTCATTGTTTTAGTGAAACTGTGAAGTGCTGTACCATCTACAGGATGCACATTCATTTCTTGGCCAGGGTCCGACATACCCGAGGGACCACCTTTCCCCATACATACCCCAGAGAGCACTGCGGTTGGTGGCGGCTCCTTACTGGTAGAAGAGAACAGGGCCCTGCAGGACCTTATACAGTTCCGCAGGGCCTGCAAGACGGAGCTCTTCCACCAGGCTTTTAATTAGGAGCCGCCACACCATTAACACCACCATTACTGACATCTGTGGTATGGGCTGGCCCTTGCCTGAAGATTGAGTTACACCATCATGTAACCCTGAAGATCAATGAACTGGTTGGAGATCATATGATATACCATCTGTAGTATTGGAAGTTAACTATTATTACTAGCACTTTAAAGAACCTGTGATTGTTTCAATGTGTAGTCTTAATATGGAAGTTTTAACTCTGTTATGGTTTTATGGTATTGATTACCGATTTGTAAGCTGCCCTGAGCCTGCTTGCCGGGAGGGTGGGGTATAAATTAAATAAATAAATAAATAAAATTTCATTTTTGGGATAATGAAAATGACTAGGAAAAAACAATGACTGTCCTAATTTAATTTATTCACTGATTTCTCTGGCAATGAGTTCAAGAAGATTGGGGGAAGCGGAGAGAGAGTCCCTTTCATCCTTCCTTTCTCTCATCCCTGTCATTTCTGGGGGCAAGCGGAACTGAAAATGCCTCACTTGTTAATTTCATTAAGGCAGGGGTCGCCAACTGTTTTGAGCTCGTGGGCACCTTTGGAATTCTGGCACAGAGGGGTGGGTGCAGCCAAAAAATGGCTGCCATGAAATGGCTGCCTTGGGAGGCAAAGCTAGTCACAAATGGCTGCCTCAGCTTACCTTCAGTCACACAGTGAAGATCCTTGTGCTGTGGTGGTAATTGCTGCCAAAGCAATATTTTTTTTAAAATCAAAAGCCTTGCTGGAGGAAAGCCCCATCTAACCCCACCCACTTTCTAAAAACACTTGGGCACCAGTGAAAAAGAGCAAGAGTCCAGTAGCATCTTAAAGACTAACAAAATATGTGGTGGGGTATGAGCTTTTGTGAGTCACTGCTCACTTCTTCATGAGCAGTGACTCACGAAAGCTCCTACCCTGCCACATATTTCGTTAGTCTTTAAGGTGCTCCTGAACTCTTGCTCATTTCTACTGCTACAGACAGACTAACATAGCTACCCATTTTGATCTAGCTACTTGGGCACCAGAAAAGGAGTCAGCAGGCGCTATGGTACCTATCGGCAATATGTTGGGGATCCCGGCGTTAAAGCAGTAAGAGCAAATGGGAATGATAATGAACAAAAGAATATGAGAATGTCTTTCATTTAACTTGGTTCCCTAGCACCTAGCAGTCTGGTTTAGGGAGTTCAAAGGGACCACGGGATGGGGAGACAGGAGAGAGATGAACCTAACAGTAAGCTTTCCAATCATCCAAGTCAAAAACAGATCTTGCAACAGAATACAGATGGGTGTCTGTTTTCATATATTATGTTCTAGATGTCGCAGAGAAGCTGAAAACAACAACCCTTCTGGAAAGTGTGAAAGATGCCAAGCGTCTGGTTGATGCATCCTACAAGGAGACTAAGCAGAGGTAGGCAGTGGTCCTTCTCCTTTGCACAAATGGATGCTCATCCATCTGAGGAGCAGGTTCTAGGCACAGCAAAGAGTGTTTGAGTGCAAGAAACATAAGGAGCCATCATGGGCCAGCTGGGTAGCTAGGATTACCAACTTTTTTACTAGGTGCTGATCCTGCGCCTTAAAAAGCAGCTTGTTGTGGATTCATTAGCAAGAGGAAATGGTTATCTCCATGCCTTGCAAAGCATCATCTGCTGGTTTTTAGAGGTTAAGCTTCTATTAGGCAGAAGAGCCATTTTTCTCTAGTTAGCTGGGAACTCTACTGGGTCTTGTCCCGCCAATCATCTTCCTCACCCCTCCCCTCACAATTTGATAAAGACTTGCTTCATGATTTTCTGACTGAGCTGTTGACAGATCAACAGTTGCATACAAGGATGAAATGCAAGACATATGGAGTCTAAATCTCCGTATAGTGAGAATTTCTTGAATTTTGAATTTGTCTTGAATTTCTGCCTGACTCACCACTCCTGAGTTTCTGCACACCACTTTTATTCAAATGTTCAGAACTGGATTTCTAACTTTCTAATTTCTAACTTTCTACTTCTCTAACTATGAAGATAGCCAACTTTTTGTATTCAGGTTCTACATTTTGGATTGTTTGGCAAGCAAGGGGGGTTAGCCTATGGGAGGAAGAGACAGGACAGCAAATGACCAGGAATAAGGAACAGGAAGGTAATTCAAAGCATGCACCTGTTAATGTCTGAAACATTCATTTGATGGGCAGAGGTGACTGGTCATCCATAAGAACATAAGAAAAGCCAATGTTGGATCAGGCCAATGCCCCATCCAGTCCAACACTCTGTCACACAGTGGCCAAAAATACCAGGTGCCCTCAGGAGGTCCACCAGAGGGGCCAGGACACTAGAAGCCCTCCCACTGTTACTCCCCCAAGCACCAAGAATACAGAGCATCACTTGCCCCAGACTGAGAGTTCCTATCTATACCTTGTGGCTAATAGCCACTGATGGACCTCTGCTCCATATGTTTATCTAATTCCCTCTTGAAGCCGTCCATGATTGTAGCTGTCACCACCTCCTGTGGCAGTGAATTCCATGTGTTAATCGCTCTTTGGGTGAAGAAGTACTTCCTTTTATCTGTTCTAACCCGACCGCTCAGCAATTTCATGGCGTGCCCATGAGTTCTTGTATTGTGAGAAAGGGAGAAAAGTACTTCTTTCTCTACCTGCTCTATGCCATGCATAATCTTATAAACCTCAATCATGTCACCCCTCAGCCGTCGTTTCTCCAAGCTAAAGAGCCCCAAGCGCTTTAACCTTTCTTCATAGGGAAAGTGTTCCAACCCTTTTATCATTTTAGTTGCCCTCCTCTGCACTTTTTCCAGTGCTATAATATATTTCTTGAGGTGTGGTGACCAGAACTGTACACAGTATTCCAAATGAGGTTGCACCATCGATTTATACAGGGGCATTATGATACTGGCTGATTTGTTTTCATTTCCCTTCCGTACTTATTCATTTAGTACATTCTTATCCCTTCCCTGTTTTATCCTCACAACAACCCTGTGAGGTTGAGTAGGCAAAGAGTGTCTGTTCCACAGTCACCCAGAGAGCTTCCTAACCAAATGGGGATTTAAATCGTAGCCTTCCAGACCCTAGCCTAATTACACCATACTGACTTGTCTGGGAACGTCTTTCAAACCGCTGGGACAACTGCTGAGAAAGTCAGACAG
The DNA here is from genome assembly GCA_029233225.1 of Lepidodactylus listeri. NCBI lineage: Eukaryota > Metazoa > Chordata > Lepidosauria > Squamata > Gekkonidae > Lepidodactylus > Lepidodactylus listeri. The sequence continues at coordinate 29,680,569 of JARCFY010000019.1, read as the reverse complement.
GGGGACCACCTATGTCGTGTATCAATAAACAGGTCTCCAACAAAGAAAGACAAGAGGCTACGGATTCTGATCTCACTGGCTGCAACCTTTATTTCCTTGCTCTCTTACTCTCCAGTTTGCAGGAAAGACTGGACAATGATGTCCTCAGCCCCGCAGACTTCTTCGCATTGGCTAGGCAGCCCAGTGAAAAATCCAAGGAGGCAATCAAAGCTGCCGATTACCTGCACGCCACCCTGGACCTCCTGAAAGAGAAGCTGAAGGAGGAGATCCTAGAGGATTTTAAACTCCAAGGTAAATGGGCAGGGCTGTGGCCATAGGGGGGACTGTGAGGGGAACGGGTCACCACCCCAGAGATACTTCAGGCTGCCTAGCGGAACATTCACCCTTTTAAAAACAACATGTCTCAGGAATTTCTCTGTAGGGAGCTAAAAGGGAAGACATCTCATCTGCATTCAAGCTAGTTGTTCATCTCCTTTAGCTCTGTAGTACAGAGCTGGAGAGAATCCATTCCCAAATTTTTTCCTCTGCACAAATGACATTTAGCGCAGAATTGACTTCCAGCAGCAGTGTTCGTTATCTAAATGCTGTTCCAGTTAATATTTGACCATTTCTGAATGTACCTCTCGGTATTCAAAAGATCTGACAGTATTCGGTAGATGCTTCACAATCATATTTAGTGTCTCCCCCCCCCCCCATTAACTCCATCCATTGGTTAAAACAAGCTATTTTGCCCAACAGGGCCGGTTCCAGCCTGCTAAGCTGCAGAATGCACAAGGCTCAGAATGCAACAGAGCTCCTTTGAACAGCACATGCTTATAAGACTACAGAGTTACACAGAGCCATGTATCAGTTTAAAAGGAAACAGGAACTGTTCATTAGGAAATACATACTGGATGGTGCAGTGTATGGTTACTTAGAGACGAAGAAAAACAAACCACACTGCATGTGGCAACATTTCTTGCAGCTGTTTTCAAATCACATGACAGCTTTTGCATTAGTAGGCAGCAACCTTTAACTTCTTCCACGGTTTTCCTGTGGAACGAGGTTTATTGTGGGGTGAGGGTTTGCTGTTTATGACTTCGGTTGCAAAAACAAAAAAGATCATTTTGAGCAGGAGCTCAGGGGAGCTCAGCTCCTGGAGTTCATGCCATCCCCCCCTCCCCCCCCCCCCCCCGCGGGGGAATGCCTGCTTGTGTCATGGCTGCAGCAAAATGACCCTGTCCTCTGGAAAGGTCCTTGTTCCTCCAACCAGCCTTCTGAAGACTTCAGCCACCACTGAAGCTATCCTCCCAGAATAGTGGTATTTCTGAGGCTTGGATTAGTAGCTGTCCCCTCTCTGCCAGCTCTCTCTCTCTCTCTCTTAATTCTTTCTTTCTTGCCTCCTGACATACTTCTAGTGATGTCACGTGGTGTAGCATATGCAAATAACTTAAGCTAATGAGTTATGCTAATGAGCTCCTGCACCTCTTTTTCTACAAAATGACCCCTTGTAAAGGTTAAAAAAAAAAAGATAGTGCAATGCAGAGAAAGGGACAGATTCTGTTCTACCTAGCTAGTGGGGGATGTGGATGCAGAGAGACATCTGGCATTCATGGTGCCAAAGAAAGAAAAACCGTGTCCTCCCTTCTTTGTGCACGTGCAGGAAGAGAGCAAAGAGATGGAAGGAAATGGTTTCCCTAAGAGTAGCAGTCTACACATCAAAAGGCTCAGTGACAGAAGAGTAAACCAGAAGATGCTTATGGTATCTGCCTGTCTAGCTGTAACTCTCTAGTCAGTTGCTTCCTGGAGGCTAACAACCCCAACATCAGGGAATTCCGTTCTCAAGAGTTTTGTCATGTCTCCTCAACTACACTCAAGTTTATGGACCTGTCTTCCCTCCCTAGTTTCTGTGCCTTGAACACTGAGCAAAGCATATCCCAGCAGGGGGACCCAGCCAAAGGGACAAATGTCACCCAGAGAATTTTTTGCACCTTGAAAATGCATTGAACCCTAGATTACTTTAAAAGCAAATAATCACAAAACAGTGGCTACTTTCTTCTCTCAGCCTGTCTCATATCAACAGCCCTGATCTCCACAGACCACTAATGGCACCTCTGCCTTTACTCCTCCAGATGTTCTCACACCAGACCACATGGAAACCATCTGCAAGGCATCTGGATGTACCCAGCAAGAGAAGATTCCATGCGACTGCGATGAGAAGAGTCCCTACCGGACAATTACAGGCGAATGCAATAACCTGTAAGATTCTAGCAGAGGGGGGTGTTAGAGATGGTATAGAACAGAGCCAGTTCCTCCCTTCCCCCTCATTGCTATTGTGGCAACAGAACCTCTGCGCAAAGATTTTTCTCTGTGCTTTTCTGTCCGGCCCATTTTGTTTCCCCTCACTTACTAGGTTTACCAAGCTCAATGTGGAGCCTGGACTTCTTCTGGAATTACAACTGGTCTCCAGACTGCAGACATAAGTTCTCTTGGGGAAAATGTCAGCTCTGGAGGGTGAATTCTGTGAGGCACCATAGAATCTTGGAGAAACAGAAGTCCTAGAAAGCCTATATCAGATGGATGCTCTAACGTCTGCTTCTCCTGTTATATACCACAAAGGTTCTATGGTACATGACTGATTGTCACCTGTAAGAATACAAATGCCAGAGACCATTTGAGAATTGAGAGAGGAATGGGACTGCTGTTGGTTAGAATTTTGGGAGGATACAGGCAGTTCCTCCTCATCTCTCTCTGCAGAGCTGCCTTTAATGTAATGCTTTGTGGAGCATTTATTGGAATATGAGCTACAGGAGTTTTGTGGGGATTTTAACTTTTTAAAAAACACTTATAGGTTTTTAACTATCTTTTGCCACAAAGGGAAAGGCGGGATATAAATGTCCTAATAAATGTATAGATCTTTTATGCATGGAGTGCTTCGCATACATTATGTGTCACTTTGTAAGCCGCCCTGAGCCCGCTTGTGGGGAGGGTGGGGTAAAAATGTGGGGGGGGGGGGGAAATACTAAATAATAAATAATCCTGCCATCATTGCCATAAGGGCAACTAGTGCTGTTATCCCTGTACTATGGATGGAGGACAGAGGCTTCTGTATACATCAGCCTTCCATGTGTTGAGTCCACCCATGGTACTGTCTACTGGGGGAGTTCTTTAACTGGAGATCCCAGGCGTTGGACCAGGGACCCCTCTGCATGCAAAGTGTGCCCCCCGCCACCAAGATTTGCAACCTCCCCTGTAGTAAGAACCTTCCTCTTCCTTTTGTACCCCTTCAAATGAATGTTTGGTTTTCTTTAAATATTGCAGAAGAAGCCCTCTTTTGGGAACTTCAAACCGGCCTTATGTCAGGTGGCTTCCCCAGGTGTATGAAGATGGTGTCTCTGTCCCGCGTGGCTGGACGGAAACAAAGAAGTATTCTGGATTTCCTTTGCCCTCAGTAAGGAGTTCATGCCTGCTTATTTTCCCTTGTGGTTTTAAGGTCTGGTTTTTATTCTAGATGTGATTAAGATTTGGGGTTGAAGAAAAGGAGTGCAAAGCTATGGGATGGAGGGATGGAGGAAAGGGGGCTTGGCAAGCAACAGGTCTTGGAGCAAGAAGCCAGACCCCATGGAAGCTGTCAGCAGGGAGCCAAATCTGCCGTATTGATTTGGAAAACTGTAATATTCCCTAATATCTCAGCACAGGATGCAATGCTCCCTCTAAGCTGTGGAGTCTTGTGAGCAAAAATTCTACTTTGTGAGCTATTGGAATGAAAGTTGTGAGTGAACGATCTGGCTGCTGCATAAATTGGTTTGCTCTGGAGCCATCCTTCCTGAGCTAAGACAAAAAATTTGTGAGCTGGAGGCTAAAAAACTGTGAGCTGGCTCACACTAACTCAGCTTAGAGGGAACACTGGTGACCAGGTGAGTGATTGTTGACAAGCACGTCTTACTTCCTACAGGTCCGGGCCGTGTCCAATGAGATTGTCAGCTCACCCAATGACAGATTCACTGAGGATCAGCAGCGATCCGTCATGTTCATGCAGTGGGGCCAGTTTACTGACCACGATTTAGATCTGGGCCTTGGGCAGAATACGAAGGATTGCAGCAGGACATGTGACAAAGTGCCTCCTTGCTTTCCCATCAAGGTTTGTGGGTCTCCTTGGGTCCCTCTAGCCCTCTCCCCAGCCATTGCTCACCAATGACCAACCGTGCATTAAGGGATGTCATTGTGGATGCCCCAGTGATGTTTGTGACTTCACAGATGATGCTGGAGCACGAAAGTTTATCGTGCTCCAGGATCTGTCGTGGCATTACCAGAGACCTTTGAGGGAAAGACATGCCTCAGTCTCCCCCCGCAAACTCACAGCAAGATAAAGATACAAACCAAAAAATGAAAATGGCGAGACACAGGCAGGAAAATTTAAGATAATGTGTAGGTTGGTTCTCAAATTCTTCTTTGCCTGGAACAAAGGTGAATTCTGATTTTCAGAGTGTGGGGTTTTAATCCTGTTTTATTTTCTGCCTCAGTTACCTCTCAGTGACCCCCGGAGTGTGAACATAAGCTGTCTTCCCTTTACCCGGGCGGCCCCAGTATGTGATGGCAAGTATGCCATTCGAAACCAAATCAACGTGATCACGGTCTTTCTTGATGGCAGCCAGGTGTACGGAAATGAAGTTGAAGTGGCAGAGACCCTGAGGGGAAGTGATGGATTGATGGCCGTTAACCAGTTAAAAGATAAAGACTTGGCTTTCCTTCCCTTTCGTCCCGTTGGCCAGTCAGCTTCCTGCCTTCAGACGGATCCAGAGCACAAAGTCCCCTGCTTTTTTGCTGGTAAGTCCAGTTCTTTTCAGGACCTAATACAATGTTTGCTTGTTTATTTATTTTACAATATCTATAGTCGACCTGACTGAAAAAGACTCAAGGTATATCGCAACTGAATATTTGAAACCAATAAATAACCAGAAAACGTCTATAAACCTATGGATTGGATCCAGACTAAAGTTACTGCAGACAGAAGCCATTTCTATCAGTGGAACAGAGCTTTCCTCCTTCGTTCATTCGTTCATTTGTTCCTTCCTTCCTTCCCTCCCTCCCTGCACTGCCTAGCAACCAGCAAGAGGTCTGTGGGTGGGGATATAGAGGAGGTGTGATGCTGGCTATGGCACCACATCACTTCTAGTAAAAAAAATAAACCAACCTGAAGTGACATAGGTAGCTCTAGGAATGGCTAAAACCATAGAGTGTCCTGTGATTCCTAGAGCTATCCTATATTGCTTCTGTTTTTTTACTGGAAATGAAAAATCCGTGCCACCAAATGTGACACTTCTTTTCACCCACCACTTCTCAAAGTAGCTGTGGCAACAGTAGTGAGTACTGGGGGACACTCTGCCCCCACTGGGGGAAAGGGACTCCGATCCCCCCAACACACACACACACTTCAGCTCATGTATCTTTCCGAAATGCTGCTCTCATGGAACAGGGGACCGTCAGGAATGGAATGAATGACAAATTGCAGGGGGTGGGGGGGACCTGCAGCAGGCAAGAAGGACTGGTAAAAATTACCCTTCCCCTCCCATTAATGGAAGATTTAGACTAGTGTCAACCCCATATGCCGCGGTGGCTCAGAGGTTAAGACGCTGAACTGCAGATTGGAAGGTCAGCAGTTCAGCAGTTTGAGACCCGAGTGCCACATGACGGAGTGAGCTCCTGTCTCTGGCCCCAGCTCCTGCCAACCTAGCCATAGGCGTCAACTTCAAGGGGGGCTTGGGAGCTCGCGCCCCTCCCGAAATTTTTCAAAGGCGAATGAGCCCCCCGCCCAGGGCAACCAGTGCCAGCCTGCCCTCCCTCCTTCCAGCAGAATGTATGCATTTACAGGTTTTTTGCATTACTTTGTACGGTATCTGTAACATTACAGAAGCGGCCGCCAGTGTCTTTTATTCGTAGAAAGGTGGCCTATGTGCCCGACAAATTAACAATACAAATTCTGGGTTTTCAAGGGGACATTCGGGTGGATGAAATGCCAGACTTGACCGTGCTGCATACCCTTTTCCTGCGAGAGCACAACCGCCTGGTCACCGAGCTGAAGAGGTTGAATCCACTGTGGGATAAAGAGACGCTGTATCAGGAGGCCCGGAAAATCGTAGGGGCTGTCATGCAGGTATGAGGCAAACGGCTGTGTCCGCTGCAGTGGAGACAGATGTCAGCAGATCCAGCATCAGCATACCACGGGGGGGGGGGGGGCAGCTGGGCCAGGACGTCTGGTGGGGCCCACTGCTACTGTCACCCACACACACACACACACCCTGCCCCCTGTTTGTACCTGCGCACCCCAACTGCCCAGAGTAATTGAGGAAGGGCATGTGACTGGTGCACAGCAGTGGCACTCCTGGTGGCGGTGGCAGGGCGATGCAGGCAGATGGGGGGCATGCAGGTGTGGAGGTAGGGTTGGCAGGTAAGCCCTGACCCCACGGGGCCCTCCGGCTGCAGGCACTCCAAGGGACCCTTTTAAGTGCCTGCAGCAGGAGGGCCCTGCCCACCCGATCTCTGAGTGGCATTGCCAAGCGGGGCCCTATAATGCCAGCTGTGAGCACTCTAAGTGCCCGCAGCTGGAGGGGCCCGCAGCCTCACAGCCCGCAGCCACCCCTCTCCTCCTCTCTTTCAAGAAAGAAGGGAGAGGGGTGGCTGCAGTCGTTGGGGCTTGGGGGCGGGGCTTCCCCCACTGGCCAGCTGGCCAGGCAGTGTGTAGGACCCCCTAAAAATCAGGTAACCCCCGCCATACCGGGGGTCTGGCAACCCTCCCCCCCCACACCCCTGATGCGACAACATCACTTCTGGGGTGGCTGGTGGAAAATTGAAGCCCCAAAAATCAGGGGAACCCCTGCCCAGACCAGGGGTTTGGTAACCTTATGTGGAGGTGGAAAGGAGCGCATGAGGGGGTTCTTGGGTACTGTCTGCCCAGGATCCCCCAAAACCTGGAACCAGCCCTGGACGTAGGTCACTTTGTCTCTTATTCTCTCTGATGCAGATGCTATAAATGCCCGCTCAGCAACATGCTCCGATACACATCTCATTCTACACCCTGGGCCTTTTGCAAGTCATTTCAGTATTGCGTTACTTTTTTCGGCTTCCCCTCCCCTAGCTGTTGTAGCTCTTGGCTTCGTAAGTTCGTTTGGCAATTTGCATGCAGATGTTAACTCGTCTGTTTACATTTACAAGATTTGTAGGCAGACTTTCTACCCAGCGAAGGCCTCCGAGGCATTCGACATTAAAAAAAAAAAAGAAGAATGTAGAAAACCATCTGAGAACAATTCATAAGAACAATTAAAACCAAAAACTAAAATACACATTAAAAGCACATTAAACACGAATGAAAGCATCGTAAGGCTTGTTGAGGAAAAGCCTCAATGTGCAATCTATATGGTATGTTTGTTTGTTTACAAAATTAGTGTCCTGCCTTTCTGCCCTTACAAGGGCATAGGCTTGCCAGAACCCCCCCCCCCCCCAAGACACTGGTGGGCGTAAGGGTTAGGGTTGCCAGATCCAGGTTGGGAAACTCCTGGAGATTTGGGGGTGGACCCTGGGGCGATCAGGGACCTCAGTGGGGTACAGTGCCACAGAGCCTTCCCTCCCAAGCAGCCATATTCTCCAGGGGTACTGATCTCTATAGTCTGGAGATGAGCTGTAATTCCAGGGGATCCCCAGGTCTTACCTGGAGGCTGGCATCCCTACAAGGGCCACAAAACAGTTTTATGTACAACGTATGTCATTAAAACATACCCACACACACATATATAATGTATGATGCTGAGTTACTGAAATATTATTTTTGAAAGATGGTATATTTTTACATTTTGCAGGAAAGATTCAGCAAAGCTGACTCTACAATAAACATTTTTAAATTAAATTTGCTTTGATTACTAGCAATATCAAACTGGGAATTTTGGGGGTGAAAAACAGCAGAGATGATAAGTTTGAAGTCACCCCTCTTTTAACAAGACTTGTCTTGTGTTTAACCCCCGGGCCCTTTCCAGAAAATTACATACAATGATTACCTTCCTGAACTTCTGGGAGCCCCTACGATGTCAGCCCTGAAACCCTATCAGGGCTACAACTCCACAGTGGACCCTCGAATCGCCAGCGTCTTCACAAATGCCTTCCGCTTTGGGCATGCTTCAGTCCGACCTGCAGTGAACCGCCTGGATTCCAATTACCGGCTTGTGAGCCGAATCCCTCTCCAGAGGCAGTTCCTGTCTCCATGGGGTATCGTGAGACTAGGTAAATTGTGACTGGCTCCCTGCATTCCTGTTTGCCAGAAAGATGGCGGGCATCTTTTCATCCCAGGCATAGCTGTGTTTGACTCTGATGAAATTGACAACCCCACCACCACCACCACATGTGTAGGAAAAGCTAAAGCACTTGGGGGAGGGAAGGCAACATAGCATAGCTCAATCTTGGCAGATTTTGGAAGCTAAGCAGGGTCACTGCTTGGAAGGGGGAACACCAAGGAAGACTGCAGAGGAAGGCAATGACAAACCACCTCTGCTTCTCACTTGCCTTGAAAGCTTCTTGCTGGGGTCACCATCAGTTACATACACAAAAAAAGCACTTAGGAGTTTTGTTTAGGGTAGAATAAAGGCCGTTGCCGGGGGAGGAAGGGGATACTACTAGGGTTGCCAAGTCTGGGTTGGAAAATACCTGGAGATTTTGAGGGGTGGAGCCAGGAGAGGGTGGGGTTTGGGGAGGGAGAGGCCTCAGCATGGTACCATGCCATAGAGTCCACCTTCCAAAGCAGCCATTTTCTCCAGGGGAGCTGGTCTCTGTCAGCTGGAGATCAGTTGTAAAAGCAGGGGATCCCCAGGCCCCACCTGGAGGCTGGCAACCTTAGATACTACAGACATTTAGAAAATTAGGCATTGGAGAGACTGGATTTCCCCCCTCTGCTCTATGCTTGAGACTTAAACTCAGGGTTATGTGACCAAGCCGATTTGTGTGTTGGTCTGTAGAGCTTTTCCTTATGGAGTAGCCACGTTAAGGGGAAATGAACAGACTCATTAGGGTAACATAAAGTAAGGGCATTGTGCCTGCTATGGCGCTACATTCTGTCTCTGCTGATGTGCAGCTTGGAATGTCCCACTAGAACACTCACAGGGCTGGCATCAGCATACCCTCAGGGGGGGCACGAGGGTTTCTGGTGGGGTCCACTGCTACTGAGCTATTGTCCATCTGCCTGTCCTGCCACCTGCCTGTGTACCCGTCTCCATTTTTTGCTTAATGTTCCACCACCCATGCTCCCAGCCATATATACCACCCAGCATCACTGAGGAAGGGTGTGCACAGGCGGTGCAGAGTGGTCGCAGCGGCAGCAGTGGCACTACCCAGCCCCATGTTGCCAGGTGCCACTGGATAAAGGGCATGTGGTGGGATGGCCAGACAGAAGGACGCTAGGCAGGTCAGTGGGAAGGAAAGGAGGTTCCATTGGAGAACTGGTGGGGGGCAGAGGAGAGGGGCCCAGGCACTCTCTGCCCGGGGACCTCCAAAACCTGGAACCGGCCATGCTTATAGCATACCTGGCATTGGTTCTGGGAATCTATTGGGGAGGCTGCAATCCATGGCAGAGTTTGGGTAGGACTGGATGGAGCCATTCTGCTTCCCAGCCTATCTTTTCACAGGGGAGCCTCGTTTGGAAAAGTGTGCAGAAGCAACGCAACCCATAATAAAGGGGTAAATGGTTGTACCGGGGCTGATTCAGCAATGGCCCTCAGAGAGGGGGAAATGCAAAGGGAAACCGCTAGTTCCACGTCACGCGCACTGTAACAAATCATTGCATCCCATTTCTGGAGGGGTGTGGTATGTGACCACTTGTAACCCACGTTTTCCAGACTTATGTATGTAGTCATGAATGCTAGAAAGCTGCTTCTTCTTTTTTTAAGTTCTGAGATTTCCAGACGGCAGGCAGGAAAGCATTTTGTTCTGTCTCTGCCTTCTGGCCTAACAGGACTTAGGCACTTTCGGAAACAATTAAGACAGGGATTGGTTTTAAGCAGCGGCTTCATTCTTGCAGGAGGCATCGACCCCGTTCTGAGAGGCATGTTGGCGAAACCTGCCAAATTGTTCAGACAAGACCAGTTCGTAGTGGAGGCGCTCAGGAACCACCTGTTTGAGCAGACGGATGGCATTGGAATGGATTTGCCCTCTCTGAACATGCAGCGTGGCCGAGACCATGGCCTGCCCGGTAAAGTATACAAGTGGCACCTGCCTAGCCACAGGTGGCTGACGGTGAGGGTGGTTAGGGCTGAGCCAAATGTCTGTGGCTTGCCTTAGATGCAAAAAGAAGATGTTTGGGAGTTATCCAGAATATTCTCCAAAAGACCCTGAACTGTTCTTTTAAGTGTTTGGATGGGAGACCTCCATGGATTACCAGCAGTCAGGAACAAGGGTCAGGCTTTATTCAGCCACCTCTCTGAGTATCCTCAAGGCCCCCAGTAGAGGTCAGTCACCAGAGGTCGCCATGACTTCCAGGTGCACACACAGTCGGTTGCCATGACTTCCAGGTGCACGCACACACACACACACAAAATACAACCCCCCCCCCCCAAAAAAAACCATAATTTTCTTCTATCTGCTGTACTGCTAGGCTGAATATTTAGTAAGTTAGCAGAGTACTCAGGGCAAAGCCCATCTAGTTAGTGTGTGTGCTAACAAGAAGCAAAGCTGCAGATGGAGCCTCTTTGGTGTAGTGGTTAAGTGCGTGAACTGTAATCTGGGAGAACCGGATTTGATTCCCCATTCTTCCTCTTGCACCCGCTGGATGACCTTGGGCAAGCCATAATTCTGTCAGAGCTGTTCTCTCAAGGACAGCTCTGGAAAGAAGAAGAAGAGATTGGGTTTATATCCCACCCTTCACTCACTTGGAGTCTTAGAGTGGCTTACAAACTCCTCTCCCTTCCCCTCCCCACAACAGGCACCCTGTGAGGCAGGTGGGGCTGACAGAGCTCTGAGACAACTGTCCTTGAGAGAACAGCTGGTACCGAGCTATGGCTTGCCCAAGGTTATCCAGCAGGTGCAAGTGGAGGAGTGGGGAATCAAACCCCACTCTCAGCCCCACCTACCTCACAGGGTGCCTGTTGTGGAGAGAGGAAGGGAAAGGAGTTTGTAAGCCACTCTGAGACTCCAAGTGAGTGAAGGGGCGGGATATAAATCCAATCTCTTCTTCTTCATCATCTTTGCAAAGCTAATACAAGTCCTTTATTGTTAAGAACTCCATTTTAGATAGGATAGCGTAGAGATAGATTCCTAATCTGTCTAACTAGCTAAGATGATTAGAAATGCAGGAGCCATGTCCTGCTCTCATGCAGCCAAGACGGAGAAGGGTGGCAGAGTGTGGAGAGAAAGTGTTAGGAGTGGAAGGAAGGAACTTTCCCCAAGAGTAGCAATCTATACATCAAAGGGATAGCATCAGAGACAGAAAGAAAGGACCTTCAGTGTCCTGGCCTATCTATCTCTCTGACTCCCTTGTAGCCTTCCTGTGAAGTCTGAGGTGAAGAGACGGCACAAAATCCTTCACTTCCAATGTGGGCAGCCACCATTTTTAAAAAAATGTTTATTGTTTTACTGGCTACACGATCCGGCCATTCAGTGATCATGTAGTCAGTAAGGATTCATCCCCATCACTCCTGTTCTCTTCAGTGGGGATCAAGCAAGAGAACTCCCTAGCAAAGAGTCAGCATTCCAAAATCACCATCTTATGGGGTTCCCAACCTCCTGGCGGGACCTCCCAGCATTACAACTGATCTGCAGACTATAGAGATCAGTGCCTCTGGAGCAAATGGCTGCTTTGGGGGCCAGACTCTATAGCATTATACCCTGCAGAAGTCCCTCCCCCTCTCCAAACCACACCCTCCCCAAGTTCCAAACCCCAAATCTCCAGACTTCCCCAACCCTACCACTTTACCTTGTCTTGCCTTGCAGTAGCACTAGCTCTGGGAAGGAGTCTGTATTCCCTATTGGGACACAACCCTTTAGGAAAGAATTCAGATTTTTCTCGAATGGGAAAGAGGTGCCAGCCACCTGCACTCACTGATCCCTGCTCTTGTTGCACAGCTTATAACGCCTGGAGGAGCTTCTGTGGCCTCTCGCAGCCGCGTAACGAGACTGAACTTGGTGCGGTTCTCAAGAATCCTTGGCTGGCGAAGAAGTTCATCAGACTTTATGGGACACCCGAGAACATTGACCTCTGGGTTGGGGCCGTGGCTGAACCCTTGTTACCCAACAGCAGGGCCGGCCCTCTCCTGTCGTGTATCATCAGCCGCCAGTTCAAGAACCTCCGTGATGGGGACAGGTGAGTGAACACGAAAGGCTAGAAATCACTGAGACTTGGTTCAGGAGGAAAGGATAGACGGCATGGCCAAAGCAGGGGAAACGTATGGATCTCACATATTGACAGTAGAGATTCTATGGGCTCCAGAACTCTCGTTGACAAAAATGCACAAATGCATTCAAATCAGTCCATCTCCCTCCCCTGACTCTGTGTGTGCGTTAAGCGACGTCAAGCCACTTCCAACTTATGGTGACGCTATGAATTAACGTCCTCCAAAACGTCCTATTGTTGACACCCTTACTCAGTTCCAGGTGGTCAGCCATGTTGGCCTGAAGCAGCAGAACAAATTTAGAGTCCAGTGGCACCTTTAAGACCAACAAAGGTATATTCAAGATGTGAGCTTTCGTGTGCAAGACAGACGAGGCTGAACAGAGGGGTTAATGACATGTTAATTTGCTGCTCAGCCTCTATCTATAAGTTTGAACTCTACCTTCCATTCCAATGTATTTGAAAAAGTGTGCATCATGCACACAAAAGCTCCTACCTTGGACAAGCCTCGCTCGGGTCTTGCAAACAGAGGGTCGTGGCTTCCTCAGTGGAGTCCATCCATCTCATGCTGGGTTTTCCTCTTTTCCTGCGGCCTTCGATCCCCCCACCCCCTAACATCACTGTCTTTTCCAGTGACTTTGGTGTTCTCATAACATGATCAAGGTGGATCAAGTAGCCTCAGTTTATTCATTTTAATTTCTAGGGAGAGTTCAGGCTTGGTTTGACCTTGAACCCCCTTATTTGCCCGTTTGGTGGTCTACCGTTGTTTTATTCCCAAAATGTCCCCCGCAAACCTTTCTCCAGCCCCCTCCTCTCTCCCCACACGTGCACCAAAGAATGAGAGTCCACCCATGACATCGCTGTGATATTCCCCCCGAAGACCGCAGTGGCCTAAAATCGAGGCTCTCCAAAGCTCTGTGAGATGACAGAGGAAGCAACATTTTTTCTGTTTTCTTATCTAGATTCTGGTGGGAGAATCCTGGGGTATTCACCCCTGCGCAACGAAAGGCCATCAGTGCAGTCTCCTTGTCCCGGGTCATCTGTGATAACAGCCATCTTAGGGAAGTACCCAGGAATGTTTTCCGGGCCAACCGATATCCTCAAGACTTTGTCAGCTGCAACGCTATTCTTAGACTCAGCCTCTTTGCCTGGAAAAAAAATGAGTGAGTATGGGATCGGGGTAAGGCTCCTTTGCCGCTCTTCACACAACTCAGTGTAACCCGTATTTGCTCATGAGTTACAGAGCCTTGAGAGGGAAACAAAGACAGGCCCCTGCCCCATGGAGCTTACAGTCTTAATTGGTGGTTCTCACTCAAACCTTCATGTCTTACATCAAAGAACCTGGGTCTCAACGTGATAGGGGAAAAGCCCACTTCTCCTGAGTATGGCATTAATAAGTTTACATGCATTCTGGTATGACTACTAATGTGCCCAAAAAGTCACAGATGGATAATCCGTGGCAGGTAGGATCATCCGGTGATGGCACATCACACATGCAGGGGGACCCGTGTAATACTTCTTTGCATAGAGAGTGATTAGAATGTGGAATACACTGCCAGATGATGTAGTGATGGCCACAGACGGAAGCAGTTTAAAAGGCGATTAGATAGAATCATGTAAGACGGGTCTATCGGTGGATACTAGCCACAGTGATTAAAGGGAATCTCCACATTCAGGGGCAGTCAATCTCTGAATTCCAGTGCCAGGAGGCAACATCAGGGGAAGGCCATGGCTTCTGTGCCCTGTTGCTGGACCTCTAGAGAAACTGGTTAGCTACTGTGTGAGACAGGATGGTGGACTAGATAGACCACTGGTCCGATCCACCAGGGCTCTTCTTAGGTCCTTATGGCAACTGAGGTAGAGCGAAATATTAGTAACATATTACAAAACCCCTATGTCCCACCTAGACCACTTTAGTGTCCCTTCTGAGGTAGGCATACCATCAGTTGCACAGTTGGGGAAGACAACGGAGATGAGAAAGAAAGAAGCAAGGGGCAGGGGCAATGAGGACTGTCATCCAATGCTCCCTCTAAGCCGTGGGGTTTTGTGAGCAAAAATTCTACTTTGTGAGCTACTGGCATTAAAGTTGGGAGCGAGCGATTTGGCTACTGCATAAATTAGTTTGCTCTGCAGCCATCCTTCCTGAGCTAAGACAAAGATCTGTGAGCCATAGACTAAAAAAATGTGAGCTAGCTCACACTAACTCAGCTTAGAGGAAACACTGGTCATCGCACTTCTTTTGAGTTTGTATTGGTTGGGCACGATGTTTATGCATCTCAACCAATGGCTTCATAGAGGAGAAAGGTTTTGACGGGGATCTAAAGGAAGAAAGGGTGGGGGGGTTCCGGAAGGAAGTTCCAGCCAGAAGACAAAATGGATGGACCAGCCCAAAGAAGTAGAATGTTGTGTTTTATGGACTACAGCACTGAGAATAAAGCCTGTAAAATGGACAGGCATCATCTCAGTACCTCCAGGAATTTGTCAAGCCAAAGCTGGCAGCCTCAGCCATAATTCTTCTTCACTGTTGGTGGCTGGTGCCCACAGTTGCCTGGTGGCTCAGGACCTGCAGTATTCCTCGGGGGTGATGGGAAATGTAGTTTGGTCGGCCTTGTGCGTGTGCGCACAGTTTCAAGCATCCGGTCAAACTTTGGAAGGTTTGAAAAGGCTGTGTTCAAAAAGGTGAGCAGTAACTTGAGCACTTTGGTCATTATCGTTTATATAGCACCAGGGCTATTTTTGGGCAGGAACGCACAGGAACGGAGTTCGGCTGGCTTCCAAGTTGGCCAGGCCTACAGCCTCCCCCCCCCCCCCGGGTCCCCCAGGTGCCTTGCAATCTGCAGGGCACCTGGGGAAGCCAAGCCAATCCAGGGAGGGAAGACAGTTTAAAACCCTCCTTGGGTTTCCAAGGCACCCTGCAGCTGCAAGGCACCTGGGGAAGCCAATCCAGAAACTGCCTTTTTTCCCTTGGGTTCCCCATGTGCCCCACAAGCCGCGGGGCACCTGGGGAAGCTGATCCTGGGTGGGAGCTGCACTGTCAGGGGGTGTGGTCTAATATGCTAATGTGTTTCTGCTGTTGGGTGTGGCCTATTATGCTAATGAGTTCCTGCTGGGCTTTTTCTACAAAAAAAAGCCCTGTATAGCACTATCAGTTTATAGGATGCTTCACCAAGTACAAGATATCAATTCCTTGCCCAAGGAACTTGCAGTCAATAAAGTAGCTGAAAAGGGGAGGGGAGCAAGCTGGAGGAAGGGGTAACCCAGGGAAGAAGATGTGCTCATTCCAATTCCACATGCTCCGGCTTAGGGGACCAGTGTAGGGCAAGGGGACAAAGGGCTTGTGATCTTGAAGCCACTTGAAATGACAGGGCATTGCGATAAGCTGCTGGTAGCCTCCCAGTGTTCTTCTTCCATTATATTTATTAACAAACTACTCATGGTTTTCTTTCATATCCATCTCTTCTTCACCAAAACTTTAGCTACAGCGGTAATCAACATGTGCTGAGGTATTATTTACCGCCACTGATTTTACTGGCACTAGCCAATAGGTGCTCGTTTACACCTACTTGCGGGATCATAGTTGGAAAAAGACTTCACGTTTTGTTTCTTTTCAAAGGTCTGTCACAGAAAGAAGCGAGCTTAGGCAGAGTGAGGTCATCTCAAGATAAAGATAATCCAGGCGTGAGCATCCGGTGACCTCAGAACGGGACCCAATCCATCAGGAAGTTTCCCCTTCACAAGCTCCATAGAAACAAGTGAGAACTGATTATCTGATTTGTTGTCAGTCCTTGACGATCGCTAAGAGAAACCTCCACATACTGAGGAATCTGCCTCTGAACACCAGATGCTGTGGGAAAAGATGTGACAGGAAGATCTTTGCCTCTGTGCCCTGCATGGCAGCTTCACTGGAGTTTCTGGCTGGTCACCCCCAGGAAGAAAGCCAGAACTGATGGACACTAGTAGGTGGTATGGTCTTTTGCAGCATAATCCCTGAGAATGAAATTTCACCCCCAAAAGAAAGCTTAAGAGCATTTTCCCCTCTTCATCGTAAGAGGAATCTTGCAGCCGCTGCTGATGGTGCCTGCCGTTGATCAAGAACTAGAACTGCTACATCCAGGAAACTGTGCTTCCCTCTTCTTGGTTGCTTCTACATCCCAGCAAGTGCAAGCATTCACCATGGAGACATCGAGGTGGAAATGCTCCACCACACCATGCTTGCTGCTGCAAATGGCCATATTCAAATTGCTACAGTGCATATCCTTTCTGCATCTGCAGACGTTACATTTCCAAAGAACGGTTGTGTTGGTCTCTTTTTATGAGTGCTTCAAATATTGTTGTAATCCCCTCCGGCAAAGGAGGGTATAGAAATCTAAATAATAAAGAATCGAGATCCAGTGCAGATGCCTCTTTGTTGGGACTCTGAAGCAGAGTGAAAAAAGAGGCGCAGGCACGTGCGTTTAGCTTATATTAAAAAAAACTTTACGATAAAAGAGGGAAGGGAAACATTTGGATATAAAAACAAACAAACAGAATTCTAACTGTCTAACCAATAGCTGGTTTCTGGTTACTTCAAGATGGATACTTGTTCAGCCCTGACCTGGATAGCCCAGGCAAGCCCAATCTTGTCAGATCTCAGAAGCTAAGCATGGCCAACCCTGGCAAGTACTTGGATGGGAGACCTCCAAGGAATACCAGGGCCGAGATGCAAGCCACCTCTCTGAAATGTCCAAGCCCCACTAGGGGTTGCCAGAAGACATCCATGACTTCCAGGCACACGCACGCACGCACACACACACACAAAATACTCTCACACACGGACAATACTCACCCCCCCGCAAAGGATTGATACTCATTCTCTGATCTTAGAACAAAGGCAGGAAAAGAAGCCCCTAAACTTCATCCCACTTACATTGATCAACCAATAATCATTCTAAGTAAAAGTAAAGGTTTCCCTTGCTCGAAAGCCAGTCAAATCTGACTCTAGGGCGTGGTGCTCATCTCCGTTTCCAAGCCAAAGAGCCAGCACTGTCAAAGATGTTTCCGTGGTCATGTGGCCGGCATGGCTAAACACCGAGGTGCACAGAACGCTGTTACCTTCCCACTGAAGCGGTGCCTGTTTATCTATTTGCAATTTCTTGCTTTCGAACTGCTAGGTTGGCAGGAGCTGGGGCCAGAGATGGGAGCTCATTCTGTCACATAGCACTCAGGTCTCAAACTGCCGAGCTACCGACCCTCTGGTCTGCAGCTCAGTGTCATAACCTCTGAGCCCCTGTGGCTCTACAGCACATCTAATTTGGAATAAGACATCCTCTTCCTTGGCAGGAACTATGCGCAACAAGGCTAATTCACTGCAGGCTAACTAATGATTAGCACATATAAACAAACCGTAAACTCTTTAGCGACAGCAGAGAGAGAACCTGTATGTACCAACATTTTTCCTGTCTCACCCAACCTTGCTGTTGCACTGTGAAAGGTTGCCATGAGTTGGTTGCAATTTGACGGCACACGATTACTATGATTAATGGTTGTCACACAGTTTTGGGGTAGAGATGGGGGGGGGACGACAGGAACGGCTTGGCAAAGTGGATGAGATTCGTGTGCCATATGTTGTCCTGTCAGGTTGGTCAGAACTACTGTTTGGGAAACGAGGTAAAATCTCACCTGAGGGGTTTTTTCCCCCTGGGAAGAATGGAAAAGCAAGAGAAGTAGGTCATACAGAGATCCTGCAGGCAGCCTCCTGAGTGAGCAGGTACTTGGGGATCAACTCTCAACTCTTGATTCCTCATATCCCGTTTAGCCGTTCTCTCTCAAAATGCAGCGTATAAATTATTGCTGTTATCTCCTGTTTGCAGTACCGTCCCGATTATCAAATTGACCAGAGTCTTCTGAGGGGAGGGAGTTAACAGCAAAGAGCTCTGGGTAGCATTACCAACTCCAAGTTGGGAAATTCCTAGAGATTTGGGGGTGGACCCTTGGGAAGGGTGGAACTGGGGAGGGGGGCTGCTCAGCAGGGTATAATGTCATGACGCACACCCTCTAAAGCAATAAGTTTCTCCAGGGCAGCTGATCTCTGTTGTCTGAAGATCGGTTGTAATTCCAGGAGATCCATAGACTGATTTGCACACCAGGTTTCTTGGGATAGGATCTCCTGTATTTTATACAGAAGAGCAATAGAGCTGAGGGTTTCTATACAGATATTTGCCTTGATAATGAAGATCCAGGCGTTTGCATTTGAAGAAGTCCACAAACGCAAATAGTGGAATAAAAGGCTGCAAGTTTTGCAACTGAGGGTGGAGTTTCCCAGTAAGCTGTTATTTGTAAACAAGTCAAATAGTGTTGTAACTGCAATGGATCTTTTCAATTGCCAAGAAGAGCCAAAACAATATAGCCAGAAACATATGGAAGGAATGAGTCTTGTGGGGCAGACTGCAGAGGTGTTTCATGTGGCTTAATGATGTTGCCCTAGTCCATCTGCCTTGACATTGACTGGCAACAGCTCTCCAAGGTGTTAGGCAGGAACGGGTCTTTCCCACCCTTTGGGGCCGTGAGGGGATGTCTGAGAATGGACCAGCAATCTTCTACATGTGAAGCAGGGACTCCACCGCTTAGTTCTATACAAAGTGTGGGTTTGTGTTATGTGCGGTCAAGCTGCTTCCGATTTATGGCAGCCCTATGAATTAATGACCTCCATAACATCTTATTATGGATAGGGATGGGTACGAACCGGCTCACAAACTAAAGTTCGTCACGAATTTTGGGCAGTTTGTGGTTTGCAAAGCAATGTTTGCAAACTGAAGAACTGCCACAAAGTTCCATGAATTTTGATGCAGTTTGTGGCGGTTCATGGCTGTTTATAAAGAGCAGAAAGCAGGGGTTTAAAAAGCTCCGAGGTTTCTGCTCTTGAGCAGCTCAGCTGATTTGTTTAAATGGTTTGGAGCCATTTAACCCCCTGCTTTCTGCTCCCCATGAAAAGCAGCAAGGAGCAGAAAGCAGGGGGTTAAATGGCTCCAAACAGAGTCTTTTTTTCTCTTCCTGGGAGACTGGCCAGGCATCACCTACCCACCACTGTGGAGAGCCAATGTGGTGTAGTGGTTAAGAGCTGCGGACTCTAATCTGGAGAACTGGGTTTGATTCCCCACTTCACCTCATGAAGCCAGCTGGGTAACCTTGGGTCAGTCATAGTTCTCTCAGAACTCTCCCAGTCCCACATGCCTCACAAGGTGCCTGTTTTGGGGAGAGGAAAGGAATGCAATTCTAAGCCACTTTGACAGGGTAGAGAAAAACAGGGTATAAAAACCAACTCTTCTTTTTCTTCTACCAACCGCACGATGCTGGATTAGCCAGCCACTTGTAGAAAAGTATTCCTTAATTTAGCATTTTCTTTTACTCCAACGGATGAGAATCTGCCTTCAGTAAAGTAAGTTTTTTTTTTGCCATGATCTTTGCATCCTGTGTAACTGCGTTTTTCTTACCCATGCTTCACGGCTGTGCAATTCTGCTGTATAAACAGTAACTTCCCAACAAGCTTGGCTGCCCAAGTTCTTTTTAATAGGAATTCCTGGCCCCACAATGAATCGGGATTAGAATACAGAAAGGATATGAAGCAGTGAGACGTGTAACCTACGTACACATCATTTTTAATTTAGAAATAATTTTGTATGTGTCCAAGATACAATCAGTCAGTATTTTTTGTCAATGACATAGATCATCATCAAGTCACATATGTGAGGCTGAGAAATCAAGGCAGGACCAGGGAAAACACTGGCATGTGTCCCATTCTGTCACCAGCAAACACTCAGATGTGTGCCCGTTCACTCACGTTGGATCCTTAAATCAAAATTTGATTATTCTCTCAAGGTATGCTGGAGACAAGACATTATGCTGCTTATTTAGGGGTTGCCAACTTTCAGGTGGCCCCTGGAGATCTCCTGCTTGATCACAAGATGATCAAGATAAATTCTCCTGGAGAAAATGGCTGCTTTGGAGAGTGGACTCTATGGCATTATGCCCTGCCAAGGTCCTTTCTCTCCCTAAATCTTGTCCTCCCCAGGCTCCACTCCCAAAATCTCCACGTATTTCCCAACCCAGAACTGGCAATCCTGTGCTTAATAACCATGTTAGGAGCCAATAAAAAAGGAAGGCTTTGGCCCTCCAGGGGCAGCTGGCTGGCCATTTTGTGAAATAGGGTTCTGGGCTACGTGGAACTTTGGTCTGCAGAATGATTGCTCTTAGGGATGATCAGACTTCCCCGGTTCCATTCCTTTCATGTTTTGGAACCTGCAGTCCAACCCTCTTGAATCTCAAAATTTTAATAGCATGCACTGCAAAAAAGAGCAGGGGGGAAGCTACACTTTCAGAAGCACTGTGTACATTGTAAACAGCACACTTTATGATTCAGAAGTGCAAAGAACACCTGAAAACAGAAGAAAAGAGTTTTTAAAAAATGGCTCAACCCCGCATTGCAAACAGGACACACGTTGCTTTTTTGAAAAGGTAAATAAAATCCGTTAGCAGCCGGGAGCCAGACAGGTTGCGTCTGAAATGACACAAAAAACCCATTAGCAACCAGCAGCTAAAACAGATTACAAAGGCTGTTTCAAAAGGGGTCAAAGAGAATATTTCAGATTCATTCCAGTGTAGCAATAAGCACACTTTGCAACATTTTTCATTTCCTTCATTTTATGGGCATCTTTGCCTGTGTGTTACTGAAGCGTGTATGCAAAGCTGCCAAAAAAACAATACGGCAGTCGAGGTAACTGTATGTATGCATTGCATAAGGGTGGCGTTTGTGTAGTGCTTTGAGGCACACCTTGTGTATGGCTGAGGCACCACAGGCAAAAAAAATCTTGATGCCAATACATACATACAAACAACTGCAAGACTGCTTTTTTGTACTATTTTATCTTCAGAAATATAAAGGAGGGAACAGACATGAAAGAATTGAAAGATGCAGCAAACTACATAGAGTTCTTCGTGAATTTCAAGAATATTAACAAACCAACAAAGCAATAGAGAATCCTTTCTACTTCTGTTCCATTTTGGAAACGTGGTCAAGTAATTCGGAACTCCAGAAGCCAGGAGGAAATCTGGGAACATTCCCTATTTCGACAGAACAGATAATAAATAGAAACTGATTTTCTGTTTCTGTGACAGATAAGCTTTTCCTTCAAGCACATTCATGAACAAATCCATGCTTCTCTCTGAAAAACACACCCCTGACATCCAGGACAATGCTATACCCGCAGCTACACCACTCACCCTGGTGAAAAATAGACTCCAGTCCCCAAAACAGTGTGTGGCCTTCTTTCCATCGGTGCCCTCAATTTTTAATTTTTAAAAATGACAAGATGACATGAACATATGAAGCTGCCTTATACTGAATCAGACCCTTGGTCCATCACGGTCAGTGTTGTCTACTCAGACTGGCAGCGGCTCTCCAGGATTTCCAGTAGCGGTCCTTCACATCACCTACTACTTGACCCTTTTAGGTGGTGAGACCAGGGATTGAACCTGGGACCTTCTACACGCCAAGCAGATGCTCTACCACTAAGCTGCATCCCCTCCCTGGTTCTTGGGGTCCACCTCAACAGGGGAAAAAGTCTTATCTCATCAGGAGTATAGGGCTCACTGTGTTCTTATTGTGCTGATGAAAAATCACACAGTCCATATAAACAGGTGCTTCAGATATTTGTAGGATTGAGCCTTGGAAATCCCACTTCGGGGCTTAGCCCTCAACAAGTTCCTTCTCCAAGTGAGATCAGGGTGCAAAGCAAGAGGCCGACAGCGGCTCCTCTTGCCCTCCTCCTTCCATGCCAACATCATCCCCTTCTTTCCACGCTGACAAGTCAAGTCCCATGACTTGTGTGCAGTTCACAAAATCTCTGGGATACTGGCTCCTTGTGAAAACGTCCATGGGTACCTCTTTGATGTGTGTGTTGTCACAAATAATGCGGGATAATGACGCACTGCTAAGGACACGGCGTTGCTGAGGAGTGAAGACATCGGGATTCTCCCACCAGAATCTGCAACCAAAGGAAGTACAGCAGAGGGCAAAGAGGGAGAGGTTAATCGACTTTACACTGTCAAGTTTTTTAATACTTATAGTTCATTCTGCTGCTAATCACAGAGATGGCCAGCTACAGAGGACATGCGAGCTGTGGCTGATGGACACACACCAAGGTCAGCCTTCTGAGATGTCTCCCAACATGATCCACACTTAAATTCAAGCTTACGTTGGGAGCTTATGGGCTGGAAACTTGTTTTTTCAAAAGCCTGCAAGCCAAAACAGGTGCTCCAGATGCAGAATACTGCCGCAAATACCAAGTCCTGCACTGACACAGAACAGCACTGTATATAAAGCCCTACCTATCACCTTGAAGAACAACCTGGTGACTACTGGTGACTGTTAGGAGATGGGCAGATGTGGCACATTCTAATCTTAAGGTGTTCCACAGATTACATCCACGCAGGAAAAATTCCCTTGTGGACAACAGGATGCATTACAGACATCTATGTGAGATGTTAGACTTGGAAGTCAACCTACCGGTCGCCATCTCGGATGTGTCGAAACTGCTTCCCGATGAGACATGCAAGGAGAGGCCCCACCCTTCCATTGCGAATGAAGGGTTCGGCCATTGACCCAATCCAGATGTCAATATTGTCCGGTGTCCCATAGAGTTCAATGAACTTCTTTGCCAGTTTAGGGTTGTGCAGCACAGCAGCGAGTTCAACCTCATTGCGCGGTTCAGAGAGGCCACAAAACCGCCTCCAGGCATTGTACCCTGTGAGAACAGGAAGTGTCTGTTATTCCGGCCCCCCCCTCTAGATGCCAAGTGCACCGGAAGCAGAGTAGCCAGGTGCAGAAGGGGGTGGAGTCTCCCATACCTTTGAAGATTGTATAGAACAGGGGGTTAGGGCTGGTACTGCTCTTCGGCCCCCGGAATTATAAGAGACATTTTTCAAAACGATTTCTCCCTTAACACTGACTTTTCTAGATTCCTGAAAAATTAGCTGGTTGATGGGAAATCATAAGCCCCCCCCCCCCAATACCGCATATCCTAGTTTCATCTAAAACCCAGAGTGGAACAGAATGGAAGTCGTGCCTTCAGATGCTGATCAAAGGAACATCAAAACTCTGAAAAGTAACGCCAGATCTGAGAGAAAGAGAGCGCACTTCCCTATCCTCAACCATCCAAAGGTCCTTGGATTCCTCAACCAAATCTACCTTCTCTCCTTGCTTCCCCCGGTGCCCAGAACCCCTTGAAAAACACCAGATGGTTTCTTCAAATCACTCCTCAAAGCCCAGCTTTCCTAGGAAGCCGTTGGCATAACCTCTTCCCCACTGAAATTAAGCCTTAGTCCCTGTAACATGAATGAATAACATTTATTTATTTGTTTACTCAGGATATTTCTGTGCTTCAGAGTCCTGCTGAAGGCAGTTTACAACTAAAACCTTGCCACAATATTCAAAACAAGCCATTAAAAACAAGCCATTGGACATGAACAGGATAAAGAGCTATCCAAGAAACAGAGAGCTTGTCCACATACTCATTTTCCTTGCTGGTAAGTTCCTGTGTCGGGGGGGGGGGGGTCCCTGTTCCACATGTATTTCACTCCCTCTAGTTGTCGCTTTGATATTAGACTGGATTATGTTTGGCACGAAAACCTTCAGTTTAAATCTGCAGGGAGATATGCTGGACATAAACTGGTGTAATATCGAATCGACCACTAGAGGGAGCAAAACATGTGTGGAACAGACCCTCCCCCCAAAAAACCCCCAGGAACTTACAAGCAAGGAAAATGAGAATGTGGAAAAGCCTCGAAGCAGACCATTTAAAAAGCAGGTAATTTAAAATCCCCTGGGTGGAAAAATACACTTGGGTGTGGTGCCTAAAAGGAAGCGCAGAAGGCACTAGGTAAGCCTCCAGGGGGACAGCATTCCAGAGGTGAGGTGCCAGCACAGAAAAGGCCCGATCTCCAGTTGTCATCTGCCTCTTCCATGAAGGGCTTGAGAGGTAGGTCTTAGCTGGCAGGCTGGATAGTAGAGGAGGATGTGTTTGTCTCCCTTCCCCTCTCCTGACTGGAGAAAGGAGAAAAATTCTATGCCTTTGGACTTTGAAAGAAAAATGGTTCTTGTGTTTGGAAGGGTGGGCTGCCTTTGATGCTGCTTTGGGATGGCACTATCTTCCCCTCATGCTTCCTTCCTTCTTACCGTAAAGATATTACAGAGAAATCACATCTGCACAATTTGTGCACGCTCTCTCTCCCTCTTGTCCCAATGGAGCTCTGTCTAAACTATTGCCCTGGAACGACTTAACATTCGGGGAATGGGGGTGAGTGTAAAATAATACGATTACAAAAGGACCAGACCAAACCATGTAAGACTGATATGGATCTCTTCTACCTGGCAGGCCATGATCCCTTCCCCGTTGCAGGTTCAGAGCTGCCAGATCAAGACCTATTTCTTCCACTTGCTCAAAAAGCCGATCTTGGAGCTCCTTAACCATCATTTGGTTCTGCTTCATCAGCTTGGAATGGTCAACCAGGAAACCACGGAGAAGGGGGTCGATGCCACCTGAAACAGCAAGGAAACAGAGGCTGAAGTTAGCCTCATCGGTCCAGAGCAAAATCCAGAAACAAAAGCAATGTTATACATTTTCATTTCATTTTTATTTTTTTTGCCATCAAATCAGTCAAGTCGTGGCAACCCATGGAATTTACAAAGCATGAGACATTCAGAGATGGTTTGCTATTGCCTGCCTCTGCATAGCCACCCTGGATTTCCTTGGTGGTCTCCCATCTAAATACTGACCAGGGCTGACCCTGCTTAGCTTCCAAGATCTGACAAGATCAGACTAGCTTGGGCTCTCCTGCTCAGGACACATTTTTTATTACGGCCAAGCAAAAATAACACAAAACAGTGTGCAAGTTTTCAAGTCCTCCAGAACTCTTCATCGGACTGGAACTTTTTTTAGAAGGAGAAGGAAAAGGAGGAGAAGAAGAAGAGAAGAAGAGATTGAATTTATACCCCGCCCTTCACTTGTAGTCTCAGAGCAGCTTACAAACTCCTTTCCCTTCCCCTCCCCACAACAGACACCCTGTGAGGTAGGTGGGGCTGAGAGAGCTCTGAGACAGCTGTCCTTGAGAGAACAGCTGGTACAGAGCTATGGCTTGCCCAAGGTCATCCAGCAGGTGCAAGTGGAGGAGTGGGGAATCAAACCCGGTTCTCCCAGATAAGAGTCCATGCACTTAACCACTTCCCCCAAACTGGCTCACACACCAAAATGGCTCAAAGGAGGAGACTGGATTTATATCCTGCCCTTCACTACCCGAAGGAAGAGCAGCTTACAATCTCTTTTCCCTTCCCCTCCCCACACCAAACACCCTGGGAGGTAGGTAGGGCTGAGAGAGCTCTTTCCAGAACTGCTCATGAGAGAACAGCTCTGAAAGAACTTGTAACTAACCCAAGGTCACACCAGCAGCTGCATGTGGAGGGGTGGGGAAATCAAACCTGGTTCTCCCACGCTCCTAACCACAACGCCAAACTGCTTATGGTAATCAATTTCATAGCTCCCTGGAATTGATTAACTGTAATCATGACCATGTGATGAGACTACTCCACTTTACATTGATCCATGTTCCCAATCAGTGCTAGCGCCACAGCAGTGCTAGTGTGAAATCTGCTACCTATGGAAATAACAGCGTGTTGAAGAAAATGCTTCTCAAATTCCTGATGCTGCTCTTTCTGGAATGCATTCTGAACCTGTTCATTCTTATTTTGTAAGGACATTTCTACAAGGAGGTCTGCCACACTGCAACGACAAAGGCGAAGAGCCCACGCTCACCTTCCCGTATGATTCTCCACGACGCGCAGAAGGTGAGATGAAGCGGTACGTAGGAATAAGGAACCAGCGGTCTGAAGTCTTCGCCCAAGCGGGACACCAAGGGGGGGATGGAACCGTGGCCAAATCGGAAGGCAAGGGAGAACACGTTTGCAACGGTGGGATCCACAGAGTCGTCGTAACCCTTGTATGATGGCAGCTGTTTGTTAAATTCATCGCCCAGTAAGAGGGGCATGTAGTCTCGGAATGTGATCACCTGCAATGGAACCCAGAAGGTATTGTTAAAGTTACACTGTTCCATTTGTGGTGCTTTTCAGAGTAACGTAAGGAAAGAAGTAGGGAGAAATCTCTACCCTGAAGAGCTGACAATATAAAATTTAGACAATGGGGTCAAACAGGGGAGGTAAGGGAGGGAAAAGAGATGTCAGATTGTCGGCAGAGGTCTGTGATACAAGAATGTGGGGGGGAAAGATTCACAGAAGCAAGGGCCTCTTAACATGTTCATGGAAATAACTAACTTTTAAAAAAAAAGTTTTGGAATTACCAGAATATCATATTAAAGGCGATGAAGATATTGATTATAGTCCCAATACGTTACTCTGTACTCCACTAGTAATTAAATAATTAGTAAGAATAAAATTTAGATCTAGACAAACAATTAAAGCAATATTAAGGTTTTTACAATGATTTAATTTTAGTATAGAAGTCAGTTCAATTGTCAGAGATATAATTTCCTTCTATTGTTAATAGATTATTGTTAACCTTAGGAAAGTTCTTGTCTATTCTTTAAAGAGATACTCTATCCCTAATTCTGTAATATTCAAGTTTTATTGTTGGCTTTTATATTTGAAATATGTAATACATTTGGTAATACATCTGATTTTACTTGTTGCATGTAACAATTCATAATACTTTACAAATCTGATGGATCTATATTTCTCCCCTAATCCCTTTTTTCCTTCTGTATCCCACCCTTTCAAGAGAAAACAATAAAAATTTACAATAGAACATGTTAATTGGAAGGCATGCACGGATTTCTGAGCCAAACAAAGACAGAAGAGCCCTTTGTGCTGGGAGGAAGGCGGATACCTGATTCACAGCTCCAATGATCTTCCGGGCCTCCTGATAGAGCTTGTCTCCATCCCAGTGGGGGTTCAGTTGCTTCAGCTCCATCGCCAGGCGGTTGTGTTCCCGGATGAACAATGTGTGGATGGCAGTCAATCCCAGATTTTCGGTCACTCGCTTGTCCCCTGCAAAATGAAATGTACAGGTCACAGCCCTTTCTCTTTTTGCATTTCCCCCCTAATTCCAGGTGATTTAGGCTGTTTTTACATCTGACTTTCCTGCTGGAATCATTCTAGTTCCAAAAAACCCTGCCCATACTTCTGTGCGGTGTGAAACCGTGCTGCCACTGAAATGTCCACATCTACTAATTGCCCTCCTGTGGTCAAGCTAGTATGCAACCGGCTTCATTCTGCTTTAAACAACTGCTGTTGATTAGTGCACTGAGGGTGATTTTACATGTGCATTTTTGTAACAGCTTCATTCCAGTGCTCCCTGCACCGGTAACACATTGGTGTCAAAGCTGTTGTAGGGGAATGCCCACATCTGATTGAACTGGAGTGAAAGGGGTCATTCTTTTGAAGTGCTGTTAAGAACAGGATTTGTTTACAGAGGTGTGAAGCCAGCTTGAGAGCTAGAGGGCAATTAGCAGATATGGACAGTTGAGAAGGAATGCAGATTCACACTTGAAAGAGATGTGGGCAAGTTTTTTTGGAAGTAGAATGATTCCAGCAGGAAAGGCAAATGTAAAACCAGCCTTAGACCCCCTGGAGTGAAATTTCACACCACTGTGAAATCAGCACAGGAAAAGACAGCAGTCAAACTACTTTAGAGGGGAGGTGTAAAATGACCCTTAAGTTTCTAAGGAGTTGCCAAACAAGAAAGCAAATTAAAACTCTTTTCTACCCGTACCCTCACTTGACCAGTGTGCTGCAGTGGCTAGAGCCGGGGGGGCCAAACTGCGGCTCAGGAGCCACATTTCACACATATTGTGTGGCTCCTGGCAGAGCAGCTGGGGAAGCGAAGAGGAGGCATACTTTTTCTCCCTCCCTCCCTCCCATCAATTTGTTTCCTTGTTTCTCTCTGTTTCTCTCTCTCTCTTTCTTTCCATCTCTTTCATTCTCTCCATTCCACCTCTCTTAAGACAAATATCATTAGCAAACAAATAAATATCATTGGACAAATATCTGTTTTTACCCCTTTTGTTTTTATTTTGGGCAGTCTCGTTTAATGTTAATAAAAAGCAAATTTGCCTCTTTTAAAATTAAAACATGTGTGTAATGTCTGTTCATATCTTGCGGCTCTCAAACATCTCACGTCTATCCTATGTGGCTCTTACGTTGAGCAAGTCTGGCCACCCCTGGGCTAGAGGGAAGGACTGAGATCTATGAGACCTTGGCTCAAATCCCCACTCTGCCATGCAAGCTTGCTGGGCGATCCTGGGCCAGTCCCACACACTCAGTCTGACCTACCTCACAGGGTTGTTGTGAGGATAAAAATGGAGGGGAGGAGAATGATGCCAGTCTCTTTGTGTGGGTCCAGGGCCAGTGCCAGGCTTTTTTGCACCCTAGGCAAGGCTAACTTGCGCCCCCCCCCCCCCCCGCTAACCAATTATCAAAAACAGATGAATTCTAGGGAAAATTAAAAGCACAAAACTTGACCCTGCTAATTTTTTAAAAAATTGTGTGGGCTTGGGCAGGCAGGGTGTGAGGCAAAGCTGAAGGGAGCTGCTGCTGCTGCAGTTGCCGTGACTTTCTGGAGGAGGAAAAGAATGGGAGAGCCAGGGCTGGTGAGTGAGTGAGTGTGAGAGCCTGTGGCCGGTTGGAGGAGTGCTGATTGTCCGTTTCTGCACTCCTCTGAGGTCTGCGCCCTAGGCGGTCGCCCAACTTGGCCTAATGGTAGCACCGGCCCTGTGTGGGTCCCCACTGGGGAGAAAGGCAAGGTATAAAAGATGGTCAAGTGGAGTTTGGCGTATGCTATTGATGCTAATGCCAGTGCTTAAGGACAAAACAGAACCATAATGACCTGGCCAAGACATACCTGCTATAAAACAAGGGATGTTGTCTGTCTTGTTGGTGTACAGACAGAGACTTCTGGAGTTGTTCTCAAAGGGCAACAGCCCGAGCCCTCCGTCCATGAAGTTCTGGTTGAGTGCCATCAAGCCCAGGGAGTTCGTTCTGTTCCGCAGACTCTTTGCCAAAGGCTCTTCACTCCCATAGACAAAGCCTGCGTCCAGGAACGAGGTGATTGAGTTGATCTGCTCACGGATTAATGTCGTGGGATTACACACCGGGGCGGTCCGAATGAAGGGCATGCAGACTCCCGGCTCACGTATTCGTGGGTCTCCAGGGGGAATCTGTTGAGAACAGTGCATGAGGCTGTGCTGAATCAAAGCATGGCACCTCTACAGATGGGTTGATGTTGCACACTAAAAAACTGGCCGAACTGTCATAGCTTCTGTTCCAGAAGACATGACACACCATTCTTCACCTACAGTGGATGAGCCCAGTTCACACCTAGCATTACACCTAGCAAACATATGGAGCAGAAGGCCAAATACTCCATTCATCCGTCCGTCCGTCCGTCCGCCCGCCCATCCATCCATCCATCCATCCATCCATCCATCCATCCATCCATGCTATTCCTATCCTGTTTATTTTGTCCAATGGGTTCATCGTATAGCTAAAAATAAGGCATTTAAATATCCTAACAATAAAAACTAAAAAACAGCAAAAAAATAAAAATAATCCAGAGTTGTTAAAAAGTAAAGTGACAAATACAAGTCATCTTTTTTTTTTTTTAGGTTGCAAATTTGCTTCAGGGAGTAGGCAGAAAGTGAGTTGGGTTGGTAACATCACAGTCACCAGCCAATAGGCATCCTACAGTTTCTTCCATGGTTTCATCAATACATTTTCCCTTCCCTCTGAGAATCAATCATGCAGAAATGTAGGTTACCTGAATAGGGAAGCACGGAGGGTCATATTTGCAACTGGTACTACAGTGGGCTTCCTTATGCTCAACGTTGGTTTGCGTCATAGGTGCTAAATCCATGTCGTGGTCAACCAACTGGCCCCAGTGCATGAAAGCCAGGGAGCGTTCCAGGTCATCTGTGATATTCTCGTTGGCAGTAGCAATGATGTCACTGGAAACTTTCCGCACCTGTGAAGAGGCACCCAAGAGCCATCAAATCTGGTCCCAGAGCCAATGAAAGGAGCCCACTCCAACCCCAGCAGCCAACCATAGAAAAGTCAGACATTTCCTTTTGATAGATGATATTCACACTCTACTGGCCCATTGGTTCTTAGTTATATGTTGATGGGACAGCAGATTTCAGGTGGGTAGATATGTTAGTCTGTAGCAGAACAACATCTGAGTCCAGTAGCGCCTTAAAGACCAACACAATTTCCCAGGGAATAAGCTTTCATGATTCAAATCTCATTTCATTGGTCTTTAAGGTGCTACTGGCCTCAGGTTTTGATATACGACAGCCAGGACCCACAAAATGGCCTTATGCCAAGTCAAATGATTGGACCCTCTAACCCAGTTCTATCTACTCCAGCCACCTGATCCTGAATCCTAATTCTATTCCTGTTGTCTCTCCTCATGTTTTTGATTAAATATAGTTGTTCTGCATGGCCAAGGTGTCTGAGTGGGAGACAACACCACAATAATTTTAATGAGGCTCCTGGTTCCCTGACTGCAGAAGGAAGAAAGATATCCTAAAGTCATTGAACATCAGGTTTTCCAGATCCATTGATCAGGCACACTGTAGCCTGCGCTTGCTCCAAAGGGATTTGCACTTGGGATTATCTTGATTTGTCCTCATAGTGGCCTGCAAGGATGCCCACAGATTTACAGCGGTCTTCATGGCTGAATGGGAATTTTAGTCTGGGCTTACTTGATCCAAGTCCTGTAGACACAACCCACTGCCCCATAACTGGCATTATTTCACAGGGTGCGTGATTGTCAGGATGTGGAATGGTATAGTATAGCCCGGTCTCTTTAGAACTCAGAAGCGAAGTAGGGTCTGTACTTGGAGGTAAGACCACCAAGGAAGATTCTGCAGAGGCAGGCAGTAGCAACCCACCTCTGCTTAATCCCTTGCCTTGAAAACCCTATGGGGTTGCCATGACCTGACCACACTCGACACCAGTGTTCCCTCTATTGCCTAATCAGGTGCCTTAGATGGTACTGCAATAATGGGCCTTCCGGTTTTGGCCCTAAAGATGCTATTTCAAATGCAATCTGGAGTTCGTGTGTTGGAATGGTGTGTAGCATCCTGATTAGGACACAAGGCGATATCGTATGAGGCCTCTATTGCACATCTTAGCCTTGAACCGCTGATCATTATTGTAATATAATTTTAACTTGGGCCTATATTGATTATTACTTTGTTTTATTATCGCAACATTGAGCCTCCATGTATTATCTACGCTTGACCACTAAAGAAGGCCAGTCGGCCAAACCGCGTTGGATCACATAAGGTCCTGTTTATGACTACTGTATGATTATTTTTAATTCTTATTGAGGCTACAATTCGGTCTATAACTGTTTTTAAATCATTTGTAATAAATACATGTATTTTAATAACCTGTATTATCTATATGTGAATGCTTTCTATCTGTTGATTTTAAGATTGGGCCCTCCTATTTGTATGCATTTAACCTTTTAGGTTCGTAATTCGTATTTCTTGGGTTAAGTTTTTTGTTCCCCATGTTTTTTGTTTCACCCCAATGGCTACATCGTTCCAATTAAAGGACCAAATGCCATTAGGGTCATGTGATGAGAGCTACCCTGTGCCCCACAATATATCCTATGATGGGTTTAGCTCTCAGAGACCTGGATCACAGTCTGCCCTATATCACCTGAGAGCCAGTTTGGTGTAGTGGTTAAGAGCACGGACTCTAATCTGGGAGAACTGGGCTTGATTCCCCGTTCCTCCACATGCAGCTGCTGGTGTGACCTTGAGTCAGTCATAAGTTTTTTCAGAGCTGTTCTCTCAAAGACAGTTTTTGAGAGAGCTCTCTCAGCCCCACCTACCTCACAGGGTGTCTGTTGTGGGGAGGGGAAAGGAAAGGGATTGTAAGCCACTCTGAGACTCCTTTGGGTAGTGAGGGGAAGGTATAAATCCAATCTCTTCTTCTAACTCCAGGCCAAAGTCTATGCCCTTCCCTCGAGCTTTTTAATAGCATTTAACTTGTGATGGTTTCATACTGTGGCTGGAAGGGAAATGTGTATTGTGGCCTGATTTCATTCTGAATAGTTCTGTTTCATTGATGTGACACTTTTAGATATTTCAAAGTCACTTTGGGAATGTTTGAAAGTGAAAGTGTACGTTATAATTTTTTCAAAAACACAAATAAATACAATTATTCTGGCGTTTGCTTCAAGGAAGTCCAAGGATCTCTTACAATGCCATCCTAAACAGAATCCCACCTTTCTAAACCCATAGATTTCAGCATTAACTCTGCTTAGGAGGACATTGTGAGGCACTTACCAGTGGGAGAGGATATCCATTATAAAGTTTCCCCTCAGTGAGGCCACGGGGAAGAGACTTCCCATCCTCGTATTCGGATGGTAGCCAGCGGGCATAGCCATGGTTAGATGCTCCGTAGTGTGGGTGTTTCCTAGGACATAAAGGGAGGAAAGTTTGTTTGGAAGGCTTTCTCTTGCTTATCCCTCTTCCCTAGGGTTGCCCGCTCTAGCTTAGGAAATTCCTGGAGATTTTGAGGGTGGATCCTGGGGAGGGGGGGTTCGGGAAGGGGAGGGACCTTTCCAAAAGTATAATGCTAGAGAGTCCATTCTCCAAAGTAGCCATTTTCTCCAGGAGAACTGATCTTGGTTGTCTGGAGATCAGTTGTAATAGCGGGAGATCTCCTGCTGCCACCTGGAGGTTGGCACCCTACGTCTTCCCTGTTGGAGAAATGAGCATGTAATGCAAGGCCTGAGAAATTCAGTCATTATAGGGTTAACTATGCAACTTGTTTGTTTACCTATGTTAGCCTGGAAGTAATACCTGGCAGCTGGCCAATTGACTGTAGACCCGGGAAAACTAAAGGTGTACTGTCTTGCTAATTGGTCAATGATATCAGGTGTTTCCTTTCAGGGGTCAAGAAGAAGGAGAGATCCTCCACTGCAATCACTCACTCTCTATCAGTATGTCTTAGTGTGAAGACGGAGCACAATGCAGCTCCTTAGAAAGCATGTTTTGTTTATTTGTAGCTAATCCTGTTTACCTTTTCCCTTTAGTAATAAACTTCTTTTAAACTAAAAGAAGCAATCTCTTCTTTCCAGAAAAGCAAGATTCATTACTCTGATTTTTCTGATTATTGGACAAAAGTCCTAACAAATGGTAGCAAGAGAGCATGGTCCTTAAAAGATGGTTCTTCTTCTAAAAAGCTTTCTGGATTGATTGAGAAAGAGAAATAGGGATTAAGAGCTAGAAGCTTGGATTTTTAAAACAACCACTTTTTTTCCTTCCTGCTCTCAGAGCAATCTTGCAGCCAGAAAGGCCCAACCCTGTTTCCTTGCTGATCAGGGGAAAACCTATGCTGGATTGTAGTTTGCCAGGAGCAAAGGGTCTTTTTTGACTGGATTAATTTTTGCCTGCTGTAAGTGGAGCTGAGCCTTGGAGCACCTGAGAGACGCTGCTGCCTGGAGAACAAAGGAAGGCGAGGCAAAGGAGCTTTTGAACTTCGCGCTGCTGCTTCTGCTGCAGAGAGGGGAAAGATTAACCCTGCCAGCTCCTGGAGAAGTAGATGAGTGAGCCAGAACCTGTGCTTCTACCTCAAATCCAAAGGGACGTGAGTAACAAAATGGCTTTTAATGCCCCATCCCAAGAAATGCCAAACCTCAGACTTACAAGGGCTAACTATCATTGGTGGGAGGAGTATTTGAAGAGTCGCCTGCAGACTCACAATGCCCTTCAAGTATTAACAACTGAAAATCCTCCAGAATCTGACCCTGATAAGACACAATTCCTTATGATGGATGGTTTTGCTAAAGCCCTGATTTTAGGGAGTATCCCCTACACAGAGGTACCAGGATTAAGAGGGCTAGCCACGTCCAGATTGATGCTTCAAAAGCTAAAGGACAAATTTGATAAACACAGCAAGAGTAAAATCTATTCCCTCAAGGGAAAGATTTTTGATTTCAGGATGAAGGAGGGAGACTGCCTTCCCAAAGAGATGGACAAATTAATGGGCATTTACACACAGCTTAAAGACCTGAATGAAGCACCCTCTGATACAGATATGATTTCTTCAATTCTCAAGGGTCTGCCTGGCTCCTATAAGTCTGTAACCAGTATGATTAGACTGAAAGATGATCTGACTCTAGAAGGTCTTTTGTCTGCACTAACTGAGGAATATGATTCTAGAAATTTGAAAGAAAGTTTGTCTGATGAATTGTCTGTTTTGAGTCTAAAGCATGGACAGAGATTTAAAAGGAAAATAGAGTGTTTTATATGTGGGGAAAATCATCTTGCAAAGTACTGCTCTTCTAAGAATGCACCTAATGATGAGCCCCAAGAACAAAGAGCCACAGGAGCACATGGTTCCAGTAACAAAGAACCAGCCAGTGGAAGGGGAAGCCATTATGGGAGGAGCAGAGGTCACGTTTCACAGGCACAGCACAGAGGAAAGAAGTTTGCAGCACAGACACAGAGCAAAGGTCATAATTTTAGGATCACTGATGATTTTAACACAGATGATAAGAAAATATTTTTAATCGATTCTGGCGCTTGTACACATGTGTGTAGAGAAAAAGCCTGGTTTAGTAACATAGATGTTGAGAACAAACCAAGAATTTACCAAGCTAACAGGGAATTATTGAATGTACAAGGTGTTGGAACTGTAAAATTACAATTGTCTACTACAGATAATCAATTAATTGATGTTGAATTGCGAAATACAGCTTATGTGCCTGAAGCTGTTGAGAACTTAATTTCAACAAAAAGCCTCATGAATACTGGACATATTGTAGTGCTCAAACCAGAGCAAGGAAGCAAGGTCTCTACCAAGGATGGAGAGCTTGAATTTAAAGTGGAAGAGAAAAATGGCTTTCATTACTTTGTAGCTTGTGATGATGAGGAGACAGAAACTTTTGATGTTGATCCTGATGAGGAAATAGAGACTGTTGATGATAAGGAACAGATTTGCCAGACTAAGGATGCTTGTGATGATGCTTGTAAACATGAAAAATGTTTATTTTCGTGGCATATTAAAATGGGACATAGAAATTTGAAATCTGTTGAGCAGTTGTTAAAGCAATGTGGAATACCTGTTGTGCATTGTGAAAAGAGTGAAACTAGATGTGAGACATGCCTCAGAGCAAAGGGAGATGCCCCAAGTTATTCTGGGAAAACTCCAGCGCAAAATCAAGAATTTTTGGAAACTGTATACAGTGATCTTGTTGGGCCTTTACCTGCATCCCTAGGTGGGAACAAATATTTTGTGACTTTCACAGAGAATAAAACAAAATACACTTATGTGTATATGCTGAGAAGTAAGGATGAAACACTGCGTAGATTTAAAAATTATGTGGCTATTGTTAAAAATAAATTTGGCAAAGCACCTCAAAGCTTACTCACAGATGGAGGTGGTGAATATTGTAATGCTGAATTCAAACAATTTCTACAAGAGCAAGGAATTCAACATAAAGTATCCATTGCTTATTCACCCCAGCAAAATGGAGCTTCTGAGAGATTAAATAGAACACTGCAGGGGATGTGCAGAGCTATGCTGATGCATTCTGGACTGCCAAACAGTTTATGGGCAGAAGCCCTGAACACAGCAGTGTACTTACACAACAGATTACCCTCAAAGATTATTGGAACCTCCCCTTTTCAGGCTTGGTTTGGAAGACAGCCTGGTCTAAGACATATCAAAGCTTTTGGCGCAAAAGGGTATGCACACATACCAAAGGAAAAGAGGGGAAAGCTTGATTCCAGAACTGAAACTGGACTTATTGTAGGCTATCCTGTTGGTGGGAAAGGGTACAGGATATACAATCCCCAAACCCACACAGTAGAAGAACGCAATGTTGTTTTTATTGATGAGACTGTATTGCCTAGTGTTTCCACTGCAGCTGATCCAAAGATGCCTGGGACTGCACCTGATGAGTTCGTTGCTTGGCTACCTGTAGTGACCGCTGGTGAACTGGCTGGGGAACTGGCAAGTGAAGCAGCAGGTCCACCTTCTGAGGAAACTACTGAAACAGAAGGGGAAGCAGGGGCCACACCAGAGGAAGCAGCTCAACCCACGGCAGAACCCACAGCAGAACCCACACCCAGTGTGAGGCGATCAGAAAGGAGCACTAAGGGACAACCTCCAATGAAGTATGGATTTTGTGAACTTGTGCAACCTGCAAAGGAACCCAAGAACTGGAAGGAAGTTTGCAACTTACCTGCGAGTGAAAGAGGCAGATGGCTTGAAGCAATGGAACAGGAGCAGCTATCCATTAGCGAAAAAGAGGCCTGGACTCTCACTCAACTACCTCAAGGCAGAAACCCTGTTGGATGTAAATGGGTCTTCAAAATAAAGCACAAGGAAGATGGAACTGTGGAGCTATACAAAGCACGCCTAGTAGCTAAAGGCTACTCACAGCAATATGGGACTGACTATTTTGAAACTTTTGCTCCAGTTACTGACCAACATTCAGAACACTTCTAAGTGTTGCAGCATCTAGGAACATGATAGTAGAGCATCTTGATGTAAAGACTGCTTTTCTCAATGGAGAACTATCTGAGGAGATCTACATGGAACAACCTGAAGGTTTCAAGGTCAAAGGTCAAGAAAACTACGTCTACAAACTCAATAAAGGACTCTATGGCCTAAAGCAAGGAGCAAAGGCCTGGTATGACAAACTTACTGAACTTTTAAAGAAGCAAGGCTTCAAGCAAGGGAAAGCTGAACCTTGTCTGTACACTAGAATCAGAAATGGACAATACCAGTATGTTCTTGTTTACGTTGACGACTTGATCGTGGCTTGTCAAAACAGAGGAGACATCAAAGCAATAGCTGATGGACTGAATAAGGAAGTGGAAGTCAAACAGCTAGGAGATGTTCAACAATACCTCGGAATGCAAATTGAGAGACTCGAGGATGGAACTTTTCTTTTATGCCAGAAAAGAAAGATTATGGACTTTATAGAATCTGTTGGCATGAAGAACTGCAAAGCTTCATCAATCCCACTTGAACCTGGATATCTGAAGGAGAAGGACGGCACACCACTAAAGGACATAGGAGGATACAGAGAGGCTGTCGGAAAGCTCTTGTACCTGAGCAAATCAACGCGTCCAGATATTACAGCGGCAGTTGGATTTCTAAGCAGAAAAGTAAGTTCGCCAAATCATCATGATTGGAGCGCAATAAAGAAGATGGCACGTTACCTAAGAGGAACAATGGACTTAAAACTGAAAATTGCACCAACTGAACAACCAAGACTAGTCGGCTACATGGATGCCAGTTGGGGAGAAGAGATGAACAACTACAAGTCTACCAGTGGATACCTATTCTTTTATGGAGATGGACTGATAGACTGGACTAGTAGAAAACAGACTGTTGTAGCGCAATCCACAGCAGAAGCTGAGTGCATTTCAGCAGCAAGTGCCTGCAGCAGACTTGAATGGATCTTTGAGATGTTGAAAGATTTTGGAATAATTGAACCTGTACCTAT
Source organism: Lepidodactylus listeri (assembly GCA_029233225.1). Taxonomy (NCBI): domain Eukaryota; kingdom Metazoa; phylum Chordata; class Lepidosauria; order Squamata; family Gekkonidae; genus Lepidodactylus; species Lepidodactylus listeri. Next base: position 29,642,652 of record JARCFY010000019.1, on the reverse strand, counting down.
ACTTATGTTAGAGGATAATCAAGCTTGTATAACTATATGTAAGGAAGAGAGCACGACTGCTAGAAGTAGATCTATTGGTATTAAATGTGCATTAGTTAAAGATTTGTACCAGAAAAGGTTGATAGAGATTAAGCATTGTCGTACAGAAGAGATGGTGGCTGATATTCTGACTAAGCCACTGACCAAAGACAAGTTTGAAAGACTTCGTGAAATGTTGAATATGCTTGATGCTAATGTTCAATAATGTTTTGTGTATGCATGTATAATGACTTGCATTTCAGGTCTTGAGAAGGGGTGTTGGAGAAATGAGCATGTAATGCAAGGCCTGAGAAATTCAGTCATTATAGGGTTAACTATGCAACTTGTTTGTTTACCTATGTTAGCCTGGAAGTAATACCTGGCAGCTGGCCAATTGACTGTAGACCCGGGAAAACTAAAGGTGTACTGTCTTGCTAATTGGTCAATGATATCAGGTGTTTCCTTTCAGGGGTCAAGAAGAAGGAGAGATCCTCCATTGCAATCACTCACTCTCTATCAGTATGTCTTAGTGTGAAGACGGAGCACAATGCAGCTCCTTAGAAAGCATGTTTTGTTTATTTGTAGCTAATCCCATTTACCTTTTCCCTTTAGTAATAAACTTCTTTTAAACTAAAAGAAGCAATCTCTTCTTTCCAGAAAAGCAAGATTCATTACTCTGATTTTTCTGATTATTGGACAAAAGTCCTAACATTCCCCACAAGCCTTGAAGCTCTGTTCATGGCTGAGGTACCGAGGTTCTCATTAAGACCTAGAGCCTTCTCAGTGACCATGCCCTGTTATGGAACTCCCGACCCAAAGAGGTTCACCAGCCATCTTGTCTGCCAGCTTCTGAGAGTACAAGAAAGAACTTTTATATCAGAGAGCTTGGAGCTTGGTTAAGCATTATAGCCACCTCGAGCCACAAGGAAAGGCGAGGCACAAATGTTTTAATTAATCAATCAATGAATTAATAGGGGACTGCTTTTGACTGCTTTGGGTTGTCGCAAGAGGAACAGGAAAACTAGTCCTGGTTTTAGAGCTGCCAACTCCAAGTTGAGAGAGATTTGAAGGTGGAGTTCGGGGAGGGGGAAGAACTCAGCAGGAATGTGATGCCATTGCGGCCATACTCCAGAACAGCCATTTTCTCCAGGGGAACTGATCTCTCCAGTACATTTATGTTTATTTGGATTTATATCCCGCCCTCCCCTTAATGAGCTCAGGGCTGGTTCCAACGGTATAAATACGCTACAATTAAAACCACATTAAAACACAATATAAAATAACATAACTCATATACACCGTACAGCTCTGGTAAAAAGCCAGATACCTCAGTGGTCGATGGTACTAGAAATAAAATTTCCCAGAGATCTATAAAATTTAGGATCTGAGACTCAGGCTACAGATAGGGGCTGACTCGAGGAGCTCAGCTGTGATTCTGGGAGAACTACAGGCCCCACCTGAAGGTTGGCAACCCGAGGCCATTACCAGGGATGGCAAGCTCAGGAAGGCTGCCCGTGATGGGTAGGAATCCCAAGGCATCGTAGGATGAAGGGCCGTTCCTGCAACGGCTCATTGTTTGTTGTTTGGTGGGGCAGGATGGAAAGCCCTTTGAGCTGAGCAGCAGCCATCAGCCAAACCTTTTGGTGTCAATGTGGTGGAGCCTGGAGATCTCCCACTTTTACAACTGATCTCCACCTGACAAAGATCAGTTCCCCTGGAGATCAGCTGTAAAAGTGGGTGATCTCCAGCCACACCCTGGAGGGTGGCAACCCTGGAGATGAAGCTTGCCATCTCTCAGCCCATTTCATGTGCAGACTGGGATGAACAAAGCCAGAAAAGACCCCTCATTGGAGATCTTTAGAAGGTGCTGCAAATGCTTGTCTGTTTGCCGGGGGAGGGGGGTTGATGGGTTACGAACAGCAAGGAGAAGGAGAGATGTCCGGGGCTTTTTCGTTCCCCCTTGTAATGTTTTCCTTATGATTGCAAGCTGCCTTGAGTCAAGAGGAAAAATTCAATAAAGTAAAAATAAATTTTCAGTAAGTAACTAAATAAGTCACTGGCTGAGTGTGGGGCCAGGGGAGAGTTGACCAAATGACAGTAGCTGTTCGCTTTCTAGTAAGGTAAAGGTAAAGGTTTCCCTTGCTCTAGTTGGTACATATGCCTTAAATAAGCTAATCTTTGTGATGCAGCTCAGCTATTTGCATTTCTTACACAAACTAACATACAAAATATAAGTGAAGATATTGAAAACACACATACACACACACATACCCCAGCTCTACAGCCTCAGACTGATTACCTGTCCAGGCGCATTTCACTGTAAAAGTAAAATCATGGCCGGTCCTAACTCTGGATCTCACGTGACCCATCTCCCTACCTATTGTTGCATTCACCAGTGATGGTCCGGTAGACGCTGCTCTCTGGACATCTCAACGGCCGGGCGAGATAGTCACATCCGGTGGCTTTGGAGATCATTTCCTTCTGGGTGTTGCTGAGCATATCTGAATGATGGATCAACCAGAAGTCAATGTTACCTAGGGTTGCCAGGCCCACCTAGCAACCGGCAGGAAACGGGGAGGTAGGGTTGCCAGCTCCAGGTTGGGAAACTCCTGGAGATTTGGGAGTGGAGCCTGGGGTTGACTGGGACCTCAGTGAGGTACAATGCCATAAGAGTCCACCCTCCAAAGCATCCATTTTCTCCAGGGGACTGGATCTCTGGAGCCTGGAGATGAGCTTTAATTCTGGGGGATCCTCAGGTCCCACCTGGAGGCTGGCATCCCTAATACCAGCTTCCTCCTTTTACTTGGGAACGGCATTTGTGACTTATAAAGATAACTTTGAAAACACTTTTTAAAACGGTGAACAAAATTTTAGTACACCGTTTTCGTGATTTGACTCCTCTAGTTCAGGGGGGCTCAAACTTTTGGGGACTGTGGGCCCCTCTGGAATTGGGGCAAGTGCGACCACAAAATGGCCCTCACAGGAGGCGGGGCCAGCCACAACATGTCAGGGAGCGAGGTTATGTAGCACTAATAGTAACTCTTTAACATTTCATGCAGAGACTCTTTTTTAACAGGATGCCTTTTAATCTGCCCAGCCAATCAGAAGCCCAGCTTACCTAGCCCTGCCCATTTTCTAGAAGAAGAAGAGGAGGAGGAGATTGGATTTATACCCCGCCCTTCACTCAGAGTCTCAGAGCCGCTTACAAACTCTTTTCCCTTCCCCTCCCCACAACAGACCCCCTGTGAGGTAGGCAGGGCTGAAAGAGCTCTGACTGAGAACTGCTCTTGAGAGAACTATGGCTTGCCCAAGGTCATCCAGCAGTGGGGAATCAAACCCAGTTCTCCCAGATTAGAGTCTGCGCTCCTAACCACTACACCAAACTGGCATTTGGCAGGTGCCAGGAAAGGTGACAGCAGGCGCCTATGGGCACCCAGCTGGGGTCTCCTGCAATACCTATTTTGAACCACTCAGATTATATGTTTTATAGACAAGTGAGGTATCAATATTTTAAAGAAATGAAGCACATATGTGTATTGTTATGTTCTGTGTATTTATTGATGGGTTTTGTGATTTTTCCATGCTGCTCCAGCAACATGAAAGGGGGCAGCATATAAACTCTCCAAATAAACCAACACAGAAGGGTTTCCTCCTTGCCTGAATTCCATACTCCTTTGCTGAAGTGCAGCTATTTTTTGGAACACGACAAGAGTCTAGTCCTTAAGGCCCTGTTTTTGAAAATCAGCAACAAAAGCTTTCACTCAATTCATCACAATACCTGTGATGTTGAACTGCTGGTGCAAATGTTTCTCCAGTTTCTTTTGGAGGAGGCCGAAAACTGTTTCCTGGTAAGCCGCCGAGCGGATTGCGCTCCTGGTCTGTGCCACTGGCTCCTTTAAATGTTTCAGGAAGTCTGATGGGCTGGCATGGTTCTTTTTCAAGTCTTCCTTTGCTCTGAAAAGAGAAGGAGATAGGAACACAAGAAGAGCATTTCTGAATCAGACCAGTGGTCCGTGGCCAATCAGCTGCCCTGGAGTTGGGCCCCTTGCTTCTCTCTCCCTACTGTCTAAATGTACATCATAAGCTCCCTGGGGCAGGGAAAAAGTAGTAGTAATAATAGTTGGATTTATACCCCACCCTTCACTCGGAGTCTCAGAGCACCTTACAATCTCCTTCCCTTCCTCTCCCCACAACAGACACGTTGTGAGGTAGGTGGGGCGGAGAGAGCTCTGAGAGCACTGCTCATGGGAGAAGTAGAACAGCTCTGACAGAACTTGTGACTGGCCCAAGGTCACCCAGCAGACTGCATGTGGAAGAGTGGGGAATCGAACCTGGGTCCTTCAGATTAGAGTCTGCTGTTCTTAACCACTACACCAAACTACACCATTCTATGGCATGGCTCCTGAAGGCATCCAGCACAGCACTGGCACCTATAAAGAATCAAACTTCTTTCACCCATCTTCACGATAAGGAACCTCACCTGTCCCGTGAGTACTTGTATGCTTCGTCCACCATCTGCTTGGCTTCTTGGATGCTGCTCAAAAGAGTAGAAAGGTCCAAATCCTCAGAAGCAGCTACTTCGAAGGAGAAGAGGGGTAGAAATGTGAGGTTAGTTTGCAGCAGGGCTGCAGTGGGGAAATGCTGGGAATGTTTCATAGTGATACATCCATGATACAGAAAGCCCCAGGTCGAAATCTAATCTCTGCCAGGAACTCAGGCTGCTTCTACATGAGGATTTTCTCCCCACATGGAAAGAAGGAGGCTCCAGCATTAAAAGGGAAATGTGCATATTTTTGTAATTATTGACTTCATTTCTGTCCTGTCTTTCTCCCAATGGGGATGCAAAGTGGCTTACATTATTCTCCCTTCTGTCCCTACCACAGCCCTGTGAGGTAGGCTTGGCAGAAAGCATGTGACTGGTCTGAGGTCACCCAGCAAGCCTCCATGGCATGACTGGGGATTTGAACCTGGGTCTCTCAGGTCCCTTAGTCTGACACTCTAGCCACTATACCATACTACCTGTCAGTACATGACATTGGGTTGACTCTGAGCATGACTCATGAGATTTCCAGGACTTTCCCCTTTAATACAGATAATAAAATAAACCTGTTTTTAATCTAGATCAAAGGGTAGTCTTGCAGACACCCTCTCAGCTGCCACTGTAAAGAGGGGATGGAATGGAACTAAGCTCTGGTCTCAGAATGGTGGGGTACAGCTTGCTGTTATGTGCTGCTGCTCTTTCCCTTGCTGAGTTGTGTTGTAGTATTGCAGCATGGCTCAGAAGGGATAAGAAAAATGAGAGGGGGGGTCAGACTAATGTTACAACAACATACTAATTCCCAGATTTTGGTTGTTTAAAGAATATGTCCTTGCATTGCCAGGTTCTAAGGGCAAATTTACAACCTGCATATTTCCCCTTATAACTCCACAAGGAAAAGAGCCAGATACTTACTTTAAAAAAAATGAAATCTGGAAACAAGTACATTGTTGCAATAGATTGTTAGACTGTCAGTTTGCTGAAAAGCCAAGCTGGTTCCTAAGAAATTGCTTTTACTCACACATTTTTGGTGCTATAGTAGTTGTTTTTAAAGAGATAACTTCAAGAGATCTCTTTTTAAAACCCACAACAAATACGATACATCCCTGAAAGAGGAAGAGGGGGAATTACCATCTGGCGAACATCTGGATGACGGCAAGAGAGTCAAAGCTCCCAAGAGGCCCAGAAAGGCAACAATTTGCTTCATCTCTGGAGAAAAAAAATACAAAAACATAAAGGGTTTGGACTGGTAAGTTGAAAGCTTTAGCCCCTTTGGTAGCCAATTTTAACTGATGGGCCAGTGCATTAAGGGAATACTTGTCTCTTTGTCTGGAGACTCTTGGGGTTCTGTCCCGCTCCGTTATTGGGAAATGCAAATGATTGCCTTTCCTTTGAACTGAAAAGCTGCCATCCGTAATTCTGTATAAGAGTTACGAAAGAAACCACAGATGTCACTGGTCTAATCAAAGGGAAGTTTAGTAAAGTCCTTTAACGTATTTATATTAGCGATGGAAAGGCAGATAAAGACGCCAGCAGGTTGACTTTGGCTTCCACTGAGCTGCCCACAATCTCCGCAGGTCAACAGCGAGCAGAAGGGAGACTGCGTGCGGAACCATCGTGAACTGAAATACAGCCAAATAGATCCTCCTTGCAAAACAAAAACAGGACAAGGGGTGCCAGACTTTATGTGCACTGATTCACAGCTGTCTCAGCCCGTGGCACGAGGATCCTGGGATCCAATATTCAGCAATACGATGAAGCTGGAGGTTCCTTCCATAACTTAAGAACTGTTAATATAGTATGGCAAAATATGTAATAACGATTAAACTAATAATATTGTTGCAAAATATAGCACGTATGAAATTTTATATATATATTCCAAGTAAGAACTGTCAACAGACCTACCCGCCATGAATCTGGCTGCTTCCACACAAGGAGAAGTTGCTATCCTGCCCGCACTGAGAGCAGAACTCTTTGCACACAGATATTCTTTCTGTTTATCTGCCATATTTCTATCCCAATCTTCCTCCAACAAGCTCAGGGTAGTGTCATAGTTCTCCCTGCTCTATTTTATCCTAACAACGACCCTGTGAGGTTGGTTTGGCTGAGAGTGTGAGAGAGAGACAGTCTCAAGGTCACACAGCAGCTTCATGGCAGAGGAGGGGTTATCTAGAATCTAGTCTAACACTGTAGCCAGTACACTACTTCAACTTGATGGTTAATCTATCCCTTAGTTGGGGCTGGGGCTCAGAGGCAGAGCATCTGCTGGGCATGTATAAGGTCCTAAGGTCAGTCCAAGCCATCCCTAGCGAAAAACATCAGGTAAATGACCTCCACCTGGAGACCTGCTGCCAGTCAGAACAGGCAATGCTGACCTTGACAGGCTCAGCATAAGGCAGCTTCATGGGTATCTTGGTAGACAAAAAGGGGGAAGAGCAAGAATTTCAAAAGCTCACCTGCCATCCTGTGCTCCAGGCTGTGGTGTGTATGGAGTGGCTGGACCTTTTATACCCTGAGAAATGTGGGCAGGTACTTCCCCGGGGCTATTCTGGGGGGGAGAGAACCTGAGGGATGATTTGGGCCAAGAGGAAATAGCTGCTGCACTTTTCCTGGATCAAATAGAGGGTGCCCATTTCCTTGTTCTTAGTGGTTGACAGGTAATTCAGTGACATGGGATGGGGGAGAGAAGTGAAAGACAGGGCTGTCTTTGCCTGGCAAGGATCCATCACACTGCTTACAAGATCTGTAGCTATATAGCTAATGCTGGCTAGGTGGGATATAAACCCCAATGAATGAATAAATAAATGGGGGATAGTGGTCACAGACAGGGTTGCCAACTCTAGTATAAAGTACTGGAGTCTGAGACGTGTAGCAAGTGAAATCAGCTTCATAGTTTATTTGGTGGTAAAGATGAACATGCTGGATGGAGGCTCGGGGGCCTGATTTATACACAGTAAAACCGCACCCCCGGCTTCAACCAAAATACCCGATAGGGTCAGTTTCGCCTGGTTGAGTACCATAGGTCCCCTCGCAGATCCTAGGCTCCCTATTGGATGGAATTACGATCCGGCCGGGCTATTGTCTACCGGACTGAAGCTCCGGTAGCTAGCCCCGCCACGTGTGTTGCCCTGACCATGTGGTGGTCACCCTCGAGTACATTACATCTGTGTTAGGAAATTCCAGGAGACCTGAAGATGGAGCCTGGGGAGGGGAGGGACCACAGAGACCATTCTATGAAGCAGCCATTTTCTCCGGGGGAACTGATCTCTGGAGTCTGGAGATCAGCTGTAATTCCAGCAGATCTCCAGGTCCCACCTGAAGGCTGGGAACCCTGTGTGTGCCACATCCCCAGAGCAGTAGGTCCATTACCCTACATGGGATCCACAGATGGGCCTTATCTCCATCCAGCTCTCTCCCCCAAGGCCTAACAACACATCACACCATTCCCAGAAGCACCCTGGATGGTTTCAAAGCAGATGTTTCCTAAGAATTCTCTCATGTTACGAAATCCTTCTAACTGGTCAACAGATGTAGGGTTGTTATGGTGAGGGGAATTCCTTTTTCCTAAATCTACTTTTTGAAATATAGCCATAAATTCTCTTTTCTTTTGAAAAAGAGGGGTTTCTCTTTCGTTTCTCTTTTACGAGAAATCAAGTCGTCCATTTGTAACTTGCCACCATTTTACGTTACACACCACAGGGCAGTGTTGTAGCAGGAGGATAGGAAGGTTTGGGAAGACCTTTTGCCTGCCTCTGAGCATCTACAGAATTAAATTCTGAAATTGAGCAAACCCTCCCTTCCTGCCCCTTTTCTCTTCAAATTTCTCTTTGATCAAAAGAGGACTGATCAGAAGCTTACTCCAAATTCAAACAGAGAAAGGAAAGGATTGTTGGATTTTCAGGGTGAAACTGGATAAAGAGGAATGAAGAGAATTTCTGTTAACCCTAGAGAGGCATGGCCTGAGAATTCCATACGTGGAACTTAATTCTTGCAGGCTCAATTCAGTTGGGGACCATGATAAACAAAGGGGCTTACGTTGTATTAAATTTCAACTCCGACCTCCCGACATATGTTAAGTTGACCGGACCTGCGACAGACCCTTAAAGAAGTGCCAAACCTACATTTTTGGGACCCTGAAGTAGGCTTGCCAGCCTCCAGGTGGGGCCTAGAGATCTCCCACTTTTACAACTGATCTCCAGCCAACAGAGATCTGCTCCCCTGGAGAAAATGGCTGCATTGGAGGGTGGACTCTATGGCATTGGACCATCCTGAGGCTCCTCCCCTCCCTAAACTCCTGGATCCACCCCCAACATCGCCAGGTATTTTCCAACCCAGACCTGGCAACCCTACCTGAAGTTTGAACTGTTATGGGGGCCCCTTCTCAACCAGCAACAAGAGGGCAACATCCACCAAGGTCCAAAAGGGCCTCGGCTGCCCTTGCAAGGACCTCGAGGCCCAAACGGCGGAGAACAGGGCGGTGGGGTGGAGCCCTTTATGATGGGTCATACAGTGAGCCCCTTCCCACCAGCAACGAGGTCTGGGTAACTGCTGTTATCTTCTTCGATGGGGTTGTTCCATGGCAGATCACCACAATTTAAAAAAAAATTAACCACTATATCTCAGATTTAGATTAAAATTGCTGTACTGGGTTATCTCACATGTCAAAGTCACTTGCATGAATAAAAGTTCCTAAACTGTGCCGTATAATTTTCGAGTTATGAGGGATGAAAATTAGGGAAATGTTAAATACATGCATGATGCATCACAGAATTATGAAATGAAACATAGCAAAGACCACAGTTAATATCTTTTATTTTAGACACCTCTGAGAATACATATTACATGAAGCACATTTTACAAAATACTTTTTTTTCTGTTTTTTTCCCCTAGCAACATATTCTCTAATAGTTTTGTCATATGAGAGCTTCCTTGCAATGTCAGTGAGCCCCTACAGCTGGGGGTCCGGGTGCTGCAAGTCCCTGAGCAAATTCTGAAATCTGACCAGTTACAGAGACATTTTGAGGCCATATGATATTAGAGCATATTCAAAGGTCAACATTAAGTACTTCAACCCATTGTATAAAGTACTGGAGTCAGAGACACATAGCAGTCAAATCAGCTCATAGTTTATTAGATGGTCAAGATGAACATGCTGGATGGATCCTCGGGGGCCTGCTTTTATACACACTATAGCCGCACCCCCGGCCTCACCCAATATCCCTGATAGGGTCAGTTTCGCGCGGTTATGAGCCATAGGTCCCCTGGCGGATCCTAGGCGCCCTATTGGTAGGAATTACGATCCAGCTGGGCTACTGTCTACCAGACCAAAGCTCCAGTAGCTAGCCCGGCCACGTGCGTTGCCCTGACCATGTGGCGGTCGCCATTACAGACATAACACATTGGTTTACAATTCTGTCACTAAAATAGCCTTATTTTAATAACAAACACTTTAAAAAGCTCCATCAATTTTGTTGAAAAATTCGCTCATTAAAAAAAAGTTGCTTCAGGGCCCCTCCAGGATTAGGGGCCTTGAAGCTTAAACTTCATTAGTTTCATAGTAGATCCACCCCTGCCTTAAAGTAGGGTTTCCAGCCTCCAGGTGGGCCCTGGAGATATCCTGCTATTGCAACTGTTCTCCAGGCAGTAGAGATTAATTGTTCCCTTGGATAAAATGGCTGCTTAGGAGGGTGGGCCTATGGTACTATACCCTACTGAGGTCCCTCATTTCCTCAAACCCTCCCCAGGTTCCACCCCCCCAAAATATCCAAGTATTTCGCAACCCAGAGTTGGCAACCCTACAAACAGTGCCCTCTGTTGGCCAGAATACCAGCAACAGAGGCCGTGGGTCCATCCTGTGACCACCATTTTAAAGGCATTTGTAGCTCTTTAAAAAATTGCCACAAGGCCCCGATCCAGATTGGGTGCGCAGTGCAGCAGCCCCAGGAACTCTTGTCCCCCCCACCCCCACCCCCACCCCCACATTGTGTCTTCTCAAATGTAAAAACAGTGAGGAGGGGAGCAGTTTCTGTTCATGAAAAGGTATGGGGTGGGGGAACAAGTGCTCTTGAGGCCACTGTGCTGCATGCCAAATCTGGACTGGGGCTTCATGGCACTTGTTGAAGAACTATAAGTGCCTTTAAAATGGTGCTGGTGGCCATGGGATGGACCCGTCACGTCTTGTCACTTGGAGTTTGGCCCTGAGGTTAAGTTCATAGTGACCCTTGAAAAGAGGCTCTTTTGGGTTTCTTTCATGCTCATGGGGAATGGTGTGCTTACATAATGTTAAGTTATACTTCCCTTAAGTGCTGGGAAGTATGCAAATTTACTTCACCTTTGCTATTTACGTATGAGGAAACAATAATAGCTTGATCATTATTGATTAAAACTGTGGCTGAGACAAATAGCGGCAATGTACCACAATGCTGTCATCCCCATGTCACATCCATGGTGTAGCTTTCCAGTGTGGGCTCAGGCTTGCCATTTCTCCACCCAGAGCAGGCAAACCCCCACCTTTGAGAAACTGAGGAGAAAAATAACCAAGTAAAGGCCTCCATTATGGCGATCTAGGAATTTTTCTATATCTCTGTGGTCTTCTTCTTCTGGGACCAGGCAAAGCCTTTTATTTGCCTTCAAGGGTTAGTTGTCTTGATTTTAGAGTCTTATTGTCGCCTCTCCATTATCTTGAATTCATTACTTTTGATATAAGAGTTTTAACTACTTTATTGGCTGATGGGTTTTAGTATAACTTTAAAGGTTATCGTTGCTTGTTTTGTATTTATTTATGCATTTGTTTACTTTATTTATACCTCATCTTCTCCCCTAAATCAGCTTGCATCATTCTCCTCTCCTCCATTTCATCCTCACAACAACCCTGTGAGATAGGTTATGCTGAGAGTGTGTGACTGACCCAAGGTCACCCAGCAAGCTTGCACGGCAGAGTGGGGATTTGAATTTGAGTCTCCCAGATCCTAGTCCAACTTTAACTACTACATCATGCTGGCTTTGCTAACCAGTATTTGTACTGGTTAGATTAGGTTGGGAACTGCCTCATATTTTTTTAAAAGCAAAGGTGATAAAAATGTCAAATAAATCAATGTCTTGCTCAGAGCAAACATGTTGGAGGTTTCTTGGCTGGTTACTGAAAGGATTGTTGTTCTAGCTGGGTCTCTGAAACACTGGCGAGCAAATCAAATAAAGATCGCCTGAATTGCAGCTTCATCTCACATAAAGTTTTTCATACGCTTAACCGGCCAGACTGCTGACTTGCAAGTGATTATTTATGTTTTACTGACAGAAACTGGGGATCCAGCCTGCTTGACCCTGTGGGCACTATTCAGTTTTTGAGTTCAAGGACTGGGTGCCACCACAAAATGGCTGCCTGGGGTGTGGCCAACAACAAAATGGCTGCCACAGGAGTAGGGGCCAATCTCAAAGCAGGAGGTACCAAGCTTCCTCCTGTGGTGGAAGCAGCTACTTCTGAATGAGTTCTCCCTGCAGAGCAGACACAAAGGGCTCTTCCGGAGTTCTTCCAAAGCACCTGCTCCAAAGAAATGGACAAAAGTGAGGACTGGCTCTTTGCTTTGGGAAGCGATACTCTGGGGTAACAGAGACACCAGGAAATGCATCATCAGGTGCCTTGGCTCACACACAGGTGCCACCCTACAAAATAACAGGGCTAATTTTACTACATTTTTAACTACTTACTCCAGAGTTTGGGAAGGGGACATGAATCAGAGGAGAGCACAGTCTTACTCTACAAGAGGTCCAAGTTCAATCCCTGATATCTCCAGAATAATACTTCTCAAGGAACAGGTGCTGGGGAAGACCTTTCTCAGCCTGAGATCCTGGAGGTACAGTGTGCCCTGGAGGAGACGCTACTGAACTTGCAATCTAACTGAGTATATAGCAACTTCATGCACATGTGTAATGGTCTAGCTATGGCCACTACCCAAATTAGTTCTGCAACTAATAAATCTGCAGAGAAATCTGAGAGAGAGAGAGAAAACGAGAGAACGAACACGTGCTTTCAGTTCCAGCAGTAGGTAAAAGCAGAACCAGCAGAAGGGCAAGTGGATCCATTTCTGAGATGCGGTCTGCTAGAAATACCAGGTCCCCATTTTGGAATGGGGAATGCCCCATCCCTGGAGGGCACTCCCTACTACCGCACAGCTGGCCAGCAGGTGGGGAAATGGTGTGAAAACCAGAGGGGACGTCAGCAGCATCCTGACATGCTGATAGCACTCCCTCTGGACCCAGAAGTGATGTCAGCATATTCCTGGGGGATGCTGGGGACGCTCTGGCATTTGAGCAAAATTCTAACTCTATGATTAAACCATAGAAGTTTGCTCAAATACCAGAGTGTCCCTGGCATCACCAGTGCATCCCCGGCTTCACGCTAATGTCACTTTCAGACACACAAGGAGGGATGTTAGCATGTCAGGACATTATTGATCCTGTCCCCCAGTTCTCGTGCCATTCGCCCCTCTGGCCAGTTGAGTGTTGGCAGGGAGTGCCTACTGGGGGCAGGAAATACCTAAGTGGGCCTCATAGGCATAGAATACGGGGGGGCTCGAGGGCTTGAGCCTCCCCCGAAATTTCCCGGGGGGGACTGAGCCCCCCCCCCCGGGAAAAAGTAGCGCCTGCCGCAGCACCTCCCGAGGCCCTTCTGTGGCTGGCAGCTGCTGCTGCCGGTGCCTCTCCCCCCCCCCCCGCCTGGCCACTCTTCCATCCTTCCCTCTCCCTCCCTCTTTTCCAGGCGAAGGGAGAGGGAAGGAGTGAGGGGGGGGGAAAGAGAGAGGCCCCGGCAGCAGCAGCTGGCGGGCCTCGAAAGGGCCCGGGGAAGTGCGGAGGTTTCCCGGCGGGGGGGGGGGGGACATTGCCCCAGCGAGCGCAAAGCGCGCAAAGCACATGCGCTAAAGAGCCCCCCCCCCCCCCCCGGATTTTACGAAAGTCTATGCCCCTGGTGGGCCTGATGACTCAGCACCTTGTGCAGTTGGCATGACACAGAGCATTATCTATTTGTTTTAAAAAATAAATGAATCCTTTGTTGGACATCAACAATGGAGCTGAAGAAAGCAAACAAATTGGAATCCAGGGAGGTTCCAAACTGGGGCAGTGGGCCGTAAAACTAATACCCTTTGCACCTGAGCATGAGGAAATGGTCTTTGTCTCCTTGACACGTCTACCACACCCAAATCTCTGATTTTGATTAGATCTGAAACCTCAAGAGAGAGGAGTTGGAGGGGGGGACCCAGCATAAGTGGGACACAAACCTTCCTGTTTCATAAAGCTCTACACAAAGACAAACCAACTTAAACTGGATCTATTCAGTTTGGCACAAACCAGTTGAAAATGTCTCTCTTGTGAAAGGTTCCAGAACGTCAGTCTGTCAAAATGTTCCTGCAGCCCTTCCCCTTCAGAACATGTCCCAGATCGAAGCTACAGCACATGGCTAAACTCAACAGTCTGATGATCCAGCATTCACAGTGTTCAAGTGTAGAAATGTTGCTACACAGAAACAGTCTATCAACCAGCCCCAATTTCTGGCTTTTACTAGTTGAAGATCCAAAATCCATCCAGACTTCCTCTGTTTTAGGTTATTTGGCTAGTGATTTGACAGGAACAGACACTGCAATATAATGATTAGAGCAGTGGTTCCAACCACTGGGGAGTGGTGGGATTACTTAGGGGGTGCTAAGAGGCAAGGGGGCAGCAGGGGGACACTAGAGATGGGTCCTTTCAGCCATGTTATACACTTACTTACGATTGACCAGGCTAGTAAAGGTTTCCCTTGCTCGAAAGCCAGTCGAATCCGACTCTAGGGGGCGGTGCTCATCTCTGCTTCCAAGCCGAAGATCCAGCACTGTCCAAATACGTCTCCATGGCCGGCATGACTAGACACCGAGGCACACGGAACACTGTTATCTTCCCACTGAAGCAGTACCTATTGATCTACTTGCAGTTTCTTGCTTTCGAACTGCTAGGTTGGCAGGAGCTGGGGCCAGAGATGGGAGTTCACTCCGTTACGCAGCACTCAGGTCTTGAACTGCCAAACTACCGACCTTCCAGTCTGCAGTTCAGTGTCTTAACTACTGAACCACTACAGACCCATGACCCGGCTAGAGCCTAGAGCAAAAATACCTTCCTTGTGTTGTCTTTAATATTTTACTGGTCTTACCACTTTTAAACATTACCTTTGGTCACGTTTGTTCATATTTATCATTCTGAGCTGTCCCAAGTAACAGGATGGTCAATTACTGGTAATAGCTATAGATTTTCTATAAATTAGTTACCATACATCTGTGGTAGGTGAAGGTTTGTGCATGTTTTGTAATAAGTAAATATGTATATAAATATTTTATGCTATAAATGTCCTTCACCCTTATGCTTTCATTAGTCAGAATGTGTAAAAACATTATTCATGCAATATCCTTTGCTTCATACTGAAGTTCATCAGCTATCCAAAAGCAACTGTGTGTGACACTTTTATGGACTTTTGGATACAGTGGTGGAGTTTTTTGAAGACATGAGTGCTTTGCTCAGTGATGAACTCTAAGAGATCAGGCATGACACGGCTTATTTATCAGAACTGTTTGCAATGTTCGATGAAAGGAACCTGCAGTTGCAAGGAAATGAGGTCAGTCTTATTATGGCCAAATCTGTCATCTCATCTATATGTTTATTTCAAAGCTAACCCTATTTCTTGCTAAATGAGTATCAGACTTTGAAAAGCTGGCATCACTGGATCAAGTTCATCAATATTGTGGAATAAATTAAACTAGTTTTAATTGGATTTTGAATATATGTGCAATTAATTGCTACTGTTCTGAATTTTATTATCTTCCTTAGTGGATCACATAAACTGTGTTCTTCGTCATGCTTTTTTGAGGTAGGGTAGTCAATGAGTTTAAGGAACCAAGGGGGCAGCGATCCAAAAAAGTTTGTGAACCACAGGATTAGAGTGTCGAATTAGGATCTGGGAGAGCCGGGTCTCAAATTCCTTCACTGTCATGAAGCTCGCCAACTGTTCTTGGACCAGTCACTCTCTCTCTCAGCATAACTTATCTCACAGAGTCACTGTAAAGATAAAGAACCAAAAATCCCCTTACATTGCCTTTACTTCCTTAGAGACAGGGCAAAATTCCCATGTGTTAGATGGATTGTGGCATTGTTTCATTTTCCACATATTTTTTTAATGAATTGAAAACTGTGTTGTGTACATTGTTGTGGAGAGGCGAAATATAAATATCCGAAATAAAGCTATACCAGATTTCCAGAAAGGGAGAAAGTTCTTCGGAAGGATGTTTTGTGGTTTTTAAAACTACAATCACCACATTCATTTAAATTTTGCTAAATATTGTCAAAGAGAAGGCATGACACCCTCTTGAAACCCTACAGATATAGTGAGCGGGTGACAGAGATCCAGGTTGCCATATGAGACACACGGGAGTCTGGGAGCAACTCCCGTTGAGTGCAGAGGGATTTATTTCCGAGAAAAAACTCCCATACATATTTTATGGATTTCATTTTAGGTGGGCTGAATGTTGATTTATGAAGAAGAGTTGGTTTTTATACCCCACTTTTCTCTACCCTAAGAAGTCTCAAAGCGGCTTGTAACCGCCTTCCCTTCTCGCAACAGGCACCTTGTGAGGCAGGTGGGGCTGAGAGAGTTCTTAGAGAACTGAGTGACCCAAGGTCATACCCAGCTGGCTTCATGCGGAGGATGAAAAACAGTAAAGAAAAAACAACCCACGGTTTCCAGAACAACTAGCAATTACAGAACCCAGACATGGGTACCCTCGAACCAATTCCAGACAACAGCACCAATTACCCAAGAATGAATCAGAATGCCATTGAAAATATCAGTGAAATAGCCCTTAAGGAGCAGGTCTTAAAAGTGATACAGGAATACAAATAAGAAATTTTCGCTTTTTAAAAAACCCTCTTTCCCACAAAGGCTTGGATCAATAGGGCAGACTTTACCTAGCACTTCAAGGAACTAGCTGTACCTCCCTTGGGTGGGAATTCTGGAAAGGGCAGAAATG
The DNA here is from genome assembly GCA_029233225.1 of Lepidodactylus listeri. Taxonomy (NCBI): domain Eukaryota; kingdom Metazoa; phylum Chordata; class Lepidosauria; order Squamata; family Gekkonidae; genus Lepidodactylus; species Lepidodactylus listeri. The sequence goes on along the minus strand of JARCFY010000019.1, from coordinate 29,626,053 downwards.
TTATTGACTTGAAGATAAGATTGAAGAATTTCCTGTGAAAATCCTTCAGTAGTAGGAATAACAAATCACATACCTACCTAAGTGCCATGGAGTTGCAACTGACCTGTGGTGATCTTAGGCTTTCAAGGCAAGTGAGAAGCAGGGGTGGTTTACCATTGCCTTCCTCTGCTGAGTCTTCCTCAGTGGCCTCCCATTTAAATACCAACCCTGTTTAGCATCCGAGACTGAATGAGATCAGGCTGCCTTCCCTCCCATCAGCAACACACACAGTTAGGCCCAAAATGTATTTTTTAAAAGGCTACCAAACTAGGGTTGTTGCCAGTTCTGGCTTGGGGATTTGGGGCAGGAGTCTGGTAAAAGGCAGAATTTGGGGAGGGACAGAAGCTCAGTGGGGATATGGTTCCATAGAGTCTGCCCTCCAAAGCTGCCATTCCCTCCAGGGGAAACTGATGTCTGTCGCCTGGAGATCCGTTGTAATTCCAGGATATCTCCAGCCACCACCTGGAGGCTGGCAACCCTGCAACCGACCTTGAACCTCACGGCCACAGGATGTAGTGATGGCCACTAACTCTTTAAAAGATGAGTAAACCAATCTGTAGACCATCTATAGCAGCCAGAGTTGTTCAGATTCAATCTGCCTCTGCATACCAGTTGCTGGAGATGAGGAGCAGTGTTCCCTCCAAGCTGAGCTAGGGTGAGCTAGCTCACAGCTTTTAAGCCTCCGGCTCACACATTTTTGTCTTAGCTCAGGAAGGTTGGCCACCAGAGCAAACTAATTTATGCAGTAGCCAAATTGCTCATTCTCAACTTTAATTCCAGTATCTCACAGAGTAGAATTTTTGCTCACAAGACTCCAGTGCTTAGTGGGAACATTGCGCTTCCTGTCCCATTTCAGGCCTGTTCTGGGGACATCTGTTTTAACCGAAGGCTACTCTAGAGGGACCCTTGGTCTGTACTGGCTGGGTTCCTTTTTTGTAACCAAGCGCTTCAGACTGGGAGAGCAGCACAAGAGGTGAGGGCTTTCACACCTCCCTCCTGGCACCAGGAGGTCTCAGAAGAGCATTATTTCCCCCATTTTGGAAATGGATGTCATCAGCTCAATTGGCTCAATCCATCCAGCTGAAGCTCAAACACAGTTGTGCCAATTTATTTGTTTCAGTTAGTTACTTTTTAAATATAAAACATATGACTTGGAGGTTTATCTGCAATAATATAGCTACTTCTCTGAAATTTGTCCTCAAACTTGAAATTTCACCAAAAAATCCCCTGAACATAAGGAATAGGTAGCTTCAAACAACATCTCTGTGGAAGACTGGCTAGTAGGTTTGCCAGATCTGATCTAGGAAATTCCTGGAGATTTGAGGGTGGAGCCTGGGGAGGGCGGGGTTTGGGAAGGGGAGAGACCTCAGTGGGTGTAATGTCATAGAGTCTATCTTCCGAAGTGGCCATTTTCTCCAGGTGAACTGATCTCTGTAATCTGTATTGAAAAGATCTGGAAGAATTCAAAATAAATAACACAGAAGGAATGTCCTCAGCTACAATTTGGAAAGCAAGCAAAGCTTTCATTAAAGAAGAAGAAGAAGAAGAGATTGGATTTATGCCCTGCCCTTCACTCAGGGTAGCTTACAAACTCCTTTCCAGGGGTCATTTTGTAGAAAAAGAGGTGCAGGCGCTCATTAGCATAACTTATTTGCATATGCTAAACCACCTGACATCACCAGAAGTATGTCAGAAAGCAAGAAAGGGGGGGGGGGTGGACTGCTACTAATCCAAGCCTCAGAAATGCCACTATTCTGAGAGGATAGCTTCAGTGGTGGCTGAAGTCTTCATAAGGCTGGTCGGAGGAGCAAGGGTCTTTCCGGGGGGGAGGGGTCATTTTGCTGCAGCCACGACACAAGCAGCCATTCCCCCATGTGGGGGGGGGGGGCCTGGCACCAACTCCAGGAGCTGAGCTCCCTCGAGCTCCTGCTCGAAATGACCCCTGCTCCTTTCCCTTCCCCTCCCCACAACAGACACCCTGTGAGGAAGGTGGGGCTGAGAGAGTTCTTTCCAGAACCGTCCTTGAGGGAACAGCTCTGACAGAACTATGGCTTGCCCAAGGTCATCCAGCAGCTGCAAGTGGAGGAGTGGGGACTCAAACCCAGTTCTCTCAGATCAGAGTCCACGCACTTAACCACTACAGAAAACTGGCTCTCGAAATAAGGAATCTTATTAGCAATTGCTGTCAAGAAGAAAAGAAACAAATTAGAACTAACCAAGACATTAGTAGACAAAATCTAGAGACTGGAGCAAGACCGTTAAAAAATTCCAATAATGATATACTAGCAGAAATTAGACAATTAAAAAACCAGTTATATATGCTAGAAATGGAAGAGGTACAGACAAAAATTAAAATTTCTACAACAAAGGCACTTTGAACATGTGAACACAAACCTGGCGTATTGTCTGAGGAAGGAGAAAGAAAAAAGAGTAATAGCATGTATAAAGATAGAAGAGCAAATCACATTTACAGGAAAAGAAATACAAGAACAATTTATTAATGCTCTTTCGGGAATATACGAAAAGCAGTCTGTCTCAGAAAAAGGAATAAGAGAATATATAAAAGATACCCTGTTTACAAAGTTTATGCCAGATCATAGGGGGGGGGGGGGAATTAAACCAAACAATAACAATTTGAGATATTTCCCAGACAATAAAAAGATTCAAAAAGTGTTATAAACATTTTGCAGAAGTTTTAATGATACCACTGGAAAAAAGTTATCAATGAGATAGCACATAGTTTTGAGGGATATTGTTGAGAGACAACTAGTAGTCTTCCAGGTACTAAAAGAGATTTTATTCTAACAGTCGCCTGAATCTGTCACATTTTATTCTGACAGTCCCCTGATCTTCCACCATGGGTACGTTAACAAACACCTTTGAGGATCTTGTGTGAAGAAAGGTGTATATTCTCGTTTAATCTTTTTCTTTTATTGTTTTGGAAAGGAGTGAAGATAAATTCTTTCATCATATCATAAGGAAAAAGGAAATTGTTGGCTTAATTATATGCTGCTGACACAATTTCTCTTTCCCACAGCCAAAATTGGCTGGTGTAACTGGTAGCAGCTGCAGGAAGTTTCTTTGGGGGGGGGGGAGTATTAACTGAACATAAATTACTGTGAGACTGATAGCACTGCCTTGAGTCATAAAGCAGCCTTCCCTGCCTGACACAACCACCCCCCACAACCTAGAATTGAAAAAATGGTTATAACTGCTGCCAAGGTGAGGACTGATTACTTAGAATATAGGAAATTCTGAAGAAATTACAGAGGCTGCTGTTCCTACCCATTTCTTCACCACTTGGTGCTGCGGCTGAGGTGAATTTTCATACCCCCATCTAGGAGTGGCACCTGAAGGTTTCGTAGTTGTGGTTGCTGTCAAGTCGCAGCTGACTTATGAGCCATGAGCTGTAATTCCAGGGGATCCCCAGGTCCCACCTTGAAGCTGACATCCCTCGCCCATTCAATCTAACCTATAAGCGCCATCCACATGAGGAATTATGGTGGTTTTCAAGGGTTCATGACTGAGGAGAAATAAATGTTAACTGTGCTGATGCTGGTCTAAATATACGTAGATGGAGGACAGGAATAGTGGCTACAATACAAAATATACCCATCTCTAGGTGCCTTTCCTTTTCACTGTTATAGATGAGCACAAGGATTGAGAAACAGGTGGACAAAGAGCAACCTTGATAATGTTGGGGTGCAGGTCTTTCTCTGAGGATGTGTTGCAGGTCAGAGGATATGCTGCCCTCTCTACTTCCGCTCTACTTATTTGTGAATCAAGCAAATAGCATTTCAAAGGTCCAATAAATCTCTGTGTGCTGTCATCCAAAGGAATCTGCATCCAAAAAGCCCCTGGAACTCCTCATCTCTTGGAGAAGTAGAGAGAACACACACTGTGAAAGAAAGTTGCACATTTCACACCATCAGGTCTCAAATTTGATGCCTCCAAGAAGGATCATAGTTCTGATTATGATTCTCTTCCAGTTTGTGTGACTTGTTTCCAAAATCGTCAGGTTTTGGACTAGTTTAATATTGTTTAATAGAAAGGGACCCTCCTCACATATCTGCCTAATCTCTCCTCTTATTGATTTATTGTCTTTACTGTTTTTGTACCCGGAGTCATAAACAGCAAACCCCCATCCTGCAATAAACCTCGTTCTGCAGGAAAACATGGAAGCATTTAAAGGCTGCTACAGCAAAAGTTATCATGTGATTTGACAACAGCTGCTAGAAATTTTGCCACACCCAGAGTAGTTAGTCTTCGTCTCGAAGTAACCAGGATGATTTTTCTTCTGGAGAGGGGAAGTCTTCTTTCCAAGAGATGTTCAGAGGTGGTTTGCTAGGGCCTGGCTCTGCATAGCAATTTTGGACTTTGGTGGTCTCCCATCTAAGTACTAATCAAGGCCAACCCCTGCTCAGCTTTTGAGATCTGCCAAGATCAGGCTAGCCCAGACCATCCAGGTCAGTAGCAGCTAGAGACAGGGCTTTTTCAGTAGTGGCCCCTCACTTATGGAATACCCCTCCTCCTGAGGCTTGCCTGGAACTAGGGGTGTGTGCTCAGTATATACCGAGCCAAATAAATACACAGAAAATACCTTATTGGTATTTTTCGGGTATTTATTCAGCCAACTCAGATTGTCTAATCTGATTCAGCTACTGATCTAGCTGAGCCTGAATAAAAGCCAATATTATTCGGCTATTATTGGGGCTCAGCTTGACTAGCCGCAGTAGCACAAGTTCACCTTCCAGACGCTCGCTCCACTTCCGGATTCTTCATGGACGACTTGGCTTTGAAGGAGCCATTTAAAAGAAGAGTTCTGTTTAAATGGATTTTACAAAGCCAAGCCGCCCACGAGAGTTGTGCTGCCGCCATGGTACAATTCTGCAACTCAAGCATTTAAACTTTAAATACCTTCCCTCCCCAAGTCACACCAGTTTTTAAAAATATTGCTTTGACAGCCGCTGTCACCAAAGCACAAGGATCTTCACTAGGGTGGCCAATTGCCTAGTGGATGTAGGCAATCCCCTGTTTTTGCGGGCTCCTGCCCACCATCAGCCAGCTGGCTGATGGGAAGGAATTCCCCTCCAAAAAAACAGTGACATTGCACTCAATGTACATGCTTCACCTGGAAGTAACGTTGGCACATCGGTGACAATGCTCTGGTTTTTGGGCAAAACTCTATGGTTTGAAGCTGATTTTATCATAGAGTTTTGCCCCAAAACCAAAGCATTGCCCCAAATATCACTTCCAGGTGACACAGGGATGTTACATGCAATGTTGCTTTTGGGAGGGGGGGTGACCACTCCTGGAATGTCCCTCCCATTCCCCTGCCCACAGGCAAACTGGATCTGGCAACCCTAACCTTCACGATGTGACTGGAAGTGAGCTGTGGCTGCCATTTTGTGGCTGGCTCTGCTTCCTGCAGCAGCTGTCTTGTGGCAGCCATTTTGTGGCTGTGCTCACCACAAAGAGTCAGAACGCCAAAGGTGCCCAAAGCCTCAAAAAGTGTTGGGGACACCTGGCCACAGTAAGCCTGTTCAGAGATCTTCACCGTGACAGCTGAATGACAGCTGACCTTCCATGTACAGCAGCACTGTACCTGTTGACTACCAGGAACAAGCAATGATAGGAATGCTGTTGTCTTCATGCCTTGCACATGATGATCCACATATATTGGACCCTGGCAGTGGCTGCTTGGTAGAGAGGGAAAATATATTCTGTTCATGCTCATAAGCATTCCATTTTGTTATTGTTGCAGTAGTTCTTGGGCTGAAGAAATTCATGGGTAAGTTTGCTGCTTTCTATAGCACACAAGAAACGATGAGGTTAACATATAACAAAACTGCAGAGTGATATAATCAAATTAAAAACTGAGTTATACAAAACCCAATTTTTTAAAATGAGAACAAAAGCTTACTAATACTAAAACCAAAATCGTCATTCTAACAAACCACATAAATGGAAAGGGAGTCAAACCTTCCAAAGGATCCCTTTTTGGCTGTGATTACACACATTAAATCCACTTTCTACTCACTTTCAGTTCACTTTCCAACTGGATTTTGCCAGTTCACACTGTAAGGGTACTGAAAATGGATTGAAAGTGGATCATTTAGCGTGTGTGATTGCAGCCTTTGTTTCTAATTTTGGAACCCATCTGCTGTTATGGGCAATATCTCTCTTTACCCAAGGAGTCCACAACAAGGCAGTTGGCAACAAGCAAAGCTTTTATTCTGGATACAGGCTTGCAAGCATGGAGAGAGAGCACCGGGATGCTGTCTCTGAGGTCTGTGACGCAGCACAGCTCAATTTAAGGCTCCCGACGCATCACTACATTCCTGCCCCTCTGACCAATTGCTGGTCACGGCGAAGAGTTCACAATCTACCTAACCCCGACGCAAGCTCCTCGTATATGGTAATATGATAGGCTCTAAAAGAGAAAAAGCAAACTGGTATACAGGCTTGGAATGCAGCTCTGCCTAGCACCGTTATAGATAAGAGAGGCCCTACTTTCAAGCGCATGCGTAGATAATAGCTTAGCTTCTGCCTCCCCTTCTCTCCCTCTTCAGCCTGTTCCCCACAAACATTTAGAAACATGATTTCTCATATCATGCCCTTTGCAGAATCTTTATTCCTGAAAGTTTTCTGAGTTGTACAATCCTAGAGGAGAACATGGACCCTAGAGTCCATAGTTAACACCTTTTCTTAAAAATAACCTTTCTTCCTTTCAGCTAGTCATCTGCAGGACTCGGGAGATACAACATTGGGCAGAGTTACAAATCAGGAAGCAGGCTCTGGGCTTGTTCCCATTTCTGCATTCTTAATAAAGCCCTGTTTGGGGCAACCCCATAAATCTCTAAACTGGGTCACTGTCTGCTGAACTTCTGGAACTCATTTTACCAGCCTTGGATGCTTTGTTATGATGAGGCATTCCACCAGAAGCTGAGATCTGACCTAATTCTGACAGCCAGCTATAACAACCATTGTGTGAACGTGGGGCTTCAGGAATGACTCTAGAAATCAACATGTTTTTGCAACTGCTTTACAGAACCGAAAGCTCACAGCTCTACCACAAACCTTTTGTTTTATTTATGACATGGAAAAAAAAAATCTTCTCCTCTTCACAGGCTGTTAGCTTAGTGACAATTTCTTGAAGATCTTTAAATAATATATCACTTGTCTACAGTTTGAAACACTGCCGACTGTAACGGAGAGTTATCATCCAAAGACCAGTCCACAATGCTTATTTTGGGCTTCTCTTAAAACGGAAAGAAGAAAGTAGCAGAACTGGAAAAGAAGGGACCTGTGGCTGCAAGAATCGTGGGGAGATTCCCCCCACAACCCCAGCTGCAGCAAGGATTGCGGTGGCTTCCCCCACCCCACCTGACCCCAGCTGCAGCTCCAACAGAGAAGCATTGTTTGCAGACAGACAATGCTCCTCTGTTTGGGATGATCTATGCGTTCTCTTATTTTCTCCCCAGTTTTCAGATTTTTCTGCAAACTGGGGGGAGTCTCCCAAGTTTGTAGAAGAATCTTCCTTCTGTAGAAATAGGCCTGATCTGCAGGTTTAAGTATCTGCAGATGGGCCCACACTTCACTATTAGATGTAAAACAAGAGGGAGCCCACGATGCTCATGGGGGAAAATCTCATCTCCCCCCTTCTCCCTGGGCTTCCCTGCAGCTGCCGCACCCACTGCCTTACCCCTACTCTTCACTGCCTCCCCCCCCCCAGTGGCTCATCCAAATCTGCTCCAGGTAGGCAAGCTGAAGCTTCCTCCCCCCCCCCCCTTGCCTCTCTTGGTGGCTCTTCCGGAACTGCTCCAGGGGGGGCTCGCCGATGTTTTCTTCCTACCCTTCCCTTCAGACCACACCTAGGCCTGGAGCAGCAGCCATCATGCTCCACAGCTGGGCCCAGAATAGAAGCCGACATCTTCTGCCACCACTTCTGGACCACTGCAGCCAGGCTGGAGCAGCCACCGGTGTGCTCCTCTGCTCCTGCCAGGTCTGGAGCAGCAGTCGGCGTCCTCCACCGCAGTGGCTGTGTCTGAGCCGCTGCTGGCAGGACTCCTGAGCCCCGCCACTGCCACTGCTGAACCCAGCACAGGTTCCCTGTCCTGCTGCCAACCACCAAGGTAAGTGCATTCTTAGCACTTGCGCAGAGAATGCTACTTTAATTTCCAGGGGATTTAAAAAAAAACCCTGTGTATTTTTCTTATTTTTAGAATTTTCTGCACACTTAAGTGTGCAGAAAAATCTCTTTTGCCTCCATGTGGCCCTGATCTGCAGATTTAAGTATCTGCATGTGGATTCTACCACAAACCATTGCCTGGAATCCACTTAGGTACAGTAGCAAACATAGCCTTCTGACATCCGCCCTTGCTCCAAAGAGCTTAGGGCACTTTACATGGCTTTAACTTCACAAAAACCCAGTGGGGTAGGTGGAGCGGGGAGCATCTGACTAGGCCAGACTAGTCTTGAGGTAGTCTGCAGTGCCCTCATAGGGGGAGATCACCATGGTCTGGAGACATTATCTTTCATCATGTATAGGATGCAAGGGAGGATGAGGGGGCTTCCACAAAGTTCCTCTTCATTTAGTACGGAGGAGGAACAGCCTAACTGTACACAGAACCTGCAGGAGGGAGTTGTGAGTTTTGATGTGTGTTTAACTTTGCTTAGCAACAGACTGGATTTTCCCCTTCCTTCAACCTGCCTGTTTACCCACTTATTCAGATAGGAGGACAGTTTATAATAATAATAGATAATAATTCTGACTAACAAAGGAAGTTTTTGGGGCCATTTTCTCTAGTGTTTGTTTATTATGACCTACAAAATCAATACACGTCTTAACAAGGTTCTTCCCTGCTAGGTTGCTTTGCCTGGGATAGCGTCACTTGGAAAGTTTCTGTACCATAAAATGTCACAAAAACTGACAAGGAGGTCTTATACCCTACATTCTCCATAAGTCCCCCCCCCCCCCCGGGAGGTTTGTGAAATCTGAATTTTTTTCCTCACCATCTTGGAATGGATTATTTATTGCTGATGTATTATGCATTTTATTGTAGGTAACCGACCAGGAGAGAGAGCTTGGAGTCATGATAGATAACTCACTGAAAATGTTGATCCCGCTGGTAATGCATACACACAGTTTCGAAGGTGTCTCTGTGCCCAAAAAGACTAAAAGCAAGCTTATTTACATACCATATTTTTTGCTCCATAAGACTCACTTTTTCTCCCAAAAAAAGTGGGGGGAAAGTGTGTGCGTCTTAAACCCCCCTCACCTTTCCCAAGCCACGGCACCGAGCGGAGCTAGGTGCGTTTTATGGTCAGGTGCGTCTTATGGAGCGAAAAATACAGTAAATTATTTTACATACTGCTACCTGATGCCTTTGTGAGAATTCTGAAGAGCACCAAACATGGTAGATCACAGTTTGGTAGTGGAAATTGCTATCAAATCACAGCTGACTTAAGGCAACCCAGTAGGGTCTTCAAGGCAAGAGATGTTCAGAGGTGGCTTGCTGTTGCCTGCCTCTGTGTGGCAACCCTGGACTTCCTTGGTGGTTTCCCATCCAAGTACTAACCAGGGCTGACCCTTCTTAGCTTCCAAGATAAGGCTAACTTGGGCCATCCAGGTCAAACAGCAGTTTAAGAGGGGATTAAAAAAGTATTCCTCAGACAACCTTGCTAAGTTAGCCTGGACTTCATGGCTTTACCATAATTAACTGGGCCCAGAATATACCCACATCTAGCCTTAAAAGTATAAATAGAAACCAGTTTTCAAACATGGAAACTCTCTCGTAGAGACAAAAATCCATAAGAATGACCCCCAAGTTTTGTTATTGTGACTTCTACTTTAGGTTTCCTGTAGTGACTATAATAGCTGAGAGATTAAATACTGTTTGTAGAAATATATTTCTTTGGTTCAGGCTGTCTTCATGAAAGGATGTGTACCAAAGAATGATATCAGAAAAGATGTTTAAAAGACATAGGAAATACCAACCAGCAACCAAGTATTTTAGTACTTTTAGACACAGAAAAGGCATTTAATAGAGTAGAAAGAAGCTTTTTCTGGTCTTGTGGGTAGAACAATTCAACAGCTGCAGTAAAGCTGTGTACACGGATCTGTTTATTGTAAACATTCAACAGATTTTAAAATGGCGCTCTGAGAATATGGAATTAGAAATGAGAACATAGGAGGGATGCCCACCATCTTTCTAGTCCTCTGTGGGCAACAGCTGCCCTCTTCCTCCCGTACACATACTGACCTTTAGAGTTGTTTTATATTAAGAGAAGCAGGGGCTGTGCCTCAGTGGCAGAGCATCTGCATGGCATGCAGAAGGCCGCAGGTTCAATCCTTGGAATCCCCAGTAGAAAGAATCAGGTACTAAGTGATGTTAAAGAACTCTACCCAAGACCCTAGAGAGCCACTGCCAGTCTGAGTACACAATACAAGGCTTGATAGACCAGTGTTCTCATTCAGTATAAGGAAGCTTCATCTGTACATATGAGGAAGAGTCTGAGGCTCATCCACAGCCAAAAACAACAGTGGAAAAGAAGGGACATGAGCAAGGAAGAATGTGTGAGGGAAGTGCCAAGTCAATAATTTATCCTGCACACACCTAGTTGGGGGTAAGCCTCAGTGAACATGAGAGAGCTGTCTTCTGAAAAGGGCGTAAGACTGAGCTGGGAGAGAGTGAAGAGAATGACAATCACTACCAAACAAGGCTAAATGACAATGCTCCCGATTCACAAGAATTTGAAAGCTGACAGGATTTGTTTTTGTCTTCCTCCCCAATATTTTTTTAATATCTCCCTCTTCCAAGCCTTTAGTCACCTAATTCTTCAGAAGTATATTGTCATGTTTAAAGCAATCTCTTTGCCCAAATGAACTGATTTTTAAAAATACTTTCAGTGTTGATGGTTTTCCTCTTTAAAAAATACGTTCAGCATTGATGACGTCCTTTAAAAAAAAAAAAACTTCCGGTGTTGATTATTTTCTTCTCTTTTAAAAAAACCCTCTTTCAGTGTGGATTATTTCCTTCTGCTCTCTCTCATGGCCCTTTTTCAAGCAGTCCCTTTGGGTTCGTGTCCCTGGTATTATTTTTAAATAAGCGCAGTAAGTGAAGCTGTGGAGTTTAATGCCTTTACGAGCAACTTTTCTATAGCCTTTTTATGGCTGTCGTTTTAATTTTGGCAGAAATCACTGAGGTTTAAACAGAAAGCTTTGGGATTAACTTGAGGAGTTAAGAAAAGCACATTTCCAGATGTATTTTTGTAAAAGCCTGTGCTTTGCTGAAGTAGAAGATAACTGTAAAACACAAACCCAGTAAGTTTTCTGTAGGGCAAAAAAAGCTGCTTGGATGGAAGCCCACCAGAGAAGGCTCTACAGAGGAAGGCAAAGGCAAACCACCTCTGCTTCTCACTTCCCTTGAAAGCCCCTTGTTTTGGGGTTGCTGTAAATTAGCTACAGCTTGATGGTACTTATGCACACATCATAGAGATTAATGCATAATTCTTGAATATTTAAGGCTGGAGCTAGTGCAAGGGGCCTCAACCTTTCAAATCTGTGGACCAGTTTGGTATAGTGGTTAGGAGCATGGACTCTAATCTGGGAGGACCTGGTTTGATTTCCCACTCTTCCTCCACAAGCAGCTGCTGGTGTGACCTTGGGTAAGCCACAGTTCTCAGAGCTGCCCTCTCAAGAGCAGTTCTCAGTCAGAGCTTTCTCAGCCCCACCTACCTCACAGTGTGTCTGCTGTGGGGAGGAGAAGGGAAAAGAGTTTGTAAACTGCTCTGAGACTCTGAGTGAAGGGCAGGGTATAAATCCAATCTCTTGTTCTCCCAAATTCTAACACAAGGTGCTGTGTGCAACCACCAAACGTCCACCCTGGGAGGCGGAGCCCCTCTACAAGCAGAGAAGCAGCTCAAGTGCAGAGGACAAGTAGAGTAATTTTTAAAAAGAGTGACAGAGAAAAAACAACAACACTGTAATGGCAGTTATTACCACCCAAAGTTATTTTAATCTGCAGAAGTCAGTGAGATTGTAAGTGGCTAATCAGAAGCCCTGCTGGACAGGGCCCCACCTGGCCCCACTCACATCCTAAAAACACTTGGTGGGCACCATATCGGGGGATCCCTGATCTAGTGAAAGAGTCCATGGAAGGACTTAATAGAGTGGATCTTTCCACACCTTCCCTGAGCTTTCTCTGGGGAAGCTCTTCTCTGGGGTCTGTTAGAGACTCATATTCAAAATGTGCCGGAGGACGGGGCACTGGGGTAACAAATAGGAATTGCTCTTCCACTCATGGCTTGCAGCAGCAGAGGAGGCAGAAAGAAGGCCATTTACCCGCTTTCTACTTGTTGCTACAGAGCTCCACCCCATAGGCGTAGAGTACGGGGGGGCTTGAGGGCTTGAGCCACCCCCAAAATTTAGCCACCCCCGGGAAAACGGAGTGCCTGCCACCGCGCCTCCCCGGGTCCTTCCGAGGCCTGGCGGCCACTGCTAAAAGAGAAGAGGAAAGGGGTGGCGGGGCGGGGAGAGGCACCGGCAGCAGCGGCTGGCGGGCCTCAGAAGGGCCCAGGGAGGCGGGGCGGTTTCCCGGGGGGGAGAGAACATCGTTCCAGCGAGCACACACGCAAAGTGCGCGCACTAAGGAGCCCCCCCCGGATTTCCAAAACTCTACGCCCCTGCTCCACCCCACAGTACATTCAGCTTGTGAGGATCTCCTAGTCCCCAGAAGCAAGTTTCGGGACAAATAGCAGTATACTAAAAATAAATATGGTGGTGGGAAAGGAGGTTAGAAAAGCTTGTATTGTAGGGCTGACCCAAAATGGATTTTTGCAATATTGGGGAGCCATAAGAAGACTGGATTTATATCCCGCCCTTCGCGACCCGAAGGATTCTCAGAACGGCTTACAATCTCTTCCTTCCCCTCTCCACAACAGACATCCTGTGAGGTAGGTGGGGCTGAGAGAGCTCTCTCTCGAGAACTGCTCTTGAGATAACAGCTCTGAGAGAACTTGCAGCTGACCCAAGGTCACACCAGCAGCTGCATGTGGAAAAGTGGGAAATCAAACCCATTTCTCCCAGATTAGAGTCCACACTCCTAACCACTACACCAAACTGGCTCTGGAAAGTGGAGAGTCAGCGTGTAAGTTAGCAACATAGAGCAGTCATAGCAGACCTCAAATACAGACGAGGCTGTAGGACTGGGGAGAATTACCCCCCATTTTCACAGGTGAAATGGTTGAATTCAGGATTGGAAGGTTAAAGTCACTGTTAGTTTCTTTCTTTGTTCCCTAGTGGAGCTTCAAACTGCTGGGTGAGGAAGCATTTCGGATCAAGGAAACAACAAGGAGGGGGATTATGTTTCCCCCCAAGCTGGGTCTTAATCCGTTCACATATGCACAACTGCTTTTTTGCAGTTAGATAGTTTCTCCACAGTGCAATTTGGCCTTTTGTGAAGAATCTGAGTTGATGATATGGCAGTTAAATTCCCACTTTCTCTTGTTTTTTCTTGTTTCATATTTTTAATAACTGTATTATAAAAGTGTTTACACAGAGTTACGGCATAACAATTGATGTATAATACATGCATCAGATAAAATTTAAAAAGTTAGCTTTTCACGACCTGAGCTTAAGCAGAGTAGAGTCAGTTAAACACGGATACAAAGGAGCCTTCACGAACACACAGAGACGCACACACACAAGCCCATCCTTCATATGTTCACAAGTTAGTTTTTCCAGCGGGTTTCGGCCCATCTGCTGAGCACTCGCTGCAGTCTCAACGCACGCTTCCTGAATGACACATGGGCGTAACTCTGAGACTGCAAATGCGCAGCCTGTACATTCTGCGCCATGATGCGGCAATAGTTGGCGATCGCTTGATCTCTGTGGAGAGGAAGAACAATGTAGAAAGGATCATCCGCAGAAGACAGGGAAGGACTGCATGAAAGGAAAGGTACCTGTCTGTCCACCCAGCACCTGGAAAATGGCTTCCAAAGTGGCATTGGATTTAAGAACTGGGAAGGGCTGCCTCCGGAATAGCTGGCTAACTACGCCTAATAGGATGTCAAATGTTTATTTGTAGAACACCTTCGTGCTTTAAAACATAATTTTCCCCTTCCAATAAATAAAATGTGCATGAGGGGGGACATCAATGCTGAGCATCAATATAAATTTGGAAAAGAAAACAGACATGGTGGGGAAGGGAGTCTGTTGTTCTGTATCCATGCAGTTACAACATTTCTGGGGACTCGAATTTTACCTCTGTGTGGACAAAGCTGAATTTGAGATTTATCAACCACAATTTCTTCACTATTAAAGACTCAAAAGCGAACAAATGATAACAGTAGTGCAACTAGTGGTTGCTTCATGCAAGGCACTGCAATGTCAAGGCATGTTCATAAACATTCAGACTGTTCAAGTTAAAGGCATCACATATCTCTAGCTGCCAAGTTTAAATGTTAAGCATAGAATTCCCTCTTAGTTTCAGGTGCATTCAGGTGTATTTTATTCCACTTAAGGGCATGTTTTTAGAAGAACCGTGTAGGGGAAAACATCAATATTAGGCAAGGCACTGAATTACCATTCATGTCATGCTTTACAATCCAAGTTAGTCCAGTAACTGGTGAGTAGTGAAGTTAGTAGATAAGATTTGGGCCATCAGTCAGAAAAGCAGCTGTTTCCTGAGATTAGTAACTCTCAAATGACATTCCCTGGAACTCTGGGCGTGACGAGAAAGCCTATCAAAATTCCTCAGTAAGACGGCCATGACAGTTATGCTTTGGTGAAAGAGAGGCCACCCAACCCACTACTGGTCTTTCCTTGCAATGTACAATGGAGGGACAGGCCTGGCCTGAAACTGTGTCCCAGAATTATTTGCAATGCACCACAATTCTATAACAAATGGTTTCAAGGCAAATGTTTGCAAGCCACTAGCTTATATCAAGGGCAGAGTTCAGCCCAACCTAAGGGAGACTGGCAAACCCACAAGTATTATTTATGGTTATGAACACCACAGGAAACTAAGTGGCTATGGGACTGTGAAAATTTAGATTCCTTAAGTATGTCTCCGGTTAATAAACAGCTGCTTTTCTCCAAGGAAGCAACATGTGTGTGTGTTAGACTGTTCAAGCAAGTAAACAGAACATAACATTTTACCTGGATGGTTTTATCTTCAGTTACAAATGAGAGAGATTGTCATGTCACTAGTAGACGGAAGGAATAAGGATTTGTAAAATGTAACACTCATGAGACGTTAATTGCCTAAATGGAGCGCTATACTTAGCACCTTATTTGGAAATACTTGAATCCGAATAAAAATGCCGTGCGATGTTTGACAGGACCACAAATGTTCTAACTGTGCACAAGAAATGTAACAGAAGGGTCGGTGATCCAAGCAATGGAAATTTTGGTACTCAGCGGGTTTCATTGAAGCACAGTCAACAGCTGCTTCCATTTCCACAGAATGAAGGCCAGGCTGGTAGAAGCCAGAGCTATAATTTAAATGTGGACAATCATGACCTGGTCTGGAAACAAATATTGCGAAAACAGTCGTGAGAGTCTGACCCACAAATCAAGTTAGTCAACAAGACTTACAAAGGCGCCTGGGATCCATCAGAAACTAAGTAGCATGTTTGCAGCCTGAATACTTTTGAAATCACATAAATGCATTATCTTTCCTGATTCTGTGTTTAGCACTTTATGAGCATTGAAGCTCTTGTACTACTTTGCAGAATATTTCCTGAGGAAGATCTGTTTTTTGAAACGTCATTATAAAATCCGGAGATGACGTTGATGCATTCTTATACAAGGATTTTCTTATGATTTGATGGAATTTGTTCATTATTATGTAGTGTTTACTGGCAACAAAATATAGAAAGTATTTTCTTTATAAGTTGTGTTGACTATCTTGATTTGCAAGTCAGACTCTCACGACGGTTTTCTTAGTATTTGTTTCTCTGTATTTCACGCACCCTTCAAGGAGACGCACCCCAGGCCAACATAGAGGCATTTGTTCTGACAGTCTTGAACCTCAAGGGAAAGGTGGTCTATGAATGCTTTTAAACAATCAAGAAGATTTAATAATTTGGTAACAGCCACCCAGGACAGCAGAGGAACGTCCAGGGAAAAGAAGGGAAACCCCACTTGCCTTCCTCCTAGATTTCAGCCTGACTCACCTTTCTTCTTGGACGATGATATCATTGAAGGCGTGGGAGAGACGCTTCAGCTGGCGAATGCCAGTGGAGATCAGTTCTAAATCACAGTCAAACTGCCTGGAAGAGAAAGGGGAGGAAGCATGGTGGGATGAACCTAAGAGCAGCCATTCTGGGTCAGACCAATGGTCCATCTAGTCCAGGATCCTGCCTCCTTCTACATCCATTCCTCATAACAACGCTGTGAGACAGGCCAGGCTGAGAACATGACTGGCACAAGGTCTGAGTGGCGGGATTTGAACCCAGGTCTGTCTAGACTGATCCCTGCCACACTGACCTGGAGTAAGCCATTCACCCCAAAGGGCTTGAGAGACCCAATAGTTTCTACCAGAATGTTGCTTCGAAAAGTCGAACCAAGAACGTTATCAGTAGGCAACCTGATAAACACCTCCCTTCAGCAGCTGATCCAGCTGCACTGAACCTCAGATATGAAGTTTTTACTGACTGACACAGGGTCTCCCAACAGTAAATTCCAAGCCTTGCTATCTAGAATCCTTTTGGTTGGAGATGCCAAGGATTGAATCCAAGATCTTCTCCTTGCAAAGCTGACAGACCTGCCTTATACTGAATCAGACCATTGGTACGTCAAGGACAATATTTTCTACTCTGACTGGCAGCAGCTCTCCAGGGTCTCCGGCATCCATATCACCTACCACCTTTTAGCTGGAGATGCCAGGCACTGAACCTTCTGTAAACCAAGCAGATGCTGAACCGCTAAGCTCCTGACTCTCCCTGGGAGCCACTGAGCAATAAAATGCTTGTGCTTCCATCAGCCCCTCAACCGATGCTCCCTCTAAGCTGTGGAGTCTTGTGAGCAAAAGTTCTGCTTTGCGAGCTACTGGCATTAAAGTTGTGAGCGAGCCATTTGGCTGCTGCATAAACTAGTTTGCTCTGGGGCCATCCTTCCTGAGTGAAGACAAACAATGTGTGAGCTGGAGGCTAAAAAAACCTGTGAGCTAGCTCACACTAACTCAGCTTAAAGGGAACAATGCCCACAACATGGGAGCCATATCCCATCTCAGGTGTCCTACCTTCCGATTGCTTTCTGCAAGACACACAAGAGTTTCCTCCTCCCCAACACCTTTCTTTTAATCCCTTGTTGGCCAACAAGCACTAGAGACACCCGACTTGCCTTTTGAGGCCAGCGCAGACAGGAGAGCCATATGGACTTCTCAAGGCTGCAGTCCTCCTGGATCTCCGGAGGGGGAGGAGATCTTCTTTAAGCCGATGGGAGCCAGGTTGACAGGAAGACCTCTGGTCAGATTTGGGCACCATCTTGGTACTGGATGTGGGGGTAGATACAGCAGCTAGCCTGTTGCTTTTGCGCCGAGGGGTGCGAGGAGAGCTGCGGCGGGTTTTGGTGGGACCCCTGTCACCGGCCACAGAGGCTTTCACCAAGGCAGTCACCAGAGTCTGTGTGGAGCCCTGGCAGCTCTTGTGGATTTTCTGCAATATAGGAAAAATCACTACTGTAGGACGACTGCACTCTCTTTGTTTCAGTTCTTCATCAACAAACCAGAAATAATTAGTAACCTACTGAAGGGGGGGGGGGGCAGGGATAGCAAAATTTAGCAAAATCTGAATCACTTTTAGCAAATCTGAACCACAAAATTCTGAATCATGTTTAGCAAAATATAGGGCTGTTGTTCCCCTCCCACTCACTTCAATGGGACATTTGAAGGAGGACTTCCTGAAAAATTGCACCCTTTGTGCGTCAGGAGGACCAGACAGATAAATCCACAATAACATAGTTATAAAATAATCATGAGGAAAGTTAGCGATGCAGAATATACACGGATTCATTCAACTCATCCCAAGCGTCGAACTGAGCATTCAACACCCACTTTCTCCACACATCAGTGTGGTACCTGAGACACTGTCCCAAAGACATTTTTGGCCGTTCTTGTGAGTGCTCGGAGGTTTTGACTCTTTTCCTTGGCTTCCAAGCTCTCCCACGTCGGGTTCTCATCGAAGTTCATCTCAACCGGCTTTAAGGGCATTCTCTTCCGCAGAGACATCCGAACGGCATTCAGGTTGCGAGAGGACTGCTTCCTAAACCTGTCAGGTGTCGGACTTTCCTCAAAGTCAGCCAGTATTTTGTGGCTTCTCCAACCAACAGTCGACCCCATACTCTGAAACACAGACGCCATCGCTTCTGCGTTCTGGATTCTCCTGACAAATTAAACAACAGCCTAGAAAATAAGCGCATTCAAGTTACTATTCTACACCTTTATCACAATCATTTCCATCCTACTCCCGTCATCCTAACCCAAGTCACATGCACAAATACTATAGCTGTATGAACAACTAAGGCATGCTTAGTACACAAAAAACCCAGAAATATATATAAAGAGATCATTGGCATTAAAACAAAGTTAAAAGAGATGTTTTTTAAAATGCCGATAACCCCAAATGCATATCCACAACAAATGCAGGTACAAATAGCCGCACAACATGTCACGGAGTAGGGGAGAAGAAATGGAGAGTTGTGTCAAGTTTCACCATGGCGTCACTGGCCCTATCCAATACATGCCAGTGAAACTTCCAGAACCAGATTTCATACACCACTCATTAACACAACGGAAACATCAGCTTGAAGAACTCTGTCTGTGGAGGTGAATAATTTAAACTGCTTTGGGTCCCCACTGAGGGGGAAAGGAAGGGGTCTGGAAGAAGCAAATAAATCTCTATTATGAACCTCCACTCATTGAGACAGTTCATCAGAGGCCCTGCTCTGGGTCCTTCTACTTTTCAAAGTGAGGCAGACATAGGGTGGCCAGATACCCCCTGGCCACCAGCAAGGGATGCGGGGGGGGTTAGTGTTGCCAGATCCAGGTTGGGAAATTCCTGGAGATTTGGGGACGGAGCCTGGGGAGGACAAGGACCTCCGTACAGAACTTATCTCTGTAGTGTGGAGATGAGCTGTAATTCTGGGGGATCCCCAGGTCCCACCTAGAGGCTGGCAGCCCTAGGCAGACAGTGAGCAGGGACAGGGCCTTCCACATCACTGTGCCACACCTCTGGAACTCCCTCCCACAACATGTCCACTTTCTACCTGTACTGTTGGCATTTAACAGAAAACAATCACTGTGAATAGAAGCTACTGTGTTATATAATGAACAAAATAACATTACATAAGATCCTTACGTATTGAATGAATGACAAGGCTATCACAACAAATTATGTGACTCTGTTAACATAAATTTAGGGAAGTCCGAGCCTTGGGATACTGCAGAACAGCTTCTGTGATACTGTCAGATGTAATAAGAATAACCTCTGAGGAAGATCTACGAAACAGGCTTTCATCTGGATGCTTGTCTACAGTTTACAAAATCAACAGAAAACACCATGTGCAAACATACAAAATATACAATAATATTTAATAAAAATATATAAATTGTGTGCAATTAGTATAATCACCTTAATCGGTATTAGCAAAATTCATATATAGGCCATCAGGTGCATAATCAAAGTAACAAAAATATATAAAGGGAACAGTCCCAAATATTCTCCTATCTAAATAGCTCGCTCCTGTATAAGCATAACCCAAAAGTAGTATTTTATTTCAGAGCTTGCTGTATAGAAGAGGCGATTCAACAGTCCAAACACTGTAGGACAAGTAATCCAAGACAATCCTGGTTGACAAGTCGTTTCCAGCCTTCTTTTTCAAGAATCATTCATTGAACATAAATTTCACTTTGTCGGGCTGGGCCATGTGTGCCATAAAATGTAATGCCAGGTACCACAGATATAAACTGTATAAAGGACAGCAGCTGGTAAGCTCTGAGTTGGTGTATCCTCGATGCAAGAACCCATGGCCTGGGGGAGGGGGGACAAAGGAAACCCAGTGGTTCAGCACTGAGCAGATGCCCCCACGCTGCTTGACTGCTGCAGATGAGGTTGTTCTGCCATGCTAAAGCCACAATCGGAGTGGCTCTGCCCACTCCCCCTGAGCAGTCTCCTGTTCCGTCTCTTGCACTAGTTGCTCATGGGCCGCAAAAGAGCCCTGGATGGACCAGTTCCGGCACCTGGGCCTTATGTTTAACACCTACCCCTGGTTCACAGTATTACAGAAGCTGTTCTGCAGTATCCCAAAGCTCAGACTTCCCTAAATTTATGTTAACAGAGTCACATAATTTGTTGTGATAGCCTTGTCCTTCATTCAATACATAAGGATCTTATGCAATGTTATTTTATTCATTACAAAACATAGTGGCCACTATTCTCAGTGAATGATTGTTTGTGGTCTTTTACACTGTGATCCCGGTTTATTCGTTGGATGGCATTTAAAGCGTCTTACAAAGGCCATTTGACTCCTTGGCTTTGCGGGTTGTGCTTTCTCAAGCTTTTTCCTGCTTCCACTCATCTGCGACTCTTTCTCTTATTTTGTTCTGCGCATCTAACAGAGCTGATTGTATGGTCACCGATTGCTTCGTGAGCCTCTTTGCTTTTTTAAAATAGTGTGGTATAAATATTTTAATTGACAGCCTGGGTATCAGGCATAGGAATATAGATCAGCAGGCGCAGATCACTGACAGACCCATTTGCTTTGCGCTCCGAAGGTTCCGAGTTCAAATCCTGGTTAACTGTTTTCAGCTGTTGGGAAAAGAAGGCAGTGGAGAGCCTCTGCCAGCCAGAGAAAAGACTTGGGTAGATGAAGGAACACACTTTGCGTGTTGCTATTATCTGCACTTAAATATTTGTCTTCTATCTATATCACTTTTGTTGAACACCCGTCATGGGTCTCTGACTTGAAGCTGCCAAAAGAACTCAATAGGAAGAAAGCAATTGTTTGCTCATTGCCACTGAACTGATTTCAAAGTAAACGCTAACACAGTGTCTAAGCCTGTTGAGAACTGCTTAGCCAGGCATGGCCAAAAAAAGGTCCCTTATTTGACCAAGGGCTTCCTGAACTCTGCAAGAAAGTGTCTGCAAAAGTCGGGGATCTCTTGCATGATTCCCATATGGAAACACAGCAGGCTCTACAGACATCAGCCAGTAATTTCTTTCCTATTATTGCTGGAGTCTTAATGCTACTGTTTTGCTGAATCGGATTTTATTGAAGTTTGAGCATAGTCTTGAGAACTCTGTCAAATGTGCCGTGTGTGTAAAGGACCGTCAAGTTGCAGCTGGCTCAGGGGTGACCCCAGCCTGGGGTTTTCAAGGCAGGTGACCAGCAGAGGTGATTTGCCAATGCCTTCCTCTGCAGAGTCTTCCTGGGTGGTCTCCCTTCCAAGTGTTGACCCTTCTTAGCTTCTGAGATCGGGCTATACCATACCGCCTTCCCTCCCCAAATGTACCATACACACATGTACCCTTTAAATGAAATGTTATTTCTTTGCTCGTTCTAAGTTATATGGATTTCCCCTCACCCTGCCATTAAATAAACAAGAAGAGTGGGCAAACGCAGGAAGCTGCTTTCCACTGAACTGGAATGTGGGTCTATCTGTTTTGGTCTTGTCTCCTCCGACTGGCTGCAGCTCTCCAGAGACTCAAGCAGAGGTCTTTCTCATCACTTCCATCCTGTTCCTTTTCTTTGGAAATACCAGGAACAGAACCTGGGAACTTTTACATATAACACTGCTGCTCTTCCTCCAAGCCATGGCCCCACCCCCAAGCCTATGTAGTATGCAAAAATATAGACCACAAGGGTAGACCATCAAAAGATTCACAACTTTCACAAGTAAACAGTGGACATCAGTCTATTGAAATACAATAACAATACACTGAAAATACAGTAGACTTGGTGGTCACAATTAAAAAACACTATCTGCAAATTCAAAATACAATTTGATGATAGTGGAAAATATCCAACAGGAGACTCCTCTATATCCTTTGAATGTAATAGTGTCCGAAAGATCTCAAAGTCCACAAAAAAGGCAGAGGATGTCCCAAAGCACAAACAAACTTGTAACAGCTGAAAAAGGCCTTCCCAGGTATGCCAGACATTTCAAAGCAATTTTCTTCAGCTGTACAGCTGAAAATAGAACCCAGTTTCCACAGTAATGTAGGCACAGCTCATATCTCAAATGGAATCTGTGACCACCAATTCTATTGTATTTTCAATTTATTGTTAATGTATTTCAATAGATTGATGTCTACAAGTTTACTTGTGAAAGTTGTGAATCTTTTAATAGTCTACCCTTGCGGTTTATATTTTTGCATATTGTATGTTGTGGCAGCAAAAACAAAGGATATTTTTATTATAATTCAATGGGCTTGGACTTTCTTACATGAACTTGCCTTATACTGAATCAGACTCTTGGTCCATCGAAGTCAGCATTGTCTATTCATACTGGTAGCTGCTCTCCAGAGTCTCAAGCGGAGGTCTTTCACATCACCTCCTACCTGATCTTTTTAACTGGAGATGCAGGTGATTGAACCTGGGACCTTCTGCCAGCCAAGGAGATGCTCTACCACTGAGCCATAGCCCCTCCAACTAAAGCATATGTGCCAACAGACTTGTGAGTCTCTGAAAAATGGCCCAAGACTCTTCTTTTGCTTATATTCTCTGGGTGCAAGTTCTCACAAACATTTATTCAAGAATTTATACCTTGCCGTTCTACTCTCTGGTACAGGGTATATGCATTAACTTTTAAAAATCATAATAAATTGTGTTTTTTTGGTATTGAAAAATATCAGTGCAGTCATCTAAAAGACAATAAAATGCTAAAACCCATCGATGTGATTAAGGCATAATTCATTAAGCATTGTTCCAAGGGCCCGTAAATGGGACCCAAATCATAAACGAAAGCCATAAGTGATGGACGACGCCAGCTCATATCTCCATTCACACTTAAGCATAATGTGAAAATTGCCCCTTGATTTCTGATCTTTTTTTCATATCCAGCACTGCAATCCTATGTAAAGATGCTCTAGCCCAGGGACCTCAAAACAAGTATACCATGACTCGCAGGGTTCCCTCTAAGTTGTGGAGTCCTGTGAGGAAAAATTCTACTTTCTGAGCTACCGGCATTAAAGTTGTGAGCGAGCAATTTGGCTACTGCATAAATTAGTTTGCTCTGGAGCCATCCTTCCTGAGCTAAGACAAAAATGTGTGAGCCAGAGGCTAAAAAACTGTGAGCTAACTCACACTAACTCAGCTTAGAGGGAACACTGGAGTAGTTCAAGAATCCACTAGAAGACCCCCCCCCCCAAAAAAAGATTAACACAAGATCTGCTCTAAGCTTTTGAAGAAAAGCTTTTATTTCATAGGATTTGTCTCTGTGCCACGCAGCTGACAGCTTCATTTCTGGTGCTCCAGGAGGACAGGACAAAACTAACATGGGGGGGTGGGGGGGTGGGAATAGCTCGAGATATTTTAAATTATTCAGATGTAGCTCTCATTAAAGAAAAGGCAAGCAATCCCTGCTCAAGGCTAAGCCCATTGGGTTTAGATGGGAATAACCAGAGCTATTCTGGGGCAGGAACGCACAGGAACGGAGTTCCGGCTGGCTTCCGAGTTGGCCACGCCTACAGCCTCCCACCCCCCTCAGGTTCCCCAGGTGCCTTGCAAGCCACGGGGTACCTGGGGAAGCCGATCCAGAAACTGCCTTCCTTTCCCTCGGGTTCCCCATGAGCCCCACAAGCCGCGGGGCACCTGAGGAAGCTAATCCTGGGAGGGAGCTGCACTGTCAGGGTTGTGGCCTAATATGCTAATGAGTTCCTGCTGTTGGGTGTGGCCTATTATGCTAATTAGTTCCTGCTGGGCTTTTTCTACCAAAAAAGTCCTGGGAATAACTATCCATAGGATTGCTCTATAGATCTCCCTTTCTCTCTCTCTGACTCCTCTCTTCCCCTATCTTTCCTGATGATTCAGCCCATAGGTTAAGGTTTCCTGCTTTTTAAAGCAGAAATCCTCCTACAAAAATTGAAGTTGTGGGGGGCGGGGAGTACATTCCTAAAAGGGGAAACCTTAAATCCTAACAAAATTATTGCAGTGTAAGCTTTATATACCATGATATACCACCTTACTTTCCACAGCATAGAAATATATGAAGTATCATCCTGGTAGGTAAAAACATCTGAATGTGAAAAACCAATCCATTTAGGCTGATCCTGTTATTCACCAAGGAGGAGAAAAGTCTCAGCACTAATCCAACCCCACCCATCCTCTTATCATTAAATTTGCATCATGAATGATTGAGCTGTTCTATTCAAAACAGGCCCAAGAGGTTTCAAATGGACATTCTCCACTGGAACAGGGGGAAAAAAGAGATTGCACCATAAGGGTCTCAGGTATGCATTTACAAGAAACAGATAAGGAAGAGGAGAACTGCTGAGTCAGGTCAACCTGGGCCACTTAGACTAGCATCCAGCTTCTGTTAGTGGTCAGCCAGATGTGCCAAGGCAAACCAGGTAGGTTGTTGAGAGCACTCCCTGGTTTGTCCCTAGCATTAGGTACACTGCCTCTGAACACAGAAGCTCCATTTTGGGATATTGTGTTAGGCAATAAAATGGCCCTATCCTACATAAAGGTTGTCCTGTTGTATCAAACCAGGGTAGGGCCATCTAGACCAGCATTGCTGTTTCTAACAATGGCCAGTCAGATACCACTAGGGAGCCAACAAAAAGAGTATGATGAAGACATCAGCCCAGTACCACTGTTTACTGCCCAGCACCTGGCCTTCAGAGATAGATTGCCACTGTATATGGAGTTTCTATCGAGCTATCAGAGTTTTTTAAAAAATCCTTCGAGGATGCAATTGGTGCCAAAACTTGGGTTTACTGGGAAATCTAGAAGGTCTGCAGCCGGTGCGCAACCCTGCAAGGATTTGTCCACTCTGCTTCTTCCCCTTTACGCTGAGTAAGATCCAATTCTCCTCTCGTTATACATACATAGGAATTTATATTACTATAAACAGCTTACCTAGAAACACCGTCTGTGAAAGCCAAGGACTCAGTTCTCCCCGAGACTGACCTACGCCGGCTCTTAGAAACACGCAATTCCAATCAGGATTTTGCTTTATCCTTTTTTTCTTCTTTGGAAGAATTCAAAATAGGCGCCGCCTCCTTCCCGCTTTGCTCGGATTGGCTGGTTTCTGCCACCTCCCTCCTCCTGATTGGAGGAGTCCTCCGCGAGCACTCAAGGGACTTTGATTTTTATGGTTACGTTAGAGGAGCAGGGAAGGATTTCTTCTCAGAGTCTGTTTGCAAAGCCGGCGTTGAAAATCTCGGAAATCACTTCCAGTTTAACAAGAGCAATGCTTCTGAGCATGTGCAGAGGGAACCATTGCCAGGCTTTGACTGTAGGTGAATTTGCTCGCCTGTCGTCTCCGTTTAGAAACGGAGGCTGCAGTCCTATGCACGGTTAGGGTTGCCAACCTCCAGCTGGTGGCTAGAGATCTCCCGCTATTACCGCAGATCTTTAGGCGACTGAGATCAGGTCCCCTGGAGAAAATGACCACTATAGAAGGTAGACTCTACGGCATTACATCCTCCCCAAACCCCACCCTTCTCTGGCTGCACCCCCAAAGGCTCCAGGCATTTCCCAACCCAGAGCTGACAACCCTAGGTAACATGCAAACCTAGCGGGACTTCCTCCGAAGTAAACAGACGTGAGATCGGCCTGCTTGGTCTGGAAGGACGGAGCAGCAGGGGTTTAAGCTCCTGCTTTAAAAACTTTCTCAAACCCAGCTACGGTGCGTAGGAAACCCAAGCACTGCCTGCGAAGATCAAAGGCACTCCCCGCTCCCAGCCAATCTGGGTTTTTTAGGGCTTCCAAAATTAAAGGGTGCGATTTGCAGGCCGGCATTAAAATGGGATTAGGGGGGGATTAAAACCTCAGCACCTAGAATGGAAACGCTGATTCCACTCCGAACAAGCTCCTTTTCATTTCCATATATTTAATTACATAATTTGCATATATTGAATTTAAATGTAGATCCCTGTTTTTCTCTCCACCGCAAGCTATTCATAGCAGCTGACAAGCAGTGACGTGAGTTATATTTAGGGTGGCCAGCTCCAGGTTGGGAAATACTCCGAACTTTTGGGGATGCAGGCTGAGGAAGGTTGCAGGGTTTGGGGAAGGGAGGGGACTTCAGTGGGCTGTGACACCCTAGAGGCCATCCTCCAAAGCAGCCATTTTCTCCAGGGGAACTGATCCCTGTCACCTGGAGTTGTTATAATAGCAGAAATCTCCAGCCACCAGTTGCCCAGAGATCGAGCTGGTTGAGTCCGAAGGCACGGCATCAGTTCAGACTTCAGGACATGCTTAGCATGGCTCATCCAAAAAGAAGAGCAACGATCACTTGAGAAAAGCTTCTAAGTCCCCTCTGAGCCGGCTACCTCACCGAATACTCCTAAGTTTAGCGGTCATGGGATAAGGGGCCAGGTCCTCTTATGGATTCATCCTTTGATGAACTAAAGAATTGTTAAATGACAGGAAGCAGCGAGGAGGAGGAAATGGACAGATCTCTCAATGGAGGGAAGCTTTTAACACCGGGTGTATCCCAAAACTAAGAATGGAGAGATGGTAGAGTTTTATTTTATGTATTTAAAATGTTTATTAGCCGCCTTTCTTCCTTGCAGCACTCAAGGGGGCTTACCACATACATAGCTGTAAAACACATAAAATACTCAACATAGGCTTGCCAAGTTCCAGGCGATGGCTGAAGATCTCCCACTATTACAACAACTCCAGCCAACAGAGATAGTTTCACCTGGAGAAAATGGCAGCTTTCGAAGGTGGGCCTCTGCGGCCTCTGAGTCCCTCCCCTCCTCAAACCCCGCCCTCCTCAGGCTCCACCCCCCAAAACTTCCAGATATTTTCCAACCCTGTTCATAGATGAATCAAGATTTGCAGGGATTGTGAACTAGTACTTTTGTTTGTCAACCACTATTCACAGTGTGGCACGCAGTCTGTCATGTTATAGAAAGCTCTTCTTCAGAGTTGTTTTTTTAAAGCAGGGAGAAAAAGGGTCATAACATTAAGCCCTGTTCTGCCTGCTGTTTGTCCTGGGCAGCAATGGAAAAAAGCTTCAATGTTTAATTCCTTCCATTAGAACTGGGATCTTAAACAAAAGATCCTTTCTTGCTATATCACACCCTCCGGCCCCATGAGGCAGTTTTGAAAGCAGTTCAGATGGAATCCCAGATTGCGTGAACCCCTCAAAGTCAGTATTGTTTACTCAGACTGATAGCAGCTCTCCAGGGTCTTCAGCTGAGGTCTTTCACATCACCTCCTACCCGATCCTTTATTCTTAAACTGGAAATGATGGAGATTGAACCTGGGACCTTCTGCACGCCAAGCAGATGCTCTTCCACTGAGCCACAGCCCATCCATCCCCTCTGTGCTTGAGGGGAGGCTGAAGAATTGCTTCAGACAAGTGCATAATTGGAAGCATTTGGGGTCCCTTGTAAGGTTGCCAGCCTCCAGCCGGGGCCTGAAGATCTCCTGGAATTACAGGAATTGCAGACCACAGGAATCAGTTCCCCTGGAGAAAATGGCCGCTTTGGAGGATAGATTTTATGCCACCATACCCTGCTGCGGTTGCTCCCCAGGTGCCACCCTCAAATCTCCAGGGATTTCCTAACCTGCTGCTGGCATCCTTTGCCACACTGCTGTGTAAAATACATTAGCTTACAACAGATGAACGGACCGTTTAACAAGACTTCGAAAAAGAAAAAAAGGATGACAAACACCTAAGTTAACAGTTTAATAGGCCCAGAGAGGGTCCTGACCTCACCGTTGGCCTGCTCTTTGGAAAATAGGCGTATCAAGTCGGTTTTGTAATAAATGAAGAATACGCTGCTCTGTTGCTGGTTTTTCTCCTATCTGAGATGGCATTGTGGCTCTTGGGCCCATGAGTCCACGCCTTCTGATATTTCACGAACGAAAACAGAGGGACATTCAGCCACCCGCGCTCATCAACACCGTCTGCACATAGCTCTCCTTCCCTCCCACCCCACATAAGCCAAGGTTCCGCTTCTCTAGCTGCAGATGGAATTCATTTCCTCCAGCCAACAGCCTATTGGGCAGTGGTCTTCAACATCTCAGAGCCGAGAGCCATTTTACTGAGAGCCATGTGACATCACAGACATGTGACAGGAAGAGGGGGAGCCTGAATAAGGACCTCAGTGGTCAAAGTCCGCTGGACAACAACCCCAGAGAGCCGCAGCCGGAAAACAGAAGCCAAAGCCCCGGGAGGTGTACCGTGAGGAGGAACGAGCCAAGAGAAACTGGATCTGTCACAAGAGCAAATATTAGAAAAGCACGCTGGTCGATTTACTAACACATGTTGCTTCCAAGACCAACACAGGAGAAGCAGCTGCAGAGAAAGTTCATACAGAGCACGGCAAGGTAGCAATCCTTGGAATGAGAATGCCCTTGATTTCTCATCCATGAACCGGTGAAAGGTGGGGTATTTTCTTTCAGCTGACCTCGAGCAATTAAAAAGAAAGTCTAACTGGCAATCAAACATATGAAGCTGCCTTATGCCACGTTAGAGTCCTTGGATCTATTACAGCCAATATTGTTTCTTCTTCAACTCTCCAGGGTCTTAGCCTGAGAAAGGTCTTTCCTGTCACCACCACTTGACCCTTCCTATGAGACCTCCCTGAACCCCTGAAGCGATCTTGTATCAAACGATTGGTCCACCTAGCCCCGTATTGTCTGCTCTGAATGGGAGTGACTTTTCAGGACATCAGGCACTGAGAGAGAGCTCCTCCAATACTAGTGTCATGAGATCACTCAGCTGGAGACCTTGGGGATTGAACCTGAGACCGGCTGCATGCAGATGCTCTTCTGCCGAATCTTGGGTTCCGTGGCGCTTTTCATACGTGTGATCCATGGGCCAAAGGATGGGTGTTGTAGGCATCTCTTGTTCACAAGAACAAAAGCGCATTGCCCACAGATGTTGATCAAAGCAGAAAATGCTTTTCTTCTTTTCATTAGACATCACTTACAGTTCTCCCAGCTTTGTAGGAAATATGCATCGGGGCAGAAAAGCAATGTTGTGCAATTTTCATGAGAGCATCAAAATGCATTATACCTTTATTTGTTCTCTTGTTGCAGGTGGTTAAATCACACTAAGGTTCTGTTCCTCTAGGATTATTGATTTTATTTATTCAGCTTTTATACCACCCTCCCTGTGAGAAAACGGACCTGCCTTATGTATATGTTTGCTCAGAACTAAGCTCTGTCCCCAGGTTATAATAAAGGTAAAGGTTTCCCTTGCTCAGAAGCCAGTCAAATACGACTCTAGGGGGCGGTGCTTATCTCCGTTTCCAAGCTGAAGGGCCAGTGCTGTCCAGAAGTTTCCGTGGTCATGTGGCCAGCTTGACTAGACACCGAGACGCATGGAACACTGTTACCTTCCCATCAAAGTGGTACCTATTTATCTTATACAGGGAACTAATTTCAATTTTACTTACAGCAGCAAAAACAGGAATAGCAAATAGTTGGAAAAACACAAATGCCATATCAATTATGCATTAGTTTCATAAAATTTGGGAATACTATTCCATGGACAAGATCTCTGACAGGGTTTCTTCATTTCACAATCCCTCGGGGGCAGGTGACTTTCTCATTAAGTGATTCCCATTCTTGGAATATGTTTTTAATGAAGGCACATTTTTGTCTGAAAATGTCCCTCGTAAATTTTATAATGTACATGTAATGTATATTAACATAGTTCAACTTTATTGTTACTGTAAGGAAGTACATACATTCCTGGAACAGTTTATGTTTTGTTTTGGTCTTCTATTGTTTTCCTGGGTTATGACGGTTGTCTTACGACTCTGTATGTATTTTGTATTTTGATTGCTGGTTGATGTTTACTCTATAATAGAAAATAAATTTTAAAAAATTAAAAAAAAAAAAAAGAACTAAGCTCTGTTCAATGGGACTGAATTTCAGTTTATAGTGCACAGGCCTTTGAGCCCTAAAAGAAAACCTCAGTTTTTTTGCTTAACATTCACAAAAGCTAATTTGAAATTCCAATTCCATTTATTTCCCTCACGTTTCTTCTTTCCTACAGCACAACAAGTATTTCTGAAGGGAGTGGGGGTTGGGAGATACAGACATATCCCAGAAACACTAATAAGCCAGGGTTTTAAAGTGGAAACATTATTTCTGAAATGTTAAGGCAATAATTTAGAAACAAGCAAAAGAGTAAGGTAATTTAAAAAGGTAGGCTGGGTGACACTCCTGGATCCTGGAGAAAATTTTATTTTAAAAATGCAGATGAATACAGGCTCCAATCCCAGCCAGCCACATGTGCAGGCAAAGATGTTTCCCCTATTTTTATAGCCGCCGATCACTGGAAAAGGAATCAGTGAGCAGCTGCAGGAAACAACTGCAAAATACCTCCGGCTCCAAGCACCCTTCGTCCTTACCTGAGTCCGCAGCTGTGGCAGGACAGCTTTAAAAAAAAGAAAGCCAAAACAGCCTCCATTCCCAAAGAGGATATAAAATCCATCTTAATGTACCAATGATGCCAAACACTGGACGCACTGAGGAGGATGAGCAAAATCAGGTAGGAGACCTTGGATTCTTTCATTCCGATGCTTTCGGTTTCTACAAACTCAAACTGCACGGCCCCTGTTAAGCGCAGCCCTATGCCCCACAGTGCTATGAAAACGTTGGTCTTCATAAAGCCACAGACTACAGACCAAACTACAGTTCCCAGGATTCCAAAGAGGGTGAGTAAAAGACGCCCCGCCCCCTAGCAGTTAAAATGGTGGAAGCATGACAAGCCCTCAGAAGTTGCAAACATTCCAATTTATACCTACTGGGGTCTAATAAGGCTTTTTTAAAAAAGGGGGGGGAGGGGGACTCCAGCGGTCATCTGGGGTTTGTCGCTCAGACTTGTGTTGTGCCAGAAATGCGAATCTGCCTCACATTTCAAGGTCTGCCATGGGTGTAACGGCTAAGCCAGGTGTAAGCAATACCAGTCTCCATCCAGAGGAACCAAGCGCCCAGGTCCAAACTAGGTGAGGGGATTTCTACTCTAATTTTCTACTGCGACATCATCTTCTGCCAAACTTCTGGCTACATTTTGTGGCGGGCTCGTCATCCTAGGATGTTGCAACTGGGAAAAGTTAAGAGGAAGCAACTCTTCCCCTTTAAGAAAAACTCAAGGAGGCATGCGTGAATCCAATACCCATGACCTCCGAGCGGTACCAGGGCTGGGACTGCATGGTGAAAACTTTTCCACGTTCGAAAAAGCCTCTCTGAACTGCAAGCGTGCAGCAAACAGAACAAGAAGTGCTAGTCACCCCAGGTGACCAGAAGCAAAGAGATTTTGGAGAGTTACCTTAAGAATGGCAAAAATCTGGCCTCTTTAAGCACGTTACTCATCAGTCTCATTTGGGTAGATTTAAAAAAATAAGTTATCAAAGAAAAACAATTCAGAGTTTGCAAAGAAAGAGAGAAATAAAGCCACGTTCATTTCCCCTGCGACTCAAGGCTCAGGTGAATCCAATACAAAGAGTCTGGATGCTGGTGTAAGAAGTGAAGCTCTCACTGAATCTATCAAGATCAGGTCCAGAGGGCTAATTGCTGAAGCTGTCAACATCCTGAGATGTCCTTCGTCTTGTTCTTTCGTTGAAATCTTGTGTCTTGCGGGTCAAAACCCCGTTCTCTGGCCCCAAACACTGCCCATGGGGGAGTCGGGGCCATGTAGTCTGCTGAGGTGAATGTCACGGCTGCCCCTGTCCGTTCGTACTCACGGACCAGATCTTGGAAACGATCGTAGTTGATCCAGGTGTGCCACTCTCCGTCGATCTTGAACTGAAAAGGAAACGGATGCAAAGGTTGTGACCTCCAGAACAATTAAGAACTGGAAAACAAAGAAAAGAGAGAGACATACACACAGATAAAGGGCGGTGGGGTCCAATGGAAACCATGCTGGAAATGGACTCAAGTCCCGTCGCCTAAAATTGTCCCAGTTTGAGAAGGGAGTTCTGATCTGACCACCACTTGCCTGTTGAGTATTTTTATTACTTTCAAGTAACATCTAATGTTCTTTGTTATTTAATTCATCGATACCCCCACTTTCTTCCCAGTGGGGGCCAACGTGGCTTACAATATTCTCCCTTCTTCTATTTTATCCACACAACCACCCTGGGAGGCAGGGTAGGCTGAGCAAGGGCACAGAGCAAGTTAAAACGAGATGACACAAGTTCCATTCTTAGCCACAGTAGCTCAGTGAAACCTCCACTCTCAGAAGCAGTGTACCTCCAAAAACCAGTTAGTTAGCTTTGTTGCAGGCCTCCTGGAGTATCTGCTTGGCCACTGTGGGAAACAGGATGCTGGATTAGATGGCCCCTTGGTCTGATCCAACAAGGCTCTTGTAACAGCATGCATAAATACGTACATTTATAGGCAACTGAGAAAAGCTGCGTGGGAAACAATCTGGCCATTATTTATATGCAGAACTGCATGCATGCGGCCATTATGAATGAAAGATTTGCATGTCCCTGCTGGTTTGCATAATTTATCATGCTAGTCTTCGAGTGATGGTGGTGGTGGTGGTACTAGGAGATGCTAGGCACAAGAAGACCTACCTCCTGCCGAGTGGGCCCTGACCCAGATAGCCCAGGCAAGCCCGATCTCGTCAGATCTCGGAAGCTCAGCAGGGCCGACCCTGGCACGTACCTGGATGGGAGACCTCCAACGAATACCAGGGCCGGGACGCAGAGGCAGACAATAGTAAGCCACCTCTCTGAAACGTCCAAGCCAGTCCAAGCTAGGGGTCACCAGAAGTCAACCATGACTTCCAGGTGCGTGCGCACACACACACACACACACACACACATAAATACTACTTCCCCCCAAATCCTGCCAAGTCCTCCTGCACCAGCATTTCACCCACTTCTTCAATCCATAAGGACTAGCAACTTATTTTTTAGAAAAAATAAATGAAAGCTGCCATTGTCCCCAGTATTAAATCTATTGCATCTTCTGCACTGAAACTTAGAACGCAACAGTGTTGCTGCTGGTGTGTAGGGGAGACACAGACCCCTACCTTCTTGTGGGCAATCAGGAGGCAATTGGAGTGCTCATGCTCGCAGGCAATTTCATAGTCCGGGAGGAGGTCCGTCAGCTCCTGGACAAAGCGCACCACTTCTTCGTGCCAGGGGACGTTGGCCATGGTGAGGCTGCTGGCCGAACTGTCTCCGCAGTAAGTCACTCCCTGTTGAACACGGGTGAAAACGTCTATTTCCTACTCCTGCGTTGGGTATCCTAAAACCTTTAAAGCTGCTTACAAATAAGGGAATGGAATTCAAAACCAAGGGCAACACTGGCACATCAACAGGGGCCAGCAGCAGCAAGCATAAAACCAGATGAACGCATTTAAAAAACCAATACCAAAAGATTCGCGTCACATTGTAAAACAGGCATCATGCCGCCAAAATGAAACAATCCAATCCGAGTCCTTCAATAGTTAGTATAATGGAGAGGAGAGGAGAGTTATTGTTTCTTACAGATCTTAAATCTGTACACAACCTTAAGTCACTCTTAAAAGAGGAAAACAACTCTTAAGATCTCAAAGCAGCATACCCCCCCCAAAAAAAGATCACAACACACAAAGGATTTACAACTGAAAATATTCTTTAAGAAAAACCCAACCATAAAAATCCAGTCCTTGAAAGGACAAAACCCTCCCCCACCCAAAAAACGAACCACCAAAAGCCAACAGGAACAGAGATATTTTCACCTTTTCTACAGGAGTGCCAGAGTGGTTATTGTGAGATTGGGGGCAGGAGGGGGGGGGAGAGTCCCAGGTTCAAATCCCCCCCCCCGAAGCTCACAGGGTGACCATTGGGCCAAGCAGGGCTCATTTCGTAGCAGGAGCTCCTTTGCATATTAGGCCACACACCCCTAATGTAGCCAATCCTCCAAGAGCTTACAGAGCTCTTCTTACAGGGGCTACTGTAAGCTCTTGGAGGATTGGCTACATCAGGGGGGGTGGCCTAATATGCAGAGGAGCTCCTGCTACAAAATGAGCCCTGGGGCCAAGTATTCTTTCCCACCCTCCCCTGCCTAAAAGGTTATGAAGATTAAAGGGATCTTGTATTGGATGGGGGGGGGGGGATAAGCCTGTGATAAAAGGGGCTTTTTCACTCTTTCTTTGAACTGCAACACTTTTCAGACCTGTCACAACACCATACAATCTAGTCTAGGAAGTCTCCGTGTTGTGGGAAGGTTCCTGGGGGCGAGTCCCAGTGAGAGCAGCAGCAGTTCAAGGCCTCCCGGGACGGGAAGGATGAGCTGGGCGATTCCCAGGCTCTCGTACCACACAAGGCCTCCTTCACTCGTCACCTATTGAACGCCGGCAGGGAGCGTTCCCTTGTGCAACTGCACCGTTCCACGAGGACGGCCACGTCTATTTGGAGAGGGGGAACCACCCCAACAGTCAACAACAGACCTTCACTTCGATGAAATCTGGCTTGCCGAGAGACACCAGCTCCGAATAGGCCTGCAGTTCCTCCACGTTCCAGGCTTTCACCAGAGTTAGCCTATAGACGGTCCGTTGTCGCTGCAAAAGAAACCGCTGATCAGAATTAAGTCACTCGGTACAGAATACAAAAGGATAATCGGGGCAATGGGCCAGATCCAACCTAAATATTCCACTAACTTCCAGGGGAGATATAACTTCTGCCCATTCATTCATTCATTCATTCATTCAAGGAAGTCTGCATAGCACACAGGCTTTTAGACAAAATAACATAACAATAGTAGAAATACATGAGAAAAAGGAACATTGCTTCTGCCAGTTCCCCCTCCCTGCTGCAGATGCCCAATTTGCCTCTTATGCAATTCCCGAGGGTTCTCTGACACACACACACACACACACACACCCAGCAGCATTTCAGGGAGATGAATGGGCTACAGTTGGGGTGGGCGGGGCAGGGAAGACTGGGAAAGTTCTGTTTCATTGATGAAAGTAACTTCCAGCAGCTGAAAATTTAGTCGGGATCCAACCCTGTTTCCTGATCACAAAGGAAAATATATAATCACCTGGAACAGAATTTAACATCCGGTTTTCATTGGAAACGACAAAAGAATCAAGTTACTAGTCTTCATGGCTACACAAATATGACTGAAAGTGCAATCTTTGCTGCCACATAAGGTGCCATGAAGACTATGGGTTGGATCCAGGCTCAATTTCCCGTTTCTGGAATGGAACTTTCCCGTCTTTTCCCTCCCACTGCAGCCTAGTGATCGCCATGAAATGCTGCTCCAGGAGGATAGGAGGACCCCCTTAGGAATTACATGAGAAGGAGTCTACAGCAGGAAAGGAGAACCGATACAAATTACCCCACACCTCCCATTAGCAGAAAACATACTCAGGATTCAACCCAATCCGCATGTGCAGAAATACCCAGCACAGAGCTCATGCAGGAAGAAGTGGCACTAGGAACCTGAAAATTTGATGCTGATGCCAAGAAAATTGCAATCTTGTACTTTCCTGCATGTGAAGGCCAGTACATTATAACCTGAACCTTTCCAGTCTCTGAAGGGGAAAGCAAAGTCCCTTAAACTTTGTACCTTCTCAGCCAAGGCCTTTAAGCTGTCTAGGAACCTCTGCCAGAAGTCTTTGAAGAGGGGCCGGTCGATCTTCTTCAGACTGTCTTTGGTGCTGGCGTCCACACTGACGTAAAGCTGAGTCACTGGCTCAAGGTTCCTTTTGGGGGGGAGGGGAAGGAAAAGCTTAAACCCTTCCAGTCATAGCCCAAAGAAATCTTGGGGGGAGGAAGGGCACTACAAAAAAAATTGCTTTTCAAAACACCTTTTGAGATGGGAAAAGGGAGCTGAAGATGACTCTCTACCCCACCCAGAGGCTGTTCCCAAGATCAAAGCTTTGCCATCCCCCAGATCCTTTTTAAACTGGCAACACCTGGAACTCCTGAACAGACCAGGCAAATGTTCTGCCACAGAGCTACAGCACCTCCTTGTGTAAACAGGAATATGTGCAGCCGCCTTATACAGAAAGATCTTCTAGCTCAGAATCATCTCCTCTGACCGGCAGCAGCATCTAAGGTCTCCGAGATGAGGTCTTTCCCAACAGCTGCTGCCCGATATCCTTCCACGGGGAAAGCTGAGGACTGAGCTCAGCACCTTGACAATGCAAACCCGGGGGGGGGCACTTTCCCATTGAGCTACAGTCCCTCCCTTTGCATCCCTGAAGCACAGAGCAGTGGTTAGTGTTCCCTCTGAGTTAGTGTGAGCTGGCTCACAGTTTTTTAGCCTCCGGCTCGCACATTTTTGCCTTCGCTCAGAAAGGAGGGCTCCGGAGCAAACGGATTCATGCAGCAGCCAAATCGCTCGCTCACAACTTTTAATGCCAGTGGCTCACAAAGTAGAATTGTTGCTCACCAGACCCCGCAGCTTAGAGGGAGCATTGGACCACCACAGTTTTCAGGAGCTCACCTTATCTCCACCGGGAACTGCGCATTTGTGACGAGAAAGCTTGAGATGTTATGATGATGTAACAGCCTGAGGAATCGGTTGATTTCGGGGTACATGATGGGCTCCCCGACCAGAGACAGCGCACAGTGCTTGGGGAGCATCCCTTCTTCCAGGCGGTCGCCCCTCACTCCTGGAACGCCTGCAAAGCAGAACAGGAAAAGCGTCATTTAGAATCGCAGAATCATAGAGCTGGGGGGGACCTCCGGGTTATCTAGTCCAACCCCCTGCTCAATGCAGGAAATTCACAAATACCTCCCCACACCCACCCCAGTGACCCCTGTTCCATGCCCAGAAGATGACAAAAAAAAACCCCTCCAGGATCCCCGGTCAAACTGGCCTGGAGAAAAACTGCTTCCTAAAGGCAGAATGTCATTTAAAAGTAGGTCAGAGAAGCAGAGAAAGAAAGAAAGTAATTTGAAGATAGATGGCCCATCATATTTTCATCCCACCCTACTTCCAAAAGTATACATTGTTCTACCCTTCTCCATTTTATTTTCACAACAACCCTGCAAGGTAGGGTAGGTGGAGAGGGAGAGTTCCTAAGTCACACCAGTGAGGTTCATGGCTCAGGAGGGGTTGGGTTCGAACTTGGGTCTCCCCATTTCTAATCGGACACCATAACAACCATCTCACTGCTAAAACAAAGCCTGCTTTCTTCTTCGTCGCTGTGCAAGCTGATACAGGTTGTGAAAATATACATATTTACAGTTCCTTTAATCCTTTAATCCATTGCATTTCTAGAACAAAACCAAGACCTTCCAGGAGACATCTAATGTTCGCCTGTAGCAAACAGAAGATGGCCAACTCTTGCCAAGGAGAGGAAGAGTACGGATAAAATGGGAACGTGAGAGAGAAGGGAGGAAGGAAAACAGCTGCAGCGGCAATTTCCTTGAAACACTCTGACAAAAAAAGAAAGAAGAAGAAAAAAGGAGGGCGACTGGGTAGTGGTTCTCTTCTCAATGGAATATGGGGCTAGTGGAGAACTAGGAGGAGGCTCACCTGCTGCAGGTGCCTGCAATGACTGTCAGAACCCACGGCCACTACAGGCATTCAGAGACTCCTGAACACATGAACCAGCCTCATAAGGGTTAACGTGTTAAGCAGCTGTCCTCTACCTTTAAATTGTTTGATCAGGTTCTGGTGGTTCTCAATCGCCTCCTGCAAGATCATGTCCGGCTGGTCCATCTTCCACCGCCACTCTGTGCCCACAGGATTGGTATGGTGTCTGAAAATAATATATATATATTTTAATGAACGTTTTATGGCATCCTCTTCTGTTAGAACATAAGAGCAGCCTTGCCAGGTCAGACTTAAGGATCGTCTTTGTCCAGCATCCTGCTCCCGCCCGTGGTCAATTAAGTGCCTGCAGATGCTCATTAAGCCTCTTGTAGCATACTGGAATTTGGGTCACCCAATTAAATCAAGAGTCAGGACACTCAAGACATGCAAAAGGAGGAGGAGGAGGAAGAGGAGATTGGATTTATACCCCACCCTTCACTCGGCGTCTCAGAGCGGCTTACAAACTCCTTTCCCTTCCCCTCCCCACAACAGACACCCTGTGAGGTAGGTGGGGCTGAGAGAGCTCTTTCCAGAACTGTCCTTGACAGAACAGCTCTGAGAGAACTATGGCTTGCCCAAGGTCATCCAGCAGCTGCAAGTGGAGGAGTGGGGAATCAAACCCGGATCTCCCAGATGAGAGTCCACGCACTTAACCAGTTTGTTTTTATACCACGCTTTTCTCTGCTTTTTAAGGAGTCTCAAAGCAGCTTACAATCGCCTTCCCTTCCTCTTCCCACAAAAGGCAGCTTGTGAGGTAGGTGGGGCTGAGACAGTTCTGAGAGAACTGTGCCTGGCCCAAGGTCACCCAGCTGGCTTTATGTGGAGAAGCAGGGAATCAAACCCAGTTCTCGAGATTTTAATCACTACACCACACTGGGATTGTTCACACGAAGAATAACTAACTTCACCGCCATACACTTCACTGATGGCCATCAGCTCAAAAAGAAGGGAGGGAGAGACTGATCAAAAGCTATTAGCCATGACAATTAGAAAGGAACCTCCACATTCCGGTGGCAGTCTACCTCTAATACCAGCTGCTGGGGTGCAGAAAAGCGGTGTGAGAGAGAGCTCTTAACTTCTTGACATACTGGTGGGCTTCCTGGAGGCATTGGCTGGGCACTGTCAGAGGCTAAAAGTGTATGTGGGCACAACGCTGTAGAGATGTATATATTTCGATATATCCAGACCAGCCCACCATCTCATGACTTGGAACTTGTGGCTTCAGTTTGGTGTAGTGGTTAAGTGTGCGGACTCCAATCTGGGAGATCCAGGTTTGATTCCCCACTCCCCCACTTGCAGCTGGCAACTGCTGGATGACCTTGGGCAAGCCATAGTTCTGTCAGAGCTGTTCTGTCAAGGACAGTTCTGGAAAGAGCTCTCTCGGCCCCACCTACCTCACAGGGTATCTGTTGTGGGGAGGGGAAGGGAAAGGAGTTCGTAAGCCGCTCTGAGACTCCAAGTGAAGGGCAGGGTATAGATCCAATTCTTCAGAATACGATGAGGATTAATTTATACGAGATGTTGGCAAGGCAAAGGCACTTTCCCCTTATTCCACCGAGCTCTTCCACGGCCAAGTGCTTTTTACCTCGCCAGCATCATACTGAAACCAGGCCTCCTATCCAGTCGGCGGAGGAGTTACCCTCACACTTCTTGTCCAAACTAGGGCTTGAGCCATCCTGCCCTTGGGAGCTTCTCAGGTAGCCTCTCATCCATTTACCTCCAGCAGAAGACACATTTATTGGCGCAGGCCAGGCTGGGCGTGGTCTCCATGCAGCGGTGGCTTTCGATGCCGTAAAAGGTGTGCTTGTAGCAGCCTCCTCTTCCTCGAAGCATCGACTGGCGGCAGAAGAGGAAAATAAAAATGGACGTCTAAAAAAGTCGTTTTCGGCACCAGCGCCCCACCCTTGGTATCTGCAGCCTCCAAAGCTGAGATTTCGAATAACATATCTGCTGGTTACAAAAGTACTGTACTGTATCTGCTGAGACCGAATGACCTGTGGGAATTCCACAGCTGGACCTCCAGATGTTTAATTTGGCTGCAATAAGCAGCCACAGGCCCCCCCCCCCCGACATGGATCGGGACCACGGTGCTGAGAAGAAGGAGGGTTAACTCTGCTGCATCGTCCCCCATTGCATGCCCCACCCACCCACCCACCCCAGATTGCTCCTTTGCAATCTTTGCTCCTTCAAGCTGGTGTGGTGTTGGAGGATTCTGGAGACCTGGGTTCAAGTCTCCAAATCGGCAATGCTTGCTGGGTGACAATGGGCCAGTCACTCTTCTGTTGGCCCAGTCGCTCTATTGGCCTAACCTACCTCACAGGTTGTTGCGAGGACAAAACTGGGGTGTAGGGGGGGGAGAACCCTGTATGTCACTCTGAGTTCCTTAAAGTCAGAATAAGAAGAAGAGATTGGATTTATACCCCGCCCTTCACTACCCGAAGGAGTCTCAGAGCGGCTTACAATCCCTTTCCCCTTCCTCTTCCCACAACAGACACCCTGTGAGGTGGGTGGGGCTGAGAGAGCTCTTTCGAGGACTGTCCTTGAGAGATCAGCTCTGAGAGAACTTGTGACTAACTCAAGGTCACACCAGCAGCTGCATGTGGAGGAGTGGGGAATCAAACCTGCCGCTCTTAACTACTACACCAAACTGGCTCTCCAATTAGAGAAGTTAGACAGAAAAAAATTAAAACGTACAGGTAGGTAACACTCCGAGGAGGAACAATTTCTGTTGGGGAAAATAGTGTGATGGGGGGTGGGGGATTTAACCTCTTTCCCAGCACCACCACAACAATCCACAGTGGGCCCTCATGTGTGCCTCACTTGCCAATTTTGGCAACTGGTCCTTAGGACCAGACATAATACCTGGAGTTTCAGTCACAAAACTCCTAGGTGACATGTCACACAGTCCTGTTGGATGTAGCTGTCAAACAGCATGCCTGGACTCTATCTCATATTTATCCTGCCCCTCCTGAAAGGAGCTCAGGCTAGCTGATGTGCGGAGAGCCACAGGACAATCCATGTACCTATAAAAATCGTCTGGAAAAGAACACGCACCTTGGTCCACCGACAAAGCTTCACCCCAGAGTGGCTCCCGATCAGTCTGTAACCTGAATCGAGAGAGATTTTGGTTGCTTTTGGTCCGAGAGAACCTGGCTGCGGAGTACTCCCAGATGCGCAGTTTTAGCAATACAGCAGTCTGCTGAGATCCCCCACCCAAGCCTCTTGGCCTCGAAAGTGTTATCCATATTCTGAAGCATTCCCAACATCCATATTCTGAAGCATTCCCAATTGTTCCTGGAAATCCCTGGAACGCACTGCCACAAGACGAGAAGCTGTCCCCTACTTCGGACAGCTTTTAAAGCGGACTAGAGTTGGGAACAGACCACCAGTGGTCATAATGGCCACAGGGAACCTCCATGTTCACGGGTCGCATGCCTCTTAATACGAGACTGGCATAATTTGCGCGGTCCATCCTCTCTTTTAAGCCCAAAATTTGGATTCCTTTTACATTCAAAACCTGGATGAACTAGGGGTAGATTTTTAAACTGTTCAGGACAGAATATGTATATGTACACACACACACTCCAGCTAAGCAGAACCTCCTGCTAGACTGGAGAGCAGAAGACAGTAATGATGGAAGCCCTCATCTCAATCTATAGCAGGCAACCGACATCCTTGACCCCTTGATTTATTTGCCACCTTACACTGCAGTTATGCTGACGGCCCGTCACCTTGTTTTGTGAGTGCTTCCCGAAGAGCTGGCGTGATCATCTCTCTCCGCTCGCCCTCCCCGGTCGCCTGCTGTGATCCGCCTCTTTGGGAAGCCTCTTCCTCAAGTTCACGCTCTCTCTGCATTGCAAAAAAAAAAAAAGGAATACAACAGGACTGCTGTCTTGAGGCAGATTAACTGAACTGTGTTAAACAAACGAAATAAAAAATTCTGATCATTCGACAGGTGGCAGATTTTTTTTTTTTTAAAAATAAAACGCCTGTGAAAACCACAGCTGGCTAGAAACGTCTTAAAAGAGGCATTCTCTTCACCTCTCCCATGGGAAGGAATGCTTCTTCTAAGGCAGTGCTTGCTCGGACACACAAACATGCACCATCTCAAAATGAAGAAGACCTGCTTTTTCTTCAAAACTACCATTTTTACTCAGATGCAAATGTAACCGATAGTGTATCTGCTAAAATTTGCATCATTAAGCATTTAAGTTGGGGGGGGGAGGTTAATGAAAGCAAGAGCCCTGATGGGAAGATATAGAGAGGCCCAGTGTCGCGTAACGGCTAAGAGAACCTGCACTGCAACCAAGGAGGCCGCAGGGTCAGATCTCGTCTCAGTTGGTAACCTTTGGCAAGCCTCTCTCTCTCTCCCTGTGGGGTTATTTAAGGCAGCAGAACCAAAGAAGAGCATAGCACACACGTGTATTAGCTTTAAAAGTAAAGTTTACTAAATTACTTCGGGGGAAAGGGAACTGGGAGTTCAAAACAATAAACATTAGCTTTTCTAACCTACATCTTGTCTCTGTAGCTTCTACCTTGTGTCTGAGCCCCAACCGAGAGTTAGAACAAAGGACAGTAAAACTCTTCTAAGCCTCCACCCTGGGACATCCTCAGATGATTAGCCAATTAGCAATTCCAATACCAACTCATTATCCGTATTGTCACCACCATTCTGGCGGGTAATAGGTGCAGACCTTTCTGTTGGCCCTAAGCAAACTACCTAGGAAACCAGCATACACAAAGAAACACGTTGGTTCTTTCATGACACCGGGAAAGGAGCCTGCTCACATATCCCAACACTCTTCTTTCTCTCTCACACACACACACTCTGTGTCATACTGATCTACCTCATCGTGTTGTGGTCTGGGTTACAAGATACTACATGCAAAGTTTTCTGAACACTAGAAGTGCTACTAAAGTGCTAAATGAGACCCCACTTTTCTCCCACTCCCACCCCAAAGGGAGACCCAAGGAGGAACACACAAGCCTATTATTGCACGGTTGTAATTCTACAAAGGAAAAACCGTATGAGAGCTAGCTAAGAACAGGGATGCAAGGTTTAACGCACACATGCTCCCAGTCCTGAAGACCAGAAAGGAGGTGTATGTGTGTGTGTGGGGGGGCATTCTGCCTCCATCTTGCACCACAAAAGAACAACACTCACCACAGTGAAGAAAACCTTAATGTATTCTACCAAAGTATACATGTATCCAATGCGTACATCACATTAAGTTAACAATTCTAATTTCCGGGTTTTCATCATAAATTTGAGGATCTTGCAACTATATAACCTTTTCTAACTGAAATCCTCACAATAATACATTGTAACACTTATTTAATACATTAAGGGTTTAATACATTAAGGTTTGATTCATCGCGGCGAATGTTGTTCTTTTGCAGTTTAATCCACCGCGAACCCATCTTTGTTAATTCCATCTTGCGCCAGGCGTGAAGGTAATCAGTGACAGATACTTGCACACACCTGTGCGGAGTTCTTACTCCTCTCATAAACAGATTCAAGCAACCTCTACTGGGATGCCCAAAGGGAGTTTTCTAGCACGGATTGGCAGGGTTGTTTGGATGTCACGGGGAGGCGGAAGGGCCTGTGGCTACTTTCAGATGCTCAGATCCTAAACAGGATTAATTGGCAGGAAGAACACGGGACTGAGAAAAGGAAGGAGTGGGGGGGGGGGGGTGAGCAGGTGAC
Organism: Lepidodactylus listeri; assembly: GCA_029233225.1. Classification (NCBI taxonomy): domain Eukaryota; kingdom Metazoa; phylum Chordata; class Lepidosauria; order Squamata; family Gekkonidae; genus Lepidodactylus; species Lepidodactylus listeri. Next base: position 29,582,611 of record JARCFY010000019.1, on the reverse strand, counting down.
AGGCCCAAAAAAGCCAATTAAAGAAAGTTCACAAGAAGCAGAAAAAGCTCTCAATGTGAAAGAAGGGGCAAAAGGACAGTCGGAATGAAGGACATTTGGGAGATGCTCAGCCAGGCAGCGCTGACGTGAACTTAGAACCTGTTTTATAAGGCACTAACTTTCACCTTCTGGAAGCCAGAAACGGACAATTCACTGACACAAGACAAGGCACGGGTCGTCAATGACAGCAGCAGCTGTTCACAGCATCTGCAGCCGCAGAAGTCAGCTGGTCAAGCAGACACTGCTGCCTAACGCCACAAAAACTGTCCACAACGAGGAAGTGGACTGAGACGCGCCGGTGGTCACCTGGGCTTTCTTCATGTGGCCCACCACCTTTCCCAGATCCTCCACGTCAACGACGGGGCTCGCAGCACCTCCTTCTTCGCCGCCAGACTCCTCCTCGCTTGTGGTTTCAAATGGTTCTTCCTCCTGCATCACAGACCAATGGAGAGAAAGGAGAGAAATAATACTCTAATTAAAGAGCTTCCAGCCGCACCTTTTGGACGGCAGGCAGAGCTCTAAAACCCTTGGCCAAGCTCTCCAGAGCAACAGGGAGCCGAGAAAGAACTGAGCCCAGGAAAGCTGGGTTGGAGGTCCACCTTGGAGGTAGGCAGAACAGCAGCCAGTCTCCTAAAAACCCACCTTGAAAGGGGGTCGTGGTGAGGGCAGACCAAGAAGTTGCCTTCTACTGAGTCAGCCCATGAGTACGTCCCACCCAGTCTTGTCTACTCAGGCCAGCGGCTGTTTTCCAGGGCTTCTGGCTGAGAAAGTTCTTCTTCCCAGCACCTGAGATTCTTTACCTGGCAATGCCAAGAGCAGAACCTGAAATGTTCTCCAGGCAAAGCAGGCGCTCTGCCACTGTGCTACAGCCCTTTCATCAGCTCATCCTTATGCTGAGTTGGACCGTTCATCCATTCAGGTCAGTGTCGTCTGCTCTCCAGGCTCTTCCGCCTAACCTCCATGTATGGAGGCAGCAGCCTCTGAATGCCAGTGCCAGCAGGGAAGGGCTCCGCTCTGTGCTTTCCGGGGACACTGGCTGGCTACTGTGAAAGAGGATACTCGGCTAGATCGATCGCCGGTCCAATCCAACAAGGCTCTGCTTATGTTCTCAAGCAGGAAATGGTCTTTCCCAGCCTCACAAACCAGAGGTCGAACCTCAGGACCTCTCCTGCTGACCTCCAGGTCCTTCCTGATCAGAAGGCAGGGTCTTTGGCTCAGCGGAAGCGACTCTGCTTTGCGTGCAGAAGGTCTCAGGTTCAATCTTAGGATTGGGAAGTAGCTGATGGGAACGACCTCTAGCTGCAACCCTGGAGAGCCACTGCCAGTCCGAATAGACAATACTGGATGGATCAATGGTCTGATTCACTATAGGGCAGCTCCATGTGTAACCAGTGTGTGTGTAAACATAGCTTAGGTGCAGACTGTGGATCTGGCTAACGCTGCCCTGTCTACTCTCCAGGGTCTAAGGAGAGAAAGGGAGAGCCAGTTTGGTGTAGTGGTTAAGTGCGCGGACTCTAATCTGGGAGAACCGGGTTTGATTCCCCACTCCTCCACTTGCACCTGGCTGGATGACCTTGGGCAAGCCATAGCTCTGTACCATCTGTTCTCTCAAGGACAGCTTGGGAAAGAGCTCTCTAATCCCCACCTACCTCACAGGGTGTCTGTTGTGGGGAGGGGAAGGGAAAGGAGTTTGTAAGCCACTCTGAGACTACAAGTGAAGGGCAGGGTATAAATCCAGTCTCTCCTCTTCTTCTTCTTCTTCCCAGTTCCTGCTACCTGAAACCCTTGAACTGGAGATGCTGGGACCAGACATACACACCTCCTTCTCCTCTTGCCTCAAGGCCCTTTGCTCTTGGTCTGATGCTTCGGGGCTCCCCTTCTTTTTGGACCCACATCTGCCTTTCTTGCATCTTCCGCTGCAGGGTTTCTTCTGCCCTCTGCGAAGGACCTTGAGCCGGGCGAGGAACTTGGCCTTCCAGGCCTCAAAGTCAGCCTCGACGCTGCCGTGTTTACTCCTGGCGACGTTGCTGTCACCCTTGGTGCAGGACAGGATGCGGCTGGCGCCCAGCATCCAAAGCCATCTGTCGATGCTTCGGCCCACCTGCGGTGCACCCCCCCGAGGAGAGAGAAAAACATGGGCAAGCTGAAGCCGAGCAGTGTTTGGTACTCCAAGGAGTACTCAAATCATGGGTGGATTATCCCAGATTTCTCCAGTGCTCTGAAGTGGGAACAAATCCATTTATTCCCAAGGGACTCACAGTGTTGTAGTGGTCAGCGTACAAGGAATTGCCCAGCCCGAAGACGGCGTACTGCAAACCCTTCAGATACTTCTTGCCGACTCTGAAGTCGTTCGCCGCCTCTTCCAGCCACTTGCAGAACCACGCGGCATTGTCTGTCGGCTTCCCATCCGTGTACGTGGCTGCTAGGAACACACAGACATTCTTGCCGGTTGCCTAAAGAGACCACGGAAGGAAAACAGACATTAGTTTGTCGGTGGGCCAGCCCATCACGTACTTGGACAAAAGCTGCTGGGAGTGAAGAATGCACCAAAAGTACTCTTTTTCCCCCCCCTTACAGCAATGCGCCCGGCGCTTTACTCACTCGTTCACTGTGTAGGAATGAATGTAGCGCATAGCGGCTGTCGGACAAATTGCACCAAAACTGCCAGAAGGCTTAAAGGTCAGGTTTATTACAGAGTTTGAGAAGACAAGGTCCCTGTCCCAAGAGGCTTACAAACTAGAATTTGGCATAAGGGAGATTGGGGCAGAACCACCTCCTGTTACCGTCGGGGATCAGCAACCTGAGCCAGGCCTCTGACCTTGGGCCAGCCAGCCTAAGCCACCTGGTGGTTGCTGTTAGGATACAATAGAGGAGGGGAGAACAATTTTTTTAAGCTGCTCTGGGACCCGCATTTGGGAGAAAACCAGAATATAAATACCTAAATCCAGGGGCGTAGACTTTTGGAAATCCCGGGAGAGGGCGGGGGCTCCTTAGCGCACGCACGAGCGGTGTTCTCCCCCCCCCCCCAGGAAACCGCCCCACCTCCCCGGGCCCTTCCAAGGCCCGCCAGCCACTGCTGCCAGTGCATCTCTCCCTCTCCAGGAGCGGTGGCCGGGCTTCGGAAGGACCCGGGGAGGCGCGGCGGCAGGCACTTCGTTTTCTCGGGGGTGGCTCAAGCCCTCGAGCCCCCCCCTACTCTACGCCTATGCGTAAATCAGACGTGTCGAACTCATTTGTCATGAGGGCGGGATCTGACATGAACGTCACTTTGTTGGGCCAGGCCACGTGTGCCATAACATGTAATACGAAGTACCGGAGATGTTTTACCACTGACCATGACCCATACCCCTCCTCAGCAGAGTTCAGGGCCAAACCAGCCCTCCTCACACCTTACGGTTGCCAACTCGGAGTTGGGCAATCCCTGGAGATCTGGGGGGAAGACCCTGGGGATGGCCTGCATTTGGGGAAGGGAGGGACCTCAGCAGGGGGCATAATGCCCTAATTTGGACTGGTTTCCCCTAGTTGCTTGCGGGCCAGATAAGAGCACTGGATGGACTGGTTCTGGCCCCTGGGCCGCATGTCTGACATGTATGACTTAAATCAATACGCTGAAAAAACCTGCAAACCTCTTCTGCTAGAGAGTCATCTGGATCATAGTCTCTCATGTCAATGACGTCTGCTGGCAGGTTGAGACTGGCCACAGCTTCAGCAAGAATGGCCGCAAACCGCTGGAAGAGAAAGCAAAAAGCGAGAGATGGTTTGTGGAAGGCTGGCTGGAGAACCCAGAAGCTGGGCCTCGTCACTTTCGCCTCCGGTTGTACCACACAAGCCCGGCAGGCCAACCCAGGGTCCATTCTCATAGCATCAGAACTTGGAATCCGCCCTGAAACTTACTGGCAAGCAGTTCAGAGCAGAAAGAGGAGGAAACAAGCCCTCCCGCAAACAATGTGGAATTAGCGTATGGAACTCCTGGCCACGAGACAAGATGATGACTAAGTGCATGAAAAATAAAAGTATAGTCAAGGTCGAGGAGGACAGCTCCATAACTGGCTCCCAGTAAAAGATAAAGGATTTTGAAGGGGTTATTGTCCATGGTAGTGAAATGGAACCACCCATGTTCTAAGGGAGTTGCTGGTAGACAAAGTTCAGGTAAGAACCATTGCCTTCATGCCCTCTTTGCAGGCTTCTCCAAAGCATCGGTGGGAAACCAGAACACTGGATTAAGAGGTATCAAGGAGGTTACCCAATTCTCTTACTCTTTTCTGAGGATCTGGGCTTGCAACTCAAGAAGGAGTCGCAGCTCAGTGACACAGCACTTGCTTTGCCTGCAGGAAGTGCCAGAGGAAACGGCAGGTAACTCCAAAAACAGCAGGTTCAATTCCAAAGCAATTGGGTCAGCCCTGCCCACATTTACTTGCATTAAGGCTTCAAGGAATTTTGTACGCTACTACAAAAGACTGTAAACATTGTGGGTTCTGGTCACTGCGCTTGAAAAGGACCCTGTAGAGCTTGAAAAGGTGCAGAAAAGAGCAACCAAAAGGGTCAGGGGGTTACAGCAACTGCCCTATGAGGATCAGTTAAAACACTTCAGCCTAGAAGAAAAGGCATGTGTATAAAATTATGCATGGCACGGAGAGAGTGCACAGGGGGAAACCTTTTCTCCTCTCCCATAATAGTGGAACCTGGGGTCATCCACTGAAGCTACAGGGTGGGAGATACAAAACAGACAAAAGGAAGTATTTCTTCACATAGCACATAGTTAATTTGTGGGATTTGCTGCTGCAGAATGTGGTCATGGCCACCAATTTGGGAGGGCTTTAAAAGGGGAGTGGACAAATCCACGGAGGACTGGGTTATCAATGGCTACTATCATGACATATGTTTGTTTCCTCCAGTACCAGAGGCAGTATGCCTCTTTAAATCTTGACTGGTCGCTTGACCGTACTAATAAACTTGACTTGAACTTGACTTGACTTAAATTGGTTGCTGGGGAGCGCAGGCAGAATGATGCTGTCGCAATCTTCCTGTTTGTGGGCTTTCTAGAGGCAGCTGGTTGCCGCTGTGTGAACAGAATGCTGAACTAGATGGGCCTTTGGTCTGATCCAGTATAGCTCTTGTGTTCTTATGATGGGGTCTAGAACCTGGGACTCTGGCAGTAGAAACAAGGCAGCTTATTCTTTGTGCTACACAGTACAGCTCTGCTGGAGAAGGGAGCTGCCAGCCTCATCTAGTCATCCACGGTGGTGGCACTAGAAAGATCAGTGCTGCAGCTATTAGCTTGAAGGGGGTCAGGTGATAGAAGGTGCCAATAGGCCCTATAAAGCTATTGATTCTGATTTGCTCAGACGTAGACTAAGCTGTTTGCAGGCAGTGTTCTAACTTGAATGATACCTTGCTCCTAATCCTGTTAGAGACACAGATGAATCCCTTTCCCCTGAACCTCAGGATCGTAATCTTGGGGTGTTCCTGGAATCCCAAGCTGCTGATGCACAGGGTTTACTTTGGGCAGGCACCAACTGGGCTCAGGATCAAAGTCGCTTTTCACATCTGGCATTTCACTAAAAACACAGGCACTGCAAAAAGTGCCTCTGAGCTTAAAAGGAATAGCCGCCCCATGCATATCTGGATGTATCCACAGGAGAGATGTGGTTGCCAGAAAAGTGTCGTCGTCCCGCCCCCCCCCCCCCCCCCCACAAATAGTTGAACCTGACACTCACCTTTGCTGTTCCAGTCTGAGAGCCATAAAAAATTTTCACCCCAGTTACGTGGCGGTCCCCAGTTTCGTCTTTTGCAGGACCATCTTCAGTGACTTTGGAAAATGTTTGGAGGTGCTTTGCATTCTACGAATTAAACAGAAGTGGAAAAGCCAGCAAAGTCCTCATGCCAAATCTCACTCCAATCAACTGATACCATGAAATATTCATTTGGGCAGCCAGCATGCTAGGAGCTGCCCAAGCTAGCCCTATCTCTTAAGATCTTGGAAGGTAAACAGGGTCAACTCTGGCTGTATTTGGATGGGAGACCCCCAAGGGAACACCAGGGTTGTGGTGCAGAGGCAGGCAATGGCAAGCTGCCTCTGAATGTTCCTTGCCTTGAAAACCCTATGGGCTTGCCATAAGTCAGCTGTGACCACCACCATGCTAGGAACGGTACAAAGTGCAGCTTTTGCCAAGGTGTCTTGCTGTTTCTCACCTCACTGCATTGCATGCAGCCGGTCCCTGGAATGCTTGCTTATAAACCCCACCTCACATGTCTTTATTTACTTACAAGCATACAGGCCTCTTTTCCAGAGTTCAAAGCAGATGTACAAAGTGTGTAAAAAGATACCCACAGCAGACAATTAAACAACAAAACAAATTTGAACAGACAACAGATTCATTTACCAAAAGCCCAGCAGCAGAAGAAAGCAAGGGAGCCCTTCCTCCCTTATTTTGGGATTCCATAAAACTGAAGGCATTATGAAAAACAATACGCATTCTCAATGCCACAGCACACACCTGGTGGCTGGATGAGACCCCACCAAAGACCTTGCTGACCTATCTAAGATGGTGAACAGGTACACGTGGAGAAAGTAAGTCTTTTTGATCCCATATACATATACACAGACATCACGAGTGTGCAAAACCACAATGGCTTTCTATTGATTTTTTTGAGGCTGCATTCAACAACCATGGAAAAATGACTAGTCAATGCACTTTCTAAGGATCAGTTACCATTAGAAGAAAGGGGAAGTACAGTAGTTCAGTGGTTTCTTTTCAGCAGGGGATTTCAGAGTCATAGGGCTGCAAAGGGAGATCTGTATGGACCCTATCCTTAATCAGCATTTGCTGGAAATGGCCCTTTCTAACAGAGCCTAACAGCTGCCAATAAAAATCAAGATTTTAAAATGGAGCCACATCCTTATAGCAAACTCAAGGGTGCGGAAATGTCTCGCCTGACCCCTAAATACTGTTGTCAGACATCCTGAGGATCCAGCACAGGATGAAAAGATAGGGTAGAAATTTTCCAGTTTATCAAATGAAGTGGCTTAATGAGTTAGCTCTAGAAAACTGGACCCCCCAAGAAGCTTGTCTGTTTCACTGAAAAATGAAATGCAGTTTGGTTGCTACCACGACTTCTCACACTGGGAAAAACCTGACACCCATAAGGAGGGCCAAAGTACCTGCTTCTTAGCTTTTGTGATGAACTGGATGCAGAGCCAAAGGCTGAATCCAAAAGCAGCACAGGAGTAAATGTAAAATCTGTTCAGCCACAAGGATGTCAGCTGAGCACCAAGGCCATTCCAAGTCTCCACGGGTACATCTGAAAAAAAGAGCAAAGCCACCCTGTAAAATTCTCAAAGCAATGGCTTTCTGAGCCCAACAGCACTTAAATATCCTAGTTAATGTTGTTACCACTGAACTTCTAATTTAGTGGGCTCCCTCTCTCCTCCCCCTTTCACTAAGGCCAACTCTTCTTAGACTTTTATCTTGTTTTATTTCTGGTTGTACATCACCTAGAGGTCTGCAGTAACAAGGATGGGGCGATTCATAAATATAATAAATAAATAAATCCTGAAAGGCTGTGAAAGGGGTCTTCATTCAAATGGATCTAGTTTGAACTATGGACTGTCCTGATACCGTAGCCAGTGTGCTAATTAAGACTGCCTCCAATATACCCACTTGCCGGGGGTGGGGGGTACACTCTTGAAACTGAGTGCACTGGGGCTTACATATGCATAAATAAACCCCACTGAATTCGGTGGACTTTCCCTCCAAGTAAGTGTGCAGCAAATCAGTCGGAAATCCAATGCACAACTTACACTGCAGTAACAAAGGGCAACGGAATGCTACCAAATAAACAAGTGTGAAATTGGGGCAATATTACCTTCACTGAGATAGATCAAGATGGGTAGCTGTGTTAGTCTGTAGCAGTAGAAAACAGCAAAAGCCCAGTCGCACCTTCATGACAAACACAATTTGTGGCAGCGGAGGAGCTTTCGTGAGCCACTGCTTACGCCTTCAGATATACCCTACCACGATTTTTTTTAGTCTTTAAAGTACTACTGGACTCATTCTCTTTCCTAAACCTTCACTGAGAAGGACTTCCAAGGAAACATCTGAGCATAGGACCGTTGAGAGAATGAGTCACCTGTACACTTACTGAGAAGTATACCAACCGCAATGACTTACTCTAAGAAAACCTGCCCAGGATCAAAGTAACCCCCTCCCTCACCACCTTTTTACCCATGTCTCCGGATGCAATCAGCGGCTGCCTAAAGCACCATAATCCGTTCTCCGCAGAACAAGCTACTCCTGAGTAGCACTCCCAGTACGTCCAAACCAATTTATGATGAGGGTAGCCATCTTGCTTCGTGGGGCATGTCGGGTAAGTTTCCTTAGCCCCTTCAGATGACCCACTGTCAGGGAGCGTCGAGAGGGTTCACTTCCAGCCAATTTAAAAAAAAACGGATTTGGAGAGTAAACCGCTTGCTTTCTGCTTACTTCCAGATAAATCTCCCGTCTCTCCAGTCTAAGGGTGGAACTTTCATTTCCGGAACTTGAAAAACAATAGCCTCACTTTCCACACGGACTAACTTCAGGGAGAGCACACCGAACTGTTCGCGTCTCTCGCGAGATCTGTGCGAAGCCGTCATAATTGTGGAAAACATAGGGAGGGGATTGAGCGTGGCCTGCCTATTGGTTTTTCAGTCTGAAGTGGGCGGGACCAACGGCGGTAGAGACTGCGGTTGATACGCAGGCGTAGTAGAAGCATCACTCCCCGCTACCATCATGTCGATTTTCACGCCGACCAACCAAATCCGCCTCACGAATGTGGCCGTGGTGCGGATACGGCGGGCGGGGAAGCGTTTTGAGATCGCCTGTTACCGGAATAAGGTCATGGGCTGGCGGAGCGGCGCGTGAGTACCGGAAATATTGGCCTTAGTTGGACTGGAAGGGGAGGGGGGGGGGGGTGAAAGACCAACTGGACAGGGCCCTGCTGCTGTTGTCAGTGGAGTGTTCCTGAGGTCGGGTCCAAAGCTTGCCGCAGGAGGGCATAGAAATCGATAAGTGGAATTTCTGAACGTAGGAAAGATCTGGTCCCACTGGTTGACCTCCTGAGGGCACCTGGTGTTTTTGGCCACTGTGTGTGACAGAGTGTTGGACTGGATGGGCCACTGGCCTGATCCAACACTGGTTTATCTTATGTTCTTAATTCCGCACTGACATTTTTGACACTCGTTTGTCTCTATTGCTTCAGGTCCCCCCTCCCCCCCAAAAGTGTTTTGCTCTCTCTAGTAGTCCCAGAGGGAGCAAGACACATGTGGAAAGGGGGGGTTGGGTTGGTGGACTTGGTCAAAGAGGGTGTCTGAAGCGATACAAACAGCTGTGTAGAATTTTTTGCCAGGGGTGGAAATGCCCTGCTTGTAATATCTCTGTGTTCATAATGTCATTCCGTGAGGCACACCCCCTGTGCTACTTTGCTTTCCTCTATTAGTTTGGTGCCCAGTAACTTTTCAATGACCAGAGGTCTAGCAGCATCTTAAAGATTGGCTAACTAATGAAGACTCAATCCCACTTCCTCAGATGCTTCATAAGCATTCAGAGGTGGGGTGCCGTTGCCTGCCTCTGTGTAGCAATCCTGAACTTCCTTCATGGTCTTCCATCCAAGTACTAAGTTGGGCTGACACTGCTTGGCTTCCAAGATCATCTTTTCTGTATATTACAAGCTCTGCTGTTGGCTTTTGTTAAGAAAAGTTAACATATTAGTGTGCATTGGTGTCAGTCTTGTGCATAAACAACAGTATAGCTAGCACTGGATAATATAATCTTTGCGCAGGCATACGCTCCTGAAATCTCCACCCCACCCATGTTTCCCAAGCCTTAAATGCTTACAACAACATATAAACGGCAAACTTACATTCCTGCAATTTACGTACAGGGTGAAGTAGACAAAACATGCCAGTTTCTCCCCAGTTTTTTTTTTTCTCTTCAATGTATGTATTGCTGAAGAAAAATTCTTAATAAATGCCTGATTATCTTTTTTTGGTAGTGAGAAGGACCTGGATGAAGTCCTGCAGACCCATACCGTGTTTGTGAATGTCTCCAAAGGCCAGGTGGCAAAGAAGGAGGACCTTGTCAAAGCATTTGGTACAGATGACCAGACAGAAATATGCAAGACTGTAAGTTTCGTGGGTAGGATTCCTTGTATCTCTGGCACATCATCCCCTGAAGGTTAATGCCACACTAAGGAGGTAGGATGAATGCAGGAGGATGGGAGTGGGATTGCCAAATTGGAGCATGCTGCCAGGCTAGACTGTTTGGCGTGTCTAAAACAGGCTTCTTGAGAATTGGATCTGATGACTTTGCTGGTGTGAACTGAATTCTGAAGTGGTGAAAATGTTCATAATAGGGATTTAAAGACTGTGTCATAATAACACTATGGAAATCAATAGAAACTACATATGAAAATAGATTTGGTTGATTTGTATAATTTATACTAATTGGAGGTACCAAGACCACACCAGCTCTTAGGAAGCGAGAAAGATCTGCCCCCAGTGGCAGAACTGGAGTTACCTTGATGCAGAATGGTTCCCTGTTCTATCAAATGCAGAATTAGTGAAAAGATACGGTATTAAGCAATGTAATTATGCAATTTAGAGTAATTATGTCAGTTGAGCTTTACTGTTATATATCTTGATGTTACCTGCCCTGAGCCCATTTGGGGATATAAATTTTGATGATGGGTGATGATGACGACGACGACAATGGTGATGATTGCACGAGGAATCTCCCAATGTACACAAGTGTGCACTGGGTCATATGTTGGAGGTTATGCACAGACAGATCTGTCCCCACTCAATCAGCTATCCTGCTTTTTACACACAGAGAGCACTGCACTCATAAAATTTGGATGTCTGACAACAGTTTAATAAAACAAAATAAGCATACACAGTGGTGGAATGTTCAATTATCTTTTGTTATTAACTGTTCTGTAATTTGACAGACACAAGTTGGTTGGTTTTACGCCACTGAGTTATATCTCTCCACTCTGATCAGCTAAGGGCATGCTCTGCCAGTGACAGAGGCTCTTTTGAGACATGGCAGCAGCTTCTCTTACATTGTTGGAAATACGTCTTGTGCCAACAAAATGCATTGCCTTTAGGCATGTGCTGCATGAGGTAATGAGCGCAGGCATCTAATGGAAATTCTAGGAGGCTGTATCTGCCTCCTGCTGAAGGCTTTCAGCACATGGATGATGTTTCTCTTTTGGTTTGCCTTGTTTTCAGATCTTATCGAAAGGGGAGTTGCAAGTATCCGATAAAGAGCGGCAGACGCAACTGGAGCAGATGTTTCGTGACATTGCAACAATCGTTGCTGACAAGTGCGTGAACCCAGAAACAAAGAGGCCCTACACGGTCATCCTGATTGAAAGAGCCATGAAGGACATCCACTACTCAGTTAAGCCAGGAAAAAGCACTAAGCAGCAGGTGAATATACCCCACGGGAGACAGCACGGTTGTAGTAATTGGGGTGCTGAGAATGGGGCAACTGGGATCCGTATGCTTGCTCAGTCACAAATCTTACTTGGGGACTAGGTCAGTCACAATCTCTCAAAGATTTTAAAGCATCTGCTTTGCGAGCAGAAGACTCATTCTGTAGTTAGAGAATCTCTTGTAGCTGGTGATGGTGGAAAACATTTCTCTGCCTCAGACTCCAGAGATTTGTTGTCAGCCAGAGCAGACAGTACAAAGCCAGAAGAACCAATGGATCGACTCGATACAAGGCAGTTTCCTATGTTCTTATATAATACCTTTGAAAAGTATGAAAGGGATACCAGTTTGTACCTACAGGTATGCCATGGCTGGGTACTCAGTATGTATTTGGTCTTTTCCAATATTCTTTCTATTTTTCATACCCAGCAAACATGCCTGCAAAACTGAATAAATCTCTGACTTTGGAAATCTTTTGCAAGATGACACCTAGTTGGAAAATGCTTTGGAATTCCAGTTCAGCCGTAGGAGTTTTGTTTATTTTGTTTTTTGCAAAATAAGAAAATCTGTGGCCACAAATAGAAGATACTGTGATCCAAGGGGCTCCTAAGGCAGCTTAAGACACCTTTATACATAAACTCAGGGTGTCATGCAGTGCGTCCTGTAGAGCATTCCTTATATAACCGTTCTATATAAGGAAGGGCTCTTGGGAGTGGTTTGGTGTAGTGGTTAAATGCGCGGACGCTCATCTGGGAGAACCGGGTTTGATTCCCCACTCCTCCACTTGCACCTGCTGGATGACCTTGGGCAAGCTGTAGTTCTGGCACAGGCTGTTCTTGAAAAAGAGCAGCTTCTGTCAGAGCTCTCTCAGCCCCACCTACCTCACAGGGGTAAATCCAATCTCCTCTTCTTCTAGATCCAAGCATTTGACAGAACTCCTTGATAACTGCTTGGGTCATACCCAGGAGGAGGAAATTGGTTTTCTGTTCTGCTTTCTGCTCTTATGTGAAAGAACACTATTTTCATTATAACGTTTTTACTTAAAAGAGTATCTTAGGTTGCTTGTAAGAGTCACTTAAAGATCTGTCCTATCAACTATGCCAATAAACACCTTGCTTCTCGCTCATGCAATACTAACCTTGCAAAAGTTTGTGATCCCTAACAAAGTCCTTTCCTACAGAGTGGAATTCCATAGGGGAGAGGGATGTAGACCAAGAGCCGGGGTGGCCTGATCTACCTCACATGTGAGGATAAAATGGAGAAGGTGATAATGTTTTAAGCCACTTTAGGTCCCCATCAGGGATAAAAGTGGTGTGTAAATAAAATGAATATCCTGCAGCGACTCTATTAAAGAAAAGATGGCTAACTAGCTCCAGGTCCCATCCTGATCTCTGGGTACTCCTGGTTTTCCCACACCCTGTTGGAAGTCGTGCCCTCATCTTTCTCCATCCTGCAGCTTCCTCTGACCTGGCAGGAAGCCTTTTGGGCTGCTGCACTGAAAATGAGGGAGAATTGTCCTGTCAACTACTGTTCATGGGAACAAAAGGGGAACTACAATGTAGTAGCATCAGGTGTGTTTTTAGCTTGGGGAGTGAGTCTTGATTTTGACGGGATGCCTCTGCAGGCCTTGGAGGTGATCAAGCAGCTGAAGGAGACCATGCAGATCGAACGGGCTCACATGAGGCTGCGCTTCCTCCTCCCTCCGAAAGAAGGCAAGAGGCTGAAAGAGAAGCTGAAGCCACTCATCAAAGTCATCGAGAGTGAAGATTTTGACGAACAGCTAGAAATTGTAAGACACACACACATACCACCACCACCACCACCCACCGGAAAAGTATTTTCTGTTGTTGAGAGAAATTGTGGGGAAAGGTTTGTGGCTAGGGTATTGGAGGCCTGAGATGAGCAGTTGTGTTTACAGCACAACTGTCTGCAAGGTGGCTCAGGATTAAATGGGGAGCAAAACCTCCTGGTGATCCATGGCCCGAAAGAAATCCAGCTGTCCTTGACCAGAGCCAGGGCCTTTTCGGCCTTGTCATCAGCCTTCTCTGCCTAGTGACATCCATGCCCTACAGGACTTGGTCCAGTATTGCAGGGCCTGTAAGACAGAGGTGTTCTGCCAGGCCTATGGTTGAAAACAGCAATGGTTTGTCATCGAGCCTGGCCTCCTTTACTAGGGGAATTGGTATCCAACACCATCTGAACTAGTTATGATTTGTATTGTATCGTTTTAGATGTTTTAACTGAATTTAGTTAGTATATGAATTTATTGAATGTTATGCACCGCCCTGAGTTCTTTGCGGGGGGGGGGGTCTAGAAATCAAATAAATAAATGCTTCTCAGTGCCTTGAGAGCTTACTCCCAGCATGGACGTAAGTTTGCCATTGAAGGTTAGCCTTAAGCATGAGCCCATGGGAACAACTTGAGCAAAAGAATTGGGTGCTTTTGAAGTCCGCACTGTGACCTGTCATTTCTGAATGCAGAAGTGTTTCCCCCACAGTTACGCAAATGACCTGGAGCAGCCTGCTCAAGAAATTAGGGAAACAGTAAATGCATGCTTGGAGCATACCTCTGAGAATCGGTTGCTGTGAGTGTGCAGTGGGGAAAGCTCTTGCCTTCATGCACAGCTTCTGACATCCCGAGGGCAGTTGCTGAACCATTGTGGTTACACGGTGCTGGACTAGGTGGACCCTTGGTCAAATCCCGCAGGACGCTTGTTTATTTAGGATGGGGAGGTGAAGTTGTACTACCCAAAAAAGGCGGCATGATACAGCCCAATCTTCTCAGATCTTGGAAGCTAAGGTGGGTTGATACTTGGACTGGGAGACCACTGAAGAAGGCGGTGGCAAACCACCTTTGCTTCTCGCTTGCCTTGGAAGCCCTTACTGGAGTCTCCATAGGATAGTTGTGACTTCATGACACGTAAAAAAAGTCCAGAGCCTATATGCTCAGAGATAGTATACCTCTGAAAACCAGTTGCTGGGGGGCAATAAATTGGGTTGCTGCCTTCTCCCCCTGTGTGGGCTTCCTAGAAGCACCTGGTTAGCCACGGAGAAAACAGGACACTAGGCTTTGGTCTGATGCCACAGAGATATGTTTCCTCCAAAGTATTGTTGTGGAACATCAGGAAAAACAGCTGGATATCAGGAAAAACTTTTTGACAGTAGTGCAACAGTGGAATCAGATGCCTAGGAAGGTGGTGCGCTCCCCCTCACTGGCAGTCTTTAAGTGGCATCTGGACAAACCCTTGTCAGGGATGTTCTAGGCTGATCCTGCATTGAGCAGGGGGTTGGACTAGATGGCCTGTCTGGCCCCTTCCGACTCCGTGATTCTATGAATCCTTTGTAAAGAAGCAGAGATTTGGGGAAGGATTCGCACAGAGTTTAGCACAGGCAGCATCTGCAGACCATCCTCTTGCTGCTTGATATAGCTGTCGTTGTATTTCCTTCTGGGAGAGCTGTGATTCTTTGCAGTCTGATGGACATGTAACCATTTCAGGTGTGCCTCGTGGACCCAGGCTGCTTCCGGGAGATCGACGAACTGATCCGGTGCGAAACCAGAGGGAAAGGGAGCCTGGAAGTGCTCAGTCTGAAAGACGTGGAAGAAGGGGACGAAAGACTGGAGTAGCATCCGGCTGCTCCCAGCAAGCACTGTATTAAAGGCTACCCCGACCCTCCTTGTTGTGGGTTTAACTTTTTGCAGTTTTCCAATTCCAGTTAAAGTTTGATTTGGGCTTCTCCCCCCCCCTCCCCCTTCAGCCTCTGATTTACCGGGGGGGGGGGCGGGTTGTGGTGCCAATTTGAACACAGCTATCCCTTGCTTAACTCTAAAGACGAAAAGAAATAGACAGCTGGTTTAATTATGCTGGGGCGGCGGATCTTTCTTCAAGGACTAAGCTACAGGGAGCAAAGTGTGCCCCAAGTGCCAAAGTGCCCTTCCTCTCAGCTGAGAGGGGGAGAACCTCCTTGTGGTGGGACCATCTCTGAGAGAAGCAGCTGAGGGCAGTCCTTTAAATAAGCAACAAGATTTAAATTGGAGCACAGACTTTCCAAGAGGTGGCTTTGCAGAAGCCCCGCCTTGTGTTCCGGAAGACGACAGCCCTGTGCAAGCCGCCTTCCGCAGTAGTCTGTTCCGGGAATGAAATACTCTGTTCTTACAGACAAACGTAGCCCTTCTCAGAGAGGAGCATGGACAATGTCTTGCACACTACGGAACCTCTGGACTGGGGATTCAGGAGGAGCTGTTTGCCCATATTTCTGTAGATAGCGTTGGGAATTTCAGGAGCTTGGTCTTCAGAGACCGGCATGGGACTAGAGCTCGATGAACAGCTCTTCTTCATTCCAGAGGAGCCGTAACAAAGCACTGATAGGACTCAAACACTGACAACTGAGAAAGAATTGTCCAGATAATTTATTTTTCTTGTGGCAAGGGGCATATTTACAGTATTATAAAAGTATTTATTAGCTATGTGGCCTTTTGATCTAACTAAGGACTCAGCCAACGCACTAATAAACTTCCAAGCTTCTTTGGGTTGTTTTCTTGGTTTTAACAATTTTATAATTTGAGGGACAAACCAAATGCATAAAAACACTTGAGTGGAAGGCACAATAACTTGATAATAAAGTCACTGAATGGAAAAACTCTGGGAGAGTGTTGATTTCCTCTGGATAAGAAACAGTCTGTGTTACATCAAGATGCAAACACATTTCTTGACTGAACATTTAACTTGCTCATTCTCTTGAGCAAGGACTTCTGACTAAGATGCCTCTTGCATACTACTGGAAGCTGCTATGGAGAACTACATAGTGCTAACCAATAACATATTTTCTCCTCTAGGGGTGTTCTGGTACAGTGTGATGAAAAATGGGCTGGACACCTCCCCCCCCCAACTAGACAGCTGGTGATGGATTCCAGGTTTCCATATTTCTTATATTAAAAGAAACCTGGCAAATAGGTAACTAATCCTGCAGGAAGAAAGGTTGTCTCTCCTCTCTTGCTTTCTAGTTGCAGGGTGTTCTTAATAGAGGGGAGCCTTCTAAAAGGTGAATCCTCTACCTGCAGTCTGAAGTGATGTAATGGTTAGGAGCGGCAGAATCCAATCTGGAGAACTGGGTTTGATTCTCCACATGAAGCCAGCTGGGTGACCTTGGGTCAGTCACAGTTCTCTCAGAGCTCTCTCAGCCTCCGCTACCTCACAGGGATCTGTTGTGGGGAGAGGAAGGGAAGGAGAGTGTAAACCACTCTCAGACTCCGAGTGAAGGGCGGGGTATAAATCCAATATCTTCTTCTCTACCACCTCTTTCCCGGGTGTGTGCAAACCTGGCTTTGGAATGAGTTCACATTTAGGTCAGGGAGTAGTTACTAATGGAGCCTTTTCCCTATTGTGGAGTTAATTGTGTAAAGGGAGAGTGTAAAGTTTGCAGATTTGAAAGGGAACTATTCTGGAAGGCACCGCTTGAGAACTGCAGTTGCACAGTTCCGAAAAGTGCGGGCTGGAGGTGGCCTTGAACCAATTAAATTCAAACACATGAGGCTGTTTAAGGTTTGTTGAGCCAGGATGTATCTCTGTATCTCTCGCTCTCTTTTTCTCTCTCTAACTAATGTTACAGCCGAGACCTGGCCACAGAATACTCACCGAATGCCCTTATCTTGGAATTCGTTTTGCAGTCTGGTTGGGCAGCTGGACTCATGGCTGGGGTGACTTCGTAGCAGAGGGCAAGCAGCTCCCTGGCTCTACTCAATGGCAGAACTAAGAGATGAGGCATTTGGCCATGTCCTTTTATCTCCCAGGTGGCCCCGGCCTGAAATCTGCCCACCTTCGCACTACTACCAATTGACCTGGGGAACCAGGAGACTGTTGAGAAACGGACACAAAGACAGACCTGGATGTTATTCATTTTGGTCTGGTTGGCTTGGCCAGGCCTACTTCAGGCTCCCTGCACACATTTTTATTGTTTGCAGATACAAAATGACTGTTTGACAGATGAGGGACTATGGTCCTTTGGATTTTTAAAAATAGCATGAATTTCTTCTATTTAAGGGGTGGCATCCAGCTCAACCTTGTTGATTTTCCTTTTCTGCAGCCACTTACCCTTGTGACAGTGTACGAGCCTTAAGTCCCTGTTGTTGGGTGGGATACAAATCCAGTAAAGGAGGCTGTTGTTAACTTGGCATAATGGATTCAATGCAAGTGTTGGCTTTGTTGGGTTTAGTAACCTGAGCCAGGGGTCCCTTTGGGCTTTTTAAATATTCCTTTAAGACTCAGTCAAGTCAAATATATAAACTTTTATTTTAAAACACTTTGTAATAAACTGCAGAATTATTTACAAACATGGATCTTAGTGAACATAAGTTCTTTTTGTAAAAAAAAAAAAACCCCAACCATATACATGTTGAAACCTTAGGACCCAATGCTGCTCCATTACAATAAGTTTGGTCAGCTGACTTGCTTCATCAGGACTTAGTCAATGCTAAACTTGACCAGATTGGAACCACAATGTATAGAACTATTTGCATTCTCAAAGAGATTTCTCAATCTTCAAATGAGCAAGAATGTTCTTATTGGAATACATACACTTAAATGTACAAAGTTTTGTGACTTGCACACGCACACACACACCCAGTAGGTATATCACATAACAGCACTGTTCAAACTGAAAAGTGGGTCAGATCAGCAGAGCTGTTCCAGTGCCATCACATCTGCTCTTTTTTAGCATTTGGAGAAGCCTCTAATGGGAAGGATGGCAGAGCAAAAGAAGCCGTTCCATTTTGTCACACAAATGGTTGTTTGTGCCAAGTACAGCCTCTTAAGGAGCCACCAGGTCTTCAAATGTAGATCACGTCTGTTTTATGCTGCTGGACCTGTGTAGAAAAAAAAAATCACAAGCTGAGGGAAAAGGAAGTTATTTCTGCTTTGAAAGGCAGACAGAACACCTGGTTTGGGAACCAAGGCAATACAAACATCTTCCAAAAGTCACAGGTAGACTAGAGGTGAAAATTTTGAAGTCACGGGAATTTACTGGGATTTTACAACATAACTACAGTAAACAAACAGTCATAACTCATAAAATGCAAAAAGCAACCCTTTTTCTTGCATTATTATGCCAAAATATTATAAATATTACCTAATAAACTTATCTGAACCCTTTTTGGATGGAAAGAAAACAAATCTATGGGGAAATTAACCAAATAAGCTGCATAATTTATAGATGAATTAGCATATAAAATTATACTATTTGGTATATTGACAGAATTTAAAGTAGAAAATCTTTATTTTCTATCAGAAAAATTGCAACTGTACCCAGGACTTTAAAAATTGCAAACTACTGCATCCTATGTTATTACAGCACATGTATCTTAATTTTTGCCTTTGTGAGAGGTAAGGAAAAATAAAAACACATTCTGTAGTAAACAGAAGTTTATTATTAGGACAGAAACACTCTCACGCAGTCACAAGAGGTAGGACTGCCAACTTTTAGATATTAAGTTAAACTGCAAGACTGAAAACACAACTCTTTAATCATGTATTACCATTAAAAGCACTTTTTCTCAGTCCTCCCCCGTATTTTGCCGGTCAAAAAACTTTTTAGATGTTTTTCCTGGGCTTTCACTTTTCCAGATCAAACATAAGAATGGGGGACAGGTTATACAGTTCTGGCCTTACCAACTCAAAAAATGACAACAGAGCTGGAAACATAAAAAGCTGAGTGCTGGAGTCGATGGGCCTCAAAATCTGACCCCTCAGACCATTCTTTGGCAAATAAATAAAGGTCATTGGGGTGGGGGCTTATAGGGCTCTTCACACCTCTGGAATCCTGATCCAGACACCACAAAGCCGGGCAACTGCCCATGACAGACCCCTCCCCCCCAGCCCAGAATCCTGTGTGATTCAGACTACAGTCTTAAACATTTACCTGGGAGCTAAGTCCCACCAAATAAAATTAAACTTCCTTCTCAGTAGACTTCCTTCTCAATAAACTTGTATAATAGGCTTCCTTCTCAATTAGACTTCCTTCCTTCCTTCACTGTTAGGCACTTACATCCATTCTGCAATCTTGAAGGCTCTCAACCTGCTGGAACACCCAACGCTGTCCCATGGCTCAGTTTTGTGATAGTGGCACATTTCAGTTAATTTTTAAAAGCTGCTTTAAACTGAGATGAACCACTTTTGTTTATATGATAAACAAACACTGGTTTGCAGATCTGAGCCTACGAAGCTGTTGCCTAACATGACTGCGATAAGCCATGCATGCAAATGATGCATCTAAGTTGCAACATGGGCTTTTAAACACCACTGTGAAGGGTGGGGGGAGAGATAGAAGAGAAATGTTATTCAGGCTGGGGCTTGTTCCCCTAACCCAAGACACTGACTGGTAAACAGGCCATCCTTTTGATTTCAGGTTATCAGAAACCTAGTTACCTTAATTTGCTTTCTGGTTCCTGTCCCTGCGTTTCCAGCAACAAATGGGTCAGTCTGAAATGAAGGTTTTTCTATCGGCGTTTCAAGTGTGGCGTTGTCATCTGCCTTTAATGGATGCATCAAGAAAGGCCACTGAAGGCTGTCTAAAAGGTCAGCCTCAAAGGCCTCGATCCACAAAGGAGTCTTGAAAGAACACAATCAGCCAGCAGTTAGCTTTGTGCCAACTCAAAAGTGCATCCACACTACAAACCTGAACCGGTGTGAAGCCACTTTTAACTGTCATGGCTCCATTTCCCCCCACCCCCAAAAAGCCCTGGGAATTGGAGTTTTCTGAAGGTACTAAGGACACTTCATGTGATGGGGAAAGTCTAGGGTTGTCAGCCTCCTGTTGGGACCTGGGGATCTCCTGCTTTTACAACTGATCTCCTGGAGAAAATGGCTGCTTTGAAGGGTGGACTCTATGGGACTGTACCATGCTGAGCCCCTCCGGTTCCCAAACCCTGCCCTCCTGGATCCACCCCCAAAGTCTCCAGGTATTTTCCAATCCAGACCTGGCCACCCTAGGAAAGTCACTGCCGTTAGCCCTAGCTCCATCTTACTAGCCACTGTTGAAAGCAGAGTACTAGATTAGACAGGCCCTTGGTCTGATCCAGTATTGATTGCCTTTATACTTTATACTTATATAAAAATTAATCAAATAAATTGGTTAGCTTGGCTGCATTTAAACCTTGTACATTTTCCGCGAAGATCGGTCCAAGGACCCAAGCAATTCATTCCAGCGCGAGAGAAACCCGGCCTGTCTCTCTTCAAGTTTCAGAGCATGGATTTCTGACTTGAGTTCTTTTAGCCGATCTTCAAACTTCCGGCTCTTGTCAAGGTAATCTAACCTGTTGGGCCCAGAAAAGAAACTAAGGAATGGACAGAACATAAAAATCAAGATCAAGTGTACCCTATACACCATCAGGTATGCTGAACACAGATACAGAAATCAGTATGGTTTTGTGTTGTTGTTTTTTTGCCATCCTAAGATACTGGCTCAGTTTAGACATCACAATAAACCCTGGCTTATTTTAGCTATGGTTAGTTTCTGAAACCGGGGTTCACCCTTCTCTCTGTAGCCTCAGGGGGCAACACCACAGAACAAGCCAGAATGTCCCAATTTATACAAAACATGAAACTAACTCTGGTCCATAACTCCATATTCTTGTCTGATGGATCCTAGCCAGCCACAGTTAGTGATGTGGCCCCTATTCAGACAATTGCACTAACCTTGGCTGCTACTTCAACAATGGTTTTATGTGATGTTTGAGCCATCTGTAGGACAATCACTTCCAGACTTTCTACTCTGTTAGTGTCCCTTGTGATGATTGTATAATTAACTTTCTGGTGAGCCCAGAGTGCTCCCCCCCCACAACAGTGGAGGCTGCCCATTGCATCTCTGCATGATTTTCTACCTCCTTCATACCAGCTTCCCCTGGGGCAGGTAATTCTTTTGTAGTTTTTGCATTGAGAGGGATTGGTGCACTCAGTCACTTGCTCTTCTTGGCACATGATTTCAGGAATTTCCGTTTTTCCTCCAATGCATGGTCTTGAGCTCCTCCCACTTCTGCCATTAAAGGATAGTCCTACCTCTCTCTTTCAATCTCCAAAGACAGCCTCTTCAAGTCGATGTCTCTTAAATCCAACTTCACACCTCCTTTGTCAGCGCTGGCATCTCTGATGTCGGCCAAGAAGGACGGAGGGCACTTAGCGGCATGCGAAGAAGGCAGGAAGAAAAGGGCAATGTTATTTGTTAACGATTTTTACATACTGCTTTTCAGCTAAAGGGAGGGGGCAGGCTCCTCAGAGCTGTTCACAATAAAAAATTAAAATCAGTATCAAAAAACAATAAATTGCCACAAGAATCAACCCATAAAAAGCAAGCCCATAACCTGATAGTTTATCTGGAATCCTAGCCTCCAAATGCTAATTTAAAAAAATGTTTCTGGTGAGCCCAGAGTACTTCCCCCACCCCCAACAGTGGAGGCTGCCCATTGCATCTCTGCATGATTTTCTGTCTCCTTCATACCAGCTTCATACAGCAAGCACACACCTTGGCGAAGTACGTGCCAAAGATCCAGAGATCACAAGAAAGGCCAACTGGACCAGATCAAAAGATCTACTTAGTCCAGCATTTCTGTTATCCACAGTGGCCGGCCAGACACCTTCAGGAATTTCAGAAGCAAGACATGAATGTCACAGCTTTCTCCTCTGCCACTGTTACTAGGATGGTTACTGTCAGCTTATACTGCCATCTCCTGCCTGGGAGTTGGGTTTAATGCACCCTCGATGTCAGTGCTGTGGAATGTTATGTAATACCCCTTTTGCCATGCTTATCGCTCGCTGAAGACAGCTCCGACCTTGGCAGTCTGGTGGTGCTTGTGAACGTATCAATCTGTTGTCTCCCACTGCATCCTTCCCGCTTTCTTTTTCCTGGGAACTGAGACCCATTGTTTTACGCCCACAAATCTTGGATAGCTGATAGCAGCATGCAGCAATAGGAGAGGCTACCTGAAATTGGTTCAGTCATCCTTCCTCCAACATATCCCAAGAACTTTGATCATTTTAGCAGGGACTGACTGATTTAGAACATCTCCAAAAAGAACTCAAAGGCAGTTTACATTATCCACTTAAAACCATAAACGCACAGGAAGCTGCCTTATACTGAATCAGATCTGTGGTCCATCAACTCAGACAGGCAGCAGTTCTCCAGGGTCTCAGGCAGAGTTCTTTCACATCACCTACTGCCTTGTCCTGTTAACTGGAGATGCCAGAGACTGAACGAAGGACTTTCTGCTTTGCCACTGAGCCACAAGCCCTCCCCTAATAAAACAAAAGCACTAAATGGTATTTTTGCCTGTTATCACACAACCAAAGACTGCACTGGATATCTTTAGTTCCCTCCTCATTTTACCACAATAGACTAACTCAGTGGAATTTATTTTCAGGGTTTTAAAGCCAAGAAGCCTCGATGGTTAAGCGAACTTTAAGCTGGTTTACTTTTCTGGGGAAGATGTGCTGCAGACTTACTGGAAGAGGATTAAGCTTGTTGACATCCAGGAGTCTCTGCTTGACCTTTTCTTCAGCATCCCTGGCTTCCTGCAGGTCCTGTTTCAAATGCTCCGTTTCTTTGGCCCTGCCAAACAAAACCGCTGCCATGAACGTACACGCCCTTGACTATGAAGACATCACACAACCGCTTCTTAGACCAGGGATCTGTGACCTAGGACTCCAAAGCCAGAGCCAAATATGACTCAGTACAGAACCAAAGGTATTTCTTTTTAAAAAATAAAATGAAATCTCTTAAGTTTAAGGGTAGATGGAACACTAGAATCATCAGTATGTCAAGGGAATGACAGGGAAATGTTTTTATGGGACGAGTGGGCTTCTTAGAGGTACTTAGCAGAATGGAAGTGAAAGAGGTGAACAGCGGCCAGTAATCTAAGTGCAAACCATGCACAGATTTGTACTAGAGCACTAAAACAATTGTGCAGGTTGCTCCTGGATATGTTTATTACTCACTGTGAGACCCGCTTCCTAATAAAGGACTGCAGAAACTTTATGGGTTATTTATCAATATGTCAGTTATCAGCAATGTTAAGTGGTTATGCAAATATGGGTTTTTTATACCGACTCTTTGTTTAACTCTTGCTTTGAATTTTGATGCAGTTTGACCATTTAATTATAAAAGGTTGCTGACCTATGTCGCATTGGAAATTATTGTTAGTCTTATTATGGAAGGGCCCGAATTGGCTGACAAACTAAAGTTCATAATGAATGTTGGGCAGTTCATGGATCGCAGTGATATTCACGAACTGAAGAGCCACCATGAACTTCCACAAATTTTGATGCATTTTATGGCGGTTCGTGAAGAGCGGAAAACAGACCCCTGCTCTCCAGGGTCTCAGGATGGGGTCTTTCACATCGCATCCTTCCTGATCCTTCGAACTGGAGACGCCAGGGATTGAACCTAGGACCTTCTGCATGCCAAGCAGATGCTCTACCAGTGTAAGGGGGAAAAATGAAATGCATTTTTATCTTGGGCCTAAGTATGTTTAAATTTTATTGCTAGGGTTGCCAGGCATGGTTGTGAAGGGAGGGTAGCATCCTGGGAGAAAAATTAAAAAGAAAAACAAAGCCTCATCAAGTGCCCCCCTTGTCATTTCCAAGTAGCTTAGGAATTGGTAGGAACCCTAGGGTCAGAACTTCCTACAAGTAGATGAGGCCTTATTTTCCTACTTAATTTTTCTCCCCTGGATGATCCTCCACCTGTTTGGCCCTACTTTCCACCTGCTGATCAGATCAACATCAACGGGCAAGGGCCACAATTACCTGGAGGTTTCCCGCCATAAGCGGGCAGACAGGAACCCTATTTATTGCCTACCTTTCTGGAGAAAGCAGCCCATCAGGCAGCTCCCAAAAAACACCCACATCCTGCTTCTTCATTTTTTCAAGTGCTTTTACCCAGTGCCCAGCCAGAGTCCCACTGCCCATTAAGTCCCCTGCAACAGCAGTCAGATGACCTGAGGTCTGACTCTTTCACCAGCTGCATGGCGATGAGCTCTGCCTCCCGCATCTTGTGCTCCATCAGACGCTTCTCTTCCTTGGTCTTCCGGGCCGCCAGCTCCAGCCTTTGGCGTTCCTGCTCAGCCTCGGCAGCATTCTGCGCCAGCAGCTTCGCCTCATCCTCGGCGATTTGGGCCTTCTCGGCCAACAGCTCTGCGGCTGCCTCCGAACGGCGCTGAAGAGGGATTCAAATAGAACAATGGTATCCTAAGAGTGTCTAAACCAGTTCTGTTTGTCTGTTCATTGTTGGTGGGCATGTCTAAAACGCCAACCATTTTGGATTAAAATTCTTTAAATTATACAAGATAATTCCACCCCAAACCTGAAATTATCCGGTTGAATCTCTGCCCAAATAATGATATCCCGAAGCAAAGACAAGAACTCATTGCCATACTCTAAATAGCCACAAAAATGGAAGTCAGATGAGATTCCCACAATTAAGCAATGGTTTTTAAAGATATGGGACTTTGTAGTGCTGGATAAAATCTTAGATCAGTTGGCAGCTCCAGACAATTCTACCTATCAGTCATGTTTTACAGAAAACTGGTATCATTGCTTTAATTACATTTCAAATAACTCAACAAGTGAAAATGTTCTACCTAAGACATTATAAAGTACTGGGTTCAGAGACGTGTTGCAATCATGAAATCAGGTCATAAGTTTATTGATGGTACAATTCCAGGCTACTGAACGGGGCTCGGGGGTCTGCTTAAATACACGTCTAAACCGCATCCCTGGCCTTACCCAAATTCCCTGATAGCATTACATCCTGATAAGATTACGCCCACTCCCTAATAGGATTACCCTGATAAGATTACGCCCAAACTTCCTGATAGGATTAATCATGAGTTACCTTAAACCATAAGTCCCTTGGTGGAAACTGGGTGGCCGCTTGGTATAATTTACAATCCAGCCATGCTATTGTCTCCCGAAGCGAAGCTCTGGTAGCCAGCCCGGCCACGTGCGTTTCTCTGACCGCGTGTGCAGTTGCCATTAGGACATAACAGACGTATTTGCACTTTTCATTATATTAACATCGAGAACGTGTAAATCTCCCCTTTCAACTTTTTTTGATGTTATTGCTAGTTTGTTTGTTTGTAATGTTATATTGTTATTAACTTACTATTTATAACTTTGTGTGCCCTTTTTCTAAAATTTAATAAAAATATTTTTTTAAAAAAAGAGTGTCTAAACCAATTCTGAGATTAAAAATGCTTTCAACACCTATGACATTTTAGAATTGTGATTTTAATAAAATAATTTTAACTTTTCAGAAGTTGACTTCAAGGCAGAAATGCCAACTCCAGTTTGGGAAATTTGTGAAGATTTGGGGTGGAGTGTGGGATGGACCTCACTGGTGTATAAATGCCAAAGAGTCCGTCATCCAAAGTTGCTATTTCCTCCAAGGGAACTACTCTCTGTAATCTTGTGATCCATTGTAATTCTGGGAGATTACCAGGCCCCAACTTGGAAGCCAGCAACCCTACTTCGAGGGTCGTTTTAAGGCTGAAGAGCAGCATAGGTGGCAACCAGCTAACTGAACACCTCATCTCCAGTCAGCAGATGCACTCTGGCTTCCAGTTATGGGAGGCCCCATCAACTCAGAGCACCTCCAAGG
Source organism: Lepidodactylus listeri (assembly GCA_029233225.1). Classification (NCBI taxonomy): domain Eukaryota; kingdom Metazoa; phylum Chordata; class Lepidosauria; order Squamata; family Gekkonidae; genus Lepidodactylus; species Lepidodactylus listeri. The sequence continues at coordinate 29,556,460 of JARCFY010000019.1, read as the reverse complement.
CCCAGTCACCATGGCAACTCCCACTACCCAGCTTCAGAAAGGCTCACCAGGGCCTCGTTGGCTTGCCTGGCTTCATCTTCCACCTCAAACAGGCGCCTTTCCATCTCCTCCTTGGCTCGCTCAGCCTCTTCACGCAGCTGCTTCTCCCTGGCGAGCCGCTGGTGCTCCATCTGTAAAATTGTAACATTCGATAGTCAGGCCTAGCCAGGAGCAGCAGCACAGTTTAAGTGAGAGTAAAGAGTAAAGTTTTGTCAATGCTCCCTCTAAGCTGTGGAGTCTTGTGAGCAAAAATCCTACTTTGTGAGCTACCGGCATTAAAGTTGTGAGTGAGTGGTTTGGCTACTGCATCAATTAGTTTGCTCTGGAGCCATCCTTCCTGAGCTAAGACAGAAATGTGTGAGCCGGAGGCTAAAAAACTGCGAGCTAGCTCACACTAACTCAGCTTAGGGGGGGTGAGAGTAAAGTTTCGTAGGTGAGCACTTTTGTTTTGCCAGCATCATGTTTACAACAATCCTTGCTCACCTCAGCTGAGGGACTATTGATTAGCCTGCTGGACTGACTGTTTACAAGGAACAACTGAGTCGTCATTATCATCCACCCCAGTCTCTAGGGCTGCAAGGAGGCTTTGGGGATCCCCTGGAATTGGGGATGCCAGCCTTCAGGTGGGACCTGAGGATCCCCTGGAATTATAGCTCATCTCCAGATTTACAGCGATCAGTCCCCGTGGAGAAAAATGGATGTTTTGGAGGGTGGCCTCTATGGCATTGTACCCCACTGAGGTTCCTGTCCTCTCTAGACTCCACCCCCAAATCTCCAGGAGTTTCCCCTACCTGGAGCTGGCAACCCGATACGCCAACCCGAGCCAGCGGCCAGGGAGACCTGGCGACCCTGCCTGGAATTACAACTAATTTCCAGACCACAAGAACTCAGTTCCCCTGGAGAAAATAGCTGCTATGGAGGGTAGACTCTAGGACATTGAGGCCCACTGAGGTCCCTGTCCTCCCCGGGCTGCATCCCCAAATATCCCGGAATTTCCCAACCCTGAGCTGGCAACCCTAGCCACCCAGCCCTGCAAGCAAGATGGCAAGCTGGTCAAGAGCTTTGCGACCGGAAAAGTGTTCTCAGCAGCTGTGGAGCCAACTCCCCCCCCACCCCGGGGTTACCTTCTTTCTAGCCTTCTCTTCCCTGGCTTGAGCTTTCATTTGCTGGATCTCAACGGGGTCTACTCTCCTCCTTCTCATGAACAAGTCGTGGTTTCCAATGAAAAGCTGCATGATCTGCAGGAAGAAGACAGGAGTGTTTTTGCTGGGCCACAGCAAGGGTCACCCAGGTGTTTCTGGGAAGCCTACAAGCAGGGCATGAAGTACGTAGACACCCAGTTTCTCCAGTGAAACTCCAGTTTCTCTCTATTGCTTTGCAGACAGTTAAAGATGCTGGGGATGCCCTAACAAAGCCCTGAAGTGCTTAGGCCAGACTACCCAAAAGACCACTACCATCCCTCTATTTCATCAGACGCATGTGTTAAGTCGATCCTGCAAATTAATGATCTCCAAAATATTCTGTCGTTAACAACCAGGCTCAGGTCTTGCAAACTGAGGGCCGTGACTTCCTTTATTGAGTCAGTCCATCTCATATTGGGTCTTCCTTTTTTCCCTGCTGCCTTCAGCTTTTCCTAGCATTATTGTCTTTTCATCAGACATGCATTTTTGGTGGCTGCCCCTCGGCCCTGGGACTCCCTCCCCCTAGAGACTTGCCAAAGCCTAATCTAGAAGAGAAAATATTGCTTTGTTCAAATTGGTGTCCAGGGGAGATAGATAAGATTAGATTGAACTGCAGTAACAGGGAGTTGTGTAATTACACAAGTTGCCCCAAGCCCTCGGGATGCGATGGGCTATAAATCAAATCAAGTGAAATACAATGTTTAAAGATTAGCTTTAACCAGGGGTATGCCGCCTCTCCACCTGGAAGCTCCATTCACAGTTATTACGTCGCTCAGAGGAAGGAAAGCTCCTATTACCTATTCCTTTCAAGGTGAGGGCAGAAATATTCATATTTTATTGTCAGGTGAACAAAGGCTGAGAGGTAAAAGCAGGGGTCATTTCGTCGAAAAAGAGGTGCAGGAGCTCATTAGCATAACTTATTAACGTAACTTATTTGCATATGCTACACCACCTGACATCACCCGAAGTATGCCAGAAGGCAAGAAAGAAAGGAGAGAGAGAAAAGAGATAAAATAAAATAAAATAAAAAAGGAAGGAAGGCAGGCAGGCAGGCAAGCAGGCAAGCAAGCAAGCAAGCTACTATTCCAAGCCTCAGAAATACCACTATTCTGGGAGGATAGCTTCAGTGGTGGCTGAAGCCTTCAGAAGGCTGGTCGGAGGAACAAGGACCTTTCATGGGGACGGGGTCATTTTGCTGCAGCCATGACACAAGCAGGCAGTCCCCGCGGGGGGGGGGGGGGGGGACTGGCACCAGCTCCTGGCCCCGAGCTCCTGCTAGAAATGACTTGCCCCTGATCACTCTGCAGGCTCCTGGATCGGGTCCAAACTGAGCACTGCACCAACAGATCACTTGCCCTTTACTCCGGTGTGTTACTTCATTCTTTAATAGGCACCAGGAACCTGGTTATACCGCTCCCTCCCGGCACAACAGAAGACACACCCTCAGGGCGGCAGCCCACAGAAAAGCCTCACCAGTTTATTGACTTTGGGCTGTGAGGAGAAGAACTTGAAGACTTCGGCTTTCTTGTCGATGGGCTTAATTGTTAACTAGAGAGAGGGGGGAGAAAAAGAAGGCGTAGTCCACCTCACGAGGAAACAGGTCACAAAGACAAATAGGCAAACATACCTCAAGGCATGCCGGTGCCAGGGAAGGGGAAAGACCCAAACAGAATTGACCATCCCCTCCCAAGACGCCACACCCACCTGATCCCAGTTCCGTCTGAGACACTCCCGCCTTCTCAGCGGCGGAACTACATTATTGGGACCCTGAAGCTTGAACTTTTCAACCAGCAACGAGAGGACAACATCCAACAAGGTCCAAAGGGCCTTGCTGCCCCTGAAAGGACCTCAAGGCTGAAATGGTGGAGAACCGGGCGGGGGGGTGGAGCTCTTGGAAAACGGTCATACAGTGAGCCCCTTCCCACCAGCAACGAGGTCTGGGTAACCGCTGTTATCTGGGTAGCAAGGTCTGGGTTGCTTCAGGACTTCTCCAGGACTAGGGGCCCTGAAGCTTAAGCTTCATTCGTTTCATAGTAGGTCCACCGAAGTACCAACAATAAGCCACCAGGTGGAAGGCAGAAAGCAGCCAGGTGCCTCCCCAGCTTCCAATTGCCATCAATGGGTCCGTCAGAGGAAGCAGTCCAGCCCTTCCTTTGCCATGACTGGACCCCAGTCCAATTGAGGAGGTCCTCCTTCGAGCTTCTAATTGATCTGGCTCCTTTCATTAATACATGAAACTGCCCTGTACCAACAGACCCTTGGTTTGTCAAGGTTAGTGTTGTGTGCTCTAACTGGCAGTGGCTCTCCTGGGTCCCACAGGTCAAAGTCTTTTGCATCACATGCTACCTGATCATTTTAACTGGAGATGCTGGGGACTGAACCAGGAACCTTCTGCACACCGAGCAGATGCTGTATCACTGAGCCAAGGCTCCTTATGAAGAGCTTTCACATTTTAGAGTAGTTTTATGGTTTTATTTCCCTGCATAAACTAACTTGAGACCTATGGCTCTGGAGCACATAACTATAGTAAACAAATAAAATGTGGTCCATGATCCACAGGGAAATTCTCCTTCCCGAGACCTTTCGAAATGGACAGATGTTGCCCCGGAGCACAAGCAAGGGCTGCTCCTGTCCAGCTCTGCCACCCTCGATGGCAGCATAAATCCACAGCGATGCTTCTTCCCCGTGACACCATCTCGGCACACCTTCCTACCTCTTTCTCGCTGTAGGAAATGTTCCGAATGCTGCTCCATTCAAAAGACTTGTTGGGAGAGAACCGATTGTTGATGCTGTACACGTGGATCCCTTTGGCATCGACACCGAGAAGGAAATCTGTGTGGTTCTTCTTTTGCTGCAGAGAACAGTTGGAGATGCCAAGACCGGAGTGGAAACCTAGGATACACCTGGTGCCCATTCTCCACAAGGGGCGGCAGAACCAGAGAGCCATGACATTTCAGAACAGCTGGGTAGTAGCACCTTAGAGACCAGCAAGATTTTGGGGGTATCAGCTTTGGAGAGTCAGCGCTCCCTTCCTCAGATATCTGGTATTTGACAAAGGGAGCTGTGACTCTCGAAAGCTCATACCCCAAAACTCTTGTTTGTCTCTGAGGTGGCTCCTGAACTCAAATCTCACTGTTCTTCTTCTGTTCTACAGCAGACCAACGAGGCCACTCCCTGAAACTACTCATTACATTGTGTAATTCCACAGTATTTTCGAGGGGTCTCAGGGCCTGGCTTTTGTTTCGCCATCAATATCTTCTGAAAGGGCGTTTCGGAACTGATTAGATTTCAGACAACAGCTGTGGAAAGGGTCCACCATAATATATTATTAAGGCTAAGAGCTATGGAAAGAGGGGAAAATAATAAGATTATTATTTTTAATAAATAAATATGCATGTGTTGTTGGGGTTGTTTGGTATTTTTGCATTTGTGTGTGGGTGTGGGTGGGTGTGCCCATGCCTGGAAGTCATGGCGATCTCTGGCGACTCCTACTGGGGCACAGAGGGGGTTCAGAGAAGTGGCTAGATAGCCCCCGTCTGCACCCGAGCCCTGGTATTCTCTGGAGGTCTCCCATCCAAATACTTGCCAGGGTTGGTCCTGCTTAGCTTCCAAGATCGGGCTTGCCTGGGCTGTCCAGGTCAGGGCGTGTTTTATTATTTTTAATGTAACTGTGGACCTTGTAATTTCAGCTGGTGTATTGTCTGGTGAGCCAGTTTGGTGTAGGGGTTAAGTGTGTGGACTCTAATCTGGGAGAACCGGGTTTGATTCCCCCAGTTTTAATCTCGCCCCTGCCACAAACTCTCTAGGTCTAACCTAGGTTCAAACTGTAGGTCCTTAGGTCCAAACTAGGTCCAACCTAGTTTCTCTCAGCCTCCCATTTGCAGTGTGCATTACTGGCCTACCTTACAGGGCTGCTGTGAGGATGATAAGAGGATGTATGTGAAGTGCTTTGAACTCTGAAAGCATCAGGTAAATTACAATGTCTTATTACATATTTTGTAAATGCTATAATAGCATACTACAGTTTAAGCAGAATCTTTCCTCAGAACAATAGCATTGTGACGTCTTCCCCAATCTGGATTATTTGGCGCAGTCTTTTAGTTTATCTCTCAGTGGGGGAAGATGCCATCTGCATGCAGGTAGCAGCTTTGGATTCCAGCATCTTCAGTCGGGTGACAGCACCTCCCACCCCACCTGCCTGGTCCTGTCTTTACCCCATTCTGCGCTATTCGATTTTCACCCATTCACATCTCTTATCCTTCTAATTTAGATTTCTGAACAGGTTTATCCGTTTTGTACAGCGCTTTACACGGGGTCTGCACCACGTAAATATTAAATGATTGTGAATCAGGTCAGTTTTGAACACGACAGGTGCTCAACAGTAAAAGCGAAAAAGCAATCCGTACTTACAGCAATGGGAAAATAATTAACCCCGTACATCTCCAAGTCTTGTGCGATTTTTAAATAGTTCATCTCAGCTTCATACCTGGAGGAAGAGGACCAAAGCTGTGTTTGGAGATACAGGTTCCAATCCCGGAAATTTAAGAACTTTACTGCTTTTGGGTAGACGGAAGCAGTTGTGCTCCATTTTTATACCCCCATCATTCTCAAGCTTATGCATTAAAGAAAATAAAACCCTTTGCTCCCAGGTTCCCATCTGTCTTTCATGCTGCAGGGGGATGGAGAAATGGAATCCAGGTAGAGCTATACAGACAGGAGGCAGGCCTCTGTGGGACCATCAGGCAGGTACAGGATGTCCTTTCCCCAGGAATTAGCTGCCTAGTTGGGACCACCCCCACTGTGCAATCCTAGCAAAAGGTGTGCCAGTACCTGGCTGTACCCCTGTGTCCCGCATACCAGGCAGCTATCCTCTCTTCCCACATGTCAGGTGTCATTTGATACTGACGGAGGACCTATACAAAGAAAAGAGAATGCTTTCAGTCAAATCTCAAGGCTGCTCCTCTTGGAAGCACACAGATCCCCCTTAGCCTCCCGTACATCCACATAACCTTGGAAAAACACTAAGCCTCTGGATCCCAGAGCTAGGAGGCAACATCAGGCAAAGGCCTCAGCCACTAAGCCCTGTTGTTGGCCCTCCAGAGGAACTGGTTGGTGACTGTGTGAGAGAGAATGCTGGACTAGATCCAGCAGGGCTCTCCTTACGTTCTTCCAAAGTCTTACCACATGCTGAAAGGTGTTTGATTGTTTTTAAACAAGCACCTGACTTGCTACTGCAAACCAAAGAGTCATAAGAACATAAGAACATAAGAGAAGCCAATGTTGGATCAGGCCAGTAGCCCATCCAGTCCAACACTCTGTCACACAGTGGCCAAAAACACCAGGTGCCCTCAGAAGGTCCACCAGTGGGGCCAGGACACTAGAAGTCCTCCCACTGTTGCCCCCCCCAGCACCAAGAATACAGAGCATCACTTGCCCCAAACTGAGAGTTCCTATCTATACTTTGTGGCTAATAGCCACTGATGGACCTCTCCTCCATATGTTTATCTAATTCCCTCTTGAAGCCGTCCATGCTTGTAGCTGCCACCACCTCCCATGGCAGTGAATTCCATGTGTTAATCACTCTTTGGGTGAAGTACTTCCTTTTATCTGTTCTAACCGGTCCGCTCAGCAATTCCACAGAGTGCCCACGAGTTCTTGTATTGTGAGAAAGGGAGAAAAGGACTTCTTTCTCTCCCTGCTCTATCCCATGCGTAATCTTATAAACCTCGATCATGTCACCCCCCTCAACCATCGTTTCTCCAAGCTAAAGAGCCCCAAGCGCTTCAGCCTTTCTTCTACACTCCATTTCCAGTGGGATATTTTCTCCAAGGAAGGTCACAAGCAGGACAGGAAGGCAACAGCCCTTCTCTGACTATTTCCCCCCAGCATTACAAAGAGAGACGGCCCCTGGGCAAAACTTGCCCAAGATGATTATCTCAGAGGCAGAAGTTTTGTGTTTGAGGATGGATCAACATACGCAGCTGAGTAAAGTGGGGGGAATGGGGCATACCTTTGTTGAACGCTGATCCAGAAAACAAAACTTCCAGCAGTGGGGAAAGATGACTCTAGATCCTCAGAGACACTCTGGTAATTAACAGGGCTATATTATTTATTGTTGTTTGGCAGGGGTCCTTTCGTAGAAAAAGAGGTGCAGGAGCTCATTAGCATAACTCATTAGCATAACTAATTAGCGTATGCCACGCCCCCTGACATTACCGGAAGTGTGTCAGAAAGGGAATGTCAGTTTCAGCCCCATTATATCCTATGGGCCATTGAAATCAATGGCAAAAACTCATAGGGTATATGAGGGGCTGGAGGAGAGGGGGTTTGAGGGAGAGGCTCCAAACTTGCAGGGTAGCTGCTGGGGCCTCTCCTCGAAGTACCCACTAAGTTTCAAGAAGATTGGACCACGGGGTCCAATTCTATGGGCCCCCAAACAGGTTGCCCCATCCCCTCCATTGTTTTCTATGGTGGGAAAAAATGTTAACTTTTTTCCTACCATAGAGAACAATGGAGGGAATGGGGGCAACCTGTTTGGGGGCCTGTAGAATTGGACCTCCTGGTCCAATCTTCTTGAAACTTGGTGGGCATTTCGAGGAGAGGCCCCAGCAGCTACCCTGCAAGTTTGGAGCCTCTCCCTCAAACCCCTTCTCTCCAGTGGCTTTTAAAGTTGCCGCCGAATTTCAGCGGCAATTTGGCAGCGAGCTGAATCAGATTAGAGAATCTGATTCAGCCCCTGGCTGCCCTACTGGCCAGTCCTGAGCTGGCGGAGCTTTGCTCCGCCTCGCTCCGGCCCCAACGGACCCCTGTTGTTCGGGATGGTGGGCAGGGAGGATGCCCTGATCTAGATGGCCCAGGCTAGCCCAAGCTCTTCAGATCTTGGAAGCTAAACATCGTTGGCCCTGGTTCATGCTTGGATGGGAGACCTGCAAGGAAGTCCAGGGTCGCTAGTCTTTAAGGTGCTCCTGGACTCTGGCTCTTTACCCTGCAGAGGCAGGCAATGGCAATCCACCTCTGAAGGTCTCTTGCCTTGAAAACCCTACGGGGTCACCAGGAGTCAGCTGCAACTTGACAGCACTTTCCACCGCCACCACCACAGAGAATACACCAGACACGTGGCTCTTGGATGATGTGAATGACAAACGTGGCTCTCCAGGATCTGCAGAATGAGTACCAGTGGATCACCTTGTTCTCCGTCCCCCTATATCGGTGATCTGTAGCCCTGAGCCTGTGGGCACTTCCGGAATTTTGAGAAAGGGCGTTGTACAGCCCCACCAAACGGCTGCTACAGGGAGTCGGCCAATCACAAAATGAAGTTCCAAGGCAAACATCCTCATGTGCCTGGAGGCGACGTGCCTCACGGTGCTCCTTCCTGCAGATGCTAAGGTGACACTGTGATGTTCTTCCTATTTGGGGGGACTGCTTTTACTTTAAATCAAAATCTGCAGATATAAACTGTCAGGAAACACAACTGCGGGTGCCACATTGGGGGCTGCCGTCTAAATCGATAATCCCTGCGCAAGATAAACTAGCAAAGCATGCCAAGGGTTAGATGACAAGCTTTCCTCGTGATCTGCTTGCTCTTTAATTTGCAGTTGGCCCCGGAGGCACCTCTGGTGTTTGGGCTTGCTCCGACTGTGTGTGGCCAACTACAACCCTGCTCTCTCTACACTCACCCCCTCTTGTTCTGCGCAAGTAGGTGCTTTTGTTCAGTGCTCGGTCTGGAGAAATTGCCAGCCCCTGCCCTAGATCACCCTCAGCAATGGCAGGGAAGCGTGTCATGGGAGGATGGTTCCCTATCGCTGCTCTTCTCCTGGAGGAACAACTGCATCGCTTCCCAGGGATACTGTTTGCAAGCCTGTGATGTACTTAAGGGCGGATTTACTTACCCTCTTTGGCAAGAGCTCTTCCTGGGCTAGGAAGCCTGGCTTGTGGAGGTCAGGGTCATAATCACCATACTGTAAAAGAAAGAAAAGGTTTCAGGACTACGACCCTTTCGCAAAACGGATCTTGCATTTGTAGCGTATGCGCACACCCTTGCAAACAGAAAAATAGACTCCTCAGCATCCAGAAGATGCTGGGTGGCAATTCACAGCAACAGATAAAGTGAATGTAGAAAAGAGCAAGACTCCAGTGGCACCTTAAAAACTAATAAAATCTGTTGCAGGCTATGAGCTTTTGTGAGTCTGAAGAAGTGAGCCAGGGATACATGAAAGCTCATCCCCCGCCTCAAATCGTGTTAATCTTAAAGGTGCGACTGGACTCTTGCTCTTTTCCACCGCTATAGGCAGACGAACATGGCTACCCATGAATGACAGATATTTCTGCAGTGGTTATCTGCCCCAAGTTCAATGCTGTTGAGGAGGGGGTTTCCCCTCTGCTTCCCCACAGCATGCAGTGCATTCGTGCTCCACCTGGGATTTCCCCTGCTTTTCTCTGATCTGTCCCAAACCTGCTTTGATCCAAAGTTTTGAGGAAGATTGCGGTAAAGCCTGCTGTGTGGGTGGGAAAATGAATTTCTCATGTATATTACACCCACTTTCCTCATGGCAGCCATTACCTCCCTCTGCCACTGGGGGATTTTTTATTTTAAACAAATTGGCACTAGAATATTGTTATAGTGCTATATTGTTGAAACAATAGGTACAATAGATTCTTATCATCCATCTTTTAAAAAAGCAGAACTCTAGCCCCTTTCATTATGGAGATTTAAAGGAAAAGGCATATCTTCGCAAGAGGAAGGGGACTTACTTTAAAAAATTAAGCTGGGAATTCACAGAACCTGTTATACCTATCGTTATATTGGTCTACTGCTATGACATAGGAATGCAGCCCATGACTGGTAACTGGGGGATGGCCATGTTGTCTGTGTCACAATGTCACTTCTTGGAAAACCTGGAAGTGAGGTTGGATAGCTCTAGGAACTGGTGGAAACTTTATGGTAACTTGTTTGCAAGAGGCAAGGGAGAATAATAAACAAGGCTGTATGTATGCAGTGATTCCATAGGATTGCAGAAATCCTGCAGAATGTAGCAAATGGCTATAAAATTTGGCTCCATGAGCATCTCAGTTAATTTTAAAGAACAGGAAAGTTCCTAGTCCTCATAGTTAAGAAGATATGCTCAAAAGCATACAGGGGCCGAACCTGTACGTCAGAAGGACATGCCAGGATGACGTGCTTCTCTGACCCAAACAGTGAACTGTATGGATATTCTTTTGTCTTATTTTCCATTAGTATTAATCAGGGATTTTTTTAGAGGACAGGGTGGAGGCAGATTCATCAGGAAAATACATCTTCACCACATCATCTGAACCAGAGGCGTCGAACTCATTTGTTACGAGGGCCGGATCTGACATAAATGTCACTTTGTCGGGCCGGGCCATGTGTGCCATAAAATGTAATGCCGGCTACCAGAGATAGAAACTGTATAAAGGACAAAAGCTGGTAAGCTCCAAGTTGATGTATCCTCACTGCAAGGTGTCCTGGGCTAGGAGGTGGGTGAAAAGGAAAACCCACATGGGCGGACTGGAGAGCCAGTGGTGCAGCATTGGGCAGACGCTCCCATGCTGCTTGACTGCTGCAGACGAAGTTGTTCCGCCATGCTGAAGCCACAATCAGAGTGACTCTGCCCACTTCCCCCCCCAGCAGTCTCCTGTTCCCTCCCTTGTGCTAGTCACTCGTGGGCCTCATAAAAGCCCTGGATGGGCCAGTTCCGGCCCCCGGGCCTTATGTTTGACACCCCTGATCTAAATGGTTTTAGGATTATTGGGTAAACACACTTGCCAGGAAACAGATTCAAATGTACAAATGCAGGTCTGGCCTCTGGAGTCCACAGCCCCTTAACAGCTCAGAGAGAAGCCAATGGCATGGCCCTCACTCCTTTTCACTAGACTCCGTTGAAACATATCAGGATCCCTTCACTGTCGTGCGCTCTTTTAAAAAGAAAAAAACCATATAAAAAGACTGCAAATATCCAAATTGGGGTGGTGGAGAAAATCAGGCACAAACTGCCATGCCTGTGTTCCTGTTCCTTTTCCGGAACTCCGCAACCATGCTTTTACACATTAATTAACGCCCTATAATTATGTAGAGCCTTTTTTCTCTCTCTTACAACCCAGCAATTTTAAAGCCCCACCTTTGCTTGAACAGCATAAGAAGCCAACAAAATCGTAGCCTCGGGGGAACAGTAGATTTCTTCATCCAGTATTTGTTTCTTAACCTAAGGCACAGAGGGAGGAAAAAAGAAGAAGAAGAAATCCAAGACTTGAAGACAAAGCAGTACATGCCCGGGCTTTGCCTTGGCATCTGTCATATAACCGTTTAGAGTCAAAAATGAAAAGGTTCTGTGGTAAACAGGATACTTGAGGTGGATCCCCAGCACATTTCAGGCATTTCCCATTAAAGCCCTTAAGGTCTGCTCCATGCTCAAAAAAGTAAAAATTAGAAAAAGATTAAGGAGAGACTGGCTACTCCCACACAGTAAGAATGCCAGGCTCCTCTTACAAAACTAAGGACAGGCTTGCTGGATCAGAACGAAAGGCCCACTCTCATCCAGTACCCAGTTTTCAACAGCAGCTGCTAACCAGATGCCCCAAATGGAAACCCATAAGTGGAACGGAAACAGGCCTCTGCAGCTGTTAGTCTCCGGTACTCAGCAGCAGACTGCCCCTGCATATGGAGGTTCACGGATCCGAAGGCTAATAAAAGAGCAGAAAAGGACACACTGCAGTCCTAAATCAATGGATCCAGAAGGACGAGCCACTGACAGAACCCTCCTCCATGAATATGTTCCACTTGTATTTAGGGTTGTCAGGTCTGGGTTGGAAAATACCTGGAGACCTTGGGGGTGGATCCAGGGGAGGGCAGAGTTTGGAGAGAGGAGAGGCCTCAGCATGGTACAATGCCATAGAGTCCACCCTTCAAAGCAGCCATTTTCTCCAGGGAAGCTGATCTCTGTCAGCTGGGGATTGGTTGTTAAAGCAGGAAACCTCCAAGCCCCACCTGGAGGCTGGCAACCCTACTTGTATTTTAAAGCAATCTATGCAAGTGTCCATTAGTATATGGCATGATAACAAATCACCTACTTTAATCAATTGTTATTTCTTTTAAAATGTGTTGTGTGGAGAAACACTCCCTTTTCTCTGTCCTGAACCTATAGCCAATCGATGCTACGGCAAACCCCCCCCCCCCAAAAAATCTCCATCTGTCCAAACAACTTTATCAACTTCAATTACGTGTCATCCCCAACCAACATCTCTTTTTTTCCCCCTGCAGTATCTCAAATGCCTTATAGGCTACATTCACACATAACAAACAAAAACCAGGGTTTGTCATTACAGGAAAAAGGCTTCGCAAGCCGAGCAGCTCACATTGTCTACTCCCCAGATAAACTGACAATCCACAATTTTTTCATTTGTCTATAAAGCAGGATTACAAAGCAGGATTAAACCATGGTTTGGAACCTTGGTTTCAGGGCAAGAGACCAAATCAGACAAAAAACTGTTGGGTACCGAGAAGCCAGTTTGGTGTAGTGGTTAAGTGCGCAGACTCTAATCTGGGAGAACTGGGTTTGATTCCCCACGCCTCCACTTGCACCTGCTGGATGACCTTGGGCAAGCCATAGTTCTGATAAGAGCTGTCCTTGAAAAAGAGCAGTTTCTGTCAGAGCTCCCTCAGCCCCACCTACCTCACCAGGTGTCTGTTGTGGGGAGGGGAAGGGAAAGGAGTTTGTAAGCCGCTCTGAGATTCCCTTGGGTAGTGAAGGGTGGGGTATAAATCCAATCTCTTCTTCTTCTTTTGTATTAGGCCTAACATGCAAGTTGAGGACAAGGAAAGCAGAGTACAGAAGCGGAAGAACTTCCAAGCCTTGTACCTACCACATGTGTTACATCAGAATGGGCCCATAATGGGCCCAAACTGGAAAGCCAGTTTGGTGTAGTGGTTAGGAGCACAGACTCTGATCTGGGAGAACCGGGATTGATTCCCCACTCCTCCACTTGCACCTGCTGGTGTGACCTTGGGTCAGTTACAAGATCTCTCAGAGCTGTTCTCTCATGAGTAGTTCTCGGGAGAGCTCTCTCAGCCCCACCTACCTCACAGGGTGTCTGTTGTGGGGAGGGGAAGGGAAAGGAGATTGTAAGTCGCTCTGAGACTCCTTCAGGTAGTGAAAGGCAGGGTATAAATCCAGTCTCCTCTTCTCTTTGTAGGGGGGAGGGCTATGTTTTGTGGGGTAGGTCTATTTCCCCCCCAGCTTTTGGGGAGTCTATTATGTCAGGCAGGAGACCCGTTGCCTGCCTTCTCCTGGATTCATACACGTTGGGTTTTTAAAAAAAAAACATTTATGCACTGTCCTTCCTACCCATATGTTCCCACCTACAAGCTGAAACAATACAGGCTTGCAGCAGCTGGACCACACGACGGCTCCGACTGTGTAGCTCAACACAATCACAGTATCTGCTCATCTGCTCTTTTAATCCTCAGAAGGCTGCAGTCCTAAGAAAACTCTCACTGTTCCCCAAACCAACAGGACTTTCTTGCGCTCAAGATGGATCTTTGAGCCAATGCGCTAGCATGGCCAAGTACCCAAAAGCCCGTACCACGTTCCCTGCTCCTGACCCTTCACCATGCAGGCGTGGTCTCAGATTCTTCCTGTCAGGGAATCTTGCAAGCTCTGATGTGTTGCTTTGCCCCCCCCCCCTTTCTGTGTTTCTTTTGGAGCCAGAAAAATTCCCCTCTAATTGCATACCGCAGCATCAGAACAAGCTGAGGCAGGCTGAACTCAAGAAGACAGCAGTGCGTCCACTTAAAAAAAAAGAAAAGAAACCCCGCCAAAGGCGATGGCCTTCCATACCCTCCTTCCCAATAGTTCGACCAGAACAACCTGCAAGGAGATTTCAAGAAACAAAATTGGAGGGCATTTCCATGAGGAAAACCTGTTCTAGCTCGCAAGTCAAACACTGTTACATCTCTCTACCCAAAGATCAGGCTGTTTAGAGGAGGAGGAGGAGGAGAAGGAGAAGGAGAAGAGGAGGAGAAGATTGGGTTTATACCCTGCTCTTCACTACCCAAGGGAGTCTCAGAGTGGCTTACAAACTCCTTTCCCTCCCCTCCCCACAACAGACACCCTGTGAGGTAGGTGGGGCTGAGAGAGCTCTGAGACAACTGTCCTTGAGAGAACAGCTGGTACAAAGCTATGGCTTGCCCAAGGTCATCCAGCCAGGTGAAAATGGAGGAGTGGGGAATCAAACCCGGTTCTCCCAGATTAGAGTCCGCACACTTAACCACCACACCAAACTGGCTCAGACCCATAGTCTGGTTCGGTATAAGGCAGCTGCATATAAACATGTGCCACTGACTCCAGTCTTGGGGCCAATTCACATGATACAGATTCCTCATGGTCACCACCAGGACTTTGCATCAGACATGCGACGGGGGTTCTGTGCCTTCCAGACATGGGCAGACACGATTCTGATCGCAACGGCAGCAGGCAGGTAGAAATGGCTCCCCCCCCCCCCCCAATTTTCACATCCTGAAATGCCCCCAGGAAACCACCATATTCTGCCTCCCTGTCAAGAAACGATATCAGCATGCAAGTTATCCTACCACAGCAAGTAGCCATTCTCCAGGTTCATTTCAGGATTCAAAGATTTGGGGGTGGGGGATAGGCTAAAGGTGCTTCAAATGTCCCACTGTAGTCGCTGACAACACCGGGCCCGCACAACAGCCTTGTGGTTAAAAGCAGCGGACTCTAATCTGGAGAACCGGGTTGGATTCCCCACTCCTCCTCCACGTGCAGCCAGCTGGGTGACCTTGGGCCAGTCACAGCTCTCTCAGAGCTGTTCTCTCAAAAGCAATCCTCAAAAAAGCTCCCTCACACAGGGTGTCTGTTGTGGGGAGAGGAAGGGAAGGGGATTGTAAGCAACTTTGCAATTCTGAGTGAAGAGTAGGGTATAAATCAGGGGTGGCCAAACTTGCTCAACGTAAGAGCCACATAGAATATACGTCAGATGTTTGAGAGCCACAAGACAGGAACAGATATCACACACATAATTTTAAAATATGCCAATTTGCTTTTTATTAACATAAACGACGATGCCAAAATTAAAAACAAAAGGGGTAAAAACAGCTATTGATAATAATATTTATTTGTCAAATGATATTTATTTGTTTGCTAATGATATTTGTCTTAAGAGAGAGAGAGGTGGAAAGAAAGAATGAAAGAGGTGGAAAGAGAGACAGAGAGAGAGAAACAGACAGAGGGAAACAAGGGAACAAACTGATGGGAGGGAGGGAAGGAGAAAAAGTATGCCTCCTCTTTGCTTCCTCAGCTGCCCTGCCGGGAGCCACACAATATGTGTGAAAGAGCCGCATGTGGCTCCCAAGCCGCAGTTTGGCCACCCTGCCATAAATCCAACTCTTTTCCTCCTCCTCTGAACTGGCCTTCAGGCTTGCATCACTGACCCTGCAAGCTCTTCCCCATCGTCTTCCTAGCCCACCACTTTCCTGCCAACAGGCCAGGGTCTGCCCTCTCCCTACACCCTGTGCCAGATTGTCCCACCACTTCCTTAGGCCTCTTGTCCATCAACCTTTGCTTATCGGCCTCTGGCCCCCTTGCTGGCACACAGTCTGCGGCTCGCTCAGGCCCAACAAACCACACTGGCTCACCTCTCCCAATGCCCGTGTCAGGTTTTCACAGCCTCCCACACATTGGCAAACCAGAGCAGAAAGGTAATCAGAACCTTTGTAACAGCAGCGGTGGGCTGGGCTGGGCTGTGGCTTCCCCAACGCATTCCTCACACCGCAGGTGCCACTTCTGCTTGGAGCTGCTCCACACGGAAGCAGAAGATGAGGCTGAGCCACCTGAAGCCGAACCAAAATATCTAAGCCTGAGCACACCAGGGGAAATAGCTCAGCGGCAGGAGTGCCTGCTTTGCACAGAGAAGGTCCCAGGGATCTCAGGTTAGAAGGAGCTCAGGCAGCAGGAAAGGTTTGTCTCTCAGCTGAGACCCTGGAAAGCGGTTGCCTGTCGGAGAAGTCAAGCTAGGCAGATCGGTGGCTTGACTCAGCTGCATACATACATGCAGTTTTGCAAGCAGAAGGTCACAGGTTCAATCCCCGGCACCTCAGGACATGAAGCTGCCTTATACTGAATCAGACCAAAATTAGTGGGGAAACTCAGAAGTCTTCTGTCTCAGACCCATCGCGCAAGTTGAAGACATGGAAAGCAAAGCACATGAGCCAAAGAACTTCATGAAGCTGCCTTGTACCAAATCAGACCATCGGTCCATAAGAGTCAGTACTGTCTGCTCAGACTGACAGCCGCTCTTCAGGGTCTCAGGCTGAGGTCTTTCAAATCACCTACTACCTGGTTCCTTTTAAGAAGAAGAAGAAGAAGAGGTTGGATTTATATCCCAACCTTCACTCCCCAAGGGAGTCTCAGAGCAGCTTACAAACTCCTTTCCCTTCCCCTCCCCACAACAGACACCCTGTGAGGTAGGTGGGGCTGAGAGAGCTCTTTCCCAAGCTGTCCTTGAGGGAACAGCTGGTACAGAGCTATGGCTTGCCCAAGGTCATCCAGCCAGGTGCAAGTGGAGGAGTGGGGAATCAAACCCGGTTCTCCCAGATTAGAGTCCGCGCACTTAACCACTACACCAAACTGGCTCTCTTTTAACTGGAGATGCCAGGGACTGAACCTGACACCTTCGGCATGCCAAGCAGAGGTTAGTCCACTGAGCCATGGCCCCAGGTCAAGGTCTTTCTCATCACATACCGCCTGGTCCTTGTAACTGGAGATGCCAGGGATTGAACCTGGGACCTTCTGCATGCCAAGCAGAGTCACTTCCACTGAGCCAGGGCCTCAGGTCAAGGTCTTTCTTATCACCTACTGCCTGGTCCTTTTAACTGGAGATGCTGGGGATTGAACCTGGGACCTTCCGCATGCCAAGCAGAGGCTCTAGCACTCAGCCACTAGCAGTTTAAACAATACGGGAGTAGGGGATGATGTGACAGACCTTCTTCTGCAGGAGAGCTGCTACCAGTCTGATCAGACAATATTCTGACTTTATTCAGTCAAAGGTCTTATTCAGTAGAAGGCAGCCCCATGTGTTCAGAAGCAATCCCCCTCTCCTGGGCACAGCCAGAGGGTGAGCTGGGGTTGGGGGGATCCTCAAGGAATCCGGTGGCTGAGAAATGGAGTCCAGACAGAATCTAGGAAGCTAGAGATGAACTTCCGGTCAGGCACAGGGACAGGGCAGAATCCAGAGGATACTGGACAGAGTCTGGCAAAATCCGGCCTTCCTGGTCACCCAACAGAAGAGGGTTTCACCAGTTGGTAGCTCTAGTTCTTGAAAACAAGTTGGCTCCTTCAGGACCATCGAGATAAAACAATTTTGGGCACCTCTGTCTGCCTCTCTCTGATTGCACATGAGACCAAGAGGGGCAGCAACTTAGAATCACACACATGCCACTAGCTTTGGGATCAAACAGGATCTTTTAAACTTCTGATAATCATAAGTAAGCATTTCTTCCTGAATTAAGGTTCTCATTTCGATTGCTGTACCCTCAAAAAGTTTATTTTTACAATATGCTGTGACAAAAGCCCATCTCTTTCTGGGCAGGCATCCCCTGAAGGCGGTTAACTCTGCTCTGCTCTGCTCTGCCCCGGGAGCAACTGAATGATCCAATCACACCTGATGCAGAAGTGCAGATTTGCCAGTAGCAAATAGTATGAAGAAGGAGATTATGATGATATTGGATTTATACCCTGCCCTTCACTACCCAAAGGAGTCTCAGTGCAGCTTACAATCTCCTTTCCCTTCCCCTCCCCACAACAGACACCCTGTGAGGGAGGTGGGGCTGAGAGAGCTCTTTCGAGAACTGCTCTTCAGAGAACAGCTCTGAGAGAACTTGTGACTGACCCAAGGTCACACCAGCAGCTGCAAGTGGAGGAGTGGGGAATCAAACCCGGTTCTCGCTGGTTAGAGTCTGCACTCTTAACCACTACACCAAACTGTACACCAAAGAGACGTGCCCAGAACAATGGATCATACAGAGATGCAGTGGGCAGCCTCCTCTGAGGTCGAATGCTTTGGGCTCCCAGGACGCATCCACATTTTTAATTAATTTATTTCTCATGGTACAAAGTTTGGAAATGATGGGGAAGCAGTGGTAGCATCCAAGACTCATGTTCTCTGGGGAACCAAGGTTTGCTCACCAGCATGTGTTCAGCTAACGCGAGCCAAAATACAGGAGGATCGCAAGGAGATTCATCCAAAACGGCAGAAAACCAGCTTTAAGGAAAAGGAATACCTTCTGACCTGCAGGAAGAATAGGTGCTGGGTGATCTCCTGCAGCAGCTCTTCTTCGACTTTCTCAGGGTAAAATTTTGCCAGGAAGCGAAAACAAACCGGATCTTCTTTGGGGATTTCCTGATCTAAAACCTTGGGGTGAAAAAAAGGAATAGGATGAGCCAAGCTTCTGCTGAGAGCAGGTGAGGCTGTGAATGTGCCCTGGGTAGTTGCTCTTGCTAATGTCATCTCAGACACCAACCAACTCCGCAGGCGGCTTTAGGCCAGCTGTTTACTCGCCTTCTCAGACCTGCGCCCCATTTGCAATACGGATTTGAGACGACTCTCTTCTTTCCCACTGTTTTGAGGAGTGAGAAGATAAAAAGGCTTGATGAAAGCCATCCAGCGAGGTGAGACTGGTTCAGAGTTTCACACAGGCCGCCTAAAGCACTTTGAAATCTCTCTCCCCGGCAGTTGGAGTGCACACACGGAAGGCAGCCGTACAATTATAACTGCACCAGGATCAGGCATTTAAATAAGTTCAAGGTGACAAAGAACTTGTGATCGTGTTTCAGCTTTCCCCATGCCTGTTGCGTCATCGGATCAGATGTGTTCCAGCTAAAGTGCGTTTATAGCTCCCCCCCCCAACCTGGATTTCTTTCCACATCCCCCATTTCTACTATAGGGAATTTTGTGTGTGTCAATTTCATGGGTGTCCATTCCTTTCACTGCTCCCTGAACACAAGGTTACTGAGACTTTGTCAGATTCACTGGGTGAAGGTGGTGAACAACATCTTTCATCCAGATGGGTAGACTTGTTGGTCTGTCTGTAGCAGTAGAAAAGAGAGTACAACTGCGATCACACGCTCCTTTCAGTCCAGCATAGGTGCGAATGCCTGATGGTTCTAAAGGGAGCGATCAGACAGCAACATCTGGGAAGCATCCTGCAGTTGTCGGCAACCCGTGCTGCTCTGCCACAGAAGCCATGGAGTTAAAAGACACCAGGGAAAGTCCAGTGTTATTTGGATAAGGTGGGCCACAGGTGGACTTTCCCCTGTCTGATCGCTCAAGCACGCTCTCATGCTGTCAGGATGGTCAGATCAGGCCATCCCGACTCTGTGCTGTGTTCCCCCCCCCTTCACAGTGTACACATCATCGCATACTCCGTAGGGGCCCCCAGTGCGGAGGTATGATTCCTCGTTTATGTGCAAGGAAAACAAATGGGGGGGGGGGAACGACTCACTCACAGTTGTGTATGATTACACAGTGACGGGCGCCCCGCAGCTTCAACGGGCTGTGTGATCTCACAACTGCGTGTCAAATTCCTCCGGAGGAAATAGCCTCTCTTCCCTTGCTCTTCAACTGGTGAGTGTGACCGCCGCCTAAGAGTGGCCAGCAGCACCTTACAGATTAACACAATTTGTGGCAGGAGACGAACTTGGGCGACTGAATCCTCACCTGCGTTCTGGCTGCAGCTGAAGAAGTCAGGAGCAACTTGTGGAAGCTCATACCTTACCACAAATTTTGTCAGTCTTTAAGGTGCTGCTGGACTCAGAACATTTCATGTGGTTTAGAACACATGACAGAGAAAGACCCAGGTTCAAATCACCGGGTGATCTTGAGCCAGCCTCTCTCTCTCTCTCTCAGCCTAACTTACCTCACGGTGTTGCTGTGAGGATAAAACTGTCTGCCTCCCTTGAAGGAAGGGAGGAATTTGAAAACGGACAGGCAGGCACTAGAGCCAACTAGGAGGACAACTGCAGGCTCCATGGGAGTCTACTCACAGGGCTGTATGGGCCAGATGGGGAAGTGTCGTCTTATACACCAGCCGCCCAGGGCTGGTGTGATATTTAAAATGGGGAAACCATAATCTGCGTGGAGCAGAAGGTCACATGAGGGAAGACGTCTAGAGTGCTAGCGGAAGGGACTTGATTTCACCTTGTTTCCCAGCTTATCTTCAGCGTCGCTGTGCAATGCCAGCTCTGCTTGCTTAGGGAGAAAATAGCACGCAGATTTCACACCTTCAGTCTGACAAATGCTATCGATCAGAAAACGGACGGCTTCCAAACCTTTTTATCCATCTTCAGCCAAGTGAGCATCCCTTTGATGGAGTACTGTAGGCCAAAGAACCATGTTTCCCTCAGACCCAAGGCACGGCAGACCTGGTCGAATAAGTCTTTCCCCTTCCATTTTATCTGGGAACAGCAAGACAGGAAAATAAACATTTATTGAGAAACTTGACAGTGGATGTACAGCCACACTTTAGAAAGGAATATGCTTTTTATAGACGAGGCCAGTGTATTGTGGTGGTTAGTGGACTGTGGGCGAGGACCAAGGAGAGCCAGATTCAAACCATCGTTCTGTGATGAAGCTCACTGGGTGGCCTTGGAACAGTCGTTCTGTGTTAGCCTACCACACAGGGTTTTTGTGAGGACGAAGCTGAAGAGAGAAACTTGGATGCCCCCTTGAGCTTTTTGGAGGAAGAGTGGAACAGAAATGAAAAAGATTTAAAAACATACCCTATTTTTCTCAACACTGCCATATCCCAGGGCTATGTGTATTCCATATTTACGTGCAAGCACAGCCTGTGGCACTGTTTGCAATAAATAAATCGAATAGATTAATAGAGAGGCATTGACATTCTAGTTAAAATCGTGTGCAGTTGCCATTTAAAAAAGAAGAAGAAGCTCTGTGGCAGGGGAAGGGGAAGGGAGGGAGGGGTAGCAAGGGAAGGAAAGTGCAGGGAAAACTGCACTGGCAATGAGAGCTACACAGAGAATCGCTGCAGGGCAGATGCAGCCCAACCCCGAATCCTGCTGTTCTTTGAACAGAATGCCAGCAGCCGTATGTTCATCAGTTCGGTGTCGTGGTTAAGTGCGTGGACTCTGATCTGGAGAACTGGGTTTGAGTCCCCACTCCTCCACTTGCAGCTGCCGGATGACCTTGGGCAAGCCATAGTTCTGTCAGAGCTGTTCTTGAAAAAGAGCAGTTTCTCTCAGAGCTCTCTCAGCCCCACCTACCTCACAGGGTGTCTGTTGTGGGGAGGGGAAGGGAAAGGGGTTTGTAAGCCACTCTGAGACTCCGAGTAAAGGGTGAGGTATAAATCCAATCTCTTCTTCTTCGTCATCATCATTTCCCCAAAAGGGCATCCTGCAGACCAAAACTTTTGCCCTGTTCCATTTTATGCTTTCCCTCAGTGGTACACGGCAAAAGCAACAGCAGGCTTGGGAAATGCTGGCATACGTCTTCCTATTCCCTTCTCCCTGTGCCCAAGCTAATTTCCCCCCATTTGTGACATTAACTATTGTTTAGCTTTACCTCTGCAACGATGAATCCCTGGTAACCATGGTCTGCAAACGCACTTGAAACCATTGTTTATCAGTGAAGCAAGGTTAATGGTATGAACAAGGGATGGGGTGAAGGGGAATTGCTCCAAAGAGAGAAGGGAAGGGATTGAAGTCTCTTCAAGGCAGGCTCTTGTTATTTCCAAAACCTGGAACCAGAATTATTCCTGTAGCAGATCGGGACCTTGGAACAAATATGCCTACTTCGCATACAAGACATGATTTCTCCTCCAAGAATTGCAAGTTTGCGCTCTGTAGTTCCCTGTTCCCCCACGGATAAACTTTAGATTGGCACCGATACAGAGCACTCCTGCAAGAATGGATATGTTTTACCCAGTTTCAGGAAATGGGAGGCATGTTAGAACTATAATTTTTGATCGCACCAAATGAGTAGTTAAGGATATTTAATTAATTATCGTATGGCACTGTGTGTAGAATAGCCAGGAGATCCTAAGCTTGTCTGGCAGCCAGAAGTTCACGCTCTTTTAGCATTATGCACCACTAGGTGGTGAGCTCGACTTCTTCTTTAGGCAAGAGACGGTTCAGGGGTGGTCTGCCATTGTCTGTCTCTGTGCAACAACCCTGGTATTCCTTGGAAATTGCCCTTCCAAATACTAGCAGCTTCTGAGATCTGACGAGATCGGGCTAGCCTGGGCTATCCAGGTTAAGGCAAAAACAACTAGTTAAGTTGAGTAGTTGAGAGATTTTAATGACTGGACCACTGCTGCTTCAGAGGTGAGCATTGATACAGCAAGGAGAATGCAAAGTGTCCCCACCCCTTTCTGCCTAGTGCAACTGGCACCTAAATTACTAGCCGATTTAAGAACTTACAGCGCAATCCTGAGACAGGAGACCCAAAGTGCTTAGAAGCCGATAAAGTACAGGGTTGCCAGCTCTGGGCTGGGAAATGCCTGGAGATTTTGGGAGTGGAATCCTGGGAAGGTGGAGTTTGGGGGAGGAAAGCACCTCTCAGCAGCATACAATGCCATAGAGTCCACCCTCCAAAGCAACCATTTTTGCCAGGGGAACTGATCTTGGTCGTGTGGAGATCAAGTGTAATGGGAGATCTCCAGGTGCCACCTGGAGGCTGGCAACCCTAACTATGCCAGAACTGCAGTGTGGCGATTGGCTGCATTATTGAGCTGCCCAAAGTTTTCCAACCTTGACTAGCTGGGAGACCCAATTAAGCCTGGAAGCATGCTTCATCCTTACATCTGAACAGACTTATGTTTATAGTGTGTATAAAGACAAAATATTGCTCACTCTTCCCGGAGCCTCCCCCTCTATGGTTCTGCAGAAGTCACTGATCTCTCCAGCGCCCATCCAATCCAATCACTCGGGGCGGAATGAAACGAAGCTAGGGCAGAACAGTGACTCCTCTAGAGGCAGCCTCTAGCAGGCAGCCTCTCTCTAGAAAAAGAGCCAGTCATAGTTAGAGTTTCAGCCTAGGATCTGGGAGACCCAGGTTCAAATCCCCACCCTGCTGTGGAAGCCAGTCACACAATCTCAGCCTAGTGTGAGGATAAAATGGAAGTTAGTGTGAGGATAAAATGGAAGACAGGAGAATGATATAAGCTGCTTTGGTTCCCCACTAAGGAGAAAGGCGGGGTGTAAACGAAGCAAATAAATAAGAAAGCGGATATGCCAATAAAGGTCTATGAATGAATGAATGAATGAATGAATGAAAGAATGAAAGAAAGAAATAAGAAAGTATGGTAAGCAACCTAATTGTAGGTACCCGCTCTCTATCAGGGGCTGACTGAAAGGAAAGCAAGGTCAGAGCAATCTGTCCTGCCAGAGACAGCAGGCTGCCTCCTCTGGGGGTGGATCCTCTGTTCAAGATACTTTCAGAGGGTTGCTGTGTTGGTCTGCAGTAGAACAGCTACATTCGAGTCCAGTAGCCCCTTAAAAAAGGTAAAGGTTTCCCTTGCTCGAAAGCCAGTCGAATCCGACTCTAGGGGGCAGTGCTCATCTCCGTTTCCAAGCCACAGAGCCAGCGCTGTCCGAAGACTTCTCCGTGGTCGTGTGGCCGGCATGACTAGACGCTGAGGTGCTCGGAACGCTGTTACCTTCCCACCGAAGCAGTACCTCTTTATCTACTAGCAATCTCTTGCTTTCGAACTGCTAGGTTGGCAGGAGCTGGGGCCAGAAACGGGAGCTCACTCCGTCACGCGGGACTCGGGTCGCGAACTGCCGAGCTACCGACCTTTCAGTCTGCAGCTCAGTGTCTTAACCACTGAGCCACCTTAGAGACCAACGATTTTGGAGGGTTGAGCTTTCGAGAGTCAAAGCTCCCTTCATCAAACATGAGTAGGAATGAGCAGGAGTAGGAACGAAGAACTTTGAGACTTTTTATTTCAGTTGGTCAACAGGAGATTGCTGAGTTGATTCACAACTTCAGAGCAATGGACCCTCCCCTCCAAGTGCTGGATGGGGACACAGGATTCTTATCTCCTGACAGATGCTAATTTTCTGCCCCCAAGCCTTTCCCCTCTGCTCTGACCCAGCTGATTACAACACGCATTTGTACCTTTGCATTCTTTACAAGCATTCTTTACAACACTGGACTCAAGCTTAGTTCTCACATCTGTTGTTAACTCCTTTGTTATCCATATGGCAGCTTACTGCTGTTTACATATCTCACTTAATGTGTTATTCCAATCCTAGCTGTATTTATTGCTCAGTTTCTTAGCGATCTTGACTCTAATTAGCTCTTCCTGGCAACTACCCCCCCCATATATAATATTTGAGGAAATCTGTTTCAATGAATCTGAAGGAGAGCACATACTAAGTCTCTTGCGTACACCCAGAATTGAATTTTATTGGTCTTGTAGGTGCCACTGGACTCAAACCTCTGTTCCCACATCTGTTGGTTAACTCTTGCATTTGTATGCTAATTTACTGCCATTCACAGATCTTTCCAACATCCAGTCTCAGCTACAATCACCCAGTACTTCTAAATGGCCTTTCCTGACAACAAACCCCACCCCCTATAAGTAATGGTTGAGCGGGTTCTGTTCCACTGTATCTGAGGAAGTGTGCATGCACACGAAGGCTTATACCGTGAATAAAACTCTGTTGATCTTAAAGGTGCCGCTGGACTCTAATTTTTGTTTTACAACAGCCCGCCCGCCTTCTGACTGGGATATGAAGGCTCACAGATCTCCACTCCTACTTGCGTCTGATGAAGGGATTTTGACTCTGGAAAGCTCATAACTGAAACTCTTGTCGGTCTCTAAGGCCCTACTGGGCTTGAATCTAACCGTCCTTTATTCCAGTAATTTGTTTATTGTGGCACAGTAACAGTTCTCTCACAGTACACAGTTGAGAAGTGGGAGGATTTAACTGCTGAAAGCTTTTTAACCTTACAGTTTCGTAAATAAAGCTCCTCATATTGAAAATCAGTAAAACTGAGAGAGTTCAGCCCATGGTTGTCTATGTGCAAGGAACCTGGGGGTGGGAGTGCGAATCCAGCCACCACACCGCCCGTTACAGTTTGGGGGAAAACTTTACCACGTGATGCCGGAACACAGGAACCTACCTCGCAGCTAAACTCCATTTCGGCATCCATCGTTATCACTTTCACTTTAAAAGTCTTCGGCTGCTTCCTTTTCAGTCCTGTGATAGACATGCCTTCCCTCTGGCAGGAGAGCTCTGCACCTGGACCCAAACCATGGAAGAATCAAGGTTACCTGTGTGGATCTGGCTGTATAACTCAGCCCTTCTGGCTGCAAATATGTTTTCAGTAGCAGGTGAACAGTGCCTGGTAAAATTGCAGGAGCCAGAACTCTGCAGTCCTCGGGGGGATACAATTTTGAACTCCACTGATTAATACACTGTAGGGCAAATTTTCAAATTTGTTCGAAAGAACAAAGGCCGTCTCGGCTTTTTAAGTCAATCGGCATTGCAGAGTAAACAAAGACAAATGTGCGGGGAGATTGGAGTGTGGGACTTGGGCAGTGATCCCTACGAGAATTGGGGCATTTAATCACCATCCTTGTCTGTTTTCGTCTGTGGAGGGGTGGAGGGAGTGGGAGGCTGGCTTTGAAAAATGATCCCCTCGCCAATTATCCCTGCCCAAAAGGCTGGGGAAAACAACCACCACCACACGGCGGAAAGGTCTCCTTCTAGCATCTCCAAAGAAATGGCAGGAATATGGAGAGCTGTGTCTGCCATGGGAGGGCGGGGACTGGGGGGACGCGCCAGACCTGTGCGACTGAACAACAACCCCCCACTGGTTAAGACCAGAGCAGGCAACAGCAGTCTTGCATCCATGCTGGTCTCAGCGGCAAGGTAGCAACAGGAAGACGCCCTGTGTCAAGAATAAAAGTGCACGGAGGAGAAGCAGGAACGGGGGACACCCCCCACCCCCGTGCAATGTTAAGCTTTGGCGATACTTCATTATTGCCTGCAGGTCTTTTTCACAAGACTTGCTTTTTGCATCTCCCAGACGGCTAGATTGAAGCCCGGAAATACATAAAATGGGTTAAAAGGAGGGAAACAAACAAACAAGATCAATTTGTTTAAAAAGAAGAGAATTCCCACGTTAACTAAACTATATGACTCCCCCCCCCCCTTTAAGCGTTCCATTTCTTGTCTGTTTCCATGCAAATCCTTCAGCTGCTTGAATGAGGGAGGTGGTGTTCTTCTTACCTCTCCGTTTCCCCCCCCTGGAAGCTTCAGACGCTGTACCTGGAGTCCGATGGGCCCTTCTAATGCCTTCTCTGAATGCAGGGATTAAAAGACAGAGCCCTGAATCCTGAAGATGGCTCTCTCTTGCCCATTTTTAGAGTCCCGCTGGAGAAACCAAGCCGGGGAGGACAGATCTGGCAGTGGCTCCCCCTTCCTTTGTTTGCTCCGAAAGGCGGGCAGCGTGTCAGCTCGGCTGCCCTCAGACATCAAGGGATTTACTTTCCCAGGTGAGAGGAGGGGTGCGACCCATTTCCTGGCTGGGCGCTCCTCCCACGTTGCCATCCCTGTGCAGACGCATCCCCCCCCCCCCCCCGCTCCCTTCAGCCTTCTGTTTTCATGATCGACACAGATCAGAGTCACTTTCACAGAATGCCCAAGAGTGGCTCCGATGCCCCTCCCTAGGGCTGCCAGATCCAGGTTGGGGAAACTCCTGGAGGTTTGGGAGTGGAGCCTGGGGAGGACAGGGACCTCAGTGGGGTACAGTGCCATGGAGTCCACCCTCCAAAGCATCCCTTTTCTCCAGGGGAACTGATCTCTGTAGTCTGGAGATGAGCTGTGATTCTGGGGGGTCCCCAGAGCCCACCTGGAGGCTGGCATCCCGGCACCTCACTAAGTATGGCTACTCATGATTCATAAGAGGGAAACCATCCATATTTATGGTGTGCTTGGTGGTGAGGACGCTGGACTGCAGACCCACCGGAAGGTCTGTGGCTCGGCAGTTTGAGACCTGAGTGCCACGTGATGGAGTGAGCTCCCGTCTCTGGGCCCAGCTCCTGCCAGCCTAGCTGTTCAAAAGCAAGAAGTTGCAAATAGAGAAATAGGTACTGCTTCGGTGGGAAGGAAACAGCGTTCCGTGCCCCTTGGTGTTTAGTCACACCGGCCACATGACCACGGAGAAGTCTTCGGACACCGCTGGCTCTTCGGCTTGGAAATGGAGACGAGCACCACCCCCTTTAGTATAAAGCACCATGCGCACTGCTGGTGCTGGATGAATGGCAGCGATGGAAAGGATCCATGCGGGGAACTAGACAGCATGGGGGGCAGCGAAATCCCTGTTTTGCCCGCTGACCCGAGGCCCATCACACTCCCATTCTCCAAGCCTACCCACCTTGTGCCACCCACTTAGTTTTATGTATTTTATCTCACACTCTTCCTTCCAGGAGCTCAGGGTGACATTCACGGCTCTCGTCGCCTCCATTCTATTGATTTATTTCATTTGTAGCCCCACCTTTCTCCCCCAATGGAGACCAAAGCGGCTTCCATCATTCCCCTGTCCTCCATTTTATCCTCACAACAACCCTGTGAGGTAGGTTAGGATAAGGGGGAACAACTGGCCCGAGGTCACCCGATCCATTTCGTGACAAGCTGGGAGTTAAAGCCGATCTCTTCGGTCCTGGTCTAGCAACTTTGTGAGGTCGCTTACGCTGAGCGAGAATGACTGGCACCCAAGGTCACCCAATCAGTTTCACGATCAGCAGGATTTGAACACGCATCTTTTTCAGTCCTAGTCTGGCGCTCCAACCATTACACAACACTGGACCCTTAGCGTCTTAGAAGGGGGATGTAAAATTGTATCTAACGAACTTGATCATTAATCATTGCATTGCTGCTTGCTATTTATACAGCACATACATGGTGCTTTGTAGAGTACAATAATGAAAGCAAGGTCCCTGCCCCACGGAGCTCACAGTATAATATGTCAATCTTGGGCATGTTAAGTGTATATATGATTGCTCAACAGCCTTAATTCAAAAGGCAGAGGACGACAATCAAAGGAGGTTACTCAGAAGAGAGGCACAGAAGCAAATGACTGCAATCCGTTCTTTAGAGGAGTGGTTTTCTAATCCTATTCCAAGGGACCTTATCTCAGGTGCTTCAGCAAATGAATTGGTAATGGTTAATCAGCTTACCTGAAAGGTACTTCTGTGTCTTCTCCTGCCACGTACAGATGTACGCAAGTGCCACCGAGTTGCAACTGTCTTATGACGACCCCAGCAAGGGGCTTTCAAGTCAAGTGAGAAGCAGAGGCAGTTTGCCCTTGCCTTCCTCTGCAGAGCCTTCCTTGGTGGTTTCTCGTCAAGCACTAGCCCTGCTTATCGAGCCATACCATGCGTCCTCTTCTTCCCCAGTGCTGTCCAGATGGGTGAGCAGCACCCCTCCTAAACTTAGTACACGCCTTAAAATGTGCCCTGCCATCATTAGCAATGCACCAAGCCTTGCAGGCTGGGGTTTCTCAACAGGCAAATTAGCAAGGGAGCATCCCCCGAGGAAAAAGGATTTGGAAACCACTGCTTTTGGAACAGGGGTGTCGAATGCATTGGTTATGAGGGCCAGATCTGACATCAATGAGACCTTATTGGGCCGGATCATGTGTGCCATAAAGTGTAATGCCAAGTAGCAGAGATATAAACTTTATAAAGGACACAAACACAAAGGTTTTGTTTTCCTTAAAATAAAAACATGCTTAAAACATTAGCATTCTTGCAATATTTTGTTTATTTAACAGTGTCTGATAACTGACACCTCTTGCTCTGAATTAGTGCATCAAAATGTCTGTGCTGTTGCAATCTTGAGTATGCTGTTCAGGTGTGTATCTGTAAGCTGCAAACCTACTTTTGATTTATTGACGTTCACCACAGAAATCTCATGCTCAGAGTTCTGAGTCTAGGACTCAGGGGAAAACATGAAATGGCTGAGCGATTGAGAGTGTCTAACAAAGCAAGCTATGATGAAGCAGCAGCAACAGAACTGGAAGCAGGAGATGGCCAGTTCCAGCGCGGGCCTGACAGAAGCCCTCCGTGGGCCTGATCCGGCCCCCGGGCCACATGTTTGACATTCCTGTTTTAGAAGGTCAGCACTGCACCTGGCGCTCCATCCACATCACAAAGCATTCCCTCCAACATAAAAATCGTGACCACACTGAACAGATCATCACCATCCTGCTGTAGCAATACCCTCCCATTTTGCAAACTCTTCATTTGGGGGGGGTGTGGGGAGGGGTTTCCCTTAGTCAGGACCAACCCTAAACCAAGTGGCACCCCAAGCTAGGAAAACCTTTGACACACCCCACCTCTGCACGATCAGCTCTTGAATCCTTTTTTTCGTTATTGCATTTTGTGGCCCATGTCATGATGTTGGTGCATAGATTTGTACACCCCTGAGTTATCTTAACCATATTAGACTGTAATGTGAATTTACTGCTTCCCAATCTCATGGTTTTTTAAAAAAAAAAGTATTTGTGTGTGTGTGTGTGCACGCGCGCACACACACACGCGTGTGCGCCTGCCGGCCTGCCTGGAAGTCATGGTGACATCTGGCGACCCCTACTGGGGTTTGGATGTTTTCAGAGAAGTGGATTGCGATTGCCTGCCTCTGCGTCCCAGCCCTAATATTCCTTTGGAGGTCTCCTTTCCAAGCAAAGCTCCCTCTAAGCTGTGGAGTCTTGTGAGCGAAAATTCTGCTTTGTGAGCTACTGGCATTAAAGTTGTGAGTGAGCGATTTGGCTGCTGTATAAATTAGTTTGCTCTAGAGCCATCTTTCCTGAGCTAAGACAAAAAGGTGTGAACCAGAGGCTAAAAAACTGAACTAGGTCACATTAACTCAGCTCAGAGGGAACACTACTTCCAAGTACTTGCCAGGGTCAACCCTGCTTAGCTTCCGAGATCTGACGAGATCGGGCTTGCCTGGGCTACCCAGGTTAGGGCCGATTTTTTATCGTTTTTGTGATGACATGGCAATCACAGACATATGGGGTATTTGCTGAAAAGGCAATGATGTCGTTCACAGGGCGTTTGTTGTGGAGGAAGGGAATTAGATTGTAAGCCACTCTGAGACTCCAAGTAAAGGCTGGGGTATGAATCCAATCTCTTCTCTTCTTTTCTCTTTGAGAGGGCATCTGTGTTCTAAGAGGCACTGGACAGGCAGCAATGCAGCAGGTGCAGCTTTCCTCATCCCTGCATCTCCAGCTGGGCATTCTGGAGATGCAGGTCATGCAATGCTTTCCTGGCTGGATCTCTGATGTTCACACAACTGTCAAAGGCAGGGAGATGGCCAGTGAAAGATGGCAACTGTGGGGGGGGGGGGGCAGGTTGACAATTTTCTGTCCTGCACTGGTTTCTGTGCCCTTATTTGCTATAGGACAGGCAGAAGTTCCATAAATAAAACTTCCCCTGTCATTTGCATCTCAAAGGCACACTTATCGGATCTCTGCCCATCAACACAACATGCAGGAAGACCAAAGATGACACTGGAGTCCAACTTTGTTCTGCTGCTTCAGACCAACACGGCTACCCACCTGAATCTAACATCATACAATGACAGAGAAAGCTACATTTGCTGATTTTATGGCAATTGCACAGCACAGGAATTCTGTCCTGTCCTGTCCCCCCCCCCCCCCCCCCCAAAAAAAAAACCTGCTGGAAACCTCCAGACAGAAATACTGTCATTTCCTTCCCACACTTCCATGGCAGAAAAAGATGCTGTGCTTCCAACAGAAAGTTCTTCAACGAATCCAGATAAAAAGAGCTCGCCCTCTCCCCAATCACTGCATACTTGTGTCAAATACCAGCCTTCCTACCAGGTGTGCTAATCTGTAATGCTGAAGGCAGTTGTCAGAGTTTGAACATTTTGAAGTTTTAGCGCCATCTGGGAAAGTTTTAATTATGTATCATGCATATAGACTGTTTTATCATCATTAATGTTTTATCCTTGTCCTTCACCGCCCTGAGCCTTGTGTATTCGGGGTGGGTGGGTT
This sequence comes from Lepidodactylus listeri, assembly GCA_029233225.1. NCBI lineage: Eukaryota > Metazoa > Chordata > Lepidosauria > Squamata > Gekkonidae > Lepidodactylus > Lepidodactylus listeri. The sequence goes on along the minus strand of JARCFY010000019.1, from coordinate 29,525,165 downwards.
TAAATTTAAAATATAAATAAATCAACAAACTGAAAACAACGCTTGGCTTCCTAATGACAACACACATTTAAAATTTACTTTTTAATTTTTTGTAAAAAAAAAAAAAGAGTTTATTACAACATATATACAAAACAAGCAAACACATCGGTATCATATGTTGATTAATTCAACTGAGGGAAGGCCATTGCTTTGGGATGCAAAGCACTCGCTTTGCATGCAAAAGGGCTCAGGTTCAGTCTTCTGCATCTGTTTTAGACGGATCTCAGATCCAGGAGAGACCTCTGCTTGAGTCAGCTTCCCCCTGCTAGGTAGTAGGCAGATAGCACCAGGCTAGATGAATTCCCTGAGCAAACAACCACCCGACGATTTTTAAATTTGAAAAGAATTTTTTTTAAAGAAAAAAAAAAACCGCCTCCTGTCCAACAGCGACCCCGAGCGTTCAGTTCTGGAACAGTCACAACTCGGCTTCTAACCATAGTCACACACGAGCAAATCCTAGACGGTATTGCTAGGCCACGCCCCTCTCACCTAAACGTGCCGCGGAAGTGGCCCGCACTTCCGTTTCTAGCCCCGCCTTGTGCTTCTCTTGATGGTCTGAGGCCCCTCCCCCCGCCCGGTCCCCGGCTTCGAGACGAAGTAAGAGGGTTTTTTTTGGGATGGGTGGGGGGTCCAGACGGCGTTTAAGGAAGGGGAGGAGAGGACGCCTGGGTGTGGGGAGGGGGCTGAGGGTCGGGCCCCGTGAGCAGGTGTCTGTGGAAGAGAGGCGATTGCATGTCTTCAACTCCGGGCAACCTGTCGTGGGGCTTCCAAGGCAAGAGATGGGCAGAGGTGATGGGCCATGGCCTGCCCCCTGCAAGAGAGCCAATGAGCCGGTGGGACTCAGTGCCACTAGATGTGGGCACGAGCATTGGTCTTAAAAAGGGAAATGAGGGATCGGGCTCTCTCTCAAGAAGGAGCGCTAATATAAATATGTCTTTGTCTGGACTAGATAAATATCAGTGATGTTACAATGGTTGCCCTGGTCTGGGTAGCCCAGGCTGGCCTGATCACAGAAGCTAAGCAGGGTTGGACCTGGTTAGTATTTGGATTGGAGGCCACCAAGGAATACCTGGTCGTGATGCAGAGATGGGCAATGAAAAGCCACCTCCGTCCATCTCTCTCCTTGAAAATCCTATGGCGTTGCTATAAGTCGGCAGCAACTTGATGGCACTTTACACATACACAGCTATGATATATCTGCTTCAGAATTGTTTCTAAATAGATTGGCATTTAGACATGGTAACTAAAATGGCATGTCTGGTTTCCTCTTGGTTGCTGAAAGATGAATGGGAGGGATGTTTCCTTTGTGCCCTACTTCTAGGCAGAGCCCTGTTGAATCAGGCCCAAAAGTCCCTCTAGCCAAGCATCCTGTTTCCCACATCTGCATCCAGGAAATCCATCTGCAAGGTACAAAGACACTAGCCTTATGCTGATGTCTGGTCTTTCCCCCCATTATGGAACTTTCAGCCATGGAGCAGTTTACCTGTCAATGATGTCAAGGTAGGAAGAGTAACACCTGTAAATGCCAGAGAGGGAGCTCCTCCAAAGAGCTCCAGCTGTTATGCCCAGTTCCATTCCTATCCTCACGGGACCCCTGTGAAGTAGGTTAATGGTTGAACAGAAATGAGATAGGGCTTCAAAAGGATGCGGGTGCCCATATCCTCAGACAATTTACTGCTGCCATTTCTTTCCCCACTTATCAGTTGCAGTATATTAAGGCTCTGAGGGCAGGGGTTAAAATTTTATTCACCTCCATTCTCTAAAGCAGCAGTTCTCAAACTCTTTGAAGTGGTACCCACTTCTAAACTTATCGTACTTTTGGGGGCATGCTTGCAAAGTAACTTTATGCAGTTTCTCCCCTCCCTAACATAAAATATGGGTATCTCACCTCAGTTAACACAGGACAAATTTATATTTTTAAATGTATAGTATCTATAGTATTTCCTAAAAGAAATCAACCCTGACTGTTCCCTGGAAGGCCAGATACTGAAGCTGAAGCTCAAATACTTTGGCCACCAAATGAGAAGGGAGCACTCACTGGAGAAGACCCTGATGCTGGGAAAGATTGAAGATAGAAGAAGAAGGGGACGGCAAAGGATGAGATCGTTAGACAGTGTTATTGATGCAACAAACATGAAATTAAGACTCTGGAGCACAACAGAAGACAGGAGGGCCTGGCGTGATGTGGTCCATGGGGTCGCAAAGAGTCGGACTCGACTGTGCAACTGAACAACAACATCTATAGCATTACTGAGCAGTGGGTTGTATTTCATAGTCGCTTCTCATATTCTGTAGAGGCAAGCACAAATTTGCCATCTAGCCTCCCAAAATCTTGTTTCCAAGTGCACTCAGGTTGTCTTTCTCCCTCCTGGTCATGCAACCCACTTGTGATAAAAGTTGTGACTCCCTCTTTTCAGTCTGGGAACTGCTGCTATAAAGTATATATTTATTTCATAGAGTAAAATTCTTGCTTCCATAGTCTTTGCTGCGTCCTAAACTAATTTTTCTAAAGATGCCCCCACCAAGTATTTGAACAGATGCTGCTTATGTCTGTCTCCTTGATCTACAGCACCACCCTGGCTTGCAAATTTCGAATAGGGCTCTGCTGGAAAACCTCCTGAGTATCTGGTGGCTTGGGGTTGCAGGAGACTCCCACTGAGCTGAGGGCAATTTAACCCCTTAATATTTGGGGTTCTTTTAATGCAATGTGTGGTTTTAAGATGATCATGGAGTTATTGGCATAGAGTTGACAGAGTCCTGCATCTGTGGTCAGAGTGCGCTAGCGGTAAGGTGTAAGTATCAGTGTTTGCATTTTCTTATTTCCTCATGTGCTTCTAGACAGGAGAATATCTATGAAGCTGGAAGGAACTCCTAAAACCTTTAAAGCTCTATATGGTCAGGGGCCTGCCTACTTGAGGGACCGCCTTTCCCCATACAGGCCCCAGAGGACACTGAGGTCAGGCACTCAACATCGCCTGACTCTCCCCGGTCTGAAAGACGCTCGGTTGGCCTGCACCAGGGCCAGGGCTTTCTCAGTGGCTGCTCCTTACTGGTGGAACGAGCTCCCGGATGACATCAGGGCCCTGCGGGACTTATTGCAAGTCCGCAGGGCCTGCAAGACGGAGCTCTTCCGCCAGGCGTTTAATTAGGAGCCGCCGCCGGGGGGGGGGGAATTGGACATCGCCCTGGCCCTGTCGGCCGCACCCCTCTGCTGCCACCGTTCACCATGAGATCTCCGTATTGAAGTCGCCATCTGCTGCTGTTGTATATTGTGTAGGATGTATTAGTTTTAATGTTGATTTTATATTGTAAACCTTATGGTGTTTTTATGTCTGTTAGCCACCTTGAGCCGGTTCGCTGGCAAGGCGGGATATAAATATAATAAATAAATAAATAAAACTCATGGAAAGCAAGATTGCATTAGCGGTATCTCTCCCGAGAAAATCTGAGCCATTGAGGTCTCTTGTACAGAATGGATTCCCACAGCTAACTTTATAAAGTGCTGCTGGGATTGGTCAGTGTTAATACCATGGCATAGTACTGGCATTCCAACTTTAAAATTCTGTATTGTAAAAAGTGTTTAACCGTCCCCAGAAAATGGAAATGGAGGAAGCTACTTGGAATTCCCTCATTGCTCTCGTTATTGTGACAAACTGAATCTTCCTTCCTCTGGCGCTGCCCTCCTGCTGATTTTATAGTCTTAAATAGCTTTGGTAAGGAAAGTCCGACGCTGCAAAGACGAGCATGGAGCTGAGCAGGCTGTGGAGGGCGGTGGAGAATAGGAGGGCCTGGTGTGATGTGATCCATGGGGTCGCGAAGAGTCGGACTCGACTGTGTGGCTGAACAACAGCAACGGCAACAAAAATTCTGGTTACCACATTTATACCCTGAGCTTCCTCCAAGGACAGCAGGATGGCTTAAATGGTTTTCCCCCTCTCCCATTTTATCCTGGCAACAACCCTGGGAGGTAGGTCGAGAGAGAGAAAGTAATCGGCCCAAGGGCCCCCAGTGAGCTATAGGGATGAGTGAGGTAGGTCTCCCTGCTCCTGTCCAACACTCAAACCAGTGTATCAGCTGGCTTTCTCAGTGGAAAGCAAAACCAGTATTTAGGAGAGGTTCAGCCTCTGAGCCCATTGCATCTGTTCAGGAGTCAAGGCAGACTAGTTGTTCTGGAGTAACTTGTTTTTAAATTGGAGATGTTTGTTTTGGGAGGGTTCCTTTAGCTGTGGTGCTTACATGACTCTTGGCTTTTGGTCCATCATCATGATAGTGCACTGGGGAAACATTATATCCCTGCCACCAAATTATTCCCCTTCAAGAACGTGCCTTGCAAACAAAACATGTATCAGCCTGCCTATGCATGAGTGCCAAGTTTTGTAAAAAGCCTTTGCGTGGTTGCCTTAGAAAGTTTCTTATTTATTTATTTCTATTTATTCGATTTAGACCCCGCCCTCCCCGCAGAAACTGGCAGAGGTGATCCAGCAAATGACCGTTTTTAGGACTGATTTCAGTAAAAGCAAAAGTCCTGCATTTGGGTGAAACTTCTCAAGATCTCAGCAGCCAATCAAGACCTTGCATAGAACATTCAAGGGGAACTGGATTAATCTGTTTTGCAAGTCATGCCCGCCAGCATTCTTGAGAGGATTTGCCCTCACTGCAGTATTCTTACAATTACACAGAAATCAAAGGAAGGGACCTCAGGGTCATCCAGTGCCAAATGGCTGTGGCTACCAAGAATCCTGAAATACCTTTCTCAAAAGAAAAACCATGATCATTCTCATCTTCTCTGGTATCTGCCCTTGGATATAGAATGCAGCAGCAGGAGACTTACTAGCCTCAGCCACACATTTGCTATGTGGGGGAAAATATTGATCAGCGTTAAAGGGTTAATGAAAGGATTATAGCAAAATAACATATGTATTGCTTTAAGCAATGGTCTCCCACCCAAGCACTAACTGTGGCCAACCCTGCTTAACTTTCAGGTTCTGATGAGCTCAGGCTAAACTGGTTAGTTTATGGTTTTGATAGGTGCTGGAGTCACAGCTGGATGGATACCTTCCCTTCCTGACAGCCAGAACCAATACTTATAGGGCCATGGGGCACCAGAAACAGTCACATAGACTTTTCCTTCTTTTCCCCCTCATAGCTGAAGCATGTCTGTGTTACGTGGAGCGGTCCATGCCCGATGGATCATAGGGAAAGTCATTGGGACCAAAATGCAGAAGACTGCCAAAGTGAGAGTAACGAGGCTGGTGCTGGATCCTTACTTGCTAAAGGTAAAGTATCCAAAGGGTGTGGGATGGAGTGGTTTATTGGGCTCAGGTATGGGAGGGGCTCAGGTATGGGAAAGCCGAGTTTAAATTCTCCTACAGCTATGAGGGACCTGGACAACTCACCATCTCTCAGGCTGACTTGCCTCACATCGTTGTGGGCAGGGCTGGATTAAGATGTGCTGAGGCCCTAAGGCAGGGATGTCAAACTTAAGGCCTACGGGCCGGAACTGGCCCATCCAGGGCTCTTCTCCAGCACACAAGCAGCTGTTGTGAGGGAGGGAACAGGAGGCTGCTGGGGGGGGAGGGGGGAGTGACCCCGATTGTGGCTTCAGCGCAGCGGAGCAACCTCGTCTGCAGCAGTCAAACAGAACCCCAGCGGCAGCCTCACAGGTGAACTGGGGCTGCCGCAGCTGCATTCTCACCACCTCAAGGTTCCGAGGCAAAGTCACACATCTCTCCACTCGGCCTGCAGCTCCAGGGATGCTGTCCCATATGGCTGTGGGGGTCAGCATTTGCGTGGGGGGACACACAGATGATCCTTTGCTGGGGCCAGCTATCAGGTAGCATTTCCATATTTGTCCCCCCCCCCATCCCCAGGGGGCATTCTTCTCCCATTTCTTCTGCATGTCAGGGCCCTAGTCTTGCCACCAAGCACACATTGCGGTGGCCAGGCCTCCCTCCCCCATGGACCACCTGGCGGCCTTCAGCTGTAGGCAGCTGCCACCTCCTGGGGGGAGGGTTCCGGTGAGCTCCAGTTATACTGGTTGCTGGGTGGCCTGGGGCCTCTGACACTTGCACGGCCTTGTGCATATGGTGCCCGGCCCCCATTGGACAATCTGGCAGCCTTCAGCCTGGGGCGGCTGCCGTTGCATGGGTATGGTGCAGTTTGCCAGCAATCTTTGGCTTGAACCCCCATGGATCACCTGGTGACCTTGGCCAGAGGTGGCTGCTGCCACACGGGAGTCTCCCCCCCAGAAAAGTTTTAAAGTAATGATACTCATAGAAATGTGTTAAATAGACTGAATATGTAAACACATATAGCACTTCAAAAGAATGTACACAGAATGATGATTCTTAAAGTAATACAATCCAAAATTATCCACAAGCACAAGTTCTAGATAAGTGACAGTATTTTAATTCATCCGTATCTCCATGGCTTCCTTCCAACCTGGAGTGCCATTTGGGTGGGAAAAGTGGCTATTGACGGTAGAGCTTTAAACTTATTTGACTCTAAACGTAATTCTTTTGTCTTTTCCTGCAGTTCTATAACAAGCGGAAAACTTATTTTGCTCACGATCCTCAGCAGCAGTGCCTTGTGGGAGACATCGTCCTTCTGAAAGCTTTGCCAGTGCCGAGGACCAAACATGTGAAACATGAACTGGCAGAAATTGTGTACAAGGTTGGGAAAGTCATTGACCCTGTAACCGGGAAGCCCTGTGCAGGATCGAAACTTTTGGAAAGTGTAACAGACTCAGAAAACCTCACCGATAGAGACACCAACTTCCTTAGTGAAAAACTCCAAGAGCTCACTGTTTCCGCTCCAGATAAATGAAGGGGAGGCAAGGCTTTGTAAGATGGGACTTTTCTTTCATGCCTCCGTGAAGGGGTTGTATGTGCCATGGTGCTTCTGTGTTTTTAAGAGGGCGGCAGTTAATAATAAAGTGGCATTAACTTACCCAATTTGTTGCTATGAATAGAAACATTAACTCTTTTTTAAAAACCACAAATAACCTTAAATTGATTATTTATAGAACTTTCAAGCTTTCTCTTTGCCATGAAGCCACTGGGGATAACAGACAACATGTAAAACTAATATTGAGTTTCAGTAAGTGCTATAAAACCTGCAGTCAAAAGCAAGTAAGAAAGTGCAAGGAAGAGGCACTTGCAGCTGCATAGAGAAGGTGGGCATGCATAATAGGACTCTTCCTCTTCCATTAAGAGTTGGATTCAGTTCTTTCCCATGAAAGCACTCAGAGGAAGTGTGTACAACTTTCCTTAGCAGCAGAGTCCAGTCAAGTTTGCGTGTTGAGCAAGAAGTCTTGTCACGCTGGTGCCCCTTGTCGTGGATGAGAAGCTGATGGCCTTAGGAAAATACACACGTCTATGTGAACGCTGCCGTAAAACCATCATGTTGAACTCTGTAGTAAACACATACATTTATGGAGCTAAACATCAGGAAGAACACAGTCTACTTGGCAATGTTGTCAGGTGGAGGAAATTGATAGGTTTTAATATCACCAGCTGAAACCCTTAAAGATCAGTGGTGGAAAACATTGGACTGGGTCACAGAGCTTTGGTGAGTAAGTATGGATTGTCCCACAAAGATCTTCCTAACTGGGCAGAAAAGAGTTAAAGTAGCCTGTCTATTTGGGGAAAGCTCAAAGATAAAGATGAAGAGAGCGTCCTCGCTCATGCCCATTCTTTTCAAGGACGGGGGGGGGGGGTGCATGGAATATCATATTCAAAGTTCAAAGAGCAGCACTCTCACAGATGGTCTAAGTGGATGTGCATGGGATAGAGCAGGTAGAGAAAGAAATCCTTTTCTCCCTTTCTCACAATACAAGAACTCGTGGGCACTCCATGAAATTGCTGAGCAGTCGGGTTAGAACAGATAAAAGGAAGTCCTTCACCCAAAGAGTGATTAACACACGGAATTCACTGCCACAGGAGGTGGTGGCGGCTACAAGCATGGACGGCTTCAAGAGGGAATAAGATAAACATGGAGCAGAAGTCCATCAGTGGCTATTAGCCACAAAGTATAGATAGGAACCCTCAGTCTGGGGCAAGTGATGCTCTGTAATCTTGGTGTTGGGGGGGGGGGCAACAGTGGGAGGGCTTCCTGCCCCCACTGCTGGACCTTCTGAGGGCACCTGGTGTTTTTGGCCACAGTGTGACAGAGTGTTTGACTGGATGGGCCACTGGCCTGATCCAACATTGGCTTCTCTTATGTTATGAGATTTAAGCTTTTAAAAAGGTGTTTTTTTTGTCAAATTCATATCTAAGAGCCATATGGCAGCTGCATGAATTTGACATGCCCTTTTTAAAAAGTCTCAATAAATGGGGATATGGAAATAGTGACAGAAAGATCAAATGTTTTTAATTGCTATTACTCAACTATTTGGCCAGTTTGTACCCCATATCAGATAGATTCTTCACATCAAATTTCAGACTCCTGGGGCTCTATTAGGAACAGCGTTTTCAGCTGATGATAAAAATTTGAAAATATTTTGAAAAATGGTCTGCTATGATCCCTGCAACTCTGATTTCTTGTATGATTTTTTGGGGGCGGGAGCTTGCTCCATAAGGACAATTTATTTGTCAGAGATCTTCCATCCACATCCACATGAAACCATTCCTCTTTGTACTGTAATTCCCAATAGCATGGCAAAACAGTTGCCTTTAGTTGTGCATAGAATGATGTCAAAGGTGGAGATAAATGAAGGGCGTTTCAAGAAAACTCTTCTCTGTAAACTGTTTTTGAGCTCTCAGAAAATGGATATAAATCCTCTAACATAAATCTACTCTGGTTGTACTCAGTGTGGGAGAAATTTCCCAAATATTCTTTCCAGTGTTGGCTCTATTCTGAAGGGAGAACTTGAGGCAACCACCTCAGATGGCATTTTTTGGGTACCATGAAGAGTGGCAAGATGTACTGGTTGGGTTACAGACTGTTCTTGGCCAGTTCTTCTGCCACAGCCCCACTGAAATGAACAGGCTGTGCAGGACAATATAGCTCGTTTAGTGAGACTTGTTTGGAATTTTTGGGATCTGCCCAGGGAAGGGGTGTATGTTAAGGTCTACCAGTGATAACCTGCATGTAAATTTCATGCTTTTCTCTTACTTATTTAGTAGATCCATAGTGTACCCTGCCTCCAGAGGAGGTTAGAGTGGCTTAGTTTCATCCCTTACTTTACCTTTATAAGGTGGGTTATACTGAGAGATTGTAAATGGCCCTAACATTGTGAGTGGGGATTTGAAGCCCCAGTCCTTGGTTAGCATTCTACCCACTACCCTGTACTCTCTCTCTATGGAAGGGCTTCTTGAGAGGAAACTATAATAATAGGCACTGTTTTTATTTATAGTGTGATTGCCAACTGGCCAAAAATGAAGTCCCACCAGAATTCCATCTTCTTTGCTAATTACCAAAATGAGAGGATGTAAAGCCAGGGTATGTGTGTGTATTTTATAGGGATGACTATGTTTGCCTGTTGCAGTCAAAAAATAAAAATAGTCTTGTGGCACTTTAGAATTACTATTATTAGTAATAAAACCACTGACGTGTCTTGAGGGTTGAAAATGTTTCACGTATGTGATCTTCGTGTAATTATTTTGTTTGTCTTTCGGGTACCACAAGACTTCCTTTTATTCAAAAAAGAAAGAAACTCAGAGCATGGTGTATTCATTTTATTTGTCCAATTTACTTTTTAAAATACATTGTACACTGTGCATTAACTTTCCATAAAATTATTTTAAAATGGGGGGGGGGATTATTAGAGGGTGTAAGCTCTGTTCGCTCTTTATTTTACTTGCAGGCTTTTTCTACCTCAAGAACCAAAAGGGTTAGTTACGAACCGATACAGGGCCAATCACTAAAAACTAATCTAAATATAATCAAAAATACATGTATTTATTTTTCAAATGGTTAAAAACATCTATGGGCCCACAGAAACAATTCAGGTCGCAATATTTCCCTTTTGTATACACTGCATTTTTATGCTGTAATGAGGCTACAGGTGGGCCCATAAATGTTTTTAACCATTTGAAAAATAAAATACATGTATTTTTGAGGATACTTAGGTTATACATATAGTTTTTAGTAACTGGCCTTATATTGGTAGGTAACTAACCCTTTCGGTTCTTGATTCAGTTCTTTTGGGTTGTTCCCCCCCCCCCCTCCTTTCCTTTCTCTCTTTGTACCTTACACTGATATTTTAGGTGGCCAATTTTAATATGCAATCAAATGAACGCTTAAAATAAGAAATAACCTTTGCGCCCTGGAGTACAATACAGATATCAAGATCAGCTTGTCCTGAAAACATAGACTGCTATTTCGAAAGCGAACTGCACTTTGCTTATGCTCAGAGGACCTTTGACCTTAAAAAAATACTTTTAAAAAAACAACACATAAAGCGTGTGAGGTACATCCTAAATAATTTGGACATTGTTAAGGGGGAGCGGAAATCTGGCGGGGATCACATCTCTACCGCTCTCCATCGCCGACCTCAGCCTTGGCAATCTGGGGTCGGGGTTTCCAGGCAGATCCCTGAGGGAGGAGGCCGAATCGGGGAGCGCTTCCCACACCTGTTCTCCCCACTCCTCCTAATCCTTCCCTCAAGGGGGTCCCTCTAGTGGCTGCCGGGGCACACTGCGCCCCCTTCCCTCCCCCCACCACCGCCGCCCGCCTTCAGCTTAGGCGGTCAAGATGGCGGCTGGGGCGCTGCTGCGGGGGAGCGGGGCCCGCTTCCGCCCCTTTGCCGAACAGGGGGCCGGTTCCCGCCTTTTTTTCCTCAGGTGAGGGGAGCCGCGCGGGGGGAGGGGGCCGAATATGGCGGGAAAGGGGGTGGCGCGCGAGCGAGAGGCGGGAGGGAGGGGGCAAGGTCGGATGGGTCTCCGCCTCCTTCCCCCCCACCTTCCCCCTCAAGGTCAAGGCCTCGCCGGGGGGGGTGTCTGCCTCGGGGGGGGGGGAGGAGCGGAAGATCTTAATAAACGGACTCTGTTCTGTCAGTCGAATAGTCCCTTCCTCGTATCTCCTCACAGAAAGGGGAAGGGACCCTGAACGGGCTGGAAAAGCGGCATATAAAAATGTGTTAAATAAATAAAGAGTACATCGATGCCAGACGATGGCTAACCCCGTGCCCCACCGTGATTAAAGCCCCCTTGTGAGAGTTCTCCTCAGCGTCTCTCTTAGAAACACACTTGGGGGGAGTGTTCCTGAGGGGAGGAGCAGGTGGGAATGCGCAAATCCCACTTCAGGGCTCCCACTGACAGTTTCTGCCTAGATGCTCACCCCCTAGCACTCCCCCCCCCCCCCCCGAAAGACATGTAGGCAGGCACTTCCACCTTCTCATGGGCTGCAGGGGTTGCAGCCAACGCTCCCGCTAAGCTGTGGAGTCTTGTGAGCAAATATTCTGCTTTGTGAACTACTGGCATTACAGTGGCGAGCCAGGCTGCTGCAAAAATTAGTTTGCTCTGGAGCCATCCTTCGGGAGCTGGAGAGGGAACACTGGTTGCAGCCCAAGTGGCTAATCTCCCATCCTCTCATGCACACTGCATGATGATCAAGCTTGATTTTGAAGTTAGTGCTCCGTTCTTAGGAGTATACAAAATACGAAAGGTTTTGCTTGATTAAAATTTTGGCCAGTTCCTAGAGATGTGAAATTTCTGGGAATTTTGAAGCCATGGTGGGGAGGACAGGTTTTTTTCTGGGAGGAAAACAGAAATTTTGGGAAAAAGCAAAACACTGTGTGTGTGTGTGTGTGTGTAAAGTGCCATCAAGTCACAGCCAACTCTGAGACCCTGTAGGGTTTTCAAGGCAAGAAACATTGCCATTGCCTGCCTCTGTATAGCAACTCTTGACTTCTTTGGTGGTCTCCCATCCGAATGCAAACCAGTTCTGACCTTGGTTTGCTTTGCGAGATCTAATGAGATCAGGCTAGTCTGGGCTTTCCAGATCAGGCCATTGTGTCCATAACTTCCATATATAGCGATGGTTTGAAAGTAGTACTGCTGGGAGTCAGGCTGGTCAGGTCAGGGCCTGATTGATAGTACACATCGTATACATTGTGTGTGTAGTGCAGGCCCAGGTAAAGATGTCCTTCACTATTTATATATTGTCTCTGTTGCCTATCTATTTCAAGTCTTGCAAATGGAGCCAGGTTTAATGCATGAAGTGACCTTGTTTGCTCTTGCAGTTGAAAAACTGAGGCAAATCATTGTAGAGACACAAGGACAAGAGGTTGTTTGTATTGGCTCTAACTGATGTATACGTTTCCTTCTGTTCTCTAAAGTTGTGTTTGGTTCTATGGTCAAAACAACAAACCAAACTAAATTGAAAAACATGTAAATTTCCCAGAAGCAAATGTTCAGGAATCAAATGTTTACCTGAGAAAAAATAGTCATCCAGTGGCATGTATTTAGCTGCCGGTGATTGTCCCCCCCTTGGGCAAAGGCTCTGCTAGTAATTATACTTAGTATTTCTATAGCTTTTCCACTCTTCAAAGTCCTTTGACACATTGTCACAGTAATCTTTACAACAACCTTGTAAGGCAAGCCAGTATTATCATATCTAATTTCGAACTGAGCCACAGGATATGGATTTTTTAAAAAATCAGAACAGAGGCAGAGACAGACCGGGGGGGGGGGGTTTCTGCACAAACTGGAGGAAGTCCCTGGTTTGCAGAAAAATCTGAAATGGGAAAAAAAAATTACATCAGGGGATTAAAATTCCTCAGAATTATAAAAACAACACCTGTAGCTTTAAGAAAAGTTTGCCCACTGAGCTCACGGTGACCATTTTGGGTGTGGCTAGGCAACCACAACAATATCTCTCCAAGCTTTGGTTTCTATAAAGCAAAGTCATGGTAGTGGGCAGGGGTAAACTAGGAGGCCAAAACAGCCTGGAAAAGGTCCTCCCCACCCGCCATGTCATGTCTCCTGATGGAGGAAGACTCGTTAGGGCCAGGCCTGGCAAGCGATTCACAACTCATACAACTTGCTTGGGCCCAGTGGGTACTGTGCAACTCAGGCCTGCCAAGCAGCACATAACTTTGGCAACTTAGCCAGACTTTTCCTGGGGAGAGAAGGAGGGAAAGCTGAAGATGGGGAGAGGGGGGAGCTTAAGGTAGGTTGGCCGATGGTAAAGGAGAGAAGGAAGTGAGAATAGTGGAGAGGCTGTGGGTGAGGGTTATAGGGAAACTGGAAATAGTGGGGGGAATGAGATGACCCTTGCATGTCATTGTGGGTCACCTGCTTGTCATTCCATACTGCAGACTGGGGGACTGAGGCTGACAGAGAGGGACTTGACCTTGAGCCAGACCCATTCTCTGAGCCTTACCTACCTCACAGTGTTGTTGTGAAGCTGAAATAAGGAAGGGAGGACAATGTGCACCACTCTGAGCGCCTGGATACTACACAGGCAGTGTTGCTAAAGACCACCTAGTGAATATGGAGCCAAGATTAGATTTGAACCGGCAACCTCCCAGATCCTTCCCTCCCTATGCTCAATTCTGTCAACAAGGATGTGGGCTGTCTTAACTTTTACCTTCAGCAAACTATGTAAACATCGTAGAATCCTCACTATCTTGCATGGAAGATATTTAAGAAGTCATGCTCTCTAGGCCACACACTGGGAAACGAGATAAAAGTGGGTTTTTCGAGATAACAAAAACATTGTTTGCAAATCTGGATAGAGGGAGAAAGTCTTCCCGCTTTGTCTTTGTCTTTTAGCCTTGCGTCAGCTGTATTGAAACACAACATAGATAGTTGTGCTGCGGAACATTTGGATAATATAAATAGGGCTCCAAGCTAGACAGTCAAAGACTCTCAGAATGACTTACGTGCTGTCTCACTCCCTTCTGCACTAGATTTCATTAAAAGGTAACTTGCAGTGGAATCCTAAGCAAAGTTAACACCCTTTTCAGCTCACTGATATCAGTGAACTTAGAAGGGCATAATTTTCTTAGGACTGCATTGTTAGTCGCCTGTTTTTCCTCCCAGTTCATATTGGTAAGCCATGATTTTCCTATAGCTGTAGTGCCTGCTGGGGTAAGGTCATGTAGCTGGTTAAGTGACTTTCCTAGCTAACTAATATATACAGATTTGGGACCAGGCATTTTAGAGCCCCAGGTAAGAAATCTAGGCATCACACATATCCCAATAGTTAAAATGAGGCTTATAACATGCTGTCACAGAGCTTTCATTCTGAGGCTTGTGCAGGGAAACTTCTCGGCAGATTGCACCCCCAGCTCAAATCTGTCTGCATTTCATTCTGCCACCACTAGTGGCACTCAGAATCTGTTTGTTGATATACAGACCCTATAGGTAAACCACGGTAGGCCCTCTAGAAAGGACCTGTTTTTGAGCCTTCGATTTGGTAGTGCCATCATTCTTCTATTGTTCTGGCTGTGTTTCGACACAGTGTCAGAATCCTGTAGGGCACATCTTGCTTTTGTAGACCATTCTTGTCTAAGACATGGGCACTTGCAGTGAAATAGGTGTGTTTTATCCTTTAATCCTTCAGATAACCTTGAGTCAGCATGTACATTTTAAAGTGTTTACTTACGGTCTTTCCACAAGATGGGGCAAAGATACACCATCTGTCTCCTGCTGGATATTATGTCTTTTTTTTTTTTGTCTGTCAAGTGGCAGCTGACCCACGGTGATCCTGTCAGGGTTTTCAAGCAAGAGATGTTCAGAGGTGGTTTGCCATTCCCTGTCTCTACCTAGTGCCGAGTATTTATTGGTCATCTCTCATACAAATACTGACCAGTGCCAACCTTACTTCGCTTCTGAGATCTGACAAGATCAAGCTGGCCTGGGCTATCCAGATCAAGGCAGTAAGTCCTTGATTTCTATATATAGCATGGGTGGCCAAACTGTGGCTCAGGAGCCACATGTGGCTCTTTCACACACATTGTGTGGCTCCCGGGAGGGCAGCTGCGGAAGCAAAGGGGAGGCATGCCTCCCTAACTGGTCTTCCCTTCCCCAGCCAGTGTTCCCTTTCCTGGGTAGGCTTGAGGCAGGGGGGAGCAGAGAAAGAAGGCAACTTTAACTTTAAATGTGTTCTTAAAGGCCCCCCCCAGCCTACAAATGTAATTGGACAAATATAATTATCAATATCTATGTTTACTCCTTTTGTTTTTATTTCTGGCAGTCTCATTTAATGTTAATAAAAAGCAAATTTGCATATTTTTCATCAAAAAAATGCTTTCAATGCGGCTCATGTCATGCGGCTCTCAAACATCTGACATTTATTCTATGTGGCTCTTACACTAAGTAAGTTTGGCCACCCCTGGTATATAGTGATGGTTTAAAAGTAATAGTGCTAGGAGTCAGGATGGTCCAAACCATATTTTCTTTAGACACACCAAGTGGCTCACAAAATGGGGCTCAGCACCATTCACAAACTGACAGTGTGAAATCTAAGGACGATGCACAGAACATAGTCAGGTAGCAGGAGTACTGTTTTAACGCTATCTTTTTTAACTTGCAGGGGCCTGGTGTCATCCAATAACCGATCCGGTGAAGACAGCTGGTTAAAATCATTGTTTGTCCGCAAAGTTGATCCCCGGAAAGATGCTCATTCCAATCTCTTAGCCAAAAGGGAGACCAGCAGTCTCTATAAATTACAGTGTGAGTCCCTGGTTGAAGTATTTAGTTAATTAGTCTTCTAGGTTTAACTATTTAAAATGTTTTCATTGATTAAAATGGTGCCCCTGATTAATTGGGTAGAAGACTTTTCAAGGGTTGATTATTTCAGTGTAAGTAGTTACAGATCCTTGGGTGGTGGATATATTTCCTGTTCTCTCACAGACACAGGATAGGTTCCCTTTCCTGATTAGTGCTGGCTGTAACACATGCGGGCATTCTCAAAAACAGTGTCCTTTTTCTTCTGAACTGTTGTTTTATTCATATGCAGATTCATGTGTATTTAATTGGTTATTACTCATACTAGTGACAGCCCTTGATTTAAACCTTTGTTGTTGACTGTTGCTCTTTCAGTTCACAATGTCAAACCGGAATACCTAGACGCCTACAACCAGCTTTGGTAAGCCCTGGTGTTGTACCGAGTGCCTTGGGGATTTTAAACTGGAGCCTTGTAGGCTGCGATCACACATCCTAAATAATCCACTTTCAATCCACTTTCAGTGCACTTTCCAACTGGATTTTGCTAGTTCACACAGTAAAATCCAGTTGGAAAGTGCCTTTAAAGTGGATTGAAAGCGATGCAATGCCACCAGTGTATATGGTGCTTTACAAAACAGCATAAATTTGTAAAAAAACCTAGGTCCTTCCCCCCCCCCCCCCCCCCCCAAGGAGCTGGCAGTCTTGATTTAGACAGTGGGAAAAAATAATGAGGAAAAGGAGGAACAAAAGAAACAAGGGATTTGCTGCTGATTTGAAGCCAGAAGCTGTGATTTATGTCTAAAATCGCCTCCCAGGCCATCTGCTGGATGCTACCTGTTTCAGATTAAATACATACAACTGAAATGAGTATTTATCCTCTCCTCAGTTTCCCTCCCCTGTCTGCTATCTCCCTTGTGTCAAATTTTAGGAAACACGGATCTGTGTTTTTGTGTTCTTTAAAGTGCCATGTACATTGATGATGCAAATATTAGTAAAAATAGACTAAGTTTTGGTTCAGAAGAGGGAAAACCGGAAAACTGGCTCTTATGGGTGTAATGAAATGAGTTTGTCTAGGGTTTCCTGTCCAGCCCCTCATATCATGTCTATTTTGTGGGCAAAAATGAGCACAACTAATGTGGTTATTTTCTGCCCAGAGTTAGAAAAATGACATGCAGGACTGCAGCATTCAGAAGTGGTTATAAAAACAGAGCTTTTAATTTTTAGCCAAGTATAACCAAGAGCAACCAATGCAGAGGCTGTTTTTTAATCCAGAGAGTAACACAAGGGGCTTTGGGTCTGTGGTCATGTAGTCATGCAGCAGCTATACTGATGAGAGGAACCCTAAAAAGTCTCTTTGTAAGGCTGGTTAGGCTGAGAGAGAGAGAGACTGGCTCAAAGTCACCCAAGAAGTGAGCTATCCCAGAGGTGCAGGAATTTTTAAAAGACGCTTCTCCTTAAAATTGCAGTCTGATCCAGATTTAGTTGAATGTAAACCAATGAGCATAGTAGGATATACCTTTGAGCAAACACACATCAGTGTGTGCTGCACAGTGAAGAAGCTTCCTGTCTCGTGCATTAGAATGTTCATTCTAAAATAATCCCTCCTAAAATAATCCCTCTGCTCAAATTAGTATTATTTTCGCTTTTGATAGCAGTTTTTAAAACTGTGTTTACATCAGGTGAGACTGCTGTGTTTTTATTCTAAGGACTGGTCATAGTAAAGGAAATTCAACATGATCTGTATTTTTTAATATTTTTTTAAAGCAAAGAGGTGCTGCCAAAGATCCACGAAGGGAAGGAGTATCCATGTACACTGGTGGGGACGTGGAACACGTGGTACGGAGAGCAAGATCAGGCTGGTAGGAGATAGATGTACAACACAACCTGCAACTGTGCCAGTGATGTGTGTTTGCAACAGGTGTTCTGTTCTAGCCGGGCTGAGAACCTATGGGTTGCTGAGCAAGGTCCAGGAGTCAAAGGGCAGCCAGCGGGTAATGAGCCAAAGAGGGCGGGGCATGGAGCAAAGTCAAACACCAGGTGACCAAGGCTCAGAAGCTTTTCAAGGGAATTGTGGATGACTCAGGAGACAGCTCTCCAGCATGGCTTCCTGTCTTGAGTCCTCTAGTGGTCCTAATGGGCGCTGAAAGAAAGCAAAGTGGTTTATCCACTTATGTGGAAGCTAGAGTTATGGGGCTGAAGCCCATCTGAAGCAGAGGGAAAGAGGTAGCAGAATTAGCCAATTGAGTGTCTCTCTAAAGAGGAAAGAACTTTTAAACTTGCCTCTTTTAATTCCAGTTCACCTCTGGCGATATGAGGGAGGCTATCCAGCTCTTACTGAGGTCATGAGTAAGCTTCGACATGATAAGGTAAGGCCAAGTACAAAGCTGTTCTGAATCAGCTCCACCCTATTCAGAACTGGGTGATACTGCATCCTCTAACAGAGCATAAACTGCAAAGTTTAAGAAGAAGAAGTCATGGAGTGTTGCACCCACTGCTGTCATTGCGTATGGTGTGCTGGTACTGAAAGTATGCTAACTTTCAGTGATGTTAGGAAGAAGCATCATCACTTGTAAATTATGCCAATAAACAATTAAGGAACAGATGGCAGAAACAGAAGCTCTTCACTCCTTTCCAGTCCTCTTTAATGGACGGCTGTGAAAATTTTCAGGCCAGGCTGGTTCAGTGGTCTGACTGCCTTGCTGTTGTTCCAGTTCTTTGCCCTTTGATAGGCAATCAATCCTGAAAAAAGAAATTTCCTGGCATGCACACAAAAGTTATACCCATAATTAAACTTTCTTGGTCTTAAAGGTGCCACTGGACTCAGACTTTGTTCTATTGCTTCAGACCAACATGGCCACCCATCTGAATCGATTACAAAACCAAGCGACCCACCCTGCCTTCCCTCTTCTGATTAACGTGCTTGTGTTGTGTGTTGTCCCAGTACTCAGTTAGGATCCAACTAAACATGATGGGGGATCAGTGTATATTTATACATATGCCTGCTTGTTCACATGTAAATTTGGGGGGGGGGTCTGTTTTTTACAGAAAACAGAGCATGCAAGTGAGGTTAAATCCTGTTCTTGCTCCCTCTTTACCTCATTGCTTTCCACCATTCAAAAGATTTTTCTCCCAGACTGGCTCTGATGCAAGAAGTAATTTAGGCTGGAAATAGTTAAAGCACCTGCATGTTCCAGCTTCTATAAAAAGTAAGATTCCCCCACTCCTGCTTTACACATAACTACATATGTGTGGATTCCTCATACCCATTGCTTCTGTTTTGGCCTTTAGTGGCAATCAATCCTGAAAAAAGAATTTGTGTTGCCTTCTGAATTTTTAATGTATAATTGTTGCAAGAATTTGACATGAGCACGTGAAGCTGCCTTATACTGAATCAGACCCTTGGTCCATCGAAGTCAGTACTGTCTACTCAGACCAGCAGCGGCTCTCCAGGGGCTCAGGCAGAGGTCTTTCATATCACCTCCTACCTAATCCTTTCAACTGGAGATGCTGGGGATTGAACCTGGGACCTTCTGCATGCTAAGCAGATGCTCTGCCACTGACCCATGGCCCCTCCCCTATTTGTGCTTCAACCAGGTGTCCCAAAATTTGTGTTTCAAATACACTGATTTGGTAGAATTCAAGTTTTAAGCTCTTAATGCCCAGGAACCAAATAGCTTGCACTGAATTAGTTTTTAATAAGGGCACACAGCATCCTGCTGTTACAATTTTACACTTTGGATCTTTTTTTAGGAGTTCATGGAGTTTCGCAAAGCAAGGGGAAATATGCTTCTTTCGCGCAAGAATCAGCTGCTGTTGGAGTTCAGTTTCTGGAATGAACCAGTTCCTAGAGCGGGCCCCAATATCTATGAACTGAGGTCTTACCAACTTCGTGTGAGTGCCCTTTTAGATTTATAGAATATGATTTTTTAAAAAATTATAATAAAACTGTGCCTGTCATTATCCTCACCTCAGAAATCTTTTCCTCAGTTGGGGCTTAAAAGTCAAGACTGCACTCCAGCAATACATTCCATATAGGCCTGCCCTGAAACATTGTTCAAAGGCTATTACTGGCAGAGTACAGGGCAGCCTGGCTACTGCTAGATGCCGGTAACAGAGTTTTCTGCTGGTTTTCTCTTGGTGGTTCTGACTTTTGATCAGGCAAAAGCCACATCCACTAAATAGTATTCCTGACCAAACCCCTACTAATGCCAATAACTGTATTCATAAGAGCATAAGAGGAGCCAATGTTGGATCAGGCCAGTGGCCCATCCAGTCCAACACTCTGTGTCACACAGTGGCCAAAACCCAGGTATTCATCAGGAGGTCCACCAGTGGGGCCAGAAGCCCTCTCACTGTGGCCCCCCAAGCACCAAGAATACAGAGCATCACCGCCCCATAGTGTTCCGTCTATACCTTGTGGCTAATAGCCACTGATGGACCTCTGCTCCCTATGCTTATCCAATCTCCTCTTGAAGTTGTCTTATGCTATAGTTGCCACTACTTCTTGCGGTAGTGAATTCCATGTGCTAATTACTCTTCAAGTGAAGAAGTGCTTCCTTTTATCTGTTCTAAACCTACTGCTCATCAATTTCATTGAGTGCCCACAAGTTCTTGTATTGTGAGAAAGGGAGAAAAGGACTCTTTCTCTACCTTCTCTATTCCATGCATAATTTTGTAAACCTATCATGTCACCTCTCCGTTGTCATTTCTCCAAGAGCCCTGTCATGACCCCTTGGGGGTTGCCACCTTCTGCAGACAGTCACCTTCTGCTGGATATAGGGTCTCTTGAGAAGGTCCAGGGTACCCTCCCAAGCCCAACCAAATGCCTTCTTTTAACTGAGAAACATGAGGCGTAATGACCAGGCAGAGCACTTAAACAACAGGGTTTATTTAAACAATATTGGGAAACAAGGGAAAACAAGACAAGGTGCAGTAATCAATAACAGTGTTTTAAAGCTAAATGAATCTAACGATACTAACTGTTATTCCTTAGCATAGCATTTGCCTTTCTTATTGCGGTTGCACACTGAGTCAACATTTTCATTGAGTTATGGAGCATGACCAAGATCTCTCTCCTGGTCAGTTACCACCAGCTTGAACCCCATCAGTATGGATTTATGGTTGGGATTTTCAGCCATAATATGCATTACTTTGCACATGCTCACACTGAACCTCATTTGCCATATTCATTCCCATTGGTCCAGCCTCGACGTATCCCTCAGGAGCGCCTCACAGTCCTCCCTGGTTTTTACCACCCTGAACAACTTGGTGTCACCCACCTCATTGAATAGAACTTAGCCACTTCACTGCTTACTCCCAACTCCAAATCATTAATGAACAAGTTAAAAAGCACCAGACCTAGTACCGAGCCCTGTGGTACCCTACTGCTTACCACCTTCTACTGTGGTAAATTACCCATTTATACTCACTGTCTGTCTCCTGTTAATTTACATTGGCATACTCAGGGGTCCTTTCGTAGAAAAAGAGGTGCAGGAGCTCATTAGCATAACTCATTAGCATAACTCATTAGCATATGCCACGTCCCTTGACATCACTGGAAGTGTGTCAGAAAGGGAATGTCAGTTTCAACCCCATTATACCCTATGGGCCATTGAAATCAATGGCAAAAACTCATAGGGTATATGAGGGGCTGGAGGAAAGGGCGTTTGAGGGAGAGGCTCCAAACTTGCAGGGTAGCTGCTGGGGCCTCTCCTTGAAATACCCACCAAGTTTCAAGAAGATTGGACCAGGGGGTCCAATTCTATGGGCCCCCAAACAGGTTGCCCCCATCCCCTCCATTGTTCTCTATGATGGGAAAAAATGTTACCTTTTTTCCTACCATAGAGAACAATGGAGGGAATGGGGGCAACCTGTTTGGGGGCCCGTAGAATTGGACCCCCTGGTCCAATCTTCTTGAAACTTGGTGGGTATTTGGGAAAGAGGTCCCAGCAGCTACCCTGCAAGTTTGGAGCCTCTCCCGCAAACCCCCTCCCCTCCAGTTGCTTTTAAAGTTGCCACCGAATTTCGGCAGCAATTCGGCAGCAAGCTGAATCAGATCAGAGAATCTGATTCGGCCCATGGCTGCCCTAGTGGCCACTCCTGAGCTGCTCCGGCCCCAACGGACCCCTGGGCATACTGGTCAATTGACAGATCAAGTGTTATTAAATGATCTCTTGCTGTCTAACTGAACTCAAATACTGGCCCAATCTGCATCTAGCATTTGTTCCGTTCTCTTACCATACCGGCACTGGAACAGAAATTCCCATCTGCATTGCATGTCACTTTCACTTTGATTTATTGTCGAATTTTATGGCAGTGTCCATACTGCATGCCACTTTCACTTTGTTTGATCTCTTGGTTTTATGGTGGCTGTCTGCATAGATTTATGGCCATTCAGGGGTGACTTTGCAGTCAGGGTTGGCCTGGGTATTTGGAAGTGGTTTTGAGCTGCATCTTTTTCTGCTCCAGTGTGGGTTTGGTACAACAACGGAGCAAATGCTAGATGCAGACTGGGCCACTGTCAAATGTTCCTCTCTTAAAAAAAAAAAAAGCTTAGTGCCTCTGAATAGATAGCAGTTTCCCATTTACATTTTATTTTGGTGCCAACGGTTACCTAGGAGAGAAATGAGGGCTGCTTGCCTCCCAGCCCAGCTACCAACTTGACACAACTACCTTTAAAAACTGACTTAGTTTTCTAATAGTTGCTGATGTTTTGTTTTATTTCTATTCTAATTACATTTTAAAAACAAACAAAAAAATGTAACTGCAGGCTGATCCTGATGTTCTAGGATAAAGGCCAAGGAAAAGACTTGTTCACATTTATAAAAATCTTACCTAATATTTTTAAAAGTTATAATAGTTCAGTACAATTAAAAACAAAGTCACTGTTTTGCAGGGCTAGTTAATTAATTGGTTTTGGAACTAGCATTACTGTGAGACCTGCTGAATATTACAGTATCTTTTGAGTCTTTTTAAAAATTAAAGGTAATACTTTAAAAATATTTGACCATTGTTTGATCATATTTGACAATATTAAGCCGTAGTAAAGGTAAAGGTTTCCCTCACTCGAAAGCCAGTCGAATACGACTTTAGGGATACGGTGCTCATCTCCAAGCCGAAGAGCCAGTGCTGCCCGAAGACGTTTCCATGGTCATGTGGCCGGCATGACTAAACACCGAGGTGCAAGGAACGCCATACGTTAACCAAATCTTTTTTGATTGGTCAGATGGCCAACCCTAGTAGAAGCGTACTTGTTGCCGGTCTCTTGAATTGTCTTTTTTCTCACTGAATAGAATGTGGAAGGTTTTTTAGAGGTAAAGGAGTCAGCCTGTGTCCTCTTCCCAATCTAGGAAATGGAGGGAGGAATTCTGGTTTTAGGATTTAGTTGCATCCTTTCTTTTTCTTTCAGCCTGGAACAATGATTGAGTGGGGAAACTACTGGTAAGTGTCCTTCACTATGTTACGAATGGCATCCTAGACTTACCCACAAAGCAGGCATCTGTGTATTGCATTCTAGCGGTAAAGAAGGTGCTGGAAGGAGCTTTCGGAGAATATATGACTTGCCTTGCCAGATCTAGTAACAGTCCATTTAATCTAGCATTCTGCCTCCAACAGAGGCCTGCCATATTCATCTAGACACTCACAAGCAGGGCTTGAAAATGATGGCCACGTGTTTTTATGTCTCCATTGTCTGGTAATCAGAGATGCAGTGCCAGTCAATAGAAAGGATTAAGTCATTATGGTCATTAGCTGTTGATAAATCAAGACTCCTCAGCTTGTCTAATCAAGCTAGTATCCATTATCTCTTTCTAAACCAGGGGGCTTTAACATTTTTTGTGCCATGGACCCCTTTGTTAGTCTGGTGAGGTCTGTGGACCCTTTGGAAGCAGTGACGAATGTAAATTATTTTGCGATATCTGCAACAATTGTAATGTGATATGAAAATATCTGTGGTTTCTACTGGTGAGAGAGTCACAGGCACTGCTAATACTACCGTGGTTTGTTGCCTACAATCATAATCAGAGGAAATGCTAAATTTCAGTTAAGATTAGTGAAAATAAGATGTACGGTAATTTTTTGCCATCCAAGTTCACGGACTCCCTGAAATCTATCTGCAGATCCTGGGTTAAGAATCCATGTTCTAAATGCAGTCATGTAATTTCTCCATATCTTAGCTCAGTTTAGTGATGTCATGATACTTGCTGCTTTGTTTTCAGTTCCTTTCCAAATAATTCATAACAGTCTCTCTTGTCATGGCTGCTGCATACTTGTTCTGGGTAGAATTTGTGTTTAGTTAACTTGCTTTCAAGCGGCTTCTTGCTGTGCGTTTGTGTGTGTTAAGTTCTGTCAAGTCACTTGTGACGTATGGCAACCTTTCTTGCTAGGATTGCTGAATCGTTTGTTGGACGGTGCTTTTTTTAAGATGTGCCCAGCCAGCCTCTTTGTTTCCAATCCCAGAAACCTATTTTGTACGACTTCAAGCCATTGTGGTCCTTCAGCTGTTTGCAGTAATTGTGTTGGACAAATTTTCCACTATAGTCCTTGGGAATGCTTCCCTGTGAGCATGACTTTGCAGACCATAGACTAAAACTGTAAATGGGTATGCTGCTTTGCAAAATGCACACCAAATCAGCTTTAAAAAAAAGATGCATGCAAACGTACATTGAAATAGTTGCTGCTTACCTCTGGGGTAAGCACAACTTTCTCATGCCTTTGGTTTGTTAAAAACAAATGTATTTAGGAGCTGTTTAGTCTTCAGCCTTGCCCCCTCCAGGAGACTGTCTGCTTTTTAATTTTTTTTCATAAAGTATTGGTGATTCAGTTTAAAATTCATTCAGTGTGTGTCCTTTTAGAAACCAAAATGCAATCATTTTAGAAGCATGGGTGAATGGGGTTTCATGATGTCACAGTCACCACTCTGTCAGTGCTGTGCACATCCTGTTTCTGCTGCAAACCTTCCTTGAACTTGTTCCTGGAAAGGATAACATACATCTGACCAGAAGGTTGTGAGTGCCCTTTCATGCTGCATTGACTGATGCTTTAATGTAAATAACCTTCAAAAACACTGGACTGTTTTGAGAACAAGTTGGTAAGGCGAGGACCTGAAAATTCATCTCAGGGCACTGTCCTCCTGTATGGCAGTCTCACTCACCCTTTGTTTGGCTAACTGAATTTGTTGACACGCAGAGAGGGTGAACATCCAGGAGGATAAGAACCCGTACAAGGGGAAGTTGTCAGAGTTGCTCTCAGGGAAAAACAACCTTTTGGCTTACTGTTTACTGAAAGTGCTCTTCATCCATCAACTTTTAAAAAATATTTTTTGCTGAGTCTTTAGGTTGTCTTAATTCCTCAGTTGTTCTTTACTCACTTTTTATGACTTTTGTTGTGGAAACAGTAATTAAGAAGCAGCAGCAGCAGCTCTTCTTTAAAATGGGAGGATGAGACCTATTTCTGCAAGGTGTTTTTTAAAAAGATGAACTATCATAGGTTTTATGTAGTTGTCACATAAAAGTCTAATAACTGAGTATCTGATAGCTTCCTTCCAAGCAGAACTGACTTGACCTGAAGGAGAAATTCAGAGTGATATCTGTTCCCCCCAACTCTGAACGGTCCTGTTGTTGTGTTTTAATGATATGCAGAAATAGAGATTAGGAGTTAGGAAAATACTGTGTCACCCCTGGAAATCTGTTGCTTGAAATAAATGCTTCATGGCAGTTCATATGAAGACCAGTCCTGCTCAAAAGCCCCCAAACAACCTCAGAGGGAACAAAACTCAGTGCAGAAGGTACTGGATTCAGTCCCTGGAATTTTCAAGTATCCTGGGAAAGACCTTAGAAAGCCACGACACCAATCACTGGAGGTAATGCTGGAATAGACAGATCTGTGGTCTGATCCGGTCAGAGGCATTTCTGTATGCTCAAAATGCCAGGGAGTTAAGTGATCCAGGGGGCTCAAACAGTTACGCTCACATTCACAATTCTGGATTAAAATCCTAGGAATTTATAACATAGGCTTAGGCAAGGCACTTCTACTGCAAAGAGGTTACACTGCTTGTGATGGCACAGTCTTGTCTCCTTATTCACAAAACAGGAAGAATAGAAGCCTGCCACACGAGGTTGTTTTTTGAGGGCAAGTAATAAAGGTTATAAAACAATGAATGTATAGACAATGAATGTCTTAAAAGCTTTGTATACTGTATATATACGATGATCTGGCTGAAATTATACCAGGTGCTGTAATATAAACTAAATTAATATGGGCTTGTAGAAACTTGAAATATTAAGCTCTGGATATTGAGGGCTTTGGGTGGGGTGGAGTGGTTTGTTTTTAAATATGGGGTGCCCAGGGCATTGCTGCATTCTGGTGCAGTGGTAATTATGCCTGCCTTTGCTGTCTCAGCTGTGGAACTCATGTTCTGTTTCTAAAGACCCATCTTTTCTTTTCAGGGCCCGTGCCATTCGTTTCCGACAAGACAACGAAGAAGCTGTTGGAGGATTTTTCTCACAGATTGGGCAGCTGTATATGGTGCATCACCTCTGGGGTAAGTTGTTTTCAGAGTGATTTGGTGAGCACCCTTTACCCTCACTCCTTGCTGTTATAACTCATAAGGGTGCAGTTGGCACCCCAGTAATTTTTTTCCCAGAAGAGTGCTCAGGTTTTGTTTGTGTTGTAATCACTGTATTTGGGGTTGGGGAAGACAAACAGTGTTACATACGCCACAGGTTATTTAGCAGGGCATACCTTACTTATGTAGGGGCTGCGGTGGCTCAGAGGTTAAGACGTTGAGCTGCAGACCAGAAGGTCTGTCATTCAGCAGTTTGAGACCTGAGTGAGCATGATGGAGTGAGCTCCCTTCTCTGGCCCCAGCTCCTGCCAACCTAGCAGTTCAAAAGCAAGAAATTACAAATAGATAAATAGGCACCACTTCGGTGGGAAGGTAACAGTGTTCTGTGTGCCTCGGTATTTAGTCATGACGGCCACAAGGCCCCAGAAAAGTCCTTGGACAGCGCTGGCTCTTCGGCTTGAAAACGGAGATGAGCACTGCCCCCTAGAGTCAGATTCGACTGGCTTTCAAGCAAGGGAAATCTTTACCTTTACCTTACTTATGTACCATCTGTGCACACTTTATGCAGAAGAGAATCACTGAACTGACATGAGAACATCCCAGAGAGCTCCTCTGCTCTGCTTTCTAGGGAGGCAGCTGTCCTTCTGCCTACGGCTGACAAGAGGCATCCTGGGAAGGGATGAAACAGGCCCTAACTCTGGCATCTGAACATTTCAGGAGCAGGGGTATGCACTCCTCTTTAACAAAGAGTTTGTACTGCCCCTCCTACAAATTAATCCTCTGTCACTTGCAAGCAGTTCATTTCAACTGGTGTGTGAACGTGGTCCAAGCCTCCTCATTGAGATGCAGTCCCGTGGGGAAAGGCGGGTGGTGCTATGACCATGAAAGCAGTTTAGGATCTATAATGAAGACCTGACCACAGACCTGCTTGTCTGTGGCATTCAGCTCTGCTTGAAAGGAGGCTGTAAATGTAAATCAAGGCATTGGTTTCTTTTTTCCTCTAACACTCCCAGCTTACAAAGATCTTCAGTCCAGAGAAGACACAAGAAACTCTGCATGGCACAAGCCTGGTTGGGATGAGCTGGTGTACTACACAGGTAACAATTTGCTGCTCTTGTGGTAGGATGTGATCCAGAAACCGACTAGGGAATCTCCAGTCTTAATTGCATCCAGTCTTAATTGCATCCCTTCTGAGACTTCACTATGTTCATGTCCAACAGAGAGGTGTTTGGATTCTTGCAGTGCTCTCACTTTGAGCCTCTGCCACAGCTCCTTTGTAGTTTGCCCCAACAACTGGCAAAGGGATCACTATTACCCTAAAAATGCCACCATTTCCACTTTGCATGGAGCACACAGGAAGATCGCAGGCGGCATGAGAGAATTCTTCATTTGCAGAGTCTGCATCTTCCAAGTTCAGAGGGCCTGCTGAGGGTGTGCCAGCCGCCATCCCTAGGAAATTTTGACATTTCTGCTTACTTGTGTAATATCAATCTCAGCCTCCCCTCCCATCGTAGAGCCTTTACGCTGGCTCGGCTGAATGTCTTTCCCTCAAACATGTTGTGGAGTTGATTTAACAACATCCCCCGCCAAGAAAGACTCTGCAAATGTTCCAGCAAGGCCCCAGATTCAGTTTCCCATATTATTCTGGACTTCTAGCTGCACACATCCTCACATATGAAATTTTTCCCCCTTCGCCCAGGCCTGTTTTCTAATAAACTTAGAACTGTTCAACATTTCCCTAATGATGCTAATACTGAGATCACAATTATGGTTGCAAAATTCTTAGCAGAATTAGCTGCACTTAGATGCAGATTTTTTTACATAATATGTATACTTTTATTGTCTAAATTTACTGCTGGAACTAAACGTATCATTTCTATATTATTATGCCATCGAAGGTGTCTGAATCGGAATCTACTGGTGTAATCTTTGGTGGCAGTCAAGTCCCACCCATGTTTCATGTGTAACTTTTGCATGAGCCTTTTTGAATTAAGAAACAAGGCCTTTGTCTTCTTTTTTATTCCCAGTGCCCCTGATTCAGGAAATGGAATCCAGAATTATGATACCATTGAAGATTTCTCCTTTGCAGTAAAGACACAGATTGAATGGCACCTGCCTGTAGATTTAAACTGACCAGTATGTCTTTTAAGTTCATTTGACAGTATGTGTGTGGCAACAGAAAGTTGATTTTTGAAAGGACTGTATACCTCTCTCCTTTTTTTTTTAAGTCCCTGCAGGAGCACTTAGAGATGTGCTGGGGAAAGGCATAGGGCCATAATTTAAGATTTAGTGTTCAGCCACATAATCTGGCTCTCTGTGATTCAAAACACAGCCAGATGCTCCGAGAGCTGGCAGGTGCTGATAAAAACGCACACATTTAAGTAGTTGCATGAGCTTTAATATCTTGACTGAATGCTGTATTTAATTGGGGTTGGTTTCTTCAGTAAATTCCTCTGCATTGTGCCCCCCCCCCCCCCCAGAATCATGACTGATTGTCCAGCTTACAGAGCTTTTTTTTTTCCTGCCTGAAAAAATAGCTCTTTCTATTCCTGACACTCCAGCAAATTTATTTCCTGGTCAACCCATTTGTTAAGGATGTTTAATTTTACTGTATCTACCCAGTTCCATCCTGGATCTGAAACTTGAAGGGAAAACAGCCAGAGGTCTAAAGGCCTCTGGGATGTTTGCTCTCAATCATGTATATGGCAGGGCCTTTCATAAACAGCTGCTAGGGAGACTGCTCCTTTCTCTCTGATTCCTCTGCCCTCATTTCCCAGATCTGCAGAGAGTAACAAACAGGCGCCTTGTTTTCCTCTTCACTGGGAACCTTTAAAGCCTCTCATTCTCTTCCCCAAGTCCATTGATCTATCAGGGAACAGAGTGAGCACTCCATATGGTGGTCTTTTTTGTCCTAGCCAGTGAGATAAGTCAGCTGGGACATCTTCTCCCTAGGTTGTATTGCTACAGGCTGCGGGTGGGTATTTTGGGTGTGGGGCAAAATAGCTGAAAGTTTGAATGCTCTCCTGCATGAGTGGGACCCTCACCGCTTATAAAAACAGGCCTGTCGTTGAAGCTACTAGGCATAACACATTGATGTGGGTGCAGTCCTTTGTATGCAGTTTGATTGTGCTGAGGATATAGACTGGCTGTTTTGACCTCATAAAGGTTTTGAGAATGTAGCATGTAGTACAGCTAACAGCCATTTGAGATTTGAATGCCTGTCTCTAGAAATGCAGCTGTTTAATTTGAATGCTCTAGTGGATTTTTCTGTTCCCGTGAACACAGGCATTCTCAAAGTTACATGTTACCAATGGCTGGTGGCCGTTATGGCTGTAAAAATATAGCGTCTGAGGAGCATGGCCTTCTGTACTAGAAAGCGGTAGACCGGCTGTTTCTGACAGCTCTCAATGTTAATGAATAATGAATATTGATGTAATGTCTTAGAACAGAAATGGAAAATCCATACGTCTTTCTTAGTGCTCTGTGTGAAGGCTCCTCACACCACTTGACCATATGTATTTCTTCCCAAAAACGTCCCAGAGTGTTCACTGGGGCTTGCTCTGGAATAAGCCCGCAAAGGATTGCAACTTTAGGACAGAGCTGCAAAGACTGTCTGCAGTGTATATTAGAAGACCTTTCCCTTTGCCTCTCTACTGTGTGCTGAATTTCTCCCCTGCCCTCCACTTTCCCGCCCTGCAACTGTCCCCCAGCCCATATTCCAGATCCCTGTTTCCATCAAAAACGGGGGGCTGGAGACCTCAGGGAGAGGGGATTGCTTCTTGCCTGCAAATCATCCCCTTTTGACACCACTCTTCCTTTGGGAGGTGAGGCAGTGTTGAGGAGTTCCCACAAGGGTGTAATGTGCAGCCAGTCACATTTGGAAAAGGTTCAGATTTGGTGTTCTGAACTTTGGAAGTGAATCAGCCGGAGTGATAAAGTCTGAGAACTCCACAGTCTACACTATTCAAATCAACTCAACCAGAACCAGTGGCATGAAAACTTTACAAGCACTCCTGGATTATGGCCCTGAAGCAAACAGGCGTGTGTGGTGGGATAGGGGTTTACTTAATAAGCTTTCATGATTTCAACCAGTTGTGTGGTTTCACTACCTGAACTGCAGAAGGTCATTCTGAAAAGATATGTCGGGCTGAAACCTATTAAATCACTCTGGACTTGCAAAATCACTGTGTCTCTTGTGTCCCATTTTCTGAGGGTTTTTTTATTCTACTTCAGAATAGAGGAATTTGTTGGTGTTTGTAATTCTAAGAACATCCTGTACGTTGAAGTAATTATCCTGTTGGCTAACGAATCAGTGCAATATACCGTGTCCAGTTGCCTACAAAACATCCACTTTATACATTTCAGTGAGTTCTCTGCCAGAACATGTCAATAAAATCCTTTTGATTTTCACATACCATCAGCATTGTTTGGACTTATTTCAATAATGTTGGATTTTGAGTTTCCCCAAAGATGGTTCTCTCTGGCTGCAAGCAAGTTAGTCCACAGCAAATTTAAAGATAATTCCAGAGGGCAGCTTTGTTGGTCTGCAGCAAAACAGTTAGATTTGAGTCCAGTTGTACCTTAGAGACCAGCAGGCGTTTCAGGGTATTAATCTTTGCATCACAGAGGCTCCCAAATCATATAAAAGTTCCACCAATAAGAATTCACAAATACTGCTCAACTGGAAACTGTACACCACTGTAGTCAAACACAAAGTCAGTAGTACCATTGAACTCTCAAAATTTACAAAGGTACAGTTGCCAACTGACCAAATAGGATGTAATTGAACAATCGAACTAACCAATAGCTGAAACATCCTATAAAATTGGGAATAACATTCAAAGTTCACAACAGCGAGGAGCGATTACATTCAGAGGTAACAATAACAGCGATGCAAGGTCCCGGTATAGTTTTCCTTGTTTCCGTAAGAATTCTCCTTCAGTCGCTATTACAGTGAGAATGAATCTATATAGAATGCAATAGTGAGAAAAACTTTTAAAGCCTCCCAAGGGAATGACCTTTGGTGATACTCTCCCGGTCTCCCGTCCGGGATAATAACCTGACACTTTCATCAAAAAGGAACATAAACTCCACAGTAAATCTGGCACTGCCTGCTCACAATTCAAAGGTGGGATGTTCTCAAAAGTTTCAGTAACCTCACCTGACAATTCCCCATGTGCAAGCAATACCTCTGAAATGTGTTCCAAGTGCATTCCACTCTGACTCAAAATGCCTGGATGTTTGTTTTGCCTATCAATCGTGGAATTTTCCCATGCAGACCTAATGAACTCTCTTACTTCCTCATTTCCCACCCCAAACGCCATCATCAAATCAGTAGGGATATTTTAAAATGCTCCAGACCAGCAAACTGGTGTTGGTTGTCTTGCAAATTTCCCACAGATCCCCTTGCAGCCTCCTCCCCTTCCCCAATCTGTATTTAAAACTCAAAAGTCCTAGTTTATTTTGAGAGGGTTTAGATGGAGGCCCTGCAAACCAAACATGGACTTTGTGGCACAGTTTTGGAATGGCGGCATGTTCAGCCTCAGACTTTATTATTTTTAGAAATAATACTTGGCATTGCATAAGCATATTTCAAGAGCTCAACGCATTTGATACGTATTGTCTCGGCAACGCTTACAAAAATGCTGTAAGGCAGGCTGGTGGTATCTCCTGTATCACAGTTTGTGTGTGTTGTGAATCTAGGTGCCATTTGGATGTTCCATCCATCAGAACATCTTGGGACAGGCCCCCCCAGAATCTAGTTTCTAGGCATTCCGCGAGAGCAACAGAGGTAGTGGTGAAGCATTGGGGAAAATGGCCACCTTGCACAATGACACTGGATTTTCCTGTACTGGTGGGAGGAGGACTACTGGGAAATTAAGAGTAACGTATCATTGTGAATTTCAGAAAAAAACAATTCTCAGAACTGCAAGAGGAGCAACAGTCTCATGTGTGCTCCTGAACACCTTCTGAAGGTCTAACCTGTTGTTTTAGTTGGGTGGGATCGATTAACTTGGCTGCAAGTGTACTTCCTGACCTGTAGCTTTTGGCTGTTTCCACACACAGACAGTTCTCTGTATAGCTCTCATTGCTTCACTGAGAGCATTAATAACATTGACACACCACTTTCCCCACACTTTCCTTGCACAGCCCCTTGTGGCCACCATTTCCCCCTTCGACTGGACAGCTTTTAAAAAATAATAATAATCAGGAATCGTTAAATCATTATAGTGTCAGAACAGTATACTGACCTGTTACCATGATCTACTACTTTTCAGTTTTCATGGTTTTTTTTTTAATTCCCTTGCACTTTTCCTTGCATAGTTATAAGGGGAAATGTGCAGGCTACACCTTTGCCTTTATAACTCCAGAATGAAAATAGCTAGAGACGTTTTAGAAACTTATAAATTCAGATTCAGTGGTCAAGCAAGAGAGCATAAGAAAGGACTTGCTGACTCGGACAGGCCTGATTCAAATGTTGCAATAGAAGAAGGTTTTCACCAAAGCATGCTTCCTCATGGTCGGGATCCCAGACATCTGTCCTCATGGCTGTAATTGACTTCCTATGGGGGACACTACTCGTTCAAAAGTAGCACCTTACTGGAAAAATAGGATGCTGATTGAGGCATGTGATCCAGCTGATCTCTGACCCAATGGCAAGCATTAATAATTACAGGCATAAACATTTGGGGCAGGAAATCATTAATTATACCCAGAGGTCCATCTTGCTCAGCATTCTGCCTCCAGCACTGGCCAAATGCCTCAGGAGGCCATGAGCAAGACAGCCTTCTCTTGTCTGTCCTCGGTGTCAGGTGCTCGGAGGCATGCTGCCTCTGGATGTGGAGGTTCTATTTGGCTAGACATGTATGGAGGGTCACCTCTCTGTCTTCCTTCACGTCCCTCTTGAAAATCCATTTTTTTTCTCTGAGACTTTGGCTTCTACTCCTAATAGTCATGCCTGTCTGCAACCAAATTTATTATGTGTAAATTCATTTCTCATGTTCGTTCTACCTGTATCTTTCCCGTCCTGTTGTCTCTCCCGCTTTTGGGGTGGCAAGCTCAGCGGAGGCAGGGACATTTCTATTTTTTGCTTACGATATTGATTATGGGGTGCATCCTATCCCACCAGTCCACTGAACAAAGTTTGAAGCTTGCCTCCAGCTTAGGTGGCTCTTCCATTGGGGGCTCCGGAGCTTGGAAGAATGCTCCTTGGGGGATGGTTGGCTCCCTTCTGGCATGTGCTAATCATCATAATCCCTATTCTCTATTAATTTCTCAAATCCTCTTAAAGCCGCCTAAAGCAGCGCACCTCGCCACGTCTTGTGACTAGGAATTGCACACTAATTAATTCTTCCTCTGAACCTGAACCTTGTGTCGTAGTCTTTGGGGAGTGTAACATATTTCTATTCCCCCTACTCGGCTTGTTTCAGTCCTAGTGGCGGGTTGTGGTGCACTTAGCAGTGAACGAAATGCTTTTGGATAATTATTCGTACTTCACATCTTCCAAGGGCGAGTACCACCAGCACTCTGAGTGAAAACTGATTCCAGCCCCACAACTCAACAGTGCTTTGGTTCCTTTAGAAAAGGGGCCCTTTTTTACATTCTCCCTAACAGAAACTCTGGCATGTCTCAAGTTTCCTGGCTCCTGCACAGTACCGCTATTGTTTCAGCAGAGCACCAGGATTTGGCGAGAGGATGCTACTGTAAAAGGCTTTCTCTGCCCAGGAATGTTCACTTCTTTTCTAACCCGAGTTACAGCAACTTTACAGTCTCCAGGTGCCAAAAGATCTTTGATTGAGAGCAGCGTCTGGAAATCCAGAGATCTTTCGATGGCATCCCCGGAACAAGAGGACCCGAGAAAAAAACTTCTGACCTCTAGGAAAAGCAAATGGCAGGCACACAGCCCGAGTATTTGCATGAGTGTTAAAACTGGGTTTGTAGAGGGAGAGTAAGAATTTCTGGGTGGAGTGGCAAGGATGGAAACTGTTGGGAGTTCTGGCCTGACACGGCAGTGGCCAATGAATGCCAGCGCTCCTTTTTGATCTCTAAGTGTTAAGTGTCCTCCATGCCTGACGAGAGAATGAAGATTCCCAGTCGCTTCCCACAGTCAGAAAAGACACCTTTAGACATTTATCTGCTAGTCTGACATTTATTGCTTGGCAAGTGTTGACCTTATAACCTTAACCTGTTATTTAGTGTCACTTTGCATATCTTGATCATCATGATGTTGCATATTAATTTGCTGTTCATTCTCACTATAAGTTTGAACCTTGCCTGCCATTCTAACGTATTTGAAAAACGTGTGGGTGCACATGAAAGCTCATACCTTGAATAGACCTTTGTTGGTCTTAAAGGTGCCCCCCAAGTCAAAGTGCTGGTTCTCAGCCTTAAGCCTTTTGTGATCTGACACTCTCCTATATCTCTAACACGGAGGCCCTGCTGAAGAACACCATCCACAAAGGTTACAAAGACCACTGTGGCTTGTGCCTGGCCTTCATCGTGTTAGCTCCAAGGCTACAGAACAATGTACAGAAAGACAGGTACACGTTTCCCCCATCTGTCCCCTGGCAGTCCCTCCCTCCTGCACATGTTCATTTCTTATTTCCTCTCCTGTTTCCCCTGCCTTCCACCAGCTGTTATCACCTGCGGTCCCTTCCTTCTTCCTACCTCCTATGTCCCACTGAACATCTTTGCTTCTCCCCTATTCCAGCTCTTGTTTATACCGTGCTGTCCACTTCACAAATGTGTTGCAGTTTATTCTGTGTTTATTTTGAACAACATTTTCTTCTTTTGCAAATGCAGCTGCAGGGGATTGCTTTAACGAGGAAAAGAATGGTTCCTCTCCCCCCACCCATGTCGTTTTCTTTCCCCATAACGCAATCTCCAGTGGCCACTTTTGCAGAGTATTAAATACCAGCAGAAGGAGGAGTTAATTTAAGCCAGGGATCAGCAAGGGAATCTGATGTTTAAACATTAGGCCTCAGAACTGCAGCTGATAAGTATTAATGAAACCAGCCCCTTTGAGCATGTGCAGAGAACATTTTGGCTACTGTGGGGTAATGACTGCCCATTCACTTCCATCTTGAGGTTAATGGGCAGGGCTTCGAGGTCAGGCAGTGCAGCTTTGGAGAAAGGTGGCTGAAGCCACAGACTTTTGGAAATGGGTGCAAATTGTACTTTTCTGGTAAAATGCTGCCTCCATCGTCATCCCAGTGGCTTCAGCAGAGGCATGGTTTTCCCATCCAAGTGTTGGAAGTGGAGGAGTATACACTGTCCCCTGCCTCAGGCTTTGGAGAGACAGTACCATAGATTTAGAGACAGAGAGGTCATGACACTCAGATCATCATTTCCTTCCTGCTATCTAATTCTATCCTTGAAGTAGAATGCTAATCTTAGAGACGAGACTTCCTTCTTTCCGGCTTGACACTTCTCTCTCTTGCACAGGAGGCACGATATCCATCTTTACCATCATGGATGCAGGAGAGGCATTCTTCATCCGTATCCATCCAGCTAGTTAGATTAGAGTCTATTTCTACCTCTCAGCCTACACTATCTAGAATGTAGTTCCTTGAATAAAGGATTCATATTAGTGTGAAACTGACAAGTGGCTCCGTATAACTCTGTAACCTTGCTAGCACACACAGTATGAAGAAACTGCTGCTGCGTATAGCCTAGTGCACTCTGCTACATATACAGATTTCCTGGCTGTACCATACGTGTGTGACATTCACCGCACTTTAAACAAACACCATTTCCAAGGATGGGGGACCTGCTGTAAATGAAAAGCCCAAATGCCTCCATTTGCAAACAACAATAAGAACATGTTTAATTGCATCGTTATACATCTACGTATGACAAATGTTAATAAAATAAGACTAGTTTTTTTGCTATAATTTATCGCTCCTCCAGTTCTTTCAGCAGCTCATCGAAGTGAGTGATGTACCATTTGGCTTTTTCTTTTACTTGTTTCCGCACTACGTTGCCTCCAAATCCAATGAAACAGTCCTGCAGAAGTAGAGAGGGACAGCATGGTTATTTCTGCAGTGGATCTCAGGATTCCAAGTCATGGGTGAAAGACCCTGATTTTGGTACAGGGGTGGGGGGTTGTGCGGAGCAGCATGGCAGGATCAGACGCATCCTCTGTCCCTTTTGGGCTGGGGAGGGAGGGGGGAGCTTGAGCTCCAGAATATGGGCTGTTGCCTAGGTTTTGCCAGAGACCTGCAAGTAATGAGAGTTACCTGCAGTTTGAGTATCAAAAGGCTATTCGGACAACAGGACATCCCTTCCATAATGGATGATTTATGGCTGTGGTAGAGATGCTTACTACCTTCTAATCTGTGCATCCAACCCCAGTTTCTTAACTGGTGGTGTTATTTTATAGATCATTGTCTCTTCACTTGTATATCTAATCTGTTATATTCTTACGATTGTACTCCTACTTCAAAATGCACTGTATACTGTTCCTTGATCTATGCAATTTTACAACTGTTTCGATTCCAGCTGCATGCTCTCAACAACTGTATTTTTTTCTTTTTCGGTTTCTAAAAATTCAATAAAATATATTGTATAATAATAAAAAACAAAACTACCACTTGCCTCCAAGAAAAAAAAAAAGGCTATTCGGAGACAATGAACTAACTGTTAATGGGCTACATTAACTAATCAAGGGGATACCTGCAAATGTTTCCAGAAAGCATGATGTGGTTTTGAGAACTGGTTTACAACTATCCTGCCCATGACCAAAGAGTCATTCCAAATTCCATTGTGCACATGCTCAGAAGTAATATTTTCCTGCTGCAACATAATCTATTCCCCCCCATCATTAGTGCAGAAGCAGCAGTTTTGACTGTATTACCCCTCTTTCGTGTCATTCATGTGATATTTCTATAAAAAAGAGCCAGTTTGGTGTAGTGGTTAAGTGCGTGGACTCTAATCTGAGAGAACCAGGTTTGATTCCCCACTCCTCCACTTGCACCTGGCTGGATGACCTCGGGCAAGCCATAGCTCTGTACCAGCTGTTCCCTCAAGGACAGCTTGGGAAAGAGCTCTCTCAGCCCCACCCACCTCACAGGGTGTCTGTTGTGGGGAGGGGAAGGGAAAAGGAGTTTGTAAGCCGCTCTGAGACTCCCTTGGGGAGTGGAGGGCGGGGTATAAATCCAATCTCTTCTTCTTCTAAATCTCTTTTCTAGCAAAAGTGCATCTTCCTTGCTTTAATTTGCATCTGGAATGATATCTGTACGGTCTCAGTAAGCACCCACAGAGTATGTCTGCAGATTTTTTAAATAAATAAAATAAGCCAGGCAGTCTTTCTATATAGAAGAATCATTCTGCCAAGCTTTGGCAAATGCCCCTCCTTATTTAGACCTTGCAGTGGCTGGAAACCTAAATCAGAGGAGCCCTGGTGTGGGAGCAAAAATAAAAGGAGGCTAGAGCACCTTCAAACTAACAAGATTTTATTCCAGCATATATTTTTGTGCCCGCTTTGTCAGATTCAAAGTAAGGCTGGATATTAACATTTAAAAAATAAAATAAACAGCAGGGTCGAGCAGCCACAAAATGCAAGAAAGACGAAGTAAAATGTAATTATATAACATACATAATGTAACTATATAATGCAGTAATAGAACATTCAAATGTAACCAAGAACCACTGTGTGACACAGAGTGTTGGACTGGATGAGCCATTGGCCTGATCCAGCACTGGCTTCTCTTATGTTCTTATATAGAACCAATGTAATGAAAATGTAATTAAACCAGTTTAGCTGCCCTGGCTTCTCCCAAGAAACCCTAGGAATTGCACGTTTGCGAGGCTCAAAACTCTACTGTTTCATATTTTATGACTGACCCCCCCCTTAGGCCATCGCGGCAACCCCCATCCCCTGTCGCTGGACTACAGTTCCCAGGTTTCAGGAAGGGTGGGGGGAGAAGCCTGGGGTTAGGCCAGCTGATGCAGACATGCCCAGAATGTGCCCTCTTAGAAGGGACCCTTGTCTCTGCCTCAGTTGAATACATGTGCTTGTTTTTACCCAGTTACAAGAGCCTGGGAAACTCAGAAGCTTCTGGCTGTGCTTAATCAAGGCGGGACAGATTATACTGTGATTGACATGTGTTATGGCGCGCCAGTTATACGCAGGTCTTCTTTTTGTAGGAAAAAACCATATTGAGTCTAGAAGCCCTTGAGTTCTTGCTGACACGTGTCCTTGTTCAACCATGAACTCCAGAAGGAGTTTGTTTCTTAATGCCCGCTCCTGACTTTGCTGGCCTCCCCGACCTATTAGTTTTGGCCTCGTTCACCTCCCCCCGCCCCCCAGGAGATATCAGAAATAATCATTAACTGATAGGCGAAATCATTAACCAGGAGCAAGC
Organism: Lepidodactylus listeri; assembly: GCA_029233225.1. NCBI lineage: Eukaryota > Metazoa > Chordata > Lepidosauria > Squamata > Gekkonidae > Lepidodactylus > Lepidodactylus listeri. The sequence continues at coordinate 29,486,580 of JARCFY010000019.1, read as the reverse complement.
ATTGTGCCTGCAGGCTATGGAACTGTCCGGGGTTTTCGCAACGGCATTTTCCCCTTGCGTGTGATCTTAAAGGATTTCCTCCCATTTCTGCTGTGTCACCACACGGGATGGGCCTGCTGACTTCAATAAAATTTTCTTCCAGATAACACGGTGGATTGATTTCGTTTGTGCCAGCTCCAGGTTGGGAAACTCCTGGAGATTTGGAGGGGGTGGAGCCTGGAGAGGGTGGAGTTTGGGGTGGGACACGACCTCAGCAGGTACAGTGCCCTCTAGATCAGCCGTTTTCTCCAGGAGAACAGATCTCTGTCATCGGGGGATCACCTATATTAGCGGGAGATTCCCAGGCAACACCTGGGGTTTGGCAACATAAGGTCTAGCTGATTATCCTGTTGGGGGTTTGGAAGGCATCACACCCTCTGGGAGAGACTGGCAGCAACTACAAAAAGGGCCTTTCACAGCAACATGCAACGTGGCTTTCTAGCCTGAGTCATCTGGAGTTGCTTGGCCAGCCCCTTTCTGTAGGATTTCCGCTATCTGCTTTACAGCACACTAAATACAGACTGAGCAGATAACTCTGATGGGGAGAACAATGCTGATGGGCAGGTAATTCCGTCTCCCAGTGGAAGACGTGGACTAGATACCCTTTCGCTGTTCATAGAAGTACGGCTTTGCTCGAGTCTGGTGCTGTCCGATGCTAGAATGAGCCAGCTATTAGGGAGTCCACTTCTGGATAGGTTCCGTGAACCAGAGTGGTCAAGCAGATAGCCAGGTATAGTTGCACTGGGAAGAACCGGGTTCAGATTCCGACAGGTTCAGAGTTCTATGAACCTAACTCTCACTATTGTTTTTATTATTTATTATTTTTTAAAACAGGACAGGCTGGAACCTGATTTATATCAGGACTACAGCGTTACATTTTAACTCCCTCACCCTGTGCCCTTTTCTTCTGGCAGCTCCCCAGGTCCAATGGCACAGGTGGGAAAGGCTTAAATCTCATCTCCATTCACACTGTGGTCGTGATCCGAATTCGGGCCCTCACACACATGATGATTTTTTAAAAAGGAATGTTGGAACACCTGTGCCTGAGTCTCTAGCCAGCAAGCTCACTGGCATCGGCATCTCCTTGGCCTCCATGGAGAACCCTGTAATAAATAAATGGAACGCTCACCGCAGGGGGGCAGGCTTCCATGTCCGTCGCTCCGTCTCCAATCATGACCACCTTCTTAAACTGAAACTGCTCCTTGAGGTAGCTGATTACTTTTCCTTTGCCGCCCGACTCGGCTGTCGGCTGTGTCTCGTCGAAGCCTGCATATTCCCCTAGAGAGAGGCACGTCACAAAGAGAAAAGTCAGTCGTGGCCAATGTTCCCTCTAAGCTGAGTTAGTGTGAGCTAGCTCACAGTTTTTTAGCCTCCAGCTCACACATTTTTGTCTTAGCTCAGGAAGGATGGCTCCAGAGCAAACTAATTTATGCAGGAGCCAAATCACTCGCTCACAACTTTCATGCCAGCAGCTCACAAAGAAGAATTTTTGCTCACAAGACTCCACAGCTTAGAGGGAACATTGGTCGTGGCAGTTGTGCAGTGTCTCCGAGCTGCTGTGGACTGCTGCAAGGGTTTCAGAACAGTGCTTAGTGCATAAAGACGGAAGTATCCCTTCATTCCAACGAGAAAGTTGCTTAGATCTTCTTTGATGGAGAACTCAAGTCATGAATACTCGGATCCCCTGCCCATGGTCAGAAGCAGGTTTTACATCATGAGCACTGTTGATCACTGAAATTAAAAGCAAGCTCCAGGGCTAAGCACTGGCTGGATTTGAGCCCTGGCTCAGCAAACTTAGGTCTTCCTGGAATGTCCTCAGCTCTTCTTAACCCCTGAAGCACGGTGATATTGGGGCTGGCCGTTTAGCTCATACACTCCGCTACCTCTCTCCAATTCTGTGCACTTTCTGACTCCGTCTCCGAGTCTAACTCAGTCTCTGGAGCCAATGGAAGACTAGATATGGGTGAACGAACGAATCTGAATAAATGAATCTTAATAAAGCTTAATAAATAAAATGAATACAATAAATTAATCTTAATGATCCTGGTGTGGATCAAGATGGGTAGCCATTCTGTCTGTAGAAGTAGACAAGAGCAAGAGTTTAGTAGCACCTTAAAGACTAACACTATTTGTGGCAGGGCCTGAGCTTTTGTGAGTCACTGCTCACTTCTCCAGATACCTGACCTGAAGAAGTGAGCAGTGACTCACAAACGCTCATACCTGGTGTTGTGTACTAAGACCACGATCGCCTGGTCTCCCGCAATGGCGACCGCCATGTGGTCAGCGCACATGGTCAGAATATACCTGAGCTTCGGCCAGGTAGAACAATAGCCAGTTGGATCCTGAGTGACCACCAATTACGAGCCTAGGTCTCCCGCTGGGGGACCTATGAACTACAACCACGGACTTAAGGTCCTATCAGGACCTGTGGGCGAGGTCGGGGCATTGTCTCCAGCCGGCATAAAAGAGGGCTCTGAGCCCGGGGTTTCCCATGTTCCGTCTGACCCACAATAAAGAGATTTACTATGAAATCACTACCACTCGCCTCCCGACTCCAATACTTTCCACCCTGCCACAGATTTTGTTAGTGTTGAGGGTGCCCACTGGACTCTTGCTCTTTTCTAAAGCTGGTGTGGGAATTGCTGTTTGGCCTGTTCTAGGCGAGGGGTACACTTTTCCTGAAGGAGCAAGTGCCCAGCTTGGGGATACTTCTGGATGCTCCTTTCTGCCTGGACAAACAGGTGACTGAGGAGTGCTTTTGACCACTTTACGCTGATATGCCAGCACTGGCCATTCCTGGAGGAAATGGACCTGACCACAGTTATGCACGCTTTGATAAATATCTAGGCCGATTACCGTACTGCACTTAACATGGTGTTGCCCGAAAGCTAGTTTGGAAGCTTCACCTGGAGCAAAGCAGGGCAGGAAGATTTTTCACTGATAACCATGATTCACCATGCCAGAGATATATCAGTTGGCTTCCAGGCTCAGTTCTAGGTGCTGGCCTTGTCCTCTAAAGCCCCTGAATGGATCAGAGATTCAGCGACGGCGCCTTCCTAGAGGAACTAACCTTATCTGAGGTGAGTTTTGTGGGATACATGGGAGGGCTTTTTCAGCTACTGCTCTTATACTGGAACTCCCAACTCCTGGAGGTGAGAGTGGCACCTTTTGGACAAACTTAAAGACCTATCTGTTGGGCAAGTCCTTTTGAGCGGAATTGATTGATCGTGGAACGGTACCTGCTGTTTTAGCGTACCAGATATTTTTACTGGCAAATATTTTAAAGGACTTTTTGTTGCAATGTTAATTTTTTTAATTGGAGGTCTGGGGTTTTATGGTTCGCCACTGGCTGAAAGGTGGCACACAAAGCACCAAACAAATAAATAAACATGTCAACATATAGTTTGATCCTCAGTGATGGTCATCTATTAAGATGTTCGATTTCAGAATTCTTTTTTTTTTGGGGGGGGGGGTATTTTTGTATGTTGTTTATGCGTGTATGCCTGCACATGGAAGTCATGTTAGCCTCTGATGACTGCCTCCTACTGGGGGCCTGGAGGATATTCAGAGAGGGGGCTGAATAAAGCCTGCCCCTGTCCTCCTGACTTGGTATTCCAAGGAGGTCTCCCATCCAAATATTTGCCAGAGTTGACCCTGCTTAGCTTCCAAGATCTGACAAGATCAGGCTTGCCTGGCTATCCAGGTCAGGGCCTTTCCAGAATTCTTTTTCTCTTGCCATCATAAAAGTTGCTTAGCTCTATCAGTTTCTGTGGCGGTGAGGGGGGGGTATAGAAAACAGGACGGTGTGTGACTTTCAGGCAAGAGTTTCCAATTTGAAACTAATCTCTGCTTGTCGGTTGAGGATTACAGGCAAACAAAGGACACATCAAAGGACCAGCCATGAGTTAAGTTCTGGACCGAGGAGAAAGGATCTGGCTGATGGGCGAAATAATTAAAAGAATCTTGGGGAAGGCGGCCATTTTGATCAGGGCCTCGATGAAAAGAGCCTACACACGTGACTCTTTCCTGCCGTGCCTCTAGTACAGATTAATCTGTAATAGCTGCTGATTAAAAATTCACAGTCAGCCCAGTTGCCCTGGGTCAATCTTTATTACTCCCGTCCAACAGCCTGATTTGCGATCCAGGCACTCTTACCGTTAAAGTAGAACTTCAACCGATTGGCATATACGTTGGCTGTTGGGATGTTCAGCTGCATAGCGACATGATCCACGATGCTCTGGAACCCTCCGGAGACTAGGAAGACCTGGACGCCTCGCTGATGGAGTCGGCTGACCAGTTCCCTTTGAGGAAAAGAACAGACAGTAGCCAAAGCCGCCTGTCAAGGTCAATGTCAAGCCTGGAAGAAGAGCTTATGCAACCGCTGCGTTGAAGAGGACTATCTTTTGCTTTCTCTCCCTGCCGGCGTCCATAATGCCATTTTCACATACATACAAAAAGCCCAAGAAAGATTCAGAGATGTTTTGGGTTCATGCATAGCAATGGCCACGGAAGAGGCTCATTCAATGAAAAGGGACCACAGGCTCAGGTGTGTAAATGGGCCACCTAAACAAGCACACTCTCTTGATGTAGGGACACTTCTGCATTAGGCAGGCCTGTAGCTATGGTGGGGCTACTGGGGGCTCTGCCCCCTTCCTTAAAGGGCCAGCCCCCTTCTTCCCAAAAGTATTTAAAGGGATCCTTTAAATGCTTTTGAGAAGAAGCAGGGGGTAGCGCGCATCTCTCCCCCTCCCCTCCTGCAAGATTTAAAGGACCCTTCAGCTGATCGGCAGGGAGCATGTGGCCCACTGATCAGCTGGAGGGCCGTTTAAATCTTACAGGAGGGAGGGAGAGGGGCACATGCCACCCCCCTTTGTTATGACAAATAACAGCAACCCCACCAGAAAAATTTGCCCCACAAGCCACAAAATCCTGACTATGTGCCTGGCTTTGGGGCAGCTGGACTAGCTTCCCTTTCGGTTCCTTCCAGTTCTGTTTCAAAGGGTTTCTCTGGAACCCATAAGGGCTAGCAAACTGGGGCCAAATTTAATGGGTACCCCCGCAGCCCAAATAATTGAAATTGTATTAGATCTTGGTGCAGTGGCTTCTGCGCTTCCCCCCCCCCCTCCCTTCCCCGCTGTTACCCAACTGCATTTTACAGTGAAACCTCACCCCAAGGGAAGAAACCCTTGAAACTATTTCTTGGATCGTTACGCTTTGTAAATACACCAAATGATGATAATGAAAACTTGAAAAGGAAACACGAATGCAGATTTCCTCCACTGAAAATTAAGCCATGCTGCTTCTATTTTCAATGTGTGTGTGGGGGGGTGGCCATTATTTCAACACAGCCTGTGTTTTATGTTCCTCATATGAACAAATCAATACAGCACTGATTTCCATGTCTCAGAATCCTGGGACAATGCAGCCAGTTCTAAGACAGCAGAAAAGAGCAACTGTTCAGAAGCACCTTAAAGACTAACACAATTTGTCGTAGGGTATTAGCTTTCATGAATCACTGCTCACTTCTTCAGAGATACTTTTCAGATAGCTGAAGAAGTGGGCAGTGACTCACAAAAGCTCATCCCCTGCCACAGATTGTGTTAGTCTTTAAGGTGCTCCTGGACTCTTGCTCTTTTCTACTGCTACAGACAGACAAACATGGCTACCCATCTTGATCTAGTTCTAAGACAACTTACCTGATTCCTGGAGTTAACTGAGGTGGGTGCTCTGATATTAGCTTCTGCACCTGTTCGTAGGATGGGCGGATGAGGCCCAGCCGTGCCGTTAAAGCTGCCTTGAACGTCACTGAACCACCCATAGCTCTGCGTGTCCTAAATCGAGATCCAGAGAAATTTAGGTCACACTTTTCAGAAGAATTCTCTCTCTCTCTCTTGTTCTGCAACCTGTTATACCAGGATAGCAGGCCCTGTAATCGCTTCAGACTATGATTATCAGATGTAAATCCAGGAACTGAAATGGAGTTAACCACACTTGGTTGCCACGGTTATGGGCACAATTATGGCATCTTTACATTTCAGTCCAGGATAAGCCACCAGGAATACAACAGTATAACATTTCCAGCTTCCCCAGACACACATAGCAACAGGGTCGGGTTGTAGCGATCCATAATAGGACCCCATATTCTTATAGAAAGGGGTTCTCAGAATAACATTCATGAAACAAACCCCAAGATAAAACCACCAAATCTTGATTGTAAAAACATGCCCCTTGCTTTAATCTGGCTAACATTCCGTGCACCGTCCAACGTGATAAACAACAAGAGATCCATTAGCGGAGCCAAGCTTTGTCTCACGGGTAGAAAACTATTCAAGGAAAACTTAATCAGACTAGCAAGTTAAAACAGAGCAACGGCCAAAATAGGGAATAAAAGAGAAAACAACAGGCAGGATTGTGATTTTAAAGAAGTCTTTCCATATGTTTCTACATGTAACATTAAAAAAAACAGCCGTGCAAGAGGTATTTTGACCAGGGCTGGGGGAGACAGGTTAACTCTTCCACTCTGGTACCATTTCCCTGGTGGAAACCACTCATCAGAGCTGCTTTTAGCCCCAGTGGGAAGAAAAAGGAAGCTACCTCTACTGTACTTATTGGTTTCCCAGAGAGGCTAATACTATCTTGTGGGTGCCAGTTTCTCTTGGGGAGTATAAATGCTATGTGACCCTAAACTGCTCTACAATGGAAATTTTATTAACAATAAATATCTTTTAAGACATTTGGCAGTATTGTTAATAAAGTTTCGGTTTTAGAGCAGTAGCAGTTACATAGCGTTTATACTCCCCGGCTGTGTTCTTAGTCTTTTTTAAGTTTGTCTTGGAGAAACACATCCGGGGGTAGGTTTAACCCACCCCTTTCCTCCAGCACCAGTCCAAATCCCCTTCCCTGCTTGATAAAGAAAACACTGGAGGTCTGAATATACATCTTCCACATCACGTACAGTTACCTGGTGGCTGAGCTTGACAGAGAAATGGTGGCTCAGGGGCTCAGTTATGAGCAATGTTACCTGGCAGATGCCACCTTTTTAGTCACTGCCTTACAGTCAGCATTCCCTAGACTGCAGCTGTGGTGGACGGGCATTGTCTGCTATGCTACGTAAGGCAGCACATAAGGATACAAGAAGTGTCCCGTTGAAACAGACCAGTGGTCCATTTAATCCAGGATCCTGTTCCTAACAGCAGCCAGTCAGTTGCCCAGGAAGGCCAAAAAAAACAAAGCATAGAGGCCAAGGCTAGCGCTGCCTCCTAGTGCTGATATTCAGGGGCCTACTGCCTCTGAACACAGAGGTTGCCTTTTGTCAGCATGGCATAAATATGCCTAATCCACAGCTAAACTGCAAATGCTCCTAGCCGTCACCTTATCAGCTTTTTCCAAATATCACAATTGAATCATATGTTGAGTAATCAACAGGGTTGCTGGGTCCCCGGTCATTCTGGTGGGGGAATTTGGGGAGGTGTCCTGGGTTGGGTGGGCATACCCCCAAGCCACGGCCACCCCTCTCCATCCCTGCTAAGGGCTTCAGTTGACGGCCCACCAACCAGCTGGAGGGCCCTTTCAATCTTTTAGCAGGGAGGGAGAGGGGCTGTCACCGGCCACCACAAAAGACCCCTGCCTGAGACCCTGGAGAGCCACTGCCAGTCTGAGCTAGGGCTGCCAAGTCAGCCTGGGGGGCGGGGGATCCCCCGCTACAGGGGTTCCCGATCCGCCGGCCAGCATTCGGCCGGCGGGGGAAACCCCGCCCCCGAAGTCGTCCAGCCTGGATGACTTCCCTCATGCAATGGCGTCACCCGGAAGTGACGCCATCACGTTGGAGGCGTTGCCAGGGCAGCACTCTGGCAATCGCCCCAAAACTCTATGATACCATAGAGTTTTGGGGTGATTTCCAGAGCGTCGCCCTGGCAATGCCCCCAATGTGCTGACGTCACCTCTGGTGACGTCAGCCGGCGCGCGCGCAGAGCGCGCTTCCGTGAAGCTCCCGGCCGGCAGAGGACTTCCCCCCGCCGGTAAGCAAAACAGACTTGGCAACCCTAGTCTGAGCAGACAAGACTGACCATGATGGACCAGTGGTCTGACTCAGTATAAGGCAGCTTCAGGTGTTCATGTGTCCTGCCCCCAACTTCACTGGCTCCCCCTGAGTACATACGCCTGCTCTGACTACAGAAAATGGGAGGGATGATGGTATCGTTTGGGATGATAACAGATGGTGTCTGTATTTCCGTGGAAGGACGCAGAATGGAGATCCACTGAACACCGCTTCCCAGAGAGCATGCCCATGACCCTATACTGTGGCAGTGAAGTTAAGCTTACAGCCGGCTGGCATCTCACTGAGGAAGCCAGCAAGACCGGACATTTAAACCATGGCCTCCTCAGAGATGTGCTTTCCACCCTTCTATCTTTTTTTTTAAAAAAAACTCCTGTGACATCAAGCCTGATGAAGAAGAAGAAGAAGAGATTGGATTTATACCCCGCCCTCCACTCCCCAAGGGTGTCTCAGAGCGGCTTACAAACTCCTTTTCCCTTCCCCTCCCCACAACAGACACCCTGTAAGGTAGGTGGGGCTGAGAGAGCTCTTTCCCAAGCTGTCCTTGAGGGAACAGCTGGTACAGAGCTATGGCTTGCCCAAGGTCATCCAGCCAGGTGCAAGTGGAGGAGTGGAGAATCAAACCCGGTTCTCCCAGATGAGAGTCCGTGCACTTAACCACTACACCAAACTGGCTCTCTCTGAAGAGTCCTGGTGGGCCTGAAAGCTTGCACAGGGCCTTGTGCTTAATTTGCCTGGTCCAATAACAGCTGTTACATGGATTTTGTTCTTGTTTTTGGTATCCCACAGAGGCTGCCACTTTTGCTGGAGGCCTATTTTGAGCAGAGCCAAGGCCTCAACCTCCACCCTCTGAATTGGCCTTCAGGCAAGTTCCACGGGCACAGACACTCTTTGGGCCACACCCTTACTTTGGCCTCCGTAACTCAGCAATAAGGAGAACGAAACCCAGGCCAGAGAGGACCAGATTTGGACCACTCGCTGACCAGCATGATTACCTTTTTGAAAAGCTACCTGTCCATAGCCTTAGATCTGAAACATCTTGCACCCACCCCAGTCTATACACAGGCAGGGCACTTTTGAAAGTCTCTCTGCTTAAAGGCGGGGGGGGAGGTTATCAGCTTCAGACCTATCGTGAAGGCAATTCATGAGCCTCAGATCTGCAGAGAACTGGTGCTGACTGAGTGGAAGAGATTGTGGGTGAAGTGACTGGATCAACTTCAAATGGTGTAGGAGTGATGTTTACACCGTGGCATGCCTGACTCCATCGTAATCATCATTTCCTTATCATTCCTTTCTTTTTTTAAAGCTTCTGTGCTACCTAAAGAAGCGGGAGATCATAGTTCACGTTTCCATTGTGGGCGAACAACTTCCAGTCTTGCAACAACCCAGCTGGCCAGATTCACCTTTGCCTGTTATCTCAGGAAGGAATCTCAACAGGCGCCCAAACTGCTTCTGAGTCACACACCCTTGGCAACCCCTTGGCATCCCCAAAATCTGCTAACCGGCACACAGTTTTGCAACCCCTTCCAACCATCCATAACTATGTTAATTCTTTGGGGCCCACTGACAACCTGAAAGAAAAAGAAGACAACTCTTTTCTAAGTTTACCAAAGAAAACAAACCCACAACTTTTCAACCTGGTCTCCTGGGGAAAAAATTCACACTGTCTACAGAAGAATTAGGCAACCTGGGTTGGCAACAGCAGGACACGGCATCTGAGAGGACGTGGCAACCAGCACAGGACACCAATATGGCAGTATGTGAGAGACAGCCCAATTCAGACAAGCGATATAGTGGAATGCTACCGCTACCCCCACCGTCTTCCTTCTGCAGAAGGGAGTGAGCAACAGGCATACGTACATTTCCGCCACTGCATCGCCAACGCCGCAGAATTTGGCCAGCTCGTCGATGCCTTCCTCTCGGATGACCGTGCTGTCCACGTCAAAGCAAACGGCGTCCGCGTTGTGGAAGATTTCCTTCATCTCCATGAGGGAGGACATTTTGGTGGGGACCTTCCTGTTGTGCGAGAGCAAGATCAGGTTGCTTTGGAGATCGCCACCCTGCACCCTGTGTTGGGACATTTTGCAAGGTCCTCTGTGCCCGAGGGAGAGCTATGTGTAGAGACCGAGCTACCAGGGGACAGCTCCTTTTGAGCAGAAGTGGGTGGAGGTGGAGGGTGGACTCTGCCTTCGCTGATTTGCTGGCTGTAGGGGCAGCACAGAGATGGGCAATGAGTCAAGGTTGGCTCTCTTCCACAGTTAACCCTTCCTGGAGCTGACCACTGACATAAAGAGCCAATAAGGCTTGCTACTTAACGAACCCCCTAAAGAGCAATTATCTTCCATCCAGGGCAGCCATCTCCTTACCTCACAGTCAACCAAATTCCCCAGTTATCAAAAGGTGAATCCTGTAATCAGGTAACACCCACTCCAAAAGCACCCCATTTTAAAGTGGGTTCTCCCCCTATTCTCTAACCAGTATGAGAGGTGGGAGAGGAAGTGAATAACCCAATTGATTGAAAAGCACCTATAGCAGGGGTCTCCAACAATGCTCCCTCTAAGCTGTGGAGTCTTAGGAGCAAAAATTCTACTTGGTGAGCTACTGGCATTCAAGTTGTGAGCGAGCGATTTGGCTGCTGCATGAATTAGCTTGCTCTGGAGCCATCCTTCCTGAGCTAAGACAAAAATGTGTTAGCCAGAGGCTAAAAAACTGTGAGCTAGCTCACACTAACTCAGGTTACAGGGAACACTGGTCTCCAACCTTTTCTTTCTTGAGAGCTACTTCTGAGTAATGAAAAATATCCCAAGCTGCTATCTCCCCACACACACACACACACACCAGCACATTATTAAGTTTTGTTCTATCCCAGAAAAACAGAATACGGACAAGGAAGAGTCCCAGAAATGAAACTATCAGCTAAGCGGCACAGAAACAAATCCTGTGAAATGAAAGTGTTTTTCAAAAGCCTCAAGGGGAAGTTGTTGTGATCTTTACTCGAGTCTTGCAGGGGGATGCCCCAAGCACTCTGCAGGAGCTGGTGACCTACCCATAACTCATGAGTTTGGAGACCCTGACCCCAAGAAATCAGACCTCTTAGAGAGGAGAAAGAAACCAAGAAGGATATACACAAGGAGTTCTGTGCCAAGGGACTGGGCAATGCAGCAGATCTTCAGCAAAGTGAGACCCAGTCAGATCTGGGCAACCAAGAGAAACTATTGGACAGAAAGTTCTCCTGCTCAGACTTCAAAGCTGAACGTAAACATGGCCCCATTTGGATTTTCCACCTTAGGCATCTATGCTTTTGGATCTGGCCTTGCTGAACAGTCTAGTACAGCAAAAGCGTGGTCATCCACTGATTAAATCCAAGCAGTGCTTCCAAAGTGCAACATATACCCCAACAATAGGCTGTCCAAGTGCAGGTTGTTCCTGGAAATCTTATTAGAGGCTTCCAATTACTTCGTGTCCCCTTGGAGGGTTGGGCAACAACAACAGCTAGCCTATTGCATTTTGACCACAGGACGATCCGTCCTTCACTGGAGAGCTGGGTTTTGTGGCCTTGTAATATTAACACAGGAACCCAGCAAACACAGGAAATCAAACCTACACAAGTGAGACACACCGGCTTTATATCAGTTTAACTGCCATGGCTAACCTCAAAGAATCCTGGGAATTGTAGTTTAACGGAGGGTGTTGTTAGAGATATTACACAACCAGAGTTCCCAAGACTCCTTGGAGATGGTACAGCGAGTTCAGATTTGTGATACAGATCTGGCCAGGGTCTGAAAAAGCCTCAGAGATCCTTCAGGATTGGTTGTCGTAGGGCAGTGTTGAGAAAATGAGCGCATCAGTACTTTAAATTTGCTTAGTGGCGGCCTTGACTTGCCGAAGGCACCCAAAATGCCTATTTGTTCTAAGCCAGACGGGGGAGGGGAGGTCTGGCTCTTGGGCAGGGTTGGAACCCCATATGCAGTGACGCATCATTGCACAATAGAATGAAAAAGACACATGCCACAGCCAACACCCTTGGAACATGCCCAGCTGTTAATTTTTTTCCAGTCTCTAGGAGGTGGGATGTTCAATTAGAGTCCAGTTTGAGGTTAGTCTGCTAATTCTGAAAGGCACAGGTTGTGGGTCATTGCCCTTTGCGTCATGATGTCCCAAACCATTATGTAATGACATTGCATTGCCTCAGCTGTAGTCCGAGGTTGGATTGCGGAACAGTTCTTGCATGATGCAAAGTGAAGATACGGTTGCCGCAAGATGACACTGGGCGGGCCAAAAACATATTCAAAGAGGAGTTTCCTTAAAGGGGAAAAAAACAGGGATATATCAAATTCTGAACCATAGCCCCAGAATGCAGATCAAACAATCTGCTCAACAGGGCCTTGCCCAGATGGGGGTTTTCAATACCCTTGAGGGAACCCTCCAATTTGCAGAGAAACCCCCCAAATCTAAAAAATAAAAATGGCGAGGGGGTTCACAATTTCCCGAAATTGAGACCACTGACTGAGATCTCGCAAAATCTTGTGAAGTCTCTCTCAGCGCTGTGGGACTGCCCAGCCACTGAGACAGTGCAGCCTGGCCTTACACGGCTCCAGAGTGACTGCAGGTTGCAGTCGCAACAGGCAGGAGAAAAAGCGGAGGAAGAAGAGAAATGGCCAGGAATAGAGACAGAAAATGAAGGAGAAAATGTGGGGAAGGTCCAGAATAAAAAAAAAGGGAGGGGGGAAGAGGGCTGTCAAGAAAGAAAGTGGAAAATGGGTGCAGTGGGGAATAAAGAGTTGGAAAGAGAGAGGGATCAGTCTGGGGGAAGTGACCCCCCCTCCTGCGCCAGTGACTCTTGCGGGTCCCCCAGCTTGTCCGATTTTAAACCTGAGATGGTGATAGAAAATGGCCACGAGCTTTGCAAACTCCGGCTCTGGAGTCTGGAGATTTATTTATAGCTGGACGTGAGGGCTGAGTGTCAGCATCATTTAAGCCGATGTTTTATGATGGTGACTGGCATTATTATATTGTTTTAAATATCCTTCCACTACTGTTTTTTAATTCTGATATGAACTAGCTTATAGGTTTTGGAAGTGGAGAGATGAGGGGTTTTGGGTTTTTTTTAAAAAAAACCTAAATAGTAAAAGCCAGGGATCATCCCCAGAACTGGTATTTTTGGTTAGGAACTTATAAATATGGAGAGTGCCTTTGAACAAATGAAGAGTGCTTCCATAAGAAGCCACAACCAGACTTCACATTTGTATTTATGCACAGAGTGCATTTTTATCCTGCCCTCCCTCCAAGGAGCCCTGGAAGGTACATGTGGCTCTCTCCTCCTCCTCTATTTCATCCTCACAGCAACCCTGCGAGGTAGGTCATGCAGAGAGAGAATGACTGGCCCAAGGTCACCTGGTATTTTTCATGGCAAGTGGGCACCAGGGTCTCCCAGTCCTAGCCCAGCACTCTAACCACTACATCACACTGGCTTGCAATACATATGGGATTGGGAATAGGTTCTACTAGGACAGGGTATGTCTCTAAGATCCAGGGCTATTTTTGGGCAGGAACGCACAGGAATGGAGTTCCGGCTGGCTCCTGAGTTGGCCACACCCAGCTGGAACTCATTAACATAATAGGCCACACCCAACAGCAGAAACTCATTAGGACTGGCTACATTAGGGGTATGTGGCCTAACATGCAAATTAATTCCTGCTACAAAAAAAGCCCTGGGTTTTGACAACAAACAAGGCAAACAGAATAAGAAGCAAAAGGTAAGTGTGGCTGGATGACCACTCTTCTGGTAACATGGGGTGTGTGGCCTAATATGCTAATAAGCTGTGCTGTCAGTGGTGTGGCCTAATATGCTAATGAGTTACTGCTGTTGGGTGTGGCCTATTATGCAAATGAGTTCCTGCTGGGCTTTTTCTACAAAAAAAAGCCCTGCTAAGAACCATCCATGGCACTTGCCAGGTTACATATTTCAGTGCTGCTGGAAATGCTATGCAGGCAACAGAGCTAGATTTCATTTGGATGTGCAAACAGGGTTGTTACCGATTTGCATTTTAGATCCAGGATCAAGTATGCAAATCCATCAAATTGCTTCCTTGCCCATTTGCTGTAGGCAACTTTTCCTCCATTCAGTAGATCAGATAACTGGGATTGGGACTCATCCAGCGTATACTGTCATTTCCCTTCCCTCATAGAAACTGCCACTGTCAACATTCTGCTGCTGCAACCTTTTCCCTGAGCAGTGAAATGTTTGTGAAGATTCTAGGGCAGAGGTTTCCAAAGTGGCAGTACCACCCCCTGGGGGGTGGGATTACCTAGGGGGTGCTAATAGGCAAGGGGGCAGCAGAGGGGTGCTGAAAATGGGTGCTTTCGGACGCATTATTCACTTATTTACAATTAGCCAGGCTAGGGCCCAGAGTGAAACACCTTCCTTGCTTTATCTTTAAAGTTTTACTGCTCTTTCACTTTCAGAGTTATTTCCTTTGGTCACATTTGTTTGCACTTATGATTCTGAGTTGTCACAAGTCACAAGATGGCCAATTATTGGTAATAGCGATTGATTTTCTGCACATCAGTTACCGTACATTTGTGTTAAGTACAAGATTTGTGCATGTCTGGTGAGTTGTTAAATATAAATATTTTACAGTATAAATTTCTTTTACCCTTATGTTCTTGTGAGAAAGACTGCGTGAAAATATTATTCATCCACAATTCTTTGCTGTATATTCATTTCCTGCCCTGTGACCTGGATAGCCCAGGCTAGATTGATCTCACCAGATCTTGGAAGCTGAGCAGGGTCGGCTCTGGCTAGTATTTGGATGGCAGACCACCTAGGAAGTCCAGGGTCATGATGCAGAGGCAGGCAATGGCAAAACACCTCTGAGTGTCTCTCTTGCCTCGAAAACTCTATGTGGTCACTACGAGTCACCTATGACTTGAGGGCAAAGAAGTATTTGTGTGTATGAATAGATTATTTTGCATTATGGTGAAGGAGAAGACTCTTGAGAGTCCCTTGGACTGCAAGGAGATCAAATCAGTCAGTCCTAAAAGAAATCAACCCTGACTGTTCCCTGGAAGGCCAGATCCTGAAGCTGAAGCTCAAAGACTTTGGCCACCAAATGAGAAGGGAGCGCTCACTGGAGAAGACCCTGATGCTGGGAAAGACTGAAGGTAGAAGAAGAAGGGGATGGCAAAGGATGAGATGGTTAGACAGTGTGATCGATGCAGCGAACATGAAATGAAGCAAACTCCGGAGCACAACGGAAGACAGGAGGGCCTGATGTGATGTGGTCCATGGGGTCGCGAAGAGTCAGACTCGACTGTGCGACTGAACAACAACAACATGGTTGTATTGATAGAAAAGCAGCAAACTACCGCCTCTGGTGACTCCTGTTTTCTAGCCCTGCTGGACAGTTCCTGTGTTGTGACTGGTAGGACCCTGTGATGGCATGGAGTTGAGCATGAGAGTCCAGCCCTCACCCCCCCCCATCCCTTTAACTCCAATGACTTAGCTAAGGCTAGGGGCATTGCCTTTGTCAGGCTGCTCCAAGGAGGCCATCCAAGGCCTGCCAAGAGCTGGCTATTTATGTTGCGTAGGCATGGGTCACAGTCGGGAGCAAAAATTCTATTTGGTGAGCTACTGGCCTTAAAGTTGTGAGTGAGCGATTTGGCTGCTGCATGAATTAGTTTGCTCTGGAGCCAGCTTTCCTGGGCTAAGACAAAAAGGTGTGAGCCAGAGGCTAAAAAACCGTGAGCTAGCTTACACCCTCTACTCACCTTAGAGGGAACACTGCCCAGAATTCTATTTCTATACTGAAAACATGGGGTTCGGAATGGTACGGTACAGGCCAATCTCATCTTATCTTGGAAGCGCAGCAGGGTCAAGTACTTGGTTGGGGGACCGCTGAGGGTGACTTCAGAGGAAGGCCATGGCAAACCACCTCTGCTTTTTGCTCGCCCTGAAAGCCCCTTGATGGGGTCACCATATGTCTGTTGCAGATTGTTGTCACATTACATACATCCATATTGAAAGTATGTCTACGCCACTGTTTTAACTGGCTTACATAAACTAGGTAAAGGTAATGGTTTCCCTTGCTTGAAAGCCAGTCAAATACAGCTCTAGGGATGCAGTGCTCATCTCTGTTTTCAAGCCGAAGAGCCAGCGCTGTCCAAAGACTTCTCTGTGGTCATGTGGCTGTCATGACTATACGCTGAGGTGCACGGAACACTGTTACCTTCCCACCGAAGTGGTACCGGTTTATCTACTTGCAGTTTCTTGCTTTCGAACTGCTAGGCTGGCAGGAGCTGGGGCCAGAGATGGGAGCTCACTCCATCATGCAGCACCTGGGTCTCGAATTGCTGAACTACCAAACTTCCGGTTGGCATCTTAACCACTTGAGCCACTGTTTTAAATCTACCTGCTGGAGGTTTGCTGTGCTCATGTCTTTCACTTCATATTTTGGGGTAGTGGCTAAGAGCGGTGGACTAATCTGTAGAGAACCAGGCTTGATTCCCCACGCCTCCACATGCAGCTGCTGGGTGACCTTGGGCAAGCCACAGTTCTCTCAGAGCTGTTCTCTCATGGGCAGTTCTCAAAAGAGCTCTCTCAGCCCCACCTATCTCACAGGGTGTCTGTTGTGGAGAGAGGAAGGGAAGGAGATTGTAAGCCACTCTGAGTGAAGGGCGGGGTATAAATCCAATCTCCTCCTCCTCTTCCTAACTATTTGTGGCATGGTCTCAGTATATTACTCAGATCTCTTCTCAGAACCCCAACCAAGCTTTTTTGGCTGCAATGAGAGCTGAAATGTCTACAGGAGGCTCAGAATCAGAAGGGTTTCCACTGACTGGGGAGCACTGCTCCCCCTAAGCTGTAGAGTCTTGTGAGCAAAAATTCTACTTCATGAGCAACTGGCATTAAAGTTGTGAGCGAGCAATTTTGACTACTACATACATTAGTTTGCTCTGGAGCCATCCTTCCTGTGCTGAGAAAAAAATGTGTGAGCCAGATGCTAAAAAACTGAGCTAGCTCTCACTCACTCAAGCTTAGAGGGAACACTGGCTGGGGAGTAGATTCTTTGCTCTCTCCCAGAGGTCCCAAACATGGCATCCACCAACACCTTTCCTCGTGCCTGCCAAATCTTTTCAGGAAGTGGGGCTGAGTGGGGCTCTTCTGATTGGTCACTGAAGAGATGACTGGCGCTGCAGATTTTCAGAAACACTGCTTTGACAGAAGCTGCAACCCAAAGATCTTCACTGTGTGTCTGAAGGTCAGCTGCGGCCACTATTGTACTACTATGGGAGCTATTTTGTGGCTGCGCCCACCACCCTGTGTCAGAATCCCAAAGGTGTCCACAGGCTCAAAAGGGCTGGAAACTCCTGCCCTATCTAGAGTTTGCTTTTATCCTAGGTTCTTGTTCTTTTACTGATTCACTGACCAGCTGCTCAGAACATCATCCTCTGTGCCAAAACACACAAACCCCTGCAGAGAAACGAACACTGCGGCAAGAATGCCTTATGCAAACAGAGGCTAAGTTACATCATGTCCCTTCCAGTCAAATCGGACAGACACATGGTTGCGGGATAATTGAGTGCAGGATTGCAGCCCAAGTTAATTGAACCGCATTTACATGAACCACTCCTGGAGCAAAATTAAGGGAGGAGCCTATGACGGCAAGATTTTGCTTTGCCTTTTACACAGACTGCCACCTGTAGACCTGTGCTTGTTTTCATTAATAGAAGCAGACAGAAGCTTCCAAACTTTATAAAACTCCACACTATCTTTCACTAATATTTCTTCACACGAGGCATCCTGAACTCATGGAATTCTCTGCCACAAGATGTGATGGTGATTTAAATGGCTTTACGAAAGGATTAATGGAGGAAAAATAAGTCTACTGACAGTTCCGAGCCACGATCCATTACAATCTATCTATCTTTTTGTACAATCTATGACTCTGAGCCACACGTTTATCCTATCCTTCATCCAAGGAGCTCAGGAAACCACACACTGTTCCCCTCCCCCTCATTTCATGTTCACAATAACCCTGCGAGGTCGATCAAGATGGGTAGCTGTGTGAGTCTGTCTGTTGAAGTAGAAAAGAGTAAGAGTCCGGTAGCACTTTAAAGACTAACAAAATTTGTGGCAGGGTATAAGTATCTGAAGAAGTGAGCAGTGGCTCACAAAAGCTCATACCCTATAACAAATCCTGGGAGGAAGTTTAGGCTAAGAGAAAGTGACTGGCCAGGGTCACCCAGTAAGAGCCAAGGCTAAGCAGGGAGTTGAACTCAGGTAACCCTGGTCTTCATCCAAAACTCTTGCACACCACTGGCTATAATGGTGGTTTGATGGAACTTCCTTGTTCAGGGGTAGTCTGCCAGATGTTATGGATGAACAGCCAGGGATAGTTGTTGATTTCTAGAAGCATATGGCTGCTCACTGTTGGAAACAGGGTGCTGGACTAGCTAGACTTTCAGTCTGATCCAGCAATGTGTTTCTTATGTTCTTAACAATTTATTTATTTACTTTAGCTATAGTCTTGGTAATTGGATGAGAGACCACCAAAGAAGACTCTACAGAGGAAGGCAATGGCAAACCTCCTGTCCTTCTCACTTGCCTCAAAAACCCCTTGCCAAGATCACCATAAGTTGGTTGTGACTCAATAGCAATTATGTATGCAGGGGTCATTTCGTAGAAAAAGAGGTGCAGGAGCTCATTACCATAACTCATTTGCATAACTCATTTGCATATGCCACACCTCCTAACATACTGGAAGTGTGCCTGAAGGCAACACCCACCCCTCAGGCTCCACTCCACAGGTGAGTGAAACTGACCTGCTCTTCCTCCATTCCCTTCCCCATCCAATACTTTGTGCAGTAAAAATAAGCATAAAGAACACACCCTCATTCTCTTCCTGCTCCCTTGAAACCACTAGGTTTCAAGTAGACTTGAGATACCCAGGACATGTGCCCCACCCATCCCTTTCCCTTCCCCTCCCCACAACAAGACACCCTGTGAGGTAGGTGGGGCTGGGAGAGGTCTTTTGAGAACTACTCATGAGAGAACAGCTCTGAGAGAACTTGTGACTGGCCCAAGGTCACACCAGCAGCTGCATGTGGAGGAGTGGGGAATCAAACCCGGTTCTCCCAGATTAGAGTCCAACTCCTGACCACTACGCCAAACTGATGGGGTGGAAGCTGCTGAAGGGTTGGTGAAATTTCTCCAGTACTTATGTGCCATGTGCCCAGATAAAAAATGGTATACTTAGAAAATTTATATGCCACCTTGAGCAAGTCTTTGGAAAAGCAGCACACAGTCATAAAAGGAACAATGATAAAATTATCAATATTAAAACAAAACATTAAAAACAATAAAGACCCTAGCAGGGCTTTCCCCGGGGCCTCTGCACTGCTCGGGGAAGCCGAGGAGGGGGCGGGGCTTGGTCATGTGCCCGCCCCCTGGGCTCTTCACTCCCGGAGCTGCGCTCCTGTGCGCTCCCGCTCCAACGGACCCCTGCATGTATGTATAATTTATAGTCCATCTCTTTCACTGAGACTCGAAGTGGATGACACAGTATATACTGATACAAGGAGACATCTAATGAGCAATGGACTAGGACTAGGGCTGCAGAAATCTGAATAAGCGTAAGATGTTAGACGCGACACAGAATGCAAATATAATGCATAAAATGGTATTGCATCATCAGAAAGCAATGCAGTGACAAGTTACAGGGTAAGCTGTACAGCAAACAGATAACACTCCCCAAACTCAGCCGTATATAATTGTTTGTTTTTAACTTCATTTGTAACTTTGTAACTGTGTTTAGAGTTTGGATTCTGAAATTCCTTCAGCTGTCCTTTCGAAAACCATGCAAACAGGGGGGAAAGGCACCCGAAGGCCACATCCAATACATAACTTCAGCAAGTTTCTGCTCCCCGGTAAGATGCTGATGATGCCCCCGCGCAGAATTGCATCATTCATTCATCCCGCTGTTACAAAACAGGCCTTGTACCTTTCCATTGCCGCTGCAAAAAAACTCGCCACCAGCAGAGGGAATTGGGGGAAATTGACCAGCGCTAGCTGTCAGTCCTAGCAAGCAAAGTCGGAACCGCATGGGGAGGGCAAGAGTGTCACAGGACTGGGCAGAAAGGCAACCGAACTCGATCCCCCGAGCCCAGGCTCCTCGGAACTTACAGCGTTGTGGCTCCTGTTGCAATTGTCGCTGTCGCCGACGGACACCCACTGGTTGTGCAGCGCGGCACAGGATCAGCTAAGCCCTTCAGTCACATCGATGCCCGGGCGCCCAGTGATCTGGAAGCCAGCCACATGGCATCAAGAGCTGCGGCGGATTCCGCTGAGTAAGCCGGGGCAAGCCTTTCTTTTTTTACAAAACAGCTCGTTTGCCGACATGAAAGTGGCTGTTTACAAAGAGGTGTGAGTTCGCCCTTTGCGGGGGAGGAGCCCCTCAGAGCCGGCCCTGCTGGCGCCCTGATTGGCTAGGCGGGAGCCGGCAGAGAGCAAGCCGTGGGGAAGGAGGTGGAGAATGGGTGGGATGAAGTCACCTTGAACTTGCAGAGTTTCCAGGAGCCGGCAGATGAAGGCCTCCGTCGAACTGAGCCCGGGCGGGCGGGCGGGCGGGCAGCCTGCCAAGGGGAGGCGAAGAAACAGCATGCTGAGAGCAGCACCCTGAGATGAGCTGTGGCTCTAAACAGGGAGAAAATTGTAGAAGGATCAGGATTGGCCAGAAGGGATGAAGCTGGGGGGACCAAGCAGCCTGTTTGCAGGCAATCCTCCCTCTAAGCCGTGGAGCCCTGGGAGCAAAAATTCTAGTTTGTGAGCAGCTGGGATTGAAGTTGTGAGCGAGCGACTTGGCTACTGCATCGATTAGTCTGCTCTGGAGCCAGCCTGCCGGAGCCAAGACAAAAATGTGTGAGCCGGAGGCTAAAGAAGTGTGAGCTAGCTCATACTAACTCAGCTTAGAGGGAACACTAGTTGCAGGTCCCTGAATTTGCCACTTGCAAGCTTTCTTTTTATAGGTCCCACCAGTATTCCCTCTAAGCTGAGTTAGCGTGAGCTAGCTCACAGTTTTTTAGCCTCCGGCTCACAGAGTCTTGTCTTCACTCAGGGAGGGTGGCTCCAGAGGAAACTAGTTTATGCAACGGCCAAATTGTTGGCTCACCACTTTAATGCCGGTAGCTCACAAAGTAGAATTTTTGCTCACAAGACTCCACCGCTTAGAGGGAGCATTGATCTCTCCCACCACATCATTTTGCCTGCCACGAAGCCAGTGCATGGAGCACTGGCCGCCATGTGCAATGCTCCCTCTAAGCTGTGGAGTCTCGTGAGCAAAAATTCCACTCTGAGCTACCAGCATTCAAGTGGTGAGTGAGCGATTTGGCTGCTGTGTGGATTAATTTGCTCTGGAGCTGTCCTTACTGAGCAAAGGCAAAAATGTGTGAGCTGGAGGCTAAAAAAAACTGTGAGCTAGCTCACACCAACTCAGCTTAGAGGGGACACTGGCAGCCAGGCACAGGGGGTGCGTTGAACAGAAAGCCTTGATGGTCCATTTTTTAGGGGAATGTGGGCAGTGTGGGAAAGCTGTCCTGCTAGGCTTCCAATAGGGATCTTCTCATCCAAGAGAGACTGATATGATTCCAAGGCACCCTGGGAGGACTGCCCCAGCTCAGGTTTTTTTAGTACTGGGCAGTGGTCTTTGGTTTGCCAGAGGTCCTTTCTTCTGAAGGGACAGTAGACTTTTTCAATCATTGTTGCTTATTCCCATCTCCATTTAACAAAATTAAATTGTCCTGCTGCCTTCTTCCATGTTCCACCATAAATTCCTTTCAGTCCCCGGCGTGGCTTTGTGTTCTTTCCCCTCCCCATTATTTCTCCACTCTTCTATCTTCCCATCCAGCTCCGCTGATCTCATATCACCAGCTCTCTCAAGTGGTTCTGCCCTTTCTTCCCCTGTGGCCCTCATGGCTTAAACCACCTCCCAGAACACCTCTCTCACTTACAGGCAATCCTAAGCAAGTCAACTCAGAAGTAAGACCCCTTTTATTCAGTGGTGTTTGCTCTCAGGAAAAAAAACTTTATGATTGCCTTGTCAAACACTTTCCTCAAAACCTACCTTTTCTCTGAAGTCTTCCATTCATTCCAATTAGAGTATATGGGATTTGATTCAGTAGCGGGATTTAAGGGTTACACTGAACAAATAAAGAGTCTTCCTCTATTCTTCCTCTTCTTGATCCTTTATATCATTTTTTAATTTGTAGGTTCCTTGGGGCAGGGACTTTTTTTTTCTTACTTTGAAAAGTTCTAAAGACACTGATGGCCCTGCTTAACTAATTCAACACCAAGTGTAATTCCAAAGGGGTAAATGTGTTAGTCTGTTGCAGACAAAAGAAATATGCCTATCCTGGCACAACATGAAAGCTAGAACAAAAATGTATTAGTCTTTAAGGGATCACAAGACTCCCATTTGTCTGAACAGGGAATAAATCCTGCAATAAATACATAAACTTCCAGAATACATCTGTGGCTCAGACTGAGTTCCAGGCTCAAGGGGTTATTTCCTTAATTTAGAGAAGTTCACTTCAGTTTGAGAAGCTTTGATTTCCAACCATGTGCATGCAGGTAGATGCAAGTTTACATAAGCTTTCCAGTTAGGAATGGCTGTATTGCCCTCTACTGGCTAAAGCATCAAACAATAATCAAAATTCCAACTAAACCAGTGTAGCGCATGTACTCCAAATGAGCCCCTTTACGAACATAGGAAACTGTTTTATGCGGCCTCAGGCCCTTGCTCCATCTAAATGAGCACTCTGTTCTTACTGGCAATGGCTCTGCATGGGTCAGTTAGAAAAAAAGTTTCTTGCAGCGTCTTCAACCCTGAGATCCTTCAACTGCAGATTTTGGGGGGCAAACCGAAGACCTTCTGTTATTGTTGTTAGCCATTCAGTTCTGTCCAACTCTTGGCGATTCTGTGGGCCAGCTCTCTCCATGTTTTCCAGTCTTGTACTGTTTCTTTGAGTCATTCCATGCTCAGGCTGGTGTCAACTTTTATGGTGTTCAGCCACCGTGTTCTTTGGCGGACTGGTTTCCTTTTGCCACTAACCAATCCAAGTATAATTGCTTTTTTGTGAGACCTTCTACAGATGGCTTAACAGGAAAGGGAAGGAAAATGCACATGCTTATTCACAAGAGTTGTTCAAGGGCAAACACAAATATAAACTTTGGGGCATCTTCTGAATATATTCTCTGCTGCCAGTGACAAACAACCTCATCGGGTGCTGCTTCAGAGTGCTGCTGAGCAGGGAGAAGCTGCACAGTGGCAAAGCTCTTCTTTCTATGCTACTCGCACAACCCAGTTCTGGGCATGTTTACTCAGAAAGAAATCCATCTGAAATCAGTGGGTATCTTCCCCCAGTAAGTGTACTTGAGGTGGCAGCTTCACACGTACAAGATCCTGAGCTAGTACTGCAACATCAGCTAGAAAATCCCAGGCTTAAATTTATTTATTTGCTTCATTTATACCTGGCCTTTTCCCCAATGGGGACCCTAAATGGCTCACATTGTTCTCCTCTCCTCAATGTTATCCTCACAACTCTGTGAGTTAGATTAGATGGAGCATGTGACAGGCCCAAGGTCACCCAGCAAGCTTCCATGGCAAAGTGCGGATTCAAACCTGTGTCTTCCAAATCCAGTACTAACCACTGCACCACACTGGTTCTCTGTGCACTGGTTCCAGAATTTATCTGACAGCCTTGGCAGTTGGACTTCACAGTTAACAGCAAAAGATTCTGTACATCTCTCTGTATCTTATATTGGTATAATGATAGTGGCCTACCTTTCAGAGCTATTGTGTTATGCTTGTTAATACTAATATATAGAAACCTTATGTAAATGCAGGTAACTATGGAAAAAGTCCAGATGAAACAGACCCTCTAAATGTTTAGCGGGGGAAACCAATGTATGAAATAAATGCAAACACAGCAAGATGTTCAGGTACCTTTCCCCCTTTTCTTGAAATACAGCCTACCAAGAAAAGTCTGAAGTGTAGTCTGAAGCTACAAATACCTGGAAAATTAAATTTGTTTGTTAGCCATTTAAGACAATGCAAATGGCAAAAAAATATACACCAGAAAGTCTTTTATACATACCCACAACAGAATATCAAATATAAAATATTTTGATGTACTGAAATATCACACACACATGCACACACAATTTGCACAAACACATACACGGAAAAAATTCCATAAGATATACCCCAAACATTAACAATTGATGATCTGTTGTGCATATAAATAATCTCAGTTATATAACCCTTTCTCAGTAGCCCACCTGAGATGACTGGAGACATAATTAGAATGGGTGTGTGTCACTGTGCTTTGTTCTTGCTGCAGAAAGAATAAGACAAATCTGTATTTTATTTGCACTGGTTGATTTTACTCATTCCATAAAGGGTGTGCAAAGCAGTTTACAGACAATTACAAACCAATACAAACAATCTAAAAATACCAGTACAAAATACTAAAATCACAGTTTTAAAAAGCAACGTTGAAAATGTTCAACATGTATCAGTCACCTTCTTACTATTTGGATGCATGTGTAGTCCACTGGTGAACAACTGCTGATTTTAATTATGTATGTATTATATGTTCAGTGTTATGACCTTTGTTTTAGAAAAGTGGCTAGAGTGTCATACATTGACTATGGAGGCATGTTTTCAAATCCTCTCTCAGCCATATTGATAAAGCTCAAAAGTGCTGGTACTCTGTATCAGTGAGTAAAAAAAGAAGCCCTCAGCACCTTGGAGGAAGGGTGATAGAAAAGTGGAACACAAATCTTTAAAATAAATGATATAATATACTGTATCAGACTCACACTAGAATTCTCACAAGGGAATCGTAAGAAAGTTTTAATCTTGAAATTATATGGAATATAACTCCTATTGTATTTTAATAATTCTTTTTACGTATTGAATGTATATCTTGCCTTTCTCTCCCATAGACCCCCAAACAGCTTACATTCTGTTATCTCTCCCGTTGTATCTGAATAACACTGTGAGACAGGTTAGGCAGAGAATACATAAATGCCCAAAGTTACCCAGTTTCCACGGCAAAGTAAGAATTCATACCCAGGTCTCCAAGAACCTAGTCCAACACTTTAACCATTATACCACATTGTGTAATATGTATTTATTTTGTAATATTGGCGCGTCCCCACCCTATCTGTCTACATACAAATACATATATGTGAATATATACATATGAAAACATTAAAAAGTATGCATATATGTGTGTGTGTGTGTATACACATACACACACGCTATGTATCTATGTGTGCGTATAGATCCAGGCGGTTCAGCAATGTTGGTCTGAAGCCACAGAACAAATTTAGAGTCCAGTGGCACTTTTAAGACCAACAAAGGATTTTTCAAGGTATGGGCTTACACGCACATGCACACTTTGTCAAATAATTTGAAAAAAATTGAAAAAGTGTGTTCATGCACACGAAAACTCATACCTTGAATAAACCTTTGTGGGTCTTAAAGGTGCCACTGGACTTTACATTTGTTCTGTGTGTGTTTGTTATATATCTCTGTTTTTGTCTTTCTATACATGTATACCGTCCATACAATTTATATATACACACACGAAGGTGTGCGCAGGCGAGTGTATGGGTTTAAAAGAAGTTCATTAATTAATATTCATAAAGTGCTTTCCCCGCCCAGGCCCGCCATTTTGCTTAGTAACGGTCTCCAACGGCCTTAAGAAGCCGCCTCCTATCCCGCTCGGCAATGCTTGAGTGACACACATCGTCAGCCAATTGAAAACTGGTTCGGGTCTGCGGCCACGCCAATGAGCAGCCCCGAACGGCGATGGAGACTTCCAGAAGGGGCGAAGAACCGACTTCCCGTCCTTCCCTCCCTCCTCCCATTCCTCTCTCAGTTAGCTGGCCGCGAGTTGCGCGCGCAGTCGCTTCTCCTCTTTTTTCCGCCCCTTCTCTCTCGGCGGCTGAGGCGAGATGGCGGCGGTGAAGGCGCTCAACCCCAAGGCCGAGGTCGCGAGGGCCCAGGCGGCTTTGGCCGTCAACATCAGCGCAGCGCGAGGCCTGCAGGACGTGCTCAGGACCAACCTCGGCCCCAAAGGCACCATGAAAATGTAAGGGGGGGGGGGGGCAGGAGGGAGAGGCGGGGCTACCCCGCGTGGCGCTCAGGGGCGGAAGTGGGGGGGGGGGGTGACGCGAGTGTAAAGCGCCGCACGAGGGACTGGTAGTGGGACCTTTGTTAAGGAGGCTGGGAGCATTTCTGCTCGCTCTCTCTCCCCACTCCCGACCAGAATGTTACTGGCCTCGGTTAGTGGACTTGACTTATGGAACTTGCTGCCCCTAGATGGAGCGATGATCGGTAATTTAGATGGCTTCCTTTAAAGGGCGGGGTTTTTTTTGTTAAAATGTGTAAAAATTGTTAATCATTAAAAAAGGGGGCGCGGGGGGGGGGGGGGTTTGGACAGGTCCATGGATGAGAAAAGGAAATTCATCCTTGGACGTGGTTCATCGCAGCCCCGATGGCTAAATGGACCCTTGGGGGTGGGTGGAGATCAGAGGAGGGCCTTTGGCTCGATGCAAAATAGAAGTCCAGTAGCACTTTAAAGACTTAACACCATTTGTTTCCCTGGGAGACTTCGTGAGGCAGAGCCCCGCACATAGTGAAATAAGCGCAGTCAATCTTGAAGGTGTCACTGGACTTTTGTTTAATTTTGCTATGTTAGTGACATGGCTACCCCTTTGTGGGTGGCATTGTCTTTAGGCCTTCCCTTCCAGGGGGCAACTGTGAGAACAGGGATCAAAAAGCAGGATATGAGGTGTTATGGAAAAGCATAGGTGTTGGGAAAGGCTTGGCAGCTTCTGATCAAACTGGGCAGTGCTGGGCTACTTGAATGAACATTCTGGGTCCAAATGAGGCAGTTTGAGTTATCTATGATGTGCACTTGCCATTATTGTTCCTTGAACCCTGCTTCTGATGCATGCTGCCTTCTCCATCTGGTAACCCTTTACTTAAGCAATGACCTGTACCCTCTCCAGACATAAGACTCTTTGGGAAGCCCAACCTAGGACATAGAATGTTTTTTTCATTTAGTATATACATTGTGCTTTTTTTTAGTCTCTCCATTTTTGTCCCCCCCCCCCCCCCAGGTTTCCAAATGATGGGTGTGATGTCACTCCCATGGTCTGTAACATTGCATGAGGTCTCAGTAGTTGTATACAGCTCTCTAGTTGAAGATGGATGGCTTGAGTTGGCAGCCTAGTTAGTTTTGCAGCATGAGTGAGCTATCATGCAGGTCTGTTAGGGCTTAAAAGGTAGAGAATGAGCGGAGGAAAGCAGCAAATTCTGATACAAAAGTATGGTTTCTCTGTCTGCATAGCGAGCATATGAGTGGCATCAGGGGAAGGGCCGTGCTTTCAGTATACTCTCAATAACCTGAGCCTATAAAATGAGACTAGAAGTTGATGGCAGTGTTCCCTCTAAGCTGAGTTAGTGTGAGCTAGCTCACTGTTTTTTAGCCTCCAGCTCACACATTTTTGTCTTAACTCAAGAAGGATGGCTCCAGAGCAAACTAATTTATGCAGTAGCCAACTCACTCACAACTTTAATGCCAGTAGCTCACAAAGTAGAATTTTTGCTCATAAGACTCCACAGCTTAGAGGGAGCATTGGTTGATGGTCCTTTTTGTTTAATCCTACAGGCTTGTGTCTGGTGCTGGAGATATCAAGCTTACCAAAGATGGCAACGTACTGCTTCATGAGATGGTGAGTTCTTTCTTCAAACGGAGTGGAAAAGCGTGCTAGATTGTAGATGGGAAGCTCGGTTTCAAATCCCCTCTCTGCTATACAGCTCACTAGGTGACCCTGGGCCATTTGCATTTATTCCAGCCTACACTACCTTACAGAGCTGTTAGGATAAAGCTGTGGAGGGGGAGAACCATGTACGGCACCTTGAACTTGTAGAAAAGACACAAATAAAGCACCAAAAACGTATCCATAGCGTAGACCAGGAATGCAATTTCCTGTCTCTGAGAGGTGTAGCTTTGAAAACAATAGAATACATTTTAACATGTAAAATCTAGTTTAAAGGTGCTGCTTCTCAACTGTCTTCGGCAAAGAGAAGCCATGCTTGATTTGTTAGCATTGCTGTTAACATCTAAGCTTCTGCATTGATCTTTTACAGAAGCCCATGGCAAGGGTTAATATTTTCTTTTATGCTGTTAACCCTTCAACATAAATTATGAAATGCACGTTTCAATGCTTGTCGGCAGTGAATAGTACAGCCACCTGGGAAATGTCTCGCTTAGTCTCTTAAGAGGCTGCTCCTGGCTGTTAATTGGTTGGGTTTGGATGGTGGCTTGGGAGGGAGGGCTCATACTGTTGTGTTTCTGTGGATTGGCCAAGTACAAGAAGGCTGACTGGGAAGCCCGGCAATCCTGGGGCGTTGCAGTAACGAGAACTGGATGGTTCTGCCATTGCTCGTTTCTTCTTGTGTTCCTCAGCAAATCCAGCATCCAACAGCCTCCTTGATAGCCAAAGTAGCAACAGCGCAGGATGACATCACGGGAGATGGTACCACCTCCAACGTCCTCATCATCGGGGAGCTGCTCAAGCAGGCCGACCTCTACATTTCAGAGGTATGTCCGTGGGGTTCCTAGACTTAAGACAGCGGGAAGCGAGCGTTCAGCAAATCTGGCTGCATTTACCATATTTTACTACCATTATTGCTGATTCAGGTTGAAGTCCATCGCCTCTGCATAGGGGGGAGTTGCATGTTGGTACTTTAGTCTCTGAAACCAGGATTTATATTTTAACAAAGACCGATTCTGCTTTTGTCAGGTTGGGCTTTCATGTGTTCAGGTCACGTGTGGCTCTGTGGCATAATTGTCTGTGGCAGCACACAGATACGTTGAGCCTTCTAACACCCCAAGTTTGCACAGTGAACACCCAAGTGGGCTATGTAGCTCTTTTGGCATAACTCTGTGCTAGAATAATGTGTACTTTACCCTCTACGTAGGGAGGAATGTCTTTCCTATGTATTCAAAAGGACAGTACAGTTTGCGTAGACTCATGTGAATGCCATCTTCTTGTACCCAAGGTGGTAGGCATATCCAGAGATTCTGTATTAAATTATTCCCCCACACACACACTTTTGCCAAGTAAAGCAGCCCTAAAAGTGAGGAGGAAGCATTCATTTTCCTGTTCATTCTTGTGTCAGGGCTTGCACCCTCGAATAGTTACGGAAGGTTTTGAGGCTGCAAAGGAGAAAGCCCTTCAGGTCCTGGAGCAAGTCAAAGTAACAAAAGAAATGGATAGAGAAATACTGATCGATGTCGCCAGAACCTCTCTTCGCACCAAGGTGCATGCTGAACTTGCTGATGTCTTAACGGAGGTAAGTGTTCAGGTGGCTTCGTTTTTTCTCCTTTCTAAGTAATTGTGTGCAGCTTTCAGATTTAAATAGGGAGGGGAGGGTAGATGGTGACCGTCTGGGAAATGGGTAGAAGATTATGATGTTTTTTATAGGACTGTCCTCTTCTCCCCACCGCCAGGCCGTAGTGGATTCTGTTCTGGCGATCCGAAAACCAGGCGAGCCGATTGACCTCTACATGGTTGAAATTATGGAAATGAAGCACAAATCTGAAACTGACACAACGTAGGTACAAAACCTGCTCTTTTTACAAGGAGCTTTTAGGCTGAACCCGGTCCTGTGCTGCTTTTCTCTCATATTTACTCTTTTATTTTTATTTATCATTTTTGCCGGTTTTAACATGTCATGTTAAATTGCCTTTGGGGTGGAAGTGGCAAGATGCAGCATTTTGAAATGAAACAAAAGGGTAACATGATCAGTGTTGAAAGATCTATGATAGAACTGCCTTGCATGTTTTAACCAGCCTGACTGCTCATGGAACTCCCACAGTCCCCATCATTCAATCTTCCCCAACTGGTGGGACACAGCAGTGGGTTTATATAGCTGTTAGTCCAGCACTTTCTCTTGAGCCAAAAGATGAGCTTCAGGCAGAACTCTTTGCTGTATCGGCCCAGCCAAGGCTTCCGTTCATACTCAAAGCAGTTTCACAAGGCATTTGAAACAGGAAAAGAGAATGGAATTCAAGACTAGAAATATTTGTCTGAGGGCATGGACGAATTCTGCATTGGCTTTTATAGTAGCTAATGGAGTCAGACACCATGCGAGAACAGAGTTTCTGTCTCAGACATTCATAATGGCATGCTGTGTCTCAGGCAGCATGCCTGTGTCAGAAACAGATACACCACTGAATTCTTTCCTGGGCAGCAGGAGCCTGAATGGGGGGGTGTTGTCTGTGGCCATGTGTAAAAGAACTTTTAATTCCTAACCAAAGCAAACCGCTTTTTACCAGGTTGATCAGAGGGCTTGTCTTGGATCATGGTGCTCGCCATCCTGACATGAAGAAGAGAGTAGAAGATGCCTTCATTCTTACTTGCAATGTATCGTTGGAGTATGAAAAAACGTAAGTTTTGGATGGGCTTGCAGATCTAGATGAGAGGCTCTGGGGAGGGGGGGAATGGGTCTCTTGTGCAGTGGTCCTTTAACAGTGCTTCTCACATCTCATGAAATTCTGCAGCCTTCTGACTCTACCAGCCTCCTCTTATGCTGCATTAAGCCCTGATCCATTTTTTGCCTGTTGACAGGCTGGTTATGTAGTTCTAACATATCAGCATCCAGATAACATGGTTGGTTGCTTGTTTTCAGAGAAGTAAACTCCGGATTCTTCTATAAGAGTGCGGAAGAAAGGGAGAAGCTAGTGAAAGCGGAAAGGAAGTTCATTGAAGAGAGAGTGAACAAAATTATCGAATTAAAAAGAAGTGTCTGCAAAGATACTAATAAAGGCTTCGTTGTGATCAACCAGAAGGTGAGATTAGAGGCTTGGCATTGGTGACCTACCTGGCCACAAATGAAGCTTTCTCTGGGGTGGCAGAGCTAGTGATGTGCGGATGTCCATGAATGTTGTGAAATGCTTTGAGAAGATCACCTCATCTTTGACTGATCCTCAGTATTTCTTTTTCAGGGGATTGACCCTTTCTCCTTGGATGCCCTTGCAAAAGAAGGGATTATAGCTTTGCGCAGAGCAAAACGCAGGAACATGGAGAGGTCAGTATCTAGAATGAAAGCTTGTATAGAGTGACCACGGAATGGTCTAATTGATTGTCCTGCTTAGCGCTGCTCCCAAAGAGTTGCACCCAGACACCTCTGGGGAAAATGTGCTGGGTAGCCACATGGGCTTCACTTCGGTAAAGATCTATCATCTAGACCAGTGATGGTGAACCTTTTAGAGACCGAGATCCCAAACTGCAACCCAAAACCCACTTATTTATTGCAAAGTGCCAACACTGCAATTTAACCTGAATACTGAGGTTTTCGTTTTGGAAAAAACAACTCATAACATTAACATCTTTTGTTTTAAAAGAAACACAATAACAGAGCTTTCAATGATACAAACAACTTTTTATTGAAAGGTAAAAGTTTGCATTTGGCATGCTTTTGAACAATTAATGTTATTTTTGCTGTCCAATCTTGCGAACTCTGTGCTGGGGCAATGCCGTGCGTGCCCACAGAGAGGGCTCTAAGTGCCACCTCTGGCACGCGTGCCATAGGTTTGCCACCACTGATCTAGACCAGGGGTGGGCAAACTTGCTCAGCGTAAGAGCCACCTAGAACAGGAGTGGCCAAACTTGCTTAACGTAAGAGCCGCATAGAATAAACATCAGATGTTTGAGAGCCACAAGACATGAACAAATATTACCTGCTTTTATTGGAAAATAAGCAAATTTGCTTTTTATTAACATTAAAAGACTGCCAAAGATGATAATAAAAGGGGTAAAAGCAGATACTGATAATGATATTAATTTGTCCAATGATATTTGTTTGCTAATGATATTTAGCTTCCCCAGCCGCCCTGCCGGGAGCCACATAATATATGTGAAAGAGCCGCATGTGGCTCCCGAGCCACAGTTTGCCCACCCCTGATCTAGACAGTTTGCACGTCTGCTAATGTAGTTTTTTTTTAAGGAAAGTACTTCCAAGTCCTCTCCCCATAAAACATCCGGCAGCACCAAGGTTGTATGCATTGGGGTTCAGTTGCCCAGCCTGGATTTCCTCCTTGCCTGACACACAACAGAACATTGGAGGGAATCCATCCCGTTTGGGATATTTTTACTGTGACTGCAGTGTATACAGCACAGTTAGTGATGTGTTTGGTCTGCCTTGTGTTCTTTGGATTCTGAAGTTCATAGGACGATGGTGTTATAAGACACTGTGAAACTGGGAGGTTCCTCTGCCCCTTCAGTCATCTGGGATTGTAGCAATGCTAGAAATGTATGCTGTCTTCTTCCCCTTCCAGGTTGACCCTTGCTTGTGGAGGTGTTGCTATGAATTCAGTAGATGACATCTCTATTGACTGCCTGGGACATGCAGGCCTTGTCTATGAATACGTACTGGTATGTGTAAAACATTTTCCCCTGGGGTTTTTTTGGTTTGTTTTTGTTTGTTTGGGGTTTTTTTTTGTTTGTTTGTTATGGCTGGCTTCCAGTGGAAGCACTGTGAATTCAGCTATACTGTTGCTTGACGAATATGCAAGGGTGAACCTACCTCTAAGTGCTTTTTGGGATCAGCAATGGCTAATAGCTGCCTAGACTCTGGAAAAGGTGTTGCAGTGGTTTTAAAATAGCAGCTGAATGGCAGATTGGCAGAGGTGGTGTCAGCCACCCTTTTGGGATTCTCCTTGGTGTTCCTCAGTGAATTGGAGGAGGCAGCCCAGCCAGTAGCAGCATGTGACCAGCAGTCTGCTTTTGTATTGGCAGTCTGTGTTACTCAGGTGTCCTCTTGCTTCTTATCTTTGCACAGGGTGAAGAGAAGTTCACCTTCATTGAAAAATGCAACAACCCTCGTTCTGTGACTCTGTTGATCCGGGGGCCCAATAAGCACACCCTGACGCAAATCAAGGATGCAATCAGAGACGGGCTTCGTGCTGTCAAAAACGCTATTGAGGATGGTGAGTCTTGGTGTTTTTGGGTTTTTTAAACAAATAATATTTTATTAAGCTTTTCAAACAAGACACAAAGAAGAAAATAGTCTACTGTTACAAAATAGCCAGCTTAAAACACATAGTACAGCGCAGTAAACCATCATAAGTACTAGGTCAATTCTCTTAGTTTAAAAAAAGGCCTGTAAATCCAAAACATAACAGAGGGAAGGCATATAGTATTACAAAATAATCAAAACTCCCATCCATCTGGTTTAGACATTTATAATGGTGAGTCTTGGTTAGAGGTGCCTCCTGAAATGTCAGTAGTGCTGGTACAGTTGGGACACCGCTGTTTCAAAGGGGAAATGAATTTGACTGCAGAACTGCTTGCTATCCAGGACTGCAATGCGATTGCCCGCAGGAACGGAGCAGCATCAGTTACAAGACGTTACATATTTTTTCAGGCTGGCCTGTTTTCTGTTTATGAAACTTCAAGGCAGTATATTATAGGAATCATCCCAGGAGGTCTCATATCTCCTTGGGTGGTTCCTCTAAATAAATGTATGTCTAGAGGGATATTTTTCTACTTAATATGATAACTCCCGGCAAGCTTTTCCGCTGCTATACTCAGGACTGAATTTGAGCATAGCAGGCGCCGTGTGTGTTTTCTGTGGTTCATGTAGCTAGTTCAATAATTGTGTCCTTTCACAGGCTGCGTAGTTCCAGGTGCCGGAGCAGTCGAGGTGGCTATAGCTGATGCCCTTGTGAAACACAAGACCAGTATCAAAGGAAGGGCCCAGCTTGGGGTTCAGGCTTTTGCTGATGCACTGCTTATCATTCCTAAGGTACAAAACTTTGGCAAATACTAATGATCTTGCTTTGAAATGCAAGGACTTGGGGGATACAATACCCCAGAGAGGCTCAATCTGAGAAGTATGCAAAGGTCCAGTGGAAAGTGAAATACCTGATACGTGTGTGTGAGTGTGAGTACCATCAAGTTGCAGCTGACTTCTGGAGATCTCATAGGATTTTCAAGGCAAGGTGTCCCATCCATCTACTAACCAGGGCTGACCCTGCTCAGCTTCTGAGATCAGTCTAGCCTGGCTCATCTGGATCAGGGCTGATGTATTCACACTATGTAAACCCACTGGTATCCTGTGGTTTAATTGTTTGCAATGGGCAGACAAGGGGACAAATCACTTGAGCAGTGGAAATAGTGCAAACGAAACTAAAGTCTTTCACCTTCTTTTGATTCTGTCAGGTTCTTGCTCAGAACTCAGGCTACGATCCTCAAGAAACACTTGTGAAAGTCCAGGCAGAATATGCCGAGTCAGGACAACTCGTCGGAGTTGATCTAAACACTGGTAAGGGTGCAGAAAAGTGTGTGTATGGTTTTGGGCTGAACAGACTCAACAGTGGACTGTGATCGAAGCTAAATTGCACAATTCAAATATTATTTGTGTCACTGAATAACTATGGGATCCTTATGTGTTTTAAAAACAACCTCATGCAAACTTTAAAAACAAGCAGCCAGCTTGGACACATACCGGAGAATGGGCATGTTATCCTGGGTTGGCCCGAAGTGTTTGGCTAGCCTGCTTGTCTCCATGGAAACCAGTGGAACCGCACTGAAGTGCTTGGGGGTGTGAACAGTTCTTGCAGAAAGTCTCTTTATTGGATAACTGAAGCAAGCGCAACGGTTGTTGAGAACAGCATCTCTTGTGATTGCAGGTGAGCCAATGATGGCAGGAGCTGCTGGAATCTGGGATAATTACAGTGTTAAGAAGCAGTTACTTCATTCATGGTAAGCTAAACACTAAGGGTGTCTTAGATAGCAATAACTTAGAAGGAGGTACTGTCTGTATTGCTAACCAACCATTAGACCTTAATAGACTTGGGTATGTTTTTTTATGTGTAGTAAGGGTTTCTCTCTGAACTGCAAAACAGAAAAAGTCCCAAACCCATCTTAAAAATCTGTGGACCGCCTCTAAAGGATGAAGAAGGAAGTGCGTGTAATGCTTAGGTTGGGTTGGGTCTTGGAGATGGTACAACTAATACAAATGTCCCCATTTTTCTTTCTTTAGCACCGTGATTGCTAGCAACATTCTCTTGGTTGATGAAATAATGCGAGCCGGAATGTCGTCTCTCAAAGGCTGAGCTCCAGAGCCCTCTGACCAGCGAGCACTTGTGCCCTGCGTCTCTGAATCCACTTACAAGGCCACGTCCTCCCCCTTCCCTCCCCAGCATCCAACTTCAGAGTAACAGGAGGAATTGTCTCTTTCCCTCTTCAGGAGCTTGGCCACCCATGCTTCTGTTCTGAAATGGGTTACTATTTATTTTTTACACGCACTGAACTAGTACATCTGAAGTTACTGTCTTTCTACCCAATAAACAGTTCTGCTCTCAGTGTAGGTTGCAGGGTCATTAATATTTGAGCTGTGACTTTAAGAGCGGTGTCTGTTGGTAGAAGAAAGTAGGGGAAACTGGAGAGCCAATCGGGCCAGTTCAGCTTGCTTAATAAGAGTTTGTAGAGCCTTAATTATCCACAGTCGTCGTGTGTAGTGGCCATGCCACTGCTGAAGTTCTGTAGAAAGGAAGTGATTTGTTTCCTGAGCTCTTAGGCCAGAGGAGGAGGTTAGAAGGGCACTAAAAGTTTTTTTCTGCCGTCCATTATTACTCTCCATTGAGAATCAGTTGAAAGGAACCACCAGGGTCATCTAGTTCGAACCCCTGCAGAATGCAGGAAATTCACAAAGACCCCTCCACACGCCCCCAGTGACCACTGTTCCCCGCCCAAAAAGTGACACAAAAACCTTCAGGATCTCCAGCCAAACCGGCCTCGAGAAAAATTGCTTCCTGACCCCAAAGTGGCGACCAGCATTTGAGCATGTTCTTTTACCTGCCCCCCCTCCCATGGGGAGACTGAAGCCTGGAAATTAAACATTAATTATGTTTGCAGCACTCAGGGCAGCATTCAGTTATTCCCATGTCTCGAGTCTCTGTGATAGGAGGGAAGGAGGGCCTGAGGTCACCCACTGAACAGCAGGGACTTAGACCCTAGATGGGCATTCTGGTGGTGGAACGCGCCCTCAAGTCATAGCCGACTTGCGCTGACTCCTCATGGGAGAAGGGGTCT
Organism: Lepidodactylus listeri; assembly: GCA_029233225.1. Lineage (NCBI taxonomy): Eukaryota > Metazoa > Chordata > Lepidosauria > Squamata > Gekkonidae > Lepidodactylus > Lepidodactylus listeri. The sequence goes on along the minus strand of JARCFY010000019.1, from coordinate 29,450,305 downwards.
GACTGCTAACCCTGAACTTCCTTAGTGGTCTCCCGCTCAAGTTCTAACCAGGTCCAACCCTGCTTAGCTTTCAAGATCCGATGAGATCAGGCCGGGCCATCCAGCTCAGGGGGCAGTCACTGCCCCTCCTGTAATGCCTAGGTTAGTACAGCCTTTAACTTGGATTTGCTGAGAAAGAGTCACTTAGTTCTCTTGTCATTCTTCATCCAGCAAGGCAAAATAAGGATCGCGTCTTTTCTCTACCACTTCCCTTTCAGATGCCACTTGGGAGTGGCGAAGATCAGTCATATCCAGGATGTGACAAGGTGCAGGTACAGCGCTGCATGTGCAGGGATCTGGTACTTTAGGGTCAGTAACGCAGTTGGAAACAAGTGTGCAAACCACACATCCTTAGGCCATGTGCAGATATTCCGTCAGTTGGTTCCACAGGGGAAAGTGCTAAATCTCTACATGTATTACGTTTTGCATGGAACTGGCCTGTAGCTCAAATTTCCTGTGAAAGGCGGATGTTCCTACAAATCAGGCCAGGGTGTGATGTGCCAGGTGCTACTGGTGCATTTGACTGCAGGCTACCTCTTACCAGAGGAGGAAAGCATCTCCTACCTCCAGGTTTATTAGGGCATTTCAGAGGTTAAGATGCTGAACTGCAGACCAGAAGGTCAGTAGCTCAGCAGTTTGAGACCCGAGTGCCACATGATGGAGTGAGTTCCCGTCTCTGGCCCCAGCTCCTGCCAACCTAGCAGTCTGAAAGCAAAAAATTGCAAGTAGATAAATAGGTACAGCTTCGGTGGAAAGGTAACAGTGTTCCATGCACCTCAGTGTCTAGTCACGCCAGCCACATGGAACACAGAGAAGTCTTCGGACAGCGTTGGCTCTTTGGCTTGGAAATGGAGATGAGCACCGCCCCCTAGAGTCAGATTCGACTGGCTTTTGAGCAAGGGAAACACCTGTACCTTTAAGTAACACAGGCTGGCTCTGGGATGCGAACCTCTTCAAGGCAAAAGTAGCCATAGCTCCAAGCTATGGCTCAAGATTTAATTCCTGCATCTGTTTTAAAGGATTGACAGGCTGCAGCCAATCAGATCAAGAACGTTCCCTATGCCTGATGGGTCAGGCCAAAGTGAATACGGCATCTTGGCCCCTCCCATCCAGTTTTGTCAAACCCATATCCAAACCTTGTGGGAGATTCTGTAGGGTGTTCTCCCCCTGCACATATTTAACTTTCAGTGCCATAAACACCATTCGCCCCACCTTAGCCTGAAACTCCTAGAGGACAGAATGGGGGGGGGGGGGGGGGGGGACTCCCATGTACACTTGTTACAGAGCCTGGCCCAGCAAGATATTTGATAAAATCTAAACGGATCAGACCACGGGTTTGCCTTTCTAGGCAAAATGACTTTGAAGTTGGCCCGTTGCTGCAGAAATCAACAGGACTTTTGCATTTAGGGTTCTCAACCTCCAGGTGCTGCCTGCAGATCTCCCACTGTTACAACTGAGCTCCAGATGATACAGCTCAGTTCCCTTGGAGAAAATGGCTGCTTTAATGGCTGCTTTGGAGGGTGGAGTCTCTAGCATTAAATACCAAGATACCCCCCCTCATCAAGCACTGCCTTCCGCAGGCCCCACCCCCCCAAATCTCCAGGTATTTCCCAAACCAGAGGTAACTCTTTTTTTTTTTTTTTTTTAAATTTTTCAAAACATTAAAAATAGTACATTTATCTTATACAAATCCTTTTTTCTATATTATATAACATTTTGTTCTATTTGTATAATCTTGTTTTTATCTTGTATTGGCGGTTTCCCACCACATCTGAAGCATAACACATTTTCCACTTTATCCAAAATAGTAATACTTATATCTATGTTTACATTTCTGGTAACGGTCATATTTCTTAAAAATACTTATACACTAATTCTTACTTTCTATATTCTTATATAATTCTAAAATAAAAAACAACTTCATTATCTAATTATCCTTAATACATTCATATACTCTAATTCTATTGCTTTATATTATTATAACCATGTATAAATGCAATTTTTCATGTCCCAGTGTTTTTCAACATACTCTTTCATATCCTTCCAGTCTTCTAAAAAAGTCTCTGAGTACAGATCATTCAACTTTCTAGTCCATTTATCCATTTCAGCCATATATAACAGTTTTTTCAACCATTCCCACACCTCTGGTATTTTTTCATTTTTCCAATTTTGTGCATACACCATTCTTGCTGTTGTTATCATATACCATATTATTGTCCTTTTCTTTACATTTATCTCTTCTAGTTTAAGTCCAAGCAATAACATTTCAGGCAACTTCTTAAATGTACTTTTCAAGATTTTTTCCATTTCTGCATGTATTTTTGACCAATAAATCTTTGCTTTGTCACAAGTCCACCACATATGATAAAAAGAACCTCCTTTCTTTTTACATTTCCAACATTTGTTAGACATACCAAACCAGAGGTAGCTCTCATTGCTTCAAAGACTAACAAAATTGTAGAACACAGAGTCCAGTGGAACCTTTAAGCCTAACAAAGTTATTCAAGGTATGAGCTTTCGTGTGCAAAGCACACTTTTTTCAAATACAGTGGAATGGGATGTAAGGTTCAAAGTTCTAGACAGGCTGAACAGCAATAACATTTAACATGTTGAAGATGTTTTATGCTTACATGTTAATTTGCTGCTCGGTCCCTCTGTAAATTTGAACCTTACATCCCATTCCAATGTATTTGAAAAAGTGTGCTTTGCACACAAAAGTTCATACCTTGAATAATAATATACTTTATTGTCATTGTACATAGTACAATGAAATTAGTACAATAGTACAATGAAATTAAAAAGTGCCATCATTCAGTGACTCACAACATATAATCATGCACACTCACACAGACATTCACTACTGCTTCTCCCTTGTGATTTACATAGCAACCAAACCACTGTTTCCCCCAGATTTCGGTCTCATACAGCATTCAGGGCAATAATCAAAACTTTTTTAGTCTATTTGTCCTTGTTTTGATTGTCCTATATCTTCTGCCCAAAGGCAGCAGTTCAAACAAGGAATAGGCAGGATGTGACAAATCCTGTAGGATGTTCTTCACTTTTTTCAGACATCGAGAACTATACAGTTCCTCCAGAAGTGGGAGAGGACAGCCAATTATCTTCTGGGCTGTGGTGATGACTCTGGAATAAACCGTAGTTGGACTTAAAGGTGCCACTGGACTCTAAATTTGTTTTACTACTTCGACCAACACAGCTGACTACCTGGATCTAACATTTTAGGCCACTATAAACTTGTGGATTAGAGCCCACTATTTTCATGCAATGGATGTATCCTCACTAGTCAGGGTTATTTATTTTTTTAAAAAAATAAATACAGGAAGTGTATATTTTTAAAAGGCGGGATTAAGGGGCCGTGAAATGCAGCCATACAAAATTCATACAAAATAAAGAAAACCTCAGTGTCCGTTCATCAGCTACACGCATCTCATGAAAAGTAAACGCGTTTATTATTTCCGAATATGAGGGCGCAGATTAAGGATATAACACAATCCATCCCGTACACACTTCCTTGGGAGTAAGCAATACTGACCGCCAGGGGGCTCTCCCTGGAGGAAGCATGCCCAGGGGCGGGGGCTGCCGTACGGGTCTGGCTTCTCGGCGCCCAGATAAGAGGGGCGGAATCTTCCCTCGTGCTGCCGCTGCTTTGGCCCCGGAAGCGATTGCCTGGCTGGTGCCGCTCAGCTGGTCTGCCGTGGTTTGCAAGCGCTGGAAGGAGCAAGGAAGCAGTAACTGGCGGCTGCCCTCTTGCCCATGCGATCCTGTGCAGCTCTGCCCGGGGCGCTGCTGGCCCTCCTGCTTCCTGTGTGGGCCCTGGCCGGTGCCAGCTCCAAGCAGACGGGTGAGTCGCGTTACTTTACCCTTCCCCCAGGGTTTTGTTGCCACCCTTCAGGTGGGGCCTGGAGATCTCCCGGAAACACAACTCATCTCCAGACTGCAGAGATCAGTTCCCCGGGAGAAAACGGCCTCTTTGAAGGGAACGCTCTATAGGACCCTGCTGAGGTCTCGCTCATCCTCAAACCGCATCCTCCCCAGGCTGGTGGTTAGGGTTGTCAGCTCTGGGCTAGGAAATTCCTGGAGAGTTTTGGGGGGTGGAGCTTGAGGAGGGCGGGTTCAGGGAGAGGAGGGGAGGGACGTCAACGGGATATAATGCCATAGAATTCACCTTCCAAAGCTGCCATTTTTTCTAGGTGAACTGATCTCTCTTGCCTGGAGATCAGTTGTAATAGCAGGATATCTCCAGCTGCCACCTGGAGACTGGCAACCCTGCTGGTGGACTGTACTGTCAAGTCACAGCCAAGTTATGGCGACCCGATAGGGTTTTCAAGGGAAGAGATGTTCGGAGTTGGTTTACCCATTGCCTGCCTTGGTGCAGCAACCCTGGCTACACCCCCAGTTCTCCAGGAATTTCCGTACCCGGACTTGGCAACCCTATTTGGTCTCCTTGTTTTGCCTCACCTCTCTCCCTCCCCCCAAATTAAAATATTTGTCCTCTGTTAGAAACCTTTTGCCACCTTTTGAGAGAAACCAATAAATGGGGGCTTTGATTTGCAAAAGAAATAAAATATATTTCTTCTTCCTGTTACTTTATTTTTACAGTACATATTTTGAGGCCTGGGAATTTACACTCCCAATTGGGGGAGGGGGGGAGAGAAACCCCATTTAGTGGTCACTTCTGCTGATGGGTGGATTTCTGGGGCTGGATATTCCAAAGGCTTTTTTTTGTTGTTTAGGTTGTTCTCTTTACACCTCCACAAGACACATGCATTCTTCCCGGTTTTCCCTGCTGTCAGCAGAGCGATTACTGATTTAGGTACATGATTCTCTTCCTCCTCTTCACAACAGCTAGGGAGGTAGGCCAGGCTGAGAGTGACTGGCTTATAATGACCCAATAAGTTTCGTGTTGGAGGAGGGATTGGAACCTGGGGCTCTCCCCAGCGCTCTTACTGCTACGCTGCGCCGCCCTGAAATTACACCTTCGCCTTTGATTTCAATCCTTCTCACAGCGGTCAGACAAGATGAAAACCTGGTGCGGCTCTCCGGTGGGAAGTTCCAAATGGGAACAAGCTTATTTGACAGCAAAAGTGAAGACGGGCCCCCCAGGGAGGTGACGGTCAAGCCCTTTCTGATGGACAAATATCCGGTCAGCAACAGAGATTTCCAGTAAGGCCCAGACTCCATACTTGCTTGCTTCGCAGATGAAATGGGCCGTGATTGTATTTGCAGTTGAAATGCTGCAAATCCCGTGTAATGATAATTGTACCAGGTTATGTAGCGCTTGAGAGGAGACAAGGTGCTTTGCATAGGCAATTTCACTCATCCCTACAGCAGGCCTGTAAGGTAGGCAAGTATCATTAGCCCCCCGGGGGTGGGAACTGATGACTTTCTAATGATCAGTTTGGCATGCGTTAGGGTCTGGGGCAGAAGATATTGCTGACACCTACCTGAAATCCTTTAACTGGAGATGGTGAGGACTAAACCTGGCATCTTTTCCGTGCACGACTGGTGATCGTCAGTTCTTATTTTCATTCTTCTCCTTGCTACCTCAAGATCTCAGGTTAGGAGCAAGATTCAAATCAGGAATTTCCTGGATCCCAGCTGAACCTTTTGGCCACTGGGCTACTGTAACTCTTGAGCAGTTTACCAGTCATTAGTATATGATACTTAGATATCTTTGAGTGCCACACATTAAAATGAGAATTTCTGGAAGATGAAATCTGTAGAAATCAGTGGGATGAAACCACTGGGGAAATAAAGAGAACATGGCTCAAGGCTTTGAGAAGTCAGTCTAATTGGGTGGTTGGTGCCAGATATTTCTGCTGGATAAGTAAAAGGGCGGGAACTTGGAAGACTCCTAAATGTTGTGTTTCCAGATCTTAACATGGGGTGGGGGGGGGGGTGTTTTTGGCCACAGGGAGTTCGTGCAAGATCGGAAGTACAAAACGGAAGCAGAGGAGTTTGGATGGAGTTTCGTTTTTGAGGATTTTGTACCTGAAAATCTTAAGAAGAAAGTGACACAAAAACTGGAGGTAAAAAAACAGCATTGGACATTAACATCATCCTTCAGGATATGGTCCACACGAAACTGAGGCTAATCCATGTGGCAGTTTCTATTCCATAATACAAACAAAATACTGATAGCTGGATGTGTTCCATCTGTGACTCCTCCGCTGCCTTCCAGCCATTGGCAGAACTACTGTGATGTCACAGGAGGCTCACAAGCATTCTAAATCTGAAGGGCACAGACTCAGTGACTGAATGCTGAAATTTGCTGTAGATGATGGGCGGGAAATTAGAAATATAGGACTGTTTGATCATATGCTGAGGGAAGGAGTTGGGTGTGATGCCTCTTATCCAAAAGAAAAGCTTAATTATTTCAAATACTAAACTTCCTCCTGAGACAATAGGACAGAAATGGCATCTTCATATAAATTCCAGTTGCTGCTCCTTTAAAAAATCTATAGCCAGGAAGGTGAGCATTGGGTAATGGGAGGGAGGGAGGAGGCTTAGAGACAGCAAGACATAATCAATTCAAATGAAGATGAGGCTTTTCAGGACCTCCAGCTACAAGAAACTGCATTTGGCAGCTCCTCTGGGTTTAGAGACCTCTCCAGCTGCTGCTTGTACCGTCTGAATCAACCACAAGATCTAGAAACTTGCTGGTTTGTTTTGTTTTTGTAAAGGATAGTAACCATTCTCAGAAAACTTTTTTTTTTGCACCGGCATCAACTCACAGCATAGAGATGTAGCCCCTGGGTTTCCTCTTCTCCCTTTCAGGATGTTTCTCAACAATGCTGTTTCTTTTTAAAAAATGCAGACAGAATGCTGTGATTTTTAATGGGAAGAGTAGTTGTGTTGTGTTAATGCCGGTGATGGTTTTACTTGCCTAGAATTGACTTGTGTTTCTCCTTTCAGTCGGCACCTTGGTGGCTTCCTATAGAGAGAGCATTTTGGAGACAGGTGAGCCAAACCAAAGGGTAAGGGAAGTCCTGTAAAAGTTCACGAAAACTGGATTCATAGTCCAAGACTTTGATTTACAGATGGTTATGCTGGAGGTTCAGTGGTAGAATTTGGATCTGCCGTGCAGGAAACCTGGACTCAGATCCTGGCTAGTGCAAAGTAGATTTTTGGGAGGGGCTGTGGCTCAGTGGTGGAGCACCGACTTTTCACTCCTGATTCAGTCCCCAGCGTCTCCATGTAAAAGAGCAGGAGATGGCAAAGACCCTTTTCTGCCTACGACCTTGGAGAGCCACAGCCAGACAATGGAGACCATGGTTCGATCAGGGGTCCTCAACCTTTTTTGCACCTGTGGGCCCTTCAGAATGCTGACACAGTGGGGTGGGCACACCACAAAATGGCTGCCACAAGAGGTGGAACCAGCTAACAAAATGGCCACTGCAGGAGGCAGTGCCACACACACAGAAGAAGCCTAAGTGCAGGGGAAATGAGAGGTAATTTTAAAAAATACCCTGGGAAAGAGAACTGAGAGAGAATAAAACCAATACAGTGGTGGCAGCTGCCGCTGAAACATTATTTTATTTATTTATTTTAATCTGCACAGCCGGTTGGATCTCCAGTGGCCAGTCAGAAGCCCTGCTGGGTAAGAGCCCCCATCTGGACATACCCACTTTCTAAAACACTTGGTGGGCACCATGTTGGGGAACCCCTGGGCTCGATGACCTGAGGATCTGATTTAATATAAGGCAGCTTTATATCAAAGAGAGCGGTGGTGTGTTGTAATGGTTAGAATGTTGGCTTGGGACTTGGAAGACACAAGTTCAAATGCTTACTCGGCTTGGAAGCTCATTGGGTACCATTGGACCAGTTACTTATTTATCTATCTATCTATCTGAGTTATATCCCGCCCTCCCCTGCAAGTGGGCTCAGGGCGAGTCTCAACTCACTCTTGGCCTGTGTAGCCTATCTACTGGGTAACAAGGAGAAAGAGAGAATTATGTACACTGTCTTGAGCTCTTCAGAGAAGAGGCAGGATAGAAATGTGGCAGACAGATTATTATTGTTATTGTTATTATTATATTATTGTTATTATTATATTATTATATTGTTTATATAACTATTATTATATTGTTTATTATATTATATTATATTGTTATTATTATATGGCCTTGTGTGTAGTATAGCCAGGAGATCCCAAGGTTGTCTGGCAGCCAGAAGTTCTAGCTCTTTTAGCATTATGCACCACTAGGTGGCGAGCTAGATTTGTTTTTTTTTAAGGCAAGAGATGTTTCAGAGGTGGTTTGCCATTGCCTGCCTCTTCTGGTATTCCTTGGAGATTGCCCTTCCAAATACTAGCCAAGGCTGACCCTGCTTAGCTTCCAAGGTCTAACAAGATCAGGCTATCCAGGTCAGGGCAACCGACAGATAATGTGAGGAGTGCCATGGGTCGGTGACAGAATACCTGCTTTGCATGCGGAAGGTCCCCAGTTCAATCCCTGGCATCTCCACTTAGCAGCAGGGGTTGAGGAATGTCCTCTTTCCGCCTGAGCGCTTGGAGGGCTGCTATCAAATCTAATGATGCTAAGCTAAGCAGACGGATGGGCTGAGTCTGCATAAGGCAGCTTGGTCTCTTTGGGCGGACCGCAAAACGTAGCCTCCAGCTTGTGTCATACCGATGCTGTGAGCAGATGTCCAACCTGCTCAGAGAAATTCCCATCAGCCTGCAGGTCCTGGATCGGGCATCAAGGACAAGCTGGACCGCCCGGTGTTGCACGTGAGTTGGAACGACGCCAGAGCCTTTTGCGCATGGAAAGGGAAGAGGCTTCCGACAGAAGCGGAGTGGGAGTTTGGCGCCCGGGGAGGACTGGAGAGTACGTAAGCGAGAGGAACAACCAAGGCTAGATGAGTTGATCAGATGATGGTGGTTCAAACAGGCTGATGCCCTGTCCCTCCGGATGTTTTTTTCCAATTGCAGCTCCTTCCTTGTGTGTTGTTTGTTTTTAGAGAATAGTGTGTGTTGCGGGGGGGAGGTGTTGCAGTCAGGAACCCTTGTTTTTGGTTGTTTGCAGGATCTGCTGCTGTATAGCCTTGCTCTCACCATGGCTTAAAATACAGTTAAAACCCATAGGATTGTCAGAACACTGGGGAAAAGGATGCACAAGTACAGCCATCAGAAGCATGCAGATGGGCAGGAAACTGGCTTTGCTCTTCCTGCATCCTTGAAGTGGAGCCAGCCCACCCCCACCTCCCCCGCCCTCGAAAAATGATATAAATTTGTTTTCGGAGAATCCACGTTCGATACTGGTTTCAGCTTTGCGTCCTGAAAGACACAAGCCAACCGAGATGTCCAGACCAAAATAAGTCTTTGTAAATCCTCTGGCATTATTTTCAGGAGTTTAATAGCAAGTAGGGTTGCCAGCTCTGGGTCAGGGAATACCTGGAGATTTGTGGGGGAGGATAGAGTCTAGGGAGGATGGGGTTTGGGGGGGGTAGGGGAGGGACTTCAGCATGGTATAATGCCATAGAATCTACACTCCAGAGCAGCAGTTTTCTCTGGGGGAATGGATCTTGGTCATTTGGAGAGCCACTGTAATAGCGGGAGATTTCCAGGTGCCACCTGGAGGTTGGCAACCCTAATAGTAAAAGAAGAAAATCCCTGCTGGTGGATAACTGGGTTGGGTAAGGGAGCAGGGAGTTAACTGCTAAGGGGTGGGCTAACACAATCTCTCTTTTTCACATTTTTGGTAGACAGGTTGTATCCTTGGGGAAACAAATTCCTGGCCAACCGCACAAACCTGTGGCAGGTAGGAAAACAGAACCTGTTGTGACACTAAGAGAAAGCGTTGGCCGCCCTGTTCTCGTTCTTGGAGGCATCTGGTTTAACCACTACACAAAAGATGGTGCTGGAGTCGACGGTTATTCGTTCTAAACCTGCGGGGCTGATTCTTAACGACCAAAACATCGGGCCAGGCTCAGTCCTCGGCAGTGAAGTCCACATAACATCAATCCTCCCAGTCTTTCTCCCCCCCTCCCCGGGGGAAGATCAGCAGAAACTGGAAGACCACTATTATGTCACTTACTTCCCAGATTTCTGGTCCGGGAAGATGGGCTTCTGGCCCTGGTCTGGATTATTTTTGATCCTGGTCTATTCTGGTGACTGGCTTTTAAAAGGCTTGGGTTCCAAATTGGCTGGTTTATGTCCAGTCCATGTCGAGAGCCATCTGGGGCAAGTGTTTAGAATGTGAACATTAGACCAGGGAGACTTTCACTATATGCCTCTCTGCGCTATACGCCTTCCTGAGATCTTGGAGGAGAGGTGGGTGGAAAATATCAAAGATGGCTTCCTGAAACTGTTTTTGGGACCAGGGTGAGGTAGTTTCCCATCATACCTTGGGAGAGGAGCACCTCAGGATCTTTTGCGACCCTCACAGAGCACATGGGTGTGAATTATACACCCTTCCTGATGCCCCAAGTGGTCATTAGCTAGCTTGTGCCATTGAGACCGCCTAAATTGTGAGAAGAGACCCTCCTTTTTTGCCCACAGGGCAGCTTCCCTGACACGGACACAGCTGAAGATGGCTACCACGGAGTTTCCCCAGTGGCTGCATTCCCTCCACAAAACAGCTATGGTAAGGAAGCCGTCCCTTGGCCTCAGCCACTGGCATGTGTGGATATATTCTGGGGACTAGATGGGGGGTACCCAGTGTAAGTTTTTATTTAAAAAGTCGTACAATGCACTTGTCTTTATTAATCATGGGGGGAGTTGGAAGGCTAGAGTCCTGCTCCCTGGAAATCCGGCTCTTTCCTCTGAAGCCCCTCAGCCTTCTCTGACCTCTCAAAGGCATCTCAGGTAGATCAAGATGGGTAGCCATGCTAGTCTGTCTGTAGCAGTGAAAAAGAGCAGGAGTCCAGTAGCACCTTAAAGACTTAACAGAATTTGTGGCAGGCAATGAGCTTTCGTGAATCACTGCTCATGTCTTCAGATACAGCTAGAATGTTAGTCCATCTGTCCTATATATTGGAAAGTGGAGTGATTTCAGATGCAAAATGACATTAGCCAGCAAGTGACAATAGCAAGTGTGATTGGATAAGGTGCGATATGCAGAGAGGTAGTAGAAATCAGCATTGATAATGAGACAGGAGACCTAGATCTCAATTCAGTCCTGGTAGATGCATTGTCTTGAGCTTCATTATCAGTTGCAATTCAGCCCTCTCTGTATCCCAGGGATCTATGACCTGCTAGGAAACACATGGGAATGGACGGCCTCAGCCTATCGCGCTCCCGGACGTGCATCCCGCCAGCCTGCTCAGGAGATGCGTGTCCTGCGGGGAGCCTCTTGGATCGACACGGTGGACGGGACAGCAAATCACAAAGCTCGGGTGACGACAAGGTGGGTGTAGCCCATGGAAGCTCTTTGCATTGGCTTTTGCTGGCTATTTGGCACCCCGTTTCCACCCTCCAGGACTGACATCATCTGTTAGAAGGGACATTCCATCCTGTATGTGAGAAAAACAGGACTGCATCTTTAAAGATGGCAGCTCCTATTAAGGGTTTTTGCACATTTCTTTCAATATAAATAAAATTTAAGAACATACCGGCAGTTCTCCCTCTAAGCTGTGGAGTCTTGAGAGCCAAAATTCCACTTTGTGAGCTACTGGCATTAAAGCTTTGAAGGAGTGATTTGGCTGCTACATAAATCAGTTTGCTCTGGAGCCATCCTTCCCGAGATGAGACAAAAATGTGTGAGCTGGAGGCTAAACAACTGTGAGCTAGCTCACACTAACTCAGCTTAGAGGGAACACTGCCCCTGACCTCCTTACACAGGGATGACCTTTTTAAGCATTACAGAAACTTAACCACTAAATCAGCTAAACATGCTGCCCATCAGTACTTCCCTTGGTGCCCACTGAACTTTCTAGAATGTGGGTGGGGCTATTGTAAGGCAAGGCGTATTATTGGTTGCCCTCCTTCAAATGGTGGAATTCTCCACTGGAGAACCAGAAGGACTGTTAAGCACCTGGTTTTCTCTCAGCCTTTGTGTGGTTCTATTTACCGTTTAGGCTTTTCCTTCTTCCCAGGAGATGTTAGGAGGGAGATAGTACATTTGGCCCCACCTCCTGCAGCAGCCATTTTGTTTTTTGGTTTTTTTCCCATAATAGTTTTTATTTTACATAAGTACACATATATTCATATTTACATGTTCTTTCTCCACATCATGTTCAAGTTAGTTCTTCATTAGACATCAATTTCTCTAACTCAGCGGCATTGTGCCTTTAGTCCTTTTAGTCCATCCAATCATAGAACTTAAACCAGATCGCAATAATATCCTTTTTTGCATATGGATTTAAAAGATGTCCTAATTTATCCATTTCTGCCCAATTCAGGATTAAGCTAATTAGCTCTTCTTTTACTGCCATCTCTGACGATTTCCAGCGTTTAGCCCTTAAAATACGTGCTGCTGTTACCAAATAAGATAATAAGCGTTGATTATCTTTCGCCATCTCTTCTGGCATCATATTTAACAAAAACATAGCTGGATCCAAAGGTATCTCTACTTCTAAAAACTCAATTGCCATATTTTTAACCATTTCCCAATATTTACTAACTGCAGCAGCCATTTTGGAGTGGCATGCACCACTCTCTCGCAAAATTCCAAAGGTGCCCACAAGCTCAAAAAGGTCAGGGTGCCCTGAGCTAAATGCCGTTTTATTCCCTAGGATGGGGAACACCCCAGACTCTGCCTCGGACAACCTGAGCTTCCGTTGTGCCGCCAGCCTCTCCCAGGAAAGTGTGAGCAAAAACACAGAACTCTGAAGGGGATCCTCTCCAAACAAAGGCTTGGATCTTATCTCCTGTGGAGAGCAGTCACAAGAGCAGTGGATTTTAAGCCTGGATCAAGATTCGTGTTCTGATGTTCCTAACTGGGACCAAAGACTGGTATGCAATAAAGGAAATCCTTCCATTGGTTCTAACATGGACATCTGCATTCTATGCAGTAATGCTGTGGAAAGATACCATATGCAGATCGTAGTCCCCAGGTCTGTTTCTAGAGCTCAAGGGCAGAACAGATGGCTTTGTTTGTAGAAGAAATTCCAGGTTCAGTGCTTAGCATCTTCTGCTTGAGTGTGGGGAGAGCCACCGTTGCTCAGAAGCGACAAAACTGCGCCTGGTGGAGCAGTGGTGTAACATGAGCCACAGCAGTGTCACGTGCTGTACCAAATCTAATCTATTCTAGATTGGTTATTCCAGGAGGGGGCCATGGCTTGGCGGTAGAGCATCTGCTTGGCATACAGATGGTCCCAGGTTCAGTCCCCGGCATCTCCAGTTAAAAGGACCAGGCAGTAGGTGATGTGAAAGACCTCTGCCTGAGACCCTGGAGAGCTGCTGCCACTCTGAATAGATACTACTAACATTGGTGGACCAGTGGTCTGATTCAGTGTCAAGCGGGTTCATGTGTGTCGGTGTTCTTTCAGCAGCAAGACCGTGTTTGCTCATCAAGACCAAATCATATCCAATAAACAAAGCACATTTATTGATGTTTCGGTACATGTTTAGAAAACAGATGCACTTCCCTTTCCCAAGGCACTGTAGTAATAAATAGTAATAAATATTTGAAACACATTGGCCTGTTGAGGCTAACGCTAGCCCATATCTTTTCTGCACTAAATATGGCAGGGGCTGGTGCGAAGCAGGGTGGGTGGCCTTTTGTTACTAGAGAGGTATGATGCAACTATGAATTGAAGGGGGGGGGGGTAGGGGCTAGCAGACTCTTTTCCTAAGAGCCTCTGTTCCTTTAAGAGCTGCAGACCTGGTGAACAGCTGAGTGGTGTTTACCCATTGGATATCTCCATTTTACAACATTTAATGGGGGAAAGCGGTGCCTGTTGGACTTCTGGAGCTGGGTTCCAGAAACGGGTTAAACCAATTGCAAATAGTATTTTAATATTGTTTCATTTGGCTAGCAGGGCAGGGGAATATATATACCAGTTTGCTGTTACTTAACCCCAAGACCTTAGAACAACATAGGATAGAGACTGAAATGAAATAAAACGTTTTAACGATAGCAGAGAGGCCTCTGCAATCTGGCTCATTCTGCTAAGTATCAGGGTGCTTAATGGAGAAAGTGCATGTCGCGCTTTTTTTTTTTGCCTTAGCTGATAATACATTTGGAGTCCTGTGTCGTCGCCACCGCATTCCAACTCAAAAGAACTCTTCCTCGGCAGCTAAGCTAAGCAGGATGGCTTTGGGTGTGTTTTCAAACAGGGCCGCCCGGTTCTGCGCTTCTCCCTTCTTCACCCAGTGGCCGTAGATCCGGAAGGCGCAGGCGTCGATCAGCTTGCGGACGGGTTTCAAGCCATAGGGGTCGCGCTGCATCACCTCTGTGGTGACTGGCTTGACGTTACGATAATTGAGGTAGATTCGGACCGACGCCAAGACGGTCAAGCAGATAACCTGGAGGGAAACCAAACCCCTAGCCTTAAAACTTGCAGCTACTTGGGAATATCAACTGATTCATCAGTACCGAGTTGTCCCTTAACAAGTGGATTAACTGATTCCACTTTGAGAGACTTTGAATATACCCAAACCAGAGTCCCCTGAATCTGTTCAAATAAGCGTCCACCATAAAGAGCCAGAATCGAGATGTGTGGCAGTGCCCTTGTGCTATCAAGTTTATATGTACCACTGGCCATATTGCCCTTTTTTTGCCACCCTGAGTTCCTTGGAGGGGTGGGATAAAATTTATAACCTCCAATGGCTGTTCAAGGTCCACAAGCACATTAATATGAATCAATACCAGAAGATCACCATCTGTGCATTCTTTGGTCACTAATTCAGGGTTACTGCATCTTTCTTTGCAGTTACCAACTGATCATGGAAGCACACAGCAGGTGATTTCTGGATAACTAGCTTACTTGGGGCATGTGTTCCCAGACTGAATGAACGGAAAAACCAAATCTCTGCAAGGCACCATTTAGGTTCGGTGCAGTTTTGACAGTAGACACCTATACTGCACATTTAAACCAGTTCCAAGTCCCTTGAATTATAGATACTTGCAACTGAAGGATCTTGATAAATGTAGTTTTGCAGCAGGACTTTGGGGATATTTGTGCGCATGGGTGTGCGCATGTATACATATACACAGTGTATGCATACATGCGCATGTATACATACACACAGGTATGCACACCCTTTTCCCAAAGAACGGTAGATTTGTGAAAGGGAGCTAGGAGCCTCATCGATCATTGCCATCCTCAGAAAACTACAGTTCCCAAGATTCTTTGGCAGAAGCTGTGTGAATTAAAAGGGTTTTATTGTATGTTTTATTATGTCGGTAGCCGCCCTGAGCCCGCTGAACAGCGGGGAGGGTGGGGTACAAATATAAAACCATCATATGTTAGCAGCATAGAACTCTACCCAGAACAGTACCCAGCACCGTTCCCATCATTGACTGGGGGGAGGCCGTGGCTCAGTGACAGAGCATTTGCTTGGCATGCAGAAGGTCCCAGGTTCAATCCCCAGCATCACCAGATTAAAAAGGACCAGGCAGTTGTTGATGCGAAATACCTTTGCTTGAGACCCTGGACAGCCGCTGCCAGTTTGAGTAGACTGCTGACCCTGACTGGCTCATGGCCCAATTCAGTATAAAGCGGCTTCATGTGTTCAAAGCCACAGGGATCAAAACCAAAGCTGATTTAGCTGTATAGCACAGCCGTGGCTGCCCTAGGTATAAGAAAGCAGGGATAAACTTGGGTACCCGGAACTTCCGGAACGGGCTGAAGTGTCGGACTTCCTCCACTACATATTGTTGGAAGAAGGGGTGGGCGAGAGCATCCTCCACAGTGTATCGACGTTCTGGCTTCACCACCAGGCAATGGGCAATCTAAAATCGAAAGAACAATGGGGAGGGGGGTTGTTCCAGAGATGGAAACGCTGCCCTTTCTGCTACACGTGACGTCAGGTCCTCATAATTTCAACTATCTGAGTATCACAAGGACTTGTAACCAGGGCTGGTTCCGGGTTTGGAGGGGCCCTGGGTGGAGAGTGCCCAGGGGCCCTCTCGCCTCCTCTGCCCATCACCAGTTCCTTCCCCCCGCCCCCGGCATTTCCCTTCCTGCCCATCCTCTGCTTAAGTGTCTGACCTCTGCCTGCAAGCCCTCCTACATGTCCTTTCTCTGACTGCACCACCTGCACCCATTGACACTGAGCAGTATATGTGACAGGGAACATGGGTGGTGGAAGCCCAAGCCGATGGACACGGGAGGCACACTGGCAAGTGGCAGGGATGGTAAATGAACAACGGGTCAGTGGCAGCAGGCCCCACCAGAAACCCTGGACCCTGGCGGGTGGTGCCCCAGCTCAGGGAATGCTGATGCCAGCCCTGCTTGTAACCCTCCTGGCTTCAGCATCACCTACCAGGTCTTTGATGGTGTCTGACCGGTCGTCCCACTCTGGGGAGCCGAACTTGTACTCTCCGGCCATGATCATCCGCAGCATGAGCATCTGTTTCCGGTGCCAGAACGGGGGCGATCCGGCCAGCAACGTATACATGATGACTCCAGTGCTCCACCTGGGAACAAACAACCCACCGCCTTTTACATGGCTGCTGAAAGAAAAATCACATCACTTTCTCTTCCATGTCGAGCTTGCTCCTCATTTTGAAAAAGGAACGCATTCAGTGCAGCTTGCATCTAAGTGTGCGTATGCTCTCTTGTTTCCTAAACGGGCTGGAAATCGACATGGATAGCCCAGGCTAGCCCAGTCTCATCAGATCCTGGCTGCTAAGCAGGGTTGGCCCTGGTTAGTATTTGGATGGGAGGTCACCGAGGAAGTCCAGGGTTGCTACCAAGAGGGAGGCAAAGGCAAAACCCCTCTGAATGTGTCTTGCCTTGAAAACCCTACAAGGTTGCCTTAAGTCAGCTGTGACTTGATGGTACTTTTTAAAAAGATGGTAATGAACATGCCAGAAAAGAATTACTCTCCTGCCAAGCGGGAGCGGCTGCAGAGTTGGTTTTTCATTTCCTTGGTCTTTGGAAACCCACTGGCCCCTCCATTGCAGTCGTCCCCCCCCCCCCCATTGCTGTCATCAGACTCTGTGGAAGAAGACAGTGTGCATTTCTCCTGCTCCTTTTGGCCCTGTTCGTGCCCACAGGTCTGAAAAAAAGACCACGAAAGTGTGGCTAAGAAGCAGTGGTGGGTGGGTTCTGAGCTTGCATGGAGGAGGTGCTGCACAGCTCAATTCTTTGGCGTTTCGCTTCCTCCACGGTCATCAGGCACTTTTTCCAAAATGGGAGATCAACTGTTTTGCAGAGGGGTGGTCCCTCAGCCAGGCTTTGGACCCCTGGCAGGGTAAGTCCTAACTGTGCCGGCCCTTAACACTGGCCAGCCCTGTCTCTAATTGATATCGAAAATTGCCAACAGCTTCCCTCCAAGCTGATTATTCATGGGAGAACACAGGTAAACATGAGGACGACCCAGTGCTAGTGGATGGAAGGATATACAAGGATGAGAAAAGGGAAAGATTTCATTTTTGCATTCGGTCTTTCCAACAGCTGCATTCTTCTGTATACATACAGAAACAGGGTGCCATGTTGTTTTGCTTACATGTCAATTTCCTTCCCGTAACCTGGATGGTCTGGATCCATGGAACATTCTAGTATTTCAGGCGCCAAGTAGCCAGGAGTTCCGCAGATCTCTGCAAGAAAATCAATAGGATTTTTTAAAACTTGAAAACATTTCATATCTTTATACTATTTAATTTTTTTTAGAGCTATCACCCTCCCTAGCTAGCTTGTGGATTAAAGACAGGCCTTAATCCAGCAGGGTTCCTATGTTCTTAGTCATGAAAACTAGAAATAGAACCTACATGGTCAAAGACAGTATACCTTTGAATATCAATTACTGTGGGATCTCAGCTGAGTGAAGTCTGTGGCTGGCCACTGCAGGGGGGGAGGGAATGCTGGAATAGATGGGATTTTGATCTGATTTAGAAACCATGAGGTTTCAGTTCAAATCAATATGCAAAAGTCAGAGGAAGGTTCTACTTTGATCCGATCGATCGAGGTAATCCTCACACCAGGAATGCATGTATTTTCAATGCAGCTTACCGAAGGGGAGGGGCTGTAGCTCAGTGGAAGAACCTCTGCTTCATGTGCAGAAGGTCCCAGGTTCAGTCCCCGGCATTTCCGGTTGAAAGGATCAGGTAGTATGTGATGGAAAACACATCCTCCTGAGATCCTGGAGAGCTGCTGCTAGTCTGAGTAGACAATACTGACCTTGGCAGACCAATGATCTGATTCAGTATAAGGCAGTTTCATGTCTGGTCATGTATGTGGCTGCCACCTGACCAGAATCTCAAAAGAATGCTATCAGAATACATAGCTTCTGCCCAAGACTTGCAAAACCAGAATAAGTGATGTAAACAGGTGGAAAAAGCAGAATAAATTATTCGAGATTAGGAAAAAAAATATTCACATTGGTTCAAGATGCAGACAATCCAGATCTTCAGATTGTTGAGAGGCAGCCGTGGAGAGGGTGCTTACGGGACTCCTTATCCGTCTAGACCCAGGGAGACCCAGCCAGCCCTGCCCCACCTCAGTATCCAGTCTCTGCAATAAGCAGGTCACATCACCTTTGAGTTTTTCGCCTCTCTGCAGCTGACACGAGAAGCCAAAGTCAGTCAGCTTGATGTTCATGTCATCATCCAGGAGGATGTTCTCTGGCTTCAGGTCTCGATGAACGATGTCCATGGAATGGAGGTACTGGATGACTTCCAGGAGGGCACGCATGATCTTCCTAGAGGGAGGAAAGTACCCAGGAGAGAAAAAGCACATTCTCATCTCCCATCCCTGCCGCTCAGGACAAGCCCATAGTTCAGTGGCACAGCACATGCAGAAAATCACTGGCTGAATCCCAGGTATCTCCATTGGAAGGAGCTCAAGTTGTAGGTAGTAGAAAATAGCCTTTCCCTGCCTGGGACCCCAAACTGCCACTGCCAGTCAGAGCAGAAGAACCAAATACCGGAGATAAAACAAGGCAGTTCTTTGGGCAAAACCCGTAAGTCACTAGCGGAAGAGAGCTAGTTTGGTGTAGTGGTTAAGAGCAATGGACTCTAATCAGGAGAACTGGGTTCGATTCCCCACTCCTCCACTTGAAGCCAGCTGGGTGACCTTGGGTCAGTCACAGTTCTCTCAGCCCCCCAAATAAAAAAAACCTAGCTCAACACACAAAAAAGAGAGTGTCAGGCTGCCAGACAATCTTTGGATCTCCTGGCTATACTACACCCACTGCCATATGATAATTAATTAATTTCAGTCACGGAACACCTGCTTTCCATGCAGAAGGTCCCAGACTCAATCCTCTTAAAAGATCTCAGGCAGCAGATACTAAGAAAGAGTACTCTGTTGGAAAGCTGCGGCCAGACAGAACTGAGAATGCTGAGCTAGATGAACAGGCGAACTCAGACTATGGCAGCTTCATATGTTCATCATCATGTTAAAGGGTATCAGGAGTCTTTTTGGAATAAACGCCAGTGTGGTGTAGTGGTGAGAGAGTTATAGCGCTTTCACACACACGATAACACACTTTCAATCCACTCCCAATGAGCCTCGCAACTGGATTCTGAAATGGCAAAATCCATGTGCAAACCGTCGCTGAAGTGGATTGAAACGGCATTATTTAGCGTGTGTGAAAGCACCCTTAGAGTAGGGTTAGGGAGATGCAGGTATCTGAACCAGTTAAGGAGCACAGTGCGTGACCTTGGGTCAGTTGCACTCTGTCAACTTAAGCTGCCTCACAGGGCTGTTGTGAAGGCAAAAAATAGGAACGGTGTATCTTATATGTCTCCCTGAGCTCCGTGGAGAAGGGTGGGGGGAAAATATGATACACAGACAAATTCCCTTCTCAAAGAAACAAAATCCCCCAGACACTTTCATTCATAGAGAAGAGCCAGTTTGGTGTAGTGGTTAAGTGCGCGGACTCTAATCTGGGAGAACCGGGTTTGATTCCCCACTCCTTCACTTGCACCTGCTGGATGACCTTGGGCAAGCCATAACTCTGTACCAGCTGTTCTCTCAAGGACAGCTGTCTCAGAGCTCTCTCAGCCCCACCTACCTCACAGGGTGTCTGCTGTGGGGAGGGGAAGGGAAAGGAGTTTGTAAGCCGCTCTGAGACTACAAGTGAGTGAAGGGCAGGGTATAAATCCAATCTCTTTTCTTCTTCTTCATAGCAAATCTGTTTCCAGGACATTCTGTTCTGATTAATGCATGTATATATGAAGGATGATTCCCAACACCATACTCAGGTCACACTGTAGAATGACCAAAATGCAAATCCCAAGGAGCATGCAGATGAAGGGGCAAGGCTATGCAAAAATAAACAGGCATTTTGTGCACGATCTGAGCAATAGTTACAGCAGCCCCTCAAGGTGGGCCAATATTATTTTTAAAAAACCCTTTGCTTACAGAGGGCTGAAACCCCTTACCTGGTTTCTTTCTCACTCAACGTCACTTTCTCTGTGAGGTAATCAAAGAGTTCCCCTCTTTTCATCCTGTGTTTAGGGAGGAAAAGGTGCTTTTAAAAAACGAGGCGACTGGATCTTAACTTTATGAACCACTTAGTAAAAGCAAGAGAAAAAACAACATGAAAAGGGCAGCTTCAGGGATGTCACAACCCCATTTCTCACACAATTCAAATTAATAATGGAGACAGTGCTGGTACCCTGAGCTCCAAAGAGATCTCCTGCTCCCTCAAGCCTCTGTCTTTCTCTTTTGCTGCCCCTTAGGCCTGGACCTAGGGTTGCCAGCCTCGAGGTGGGGTCTGGGGATCTCCTGCTTTTACAACTTATCTCCAGCTGACAGAGATCGGCTCCCTTGGAGAAAGTGGGTGCTTTGAAGGATGGACTCTATGGCATTGTACCATGCTGAGGCCCCTCCCCTCCCCAAACCCCACCTTCTCCTGGCTCCACCCCCAAAGTCCCCAGGTATTTTCCAACCTGGACTTGGCAACCCTACCTGGACCTGCCCCTCGAAAACAGCTGTCATCTCACTCTCTCTTCCCTCAGACCTCTCCTCAGAACCCACCTTTTCTATGAAGACTTTGGCACAAGTCATAGGATGCCAGCTCTAAGCTGGGAAATTCCTGGAGATTTTACCTCAGTGGGGTATAATGCCTCAGCCACAGAGATTTTACCTCAGTGGGGCATAATGCCACAGAGTCCACCTTCCAAAGCAGCCATTTTTCTCCGGAGGAACTGATTACTGTCACTTGGAGACCAGTTGTAATTCTGGGAGACCTCCAGGTACCACCTGTAGGTTAGCAACCTGGAATCCTTCTTCCTCCTCTCTTGATGTACAACTGCAACGAATGCAGTCCCTTTCTCCTTCATCGCCTTCACTTCCTTCCTTCCCTCCCATTCTTTGTCTGGAACTTTGGACTGTTAAGTTCCTTGGAGCAGGGACCTGTCTTCTTGGACAATGAAAGGCACCTAGCACTCTAATGGCTGTGGTTGCCAGCCTCCAGGTGCAGTCTGGAGATCTCCTGGAATTACAATTTATCTCCAGGCTAGTGAGATTAGTTCCCCTGGAGAAGAGGCAGCTTTGGAGAGTGAATTCTATGGCATCACCTCCCTGCTGAGCTTTCTCCCCTTCCCAAAACTACAGGAATTCCCCATCCCAGATTTGGCAACCCAACAGTGATGGCTCATCAGTCATAAAATATGAGTCTGGAGCTAAATTCCCCCTTCTGTGAGCACAAGCGGGAGATAATCTCTACCTCTTCCCACTGCAGACACCGAAGTCACACCCCGTGATACTACTGGAGCCCCCCCAGCTCTTTTGGGGGAGCACAGGGGACTGGAGGTGGGAGGGGACAAGTAGTTCTTTGGGACCCAAACCCATAATTACCATCATAACAACAATTATCCTTTATCCCAGCAAACACTACCTTGGCATTTCAGCTATTTTTTAAAAAAACAAGATCATAGTCCTTAGGAAATAAACTCAGAAGCCCCACTTGCACCTAGTAGAAGCTCAAAGCCCAAGAAGGGATGGACAGGAATGCCACAGGTCAATACACTTTCAAGTCACTCTGAAGGAGTGCCACTTATAAGGGGAAAACGTGTATGGAAAAAGTAAAGATAATTTGCTAATACGCAGCTCAAGCACTATTCACCCCAGTGAAGCTGTGTATTTCCATCCAGAGAGTGATTAATGATCGAGTCACACCCAATTGGGACGAGGCAGTAGAACTGTCCATCCACCCACCAGTGCAGGCTGATTGGAAAGAGGCGTGACCAGAATAAGAAAACATACAGAGATGTGCCAGACAGCCTCGTGAGGCTGACAGGAACCACTGATTGTATTATTAATTTACTTAATTGGGGGGGGGGAGTGTTACTGCCCTCACAGTTACTTTAGAAAGCCTTTCATGGACTTTTAAATCCTGTGAGATTTTATTCATTTCAGGGGGGTGGGTCTCCTCGACAGAGCCCTGGACACCTCACCAGCAACCCCCCAAACCTCACACAAGTACCTAGATGCCTAAAATAGAATCGAAGGATCTTTGTGACAGCAGAGACCTTATCAAAGGTTACAGGAAATCTGAGTAACCAGCCCCGGGCTGGGACGCAGAAGCCGGGACACCGAACAGCTGCACCCAGCCCTCCTCTCTGGCTCTGGGATTGGCCGGGAGCATTTATGGTCAGTTTTCAGGAGTGGCACAGCATATTAAGTTACAATGTATGGCTGGAAATGAGAACATCGGAAGAGCCTTGTGGTCCATCTAGTTCAACATCCTGCTTTTCACAGAGGCCAGCGATGTATGAAAAAAAGAAAAAAATGTATGTGCCCAAGTTTTCACACCAATAAACAATGAATTTAATAACAGAAAGACATATAAAGTACTCGGAACAAATTTTCCATCAACAACAGATAGAATTTCACTGGTAAAGTTGATCACAGTTAGAAATTCACAGGTGGAGTTTTTCCACAAACAATTTGAAATAGATTCAAAAAAGTCCACCTGTGAATTTCTACCTGTGATCAACTTCATCAATGAATTTCTACCTGTTGTTGATGAAAAATTTGTCCTGAATACTTTATATGTCTTTCTTGGGCACATGCATTTTTTTCTTGTTTTCATATATTGCTGTGCCACTGCCTTTCATCCTGTATCTCGTTTCACAGAGGCCAGTCAGGGCCAAATTATATCTCAACCATTCTTAAAGAGTTGGATTCAGGTTCCACGCAGCCCTGATTCAGCCTACAGACAGTGCCT
Organism: Lepidodactylus listeri; assembly: GCA_029233225.1. Lineage (NCBI taxonomy): Eukaryota > Metazoa > Chordata > Lepidosauria > Squamata > Gekkonidae > Lepidodactylus > Lepidodactylus listeri. Next base: position 29,427,018 of record JARCFY010000019.1, on the reverse strand, counting down.
CAATGCCCCAAAATTTCCCCTATTGGTTCCCTGTGTCATGGGTTGTCTTCCCTTCCCTGGGCTCGAGGCTGGTTTGTGGAGCTGGCTGCACAGGCCTCATCAGAGGAATAAAACAAAAGTCCAGCTAGATGCAAATCCAGTAGCACCTTGGAGACCAAAAAGATTTCTAAGGTATAAGCTTTCGAGAGAGTAAAAGTTCCCTTTGTCAGATCTGATGGCCCTGAAGAAGGGAACTTTGCCTCTTCAGAGCATATACCCCCAAAATCTTTTTGGTCTCTGAGTTGCTACTGGATTCACATCTAGCTTGTTCTACTATCAACGTTGATCTGGAAAATTCCTGGAGATTTGGGGAGAAATTCCTGGAGATAGCTCAGCAGGGATGTCATGCCACAGTGTCCACCTTGTGAAGCTGCCACTTCCTCCAGGGGAACTGATCTGTGTAGTGTAGAGATCAGTTGTAGTTCACATTTTTAGCTTTTAAGCTGCTGCTGCTGGATTTTTGTTTTATTTTGCTCTGACAGACTAGCAAGGCTACCCCTTTGCAGACCTCAGAGAAGCCTCTCCCCACACGAAGGCCTGGGGCCTTGTTGTAAATTTTCTCTCCAGTTCCACTGGCCCAGTCCTGAGCTTGAAGGAAACTGGGGAAAAGTAGAAGGAAAATTGACAGCAAGGCTCCCTGCTTGACTACGGCAGGGCTGCTGGGAACAGGAGGAAAGGGAAGCGTGTAGACTAGAGGCTGAAGCTCCTTTGAAGGGATTCCTTTCCCTTGGCAAACCCCAACATGGCCTCTGCTTTCCTTAACAGGGTCGTTCTAATTAATATTTTGGCAGAGGAAGGAAAATTTCACTCTATCCACTCTGTGTAACCCGTGTAGTGAATGTAGTAAATCCCTATCATGTTCATCTTTTCTCTAGACTAAAAAGCTCCAAAGTCTTTAGGTTTTCCTCATAAGGAAGGTATTCCAATCACCTTGGTTGCCCTCTTTTGCAGTTTTGTCCAGTTCTACAATATCATTTTAGATATACAGTGACCAGAACTGTACATAGTATTTCAAATGCAGCCACAATCATAGCCCTATAAAAAGGCTGTCTATTTTCCATTCCTGTCCTTGGACTGACATGAAATTCCATTCAGAAATCTGTCTTGCTTCTAAATGGGAGGATCCCCCCTACTTTAAGGTTACTGTCCTCCTTTCGCATGTTGAAATGTGATATTCTTACGTTGACTTTAACCAACCACAGAACCTTCCTTAATTGCAAGCCCTGTAAGCCATCCAAACAGCTGTCCCTACCTGATGAAAGCAAACTTGGTTGGCAGGACAATTCTGGATGCCAGTTAAAAGAAACTTTACAGAACCTCAGCTGCTAGATCAAATGTGACCTTCATGTGCTGTGCAAAAGAATTCAGTGGTTTCTTGGCTGCTGCAAGCAGATGTTAAGATGAATAACAGTTTCCGGCTATTAGGTAGCATTATGTGCCTTAATACCTTGGAAAGAAAGGAAAGTTGTCCTGTTCTGGCTGGGGAGCCACACACATGGTTGGAACAAACATGTGGCCAAGTGAAGCTGTCAAGCTTCACTTCCAGGGACAATAGACCCAGACAGGGGTCATTTCGTAGAAAAAAAGGTGCAGGAGCTCATTAGCATAACTCATTAGCATATGCCATGCCCCCTGACATCACCAACCAAATGTCAGTTTCAGCCCCATTATACCCTATGGTATAATGGTATAATCCAATTCTACAGGCCCCCAAACAGATTGCCCCATCCCCTCCATTGTTCTCTATGGTGGGAAAAAACGTTACTTTTTTTCCCTGGTCCAATCTTCTTGAAACTTGGTGGGTATTTCGGGGAGAGGCTCCAGCAGCTACCCTGCAAGTTTGGAGCCTCTCCCTCAAACCCCCTCCCCTCCAGCCACTTTTTAAACTGCCACCGAATTTCGGCAACAATTCGGCAGTGGGCCAAATCAGATCAGAGAATCTGATTCGGCCTGTGGCTGTCATAGTGCCCACCGCCTACCTCCAGCCCCAAATGACCCTTGGACCCAGAGGATCCTAGTAGGGACCAGTGGGGAAGCCTGCATCCTGAGATAAACCAATAGGATTCAGGAGCACTGTAAATAGCGAATCACGGGTGTTGGATGTGTGCATGGGTGCAGTTGAGAACAGGGATATACACGGACCTACGAGTCCCACTAAGCAGTCTTGTTCCGACCTCTGAATAAACTCATGAGCTGATTTCACTGAACACGTCTCTGGACCCAGTACTGTATAAAAATAAAAGCTGAGAGGGGCACACAGACATATATACATGTGTCCATTCAAGAGAGCGATATGAGTTTTATTTCTAACAAAGACAGCTTGAGCAAGGGGAGCTAAACTTTGTTCGTCTTCCCAACCTTCCTTCCTGTGCTCTATTCCTGGGTGCATTTTTTCACCCATCCGGGCTCCCTTCTGGCACAGGAGTCGGAGAAAAACCCTTCAAGGAACAACAGTGAAGTTCCGCATGGCAGGGGCACCCCTTGACCACAACTCTGTGTCAAGATCCTTCCTCCACATCCTGCCACATCTAGATTGGTCCCCAGTCACCACCCTGACAGTCATCTGAGTTTGTCATTAAACTGGCATCAAAACATCTTGCTGACATTCCGATTATGTCTAGTTGCATTTTAATACATTTTTTAAAATGTCTTGCTGGTATTCTGAGTGTGTATAGTTGCATTTTAGTAATTTTTCTTTAAATATCTTGCTGGCGGATCCATCTCCTACATTCACACAGTCACCCTGCACGCTTGTGCAAAGAATACTCTCTCCATAAATGCTTGTCTGCATGTGTAACTGAGTAGCACATGTTAGTCTCAAAACACTTGGTACTTACAGGTCAAACACCAAGAAGAAGAAGGTGTGAGATTCAAAGCTGTCCTTCAGCTGGACTGGAAATAAAACACAGTGTCTTAATAATGGGGGCTCATGTTGTAACCACCTATCACCCCTGCAAACATGATGTGCACTATGCTGTAAAACTAGAGTTTAATTGTTATGAATTCTCTTTGAGGTTACTTTTAAAATTTCGACCTTGCAGACAGTGTCTGCTGCTGTACGAGCCCCCCCTTAGGGTTGTCAGCTCTGGCCTGGGAAATTCCTAGAGACTGGTGGGGGGGAGCTTGTGGAGGGCATGTTTGGGGAGGGGAGAGACCTCAGCAGGGTATAATGCCATAGAAACCACCCTCCAAAGCAGCCATTTTCTCCAGGCGAAGTGGTGAACTGATTTCTGTTGTTTGGATATCAGTTGTAATTCCAGAATCAGTTGCAATCTCCAGGTCCCACCTAGCCATTAGCAGCCCTAGCTGTGAATTAAGATTTTCTGATGAGGCTCTGAACGTTGCCTTTCATGCATCCTAGTTTATCATGCACAAGGAACAGGACTGCCCCAGTGGCTTGGAACGCCCCCTGCCCTTTGCTTGCCTCTTTGGGGAAACAGCCGGAAATATTCTTGTTCTTCCAGGCTTTTGACAGGGAGGTCTTTTGGTTGGCTGCTGCTTGAAGATCTGCTGATGGATTTGATTGTTTTTTAATGTTAGTTTTAGTGGTTAGTTTTATAATCTGTATTCTTTAAAGCTTGTATATCACTTGAAGATCAGTACTGAAGGGCAGGTCAGTACAATAAAGATCTCCTTGGATCTGTAGCTCCGAATAAACATTGTAAGCCACAGGTGCAAGACAAAGGCATTTCTACTCTCTCTTTAGTGGTTCCATATCAATGTCCTCCTCTGGGTCTCATGAATACAGCTTAAAAAATACCCACTTAGTCCATAAGTACACACTGGGGGGGAAATTCTCTGTTAAACAAACAGATGAGATTATGTCAGGATAGTTAAGGCATTAACTAGTGAACATAAACAGATCTTGCATATCCACCTCCAAAACAAGATTTTACACAAACTAAATTACCATTCCAGGGTTTCTTGGGGAAGCCATGGCAACAGACCTGGTTTTACTTTTATAGCAGATGTCAGCATCAACCTAGAACAGTTCAGGGGGACCAGCCCTGGAGTTGCCTGAAGCAGAAATTCCTAATGACTTTGCCTCTATAAAATTTTGGTGAGTAAACAATGGAGTAATTGACAATATGCTCAAAATCTGCGGCCTCACTGGCCCATGAGACTCTGGGAATGCACACTGATGGATAGCACAAAATAAATAAGAAATCATCATCCTAGAGTCAGCCTTGGAACAGGCCAGTGCTAACTGCATTTGTCCAGCATAGCTTTGCAAACTTTGGCTTCCCTGACCTGAATCTGCCAACCCCTCAGTGATGGGAAACACTTCCAGGAATCACAAGACTTTGTACAAGAATGATAAACAGGCCCCAACACTTGCTAGCAATGTTTCTACGTACCGGGAAGTACACAACAGCAAGCTGGAACAAAAAGAACAAGCAGAAACAAATCGGACGTATAAAACAGCAATATTCAAAAGCATTCTCAATCTACTGGGAAATGCCAACATGAAACTGTTGAAATGGAATGTATCAACAAGTATTAACTGCATTAACCAAGATGGAACAGTTACATTCCATAGCCACTGCAAGTTTTAAATTGCTTAATATAACTATGCCGATATCACAGCCATTGTGATTTATCACTAGTCGCTACATAGTAGGGTTAGCAACCATCAAGGCAGGGTCTGGATTTCTCCTGGAATTACAGCTGATCTCCAGACTACGGCAGCTTCGGAGGGTGGTCTCTATGGCATCACATTGTTGATGAGCTCCCTCCCCAAGAAAGATACCCCTTCCCCAGAACAACACCCCAAATCTCCAGTAATTTCCAAAGCCAAAGTTGGCTTTTCTGGCCCTGACAATCGAGCTCCAGGTGCCCAGTTTTGGCAAAGGGAAAACCCGACTTACTGACATTGGGATGTCCAGACACCTTCTGGAGGATGTCTATTTCCTTCAGAGTGGCTTCTCGCAGTTCCTGAATTTCTTCCGGGGACAAATTCCCAGCTGTGATGTCTATAATTTTCACAGCAAATTCTTGCCTGGTAACCTTGTGGATGCACCGGCGAACCACGCTGCTTACCCCTCTGGAAGATGAGACAAACAACAGAGGCATGATGCAAACCCAGAATCCGATATATCTAAAGGGTGTACCAGTCCCACATTTTTGTCAATAACCATATTAAAACCCATTGTTTTGAAAAGTTAAACCAGCTCCCTCAGGAGCTGCCAACCTCCAGGTGGGGCTGGAAGATCTTCCAGTATTACGATTGCTCTCCAGACTACAGAGGTCAGTACACCTGGAGAAAATGGCTGCTTTGGAGGGTGGACTCCTATGGCATTATATCCCACTGAGATCTACTTCACTCTCCCCAGAGTCCACCCCTCAAATCTCCAGGAATTTCCCAAGCCAGCACACAGTGAAACCCAGTGCTAGGAGGGAACATAGGGTTGCCAGCCTCCAGGTGGGGCCTGGGAATCTCTCGCTTTTACAACTGATCTCCAGCTGACAGAGATCAGCTCCCCTGGAGAAAAGGGCTGCTTTGAAGGTGGACTCTATGACATTGTACCATGCTGAGGCCCCTCCCCTCCCCAAACCCCGCCTTCTCCTGGCTCTACCCCCAAAGTCCCCAGGTATTTTCCAGCCTGGACTTGGCAGCCCTAACTGGCAACATCAGTGGAAGGCCTCGGTCTCCATGCCTGTAGATTCAGGACAAACCAAAGAAAAAGATACTTTTTCACACTATAAACCTAGGCAACTCACTGTCACAAAACTTGGTGATGGCCAGTGGCTTAGATAACTTTAAAAGGGACATTTGTGAAGCAGGGGAAGTCTATCCAGGCCAGTGGTGGTAAACTACAACGAAAGTTGCCTACCTCCAGGACCAGGTGGCGGCTGAAGATCTTCTGAGATTACAATTGATCCACAGGTGACCAAAATCAGTTCCCCTGAACAAAATGGCTGCTTTGGAACGTGGGCTCTATGACATTATAACCAGTTGAAGACCTACCCCTCCTGAAACCTTGCCCTCCTCAGGCTCCACCCCCAAAATCTCCAGGTATTTCTAAACCCGGAGCCAGCAATCCTGACTACAGTAACTGAATGGAAACTCCATGTTCTGAGGCAGTGTACCTCGGAATGCCAGTCACAGGAGACTCACAATGGAAGAGAGCTGTTGCCTTCATACCGTTTGTGAACATCTCAGCTGCATCTGGCCGTTCGCTGTTGGAATTAGGATGCTTTTTAAAAAAAAATTATCCTGGCAGAAGCTTTCAAGTACCATGATTGTTTGATTCTAGTGTTTGTGGGTAGAATAACTCAATCTCTAGCCAAATGGATCCATATTTTTACCTTCCCAAGATCTCCTTTGGTTCATATTTCTCATAAAATTCTCCAGAAGAATGGCTATCAGGAAGTTCCTCAGTTTTGGTCATCTTTGTCTGGTTTTACAGATCCCAACCTTCTTGAGGTTTATTTCAAGATGACAAAATGCTATGAGGAAAAAACAAAAACAGGAAATAGTATTCTTCAGTATGCATTGTGTATTGTGGGGTGGAAGTAAGAAGGTGAAGTGTGGCATCTCAAGGCTGTTCCTAGTTCCATGTCTGCCCACAACAAACCTGCAGGGTAGGTTCACTTCCCATCCTCATGGAATCATGACTCTCCTGAAAGCATTACCAAAGAGCCATGCGGCAGTCCCTAGGATCTGTTGCCAACTTTCCGCCTTTATAAGATGATGGGATTTGAAGAATTCACCTGAATAAAACGTGTTCTCTAAAAGCAATTGAAGCTGAGGAGGGCATCATTTCTGAACACTGGAAGTTACCTTGAGGCAAGAGAGAACATGGGGAGGGGTCATGGCTCAGTGGCAGAACATCTGCTTGCCTTGCTGGTCCACTGTTGAGGGCAGAAACGGAGGATATAAATTGTGTAAAACAGATGAATAGAAAAAACCCTCATTTGATTCTCCTACAGCCAAAGATTTTGCATTAGATACAAAAAAAAATATTCTGATACACTCCCTTCTCCTATTTGGCTATTGTCAGTTTTTATAAAAAAAAAACTTGGCTTAGAAATTAGCAACTGTTATCTACGGAGTTGAGCATTTATCTTTGTTTTACGGAACAAGCTGGATTTCTTGACCGAGAAAGCAAGCACTCACCATAACCTTTCCCTTTCCGAACCCTCTCTCTTCAGACCGATGACCAGAATTTCAGGGGGGAGGAGTGCGGTGCGTAATCCAGCAGATAAGGAGTCAAATCCAAGTTGGACACATTTAGTGTCTCGGACAGACAATAACAAACCGGCCTCTCTGTCTTCTGTTAATTCACTGCTGGTCGGTTTCGCTGTGGGGACTGCGATGCCAAAAATAAAAATTGCAACGCAACTTGGGCTCTGTTCCAAGCCCTCTGATTTGAACGCCTGAGGTATTTATTGAAGAGTGACCCGGAGCTGAGGTGAGCCATAGAAGTTCACCAGCAGGCAACAGCGCAGCTTGGAGTCACTGAACAGGACTGCTAGCTGCCATGTTTGCTGCCTGTGCCTCAAAGGATCAAAATCAAGTGTTCATAAGCAAGAAACAGATGCCCAACAGAAGTACGGAGATGTGTATTCTGGGGCTCCAGGGTTAAGTCATGGCGTGTGATATGTGCGGCAAAATGCAGCTGTCCGTTTAAAAAAAGAAGTTGCTAGTCCTCATGCTTGTGCAGATGTGTTTTGATGCCGGTGGGCAGCACCTGCTGAAACCACCTCAGAATCCAAGAGTCGAAAAAGATTTCCAGTGATCAGGGTGAGTGAGTGTGTGTGAGAGTGCTGGGTGTCTGTGTGTGTTTGGCTTCAATCCCAGACCTCTCACTCTTGAATTAACTCTAATGGACTATTTGTAAACAAACCTGAACTCATATATGCCGCCTAAAGCTTCAAAGGGCAAAAAGAATCAAAAGGATGCTGGGGGAGCTCCTTTGCTAAAGGAATTTTTTCTGTCGGCTGAACTTGCCAGTAACCTCTTCAGCTTCTTCAGGCAATGGTGATGCAAATACAGCTGTCTCTCTCCTCACACCAAAGTTTCTATTAGAAGCGTCAATGATGTCAGGAGCTAAGGCAAGATACGATGAATATGATATCTCCCCTAGCCCAGCGCATGGAGGAATTAGAGTCTCAATATGAGCAAACAACTCAAAAAGCAGAAGCAGCATGAAAGAAAAAGCTTGGACCCACCTCTGGAAGACAAGTGGGTCTAGAGAAAAAAATAATGACGTTGGAGTCTTGCGTAAGAGACAAAAACTTGACATTTTGCATTTTTCATCAAATGCCGAAGTAGCAACTTACCTTTCCATTTTCATGGCGTCCTGGCAGGCTGCTTCTTTAAAATTAGAGGAGGAAGTGAGTCCACTGATACTTTGAGTAGGTGAAACAACATATTCTTCCCTTCTGGCAGAGACATATAGTAGTGGAGCTGGCAGACTATTGGACTAAGAGGAAAATCTTGATGGAAGCACGTCAGCGGAGTGGCTCGGATTTTCAAGGAAATAAAATACTTGTATTTCCGGGCACTTCCCCCAGAATGCTTAAGATTCAAAGAGACTTAAAACCCTCTGTTTCTAAACTCCAGGCAGCGGGTATAAAATACTGTTGGTTGCGGTCAGGTAAAATGTTTGTGGAATATCTGCAAACTCAATATATTGCACATGACTCTGTTTTGGGATCAGCTTTGTCATCTGCATTAGGTTTGCCTCAGTCAGAGCGAGCTGGAATTCAAGCTGTAAAAAGGAAGTCTCATTCACCGTTGACTCCAGTGAAAAGCAGCAGGCTCCATGTTTCTGAAGAAACAGATGGTGAAATAGAATTTGATGTAATGTAATTTTGTAATGTTCTGCCACAATAGCAAGCTACATATTTTTTGAGCTCAATGTATATATAGTTCGAGGGGCTGGGAGGCCCGGGGAGCAGACAGGTGTGTGCTCTCATATTGTAGGTCGTGTGGTGGGGGAGAAGGCTCTGAAGATCCAGCAGTGCAGCACTGGGCAGACGCTCCCACGCTGCTTTACTGCTGCAGACGAGGTTATTCTGCCATGCTGAAGCCACAATTGGAGTGGCTCCGTCCACTCCCCTCCCAGCAGCATAGGCGTAGAGTACGGGGGGGCTCAAGGGCTTGAGCCACCCCTGATTTCCCGGGAGGGGGCTCAGCCACCCCCGGGAAAATGGAGCGCCTGTCGCTGCACCTCCCCGGGTCCTTCCGAGGCCGGCGGCCGCTGCTGGAGAGGGAGAGGGAAGGGGTGGCGGGGGGGGGGGGAGAGGCACCAGCAACAGCGGCTGGCAGGCCTCGGAAGGGCCCGGGAAGGCGGGGCGGTTGGGGGGGGAGAACATTGCTCCAGCGAGCACACGCGCTAAGGAGCGCCCCCCCAGCCCCAGGATTTCCAAAACTCTACGCCCCTGCTCAGCAGTCTCCTGTTCCCTCCCTTGCACTAGTTGCTCACGGGCCGCATAAGAGCCCCCGGGCCTTATGTTTGTCACCCCCAAACTAAATGGTTTTCTGGGCTCCAATGTCTACTTTATCAGTTAATCAACTGTACTATCAGATTAAAACAAGACGACAGAAGATGCCGGAATTTAGGAAGCTAATAATTATCACATATTTCAATGCATAATTAATGATCATTTTGAAAGGAGGGGGGGCCGGAGAACACCACTTATGTAAAGAGAGATAATGTAAGGATATATATGCTGAACTGATATAATTTAGCTTAAGCATTAGATGATGTTATATACAATTTATGTACCTTTTTAAAATTGTAATATAGTTCTTCAATTTAAAAAAATGGGGGAGAATCAGAATGTGTGTATCAGAGTTCTATTCCTTGCCCCTCCCCACTATGACCAGCTGCTTCAAGACAAAGGGCACTTTGCTTGTACCCTGAAACCCTTTTGTCACTCTCTAATGTGCAACTGGACTCAAATCGAAGCATACTCTCATACTCCCACCTCCCCTCTTTTTCTCCCTATTTTTCCTGCCTTCCAGGGGACAGGTGGGTACTGAAATTATCCATCATCTTAGACACAGTATTGTTTTCTGATGAATTGTTTAAATACATTTTAATGTTATGATTTTTCTTATATATTGTATTCGCTTCTGAGGGAAGCCACCTGGAGCCCTTCCTCAGGGAAGGGTGTCCTAGCAAAGTGAACAAAATAAATATGATACAACACAGCCTTTGCTCCAGTAACCCACCCCATTATATGCTAGGCTGTGAAATGCTATAGTTATATTCTCTCATGGATAAAGTAGTCCACTGTCTGCCTAAGCTAACCACCAGAGTGAAAATTGGTTTATACTTAAATTTGATTGGTATGGCAGCCAATACCATAATCCTTTTTTTCCGGGGGGTGGGGGGGTACATCTCAAAACTCATAATGGAGAGGCACCACTGTAGAAAAGGAGGACAAGTTTACGAGGGGCCTGCACAAGAGCTAGTAAAACCCCCTTACATTAGAGGCCACAGGAAAACTTGGCCACCGTCCCTGAAACCCAGCTGCAACGCCATCAGGATAACATTCTTGGGAAGTGATGGCTGGCACTCCTTCCGCATTCCTACAACTGAAGCATTCGCTTTCTGGGCTGATCAATGCACCACCCAAGAAACTGGAAGTGTCTATTGAAAGAAGAGACCCTTTGAAGAAATTGAACTCAAGTAGAATTACATATTTGGGGGGGAGGGGGCACAGTCCAGCCACTTACTCTGCAAGTCTGGGGCAAAAAGTACTACTGTGTGACTGTGGATAGAGAGCAAGCTCCCTCTGTATTTTGACAGGTGTTTCGCCGCCAGAGTTATGAGGCAGTTATGCAGAAATCTGCTCTGGTATGTTTTTGCTCAAGGAGAAACTGACTAGATTCACGGCATTTGCATGACCAAATACATAAAGAACAAAAGTGCACTGCTGTAGATATCGTGCCAGAACTACAAGTGGCTTTCCCCCTTTTACTGGTTCCCACCCAGAGTGAAGACTGTTTCCAAGTTAACCCTTTCTTCATTCAAGGGAATAGTCATCGCCACAGCCAGGCCTTCAGATGAAACAGGATTATTTTCACAGCCCTTTTGCTCTGTGTGTAGCCTATTGAAGCAGCCAGGTGAAACCCACACTATCAGAAATGCAAGAGTTGTTGCATACAGAGAGGTCTGTGTACAGTGTCTATTAAGTGCCATCAAGTCACTTCCAACTTACAGCGACCCTGTGAATTAATGTCCTCCAAAACATCCTATTGTTGATAAACAGCCTTGTTGAATGTCGTGGCTTCTTCTAGAGTCAATCCATCCCATGTTGGGCCTTTCTCTTTCCCTGCTGCCTTCAACTCTTCCTAGCACGATTGTCTTTTCAAGCGACTTGTCTTCTCATAATGGGGCCAAAGTCCAATAGCCTCACTTTAGTCATTTTAATGTCTGACAGTTCAGACTTGATTTGATCTAGAACCACTTATGTGTCTTTTTGGCGGTCCATGGTATCCATAAAATCCTTCTCCAACACACTGATAGAGAGGTACAGCCCAGAATTTCTTAGGACAGCGCAAATACTATTTGTTGTTAACCAGTTATCCTAGTTCGCCTGTAGTCCAATACTCCCTCCTTTAAGCTGTGCAATCTTGTGGGTGAAAATTTTACTTTGAGCAAATGATTTGGCTGCTGCATAAATCAGTTCGCTCTGGAGCCATCCTTTCTGAGTTAAGACAAAAATGTGTGAGCTGGAGGCTAAAAAATTGTGAGCTAGCTCACACTAAGCTTAGAGGGAACACTGCTGAAGTCCTACCCACGGCTTTAACAATGCTAATATCTGAGCTTGCCCAAATACTACTGTAGCCCATAAACTTTCAGAGGCAGGACGGGGTGGCTGGCAGTTCTGCGTTGTTGCACTCCCTCTCCCAAATTCCCCCCAAGGATTCTACTGTTTGGGACGCCATATTCCCAGACTTTTACAAATGTAGAAAGGCACTGGCTGGTTAAGAGGTGTGCATCCCATGATCCTCCATGCGTTTTGCGAATGCTGCTTCTAAAGGATTCTATTAGCTATGGCTTTGGCTGCTTAACCAAGCTTATTTGGTTTGTATTTATGGTTTGCTGCCATGGCATTTTTCAAGTTTTAAGCCCCTTCGAGAGCTACATGCAGCCTAGATTTTATTAGCAATATATTAATGCATGCTGCTGTTCATTCTACCCCTTTTATAACTGCCAAAGCGAAGTAAATTCGGTCTTGCTGTAGTTTACCTTAACAAAGCCAGCTATAGAATTTGCCCAGGCAAAGATATGTTCATCTTGTTTTCACCCCACTCTCCTGTGAGAAGGATTCGTCTTTGTTAACTTTTGTCCTCCTGTGGTAGATCTGAAGCCTTCGAAGGCATTTATTTCACTCCTATCCAATTTCTTTCGGTACCTGGCAGGCTGCTTGGAAGAACTCCAAGATGCTGAGCTGTGATGGGTTTATTCTGGTTCCACAATTTACGCAGGTCAGACTCCAGCTTTTTCTGCCCCACATTATTGTGCATCAAAGAAAACTACAGGCGCTTGCCATAAGAGGGAGCAAGTGTAGGAAAAGACTGTTCTCCACGAGGCCACCACTTAATAAAGTTAAGGGCTGAGGCAGAAATTCCCTCACCTCTTGTTCCCTCTTGAGCGTTACTACCAAGAGGCTGAAGAACTTAAGTCCCCCCATTAGTGACAGATCAGGCACTTCAGGACATGTTTTTCAGCTTTTATTCCACAGCTCAAGTCAGCACACTACTAACAGGCAGACGAGCAAGGACAGATAGCGTTGTTGACACAATCCGGAAGTCTTGTGCTCACCCCTCCACCAACAGACGCTGAACTCCATCACACAATCCTCTCCATGGGGGAAAGCACTCCATGCTCTTTGTGGGGGGAATGGATGGACAGCAGGTCGCAAACAAAAGAGAAATGCTAGACAGCTTTTTAGACTTTAAAAGAAAATTTTACTAGTGAGGTATCGTTCATTAACAGAGTTGGACTTCGCTCTGCTCAGCTGGGTTAGGCTAGACCTGTGGATTCAGAAGAGAAACAAAGAAAGACACTGATGAGCATCGGACACCAGTGGCCTGAGATAATTCAAAGCATTCAGCAAATGACTGTGTTACCCTGTCAGGCAGTGATCCCCAACATGGTGCCCACTGCCCCACTGTTGGGTTTCCTGGTGCCCATCTGCCTCTCCCTTATCTATTCAAACATTTCCAGTTCTTACAAAGGAAGTTATCAGTTCGAATTTCAGCACAGCATTCTTTCAGATCCCAAATGGTACCAAAGGCAATGACAGCAGGGCACATAGTTTTTAGCAAAGACTCCAAACAGCAGGCTGGGTACCTGGCCTACACCAAATACTGATGTGGCCTTACTTGTGGTCTTTGCTAGTGTTTAACCACCATACATAGTTAACAGTAGAGAGAGCCAGAAAAGCACCAGGTTTGATTACAAAAGCTTGCCTTCAGAGTCCTATCAGAGTCCTATCAGAAAGCATACACTCTTCAGGAAACTGTACACCCTGGTTATTAGAAAGAGAACCATTCTAAAACAGCGGCTGTTTTTAAGTGCAAAGCCTAAGCATTTCAGCATTTCACTAACTAACATGTAATTACTATCAACCAAATCAGTGCATCATTGCTAGTTGTACGGTTGCAGATAGGAAAGCACTCCAGAGAGTCATCACCACAGCCCAGAAGATAATTGGCTGTCCTCTCCCACTTCTGGAGGAACTGTACAGTTCTCAATGTCTGAAAAAAGTGAAGAACATCCTACAGGATTTATCACATCCTGCGTATTCCTTGTTTGAACTGCTGCCTTCGGGTAGAAGATATAGGACAATCAAAACAAGGACAAATAGACTTAAAAACAGTTTTTACTCGAGAGCTATTATTGCCCTGAATGCTGCATGAGACCGAAATCTGGGGGAAACAGTGGTTTGGTTGCTATGTAAATCACAAGGGAGAAGCAGTAGTGAATGTCTGTGTGAGTGCGCATGATTATATGTTGTGAGTCACTGAATGATGGCACTTTTTAATTTCATTGTACTATGTACTATGTACAATGACAATAATGGGGAAGAATGGGGGGGGGGAAGAGAATCAGAAACACCTTTTGTGTTCAAGGTAATCAGTTCCTGCTAGTTTGGCTGCACTGGCAAGCCAGCCTGCCCCAAGCAAAGTATGCTTCTTACCATTTGCAAAACGGCACTGCTTCAAGACCTCACTGAAGCCCTCACACAGCTTCAGATCAGACTGGTTCTGGGCACACTCCAGGAACTGCTTCATTTCATATTGGCAAGGTGTATATTGAGACTGCTGCGCTGCTGGCTGGGCGGTCTGCGGCTCCTGAGGAGAAAGCGCAAGGGAAATAAGATGGCAAGAGAGGTGTTTGAAGCCAGTAACTGCTTGTCAGAAGGAATACGCAGCTGAAGTTGTAACATTTTAATTCTAAAAGCAGGAGGAAGATTTTCCAATTCCTGTGGCTTTGCAGTGTTAACATCTTCTCAGCTAGGCCTCCTACTAAGCAACAAGAGCAAAATCAGTTTCTACTATACCTTGCAGGATGCTCAGCATTAGATCCTAATGTGACTAGTACAGTTTATGAAGCACTGCCCCCCTTTCTGACAAAATTAGCCAGTAGTACAATTCCATCTTCAGTGCAATAACTTGCAGGGGGCACACTTACAATTCACTGCAACCATCTCCCCAGCTGAGGGAACTAGACCCACTAGGTAAGCTGGTGGGCCCCTATTTGGGTGATGGAAACTGGAAAATCAGGCAATCAGCCAACAAGACAGGAGCCTCTGTCTACTCAGGGGAGATGCCAGCTGTGCAGAAAAACACAACTTTTGAGAGGTTCTCGTCATTTTACAAAAACCTGCTTGATGAAGATGGGAAATACTTCACAAACCTCCCGACACTGGGGTCAGCCAAGACTCAGTTGGAAGTTTCTATGTCAAGAAATTAACCTGATCAAGCAACCCTTCCCCATCTTGGGAGAGATTTTGAAGAGCAGAATGGGATTTCTAAGTTGTCTCCTCTTCTGTGGTTCTTCGCAGATCCACAGCTTGTTTAACTCTGCTGTGTATCTCCTGAAAACTGTGCTGCCTTCACTTTCCTCCTAAACATTGTGGTTAAAAGCAGGCCAAAAATCTTGGGAGCTAACCTCCTCTTAACATCGTTTAGAATTCTGTTCTCTCTCAGCTCAGATTTTAAAAGAATTTATTGCAGAATGGCTGCTACATCTGGTGTTGCGCATTCTTTTGACTTTCAGACTTCCAAATACCCTTGATAGAAAGACCACTATGGATGGGGCCTTATTCCAAGGAACATTTATTTCCCTCTTCTGTCTTTGACCCCAAAGGAACTTTCCTAAGTTGACTCCTACCAGCCAAACCTGTTGGTAACCCAAAGGATAAGCCCAGTTCCTTGGGCGACCCATTCCTTGGACAAGACGTGAGTGCTGGCCCAGCAACTTCCCGTCATTTCTTTTTGGGTTGTGCATTGTTGTTGGTGGTAGAAGTGTTAGGTGAGACAAAGTTTTACTCAGTCGGTGAGAATCAGCTAGCCAGAAAACGGCCTCCCCGCACTTACCTGGTAAGTGATGTCTGGCCTTGCAGCTTCAGAGCCGCCCCCAAATCCTCCAGTCATTGCATGCCCTAGTGTGTGCCCTACAGCAGAGCCCACAGCCACGCCGGCAGCTGTGGTGGCCATCTGGGCCATCAGGCCAGGCTGCCGGGGAGCAGGAGAAGCCACTGCTGATGCAGGGGCAGGTGCTGGGACAGGAGCATGTGCAGCCGGCCGTGGAGCCGCTCGCATTGCTGGCGCACGACTGTGAAGGCAAGAGAGAAAAAATGCATTTTCAAAGCTGCCCCCCACTCACTGAGATGAGACTTAAACAGACTTCCCCGTTAAACAGGCCCAGGACATCTAGGGAGATGTTCCTATAAACAATTAACCTCACATCACACTCTAACACCTTTTGCTCTATTGCCAATATTAAGTGGAGCAGAAGTAAAGAGAGAGCAAGAATGGGGCCTCCCATTTAAATAGCAGCGCTATATTTTTTTATCCTGCCCTCTCTCCAAGAAGGTCAGGGCAGCATACAAGATTTTCTCCTCCATTTTCTCTTCACAAAAACCTTGAGGCAGAGGTTAGACAGACAGCACGTGACTGGATTTGAACCAAGATCTGTCCCCGCTTCTTAATCTAACAATTTAGATACTAAACCACGCATATCCCCTGCTCCTAACATGAATGTTTCCACAGCAAAAGCTTACTGCACGTGGTGATGGCGGAAAGGGCTCTCAAGTCACAGCTGATTCATGGCGATCCTGTGGGGTTTTTGAGGCAAGAGACAGAGATTACCAGGCTGCCCGGCTCTGTGTAGCAATTCTAGACTTCTCTGGTGGTCTCTCATCCAAGTGCTAACCAGATCCCTAGTACTAAAGAAGAAGAGATTGGATTTATACCCTGCCCTTCACTACCTGAAGGAGTCTCAGAGCAACTTACAATCTCCTTTCCCTTCCCCTCCCCACAACTGACACCCTGTGAGGTAGGTGAGGCTGAGAGAGATCTTTTGAGAACTGCTCCTGAGAGAACCGCTCTGAAATAGCTTACGATTGACCCAAGGTCACACCAGCAGCTGTATGTGGAGGAATGGGGAATCAAACCCGGTTCTCCCAGATTAGAGTCCGTGCTCCTAACCTTTACACCAAACTGGCTCTCGGGGTTAGGTTCTGAGATCTGATGAGACAGGGAAAGCCTGAGCCATCCAGGTCTACCCATACTGTGTTTACCCACTTTTAATAAAAAGCAGAGGAGAATCTTAGGGTAGCATGCCTCCCCATGACTATGAGTAATCCCCCCATGTGTAAATAAGGAGGAGGCGCACACCAGTGTGAACCATATAGAACGCCTGCCTATGTTCATTGAATCTAGCCCCTTAAAGACTTGCAGTCTGCCTCTCATTATTGGAGCACATGACAAATGTTTCCTGACATCTGCATGCCAGAGCCACTATTCAAGCCATAAATGGGGAGGCATAGTTTTGCCTGTGTGTTGATCAATAACGATTGTGCTTCTCATCATAGATGGCTCAGCTACTCCTGGCAAGAACCCCAAAATTCAGTTTTTTGCATTTTTTTTTCTCTAGAGAAGAGAGATATCCGTAACATCTAACCAGGAATGTGCCTTTAAGATCAGCTGTCAAAGCTCTTTCAGGCAGCCAACAGAAGATGTTACAAAACAGATCGCCTCTTTAAACTGGTTAAATATTCACAGCCTGTTACCCAACTACCTCACTCATCAGGGCACAGAAAACATTAAACAAATGCAAGAATCTTGATGCTCTTTAAATAGGAGGCCACATTCCTGTTTTTTTATCACTTCAGTCTTGACAGTGGGCTGAAGGCAGATGTGAGATCAATACCAAGGCTAAGCAGGTATGGCCCTATAAACTTCCAAGAAAGGAGACTGCCAAGGAATCATTCACTGTTGGAGGAACAGTGATGCAAGCATGTAAGGCAGATAAATAAGAACCAATGCAGAAATCTGAATTGAGAAGTTCTGTTTATCAACCAAGAGAAAGATACCAAAGACAGACACCCCATAACACCAGCCATTAGTTCCACTGACACTGGGCTCTGAAGGCACAGTACAAGGTTTGCTGTTTCTAATCAAAGCAGCATAGTTCTGTCCTGGAGCAAAAAAAAAGCAATTATCCTACAAGGAAGAGAGTTAAAGATCAAAATGCTCATCTCTGTCTTCCTCCCTGTTCACTCCTTGACTTCCCTTTCGGGTTCTCAAGAGAACTGCCTCTCCCATAGGTAAGAAGTTAAATTCAGAAGATGAGACAACCAAGTCAACTCCTGCCTATGATAAGCCCTTCCAAAGCAAGGGTTTGGACAGTACGGAGAACAGCCCTGCGGCCCATAAGGGTCCAAAGCACTTCTGTGTTCCACTTCTGGAGGTGCCCCTACAATCCCAGCACCAGTTCTAGCATCACCTGCCCAGCAAAAATGTGCCCAACATTTAAAAATGCAGACATGATCAGCCTGCAGAAGCTTCATGTAACACACTCCGTGAAGGAAAAAAAAACAGGATAGAAGAATTGACAGGAGTGGGTTTCCCCCCTACTCAACAAGCTAATAAGTCGATGCATGCACAAGTCAGCACCAAGCCACATCCTCTTTGCATTCTCTATTGATTATTATTTGTTTAGAGCATTTTTATGCCACCCTTCCTACGAGGAGGATTAAGCCATACATGGCTCATTGCCTTCTCAATAATATTGTAAATTGGTTAAGCTGTGTCAGAAAGACTGGCCCAAAATCACCCAGTAAGACTGATGGCACCCAGGGATTTGAACCTGGGTCTCCCCTGTTCTAACCAAACACTAACTACAACAGCACAGTGCCTATTAACAAACACCCCTTTCCCATACACTGCCGCAAGTTCTCTATTCTCTTTTTGATTGCCCCTCAAAGTTCTTCTTCACCCCATTTCTGTTCCCTTCACCCTTTACTTCCCTCCTAGCTATTCATCATTTAACACTCCGTCACCACACGATCCAATCCTACCCTTCTTTACACAGCGGGAGGCCAAAAAAAATCCTACCGCTCCACTGAGCACAGTTTCTTTACTGAAATAACTAGACCCCACTTTTACTTTTAGCTCCAGTTCGAACCTTTCCTCGCCCTAAGGAGCTTTTCTCCCAAATTAAATAGCTCTTCCTTTGGAAGAAGAGCCACTTTAGATATAGAAAGACTGCCTAAAGACTAGCAATGCTCCCCCTAAGCTGTGCACTCTGGTGAGTAAAAATCCTACTTTGTGAGCTACTGGTATTAAAGTCGTGAGAGAGCGATTTGGCTGCTGCATCAATTAGTTTGCTGTAGAGCCCTCCTTCCTGAGCTAAGACAAAAAATGTGTGAGGCGGGGACGGGGAAAAAACTGTGAGCTAGCTCACACTGACTCAGCCTAGAGGGAACACTGCTGAAGAGTGGCTGGAATCCACCCCCGTGAGGACTACAGCCATGCTGGGCCTGTTCCTTCGACAACGGCACAACGCACTCCCCCCCGCTGTCCCCTTTTAATTCAACCCTCTATGGTCCCCACCGCCTTTACCTGGCCGGCGGGGCCATGCGGGAAGTCCGGCTTCTGCTTCCCCGAGGCATAATGACGACGGCTGGAGCCCCGACTCTCCGCTCACTTCTTCTCTCCGGCTTCACCTCCGCTGAGACGTGCGTTTTTTCTTCTCCTTCCGGTCCGCCCGCAACCCCTTCCCCCCGGCTTTCTCCTCAAGGTCACGAGCAAAAGATCTCCAGCTGCGCCTGCGCGCGTTTTAACGCCGCCATGCGCCGTGAGCGACAGATGCAGTGACGCATTTAACTCCGCCCCTTACGTGAGAAACCGGCGGGACGAGGGCGATGACGAAACGGGAGGCGGGGCCTGACTCTGCGTTCCCCATTGGAAATGGGAGGGGCTACCTCTGATATGAAGATTAAGAGGGGGCAGGAGAGTTTTAGCACCATCTTTTCGGCTGATTTTGTCTTTTTGTGGGGTTTTTTTTAATTGTAAAATTTTGTGTATTTGAAAAAGTGTGCCTTGCACACGAAAGCTCACACCTTGAATTAACCTTTGTGGGTCTTAAAAGTGCCCCTGGATTCTAAATTTGTTCTACTGCTTCAGACCAATACGGCTGACCATCTGGAGCTAATTTTGCGTGCTTTCATTGTTTTAAATTTTAATTGTTTTAAAAAAGTATTTTTTGTTTCACAATTTAAATTTATTATTTTAAATTGCTTTTGTTATACATGTTATGCATTCACTGTGTTGTACACCACCCTAAAACTTGAAAGGGGGAGGGTGGTGTAAAATCTAATGAAATAAATTAAATAAACAAGGTCAGCGCACCGGAATTTCAGGGGGAATGGACTCAGTCGGGAGGGGGAAGGTAGTGAGGGGAACCCAGCTTGAGGGCCCACTTTTGTTTTCTAACCTTGGCTTCCTCCTACCGGGGCTTCTGTCTGGTAGAGAAACCAGACCGGCGAAGCTTTCCCTATGAGATCCAAATACAGCCTTACAGGGAACTGTCCCAGTGGGGGAAACGTAAATAAAATGATTCTCTGATCCCAAAGGGCAAGAAGCCCAGAGGCAGCACTGAAACTTTTAATGTCCTTTCAAATTGTCTACCTTCTCAACGTTCATATCTCAGTTCTGTTCCTCTGTCTAGAGGAGTTGCGAAATACAGTCGAAATGACTTTCAAATCAATGTGCTTAAGATCATGCTGAAGTAGTCTGGGACTGAGACCTAATTTACACCTGCTCCTAAACACAGTGTGGGGATGCTTGCTGCAGGCAGAATCAAGGGGACATGCAGCTCAATCCGAAGAATGTTTGCTCAGAAGGAAGAATATCTTCCCTATCAGAAAGCAGGGGGAGAAATGAAAAACCCTCTGTCTGAATGGGGCAGTATGGGGCACCAGGAAGATGGATTTCAATCCTGTTATCTTGGCTGGTACTATTGTTATTCTTGTAGGTATTGCTTTCGCACACACATGACCAAACCAGTTCAAGCGGAGAGTACTAATGTCACCCAGGGAGCTGAGCCAAGTGTGGCTCCTGTCAGTTGCCTGATCTGCAGGGTTGCCAGCTCCAGGCTGGAAAATTCCTGGAGATTTTGCAGGCAGAGTCTGAGAGCAGGGTTTCGGGAGGGGAGGGACTTCAGCAGGGTATAATACTGCAGAGTCCACCTTCCAGAGCAGCCATTTTCTTCAGGGGAACTGATCTCTGTCATCTGGAGATCAGTTGTAATAGTGGGCCTTTGAAAACCCTATGTGAAAACCCCAACTTCTGTACTTGTAAATGCCAGCTGCTGGGGGAGTAAATGGAGATAAACAGATGACAGCTATTGTTTCCATGCCCTGCTTGTGGGTTCTCTTGAACTTAGTTGGCTACAGAATGCTGATGAACCCACACGGATCTGATCCATCAAGCATTCTTATGAACTTATATGCACAGTAAAAGCAATTCTGCCCTGTCCATGAACAGGTTTGATTGAAGCCCTCCTGATATAAAGCAGACTTACCTAGCCTAGGGGATGATACATTTTGCAACTCTGCATGAGTACACTTGCTTCCTTCAACAAGGAGAAACTCAAAGTTTGGGATTCTCTGAGAGTAACTTTCACTCTTATGGGCTCTTAAGAGTAATTTTTTGATGCAAGGATGAAGGGGGCTTCCAACACTCATTTAAAAATAACCTTTCAGATGACTGGAGCAGAGAGCTTTAGAGCGATGTCGGAGTGTTGCATTTCAACACATACTCTGATTTTTGTCATCTTGGGAAAGCTGGCTGGCAAGTATTTTAAAAACGTGAATTAAAATATAAAATATATAAATGGATGCAGAAACACAAGAAGATGCTGGCCAGGTGCCCTGTGTTTTGATGTTATTGAACAGACAGGGTTCCTTGTTTGTCCAAAGGAACCTGGGCATTTGTCTAGAGGACAAGGAGGATTCAGAAGTGTAAATCCTGCAGCACAGCAGATCCAGGCGGAGGTTTCTTCAGCGACAGAGCAAGGGTTTCAGTGGTTGGTGGTTTGTGCAGCCTGCAACAAAACAAAAGATACCTGGTGTGATGGCAGGCCCACAGATGATCTAGGCTGGCACTGTTAATTCTCACTGGCGTCAACCCTCTGGGATTTCGGTGGACCCAGAGATTCACAGCTCTTCTCCCTTGCAGGAGTCATGGCACATACCTATGCAGCTAAAGAGGAAATTATGTCTTCCCTATACTGAGCTAGATATAGACTGGCCTCTGTGTTGTCCTGCCTAGAGACATTACTATAGGCCCAGCCTGAGTGGCAGACCTGAGTGAGGAATGGCAGTTCTACAGTCACAGGGATGGACTTCGGGCATAGAGTTATCCACTACTGCATGAGGGATAACTGATTGCAGTGTTAGTGGGGGATGTTATTGGCTAGAATGGGGATATATGGGTGGATGAAAATGGAGCCACAAACTGGGGCAGATTTTTTTTTTTTACAGATTATAGCATTCCATTACTAGGAAATGTGTTATTGTGTATGAGGTGGAGGGGGAAGATTAGGTTGCGATCCTCAGCAGAGTTACACCCCTCTAAATCCATGGAAGTCAATGGGTTTTGAAGGCCATCACTCTGCTTAGGGTGACACTATAGCCACCCTGAATGGAGCAAGGTGATGGGGGTGGGAATCAGTGTTCCCTCTAAGCTGAGTTAGTGTGAGCTAGCTCAATTTTTTAGCCTGCGGCTCACACATTTTTCTCTTAGCTCAAGAAGAATGGCTCCAGAGCAAACTGATTGATGCAGTAGCCAAATCGCTCGCTCACAACTTTAATGCCAGTAGCTCACAAAGTAGGATTTTTGCTCACAAGACTCCACAGCTTAGAGGGAAGCATTGGGGGGAATGTGTGTGTACTAACTGCATTTGCTGACAGGGAGAGCACTTTAATGCCTGAATGAGATCAGGACAGTTATCTCCATGGATCTAACCTGTGTGCAGTGGGGGAATAACTGGAGCAGGTGCATTTCCAGGGAAATGATGGTGGCCCATCCGTTGGGGTGTGTGTGTGTAATGTACCCAGGGGTTATTTCGAGCAGGAGCTCAGGGGAGTGCAGCTCCGGGAGTTGGTGCCAGCCCCCGTCCCCCATGGGGGAATGCCTGCTTGTGTCGTGGCTGCAGCAAAATGACCCCACCCCCTGGAAAGGTCCTTGTTCCTCCGACCAGCCTTCTGAAGGCTTCAGCCACCACTGAAGCTATCCTCCCAGAATAGTGGTATTTCTGAGGCTTGGATTAGTAGCTGTCCCCTCTCTGCTCACCCTTCCTTCCTTCCTTCCTTCCTTCCTTCCTTCCTTCCTTCCTTCCTTCCTTCCTTCCTTCCGACATACTTCTGGTGATGTCAGGTGGCTTAGCATATGCAAATTAGTTATGTTAATGAATTATACTAATGAGCTCCGGCACCTCTTTTACTACAAAATGACCCCTGAATGTATCTATGGTGTGTGTTCCCTGGCAGTATAGGGAAGACTCAACAGAGAACCAGTTATTGAGGAGGGACCTGCATCACTGCATAACGGTAGTCATGCGGTTATGAGACCTGTAGCACAAGATGCACTGTGAGACCATTAACTATTGCATTCTTGGAGAGAGGGGGTGCATTGATAAAAAGTGAAGGGGCTTTGCATAATCAGGCAGATCTGTTTCCTCGAAAATGGAAGGAAGATAGGGTTGCCAGATTCCCCCTGGCCAATGGCAGGGGATGGGGGGGTAGGGTTACCAAATCTAGATTAGGAAACTCCTGGAGATTTGGGAATGGAGCCTGGGGAGGACAGGGACCTCAGTGGGGTACAATGACACAGAATCAGAGGGGTACAGTGCCATAGAGTCCACCTTCCAAAGCATCCATTTTCTCCAAGGGAACTGATCTCTGTAGTCTGGCGATGAGCTGTAATTCCAGGGGATCCCCAGGTCTCACCTGGAGGCTGGCATCCCTAGGGGAAGAACAACGACTGCACAGCTATGAGTTTTTAAAATAAATAACTGCCCGCAAGAGGACCCCTCCCCGGCGCTCCTGGTGAGCTTTATGGGATGGAATAGAGGCTTCTGCACCCTCACGGGGCACATGCCCGCAAGCAGGGGGCGGGATGGGTCCCTCCTGCCCTAGGGAGGCTGGCGCACCTTGGCCTTGGTCTTGGCCGGCCCCCTGGCTCGCACCCCGCCCGTCCTCTGCTGCCTGCGGCGCCGCTTGGCCAGGCTGGCGCGGATCTTGCCGGAGATCTTGCGCTCGTGGCCGGCGGGGACGGGCCAGTTGGTGTGCTGCTCCCTCTCGCGGCGGCTGCGGCCCTTCCCACCCGAGCCGGGGCCCCGCGGCCCGGCGCGGCCCGCCGCCTCCCGCAGCTCGTCCGCCCGCTCCGCCTCCGCGTCGGCCACCAAGGAGGAAGCCGACTCCTCCGGGGTGACAGGCGAGGCCTCGGCAGGTTTGGATGCCGCCCTCGTTCGGCTCCGCCCGCGCCCCATGCCGGCGCCTGGTCGCCGCCCTCCGCCGGGAATGGCCCGCGGCCGCGATCGGAGGCTGCCCGGGGTCTCCGCGGGCGGTGGCGTCACAGAGCAGCAGGTGGGCACCGCCGCTTAGCTTGACATCCCCCCGGGTTGCCTGGTAACCCCAGCGCGGAGTTACTCCTGTCCTGTATGAATCCCTTGTGGCACCGTGGAGCCCCAGGCCACTTCTGCCCTACCGTTTTTGTCACTCCTTTGTCCCTATTGCTTCAGTGGTCGTCCCCCCCCCCCCCCCAGTGTGTTTTGTGCTTTCTAGTAGTCCTAGAGGGAGCAAAACACATGTGGAATTCTATTCACAGAGTAGAATTTTTGCTCACAAGACTCCACAAGTTTAGAGGGAGCATTGCGCCCCCACCCCAAAATGCAGCATAAACCGTCAGGTTTAGGTGCTACTGAAAGCTATGGAGACATTCATCCTAGTTTGAAACACCAACTTCCAGTTTGCTTCTGGGCTCAATTCAAGTTGCTGGGACCCACAAACCTAGGGCTGGAGATCTCCTGCTCCTACAACTCCCGGTGACAGAGATCAGTTCCTCTGGAGAAAATGGCTGCTTTGGAAGGTGAACTCTATGGCATTAACAGATAGAATTCACTGCCACAGGAGGTGGCGGCGGCTGCAAGCATGGATGGCTTCAAGAGGGAATTGGATAAACATGTGGAGCAGAGATCCATCAGTGGCTATTAGCCAAAAGGTATAGATAGGAACTCTGGGGCAAGTGATGCTCTGTATTCTTGGTACTTGGGAGCGGGGCAACAGTGGGAGAGCTTCTAGTGTCCCCTGCTGGACCTTCTGATGGCACCTGTTATTTTTGGCCACTGTGTGACAGAGTGTCCTCAGGCGACCAAGATCAGTTTTCCTGGAGAAAATGGCTGCTTCAGAGAGTGGTGTCTATGGCATTACACCCAACTGAGATCCCTCCCCTCCCCAAACTCTGCCCTCCCCAGGCTCCACCCCTAAGATCTCCAGGTATTTCCCAACCCAGAGCTGGCAGCCCTAGTGTCTACCAAGTGTAACACCAACCAGACCCTGTGCTTTCTGCACTAGCTTGTCTTCTAGAGAATGAAGGTATGCCAGGGATTTTCCACGCTAGTATTCAACAAGTCCTGTAAAACTTGCTTGGCCCAAAAGGCTTTTTGTTAAATATTATTGGCTGTGACCATCTCGATAAACCTATAAACTATTTTGTTTTGGTATAATTGAATAAGGATTGTTGCTTTTAATAGGCATTTCATATTCTATTTGCTTATTTCAATGAATTTGATTATCATTTCGATGAATGTCTGCCTCCTGGAATGGGGGAAAGGCAGAATACAAATTCATAAATTAAACAAACAAACACACACACAAACAAACAAATTGCCCTGTGCCCCAGCTATTGCATTGAGCCATGGGAAAGGTACAAACCCCATGAAGATCTCCAAGTTCTGCACAAAGCTCTATTGAAATGACTGACAGCTGAACATGAGCGCACATGTGCAACTCCTATTAAATTTCAAATGAAAGTATAGAGGAGATCTTCCTCGCTGATTATGCCCATAAACGCCGAACCCGGAGTGCACAAAAAAGAAAAGTTCTACATGAATAATCCTCCATTGTACAATCCAGTGCTAGTAACATCACAAACCCTGGATAATTAAACTACACAGTCAGGTTCTCTTCTCTGCTGGTCAGCCCTTTCTGTACACCATCAGTGACCATTAGCAGATGGTGCAGTGAGTCCATAGAATATTCACCTCCATCCTTGTCCAAAGGCCTATGGAACAGCCAAGTTGTACAAGGAGGACATTCATAAGGCAAACGGTGCCATTAGAGCCATCTTTGTTCCAAGGAACAAAAGGCACACAGGAAGAACTGTTGATGTGGAAGGGCTCCAGCAAAGCCCAGATGGGGAGACAGGAACTAGAGACTCACTGTGAGGATCCAATTAGTTAGAAAGCAGTGTATCTGCTCTACCACTCGGGTTAAGTTCATTGAAAGGTCCGCTCATGTCGTGCAGCCTCAGACTTCCCTCAAAGTTCTGACAGCCTTGAAGAGAGACATAGGAAGGTCTTGCAGTTTTGTTCTTTCCATTGTTGCCATGACCTTTCACCCTCCATGTATCTGACATTATTTTCTACCCCTGTTCTGACAAATTCAGTTTTCTAGCCAGTCCTTGTCTGGGGCTTGTTTCAGAGATTATTTACAAGAAAAAGGAGGTCAGTACAGTGGGAGAAAAGACAGGAGCAGGCTGGTTGACGTGGTCTAATTTTAGTCAGGAAGAAACAAGGGCCAACTGACATGATGCAGAACAGACCAGGAAAAGAGACAGCTTGGCTCAAGGGACAACTCAGCGAGAAATGGCTCAGGAACATCCAGCTCTGAAAGTGTTATTCTGAACCAAGTCTGTTGGTTTACCAAGCCCATACTGTTGACTCAAACTAGCAGTGGCTTTCCAGGATCTCGTGGAGAGCTCTTTCACATCACCTTCCACCTGATCCTTTTAGCTGAAGATGCCAGGGTTTATTCTATTATTCAGCTGTTTTTTAAAGCATTTCTATACCCTCTGTTCTCTTGCTGAACAAAAAGTCCCCAAGCTATAGCGGGTTTTGGGGGAGAACAACTGAGATCCAGGGTGGAATTTAAACCTGTGGTTCCTAGACTCAGTGAGTGACACAGTCGATGGATAAACACCATCAAACACTGTGTCCCCTTCTTATACTTACGTTGACTTCTGAAACCAAACACAGGCTACACCTATCTAAAAGTATCCCCATTATACCACCCATTCTGTAAACATGGGATGGGTGGGGCCCCAAAATTACAACTGACCTCCAATGGGTTGTCAGGTCTGGGTTGGAGAATACTTGGAGACTTTGGGGGTGGATCTGGGGGAGGGCGGGGTTTGGGGAGGGGAGGGGCCTCCTCATGGT
This sequence comes from Lepidodactylus listeri, assembly GCA_029233225.1. Lineage (NCBI taxonomy): Eukaryota > Metazoa > Chordata > Lepidosauria > Squamata > Gekkonidae > Lepidodactylus > Lepidodactylus listeri. The sequence goes on along the minus strand of JARCFY010000019.1, from coordinate 29,399,995 downwards.
ACAATGCCACAGAGTCCACCCTTCAAAGCAGTCATTTTTTCCAGGGGAACTCAACTCTGTCATCTGGAGATCAGTTGTAAATCCCCAAGTCCCATCTGGAGGCTGGCAACCCTACTCCAGTCTACAGAGATCAGTTCCCCTGGAGAAAATGGCAGCTTCAGAGGGTTAATTTTATGACCTAGGGTTGCCAGGTCTGGGTTGGAAAATACCTGCAGACTTGGGAGTGGATCCGGGAGAGGGGAGGGGAGGGGCCTCAGCATAGTACAATAGAGTCCACCCTTCAATGCAGCCATTTTCTCCAGGGGAGCTGATCTTTGTCAGCTGGAGATCAATTGTAAAAGCAGGAGATCTCCACCCCACCTGGAGGCTGGCAACCATACTATGATCCACCATGGATTCTAGATAAAATCGCTCCTCCAAACCCCTCTCCACAGGCACTGCCTCTGAATCTCCAGAAATTTCCCAGGCCAGAGTTTGAGACTCTAGAATTTCCAGTTGGCTCACTGTGTGGCCTTGGTGCAGTTGCACCCTCTCAGTATGACTTCTTTCACAGGAACACTGAAAATAAAAATGGAAGAGGCAGAACGGTAGCCATGAGCTCTTTGGAAGAAGCATGGGATCAGTGTACGGCATTCATATGAGCCTTGAAGATGTACTTGAAATTACATGACATAAAACTATATCCCTTTTTTTTGCCATTAATTTGCAGCTGACTTTGCAAGGTTTTCAAGGCAAGAGATATTCAGGTGGTTTGCCTTTGCCTGCCTCTGCGTAGCGACCTTGGTATTTTTGGTCATCTCCACTCAAATACTGACCTGGGTCAACACTGCTTAGTTTACAAGAGTTGATGAGACTTGGCTAGCCTGGGTTATCCAGGTCAGGGCAAACTATCTTATACATATTTAAAATATATCATATCGTATTTTTATTTATATACTATAAGATACATTTCAGTGTGGTACAGTGAAGTGGTCAGAGTGCTGAGCCTGGGAGACCTGGATTCTAGAGTTGCCAGCTCTGGGCTGGGAATTACCTGGAGATTTTGGGGGATGGAACCTTGAGAGGGCAGAATTTGGGGACGGGAGAGATTTCAGCAGGGTATAATTCCATAGAGTCTAGCCTCCAAATTAGCCATTTCCCCCAAGGGAACTGCTCTCTCTAGAAATAGCAGGAGATCTCCAGGCCCCACCTGGAGTGGATTCAAATCCCCAGTTATGAACTCCACTGGATGCCCTAGAGAGAGAGCACCAGTTTGGTGTAGTGGTTAGGAGCACAGACTCTAAACTGAGAGACCCGGGATTGATTCCCCACTCTTCCACATGCAGCTGCTGGTGTGACCTTGGGTCAGTCACAAGTTCTTTCAGAGCTTTTCTCTCAAGGGTAGTTCTCGAGAGAGCTCTCTCAGCCCCATCTACCTCACAGGGTGTCTGTTGTGGGGAGGGGAAGGGAAAGGAGATTGTAAGCTGCTCAGAGACTCCTTCGGGTAGTGAAAGGCAGGATATAAATCCAATCTCTTCATCTTCTTCCGCCCTTTGGCCAGTCACTGTCCTTCAGTCTACCTCACATCGGTTGTTGAACAAAGTTTGAGACCAATGGCATCTTTAAGACCTACAAAATTTTATTAAAGGTGTAAGCATTTCCCCCCTTCTAATCTATTGTTCCGCTGCTTCAAACCAACACTGCTACCCACCTGAATCACACAGTTATTATGAGAGTAAAATGAGGGCGAATGAAGTACAAGCCCTGAAGCCATAAATAAAAATAGTCCTTTGAATGATTCTGTTATATGCTGCCGTTACACACACTAAATAATCCACTTTCAATGCACTCTCCCGTTGGATTTTACTGTGTGAATTGGCAAAATCCAGTTAGAAAGTCCATTATTTCATCTGTGTGACCACAGTCATAGAGTCTTTTTTGCATTTTCGAAAAGCATAGCGCCCTCCAACAGCCCATGCCAACAAAGGGGATTTGAACCGGCGGTTCCCTTGAGTCCTTGAATGACACAAAGGGAAGGGGCACAGGAAGCCGCGCCCCCTTCTCACGCTTCCCAGTACAAATACAGCCGCGCCTTCCCCCCCCCCCCGCGTAGCTGGGCGGGGCTCTCATGCGTAAAGCCTGCATGTGCGCGTTCTGTGATTGGTCGACCGCCCGGCTCCGTTCGCGGCCTTTGGTAACGGGAACGCCACGTTCCCGGGCGGAGGCGAAAGAGACGATGGGCGTGGCCTCTGGAGCGGCAGCCAATGGCCGAGGGGCGTGCGTGGCGTCGCGTCCCCACCTCGCGAGCCAGTCTTCTGCCGCGTCCGCCGGGGAGGCAGGGCAGGGCAGGGCTGGGCAGGGCTAAGATGGCGGCGCCCGTCCTGCTGCGAGTGTCGGTGCCGCGCTGGGAGCGGGTGGCCCGCTACGCCGTGTGCTTAGCGGGCATCGCGCTCTCCCTCTACGCCAGCCACCTGGAGCGCGAGAAGGGGCGCGATCTCCACTACCGGGCCCTCTGCGACCTCAGCGAGCGCGTCCGCTGCTCCGCCGCCATCGCCTCCAGGTCAGGCGGGCCTCTGCGTTGGTCCAGGGGGCGCCTCCCCTGCCGCCAGGGGTGGGCCAGGCGTTGCTCCCAAGGGGGCCTCTGGGCATGTACAAAGGGCCGCTCGTTGGCATGGGAAAGTGCCAGTCGAGGGGGCAGAAGCTGGAGGCCTGAAGAGGAAGTCTCTGAGCAGCCAGGCCCTCGCTAGGTGACCCGAGGGGACAGGCTCCGGCCGCTCTCCCTTAGCCGCCTCTGGTCTTCAATCTGGGAGGAATAATAATAATGCCCAGCCTGTGGTTAGTGCTTGTTGAGTTCCATACTGCAGTTCTGGAAGGTAAACTAGGGATATTCTTCCCTGTGTCATGAGGGTGGGGTGCGTAGTGGGCCTGTGCCGGACGCGAGGTTTGAACCGAGGTGGGGTGGGGCTCGATTCATCATAATTTACAGTGCGGTGCTGTGTGTCTCTCTCCATTCAGAGGCAAATTAAACTTTGCTCTCGTTTACAGGTAAGATGGAATAGGGGTGTAGCTTTAGTCTTAACTGCTCGTGTGATAAGAGCTTTGTGGGCGTTCCAGGTAGGGATCATGGAGGTAAGGGGTGTGGGGGAATTTGTTTATTCTACAGCACCATTGTTGTTGCTTTAGAATGATGAAATAACTGTGTTGGTTGGATTAATATGTTAGTGGGGATGACTTCAGGGTGGTTTTTGACCTAGGGAAGTCATTTTGATTTTAGAAGTTGGAAAGGCTGAAACTGTAATTAAATGTAAGTTAAAGGAGGCGAAGACCTTAATTACTAAGAGAAGAGTCAGTTCTGTTTTGCTTCTTGCATCAGTAGGTGAGTATAGAGAGGCTGCAGTGAGGGAATAACTGCATACATTATGTATTGTGTGTTGCCCAAGCACTGCATCTAGCATCTCTTTTCTCATCCTGTTGACAAATGGGTTTCTGGCTGAAATAATATAAATTGCTGATCATCAGGGTAGAGGGGTTGTGTAACTGGGGCGTGTGAGTCTCTGTCTCAAACAATGAGGGTATAGATTTGGGCTTTCTAACAGAAAGAGGGTGTGGCTGTGAATGAGAGTATGCAGTGGAAGCAGCGAAGGAGAGGAATGGGGTGAGGTTACTTTGACTGGCAGGGGTGTGACTGGGCTTGTTAGCATTTAACCCGGACTGTTCTAGCAGGAAGAAGGTTGGTTCATTTGAAATTAGGGCTGCCAAGTCCAACTTGGGAAATATCTGGGGACTTTGGGGGTGGAGCCAGGAGAAAGGAAGTGACATCATTTTGTGAAGTCACATCCTGTGATGTTGCTTCCACATGAACTCATGAAGTTTCCTAATACTGAATCAGGCCATTGGTCCATCAAGGTCAGTACTGACTACTCAGACTGGTAGTGGCTCTCCAGGGTCTCAGGCTGAGATCTTTAATATCATCTATTACCTGATCCTTTTTTAGCTGAAGAGGCTGATACCTCCTGCATGTCAAGCAGATGCTCTATCACTGAGCAACGGCCCTACTGAATCCTTCCTCATCTCGGCAGAATGATTTTCATATCATAAGAACAGGAGAGAAGCCACAGTGGATCGGCCCATCCAGTACAGCCCATCCAATACAACACTTTGTGTCACAACAGTGGCCAAAAATACCAGGTGCCCTCAGGAGGTCCAGCAGCGGGGCCAGAACTCCAGAAGCCCTCCCACTGTTGCCCCCCCAAGCACCAAGAATGCAGAGCATCACTGCCCCAGACAAAGTGTTCCATTTAGACCTTGTGGCTAATAATAGCCACTGACAGACCTCTGCTGGATGGGGACAGAGAGAGAGAGAGAGAGAGACAGACAGACAGAAAAAAGAAAGAAGGAGAGAGAGAGAAGGAAAAGAGCTGGCACAGGCACTTACTTCCATTTAGACCTTGTGGCTAATAATAGCCACTGATAGACCTCTGCTGGATGGGGACAGAGAGAGAGAGAGAGAGAGAAAAAAGAAAGAAAGGGGGAGGGGGAGAGAGAGAGAAGGAAAAGAGCTGGCAGATGGACTTACCCCAGGCCCAGCAGCAGCAACCTTTCAATCTTACACCAGCCGCATGCAAAAGCAGGCCCTTCAGTAAGAGCTTAGTCCCTCGTTAATCTCTGGGCGGGGCTCTCTTGCTAACTCTTAAAGGGGAAATGTCTGGTGAGGCTTTTCACTGCAGGCTCTTCAGACATTTCCCTTTAAGAGGCCTGGAAGGGAGAGGGCCTGGCAGGCTCCGACGTTCCCCTCCTGTTGGCAGCCATTGCCTCCCCCCCCCCCCCCCCCGGTGGCCAGTTTTGAAAAAGCGGGGGGGAAGCATGAAAAATCGGTGTTTCCCCCGCCCTACCGGGGGACTTGGCAGCCCTATTTGAAATGTGGTGCTGGAGGAGAGTTTTACAGATACTGTATAATGCCAAAAAGACAGATTAGTGGGTTCTGAATCAAATCATGCCTGAACTCTTCCTAGAAGGTAAAATGACTAAACTATTGTATTTTGGTTACATTATGAGAAGACAGGAGTCTCTGGAAAAGACAATAATGCTAGGAAAAGTTGAAGGCCGCAGGAAAAGAGGAAGATCCAAAATGAGTTGGACTGACTCTATAAAGTAAGCCCCCCCCCCCTCACCTGAGCAAGGCTGTTAACGATAGGATGTTTTTGGAGGTCATTCTTAAGGTTGCCATAAGTCGGAAAACACTTGATGACACTTAACACACACACACACATTCTGATTTTGGCTGGGTTTCTTACTGTGCAGGCTTTGTGGATCGGAGCTTAGCGATGGACCTTGTGTCTGGTGACATCTGTCAAGCCTGACTGGATGAACGGAGGTATTTATAGAGCTCAGGCTTCAAGGAGGGAAGTGTGACACCTTGGGGCTGGGAATGGTAGATCAGTGTGACAGTCATGAGCAAATGGAAGTCCCTAAAGCAGGAACTCATGCTGTGGGTTGGAAGTGAGGAGATCAGAGGGGTGGACTTGGACTGGGCAGGTGTTCAGTGTGACAGTGAGAGAGGCATTCTCTTTGGGAGTAAAGAACTGCAGCAAAATAATCAGGTTAAAAGTGAATGCGAACAAGTGCCTAGGAAACAAAATAACTTGGTTTCTTACTCCAAAGGGCAAGCAGTTTTTTTCCTGAGGTAGCTAAAAGAACTAAGAAACTTGTGGCACCTTAAGGATAAACATTGGTTGTGGCAGAGGCCACACCATTTTCATACACCTGACAAAGTGGGTCTTGGCTCATGACCGTTTATGCCTCAGTAAATCCATTGGTCTCTCATGCCACAAGTCTGTTGTTTTGGCTTTTTAGGAAAAGGGTACTTTGCTTGTAAAACTGGATTCCGGAAGCAGTGTGTGATTCTTTTGACATGCAGAAGGATCCAAAGTGGCTGTTTGCAACTTCCCTCCCACTGGATGCTTCTCTTATCTGGCGTGCTGTATAATTTTTGATGTGCTGGCTCTGTTGTACTCATCTTGATCCTATAGCAGGCTGTGTGTTCTGGACAGTTCAATGACACGGCTTCACTTTCCTCAGGCCAACCTTATGTATTTAGCATGACTTCAAAACAATGGGAGGCTTTATTCAAGCCCAAAGGCTTACTAAGTATCAGGAGGTTCCTGAGAAAATCATAGCTGTGTCACAATTTTACATCATAACGTTGGCTGCCTATAGACTTTTGAAGTTCTCATTGATGCCACTTTTCTGTGTCATGTTGATTGGGACTCATGCTTTTCTTAACTGAAGTGGTTGACACTTTATTTTTTGTGTTGCACAGGGTTTGGAGTAACAAATTCATTTATTTTTATTGTTCGATTTATACCCCATCCTCCGTGCCAAAGCAGGCTCAGTTGGTTCCTCCTGGGACAGAGTAGAAGCTTCACTCTTGCTTTGTAGCCATTCAAGTAAGAAGTTGAGATATCTCTGTCCCCTTTGCTTCCAGGAATGGCTTGGTGTTTTATATCCTTAATTACACCCAGAACTAACCCAGTTAGCCAGATAATACAGAGCCAGCGTGGTATAGTGCTTGGAGCGTCAGGCTGGCATCTAGGAGACCAGGTTCAAACTCCTAGTCTGCCGTGAAGCTTGCTGGGTGACCTTGGGCCAGTCACTCTGTCAGCCTAACCTGCCTCACACGGTTGTTGTGGTGTAAAACAAAGAAGGGAGGAGGATGTATGCCATCCTGAGTTCTTTGGAGGAAGGCTGGGATAAAATGTTCTAAATAAACAGTGTAGTTTCCCGTTTTGCTGTACCAAGCCTCAAAATCTTTCATACTTTATGCCTTGCTGTGCTGTTCTGCCAGCATTGCTTAAACTTTGGCTGTTGCCAGTTGTTGCGGGGACGTAGGCAGCTGTGCGTGTGGCTATCTCAAGGGGCAAGGTATAGAATGAATTGGGACTGGAGTTGAGAAGGAGCATGAAGGAGGCAAAGAAAGGCTGTTCCAAAGGCAGAAATGGGCTCAGACCCTGACCTGAAAATTCCTGGTTAAAGAAATGAGGCGTTACGGTGAAAAGCTGTCAGAGAGTTAGTGCACAACTTGGCATTTGTTATGGTTACATCCTTGATGGAAGAGGAAACAGAAACTCATGGTGGGTGGGTGCACATGGGTGGGGCTTCCATCCAGAAACTAACTGAACTGCTTAGTTTCAGGAAGGCTGCTATGTAGTCTAGGGCTAGGGAGCAATACAAACACGGCCAGAGTTTGCCTGGTGGATCTGGCAAAGGCTCAAGCCTGACCCAGAGTTAACTATAGCCAGGTCAAGTCTGGAGGAGCCCCTGTCTCTGCAGGCCAAGTCTGGCACTCTGCCAGTCTTACCACTATACGCTGCTGCTTCTCAGTGTACACTCTGCCCTGCTTCCAGCTGTTTGGAACTCCTTGTGCTGTCAGTCCTGGAGAAGTCCCAGATTTGTGAGTGCCTCAAAACCGGGAAATACGGCCCACCCAATACCAGGTCAGTTTTCAAAACGTGACAGTGGTTCCTTAAAACCTGATCCATTCGTTGCCTTTTCCAGGTGGTGGGGGAGGTGCCATACCGTGCAGTCCGATAACTCCCGCACGGCAGGTGTTCTGATATTCATAGTACAGAATGTGCCATACTTAATTACATTCTGGGACTACTTGGTCTTCCAGTAATGACTTCGTATCCTGAATTGCCACACGTCTGTCTTCCCAAAGAACGTGGGCAGTTTTGTTTAACATTGGAGTAAATCATTCCCCAACCTGCCTCTTCACCTGGTGTGTTGTTTCTCCCTGTCCACCTGGAAGCGATTCTGCTTGTGCAGGCAGCTGGCTCTTTTTCCCCACCAGGCTCAAGGTAAAGTTGATTTCACAAGAGATGGGGTTGTATACACAACTAGGCTGTTGACGATCAACTGCTTATTCTTGGCATCCACAAAGCACTGTGGTGGTACAGAAGCAGGTGGTTGGTCTCTTCCACGCTTGAAACGTTCTGTCCAATGCGGTGTACCGGGTTTGATTCCCCACTCCTCCACTTGCACCTGCTGGATGACCTTGGGCAAGCCATGGTTCTGTACCAGCCGTTCTTTAAAAAAGAGCAGTTTCTGTCAGAGCTCTCTCAGCCCCACCTACCTCACAGGGTGTCTGTTGTGGGGAGGGGAAGGGAAAGGAGTTTGTAAGCCGCTCTGAGACTCCCTTGGGTAGTGAAGAGCGGGGTATAAATCCAATCTCCTCCTCCTTCTCCTCTTCTTCCTTCAAAACTTTTTTTTTTTTTTACTATTTCTGTGAGTATTGTGTCTATGTGTGTCTATGTACTTGTGAGCCTGGAAGTCATAGTGACTTCTGGCGACCCTTTAGTGGAGCTAGGACATTTCAGACAGGTGGCTTGATAACTTGCCTCTGTATCCCGGCCCTGGTATCCTTTGGAGGTCTCCCATCCAAATACTTGACAGGGTCGGCCCTGCATAGCTTCTGAGATCTGATGGGATCGGGCTTGCCTGTATTATCCAGGTCAGGGCAAACTTTGTGGTTTTTGAACCATAGGAAACATCTGATGTTTGTGCATCTTGGCGGAAGTGTAGGCAAGTTCCATAGGGGGGCTGGTATTTGATGTACATTGTGCTGGTGGAGGTCTGCAGAAAGCCATAGTGATTAATGGCCATGGTTTGGTTTGAGCTGGAGGAAGGGGGCCTTGTTCTAGGTGGGAGGCGCTTGACCATGCCCAGGAAGGAAAGAAGGACTAGCCGCTGTCAGCATCTGGGAGACTTCAGATGGGACCTCAGGAAAGCCCGTCTGCATAATCTTTCTCAAACTCGTGACACAGGCCTTAAACTGTATACAGGTTCTTCTTGCTTGTCTTTTGCTTTCCTCTTGGCCCCTCATCTCCAGTTTGGTGTAGTAGTTAAGTGCGCAGATTCTAATCTGGGAGAACCGGGTTTGATTCCCCACTCCTCCACTTGCACCTGCTGGATGACCTTGGGCAAGCCATAGCTCTGTACCAGCTGTTCTCTCAGGGACAGTTGTCTCAGAGCTCTCTCAGCCCCACCTACCTCACAGGGTGTCTGTTGTGGGGAGAGGAAGGGAAAGGAGTTTGTAAGCTGCTCTGAGACTCCAAGTGAGTGAAGGGCGGGTAATAAATCCAATCTCTCTCTCTTGCCTCTATTTCAATTTTTTTTTTAGATTGTAAACTCTGCAGGGCAGAGCCTGCCATCTAAGTAACATGCACATCGATGGGGCCGTTCAAAAACACCGTATTTTTTGCTCCATAAGACGCACCTGATCATAAGACGCACCTTGTTTTTAGAGGAGGAAAACAGGAAAAAATGAAACAGAAAGAAAGAGAGAGATAAAGGAAGGAAGGAGAAGGAGAGAGAGAGAAAGGAAGAAAGAAAGGTGGGACAGAGAGAGAGACAGAAAGACAGACAGAAAAAAGGAAAGGAAGGAAGGAAGGAAGAAAGATAGAGAAAGGAAAGAAGAGAGACGTCGGCATGCCATGCAAAGCCAGGCCTTTCTGTGCAAAGTAGCCACGGAGCTTAATCTGTGGGCGGGGCTTTCTGCTGCTGGCTGTCTTAAAGGGGAAAAGCACTTAAAGGGAAAGAGTACTTAGCCTGGTGGGATTTTTCCTTCCGTTTCCCTTTTAAGTCTTAACAGCTCAGGGCCAGCAGGGAGGGGCAGGGAAGGCTGGGATGCCAGCCTGAATGGCGTTCCCCTGCGTTCCTGCTGAAGAAAGAGCCCTGTTACAGGTAAGAAAAGCTCCATATTCGCTCCATAAGACGCACACACTTCCCCCCCACTTTTTTGGGGAGGAAAAGTGCGTCTTATGGAGCGAAAAATATGGTAATTGACAGTAGTGGAACTCGGGGGGGGGGGGGGGCTGTCCAAGAGATGGCTGGCTGATGATAGTGGAGGACTGACTTTGGATGGTCTCTTAAGTCAACTTGAGGGTTGTTTTTTGATCTGAAGAAGTCACCAGCATATGGTTTCCCAGCAAATTCATCTCTTTGCATGTCATGGCGTGGGGGAAAGGGCAGCTTAACCTCTTGCTCCCCAGCGCCAGCAGTCCCTGCATACTCTGCCAAGAATCTCCTCTTGTGGAGCTCAGCTGCTGACTTGGCATGCAGTAAGGCCAGTGGACATAAGTGGGGTGGGGGGCTTTGCCCCACCTTCTGTTGCTGTTCATGCAGGGAAGGAGCTTGAGCCTGTCTCCTGGGAGTGGCATCGGGGGATGGCCTTGAATTAAGGCAAGGATTCTGCAGCCTTTTATGAGGTTGAATACTGAGTCGAGTTCAAGGTTTTGGTATTGACCTAAAAGGCCTTGAGTGGTCAGGGACCAACTTATCTGTGGGACCGTCTCCTTCATTATGTCTCCGGCAGGCTGTTATGCTCCTCAGACAATAACTACCAGTGATCCTCAGCCCTAAATCTATCCGGTTGTCCTCGACTAGGGCCGGGGCCTTTTCGGTCCTGGCCCCAACCTGGGGGAAGTCTCTGCCAAATATCATCAGGGCCCTGCAGGACCTTATGCAATTCCTCAGGGTCTGTAAGGCAGAGGTGTTCTGCCAGGCTTTTGGTTGAGGACAGCAAAGGTTTCCATTCTAGCTGGCACTCCTTTCCGCTCCTGCTGGTTCTTATATCTGCCTTGCCCTCCTCTCCCCTGCCTGCGAAGTAGCCATCAGAGACGTTTGCAATGTGTTATTAACATTTTAATTGTATTACCATGATATGTTTTTATGAATGTTGTACATCGCCCATAGCCCTGCATTGCAGGGATTGGGCAATTAATAAATTTAATATATAAAGTAAATAAATAAATTACAGAGCCACACTGTGTCAAAATTCAGAGCAAGGGATTAGCAAGGAGTCTGTATGAGAAAGCCTATTTATATAACTGAAAACATTTTGATTTCTGAGGGTAGCCAGGTTGTTCTGTAATGGAACAGCTCGATTCAAGTCTGGTAGCATCTTGGAGACCAACTGGATTTTCGGGATATGGACTTCTGAGAGTCAGAGGTATCTGTTGAAGGAAGATTTGACTCTCAGAAGCTCATATTCTGAAAATCTTGCTGGTCTCCGAGGTGCTACTGGACCTGAAGTCTAACCGCACCTGGGTTTTAGCCACTGTGTGACTCAGAGCGTTGGCCTGGGATGGGTCATTGGCCTGATCCAAGATGGCTTCTCTTGTGTTCTTCTGCTCAGCATGTTTGATTATTCATAACTTGTCGGCAGTGCAAACAGTAGCACTTGCGAGGGGTTTGTCAGGAAGTGACCCATGCAAGATTGCACAATAAGTCATAAATATACACAGGAGTGCCCTCTGCAATTGTTTTAGTGCACTGGCATAAATCTCTGTGTGTTTCCCACTTGGATTACTAGCAGCTGTTCACTTCTGTCGTTTCCCTTTCTGAAAAGCATCTCTTAAGAAGCCCTTCGTCCCATAAAAATCTTTGTCTGCCATTCCCTTCATGTACTGGTTAGTCTAGCGTCCCACCTACTCCTCCAACATGCTTAAAGAGCTATATTTGGTTCCCTAGTAAGGAGTTTTTATAGCCCTGAGTTAATGGGAGATGCTAGAGCCTAGATGAGAACCCCCGGGGGCCACATTGAGGCCGTCCTTTAAAGCGGGAGTGCTGTTTCCTCCCAGATTTAAACGGACTGATCAGACCAGCTGCGCCTACTCCCGCGCTGAAGCGGGCTCACTCCTGGGTCCCTAGCGTGTTTTCCGACCCCGGGAAAATCAAGTAAAAAAAACAAGACTTATGAGAAAGAATGTAAAAACTGGAATACTGTGCACTAACAGCGGGGAAAATCAGAACACGGTGCATTAGCAGTGAGATCATGTGCACAATAGTCACTGCAGTTTCCCCCTTGCCTCCATGTTAGCTGAATTAGGGGGGAGATTCTCTTCCCTACCCACAAAGGTCTTACTGTAGGCCATCAGACTGCCAGTCTGAGTGGCCTGCTGGTGGCAGTGGAGAGGCCACACACACACACTGCCTCCCACGTGAGTTCTGCAAGACATGGGTGGGGGTCTCCTGTCCTCCAGAAAGGTACAGATGTTATTATAGAGATGCAGCCACAACTCAGGCTGTCTGGTCACTTCAGCTTGCTGATGCACTGGTGTTGCCTTGACTTGGCCAGTAGCTCTGGGAAGTGCTGTAGAACTTCTTCTTTGTTTTGGCTTGGAGTGCGTCAGTTTCTTGCTGGGGGATGAGATGGAGGGAGTGGTGCCTTTGGTTTGTAGGCCTGCCCCGTAATGGTTTATGGCACTCTGGGTTGGCCAGGAATAAGGTTTCCTTGGAAACAACATGGAGGGCTCTGAAACGTGGGGTGTGAGAGGAGATTGCTATTTTGAACCCCTTGTAATCTGCCACTGAAAGCGCCCACCCAGATGTGAAGACTGAACAGAAAACTGGAAAAATTTGTTCCTTTCCCCCCTAATTATTTGCCAATGGAAAAAATTGTAAATTGTAAAATTGTAAATTTAGGGGCACACCAAAAACCGCTATTAAAAACAGTCTTTTGGAATGAGTGGAGTAGTTAAGATACATTTTACTCAACATATGAAGCATGAGGATTTTTGAGTATGACCATCTCCAATACATTGCATTACAACATCAAGGATATGTTTTTTGGAGGAGATAGATAGTGCATTGTTTGCACTGTTACATAACTGATAGCATCTTGTTTGCACAGGCTCACCCATGGAGCCAGTTGCCAGATTAACATGGAGCATTCTTGTGCAGTTTTCCTGATTTGAGCAAAATAGGATTCTGTTCTTGGGGGGTGCGGGGGTGGGAGGTAACTGAGCAGTCTGTCTGGGATCATGTTTAACTCGTGCTGTTGGTAAGACTGCTTGAAACAGGAAGCCAGTTCTTACAATGTAGAGTGTTTGGTCCATTGTCTTGCAGATGGGGTCGAGGGTTCGGCCTGCTGGGCTCCATATTTGGGAAGGACAGTGCAATAAACCAACCGAACAGTGTTTTCGGACTTGTGTTTTATATACTACAGATGCTACTCGGTAAGTTGTTGTGCCTTTTCTTTACAATCCTCTTGCGGGCTTTGTGCAGATTTGGTTCCTGAAGGCGAGGTTGTGCACTTTCTGGGCTGCATAGGTGATGTAGAGCTTGGCCTGGTGACTCAACGACCTCTGCTTCTCCCCTGTGTGCAAAAAGAAAGGAGCAACCACCTTGCAAGTTTATGAAAGCTCTGCAGCCTGATTGCCCAAGAGATTCTTCTTCGCCACAGGTGACCAGGCAAAAGTCTGCCTGCAGCTCGGTGGGGGGGGGGGGTGGTCAGTGAAAGGCGGTTTATGAGCAAGGATCTGAAGGAAGAGATGGATGGGACTCACTTGCGAGTCTGAATTCCAGATCTAAAGGGTGTTGGAAATTCAAGAAGAGGGTGGTCACTTGGGTGTCCTCTATTTCTGCTTTCTCATTAAAGTGTAAAGTAACTCTGTGAAGATGGATAATTTCCATATCCCTGCACAGGTTGTCTCTTCTTTTGTGTGCTCCAACGTCCTGTGCATTGATGCTTCATTAAATAAATCAGGGGGTGGTGCTTGCACATCTTTCTGACAAGGATCGGTGCCCCCGTTGGGGGTGTACGCCCTTCCCTGTGGGAGAGGCATGTCCTCTGTTGTGGCTTCATGGTACCACATAATGGTCTTCCATGGCTGTGTGTCTAGGCTAGTAAACCCAAGCATCCTTGACAGGACTGTCTTGGTGCAGAAGGAACATTGTTAGGCAATTGGGAGCACCCTGTATGTTTCTGTGTTCTTCCCCCTAGGACTTGTGTGCTTCTTGTAAGAACATAATAAGAGCACTCCTGGATCATTCCAGTGGTCCATCTAGTCCAGGATCCTATCTCACATAGTGGCAGGTCAGTTCCTCTGGAGGGCAAACAACAGGGCATAGAGGCAGAGGCCTTCCCCTGATGTTTCCTCTTGGCTCTGAGTTATGCATGATCCTCATGATAATTGGTTGCATTCAATTCTGAGCCATGGTTAGCTCCATAAAGTGGGGGGGGAGGATTCATCTGTGCTATGTATGTGTTCCCTGTTTTTAAAAGATGATTTGTGACCATCTCTTAAAAAGAATTGCAACCTGGAGAGCAATTACAGTTCTGCAGGGCCTGTAGACTGGAGCTGTTCCGCCAAGGCCTTTGGTTGAGGCAGTGAACGTCCGACCAAATCTGGCCTCTCTTGCTTGAGCTGCCCTTAATCTTGAATTTACCGCTCTGAGAACCCATACCAAATCAGGTTCTATATCCTCTCTAGTGGAAACAGACCCAGGACACCACAAGTTTTTGGAATGCCGTCTTGTTCATTTGGAATTTGGAATGGTTTTCTTCGAGTTTTTTAAATGATTGATCTGTGTTCGTATTTTGTCTCTTGTGACCCACGCTGAGCCCACCCGTGGGGAGGGCAGGATAGAGAATAAATAAATAAATAAACTTGGTTGATGCATGAACTGTGGATGGAACATTGGCTTGATGCATACCCTGGCACTGGGCGCAGTATGACCTAGATGTAGCTGTACCATGAAACTCCTAATCTGCCCACCTGACAAAAAGAGCTTGCGTGTGGGAGAAAAGGGGGGAGAACCCAGGAACCCACAGGGCACTCGCAGTGTATTCATCAAGGTAGGAGGTCAGGCAGTGTTGCATCGGCATGTTTTTCAAAGCTTTAATCACGGGTTTTTTTTTAATGACCCTTTATTTAAGATTTTCCTAACAGGGAAAGAAGAGGAAA